>OU015600.1:10000-5010000 GCA_907165245.1 Habrosyne pyritoides | reverse complement strand
TTTCGGCCAAAGGCATCGTTATATTTTGCAAGCATAGGCCGCGTGCGATCAAACATTCTAATACAATATTTCTCAACAGTAGTATCGTTTCTGCGTAGCCCGTGGAGTACGAAAATGTAAACACTCTACCAGCACAGCCATATAATGATTGAGAGACATATCTGCTTACACGATCGATAATTTAGCTTTACTTTCCCGCTAGAGTATGTTTGCCTACGAACTTGCTACGGGATCTACAATTCATCGTACGACGTAGAGGTTTCTTCCTGTATAGAGTAATTATACAACTAAAACAACTACAACTGTGAGTACACAAAGCAATTTAAAAATGGTGATCTCTAAATTATTGTGTCGAAAATAATGCCTCTGCCAATATCATTCGCTTGAGGCATTAAGAAATTTAATGAAAGAGCCATGGCCAAGTGTTCGATGTCGCAATGAAATGCTTGACAGTTGCTTTCTGATAGCTATTGCGTTTTATAAATATTAAAAACTAGCTGTGCCCGCGACTTCGTACGCGTGATAACTTAAATTAAGGTCTTCTTTCCGTGAACTGATTTTGATGAAATAAAGCCTAAGCTATATTCCAGTTTCCTGAAAATTCCATTTGCTCCAGTTTTCTGTGAAATTAGAATTGGGAGATTAGCGTCTCCAAACAGAAAGAAATAGTTCGTAACTGGTATTATTGTATTATTTTACACTCAAAAAAAACGACAAACAAGCGGACTGTCCACCTGATGGTAAGTGGTCACCGCCGCCTATGGACATTTGTAACACTAGGGGCATCACCAACGCGTTGTCGACCCTGAGACGTGAAGTTGCTAAGACTCATGTGCCTGTAATTTCACCGGTCCCCTTACCTTTCTAACCGAAACACAGTAATACATGTGCACTACTGCTTCATTTTTTTGGAAATAAAATTCAGTGTTACAGACGTCGTGTCTGTTTGTCCGGTTATACAGTTTTATTATAGAATAGATAGAGGAACATTACTTTCGTGCTGGAATAACAATTTATTTTCGCGTTTATGAAAAGTTATTATCTCCGAGAGCGATATTCGATTTCTTACTATGTGGTATAGAGGTAATAACAAGTTACAATAATGTTGCGAAACAAAGTAACATCTCTCACGACACAACCTGGCCAGTAGTAGTGTGGTTTATGTCGTCAGCTAGCCGCACTATTGTGTGAATCAAACAGCCATGCATTAAAGTTTGTAAACATTCTTCATTCCTTTATGACAACATCTAAAATGTAAGTTGAGTAATGGAACATACAGGTTCATCAAACCCATTGTGATAACTTACCATCATGCTGACTGTACAAAATTGAAATTCTGCAATCATTTCTAATTGAACTATTGCTAATTGTGTGAATAACATAATACATGCTTTATGAATGATGAGTTAGTAACTGTCTCTCTGAATGTTTATACATTTCTAAAATATTACCGCACTAAACCGCGGGGGACAGCTAGTAATAAATAAAATTGTATGTAATAGCTTAAACTTATATTGTTTACTACGTGATTTTCAAACACACTTGACACTTAACACACCTCAAAAGTATATAGTGTTCATTTCAGGCGCGGATCCAGCCTACAAAAGTCGTAGTCACAGCCAAACGAAAATAGGCCATGTGTAATTCGGAGTATAAACTCGCTCATAAGTACATTGCTACAAAGGAGTTTCTTTTTATTTTATAAAGGCATTGGATATAATATGATCAGCCTATCGACCTCAATAGACCGTGGAAGTGTGAAGTCACAAGTCTATTAGGGTTATGGGCATGCCCATCGTGCCCACAACAGTGGATTCGCGCTTGGTTCATTTCAGTATTGAATCGTTATATTCGTAATTGTTTGTCATTATAGAGCAAGATAACAATAGAGAAAGTAATAAAGAAAGATTATTATGCTTTAATTAACTCATTTGAGACGTTGAAACACGATTAACTCGAAAGCAATTTGTGTTGCACTCGTAATTTATCTTCTCGCCGAGTCATTACTATAGGCCGGCATAGTGAGAAGTACTTTTACGAGTATACGAGTATATGCATCGTATAAGACATGGACCAGCTATAGCAATAGCTACAGCAATAGAAGCAAAATGTTAAAAGCTATTTATTCCAATACTTATTCAAAATCTTTCTACTATTATAAATGTGAAAGTTTGGATGAATAGATGTTACTTAATCAAGCCAGAAAGGCTGAACAGATATGGATGAGAATTGGCACAGAGATAGATTATAGTCTGGAATAGCGCATAGGCTTTTCCGGAAAAATATAACATCCTTCTTGAACACGGGTGAAACCGCAGGAGGAAGCTAGTTTTATTATAAATCTGACTTAACATCATAAGTACGTAGGTTTAATGGACTTTTCTTGCATTTCAAGTTTATTGACATGTCTCAACTCTACCATACTTTTA
Source organism: Habrosyne pyritoides (assembly GCA_907165245.1). NCBI lineage: Eukaryota > Metazoa > Arthropoda > Insecta > Lepidoptera > Drepanidae > Habrosyne > Habrosyne pyritoides. Next base: position 5,007,571 of record OU015600.1, on the reverse strand, counting down.
TGTCTACAGTGAGTTTGTCAAATATAATGTCTTGTAACAACATATTAGTCTACTTAATGATAATAGCCGGGTGGAAGCTATATATTATAAACTAGCTGTCCCCCTCTGTTCCACTCGCATTTCCCGGGAAAAAAGTATTCTATGTGTCAATCCAAGTTATATACTATCTATGTGCCAAGTTTCATACAAATCCGTTTGGTAGTTTGTGCGTGAAAGAGTAACAAACATCCATACATACTCATAAACTTTCGCATAAATAATATAACTAGGACAATATGTATATAATATATATAATATGTATTATGCTGTATTGTTATAGCTATGGTTTATTGTATACAACCTTCAATCATTAGATAACAATGCATCAATTACAATAACATAGATTCTGCATTTCTCGACTCTGACATGAGTAGATATGTTTTACTTATTTGCTCAGAAATAAATCATTACTTAGTTTACGATAGCGTCAATGTAGAATACTCACCAGGGGCTCGATTCTCTAAGGAAAATGACACTAACTCGAGGATGTTTGGTCGCGGCCTCTATGCTCTGTCTCTGTCGCTTACTACGTTAATACTACTAATCACGTGAGAGGTAAGCTCTCCGTGAAACGGTTTGCCGACGAAGTTTGTATAAGCGGAATAAGGGGGCAGTACATAAATGGGAAAATATGTTTTCACGCTTAACCCGTTGTCATACTTCCTCGTAGCTTTATTCAAATACGCGTGGAGGTTTCTCTGTAAATATCGCCGTATTGTCACTGAGAGACATGAAGATTTGTCACTATTGAACATGTTGGTTCAATGACTTCCGTCTGTAGTCCATCTTCGCTTAACTTCCTTGTTCCTTGACTTTTAACAGGAAAATAAGCCGTGATTTATTTTACTATATACATATATAAAATCAATGCTGGTATTACAGGCTGCAAGTATTATTATTATATAGTATTTATATTTAACATTTACAATATACTTAATATAGGTAACATGCAAAAATGAAAAAGAAATAAAAAAAATATATAAAAAAAGTCATGATTATGGTCTCTCCAATATAAGACCCTTTGACGTATAAGTATGTTACAGAGAAATGTATCCTTTTGCTTTATGATAAAGTGCATTTACTACATCATACAATTAACTATTGGATAAATAGATGTACCGTATTTCTAAAGATATTAAGTTCATTTTTCAATGACATTTTAAAATATCAAAGCGGACTTCTTATATTAGATAGACCATAATTATTTTTTACCAGCCTGCGGTTTTACCCGCGTTCCCGAAGAATGACACGTGTTCCCGGGATAAAAGTAGCCTATATGTTATTCCAAGATATGCTCTATCTATGTGCCAAGTTGCATCTAAATCCGTTTGGTAGTTTTTACGTGAAAGAATAACAAACATACGTACACACACACTTTCGCATTTATAATATTAGTAGGATTTTACTTTTACTTTAAAGCCCATTTTTATTATCAATGTATAGGGTGACTGTATTGTTTTAAATGCTCATTACCATAAATGGTAGCTCGATGGCCTTTTGAAGAAAGGCCGATGTCAGGGATGTTTCGTCGTGTTAGTATAGCTTTACTATCAACATTCTCTTGCGTTAAACAAATTAAACAACGGAAACGTTAAATATCACTTACTGGCATTGGTAAAGTTTAATTATATAAATATCCTTGGACATTCTTGGTACTATGGACACCAGATAACTGATAAACAACATAAACTACTTTTTTTTTCTAAATACTTATACAGGGTGACTGGTGTGATACCTTCGATACTTATGGAGAGTACTCGGTACTCGATTCTCGTTAAAATGATATAATAAAATTAGGTGCTTAATTTGTGACTAAAATTTCTCTAAAAATAATTGAAATGTGGATATTATACTCTCTAAACACGCCACGGTGTTCGTTGTTTAAGTTGATCTAGTCACGTGCGGCACACGATAGTAAATGTTTGTACGCGGTAGGAATCGAACCCGCAACCTTCGGCTTGGCAGTTGGAGTCGCTAACCACTAAGCCAACTGGCCTGTCAATAGCATGTAGCATATCAATATCTATTTCTAGGCTTTTTAAGCAAAACTACCATAGAAGGCTTATACGTTGAATGACTAGTGACCTTTACCCGATAATTACCAGAAACAAGTAAATCGACCTGTCATTATGTTCCAAAGACAATGGGGGGAAAAAAAGTAAACATACTTATATGATAAATAATTTCTTTTGTTATTTCAAATATTGTATATCTATTGTTTAGGTTGCATTTGTTGGCATTCTATATATATTTATAAGTAAAATATGAAACTGAATATATCGGGATGGGACTGGTATCATTCGACGCGGATTTTTTCCTATAGGGTATATTTGATATCGATAAATTCGGGCGAAACCGCGTGGGCAACAGCTGGTATAAATACAAACATATATAATAATTTTATTTGTTATTCCAAAAGTAGTATATATTATTTTAGTTGCATTCGTTGCCATTCTGAATATATAGGTAGGTATATAATCATATATCTCAATATATATAATTAAAATAACAATACATCTAAACATAAGTTAAAATAACCATTTAGAAAGTGGTTACCTATTTACATACGGTCTTAACTGTTTTAAGGGGCCATTATAGTATTAACATTTTGCTGTCAATTGAGAGAAAGGCGCATCGTTAATTCCTCTTCACATTTGAATGTCATAAAAGTCGTGTATTGTAACTTCTATTGTCTATCTCTGAACATAAACATTTGTCAAACGTTAGTATGTTATAAAATATATGTGCCGGCCCAATTAACTGTCTCGCTTTTAGGGCTGCGTACCAAAATGGTACAATAACGACCGTAAAAGTCAAGATTTTGGTTTGTAAGTAAGTCTCGGCAGTTTTTACTTGCCAAAAACTAATACAATAGATTTAAAATTTTGCATACTTCTAAGTAGAGCTGGCTCAACTGGTTGTTTTAAGGAAACATTTAGAAATATTCTTATATTTTTCGATTGGATTTGGGCTGAACTAGAGGTCGAAATTGAAGACTGAGGTCACTACAACTTACAAGATAGATTTAAAATAAAGAAGTCTTCAAATAAAACTTTGTTAAAAAAACAATAATAAACTAGACACAAACTTATATCGTTTGCTTAAAAAGGTATATTGGGGTATTTTTGTAAATTTATTGAACTCAGGACTCGGACGCCTTTTACGTAAAATCATTATAATTTTATTTAAAATAAATAAATAAATATTTTGGGACATTCTTTACACGCGGCCATCTGGTCCCAAACTAAGCAGAGCTTGTATTATGGAAACCAGATAACTGATATACTATTTTTTTTAATTTTTTAAATACATACTCGTACATATATAGATATTTACACCCAGACACAGAACAAACAGACATGTTCATGCACATAAATGTTTGTCCTGGGCAGGAATCGAACCCGCGACCTTTGGTTTGGCAGTCAGAGCCAAGCCAACTGTATTAGTGTTATTATTATTGCCTGTCAGTACTACATCTATATCCTATTTGTGTTTTTTGGGTCTTTATTAATATTAGAAACTCATCCAAATCCTTGGACTTATTTGCTTTATGGAAGAAATTACATTACACGAAATCTCAAAAATACATCAAGCCACAGACGTTTCGGGATCGAATAATAATTTTGACCGCTATCACCTGTGCTTACATGACTACAATTTATTCAAACGAAAACGCTATTCTACGGATCATTAAAATATTATATTATATTATTCTCTATTTCTCTTGACCATTAGAAAGGCAGCAATAAAATATCTAATATCAAATAAATAACTTTTCCGACCATCCTAAGATTTAAATGTAATAGACTTGTTCTTATTTTGTTACACAATATTCACGCGTTGTAAAGTTTGTGTCACAAGCACTCTCTGTAAGTTTGTAAATTAGCAGGCATTGTTATGTAATACAACTGAATTTGAAGCAACGCATTGAGTTTGTTGAATGGGAAGTGAGTGAAGAGTGTTCTGAATAACAAGTGGGCACATGTATGGTTATTATGCGTGAACTTGGTTTTGTTTCTGCAACATTCCATGCCTAATTTAGTTCATAGATAACTTCTCTTAGTTTGAATCAATAATTATCAATTATCTCATTTAGAAAATTGACGTAATACTTTTGATAAAAAAATAATATCAATGCATTTGAACTTTTACAATGTTATAAAATAAAATTTACTCAGTGTACTATACTAGCTAACGCCTCGCGGTTTCACTTGTTCCCGAATAATCGAATGTGCCCTGAGATTTTAGAAAATTGCCTTATATTTTACTGCTGGATTAAGTAGCTTTCTAAATGTGAAAAAAGGTTTTGCATTTACATTACAAACAAAAATACAAGTCATTTCTCTTTATATTATTACTAGCTGTCCCCCGCTGTTTGACCGCGTTTATCGATATCATATATAGCCTATAACCAACTAGGAAAAATTCTGCGTCGAATGGTAGCAGTCCCATCCTGATATGTTCAGTAGTTTTATGGTGATGATGCGTCAAAGGAACCATATTTTGCTTATATACATGTGTATATATATAGATATAGTGTAAATATAGAAAAGTAGTTTTGAATATAAATTGTTTGTTTTACCATAAAATTGGATTGAATCGGCCGACCAATAATTGTGCTACAGAAAAAAGAACTATCAAACGTCCGTTGTTAAATTGACAATCCCAGCTGATAGAATGCTTTTAGAATATCACAATAACCTTTATGAGACCTATCAATATAAATATCTATTAGTACATTAATTGTAGCTTTAATAATGCCTATTATTACAGCTATAATCTCAGAATGTCCATACAGGGGCCTGTATAGCTGATGGCACGCAAGCAATATATGAATGCAATCTTGAAATCATTAGTCATGCTCTCGGCAATATTGGAGATAATAAAGATTGAGCTTTCTATCTTAGGTAGATACAAGTTTTTACGTAAGGTTGCAAGCTGCACTATATTATGGTTTTTTTCTTATAGTATTTATGAAACATATCCAGCCTCCTTGACTTTCATATTCACCTTGAAATTCATAGATTTCGTTGATTTCCTGTAGCACATGAATATAAATGTGTTTATGAGAGGTACGATGCTCACATACTCGTATAACGTTAGGTGAATAGACAGGACGATTCGTCGATCCCAATGTTGGAACTTTCTGCTTATCTTTTCGGAGGTAAATGTCGTGGAGATATTTTTTATATTGTTTTATAAAACCTCTAATAATGGCGAGACAGCAAGCAATCATTCAAAGTACTGTATTTTTATAACTTACAGCATATTTCTCAATAGATCTTCAGTTTTATAAAACCAAAACTATAATAACATTGTTTATAAAAAACAACTAAAACTACACTGCGTGCAGTCACTAATGCTATAGCTTTCTTTTACCATTATATTTATACAATCAACCAGACTTTCTTATTTCGGAGCCAAAATGTTGTTTTCTGAATACATTGACCCAGTGCCGGTCCGAGGCTGATTTGTAGGATGGAACGAGATCTTAATATGGAGCCTTTTGGTACATTTGACCTTCATAAGTGTCCTCCGTGGCCCTTACCTGAAAAAAATGTTAAAGTTTTTGAATTTGCCCTAATATACTTAGTGTGGAAAACTTCAGTAATATCACTAAATAGTATAAAACAAAGTCGCTTTGCTTGTCCCTATATCCCTATGTATGCTTAAATCTTTAAAACTACGCAACGGATTTAAATGCGGTTTTTTTTAATAGATAGTGTGATTCAAGAGGAAGGTCTTCATGTATAATACATGTGATATCCCACGGGAATGCGGGTAAAACCGCGGGGGGCAGCTAGTTTTTCAAATAATAGAAAGATAACATGCAGCATGGACGCTCCTGGTACATAATTACTTACAGAATGGTAAGAGCTGATATGTTTGTGAAATGGTAAAACTATTTGGTCATTTAAAAAGTCAACAAAATATCGGAACGCTGAAAAAATACCAGATTAATTATAAAACTTTTGCCCACAGAGTCTATGGCAAGGTCGGCTCTGTTTTGATCTTCACGTATTCTAAGATTGGTTTCAGAAATAGTAGATATGTAATGGCGCAATAGCAAAAGTCGCCTTCACATAAAATTATACTTTCCTTATTATACATTAATGTATGAGGTCAGATCGACGAAATGCCGTCTAGTATCAAAGTCATTTTAAAGTTAATGATTGTTTATCTATACAAATAAATTAAATTAAAATGTCGTATGTTTGTAATGTAAAAGTTACAGATTTTTACTAAATGCATATGAATATGCATTTAAAATCGTAGTATACCTATGGGAGATGCACAAAAATAATTGTAATGTTCTGTCTAGTGTCAGAAACGGCTGGTGTGATTTTGACTGGAAATTCTTCATAAATATTGAATGCAGTGAATTATCACATTGGACCGAATGAGGAGTGTAGTAGGTACCTAGGCAAGATCTACGGGTATATGGAAAAGGGAGTGACCTTTAAATGACTGAGCGGATAATCGAAATTCTTGTTCGCATAGGTTTCCAATTTTATTGGACAAAATAAAAGCATGCTAACTGCGGTTTAGGCTATCAGCGTATGAATAAAATTAAATAAATTCTGCAAATTTGTATCATGGTGACAATTAACGTACAATCTGCGTAGCAACAAAATTATCGCATTGTACGATAATTATCGTTCGGTTCCGAACACTGGTTTGGGATCATATAGCCGTTTGTAAAGAATGACTCAGGATATTTATTTAAATATGATTGAGGATATTTAGATACTGACCAAAGATAATAATCACAGAGATGTACCGCAAATTTATCAAATCTGTTAGAGTTTAACTAAATATAGGTATCACATTTTTCAATAAAGACAATTTATGTTAATATGTATAGTGTTCCAATTTAAAGATGTAAATATATTTAATCAACTGTTTACAAGAAAGCTATATATAGTAAACCTTTGAAAGTAAAAAAAGAAATAAAGACATTTATCTTACTTATAACTTTATCCATTCAGAGGGTGGGACCATACATTCAATACTAATGAGATATTTGCATGACTCGATATTGACGTGGTTAAGAATTTTAAACAATGCCAAAGATATTTGAAGTTCACGACCATCCATTATAACCCCTGCCATGTTTGAAAACTTTAACTTGACATTGACGATAATTTAAATTTATTTATTTATTTATTTATTAACTCTTTATGCACTAAAGTACAAAGGCGAACATAATGCCTTAGGCATTTTCTACCTGTCTACCTTGGGGTGATGCAGAAACAGGCGAGGCAGGTGCACTAAAGGTGGTCAAGATAAGTGTACTTCTAAAAAAAAAAAAAAATCTAAAAAAACTTATGGAAACATTCTACATAATAATTCTATTGTATATATATATATATATTTACAATATTGTAATAAAATAGTTAAATAAACTTACACAATAATACAATATTACATATACCTACTTACTATATAAATAAGATATATATTATATATATATCTATATAAAACATATATAATACATATATATATATACTCGTATATAAATACATTAATACATATATGAGAATAAATAAGAAGAATATTCCGCTAACTTGTCAGGCCTAGGTGTTTTTTAAGTTGAATTTTAAATGTGTAACGACTGTTTACCATCCTGATTTCCTGGGGCAGCGCATTCCATAGGATTATAGACTGGATGAAGAATGAACGATGTAGAAAATCAGAAGAGTGGATTGGACATTGTAGTCGTCGATTATAAGAAGATCGGAGATTTTTATCATGGTTTGAAGAGGTATATTGTAAATAGGAGGATAGATAAGTAGGTGGAGTGGGAGAAAAGAGAAAGGAGTACAGAGTGGTCAGGGCTCGCAACTCTCGACGCTGTCGAATAGGTAACCACTTTAGTTGCGATCTGGCTCCTGACACATGATCATACTTGCGAAGATTGAAGACGAATCGAATGCAGTTATTGAGAAGTCGGTCAAGCATATTGAGGAGAACTGCATTCAGGTCATAGTAGCACATATCACCATAGTCAATAATAGGGAGTATCAAGGTCTGTACAAGCATTATCTTCGCGCTGGATGGTAATAGGTGTTTGAACCGGTAGAGGGACCGCAACGTCCCAGTGACTTTTTGGCTGACACTTTTGACTTGCGCACGCCAGTTGAGGGTATTGTCGAGAAGCAAACCAAGATCCTTAACCTCAGAAGTGAATGGTATGACACTGCCATTGAATTTAAGGAGTGGTAATGTGGTGCTATCCACTCTGCTGACCATGCATGAGCTGCCCACAATTATTGCTTGGCACTTAGTGGGGTTCACTGTCACACCGAACCTATCCGACCAGTCCTTCACAACCACCAGATCTTGGTTTACCTTTTCGATGATTTCAGACAAAGTGTCTACAGTCCCTTGTCGATACAGCTGTAGGTCATCCGCATACAGATGATACGCGCACTGAAGTTCAGGTGTTAGAAAATTTATGAAGAGAGAAAATAGAAGAGGAGAAAGAATACCGCCTTGGGGGACACCAGCAGCAAGATTATTCCAGTTCGATGAAGATTCATCCGTTCGGACACACTGCTGACGCCCCCGTAAGTAGGAAGAAAACCATTCTACCGCCTCTGAGGAGACCATAAGAAAAGAGAGGATGGACGACAGGATCTCATGACTAACGGTATTAAAAGCATTGGAAAAATCGATTAGAACAAGAATAGTCAATTTTGAGTCTTCCATGCCTGTTCTAATATCGCTAGTCACTTTAAGGAGGGCGGACATCGTGCTGTGGCCTGGTCTGAAACCCGACTGGAGAGGGCTAATAAGACTATTGGTAATGATAAAATGGGCAATCTGCTTATGAACGCAGGCCTCCAGCACCTTGGAAAGGAAGGGAAGAATGGAAATAGGGCGAAAGTGACTGGGGAGAGAGGAATTAGAAATCTTAGGAAGGGGACGTACATAGGCTTTGCGCCATATATCCGGATAAACGCTAAATTCTAACGAATAATTAAATATATGCGAGATAGGGAAAAGGATATGTTCAAGGATAGTGGTGATCATGTATCGGGTAATGTTGTCACAACCAACCGCTTTGGATTTAATGGATAGGATGGTCTTTTTGATCTCCCCAGCGTCGATAGGAGAGAAGTTAAATGGGAGTATGTTAGGACGCGTTAGACCCAATATGTAAGATAATGTAGATTTTTTTGTTAAAGGATCCAACGTAGGGGCTGTTGTGAAATTATTATTGAGATCATTTAGGCTGATGGTATTAGAAAGGTCTAATTGTCGCGATTTACCGATACCTAGAGTTCCAAGGAATTTCCAGATATCGGCAGAAGAAGAAGAAGAAGATATATTGCTGAGAATATGGCGGCGTTTAGCGTCGCGTATCATCTGATTGCATCGGTTCCGAACCTTCTTGTAGGAAGACTTGTTGTCGTCAGTGCGGTCCTTTTTAAGTCTCCGGAACGCACGGTCCCGAAGTCTCATGGCCATTTGTATCCCTTTGGTCATCCATGGAGCAGGAGGTCGTTTTAACTTCACCTTCTTGATCGGAGCATGCGAGTCGTATAATTTGACAATGGCGTCGTTGAAGAAACTAACTTTGTCATCAATCGATGTTGCCTTACACAGGGGTGTCCAGTCGATGACAGAGGCATCCCTGTTAAGTTTCTCCACATCCATTCGCGCGAAGCAACGCATGCACATAACCCTGGGTTTGAGCTTGGGCGGTTTAAGGATGTAGGAGAGGAATATGAGGTCATGATGCGAGAATCCAGGCGCCACGTATTGGCCATGGGTGGAGACTAGGGAAGGATTGGAGGTGATAATCAGGTCAAGCCACGTGTCATCACCAGTAGCACTACTATGCGTAGCTTGCAGTGGCAGTACGTGCAGGCTGGCCGACTCAATGATATGCATGAGTTTGCGAGATCGGGGAGAGGTTAGAGCAAGGAGATTGGTGTTGAAATCGCCCATGATGATATGGTGTGCATACTCTGGACCCAAAGATTCTAAAACTGACTCGAATTCAGTGAAGTAATCAATTGAAGGAGGACAATAAACTACACCTATAACGGTTTTGACACCTTTGACAGATACCTCAAGAAAAAGGAACTCGGCCGAGGCAGAGTAGTCAGAAGGTGATGATGCCAAAACCTTATAGTTAAAGTCGCTTCGCAAGTATATAGCCACCCCCCCGCCTCCCTTCCCGACCCGGTCGTTCCGGATGAGAACAAACCCTGGGAGGGGGTATGTGGTTGAAGAGAGATTTGGTTTGAGCCAACTTTCAGAAACCAGGATGGCATGCACATTAGCATTAGTGAATGTGTCGTACAATTCGCTATGATGACTTGGTATACTTTGTGCATTTATATGACACACATTGATATAATGTTTACCTTGGTCACTGAACCTTTGGCGCAGTACGTCACCGAGGGTGTCCGTGAAAGAGCTGAAACTTTCATCACATGAGGAGACAGAAGATTGATTAGCGGAATGGAAGGAATCATTATCAGATATCATAATAAGTATAAATAAATAAAATATATAAAATATTTATAATGATAAAAATTATAATTATAAAGTGACCAAAATCACAAACAAAAAAAAATAAAAAAAAACCAATTATGCACGGTCGTTATTTGCATATCTGCACCACCCGCCAGCTAACAATACAAAAAGAAATGAAAACAAAAAAAAAAGTCTTGTTATCATGAGACAAACAAAAATAAGTGAATGAACGGAATGTTAAATAATTGTAACAAACCAAGGTTTCAGAACGCACTCACGCTAAAAAAAAAGTAACAATGATGACCATAAACTCTGATGACACTAGCACATTTTTGACATTGACATTTAGCTGTTGACATGTTGTCATGAATGAAGTGAAGCATAATACAACATTTACTACTAGAAAATAGTTTTACCCGGTTTATATTAATAAAAAGATAAAGCAAAACAACCGACAAGACTAAGGGTAATGAAATAAAGCAGTAAGCTACTTGAGGATCACTGTACAAAAATAATTCTAGACTACATAAAAGTTGAAGATAAGCCAAGCAAAGTATGAGTGGGCAAGGTTACAAGATGGACAAAAAATTAAAGTAAGTAAGGAGCAAAATTATGGTAATAATGAGCTGAAAAACCCTTTCATAAAGCAGAGTTATAAAAACTAATGTTATTTACTTGTTTTCAGGTTCTCTTCACTGCCCTCTGCACCTTTTCTGCTTGTGAGGCTTGATGTACCTGGCGAATTCGGGTATTTCTTCAGCAGCGAATTCAACTCGTCACAAGTAGTTATCTTATGGCGAGTTCCATCGGCGGCTTTGACAAATATGACCCCATCTTGAGTCCAGCAAGATCGCATACCAAAATGCACCCGTGCCTTACTAAACACTACTTGCCTGGCCTTCGTCAGGAACTCCTTCACCGATATTTTCGTGCCCCTCAAGGAGACCTTTGCTTTCCACACTGAGGATTTGGCATCGTAGCTGGAGAACTTAACAAGTATTGGCCGAGGGCGTCCATCACTAGAAGCCCCCAACCGGTGACATGCCTTAATGGTTGGTGCAGTAACTGTTTTAATTGCCAGCTTGGTCTTTATGACATCAAGGACAACATCGCTGCAGATTTCATTCTCCTGCTCGGCGATTCCTTGGAAAATGACTGCCTTCCTCCGCTGTCTGGTGTCCATCTCATCAACCTGTCGTGCGAACTCACTGATTTGTCGACGCAGCAAGCCAAACATGTTGAAGACAAGCTCCCGGAAGGTACGGAATTCCTCAGCCACCCTAGCCACGGTGTCCTTACCAGAACCAGCAACCTGAATCTGATCAGAGAGTTCTCCCATCTTCAGCATGATACGCTCCTCAATGGTCTTCTGGGTGTTCATAATTTCCTCCAGTTGTGACATTATTGTTATTTGTTAACCTCAGTGACAGTTACAAGATGAAAATTTTGTGGTGAGCTGGCAGGTGGTGTAAAAATAGTGCTATCCTCACATTAAAGTGTTATAAACGTGAGTACTACTTTATTAGACGAATAAACACTAAAGCAAACAGTAATTTACACGAAAAATATGGAAATTTTAAATAAATTTAAATTACGTTACAAAGTTGCGTCTTTACTTTATTGACACCTACCGCCGAAAAAAAGTTATTTAATGTTTGTAATACCAAAAAAAATACCTATTACATATTTAAGTCAATATATGAACGTCTAAGATTTCAGAGTTGCCACTACCAAGAATACAGTTGTGACTTCACTGTAATTATTATTCACCCAATATTTTGTTTCTTTTAATTTAGCCCCAAATCCTAGTTTCTCTTTTTTAGTTTTATGTATGGCTACCATATAATTTTATTCAGACTTATTGTTTGCCAGTTTCGCGTCGTACACTTTGTATGTCAACGCAAAAAACTGCTGTAGTTGCCTATCATGGCTTTGTTGTATCTGTTCTCAGATATGGTCTTCTTCTTTGGGGAAATTCAACAAATACCAGTAAAGCTTTCATCGTCCAAAAAAAATGTGTTAGAGCTTTGTGCGGAGCAGGTCCTTTGGAGTCCTGTAGACCACTATTTAAAAAGCTAAATATTTTACCATTGGCATGTCTTTACATTTTTCAAGCGGGACTTTTTGTTAAAGAGCATTTAATATTATTTAACAGATATCAGGATCAAGTTTGTTCTAGAATAAAAAATAGGGATCCCACTAAAATAATGTTACCAAAATGTAAAACTTCTCTGTATAAAAATAATTCCAGTTTTATGTCAGTTAAAATATTTAACAACATTCCAAGGACTATCAGGGAATTGCCAATCAAGCAATTCAAAATGAAATTATATACGTGGCTCATGGTTAAGAGTTTTTATAATATTAATGATTTTCTGTATCCAAAATTATAATTTTCGTTTTATTGCTTCATTTGAAAATTTAATTCGTTTGTATTTGAAATTATTGTTATTATTTACTGAAATGTGTCATGCGTCCTACAACTTATTTTGTTTTGAACTAGTGTAATCGAATGTGTCTAATAATTTTGATTTTAAATGTTTATTTGTAATGAATTTAATATTTTGCATGCCAAGTAATATGGCAAAGTATGTATGTTCCATTTCATAAAAAAATTACCACCATCTGTACCATACTTTGTGCAAATAAATATCTTTATCTTTTATCTTTATGTTTACACCAAAATAAACAATAATAATAATATCACTTCATTAATCTTTATGACAGTCAAGTTAACATTGACCTACTGGTTATTTAAAAAATAATTGTCGTTGACCATAAACTTAAGAGGTTTTTAGAATTAAAACGCGTTCGAATCGGATACGAGAGGTACCGTACAAACATAATTAAAGTAACTTAATACTGTATGCAATAAGACCTAATTTAGTATACACTTAGTTTTTTTTATTTTTTAAACTGACGTGGTCAATTTCAGTACATTTTTATCTCAAATCCAGAACCTCACTTTGAACAATATTTTTTTTTGCAAGCAGTGCTCTTTCATAACGCACTAAGTATTCAAAGTTGCAAGTCATATCAGGACAGGAAAAAAATGCAAGATAATATCTATTGTATTTAATATACCACTTACCCTAATGCCCTAAACACTATAGTGGAACTCTAGCATCTAAGAGCCTGTTTTCCTTACCCTTTGGCATTGAGTGCTTACCCACTCTACCGCCATTAGTCAATTAAATGCTTACATTAGTTCTGCGATTAACGCAGCTATTTTTTTTTCTAAAACTGGACTCACACTTTTTAAAGAATTAAATGGCTCTCAATAGAGTTTTGTAGCAATTGGCCTCAAAATACAGCCAATGGTTTTATAGATGTACATGGCTTTGTCGTGAAGGACTACTTGTTTGAACGAAACAATGTTTTAGTAAAAGTATGTCATGTAATTTTCCACTGTTTACGAATACGAAACGTTATTATGTATATCGCTCATGGTCATCGTAAATATATCGAGATATTTGTTACTTAATATATTTTATTTAACATGATACTATAAAACGTAGGCCATATATGAAAACACTTGATTTAAATAGGAGAATGGTTTACCGTTACTAATCTACATCTACACTATAGATGATTTTAAAAAAAAGCGATGGGTAAAGTGTTCATGAGAAGATTTTCTTTTGACAATGATTTTGAAAAGCTTTTAACAGGTTTATATGAATTTTAACTGTGTTTTGATTTTATCTTAGCATGTCACAATTAGTGCGTTTTGTTATTGAATCGAGAACCAAATTATTTATAGTAAACTGTCAAGGTGAACTGGTTTGTGTAGTTTTATGCAACGTAAACGAATGTCGTGTTCGATGAATTGAATCAGGTGCACGTGTTTTCAAGAGTATTCGGCCAAGAGCAATAGAAGTGACGTTAGCAATATATTGATAAATTTATGTCTTTTTTTTAATATCAAGATCAATATGTATAACAAAAGATCTTATAAGGTTACATAGTGATACCGAAATTCATGATTCTCCAACTTAATAACAACTTATTATCGGTTTATGTGCTAAAGGAATATAGAAACCTATTTATTTTTTACTCAGTCACCTGGATCTACATTTACCCGAACCGGGCCAGAGATTTGCTAGTGGTGCCTCCTCCTCTTCAGTGTTAAAGACAAAATATAAAAACATTGGATTTCATGCAAATTGGAGAAATAGAAGCCTTCAATAAATTGCCCTCAAAATCTACACTATACACTCGTTAAAATATCAACATAAAATACCTTCAGACATCAACTTGGAATGTGTACAAAAACCAACTGTCAATGCAATAGTAGATAACACAACAACGTGTGATGCTAATTTCTTTGTGAAACATGTTTCTTTTCTCCAAACATATGAATTTAGCGTCCCCTCAAAGCGGCGCAGATCCCGCTTTGCTCCCCTATATTCCGGGCCGAACTTAGTACCAAAATGCAATTGTTAAGAGAACTTGGCCTCCGTGCGTACGTAAGAATAAAATTGAATAAAAAACCAAACGCGGAAACACTTCCCGCATCACGGATACATGCGCAGACGCAAGCAATTGACCCACATAAAACGGTAGAACAAAAATTTCACACACTACAGTGATTTTTGTGACCATTAATTTAAAAATGCTAATTAACATGTATATTGGGAAGAAAGTTGCATAAAATTTACGCTTAGAAGAAATGTAGCCTGTAGGTTCTATATTCTAAGCCAAGCTTCATCATTTACTTTGACACCTTATTATCAACAAGTTTACAGCCCCACGGTTTCACCCGTGTTTGCTTTCTAACGCGGTATCCTTTGATAAAGATTATGCTTTGTCACAAGAGACTAGACCCTTTAAACAAGGACATAGGTCCTGCCTCAAGATATTATATATCTCTTTACTCAAGAAAACGTAATAAATAGAGACATAGACACTTTCGAATTATGTATAAATAAATGAATATCCTGGAACATTCTTTACACACGGCCATCTAATCCCAAACTAAGCAGAGCTTGTACTATTGAAACCAGATAACTGATATACTACATATACAACTTTTTTTTTTCTAAATACATACTTATATAGATACTTACAACCAGACACTGAACAAACAGACATGTTCATGCACACAAATGTTTGTTATGGGTGGGAATAAAACCCGCGACTATCGGCTTGGTAGTCAGAGTCGCTAACCACCTAGCCAACTGGCCTGGATTAAATATTTTAAAGAATACTTTTTATCTGTTAAAGCTACACATTATTCAATGCCACAGACATTGTAAGAATAATAAGCTGATCATATTCGATAAAAGTTGTTTTCTCCAAACAAGATTCGATAGCGTCAGACGCCTACACTCGTATAAAAGTTGTTGGCATGCGTTGTGTTGACCTGCTATTCACAAGCCTAAATTCGACATAGTGATCACTTAGACAAACACACTGATAGCGGACCTCTCATCAGACTGGCGAGTTCACGAAACTGAGATAATAATCGCTTGAAATTAGCGTTCAGAATTGAGCTGTGCCGTTACTTGATATGAGAGATTGAAGATTAACAAACGCATTAACCAAATTCACACAGAAATTCTTTTTTAAAAGAGACTTAGAAGCAAGGTAGCTAATGAATGGGCAACAACATTTACTCATAAACTATAAAAAAAATCTGTGAGTAATATGAAGTTGCTAGTCAGGTATTGCTTATGTAAATTCAACACGAGGTCATCAACTACATTTTGCATTATTCAAAATGAATTAGTCCAAATCCCAAATAGTCACCTAATTTATCGTGTAAGAATTCCAACAATATTTAATTATATATCTAAATATATGTAGTGCTTATATTTACATTTTTGTACAATTAAACAAAAAAAAAATAGGCAAATAAGCCAAATTAATACACGTATTGTAATGAACATTGCTGAGTTTCTTGCCGGTTCTTCTCAGTAGAAGGCTTATTTTCGAACCATTTGTAACTACAACACCTTTGACCCCCTTTCAGGGCCTTACCATAATAAATGTCATTGTAGTTTTGTAGTATGAAATATTATCGACCTATAAAATAACAAATTATATTGTATTCATGTAAACGGGTCATTACTTACATTTACTTTAGTAAATTTCGTAATTAAATAACACTTTTATTAAATTACCGGATTGAATTTTTAAGTCGTGTAAAGTGTAGATCTATGAATTTTCTGTAACATCGATGGTACCCAAGAAGAACTATATCTATCTCTACATAGCTAGTTAGAGAATATGAACAGTATTCTGCTTGAAATTCGTATAGTAAAAAATAAATTATAATTTCAGGTTTGGACGATACAGTGAAGCTTGTGAAGGGTATTGGAGGCAAGTGCTACGGGTATGTGGTGGACCTCACCAGGCGAGACGACATCTACCGCGTTGCGAAGAAAGTCGAGGATGAAGTAGGCAGAGTATGTATCTTCCATTGTTAGTATTTGCTTCCAAAAGTACATTTACAACAAAGATAATTTCACTAAAACTTACACATGGTAAATTGAAAGAAATGGCGATTAGGAACATTTTTTTTAATAAGTTCTTAATTCGAATTTCGACTCTCAGAAATCACTGGTTATCATATTACATTTTGTAGAAGTAAAGAATAAAAATGAAAAAATGTATATCAATACATACCTAGTATATTATAGAATATTTTATATTCTTTGACAAAGTTCATTGATCTCTTTCTGATGGATACAAAAATGGCAAATGTCAATGACTTTAACACAGCTTTGTGTTGAACAATAATTGTTATTTATTTTTTGTGTGTTTTTATGTTTGGAAATATAATTTCTAGGAAGCCAAAAGTTATTTAGGTATTAAAAGTGGTTTTTGTGAAATACTTGGTATGATTATTATTAGTAGATACCATATGACCTACACTTTCATCATCTTTTCAACAAGGCTGCAAATATTGAGGTAATAGAAGAAAATCAAATAAAATAGTTTTTGTTCACAGCTAGGCTGGCAAATATTTAAACGTTACTCTGGTTTTTGCTTGGCCTACACTTTAAATGAGTAAATAATTACTTCAGGGTCTTAAATTATCGGTGCGGTTAATGGTTGTAAAAAAAACATTAAGGTTTTTTTTTATTGTGTAGCTAGAACCTCTTTATATCATTATGCATGGAAATCCCACAATCTACCTTAATATTAAAAAGAGGTAAAGTTTGTTTTGAATGTAGAAGGTACGAAACTACTCATCTGATTTCAAATATACTTTTACTACTAGCAAGCTACATTCTTCTCCAGTGATATAGGCTTTTATCCTGGGAAAATATTAATTCCCTAGGGAACATGGCAAACCGCCGGACGGAGTAATATGATAAATGTTTGCAGAAATCATGTCATTATACATAAATTAGGTACATTCATATAATGTTCAGTGAACTGAAGCCTTTTGAATAAAGCATGTGTGACTATTATGCAGTAGGGAGGTATGTGACTCATCCATTTAAAAAGGAAGATATCGACAGGTTATGTGATCGTGTCTGGGGACCGCGGTCCAATTGCATGTGCATCGATATCTCTTCACTATTAAAACAAATTATTATTATATTATATTAAATTCCAGGTTACCCTACTAATTAACAATGCGGGTGTAGTGTCAGGAAACTTCCTCTTGGACACGCCGGACCATCTCATTCAGAGGACCTTTGATGTCAACATTTTATCACATTTTTGGGTAAGTTATTTATAAGGTAGCAAAAGAAGTCATTTTAATAATCTTTATTAGTTGTAGTAACAATGAGTGGTTGTCAGGCAACAATACAAGAAATATAAAATAAATTACACCTTCTATGGACGTAAGTTTGTATGTGTGAGTGGGACATTGAATGGTGTGTGTTTAGGTATTCATTTCTTGTATGTGTATATGTGTGGTTTGTGTATATGGTTGTGTGATGTGCATGTCAACTACTGTACAGTACCTAGAAGATCACCCAGCACTAACAAATGATAGATTTAGGCTTGAAACTAATTATATTCTTTTTTTAAATGTAGTATAACATTATTAATTTATTACCTACAATTTACATGTTTTTGCCTGCCTCGATGGCCCGGTAACCTCTGTAATTTGATTTGTGACATTGTAACGTAATAATCTGGGAAAAAAGCCATTGTTTGATTTAACATCTGTTGCGATCTTTGTGATTATACTCTTAGATGATTCTTGCAAAATATTTATTATTTTAAAATGTTATCTGCGTTCTGAAAAACTAAATTTAAACATTCTACAGACTGTGAAAGCATTCCTACCAGCAATGATAGAAAATAACGACGGTCACATAGTGACCATTGCTTCTATGGCTGGTCATGTTGGAGTGGCCAAGCTCGTCGACTACTGCTCCTCGAAAGCAGCAGCTTGCGGCTTCGACGAAGCTTTAAGGGTGGAGCTGGAGTCACAAGGGATCAATGGAGTGCATACATCGCTCATTTGTCCGTACTTCATTAGGTCTACTGGCATGTTTGAAGAAGTCAATTCGAGGTAAGGAATAGTAACTACGAAAAAATATCGCACGATACTAGCATACATTAATTCGTACACGGAATATCACGTGACTAATAGATTTCGAGAAAAGTTTTATTTAGATCTTTAATTCATGAATTTTACTTCCGTAATGCCTAGCAAACTTTTAAATGTTGGTGGTAATGTTATTGGAATCTATATAACACAATGGTATAAATAATAATAATGATAATAGTTTTAATTGAATAATAATAGAATCAGCTAGTTAACCGATCATTATTTAACACCTAATATGGACATGTTATGCATTAATTAAACATCATCAGCTTTTAAAATATTTACCGGCAAACAAAGCCTTGACCTTGATTGTTCATTCGCACCGAGCAGCTACCAGTAACCCTTACTTCATTGTCAGTCTACAGAGCGATATTTACTAAAGTTATGCATACATTCCAGGTTCGTGCCTCAACTGAACTCGAACGAGGTGGCAGACCGCGTGGTGTACGCGATACGCACCAATGAACCGTTCGCCTTCCTGCCTGGATTCTTCCGGGTCTTGCTCTCGTTTAAATGGTAAATATTGTATACTCGTATAATACGTGTGCATATAAATTATTATACTGTATAGTGCAATGGAGTGTGGTAGCAGCAACGAAACCGCCACTCATCTCTGGGCTATCGTAAGAGGTGACGTGCCGCAACCTGCAGCAAATGGTCAGCAAAGGCATTCCCAAAGAAGGTTCATGTCAGACAGGCCGGCCGTAAAACATCTGCCACATCTCTTGTAATACGTAATGCACCTAATAGGAAGATAGCATACGTATTTTGCCAATCCCAAATGATTAAACTTGCGCCACGCTATGATGGCCGTTTATACGTTTAACAATGACAAAGAAAAATAAGGTGAATCTATTGATCCAACAGCTAATTGTATGATGATGGAAATCAACCTTATTCCAAAGAAATACAGTTTCTTTTCCTATGACAATCTGAAACGTCAAAACGGCCATCATAGCGTGCCGGTATAGGTGCAGGAAAACGATGATGATCTTCATATAAATTATATTGATATTGAAATATTTATAACATAAAAATCTCCTAATATAGATATTTGATCGGTTAAGCAACCTTACGTAGGTATTTATCGATTTATTTAACATCGGGAAAAGTATTGTGTGTGTCATTATTCTGACATACCTACCAACGACTTTTTCGTAAGGTAAATTTCAGCTTTAAAACTTCCTGTTGGATAGTAATGTTAAGTTATGGTGAAGGTCAATTCTGCAAAATAATTATCAAAGTTTAGCCACTATAAGGTCTCTTTAAAATCGCACATTTGCATGTGAAATACAAAAGTATTTTTTTTATTACGACAATAAGGCTTTAGATATCATATCATTTTAAACATTAGTTAGATGCTGAATGGTCAACGATGCTAAACAATAAACTACTAAACTACCTAAGAACTAATTGATCAAGTAAAATACTGCATTTGATATTTTATCGTAAATGTTTCGACATGACTCATATTGGTTTATACAAAGATAAGTTTTTAAAAATGCCATCTGGAAATATCCAGCCAGTAAAAAGTACAGTCACCTCATATATATAGGCGCCGCAGACATATGATTATGTAGGTATAGGCTGTATTTTTGTATGCACATTAATTACCTACTTGTTTGTACGCAGAACGGAGCATATTAATTGCAGACTCACATTAAACTCGTATTGATTTCCTTGACCGACAACCTGATGAGCCAGATTTACCTCGTCATTACTTTAAAGACATGTCAATATATCTTTTCATTATCAATTAACTGTGATATGAACAACCAAAGGCATTTATATAAATCTTGATCATAATCACTGGTTTACCTTGATTCACTATTTCTTTAATTTGGTACGTTGGTACCATATTTTTGATCTTCAGTTTTATGAAAAAACTAGCTACTTCTAACTGGCGTATCCAGCCCCTAACATATGTCTATGCAAAAAATCGCGTCCGCCCGCGCTATTACTTCGTTTTCGCTTAGCGTTCTTTCTGATCATTTCTCTTTTGTGTTCGACTCCCTTATGGTCGTAGCTTAATGTTAAATAGAAGTATATATAATATCAGGCATAACCTTCCTCAAGCACGTTTTTTTACATTTGATAACGTAAAAAAAATCGACTGATAGTTACAGAGATACAAACAAACAAACTCTTCAGCTTTATTATATTAAGTACAGATAAACCGTTTAAGTATAAACTTTTAAATATTTGCATTTATAGCCATATCCAAAAGTCCAAAACGTGCACGAATGTTAACGGCTTGCCTCTTATAAAATTGCAGATTATTTTGGTGATTTCGAAACGGTTTCTAGGTAAAATTTAAAAGTCAAAGCTAAAGGATATACCAATGACTTCTGACCTTAGGCTTATTTTGTCAATAACTTTATAATTATACATAACATTATGCTCGGGCTGCCATTTATGCAGTTGGCATTATTTTTAACAAATATAGACCATACTTACGAATGTTTTACCAAACTCATATATTCATAGCAAATATCAGAAGTATTACAAAAGCCTTATAAAATATAAATAAAAAACGATCAAAGACCCACTCTTTATAGGCTAACCTGTACCCTAAGCACGAACATCTAACGTTACCGTATCGCCATCGTATCAAATACGTCAAAAACGAATGCAATGAGAATTTGAACATTGCGCAACGTCACGCTATACACGATGTTAAATTTTCTATACAAATCAGTTTTTGGCGCGCTAGATACGATGATGCTACGCCTGCAATTGAGGTTCGTGCTTAGGCCTCTGCTGTATCTATATAACAAGTAGTAATCCTAAAAACAAAAAGACTACCATCGTTTTCTTTCCAGGCTGGTACCATGGCAGTGCACATCGGAGCTGATCCGAGGGTTGGTCTTAGACGCTGTGCCGATATCACACGGATCCGCGCCAACCACAGCACCCAACCACCCGACTGTTGACCCAATCTCACACAATGGGAAGCATGAGTCGCGTCCCATGTCGCTCACGCCGCCGCCCAGACACGACCGACAAGTCTGACGAATACAACACGATAATTTACAGGGAGATTAAATAAGTGATTCTAATTGCGAGACGAGAGACTTGGTCGAAATTAGAAGTGGCACCATGGGATATACTTAGGGTGGTTTTACAGTGACGCTTTCGCCAGCGCGGTTGGTAAGCGTCGCGGGCCACGAGCTTTGCGTCTCTTGGATCGTTACTCGTGGATCGCGCTTACCACCCGCGCGGATGGTCGTCGTGAAGCGTCACTGTAAAACCACACTTAGAGGTTTCCCGGTTTCATGTTTATTTAGATAAATCTGTGATACAAACTAACTTCAAAACCGCAGAAAACAAATAAGAATAGAAATATTCGTTCCATTTATTTATAATAGCTGTCTAAAATTAACAGTTCATTTTTTCAAAAGACTGTGTCCTTTTGACTAAGTCTCTCGCAACTCGCATGTTAAAAGAGAATTATGTTAGCGATGGTAACGGTTAATATAAATAATTAGATGGTGCAATCATGCGCGGTTTACACTTGGCATTGACTGCGATTCGGTTGGCAAAGTGCTGGCTACTAGAGCGAGTATTTTTAATACAATTGAACTGTATTTTGCCTTATTACGAGAGCTTTTAAATGTATGGGGCCTTAACTTGAAAAATGTACCTACACAATATCACCAATAACGTCTAAACTTGAATAAGCATGTTAATCGTGTCTGAATTGAGATATTATTGTTAAGGGGGCATCCATTAATTACGTGAGGCATTTAGGGGGAAGGGGACCCCATGAGAATCTCACCGAATCTCACGTGGAGGAGAGGGGGGTTTCGGCAAATATCACGTAATTTTTTTATTACCAAGAAACAGTGTAAACTTGCTAGAAGAGGGTTATATATAGTAGTAATATTTTTTCACATCTAAATCTAAATCGTATACTTATGATAATATCAAATCTCACGTGAGATTAGGGGCGGGGAGAGGGGGTCGAGCAAAATGTCATCTCCTCACGTAATTAATGGATGCCCCCTAATAGTTGTGTTAATAAAAGGCGAATTTTTAATAACTGCGTTACGTCAAATTCACATTTAATTATTATACCTACAATCATAGTTACCTTTAGATAGGTATTATTAAATGAACCATCTATTCAATGTAATGATATTTTTACAAAAATTATATCGTATTTCAAATTATTTTCTATTCAATATACACTAGATTGTCTGGTCTTCCAACTTATAGTTATTAATATGTAATTAGTTATATTCTTTATTTGTATAATTAGCGATATACGGATACTGTGGTACTTAGTCAAACTAAGATAAGTAGTAAGAGATTTTGGATGTGATTTTTAGCTTTTTACGAATAAATAGATTAATTTAGGTAATAAGGCATTATTTTTTGCGATTATTTGTTTGCTTGAA
This sequence comes from Habrosyne pyritoides, assembly GCA_907165245.1. Taxonomy (NCBI): domain Eukaryota; kingdom Metazoa; phylum Arthropoda; class Insecta; order Lepidoptera; family Drepanidae; genus Habrosyne; species Habrosyne pyritoides. Next base: position 4,984,123 of record OU015600.1, on the reverse strand, counting down.
AATATTCATTTGTTATGTAATTAGAGCCAACAGTGGCTCATATAAACTGTGATATTTGGGTATTGGGAACCTAAATACAAGAAATCTCAAAGCGTTTTATTTAATTTAATCACTGGCCTGCGGTGGCGAAGTAACCCAAAAACTTCGCTAAAAACTTATAATCATACTTAAAGTCAGGTACTAAATATCCGTAAATGCATCATAATGGTATGCTCATAAGGCATAAATTAATTTAAAAATACTATTGTGTAAAGAAGAAACTTAAATAGCACGCACCGATGTGCGAATCAATCTGAATGAACAAAAGTAATACCTCGTATTTTATTTATAGCTAAGAATACGAAGGCGAGATGAGTCATGCAATAGCTCAACAAACCAACAAATAGTTTGTTTAAATTTAGTTTGCGTATATTTACGTACATATTAGTCTTCCATGTAGAATATTAGTTTTCGATGCTCATGAAGTTATTTTTCACCATTTTTTACTTCCAGCCAATGGTCGCACTGGTTGGAAGTAGAAAATGGTGTAACTACAACTTGAAAATGGAACTGCTAAAGTTACTACTACCACTACTAAGAAGGTAGTTATTAGGAAAATATACTACTTTCAATAAATAATAATACACTATAGTTTCAGGTCAGTAGCTTGACTACTTTATATTATAAAATTGTTATTGTTAAGCAATGGGGATTATGTATGTATTTTTGAAGGTATTTTTAATTAAATTGTACTTCAATCGGGATCTTTAACATTAGGAATACCTGTTTAAAACGACGAGGATAATTAATAATAAAAATATGAAAAAATTGTTAATAAATCTTTTATTTTCGTTTCGCGTAAAAACTTTTACATTTGAAAATAGCGTTTCAAGTATTTAATTAAATCTAATCTATTAATTCATTTTACAGGATAAACGTAACAATTTTTAATAATTTGGTAAGTAGGTTACTCTAACTTATCAGTACAAATCCGTTTGATGAATTCAACATTTCCAAAACCTATCAAGACAAATGTATGAACAATTGCTATATTCTCATCTTAATAGGAACATTCTTAAAATAAAATCATAAGTACAAAATGCATAACAGGAGAGACTAGCAAAAATCTTACTAAGTAGTTAACTTTAAGTTACTAAGTACATTAATTTTATTTAAAAGGCACATGATTTTATGAAATAAGTAATAGATATTTATACTAGCTAACTCGGCAAGCGTTGTTCTGCCCGGTAGGCGGCGCTATGAGCTAAAAGTAACATTACTACAGCACCTTCTTACGTATTCTAAATCGAAAACATTATTTATAAAAAAAGGTGGTGGGAGTTAAAAAAAAATTTAACTCGAGAACAGCGCCACCTACCGGGTACAACTATAGCCAAGATCCTTCCAACTGTCTATCTAATTCGTAAAAAAAATACAAATTAGTACTCGATCACAGCGCCACCTATCGAGCGAGCACATACCAATTGTAAATTTAAACCATTCCGAATACCATTGAACACACACACACAAAAATCATCCAAATCGGTCCAACCGAGGAGTTCTGTCACATACACACGCATAGAAGAATTATATATAAAAAGATACATACTAAGGTAGTAAGGTTTATAATAACAAGCACTTTCCTAGTAAATTGTGTGATAATCATAAAACGCACATATTTTCTTTAAACTTCTCTTATGTACCAACCTATTTAAAAAAAAACACTGGTATTATTTATCCCATCTTATTACTTTGGTATCAGTCTATCTGTCTGTACGTCAAGACTATTCTCCTCATAAAATGTTATCGAACTTAAGCTTACAGCCATATTCAGTTAATACAAACTTCATCGGCGACTCTACGAGGCGTCGGAGAGCTTACCTCTCACGTGATTTCGTAGTGAGTGAAAGAGACAGAGCATAGAGGCCGCGATGACACATTGTTGAGCTAGATCTTCCTTACAGAATCGAAGCCCAGATCTGAAGATACAGTTGCGTTACTTGCTTATTCTTAGCTTAGTAAGAAAGTGAAATAATTTATAGTTACTGAAGTGAGGTCAAAAATGTGGACATTTGAAAGTGGATGTACAGCAAATAGGGTGTCATAAAGGGTTTTGTGTGTGAATTCCAATACATTTTTATATAATACCGCTACCACTCCTTATCAACAATGTACGAGTGTATACGAGTGGAAGACAAACTATATTTTACAGGGGAAAACATTTGCCTTCTATAAGATTACGTTATAAGTTTTAATTGATATAAGTAGAACATTTCACATTCATCACCTCAACATTTAGCATAATTTTCCTCTACAGAAGCCTGTCATAGATTTTCGCAACAATCATTGAACCGCTGGTGGAGTCTTCTTCACATTATTATAAAGCAACAACTAATCATTCTTTTCACGAGGATAAGACTCAGGTAACCTGAACTCCGAAATAGGTGATATGTACAATGGATTCAGCTCTTGCATATTCTTTCTACTCTCTTGCGCTTCCTGAACGAATTTGGCATACGCTTGTCTGTCTGACACTATTTGTGCACATTTTATGAATAAGATCACAATTAGTCCAGCTGCAACGACGCAAACAAATATGATCAGGCTGCTCGTCATGAGCCTCGCACTGGTCGGCTGTGAACACTCCTTGGACCTGACGACAATCTGCATACCCTCGCCAGATTCGCTGACATTGTAACTGTACTTGTATTCGCAGCCAGATTCGACCCTCAGAATGCATGAGATTTCTCTTTCACTTGCAACTTCTGGAATTAAAAAAGAAAAATTTATAACGTCTGAAGTTTTTCTTTTAATTTTTTCCCCAATTGAAGCCACTATATTATTTCTTAAATTTTGCGATGCAACTTAAGTTAGGAATGTTTATTACACTGTCATTGCTTAGCCAAGTTTCAGATAAAACTAACACATTTGAATTTTTTACAATTGAATCATTCAGGTCATCGGTATGAACTCATAGATTTTGACAATTAAAAGTAAAAAATCAACATGGCGCGTAACCGAAAATCGTGACAATTTTCCATAAAATTTCTCTCATACGTCGATAGAAGTTTCACTACAAAAACCTTAAATCTTAATTCGTTCAAGAAATGATAGATCGTTGAAAAGTGTTTAGTAGATACCCACATTACTGTAATTTGTCAAACCGCAAACCACAATCTCCGACAGATGAAGATCGTTAGTCTTAAAGTGTACTTTCAAGCATAATGGCGACCACAAAGTGTGGTGTCGTAATTATCCTACATTCTCTCTAATGAACCGCTTTCCATTAGCTTCAAAACGAATCAAATGTAATCAACGTAAGAATAAGTATGAAAGTACATGTATACTACAGTTGGCTTGGTGATTAGAGACCCTCACTGCCAAACCGAATGTCGCGGGCTCGATTCCCACCCAGGACAAACATTTAGAAGCATTAACATGTCTGTTCTGTGTCTGGGTGTAAGTATCTATATAAGTATGTATTTAAAAAGTAGTATAATGTAGTATATCAGTTACCTACACTATACTACAAGCAGTACACTCTGCTTAACTTGAGATCAGGTAACCATGTGTGAAGAATGTCTTGGGATTTATTTATTTATTGAAATTATAAAGAGGCAAGTTGTAAGTTTAGATGTAGGTATCCTACCTAGTAGGTAGAAGGTAATCACCGAAGCTACTCATCCGATTTCAGATATTATTTTACTAAGCTACAGTATTCCCGATTGAAATACCTAATTATAGTCCCGGGATTAATAAGATACCCTGAAAACGCGGGTGAAACCGCGTTACGGATGCTATCATACATCTACCATTATTATAAATGAAAAAGTTTCAAAAGAAACTTTGTTTCTCACAAAAATTACGGCACAGTTTTAGATTAAACTTGACACATCAGTAGATCACGCTCTGTAATAACATACATTTTTTTTTATGCCACTTGGGCCGACAAACAAGCAGAAGGTCCACCTGATGGTAAGTGGTCACCGCCGCCTATGGACATTTGCAACACTAGGAGCATCGCCAATGCGTTGTCGACCCTGAGACGTGAAGTTGTTAAGTCTCATGTGCCTGTAATTTCACCGGCCCCCTAACCTTTCTAACCGAAACACAGTAATACAATTGCACTACTGCTTCACGGCGGAAATGGGTAAGGTGGTAGTACTTCCCCGGACGAACTCTGCACTAAGAGCTCTACTACTCTAAATACATGCTACTTTTTAGTCCTTTCTAAAGTAACATCCATCGGGAATGCGGGTGAAACCGGGGTATGGTTGCTATAATTTTAAGAAGTTAGTCGTTGAATAGTATAATTAGTTTTTCTCTTATTCAGGCCCTAATCCATGATGTCAGAGACCGTATGCAATTATATTCTCCATATTTAGTCTACTTTTGATATAACTTCAACTACGAACCAATAGAAAGCATAAGAGGGTAGGTACTTATGGATTACTGTCACGTACCATTTTCATAGAACCTCTCACTGACTGTATAGTTGACGTTCCCAATGGAACACAGATCTGTACAGCTGCTGTTGAGGTGGCAGGTGACGCAGGGCTCTGCGTTAGCGCACAGTGGATTCGGACATGTAGCGCATGTCTCGCAAAACATGCCCGAGTATTTGGAAGTGCTGCTCTGGTCAGTTGCTGAGCATTCACAGCGACCTGAAAAAGTTACGATTAAAAATATATTATCAAAAATCCTTAAAGGTATTCTATTAATGTTTTAAATGCCAAGCTATTAAGGATGAATAGATGTTTGTTAGTCTTTCAAGCAAAAACCACCAAACGAATTTGGATAACTGGCCACAAAGTGCGTACCCATGTATAATTGTATTGTGTGTGATGTCAATGAAATTGTTTATATGAATGTTGTGTGAATAAATGCTTTTTTTTCTTCTTGCTTTGTGTGAATAACATAGGTACAGCATACTTTTTATTCCAAGAAAATTTTAAATCCATTGAAAAATCGGGTGAACACGAGATATTTATCTTAATATGTATATATATTTCTTGTGTGCGTGTGTATGTGACTGAACTCCTCCTAAACGACTGGACCGATTTTGATGAAATTTTTTGTGTGTGTTCGTGGAGATTCGAGAATGGTTTAGATTTACAATTGGACCCGGTAGGTGGCGCTGCGAGCGAATTCCTGCATTTTTGTATGGACTTATTTTGACAGAACGACGTCTGTCCGGGCAGCTAGTATACATATAAATATAAATAAAAGTGAAATGCTAAACGTTGGTTTTATACTTACTAAATAAAAGTTAGATGTTAGATGAGTTAAAATTAAAAGATGCGCTTTTAATTTTTCTTTTAATCGGAACCAACCATATTTTGGGAATGGAAAATTGAAAATTATTTCCGGAAATTCTGGAAAATGAATAGTTATTTTGTGCATGGATTTATTGTATGATCTCAAGATCGTAACTCACGATACCGAGAAAATCATATAATAGTAGTGTAGTAATAGTGTTCCGTGTCCACAACAGAACATAAATTGAAAGCCTATTGGATGAAAACTATTTCTTTCGAATATTGTTGCTAAGACCTTACCGCAAACACAGTCGCCTCGTCCAGAGCAAACTTTAGTAGCGCCTGTGGCGATGCAAGTGTCGTTCTTGTCGGTACAGTCGCACGTGTCACCGCTCCAGCCGTCGGCGCAGGCGCACTGTCCGCACACGCAGACACCGCGACCCACACCACCGCACTCTATGTTAAATTCACTGAAATGATCATAGACAATAATATAAAAAACATTATACAAATTTCCATGATCGCAGACTTAGGCAGCATTTCTTCAATTGTGCAAATAAATATAAAGATTGTTTATTATGTTTATATTCAGAGATATTTGGACCTATATCCCCATCTATTTAATGTACTTACATCTTCATTTCAACCAAGATATTATGCCAATAGGAAACAGTCTTGTATTAAAAATAAATGATCATTAACCAGTGTGTGATCAAAATGAAATCATTAATGTGATTTTTAAGTACCGATCTAATCACAAAGAGTATGTTATTTGATCCTGTACAATTATGACGTCACAACTTGCTATTTTATACAAAACTCCATAAATTCGAACGTTTTGACAATTCATAAAGAATTGCTGATTTGATATGTCAGATCACATATTTACATTTGATTGTTATCTAATGACGAGGTCAAATATCCTAGGGGCTTGATTTTAATCAAAACTTATTTGAATTGTAATTACAAAGCATAATAAATGTACAACATAATGAGGTGCAGCTTAATTCAAGGAATTTAAGACTGGAGAGAGTACTTATTTTGGTTATTTTCAACTAAGCTCTATCTAATATAATAGAAAAACTCGCCGCTTAAAGGAATCGGAATATCGCAGCTGTATTTCCAAATTCCATGTAACATAAATAAACGAATACATTCCAAACCGTCTAACACACGTTGAGCTTGTGTATAAATAAATACTTCGACGGAAACATACTTTCGTTCATCTTGACACTTCCTTTTACAGTTTTCATCTATTTCCAAATTAGATACTAATTTGTTACTCTAAAGTATAAAAAAAAAATATACCATAATTTTATGTAGGTACCAATCGTCATTTAATTACACAAAAGGAAATGTTGCGTTCTAAGAATAGTCATAGACTTTTATGTCATTCCAAATCACAAATAAGTACAATAAAATATCACAAATACAATTGCAATAACATGCATTGATATTCAGGTTTTAATTCGGTACATCCAAAGTTCATAGCCCTTTGTTCTAGTTTATGTATTCATAGAGACGAGTAATTGCGATATACCAAGTCATTTATAGCCAGTTGATCTGGCTAAAATCACTTGCTTTTACTCACCTACTATCACATCAAAGGATAGCTAAGATTCGTTAATGGATGTGTTCGTTAAAGATGTAATAAAATTAATGGTATTAAGGTGAGAAAAAAAGTGTGAAAGTCATTTAGGAACACGTACAATCTCTAACATAAGTTTATGATTTTAAAGTGTTATGTTGCAATATATGTCTTCATCAACTACATTTAAGACCTCTTTTAAAATAATATATACGACTAGGCACCTCATCTTAAATTTATAAAAACCAATGAAATAGGTCAACAGTACTTAAACAGGTATTTACGAAATGCACTTGACTTTCTGAGCTGCCTCATTGAGATGATCTTTTGTATGCAAATTATGATGTATTACTAACGGGCTGATCTTGCACGCTTTGCACTGACAGTAGCGCCCATTGTAGCCTTTGTCACATTGACATTTGCCGCAAAGACAGTCGCCGAAACCTGAGCATGTTATACTTCGTGTCGCATTCGGCTTCCGACACTGTGATATTAGCTCTCCCGAAACAGTCTCGTTTTCTATCGAGCAGTCACATGCTGTTCCAGACCTGTAATTGAAATGTTGAAACTGTCACATTACGTAGAAAACTACTAGAAAACCTTGTTTAAAGCAAATCTATGGTACAAAACAAATATTAACTGGAGATGAGAGAAACACGTGGCGCAAATACAACAAAAGCTCCAGTTATTTACTCACCAGCCTTTATTGCACTGGCAAACGCCGCACACAATGTGCGAATTGACTGGGCACGTGAGACCGATATTCTTCTGCAAATCTCCTTCGCATTTGCATCCGCATTGTATTTCAATTTCCAGTGTTAACGAGTCTTGACCCAGTTGTCTTTCAGATATATGAATTGTCTCTGTCGACTGTAATTAAACAGAAAAAACTATCAATGAAAGTTGACCGGTTGCAATTCCATTTATGAATTATCATTTATTTTAGTACGCACCGTTTTAAATTCCGAACAAGATTCCAGGCTGATGTGGGCCTCGTAATTAAGGGTCATGCCGTATTCAACGCCGGTACAGCGCGTCGTTTCTATTAATGACCCTCCTTTCACGCCGCAATCGGTAAAGTACCTCACCTTCAGAGGACCCGAACTGGAGTTGTCCTCAAAATTGACCACACTAACGATGTCCTCGTACCCTGTTTTGACTAGTTTCAATATGTTCGAACTGTCGCTCTCCAACTTGGCGACGTATGTTAAATCATCCAGAAGTCTTTGTAAACTATCGTAATGATCTTTCACGCTTTCCGTTACGGCGAATATTACGTTCACCTAAAATAACCACATTAAACATTTGAGTATAATCTGGGAGTAAACAGAGTCGGTAGATAGTTTACCTTTACACCAGTCGCCGGAGCTTCATGGTTTACGTAACGCAATATATTGCTTAATCTGGATGCAAAGAAACGTTTTATTCACCTTGTACTTATCTAAGAGTCTATATACTTGAGCTATGGATGGATAATCGTAAATTTCGGACTCAGAGTAGTAGCCTGCGTCGTTTAAATGACATTGTTCATCGTTTTTCTTTGTGGCACCACCTGAAACATGTTTCATTATAAGTAATTCTGTTCTTTTATCATTACCATATTATGCTACTATCACACTGTCTATACACTATACGAGTACATATCATACCGTCTCGCTTTTTAATCCGCGTTCCTGCTTATTAGAGATATTATTTATATAGGTGCAGTTGTTCCAAAGAATACCGTCCACACAAACTCAAAATTCGCACTCGGTATATAATATAAGTTAAGATTTTGTTAATTTACCAAGTCTTCCATCTCCGGCCGTATGCATCAGTCCATCAGACAGTAGTATAACAATTTTGCGACTGCGCGCAGACCACCCAATTTTATCACCGCAAGACACAACCTGAACCAGTGCATCCAATTGAGCCTCGGCGTTGTCCAAGTTTGCAGTTATTGAACTGCTATTAACTTTTTCGATGAAAGCATTTACCTAGAATACAAGTTAACGTTATTATAGTACTTGATTTTATTACTAGATGGATGACCTAGTTTTTCATTAATCGAACGATTACAATTAATTACTTCAAGCAACGAGACTTTATGAGTTATTATTCTCCTGTATGTAGAATATATTTTTGTTGCTTCATTATCAGATTGCATGTGACCCAAAATGCGCTGATGTTGAAACCAAAGATAACAACTTTTACTAACGACTATTTTGGTGAAAATGCATTTTGGTTCATTTTAGCCTAATATTAATAAGCAGTACCTCATTTGTTAAAGATAGATGATGTTTATAACAATAAGTAGCTTCACAGGCTTCCTCCTCGACTGTGCAAGGGTTCGCTCGTCGCCGTTCGTCCATACTTATGAATGGCATGACAGGTTTCTCGGCGAAACTGCCAAATCCAAGTCTGTTTGATTAAAAACAATAGTATTATTAGTATTTAGTCACTAAACTATTCAGTATATATTTCATTAACTTAACGTAATTTTTATGACATGTTATCTCCAAGTATTTTTCAGCCCATAGAAAAATATCTTCAATTTTTGGCACGAATTGATGCACGATTGAGAATTTCGTACCGAAAAAAATATTTCTTACCTAAAATTATCCGTGAGATTCTTCAACATAGCAGGCAGGTCGTCTCGCAATGATACCAACGTTTCCTTATCATCCTTCATGGACCACGTCAGATCCATCAAGTAATATAAATCTAAAGGGTAATTTTTTGCTGGTCGGTATGAAAATTTTATTTTCTTCGTTTCGCCTGAAAATGAATTTAAGATCTTTTAACGTTCTCCCTTATTTTTTTTATCCTCGAGCAGAGCTAAAGCCTAAGATTCAGTTAACATAGATAAGCGTTAGGTATACATACGTGGCTTGAGAGAAAATTTTATCTTCTGGGGCTGTATCTGCACTACAGACTCATGACTATCGGGCTGCATATCTTGTAGTGAACTGTTCTCCGATACCTCCCATATTGGCTTTTCAGGACGCTGAATCGATCCTTGACTGCATCCTGCTGACACCAAACTAGAAAAGAAAAGTGATATTTTATTAAAACCAGGCATAGTCTCGTCCACATTTTCATCATAAAAAGTTTCAAACCAAATAAGATATTCAAATATACCCCAATTGCTCCAATTTTCTATTAAAAACCTTCCTCTGAATAGCTAACTCGGATATTTTTACACTTTGAAAAAAAACAGTCAAACAGCGTACATTTTTATTCATATATTGCCTACATTACGAGGTTCAGGCCACTTCAAGCTTAAATAGTACAATTAGATAAGAATATTAAAACCACGTAGATATATCCTTAATGATAAAATTGATGTAGTTTAATAAGATAATTATTTTAGTTTAATTAACAATGAACATATATAGCGTATTCATTATATTTACAGTATGTAAGTTACAATTTAATAAGTAACCTAGCTGCGTAGGCTGCCTATACCTAAGGCTTGTTAATGTATCCTTCTTCTAATCTATACTATTACTAGCTGTCACCCGCGTTCCCCAGGGATGTATAATTTTTCTGGGATAAAAAGTATCCTATGTTACCTTTAATACCTCCTAGATTATGTGTGCAAAGTTTCATGATGATCGGTTAAGTAGTTTTCGCATGAAAGAGTAACAAACAAACATTCACATTTATAATATTAGTAGGGATCATAACACCGTAGAACATCGGTTCGGCATAAACAGAATTCGGTTGATGTAGGGAGTGTTGCAGAATACAATAAGAGCATTTTTGAACACTTTGTTTGTCTTTCTGTTTAACACTTTAATCTGTTAATGATGAATTTTAATTAGATTTTTACAGGTAGGTAACTAAAACTTAACTTGGGGCCTTTTTCTTTTTTTTTAAGAGACGAATGTGTTAGCTTCTGATGGCTCTTACACTTACACGGACATTGTGAACTTGGGGCTACATATAGGAATTATTTCATCAAAGTAGTACCTCGAAAAATAATTGGTAATGTCATTTAAAGTTATCGCGTTCAAAGCGGGCTCCATGCCTTCAAGTAAGAATGACTATTTCAAACAAATTAGAACCCCTTGTGTGTCCAGACTATTCAGAAACAATAAAACAATGTCGAATTCTACATCGACAGTGAAATCAAGTAACTCAGCATGCCTTGGAATAATCCCATTGAAGAAAGTATTCATCCGCGCTCGCGGCGGTGCGGGCGGCTGCGGCGCGCAAGCATTACAATCAATAATCAATCAAACGACGATCTCTTGATTAGTCAGGCAGGTCTTGAGCAAGGGTTGCCACTGTTGTCTTTGATTCGCGCAAAATTTGGAGGTATTTAGTAAATCTACTGGTTCTTTGTCATGGAATCCTACTAATATTAAAATGCGAATATTTGTATGTATGAATGCTTGTTACTCTTTCACGCAAAAACTTCCAAACGATGGATGAAACCGCGGGGAACAGCTAGTATCTTATAATGCTTAGTAACTAAATACATAGAATTACAATGAAGAAAAAAACCATCTATTTGAAAATAATAATAATTAAGAATATCCTTGGAATCTCTTAACGCACGGTCTGTTTCACATACACCAAGGTGTCTAGACACCTAAGCACACAGAACATACAAATTCATATACAAGAATGTTTGTCCCGAGCGGAAATCGAACTGTGGCGTACCAAGGTTTCAGACCACCAAGCCAGACCAACTAAATTTTTTTACACTAAAGTATAATACGTATATGTCTGTGAAAACAAATTATAAAAGGAAAATTAAATTTCTCTTTAACGATTATGTCATCATTATTGTATGTACCTAATCACAAGGACTTTAACTAATCAATATAGCAAACCTTAAAAATTAATAATATAGTTAAATCTTAAAAAAAGGTGTTGTACAACCCTACATCAAACCTAAATGTTGGCCGGTGAACGTGGGAAAGCGTCAATCCGAGCTCGGAGAATGCGTTTCAATCGTGATACAAAATACGACCTTTAATGGGCAAAAAATCGATTTAGGGCTATTGTTTATTTACGGTACAGTTCATAATAGTACGCAAAAATGGCTCAAATAAGGGCTTGGGAAAAGAATCTTTATATGTCCATCACGCTTTCGTGTAGTTCAAAACCATCGTGGGTACGATGGTACTTGGCGTAATGGGAATATACCTAGATTTTCTAATAAACTGCTAGGTTTTGTTATGAGTTGCTTAAACCTTTTTTTAGGTTCGCACACTTTAGGTTTACAGATATTCTAATTCAGATAAATAAATTCTTAGAGAAACCGACTTATTGTTAACGAGGAGATACATGTTCAAAATGTTTTCCTAATATAATTAAATTTTTCCTCAATTTCAAATTTATGCAATAAGAATCATAAAGTTATTTAACTATAGGTTATCTGATAGCGATGAAACTTTGTGAGTTGTTCTTGGTACGTATGCCCTCTAAGGTTCCTGACAACGTATGCTAGTAAATTGTAAAACTATATATTTAAATTTCAAAATAAATATAAATATATATCCTAGGACATTTTTACACACGGCTATCTGATCCGAAACTAAGCTACTATGGAAGCCAGATACCTGATATGCTATAAATAGTACATAGTATATAGATATTTACATCCAGACACAGAACAAACAGACATGTTAGTGAATACAAATGTTTGTCCTAGGTGGGAATCGAACTCATGACGTGCGGCGTGGTGGCCAGGGTCTCTAACCACCAAGCAAACTGGCCTGTCATTATTTTATCTTCATTCTCATTTATGATATGTTTCGTGATAGAGGAAGGACTACTCTTAAGGAACTACTCCATACTAACCTATTGTCATCATTGCATCTTGGTACTTTGGAACTGAAGAAAGGATCAGCACACCATCGACAGTGCGAAGCTGCTGAAAGGCATGCCCCGCATTCGTCATGCTCTATGCAGACCAATTTGTTCTGCAGCTGTTGTTGTACTGGAATATATTGGAACTGGTCAGTAACAGATTGACTACACTGTGACTTATGAGCTTCTTCCCGGTTCTTCCCAATTAAAGACTGCCGAACCGATCGAAAATTCAAACGCTTTGACCTTCATAAGTGCACTTCAGGAGCCCAAATAAACTGAATTATAATATTAGACACTATTAAATCAACATATAAAATCCATAGCCATTTTTAAATTTTATATTTCGATTTAATATCGGAATTAAATCTAAAATAGAAGTCTAGTCTTTGCTATTGTTAAATTATTATACGTTTTCAAGGATAGGTCAAAAAGCCAATCATCATCCACCATAGAAGCTGATACAAGCTTAATCTTAATTACGTATGAATAAAAGTAGGAAAGGAGTCTTTAAGTAACACCCAGGTTACTTTAAAACTCGATTGGCTGAAATAATTTAACTCTACGTATCGTTGCGGACTAATAATACATAAATATCTATGGTAATCCTCTACTAAGCGTTATCCTGACATACTTATGCTACTATTCAACTCAAATGCATCCAAGATAAAGAGTATATTGGCTCTATAGTACATGACCACTTACTACTATCTCAGCTTACAGCTAAATAAATAAACTGTTAACTTAATTGTAACCTGAGTGCAATGCGATCGAAGAAAAACAACCAAAATAGGGTAACTCTCTTAATTAAACTTGCTGCAAAGAAATAATAATATGTTTAAGTAAAGAGAAATTAACAAATACAACAATGTCATTATTTCTTAAATCACTTAGTGAGAAAACGTGCATTTACAAATGCTTTCCATTCAAATAGAAACATAGAAATGGTGAGAAATGTAAAACCGAGAATGTAATCTACTGAAAATGTCACAAACATGCGTAAATAAAGTATAGCGACGAAAATAGACCACCAAAACCTTCTATAACATGAGTGCTAGGTCGACGTTGACAGTGTGGGGGCGTATGCGAGATTATGGGCAGACTTACATAAATGCTACAACATGGCACGTGCGCAATGTTCGAGTTAGTATAGTAGTGATGAGAACCGAACCGAACTTCTACTCGAGTAACTATGGAAATGTACTCAAGTGCATTCGAAAATTGGAAAAAGTATTCGTAGTTAAACAAAAATTACAAATGTATTTCCGAGAGTAAGTAATCTGAATTATATGCAGTATGTCGTTTGTAAAGCTGATAGATAATAAATATAGAAGTTCTAGTGGTGACTATAAAACGGAAACTAGTAGAGTGAGTGAGACAGGGAAGAAGCATTGTAAATATATGCAAGCGGACCATATGCTGGAAAATGTCATAAAAGACCGATTTGGATAATTTCAATCAGATCATTTCAATACAGTAGGTACAGGAAGTGTCGGAAAGATATACGATAGATGTGAAACTTTTGTATTAGATATGGGGAAACTTTTAAATTATGCATCAAACACTTTTGAATAGCATCGATAATAGCATTGATTGTGTTTATCATTGATTTATTTTTCGTCACACAAAAAGATTGCAGTTCTGATTTTCAAAAGCATTCTCATAAGAAATTTTACTTATAAAAAAACAGAATTTCAAAAGCATTTATTCAGTGGAGGCCACATATCCAGGTCGAAGTTACTGAAGCAACAACCAAAGTGACTCGAGTCATCGGTTTCGTCAGTTACTGTCCAAGAATTTGTCGTATGAAATATTTAGCCAATCACTAATAAGTTGTAGAACAATAGTCTTTACATTTTCATAAATAATTTTCAAGGAAAAATTGTTGAATCACATCACTAGTATGACATGATGGTACACAGAATATGGATCAAATATAATGATAAGGCGGACGCCGACACCTAGTCATCAAACGGTATTGTAATCAACAGATACGTATACTAGTATACTATGTTAAATAACGTGACCATTATTATACATAGGTACATATATAGATCTTCATAAATTGTCATGAATTTACACTCAAACTTTGTAATGCCCCCCTAATAAATTCTATAGAACAGGGTTTCTCAAACTTATGGCTCCACGACCCCTTTATAAAAATAATAAATAATAAGCCAAAATGGCCGAGTTAAATATTAAAACACTAAATAGCATATAAAATTCAATATGTATATTTTTTTATATATTATAGTGGATTGGTGTGTCTTCCCAAATTGTGTCAATATAAGGAGCAACACTGCGAGTGTGTAATGCTCTCGCAATCCCAATCGAAGCCAATTTGCCGATTGACAGCCATACTATTGTTATCTCTCTCTGCGCGTAAGTGTGTGATTGAGATAGCAATCACTCAACGGTCAATCTAGTAGAAAATCCGCTTCAACTTCGATTCCGAGAGCATTACATAATCGCCTGGCACAGTCTCTATTCCGTAAATGATGTCGTGAACCCTGTACTGACGTACGCCTAAGGGGCCCGTAACAGTTTGAGAAACCCTGCTGTAGAAGTTTACCATGCTGCAGATGGTCACCTATCGGCATATGCGACACCAGGAGCAGTATCTATAGGTTGCCAATTTTATTGATTGACTTGACCACAATCTGATCATGGTAAGTGATGGTGTGACCATAGGTGGTAAGGTCACAAAGTCTGCAAGGAAACTGAAAGCATTTTAACATCCAGCTGTATGTAGGTAGAGGACATGTTTATCTCCTTAGTGGGTTAGATTTACATTTTTAGGTCTAAAAAGGGTAGACCTACATACCTATTTATATGCTACGTTCTTGACATAAATATCATTGTAGCGCGCAGTTAACCATTATGAATATCATAAGGATTTATTTATTTATTAAAGCCTCTTTAATTTGGTGGAACAATACCATAAGGATAATTGTTGGGAAAACACTTGTTTAAACGTATTCATTATCACATAAAAAATATATGTTATCCCTAAGCGGAAACTCAAATGAAGAGTAGGGAGTAACATGGTGTACCTACCTATTAAAAAACGTACCGTTTTGGCTCTTCATTCTCGCTATATTATAGTTTTACCCTCTATTTTTACATATATTACATTAACAATTTTTTTTTACATTACATTAATTTTCTTTTCAAATTTCCCATAAGTAGGTACTATTTATTCTACATCATTTTAATATCTAGGTACTTTGTTATTGCTATTTGTTCGGTTGAGACAGGAAATATGTACACACACACCACACACCCGCACAGAACACACTCAAACACTCTCATACACACCACACATACGCACACACATACACACACTCACTCACTTACTCACTACTCCCACACACACCACACACTTCACTTTATTTGATCTGAAATCAGTGCCATTACATTGTTATTTTACTTAAATTTTTTTTTTTTATAAGACTATAAGGCAACATTTTTTATTGTTAAGATGAAAGAGACTAGTCTCCACGACACAGGGAATCCTAGTGTGGAGGCTAGTGAACTACTTTGTTGACAACATTTATTTTTGAACAATAAAGTATTATTATTATGTATAAAATAAACAGATGTAGGTATAAGTAGTATTTAGTTATCTACCTTTCAGAGTAGGTAGGTTACCTCAGAACGATATTCTTACGTTTATAAAAATCTTAAATAAAAGTAAAATGTAATTTACCACCTTCTTACATAATAATAGCAATACAAACTAACACAACACAACAAATATTATTTCAGCTGAAAATATTCGTGTTCACTGTGAAGTATTTAAGTGTTTTTAAATTTAAAGGAAGCCGTTGTCAAAAATAAAACTGTCATTCATTCAGGATATTTTCTATTTTAGAAAACTAATGCCCGTAACAGGTGGGTTACGGCGCCCTACGTCTGTTTTGGCTATTTTAGTTTACGCATCTACATACATAAATCACTTCTTTTGATGTTACATTTATGTCTATGTTGAGATAAAGAAATAATATATTTCTTTATCTCAACATACAGACATTGACATTAGATTTTATTTAAATTGTATTCAATAATTTGTGCATATTGTACAACGCATTTAGCAAATAATACATATTTCATGGCGGTCTAATTACTAATACCTACTTATATCTACAAACTACTATTACATTTCTACTTTTTATATTAATAAATAAAAATACAACTCAATGTTAAATACGTACTTTAACAATGTCTACAATGATAGGTAAGTACATACAATTCAGCATACACATTGTGACTATATATGTATATATGCAAGACATCGTTATCAAAGAAAATCGCTCCACATACCCGCGACATATGGAAAAACTTATCGCAACACTCACCTTGACCATTTACATATCCAAAAATCACAAGAATCACGCACAAAAACGAAACAAACACAGTTAAATGAGCGAACATGATCGTTTCCAATTAAATCACATCTGGATCGAAGCATTCGCACGTGTGGGAATCAACTGACGGTATTGTCCGATCGGTTTCGCGATGAGTAAGTGATAAGGGTTGATAAGGCGATAGCGATAAGGGCGGGCGCGCGCGGCGCGCTCGCGGCGCGTTGCGTCGACGCGTCCGCGACGACGACGTCTCCTCGGCCCGACATCTGCCACACCTCTACGACTGCGAGCCTTTGCCTTGCCGCTGACCGCCTGTCGTGTTGCTCTACGGCGAATTACATCAAGTGACGTTTGTAGACGTCCGATAAGAACTCCCGCGGTTTTCAGCGGTGATAACAGCAGACATTCAATACGATTAAAGCCTTCTATGGACTCTATAGATAACGATAGCGCGCTGCATTTTCAATGTCTAATTGGTTTAATGATATACTGTGTTTGTATTTTCGAGTCGTTTATATGCATTTGTAGTCGTCTTCATAGTATGTGCCTAATGTTAACAATTGTTATTCATGGCGACTGTGGGAATTCAACAAACTATTTGATCATACTACACAATACGTATATGTAGGTTAGAGTAGAAAGAATACCATATTTTGATATGATAGTTAGAGTGAGTGTTGGAAAGGTTTTTTAATGTGGAATCTTCTTTTGAACGCTTTGAACGATTTTGGTATGGGAAAATCTTATGGGTACATAAAATTTGCCACACAGATAGATTATTTTCCGGATTACATATAGCATGCCAGATTTTAAAATATTAGATCTCTTAAGAACGCGGGTAAACCAAATAGGCCAGTTGGCTTGGTGGTTAGCGACTCTGACTGCCAAGCCGAAGGTCGTGGGTTCGATTCCGACCCAGGACAAACATTTTGTGTGCATGAACATGTCTGTTTGTTCTGTGTCTGGGTGTAAATATCTACAGTAGTATATCAGTTATCTGGGTTCCGTAGTACAAGCTCTGCTTAGTTTGGGATCAGATGGCCGTGTGTAAGAGAATGTCCCAGGATATTTATTTTTTTATTTATTTAAACCTCGCGGCGGAACCTAGAGATTACATAGTTGTGAAACCGTGGTGGCCTCTTAGTAGGATTAAATTAGATAAGTAGCTTGACGTTGAAACATGACATAACAATGGTCAATATTAATATATGATCCCGATCCAAAATCCCTGAATTGATGTTTGACATTACCAGTATTCAAATTACTGTCAAAAAGCACCAAAAGACAATCCAAAAAATTTCACCGTTGTACGTACAAGTACCTTAGCTAAGGTTAGGTCGTTATATACTTTTGACCGCTTCCGAGCCTCTTTACCAATGGTGTTGTTATGTGGAGGTTGGAGATCAAAAATTCAATACAATTTATTTAGTTTACGCCTGCGGAGGGTACTTATAAAGGTCAAATATAAAGTTACTGAAGCTACCCACTAATCGTATGGATTATTATTGCCAAATAAATTACCCAGTAACCATATTTTAACATCTATTAATTCGGGTGAAGATAATCTCGCATCCCAATAACTAAAACGTACTAAGAGCAATAAAATGAATGTCCTTCACCGTTACTATTAATTCCAATGTCTTTCCTAATTACTAATTACACCACTCAGTGTTACTTCGCAAGATACACGGCACCAAGTCACGCAGAAGCCACTCCTAAACTGTGCCGCGATGGCAAACCAGGACCTATCGACCTTCCTCACTTCCTCCAGCCATACGACAAATATATGCAATTAGGCAAAGCTCCAACAAATTATACAGGTCTTCCTTAAATGGTCATCGGAACGTAGGCGTACATTCGAGGCCAAAACTATAAAGTGAACATTGAATTTATTCACCTGATGTTAAGCTTCGACAAATGGTATAAATGGGCTGTGGGTGGTATGCAGTCTGCTACTCTGTGGGTATATGACAACATAAATGCCATCACACCAAATGGAGATATGCCTAAAAAAACTGCAGAAACGAAACAAGCTTGCACCAAATCCGGTACCTACGCAGAGAAAATAATTGGATGTTTATATCAGATATACATATAAACATCAGAGCTAGTTTTGACCATGAAACAAAGACTATGGTAGTTGTCAATGTTGCAATGAGGTTACGTATGCCTTTAAAAAATTGTCAGCGATTGTATCATAGGATTCATAGGTGCTCTTTACCGTAAGTGGGTTCAAATGTTGAAGTGCCACATGCAGTGTGTAGGTGAGTACTTTAACTAGAAGAGTAAGTAACTGTAGTTAGCGAGTTCAACAAGTGACTGTTTCTCAATTCAATGAACGTTTCCCGTGTTAACATTACGCCCTTTCAATTGTTTACACAAATGATTAAACTCACGTGCCTACTTGACAAATTAACATAGAAAAGAAAATAACACACGGTTTTATGACCTGCTTTATTTTTGTAATAAAAAGTACAACAACAAGATTTCAAATTAGAACTAAAATAATATAAATAAAATTGGGTTTCACCCATGTTTCTGAGACAATCAATGTTTTCTGGGAAAACAATCTCGCCCATTTCATTAGGAAATAATGAAAGCTTTCTATCAGTGGAAGAATTTTTGAAATCGTTTGAATAGTTTATGCCCACAGCTAAACTCACTAACTAAAGCACTTTCACTCTTCATAATATTGGTGTAGGTATGTAGGTGTTGGTAATTAAAGACCATGGCAATTTATGTCACTGGTTCCTTAATAACATCTCTAGTCTTCCGACTCTTAACTTTGTTCGTCTCCCGAGTTTTCTCCAGTATTTCATAATAATGGTTCACGGGCTCAAACCAACCGTAGCCTTGTTGGGCCTTTCCCAGCCATATGTGACCGTTTGGGTCCGTCAGCTTTAAACTGCCAACTGGACAACTTTCAGTGAACTCGCACTTCAAAATACTTCCATCAGGATAGGTGTAGCTCCCAAAACCAATGTAATTGGAATCTTTGATAAAGCCCTCATATTTTGAATTGTCGTTGTACGTTATAGCAACTTCCTCGCTACCTCCTAGTCGATCTGCATCCCACGTGCCTACATAAGTGTCTCCTTCAGCCGTTGTGTACACGCCCGGACCTAAAACATTACTTTTAGCGACAAGAAGAAGTCGTAAACACTATACTCAGAACATAATGCTCCACAAATGCAACATTTTAAGCAATTAGAGCGTAACAGTCTGTATATGGGCCGGAATGGATTGCGATACGGTCCATTAAGTACGACTCACTAAAAGACAATGTTGTAAATAGGTACCTATAATCTCATAGTGTGATCGACTTCTGGTATTGTTTTTAACTACTGGAGTATAATGACTCATGTGACTTTCACAACGAAGTTTCTATTTCTATTATTTCAATAGTTGACCGAATCTTAGACCATTTCCTTATTCTCTATCACATCTCCCATCAATCGATTTCCCATCATTAACATATTAAATAATATATACCGACGGTACAGTCACCAACAGAAGAATCTGTACCGAGTGCGCCAAAACCAATTCAATGAAAATTTAAACATCGCGCAACGTAATGGTTTTGCTCGATGGTAAATTTTCCATGCAAACCAGCTTTTTGGCGAATTCGATACGATGGCGCTACGCTTGCGATAGATGTTCGTGCCTAGGCCTCTTATCCAAATTTAAGTACAACCATGCCATAGGTAGATACACAATATGACTACTTATCGGGGAAATGCCATAGTTCAACTGTACCTTTACAATGTTACTATCTTACCATGCATTTTAACACTCTTATCCTTCTTCTTAGCTTCGAAAAACCCATCATATGTATCCCCAGTATCGTGTTTAAAGAACCCTTGCTCCTGGACAACGGCCACCTCTTTTACAGGCTTCTTCGTCTCTTCTGTATCCAAATCCGAAGTTGTATCCGTCATATTGCTCTATAAATTTTGGACCCAAAGAGTGTAAGTTATGATAGTCTTTCAGGGGATTGAATCTGTAAGAGAAATGACAATCTTGATAATGTTTCGATGTCTATGCTCTGTCTCTTTTGTTAATAACGCAATTTAGTGAGAGATCCGTTCACCGACTTCCAACAACGTTTGATTTTGCTAATTATGGGGGCTATATATTAATAATCCTGCATATGAATAGGGAGGCCTCTGTTCAACGGTGGACATACCTGGGCTATATATGATGATATGAATGCACCGTTCATTGAACTGAAGTTTACTCAATAATTCTCGATCCTACACTAACAATTCATGGAGGTAGTATAGTCAAAACCACACTATTACCATTAATTTATTAAACGACTGATAAATAATTCCGCTTACTGTAGTAAATGCGTGACAGTCTGTTGTCCATGACATGACATAAGTATGACACGAGGTGCGCCACATTTTTTTTTGCACGCGACCTAGAATTTTTGGCCATAACCTAATAAAACAATTGAACATACCTATAAATATAACACACCTATTAAAATGAACTTTAAACCGTTTATAAAATACTGTCTATGATTGCTTGGCGGCGGTATTAGGTTAGATTAATATTTTGGTGGAGGATTTGTTATTGCAGCTTATTTATATTTTATTTGTATTAACTGATTTTGCCAGTCACCTACATGGACTCCACAGTTTTTATGTTTCTCTTGTGAATAATAATAATAAATATCCTGGGGCATTCTTTACACACGGCCATCTGGTCCCAAACTAAGCAGAGCTTGTACTATGGAAACCAGATAACTGATATACTACATATACTACTTTTTTTTCTAAATACATACTTATATACTAAATAGTAATAAAAATAAAAAGATATCATTATGTAATGTTTTTGTATAAGGAGAAACATAAAAAAAAATATTAATAAGCTCACTACTAGACCTATAACCGATTTAAATCCTTATTTTACTATTAGAAAGCGACTTTATCCAGAAGTAACATATACTATGTTATTATTCCGGAATACATTAGATCGATATTATAAGATTAATGTATTTTTTTTTAATTATGTGAAAATAAAACAATCATGTCTATAAGTAAAATATATTCCACTAACGTTCATATGATCATCTGGCATCATCAAAATATTACAAATTAGGTGGAAACAAAAACTATACATAGCTCTCTTTGTGTTACGCCAAATTATACATAATTGTTTGTATTTACATTGTCTACCCAGCTTCAATTATTATCTCATAATAATTTCACATTACAGACAAATAACAATAAATAATGAAAATCAATATAGATCTATACTCCAATCGTACATCGAGAAAATCTAAATATTCGTATGAATAAAATATTATTTACTTATACAAAAATGCGAGTTTAAACTATATATTCAAGTTAGGCAAAGTAACATTTTGATAAACCTTCATTGAACTATTAAAAATGTGTACAAAAATTCATTTAAATGTGTTTGTGAGGTCTCGTGAACTCAGACCTTAGAACATCAATTGTACGATCACCATTTCTTAATGTACTAAATAAATAAATCACTTAATATTGTAAGCAAACTCATCCTTCGAATAAAATGGACAAAACAATGTATGACCCTATGAAATATATTCCTATAGAAATCTTAAATGTGCAAAGAATATATAATAATCACAGCACTTATTTTAGTAACAGAAATACATGATTCAACTATTAAATAAAAATTTAACAAAAAAATAACAATTCAAATCCAAAATAGTCGAAGGATATAGCAGCATAGATTTTCATTACAATTTGCTAACTGGATACCGATATAAGGAAAAATAAATATAAATATACGTATGGCTTAGATCTAAAAAATGAATTAGAAAAATAAATAATAGAAACAAAAAACTAATAACTACAATATATCGGGGTTAGATCCCATTTGGTACATATGTGTACATACATAAGCATCCATTGAACAAATTGTGAGGTTTTATTTAAGACTGGTGTCAATTCAGAGAATGATGTTGGCGGGATCCTCGAGGTTCTCCTTGAAGACCTTCATCCACTGCGCGCCCACCGCGCCGTCGATCACTCTGTGGTCCGCCGACGCCGTGAAGGTCACGAACTTAGCTGTTCTGAACCTGATACAACAAAACCAATTATAAAATGTTAGTACTAAGTGATAAATTTATTTAGTATCCTAAAGTTATAAAGTAATTACTGAGTTTATTGCCGGCTCTTCTCAAAAAGCAACCTTCCGAACCGGTATTAGAGTCAGACTATTCATAATTGCATATAAAGCCTATTTGAATAATTCTTTTTACTTTTATTTCATTCATATAAATCAATATCCTGGGACATTCTTTTTACACACGGCCATCTGATCCCAAACTAAGCAGAGCTTGTACTATGGAGACCAGATAACTGATATACTACATATACTACTTTTTTTTCTAAATACATACTTATATAGATATTTACAACCAGACACAGAACAAACAGACATGTCCATGCACACAAATGTTTGTCCTGGGTGGGAATCGAATCCGCGACCTTAGGTTTGGCAGTCAGAACTACCTAGCTAACTGGCCTGTTAAGTTATGTTTAATTGAAATCCTTTATATAAGTTGGTTTTCTTTGTAGACATAAAAAAACTTACCCTTGAGACTCATTCTTGTCCGCAATAACTAAGTCCTGGAGACCTCCACAAGCCAATATGAATGATTGAGGCGGGTTGATTATTGCGTTGAACATTGTGATACCTGCAATGCATAAAATAGTACTTTAAAATATTTGCATAAAACAATGCAAATCCCTTGGATTTCTGCTGAAAAACCGACAATGCTCCAAAGAGAAACAAATCATGGCGAATGTCCGCTAGTTTTTAATTAACGGCATACACGATGGCTCCTTTTTTTTTTCGAGCGAGGAACGTCGAGATATGCTAAGGAAAACCAATGTGACATTGCCGGTTTGACATATTATAGACACAAAATAATATGAAGTCCACCAAGAGTGGATCAATAGAGAAGGATGGATGTATCCATAAATCTCAGCACAGTTTAACTCGGATCGAAGTTAAGTCATAGTTTGAACCAATAATCACAATTCACTACCATATCCCAATTATTACTTCTCCCTGATAATTATAAGGTATAGTGTCGTAATGGCTACTTACCATACATTCCAAGGTTGGAGACAGTAACAGTGCCTCCCTGGTACTCCTGAGGCTGTAGTTTCCCTTCTTTGGCCCTCTGGCCGAGTTCCTTCATGTTTTTAGAAAGGTCGATGATGCCGCGGGAGTCCGCATTGAATAAGATAGGAGTAATGAGACCGCTGGGCGTCGCTACTGCTACACTCACGTCCACGTTCGAGAACCTGGCGGTTAAATATTTTTTTTAATTTTTTACAGGCTTACTGGTTGTTTGGTTGATACACTTTTGACGCAGATTTTTTGGCAAATCTACTTCAATGTATATTCTTCTTAATGTGAAAATAAAACAACGTGCTCGCTTTTTAATGTATAATTTATGTGTCTGTTTTCCCTCCAAAAGTGACATGAATAAAAAAGAAATAATAAAAATGTTATGTGCCAGGATTAATTTTTATCGCATCTAATGGCAGTGAATAAAACCTTTTTGGAGTTTTAAATAGCGCCAACAACTTGTTAGGAGTGAACAGTCATGTTTCTTTAGTTGATATTAAAAAAAATCAAAATTCAAAACCATTTATTCAGTTGGGGCCCGTAGAGGGCACATATGAAGGTCAAATTTAAAGTTACTGAAGCTAATATATCACTTTTATTTTATTTTGTTTATAGGTTTGACCACAAGCTCACTATGGTGATGATTTGGCAGCTATGGGAACGCCCTGACAGGTGCTTGGTGACTGTATTTCAACTTAAGGGTGGTAGCCACCTCGTCGCGTACTATAAAGTTGTGTTTTTGTTGTTGTTAACGTTTTAGTTCACCTCAAGCTCGTTGCAGGATTCCTATCCACGCCTTTCACCACGGCATTCCGATGTTAATACCAACTGGCTATCATCGCCCAAAAAACTTACTGTCTGATAAAAGATTCCATCCAGTGTGAATTGACAGTTGGCACTCGCTTGCACGCCGCTGCGACCGCTTTGATGATGAAATCGTTCACAGACACCTGTTAATATACATTTACATTAGTGTACTAAAAGAGTTGCCCAAACCTATAACATTAATATAATAACTGGCCAAGATTGTCGGCTAGTATATTTTTCTCTATCTTTGACTAACAATTTCTTGTTGAATATGATCAAAGCAGCAACTAACCTTAACATCAGCCTTCTCGGCAGCCAACTTCTCATTGACCAACTTCCTCATAGCGAGTGTCTTCTCAACATTGACGGTGGCACTGAGCTGGTAGTGCGGGATGGACTGCTTGGCGGCGCTGAGGCGCTTGGCGATGGTCTCGCGCATGCCGGAGAGGGGCAGGTCCACGAACGTGGCGCCGGGCGCGGGCGCGGGCGGCGGCGGGAGAGACGCACTCGCCGCGGCTGCTCCTGCGAGATCCCCACTCTTCAGAGATCCGTATATGCCCGAGCCTTGCCCTGATGCCATCCAAATACATTACTATTGAACTTAATTTGCATAACCAATACCGACTAGCCGGCTTAGTACCTTTTCGAGACTACCAGCAGCAGGCACGGGCAGCCGGATAGTTAGAAACAGAATATTTTGGGATAGTTCTCAAGGCAAATCTAATAATTTAGATTGGAATATTACATAGGATACTTTTATCCCAGAAGAACATTTAATCCATGGGGAAAATAATTTCTGAGATTGTACAATGCATTAGAGATAAAAACAATTAACATATATTTAATTACACATATTCAAGTGTGAGAGATGTCTTATGGGAACTTAAACACGCTAAGATTTAAAATGACAAAAGAACAGAACCAACTCACCTCCAAGTCTGACATTCCTGATCTCGGCGAGTCTTCTAGCCATGGGACTAGCATATACTCTTCCTGAGGGATCACCGGCCGCTGCGGGTGCGGCTGCCGCTACTGGCGCGGCTGCGGGCGCGGCCGCAGCGGGTGCGGGCGCGGCTGCGGGAGCGGATGGAGCCGCTGCGGGAGGAGGTGCGGCTGCTGCTGTATGAATGCGGGAGTATAAATAAACTAAATATATGTACAGCACAATCAACTCCAAATTAAGTAGTAGTACTCAAATCCGCATTATTTTTATGTAACTAAATATTGGTAACCTACCAATATTTGATTTGTTTGATTGATTGATTTTAATAATGATATTATATCAGAAAAGATCAATTGATATAAAATACATCAAGGAACATGTATAATAATCTAATAAACAAATAACCTTGATAGTCACATTGTTTCGGTTTCACAGGTACCGCAGAAGCTGTGGGTTACAGTAAAATGTTAGAAACACTCATGCAAATGATTATTCAATAGTTATTAAGCCACACTTAACACCAAATTAATGAAAACAGATAAACACCAATGTCTTCTCTTGACTTTAAATGAGTTTAGGATTAATAATTGCAGTTTAAGGTATAGTGTGTAAATGATTGCAAGTGTTACAAAATGACTACACACTATAGTGGTGTTCAATGGTAATTATAATAATACAGAATAAATACAAACTGCTTTATATCCATTTGCAATATTTAATAGTATGATACACCAAAGGGATCATCTAGCATTACTATGAATATACAATTGCTTATGGATAACAGGCATTATATTAATCTGATCATAATTCCCATTATGGCATAATTTCCTTAAAGCATTATATATATAATATTATATTATAATTACACCTATAAAATACCCAATAAGCATACAAAAAGCAGTCATGCTGTAATTGTAATGTAATAATAATTACATAATTAACTCACACATGATATCAATGGAATATTAGATATTACAACTTACAATCATCCTTGAAGTCTTTGAATGCTGCAACATCAGCCTGGCTCTCGACAATAATACAGAGCAGTTTACCGACTGCCACACCCTTAGTGCCTGAAGGAATGATGATCTTGGCCAAGTAACCTTCTTCAGGTGTCTCGAAGCCCATGGTGGCCTTGTCTGTTTCAATCTCACAGAGTAGATCACCTGCAAAAGATCATTTTTTAAGTCATGCTGTTGAAAATTATCAAATTTACACTTAATAGTACATTATACACCAATGGCGCGAAATTGCACCTACAGTTGCATATACCATTATTTGTCGACAATATGAATTATCAGTAAACATTTCCTATCTCTTTCTTTTACATACATTTCTTTCATGCTTAGGCTTTACATTCTGTATTTCGCGACCTAGGGATAAATGACTCTTACCTTCACTCAGTTTGTCACCCTCCTTCTTTTCCCAGCTGACAATGGAACCACTCTCCATGGTGGGAGATAATGCTGGGAGGTTGACTTTGATGTGGGATGGCAGGCTGGAGTAATATCTGAACTGGACTGTCCATTGCGGTGCTGCTATTACTTTCTTGTTTTGTGGTGATAGTAATCTGGCAAACATTTAAATGCATTTAGTACTAGCTGTCCCACACTGTTTCACCTGCATTCCTGAGGGATGTCACATTTTTCCAGGATAAAAGTAGCCTATATTTTATTCCAGGTTATGCTCCATCTATGTGTCCATCTGTGTGTAGTTTTTGCGTGAAAGAGTAACAAACATCCATACATACAAACTTTCACATTTATAATATTTGTAGGATTGACATACTGATGGTTTCTTTCCATGTTTTATTATTAGTCAATACCATTATTCTTTTCATTTGAGTTTTTAGTGTATGTAAGTGTTGTAGCAGTAATATAGAAAACCACATAACACTGGTTGTAGGTTAAACTCTTAGAATAAACCTCAGTGATAAGGGAAAAATATACTTCTGGTTTCCAATCTAAGTTATTTTATACTATCATTAAATGCAAAGTGATCACAATAAAAAAATCTAATTTGTTATTCATTAAGCTATACCATTCTATTTACTATAAGGAAAATAGTCTAGTTGCTTGTCATAGGAAAGATTTATACAATAACTAAGGCCAAGAATGTTTGACTCATATGCTTTTTAATTTTTTTATTGCATACCATTTTTGTGAAAACAATAGTTCTACTGTGTATTTACAAATACATACTTCTATTTTCAAAGTGATTGAATGTTTGTATAATTTAGGCGAGGCAGAGGCATCCCCCAAAATGGTTTATTATTATTCAACTAATAATAGGAATGGCATACATACAAATATAATCATGACTAAGTTATTTTAGGGTTCCTCAATACAGGCTTGCCTAGTGAGGAATCCTTAAGATATTAGCAGCTCTAGACAGATAGTTGTCTGTGAAATGATGTATTATATATTATTAACTGTTCCTATGTAATGTAAACTTTGTCCTTTATTGTAAACTTTGTGTGGATCATGCTGTTTTATATTTGTTTTTTTTTTTTTTTTTTAATAATATAAACTAGTGCTTGACTGTGATCACACCACCAGCGTTTTGCAGTAATCAAATATTTTTCATTTTATTTGAGTAAGCTCAAGTATCAGTGACGCTCATAGGTAAACTAATAATTTCATTTAAGCCTCCAAGTATACCATATAGGCTCATCAGATAATTTTAAGGCTTTAGCTCAATATACAACTAATTATAACTCTGTAGCTAATGTCAATACACTTTTATGTTTACATGAGACAGGTAAGTTCTTGTAGGATGCAATATGATCCAGCAATACAGACTTTGCAGACAGAATACTACTGGGAGGACCATTTAGACAAAATAATTAATCGTACAATTTGGAAAAGAACTTTCTCATGGAGGGTTTTTTTTCCAAATGGAATATCATAACATATCATATTATTTTATTCCTTAAGATATCTTACAGTGAATTTGTATCATTACTACAAAGATAATATCTTAAGCATTGATTAGGTTACACAATATTGAACGCCTGGTTAATCACTAAGGTTTCGTTCCACCTTAAGAGAAATTACGACTCAATTAGATTCAAATTGACAACATATTTCCTTCCTCAACTGTGACCTAATGATAGTGAAATTGATTTGAAGTGTCCACCAGAGGTTTCCATATTTTTAAGACATATAAGTTTAACTGAGATTAGCTTATAAAAAAGGCTTTCGAGAGAATACCAAGAACTAGGACACACGTGGAATTACCGGCATTATTCGCACAGTTATGACAGCTTCAGACACAAGGTAAAGATCGTTTGACATTTTGGTTATGCAACTGGTGCCGCAAGCTCGGACACCAAGATATACCAATATCTATAATAATTCTGACGTACAAACAACAGAACACCTACGTTTCCTACATGCTAAGCAATTTTCACAAAAGGTAAATTAAATAATAACTCACTTATTACAGAGTTTCCTTCTTGCCAACTCTGAGCTTATGCATCTCGTGATATTAGTCCGTATAGCTTTTTTCAAGCTATCGTTCAGAATTTGGTTTCGTACAACAATCGTTCGCAACATTTTGGTATTATATTTAGCTAAAACTATTCCGTCCAGATGATTTGGACGGTTCTATCAGAAGCGTAAGATCGACCTTTTACAAATTTGTAGGTCGTTGATAATGCAAGCAAAACGTGAAATCAGGGAAGGAAATACTTTGACATTGACACATCACAATATACCAATCAGGAGTCAGTTTTAGTTATGTTTTTCTTTCTGATTGGTTTTTATGTAATGAGTCAACCAATCAAATAGCTAAGACTTTGACGCTAAAATATTGATTTATCTCTTTCTGTCTAATAAGTGTAAAGAGTATAGCATAGCAGTTGCTAAGCTTAAAATGTATTTTCTCTATTTGGAACAAAGCCTATCAAATACCTTGCCAGCAGAAAAATAATTATTTGAATTAGAATCACATCTACTACTGCGGATTCCAAATTATTGATACCTATCGATTGTTAGGGTTTTTCTTAATATCCCCTACAAAAGGTTTCTCGGTCATCCAATAGTAAATGAATTGCATGGGGCTCTAACAGTCTTTTACTAAAAATAAAAATATTTTTATTCAAATAGGCTCTCATAACCAATTTGATTATTTCAATGAGAATATTTCAGATGGTCTTCCTTTGTGAATACAACTTAGATTTATTAGTTTTCCATTGTCTATTTTTGAGTTGTGTAGCAGACGATTTATACTAAAAAGGCTTGCAACCCAGACTACCTTTCAAGTGTCAAGCTTGTGTCAAGTCCCTTGAAATTTGTTCTTCTTTTCTGTCAACTCTTGTGTTAGACAGGTTATTTCAAAATGGTGAGATTTTAAATTTGGAAATATTCTTTCAATCCATTATCTAAAATATATTTTTCATCGTCGACCAAAGTGTTTGTGAGATAATCTATCCCGACTTTCATCTATTTTTTGTGCAGTTACTTTAAAAACTATCTGTGTGAATACCGAAGTGGCAGTGGTTGCAGGATCGAAGTAAAACCACAATGTTATTATGATTTCAGGCCAAACGCACTAAGAAGGTTGGAATTACTGGCAAATATGGCACACGTTACGGTGCCTCCCTGCGTAAAATGGTTAAGAAAATGGAAGTAACTCAACACGCTAAATACACCTGCTCTTTCTGTGGAAAGGTTAGTTTCATTCTTAAGTAAGCATAATCTTTCCAAATGAATCGCACGGTTTAGAAGCATACAAAGTACGCGATATGCAGGTTGCGTTAATCCTGAAGTAGTACTATTTAATGTTTGTTGACAAAATTTTGTGTAGTTTACTTTGTGTAAGTAAATTTCTACTGTAGTTATCCTCACAAGAAGACATGTTTGAAAGATTGTTTATATAAGCTGTATAGTAAATTACATTACTATTAGAAAGACTATTATTATATTAGATTATTATTCTATTTGAAGAGGCCCCTCTTCATATAGAATAATAATAGCCTGTATAATTGTATATCCAATATTATTACAAATCAACTCTTCAATTAAATACAATCTTGACCTATCACATAAATAGTGCAAAGTTACTATGTTATACTTTATGACTTTGTTTATGTCGCTTTTCATAATCCTGCCTCAATGTAAGTTTGGGTCTGTTAATAAGCTATATAGAAATAATGATATTTTTAAATTAATGTATACATCAGTTCTAAACTACTGGGAACAGTAATAAATGCTTGGGCTGTGACCCTATTAAACCAACCTAGAGGTATTTATGAATTTGGAATGTTAAATGAAAATGCAAAATCTTGAGATGATGCATTATAAACAGTTTGAACATTAATCAAAAATAACATAGTAGGATTCTAATATTTAAAAAGTTTGTTTGTCTTTATACTCTTCTATACCATTCATCCTATTACGATGAATTGTTGTTCACATAAGGGAACATACCCATACTACGTGGCCCATTCTTTTATAATTTTTACCCCCCTTGGTGACCATGCATAGTATATACCAAGACTAATTTGTACATAGTAATTTATTAATATGACTTTCAACAATATTTGGCAAATAAAATGACAAAAAATTGCTTAATAAGGCACGCCATATTTGAATAAAGCTAAAAGGCGCGAGATTTCCTTAGAGGTTATTGACTACATGACTCCCCTGTGAGCAAGCGTGGTATTCTGAAGACCTTCCTCCCCCCCTGAATTGGTCACGTAGTATGGGTTCATTCCCTAACTGGAAAGTTTGAAAAGGAAAAAAAGATGCCTTGCAATGCATGCCAGAAACTGATAGATTTTACCCAGGGACATTATGGAGCTCCATAGCCAAAACTATCAGATATCCGAGACCATAACCAAACCCAATATAAAAGTTTCAGATATAGGTGGAGACTAAACAAGATATGTTATGACAGGTTTTTTACACCCATTCCTTTTTGCTCAAAAAGGCTATTGATTGGATGCATTCTTGATGTGCCAATAAGGACTATGTATGTGTTAGTAGCAAAGGACAGCCAAGAAATAATGTAAAATACTTGCTTAGCACTTAATTATTTGTATGTGCCAATTACAATTCCGAAACTATTGTATAATCCAAAATAATTTTGTAACTGAAACCGATATAATAGTATTCATATATCCAAATCTGAATTCTCATATCCATAATATCCCTAATTTTAACACATTGACTGTCCAGGCTATTTTGTCCCTGCTATGTCTGTGGATATTATATATAACCTGTTCTATTTTAGTTTTATTTGTTAAAATGCTGAGTGCATTCCATATAATGCATGGACTTCACTGCTAGATCAATAATGCATTATATAGTATAGTGCATGGACAGTTAACGTGTTAAACAAGCCCTCCTCTTTGTTATGATCATCAACTATTGGCTAGGTTCAAGCCTTCATAGTTTCTGATCTGGCCATCCACACCCTCTAGAAAAATTCCTCAGATTATTTCAAATTATTAGAAGCAACCCTATCCATCCTTTCACTAATTAGTAACACTGAAACAAGCAAATAAAGCTATTGCAGTCAACATACAATAGGTTTGTTGTTTTCAATATCTAAATAGGCAGCTTACAAAGTACCATCTTACCATTTGTGCAATTAAAAAATATTATTATTTTGCAGCTGTAAACTGTGTATAAATTATTCACAGTCATCAACAATCTCGAGTACCTACAAGTTGTTGGTAGTTTAGCTATAAAAACATTAATTACTGTAATATATGCGTGTAAGAAAAGCTTCAGTACTACAAATCACACACAGAGGTCTAGATTAAACTAGCATTGACAACCAGATTATAGATTTCCAATACCCAACCACTATATGCTCTGTAACATTATTGTTTTCATGTTTATATTTCCCTTGTTTCAGGATGCCATGAAACGCTCATGTGTAGGTATCTGGTCGTGTAAGCGCTGCAAAAGGACTGTAGCTGGTGGTGCTTGGGTCTTCTCAACCACAGCTGCGTCATCCTGCAGGTCTGCAGTCAGGAGGTTACGTGAAGTCAAGTAAACATCTGGACATAGGCATAAGAAAATAAAAAAAATACTAAAAAAATATTGTTTTATTTATGATACAAATCATCATTAAGTTTTACTTTAACTGACATTAATTGATATAAATGAGTAATAAACCATAATTTGTGGTCAATAGATAGACTTGCTATCTAGTTATCTATAATTAATACTTCATTCAAATGCCATTAAGAATCCAATAATAATTTATATCTTTCCTTGTATTTATTGGCTGGAGGAAGTAATAGTACAAAAGTAACAAATACAAGTTTAACAATTTTATTGAAAATAACAAAGTACTGAATAATTTATGTACATATAAAAATATATTTTAGCTAATGTTTCTTAAGTAGCACCAATAAAGATAAATATTATGAATTCTTAAAATTATGTACATGTGTCTTTATTGTAGAGAAAATAATATTCTCTAATAATTATCACAATAAGATGGGCTTAACATGTCTTACATCATTATGAGATTAAAATCCTGGTCTTAACCATTCTTAACACCATTTAGTTCCTAGCCTCTAGAATTAAGTACAAAGTAAATAATATTTTGCATGGCAGTGTCTTGTATAAACAGCACATGTAATATTTTTTTCTTACCACTTAAACAATTTAGGCAAGTTTGAGCTGTAAGTAAATACAAATAGTATGTATAATATTTATTTAGTCACCCAAGTCACTATCTTTATCTCCAATAGCATACAATATGCTAAATGCTACTCCCAAGAGAGCTGTGCCTAGCAGATCTCCTAGGGCAGTCAGATATGGTATAGCAGAGTTATCTGGATCCATACCCATTTTCCACATCCACCTTACCATGTAATGACTGATTGTCAACAAAAGAAATACCTGTAATAAGGCAGCTGACATGTAAATGAGAATAAACATTGAAGTTGTGGATGTGTGACCAGCCCTTAGATAGCCTATTGTGTAAATAAAAATTAATTGACCAGGTATCACCATCAAAAGTAACAATCTTGTTGTACTGCCTAAGACTGGACCTACTTTTTGCCCAGTATGCAGAGATGTAGAAAGTCTTGAGGCATGGACGGCCACCATATTACCTCCAATGCCATTAATTACTAATTGGTAAACAGCTATTCCTTTATAAACTGATACAGTATGGTCTAAAATTAATCCACCAGCACTGCTTATCACCATGGCAGACACCACAGGGACCCAACCCTCATCCAATGCTTGCTGTGTAAATTTATTCTTCCAAGCAACATAGCCACACACGGGCACAAGTGTAGCGCCAACAATGATAATAATAGATGGTAATATAACACTT
Organism: Habrosyne pyritoides; assembly: GCA_907165245.1. Taxonomy (NCBI): domain Eukaryota; kingdom Metazoa; phylum Arthropoda; class Insecta; order Lepidoptera; family Drepanidae; genus Habrosyne; species Habrosyne pyritoides. The sequence continues at coordinate 4,949,929 of OU015600.1, read as the reverse complement.
GTGCCAATAGAACTGTATAGTAGTGATGCTATCCAAGATAATAGTGCCAAGGTGGTCAAATCTCCCAAACTGGCTGCTATTGGTGTGGCAATATTATCTGGATTTATATTAATTTTCTTAGAAACCACTACAACACCAATCATGATTAATCCAAGAACGAAACTAGCAGATGAAGCAGTTAGCACACTTGACGCACACAGTAACAATGCATGATGTATATCAAATACTCCTTCTGGTATCCAACCCATAGCCACGGCTGCCATCGCAGCTAGGAATCCAACAAGAACAGCTTGACATTGTATTAAACACAGATTTCCCACTACCAATGAACTTAAACTTGTTTTTAGATGTCCCATATGAGCATGAGTAGACAATCGTGATGCTAATGTCATTTCTAAATTACCTTTCAATCCTAATAAAGCTGGAACTAAAATATAAACTTCTGATACTTTAGTGAAGACATCCCAATGCTGTACAACATCGAGCAGGAGGCTGGCTGCAACCATGCCAAAGCCTGCCAGCAGGAACGAGACAAACATTTGAACTCCAGCCACCAAAGAGTTCTCCTTCTCATATTTAATGTCTGGTGGCTTTTCTTCACTTGTTATAAGTTGGTAGGGATTGTTAATGTCTTTAGCACTCTCAGTAAGCCGCACCATTTTAGAATTATTGTTCTTGCTTCTGTTCATGATTATAAATTGATAATAAGTAAATGAGATTTGAAAGAAAGTAATGATGAAACTCAACTATAAATGAATTATTTTCTAAGTATTAAATCATAAAAAACACGTACGGTCACAGAAGTCCAAGTTCCTTTCAGTGTTGATCGTTTCACAAAATGACATCCATGTAAGAATGTTTAAAATTGTTGACGTCCTCCTACATCTGAAACTTGTTGCCTCTCTGGCAAACAGCGGCGCGGCTGACAAGCCAAGCAGCTGACTGATAGTATTCGCACGTAACCATATCAGCGACTGACAGGTGTTTTATCAATCTAAACATGGCTTGCGCGTGAACTATGATGATAAGTTGTACAATTAGTTCATATCTCTAGTTTTTACGATTCACTGAGGCTATGTGGAGTAATTATCATTAACCAAAGAGAATTTAAATTAAACCATCACTCAGTATTAACCGTTTGTCAAAACAAATTAGTCACAGATGATAAGATATTGTACCTTCTACGTATGTTGTACGTCGTACGTAGAAGCGTATTCCTGCTTGATTAGTCTGTGCTGTGAATGAAGTTGTGCAAGTAGGTCTGTACAATATAAATCGATTTATACTCTGTCTAATTTAAGATGATAATTTTGACAGCTTACAGAAAGGATGTGGTAGTGTATAATCGATACCTATGCGATCATCGATTTTACTCTCATAAAACATGAAATCGATATAACTGGGTGGTCCGATTATAATAATACAAAACAAATTATACTTTTTCTATTAAATTAACAATTTATTTATATGACTGATGATGCTTTCGTAAGCACTCCAACAACGACGATTTTGACTCGGACCTATTTTCCGCCATTTTGGCATTCATGTTCAAAATAATCTTGCAATCGAACCACAAATTCGCGACATTCGCTGTTTAACCTTTAATTAGGCGCGCCAATAACCTAACATTGTTAGTCGCGCGGGGTCTGCAGTTACCAAATTGATAGGTATGAAATTAGAAACTAGACCTAGAACTAGGGGACTAGAGAGTTAGGAAGCTAGGAAGAAATTCGGGTTGACAGTTTTAATAGGTATAAAAATAACTTAACTTGAAAATCACTTGGCTCAATCGTCGCGGCGACCCCGCGCGCCTAATTAAAGGTTAAAACAGTCTTTTTCGTTCTTTTTGCAAAAATAACAAAATCTTGGATATAGTTTTCGGGAATGAGTGGATAAATCCGCACGCGTGGGTTGCGGGGGGGTCCGCACTTTTTAATAAAACAGAAAATTTACACTTTTCTACACATTTGGGGGCATTACGCCCTAGCACCAATTTTTTTTTAATTCATTAGGTAAATAATAGTTATTTCTACAAATAAGTAATTGCGTGATAAAATAAATATCAAATAATTTAAGTACTTACCAAAAAAAATATAAAATTATCTAAATATAATTTTTTTATTGTTTGATTCATTTTATTTCAAAACCGATTTTCAATACTCTATTGTTGTTCATTATGCGTGGCACTTCACTAAGTGGGCGGTACCCACCAATGAAGTACGACATTATTTGAAGTATCATGTGCATAGAACATTTATACTCTCGAGAAGAATGACAAGCGCAAAGATAAAATATGGGACAAAAATTTAGCCATCTAGTGGCAGCCCACAAAAACTTGACTGACTTGTATACTAGGCGGGAAATTTAAATATTAGGAATGTTACCTACATATATACATATATGTACTGTTATAGTATACTATAAATATAATAATATATGTTATTGAAATATAGTAATGAACTGGTGGAATTAAAAAATGGTATCAGTTTTATAAATGTATTTCTGCAATATGTATTTAGTGTACAAATGTTATACAAAAGTTATACAAAATAATCTCTCAATAAACGCACAAGCATCTGCGGAAGGTGAAGAACCACGATTGATGCACTTTCTTAAGTTTTCCTTTATCCGATTCATCATTTTATACGATCAAAAGTCACTGTCTCACTAAAGAGTCACTTTCTTACAAAGAGTCACTATCTCAGAACTTGATTCCACTTAAACAATGCAACAGGACGCTCGACTCAACGTTATATATAAGTAATGGCAAAACAAGCGAATAAGTTTATATGTATAAATTTAAATAAACACAAGAAAAAACGACCGTCCTCAACGGCAGACATTTATCTTGTAGTGTTACCAGAACAAACTACCAGAGTTTATTAATATTATATTATAGTATAAACTTGATAAAACAAAAAAGCGGTAGGTAGTTGTACAAGTGTTGCCACAAGTGAAACTGAAGTTGGGTGATTGAATGCATGATCCTACTGATTGTGAGCCATATGGGGACGCTTGGCTCACAGCCACCTATGGACATTTGCAACAGCAGGGACATCGCCAACGCATTGTCGACCCTGAGACGTAAAGTTGTTAAGCCTCATGTGACTGTAATGTTTAGTAATACATACATATCAATCTGCAACTCATTTCTTTATTTAAATTCTGAAAAGTTTTACATTTATGAGCATTAATGCCTGGAATAATAATTTTAAGTAGTTACCATTCATTAAAATGACTGGAATGATAATTTTAGGTAGTTACCATTCCCTGAAATGTATGGTTGATGCCAGAAATACTTCATTGATCGAACTGTGGCATCCTTCTATGTAGGGTTTTTTGGGTTATATATTTTTCTTGTGCTTGTTCTTTTGACCATAGAGCTCACCTTCAGATATATCAGAATAGCCTTAATTTTGTAATCGTTATCTAATCCCATTAGGATTGAAACGAGACTCTACACGTCAATCGGTATTGTGGTTCAGACATCATTCATTAAACAATAAAAATTTCTAACCGAGTAGGTCTAATTTGGAGATACTGTTCTTCAGGCATCTTAAAACCTTCAGCATATTATCTAAAAAATAAATATCATTGCAAGTTATTTTATATTGCGGGCTTATTTAGAAATTTGGCTACTCATCCGGTTCTCGTTTCAAACCAATTTAATTAAGAATCGATTGCTTATAAATGTTTTTTTTTATTTCTGGAGTCGGCCCGTCTGCCCGCAGCTCAAAAATACTAGAGCTTTTATTGCATGTGTACGTTACCATCACGGACACATTAATGGTTCTATCGGGAAGGTCTGAATACTGGGTCGAACATTGACGTCACCGTGTGATGATGTAATTTAAAACGTTGATTATTTTAAGCTTTATGGTAGTGTTAAGTAGTGGGTTCAATTGGCTATCCAAGAGATATAACATCAAGGGGAATCGAGGTTGCAAAAGGTTTTTTTTTAGGAACACCAGTTTTTTCGCTGACTTCGAGAATCATTTAAGTCGTGAACGTAATATTCCGTATAGAGTAAACAGGTCTCTTCCAGATTTTCTGAAGAAAAGAAAAACATAACCACATCGGAATTTACTTCAATTGAATAATGCTTAAACCCTTCAAGTTGGTGAAATTATTTCCGAGATATTAGTCAATATTATTAAAAAAAACTTGAGAGGTGTCAAGTGAGACCCGATGGAATGAAGATATGCATTGGAATTGACCAAAACGCTGAGTTTAGTTCCAGTGTTGAGAAAAACTTGCAATCTCTCGTCTTTAGTATTAGGTCTTCAATAAAAAATCAAGACTGTGTAATTACTAATTTATAAATGGAACAGAATTTTAAACATGTTGTATGTAGCCTTTAAAAAAATTATGAAAAAAACAAACCCAATAATAAACTATATTCATATAAATTTCGAACGTATATGAAAAAAAGTGTCGTTACAAGTTTTCGTATGATTTTTTCCCGTCTAGCCCCGTTTCACAACGCGCGATAAAGAACTTCGTTCCAAAAAAATACGCATTGAAAATAATCCGTTTTTGTTGGATCAACGAATGTCTAATCATGTTTGATATATTAATTTTATTTTATTTGGAACGGTGCTTTCTGACACGCACAAGTGAACGAAATTTTGACGTATGTTGCATACGTTTGGCGATTGGTTGGCTTGGTTCGGTTTGGTTGGTCGGTCAGCCGATTAGCTAGCCAGCCTGCCAGCAAGCAATTACTGTCTTGTTGCCGAATGTCGGTCAACCGACAGTGAGTGTGCGAGCCAACTTACATTCTTTCGTATCATTAATTAACAGAAACATATTTCAATATAGAAGTTGTAGTAGAAGGAACGTGAGTTTATTGTGTGCTATACGTAAATGAAATTAGATAGTTATGACTCGGTTGCGGGCAAGTTAAGTTTGTTAAACGTTCAGTGCAATGCAATCTTCTCAAGTTCAATTTAGATCCGGAAACCTACTTTTATGAATTTGTGCATAGAATTTCTAAAATATAAACTTCTTGAAGTAACTCCAGTGAATTCGTAATTTATGATAGTGCAACGTTTTGCGCTGTGTCAGAATAGAATTTGGTCTTTCGAATTTACCTTCATCTAATGACTGGACATTCTCCCTTTGATTAATCGTTGTATATTCGCGTATTAATTTCAGGTCGTGGTGGTTGCGTGACAATAACGTGTTCAAGTTGACATGAGGCAGTGAACTATAGTGCGTATAAAAATGTTCCGAAGTAAAATACGAATACACACATGCCGCATCATCCTGCTGACTTCTCTGGCATGGCTGCTGGTGGATGTGGTACTTTTGGCGATGTACTCTGATTGTTTTGGTGAGGGTTGTAGCAAGAAGCCCACCAATGAACTTGCTGTTCAGGTGAGTTCTACCTGCTTAACCTTCTGATATATTAAGAAAAGGTCACTGACCTCTATAAAATACTTGTTGATATGTATGATTTATGTTATAATAATTTATTAATCAATGGATTTGGAGACTTAAGAGCTTTAAAAACATAAGTTACACACTTGTTTTTAAGCTGAATTATGCTGACTGTTTTTTAATGATAATTAAATACTAATAAAGACTTATGTTTATGGTTTTAAGAAACATAATATCATAAATGTGTAAGTTAACAATATATGGGTGCTATTGGGACAACCCAAGCATTCAGACAACTGTATGCTCATGTCAAAAGTGAAAGGGAGCTTAACAAGTATAATTTAATTTGTCAATGTTTACTTGCACTTGGTTAAATAAGAGGTTTCTTTATTGGTAAAATATGTTAAGGATATACTTAGTGGAACGACAATTTGTAGTATTTTGAGTCAGTTTTATCTGAGACAAAGTTTGAGTAATTTCCTATCACTTTTTAAGACTTGAATAAGAATAAACAACTTTTAGATTACTTTATGGACTGCTGTTATATGTAGATCATGATTGCTATACTACTTCATGAGTCATTCTTATATTTTATTAGCTTTTATCTGCAAAACGTATTCACTATTGCAAGTAGTATTTTACAAAAGTCTTAGAATGTTTTTCGCGTCAGTCTGTTTTCAACTAACATTATCAAAGTATATTTTTTAACAGGGGAATGAAGAATATAGAGGGAAAAAAGCGGCAATTGCTGCGGGCCTAAGGCATGAAATTGATGATGGTGACACCAATATTGAAGAAAATGAGTTAGGCCAGGATATTGGTGACCAAGGCATCTTGTTGGCACCATATTCAAGGTCGCGTCTCAACAGATGGGAGCCGGCTCCTAGTGTCACACCTAAAGGAGACTTACCGGGAGAAAAGGGTATGTTTGCATTTTTCCACTTTACTTTAGGAGATGGTTTGATGTGTTATAAAATTTTATGCATCATAAATATGTGTTGCTAGGTATTACAGCCTTTTATAACAATAAGCCTTCAAGTGAATATTATAATTTATAATTCATGATAACTATATTATGACAGAACTTTTGTCAATACTTCCCATTTAGTAGTTTCAAAAATAGACACAATTCCTAGAAAATAACTGGCTGAAATAATTGAGGGTGGTAGCATGTCAGGTGAGCACTATGTAGTACCCTACCATCATTTTAATATCTCTTTACTACAATTTTCAAAAGTTCATATCTTCCTTTTAAACTATACAACAGATTTTGATGCAGTTTTCATCCATAGACAGAATGATTCAAGAGGTAGGATTATATGCTGTGGGAATGCGGGTGAAACTGAGAGGACAGCTAGTTTATTATAAAATTCGAATCTACTACTTTCTTAATGGCATTCGACGTCACTATTAATGAGCTATCATCACCTAAAAGCTTTACCAGATGGCTTGAATAGGTATCTATTTTTAAATAAATACCAGACATTAATTTATAGTACTCCATTCTTTCAATAATGAATCTGGAATAATGATTTACTGATGAATGTGATATTCTCATTGGACAATATAAAATTATCATCACCTTGACTTCTTAGAGAGAGTTCAAGTGGGGTCAATAGGATAAGAAAATACCTAATAATTGAATATGATTAGGTAGATTAGTAGACTTGCGTAATTTTGAAAGTAGAGTTTGCCTAAGCAGTGTATCATGTGACAATTAATATTAAATTTAAACTATACTCATATACATATAAAGCTGAAGAGTTTGTTTGATTGAACACACAAATCTCAGGAATTACTGGCTCAAATAGTTTTTTTTTTGTTTTGAATAGTCCATTTATCGAGGAATGCTATAGGCTATAAAACATCTCGCTACGATCAATAAGAGCGGAGCATCAATGAAGAATGTGGCAAGAATGGGATAAAAAATATTCCTTTTGAGAGGTTTGCGCGCGTTTGACAATTTGCGGATTCCAGTTATCCGGAACGCGGGTGAAACCGCGGGGGACAGCTATTAGTTTATGAATGTTTAATATCAGTTTTTGTTAAGATTTGTTACTTACGAGTTTTTTATAGTGAAACTATGGCATCCCATTGCTTGTAGAGATTTTGCTTCATTTGAAAGTAAACTTCCCAAGAGGTGTGCCACTTGAGTGCACAAACTATTCATTCAACTTTAATTATCATAAGTAATGGAGAGACTACTTACATAGTTATGAAACATTGATAAAAATGTTATGTTTATTTTTGACTGTACTTTTGTGTAAAGCGCTGTTACTGTATAGAACTTTTTATTTAGTTTCAATTAATCATTGAAAAATGAATAATGTTTTTCACCTTTTATTAATTAAAATCCTGCTAATATTATGAATGCGAATGCTTGTATGTATGGATGGTTGTTACTCTTTCACGCAAATACTACCGGAAAGATTTGCATGAAACTTGCTACATAGATAGAGCATATCCTGGAATAACATATAGGCTACTTTTTATCTCGAGAAAATGTGATATCCCTCGGGAACGCGGGTAAAACCGCAGGGGACAGCTAGTTACTTATAATTTTGTATCACAGCCTATTTTTCGATATTTTGATCGTAATAAATATGTAGTAAAAGACTTAGATATTAATTCTAAAATCTTCCAAAAACATAACATTATTAGTTCAAGGCCATATTTTGTAGCTCAGAATATTGTGTGTAAAAGTAGAAAATTAATGGAAATTTTACCGCCAATGAATATGACCTTGACATTTACTTGTAGATCCATATAATATTTATAAAATGGCTTGTTATGTCTTTTGGCCTACCCATACCATATATCTACCGCTGAAATGGGCCATTCATTATAGCCTTTGTATCAAATTAGACGTGCCTATTAGTTATTGATACGCCATTCGATCATGTAAACTAAGTCTTAGTGACAAATAGAAGTGAAACCTTCAGAAAGCTATTTATCTCATTCTCTCGCGAGCTCAAATCTATAGATGTATATGTTAGTCTCTTTTTAGTGTTGCTTTTTCGTATCGGTGCTAAAGAAATCTTCAGTTCAATAATTTATTATTTATAAGTCATATACCTAAACACCCTAAGTCATTGTTTTTTTAGAGTCCCTCAAAATTATTTATGTGTCTTCAAACTTACCTACCGCCATTTTGGTTTTTAAGTGAAGGAGATTAAATTGGTTCTGTTGAGTTTATCAAACTAAGATACTTTGGAGATACCAACGTCTTTTGGTCGCAGGTAGGGGATACGAATGGAAATTTACGGTATGGCGGCTGACCTCCAGCGCTACCGCGTACGGAGAGGGTAACGAACTTCATTGAAATTGTCTATTATTTACTTGAATTCTATAATATATAGGCTACGTTGTGCTTATACGTGTCAAGTGTTGCCCTTAATAAAAATGTATTCGAGTAAATGGCTGCCAAATTCTACGATGTTTATTACTAATTCCTTACGCTTCGAACTAAACAAAATAGCTCATAGTTTTGACACACTTGGCGATTAAAAACAAATCCTATCCATCACATTAATTTAAAATTTATTAATATAACTATTTTTATTATTAAAATAGAAATCCCGATAATTATTAGCTTCGTTTTATAGCTCTATAGTCAAATGCCATAAACAGAACCCTTATATTTTCGTCCTGTTAGTATGTCATGGCTACATGGCTACCTATATGGAACTGAGAAGGTGTAATGTAATTATATAACTCTATACAAACAAACATTCCATTTTTAATATTAGTAGATTTCTAGTATGTGTTAGTGTCCTACTGTAGGTTGATTTATGACCAAAACCAAAGGCGAATAATCGGCTATCGCTATCACAACCTATATTTTATCCATATCGGCTCACGAATAAATATTTCATTAATTTAAAGTTATCCAGCGTGTCTGTATATCCTTTATAGAATCGTAAACTATGCAACGGATTTTAATGCAGTTTTCAGCAATAGATAGAGTAATTCAAGAGGAAGGTTTATAACAAGGTTTGAAAGCAAGCAAAGGCGTAGGGCGCAGCTAGTATCTATGTAAAGTAGTAGTATACGTAGTTTATCAGTTAACTGAGTTCCATAGTACAAGCTCTGCCAGGATAAAAAAATTAAGAAAACACTTGACAATCTATAAATAGATAATTAATTTTATGTGATACCTTTATCTTCGAAGTAGAAATTCAATATAATTATAGTAACCTTTCAATATGAAACTAGGTCATTGTTAATAGGTGTCTAAGAAGATGCGCTATTCGTATGTCACGAAGACTTTCTATTTTCATTGGCAGACGAATCAGTCTTTAAGTTTATACCTCAGATATTTTTTACACACTAAGTACGTATTTCTTATAATAATAATAAATTTATTCACATAAATAATCTTACACAATTTAAATTCAGTCTCTGACTTCTGCGCTAGGCATACATATCTGTGTTACAGAAGCCAGTGCCCTTTCTTATTAAAACATACTCAATCTAAAATTTATGTAAATAAAAGTAAACTTATTCTATATACAAATGATTCTGTGTATGGTGGGGTGTGTTTATGCGTGTATGTGGAGTAGACGTGTGAGTGAATGTATATGTGTAGTGTGTGTATGTCTTATACTTGTAAATTTCATTTAATACTAACTGTCGTCCCGTGGTTTCACTCGCGTTCCTGAGGGATTTATTGCATTGCAGGATTATAATAAATCCTGTATATAAATAGTAAATTAATATTACAAATAGGTGCAGTGTATCGGGAGATGATTAAACTCATATAAACAAACATACAAAATTCGTTCTCTCCCTTACTAATAATAAATAATAAATATCCTGGGACATCCTTTACACACGGCTATCTGATCCCAAACTAAGCAGAGATTGTACTATGGACACCAGATAACTGATATATTATAATACATATACAACTTTTTTTTTGTTAATACATACTTATATATTTATTTAAACCCAGTCACAGAATTAACAGACATGTTCATGCACACAAATGTTTGTAATGGGTGGGAATCGAACCCGCGACCTGCGACTTGGCGGTCAGGTCGCTAACCACCAAGCCAACTGGCCTGTTAATATTACTATAGATTGTTGATTATTGTAGCTGTTTATAAGTGCGAAAGTAACTCCGTCTCTTTGTCTGTTACCTTTTCACTATGAGATTGCTGAAATTTGACATACACGTAGCTTATAATTCAGTAGGTATGTTTTTTTGTCGTAGATACTAAATCGACAATAAAGTGTTTATTTTTTCCTTACAATTTTATCACGGCCATTATTATTTTTTTGTATTTGTTTTTGGGATACACACAAAAACGACTTATTTATTTCGTCTATTAAAAATGGTAATATGTACTAAAATGTTTTAACTTGTTACAGGTAAAGCAGTAACCATTCCAATAGAGCAGGAGAAGTTGATGTTGGACAAGTTCCAGGAGAATCAGTTCAACTTGTTGGCGAGTGATATGATCTCACTCAATAGATCACTTGCTGACGTGAGATTTGAAAAGTAAGTACATTTACCTTTTCCCTTTAAATGTTTTAATTATTTATACCTATACTACCGGCACGGTATGATGGCCGTTTTGACGTTTCAGATTGTCATAGGAAAAGAAACTGTATTGCTTTGGAATAACTTTGATTTCCATCATCATACAATTAGCTGTTGGATCAATAGATGCACCTTATGTTTGAAGAAATAAAGGTTATTTTTCTTTGTCATTGTTAAACGTCAAAACGGCCATCATAGTGTGCCGCAAGTTTAGTTTCCGCCTTGCAGTTCATTACTGGGATAAAGGTTATAAAATAGGACAAAAGGTTGAGATAAACTCAGCCGTTTTGTCGTGGGAAGGCAACAAACAGACGGAGATACAGATACAATCACATTTATAATATTTGTATGGATTTTCCTTATACCATAGATACCCACCCCATATCATAGATCCGTTGACAGAAAGGGTAATAGACAAAAGGTTGGCTTACGTGTCGAGATGTGGTAGAAAATGTGCTATTGTTTAACAAACCCGCTCAGTTAATACAATACAATATAATACCAGGTTTAACAACAAGGCACGCGACCCGAAAGCAAACATCTTTATAATTTCTTATTATGCGTATGTACTCTCATTCATGCGAGTAATTAAATGGTGAACGGTAAAATCCTTCAAGAAATTTCAATACGTACGGGACTAGTATCTTTGCAGAAGTTATATCTATACTTCTATACTAATATTATAAAGAGGAAAGATTTGTATGTAAGTATGTTTGTTACTCTTTCACGCAAAAACTACTAAACGAATTTGGATGAAACTTGGCACATAGATAAAGCATGTCCTGGAATAAAATATCGGCTACTTTTTATCCCGGGAAAATGTGACATCCCTCGGGAACGCGGGTAAAACCGCGCAGGACAGCTATTTACTTACAATTATGAAAAACTTCACTGGTAAAATTATAATGTAATAGAGCTCTCGAGTGCAAAGGAGTACTACCACCTTTACAATTTCTGCCGTGAAGCAGTATTGCTCTTGTTTTGTGTTTCGGTTAGAAAGGTTTACGTCTCAGGATCGACAACGCATTGGCAATGCCTCAGGTGTTTCCAATGTCTATAGGATTCGGTGACCACTTACCGACAGGTGCATGTTTGTCGGAAACTTGAAAAAAAAAATAGTAAACGAATTACTGTTCTCATTTTGGTTGATGTGTGCGAGCTGCTTATATGTTATCCAATATTTGTACACATACCGAGCGTAATGTAGGTTGTATATTATACAGAAAATTTCAATATCACTAATAAATTTATATGTATGATTTTCAACTATATATGTACTTCAAAACGATTATTCCGATTATGGTGAAACTTCGGTGAGTTGTTCTGCATATACCGAGAAGGATACTGGCCAAAAAAGTAATAGCAACACATGCCAGGCACAGCTAGTAGTCAATAAATATCCTGAAAAAAATATTTTGTGCTTGGTTTTCGATTTATTGTTTTATTTCTTTTTTATTTATCGAAATACTTCATGGTTTTATCGTATTTTTTTGATTGAGTAATTTTTATTATAATCATTATTTATTTATGATAATCGTGTTTGGTCAGCTTGCATAAATTCATTTTATGCAATTAATAGATTCTGCTTCTGAATGTTATCTATACTTATATTATAAAAAGGTAAAGTTTGTATGTTTATAAGTTAATTTTAATATTTGTATGTTTGTTTATTGGATTGAACTCATCCGATTTTAATATTCCTTTCACTGTTAGTAAGGTACGCCATTCCCGAGTGACTATGTCATCATCTCGGAGTACAGTAGATTTCTCAGGAACGTGATTATGTATACTGAATGTTACAAAACTACCCGTAAAGCCGAAAGGAGGTTACAGGGAGCCTTATAACTAGTCCATTCACAATATTTAAGAACCGTAGTAACGCTGTATAACGTACCGCAAAATAATTAAAAAACTGATTTTTATGAATGAAAAATAGAAAAACTATTAAAGTAGACAACTATTAGGTAAAATAGGTACGTAGCCTTTCTATTAAATAATCTGGTTCCCTGACATATTATTATGTATAACAATGGAGTCTAGGGTATATATTACTAATAAAATCTATCTTAACGTTGTAAATAAATTAAACTATATCTTTAATAACATATTCAGTATTAGAAGTTATGAGTATTATATTTTTTTATTCTGATATGAATAAAAGTTACATAAAGTTGGCCGTCAATAAACCTTATTTATACAACGTGTTACATAATACCCCGTAAAAATATAATTAATTATCAAAGCCAACAACCCTAGTAAGCTGTCATGTCAGGGAACCAGATTATTTAACAGACTACGTACCTATTTTACCTATTAATTGTCTGCTTTAATAGTTTTTCTATTTTTCATTCATAAAAATCAGTTTTTTTTTTGGGGTATGTTATACAGCGTTACTGCGGTTCTTAAATATTATGAATGGATTCGTTTTAAGGCCCCATTTGACCTCCTTTCGGCTTTACGGGTAGTTTTGTAACACTGCCGAACAGAATTGCATAAAACTTGACTCATAGATATAGCTAGAGATATAGATACAGCATACACTGGAATAACATAGGCTTTATATCTTTTTATCCTGTAAAAATGTAACATGCCTCAGGAACGCTAGGACTTGATATATCTATTATAGTAACATGAACTTTAAGGTGAGACACGTAAAACACGTTTTACATATTTACAAGTCATATTATGTTGCCCGCTAGCGTTGTGTAACTATCCTAGCAGATAAACTATCTTATCTTATAAATTAATTGGATATAAATATGTTGCTGATTTTTTCCGAGAAAAAGATAGCGTTACAGCAATAATTTTCTACTTGCTTGACTCTGATTTAATATTGATGTACTGAAGATAATTTCTTTTACTTAGATCATTTACGATTAATTCAACTTCTATTGGTATAACTCGCTGCGCCATCTATACTAATATTATAAAGAGGAATGATTTGTATGTAAGTATGTTTGTTACTCTTTCACGCAAAAACTACTAAACGGATATGGATGATACTTGGCACATAGATAGAGCATATCCTGGAATAACATATTAAGGCTACTTTTTATCCCGGGAAAATGTGATATCCCTCGGGAACGCGGGTTAAACCACGGGGGACATTCTTTATATGTGTGATGAAGATTTTATTAGTCCATGCGTAGGAATAAACTTAAAGATAATTACTTTTGTATCACTTTTCTTACTTTTCTCTTAATTGTAGTGAATACCAAACATTTTTTTCAGGGTTCCGTACCTAAATATTGCCAACGGCCTATTGCTAAGCCTCCATTGTCCGTCCGTCCGTCTGTCAACGGGGTTGTCTCATAAACAGAAATAGGTAGACAGTTGAAATTTTTAGAGAGTGTATTTCTTTTCTCGTTTAAAACAACAAATAAGTAAAAATATACATTGCCGGTTATTATCTAGGTATCTAGATATCCGAATCCGTTCATCCGATTTCACTGATAAAAAAAAGTTTATTACCGATATTATTAAAAGATAAATGATTTTTTTTTTCAAGAATATAGCTTAAAGTTTATATGAAAATGAAATGAAAATATTTTTATTAAAATAGGCCTTTACAAGCACTTATGAATAGTCTGACTGTAATACCGGTTTGGAAGGTTGTTTTTTACTGAGAAGAGCCGGCAATAAACTCAGCAATTACTCTTTTTAAAAAACGAACTTAGATTTATTACATACAATTTATTTAGTCTCACTGACTAACGTGCGTTATCGCAAAAGTGAAGAATATGTTTTTGGGATCTCCATCTAAGCAATATATAGGCTAAGTTTTTATCCTGGAAATACCTATATCAAATCTTTGGGAATGTAGATGAAACCAGATGGAAGCTAGTATGAATAAATCAATATTTTTTGTGTTATTAATTTGGATGCTAGTAATTTGTTACGGTAAAACATAATGGAATTACATATTGATTCTATAAACATCTGTATTGAAACATATTTCTTTACAAAAAAGATAGTTAGTCATGTATAAAGCGTATCAATTTATGAAATTCAAAATTCAAAACCATTTATTCAGTTTAGGCCCTCAGAAGGCACTTATGAAGGTCAAATTTAAAGTTACTGAAGCTACTAAATACGGCACCAATTTAACAGCACTTACAACATTATTACAGGAAATATTGAAAACGTAAACATAACTCGACTAAAACCCTCATTTACAGCGGATGGAGCGTTCCTCTTAAAAAGATCGAACGTCCATCAAAATTAATGTATGTTTCTCTATAAATAATTTATTAATAGTCGTTGGAATTGTGAATGAATTATGATTCCCCTCCTTAACCAGTCTTTATTATACATTACAAGCTTTAGTATCTTATTAGTAATAATAATATCCTGGGACATTCTTTTACTTACGGCCATCTGGTCCCAAACTAAGCAGAGCTTGTACAATGGAAACCAGATAACTGATATACTACATATACTACTTTTTTCTAAATACATACTTATATAGATATTAACACCCATACAGAACAAACAGACATGTTCATGCACACAAATGTTTGTCCTGGGTGGGAATCGAACCCGCGACCTTAGGTTTGGCAGTCAGAGCTTTAACCGCCAAGCCAACTGGCCTGTCATTATTTGATGTTTTTCTGATCATATTACTTAAATCCAATCAAAAAGCAATAACCAGCATTAACATAGTGTCTTCAATGTTTGTATAAATCATTGGAAAGTGCCATGAATTCTGTTCTGGCACGTTAGTCACACCGCGCTGCATTATAATCAATTTATTTTAATGCCGTGTTATGAATCTAGTTCTACGGTTTGTTAATTTTGATTTAGTAAAACGCATGCTACTACTCTACATACGACTCGATTAATAATATTATGATTGTGCTAGTTTGAACGTTGTATGTTTGTGACTCAATCACGGATGAACTATTTGAGCGGATGTGAATTAAATTTGACGGACAGATTGAATTGGTGGGATAATCTATGGGATCTATTTTTATTCCGAGATAACAGATTCCTCGGGAGTGCTAGGCGGAACCCCTTGTAGCGATTGCTATATATACCTTACCTGTATTGTGTGACTTGTGCTCCTAAAGAAAAGGTAATAAGCTGATGAAATTATACGTTTCATCCAATCTAATCGTTCCTTATATTTGATAATCGCCTAATATCATCAATCGTTTCCTGTTTGCTTCATGATTTTTATGTTTTGTAAGTGGTTAATTTTTATCGACATCCGAGGTTATTTTCTTATCAATGATGACTTCACGGGGATTACCCGTTCCATAGCTTGTTTATATATTATAATGAGTTAATAAATTGTTTAACGGTGTCAGAATGTGCTTATATTTTTGGACAAGATTTTTAAATATTGATATTATTTAAAATTTATAAATATCCCACCACGTTCTTCACACATGGTTAACAAGGGGTCCCAAGTTAAGCAGAGTGTACTGCTTGTAGTATGGTACCAGGTACTTTCTCTTTTTTTTTTCTTTTTTAAATACATACTTGTATATATATTTTAGATATATATTGTCATGTGGTTTACTGATGTGTGGCAGCCACTTTTCTTTTTGTGAGCTTACCACTTATGGGCAAATTATCACTTACAACGCGGTCACGGTGAGAGTGTAGTTAAACAAAGTCGCGAGCCTACATTTGGAGCGTTAGTAGGGGCTAACGTATTTTAAAAGCGTGATCGGTAGGTAGAGCTTCGGGCCAAAATAAAATATTAATTACCAATAAATTCTTATCTCAGGTGTAAAGACAAGCCGTACCCAGATTTGCTGCCAACGACGAGTGTAGTGATTGTTTTCCACAATGAAGCGTGGACGACGCTTATCAGAACAATATGGAGTACTATTAACCGATCCCCACGTCCGCTACTCAAGGAGATCATACTTGTAGACGATGCCAGTGAAAAAGGTAAAGAATGTTTAAAAAAAGGTTTAAAGGCTCTTCTATACTGTTATCAGTATTTTGAGCAGGTTGTCTATGGAAAAGAGAGGGAGGCAGGTGACTGCAGTTGTAAATTTGGTTTACTTCCCCTTCTCCATTTTTTACCCCTAGCAATTTAATTTGATTTAATTCTTTTCTGTATCTTTTGATAGTCAAGACTGATAAAAAGTTTCACTACTAGTTTTTCGTTGCTGAAAACATCGTCAGTAAAACTAAACTGAGAAAACAAATTCCAAAGCATTTAAACTCCATTGATCCATTATGAAGCCATGTGTAAAATCTTCTGAAATATAAATATTATACATTCACATGCATGTCTATTTCGTCCGGACCCTTTACCTGTAATATGACAGTCAGTTATCGGCATTCGATGATGAGGAATGTCTCATATGTTTAGAACACCTGGGTAAGAAGCTAGAAGACTACATAGAGACTCTGCCGGTGCCGACCCATCTGTTCCGCACGGAGAAACGATCTGGCCTTATTCGGGCGCGACTCCTAGGCGCCAAACACGTCAAGGGCGACGTCATCACTTTCCTAGACGCCCATTGTGAATGTACTGGTAAGATTACCATTTTTTACATAAAGAAATAGCATTATAAATTTTATGCAATAACTAAAGGAGACTGCTTGCATATTTATTAAAGTCTGAGTGGATAATAATAAATATTTATAATATTACATCGCCCGGTTGCTTTGAATTTGCATAGTCTTTCCAATGTAGATATGAAGTTGATATTTTAAAGAGGATAAGATGGTTTGACAACTTGATGTTTTAGGTTAATAACCAAGTGTCAAGGATTCTAAGTAACATTGTTAGTTGATGTAATTATGTAATACTAGCTGTCCCCCGCGGTTTACCCGCGTCCCAGATGTATGAAGACGTATGAAGACAATTTCACGACATAAAAAGTATCATATAGTCGTATGTTATTCCAGGACATGTTCAATCTATGTGCCAAGTTTTATCAAAGTTCGTTTTAAAGTTTTTGCTTGCAAGAGTAAAAAATATCCATACATCCTTACAAACACTCCCATTTATTATATTAGGATGCAGAGTCGGTATATAATTCAAAATTTAAAACCATTTATTCAGTTTAGGCCCTCGGAGGGCACTTATGAAGTTCAAATTTAAAGTTACTGAAGCTACAATAAATCATCCATAGTGCATAAAAACGGAAATAGTCCTATTTTTTTATGTAATACCTTATCACAATTGGTGTTCTAATCTTAAAGATCTTAACTATGCTTCTTCTAAAACGATAATTTGCTAATGACAAAAACTTTTAATATTTTTATTATTATTATTTAATTGGTTTGACAATCGCTACAAAGTAATGTATAACTTATCATGATGTATAAAACAATTACACCGCTCGCGCCATTCAATTAGTCGTCTTATCTTTATGATACTTGATTTTGTGATTATTTTGAGTTGAATGCGTAAACTGTCAAATTCTATGTTAAGGCTACACTTTACTTTGTTTTTTTTTTTTTTTTTTTTTTTATGCCACTTGGGCCGACAAACAAGCATACGGTCCACCTGATGGTAAGTGGTCACCGCCGCCTATGGACATTTGCAACACTAGGAGCATCGCCAATGCGTTGTCGACCCTGAGACGTGAAGTTGTTAAGTCTCATGTGCCTGTAATTTGTATGTTCGTATCGAGTTGTCGCGATAAATAATTAGTGATTGCTCATCGGGGATGTACTATCGCGTGATTTATCGAATGATAATTCCAGCGAAGTATAATGGATAGAATATATGACAATAATACAATGATATTCATATCTTACTCGTTTATATTATTTACTAGCTGTCCCGCGCGGTTTTACCCGCGTTCCCGAGGGATATCACATTTTCCCTGGATAAAAAGAAGCCTTTATGTTATTCCAGGATATGCTCTATCTATGTGCCAAGTTTCATCCATATCCGTTTAGTAGATTTTGCGTGAAAGAGTAACAAACACTTACATACAAATCTTTCCTCTTTTTAATATAAGTATAGATTAGCAGTCCGTCGCGGTTTTTCCCGCGTTCCCAAGGAATGTTACATTTTCTTGGGATAAAAAGTATTCTATGTTATAAGCACGTAGATCGTGCTTAGTTTCATCCAAATTCGTTGATAAATATAAAAATATATATTTCGGAAATGGCTCTTACGATTGGGAAGAAAATTTGTATTTAGATAATGTTTTGGTTTTTAAGTCTATTTGTACATTGTGTTCCTAAAGAAACGCTATTCTGAACCCAGCTCGGTCGTCCAGGTACTATTATTGATCCGAACATTTGAATTAACTTATTCAATTTTCCTTGAATGCCAAATCATTGACGTAATAATCTCAAAAATAAGTAGATAGCGCATCATCAATTTTGAACAATGAATAAATTGTAACTGAGACACAGGTGCGGCGCATATTGTCTGACTTCAATTATTTTAGGAACAATCCATATTCATACACGTAGACAATGACGGTTTTATCGTAATTGTATATTGTCGGAAATCATTAATTCTCATAGAGATTAACATCATTAAAAAAAACAAAAAAAAATTGTTTAGGCCCGCGGAGGGCACTCATGAAGGTCAAAGTCACTGAAGCTACCATACTACTAATCTTACTAAATGAGAAAATTTGGATGTATGGATGTTTGTTACTCAACCACGCTAAGATGGCTCAACGAATCAAGATGAAATTTAGCATAGAGATAGATTATACTCTGGAATAGCACATAGGTAACTATACACAGCAATAGGCTATTTCCCCCGGGAAAATGTTACTTCCCTAGGGAGCACCAGTAAACCGCGTACAGGTAGTGCTTTTTAATACATAATCACTACATAGTATAAAACAAAGTCGCTTTCTCTGTCACTATATCCCAATATATGCTTAAATCTTTAAAACTACGCAACGGATTTTGATGCGGTTTTTTTAATAGATAGAGTGATTGAAGAGGAAGGTTTTTATGTATAATATATGTGACATTCCCGTGGGAATGTGGGTAAAACCGCAGGGGACAGCTAGTACCTACATACTCGTATACTGACAGTTTATATTCAGATTAATTAAACGTATATCAATTAATGTGCAAACAATTCGATATCGAGTAATTATTTAAATAAGTGATATGCATTTCAATAAGCCATGTTTGTGTAGCAAATTTAAGTACTACATTCCGGTATCAAGAATCGGTCACAATTTTTTTTATTATGTTTTTTAGAGGGTTGGTTGGAGCCTCTTCTGGCACGGATAGTAGAAGACAGAACAACGGTCGTGTGTCCCATCATTGACGTCATATCTGACAGCACATTCGAATACATACAGGCCTCGGACATGACGTGGGGAGGGTTCAATTGGAAGCTCAACTTTAGGTGGTGAGTATGACAATTAACATCCATTTATGAAAAAAAAATCACCAAGGAGATTTAAACATTTTTGTTGTCAATCTAAAATTATTGTGTTGGGAAATAATCTATGTATATAAACATCGATGTGTGTTCGTTCCCTATGGACTACAAAACGGCTTGACTGATTTTGACGGGACTTGCACTGGTAGATAGGTAATGTTATGAGGAGTACCACTTTTATCCCAACAATAATTATTTTACCATATATTTTGAAAACAAACCGAATGTTTTTTGTGACATATTAATTAAAGAATGAATTCCTAACAAATTATGTGGTGAGGTGGTTCTCACATGTAAGTTTTACAATTTAAAACGACTGATAAGTTAAATAAGTGACGTAAATTTCTCATTGTAACACATTTGCAGAACAAACAATCGACATGGAATATTACGTACGGCTAATCAAATATTGTAATCGGTTATTCTCAGAAATATCGTAAGAGATGTTTGTTAAGTGAAATCAGCTGTTTAAATTGAACTAATTCAATTTGAAGTGTGTCAATGTAAGAGTGAAGGTAAATCTGTCATTGGTGCATACGTTTGCGATTGTATTTGGCGATTATTTTGATTGTGCAACGTTCGCTCGCCTCCCATTGTTCTCACTTCCGACGGTGGCGCGAACCGCTGGTTCAATTAATAACGATCATTACTAGTTTTATGGCACCGATATCAACTATAGCGATTGAAACTACTCCTTACACGTTACTGAAATATAGCTACTATTGTATTCACTTTAGTAAACTAATTTGCCGTTGGGACGATGACGAACATTTATGATTACACATCGGATTATAAGCTTAGAGCTTATAATCTTATAAGCAAAGTGCCAAAGTAGGCATGGAAATAAATATGCACTAAAAATGCCTGAAATATGTACTAAAACTCCATATTCGCCAAATAGTTCGATCGATGTTTTCAGTATTTGTATTGATTTATTATACATAGAGGCATGTTTTTGGTCCCCAATTTTTTAATTGCATCTGGCAATTTTTGGAATTGTGTTGAGATGAGGGCTATATTTTGTTGTATGGTTTATTGTATGTTGTTGTAATGGAAGGGTCTTCAGAGCCGGCTTGATTTAATTGAAATGGACTCTGAACTGTAGAATTGACTAACTACTTCTTTTACGGCCACCTAGCTCCCTATAAGTATGTCCCGCTTCTAGCCGAAATATGCACCATTGGGAAATTTTTTTTTTTTTTTTTTTTTTTTTTATATAAAAACTTGAGCGCATTTGACTAGATCAAATCCTAAAGTATGCATATAACGCCGTAATTAGAGAGTTTAATTAGAAAATACAATGTCTAATAATGATATTTTATAGAAATTAAATTAGATACCCGTAAGTTTTACGTCGCTGCCCTTGAAATATATTGCTTATGCTTACGTGACGCCGATTGGCGTTCCGGCAACATTAGCACAGTGTACATGGATCTTCTATCATTTGTATCACGCTATAAGAATTCATAGCGTATCCAAAAAATAGATACGCGTCGCTTATTGGGGCGTGTACTCGAGTATAACGTCAGTATGCAAAATTCTATGTAGTGTAATTATTATTGAGCTATGTCGGTATGTAGGTACCGCGTGCCAGAGCGTGAGATGTCCCGCCGCGGCGGCGACCGAACAGCGCCGCTGCGGACGCCGACGATGGCAGGTGGACTATTTGCGATAGATCGTGACTATTTCTACAAGATCGGCTCCTACGACGAAGGCATGGACATTTGGGGCGGGGAGAACCTCGAGATGAGCTTCAGGGTATCGTATAATTGTTTGTCTTATGTAGTTCTAAGGGAATGTGTTCGGTATGAAGTATCGTGACACTACATGTCGTACTGAAATGAGGTTGATACGAGTATCTTCACATCTTAAGCAGATTTTGATTTTAGAAATTCCGTATGAATGTTGATTAATTAGATATGTAACTTAAGTTAAAAAAGGGTTATAAGAAATAGGTTCTCCGGTCTTGGACGCAAATATCCCAGATGTTCGACAGTATGCTTATAACTGTCCTGATGCTCTCGAGAGATTGAAATACCTATCGTAAAGATAGAGCTCAACCATGAACTCTACGGGGGCGCGTGGCACATATCCTAAGGCCTAATGTGAATAGCCATCCAAGCGTCTTACCTCCTCGGCATCGTCATCGCTAGTCGCATTCTGCCAAACGCAAGTTCACAATCTTTAAAAAAAAAAACCAAAAAGGTGTGGCAGTGCGGCGGGCGGCTGGAGATCGTGCCGTGCTCGCACGTGGGCCACGTGTTCCGCGACAAGTCCCCCTACTCGTTCCCCGGCGGGGTGCAGAACATCGTGTTGCACAACGCGGCGCGCGTCGCCGAGGTCTGGATGGACGAGTGGGGAGAGTTCTATTACGCCATGAACCCAGGTTCGACGCTGGACTGTTTATGTTTATCTGCGTGCTCACGTTTTGGGTGATACAACATTGTTTAAATAGTGGAGCCTTATCGAAATAGTAATCGTAATGAAGTCGTAATAAAACCGTAATTAATATAGCCTAATAATGCCGTTAAAAAGTAGTCGAGTCCTAAACTCCTTACTTCGATTTATAATTAAGATCTTTTCTCCAATTATACCAAAGAGAAAGGCTAGTAGGAATAGTTCTAGCAGAAGTAGTTTGCAAGTAAATACAGTATACCATAGACATTATATTTAATAAAAGTATAAAGTATCTGATTTAGAACACACTCTAACTTGAATATAGATTTTATCAAGGATAGTTCAAAATGTGCGCGTACCATAACTAGCTTTAACATTAAGAATTCTACTACACTGTACGATTGTATCCGAAAAAATGTTAGCAAGCGAGGTAAACAAATATAATAAAGTTTTGTTGTGGCTTGGGATTAACACTAACAAATTAACGACGACTGTTTTGTGAGCTGATGACTCAGTGAAGCTTTTATAACATTACATTAACCGCCATTGCAGCTGCATACATCAATTCTTCACCTCGCATGCGTATTGTTTCATCACTTCGCTTTATTGCCACTGAAATCCTTAATAAGTTCCTATAGTTATTTTATTCTTTTTAGTACTTAATGACAGTTTGTTCTTTTCTATTTTCAAAAATGTTAATATATTTTTTAAATGTTTTTAAATTTGTAGACTCTTTCAAATAGGCTTTCAGTTCCTTTTCTATCCTTTACAATATAATTTGCTCTGTGTTTATATGCTTCTTCTCAATGCAGAAGCAATGAGTAATGTTTTAACATTATTATATTAAAAATGCCTTACATAATTACATCGGTTTAAAATATATTACCCACAGCAATCCTTTTTTGGCGATAAGTTGTTGCGATTAGATATCCTGATAAATACAGGATTGGGTCTTACAATAACATAAATTCAATGAAATATCAATTTAAGTTAAAAACTTTTTAATCAAAAAAAAAGTTGAATACCGGCCTGTATAAGGATAAATAAGTGGTAACAGCTCCTCGTCAATGTCATGGCTTAATAGAATAAAAACTTATTGTGTATCTTCACTATATGTTTACGTATATCCTGACCGGGGCGACTGGTATACTTATTTATAATGATTAATATTTTTTTTATTAATACTCATCTATAATTTATACAAGTAGATAACTTTATCATATCCCGTGGTGTTATTGTGTTATATGTTTATTATGTGTAATGTTTTTTTATGTTTAATATGTGTAATTAAATAATTATTTACATTTGTATATTGATTGTTGTTGATCAAAATAATCCTTTTAAATTGTTGTTTGATGCTATATATTGCAAAATGGGAACGCGTAATGTTGATCAACAATAATCATGGTGTCATTATTAACAGAATATCGTTTGGTGCTTCCTAATCCTAACCTCGTAAATGATAAAACTGATTTACATTTCTAAAAATTTAAATTACTTATTATAATTATTGTGTTATTAAACGTCCAAATTAAATGGAATTCAGTTTTAACATTGCTTCAAAACACTGATCTTCGGAATCCGGAATTTTGGTTATCTTATAAGACTTTTCGAATCATTGGTCTAATTTTTGCGAACTGCAGCTCAAATGGCGATTGGTCGTAACTCTATCCACTGATCCAACGTCAAATACGATTAACACATAATAAACAGTTTTAAAAAAATCAATGGTTTGCCAAATATCAAGAAATGATACAGGTGTCGCTGTAGTCCTATTAATAAATACATAAATATTCCCTATTAATGAACGATTATATATTTTACACGGTCGACAACGCTATCTAGAATTATCTCAAATAGAGAAGGGAGTTAAAGGGAAATTCTTGAAATTCTGATGCGCAACCTTTTTGTGTGTCGAATAATAAATCCATAGGTAACAAAACCTATGCTATTCAAAAGTGATTGCTGAATAATTCAAATGTTTCCTGTAATTCAAAAGTTTTATTTCCATCGTGTGTCTCTACGACAGACCCTATTTTTTTTAAATATATTCAATTTAAAAAGTTAAGTTGATTCGAAAAGTCCCGTATTCCGGGGATCTTTGTAATAAGCCGGGCGTGGCCACCCCCACACACACGCGTGTCTCGCACCAGGTGTGGATGTGCGGCGGCACGCTGGAGGTGGCGCCGTGCTCGCACGTGGGCCACGTGTTCCGCAAGACCACGCCCTACACGTTCCCCGGCGGCACCGGCCGCGTCGTCAACCACAACAACGCTCGCCTCGCCGAAGTGTGGCTCGACGAGTGGAAGCATTTCTACTACAATATTAACCCAGGTCCTTTATGCCTCGGCGTGTGGTCACACTTTGAGCTCAGTTGATTGTTAACATTTTGTTTTATCTCAAGTTTTTGCGGTTACTATGGTAATAGAATATGCAAAATTTTGCATACTTTGCCTGAATAGTATTCAATCTATGCTGTCTGACAGATGCTATTGTTAAAGGATTATTATGCATGTCATGATGTATTCTTTTTCTATACTATGTTCGAGGTGATAATGCGATTTTTAATAAATTTGGTTAACATAATTTTTTTTTACTATATCTTGCAATATATCAAGTAGTGTAACAAATCCATTTACTATGAATCGTATCAAAATTATAAGCAACTATTATCTCATTAATAAAAACTATATTGGCTTTTTGTTTTGCTCTATGGTTTCATGAAGTCTTTAATTGGATAACATGTTTTATCACAATTGACTTAGCTCAAAGTTGGTAGACTGGGCTTAACACAAGCGTATGATATAAAAACCACAACAAACATATTTGTAACAAAATAACAAATTAATATTTAGAATCAAATTCTCATGAATACATCATACGCTTGTGTATATTTTATAATTATTATATATGTACATTCGTTTACGTCATACTAAATTATTGCGTAAACACATGTCTTAATGCATGAAATATATTTAGGTATTTATATGTGATATTAATAACAGATTTAATCCGACCATCTTAAATTTATTGCATTATCATTCATACACATTAATAAGAGGTTCCCAACTTATACCCACACACATAGTTCATGCTTAGTTATATATTAAAATTACTGTGGTGTGTTGTCATTAACATAGTATATCATCAGTAAATGTATTTTGAACTATTAACAATGATAAGGAGTAAATTAAGGAAACAAGTAGTCAAACTAAACTCGTTTTGAACAGTAGATAATGCGAATATAAAACTAATTTGTTTTATCAGTTAGCTGTAGAGTAACATTAGTACCTACAGTTATAATTTGAAAATGTTATGTGTTCTAGTTTCAAATGGTATTGAATTGTGGGAAAAACTGGCAACACCTAGTTCTATAGCAGCGGTTCCCATCCTTTGTTGTTAGCGGGAACCACAAAGTTTGGGAATATTTTGCGGTCTCTTTTTTATAACATATTAAAGATGAAGTTGTCCCTATAAACTAAATGGTAAAATAAATTGTCTATCCAAAAATAAAATAATGTCATAAGTATTCGTTGAACTCAAATCTACGCATACAGCACTATTTATTGTAATAGATAATGTATTTTTTAAAGTAGAAAATTTAATTAAATTTATATTAACAAAGGAATAATTTATGATGGTGGTCCACAAGCAACGATTGGGAAACCGCTCTATATGGATATAGGTTTGCATAACTCACGAAAAAAGTAATCTAAAAAGAAAATATGAAATATAAGAAAGATAAAATTGCATGAATGACACAAAAGACACCAGTTTATTAATTTATGTGGTGGATTTAGAGTTATCAAAGTCGAATCTTGCCAGTTCCCCTTCCAAGTAATGAAGCTACGCCTTGCAATATTATATCCAAATCCGTGCCTATTATGGCTTAAAATTAAATGATTAAGTAATAGCCAATTGTAAGTGTGCATTGTTACGAGCAGGCGCGCTAAATGTGCCGGTTGGCGATGTGACCGAGCGCAAGGCGTTGCGTGAGAAACTCAAGTGCAAGAGCTTCAGGTGGTACTTGGAGAACATATACCCGGAGAGTCAGATGCCGCTTGACTATTACTATCTTGGAGAGGTAAGTTTCACACTATTTGGAAAAAAAATGGATGTTAAGTAGGTATGAAGAATTTAGTTCATAAAAATCTATAAAAGTGGTGGGACTTTTATAAGATAAAATTTTGTTTTCATGGGTTAGACGTGATTTAGCATTCTAGTAGTAGTAAAAAAGATTGCGTTTACTTGAAACTGAAAAGTTTTGAATTAAATTTTTAAATCTTTGTTTACAAATACAAAATTATATTATTTTATTTTGTTATTTAGATATATAAAAGGTGGCATTGTTAAAAAGCTTAAGGCTTGTTACCACCACCATAAAATATATAAAGCTTTCCAAGAGAACGCAATTTTTTTGGTAAGGGCATATTGCTAATTAAAATCACAGTTACTTCGATTTCATTGTTAATCGATTTATAAAGTTCCGTTCGAATTCTTGATTGACGTCATCGTACTGTTTTGTCTAAAGTTTCAAAACTAATAGATACACACAAATCGTCAAACACATTTTGATTACACAAATTGGAATATATCATCGTCATTAACTTAATAATATTATTAAAATGTGTTCAAATATAACAGGTTGCTAATGACACAACACTGTTCAATTTATTTTTAAATACAAGACATTTAATTTTATATGTTTCCAGCTATTGTTCTTATTGTTGAAATAAGGTTGTGATACTTACGTAGGTTTGATTAAACAACATGACTTATTGTCTTTGAACAATTGCAGTGTCAGGCTATGTACTTAATACGTTATTGTAAAAATAGAACTTAATTTCGCTATCATATTATAATATATTAATTGTCTATAAATAACCGTGACTACGACAACACAATGGGTGCCGTATTCTCTTTGTTCACGTGCGATATATTTTTTTAATTTTTAATAATTTCAGATCCGAAATGCGGAGACATCCAATTGTTTGGACACTCTCGGCGGCAAGGCTGGGCAGCCGCTAGGCATGGGATACTGTCACGGGATGGGCGGTAACCAGGTTATTATTTAAAAATTATAAAAAAAGAAAACACATTTCGGCTCATCTGCACAATACGCACCATTGATTTAGGATAGACCGTTAAGAGTTCTACAGTTTTTAAATAAAATCGTTGGTGCGTTTTGTACAGTGCTTCCGATATTTCACATTAATTCTTTGGATCATTTAGGTTCGGCCATCGATATTTGTAAAACAGTTTAAAAATAGAATGATTATTTTTTATTCGTCTCCATCTTATAAAAGTTGTCGAGATCTAAAATGGCCGTTACGACAGCTAATTTATTGACAAAGTAAAATCGCTTTTATTGCGTAATAAGGTTTATCCAAGTAATATGCTTGAATGTATGATGATACTGTTGAAGCTTATGATAACGCCATTGGGTACATTTTTCTACCACACATAGCTGTCAATTACACTATAAAAATATTTTGTACATATCTATGGTATAATTTATGGTGTTTTTATATTTCAATATGTGAAATTCACTTCTTTGTTTAGGTGTTCGCATACACGAAACGCAAGCAAATAATGTCAGACGACAACTGCTTGGATGCAGCGCACCCTCGAGGGCCCATCAAGCTGATACGCTGTCACGGGATGCGTGGGAATCAAGAGTGGACTTACGATTCTAAGGTATTGGCTTCATTACATTACTCTTCATTGTTCTTCAAGATATATCAGTTACGTCTGAGTAATTTTTGGTACAACTACTAAAAGTATGACACTATATGTGTTAACAAAGTATTACAAGTGGAGGGTCATAAATTTCGTGACGTCACATTTCAAAATCAACTTCGACTTTAATATATGGAAATGGGTTCAAAGTCCATGAACAAAAGTTTTTTTCTTGATATAATGATATACAATTGGATTCGTTGAAATAAAAGTAAATGCATGACTGCTATTTTAATTTAACTATTCCGAATTACCGGAAACCAACCCAGCACACTTCACTCTGTTTATAACTGCTTAAGCTGCTAAGGTCATGTCATTACCACGTGCTACACTAGCGCTATCGTAAACTAATTTGCTGTTTACAAGTGGACACTTTTTCGACTAATCCCCCATACAAGATGGTCCTCCTTTACTTCCACACTCCATAACTTTCACGTGCTATACGGTGGATCAATATTATTTCCCGAGATATTGATATTTATTCTGACCAGTCGAAATTTTCTGAAGCAGCATACAAATGCTTTGAAAATGATGTTGTATTATGACGCTCGTATATGTTGTGAAAGTACTATTTTTAGTATTATTTTTATTCTGTGCTATTAATAATGTTTATTTAAAAATGTATTATGTTTATGTACCTACTTTAGTCATAGTATCGAATTAGTCCTATAGGCTGTAATGGTGTTATAATTTACAATAAATTGATTTATTATAAAATAATAATAATACTTTCCAGAGCCGCACAATAAAGCACACAAACACGGGCATGTGCCTGGACAAGCCGGAGTCGGCGGACGTGTGGAAGCCGGTGCTGCGCGCCTGCAACCGGTCGCGCGGCCAGCAGTGGCTCATGCAGGTCGACTTCAAGTGGCAGGCGAGGCGCAACCAGGCCCGCGACCTCACTAGCTAGTCCTTATACACCTATCGACAGGTGAGACCGACATTCTTTAACCGATACATATATATTTATTAAGTTTTTCTATTTATAACAATTAATAATTTTACAATGTAACTGTAAATATCTACATAAGTATGTATTTAGAAAAAAAAGTATTATAGTATATTTAGTATATCAGTTATCTGGTTTCCATAGTACAAGCTCTGCTTTGGGAATCTGGTCCCGTGTGTCAAAGAATGGATATTTATTATTAATCGTTACAATCTAAAAAACTGTCGAAGTTTGTCTCAAACGTCTTTAGCAATCTTGTGATTTCACACTCGATGAAATGAAAAGTGACACTAAAAAGAGAATGAGAAGGTTTTACATATTTATTACTCCTACTAAAAATCTCCAAAATCGCCTCACACCATTTATGGATGCCCCTAACAATACCCTTACAAAATAAATAAATATATGTTAAAAAGGAATGGTACTGTAAATTCAATCTGCCTCATGAAATAAATCGGCAGACAGTAGTTACTAATATTTACCAAATCCTAAACATAATTATTATTTGTCTAGAATTTTAACACAGTAATTCCGTAATTATACCGTAAGACTTGCAATAAATGCAATGTTTAAATATGTACATGTGACAATATTACTTCGCTATGCTAATTCAACCGTTTACTATTTTATGTGCATTTCCAATTGATATAATTGTTATTTATGCGTGAAAGGTATGCTGATTGTTACATTTACATAGTTACACTAAAGATAACGTAAAATGTAAATGTACTATGATATAAAACAAGATTTGTATTATTTTTTCTTTTGTCTTTCCAGGATTGACAACGATAGACCATACCAGTCTTCCCCTCTCATTAGATAACAGATTTTATTCCTTATTCCTATATCTAAAATTTTATATATCAATAAGATTTTTAATGTATCGACACCTGAGGTCCTGTGAATTGTTGACAATACATAAAATATGCTGTAATTTGTTGTTGTATTCCCTGTAAAAGTTGCTCAACTTAGTATTGTGTCGGATATAATATGTTGTAGATTGAATAATGTTGGTATTGTTTAATGTTTGAATATTTGAGATGGTTATAAAAGTTTTAACACGAAATAGTTCATTAAATATTTTATTTTTGCTTATGAAAGCTAGCTATTCTTATAGAGTTTTGTTTAGCTTTTTAATGAACTTTGTGTTGTGTCACTGCATCTATGCGATATTGTATGTAAGATTTGACTTTAATAAAATTATAACGAGTTATGAAGTTCTATACGTAGAAGATATGAACTGCGTATATTCAGCGACTCCATAGAGCGTTTACCTTTTCAATATGACCAGTTAATTATGAAATAAGAATTCGGTATCAGTAGAGTTTATATCAACTATTGTAATCTGGTCACACGTACTGTTCAGTCGAGATCAGTTGTGACAAGAGCCTATAACATTTCCATTTGATTCTCAAAGAATATGTTTATATTTTCAACTTAAACGGTTTTGTACGGGTACCTACTCAAAAAATATCGATATTTTTTCATTGCATCAAATTTTCGTAGTTAGACAAACCCTTAGCAACGCTCTTGAAGTTATATTGGAGTCATCGAAACTAAATAACTTTGTGATTGCAATATTTCTAAGTTTATTTATGTAATGTAAACAAAATATATAAAGTATTCTGATCTTTCATACATTATTATCATGGCAATGTTGTAGGATTGTGGTGCTAAACTATTATATGCCACTAATAAGTTAGGTTTTTACCAGGTATTTTTAAACAAAGTAAATAAGTCTGTTATTAAGTGCATGACGAGTGCACCATCCAACGCCAAACTCTGTATTTGCCACAAATAATATCTCAAATGGAATGGAATTAATATTTTTTAAGTTTATAACAGTAACAAGCGCTCCGTAAACGTCTCGGCCCGGTCGATATTTGCCTTTCCTATTCATTATTCAAAATATAGGCTGTTCTTTGTACGAAGTGTCTGAATTATTTTCTTTTTATGTCCTAACAATTTATTACTTTTTACCGAAAGAGTTGTGAGTAGATAAGTATCAATAATTTAATTCCAATATCTGTTTGGGACTGTTACCCTTGGGTTTTCCGTCCGGGCTCTGACGATAATCGCTTGTCGCGTACGAAGCGTTTGTTAATCGCTCTCCTATTGTGTTAGAACTTATTACAACTGCCATTAACCGTGAAACATTTCAGAGGTATTTATCGTAATTAGGACTAGTAAAATACTGCGTTAAATTAGAACTTGTTTTGTATCACTGTATACTCGTGTTGTTTCGTTATCATTATACACAAGTATTAAGTGTTCATCGCGTCATCTGAAACTGGAAGTGAAGCCACTGAATACTAAATGCCATCGCGACAGAAGGTCTCCTATTTTTCCGTACATGTTGTTTATTTCGATATAAGTCGGCAGCATTTCAAAACCGTACCTATGTACATGCTATTATAAGGCACCTTTTCAACGGTTTCTATGATCTCCGAT
The DNA here is from genome assembly GCA_907165245.1 of Habrosyne pyritoides. Taxonomy (NCBI): domain Eukaryota; kingdom Metazoa; phylum Arthropoda; class Insecta; order Lepidoptera; family Drepanidae; genus Habrosyne; species Habrosyne pyritoides. The sequence goes on along the minus strand of OU015600.1, from coordinate 4,918,126 downwards.
AATAGAAAATTATCATACTTCCAGTTTAAGATTACGCAATCACCTTCTGTGTTATACATACCTAATATTATAGTGTCTTTCGAGTGTGAGATTATTATAGCTAAGGAAACTATTTCGTACACTTTATCATTATTGTTAAATCTGCAAAGATATATAAGCGAATTTATCCCAATATTGAACATTTAAATGATCCGTTTTATAATCTTGTAGATATAACAATAATATTTTTGTATTCATTAATATTATAACTGATGCCTTAATTATTTTATGACGTTTCTAATAAAATTTTGGCGTAATAGATAAGGACTTAAATTATAATTAAATGTATGTATATTCGTATGTAAATTTAAAAGGGCTTGATGGAATTGCCTTTTACCATAATTTTCTCATAATAGATTTATATTGTAGCTTAATGAAAGTAGTTACGTATTTCATTCCTTTATAATTTATTATATAATAATTAAGTATATATTATATACGTAATATATCGGGCCCTTAACAACGAAAATATTATTGTATTAAACATTATTTTAATCCATTTGTGTAATGAATTTCGTAAGAGATTCAAAGGGGGTCGAGTTACAGTCCTCTCGATGCCGAATTATTTAAACGAGTATATTTTAATACAATTTTGGTTAGTAATTTCTTCTTTAACTTAAATTTTATTTTATTAAAGTATAAAAGTTCAATCATATCATTATGTAAAGTAAAATGTTTGTAAAGATTTAGAAGGTTAGGTAGGAAGAAGGTTGATAAGAGTAGAAATTTGGCATGGCAGTTATTTTAATTTTATATCTATAATAATTATAGTACATCACAACCAATAGTTGTACGTTGATAATAGATTTCTGTTTCTTTTATAAAACTATTTTGTAAAGTTTAACGATTTTAAATCTCGTACTGATAATTAATGGAAACTTGGAAATTTTGCGCCAAGTGCTGTTTGTCATCAGAAAGTAATGTAGTCATTTAGACAAGTTATTGTAATTATTGTACATAAATTGTTACGCGAAGATTCGTCCAATTTATAAATAAACACAATTGTAATATTGTGTTCTATGAAGAAGCATTTATTTTTTAAGATCTGAATCTCAGAAGCAATATTTTAACGGTTTAAAAATTTTAAGTGCCAAATTCGTATCTTTATTTATGAAATTGTATTGACTCGTGCACATGTACACCATTCCATTTTATATAGAAACTGACTCACGTGAAATAATTAAATTATTTGGACTGAATTTTAGTACTTTTGTTTGATTTTTAACTGGAGCATCAGAGTCCTAAGCACGCAGAGTGCGCCAAAAAGTTGGTTTGTATGGAAAATTGGACGTCGCGCGATGTTCAATTTCCCATTGCATTGGTGTGCTTAGGGCACAGTTCACAATCCACACAGAAGCTTCAACGTAAGTAAGTCATGTATGTGATGTTAGAGCTCTGCCTCCCCTTTACTCGCGTTTGAGCTAAACATGTGTGTAGTCAGTGAAATGAAATATTTATTCAAATAGGCGTTCGCTGGCACTTATGCATGGTCACTCTAACACTGGTTCGGAAGGTTGCTTTTACTGAGAAGAGCCGGCAATTAACTCAGCAATTACTCTTTTCAAAATAAGATTTTGTACATAAAGAAGTGTCTTGCTGGAGCGAGCGCTACACGCAAGGATTGTCAATTAAAATAATCATTTGTGTTGTAGAAAGCCTTTTGTACTAAAACAGTCTTAATTCTTTGTAAAGGCAAATTAAAAATTTCAGCAGGGATTTTTAGATGCGTGCACTAAGTCCTAAACATAAACCTTGCACTTTTTTCAGTCTATAAGCAGAAATGACAAGTTTATCCTTATTTCTAGTATTGATGGAGTGCATATCACTCTTTTTGACATATATACTAATATTTTGATGTACAAATATTATGTTTGCATAAATATACTGCGATGCAACTGTGAGGATATCAATTTGTTTGAACTTTTCTCTGAGGGCAGCTCTAGAACTCAAATTATAAATTCAGTATGATTCGGAAATTTAAAACTCGTATATTTTTCAAAAGAATTTATTAAACTTAACGTGTACTTATCTAAAACTATCTTACATTTATACAATCAAAACAAATTCATACACAGTTATATGAATTTTTATGTAATCAACAGAAACAATACATTTTCTATACATACGTTTCAAATAATATGAAAAATATATATATTTTTTACGATTTCTCCGATATAGCACTCACATAATGCACTAAGCAGCACTAAAACGTGCTTTCTTTACCATATTTACACAATACAACAAAAACTGTACCGATGGGCACACGGAAACATCTTATGTATTTTGTTTCACCTTGCGTGTAATATAGTCCTCAAAACACACAAGAAATGTATCTTCAAAAATAAAAAAATCAGACGTGACGGTGGTAATATTAGTCGGGATTAGAACCTAAAAACATAACATAACCTTGACAAAATCATTACAAAATGAACAGTTAGAGAAAGATTACACTACGACGTAACTACACTGTTACGTAAAGCATGCACATAATAAAATTTCCTGTATAGTAAACAAAAAGAGAAGGTGACGAAGGCTAATTTGGTGCGTTGAGATCAATTATAAAACGACGTAAGAACTAGAGTAGCCTCGAACAAGCTTCCGCGTGAGGCGCTGCGACGCAGTGTGCGGGTCGAGGGCGGTCCGCACGCGGGGCTGGTCATTCGCGTGGCATCTCCTCTGGGTGGAGCCAGTTGTCGTTGTCTACCCGCGCTAACTGCTTCTTGAGGCTGCAGTATAGCTTTATTAACGAGTCCTGAAACATGACAATCATAATATTTTAGTTATTTATATGAGATCACAAAGGTTACATAGTTAATAAACTATTATTATTAATATCTGATAATAATATAAAATATTTTTATTCGATTTTTGAAATGTTACAAATTGCGTTTGTGCAACAATAATTTAATTGTGTGTTATTTACCTTCTCATTTTCCAACTGTATGATTTCTCTCTTCTGCCGTAGCTCATCATCGTCCATTTTTTCTTCTAACTCTGACTTGTGATTACTGAGGTATGCTAATTCAGTCTGGATCTGTAATTAGAATAATAATCTATTATTATTTATCCCACTAATATAATAAATGTGAAATCCATTATGTTAGTAACTCAATAAGTTTAATAAAAATCTGCTGAACGGATTTGGATGAAATATGGCACACTGTTTATAATCTGGATTTACACATAGATGACCTTTTATCTCGAGCAAATGTAATCCCCTAGAGAACGCAGGTCAAATATATATCAAAGTTAGCTCGTGTGTCACTTATAGACATGAATACCAATACAATATGAAGTTAAAATAATAAGTATGATGCATCATGTTTTATCTTCTCCATGTGGCTGTACGTTGAGATAGGTACTGAAAATATTATCTTATTGTAATTCTAAAAACGTTAAATCTATACTAATTTCACGTATAGCATTAAATGTTTTTATAATAATCTCTTGTTGATAGAATTGACTGAAAGTGCTATTGTGTAAATTTTAGGAGGAATGCAAGTAAAACTAAAAATGCTCACTTTAAGGTAGTCCTGTGCCAGCTGCTTGTGCTCCTCGAATATTCTCTTGGACTCGTCATTGTTGAGGTCCGGCGAGATCGGTCGGAGGTGTGGGTCCAGCATCATGTGCATGGAGTCTAACGCTGGGTCGGGCTCTGGGGGCGGCGGGGCGCCTCCTTCGCCCGCTGTCGATGCGCTACTGTTACCTATCAAATAAATATATTATATAATAAAACAATAAAGAGTTATTGTAGAAAATTATTCGCTTGCTGGCTTCCAGCGCAAGCCTCTATTTCTAAGCAGATAGCTGTAATGCAGTGGGCGATATTATTAGTCTGTTGTAGAACTGAATAACGGGTTGGTAATTTGCTGAACCAAAAAGTCTTATCAGTTGATGATTTTTAGGAACAATAATCATAACTTGCGTAATACTACAGTATATTATAAAGATAATGGTCTATAGTATATTTTCTTATGCGATTATGACCAATAAGAATTTATTTTTTCAGTAAGAAAACAAATTGGGATATAATTTAACGATATTGACAAAAAAGGCATAATAACTTTTGTATGTGGGTCTTAGTATTTTAATTATTTTTTATTTCCTCGTGCTTTACGTTTTGATTTTATATAGCTATTGTATTAGTTTTGTTTTACATAGGTTTTTAATTATACATTAATAACTTGTGCGCCGTATATAATTCAACACTTTTTTGCCCTTATCGTAATCTAGCTGCCCCCGCGTTCGTCAGGGACGTTACATTTCACCGGGATAAAAAGTATCAACTATCTATGTGCCATGTTTTTCATTAAAATCTGATTAGTTTTTGGGTGAAAGAGTAAGAAACATCTATCTATTCACCCTCACAAACATTCGCATTCATAATATTATTAAGATACCTACAGCTGTCACTGAAACTGTTCCTATTGCATATACCCATATGTAAAATTAAATATTACAAGTTCTTTGTCTGCAATAATCATGCTTAAATCGGAACATGTTACTATATCGAAAATAATACACACAGATCTGCGCAGAAATAACGACGCTCACAATTATGATGCGTACGCGCCGATGACGCGATTAAAACAATGATCGTCTACGGGAGCCAACGCGAGAACAATCCGAATGTTTAGGGGAATCGGTCGGAGTGCCACGGCAGGGTTAAATACGTCAAGAGTTAAATTTACTCCCGGGTTGCTGATGTCAGACGCTTCACCTAGATTTCTGCTTTTAACGTATGATTCTTTTCCCCGCAAATAGATGGCAGCAGCGAACTAAACAAGGTGATGATAAGCAATTCATCATTAATAATTAATACCGTTTTGAACACCATAGACCATTCGGTTCGACATGTACATGCGGGTTACATTGTTTTAGATTCGTTTGCCACTTACTGTGCTCGGAAGCATGCAACTTTTATGTGCGTATTCAACACGGAAACTATGTAGTCTTTTTGTTTAATTACACTTATTGATCACATGTACGATGTTATTGTATAATCACTGTGTGGGTGTGAATATGGCAATCAAGGATTTTATGTAAATTTTCACAAAACAAAATTTTCGTAGCAAACAGTCGTGATTGTGTTCGGTCGTAGCAGTAGGAAGTCGCGACTACGAGAATCGAAATAAAACGTGGCTGTACTGACGCGCGACGCGGTCCACGGCGAAGGGCGGTAGAGGTAGCTTTGGCGAGGTTCACGAGTTGGCGGTCGGGCGGTGGGGCGGCGGGGTGTGGTCGTGCACTCGTCCCGCGACACTCACTGTAAAATATCCAACTACAGCTGACTGTGTCCCTGATGGTGGTGACGATGCCGGCGCGGGCGGAGGCGTCACACGCGTCGAGGCGGCGTAGGCGCGCAGGCGGCGCGGGCAGCGGGGGCATGGCGCGTCCACTCGCGGAGACAGTGCGCCGAGCACTGCCGTGCACGCCGCCACCCGCTCGAAATAATCGGCGGGAGAGCCGGGAGCGGGCGGTGCAACAAACAAACCGCCGCTATTCGCGGTGTAGTGACTCAGCGACGTCAGGCCGAGCTAAATGCGGACGCCGTGTGCTGCCGCCCTTCGTGAGGTTTTCTGCCGTTTTCGCTGGCAGGGCGGGCGCGCACCGCTCTGTGCAGCCGGTCGACGACCCGCACCCACGCCGCCTGCCTCTTGCACCCGGCACCGGCGCCGCCGCCGCCGCCACCGACGTGGTGCGCCTGCGACTGACGCTGGCGCCGCATCCGTAACCGTGCACCGACTCCACGCTGACCTCATGATATCACTCAGTTCTGCGCTTTCCTTTGGTTGCGCTCTAATGGTTTATCCATTGTGGTTTAAAACCATTCAATTGGAGAACGCGTAGAAAAATAAAGTCTCCGTATTGTTTGTATGTTCGGCGTCACATAGTCGTCCGTGTTGGACGCAAGCCGCGGCGGGTGGCGCGTTTTTCGCGTGTCTATTGCGCAGGGATTAATTAGAGCCCATACGATTGCAGCATTTCAACGGCCTTAATACATAGTAAGCTCGCGGGATATCGACCGGCCAAGAGCAGTGCGCAAAATCAACGTATTCCCGACGTAAATGCACCTTGTTATCAACATGTGACATTTGTCAGACATTTACTCTATAAAACTGTCACATCTGTTGGGTATATTATGGGACGGACTCGCCAAAAATTTACCGGTTTACGACAATCGTTCACCTAGTTGCATTGTATGTAGTTTAACAACAACGGTCGCAAACAATACATACGAGTACATTTAAATAAACCGCAATAATGTCGCAATAATTTTTAATCAATCTTATGGAATTAAAGACATTGCACTCATTACAATTATTAACTGTTTCTTTAGTGATAGAAATCGGAGGGTCGACTTTAATAAAAGTTTAAGTTACCGCTGGGTCTCTACAGTATCAATAGGCGTCCCACCAAGCTACGTCTTTGGACCTTAATTTTTTCCCTTTTACATCAAAGACTTAAAATGTGTTTTAACTTAAGTTTTATCGAAATATCAAAGAAAGCGTACGCGTCTCCTTAAGAATTATTGTAGCCAGCACAACGTGCCAACATCGCCGCTTTAATAGCTCATTTCATCGGTGTATAACTTACGTAGTCCATATGAGTGCTCAGAATAATTGAACATATAAATCTGTAGTCGGAAGTGGAAAGCGCGATAGAGCACTAACTTGCAAAAAATAAATTATAAAACATTAAAGGCAAGCATACATATATAAATACATTTTCAGTACCTAATTTTTATATATTCTGAATGATCGACTGTTCATCAATGAAAGCTGTGTGTTTGGATGGATACCTGGAGCGCTTTCATTCTCTAGTAATGTAACAAGGCAACCAGAAGCACGTTTGAAAGTAAATGCGGCTAATTGTGTTACAGATGTGATAATGAACGAGCGTGCGTGAGGCGCAGACAAGGTACCGCGCATAGACTCGCGCGCCCGTTGACGGATCCCCTCCGGGCGGCCGCCGATCTCGCAAGACGATCGTGACTAATACCCACCACATTTAACGATTTTCTATGAAGCATAAAATTTAAGCCAGGAACTGTAAATTTTATTATAACACGATGGGAAGCAACAGGATAATTCTCAAGATTGATAAATCTAAAGAAAAATATATATTTTTAAATTGGTTTCATCAGAGCGACTATCTTACACATATAACGTATTACCTCAGGTGTCACGCTCCCAGTCACTTAGATATCACGAGCACGAAGATGACAATGGGTGATTATTGGCAACGGCAGTATTCTTATCAAACGATCACACGAATATGTTTCTATAACATGTTATAGCTGTACCATAGGTAGTACTTCGGTACATAAATGGACAAACAACAAGCGGTTGTTGTTTTGATCTTATTTATACATCATTCTAAACGCTTATCTCTGGAGATGGTGTGCTAAAAACGGTTCTTGAATGTCTGGCACAGACAGAAACAGTCGGACTCGGCGACATCGAGCAGTATATTTTTTTAATTCATACTCTTAGAATCCATAATGCAGACCTGACAAGCACCATGTGCTTCGGGACGGTTTAGTAATAACATAAATTTGGTGTGAGGAAGAGCTCTCTTTGATCGGTGGCGTTAATATGTTTTCGATTTGGCGTCGGGACGGAGCGCAGACCGCTCTGATTGCGTCAGTCGCGGTGACACCTCACGGAAACTGTCCACGGAACGACATTTATTCTATTAGTGCGCCGATTTATAGCTACGACTGACAAGCTGGTCTGTCTACAATGTTAGTTAACCCATTCAGACGTTGAAATCTTAACTCGTGGAAATTTTGTGGTAACTGAGGAAACATCACGTTAGTAAAATTAATATAAATTTGGTATAGTTATGTCCCAAATTAAACGCCTTTACATTAATGCCGGGTGCCAAAAAATCTACCAAATGTCCAAACTCTTAATGTTAGGATCACGTTGGGCGAGTGACAGGGAATTACGTCGTACATCCAAGTTTTAAAAATGTCTGATTCACCGGAGATACTTTCGTTCGATACGGAAATATCCGCCGGTCGGATTTAGGCGTCCTTGTGCACCATTTTAAAGTACTTAAAGGACAATAATACTTAAGAATCTGTAACAACGAAAACAGAAAACTTTGATGACTCACAAAATGCTAAAAGTATTATTTTTTTCACGAACCGAGCAATTTTTAAATAGAATTGGAACACATGGTGTGAGTTTAGTGCATGTCCACTATAAGTAAAAAAACATATAGAACAAAACATTTAACATAACAAGTAGAGCACTATTTGGATATTTAGCGCCTAAAGTAAAGAGGGCAGTTTACAATTTCGTGCCAACTTCTACGGCAAAACTAGAACTGGGCCAGTCACCGTTAATGCGCTATATAGGTGATTGTATCCAGATCACATCAAAGAATTGCCTGATGGTATACAAAGCAGGATAAAATAAAATATTCGATAATATTAACTAGGCCGATATTGTAAATTATTCAATTTATTGCTGAATCCAGACTTGTTAAGCAATTTAAAAAAACATTCATTGGTACATGAAGGTAGGTAGTAAGCAGTATGATTATGATGACAAGCGAACTAGCTGATTCGATGTGTTGAAGAATGTTGTTGTGGTTTAGTTTACTACGAGGAGTGGGCGGTGGAGCGAGTCGGAAGTGGATTAGATACAAAACTATACGTTGACGTCGATGTTGGGGCACTTCTTCTATTGATATAATACTTCTATAACAAATATTCATCAATAGTTATATAAGTCTGTACAGAAAGAATAACTGGAGAGTCCTAAATGATCGATAAAGAGAGAAAAACATTACATACATGTCTGACTATCCTTGTGGTTGTAAACCTTACGGATACCGACTACGACAGTGTAAGAAAAGAGGAGTTCGTTTAATTTCCTATACCTTTCATACAGTTTTAACAATACGTACATTATAAACTGTATACTGTTAACAATTTATAAAGGTGTTAAGTACTTAAATGTTTCATCAGGTTCGATCATCAAGAACAATTGCAGGAAAAAAAACTTTAACGATGGTTATTAATTTGAAAGTGTTTATCGCTGTGTCCTTTCACGCAGCAACATAGCAACGGATTCCCGTAACTTGTTGCATTGCTGATTTTAAGGAGGAATAACCTGTTTACCCCCAACAGGAAAGCGAGTGCAACCGCAGGGAACAGCAAGTTTTTTAATATATACAGGGAGAAAAGTAATGCTATATTGTAATTGTGATTTGAGACTTATGTTGTAGACAGTTAGAGAACTAATTGACAATAAGCAATGGACACTACGTTTTGGCGATTTCAACTAGCTGGTTAGATCGCTAGATCTGATGGGGCCAAACTTCACTTTAGGGGCGTTATTGTATTCTCCGATTTTTAAATTTCGTATTATATAATCATAAATTGCAAGTCTTAAACGCCCACATTGAAAAATAAATCTCTTATTTGGAGCCAGATGTTTTACGCGCAATTCAGAATGGGTAAATCGATGTCCATTAAGGGCATTAACTCAGCAGGTATTCATTTGACAACTATATTTTCTCGACTTAATGTCATCAAGTTCACACCTTTAAATAAGCTTTCCGTAAAAACTGATCCCAATTTTATTAATTGTCACCAAAACGGAAGCCAATTGCCAATATGTCATTAATGTGGGCATACCTCGTAAATTCTGTTCCAAGATTTTACCCGGGATCCCGAGCGATCTTCCCACACGTTACATAATATAACATGTTTCAAGATGTCCCAATAAATAAAGTATTTATGCTGGTTATAACGTAATCATCCAGCACATATTTATCCGTCTAAAATTATAATCAAATCTTAGCCTTTACGGAACTATCAAACATAAATATGTATGTACTAGCTGTTCCCCACGGTTGTACCCGCGTTCCCGAGGGACGCACCTTTAAAAAGTAGCCTATATGTTATTCCAAAATCTGCTCTATCTATTTCCCAAGTTTCATCCAAATCTGTCCGGTAGTTTTTGCGTGAAAGAGTAACAAACATTTTAGTAGGATATTACCGAAAATATATCTAATCTGTCATTATATATAGAACTTGCTGTCCCCCGCGGTTTTACCCGCGTGTACAAGTAGCCTATATGTTATTCCAGGATATGCTTTATTTATGTTCTAAGTTGCATCGAAATCCGTTTGGTAGGTTTTGCGTGAAAGAGTAACAAGCATTTATAGATACAAACTTTCGCATTTATAACATTAGAAGGATTCCTAGGAAATATAAATAATGCCTAAAATCGACGTGTGAAATTAATTTTGACTCGTTATCTAGTATAATTTAGGACATGTATACGAGAGTCTTAAAAACATTAGGATTCAAAGCCTAAATAAGCCACTAGCTTTAATATTGACCAAGAACCGCATGAAGGCAGTACGATAGGCAGTATTGCTCAAGCCTGACAATTTTGGAAACGACTTATAAACCAATTACATCTCTAATAAAAAATCAATAACACTCGAATACCAGGCGGCCGACCGTAAAAAAATCCTGCCAAAACTCTTTAAATACGTTACACCAAATGTGCAGAAGGCGTATTGCGCCGACCCCAAATGATTGAGATCAGGGCAAGCAAATGATGACTCAGTAAAAAAATGATTGCAATCTATCATTCCGTTTGGGATCTCTTTTATTGCGATGGGGCTTAAAAATAGATGAAACCAATATAGATCATAATATTTAGTAATACTCACCAAACAATAATAAGATAAAATACTTATTTAATTTTACAAATATGATAAATAACCTAATAAACCACTAGAAATAAATTCAAAATGTTTAATTATTCGAAATCCAAAAATACGTGATACTTCAAAACTGTATGTTAAAATTAGCATAGCGTCTGGACACAACAATCAGAACAAAAATACTCTCGATTGATGTAATTTTCCAATAAGTAGTGGAAGAATATGTGGCAGCAATAGGAAGTAATACAAAAGCTATTGGCAAAGGTAGCGTTGTGAAATCGCACGCGATGAGTCACTCGGATATTTTAGAGAAGCGCACCAGTGTACGGATCGACTCACGCGCCGAGCAGCCCCTATGAAACAACGCCGATATAGAGCGTTCAATCTCGTGATCATCTATTATGAAATCTTTAACACAAAATCTAAATTGATATCTAGATTTTTTGGAATATTTTCATAATAATTAAAGTAACTTAGTTACCAAATTATTTGTAGGAAGAAATGATAAAAGGAAGAACGACTTTTCCAAGAGACCAAACACGCTACAAAGTAAAGTTAGAAGGTAAATTACGAAATGTTATTAGAATTTAAAGAATTTCATTATGAATATAAAAAAATCTGAATGTAAAGTTTGTTAAAAAAAGTAACAAATTAAAAACACAAATTACACATCGCTCTTCTCTCCTCCGTTTCTTTCCTTTGGTGGAAAGTCACTTTCAGAAATCCAGAAACAGTGAAGATCAGTTCTTCTGCTGTGATTCACTAACTGATAGAAGACGATAGTTGGGTGAGGTATTTTATAAGAGTTAAATGCACTACTGTGTAACAACTATAACGCACGACGCGAGGTCATAGAAAAACAGCGTAACGAATTCGCGTAAGCGTAAGCGCACGATGCGCGGCCGCGGACAGGGCGCGCGTGACGCAGGCGCAAGCCCCGACCTACTTATGTCGTCGAAAAAATCAGCAGATGTTCAACTTTGAGTTGGGATATATCGAGCGGGGCAGAATGTGTTGTTCCGAATAGAAATAAACTTGTCACATATTTTGATTGTATCTAGAGCGGGCGGTTAGTCATGTCGCGATGCCGATGCCAACGTCCCGGCCGCCGCAACCGCCGCCGCCATCATTACAGCTATAAAGGCAATCGTATTCCAGACTGAATCACGATAGGCGCCGTCTGCAAAATGTCTCACCTCTGCCTTATTTACGAATTTTATTCAGATTGCCATTGGGACTACACCAGACTTTCTAGCCGATTTCTGTTTTAGTCGTCTAACATTAAATAAATTTACGTTGATAATTTCCTTAATCAGTTTAGTGATCTTCATGACCATCACAAACAGACGGTTATAAACAGAGTTAAGTCTTGTTAAGTAGATTTCTCCAATAAGGAGTTTCGTAGAATGTTGGTGAACAACAATTCTTTGTATCTCTCTAGATTTACTGGCACATCTAACGAGGTAAAGGGATCTTATGGTGCACACTCAACATGTTAGGCGACACAATGTAAACAGGATTATTTTTGAATCTTCAAAGAGCTTTGTTTATTAGCGTCGCTTCGAGTTCTCTTCGGTACAACAAAAGTGTTAACATTGGGAATAAATTTAGAGCCGTTGTAATTTTTGGATAGCGGCCGAGGAGCGCTAGGTGTTGCCATAGGCGGCACTGACTGGGCCGGGCGATCTAGAATGACCGGGAGAGGGCCCGGGTCGCCGGGCCGATATAAAGTGGCTCATCTAATTGTTTACATCGCTCGTGTAACGCCCCGAGCCCTGCACGCAGCGCGGTGCTCGCGAATCATAAAATAATTAGCTATGATTCATCGCCGTGCCGAAAGCGTCACTCGACGGTGGATGATCGTCGTTATGTACCAGAGATCTTTTGGCATTGCTTTTTGACAACCGATTATTTCACTGTCGGCGATTGTTAGGTTTAATTTACTGACACCGTTGAGCCAGTAAAATTTTATTTTTGTATTGATTGTATGTACCAATGCATTGTGCAATTACCGCGGTAAGTAGTTTGTGTTATGTTATTGTCGATATTATTAAGGCATTTACGATTGTCAGTTTTACAATTGAGCAGTTAAATAGCCATCAATGGCAACATGATAAAATAAATAAAGGTTTTGGAGCTGCCTGACCACCTTATAAGTAAGTGTCCCGGTTAATTTGGATCGCAAGTAAAAGTCTGAAGCTACTAACCGAGTTGTGAAGACTGCAAATGGAATAAACACTCAACTGAGAGAGTGATAGAAGTCGGGTACGGAAAAGTGCATTGTTAAACTAGCAGTCCATTACAATTCATAAATATCGATCGGATTGCAGGACATAAGGATGCAATCAGTCAGCTTAGAAGAGGTGTGATATAGATTAATTAGGTTTTAAGTTTATTAAGCGTCCGTGTTAAGGCTCTACTGTAGTGATGTATGATCCGCTAGATGGTTAAGGTACTTTTTAAAACTAAACAAAAGAAATGAGCAATTGAAGAGGCATATTTTTTGAAGGTTTAATGATCAATTTATGTAAAAAGAAATCCTGCCCGTCCTCAGTTCTTTATATGTCTGTATTTATATTTAATAGATAAATGCTGCAACTAAGAATATGTATTCAAATTTATGATCTCAGTCTAGGCTAGCTAAAATAAAATATAAGGTAGATATTATATCCCGAATCCCACATATCATGATTGTATGTTTTGCCATAAATTCAATTACTCCAGATATTGGTTAGAAATATGTATTTTCTATGAAAGACATAAATGAAAAGTCAGCCAAGTGCCAGTCAGACTCGCCCATGTAAGGTTCAAAAACTGTTTGTTTGTTGAACCTTACATGGGCGAGCAAAAACTGTTTGTTTTTAATTTCTGTAAGATCTATTTAATATCTATATTCTGAATAAATTCATACTAACAACCGCCCCGCGGTTTGCCCACTTCCCGAAGGATCTAATATATGTCGGGATTATAGCATAACCTGTCACCTTTCATCTTTCTACTAGTGTAAGAATATTTAAAATAGGTAATTAGTTCCGAAGATTACCCTCCACATACACACAGACAGATATAAAGAAACGAACGGAAGTTTTTTGTACTTTATTAAAACCTTTAGTTGTGCAAAATGTCAAAATTAAATAAACTACAAACACCCCATTTGCGAAAGCAGTGGTTAACAGATATTAACCTTTTGTCCAAAATCTATATGCATATTAGTCATAATTTAAAGTTATTGGTATTTGTTTTATCTGAAGAACAGCTGCGTCATACACACTATACTCTCATAAAAAGCCTTTTTGTACGGACCTAAAAATCATCTGAAAAAGACTTCGGTGTACGATACTATAAATTATAAGTAGGTGCATCGAAAGAAGTAGATGTTCATATTTTAATTTACTTCAAAAGAGAACGTTCAAATGTAACATACCTGTTACGAACCGAACTTGTTTACATCACGTTTTTGGATTTTATTTTGTCTTCTAAATTCAAAAGGTACTGACAGTTACACTAGAGAAGTTCGCTAGTTTTCTCATTTATCTTGTAAATTAATTTAAAATATAAACTGTGGCTTCAATCCAATCTCTCATTTCGTATAGTTACAATCAGTAACAATACCTAAACATAATAATTGTAGCAAATAGAAAAAAAACTATCCATCTATAATGGCATTGCATGATGATTAGGACCTATCAAATGTTCCGACAAAGCGTCAATACCTCCACTTTTTTTTCATAAGGATAACTTAATGATGTTTTTTCACATTCGTTCCAGAAATCCGGTTATGGCCTTGCGAAATGTTATGGGTTTTGCCAATAGGATTTTTGCATGATTATCCTTAAACATGAAAGTTCGCTCTAATCTGTCTTCCTAAATTGCAATCATTTACTTTCCGTAGAATATTTTAGTTTTAATAAACCTTGTTTAGTCATCATTTAATAAATAATATAATTAACACATTGTTAAAATATTTAATTACTTGATAAATAATGTTTTTAAGGTTTCACAATTCGTATACGAGTACATTCTAATTATTATAGACAACGGGTCTAAATCGTGTAATTTTTTAAGCCGACGTTTCGGCTGACTTACATCAAGCCGTGGTCACGGGAAGACATAAGTATAAGAAATAAGCATAATAAGTTAATAATACATCAATAATTTCATGATATAGGTACAGTAATATTTGATAACTCACTCATGAAAACGTCTAAGAAAACTTGTAATTTGTCGTAATCTGGTTGCACCGTTATAGAAACTTGAACAGAACAGTCTGTATGAGGCATTTCACTAAATCACAATAACATTAGGCTCGTCCTTGAAGCCAACACGTGTGGCATTAGTACGGCCTACACTTTACGTTTAGCGGATAGTACAGGAAATGCAGCGCGGGCACAAATTGGATATGTCGCGCGTACGCGTGCGTCGGTCGCGCCTTCGCGGTTGCATCAGAGCAGAGTGCAGTGCGTTCGTTGCGGTGCGGGTGCGGTACGAGTGCGGGTGCGCGGCCGATGCGCCGGCGCACGGCGGGTGCGCGAGACTGTGCGTCGTCGCCGAGCCCCTGCCGCCCATCGCCCATGCCTCCCCGATAACCCTAAATTAGATTTATTGTATCGTTCTGATTCATGCGAGACCCGCGACGCGCTTTTTTGTTGACACCGGACAAATGCGTTAGCTTAATTTAGCAGTTCAGGATTATAAGAGGTGAATGTTTCTTTTTGTTCACTGACAAATTAATGCGATTATAATATTTAATCCGACTTATATAGTCTTGTAATGTCAAGCCTACATGTGCGCTTTGTAGTAATTAATTACTTATTATGTCGATTACCGTCAAATAATGCAGTACTAAATAATGTACATTTAAATATAACCACAACAGTAACATAAGATGCTTTATATTGATAAAATTTGCAGTTCTAATTTAGCTTGATTAAAGTCAAGATAAACACTATATTAATGTTTGCACGAAATAAATCGAATAATGTAGTAACAGTTTTGAAATTCACGTAGTTACCGACCACAAAGAAGTCGATTCGGTAATGATCGCATGCCTACTATTTCCGTGGCATTATTTCGAGACTGAAGCGAGCATTTTAGAGTGTATAGGTAAATTCGATAATCGTTAGCTAGAATCGAGGTGGCCGGTTCGGCCTGGCCGCTCAAAAGGCCGGCGTTACTGTATAAAAATCAACACGTTTGTTTATTTGAGCAACGCATAACGGGCGAGAAGCCCGCCGCAGCGGCACCCATGAAAATATTACGACTTATTTACTTTACCGCGATACTGTTCTTACCGCATTGACGTCTGCTGTCTGACTCAGCAGGGCACGAGCCATAACGCACGACTACACTTCATACTTTTGGAATATTTGGATAGTCAGTCATCATCATTAGTTATGATAGTACAAGATATATTTATATTTTTTATCTTTAAAGGCAGCGAAAATAACAATTCTATTGATGATTTGTCTCTATAGTGTTATGTCCATCATAATATACTCAATTTACTTTACATCTATTTCCATACTATGTAACAAAAACAAACTACCGTATCATAAAACGTTTGTTTCGTTTGTCTGGGATGAAAACCGTTTGCGCTAAAGTCCGGAAGTAGCGGATAAACAGAAGGCGATCTGTCTGGCCATCTGGGCGGACGTAGTTAATACTAACACGCGCGACATTACCGCCTCTAATGACTAAACTTTCATCTCATTAGTTAGTTAATAAATGGTTACATTAGAAGATGCTTATCCTGATGTTCATACTATGGTAGCCATGCTAGGATATATTTGGCTTGGTGGTTAGCGACTCTGACTGCTAAGCCGAAGGTCGTGGGTTCGATTCCCACCCAGGACAAACATTTGTGTGCATGAACATGTCTGTTTGTTCTGTGTCTGGGTGTAAATATCTATATAATTATGTATTAAAAAAAAAAGCTAGGTATGTAGTATATCAGTTATCCAGTTTTTATATTACAAGCTCTGCATAGTTTGGGATCAGATGGCCGTGTGTAAAGAATATCCCGGTATATTTATTTATTATTATTATTATAGGAATACATGGCGCTGCCCAGTATGCTTGTGGAATCAGGCAGCTGATACAAACACATAAGAGAAATAAACGGCGAATATAAGTGTAGAGATATAATGTAGAACAATACTAATTCACTGTTGGTTCCCTGAAAATTTCAAATTTGCTCAAACGAGATTAGAATTATGAGCTTCCTGTACATCCTTCTACACGTGCAGTCTGTGGGTGACTTAAAGGCGCTCCGAAAATTCAGTACGATAACTAGATTAACAGACAAACAGATGAACAGTAACATAGAGATATTGGAAAGATTTCAAACAAAAACGTTGAGGGCTATCTTTAACATCCCCCAATACATCAGTAACAAGATCATATATACCTTGACATAAAACTACCAACCGTCAAACAGGAGATAGCAAAATATAGCGACGCCTACCAGAAAAGACTATCAAAACACAGAAATGAGCTTGCTGTCAGACTTAGTGGAGACCAAGGTCTCCAATATCGAAGACTAAAGAGACATAGTATACCAACTCTTCAAGACAGATTTATCAGGATGGAATGAGACACTCATCTGAGAAGTGTCTCTCCAAGCTAAAAGCCTCAACCAGATAAAAATATCAGCCAAAACAGTGGCTTATTGTTGAGTACAACAGATTGCCATGGAGCAGATGTTGGACAAAAAAAAAAAAAAAAACTAGATTGGGCGCTGTTGCTGCAACCTAGCAATGCATCGGGAAGGCTCGCGAACCACTGATCGATATATTGCCCAATAGGAATAGAAGTGCGTTCTACGTCCTTACATTACAGGTCCAGCACCAACCATATCCTGGCTAGGATAAATGCCAGCGTGGTCAAACAGTACATGAACCATAGTTATGGATTTATAAGACCCATCATCTACTTACCTCTCAAATACTGTGAATAAAGTTCTTTGAAAGCATAAGTACCTACACCCGAAAATGAAATCAGGGATGGTATATCCCTTCGCACAGAACGAACATTCTCATCCAATTTACCGTAGCAACACTATTCAGCCTCATATTCAATAGAACCGATCTATATGACTAACAGTTTTAGAGGAATGCTAAAATCCAGCAATTAAATATCGGAATGACTTCCTGGAGATGCAAACGAGAATAAAACGAGGAACTGATGGTGTTGAGAAGCAACCCCGTTACCGATCTAACAATACTTTGCCGTTGCGATCGGTCGTTGGTCCCACACCACCCGGTTCCTAGAAGGTAAGCGGACACAGTCTAAAATAGTCGCGGCCCCTTCCGAGAACCGTGACTCACAGCGGGACCGTCCTGAGCCACATCTGGACCGTGCTGTACACCACAAGCTTATGTAGATATAGGCGCGCGTTAAATCAATAACGTGCACGTAAAAAGCGAACGTGTTGCGTACAATACGCCACAGATGGAGCGCTGAATGGTGTCTGTCTAATTGTTATCATGACTCAGCGAATAAATAGGTCAGATATTTAGTACACCATGGGATATTTCACACCATCTGGAGAAAGAATTCTGCACCAATATCCATCATATGATATACATATATAGATAAGATAGATGTATGAATTACTAAACAGATAAACAATTCAACAATAACATTTATTTCTTGAGTTTATTCTTTCAAAGAATATTTTCTCAGAAAGGTTTCCCATAATTTAAAGAAAAAAATACTCGAAAAATTATAGAAAAGCAAACACTAAGGGATGTTCTTGAGTTCACTATCTAAATCCATTTGGTAACGATATTCTATATTAAGTTTGATCCTGGTAATAAATCAGTCTATGAGCAAGTCAAACCAGAGATGCAAAACTTAGGCCCGTGCTAAATAGAAATAATATATGTTCAATTCACAGAAGCTGTAAAACTGAAGAGGAAATAGAACTATAAAATACTGTATTCACCATTAAATAATTCCAGGATTTGGTTACAATATATCAAACACCTTTAAGCCCCGGATGGAAATTGAGAAACACATAAATGACTCCAAAAGTCTATTAAACCATGCGTCTATTTAAGTTTTAGTATCATAATCATTTTCAAAGTCCATATTATAGATAGAAGCTATACTTTGACGCAAAATATCCACACAAACATTAGGATTGTTTAAAACTAGCATGGGTATATTAAATATTCATGCATAAGTATTATACACAAGGTCTATAGATTTGAAAAACTCTGACTCAGCAAGACCTTTATCGAACTCTGCGTCTACACTTAGAATGACTACGTTTTATTTAACTCTGGTTGTATTCTATATTATTTTTAAACTACTATAATATGTACATCGGTCGCGATGACTAAGCGCTTGATATTTGAGTGTGCGGTATTTGCTGTCAAATGGCGGACGGGCCACTGGTGCGGCCTTCTCGGAACTAGTAACATTGGGTTTGTATTATAATTAATTTGCTTCATTCGCTCGGTGATAGTCAAATTGCTTACACAAGGAATTATAGATATGGCGGTGGATTTTATACAGCCATGAAAATCTCTAATGTGTAAACATACTTTTTGTATGCCTTTATACCAACAAAGTCATGGAACTCAGGAAAATAAGCTAGATAAATACCTAAAATAAGTGATTATTGAAAATGCAGTCAGGGAATTCCCTTCCAGGCTTTTGTCTGCTTACCACCTTTGGTCTAATTATCACTTATCATGCTGTGATTGTGATTAAACACAAGCCTATATATTATAAAAGTAAAGGTAGATAGGCCATAAGAAGTCATTGTTTTACAAAAAAAGGTATTAAAACTGTGCTGTCGACATTCAAGCACCTCGATCAGATGACTGTAATCTTTGTTTACAGTCATTAAAAAGAATAAAAAGCGAATCGTATCTGATTCCTTTAAGTGCGAACGATAAATAAACGCTAGCAAGCATGAGTCAGCCGCCGGGCATGTCCTGGCACAGGACTCGGCTATTTCCACGCGGTTACTCATGCGCAGCGCTGCAATGATGCATTGGTACAAGTTTAGACGACAATCTTGTCTCTGTTATATATCAATGTGATCTTATTCGTTTAATATCAAAGCGTTAAGTGTATTATTGCAATCATTTATTTTAAGACTCATTTAAAAATGTTAAAATGTATTCTAACCAATATACAAGAACACCGAAAACATAGTAAATCAAGAGAAACATTCATCATAGTTTTCATATATGGCACTATTGTATATTTTAAAACTTTGAAGTAGTAGATCATCAGCTGATCTGAGGTACGACCAGCTTGGAAAGCTATTTGACGGGCCAGTTGGCTTAGTGATTAGAAACCATGAGCGACAAGCCATAGGGGGTGATTTCGATTTCGACCCAGGACATATATTTGTATACATGTCTGTTTGTTCTGTGTCTGGGTGTAAATATTTATATATTTATGCAGTTTAGGCCCGCAGACAGCACAAATGAAGGTAAAAGTTACTAAAGCTACCAATAGTATGTATTTAGAACAAAATAATTGTAAATGTAGTGTATTAGTTATCTGCTTTCCTCTCCTTAGTTTGGGAACAAATAATTCCTAGGATATTTATTGATGTATATTTATACTATTAAAATTTTTACAAGCATATATTAAAATACCAAACCAGGTTCGCCGTTCAATGTAGGGGAAATACCGAAAATAATTTTGTTGTTAAGATTCTATTTGTAAATGGTATAGCCGTTGTAGTATAGTTGACGTAATAGTCCACGACATAAGAACGGATATCACGACACAATTGGTTCTGAGATTGACGAGCGTGAAAAAACACTGATTAAGCTGGCTTTTTTATGGTCCAAAAGAGATCCCTCGGTTTTACATGCATTCATTCCAGATATCAGATGATCAGAAAAATTTATTACCTTAGTCTTATAGAGCAGTAAACTCTAAAACACCTAATGAGGGCATATTGAGATAATTTTCTGTATTTTAGCAACAATAAGGTACATTTCTAATCTATGAATTTGGTACAAGATAGCTTATAAAAGATCCCAATGTACACTTCTGATGGTCACATCCTTTCGACGGGATGCATCCGCAAAGTCAGTATTTATATGTTCTGTTACTCATAAAACAATTTCTAAGACTCCATAAAGTATTTACATCTTTCCATTCACTAAAATCTTTGAGAACGTTCAATATAAATACAATATGACGTAAAAGAGACCAGAAATAATGCTCTTCAATTCATGATTCAAACTCACGCGCAAGGCGTGGGTGGATGAAAAAAGATTATAAATGTTCATGCAACACTCACCAAACATGTAATACTTGTCAAATCCCGCTCTATTCTTCACTTCAACATAATCTTCCAAATTGATTGGCATATCAATGAACTCCCATGCATTCTGAAAATAGTAAATACCAAAATGAGTACATACAAATACTAATAAGTACTCAAACAAGAATGTATTGAAATAAATTCAGTTTTTGTTAGTATTAGATATTGTTTTAGTTTTAAAACATAGGTATTATTTTAATAAATATGTACATAAAATGCTAGAATATTGGGTTCATAATTTACCCTAATAATTTAGTTGAAACATTCATTATTTTTTTTGCTGTAAATTTATCTAGAAATAAATAAATATAAATACATGATAATAAATAGCAATAAATAAAATAAATATAGCCAATTCATAGAAAGTTCCAATCAACACCATCAACCTTCAGGCAGTTATTTTTACACTACTCAATTCATTGACGTCATAGTGCATTTGACTACAATATTACTATTATATCTTTATTTAATAGACTTACAGGATCCACTTCTATTTCTAATGGAGTTTCATATCTCGGATCTATTGGTCTCTGCGAAATATTTCCATTGTATTCCCTTACAGGTGTCATTGGACTGTTGCCGGCACTGAGTCTGTCACAATAGTTCTGATTGTAGTCCTCCTTACGGATGGAGTTCGTGGTGCTTGTCACTGAGGGACTTCTAGTCGATTGTTTGTCATTTTCTCTATTCCAATACTGCTCCATGTCTATGTGTCTCGGGTTCATATTGCCAATGTTGTAATTGCTTATCGGAGACAATCTTCTTGGTGACGAACTCTCACTGAACACAACAGGGCTTTTGACAACCCGCAACGAATCCTGAGGAGTACTACCCTCACTCGGCATGTAAGTTCTCTCTGAAGGCACCGGCGAACTGGACGTCCTGTTTATGGTCACCGGCGATCTACCAGCTTCGACGTACATTTCGGGTTTCTTGAACTGCTGTGGTATTTTGACGGCACCTATTCTATTATGTACATCCACCTCGTCTTTGGGCAACGCTACCGTTTTAGGATGCGCCTCGGCGGCCATTAGGTTCTGTAGCTTACTCACTTGAGTCTCGACGAAGCTGCGCGGTCTGGGCGACTGCATAGATCTGTCCGTGTTTCTGAGTGGCAGAGGGTCGGAGGCTGTGTTGTCGTACTGTGTCGGCACGTGTACTTGTGACATGGTGACGTTGTCAGTGTCAGTGTCGGTGTGGAGGCTGTCGCGAGTGTCGTACGTCATGTACTCATCGTCGGAGCACTCAGTGTCATCCTCCTCGCAGTCGTCGTAGTTGATCGCCGTGTCGGCGCCGGGGAAGAATTCGCACAGCGCACCCATTATCTCTGCCACCTAAAAATATTTTTAACACATAATTATGATCAAAATAATTAAATTACAGCTTATCAATAATTTTGGTAACTATGTGATTAATTACTGTTATAAGTTTATATTTTAACAGTGACACATCTGTCTATTTATTCAGGGATAATAAGTGTAAAAATAATTTATTTTCAATTAGTACCTGTTACAACTTATTTGACATTATTATAAATGTGAGTTAATAGGTTTTCGTTCATCTAATGTCACTTTATTCATGAAGCGCTATTTAATTATAATATTGTTTATGTCGTCACATATTTATCGACATGGAGGTGAAGTATGTGTTGATAAGTACCGTAAATATCATATTAGAGCAAGAAGGTACAATGACTATTATTTGGAACACAACATTATTTCATAAATAGTTTATTAGTCAGCACTTATAATGCATGTTGCTCATGCTCATGTATATTTGGGTTAGAGCCTACCTTGGCCATACTGGGTCTCTCGGCCGGTACTTTGTGCCAACATTGTGTCATCAGCTGCTCTATTGGCTCCGGACAACCCTCAATAAGATTAGGTCTTTGACCTGAAATTTGGCAAACAGTTAAAATCAAAACACTGAGTCTATAAAATTTGATGCTGCCCTCTAAATTGTAGACTTAATTCAAGCTGAAAGTAGACAAATTATTGATTTCCGAAGCATTATTAATAAGTAAGCAGTTATCATTTCATAGTCACTGTGATGAAGGCAAAGCCAGGGTTTTACTGTTAGCTCATTATACATATTAATGTAATGTTAGTCTGTTAATGTATTCAAACTGTATACCTACATTTGGCATATTGTAAATTGTTATTAATTTAGAATAAACAGATTTGTTTATTAGGTTCACATATTTTCAAGGAAAGTTAAGTGAATAAGTACAAACCTGTGTGTACTGCCCACATTATCCTAAAGGCTGAGCCACCTTCTTCAAAAGGTTTCCTTCTAGAAAGCACCTCCCATAGAATAATACCCCATGAGAAAACATCACATTTTTCTGTGTAAGTTGAGCCTTCAAATACCTAAAATACAAGATGATAACAATAATATCTCATTGTGGTTTAATAATAATTATACAATACAGTTTTTGGCCCATGGTTTTAATGGACTCCAAAATAAAGAAGGGAATTAATTATTTGACCTGCAGTAGTACCCAGCTGGTAATAATAAAGCCATGTGGTAGCTTGTGGTGAACTTTTTGTGAATAGTGACTCTATGACTAGCCCGTCTGAATGCTCAATCTGCATAATTATAAAGAAACCCATTCCAAAATAGATTGCAATGATATATAACTATCAACACCCTTAGCTGCTGACAAATACAATTGTTTCTCGGCTCTCTAATGATCTGATTGATATACTAAACAAACCAAAACATGCATGTACAACCTCTAACCCCAAACTAATGGAAATCGTGAAAATACCAAAGCAGGCAGTCAATTTGTCATGAAGTACCTTGAATGTAAGGACCCTTCTGGTTTTGTATACCACCCTTAAACTACGTCATTATGTACTCTGGTGTGATTGTCATAGAACACACTCCTTTATACCTAAAGGTGCATCCGCACTGAGGTTACTTCTTGTGGAGGGAAATATGTAAGTGTTACGGCAACAATGAATAAAAACAATTTTGTGTGAATTTTTTTTAGTATGTTTCTTAATGTTATCATTTTGCAAAATGTTATTCTGCAAACATTAAATGTGGATGCACGTAAGATATAAGGAAAATTAATGAAATAGAATAACAAAACATTGTTGGAACCATGTTTTTAAACATCTCCTGGCTGACATGGTGATATGAAAATACAAAACATGAACTGATAAAATATATAACATTAACCTATACCTTGTTTATTATCACTGTAATCTTATATTTGCCAAAGTTGTGTATTTGTTTTATACAAAAAATATGTTCAAATCATAGGTCATACATATACAATTCATTCATCCCGCAAACATAAAATTCCTATGGAATGCGGGAAAACAGGAGTTTCCACTATGAATTGGGAGCTAGTACTTTTAAAGACATTACAGTGTCAACAAACAGATATTGTTAAAAAATTAACAATATATTTTGTTATTTAAAATTATACTATTGCAAACTTAGATTGTCTGTCTAGAGATTAATTGTCTGATATTTGGAAATTCTATTTTAGTAAATAAAAAAATTATAGCATGGTACAATAATAATAGAAGATGAAAGTGAAATAGTCAGTAGATTCTTGTTTTCATTTAGACTAGAAACTTTACATGATTTCTTTTTCTCTGAGCCTGAGAATCTGTTATAGTTGGATAAATCTCTGCAGGTAAATTTTTGGTTGACATCTCATGTTATAACTTCCATAACATTTCATTCTAATAAAAAATATGTTATTCAAGGCCAATTTGTATCTGTATTTGATACCAATGAAATTTCAGAATGAGAACCAAAATCTACTGGCACTTTCAACACAATCTAATTAATTTAAAGCCTTTAAATTTGCTAAATGTCTTTCAACTTCTAATTTGTTGTTTATGACTCTGTTTTGTCACAAAACTTCATTTTGAATAAATTTAAATTACTAAAAAATTTCAGTATTGCTCTGATTCAGTTGTAAACCTGAAAATATATTCTTAACTTCTGGAATTATTTCTTAATTTCTCTATATACATATACTTAAACAACTAAACTAACCTCAGGGGCCATCCACGCTGCACTACCTTTATTATTAGTCATATATGTTGCTTTATCAGCTGCAGTGCCAAAGTCACATATTTTGAGCCTTTGCCCACCACCCACCAGCAAAAGGTTAGGTGGTTTTAAATCCCTGTGAATCAGTGGCTTTGGTTTCATTGCATGCAGATATGCTACACCCTGAAAAAATATTTAAACACAATAAATAATACATCAATAACATAAGCAACTAGTCATTACTGCAAACTGAGAATATTTATGAATTATCTATCTACTTGTCTGAAACAATTATCAAAACATTACTGTTATCCAAGAGAAAAATACCATTCGGAACAACTTTTTTAAATTAAAATTATAGTACATACATAATTTCAGATTTGCAAGTTCAAACACAAGTTACTAAAAATGGTCTTAGAGTATCTGTTACCGCCATCCATTTTTGGCAAATATTTTGATTTATATGAACAGAAACTACATACAGTTCTACAGTTATAATATAGTATAGATAGAGTAATATCATTATCAGTAGGTACCTACTGAAACATTTTAAATGTAGGTAGATGATATTTACATACAACATGAAGTTAACAAATAAAGTATGAATAAGTAACACTATACCTCAGCACACTGTCGAGCCCAACTCATAGCATGAGCTGCTGAGTATTTAGGCTTAGGGCGGTTGTGGAGTACATTATACAAGGAGCCTCCTTCGGCATATTCCATGACTAGGCAGACGTGGGCGCCCTTGGTACACGCCCCATATAGCCGCACGATGTTCGGGTGCGACACCCGTGACAACTGCCTCACTTCTATTGAAAACTCTCGTTTCTCAGCCTCAGAGTTTATGTGCTTTACCGCAACAAGTGTATTTCGCCATAAGCCTTTCCAAACTACACCGAAAGCACCCTTACCAACCACCTGTGGACATCGTTCGGTTCAATATCTTCTATTGCATTATGTATATGATAAAATTATAAATGTAGAGGCACATAGTTACCGATAATTCCTGTATTTCATTGTAATCTATCTCCTCCACAAATGTCTGCTGGACAGGCAAGTCTTGTACATTGGAAGCCATCGGTACACTTATTATTACATTATCAAAATGACTAGCACAGTTAAGCTAATGTTATTAATTGAGATCTACTTATATTATTTTATTGATAGGTAAAAATAGTTATTTGTCTCAATTTTCTTAGTATTGTTTGGCAAAGAAAAGCAACTGCGACAAGAAGGCCGCCATCTTTGAAAGTGTTTGTTTTTTTTTATTTGCTGGAAACAGTGCTGCCAACGACGGTTTCGCAAAGAAGCTAAAGAGAGCGAAATTATTGCCCTATTACTCATTCCCGATTCTACACTTCTCGATTCATGTAGATTTTTGACCTACATGGAAATTTTTGTTAAAAGTACATCAATCAATACAATGTTTTCGGATCAAGATATAATTAAAATTTTGGCCATAACCCAATCAAATATACGATCCAGAGGTCGAAACGAACAAGGTCACCTTGATCCAGTCGGAGTTCGCTATTACAGTGATTATCTCTACTGTGATCGCTACACAATCGTAAATTTAACGAATATACCTACTCTCTATCTATAGGGCAGTTGATCTAATCAAAGCTGACTAAAGCATAGACAACATCCTGGGACTGTTAAATTACAAACTGTTGTCTATGACTTTAATAAATATTTTGTTACAGATAATTACACGAGTAAAACTCGCAATTTCAACTGGCGTATGGAGGATTTTCTACATTATTATTTAAATCAACTTAATTTATTACATTATTATTATAATATCAGAACTTTTATTTAATAGACATGATAATAACAAGAAACTAATTACACTATTATTAGCTACACAAGAAACATTAGAGTAGCATCAGCGTGTATCAGCAGCTTCTTTAGCTTCTCTACCAGGAACAGCTTCAGTATTAGTACTACTTGAAGCCCTTTCCAATTCATCTAACATAGAATATGCTTGGAAGCATTTAAAAGTCAAAGCTACTTCCTTTGGAGTTTCCTTTCTATGGTTTGTTGCAAAAAGATCAGCTCCAAGATCAATAAGAATTTCGATGAGTTTGCAATTATTGCTCATAGCAGCAAAATGTAATGGTTGTCGTTTTCCTGGAGCCTCAGGGTCGTCAATAAGAGCACCTTTCTCGATGAGAAGACGAATTATTTTCTCTTCTTCTGAAGTGGGTGTACACATCATAACATATTCTGAATAAGACAAAGTGTTAAAATGATAACCTGGGATAGTATAGCGTACCTACCTATTTATAATGTTATCGAGATCTAATAGGCCCAACAGCTAAGATTTATAGCAAAATAAACCCTATGGCGTTTAGATAAGGTTCATCAGAATCATCATATAGGTAATTAACCATTGGATCAATACATGAACCGTATCACAGGCTAGAAAGATTTTTTATGACATTCTTAGCTGTCAAAATGGGCCTTTTAGATCGAGATCTAAAAATATGTTTTATAATAATTATATATTGAAAATGTATAGCCTGAATAAATAAATATAAGTTCCAAAAGTTGTCGATACAACGAGATTTGACTTACGCAAAAACAGTCCTGTGTCCATTGGAACTTGACGAGGAGCAATTTTGGCACCATGTTCAAAAAGGAGACTGGCTACTTTTAGTGATGGGCTGGAAATATAGAATATGGTGAGAAATAATACTGAACTGATGAGATGCCTTTGAAGTACTTAGGTACACTACATTAGTTAAGTAATACCTACGAAAGATTACTAACAGTCATAGCTAGCACTTGTTTGTCTGAGGTGGAAAAGCAAGCGTTTGGTAGGTTCTTACCACGATAACGTCGCAGGGCTATGTGACTTTATAACTTATGCCTAACTAATTTAAGATGTACATGAATATGATAGTTTATTAAATATTTACAAAAGCTGATTATTGGGTAACCTACCTTCTCATCAAACACAAAGAGAGAGGGGTCATACCAACGTTATCCTTTACGTTAGTATCTACACCAGCATTTAGCAACAGCATAATTGCTGTTTCGTTGCCCAAACAAATGGCCAAATGAAGCGCGTTTCTGCCTAAGTGATCTAATTCTTGGAGATCTGTTCCTTTTCTAAAACAAAAACCAATATCGTTTAGTTTCGAAGTATCTGAGAGCTACCGGTAACAACTTATTCTGATCAGAGGAAAAATTACCTGAGCGTATAGGATACAATGCATATGTATTATTACTACCATGGCAACATGACGTTAGAGGGAACCTATACTATTTACCACATCCACGTTTCATTGCTAGAGTTAGGCTGCTGATAGTGCCGTATCTCTTGTATGTAATGCAACGAATAGCAAAGGTTCAAGCATGTATACAAATTGCGTCTCAACTGATTACGAACAGGGTAGGATCATGATAGCTAATTATAGTACCTCAGTAAAATCTCGAGTGTCTTGACATCACCGATTTCAGCAGCTACTAAGAAGTCGCTGTCATGGTGAAAGTATTCTGTTATCCTCTTCACATCAGTTAGTGATTCACTATGAGACTCTAGCGAGATAAGAGAGCCCCAATCAAGGGATCTGGGTGACCCTGGGAACGATGGTATTTGGACGTCCAGGGAGGTCTCCGATAGTTCTGTGTAAACCAAGTAATTCTACCTATGATATCGGTATTTTATGGACAAGTTATAAATAAAATTAACTGATAAATTTATTATTATAACCAAAAATAAACAAAAAATAAAGTTAGGAAAAAAACATTTTAATCAATCTTGTAATGCTACATTTTTACATCATAAAATTATAATAATAATGTTTGCAAATAACATAATATAACGAATATCACTCATGCATTTCGTCTTCAGAATTATCAGCGTTATCATTTGAAGATAGTTCAGCTTTTGATGTAGTAATAGGAAACGCACTGAACTGTTTCCCTTCTAAGATTGTTTCCATTTTGGGTACGCTATCCAAAAGTGTGGACTTTTTTTTTGTCGATAAAAGCGTACCTTCTATATCTATAAAAGCATCTTTGTTTCGTATGTAAGATACAACTATCGAGTCATTGTCATTTTCACTATTAGGTCCAAGTGACAAATCGTTATCACTTTGAAGATTGATATCTACCATTTGTAATTCATCTACAGACTCCGATTCCTTCAGCTGTGGTGGTAGAACTCTACTCACAAGATCTTTACTAGTAGAAGGTAAGTGAGCAGGTAAAACTTTCTTAGTGAAATACTTATTCAGTGCTGTGTCCTTAGGATTGGGTTTACTATCGACGAGTAGTTCTTTTGAACTAGGATTACTGACGCAGCTCGAGTCTACTATAACGAACATTGGCTCTCTGTCCACAACGCTGATTTTTGTATAATCTTTTGGACGTGTACATTGCAATGCGAAGTCATCTTCACTGGAAAGAATATATGACTTAATTTTTTTGAAGTATTTTTTCATAGATAACCGTGAGGTCCGATGGTGCTCTCTGCAACTAATCAAATTGTTTGCGTTGATCGATTGACAGAGGAATCATGGGAAAGGTGTTTGATAATGTAATACCTGCTGTAAGTGGCCGTATGTGCTTCACGCTCTGCACGTAAACGTTTTTGAACATTCATTAGGTCTACTATGTGTTCAGGTAATACCCGATCGGAGAATACATAATATAAAATTGATATAAACATATCTTTCGCAATACGCGTTGTAAACATTTTAGTATAATTAAACAACCAAAAAAATGATTCATACGTCGTCGATAATTGGCCATCTTCTAATTTGATAGTATCGTCAGTTTGAGCCGTGTCTCTTTGTGATACTTCGTCTGTATTTTTTTCACTTATTATTAATCTATTATGGCTTTTCTCATTCATATTAACTTATGAATATCCTGTTTAGCTTAAATGTATCACGATATAATCATTTCATAGTAGACACTGTGACAATGTCAGTTTTGAAAGCGACACTTTTTGTTTTATCATATTTTTTGTCAATGTAGGTGATATATGCTTACAATATTATATAGGTACGACCATAATATAAGAATAAGTTATACATTTAGATTGGGGGAGGGAAATTCAACTTCCTTATTTGCAAAAGACATGTTTAAAATCGTAGTTATAATATATTAATTAATGCATATGCTGTTTGCGAGTAGGCGTGCAGTTAATTCCTATAGATAAATGAAAATTCGGCACGTGAGAGTTACATACACACAGAGGGCTCCGTACAAAGGTAAACATATCCAATAGGATCTATCTTTAACCGACTTCAAAAAAAGGAGGAGGTTACAATTCGTCTATATTTTTTTATGTCTCCTCATAACTTTTGACTGGGCGAAGCGATTTAAATGATTTTTTTTTGAAAGCTGGTGCTTTCTGTGTGGTCCCATTTAAATTTGGTCCAGTTCTGACAATGGCATCAAAATTCAAAAATTCAAAATTCAAAACCATTTATTCAGTTTAGGCCCTCAGAAGGCACTTATGAAGGTCAAATTTAAGTTACTGAAGCTACTACCGGTTCGGAAGTCAGCCTTCAACTGAGAAGAACCGGCAAGAAACTCAGCAAGGTTACATTCTTTTTTATTTTATTCAATTCTTTTATATCTATTCTGACTTTTTGGTTATTTTATAATATCAATTTTACATATTTTTATATTTAACAATTACAAAATACTTAATAAAGCTAACATTCAAAAACAAAAAAAAAAAAAAAAAAAATAACAAGACTACAAAATAGAAAATGGCAATAATTACTTACAACTTAAACAAGAAAATTAGAGGTGCACTGTGCAGAGAGCAGCTATTTCCATACATTTTTATCTTCAATATAATGAACCACCTTGTAATACGCTTTTTCTTCAAAACTTTCTTAATATAATTTTTAAATTTATGATCAGACATTTTGGTTACTGAAAGCGGTATCTTATTATAAAATCGAACACAATTACCAAGAAATGACTTGTTTATTTTAGTTAGTCTAAAATATGGAACAACTAACTTCTCCCTTTGTCTTGTATTAATATTATGGATATCCAATTTTGACTCAAACATTCCTATGTTTCTACGTATAAACATTATATTTTCATAAATATATAATGAAGGCAATGTCATTATATTTATTTCCCTAAATAAATCTCTTAATGATTCACGGGGACCCATACCGTAAATTGCACGAATTGCTCTTTTTTGTATAATAAATATTGATTCTATATCCGCTGCTGCTCCCCAAAATAAAATACCATAGGACAAGAGGCTATGAAAATATGCAAAATAAATTAATTTGGATGTCTCAACATTCGTCAATTGTTTAATTTTCCTAACAGCAAATGCAGCCGAACTTAACTTAGCAGCTAGAGTATCAACCTGAGGTCCCCACTGCAATTTATTGTCTAATGTAAGACCCAGAAATACCGTTTTATTAACAAGATCAATATGGCTCCCATCTATTATTATTTGGCTATCTACTTGTGCTACATTCGGTAAAGAAAACCTTAAGCATTTAGTTTTCTTTGAATTTAGTATTTTTTTTTTTTTTTTATTTATTTATTTACTTAAGTTATAACATCCTTACAGTTTACACCAATTCGACACTATAACTAAATTACAAAAACATATAATTAAAAATCTTTACAAATACTAATACTATAATATACTATATACTAATTTACAAAAATCTATTTACATTAGGTACATTCATTTTGGTATATTATTGTTCTCTATACACCTGTATGCTGATTCTGCGAATTCAGACAGATTGCAACTGAAGATGTCGATATCCTGCGACATAATATTAAGGATCCGTATTGAACGGGATAGTGGGGCGTTCCTAAGTAAATTAGTCCTAGCTGCGGGCGCGAGCAGCAGCGCGGGCTGGCGGCGCGCGAACACGTACCTATCGGGCGCGCACAGCTTCAATGCGTCGAGCACATCTGGGTGATACACCCACCCACGCAGTACCTTCCACACATATTTGACTAGGGCTACGTCTCTTCTTACCTCTAACCTACTGTACCCTACCATACCTATGACAAACATACTCGGGTACATTAATGGATATCGAGGATATACACCAAACTGTTTTAAATATAAAAACCGTGTAAATTTATTTTGAATTTTTTCCACCATGAGACTATATTTGGTTTCATGGGGGTTCCAAATTATGCTATTACTTTCCAGGCGACTCCGAACAAGGGCATTAAATAAAATTTTGACTGCTAATATATTAGTAAAATCCTTGCAATGTCTCAATATAAACCCCAGATTCCGAAATGATTTCTTACAAATTTCTACAATATGCAGGCTAAATGACAGGTCAGAGACCATCTCTACTCCTAGATCTCGGATTTGCGTGACGCGCGGCATGATTGTAGAATCTATCTCATACGGATAATGCAGTGGAGCACGTGTGCGGCTGTAACTCATTACGCAACACTTGTTCACATTAAATAGGAGTTTATTGTCTTTACTCCACTGAACTACTTTGTCAATATCATTTTGCAACCTTTGACAATCAGAAGTACTGTCTATGGCGAGGAATAGCTTGAGGTCGTCAGCAAATAGCAAACATCTCGCTTGAGTCAAGACCGATTGTAGATCATTGATCATTAGAACAAATTCCAAAGGTCCGAGATTACTACCCTGACTCACCCCCGAGTATGTGTAGTAAGGTTCCGACACATAGCCCGCGTACTCGACGTACTGTCTGCGTTCACTCAGGTAACTAGCGAAAAATCTCAACAGACTCGGGGTAAAACCTATCGCAGCAAACTTAGTCAATAAGATATCATTATCAACAATATCAAAAGCTTTTTTAAAATCAAAATAAGCCGAGTCTACTTGTCCCCCAGCGTCAATAACAGGTACCAAGTAATTATAAAAAGAAAGTAAATTACTTCCCGTGCTACGACCCGGAAGAAAGCCATGTTGTACATTTGTAATCTGAGAGCAGACTTGCGAGTAAATACATTTATGAATGACCGACTCAAACACCTTT
The DNA here is from genome assembly GCA_907165245.1 of Habrosyne pyritoides. Lineage (NCBI taxonomy): Eukaryota > Metazoa > Arthropoda > Insecta > Lepidoptera > Drepanidae > Habrosyne > Habrosyne pyritoides. Next base: position 4,885,084 of record OU015600.1, on the reverse strand, counting down.
GCGAATGTAGATAAAACTGCGACCGGTCTATAGTTACTCAAGTCGGTGCCTGATCCGCCTTTAGGTACTGGTGTAACGCGAGTCGTTTTCCACTCGTCCGGATAGTAACCTTCCTTGAGACATAATTTGAAAATATGTAATAAGGGTAATTCAAAAACTGAACGACAATCCTTAACTATGTATGGTGGAATACCATCCGGTCCGACCGATTTTTTCGGTTTAAGCCGAGCAAGTGCATCGCGTAAGTCGCGCACGCTCAACTGATCGATATGCACGCGAGCCGAGTTGAACGCGCGCGCCTCCGCCGCGCTACGCTCCGCCTCGCGCGGGTCCAGTACCGGCTTTTCTTTGGTGTATACTGACTGGAAATAAGTTGCAAATTGCTTTGCACAATCCTCTTCCTTGACCTCATGTCCATTATTTGTAACCGTAGTTTTATTTAGCTTGGATTTTCTAATTTTAATCATATTCCAAAAACTCATTGGGTCTTCCGTTATATTACTTTGTACCTGATATTGATAAGCCTGGTAAGCAAATCTGATTTTAGCTTTAACGATTGCGCGATAGCGGGCAAAATAATCATAGTCTGACTTGGAACCCGTTAATTTAAATAATTTATGAAACTTCCATTTCTGTGCAATATCTGTTATCAAATCAGATGTATACCAGAATGGATAAGTATAGTTTTTACATTTTTTGTCTGATTTTATTTTCCTTTTAGGCGTACACATACTAATTGCATTATTTACATTATGATAAAAATATCGCAATGCTAAGTTAGCATCTTGAGTTAAATATAACAATTTCCAGTCAAAAGAATCTAGTATACTATATAAATTTAAATAATTACACTTAGCAAAATTCCATTGAAAATTATTATGATTAAAATTATTATTGATATTAACATTATTATAATTATTAGAATCACCGTAGCCTAAAGAAGTACGCGAGCCCCGCGCAACTGTCACTGTCGCCTTTACCAATAACGGTGGGTGATGAACATCAATATCTACTAATGGTTCTTCAGACAAAGACACCTCCAAGTCTCCTGCCGGCAAGGTTGTCAGGACTAAGTCAAGGATACGGTTATTAATATTAAGAATATTGTTTACCTGTCTAAACTCACAGAATGCAGCAACATACTCATAATAGTTTTGAATCTCCACTGTCGTAGACGGCAAATTAAAATCGCCAATAACTAACACATTATCATATCTAATACACACATCTTCTAATATATGGAACAAGTGCATATATTCATTATTATCACACTTCGGTGGAATATAAACAACACAACAAAATAACACATAGTTTTTATCGACATGAACGGTTGCACAAACGATCTCGAATAAAGCAGCGTCCACATTATCTATCGAAACGCGTTTTAAATTAATACTCGGAGCCGCCGCTAACAACACTCCTCCTTGTTTACGGCCGTCCGCTCGATCACAGCGCATTACTGTATAATGTTGTGGAAAGAGCTCCCCACTTTCAATGAAATTGTTTAGTCCTGTTTCCGTAATTGCAAACAAATCACTTGAAGATCCGAGAAGATTCAAATAAAACGTGTCTACTTTAGTCCGCAATCCTCGAACATTCTGGTAGAAAACTGTTATTGTTTGTCTACAGATTCGTTTCTTGACTTGCTGCTGTGTTTCGATTGTTTCGAAACCACACCCATTCATTAAATTGAGCATTTACTGGCCAACAATCAGTATTACAAATATTCCCATATTTGGATTCGGGTACTCCAACCATAAAAGAAGAATAGTCTCTTTTCGTTCTGGGTACTAGTTTTTTAACTTTCAAGTCTGTGGTAGCACAAATATTTTGTACGTGCTTGGAGATCGCTTCTTCAGTTGTATCAGGATGAAGAGACCACACATGCAAGAATTTCTTTTTTTCGATTCCCTGAATCGAAGAAATTAGTGTGTTCCCACCCTTTTGAACTACCTTGGGCTGCGATCTTGACTTGTTCTTCTGTTTTGGTTTTACCGCTTGCCATTCATCGGAATTTAAAGCGGAGTCCACCATATGAATAGTCGCTGTATCATTTGTATCCGGCAACCGCTTCCGCTTATGCGCTATCGCCACACCCTTAGCCGATCGTTCAATCGCTCTGCGTCCGCGCGCGGACACAATGGGAGCTTCAGCAACTGTTCCTGTCTCTGTCGCACTCTGCAACTCGGGCGCGTTGGCTGGTATCTCGCTCCCTTTCTGCACACTGCACAACTTGGTTGTAAAATCTTCTACTACCCGCTTGGTTTCAAAAATAAGACTTTGAATCAGCTGTTGTTGATCATCTAATTTCTTCGATTGCGCTTCAATTAGGATGGTTTGCGCGCTTACTTTAGTATTCAGCGCTGCCAGCTTCTTTAACAAATCACTGAATGCCGCTTCCACGTTAAACTTCGACATATTTCCGGATAAATGGAATAAAATACAAGGACTGATCGACGAACAGGTACGTTAGTAGGTAGTAGTAATAGATTATTTGTAGCAAACCACCCACAGACAATTGACATAGTATGATTAACTTTAGTTAGATCTTTGTCTTTTCTATCAACTTTAAAAATTAATGATGTATCATCAGCAAACAAGACAATATCTGTGAGATCATTTAAAACATATGGCAAGTCATTTATATAGACTAAAAACAAAAATGGACCTAAAATTGAACCCTGGAGTACCCCCATTTCGAATAAAGAGCCCTTGGATGTTGTGTCAGTAATCCCTACCTTTTGTTGACGATTTGATAAATAATTACAAATACAATTATTAAATAACTTACGAAGAATCTCTTCTATTATAGAGGTAAACAATAAAAAAATTGATGCCGGTGGCCTATAAACACATACAATAATATAGCTCTGCAACTCTGCACAAGACACCTCACAAACACGCTCAACAGAGAGGCTGCAAATATCTTTCCGATCCTTGAATTTAATATTATTATTTATAAGAATTATTGTGCCGCCACCTTCTGCAGATAATCTATTGAATATACTGGCAACTGTAAAGATTTTAATATTAAAAAGCATAGTGCCCGGTTTCAAACATGTCTCTGTAAAGCATAATACGTCTATAGTTATTTTATCTAACAATAAATGAATATCTAGAATTTTGCCAAAGAAGCGATTAATATTCTGATGTATTACAAAAATCGAACTGTTGAGCTTCTCTGTTGTCAAAAGTTTTTGTTTAAAGATATATTCTGAATATTAATGTTAAAATTACTTATTTTTACTGAGTTATCCCTTATCCTATTAATATTATATGCTACAAGTGATGCAATCAATTTCTTAAGCTTTTTTGGAATAAACAGTGTATCCTGTTTCAATTTTAACTTACTAACAAACTTGTTAGTATCAAAATATATAAAATTAGCACTATGACATGTAACATTATGCATATGGTTATTTAAATGCCAAATATAATTATTCTCCATATCTGAGTAGTTTGGAAGTAGTATGGGAAAGCACATAACATTATTTTCATTACCATGAATGAAAGTCCATGAGAAAACCATATAAGTCTAAAATTAGCATTAAGTATGTGTGCGACAAATGAACGAGTAACTCAATATCACGCCAACCTATCTCGATTTATTCATTTATAAAAGGGTAGACTTCACAGATGGTTCCATGATCATTACAACAAGACCTGATGATGGAATCCTGAGAAAATTGAGGAAAATCCTTAAATGTGTAGGCATACATAATACACCTTAAGTAATCACGTTTAGTACGTCTACCCATATTCAGAAAAAAATGTTAGTGTACATCAGATTCACTAAAAATCAAAAAATAACCAAAGTTTTACTAGGAAAAGAACCGACTTCACAAAAAGAAACTATTCCAAAACAAACTAATACGCACTAAAAAGAAAAAAGTTATTGCATTATTAGACTACTTAGAAGTCAATCAAATTATTACGATAATATAATATATTTACAATTATTGTTATTTTGGACGCGGTGTCAGCCAAGGAAACACTACAATATACCTAGCAATAATAGTACGAAAATACTTTAATAATTAAACACATTTAACAGCTCCCCTCCAAGGGCGGGTCCAGTTTTGGCGGCAGGAGGGGGTCACATAGTCGTGGTCAAGTCAAGAACTTATAATTTAATTTTGATAACAATAGATACAAGTAAAAAGTAGGTATTTTATTAATGTACGTAAGTACTGTACTTAAAAATATTTATTCTTTATTGTACACTTGAAAGATCTTCTCTTGAAGACATCCAGAGAAGCACGATCACGCACGTTTTTTTTTTGAAGGGACGAATATGTTAGCTTCAGATGGCTCTTACACCCTTACGCGGACAATTCTATCACGCACGGAATGAGGCTGCCTATTTATATTCCATAACCGTGGTGAATGATTTGTCATAACAGCTAAAGGTATGTCGAGGGGTATGACGCAAAACTCCGCAAAAGTGAATAGGTGGTACGTCAAGGGTTTCCAACAAACAAAATAGAAACAGACAAAATACATATATTTAAATAGCAAAATCAATTTTTCTTTTACGTCTTCTCCCGACACGCATTATTGCGTTATTTACGTCAATGGGTACGTTTTTATGAACGTGGAGAAGTGCCAGTCCGGTTAGGCGATCTTCAACCATTTAAGATCTTAGCCACGATTTAATTTTGCGCAACATAGAGGAAAGACCTTTCTGCTGTCGCTACACTGACAGGTAGTGCAGCCATAATACATAAAAAATCTTATATTAGGATACATATCGATGTCACAATTTAAAATAAGATCAGAAATCGACTGTGGTATGTCCTGACTCCGCTGCCACGCCTTCCACTTCACCATCCACAGCAGATATTCATTTACAATGACAGAAACTGGAGTGTTATCTGGTAATAATGTATAGTCGGTAGTTGTTTCACAGTTTCAATGTCTTTATTACTATATTCGCTTTTTGGCATGAAAAGGCTTAGCTGAAACAAATTAAGTACATCAGGAGACAGGCGGTCCTGGAGATCAATTATTATTGAATCTAGATGAGGGATGTATATAGCTTTGTGGAAATACTCTTCAGCAGATTGAGCAAGTTGGTTATTGGCCCTATGTTTTTGTTTTGATACTATTCTGGGGCATTTAATTTGTACATCTAGCTGCTCAACTACTTCTTTAGCCTCTTTAAAACGCTGTCGGTAGATTAGGTCTACATTTTCTCTTTTATTTTGTAAAACACTTAAAGTATCATTAATAGCATCCGTAGCTTTTTTTAAATCAATTGAGTTCGATTGCAGTATTCTGCTTAAAGATACAGTATTACCTGAAAAATAAAGTAAGTGACTGTGACTGTAGTGCATAAACTAAGAATTTATAACTTAATATAAACGATATGTACTTGTAGCATAAAATATTAACAAAACAACAACATAATTTTAAAGTATAGTACCATTTCTTGTAATTAATGAATTTGCAGCAACTATTTTTAAGAATACTTATAAAGGTACACTTATGAAAACATTATAGGTAGAAAGAAATTTTAGTCTTTTAACTTAGAACTATGTTATGATACGTTGAAGTTTAGTCGTTTCGATTCCGATGGAGGTTAGGTCTAGTTAGACGTTACGTAGTCGACAAGTTCACGCAAGGGTGGCGCGGTAAAATTCAAATTTTCGATGCGTTCGTTCCCAAAGTTTGCCATCATACAAAGTTATTATATAAAATTAATTAAATATTGAACGTATGTAGTTACATAAAATCTGTATGGTAACAAAATACAGGAATATTTTTTATTCAGTGCGCAAACTTTGACATTGAACACCTAATTTTCATTTTGATAAGTTTTAGTACAAAAAAATAAAGTTATCATTAACGAAAGATATAGACTTTAAAATTGATATTATGGCTACTCTGTCGCTCGGCGCCCACCCCGGCCGTGGCCTTGGCAACAGCTGGCTCTACCACCGCGCACGGCGCGCGCGCTTTTCGATATTATTATGAATAGATAGTGTCTATTGTTTGTTGATTTTAAAGTCGAAAAAAAATACAAAAAAAAAATTTAACAAATAATGGAAATGTGTTCTGTTACTGATACTGAACCACCAACATTTTTTTGCGCATTGCTTAAAAAATATTCGTGTATATAAATAAAATCATTATGTTTAATTACCTAAGTCCTGGAGCCAGCTCAGGTGGGGGTCATGACCCCCATGACCCCCCCCCCCTGGATCCGCCGTTGCTCCCCTCCCGCTGCGACCTCGCCTCTCGGCTAGTAAAGTCTCGCGTGCGACACAAGCACATCTCACCTCTAAGTTACAAGCCTACGTTGGCTGACAGCGACTCCAAAAATAACAATAATTGTAAATATGTACATTATATTATCGTAATAATTTCCTTGACTTTTAAGTAGTCTAAAAATGTAATTATTTTTTTCTTTTTACTGCGTATTAGTTTGTTTTTAACATAACAAAATTGACAGTTTTTTTTGTCAAATATTTATAATATAGCGACCGTCCCGTCCGCACACGTCCATGAGGGTAAAAGGATAATCACTCTGCTTCTACAGGCCATAAGTCTAAAACCATGTTGATTAAATAAGCAGCTGTCAGGGACAGACATTCTTACGACACCATAAGGGCCCATTATTTAACATTTGTGGTAGGTTATTTCATTGACACGCAATGGAAATGTCTATAAAAATACTTACGTGATAATGATTTACCCTAAGTATTTTTATATTCCGATGTTATGGAGGGAGGAGGGAAAAAATAATTTGTTCTTCGTAGATGTGGGAAGGCAAAGGTATTATCTTACTTAATTGAAACTCAAATTATAAGATATTACTAATTTAATACAGCAATAAGATAACCATTTACACATATTATCTAATACTAGTAATAAAACGTGAAGTTCAACTTCACAAAAAACTATTACGAAGTAGGTATGTAATATTTGAGAAACTAGACATGATCTAGATAGTTTAAAACTTGATTATATTTACCATATTGAATATTAACAGATTTAAATAGCAGGAAACCGAAGAAGAGAGTAGAATAAAATCCGTAGAGAGAAAGGAAAGTAATAAAAAGTAAAACTTAACAACTAAAAGCTAACTTATTTTGAATGTCTTTACAACTATTTCCATTAGGCCTCATTATGTTTAATAATAAATAGAAAGATAAATACTGAAGTCGTCATTGTATAATACTATCCTGCTATATCTAAAAGTGGTAGGTATCCGCTACAAACTGCGAATTAAATGCGCGACAATCTCCCGCCCAAAACATTTGCCAATAAAGGCGTCCATCCAATAACCAACATGCCAAACAGCTCTTTCAAGCATGTACTTGTGGGTTGATATAAATCGATAAATTTTAGAAGCCAGGGTTGGCGTAAGATAGAATCATATGGTGTTTCGGATGGACGCCAAACTTCGAGATACCGCTTTAAAGTATCAGTCGCCGATATACAGGAATATCTTGTTCCTGGACCCGTGGGGCTGAGCGAAGCAGCTCAGCGAGTGTGTACAGATCATCTCGAGGTCTATAGTTATTCTGATGAACCATGGCATCTGATCGTTTCCTTGCAACCATGAAGCGCTTCATTTTGTTCGCGTACTGCCTCTTGCGGCGCACTTCCTCATATCTCTGAGCTAGTTCAGTAGGATCAACTTGGTATGTCATATCAGGGTAACCACGGGCGAGGGCCATACGATTCTGTTCCGAGAAATATGAGTGGTGAGGATAATCACGCTCTCGCGGTCCAATAACCACAGGCTCATTGTACCAGATATCCCCGTTCTCGTCTACTTCGGGCTGATCTTCCTCATTATTGGCGCGTCCATAGTAGTGATCGGCGGCCCATTGATTGGCATTCCATTCTTGTTTCCTGCGCTCCTGAGCTTCCCATAAGTTAAGAAGAGCTCGGACATCCGCGGCGCTGAGGCCGGAGTCACGTTTGCGGCGTTCAGAGATGGGCCTAAAGAAATGAAAGTAGAAGGGTAAGCATAGGTATACCATATGGAAGATAGCGATAGTGATAGATGCTGGATTTAAGTTAACCTGAAGTTCTTCTTATTGCCACCGGAATTTTTGGTAGCGGTTTTGGCGGAGGCTGCCGCACCGCCTACTTTAGTGCCACTCCCACGCTTGCGACGGTGAGCATCGTGGTCATGAGATGCAGAGTCTACCGGAGAGAGAGCATCGTGCTCATCGGGCCTGAAAATGGAAGTTATTCTAAGTAGATAATTATTTTAACTTTTAGGGTAATTTCGGGACAAAGTCCCATGGACAGGATGGTATTTTTGGAAACTACCACCATGTACTTCTTGCACAACTGTAAAGGTAATGTTGTAATTGATACAAACGTAAATTGATTTTAATATTCTGCTAAAAATGCATGTATCGGTTGATAGAAGTATTGTTTCTTTATTTTTTGTTGCCTGTGTACCCATTACCCATACATTAAAAAAGTAGTGTAACTATCCTACTCATACCTTCCCTGTTAGTAGGTAGGTATACTCACTTGAGATTTTTCTTCCCCGAGCTAGATTTGGTGGCTACTTTAGTAGCAGCTCCGGCACCTCCAACTTTGGTGCCACTTCCCCGCTTGCGTCGCCGAGAATCATAGCCAGCTGACAATCCCTCCAGAGCAGGGGGTTCCCCGTATAATTCGGGTCTCATAATGAGGTTGTCGAGTTCCCCGCTGGACTGCGGGTTATCGAAGCGTTGTTCCACTCCTTGCTCATAACTCTCCATATTACCTAATAAAATAATTATTTTTAAATATTCGGGATTATCCAGAGCTTCTCAAAATCGATGCACTCCATTTGTGGGGTATATTTTACAATGCAGACTTCCATTGGGAATGAGGTAGTCAATCGGTACGTTATCGCGATTTATGGAGACAGGCAACGGTACCTACTATCACAGCATCAGCAGTATGTTAATCTAATTAAATTGTGACGAACTAATTTTAACCGAAAGGTGGCAGAGTTTTGTTGCAAGTTGGATCCTATTAAATTAGTTAGTACAGTTCTTGCTTAATATAATCATCAGTTATATTATCCAAATACAGAGTGATAATATTAAATAATGGTATAATATATATTCTTTTTAATCGTTCGATTTAACAGTAGGTTAATTAAACGTTGTAAAGTTGAAAAACCCTTATTCTTACACCTTTTTAAATTTTTGAAATGATTGACGTCCTAAATTAACCAAAACATAACAATTGCTTGTGTCGATGTAACAGTGAATATCAAAATCTATAGAAATTATTTTACCACCAATTCTGGAACCTTCTTCGCTTAAAGCCAGTGGATATGGCTCCAGATCATTTTTGTCGCTTTTGTTCAAGAACAGCGACTGCGTATCATCTTTAGCTTGGTCCCAGTTTTCTGGTAGCTCACCGATTGGGCTGCCATCTAAAAGTCAAGTTATTAACTCATTGGTTAAGTTAATGTCAGTAGGATCAGCAATGGAGTCCCTAATCAAATTCGACGCTGGATTCGCGCAAGTTCTATTTTCCCTTTCTCTCGTGAAAACCACAATCTGATGTGAGGTCCGTATCCTATTCGCCTGTGTGATCACTCGGTTGAGATTTGATTTATTAATAGCACGGTTGATTTTGTTAGCCACAGCAAATTACTGAGTTACCGGTAAGTGAACGAGCATGGCTCGGCTCGACGTGCCTCGCTCGCAGTAGTGATTTAATCAATTAGGGAGTAGGGAGGATCTGTATTCAGGACGACTATAATAGACCGATGAATAGAGTTATCTAACACAGATAGAACGTAGGTAGATAGATACCTAGACGGCTTAAAGGAATATTCCCGACAATTGGCTATTTATAAGATTCGTTACGAATCGCGAAGTAGGTAGGGTCTAATAAAATGTAAAAAATATATTTTTGTAAACTTCTTAATCATTGTATTAGTGACGTAAGGATGTACATATCTTCTATCTACCTTAAATCTGTGATAGTATTTTATCTAGGTACCTTTGTCAGCCTAATAAATCAATATCTTTTTTTATAAAATTTAGTTAAAGTAACCATTTAAATAATCCGCAGCTAGATTACCTACCTATGACGTATTTAAGATTAGGTACATACATGATGACTTTCAATTCCTTTGTCTGGAAGAGAGGTGAGAGTTGAAGATGAAATTTGAAATGATTTGGTAAACTGTCTCTGTAGTTGAAGTCGATTAAAACAAACCTTTTTTGACCTTTTGCGATTTTATTAATTAAATTAATTAGGTACCTACAAGTAAGGGTAGGTTTCGTGATAAAAGCTTTAATGAGTGCGTCTCGCCATCGAAGTTCACGTCTTGGTGATTAGATTTAGTAGATTAATTATGTTGTTAGTACTTTCCTATCATTAAAAGTATATGTAGGTACCTACATAAGTAGGTTAGGTAGGTAGGTATAGATGCCTACTATGTAGGTACAGTAATAAACAAAGAAATAGTACCTAATATTCATTAGTAGGTATTCTACAATGAATTATCAATAGACATACCCGCTATCGATCGTGTCCACAGTGAATATTTAGGAAAGAGAGGCGCTCCTTTTACGATATTTTAATATGAATATGCTAAAAAGCAATCAATAGTTGCACCTATTTATAGGTCATTGTATGTGAAAGGTCACAGTTGATATCGGCTAAAAGGTGGAACTACGCCGCAAGATCGGCGCAGTCGGGACAACTCGGGACACCTGTTGCTAAAAATAGATCGTAGCCACCCCAGACGGAGGATCGATACAACGAACAGAACAATGCAATAACACCAATATACCCCCAAATACGTTGGAAAATTATTAAAAATCGTCAAACAAACATCTAACAAATATAAATGAACAAAGATAAACTTACCTTTGCCATTAGTAGGCGTCGGCACCGCATCACTGGCGAAAATTACCGCGAACAACGCGGTTAAATAAAATAGTAACATAATCGGGAATTAGCAGATAGTAGTGATAATTTGATACGAATTAACAATAATAATACTTTTCAATCTTTCAAAGGAACACCGGATGCGACGGTGAGGTGGCCGCACGCAGGGAACGAGTGCCGTTTGGTAGAGCTCAGGCTGGAGAGAAAACCCATTGCTCTTGTCGATAAATTCGCGACATGCGCAGTGAATTGCCCAGAGACGAACTCGCAACCAAAGTATTTTATTGAACTACCTCAACAGTGAATTGTGAATCTACGGTTTAATGCTTAAATGTAACAAAGTAGTTATATACTTATGGAAAAAAATATTTTTAACATCCTTTCTCATGCTATTGAATGAAAATAAATAAATAAATCACTATTTAGCATCGTGTCTTTACACCAAACCCTGTTTTTTTTGGAAAAGTGATAATAGGTCGTCGATTCATCAGAATAATCTACTTCGGAGAAATAATATTTTTGTAGATCTGCTCTCTGTGGTAATGACTTACATGAATGTAAATCAGATTTTCTGGATGCTTTGCACAGGAAAACAAAATCGGACTTTTTTTTTGTTGCATGAAGTTTCTCTACTGTTGTTTACTAATTTCAGTGTGCTGATTTCGATTCTACCCTCAGTTTTTTTGTAGCAGCTCTAGTTAGTGAGATATAGGTACCGTCTTAAATTTATATAAGTAGTCGATAATTTCTATCAATAGCGGTGTAATTAAAATTTTGTACTGAAGTTTCTCATTATGTCTACCTCAAGAAGGAAGTGTTTAAACAGCTCTGATTGTTTTTGTGTAATATGTGGAGAGTATTTGTGCAAAAAATTCCTTTTGAATGTATCTGATTTCGTGAAAAAAGCATACTTAGACTCCTTTGGGTTTCCATTGTCGACAAACACCAAGCCCTGGATACCTTGTTTGGTATGTAAAAATTGTGTTGAGTGTTTGCGATTATGGGCAAACAAAAAAAGACCCACTTTTAAGTACAAAGCTCCTATGATTTGACGTGAACCCTCCAATCATCATGATGACTGTTATTTCTGTGTTACAAAAATCATAGGAATAAACAATAAAAATTGCTCAAATATGGATACATCCCGAATTGAAATCTGCAATAAGACCAGTCTTGAATACTAGTGATACACTAGCACCACAGCAGCCTTGTACGTCTTGAGAAAATCCAGCAGAGTGCAGCCAACAAACCAATAATGACGAAGATTGTGGCCGATGCTTTAAATATATTGTAAGAGTGTTTCCAAAATTGAGTATGAAAATATCAAAGCTGGTATTTTCGATGGCCCTTAAATCAGGAAGTTAATAAATGATAGAAATTTTATCAGCCATATGACAGCTATCAAGAAACGTACATGGGAAGAGTTTGTTTGGGTAGTGAGATTTTTTTTCGGAAATAGAAAGTGTGATGGCTACATTCAGCACATTGAACGGTTGCTAAAACACTACCATCGGCTTGGATGCAACATGAATATCAAGCTTCACTACCGCCACAGGCATCTAGACCGTTTACCTGAAAATCTCGGTGACCTGACCGAAGAACAAGGGGAGCGCTTCCACCGGGATATTCGCACCATGGAGGAGATATATCAAGGGTACTGGAACGTATATATGATGGCTGGTTAATGTTGGAGCATCTTAAATAGTACTCCTAACACACCTCACGCAAGAAAATCATGTAAAAGATAATTTAACTCTGAATAAATATATTTAATAATTTTTTATTCCCTAAACTATGTGTATTTTTTGGAAAAATCCGGTCATTCCATAGCTGAAAAACTAGAGCTGCTACATAAAAACGACAATTATTTTTGAAATTGGCGTAAAAAAACTATTCACATTCATGTAAAAAAAATCATACAAAAAACATGTTGTTTTCCTGTGTTGTAGTCGCCACTCTGGTTGTGCGGCTGACTTATTTTTCAGTTAAAAAAGTGTAGATACTTAGAGTACTAGCCTAAGTAACGGCACATATTGATATGGAGTTCGCCCCTGTCCCACTGACGTCTGAGGCTGCTAAGCTAAACAAGCCCTTCATAAAATACGTCTTATTGCGTGGAAGATGAGGCGAGACGGCAGCGGCGAGGCGTCGGCACTTATTAATTACGTTACATTAAACATGTTCCAGCTTTTACTTCACACTTCTAAGGGACAAATGAAGGTTGTTTCCATGTCTGCGCCTTTAATTTAATCAGCTCGGATTGAACCCGCTCAAGTTGATTATATACCTATAGCATGGCAGTGGGCTCATGAATAGAAGGACTTGTTTATTACGTAAAACATTTCTAAATAAGTAATGTATCCATACATATAGATAGGTACTCACTTTATTCTTTTTTGAGGTTTGATTGATACCTTTTAGAATAATGTAGGGAATTATTACTTAACAGTTGTTTTAATCAAGGAAGAAGATAGAAGAGAAGACTCAAAAATATAAGAATGTAAAAATATATTAAAATACTGGTTCAAATATTTCATTTATGCCTAACAATAGGAGTCCTGTATTGTTATCTCGTAACAATTCCATAATAGCTTTGTACAGTCGCAAAAAAAAGTTCAATTTTACTTTTTTATATAATAACGTTGTTTTTTTTTGGTTGGTTCCTGAACCAGCCTATATTCTTATTTAACATGACTTTCTTTACCCAACAAGTAACACAATTATCTAAATATTATTGTGATTAAAAGAAACACAAAGGAAAAAACAATAATAAAAGAATCGAGTGAAAATGCATAAACTGAATACTTATAATAAGTCCATTTCATAAAGAGACTTGAAACATTTGATACCTACTCTAATGAGCGGTCTGAGCAGCCAGTGATAAAAAAGCGAAAAACAGGCCTCCCTCGGCGCTTTTCATTTCAACATGTGTTTGAAAGGCGTGTAGGTTTATTACGTGATGTCTCGTGCTAGGTGCCTGCAGGTTTTATTCTGTGAATCGAGAGGCCTCTCTTTTTACTTCACAATCATATAGATATATCACTTTTAGCCAAAAAAAAAAAATCATTTTCTGCAATCAAAAGCGACGATCAATTCAGGCAGTGACTATTCCCTGTCTCTCTCACGATTCTTCAATATGGAGGAATCAGGAGGTCCGCTATCCACGTGTTCGTCTGAGTGATCATTCGTTCGAGTTTTAATTTGTGAATAGTAAGGCTGTTCACAAGACTGACCAGCTACTCGCATCTTTACTCTCATGATTGAGAATTCGGTCTGGGTGTTCTTCTTATTTGCACACGGGGTAACAATCCGAGTGGTCAATCGAGTCGGGTCAACTGGGTTGTCACGTCAGCTTCTTTTTGCAATTTTTTGGTACCTACATTTATCTTCTATTCCCTTCGTCAATACTCTTCTTTTATAAATAGTAAAACAGTCGGAATTCACATGAATACGACCACGAATATTAAAAATAAAGACTATTTCTACAATATGAATCTGACCGCCGCGCAAGATCAGTTTTCCAAAATTGATATTAAGTAAAGGTACTAAATCATCTAGTTTACTAGAACTAGGAATTTGTTCAATCTCGACAACGCCCTAGACAACCATCAGTTTTTTTTATTATTTGCCAACCATTTTAAATTCATCAGATATTTTTGTCTATTCCGACGGGGCAAGCGGCCGAAGGACGTATCTGGCAGCACCGTTCAGGGCGAGAGAAGGAACACAGTGGGGTTTAGTAAAAGTCTAACATAACCCTGTGGCTCCCCGGAGCTGCCGGGTATCTGATGGAGGATTTCCCAACAAAAGAAAGGTAGTATTCTCTATAAAGTATGTATGCAATATGTATCTTAGAGAGCAATGTCTCTTTGTATAAATGGTAACTCTACCTAAGCGGTAAAGAAATATCAGTTTCCTCTGGTTAGATCCGGATTCCTTAATAAAACGATAAATAACGATAAGAATGCATTTGTATTGATCGAGCGACTGTACAGACGGTGGTGGTAGGTATTCAATGGAAGTCTTTAACGAGAGTCATTTTCTCGTTCAGTCACTTAAACAACAAAAGGCGTGAAGCTATAGAATGCTCTCGGGAGTCAACAACATGCCGCGTCCTGTAAATAGACTGGGACTACCTACCATCAATTTAGAACACTCGATTTAAGATTATCCAGAAAAAAAATTATAACCAAAAAAACTTTATATAGTAAGTATACTTAAGTAGGTACCTACATCTTACAATAAATCCTTTTTTTTCAACATTGCTAGCCATTCTTCATTCATACTTCTAATCTGGGCCACTGGGTAATCAAGTTCAACCTTATGTGTCAATCCACAATATTTAAACGATTCCTACATTAAAATATCTTTTTCATCTATTAATAATTGAAGATGATTAATAATATCTATAGTAAATTAGAAAATATTTTTTAATAATTAATAATAAGTACTTTATAATACTAGTACTAATAAGTACTAAATTATGTATGTATTTAAAAAAAATTATTACAATCATGTAAAGGTCAACAGTATGAATTGAAGTCTATGTAATCTTTAAATTAGTTTGTCCTTAAAAGAACATTAAAAATAATTACAGAAAGTACCCAATTCAATTAGTTATGTATATAATAGACTATTTATTTATTGGGGAGTTGAGTTTTAGACATTGGCGTACCTATGAGGGGTCGCCCCCAGATTTTAGAAACCGTGGTGACTTTATATTTCATTTGATAAAATGCGGCGTAGAACCATGCAGCGCCTCTAGCGGACTGTAGACAAATCACAAATATTCGTACTTAAATTATTTTCTTCTGGTTCCCGCCCCGTGGTTTCTCACGGTTCCCAAAGGAGTTTGTTTCCTTGGGACAAGAAATGTGTCAAATCAGAACATATTCTATATATGAAAAATTTAATCCAAATTGGCCATTATGGAGCTAATTGGTAACATGTTTGTAGCACAAACATTCACATTTATCATGAGTAAGAGTAGTTGGGCAGTATCAATAACTTTACCGGTGTAAACTAGACATACGTTTTAATAAAATAATAAATATGGCCAGTGTTAGAGCAGTAGAGCTCTAGGTGCTTAGTTCTTCCGGGGAAGTACTACCTTACCGCCGTGAAGCAGTAGTATTCACTTGTATTACTATTTCGGTTAGAAATGTAAGGGGGCCGGTGAAATTACAGGCACATGAGACTTAACAATTTCACGTCTCAGGGTCGACAACGCATGGTGATACTCCTGGTGCTGTAAATGTCTTTAGGTGGCGGTTACCACTTACCCTCAGTTGACCATCTGCTTGTTTGACGGCCGGTGGTTAAAAAAAAGTGTGTTAGGTACTGCATATTCAATAGCCATAATAAACAGTAATAGTAAACATACCATAACCGGGTCAAATGACCCATTTTGAACTTTGAATTCAAAATGCGCGTATTATCTTATTGCTTTTGCACATTTGACTTCATGAGTTTTTCTTAGTAATTAATACTATTTATTTCCCTTCCTAACAACCATATTTCATACATTCACACAGAAAACATAAAGTCACATTTGACCCGCTATGGTAGAAATAGGTACCTAGTGTTGATATGATTAGTGTTAAGTTAACATTACACACACACACAAACATTCTTAGTTACATAACTAAGCCCAATAGAATAAATATAATAAATAAATATCCTGGGACATTCTCTTACACACGGCCATCTGATCCCAAACTAAGCAGAGCTTGTACTATGGAAACCAGATTCAGATAACTGATATAATACATATACATTTTTTTTTTCTAAATACATACTTATATAGATATTTACACCCAGACACAGAACAAACAGACATTTTCATGCACACAAATGTTTGTCCTGGGTGGGAATAGAACCCGCGACCTTCGACTTGGCAGTCAGAGTCGCTAACCACCAAGCCAACTGGCCTGTCAGAATGGGTGTTATGTCATAAATGTATATGTACCTGCTACCACCTAGTAAAAGTTGTAAACCCACACCCAAAGGTCTAGTCTAGACAAAGGGATACCTAAAATTGTACAATATTATATGCAGTTGTTACAATGAAGAAACAAGTGTTTTACTTAAGAATATAATTTAATGTAAAACAAATACACATAACAGCAGAAAATAATGCAAACTAATTAAAAGGTAAGTACACATTTAGATACAGACTATACAAACACATGCTGCAAAACAAAAATCGTGAGGAGTATAATAATAAAATATATACATATAATTATAACTATTACTCCTAATTAATTGTATTTTAGTCTTTGCAGTATAGTTTTGTATACTTGGATTAAATACAGAGATCCAAGATTATAAATAAAATCAACTTTGTCCTTCCTTGGTAGCATCAAGTCAACAAATTATATATTTCTTCTATAAAACATTCAATACATTTCCTATTTGTGAAAAAATATTTCAAAAATACTATGAATTTGCATTTATTTATATTAATATTATTAATTATATAAATAATAATATATTAATAGTATTTTTTAATATTTGTTGTGTGAAATCAAATGAACATTTCCCATGTAAAACTAATTTAATGCTAATTTTAAATTGTACATTTAACTACATATATTATAATAATGCAAGTTATATAAACATGGCCACTGAAAATATGCAAACTCTATTATCATTTATAATTAAAATGTGTGCAGTATTCTTTTGGTCACAATGTAATCAAGTTGAAAATCCATAATAGGCTAAGTAAAAAAATATATATAAATCCTATAACTTATCTTTAGTCTTATTGGGTTTTTTTAGTTTAAGATTTTTCTTGAGCTTCTTTTTTTTATTAGAGTCACTATCTGAGCTTGAACTAGATGAGCTACTAGAGCCTGAACTAGTGGATGAAGTAGAGGAACTAGATTCACTACTGCTACTACTAGATGAAGAACACTCTTTCATCTTTCTCCTTTTTTTCACAGATTTCTTATTTCTGTCCGAGTCACTAGATGAACTTGAGTCGCTACTTGATGAGGTTGATGAATCACTATCTGAAGACGATGTGGATTCTTTGCGTTTCTTTCGAGAGTTCTTTTCCTTCTTTATAATCTTGTCAGTTTTAAGTGTCTTTTTTGT
Organism: Habrosyne pyritoides; assembly: GCA_907165245.1. NCBI lineage: Eukaryota > Metazoa > Arthropoda > Insecta > Lepidoptera > Drepanidae > Habrosyne > Habrosyne pyritoides. The sequence goes on along the minus strand of OU015600.1, from coordinate 4,867,114 downwards.
GACACTTGCCTTTTTGTCTTTTGTAACGGGAGGAGTTTTAGATTCTCTGCACTCTCTTTTAGATTTTTCCTTATTATCATCATTGGTCCTATGACGTATTTTGTCTTTTGCTATATTATCATCCTGCTTGATCTGATTTTTGTCTGAACCTTTGTTACTTTTTCTTTCTTCATTATTCCTATGTCTATCATACATATGTCTTTGATTCTGTAAGGACTTGTCAGGATTCTCAGTTCTCTTTCTTGAGGAGGATTGACTTATTTCTGATTTATCATTTCTATTAGGTGATGAATTTGATTTACTGTTATAATGTTTTTCTCTATGTTTATCCTCCTGTTTATGTGTATCATCTTTATGCTTATGACTATTGTTCATCCTCTCAGAGGCCCTAAAATTATCATTTTTATGATTATAATTTTTATCATTCTGATATGACTTATCTCTAGAATCTCGTGGTTTGGACCTGCTTCTACTCCTAGCCCTGTGAGATTTTTCTCTTGAATTCTTTTCATATCGGATTTCTCTCTCTCTATTTTTTTCTTGTTCTCTTTTTCTTTCTCCATTTTCATGCTTTTTACCACTAAACTTCTCATTCTCATTACGATAATTTCTGTGGTTGTTTCGCTCTCTTTCTCTGCTTCTGGAACGCTTTTTTCTTGATTCATTATTTTTATGATCATCATTGTAATTTTCTTCATTAAAATATTTCACACCTCTGCCTTTTCCCAACCATTTCATCTTAGATACAGATTGTGAAAAGTCTACATGAATACGTCTATCATCAATCAATACATTGTCCATCTTTAAGTATGCATCTTCACAAGGTTTTTTATCATCAAACTCAATAAATGCATACTGTAAGGAGTCACCAGTTTTTTTGTCTCTTATAACTTCACAACTTACTATTTTACCAAACCGACTAAATATGATTTCTAAGTCTTCATCAGATGTGACAGGATTGAGTTTACAAACAAAGAGTACATTTTCAGGGGGGGCAATATCAGCATCTGGCAAGTCCCCGACAATCTCCAAAATAGTGGCTCTGGCTTTGGCTTCCTTTTCTTCTATCAATTCTTGTACTTCAGCAGAGCTTTTTCCTTGTGTTTCATCCAATTCCTCATCAGGAGCAATTCTACCGCCTTTTAAACGTTCTGCATTAGGCGATGGTGATCTAGATGGCGCTCTAAGACCTGGTGGATCATTGAATGGGTCTTCTAATACAACAGTATGCGTTATCCTTACGTCTTGATAGGGTCGGTGGGTTTCGTCACATATAACTTCGTTAAGTTTCCTTAAGACATCGTGCCCTTCAGATACTTCTCCAATAACACAATGGATGCCATCTAACGAATCCAAGTCGGAGCCGAGTGTAAAGTAAAACTGGGAGCCAACCATCATATCTTCAGTGCACACCATTGAGAGTAGACCAGTATCGGTGTGACGAATTTTTGGCATCTTTTCTCCGGAGAAGAATCTTTTCTCAGGACCTTCTAGAACCCCAAAAATTGACTGACCTCCGGATCCCTCCCCTGTGGGATCTCCAGTTTGGGCTATAAACCCACTTCGTATGGAATGAAATAGATTGTAATTATAATATTTCATCTTGCACAACTTCAAAAAGTTCAAACATGTTACGGGTCTTTGATCCAAGTACAGATCGACTGTTATGTCACCGAGAGTCGTTTCAATCACAACTGCCATTACTCTGTTTTATTTAAGTTTACTAATTAGATTAACAGCTAATAGTTAAATGCACATTTCATAAGAATCAGTTCAATCAAAAAATTATTAGTAAATGAGCTTCGTTTGACACCATTTGACACATCACAAATGGAATAGATAAAGTGAAACACAACACATAACCTCAATCGCCGATTTTGTGTTGCCATGAGAACAATAATCATTAAAAAAAAACTAATGTATAATCGACTAAAAATGTATTAGAGCAATTGTTATCCTCTCATCTCATTTATATTAATTTACCAACAATAAAATTGGTAGGTCAATTGAGTACGTTAGGCATTGCAATAAACAAGACTTTTTGTAACCAACACGAGACGTCATCACAACAAAATAACTAAACTGAACAAAGCAGCTCTTGGCTGCTTTGTTCAGTTTAGTCAAATATATGTCTTTATGAAGCATAACACAACCTATTTATTCATTTTTAATACACGGAAGAGAATTTTCTGAGTAGTAGAGCTCTTAGTGCAGAGTTCATCCGCGGAAGTACTACCACCTTACCCATTTCTGCCGTGAAGCAGTAGTGCATTTGTATTACTGTGTTTCGGTTAGAAAGGTAAGGGGGGCGGTGAAATTACAGGCACATAAGACTTAACAACTTCACGTCTCAGGGTCGACAACGACAACAGAAAAAAAAAATGTTAAACAAAAATCTATTTTTTGGTATCATATTTGTTTCTTTTATTCGATGCGAATGTGAATGTTAATGTTAATTGCAGACTTCATAAACATGGTCCTATACTGATAGACTATTTTGTTACGAAGTGTTGCCTGAATTGCAGAATTAATGACATTCGATTCGGTAGACTACAACCGTAAACGAGCAACTTCGAATGACTTCGATGTACCTGGAAGTACTTATTTACCAACTTCGGAATTACGGGTGAGAGAGGTAGCACCAGGAGAACCAGAAAACAGAGGCTGATCCTTATAGCACTGTCAAACAAATGTACTGAAGTTTACTGATATTTTTTTATTTTTGTGTTTGACGTTTAGGTACTTAGAGGTAGATAACGTTTATTAGTTTGGATGTGAAGTAATCGCCAAAACTACTCAACTTATTTAAAGAGGAAAATCAATGATAGAAAGTACATTCATTGTGATGCATTATGTGTGTAGTTAGTCGATAGCGAAAATCGAGTGGGTAGGCACGCGGTAATCCTACTGTTCCAGTTACGATTTACCGTATAATTTCGATAGTTACTCTATTCATGGGAAAAGATTTTGCTTACTTGGTTGGCTGAAGGTGGAATTCTAGATCCGTTCAAGCCGCGGATTTTCGTGCAAGTATCGGACTAACTAAAGCGGAAGCGATTATCGCTTTCTTCTGAACAGCCCTTTACCAAGTGATAAGGAAAATTCTTTACATCGGAAAAATATGAATTCCTTCGAAATCGTGGAAATGGGGATTAATTAAAATGTATAAATACATATTTATTTACATATATTTCAATACTTTGAGATGAACGACTGGTTTGCGAATCAAGAAAACAACCGTCTACTGCCATCTACCGTGAAACTTATAGTGCCGTTTGAAAAATAGTTCCATGAAACACCGATAGGTTATGCTGTAATTTTTTTTAAATAATATCCACGTAATAATTCGTTTAATGTTAGGAAGTAGGTATCCTATATTAGTTTTCGAACATCACGAGAGTCCAAACCTGTCGAGGGTTATGACATCGTATATCCTGCTTAATCTTAATGAATACCGACGAAGTTATAATACATATCTAATAGTATAGTTACCTAATAGTGTTAAAAAAAAAAGTTATTTCCCAGTAGCATATATCTACTTCTGTCATAATATGCATGGTACCTATGTGTATTATTTACATACCTTACGTTACTTACCTAGATAACTTATTAATATTCCTAGCTGTGGAATTATGCTAATGTGCAGATCGGCGCATAAGTATATAATTATATAGGCAGGTATCTTCTAATTATTGGATTATCTAGTTAATACCCATTATATAATAATATTTCGGTTTGTAAATACATTGTTTGTAACTATAGCTAAAAAAAGCCACGTTATAAATTGATTTAAGAATATGTTACCCATTATACAGGACGGATACAACATCTATCCTTTAGATTTCGAACAAATTTTCAATATCGAGGTGTCCAACGCAGGCTATGCACTTCGTCGCACCTACCTCACGCTACGTTTCTAGAAAATCTAATAAAGGCCGTTTCACTCGCCCTCTTTCCGTTCTCGCCCCTAATAAAGTGAGTATTGAAAATTTACCAACCATTCTTCGAAGGATATAAGGTTAGCCCAGCATGAATGACGATCTCACCTAAAATCAACAAGTGTACGAACGAATTTAAGTTCTCCTGCGAGGTCAGAAGGTTGTGAATATAAATGTTCATATCATATGGAGTGGTTTGAAATTGTTCTCGCTTGTAGCCGGCGAGGTTACGTATCGAAATAATAAAATAAAGTCTACCGGATGGGAAATATGATATAAACAAAGCGGTGCGAAAGATATTATTCTTTTTTTGCGTCTACCTGCCTACTGTAGGTATCTACCGAGCAGTTATTGTACCAGTAGATAAGAAATAATTATGTACATATTGTCTTATTAACAGCGGCGGCCTTACCCACTGCGAGGCTCCGGGCGGCAGGTCATTGCGAGGCCCTCTGTCCTTCGTGAAAAGTATGTGATGCGAAAGTAAGTCTGGTTGTTTGGTTTAGGTATTTGGCATGTTTGACAAGAAATTCTAAAGTTATACAAATAAATAAAATTTTAAATCCATATTTTTTTTAATTTGCTTGGCTTGCGCGAGGCCCCGGGCGATTGCCCCGTTCGCCACCCCCTAAGGCCGCCTCTGCTTATTAACTCATGACACCAAAATTTACTTAATTTTTTTAAATTATTATTAATAATATTATTAATAATTATTATTGGGTTCCAAATGGACAAGCTCAGGCAGAACTGTGGGACGAATGTCTTAAGATATCTCAAGATTTGAATGCGATTTAAAATACTGTTCAAATTCAGAAAACAAAAAACGGCTGTGCTTTTTCTACAGCAAATATCATAGACATTATTATAGCAACATTAACTTACCCCCACACCCCATGCATACGGTATGTATGGTGTTCAAACATTCAATATGTCAGTCATTTTCCCCCTTCAGCCACTACGCATGGTAAATATAATTTTGAACAGCAAAGTAAAGTATTAACGATATAGAAAAATGCAAGTCCGTGTATTTCATCCTCACCAATTTAGTTTGAAATTTTGACTGGATAGTCATACCAGAGCTCAAGTGCATATCGGACCACATACAGTAAAGGGTTCTGTACTCGTGATGAATGTCCGCGGTTTTACCGACTTCAAACTTATTAATAAATGTTTTATCGGCTGCAAAATTTCTTTTGTATTTACATAAGTATATTTCACCAGTGACTAAACCTCAAACCGTTGCACCGACTATTAAGTATCTAACAAAAACCTTCTTGTATTGGGTTATGGTATTCGCGGCTATCATGACAGTAGTCATTTTGAGAGGGACACAATCGGTAAACAAACGTTTACACAAGTGATAGCGCCCGTGTCTATCGCAAGTTCGGTAGAAGCTGCTTCTATCGTTATGCGACGTACATGTTCAAAAACAGAGACATTATAAAACGATTATAATATCGGAAACACTACATGCTAAATTCAAATAGGGCTTTAACATTCTACTGTGGATATAGGGTTTCTCGGGAAAACCTCGCAAACCTAGAATTGAAATGTTTAGGTAATGGAGAATCTTCGTTCTCTGTCTGTATGTCACGGCTGTTCTCAGAATCTACAAAAAATATATCAACTTGAAAATTGGCGTTATCGTAGAACATGCTAGTCAGTCTGTCTATGGTAAAAAATTGAAAGTAACTTTATCATTTTTGAAAGCGGAGTTACTAAATCTAATATACTGTATGAGATGAATTAAATATCATTGTAAATACTTTTTAATTTCAATTACAATGTTGGATAGACAAAATGAATGTTATTCATTGGTTTTGATATTATTCTACGGTATCCTACGCCCGCAAATCCAGCACTCACTAACACTTTCTTAATGTTGTACCTATAGCTTGGTATATCGGCAAGACTGTATATAGGTAATATAATTAGGTATATATTCGGCAATCTAAGATCACCGGTGAAACTGTCGAACAAAAGTGAGTCTATAAAAAAAGGTTTTTACGACATGTTACAAACTTTTTTATGTACTTATGATAAAAAAAAAATTACCGACTTTGTTTAATACAAAAAATATGTGGGTGGGGGTGATGTTGTAAGTGTCTGTTACGCGATATGATCTACATGAAAAAGCAATCAAATCGCGAGTGAGCTCAGACCGAGGCAACAAATAACACTGGATGTATTTTTAAGGAGGCGGCTTGGGCCAGGGGTGACGTTTGTATTTCCATACAAATGTTGCATAATTTAAAAAGGACTCTCTTGATGTGCCGCTCGCGTTATAAAATTCGTATTTTATACGATTCATTACACAAGCCTACCGTCCAACTAATAGGTGCTATGAGAGAGCATCATAACGCATATTTTTGTATATACTGTTTTTAGGTTATTATGGGATGTACCTAACACCTCAGTAAGTAACTTGAATATTTGAAAGTCACGTAGGTAAGTTGTGTAGCCTCAACATTAGCTTTTAGATTTCCAGTAACTGTACTATTTGGAAACATTGTAAAATAGTTAAGTATGCGTCTGTCCATTCAATTTTATGGGAGACAGTTCCATTCGGTGCGTTATATTCATTTTCATCACTTGGAAAAGTTACAGTCAAAGTCAATCAATGTTGACCATACATAACATCCATTGGTTCATTTAATTTCATAAAATGTTGTCACCAGATGATTTAGAACTTTACAGTTTATGTTGAAGCAATAAAAACCAAGATAGGTATCTATATGATAATCAAAACTCTTCGGTAATCTTATAAAAACCAAAATACAAGCCAATAAATGGGAAATGTATACGGAAGACGCCCCACTGTTAGATTTAATCTGTTTAGATCTCGCCGTAAAACGTAGTCGATAAAATAAAGTGAGAGGCGCGCAAAAATCTTCTTGTCTCATCGCCACCGAGCAAGATTACACATAAAAATGTTAAATGATCTCGAACGCGTATTGAAAAAATACAGGGGAAATGGCGGGAGAAATTGGTTGGAACGCGTTCCACAAAATGCAGTGCAGTGTCTTTACGCGTGTTAATAATATAGTAAGGATGTGGTACTTTAACAAATTACGGAAATTTCTGTCAACCTTTATTATTTTTAGCTGGTAATATTAATAAGCAATGTCATAGCTTGCGTACAATTTAATAAGCCAGCAATAATATTTAAAAATGACAAAAAAAGACTATTGCTTTTATATATTCGTTCTTTTCTTTTTATGGCCTATACTCAGCAGTATCGATAGCTTCCGTGTACCATTATTTAGCGAATACGATGTAATCGGTCTGCGGGGGGCGCGAAGAGTTTGTGACAGTACCTACGACACACCCGCTAACTTGTCGCCTCTGTTGAAATCTAATCTTGACAACTAAAACCAAGCTTACTCCAAAACCCACCCACACCTTCTGAAATCTTCATGATTATACTTATGGTTATATATACAACTTTACACTTGCTTAAAGATGTCAATGAAAGGAGGCGAAGGTAGATATTATTAACGCCAGAAAATATTTTTCATAGACTCACATTAACCCTCAACTAACAAATCAAAATAGCAATATTGTAAAATCACATTGTCTGCATAAACGTGCCAATAAAAATATTCTTTACGATATTACCTTTGGTAGGTAACGATATAAATAAAAGAAGTGTCGTGTCGGAGCGTTCGGTGAGCCAATTGGCTTCGATTATTGCCCCGCGGAGACTAATATCCCTTTCTTTGGCAAATGTTTTTTAGGGAATGTTATTTTTTGGCGCGTCGGTCGCAGATGGCGGCCGGGACTCGTGAAATTGCTGGCGATTGGAGTGTCTCCGACGGCACAGTTGGGATTCGGTAAGTGGGGTCACTTACGTTAAGTAGCCTCTTAGCTGGGCACGTGTTTGCCCCGTGACAGTCACCAGGTGTGTTTCAGAACCGAAGCGCAATTGTGATTGAAATTGCACTCAGTTTTATGTAGGGGTCGTTTTATTAGTTATATCGATTGATAGGTATTGTCCTTTTTATAGCTTCGTTTTGTTAACGAGAACGTAATAGATTTTGGTATTCTTTAGTTATTTTGTAAAAAGTTTTACTATATTGTTTACCGAACCGATGATAATAATGCCCATATAGCTGCCCCGCTTGAACCCCAGAGTGATGTATGATTCTTTTTATCTTGAGAACGTGGTATAACACGGTTAATTTCTACTTAATTTTATTTGTATATATATTCTATAAAGAGGTAATGTTTTTATGGTCGTATGTCAAACTTCACACATAAAATGACAATAAAATGCTTATTTGATTTCAAAAAAATCTTCCACTGACAGAAAGCTACACTATTCTCGAGTGACATAAGCGATGTTACAACCCTATAAACACTAGATCTTTAGGGAAAGCGCGTCAAACCACGAGCCAGGGAGCTAGTCTGTAAATAAATTGCAAATAAAATTGAATTTGTTATCCAGACTGCAGCCGCAAAAGGATCATATCAATTTTATCACAAAATACTAACGGTACAACATTATATATAGCCACCGTCGGCTAATAAGAGTATCTCACAATTACTAACCGTTCGTTGTATCTGAACTGGAACGCAATTTCTAATATAAGAACGGAGGCAAAAAGTAAACAAGGCACAGAGGCAGTTTCCGGCAGATATTAAAGGCATATCTCTCTATTATGAGCGGGAAGTTCTGTAATTTAAGGGTGAGCTCGCAGCGCCACGGCATATGGCGGGTTGCGGAAGGGTTGTGGCTCTACAGGCTCGTAGCAACATCGACATTTTCATTTTAATGTCGATATAGTCAACATCGCTCAAGTGTTCGTAGCCATCGTAGAATACATGACACGTGATTTCGTAGCGATGTTGAGTAAAATATGCGACGGATATTATGCCTCTACGACATTCGTAGCTTGGAAGTTACCAAATATTTACTGAGTTATTTTTAAAAGTGAGCATACATCGTTTTTCAGGATTCCGTAGTTCCAAGGAACCCTTATTATTTAGTTAGTACTAGAAAGTTGTTATTTTGTAGGGGTGTGTAAATCAATGACGCTGACAAAGTGGTAAAATTAAATATGGGAAAATATTTCTTTTTAGGGTATCCCTACATGTGAAGTGGTGATGAATTATTTTCGTCGTCTACCCCATCATGTGCATCGTTGAATAGGTCTTTGAAAATGACTTCGGAGTTGCCAGTACTATTTTTCAATTTAATTCTCCATTTACGAAATATATACTTTAATGCGCAAATTTTTGTGCCAGAATGGCGCCCCTCCCCCCTCTAATGGCAAACTGAAGGCTTAAAAAATCTGGAACAATTCATGATGATAGTGCATTTTATGAACTTCAAAGGAAAATTATAGCAGTTTAGAAAACTTTATTAGTTTAGCAGTAATAGTAGTTGAACTTCAGTGTTCGATAATTTTGTACCACATACAAAATCCTGAGAATAAATCCTTTAAAGTGACCGATTGCTATAGTGGTTAGATGACCGAACTGTTGTCCCGTAGACATCATCATATTAACTTAAGGATGTCCACTAATTAACACAGGCATCTTCCATAGATTTCCACAATGAACGGTCCTTGGCTATTTGTATCCAGTGACAGACTCTGACCAGGTTGTCGGGCCAGTAGGTGTGAGGTCATCCTGCTCAGAGCTCTCCGGTATGTGGTCGCGTAGAAAATCTTTCTTCCCCAATCTTTCTTTGTCTAACTGATAGACCTTTTCTTTAAAAAAAAAAAAAACATTAATTGTTTATAGCTTCTAAAAATATTTTTTAGGTGTGTTAAAATTAATATATATATTTTTTTAATAAAATACATTTCTATCGATAACCTTCTCCCAAGCTCTATCACAGCCGCTCGTTCCTCAGACACAGCTGCAGCACGCTACGGTGCTCGATTATAACTAGCTTAGTGAAGTCGAGCAACGATACATACTCGCACGTTGGAAACTTAGCTCTTTCATTAATGCCGTGCGAGGTTAGCCTGATTTGCAAGATGGCTGAAAGAAAAAAGGTGGAAACGGACTAAAAAAAGCGTGTTCCAATGAAATGTGTAATACAGTTTGGTCACATGTAAAATATGTATCTACCTAATACATATGTAACCGTAATTTATTGAAACTTACTCTGCGTTTATTGCATTGGAAGGTTAAAGGAATTCAAACTCTAGTTCACCCTTTCACACGGTTTACTTTCCAAAACATCAGTAAATGTATATCTTAGTTTAGATATTCTATGAGTTTAGTTGGAGTTAAGCTTGGTAGACTCTATTTTAGGTCACTAGGTCTCTTCAAGGCATACGGTACAGTTTTGAATTTATATGTCTATGTGGGTACTTTGGAATACTGTGGTCTATTTAGTTATTAATTTATTGTACCGTATAAGTATTGTGGTTAATAAATGCTATAGGCAGAAATAAATAATAATAAAGAGGTAGACAATGATTGAGATTTTATTTTTAACTAGCTGTCCCCCGCGGTTTTATCCGGGTTCCCGAGGGATATCACATTTTTCCAGGAAAAAAGTAGCCTTTATGTTATTCCAGGATATGCTCTATCTATGCGCCAAGTTTCATCCATATCCGTTTAGTAGTTTTTGCGTGAAAGAGTAACAATCATACTTGCATACAAATCTTTCCTCTTTATAATATTATATTAGTATTGATAAAATTTAAAATAAAGTTTTGATTTACTTTCATTTTTGTCAGTTTTGATTCACGTCGGATGTTAATAATTTTTTGTTAATGCAAATGGATAGTTTGATTTATGAATCAAATGGGAACTACTTACAGTGCAGCGACTAAAGCGACAACCTAGAAGTGCGCCATATCTAAAAGAAACAAATGAGGGCAAAATTACACACGCAAGTAAATGTGTTTAAGTAAACATTCCATAAAACTTGTTGGAAAATGCAAACAGCTCTAAAATTGGTTGTCAGAAAACATAATGTCGGGAAAGGAAAAGGGTTGGGTTGCATGCCCTTTCCCTATTCTTGACATTTTAAATTGTTTATTTGCGAACAAGTGTCGAGTTATTTATTCAGTGACGCCGGTGCTCGAGTTTGTTCACGATGTTTGGTACTTACATATGCCGAATATTATTTCGCTTAGTCCTCACATGCTTTTATAATCTCTATGCTATGGTAATAACGTCTAAAATTGTGGTTGTTTTAATGAACTATGCAGAACACTGGAGGCTTATGCTCTGGCAGAGCTCTACAAAAGAACTATCTATATGTATGTGATAAAGTAACTACATGGACATAGTAACATTAAGTTTTTAGGCCTAGTAGGCCCACAAAAAGGTAGATGGTCCACCTGGTGGTATTTGGTCACAGCCGCCTATGGACATTTGCAACCAACACTACATCGCTAATGCGTTGTCGACCCTGAGACGTAAAGTTGTTAAGTTTCATGTGCCTGTAATTTCACCAGCCCCTTACCATTCTAACGAAAACACAGTAATATAAGTTTACTACTGCTTCACGGCGGAAATGGGTAAGGTAGTACTTCCCCGGACGGACTCTGCACTAAGAGCTCTACAACTTTTAAAATATATCTGTCTAACTGCCGTTTTAATGAATACTTAGCAATTCTAACCTAATAATAAGTATGGAGATATGAATGGATATATTATGAAATGGGAAAGACCTTCACTCATTAAAGTAGTGGAAGAGAGGTGGAGGTTTCCATAATACAGGCTCCTTAGGCAACTTAGAAACGAGTTTCTCCTGCAAACTGTAATAATATAACGTATTATAAAGTAATTTTAAGCTTTGTTCTAAAATATCTATAGTATAATACCAAGCTAGTAACTAGAAAGCAAAGAAACATTTATTATTATTATTAAGTATCCTATTTTTGTAATATGGTAACATTTTCAAAACAAGTAATATTAAAATTTTACATGTTCGATCCTTTTAAACAATAACTTATCTACGATTTCTGTATTAGGTGATTTCGAAGTAACATTTTGAACACATGTTACCACTGATTAGTTACGCACGTGATGAAAAGGGGTAACATAAAAAGTGAACAATACTTTTTTACGATATTAAATATTCTACAATTTGGGTAACGTAGATTTCTACATAATAGGTTTGTGTCTGCATCTAAACTAATATTATAAAGACGAAAGATTTGTATGTAAGTATGTTTGTTACTCTTTTACGCAAAAACTATTAAACGGATATGGATGAAACTTGGGACATAGATAGAGCATTTCCTGGAACAACATATAGGCTACTTTTTATCCCGGGAAAATGTGATATCCCTCGGGAACGCGGGTAAAACTGCAGGGGACAGCTAGTTAATCAATAAATATTATTCTCGGACTTTTTTTTTATACGGCCAACTGCCAAAAATGAGCAGAGCCTTGTACTATGGAAACCAGTCAACTGCTATCTAACTATAGTAGTTTTTTTCTTAAAACATACTTATTGCTTCAGTAACTTTGACTTACAAATGCCCTCCGTGAGCCTAAACAATATACCTAAATGGTTTTGAATTTCGAATATTGTGTACGTTTATTTACACTTAGACAGAAAAATAGGATATGTTCATGCACACCAATATGTTTGTTCTGGGTGGGAATCGAACCTGCAACCTATGGCGTAGCACTCAGGCTGCCAAACCTTCAAGCTAACCATCAAAATTAAACTACAGGACCCGATAACAAACAAGGTTGTCGCCAATTTCCACTACTTCGCCGATATCTGACGGATTATTGACTTATAACAGAGGACATTTCTTGGAAAAATAAGCATGGTGCAACTCGAGTAGGTGAGCAACTGCTTCCAACACCACTATATAAATACAATACCCAGCAATTAAATGTGGTATACCTACATACTTAGAATAAAATAGAAGTAAGCCAAAATAAGGAGTGCTAAGGCGGCTCGAGAGTTCACGAGGCAGCCGCAGCGGCGGTCACGTGGGTAACCTGCAATTGTCAGCGGCCGCGACCGCGTGATTAGCTCACCCGAGTCAACCGTATTGCCGCTCATTTTGTTTTGATATGGCCCAACACACAGCCCGTACTCGCACCCGCACCCGCACTTTGGCGTCTGTGGCCACACGACATGTTAGTTGCGGGTCGCAGTTACGAGTATGAGCGGTTTGCGGTCAGCCTTACCGACTTTGAAGTTCGACTAGTTTCGAAGTCACCTATTTATTATTCACGTATTTATATTCGAATCGAATATTTATCGGTGTTCTATTTATACACAAATGTCTGATTTTTGTGTAATTTTTCGAGTCAGGTGTCGAATATGCAGGGCTCCTATAAGTGTAACAATTTACTAAACTCAATAAGTATATATTTAAAGAATTTGCTACTAAAGATGTGAGTATGTCTGCCCCGACCTGGGGTTACATTGGTTTATTACAATAGCCCATATACCTTTAAATTCTTATAAGATACCTATTCAAAAACAAACAACGATCATTGTTCAGTATTATAACTAGAATACTACAAGTAGACTAATATAAGACTTCATAGTAGATGAGCATATCCGCGAAATATCTTACAGAAAATCCGCCCGCCCGCCCAAACTTCGATTGAGAACTGTCAAAGTTGCCGCGCTTGCCTGACGCTTCAGCGCAAGCGCGGTTGATAAAGACAGCTTGATAGCTTTCCCGCTTCCTCCGAACGAGGTCTGCGGGTCGCGGCTAACCCTCGGCGCGAGGTTTGCGGCGGGAAAAATGTGTGTTTCGGTGTGCCGATAGCGGAGCGCCGCAGCCCCGCAGCTCCGCCCAGCTCGCCCGCGCCCGCGCCCGCCGCTAACGCGTCTTGAGCCACTTAGTCGCTAAGACGACGCACACACTGCTCGGCGCAGCGTCTTACCGTATCTTCTTATAAGATTTATGTCTTATTCCTTAAAGATGTATCATTGCTCCATTAACATATACTTTATAATCCCGAATTTGCTTGTATCAATGACTATCTTTGTACTAAGAATTAAAAAATAACCTGCAGATCGGGAATGATTGTCGATGTTTGTTGACATGTATTTTTAAAAAGTACAGTTACTATATTCCTTAAGTTGATAAATGCTTATTGTCATGAATTTGTGAATAGTTTTATTAAAATAAGGAAGTTCATTGCAGACGCGGTAATTGTGTCGACTCCTATAATCATTCCAATTAGCAAGTTATGTTTATGGAAGTTGAAAGTTATATGAAGATGTCGGTACAATAGATAATTTTCTTAATAGTCCTGTGAACACTGTCTTAGTTTCCGGCCAGATATGGAGCCGCGAGCTGTCAAAATGGAGTGGAAAAAAAGGCGGGAATGCGGCGTCGCTTTATGTGAAGCTCATCATTGCGCTAGAGGGAGAGGACGCTCTACGGCCTTGTGTATAAGAGTAGGACATCGCACACAACGTGGTTTATAAGAAAACCCAAGACGTTGGGCGTGTTTGGCGGGTGGGCGTGTGGGTTTTATTCACGTAGTGGTGTCTTGCGCACGTGTGGGTGACGTGTACGAGCGTGTGGCCGTGCGGTCGCAGGTGTGTGCGTGCGGTGTGGCTGTGGGCTGTGGGCCGAGAGGTTGTTCTGGGAGCGTACTCATCCTTTTGTCAACGATACGGCGCTATATCGGCTTCTGGCTTTAGTTATTAAAGTGCGCAGTTAAATTTTACGACGATATAAAATTTCCATTGTCGGCTGGCTCGAGGGTGCTCTGAGGTCCTTTATGCGGGATTGCTTGGCTTTGAAGGCACATTTGCCATTATTAACATACATGATTAAAACATCTAATTTGTATTCCAACACAAAATTTGTTTTTGGATCTTAGGAATAACTAATTTATAATACAAATACCAATTTCGTAGACAATTCGAAGAAGATACGTAGCTTGGCTCGTTCCAAAACTTATTATTGGAAAATATAAACTGAAATACAGATGCTAATTAAAATATTCATTAACTTTATGTTTCTCTAGCACATACATATTTCGGAATTCTTTATATAGTTTAAATTTAAAATACAAAGCGAGTTACGAAAAAGATACGAAGTAAACCACATCTCTGGTTCTTATTAAGGCTACATCTTGATTATATATTTTAATTATATATTTCGACATGTTTTTTTTAATGTAGATAATTTTTTTGAAGTCATATATTTTACTATAAGCATATTTCAGATTATATATAGGCACACCTTCATGTCAACTTTTGATATGATTCGAGTCCGCAACATTTATACACTTTCACTATATAATTATACAAGCTGCTTAATTAATTTCCTTCTGAAGTTTATTGCGGTTTCTCAACGTAGAGTTTGTACTCTTATATCATTGAGATTGTAGGTTTGGTAGAGTTAATTTTTTAACATATCACAATGTTTTAATATAAGGAAAGATAATCTATACTTATACAATCAATATTAAAGATATTTTTGTGGTATGAAATTAGTATAAAATGTTGAGTGCCATGGTGCCAAAATAAAGGCAATGATGAAATCTATGATAAAAAGACTTTTTTTTTCGACATTCGGAGCTAAAAATGCAAACAAGCGTTAGATGGATAGGTCTTTAATACTGAGAAAATCCCATGCAAGCCGTGTATGGCAACATATGGCTGGAGCGGAGAGCGTTCACGTATCGCATGCTTGTCCCGCACCTAACTATCTCTTTTAATACTTATTTGTACCCTGACACGCACACAGAGGCACCGATCCCCCCGTGTCGCGTCACTGCAGCCTTTCCCTGTGTGGGTGGACTTCTTTCGCCGTGCCTCTGTGTGCGGGAGAATTTCTTTCGAGACGTAATAAGGGGACCGTTTCTTTCCCGCTAAGGTTTTAATGTCGACCACGTTTCGGTGGCGGACGCGCGCGCTTTTCCACGGTTACCGGGCGAAACTTTTTTTTTCTATGCTGTGCGGACTAGTGTTTTGTGTTGGATCGTGGATTTTTTCAGACTTTTTTTTATGAGGTATGAAAACTTTTTTGTGTTAAAAATATTTTGTTACAAATTGTGATTATAAACGATGTTAGTTGTAGGATGAAAATTAATTAGCAGAAAGTTTGCGTTAAGTCCGCAGAGTCGAGTTAGTTGGAGCGGTAAAGGGCGGGCGGCGGGGCGCGGGGTTTACTTGCCTGTTGTTTTCCCAAAAACCGCAGGCTCATTAGCCTCGGCGTACACTACGCCGCGACGATTAAACTTCCAAGATCACGTTGATATCTCACATAAGTGGCGTGTTGCGTACCTTCGTCATAACTGTGATTAGATAAGATATACTTTTGTTTATGTTATACTTTTATAATTGAAATTATGTGATGAATACAGAAAAAAAAAAAATGATATAAATAATTAATTAATCCCTGCAATTACTTTAATACATTTCATTAGAACCTTTTTTAGCTCTTTTGTGTCCAGTTCTAAAGATTTTTAATTATAATATAAAATTATAAGAAATACTAATATGACAAAGTGAATTAAAATATAAATACTTCGTAGGAAACTCGAAGAGAACTACGAAATACAAATAAGAAAGCGGTAGGTATCACTTTTCGAGATTAGTTACAGTACATTTCGTTGAAATAGAGTATATAAGAGTATATATTGTTACCGATTTTTATTTATAATGCTATTTTTTCAAAAGGAGATTTATTTACCTTTGAGCTTGAGTTTAATTTAATTTTAAACTTAATTGAGCAAGACACCGGCACAGTACAATTATCTCCTATTTAAGTAACCCAAGAGGTGAAAACTTGTTTAAAAGTAAGCGCGAACTCCCATTAGTGTGGATGTAGGCATCCCTAAAGTTTCACCTGTAATTGTCGCCATGCGTGCGTAGGGTGGCCACCGAGTTAACGTTTTTATAAACATTTTCCTCAAAATAAAAATAAAATCTCATAAACCGTCATACGATTTCTTATGTTACCGACGTTACGATATTTTTAATACCCCTAACTCTAAATATTATAATCCATCACTGGGGTATAATTTAGATCAGCCCCCTTATTCAGCTAATACAAACTTCGTAGGCGAGCCGCTTCACAGAGGCCTCGGGAGTTTAATTTTTCTTAAATAATCGAGCCCCAGGAAGTTAATCATAAAGAAAAAGCATATTAAGTAAAAAGATAAATTATCAATAAACATATTATTTGAGCTAAAGCTATCCTAGTACCCTAGATGACCAAGAACATTATCCGTTTCCTTTAATTTTTTCTAATGTAACATTTAACAGGTGATGAGGATTACGACCTGCTTTTTAATGTAAATTAAGTTAGGTGTAGGTTACTATGAATGCCTGTCATCTGTTTTGTTCACCAATAAATAAATAAAATATTACATGGATCCGTGGGTCGTTGAAATGGTTGCCAATCACTTCAGTAGAAATATTTAATTAAATAAATTATTTAAGCTTCTAATGAAGATCTTCAAAAGCATGCGTGCAAAAATTTAATCAATTAATCCGGAGGCAATAAATCGAATACCAATAACATCGCGGAGGGAGGCTGTAAGATAATACCTTTGTACATTCGCCGACTAGGGTGGCAAGCATTGTTAGCGAGGCTCGGCTTGTTGTTTGCACGACCTTTGAATTTGGAACTTGGAACATTTTGAATTTTACACGATCTTGTTAGAGCCCACGCAGGAGACGTTTAATGACATCACGGTAATAGAATTAAATCAGCTAACTTTGTTTGCTAATTCAGACGTTAAGTACTCGAACGAGATCTGATAAAAATTATGTATGCGGCTCCTTCACTAAGAATACTAAATAATTAACTGGCAGGCCCTAAAGATCTTTGTGTAGCTGACGATTTAAATTATGATACACAGATTTGGATTACGATTACGCATAAACCCATCCAACTATACCTACA
The DNA here is from genome assembly GCA_907165245.1 of Habrosyne pyritoides. NCBI lineage: Eukaryota > Metazoa > Arthropoda > Insecta > Lepidoptera > Drepanidae > Habrosyne > Habrosyne pyritoides. Next base: position 4,849,353 of record OU015600.1, on the reverse strand, counting down.
GTTACAAAAAAAAATAAAACGTTTAGGCACCATTTCATTTATCTAACACTAGCTGTCCCCCGCGGTTTTACCCGCGTTCCCGTGGCATGTCACATGTATTATACATATAAACCTTCCTCTTCAATCATTCTATCTATTAACAAACCGCATCAAAATTCGTTGCGTAGTTTTAAAGATTTAAGCATACGAGTACATAGATCACAGAGAAAGCGACTTTGTTTTATACTATGTAGTGAGAAAAAATCTTACTTACCTAATTATGTAGTTATACATTAACTATTAGACACGACTTCGGATAGTGAATATTAAAACACTTGTGAAGTTTCCTTCAGGGTTAAATTCGATCTAAGAGAGAAAGTAAAATAGTGCTTAAATATTGTGTTCCTTCGTAAATGAGCAGTAGAAATGTAGGTGGAATATTGGCGGCTTTAATGTACACCTAATTAAATATTTATAGGGAAGTGTGTGCTATTAGCTGATCTGAGCGCCTTAATGAGAATGTCTTATCTCATATATATATATCTTATATCAACACTAGCTATCCCCCGCGGTTTTACCCGCGTTCCCGTGGGATGTCACATGTATTATACATAAAAACCTTCCTCTTCAATCACTCTATCTATTAAAAACCGCATCAAAATCCATTGCGTAGTTTTAAAGATTTAAGCATACATAGGGATATAGGGACAGAGAAAGCGACTTTGTTTTATACTATGTAGAGATTAACACAGGCGCGGATCCAGCCCACAAAAAAGGTTGTAGTCACAGCAATCCGAAAATCGGCCAAGTGTGATTCGGAGTATCAACTCGCTCATGATCGATATTGTACATTCCTACACAGAAGATTTTTATTTTATAAAGGCATTGGATATAATATTATCAGGCTATCGACCTCATTAGACCGTGGAAGTGTGAAGTCACAAGTCTATTAGCGTTGTGGGCTTGCCCTTCGTGCCCTCAACGGTGGATCCGCGCTTGCATTAACATAGTAGGTTTGTATTAAAAATGAAGCGTTATATGTAATAATATATTATTTATTACTTTTTTTTATGCCAAGTGAGCCGGGTAATACACGGTCCACCTGATGGTATGTGGTCACCGCCTCCTATGGACATTTGAAAATACGTTCTCGACCCTGAGACGTGAAGTTCTTCAGTGTCATGTGCTTGTCATTTCACCTGCCCTCTTACATTCCTTACCGAAACAGTAATATAAGTGCAGTGCTGCTTCACGGCGGAAATTGGTTAGGTGGTAGTACTTCCCCGGATGAACTCTGCACTATGAACTCTACTACTTTTACCTACTATGGAAACTCCTTAATTTTCTTAGTAGGTAATTGTTTTGAAGTGTAACTACTTATGAGAGGGCTTTGAAATTCTGATCCGCAACCTTTTTGTGTGATGAAAAACAAATGAATGAAAAACAAAATCTATGCTATTATTATATCAAAAGTGATTGATGAATAATTAAAATGTTTCCCTGTAATACAACAATTTCACTCCTATCCCGTCATATACAGGTGTTACAAAACTACCCGTAAAGCCGAAAGGAGGTTAAATGGGGCCTTATAACGAGTCCATTCACAATATTTAAGAAACGTAGTAACGCTGTAACAACACACCCAAAAAATTAACAAAAAAAACTGAATTTTATGACTGAAAAATAGAAAAACTATTAAAGTAGAAAATTATTAGGTAAAATAGGTACGTAGGCCTTTCTGTTAAATAATCTGGTTCCCTGACATGACAGCTTACTAGGGTTGTTGACTTTGATAATCTTTATATATAAAAACAAATCCCTATTTCCCTTTCGCTAATTAATTTTTTGTTGTGTTTGTTATTGTCAGTAGAAGGTTCTTATGAAAAAAAAAAAATTTGAAAGTTGCGCGGCAATTTAGAAAATTTAAAAAAACTTAACGACTTTACTAGCGCTTTTGACAATATAAACTTTGTTAATGTAACCTGTTTGACTTTATTTTCTGTCCTTTGACAGAATGCGCGCAAATATTGTTTAAAATAGGGGCATGGGTCGGAATTATATTGATAAAATAATTAATTTATAATTTCTATATAATTAAGTGCACATTTCACAGTCGATTCAATCGGAATACTCGATTTCAATATTCATAGTTAAGACAGGACAACGTCTGTCGGGTCAGCTAGTTAATTATATTTTTACGGGATATTTTGTAACATGTTGTATATAAAAAGAAAAAACATATATTTATGCACCTATTAGATTGTAATAGTAGATTTTTAGAGTAGTAGAGCTCTTAGTGCAGAGTTCGTCCGGGGAAATACTACCACCTTACCCATTTCCGCCGTGAAGCAGTAGTGCAATTGTATTACTGTGTTTCGGTTAGAAAGGTAAGGGGGCCGGTGAAATTACAGGCACATGAGACTTAACAACTTCACGTCTCAGGGTCGACAACGCATTGGCGATGCTCCTAGTGTTGCAAATGTCCATAGGCGGCGGTAACCACTTACCATCAGGTGGACCGTCTGCTTGTTTGTCGACCCAAGTGGCATAAAAAAAAAAAAAAAAAAAAAATAATAATAATTATATCGAAAAGCCAATTTAATTATAAAATATATTTACAACACAATGTCAGTACAAGTCAAAACGTCGTCTAGTGTTACCCTCAACGCGGCTGAGGCTGACGGCTCAGGATTTTAATAAATGACGTCACATGCGCCGCATTCCACGCGATTCCTATTTAACTGCTTGATTGTACCCGATGTTGTTTATTGTCACAAGTATTGCGAGGGTCGCCGCTTTATTGTTTTTATCGTATGAGTAGAAAAAGCTTTATAGTCTGTGAATTATGCGCACAATAACTTTTAGAAGATGTTCACTCAAGTATTACAAGCCAAATCATGCTATGATCAATTTTAAGATTTCGTCCCAACATAAAAAAAATAATGGTTCTCTTCTCTGTTGTATCATTTATTAATATTTTGATTCCTCCATAACCTGCTCCAAAATTAAAAGATTGCGAGATTTAAGTTCGAAAATAACTAATAATTCAAGATAGTATTACTCGTACACTCATTGCCCGATAGTATCTCGCAATTGCATCGGTACATCAAGAATGTGAAATTAAGGTGCCTTTTGCTAAACTGCCAGACATTTAGTTACCTTTGAACGCAACCTTGCTGCTCAGCCATTACATTCAAAACGCGTTCCGACTTTGAAATCAGGAAGTCCGAGTGACGGTCCACACCGCCTCCTAAGACTGTCCATTTGAATATCTAAGCCACGTAGGGCAGGACACGATCGGATATTACATTTGCTAACCCATTTGTACCCGTCGCTGGTCGTAGGACGATCATTATCCGTGTCCGACCCGTCTCCAGGGACCGCCCTCAGGAATTCGTGTCCCTTGCTATTGATTCCCTTCACATTCGCTCCTCTTTAAAATTGGGCTGATAATAGATGTTATTGGCAGTCGAAGGGTTTGGCGCGTTTTATTATTCACGCAGATGTGACGCCATTATGAGATATCTGAAATTCTTTGAAATGAAATGAGGGACGAATTTTATTTTGCAATAATGCTGAAAAGTTTGACGAAAATCAAACTAAAGCCCTTTTTAGAATTTAAATTGAATATTCAATTTAGTCTTCAATTAAATGTGTGGCGTGAGTGATATTATCTATATGACAGGCCAGTTGGCTTGGTGGTTAACGCTCTGACTGCCAAACCTAAGGTCGCGGGATCGATACCCACCCAGGACAAACATTTGTGTGCATGAACATGTGTGTTTGTTCTGTGTCTGGGTGTAAATATCTATATAGTATGTATTTAGAAAAAAAAGTAGTATATGTAGTATATCAGTGATCTGGTTTCCATAGTACAAGCTCTGCTTAGTTTGGGACCAGATGGCCGCGTGTAAAAGAATGTCCCAGGATATTTATTATTATTATTATTATTATTATTATTTATTATTATATAACAAATATAGCCACTCTTGGTAGTAACTTAGGTTAGATTCTAGATTGAGCTGAATGTATTGGCGAGTTCTTTATTAAGATGTCGTCGAATGTTGGTCATTCTGACATATGTCAATTGTGATATAACACACTTATTATTATATTAAAAAAAAGTAGTCAAGTGAATCGCAACCGTAAGTCTTTGTGAGTTGTAAGGCCATCATATACAGATAGATACTTCTAATGTAATGTATTAATAAATATATTTGGTCAGTAGTTTACCTACTCCTGTGTAAGTTAAACCTATCTTGGTTTGAAATTCGAATACACATAAGACACTTTGGTAAAAAACATAGATAACAAATAAAAACAAAAACGATTCAAATCCATCGAAGCGTAAAGTTTTTATTAAAAATATTGTCCGAATGTTACCAGAGAGCAGTGAAACAGAAATGGTCGGTGTAATGTATCTTTACCCCATTCACCGGGTTCCTTTGTGGAAGGGTGCAGGGCCTGGTAACGAGCATTACCCACTTGTAGGGCCCTACATACCCGTACATGCTTTATTATTTACGACCTTTGCCCTTTATGTTTGTTTTTACGCTAAGATTTTATTGCTATTCTATTCATGAGTTAAATCCGTTCTGAAATCACAGCTTTTATCTTTAAATTTAATTATTTTAACGAAATTGAATTGAATTGTATTTTTTTATACTTTGATATTGAGTTGCTTTATGTCAAGAAATAAGTCCTATGTCCTATATTCTTTTTCTCAGAAAAGCAAGTGAAACCAAGGGGTGGAAGTTTGCAAAATAAAAGGTAGACGGGAGCTATAATTTATATGCTTATTGATTTGGTAAAATTCTTGTAAATCCATATTTCATACACTACTAAAACCTATAGGTACCTAGATTTTATACCTACTACTTCTTTGTTATGTTAAAGGCAGGCAACGATGCTTTGCCAGTTCCAATTTCAAAAAAGGTATGAAAACTTCTTGATGTCCTCATAAGCTATAATAACAAGGGAAGATTAATTCAATTTATCTTTTTTATGATTATAAGTCAAACGTATTTGTGTATCAACAATATCTACACGACTTTTACGAGTGAAATCAAAGCAAACACGGTGAAAGGCAGTAAAAGACATGTCGGGGCCTCACCCCTTGCCTGCCGGAATTAAGTTTAACATCCCAATCGACATATCGTATTTCGCGAGCGTATAACGGTCTATTTGTACGCCTCGGGGATGTGGGGAATACCGCGATCTTATAAGTGTTATTGGCAATGTGCTATCAGTCATAGACAATACGTACCTACTGAACTGAATGTAGGTTCAATTCATTCGTTCGTAACCATTCATTCTCCACAGAATATTAAAAGGAAATCCGAACTGTATTTTGGATTTGAATACTACAAGCACTATGAAGGTCATAAATAAATGCATTGAGGTAAACATTCTTAACTAAAAAACTTACGTTTTAATGTGTTTTTTTATCAGAAGAAGTTAGAAAGATTAATTGGCGATGGGGATCCTACTAACTTAATATTATAAATGCAAAAGTTTGTGAGGAAGTATGTATGGATGTTTGTTACTCTTTCACGCAAAAACTACAGAACAGATTTGGATGAAACTTGGCATACAGATAGTTTATAACTGGGATTAACATAAATTATACATTTTATCCCGGGGGACAGGTGGGAATGAAAACAGTTGTAAGAAAGCGAAAAATATAATGTTAATATGACAAAACTAGCTACGCAAGACTACGATACAATTTTTTGTTGCTATTAGAGTTTTAGTATCATTTTAAATTGTCAATATTGAAACGAATATGTGCAGAGAAATACTAATATTTTATTGTACTCGGTTGATTTGCTCCCCCGAATCCGTGCGCCCTGTTCTTGATTGTGCGTGCTCTTTCCACGCGGAAGTCACTTTGATGCTTCACACTCCATTGTCAATAAGTAACCTATGAAAAGTTCAAAGCTGTTCATACTCCCTTTACGTTGGTATATATACTTACTAGGAGTTAAAATTACTAAAGTGAAGTCAAAGTATTTTTGTTTATTTGGGGATCCATACCAACATTGTCAAAAAAGGAACTCTTATGATGATTCTACGTTGACCGTCTATAAGTCACGGGAATTTTCTCTAGCAATTACATATTACTAGCTGTGTCCCGCGGTTTCATCCACGTTCTTGGGATAAAAAGTATCCTATGCCCATGTCCATACTATAGGCTATGTGTGTGCCATGTTCAGCAATATTCAGTCGTTTAACCGTTAAAAGCGTTACAAACAAACAAATAAATAAACAAAAAACAGGGTGTGTAGTAAAGGCAAAATATAAGTGAAACTTTTGTATTACGTGGAAACATTTTAATTATTCATCAATCACTTCTGAATAGCATAGATATAAGGTTGCGTATCACAATTTCAAAGCCATATATACCATAAGAAGTACATTTTAAAAAAATTGTTAGGATTAGGATATGACTCTCTCTATATTCATTTGGCGTTTCCTAGGATGCTTGTTTACTTGTTTAAATGATATTGTTAAGGATGGGTAGCTACTTTCTAAGGTGCAAAGCTACGACGTAGCATTAGATATTGTGATTAGAGTTCCGTACCCAAAATGGTGTCGACGGGTCTCTTTAACTAAGGCTCCGCTGTCTGTCCGTCAGTCTCTGTCACAGGGCTGTATCTTTTGAACCGTAATAAGTAGACACTTGAATTTTTTACTACTATGGCCATATAAAAACAATATAGTAATCACTACATAGTATAAAACAAAGTCACTCTCTCTGTCCCTATATCCCTATGTATGCTTAAATCTTTAAAACTATGCAACGGATTTTGATGCGGTTATTTTAATAGATAGAGTGATTGAAAAGGAAGGTTTTTATGTATAATGCATGTGACATCCCACGGGAACGCGGGTAAAACCGCGGGGGACAGCTAGTAAATAAATATAATAAAATCAAGGAATCGTGTTTTTTTCGGCGTTTTGTCAAATATTGTTAGATGGTAAAGAACGCTTCGAGTGAATATCTAACCTCGCTTTTTTTGTTTAGATCAGTTTTGGTAGCAAAATTACTATCTTAGAAGTGCAAAATAGTATCTTTTCATCCTGAGAGCATTTACAGTATCCAAATAGTAATATGTTAATTTAAAAACATACGTAAATGAAAGTCTGTAAACATTCCTAAAGTGTTATTAATTAGATGTATTCTCCTTTTTATACAGATTAACGCTTTAATATGACGTTTAAACCTTCAACAAGTCATCACACGCAAAAATCAACATTCAACACAAATGTCGAACTCGTTCTTATTGAAAAAGTTATGTGACGGATATTGTGACCTGCATAGACTGTAATGTATGAGAGTTATTAACGTGTAGTAAGACTTATGGACGATGCATCTATCGAGTGAAGTGAGTTCCACAACGAGTGGGCTGGGGCACGAGGCGCCATCTTCTAGTTACGGCGGTGGTCTACCGAGCCAGCCGCTTACGGCTGAGCTACTGGCGGAAAGAACCCTGGAAGGCCTGCTGGCGGACCATCCGGGGGAGCTGGTGAAGACTGGAAGCCCACATGTGGTGAGTTGTATGAATTTAAATGCTGTTTGATAACCAAATTCTGACCTTTAAAGTTGGTCGATTGTGGTTGAACATTGTAATCTAATAAAAAGTATTGTATACATTACAGCTAGGTACACAAAACATACACACATATTCATACTCACAAATGTTAGTCTCAGCTAAGAATTGAACTATGTGTATGACAGGCGTAGGAGTAAGTGACCAACCAGCTCGTAGAAGAATTGTTATCATTTCTCTTCTTTCCAGGTATGCACAGTACTCCCCCCACACTGGCGTTCAAACAAAACCCTGCCGGTAGCGTTCAAGGTGGTGGCCCTAGGTGACGTCGGGGACGGAACCCTGGTTACGGTCAGAGCGGGGAACGATGAAAACTGCTCCGCCGAGCTGAGGAACTGCACGGCAGTCATGAAGAACCAGGTTGCAAAGTTCAATGACCTGAGATTCGTCGGGAGGAGTGGAAGAGGTATGATTTATTGCTTTTAGTTTAGTTACTTTAAGTCACATATTTACCTTTACAGTTTCAGTGTATATAATACAGTTTATTTGACCTAGACTTCTAATATTATTGATGCTATAGAGCTAAGTAGCTCTGTAACGGCTCAACGGATTTTAATCAAATTTGGCATCCAGATAAAACATGTTTAGGAATAGCACTTTTTAGCCCAGAAAATGGTTAGATCCCACAAAAACACGGATAGGACGGAGGTGGAGTTCCAGCAAGACTTCTAGAAATTCTTCGCATAGAAACTTACTTGCGCAGATGAAAATATTCAAAGAGGACCAACCTAACACGTCCCCGTTAGAATGACAAGTTAAAAATTAATTAATATTTTCTATAGCTATATATTCTACAATTCACATACAAATAAAACGTAGGGTCTAAAACCATGTAAAAATTCATCGTTTAAAAACTGTCAAAAGAGGTTATAACATGGCCGATGAGATTTTAAGTTTGATATAATGTTGAGCTTCGAACCCTATTCATTATGGATGCAATATACTCGTATACCCATTTGTATAGTAAACATAAGGTAAGAGGTACCTATCCTAAGCTGTTTAAAGATTTATCGCATAGATTTTCGTACAGTAGGGCCTTAACAGATCAATTACCCCCATTGACTTAATATTCCAACAAAGAGAAGACCTGTTGAAATATTCAGAAGCCAAGGCGCCCAGGGGCTTTGTTTTTGAGAGCTCACTCGTGAGAGGGGACTTTTTATGAGTAGATGTCTGCATTATCGTAAACATCCATACCTACATGTAAATAATATTGTTTAAAATGTTTTCTTTTTGAGTCGATGCTGGCTTATAATTTATTTTCTTTGTATCATTCATATTATTCTAATCGTAAATCGTACGTATTAAACTAAACAATAGACTTAAATACCTTACTATTATTATGAGAATACATTAATATTATACTATCCAAAAAAGCGAAGCCGCGGCTCTGTAGGAAGCTACTATAGGATAGATTTTGATTGCCGTGATCTCGAAGTGACATTTACTCTTAAAATATATTTCGCATCTTAATCTTTTGATCAGACATAAGGTAATTATGCGCAAAGAGACGTCAATTTTATGCACAATGCAAGCATTAGTAATTACTTTAAAAAATGTAATTTACGTAGTCATTATCCGCGTAAAGGTGTAAAAGCTATCTATACTAATAATATTGTAAGAGGAAAGATTTGTATGTAAGTATGTTTGTTACTCTTTCACGCAAAAACTACATAACGGATATGGATGAAACTTGGCACATAGATAGAGAATATCCTATCTGCTATAAGCTAACGTATACATATTAAAAAAAATAGTAGTATCTGTAGCGAAGAACTGCGAATTGAGTGCGCGGTCAACCGCCTTTGCGTTGGCGTCGCGACGTCTACACTTGTGGTGATTCTATACGCGACGATTAGTGGCCGATTAAACAACGGTTATAGCGTATTGTGCCATTATAGGCTTTGAACAATTATGTACTCTGTTCCGTCGAGTTTGAGTATCAAATACCTTGTAATCCATGACAAGTATGAGAATTTGTCATATTTATTACATATTTCCGATTTCTAGGGGATTTGCGGCTTATTTCACTATTAATGAATATTCTGGGGTAATTCTTAAACACGGGCTTCAGATCCCAAATCAAGCAATGCTCGTACTATGGAAACCAGATAACAGATACATTACAAATAAGACTACCTACTACTTTTATTCCAATTTCAACTTTTGTACATATTTACACCCAGACTGAGAACAAACAGATATATGTATTTGTCCTAGGTGGAAATCGAACCCACGCCCTGCAGCGCGGCGGTCAAGATCTTTAGTGTATATTGACACGCAATTATTGTAAAACAATTATAATGACAAGGCTTTTAAAATGGTTCAAACTGAGGGAAGCAATGTGGTGGAGCACTTTTACCACTTCTCAATTGAGGATCTTTTTACTAGTATGAAAGTGATACTTTGAACTTTAACCCTTTACCACACGCTAAGTTCAATACCATCTTATTTATCATTTTAGTAATGAACACATTTTTTTCATTAAAACGTATTATTATAAATGCGATAGTTTCAATGTATGGATGTTTGTTACACTAGAACGAATCTGCATGAAATTGGGCACAGAGATAGATCATGGTCTGGAATAGTACATTGGATTTTATTATTATTATTATTTCATTATTAGACTGGCAGTTGATTCAACTGATAAGTGCGCTAACCTGTTGTTCTCTGCTAGTTAATCTTTTCACCCCGGGAAAATATAAGATCAGGAACGTGGGTGATAGCTAGTTCAAAAAATATTAATGTTTTAAATATTAGTTTAAAATCGTTTCTGCAATGCAATCAAGTAAATGAAGCGATATTTTTCAAACAATTCCTATAGCTCGGCATAAACATCGAAACGCACGAGCAAACTTTAAGTTTGGGGTCGCAAACATACAGGAACATTGGCGAACTGTAAACTTGCCTCGCATCTCATATTCAAATAGTGCAGGGGAGCTAACGAAGCGGGTGGTGGAGGCTGCCCCCCTTTATGGGAAGGGGATGTAAGAAATATCAACTTAACTCGCTACAACTGTGTCATGTCGTGTTACAATGACATTCTGTAGTTTGGAGGAAAACAATGTGGAGTATTTAGAAAATGTTTTATACAATTTTGTATTAACACTGTCATTTTCATAAAGGTACTCAAAAATGATTATACTAAAGATTTTCTAATCATAAATACCCCCTGTTTAAGAATTCTTAAAATAAAAATCAAAGTTTGCTGCGTCCAATCAATCGATTAAGGTCCAATAATGTTGATTTGTGTCCCCAAAATTGTAGAACGAGAGATCTCATTAAAATTTCCATAAACAAACAAAAGCTTTCGGGTAGCGTGTACACGAAAAAAACCAATATAGCCTCGAGCGGCGGGAAAGTGGAAAAGAAGTTAAGAGGTGTCTATTTGTCACGTTCCTTCCTGAATAACGCTCTGCTTTCCAATTAAGGGTAAGCGCTCTCTTTGTTTATCTTAAATTGCGAGAAAATCTCACTCAAATTATCGAGCAAAAGGACAAAGAGGGGATCGGTGCCCTGTGGAACATAACTTTTGTTTCGTTCCAGATAAAAAGTTGCGTATCTAACGCCGAGGGGCACGCGGCCGCGCGTACGGGGCGCGGGGAATTTTTAATAAGCGAAAAATTTAATGAGGCCCCCGACCACTTTTTTGCTTCGGTTCGTCCTGTCAGCTGACTAGGGACAGCTTTCACTTTTGATATTGCCGAATTATTAATTACGACCAGGGGTCTTCGTGAAATTCTTAGATTTTTTAATAACGCAAGATATAATTTAATAATAATATCTATGACATAATTTTCCCCAAGGTTTTGACAGATAACTAAATAGGGTCAAAGTTATCGTACATGTATCAATATGGGTTTTCATACCAATAAACAGCCATGCCATAAAATTAACATCTTTAATTTTGTCTCAACTCTAATTTTAAATCCAACCTAACTGAACTCGACGTGATTGTATACCTTATTATACCCCAGGGAGGTGCAATAAGAGACCAATTTACCGCGCCAGTAGTCAAGGAGCGACATCTGCTAATCGATTGATTGACCCCCACCTTACATCTAGCGAGCGATATAAAATACACCCCTGGTTGTTTGTCCCAGTCGATTCCATGCGTAGACTCCTTAATTGCCCGTTTTAAAGTATTATAGGGTTTTAATATGTTGTGAATTGCATTTATATTATACAGAGGATATTTGAGACTAGACAGGGTTGTTATGTTAAGACGGAAAGTTTAACATCTTTTATAAATACGTAAATATTACAGAGTATGAGATATAGTCGGTGTGTTTATAAAATAACTACATAGTATAAAACAAAGTCGCTTTCTCTGTCCCTATATCCCTATGTACGCTTGAATCTTTAAAACTACGCAATGGATTTTTTTAATAGATAGAGATTGAAGAGGAATGTTTTTATGTATAATACATGTGACATCCCACGGGAACGCGGGTAAAACCACGGGGGACAGCTAGTATCATATAAATCAAACTGTCAATTAATGTTTGGTATCGTAACTAGTAAGACAATTATTTATTAATTATGATTTAATTATTATTTTTGTTCCAACTTTGAAAATTATATCAGTAAAATATTAAACAGACACTAACACAAACACACAAGAGAGCTCTTCTAAAATAAGACAAAGTCGTCTCCTCACGGCAGTTAACCAAACATTGTTGGTAAAACGACACAATAGGCTCTTATACGCCCTTCCAGCGTTACACACCTCGTGTTTCCCTCCCTCGGAGGGCCAAAGAGAATTATTTTTGTATAAAACCGTGGCGAAAAAGATCTCGGCCTCACCTTTCGTTATTAACTGGAGAGGTTCCCCTTTGATGCACTGCCGTCTGCCTCTACCCTTAACAACTAATGATTTTAGAGCCCCGTTTCTAAAGCCTCTTGTCGGATATGTTATGAGGGTAATTTCGGATATAAATTAGCATTTGAGATAATATTATGTTAATTGAGTGTATTAGATATAAATAAGGGTGCGATAGAGTCAGTAGTTTATTGAGTGACGCTTAATAATGGTTGTCTTTGTAAAAGGATAAATAATGTCCGGTAATTTAAACTATAGCCATAGACTTTTTTAATGTCAATTTCATAAAAAGAACAATGTGATTGGAATTTGATATTATTTCAATTATAAATACAAGTATGTTATATCAATATAAAGTTCGATTACTTCTCGCTATGCTCTAGTTTTAATATTTAAAATTATCTTTATCTTCAGCAGGTTGCATAAACAAGGAACTACAGCTACCATCCCCATATTTCAAAATGAATTTTTATTAATTTAAAAGAGAAGCTGTCGGTGGGCGCAAAAAATTCATAAGCGAAATTGAGATGAGCGTGCGACTGAGATGTAGGTATGCGACGTCTAATCAAGGAGAGGGACAGAATGAGTTTCTTTACGGTTTGCCCGTCTTTTTGGAGTTGTTCTCTTTTCCGTTTTTAATTATTGAACCACTCATTCCTAATTATTGTTATTAGCGCTGGGGAGAGTGGTGAAAATTGAGGGTCTCGCCGAGTAATATTGACCGCTCGGCTTGAGGTGCGTCTCGGGGGTACGTTTTTAATTGTGCTCACTTTGACTTTTCCTCTTGTTCTTTTGAGACGCTTCAATAAACTTGGATTTTACGGTGTCTCGCTTGTATTAGGAACGTTTTATTAGCGAGGGGTAACATTTTCATATTGCCTTTTCAAAACAAGCCCGATGGCCGTCTCCGCGTCGAATGTACGTATTCATAGGTGCGTATTCAGTCAATCCGCTAATGTCCCTAATGCGTATCGGGGCGCATTACGTATTTTATATCCAAATTGCCGTTCTCTAAGCTGAAAATCCCCAGTAAGCCATGAAACCGAGATCAAAGGAGCTCCCACCCATTACGATTGTGGCTCATTTTTTATTTAGCCGGGAGAGGAGAACTCTTATCTTAACGCTGCTCCTACCTACTTTATGACGTTATAAAGCTGATTTTTAATCTGACGTACCCGGGAAATTGGGAACAATTCCATTTCGTTTGAATTTTATTTTATGTATTTTCGGGATATTAGCTGTTAATACCGGTTGTTTTATAGCTTGCTTTTATAGGTTTCTTCGTAAAAATGTATGGGTAGATAAAGGTAAGTAGTTATATTACGCATTGCGAGGGTTAACAATCCATCCCAAGGAAAGGCCTTCATAAACAATCATTTACAAAAAAAAAGGAAAAATACAGGCAAAAACTAAAAAAAAAGTTGAAATACAAATAATCAGAAACATTAAAAAACTACCAAAAAAATTATGGAGCACAATGAACAAAACGAAAATGTTCTCAGAAAAATAATATTTTAAACCTAACAAAATGTATGCAGATGTCACAGATTATGGATAGATGGCGTTACGTGTCTTGAAATAAATGATATAGGTGAAATTGAAAAATGTCTTTACAATTTTTTATAATACATTACATAATATTCATGCAGTATCATAGCAGTATTATTTTATTACTTTTATTTCCAATATACCAAAGGTGTGTTTTTGAGAACAATCAGTGGCGCCCCCTTACGGCGGATATCAATATAAACAGTTTATGAAGTGTGCCACACGTGCACGTGGAATGCAATATGTTAACGCCGCGCCGCGACGCCACTCGCAAGGGAGGGCGCGCGAAAGCCTTTTTATGAATAACTTAATGATTTATGAAGTGCGCACCGAATGTGTTATTTACACTTCAAATCGCGGGTAGCTCGACTTTTTATCATTGAAAGAAATGTCTCATTTAATGAAGATAGAAGTCAAGATTTATACATCGATCTTATAAATAAATATTTAATGCTGTTGGTAAGCGTATCACGTGAAAACAGCTCAACCAATATGGCTATTTTTTACTTACAAATGACTGTAATAGTCCGAATAGGATTTTTAGAAAGAGAAATTGGAAAAGTCTTCCGATAAGTTGAAAGATGTGGGAAAAACTGCACGAGTTTTTTTTTATGGTATCATATTTTGTATGAACTCATGATTCAATGATACAGAAACTAGTAGGGAGTAGCTAGTAAATAATAAAATAAGCTTTATTTTTGTTATTGATAAATAAAAGTGTTTAGTGGGGTTTGTAAGTACATCATATTTAAACGAAACTTAATATTTGTGCTCTATTTTAATCAAATGATTTTAAACATTGATCATGATCTAAAAACTAAAATATTGTGGAGGTAGGTACATAATAATCTCACCACTAGATATATTATATACAACCAGCCATTGCCAGCTTCATTAAACCTTAATGTAAAGTACATGCTTATTGCTCACATATTTGCTTACATTCGTACTGCAAAGCAATTTCTTGGTCTCGCCTTAAGTTCTCGCGGACTTTATGCGGGTTTTATGAAAATAAGCGGGCGGCCGCTCATTTCGGGTCGAGGGGGTGTGGGGGCAAGGTGCGAGGGTCGGGGGCGGGTGTTTATGTCGTTTTCATGGTTCGGAGGACCACCGCGCCGCGGCTTTTGGACTCAAGCCAGACGCCGAAAATGCTAGCATCTCTTTTGTTTTGTGCGCCGCGGCGGAATGTTATCTCGGTCCGTTTCTTTTATTCAGAATATCATTTGGAACGTAAATATGACTCGTGTAGAATGTATGAAATAAATTTATGTGGGATTAGCCACGTCTCACGTGCGCACAGACTTGAGCTGATGTAAACAAAAGGACATGAAATTTATAGATTCGGGAACATTTCATGTTTAGAAGTCACAAAGCCACAAACATTAAAGACTTTACATTTATTTTTAACGTTTCACTTACTTAAGCATATACTTAAATAGCTGTCTTTATTGCAATTAGTACGGGAACGCGCACGATATGAACCTACGTTCGTAAACCTTTGTGTTCCGAAGCATGTTGTCAAACGCTTCGTAGCAAGCTCTCGTAGACATCGCTACACAACACAAAATTCAATTTCCGCCCATCATTGGCGCTGCCATGCGGGTTTAGAGTGTCAACCAATGAACTTTACCAGAATTACCATTCAGTGCGTGTGTCGATATGCCAGTGATTGTTCAAACGCTTGGCGCCGTGTTTGCGGCCAGTCTGTGGTGGATGTGTTACGATGGCATTTCGACTACCTCACTAGTCCTATTCTCGATATTCATCGCTTAAATTACACGCAAATAGGTAATTGTTGAGCATCCATGTCTATGAAACTGTCCGTTGAACGGATCTGCGCGGTGGAGAAACGGCAATGTATGTATAGTGTTATTGTCGGTCGACAAGTAAGGCTCGTGTCATGAGTCTCTAAACACTTGTTAAGTGATAGGCCGGACCGCGGTCGCGTTTAGGACGCCCGTCATTTTGATTGAGGTTGGATAATCGTAAGTATGTTGTACTGGAAACTGAAATAGGATTGAACGATTAGCTTTTTAATAATATTGTTAATAACAGCCTGAGATTTGTGACTTCAGAACTATATACCTACGGAAAATGTTTTACATCAGCAAAAAATAAATTCAACCCTTTCAATGCTCCTTTTTTAAGCGTAAATCTTAATGTACTACCGCTGGCGGGTCGTGAAGGCACGCGGTTGTTTCTTGCACGCGCGACACGGCTCCACAAATCAACCGCCCGCCGCCGCACTGGAACAAAAATAGCTCCAGGCGATATCCCGCCGAATTCTTGCATACCATAGTGTTTGGCGGGTTGAGAGATAATTTTGAGACGTGCTTTGGATTTTTGGAAAATCTTCCAAATCTTGTTCATGACTGGAGTGTTGAAAATAAGGTGCGTGGGTACTTATTGAGGCTACAGACATTTTTTGGGAAATGAACTAGAACAAGGGGATGATGCTAAGTATATTCCCAAAATTTTATGAATGCCCAAAATAATCCTAACAAGCCGATATAGATATACACATGTAATACATATAATATATATGAATGTAGGTTGGTATATTAAGACAATTTCAATATTGATTAGTCCATTAACATTATAATTGTGAAAGTTTGGGTATCTAGACTGAATTTAGAATACGTATTCAGATAAAACTATGCAGCAGATAAATTAAATCATCTCATTTATTTATTTTTTATCCGCGGAAAATTAAAGGTCGGAAGCTAGTTCTAAATAAAGGCTATATAATAACTAACGCTACAAATTCCGATGACTTCCTTATGACCTAGAATCGTTGAAACAAGAAGGGAAAGAAAAGAAGGAGAAATGTTTTAAGATTGTTTGTTTGACTTGTCCTCAGGTAAATCCTTCACTCTGACAATAATGCTGGCGACATCTCCTCCGCAAGTGGCGACGTATCAGAAAGCCATCAAGGTGACGGTGGACGGGCCTCGGGAGCCGAGGTCCAAGACACGGCATCACGGCTTCCATCCGTTCCACTTCGGGCCGAGATTTGCGCCAGACCCATTGATGGGTTCCCTACCGTTTAAGTTATCAGGTAACGTATCGATATAATATATTATATATAACGGGTTGGCAGGATGGGTTAAGCGAAGCGGTCTTGGCAATTGTCCTCCATCGTGGGCGTGTTGTACCAGGAACGTTGAAATAATACCACGTATGCAATTAATAGCAATCACTTATTTTATTCCAATACACTTACACACAAAATATAACGTAAAACACAGGATGCAAATGGATTATGAGCCAATAGGTTAGGACGCGTGCACCTCTTGCGCTGTCCGTCCAATCATCGACCGACGTCACCGCGTAGGCGCAGACTTGCTACTCTATTCGGGGTTACCGGCTCATATTTTAATATTCGACGGATTCAAACATTAAATGAGTATTTTCTAATTTTAAATCCAACAACAACAAATCTACTGAATTACAATCAGTTTTACTTTTAGTATTAGAAAAGATTACTATGTTACAATTTTTTACAGTCTCAATTCGACAGCGTATATTTTTAGTATTGATATTTGCGAAATTTGTGAAGATGGATGGACGTCTATGGATGATCATGACTCTTTCACGCAAAAACTACTAAACGGATTTCGATGAAACTTGGCACATAGATAGAGCAGTCCCTAGAATAATTCTAAGTTTGCCTCCTGCGGGTGGAACCGCGGGGGACAGCTAGATAATTATATTATTATAACGCTGCCTGGATACTTAAATTCAAATAATATAATTTTACTTGAGCGAGTCCCATAGCATGCTCATAGGTAGTAGAATCAGATACTGAGTAGTAGTTCACAGATTAAAGATAACTCTGAACCTGCCCACGACGATTATAATTTTAAAGACTCAGAATGCGCATAAGAAATATCAGATTTATTGATTCCTGTACCCTATTTACTGGTCGTGTCAGTCGCAAAGTAACTTTCCTTCACTCATCCCTCGCTTTGTCCAAACGCCTACGTTTCTATCCAACAGATATTAAATTGTCACCCGGACCGTTGTCACTCCACGTCCGACACCTCAAAAGGGGATTTAATTTGGTCGAGAAGTTTTGCGTGACAATTAATTATCAATTTAGAACCCTCTTTTGACACCTGCAAGGCACCCACCCGCAAGTGGGTTTTATTATGTACACAAGAAGGTTGAAAGTGTTTTGTAATTATCAGCAAGTAGAAGATGAAACGACCTAACATAGACCTAAGATTTTCGGTTTCAAAGTCACTGATAACTGTTTGATACTAAGTATAATATATAACTATTCTGATAGTTGTATAGTTTAATACGTTACTACATAGCTATTACAGTTATTAAACTTGTGAAATAAAATGATTAAAAAGTAAATTTTGAGGTTCCTCTGTGAATACTAGTATTAAGAAGTCCTGCTCCTTAATAGCCAGTATTTCCCATATTAAAGAAAATATAATATGCTTTTATTATTAAGGTGAAAATATAACGTCAGCACACCTGCAGATTTTCCAATATCATGCCCCAGGAAGCGCCCCACGAGACGCTCCACCGCTCGCCGCCGCTCGTCGCTAGGCGTCGCTAGGCGTCAGCGTCCTCTTACCCTCCTCTTAATAAGCAACCTATAACTAGTATAACTATACGATCCTGGCAATAATCCAGAATTTCCAATATCCTATTTCATATCGTCTCTTTAAAGTTGGATGATTAAATAAATTCATTATTAATTACCCACTTGGATAAGATGCTAGCTTTGGATATAATATGTATTATCGTGTGTTGGGTACAAAGCCAGGTTGTGTAGCATATAAGATTGATCTCTTATGAATCACCTGCCACTTAGTTCCAGAGGTCCAAAGCTAAACTTCACTATATTGCTGAGTAGTTTAGCTAGGCGCGGCATGTGCCAACAGCGCAGGAGTACGCAAGTGCCGACGCAAACCTCGTTAAGGCGGGTGTCAAAGGACTGTAACTCAATTACACACCTCGCGCTCTTGTACCCTTGTGCCGACTAGAGACTGTGTAGACACGACAAGAGACGTACGTGCCAAGATACTACAATAAATGGGCCATCATCTAGTTTAAGTTTAGTGTGTAATGAGGTTTGTCTTTAGGCTTTAACTTTCTTTTTCTTTGGGATCTGGAATAGGTCGACAGTGATTCAGTTGCCTTTGGGATCAATGATCTCCATCGAGTCGAAAATCCTTAAATTACCTCATTTTATAAAAAAAACTATTTGTATTTAGTTGTCTATTTTTGAAAATGTATGTTCTTATTACATGAGTAATATAATTTATTATAGTTGGTTCCTAAGTACCTTCTCGGTATACGCACGACATTATGTTTTGTATAACTTTAACAACGAGTGTTCTTTCATCACAAGGGAGCTCGAGTTCGCTTTGTTCTGACTCCTTTAGAAACAATTTAGCAAGCACTTCAATATGTAAATTCCTTGCTTCGCGGCTGTACTGATGGTACTGAGTACTGACGAGCAGGCAAGTGTTGGCTGCTGCCCCTTACCAGCGGGTGAGTACCAATAACCCTTGCGAAATCATGATAAATTATCCACACTCACGTTCGCGCCTCTGTCTTATAGACACAACTTTTGTTACGGAATAGATGACGCGTGGATGTGGTATTAGCGAATATATATATTTTTTTGAAGTGATATTTCTTATGGGCGGTGTTCGGAATTCTGATCCGCAACCTTTTTGTGTGACGAAAAATAAATGAATGATAAACAAAATCTATGCCATATAAAAGCGATCGATGAATAATTAAAGTGTTTCACTGTAATATAAATTTCACTTTTATCGTATTTATTATTTTCATATTTTGAGCAGTAGCAAAAGATGAATTCTTAGGACTGTAGGTACTTAATTATAAGTTTATTGATCGATTTCAATCTTAAAGTTCGCAAGGCTTCACTAAATATGACCAACTGACAGACCTATTCCAACATTAAGATAGCTGAATAATTAAAATCAAGTCCAAAAATAGGTGAGCATTCAGAAACTTTCGCTTCAATGTACATACATCAGCAGACATTCCAGTTTAGATTCTAATTCTAAAACTAACTTCGACGTTCCAATTGTCTATCCATTTTTAGTAGATCCGCGGTGCCCACGTCACCGTGTGAGCGCCACTTAAAGTCGCAACCTTCGTATTATTAATGAGGGAGCCTTAGAGAAAATTAAATATAGCATTAGGCCCGGAAGCCCGGGATTGTGGGGGGGCAGGGTGGAAGAAATGGCGGAGGCACATAACCCTTCTACCGCGCGACAATGCGGGTGCATAATTACGCATTTGTAAATTTTAAATGTCCCACCCACCTCATATAGCCTTTTGTATGACGTGATTCGCGCTTTTAAAGCACCTTTAAACGTTTCCAAATGAATTCGTATGATGATGACTCGAGCGCGATTAACTTTAATCGCGACGAGCAATTTTCATAACTCAATATTGTATAAGTAGGTAGGTACCTCTGCGTCGTTTCAAATGAACTTTATTTTATTGAATGTATTTAATTTTTACTTGCAAATCCCGATAATTTCAGTATGTTGTTGGCGAGATTTTTTTTGATAAAACTGTTATTATCTACTAGCTGTGTCGTGCGGTTTCACCCGCGTTCCCGAGGGATTTCATTTTCTTGGGATAAAAAGCATTTTATGTATAAATCCAGGTTATAAGCTATGTATGCTTGAAACCAAATCCTTTTAGTAGTTATTGCGTGAAGGGGTAACAAACATCTATACATTTATCCATCCTCAACTTTCGCACCTACTAATGACCCAGTTCAAGGTGCAGATTCATACATGTAATCGAAAAGTCAAGCTCGTATCGCTTGGGCTATAGGTAAGTTAAAGATTCCTCTTATACAGGTCCTTATTAAAACCTTGTTCATTAACTAATCAATAAACACCATTTTCATAAAATTAAATGAAATACTAAATATTGAGACTAACCTTCAACCGCTCCTTTGTCACAGCTATTTTCCTACACCGAAAGGTTAATTAAGCGAAACAAAAAGGGGTTAAACAAAATCAATAGACGTAAATTCATTAAGCGCTAAGCAGATTGAGATCCAACATGGCGCGCAAGATGGCGGCGGCGGGTTAAGGCGCGTTGACAAAGCGCCATCGTTAGTTCGCGAGCCCTCTTATTAACCTTATGATGTACGGAGGGCATCTGTCTTGCTAACTCCCGACAGTGACGTCACCGCCCTAAGGTCTTATATGGGCCTCAGCTATGTATCTTCAGTTGAGAAAATTCATTGAAAAAATCCTACCAAACTACACCCTAAGTTTACTGACCGACTGACCTTGGGCATGGTGAAGAAGTCAATTGTTGCATTTTGAAATATAATATCTATTATGCCAGTTTAATCAAATTTTTTGCGGCAAATATTTCCCGGTATTAGATATAGGTGAGGCCTATGTCCAGCAGTGGACGGAGATAGGCTGATGATGATGAGATCTAGGTATACAGGTTAGTATTCTAGGAAATTCTTTACACACTATGTGATCCGTAATTGAGAAGAGCTTGTTCTGTGGAAACCAGTAAGCTGATAAACTACACATAGATTGGAGTAGCCATAGCAGTAGTCGATAAAACAAGCCATTTTTGAGCCGTTCAATTAAGGAAAATCTATTTTACTTGCTGTCCTAAATGGAGAGAATGGTATTAAACTACATGTTTCAATTAGAGGCCGCAATAATAATCATATTATTATATTTTTATGACAAACTGTGTTGTATTGAAATATATTCTTTGGAAATATTTCCTCTTTGATACTTACAGTAAAATAGTGTATATTAAAAGTAAATAATACTATTAAAACCTATTTGGTATGTTGATATGCGTATTTTGCATTTATAATACAATATATAATAGCGAGTATTTAGTAAAAGAAAATGAAAGAATACTAGCACTAAGTGCCACTCTGTCATAGACAACTATGGTAGAGTGCCTTTAGCATATTTGTGCAAGAATATTTTAAATTTCCTAACGAGCTAGAAAGCATCCACTTTATGTAAAGTTATGGAACGTTTCATAAGTAGAGAAATGAAACCTGTGACTCAGGTATATGACGTGTGAAGTATCTTAGGAAATTAATTTAGGTTGGAAGATTCTTGGTGAAATTAAATCTCGTTTTAAACTAACTGTAGACAATAATTAACTATTGTCACAGTTGCCTAAAATTGGATTAGTTGTCTATTACAAGTATATTGTGTTTTAGAAAAAGTATAGTATAATTTCATGCTTTGGAACTCTTGTTTGCATATGTTTAGTTTAAAAATAATCTAATGTCGGCATGGTAGTATAATCACATAAACCTTTTAAACATTTAGTATTTCTTCCTCGGCTACCAATTGCGCAATGTAATCAAAACCCTAGCACAAAAGAAAAGGAAAAATCACTCAAGTGTTGCTCTACGAGTGATGTTCGAATAAATGTTAGATAATTACTCGAAAGTGCTTTTCCCAACCCTTTCACTAATCACCGCGGAGGATCTTAGAAGAGTCGTTAAAAAATTCCACCCTAATCCCGGACATTGGAATCACACTAAAACGTAAAATACTTTTTATCCCAGTAATCCCGGTCTTCTTCGCGGATTAACGCTGTAGTATCGGACGGAGGCAGGAAAAATGCAAGACGCAATCTAGCAAATGGCATTAAAATGTTTGGGTTCAACCCTCTCGCGGCGCGGCGCGATTTTTCAAAGTCGAAGAAAAACCCCTTCATCCGGGGCAATGTAGCGAACTGGCACGTCTTCGGATGCGGCCAATCCACTATTAGGGCGATACGGCAGTCTTGATACTTTAATAGAATTAGTTGCAAAAATCACAAAGGTGTATTGTGCAATAAGTTATTAGAGATCCTAGAGAAAATGCTATAAAAGGATACCTGTGTGTGATGTTGAGATTTCGGAGTTAGTCTGAATAAATCATGGGTGTTATTGATGGGTGTATTATACTCTCGACTTGCTTGCAAAGGCATGGTAGATAGAAATCTATGGCAATATTTTTTTCAATATTTCTAGAAAATGATCGATGGCGCACTCGATACGATGACGATACACTAACGATAGATGTTCGTGCTAGGGGCACTGAAATAAGTAGAGTTACTAACGGCAAAAAGCAAAAAAAATTTTAGCAAATTTTAAATCTGTTTTATACTTCATTCAATACATAACTTAAGATTATTAGGCTGAAGCGACGTTTGTTTTGAGACTGTTTAACATTGGATGTAAACTATTCGATCGTCGTATTCGGCGATTACACATCGTGCACACAACACAAAGAATTCCAACATTTTTAACGAATGCAAATCGTCGGAAGCTGCCCTTTCTTTTGCATCTTTGAACAAGGAATACAAAATGAAACAACGGCATGTCATTTTTCATGTCACAGATAAAAAAAAGGGAAATTGTATTGAAGAAAATATTGGAAATTGTGGATCAATAATGTGGAGGGATTTCTTCGAGGAAATCCATATTGAAAATAACCATAATTGTTTTCTGTCACGTGAAGTACCATTTCAACGGATGACATTTTGAAAGATGATATCCGACCGTGTGAAAGACTTACGTAACATTTTACCCTTTGAACACAGGTGAAACCGCAGGCGGTAAGCTAGTCATAACATAAGCATCAAAAATAGCATATCTCAAGTATAATTAACGTTTACACAACAGTCCATTGCATTCGCATTCTTTTCCGCTTTGAAAAGAAACTGCAATGGCGGTGCTCGAGGGTAATCTTGGACTCGGAAGACTTATTTTGTCTGTCCGGGGAGAGATGCGGATATTGTCTGTAAATGGATGCTCTGAGAGAATGATTATAAGAAAAGTACAATATTACAAAGGAACAGTATAAATTACCATGTAATATAGAATAGAAAGTAAATATCCTTACATAGTATAAAACAAAGTTGCTTTTGCCTTTTGTACACTTAGATCTTTAAAATTACGCAAAAGATTTTGATGTGGTTTTCGTCAATTGACAGAATGATTCTAGAGGAAGGTTTATATATAATAATAATTTTTATTTTATTTATCTCCACAAATTACATGTAATGATAAAATACAGTTGACAGGAAGATTGGGAAAAAATTGCAATTTGAGGGAGATCTGGAGTCCAAACTAAGCCTGGGCCTGTATTTTGGAGCTCCAGGCCCCCATTTCCTTTAATTATACCCTTTGAGAACCCGGGTGAAACCGCGGAGAACAGCTAGTTATGAATAAATTATTTACTAGCTTCTGCTTTAAACATCGATGATTATAAGACGTATTCTTTGCGTTAAATTAGAACAAGGGTGGTCCTGACAACAACTGATATTAATTTTTATAGAATTGTAAAAGATACATTTATTAATACTTATAATTTATTATAATCCTTTTAAAACGTCTCGGTGCAATTTTATTTTCTCTTACAAAGTTTAAGGTTTGTTCCTGCGGCCTTCCAATCTATTTAGTAATTTGTGTTAGCCCGCGATCGTATCTGGTTTGGACAGCCCTAATTTAGAATTATAATTTAAATCTATAGCTATGGGTACCAAATTTAATCTAAACCATTTAGTGGGATTGTGTCACGATTATCGTAACTTTAAATCTCTATTTGTAAAGTGCTGAACATTATAAATGTATACCTATTAATCTGAAAACCTCATCAGCGTTTCGGAAACTATGTTTAGTAATCTCAAATTGTTGGTTTCGATCCTAAATGAAGTGAGCTTATGGTGAAGGAAACTCGTTAATAAACTATGCCTTTTCTGTACCTTTGCCACCACACTTGAAACTAGTATAAGCTTCTGCAGTATGTTCTGACAGCTGTACTTGAAAACTATCTCCCTTCCAGGCGTTGTTTGCTTTCCATCTTCGGCCAGATCAACACTTATCATACCTGACTAACGAGGGTGCATTTTGGATTAATACAACTACTGGATAAACCTCGAATAAGATTCTAAAGGTGTGCAACGCTTAGGTATTTGTCTATTAGGAAAAAGAACCTTAAATAGATAGACAGTAAAGTTCATTTCATAATTAAATGAAGATAACAGATGATGATGAAGTGTGAAATTAATTCTGACTTACCCACCCGAGATATGCTATAATGAATATGAAGTAATATTAGCAGAAATGTGGTGTGCAACGTACTTCGTCTGAGATCATAGAATGGCATGTATCCTTAATATAGAGAACAATATTCACTAATGCACTCAATTACTTTATATATATATTAGTCTATATGAATAGACAAACTGCTCGTAAATTTACGACGACAAAAACTGTACCGGAGATAATAAAAGTCAATTTAACCCGTCGCCGTCGGGTGCAGATTTGATATCTCGAATCGTTGTCGTAAAAGCCGTTAGTCGTCCGAGGCAAGATTAAGCCAGGCTTAATCCTAAAAAGCACCTCTTGTCTAATTGCAACGAACTCATAAAGCACTACACCTATAAAGCCTAAGCGGTTGGATTCAAAATAATGTGTTTTACATTTTCGTACCGACGGTATCTGCGACATAAAACGGCCTGTAATTTATTCTATTGCTGAAAGGGTTGGGTTGGCTCGGGGTGGGAATTACCCAAGGTGGGTGCTAAAGGGTTAAGCCGAATATACGGGGTCGCGGCGCCGGCAAACTTTGTTAATTTATGCGCTTAAAAATGTCAACTGGAAATTATAACGCCAAAACATATTTCCTATTTGTTTTATTTAATATACGAGTATGTGATTGTTGTGATACTTATAATGCTTGTTTTATGATAAAAATTGTTTGCATGAAACATTTTCGGTAGTGAGTAGGAAATAAAATGTTATTAAAATATAACTTGAGCAAGATATAAAACGGCAAAGTAAAGACAAGATAAATACAAAAATTCTCAGAACAATACATACATACTTACACATGTACCATACTGTTCTGTTTGTTAAGTAATATAATATAGTTGTCTAATCCAATTATTTATCAAAGTTGCTCTGATTCCAACATTTCAAAGTGAATGTCAAAGGAGGCTGTAGGTAACAATTGAGGAGTGCCGCGGCGGAGATAAGGCGCGAATTGAAACAAGCCTCGTGGGCCGTGAGCCGTGGGGGAGGGCGGGAGGTCTCTCACTCATTATTTAAATATTCTGATGACTGCGTTAAGTAGCGCGTTAGCGTTAGTGGAGCGTTTCACGCGATAACTCTTAGCGCTCTCCTATTGTGTTGTTGATTGAATTTCGAATGGAAAGTTTTCATTTTGCAGGATTTTATAGTATGAGGTTTATTTACAAACTAGCTGTGATAGAAACTTTTTCGGCGTGATCATTATAATTTAAGGTATTTCTTTTATATCGAGCCGATTCAAATGATATATAGCCTATAAAATGTTGCTAGCCATTATGTTCCAGTTATCCGTGAAAACACCATCCAAATTTGTCTAGTAATTTCGGAGATTAGTATTTTCTAATCGATAAACAGACATACAGACAAAGTTTTCATTACAACTGCACCAGTTTTTGTGAAATATTTACAATGGAGAGACGCGGTGGTTCTACAGTTTTATTATAGTATAAAAGATAGAAGATGGATAAAAAATAAAAAAATCCTTCCACACATGACCTCAAAAAGCCTGTTTAAATATGGCTTTCGGTTGAAATGGTTTAAAAAATGTAGGATTAAAATTATTTGTTTTAGAGAACTTTTACAATTTCAGGATAAACTCACTGGCTACTTACTCTACCAATATAATTTCTTTTTCAATTATTTAATTTCTGTTTTTTTGTTTCAGGTATAGCTCACCAGTTGGCCGGTCTACCTGGTAGCGAATGGGGAGCGCTTGCCCGGCACTACCCTCCTCCCTTATTGCCTACTCACGCGCATTTTACACCACACGTACTACCACCGGCGCACCCACAGCATGTACCGCCACCACCTCACGAACCTGGTAACATCTTATTTTCGTTTTTTTCCTTAGTGCTTACATTTAATTTAACAAAATATACCAATTATGTAAAATTTTCACAGATATGACATCAGAAAACCCAACAACAATGCACGCGCACAGCACCACCAGTCCGACAAACTCACGTCCTAGTTCGCCACAGGACGACGACATATCTGTCACCGCTTCAAGCAGCCCGCCGCCAGATGACCGTCCAGGAGCCTTTACATCCGTCACGAGAACGCGAAAGCCGCTGCAGCCGCTGCCTGCGCCGTCGAGTCTTTTTCACAGCGCTTTAGCAGCGCAACTCTTCCTTAATTCACCACTGTTACCGACTCCTCCCGCGTGGCTGTACTCTCAGCTGTACGGTAACTACGACTGGTGGTTGCGACCGCCGCCGGCTCAAGAAGACTCCAATTCAAGTCCCGATAGAGAAGAAGAAGGATCCACAACATCAGGGGTCGGAAAAAAACGGTCTTCATCACCCGAGTGGTCGGAACAAGGTGTTAGAACACGCAGCAAAGCACTCATGACCTCTGAAAGAAGACCTGTTGATGTGTGGCGTCCTTACTGAGGTGGTTTTCGAAGGTACCTACAGGATTTTAATTATTAATTTTAAAAAACTTTTGCGTTCGGCCAGTTTACCGTCCGAAGTGATTATGACATTAATGTGAAAACTTTGGTTCGCGTAACATTGGATACGAATCCAGTAACATAGTGATTATTGTCGATCGATAGATGTTTTTACGTTAGATAAATGAATGTGAGTTTCAAATCGTAATGTTTAAAAAGAATTGTTGACTGTATTATAAGATAATGCAAAAATCTGTAAATAAAGTTATCGAAATTTTTCACATATTCGTTTAATTCTGTTCATGAAAATATAAACAACATGAATATCGAATGGCAGGATGGAGTGAGGCTAAAAAGTTTTGGATTGTATCCATTATACACGAAACCACACCAGCGAAGCCATTTGGCACAGGTTATTGTGTTGAATACATGCCTACACATGTGTACAACTATTGATGAAATACTTTCAACTATCATATGTAGTTATATACAAGATAAATAGATTTAAATAGGTAAAAGAACAAAATACTTTGTTTGGAAACAATCTAGAGTTTTTCTATAACCTTTTTCTAAATTTTTATTTATATAAATAGTTTTTGTTCGTGTATATAGATACTATAGTTAGAAATAGAAGCTTAAGTAATTCAAGGATAATAAGAAAGTGTCAAAGGAACTGAAGGTATGAACAAATTAATACACATAGTAAGTAACAGTTGTTTACTTTTGTTTTATAAATAGATATAGTCAATAATAAATAGATAATAATACGTTTAAAGTCAATCATGATTGTATTGCATTTGTATAAATAGTAGCCATATTGTTTTCATGGGTATTCTCCTATCCTTAATTTTGCCCAGAACATTATTTAGAACATGTGCACGATTGAGTACCTCTGCATTGTTTGTCCACAAAATCCATGAGCCTTAGAACACCGTTCAATACTTCTGTGGCTGTGGGAATGATTTTATCTTTGGGAAGTAAGAATTTGTACTTCTTGCCTCTGAGTTCTATCATGTAGGAGTAGGGAATGTTGGCGACTGCGTAACTCCAATCTATGCTTGTGCCAGCTGCGTAGTACATGAGGTCCTTGGTGCTGCCTACTTTGTATGTATGCCCATTTGAGCTGGCAATAGCCTGTGGAAATAATGATGGATCAGAAGGTCGCTCAGTCCAAATTTTGTTTTTAGGTCCCTCTGAAATTATCAGGTTTTCCCGATTTTTAGTGGAGTTTTTCCCTAAAAATCATTTTCGGACTATCAAAAACATCTAAAAAGATAAAGAAGCCGAATCGGTCCAGCCGTTTTTACGTTATATTCTTACCAAGGAACACCAATCCAAATTTTATTTGTGAAGATAGTATTCCGTACTTAAATTATGTTTGGAATTGTATACTAAAGGAAATTTATAAAAAAAAATCATCTACCTTAGCAATAGCTGTACCTCCTTCTAGTAATTCCACATAGTCCGGACAAGCATCACTGGTATAGCCCCATGGAAAGATAACCACTTCGCCATAGCTATGGAACGAGATGAACACTTTAAACGTTGTTGGTGCTTCTAATACTGCGCGCTGAAATAAAAACAGTTAAGGTCAATCGCAACGCCGTCATAAAAAAAATACTAATATTAAACATTGGAAAACATCTATCCTAAAGGTCTACTAATAAAAACTCACTCGAACTGCCGCCGTTTCTGGTTCAGAAAAGGGTTTGGAACCCCTAAAGAAAATATTCCCAGGATCCTCTGAAGAACCTTCCTCGCCTCTTTCACCCCATCCGTAACTAGCGATAAGAAATAAAAAAGAAACCAATCATCTAGCATCAAAATGATATTATTTTCTTCTTTTTTTTGTCACTTTTTGACAGGCCAGTTAGTGTTAGGTCTGACTGGTACAGATCATATTTTCGATTCCCACCCAAGAAATTTGTGTTTTTTGTTTTTTGGATGGGTGTAAATATTTTTATCAACAAGCTATGGCCATAAGTGAAGAACCTATTTATTCCGATAAGTTGTTGTGTATTTCAATTTAACCATGGAGAGTAGCTGAAAGTGGTAAGCAAAAGTTTTTATGTCCAGGGTTCGAAACACTTGTAAGTACTTGGTTCGAGGTTCATTTTATCATATGGGTAGTAAAGATGATA
The DNA here is from genome assembly GCA_907165245.1 of Habrosyne pyritoides. Classification (NCBI taxonomy): domain Eukaryota; kingdom Metazoa; phylum Arthropoda; class Insecta; order Lepidoptera; family Drepanidae; genus Habrosyne; species Habrosyne pyritoides. Next base: position 4,819,760 of record OU015600.1, on the reverse strand, counting down.
CAGCGACTACAATTCTTGTAGTTCTCGATTTATCTTTGGGGTGGTATAGTCACTTGGCTAATACTGTCAAACTTCCAATTGAGCCTTGTCATAATTTTTAACATACTTATTTGTACCTTATGAAGTAAAAACTTATTTAGCGACCTTGAGCACTTTTCTTGGGGATAAGTATAAAATGTTAAACTCGCGCCACGACACGTGACCTCTACCATGAGTTGCTATCGAAACTTACTTTAGTCACTAGCGAGTAAACTACTATCGATAAAGTATTACTCGATAGCAACTGTCAAATTTGTGACTCATGGTACCGAATTTCTATAGCAAAGGCTAAAAAAACGTTACTCGCTAGTGTTTACATTTTGATAGGTTTTTTACCTATCGACTCGTACTTTCGATTTTAGTTTTTTAGGTGACTGCAAGTGGCGCTGTACACATTTCCCATAGAAATGATTTACGCCGTCGCTAGCGAGTGCGTACGTTAAAAACTATGATAAAGGCACTGATCGAAAATTCGTAAGACAGTAAAAATGCACAACGTTAATGTTCAACTTTTCACTTCTGCCGGCACTCCCGGAGTGCAACCCGTTGTAATTTTTTTTTAATTCTTATATTCCTGTAATTTGTCGTATGTCATATTTGTAGACTCAAAACGTTTTTTTTATAATAATATGATTACCTAAAATTCCTATTGAGATCAACGCCTATGCATTCTCCGTATCGAGCTCTATTTTTACGCCACATCCGGTCGTGTGTATGTGTGTATTCGTATCCATCCGGATTCATCACCGGAAGTATATACCTGGAAAATAAAACAAATGATTGCTTATGAAGCCCCGAGGGTCTTCGAGGATAAGACCTTGATTCCAAGTCTATAAATAAGTTATAAAAATAAAATAGACAGGTACTTGTAGTGTTATTGGGAATGGTAATAAAAATAAAGAGTAGTTTTAAAAACAAACATTAATAATAATTATTTATTTATTTCTCTCTTTACAAAGGCTCTTAATATCTAGGTAAGTAGTTAAAATTAACATTAGCCAGTTTATCAACGCTACTCCTTTGTGAGAGTCTGGTGCCTGTACTAGGATACCCTGTTTTACAGGTCGCCAGGACCCCACGCCGCGGACATATGTACTGTTTATTAAATAGTTACTTGCAAAACTACGAGCAAAACATAAATATGGCAAAAATAAAATGAAATGAAGTAAATTACAACATTGATAGGTTATCTATCGTAAAAATGTTATACATGCTGACTACAACTGCAAAATGTGGTTTCGATTATTTGCCAGGACCAAAAATTATATGAATAAATTTCTACATTCTCTAATATAATGGGTGTTTATTTTGTGTCTTGTGCAGTGTTCATAACTTCATTAGTGTAGGATATTTATAACCTCCGCCTTTTTTTAAGTGTATTAATAAATAATGAAGACATTTTATAATACCTTGTAAAAGCTTACAAAAATAAATTATATTTATATTTCAAAGTATAAACTATTAGAGTAGTAGAGCTCTTAGTGCAGAGTTCGTCCGGGGAAGTACTACCTTACCCATTTCTGCCGCGAAGCAGTAGTGCACTTGTAGTACTGTGTTTTGGTTAGAAAGGTAAGGGGGCCGGTGAAATTACTGGCACATGAGACTTAACAACTTCACGTCTCAGGGTCGACAAGGCATTGGCGATGTAGTGTTGGTTGCAAATGTGCATAGGCGGCGGTGACCACTTACCATCAGGTGGACCGTCTGCATGTTTGTCGGACCAAGTGGTATAAAAAACAGAAACATATAAACACTGTATGTATAGCTTGCGACCAAAATATAACGCGTGAAAAATAATTCCAGATATATATAATTCATTGTTATTTATTACGTTAATATATTAATTTACCTACCAGTCTTTGTTCGTGACGGTATCAGGCATTTCGTTGAAGGTTCTCACCAGCTTGTCTGCGATGAATGTTACTACTGCTGTACTGATCCATTCTCGAGGGTGAATGGCACCATCTAACCATACTCCTGTATTTTCACTGTTACCGTTTGAGATCTTTAACATCTAAAAATATTGTTACAACCTTGTATGGACAGCATTTTTTCAGCATACATTTATTATAACCAGCGCGAACCCACTACAAAGTTTGAGCTTTTTATATGAATGTTAAAACAAAGTGAGTGTTTATTTTTTTTTTCATTAGCTCGATAAATAGATGGTAAACCACAAATAAATTGGTTCCCAAACAGAAGAGATAATGGTTCATAACAATTTTTTTTTATCTATTTATATGATCAATGATAACCTATATGAAAATAGGAAATAATATATGTTTTCGAAATATGTTTTGTTTTTGAATTGTCCAAGCATGAGAAAAAGAAAAAAAAATTACGATGACAGATCGTTATAATGAAATGGCTCAAGATCACAAAATCAATCAAACGTATTGGTGACGTCAATTAAACTTTTCAAGTCTGTCACTTTTGTCAGGAAGGCAAAATATACAAACGATAATTAGGGTGTTATGAATTCGCAATAAACCATAACAATAGTAAATTCACATTTTGTATTACATCAAAATTAAAATGTTACCTTAATATCCCTTCCCTCTGCAGATTTACCGATGATGGACACTGAACACAAATATGGGTATTCACTAGTGAGGTTGTCCATGAATGCATAAATAACGTCTAAACGGTGATAGTTCTTCCAGTCCATACTACGACCTATAAAACACAATACACAGTTATATTCACACTGTACAATCCCACTTTCAACATAAAGCATCACTCCCATTCAAGATAATACTAAGATCAATGAATTTTTAACAAACAATGTTGTGGCTATTAAAATGTAATTATATAATGAATCATTATTATCATTAACGATGTCTTGCATATAAATATAACGAGTTTTAACAATAAAATCAATTAGCTAAGTCAATAGACTGATAGTGGATTTATTGTTTATTTATATTTATCCAATAACTAGCTGTTCCCCGCGGTTTCACCCGCGTTTATCGATATCATATATAGCCTATAACCATCTACGAAAAATTCCGCGTCGAATGGTAACAGTCCCATCCCGATATTTCAGTAGGTTTGAGGTAATGATGCGTTAAAGGAACCCTATTTTTCTTATATATAGATTTGTATACTTACGGAATCCAGCAGAATTTCGTTTGATAGTTTTCGATATAGTAGCGCCTTGTTCTTGTTCCATCATAGCATTTACATCCCCTATGGCAATAGAGAAGGGGATTTCTCGTTCATGGAGCATACCAGCCACCTGTGCTGACCTTGACCCTTCGACCATAATATCCATGGTACTGTGTTCTTCTTTCCAGATCTTTATGGCTACAAAGAGAGTAATATGAGAAAAAAATGGAAGTTGCTCTACATGTTCTCAAACTGTAAATCGGCGCTTGCTCTTCGTTACATGTATTTTTATAAATTTTCTAGCTGCGCCCTGCGGCTTTACCCGCTTTCAATCCTGGTTATAAACCTTCCTCTTGAATTACTCTATTTATTTCTGAAAACTGCATTAAAATCCGTTGCATAGTTTACGATTCTATAAAGGACATACAGACAAACTTTCTTTTATATTATATATATAGATCTATGTAGAATTTTTTCAAAGCTTAAGCCATGCTATTATTTATTATCAAGACCAAAATGATTCAAATCTGTTTGTGGTACGCACCCCCTTTTGTATCCAGCGACTTAACAAAATACCTTTGGCCTTCTCTGATAAATTTCACTTCCCATACTTGGGTTATTGGCTTTGGAGGTGCCACTTTGCATTAATTACACTTCTAGCTTATGATCAAAATAAATATTATTGATATAAATTGCTAAATATTCACTAGAATTTTGTAAAATAACCTAAAGGTAATAAAAGTCAAATTTGACAAGATGTTTTTTTTTACTGTTACGTTTATTTTTATTTTTCCAAAAAGTTTCAATATCAAAATAATAACTCACCTTTAGCACTGCACTACTTTCATCTTCATCTTTAGTTTTCCATAAACACGAATAGTTATCTACAAATTCCATCAAGGCTTTTACACTGTTCAGTATTTCGGCGCCTGTTTCTTCTATTTCTTCTTTAGGCAATTTGAATTTATGTTTCTTGCTTCTTAGTTCAATGAGGTAGCAGAATGGTATGCCAGCTGCACCGTAGCTCCAGTCGTTGCTAGTGCCGGCGGCCCCGTACATAACATCTCTTGAAATGCCAACTTTGTACGTATTGCCGTTGGTTTCGTAGATAGCCTGTTGTATAATGCAGCGATAATGTTATCTATCTACAGGATACAAAGTAGTTAGAGATAATATATTTTTGGAATTGTTTGGAAGAAGGTAATGGTTTATGAATCATGGCCTTTTAATTTTAATATTATGTTGTTATCGTATTGTATTTTTAAAACCTTCGTGAACTAAATTAATGTTTTTCGTAACATTATCGGGATCAATGTTTATTTTATTTTAATAATGAAAATATGTGCCCTTCTTATAGTAAATTAAATTTATAATAAAGATTACCACACAATTTGAAAAAACTTAGTAACTTCTTTCACGGATCACAAAAAACCATATTCTAGTTTACATAACTTCGTGGTTTGGCACTAACCTTGTAATGGTCACTATCAGCCAAAAAAAGCAAGGACCCAAAGCAAGTCTTATTTCAAGCTTGGTAAGGTACCAATTCAAACAGCGGACGAATGAAACCTAAGCAATGGCGATTTTGTATAAACAAAATCTGGTTACGCCTCTAATTAAAATTTTCGTCGATACCATTTGAAACCTATTATTGAAATGTACATGCCAAACCACGATGTCACGCTCGAATTGATCACTGCCTTTTTGTTACCCCGTGTGAGAAGAGGGGTGTGAATCTCTAAGTGTAAGTCAACCTAACTCGACGATGTTCTGAGTCTTTTACCTCTCTTTCGTTAGCAGCGCAATCGTGTGAGAGGGGAGTGCTCTTTGCTCAAAGATGAAGTTTGTATTAGCTGAATAAGACGGCTACCTTAGACATTGCAGTGGCACCTTCAAGTAGACGAATGTAGTCTGGACAAATTTCTTCTTTAAATGCAAATGGGAATATAATCACTTGGCCGTAGCTATGTAAGGTTATGTAAACTTGAAATTTTATACCAGCATCTAAAAGAATATCCTGAAAAATGTAAAATACTTCAACTTCTATATTCCACTTGTATTATTAGAATAAATATACTTGTACTAATACTAAGTCGCCTTGGTGATAGAGTTGTATAAAGCTTGGCAAAAGCGTGTTTGATTTCCAGGTCAGACAAGGTAATATTAACGTTTCTTTGTTTAGTAAATTACCTAATTTGTTTAGTAATAATGTACCCGAGAGACATTTGATGACAAACGTTGCAACGCGGCAACGTTGGGACTTTAACTACCTTTGTTGGAATGTGAGCATTATTGCTAATACTTCTGTCTACTCCTTCGGGGAATTATCCACGTTGTCATACCTTGTATCATGTAATAATAATAATATTGAAAATAATCTATAATTAGTTGATACTTGTGCTTCGTCTGTAAGTTGCCCCTACCTTTAATAAAAATAAGTTGTTTTTAAGCAATTGTTGGACCATGTACATTAATATATAATAGCACATTTTCTCTACCTGTGAAAATCGCGAATAATTTCAACAGCAAATAGAGAATTAAATTAATGTATCTGATTCTGAATGTTAATAAAACCGGTGCAGTGAAATTGATTTACGACTAAATCCTGTTTGCTGTTTAATCTCTGCGTCCAATGCCGATGACACGATTTTGGTATCAACAGCACATTATAGCTAAGTAATACATTTACATTGTCATTTACGTTACATTTAAGAATTTAAATGAGATATTTACAAAATGTGTAGTGCGCTTAATAAAATAAACGATTGGGTTACTATAAACTCACTTATGTCACTTACCTTTATTGCAGATGACTCTGGTTCCGAGAATGGTTCTGGTCCGCGGAAGAAAGCATTTGTAGGTTCGTCTGAAGATCCTTTGCATCCCCAACCATAGCTTCAAGAAAATAGGTACTTAAATCATCACAAATTGAAAACTCTGGTGTAGTTTTAAAGTGTTCATTTGCTTTATTGACGCCTAAAATTATCTATATTTTTGCTATTTAGAAGAAGAGACTGAGAGGTAAGTAATTCTTGGACAAAGGAATATAATTATTTAGTATCTATCGCTTCGGTGGTCGAGCGATATGAACCTCGGCTTAGGAGGTCCTAGGTTCGATTCCTAGGTCCGTACAGTTGACGCTTCTTCAGTTAGAAATCATTAACTGTAGTTCGAGGGGGACAGTGATCACCGCATTTCACGTTGGAACTTAATACATCTTAGAATGTGGAATGTGGGATTCAGCACTGATACATATTTCTTTTTTTATTTATTTTTTATTATTTCAGACGATGCTTCCTCTTCGGGGATATTCGTAAAGATATCTAGTAGGTAGATATTTAGTATGTAATCGAAAAATGGTATTATTTCTATGAGAATACCTGAAGTTTCTATTAAGATCAATTCCTACGCACTTGCCGCCGTGCCACGCACGGTTTTTCCGCCACATTCGATCCTGCGTGTGCGAATACTCGTAGCCATCTGGATTTACCACCGGCAGGAAATACCTAGAAACATTATGATAAAGCATGATAATTCCATTGAGAAGATTGTGTATGAGAAGATTGTGTGCCATCATTAATATCTTTTTCCAATTGTGTTATTTTTGTCACTTTAGTTTCTTAGTTACTAAACATAGTTTTTAAGAAAATATTGTAATTCGAACAAGTGGGCCTCAGTAATCACAATAAAGAATGTTATTATTATGTTTAAGTGAATAAATATATGTATTCAAACAAAGTTTAAGAATCCGGACCCTATTTTTAAATGATTTTACACATGATTGCTACCATCAAATACTATTTTAACACTAAACATACCATAACAGGGTCAGATGACCCATTTTGAACTTTGCATTGAAAACGCAGGTATCATCTTGCTTTTGCACATTTGACTTCATGACTTTTTATTACTAATACAGTTATATATTTGTTTCCCCTTCCTAACAACTATATTTCATACATTCGAAATATCTAATACGTATCCTGTATACGACTGACTGTATATGACTGGTGAGATACCTTCAATATTTGAGGATATGATAGTTGGCGATCATATATGATGAAAAAAAATAACATTGAAACAAATATTAAATGACTTCTTAGTAAGCTAAGTAAACAGTACACCGAGAGTCCCGTATTTACCTGCGCAATACTTGGATACGCGCAGCGCGCTAGCATAGAATACATAGGTGCGTACACTGTACAGCTGTTGCCTACCTACATCAAGATCTCTCCCCATGTACGATCCGCATGAGCATGATCCGTTTTCCCTTCATACTTTAATCCTGGCTTAGGACTGGCAAAAATACCTAGTTAATCACTAATTTGTTGACTAAATAAAGTTAGAATGTAGACAATAGAATTTAAGACAAGGTTAAATCTACAGAGCCACTGAAAAGTTCAAGAACATTGGTATTTTCGGCGTATTTAAAAAATGGAATCATACCTATGTACAACGATTGAATTTAATTAAACTACCTACCTACCTACGTATTTACATATTTACACTAGTCTTCAAGTTGTTCAAAATGTGTACCGCATCGTGTGATGCATAGTTCGTAGTGGCGCGTGCAGCTCGTGACTAGATCAACTTAAACAACAAACACCGCGGCGTGTTTAGAGAGAACAATATCCACATTTCACTTATTTTTAGAGAAATTTTGGTCAAAAATTAAGCACCTAATTTTATTATATCATTTTAACGAGAATCGAGTACCGAGTACTCTCCATAAGTATCGAACGTATATCACCAGTCAGCCTGTATATATACTAATATGTATTTGGAAAAAATTAACTGCTTAATTTAGGATCAGATAGGGCAGTGTGTAAAGAATTCCAAAAAACGATTTACTGCAGAACACCTTTCAGGCTTCAAACTGTTATACTCGTACGAAAACTTTATTATCCTGCATGTGCTAATTTATAAAGTACTAGCGAACACCCGCGGTTTCTCCTGTGTTTCTGAAGGATATTTTATTTTCTTGGGATAAAAAGTAGCTTATGTTCTATTCCAGGCTATAATCTTTCTCAGTGCCATTTCATCCAGATTCATTCTGCCGTGCTGGCGTGATTAGCAAACATCTAACCATCCAAACGTTCGCATTTATAATAATAGTAAGATTTCAGATTTAGTTCATTATATTGTGTCACAATTTAGAGTAGTAGACCTCTTTGTGCAGATTTCGTCCGGAAGTATTACTACCTTACCCATTTCTGCCGTGAAGCAGTAGTGTAATTGTATTACTGTGTTTCGGTTAGAAAGGTAAGGGGGCCGGTGAAATTACAGGCACATGAGACTTAGCAACTTCACGTCTCAGGGTCGACAACGCATTGGCGAAGCCTCTAGTGTTGTAAATGTCCATAGGCGGCAGTGACCACTTACCATCAGGTGGACCATCTGCTTGTTTGTCGGCCCAAGTAAAAGTTACTACAAATTTTAAACTGATCCTGATGTGTAGAATTAAAACATAGAGTTTGTAAAATTACAACTGATCTTAGTATACTCGTATAACATCGTTTTCACATGCTTAGGTAACTAACTCGAATTGTATTGTATCTTTATTGTGTTAGTAACACACTGATTTGTAATTTTACTCATACTTTGCTTTGTAAAACGTTTGAAATCTACACATATAAAAATGTTATGTTGGTTTGTGTACGCTTCAAAAACTCAATCAGTTCTGCACCGATCGAGCTGAAATTTTAGCATGATATATAATTCGCAACAAAGATTGTTTTTATCTATTTTTTGCATCAGCCACATATCCGCGACCGTCTTTGTTTTGTTTCTCATTTCTCAACCATTCAATCACAATGTGCCACAGCGAAGCGTGTCAGGGTACAGCTAGTTTTATATAGAATATTAATAGTGTATTTACCAGTCCTTATTAGTGAAACTATTAGGTAATGTATTGAAGTTCTTGGCAATGTGGTCGGCAATGTAGGTAGCGACGGCGGGCCCGATCCATTCCCGAGCGTGGATGCCTGCGTCCATCCATACTGACGCATTACTTGCATCACTGTTGGATATCTTCAATATCTACGTTAATAATAGGTATATATAATTATATTATATAATATATACGAGTACTTTAGACACATAAAGGTACGACGAGCCAGTTGGCATTGTGGTTATCATGATCGTCACGCCGCAGGTCGTGGGTTCGATTTACATCCAAGACGTACATTTGTGTGCATGAACATGTCTGTTTGTTCTGTGTCTGGGTGTAAATGTCTATTTATTTATCAGTTTCTCGTTTCCATAGTACATTCAGCGTCATAAGTAGCTGAACACTTTACAAAGCAATTGCGCTCCATCTTTCCATAATATGAAAAGATAAAGTAATTAGGAGTTTAGTACATCTGTGGACACTAAAACCATTAATTTTACATTTCTACATTGTGCATTCGTTTAAGAGTTCAGGTGTTTTGTAATTGCGGATCTGTTAAGCTACTTATGTTGCTGACCGTACAAGTTCTGCTTTGTTTGGGATCAGATGGCCATGTGCATAGAATATCTCAAGAAATTTATTTATTATTTATATACACTGGACTCATAAGACATGTGCGAGTGCAATAATAAGTTCATACAATAAGTACCTAAGTTTATTACCAACTTTAACAAATGTATCCATAAGGTTTATTTATTAATTACTTATTCTTAATTATTTGTAATAAAATAGGTAATGCTAATAACAAAATAAAGACAGTCTGGAATGTTATTAATACGGAAACTGGTAAAATTAGAAATAATAATGAACAGGTAACTCTTAAAATTAATGAAAAAATTCTAACAAATAATTTAGATGTAGCCTGTGCTTTTGAAAACTTCTTCACGAGTATACCTGGTAAAACTACTAAAAGCCTTAAATCATGTCCTATAGCAGTGGAATCTTTACTCAAGCAGCATATTCATAATACATTTCCAAGTTTTAAATTTGACCATATTAATGCTAGCGATATCATAATAACTTTTAATTCTCTCAATATGAAAAGTACTGAAGATTTATGGGGCTTATCAGTAACAATCGTAAAATCAATAATAACAGTGATTGCACCTGTTTTGTCAAATATTTTTAATGAATGCATTGATCAGGGTTGTTTTCCTGATTTAATGAAATATAGTAAAATAGTACCTATTTTCAAGTCCGGTTGTAGGGAGAATCCATCTGATTACAGACCAGTTTCCGTTCTGCCAGCACTTAGTAAAATCTTTGAAAAATTGCTGCTTAATCAAATGTCAAGTCACTTTACTAAGCATAAGGTATTGCATGGTCATCAGTTCGGTTTCACGAAGGGAAGATCTACATCCGATGCGGCAGCAACATTGCTGAGGCACATTTATGGCGCATGGGAGGATTCACAGGATGCGATTGGCATTTTTTGTGATCTGTCCAAGGCATTCGATTGCGTTGACCACCGTACGCTACTACTAAAACTTGACTTCTACGGAATTCGTGGAACTGCTCATGATCTTGTTTTATCTTATTTATCAAATCGCCAGCAAAAGGTAGGGATTACCGGCACAACATCCAAGGGCTCTTTAGTCGAAATGGGGGTACCCCAGGGTTCAATTTTAGGTCCATTTTTGTTTTTAGTATATATAAATGATTTGCCATATGTTGTAAATGACCTCACAGATATTGTCTTGTTTGCTGATGATACATCATTAATTTTTAAAGTTAATAGAAAAGACAAAGATCTAACTAAAGTTAATCATACTATGTCAATTGTCTGTGGGTGGTTTGCTACAAATAATCTATTACTAAATTCAGAGAAAACTAAATGCTTAAGGTTTTCTTTACCAAATGTAGCACAAGTAGATAGCCAAATAATAATAGATGGGAGCCATATTGATCTTGTAAATAAAACGGTATTTTTGGGTCTTACATTAGACAATAAATTGCAATGGGGACCTCAGGTTGATACTCTAGCTGCTAAATTAAGTTCGGCTGCTTTTGCTGTTAGGAAAATTAAACAATTGACGAATGTTGAGACGGCCAAATTAGTTTATTTTGCATATTTTCATAGCCTCTTGTCCTATGGTATTTTGTTTTGGGGAGCAGCAGCGGATATAGAATCAATATTTATTATACAAAAAAGAGCAATTCGTGCAATTTACAGTATGGGTCCCCGTGAATCATTAAGAGATTTATTTAGGGAAATAAATATAATGACATTACCTTCACTATATATTTATGAAAATATAATGTTTATACGTAGAAACATAGGAATGTTTGAGTCAAAATTAGATATTCATAGTATAAATACAAGACAAAGGGAGAAGTTAGTTGTTCCATACTTTAGACTAACTAAAGTTAACAAGTCATTTCTTGGTAATTGTGTTCGATTTTATAATAAGATACCGCTTTCAATAACCAAAATGTCTGATCATAAATTTAAAAATTATATTAGGAAAGTTTTGAAAGAAAAAGCGTATTACAAGGTAGTTCATTATATTGAAGATAAAAATGTATGGAAATAGCTGCTCTCTGCACAGTGCACCTCTAAATCTCTTGTTTAAGTTGTAAGTACCTAATTATTGTTATTTTCTATTTTGTAGTCTTGTCATATTTTTTTTTTGTTGTTTTGTTTTTATTAATGTTACCTATAATAAGTATTTTGTAATTGTTAAATATAAAATTATGTAAAATTGAAATTATAAAATAGCCAAAAAGTCAGAATAGATAAAAATTTATATAACAAATAAAAAAGAATGTAACCTTGCTGAGTTTCTTGCCGGTTCTTCTCAGTTGAAGGCTGACTTCCGAACCGGTTGTAGCTTCAGTAACTTTAAATTTGACCTTCATAAGTGCCCTCCGAAGGCCTAAACTGAATAAATGGTTTTGAATTTTGAATTTTGAATTTTACCTTGATATCCCGATCTTCAAGCGATTTGCCAATGACTCCAGTTGTACATATAGATGGATAATCACACTCCAAGTTGTCCATGAACGAGTGAATTACTGCCAAGCGATGGTAGTTATTCCAGTCCATACGATCGTATATTGTTGGCTGTTTCTCTGTGAAATAATTGAAGTAAAGTCGATTTAGTATACGTTGATTCGTCGGACAAACAAATCTTGGAAACTAAACCCTTATCATGCTCATCAATTCTAATAGCTATAGCGACGTCAGTTCTATGAATGAAATTGGTATTTAATCTATACTAATATTATAAAGAACAAAGATTTGTATGTAAGTATGTTTGGTACTCTTTCACGCAAAAACTACTAAACGGATATGAAAACTTGGCACATAGATAGAGCATATCCTGGAATAACATATAGGCTACTTTTTATCCCGGGAAAATGTGATATCCCTCGGGAACGCGGGTAAACCGCGGGGGACAGCTAGTTAATACTTATAATATACTATCTGTCTCCCGCGTTCCTGAAGGATGTAACATCCCGGCACATAAAGTATCCTATGTTACTTCTAATACCTCCAAGAATATATGTACAAAGTTTCATTATGATTGGTTAAGTAGATTTCGCGTGAAAGCGTACCAACAAACTTACATTCACATTTATAATAATATTAGTAGAGATAACTTGTAACTACTAAACGATGTTTAATTTGGTTTTTAAGGTCAAGATAGGTTAATTCACGGAAATGGCATACATTTAACTTAAATAAATAAATATCCTGGGACATTCTTTACACACGGTCATCTGGACCCAAACTAAGCAGAGTTTGTACTATGGAAACCAGATACATATCTCTCTATTCTCTTTTTTGTTCTACATACGTACTTGTATAGATATTTACATGAATGAAAATGAAAATATTTTTATTCAAATAGGCTTTACAAGCACTTATGAATAGTCTGACTCTAATACTGGTTCAGAAGGTTGTTTTTTTACTGAGAAGAGCAGGCAATAAACTCAGCATATATTTATTGACTATTATGTAAAAAAGCCGGAAAAAAAGAATCATCCAACGAATTAATTTTTATTTTATTTTTTTATTCCTCATGGGCCGACAAACAAGCGAACGGTCCACCTGATGGTAAGTCATTACCGCCGCCTATGGACATTTGCAACACTAAGGGCATCGCCAATGCGTTGTCGACCCTGAGACGTGAAGTTGTTAAGTCTCATGTGCCTGTAATTTCTAAAATGAAAATGTATTTAAGAAATTGTAAATGAAACATGTGAGGCTACAAGGTTAGACACGATTAATTAACATTTAGTGTAATTATAAATTTACCTTCATTTATTTTTGGAGTAACAATCGGTGCTGAAAATTTTGAAGACAAACTCGATTTAACAACTTTCTGAGTTTTTACTTTGTATTTGGTATCGTAGGTTTTCATTATTTTATTTGGAATAAATTCTTCACCATCCATTTGAAAAGTTTTTTTAATAGGATAATATTGATTGGTAAATTCATTATCTTGTACATTTTTCTCATTGTGTGTTTCTATTATGTGATACTTATTAGTGCCAGGATCAGCTGATTCTAAGTGGCAGCGGCGATGGTAGTAACTCGTCGTCATCTTGTGAAAATTTTATTATTTAACTGCAGATTGCTAAAGAATATTGAGGACAGGAATCTGATTACATCTGATTGGATACATTATTGATTGAACTCTTAATGGCTTAGTCTTTTTAATTTAAAATGTTTTTGGTATTGTGAGTTTGTATGTAAAGCATTGTTAATGCACAAGGTTGATGTATGCCAATATTTGACATTGGCAGATGGGAAGAATCTTCATAATATAGTCAGTGTAATATAAAACTCCATACAGAGGTACATACTCTATTAAATGAAGACTTTTAAAGAAGAGCAATCAATAATTTTTTTTTTAAGTTCATAGCACATATGTATGTTGTATACAATTTATAAAATTTAATATATGACCGAATATAATGTTCAAATAATAGACAAGTTTTAATTAATTAATAAGTATGGTATGGTATCTTAATGACTAGCTGTCCCTCGCGGTTTTACCCGCGTTACCGAGAGATATCACATTTTCCAGGGATAAAAAGTAGCCTATATGTTATTCCAGGATATGCTTTATCTATGTGCCAAGTTTCATCCATACCTATCTGTTTAGTAGTTTTTGCGTGAAAGTGTAACAAACATACTTACATACAAATCTTTCCTCTTTATAATATTCTTAATGATATAAAATGCGCAAACCGCAGGCGAGGTCATATATCATGTAAAAAAGACACAAAATCGTATAAATATCATGGAGAAAATGAAAAAAGTATTATGGAAAAAATACTTTTTTATTGTACTCTATATATTATATGTACGTTGCTAAACTGATATGGATAGACTACACATTTTTAAAGAACTGTCTAATGTTAATTTTACTTTCTTCCATAGGAATGTTTTTGTACATTGAATCCTAAGTCTGGTTGGAAGTCAAGTACTCGGCGACGCGAGACGGTGGGCTATAAGCATCGTCTAATGAAGAACAAAGCAGGGGCCAACGTTTTGCCACCCCTGTCTCCCCCTTACCTACGTTTAGCGACTAATTGTTAATCCCTGAAATCCGCTACAATTAATCCAAGGAAATAAAGACTCTGCTACTTAGTAATAGACGTTACGCAAACAGCATTTTAGTGTTTGTGTTATTGTAAAACTGGGACCTGACGTTGATGACCCTTAACGTGGTCGTATGACGGTCGTGTTTCTAAATGAAAAAAAGTTAAACTATTTGAAATAGTGCTGTGAACTAAATACAGCTGGCTTAGGGTATTGGTAAAACGATAGATTAAATACCTTTAGGATTTTGAAAAACTTATTAAAAATCTATTTGGTTCATCAAGCTCTTTATAAATCCTAGACCGTAAATTTTACGTTTAACTAATAAGTACCTGGATAGCCGAGCATTGCTCAGGATTTCTTTACGAACGTGACTTCTACCGTATTCCCTTTTTTAAAGCACTGTCATTTATACCTAGATACGAATTAGATGCGATAAGGGGCTCCCAATAACAGTATTTCTCACAAAAGATGTAACTTGAAAACCTTACCTTCTAATAACATTGTAGCAGTTTTCATTGCCTAAAACACGGATAAAACGACATTTTCTGATAATGAATCCTAGCTAGATTGATTTAACGTCCCTGAAACCACCTACATTTCATGAAAATCGTTGGAGCCGTTTCCGAGATCCTAATTATATGTATATGTAGGTTGCTGAGCAAGAATTGCTCATTCAAAGGTATTAGATATCAGGGGTAATTTCATAAACCTATCTAAGTGGCCGGAAAGAGAGCAAGAAATTACGTCCAAGAAGAAAAAAAGCACTAACATGCATCAACAACAGGATCTTGGATACATCCATGGAATCAACAAAACTGCCTAAAAAGAATGTACTTAAACTTACAACAACACATCAGTGATAAATCCGACAAGGAAGTAACAAGCAGGCTTGGGCGAGAGGGTGGTACAATTAAAAAGATAAACGCGTATAAGGCCGAGCCGAGGCGACACTTGGGTGGCGGGCGTCGCGCGCCGTTTGGGGTCCGCCGGCTGGTTAGCGGGTTACCAAGAGAACCTGGCTCCTACGATTTAACTACATCTCGATGGTAACTCGAATCATTGTCACTCAAGTAAAATAAAAGCAATAAGTAACTGAGGTTCAACCAGAAGCCAAAGCTTAATATGAAAGCCTCAAGCTGAAATCTCAGTATCTAAAAATTGTACCTATATAACTATAATTTATAGACACGGCCGTAAAATAGGTTCGCTCAGTGACTTACCTCGATGGAAAAATATATTACATGAACATAGATTGATCTTTTGAGGTTTACCTCAATCTGAGGTGTCAATGAAATTAAATGAAATGAACTATTTATTCAAATAGGCCTTCATAGGCACTTATGAATAGTCAGACTCTAACACTGGTTCGGAAGGTTGCTTTTACTGAGAAGAGCCGGCAATAAACTCAGCAATTACTCTTTTCAAAATAAGATTTTGTACATAAAGATGTGTCCTACTGGAGCGAGCGCTACACCCAAGCATTGTCGTCATTAAAATAATCATTTGTGTTGTAGAAAGCCTTTTGTACTAAAACAGTCTTAATTCTTTCCTTAAATTTTCGTAAAGGCAAATTAAAAATTTCAGCAGGGATTTTATTATAGATGCGTGCACTAAGTCCTAAAAATGAGCCTTGCACTTTTTGCAGTCTATAAGTGACAAGTTTATCCTTATTTCTAGTATTGATGGAGTGCATATCACTCTTTTTGATATAAAGACTAATATTTTGATGTACAAATATTATGTTTGCATAAATATATATGATAAAAGTACATATCACTATACCTATATAACATTTTATTAGTGGCAACCCGTCTCTTTCTTTTGCATTGAAAATAATAGTTCGTGACTTCAGAAATGTTATGTTCTTAGGCTTTGTACGTTTTGAGGGTTTGAGAGAGACAAGCGGGAAAAAACCGATACCCTTATAAGTTAGTTCTGTTCGTATGTTATAATCATTTTACTTGAAGACTATACGCTACTTAAGTAGCTTAATGAAACAAAATCGGTAGAACTGCTACACAATAATAAAATGAAGTAACGAAAATAACTGCAATTTTCAGTATAAGTTGAACGACTGCAAATTATATTTATACATTTCACAGCATATTTGTAAAATAATAACAGAAAGTATTATAATTTTTTGTAATCGGCAAAATTTACGTTATAAACAGTAACTTTCATTTTGGCGGTTATCCATAAAAATGGTGTTTAGTTCAAACATTTTAAAAAGAAAAATCCTTCTTTCTACCTTAAATCGCAGGGTGAGCTAATCAAAATTTTGATTCATGATGAAATGAAAAATTAAAAAAAGATTGAGATGGAAAATAAACAGAAACAGTTGGTAAGGGAATTTGTTTCATTAGAGGGGAGTGCACAACGAGGGCAAGCGTCGAGGCGCTTACTGAAAATATCTGATTACATGTAATTATCGAGCGGGTGCGCCTAGCGCTAAGCGCTAAGCGAACTCATTCAGCCACATCTCTTGATTACACAATCATAATAGCGCAAGGAACTTTACAATTAAAACATTGAAGAATGCTCATTCTAAGATTAAATGAAAAAAGATTCAATAAGCTAAAAGTAGCCCAACAATTTTAATAAGCTGTGGAGACCATAGACGTAATATTAAAAATACAAAATCATAGACCTTTCAAAGCATAACTGAATTATTTATTTAAATTTGTGGTGTCAAACAAAGATGTCTTTGTCGTCTGTCAAAATTGTGATGTGTAAATTTTGAGAAAAAGTATTGTTTATTAAATTTTTTTGTAAAGCAATTAGTCAAAGTGGCACGAAGGTATCAATTATGGGATGTAAAATGCTCAAAACAGGGTCAAAGGAATTTTCTGAAAAGCTTGGATACCAAAGGGGGTAGGTACAAATCGGAAACACTATGCAGATTATTGCGGATGGTTTGATGTTAAAAAGATTAACCAGAACATAGTCTGGATTGTGATCGTTTTATAGCAAGAGAACGCGGTAGCTAACAGTTGATGAAATGCTTGCAAACCTTTGGTCCACTAATTTATTCCTACAACTTGGGGCCAAAGATACATTTTTAACTTGAACTAAGTCTAGGACTGCAACACATACAAAACACGTAGAATTTGTTTCTAATATCAAACAATATTCTGTATGTACATAGATCCCTCAAGCCTCTGTTTTTATTACCTTTTATTATTATTCGGTATCGTCCTAATATTTGGAGTATTTGATTTCCAGACAACGATCGCGATGAGGTAATAGTTATGTTACTCACAACCCTTCGTATTTACGATGATTTACTATGGTCCTTACTGTTTTTCATATTGGTAGCAATACACATCTGCAAAGACTACCAAAGCAAACTAGATGTGATGGTGGAAGGTCAAAGAACAATGCAGATGCAGAAACTACTTCGAGAGAGAGACATCCCTTACGTAGTGACCGTGCAAGACACTACTGCTTTCTTAGGCTCTCCTCAAAGGGCCAGAAGTCCTACCGGGAGCCTTCATCGACAAAGATCACCGACAAGTATGGACTTTATTTATTTTTATCTAGATAATCCGATCAGAATCCATGTTTGTTTATTTATGACAGGATTGCCATTGACCTCAATCTCACCTGATGGTATATGAAGATGAGGCCGAAGATGGAGCTCGCTTTCCCGTTATTAGCCTATTCATTATATTTTTGAAGAGCCCCATGTTATATGTTTGCACAATGTGTAGTCACTAGGCATGTGTAACTCAGCTCTGAACCGGTTCAACAGATCAGATCACACCTACTTGCACTGTCGAGCTGCGGCTCATGAGCAAACTAAACAGCTTACGGTTCACCTATTATTTTACAGTGAGCCGTGAGCTGAACCGCAGCTCATGCATTTTGGTTGAGTTACCCATGTCTAGTAGTCATTCACTTTATGATTAGATTCCTTCAAGTTATGTACTTGTTGGAAAATATAACGATGGAGAATTCGTCTTCGTTTTTCCTATTTATATCTTTATTCACCACATCAGTCCAGCGATATCCACTGCTGAACACCCTCCCTTGGATTTCTATATTAAATGGCCCTGGGCCGCCTGCATCCTATTGTTATTCCATAAACTCATAAGGAAAATAAATATTTCTTTCAGAACTTATCATGGACTGGAAAGATTTTTATCCTTTGAATGCAGTTTACACTCTCCTAAGTTATTTAGAAATGCAATATCCTTCTATTTGTACAGTCTCCGAGATTGGGAAATCAGTAGAAGGGAGAGATATTAAGGTAAAGTTTCATGTACAAATAATGTAAATTTTTAATTGGGTAACGTATATGTACTACGGTTTGACTCACAACTGGCTTATGCCCGAGAAGTTAAATACCAAGGCATTTTTCTTTTGCAATAGACTGCTTTTACTCATCTGCTGATGCCAGAGTAGTCTCGTCTCTTCACGTAGATGGTAAACATCTTACCTTTGTAAATAATAATTCTATTACAGATACTCAAAATTTCTAATAGTGGGGCAACTAATACTGCTGTGTGGTTGGACGGGGCCATACATGCTCGAGAATGGATCAGCACGTCCGTTGTTGCCTACATTGCTAATCATATCGCAAGGAATTTTGAAACCCTTCCAGAAAGCATGAGAAACAAAGATTGGTAAGACATCCTCTGGCCAATTAGCCCCTTGCTATAAAGGCTCGAGGTATTACTAAACATTTTCTCTTAATCCAGGTATTTTGTTCCCGTCGTGAATCCGGATGGTTATTGTTACACTCATACTGCAGATCGGATGTGGCGTAAAAATAGAGCAAAAACTGGCAACACGGTTACTGGAGTAGACTTAAATAGAAACTTTGGGTGAGTACATTGAAGTTAAATATTAAAAAAGGTTAGGTGAAGGTGAGAAAAAATAACTTGTTTAATATAATTTTAGATATGGCTGGGGTCGATCTGTTAGTGCATGCTCTTCGGGCGATCCAAATCACATAAACTATCGTGGCCCCGAAATGTTTTCGGAACCAGAGTCTTCTGCTATAAAGGTATATTAGAACCTCATTGTTACTCACCGTCTCTACTGATTATAAATATATGTAAAATTAAATTAATGTTTTTACAGGATTTAATTTTGTATTCAGGCACGCCATTCAAGATATTTCTAACGTTTCACGCTTGTAGTGAGGTAATAACGTTTCCTTGGTGCTATACCTCTGATCCTTGTGTGGATTACGTCAATTTACTCGAAGGTGGAACGGCTATGGCCAAGGTAAGAATATACCTCAAACATCTTCCATATTTATATTTGTTGTAGATATTACTGCATGTGACAATGTGCTGTTTTTTCTCTCTGACTACTTACTCAAAACTCTTATTTTGAACTTGTGGTACCCTCATTTTTAGCTATGTTCGACAGCTGGTACTTAAGTCCTTTTAAGGCCTTTTGTCCTTACTATCTTCATGATCACTTATCACTATCAGACTATTATTAAAAACTTGCCTAATCATTGTAAAAAACACATGTATTCTAGGCTATCTACGAGACAAACGGGCGCATGTACAAGGTCGGCAACTTCAAAGATGTAATGTACTATGCTAGCGGTACGAGCATCGACTGGAGCTATGGCACAGCACGAATACCTTTCTCATATCTTATAGAGTTAAGAAGTAAGCAAGAGCGCTTCACACTACCCAAAGGTGAGATACTAGACTGCTGCAGAGAAATCCTCAATGGAGTTAAAGCACTCGTAGAATTTGTAGATAAAAAGAAATGTTTAAATTGTACTATATTTACAAATGATCCAAGGTAATTTGTATAATATTTTTGTAATATACATATTGAATTTTGATAAAAATATATTTAATCCCAACAATAACAAAATAAAAAATCGAAAACAATCAATCAAACTTATTTATTGATCACAAGAATGAAATCAAAAAGTGTACGATGCACGCGACATTTATTATTTTAAGGTCTTATTCTACCCTGTTTTGTTCAAATTCCGATTTAATGGTTGGTCCACAAAGTCCATTAAACTCCTTATACCATCCCATACCTCGACACAATTAACCATGATCTGATCTTTTGGTAGTTTAAATTTGTATTTCCTACTCCTTAATTCGATCATATACGAGTATGGAATTTTTGCAATGCTGTAGCTCCAATCAGTACTTGTTCCGCATGCAAAGTATGTTAGATCTTTCGTACTCCCAACTCGATAGATTTTTCCGGTGCTTTCATATATTGCCTGGAAAAAAGGTCGTAAAGAGCTGTTACTGCATATAAATATAATATCAATGGAAAGAAACTAGTCTACTAAACTCTTACGTGGAGTTACCCTTGCTATTACTGCGCCACCTTCTAATAGTCGAAGATAGTCTGGACAGGGATCTTTTTTATACCCCCAAGGAAAGATAATTAGCTCGAAGTAACTATGAAATGACAGGAACACTTTAAACGTAGAAGTCGATCCGAGAATTGTATCCTGAAAACAACAGCAAAAGTTTTATTATTTAGTTCCATGGCGTGTTAATATTGTTCTTGGGTAAAGTCTTACTCTAACAGCCGCAGCTTCTGGTTCTGAAAAGGGTGCAGGTCCTCTATAAAATACATGGTTTGGTTGGTCTGAGGAACCTTCTTCTGCGTTATTTCCCCATCCGCAGCTGAAAGCGTATTTTTATAATCTGGTACATAATTATTTTTTAATTTTCTAATAAAAGCTAAATAAAAGCTTCCTACCTTGGAATTTATAATAGCTGGATATCATTTTTATAAAACGATACGGTTTAAGATTGTACCTGAAGTTTCTATTGAGGTCAACGCCCACGCACTCGCCCCCGTAATATGCTCTGTTTTTCCTCCACATACGATCATGCGTGTGTGTATATTCGTAGCCATCTGGATTAAGTACTGGAACTATATGCCTGAAAATATTACAAGACATTCTGGACCAAATCAAAATTTTTTAATATAGGGAAATATAGGAAATTCTTCCATAAGGGGAATAAGCAGATAAGATCTTTTCTTACCAATCTTTATTAGTAATAGACGTGGAAAGTGTCTGAAAGTTCCTCACGATGAGATCAGCGATGTACGTCACTACTGCTGTGCTGATCCATTCTCTGGAGTGTATGGAGGCGTCTAGCCAGACAGCTACATTTTTTGCATCACTATTTGATATCTTTAGCATCTGTAATGTGATATTTGTGGTATAGGTGGTTATTTATATGTATTTTTTATGACTATCGGTTGTACCATGGCCCATTTCCAGGTTGTCTAATAATTATTTACCGGACAGGCAGCCTATAGACATTTTTTTTTTCATAAAATTGTACTCTGCTCGGGGAAAAAATCTGCAGCTTACTGCTGTGCACACATGAACACGTCCTTTCACTTCCTCGTATTACCGCTTTTTTTAAAGCAATTGATGGTTACTTTTGGTTATCTTTAGGTATATTTCTCGTCAATAAATTTATCATAGAATTAAATCAGCCATGTAGGCACATTTAATGCTGATGTTCTTTATTCTAGCAATTATTCTGAGGTATATAGATTAAGTAGAGCTGAAGTTGCACTTGCCACATTACTTGAAGAAATTGTGGTAGTGATACCCGATAAGGAAGAAAGTCAGAAGCTGCTGAATACAAGCAGCCCATGACCGTCCGTTCATGCATATGTTCAGCAGGGGCCCTGGGTTGATATGAAAAAGCCTAAAGCAGAAAACCGAGCTTTACCTTTATGTCTCGTCCTTCAACTGATTTGCCAATGACAGATACTGTACAAATTGCCGGAAAGTCCTTTTCTAAATCGTCTATGAAACCGTATATGACACTAAGTCTGTGGTATTTCTTCCAGTCCATTATCTTAACTAAAATTATACAGTGTTTTAAAATATTGTTAATCAAATCGGATGGACGGGGCAAACTCCTCTGCCTGATTGAAATATGATGCTGATTATAATATTTAGTCATGATTTGATATGCTGACACAAAGCGATAAAGAGGTAACAGTTTTAGAGATGTACTGTACGTCATTTGTCTTCTATACATATATACCTATAAAAATTAATATTTGTCTAAATGTTTTTTTTTCTTTTTATACCACTAAGGTAGCAAACAAACTGACAGCCCGTCTGATGGTAAATGTATGTCCTTTGTTGAATCGTAAACTATGCAACAGATTTTAATGCAGTTTTCAGCAATAGATAGAGTAACTCAAGAAGGTTTATAACTAGGACTTATATAGGATAGGGTTTATAACTTGAAAGCGGGTAAAGCCGCAGGGCGCATCTAGTAAGTAATAAGAGTAATCAAATGAATAAAATAAAGTTACTGAAATTATATAACTGACCTTTTCGTTTTTTCTGCTTGTGCGTTGGTATAATTCGTTTAACGTCTTTGGTAAATTTTTTTTGGTGAACATTCTCTCCTGTAACGTGGAGAAATTATTGTTTCATAAATACTGTATCATAAGGATAAGTATAATAAGGACATCTCAATTGAAACAACCATGGGCACCAGGAGAGTCATGCAAGGGGGTGTACTTCACCCCACTTAATATGGAAAGAAAATCCTTTATACAATTTTCCTATGAACTTGATGACCAGGCCATTTAGTCTTGCGTCTCCCATCGTTGACCGACTGGTTTCATATTAAAATGGTCGTGCCTAATTTTATATCAGTAACGAATAACTGTTGCACTATTATCAAATTAAATCTTAATTCAAAATTCAAAAATTCAAAACCATTTATTCAGTTTAGGCCTTCGGAGGGCACTTATGAAGGTCAAATTTAAAGTTACTGAAGCTACAACCGGTTCGGAAGTCAGCCTTCAACTGAGAAGAACCGGCAAGAAACTCAGCAAGGTTACATTCTTTTTTATTTGTTATATAAATTTTTATCTATTCTGACTTTTTGGCTATTTTATAATTTCAATTTTACATAATTTTATATTTAACAATTACAAAATACTTATTATAGGTAACATTAATAAAAACAAAACAAAAAAAAAAAAAAATGACAAGACTACAAAATAGAAAATAACAATAATTAGGTACTTACAACTTAAACAAGAGATTTAGAGGTGCACTGTGCAGAGAGCAGCTATTTCCATACATTTTTATCTTCAATATAATGAACTACCTTGTAATACGCTTTTTCTTTCAAAACTTTCCTAATATAATTTTTAAATTTATGATCAGACATTTTGGTTATTGAAAGCGGTATCTTATTATAAAATCGAACACAATTACCAAGAAATGACTTGTTAACTTTAGTTAGTCTAAAGTATGGAACAACTAACTTCTCCCTTTGTCTTGTATTTATACTATGAATATCTAATTTTGACTCAAACATTCCTATGTTTCTACGTATAAACATTATATTTTCATAAATATATAGTGAAGGTAATGTCATTATATTTATTTCCCTAAATAAATCTCTTAATGATTCACGACCCATACTGTAAATTGCACGAATTGCTCTTTTTTGTATAATAAATATTGATTCTATATCCGCTGCTGCTCCCCAAAACAAAATACCATAGGACAAGAGGCTATGAAAATATGCAAAATAAACTAATTTGGCCGTCTCAACATTCGTCAATTGTTTAATTTTCCTAACAGCAAAAGCAGCCGAACTTAATTTAGCAGCTAGAGTATCAACCTGAGGTCCCCATTGCAATTTATTGTCTAATGTAAGACCCAAAAATACCGTTTTATTTACAAGATCAATATGGCTCCCATCTATTATTATTTGGCTATCTACTTGTGCTACATTTGGTAAAGAAAACCTTAAGCATTTAGTTTTCTTTGAATTTAGTAATAGATTATTTGTAGCAAACCACCCACAGACAATTGACATAGTATGATTAACTTTAGTTAGATCTTTGTCTTTTCTATTAACTTTAAAAATTAATGATGTATCATCAGCAAACAAGACAATATCTGTGAGGTCATTTACAACATATGGCAAATCATTTATATATACTAAAAACAAAAATGGACCTAAAATTGAACCCTGGGGTACCCCCATTTCGACTAAAGAGCCCTTGGATGTTGTGCCGGTAATCCCTACCTTTTGCTGGCGATTTGATAAATAAGATAAAACAAGATCATGAGCAGTTCCACGAATTCCGTAGAAGTCAAGTTTTAGTAGTAGCGTACGGTGGTCAACGCAATCGAATGCCTTGGACAGATCACAAAAAATGCCAATCGCATCCTGTGAATCCTCCCATGCTCCATAAATGTGCCTCAGCAATGTTGCTGCCGCATCGGATGTAGATCTTCCCTTCGTGAAACCGAACTGATGACCATGCAATACCTTATGCTTAGTAAAGTGACTTGACATTTGATTAAGCAGCAATTTTTCAAAGATTTTACTAAGTGCTGGCAGAACGGAAACTGGTCTGTAATCAGATGGATTCTCCCTACAACCGGACTTGAAAATAGGTACTATTTTACTATATTTCATTAAATCAGGAAAACAACCCTGATCAATGCATTCATTAAAAATATTTGACAAAACAGGTGCAATCACTGTTATTATTGATTTTACGATTGTTACTGATAAGCCCCATAAATCTTCAGTACTTTTCATATTGAGAGAATTAAAAGTTATTATGATATCGCTAGCATTAATATGGTCAAATTTAAAACTTGGAAATGTATTATGAATATGCTGCTTGAGTAAAGATTCCGCTGCTATAGGACATGATTTAAGGCTTTTAGTAGTTTTACCAGGTATACTCGTGAAGAAGTTTTCAAAAGCACAGGCTACATCTAAATTATTTGTTAGAATTTTTTCATTAATTTTAAGAGTTACCTGTTCATTATTATTTCTAATTTTACCAGTTTCCGTATTAATAACATTCCAGACTGTCTTTATTTTGTTATTAGCATTACCTATTTTATTACATATAAAGTAAGATTTAGCTTGATTACACACTAACTTGAAAGTCTTTGAAAATTTTCTAACATATTTATGAAATTCTTCGTTCTGAGTTAGAGATTTTAAATGATAAAGTTCATACAACCTATCCCTGCTCTTACGAATACCTTTTGTAGCCCAGTCACTAAATCCCATTTTACTATTTACCCTCACTATTTCAGCAGGACAGGCTCTATTAAAATTATCGCAAATCCCAGACAATAAACCCTTATACAAGACATTGGGCTCATCACTATGATATATTGTATTACAGAGTTTCAGCTCTAAATTATTCTTAAAGGTGTCTAATCTTGCCTTAGTAGTAGGTCTAATTACTTTCGTTACTTTAAATACTTGTCTTTTAAATGGCAATTCTATTAATTGAGCCTTATGATCCGAGCGAACACCACTAATAATCGATTTCCCTAGTATACTACTATTAGTTAATATATTATCAATACAAGTAGCCGAAGTGGCTGTAGATCTTGTTGACTCACTAAACAATAAATCTAAGTTGAACGATTTGAATAAGGCAACAAAATTCCGACTTTCAGATGAATTACTAAGAGTATCTACATTAAAGTCGCTATATAATTTAGTTTAAATAGTTGCTATATAATAGATGTATTTAGTGATTTCGATGTAGATGCATCTCACTGACAACAATCCTCCCGGCGCCTATGGAAAAGTATCCTACAAATATTATAAATGCGAAAGGTTGTATGTATGGAATTCTTTGGAGGAGGCTTTTACCCTGAGGGGGTCCACAATAGAAGGAGAGTAAATTGCACGAGTAGTTTATCACTACATAGTATAAAACAAAGTCGCTTTCTCTGTTCCTATATCCCTATGTATGCTTAAATCTTTTAAACTACGCAACGGATTTTGATGTGGTTTTTTTATTAGATAGAGTGATTGAAGAGAAATGTTTTTATGTATTATATAATACATGTGACATCCCACGGGAACGCGGGTGACAGTAGGTGACTATAGCTTATTTTTAGAGTTACTTAGTAATAACATTTATTAAATGTGAAATTAATGAATTCTAATTCTAAGTAATTATTGTGGAATCAAATAAATTTATTATGATTATTTATAATTATAAATGAGAAAGATTGTATGTATGGATGTTTGTTACTCTTTCACGCAAAAACTACCAATCGGAATTAAATGTAACCTAGCTCATAGATAGAACATATTTTGGTTTAACACATAGGCTACTTTTTAACCCGGGAAAACGTGACATCCCTCGGGAACGCAGGTAAACCGCGACGGACAGCTAGTTATTAGTATATTTACCTCTATTTAAATTAGTCTGAGTTCCATTCTCTGTTCTATCAGAAATAATACTTTGTTCATCGAACAACATATAGTCATTCTGTATCTCCCTTATTTTAGGAACACTTATACCATTAATTTCTCCTTTAATATCTAGTTCCGATACAAAATTCATTTTGGCACTCTGCACTAAGGAATTTCCGATAGTATTTGGTGAATTACTGATTTAGGGTTTCAAAATATTTATAGGTAAACAAAATATTAATCTCGTTAAAGTGGTTATCAACAGATTACTTCATCGTGAGTAAATGAATAGTTAATGAATCTGTTTTTGTACCGTGGTCTTTAAAAATATGCGCATTTACTAGAATTTATATTTTTTTTACCAATGATATAAATATGTTGTTATTATGAGGCAAATGACAGAGTTGTCAAAACTGCTTGCTATAGATAAACAATGACTTATTCATTTTGCTATCAAAAAGGTTTTATTGAGCAAAAATACGGTTAACATGAATATTAAAATAATCCGACAATCTAAATGTGAATAAAAAGAACATCTTTTTGCAATCACATAGTTAACTTTTCAACTCGTCTGTCGAAAATGCGAATTTTCAAACCCGGATTAGAAAACCGCGGGTAGAAAAGTCAGCGAGCGCGTGGCGTGGTTCCACCACAGTGCGGTCCGTTGCCAATCACACGGGCACCATGTCACACCGCTACGCACTATTCTAGAACTGAGAAGTCATCTCGATTCTATATCGTTAAACTGAGCTTTGTAATTTAAAATAGTCTAGCTCTATTTTTTATTATCTGTTTTTCATCACCTGAGTCTAAGGAACAGGATCTTATAACAATGGAGGCGGACTTCCAAAACGGTGGTAGCTTCAGTAACTTTAACCTTCTTAAGTGGTCTCTGCGGACCTAAACAGAATAAATGGTATCAATAAAAAAAAACATGAATACACTACGAAAGTCTTGTTGATATCTTCGTTTGTGAAAAAGTTACTAAATCTTGACATATTTATGTATCGAAACGGCATCGTAACTATATATTTTTTTAAATGAATCCACGTCTAAACTTTTACAGTTAAACTTTGATTCGTCGGACAGCGCGAACTGCAGACACCGCATTAATTGCAGACAAATGAGATTGATTATAACGGACATGTCTAGTTATAGCGATTTTTACCTCACATCTGTAATTTGACAAGGAAACAGTTGCGGAGTTTTATTGTGGAGTGGTTTATGCAGGGGTTTTCGGCCTTTTTGGCGAAGATGCGGTACGACCTTTTGATAGTGTTTCTATGTAAAAGTGGTTCTGTGTTCGGTGAAACAAACGTAAACTACGAGCAAGAGGTATTTGTAATCAATTTCTCTGAGCTGCTTCTATAAGTACTTATTACGTAGTACTTTTATTTTTTTTAAAAGTCACACTATCTTTTAAAAACTAAATACTTTGCAATTGACAGCGTTTTATTCTTCCGACAAACAAATAAAACAAGCTGTTTGGTTGAGCTGCTAGTATCTTTTCAAAAACGATTTGAAAAAGTGTGGTGACAGACGTGGTATTTTAAACACAAAACCCTTCAACCGTCAATGTGACGTCACACTCGCTCTTTAGGCTTTTGTCGTTTTTCTCCATTATTATGCACGGACAAAGAATTGCATCGAACTTAAAACATCAAATTGAAATAGAGTAATGGAAACTTATTTTATTATCGGGTAATATAAATCATAAAATAATAAAAATAAATATCCTGGGACATACTTTTTATACACGGCCATCTGATCCCAAACTAAGCAGAGCTTGTACTAGTTGTTTTTAAAACTAAGTTTTGGATTAGCATGTTTACACCAAGTATTGTAAAGAATACACATTCTTTTAATCTAGTTAGGTAGTAGGTGCAAGAGGGGACATAGGTTAGTTTACTACCGGGCGATAATTAACTTGATTACCATGAGATAGTGGTGCGAAATACCAACGCCCCAACTAATTGAAATCTACGACGCCTTGTCCGTTGTATGTGCAGTCATGGATTTTGTGCGGGTTATCTATACTAATATTATAAAGAGGAAGGATTTGTTTGTTTGTAATGAATAGGCTCCGAAACTACTGGACCGATTTCAAAAATTCTTTCACCTTTGGAAAGCTACATTATCCCCGAGTAACATAGGCTATATTATATTTAAAAAAAAATAGGGATCCTTACTAAAACTCCAATAATGTAACATAAGGTGTAAAAAAATAACCTGAAAAATTCCTTACGTCGCGTGCGCTGCGAAAACTATTGATGATAGAATGAACAAAATAATAATGTAACATCCCTCGGCAACGCGGGTGAAACCGCGGGGGACAGCTAGTGTTCACTAATCAGAGGTTATGACTTTGCTTATCTATGTGAAACAAGGCTCTAAGAAAACTGAAAGAGGTCTTAATCTGTACAGTATAATTATAATAAATATACTTTATTGTACACTGAAAGAAGTATGGTACAGAAGTTGATGCTTAAATAAAGGTACAATTGGCGGTCTTATCGCTAAAAGCAATATCTTTTATATTAGTATTATTATTGTGGTATTATAATCTTCTTCATCTTCATTATTCGATACAGACCTATTTAAGAAAAACATATATTAAAAAAAACAACTGTAATCTACTACCTATCGATTATTACTACAGCATTAAACAAAAGTAGGTTAATTTACTTGATCTTAGTTAATCTTCCATCAGTATTGAGAAAAATCTTTAAGTGAAATACAGTTTTTTTCTAAAAAACAGACGTGTCGTAAAGACACACAATAGAAGAGAAACTTTGTATTACAGGAAATATTAAAATTATTTAATATTTCAATTTCTTTTCAATAGCACAGATTGTGATTATCATCCATTTATTTTTCGTTACAACAAAAAAGTTGCGGATCCGAATTTCAAAGCGCTCCCACAAGAAGTTTCACTTCGTCAAAAGCTAGCTAATAATGTAATTTCCATTTTAACAGAAACAGCTTACCGGCGTCGACTAATACTAATCCAAGCTCAATGTGACACTGGATTCCTAGGGCTGCCAATTAATTGGGCTGACCTCCTGTGGGAGTTGATGCGATCAGTCGGATGCGCGTTGCGTGTTTGCGTTAGACCCTGTGTATCATTTGTCTGGGTAATTGGTCAAAGAGCTGGGTAATTTTATCATTAGTGCACTCTGATTGACCGTTGCACGGGATGCCTTTGTTTCACTTGACATTTTGATGTTTGGAGATAATGTTGTTGCTTTTATTGGAATGCGATTCAAGTATGAAAAATGTATCTTTTATTTCCTCGATTTTTTTAACAGAAGTTCTGCAAAACAACTCTTACGCTTATCTAGAATAGGTCTTATTGTCCAATATTCTTATCCAATTTAAAACCAAGCTTCTATGTATCGAATCATAATTTTAAAATGTTACGCTCTCTTCCCTATCGACGTTCTAACACTGTAATCCTTGTCAGAGCCCAATAATGCCTTAAAGCGACTGGGGTCTGATTTTAATGTAAACCCGGTTCGTGTAAACAAGGCTTTTGTTGGCTTCCTTCCCTAGAGGCGATACCACAGTCCGTCGAAATAAATTAATGCAACACGAATACTTCTAAAGAAATATAAAAAAAGTCTGTTGGTATACTTATTTAAAACTAATGTTAGATAAGTATTTTTTTTATTTTATTTATAGTACAATCAGATTTTATTGAGCAATCCGCGCAAATGCACTTTTCTACGAGATTTGTTTAACTTGAGCTACTATTATCTGTATATACTGTGACGATAGCTTCGGGACAGGGTCGCGGGAGGGAAGAATCAAAAAAATTGTGCCTCCAATAAAGGACATCATTAATTCTCGCCGGTCGCCAGGCAATGTCGGGGGATTGCCTGCATTACTGTAATAGCGTCTGAGAAAAATAACGGATCAATATCCGCGAGACGTTGTTTGTTGTGGTCGTTTATCTGTTGAAAAGGCTTTTCAATTTATTCGCATTATACAAGTGTTGGTAAATTGTAAATGAAAGTATTAAGTCTAGTCTGGTAGGGAAGATGTTATGGACTTAAGCTATACGTAGATATAGCTGTCCCCCGCGGTTTCACTCGCGCCTATCGATATCATATATAGCCTATAACCATCTATGAAAAATTCTGCGTCGAATGGTAGCAGTCCCGTCCCGATATGTTCAGTAGTTTTGAGGTGATGGTGCGTCAAAGGAACCCTATTATATACATACATACAGAATACATATTTGGGCAGATTGCAATTGTTTTGGGTATCTTTTGCATGATTTATTGACTGATGATTATGATTCAAAAAAATATCCTTGGGTATTACTTTTATATTCTTATAAAACAATGTTATACCTTTATTTGTGCTTTTTTTAAGCACAAGCCAACCTTCTCAAAGAATTTCCCAAGTGGACCTCGCCCTACACCTAAGTATTTCTTTCAAATAATTATCCGACAAAAACATGCCCAAGATTCTTGCGGAGTTCGTTAGGATACGGGATCCCTCCCTAAGTAGAATTAATGATTCCCTTTATTGAAAGTTCAATTTTTTGATTAGGAGCCGAGAGGGGGCATCGCCCTTGCCCTGGGTACACTGTTTAAACACCGGATAACAGGGTATTTATTTGCATTTGGCCAATAGAAAATTGATTTATATAAAGCACTCTTGAGATTTTTCCGAAGTATAGAAGAAGAAATGCACTGGGTTGGAAAAATAGGACGCAATACAAACCGAATATTAACGGTACAACAAACTAAGAAATCAACTGACTGACCAAGGATTTATAAGGAATAAAAAAGTAGTGATGTATTTAATTGAGTAATACTGTAAGGTTCTGGATAATCGTACAAATCGGACAAATGCAGTATACAAGTAACCAATAAAATTGTATTGTAAGTCAAATGTGAAATAAAAATTCCCATCTGAATTACGGAGCACCAAAAACACGCTGTTTATTTTGCCGTATTGTTTACCTGAGTATACTTATTCTGTACAAATAGCAGCAGGCAAGTTACCCGAGTGCAGTAATCTGTTGGCGAGTGAGTCGGTGACCACCCAGCGCCCGACGGTCGGTCGGTGAGAATCTAATTTGGTTCGGTAGCCGTCGCTCATTTGTTCAAATTATACCCCCTACCGACGCCGACGCCGACGCTGCCCCCGTCCTTGCCGGAGACAGTTTCCAGACATCGACTATCTATCTAGAATAAGGTGTCAGTAGGTACTCTTTTATACTTATAAACATTGCTATTGATATGATCGGATTAGTGAAAGGAACTAGCTACACCAATAATGTTCTGAAACATTACAGATATCATCAGTCATCTGATTCCATATTATGACTTGGAAATAAATAACGCGTATGTTACATATTTACTACTTGTTCATGAATCTATAAGTTAATACGTAATGTTACTAGGTTGTTTCTAAGTAAAATACATTTTTGATGGACAAATCAAAAAAGGTTTTATGTGTTTGAAACTAGAGTTTTTATTTCTTTTACATAAATAATGAAAACAACATTCCATTCTGAAGAGGGGCTCCGGCATTGTACCTATAGCCTTTATTTCTGTCGATCTCTTGTCTTGCCTCAGACGTCTGACCTATTTATTTATTTTAAAACTCTTAAGATCCGTCTCCGGTTTTACGACGACCGTTTCCCCCCTGCCCATCGAAACTCAAACTATTCAACCCTCAGGCTTTTCCGGAGCCTTTCTTTGTTGAACGCGATCTTTCCGGATCCTTTATCAATCGCAAGGACCTTTGAACCGTTACATCCTAAGATTTTTGAACAAAAATCACTGATTATAAGACGTTTTACTTATTATTTTATAGTTTCGTACAATAAATCATCATAGAGATTATCATCACTAAAATGTTTCTTAAATAATAGAATAATATTTTATTTACAGTTTTTGATATTTTATTCTAAAATTAAAGAAATCTAGCTGGTTATTTATCCTCTTCCGAGTATATCTGTTTGGTAACGATGCGAGATGTGGTTAGGCAGGTGTCGTTCATGCTTCACGCCACACTTGTCTTAGTACGTAGAATATATTGAGTCCAGAGATAATGCCATTACCTATGGTTTTGCACCAGTAGCCGGTGTTTGTAGTCGATAACTCATAAGCTTATCTTTTTTATCGAAATAAATAGGAGCAAGTTCAATATGATAGAATATTGTTGATTAATTACCTAACGTTTTTATTTATTACTAGCTGTCCCCCGCGGTTTTACCCGCGTTCCCGTGGGATGTCACATGTATTATACATAAAAACCTTCCTCTTCAATCACTCTAACTATTAAAAAAAACCGCATCAAAATCCGTTACGTAGTTTTAAAGATGTATAGTACATGTCAGTATTCCTATAAACAATTTTTTTACTGCGTAAATAAAATTGAGAAAGATATTCCTACTAATGAAATTGATATGGTCAGTCCCATGAACGCCGCATGTGTTAAAAATCTCGATTTAATGAGTACACTCTTTAAATCAGGCAGTAGTCGTGGGCTTAAATATCTATGGAAGTATATTAATAATATGTACATAGTAAGGTTTTACAAAAAAAATCTAGTAACAATTTAGATAGAATAGTATGTAGTATGTCAGCTCAGCTTAGTTAGGGATCACATGGGCATGTGATGGAAGTCCCAGAAATTATATTAGAATATTGGAACACTTTCTTACATTATTATGATCATGAGAAGGGATCAACAAACTGTCAAAATGTTTCCAGAATATTTCGATGATATTTAATTATTATTATTGTCAGAAGCACACGAGCGTCTACAGGAGCGGCGGAGCCTTGACTCTGCTAATCAATATGACGGAGTTCCAACATCAATATTTGACTGATACAACTCTCGTCTTATTACTGACTAACGAGGGCAAACATTAAAATTCTACAAGATTGTATACCGTCACTCGAGATGTCTTGATATATTTTTGGATTTACACTATTTTTTTATCATTGCACGCATACATTAATTTTGTATAGGTACTAGGAAAGTCAAAATTAATACAACGTCGCTTACAAAAAAAAAGAATACAATAAAGCCGATGGGGATGTACTTAATAGATATAAGTACCAATTAATAGAGTAACCATTAAATCTGTTATAAAAATACAGGTAATTCTATTCTATTAAAATATTTTCTAAAACTCATAAGAAAAAGTAGGTGCAAATATCAAAAGAGGTTGCGTCACACTGTATTAGAGTGGTCGAGCCCCTACCTTAGAAGGTAAAGTGCTGATTGGCTTATTTTTCTCGGATTTTATACCTCAATAATAATTTTTACTTTTATTAACTTAGTCACGAAATGTGTGTTTGCAAAGTAGAGAAAGATGTAATAATGTTAATAGAGGTAAAACTCATAAAGGACTAAATCAGTTTTTGGGCTAGTCACAGCCGTGGTAGGTAGTTAAATGTTCATTATACGTATAACGATATAACGTCTACTGTTATAGTTCTACTTTTCATAGTTGTTATCTGAACATCCGACAGAAGTTAGTCGATATCCGCACTAACGTAACAAGATGTGCTGTATGGACCAACTAACAAGACCTTCACTCCACCCCGCTTTTGTGCGCAGCCAAGGCGATTTGGAAGATTGTGCGCGTGGGCCGGAAGCTCAAGTTATTGTGGTCGTTAGATACAACAGTGGTAATGCGTTGGGGTGTGTTTTTGCTTTATGTCGCGTGAAATTTTATAGTCGCAAGCGGTGCCGGCGCCGCGCCAGCCGATGACAATACTGCTGTCAAACTATAATTGTATAGTTGTCTCAAGTTGTTTAATTAGGTATGGTTAGTATGACAGTTAAGTTTGGATACCTACATATAAGTACTTGATGGATGATTCCTTATGATTAGTAGGGAGATAAAGGGTTAATTATTGAGATTATTTAATGATAACAAAAAGGTATGGGTATGTATTTTTTTAATGGCAAGTAGGCCGTAAAACAGGCAGGTAGTCCATCTGATGGTAAGTGGTCACCGATGCCTATGGACATTTGCAACATCAGGGGTATTGCAATGTGTTATCGATCTTGAGACGTGAAGTTGTTACTTGTAAGTCTCATGTGCCTGTAATTTCACCGGCCCCTTACCTTTCTAACCGAAACACAGTACCTAATACTATTGCACTACTGCTTCACGTCAGAAATGGGTATAGTGGTTGTACTTCCCCGGGTGAACTCTGCACTAAGAGCTCTTCTACTCCTAAAATGTATTCAGAAAAAAATATTTGATTTGTTGTATACAATGAAGGTATTATTGATAACCAAAGTTGAGTTTAAAACACTTCGAAAGCTTATAATAAATTGGCTTTTAAATATAACCATGAGCGCAACAAATAGATTAACAACAAACTCTTGGCATCATGAAAATTTAATATACCTAAAAACTGAAAAGGGTGCATAACTCTCACAAATCCAACGTATTTACTTTGCATTATCCAAATGAGACAGAAGCGGCTTTGCCGGACGTCTAACTTCGTAAATGAGAGCTGTACTAAGCAAACACTGGAAGAGACCGTTGGACAAATGGACAAATATGACGCAACCTCGCGGATCCGCTCCGGTTTGTATGAACTGGACGGATGATGTCTTTTATGTACTCTAATTGTATTGGGCTGACAAATTAATATGCTAGGTATCTTGGTTTTTTATGCCTTTATCTAACTTTTATAATAAATTAATGGAAATTGGTTTTTAGGATTTTTTTTCATTGCTATTGCTGCAATCCTTTTAATCTTACTAATTTGATGCTAACGTTTGTGAGGACTAGTTGATGATTGTTACCTACTCTTTCACACAATATTAACTAAGCAATTTTCTATGAAAATTGGCACATAGATAGTTTACAGCTTGGATTAACACACAGGTAACATACCTCGGGAACGCGGGTAACACCGCGGGAGACAGCTAGTAGCTACTACTAATTTTAGTATCCATATACATGTATAAATATGAATGTTTGTCTGTATGTCATTCAAGAGGAAGGTTAAAGCCAGGATTGAAAGCGGGCAAAGCCGCAGGGCGCAGCTAGTTGTCAATAAATTTTCTAATCTTGTATTGTAATGGATGATGTCGCATGTACTCGTAATTGGGATTTGTTATAGATGCCTAATTATAAGTCAAAAATATGTATGTAAATTTAGAATACGTAGCTACACTGGTGCATCGAATTTTGACCGGCCAGTTAGCGTGGTGCTTATTGACCTTGATTGCCCCGATGACACACCTGATGGTAAGTGAAGATGAGGCCGAAGATGGAGCTCGCTTTCCTGTTAGTAGCCTATTCACTCTTTTATTAAAGAGCCCCAAGTAGTAAGTTTCTTTTTCCCACCCAGGAAAAACATTTGTGTGTATAAACAAATAACTCTTCTAGACAGGCATCTAGCTCATCAGTAAATAAATAAATATCTAGGGACATTCTTTTACACGCGGCCACCTGATCCCAAACTAAGCAGAGCTTGTACTATGGAAACCAGATTACAGATATACTACATATACGACTTTTTATTTTTCTAAATACATACATATATAGATATTTACACCCAAAGTCATCTATTCTAATAATGTTAAAGCACACAAAACATAAAAACCGGGAATATTTTAAAATTCACAGAGTTTGCTCTCACGAAATTTCCCATTAGCTTTCACTTACAAGTAACTCAACGTTTCTCCCCATCCGTTAGGTGTCGCGAATCACGTCGCCTACCCTGGGGACGCTCGATCACAGTCACCGTGTCCTCAGTAGATGACATGTGAGACCTACACCAGCTATTGTTGGTGAAATTAAATTTTATTCTCGATGTAACTGGCTGGGAGTGACTCAGTGATAACGCTTTGGGTATTCAAGGACTGAACATGCTGTAATGATTTTATAGATTGTCAAGAGTAGGGAAATGGATTAGAATTGTGATGAATCATGATGAATGATGATGGATCAGATACTAGGTTTCCGTGTTACGGTTTTACCCGCGTTTCCAAGGGATCCGATGTATTATTAGTTTATTATAACATATTTTATGTCCACCCGGAATATCAAATAGTATATTTAAATAATAAAATTAAAATGTGAAATATTTTTTCTAATAGTTCTGCCGTGGTTCTGGAGATAGCCCAGTGAGCATACGTACCATCTCGCAAAATTCGCACTCTCTAAAGAGAGAGTTATAAAGATAATATTAGTATAGATTATTTTAATGTAGTGGTTACTGATGCTGCATCTGAATATG
The DNA here is from genome assembly GCA_907165245.1 of Habrosyne pyritoides. NCBI lineage: Eukaryota > Metazoa > Arthropoda > Insecta > Lepidoptera > Drepanidae > Habrosyne > Habrosyne pyritoides. Next base: position 4,782,674 of record OU015600.1, on the reverse strand, counting down.
TGGTTAACTAAATTTTTTCCTAACCAAGGAGCATTGCTTTCGCTAACAAGAAGTTAGATGCCACAGAAATATGAACCTTAAAGTATACCTACTAAATACAAAATCATTTTTGAATACCATTTAGTCTGACATAATTTTTCACTTCAAATTGTCAATGACATAGTAATGAGTTCCAAATTTTCAACAAGTGACAATTATCAATACTAACCAACCAGCACACGACACTAGAGTAGAATTTAACATCACTCACAAACGCCGTCAGTCCTTCAAGTAACCGAAACTTGCCAACTTTCGACCTCTCGGATATATTGGGAATATAAATAGCCTGTACAGCCCCCAGCCCTTTCATAGCCACTTAAGACATCCGCTATGGACCCTCATGTCATGTCTTGCTACATACTTGGGAGGGTAATATCCATTTTGAGTTACATCCTTCGGGCAATTGAGGTGTCGCCGTGAGAACGGACACGATACTGCTGAAACTTTCTTTTCGAAGTGTTGTAGATGCAATTATAGAACTAAATAGATATAGGTGAATAGAATCTTTGAAATATCAAAGATTAATTTGATTATTTCGTTTTATAAAACTGTCTCATAATTTACTTTAATTTTGTGGCTCCTCTGGTATTTCGGGTGTCCATGGGCGGCGGTGACCGCTTACCATGCGATACGATGCCTCTGCTCTTTAGCCTACCAAAACATAAAAAAAAAATAAAAATTGTCTGTGGCAAAATTCGGGAAGAATTCCAATAATATTTTCAAACATAAGAATATTTATTTATTAGAATTTTTATATCTTATTTTTTCTGATTATTCTATATTTAGCTTTTGTTAAAATTTGTGATGTACGTACTTACTGGTAAACTTATTCCAAATTTTGCATATTTTTTTAATTATTTGTATCTGAGTATTCTAGCCATCAGTACCAAAAATAATAAAATCATTACCTATGTTAGTACTTTGCTATTTAAGTGACTATTTCAAGAAGGCCAACAATTTTTTTTAAGTACTACTCAGTAAAAAAAAACAATTTAGGCGAATGCATATATTATTTATTTTCCAAAATAAATGTATTCACATAGGAAAAAAATTTATAACATTTATGTTGAGTTTTAATGTCGTTGTACGTTTAAATAATACAAACATAATGGGCAATACAAAACAAATATTACGTCCATATAAACCTAAATAAACATTATAATTGCTTTATTACAATCATTAATATTATAAACTGGCAAGCCTTATGGCTACGGGAGACCTTAAATAGATGTAACTTTCTGACTTATTTTGATTATGATAAAGAAACTTTTCGCATATTTATTTAACGAGTTTACATAAGCTTAATAACTAACTATCCTACGTCATTCTTTTACGCGTCACTTGAAAAAACTCAAAAATTCTAAATTCAAAACCATTTATTAGGTTTAGGCCCGCGGAGAGCACTTATGAACGTCAAATTTAAAGTTACTGAAGCGTGGCATGGTTAGATACCCTGACTATTACCGCGTAGGTCGTAGGTTCGATTCCCAAGGACCAACAAGTCTGTTTGTTGAGTATTGAATTATGTAACTATCTCGGATTCAATGTTAAAGCCTATTTTATAAAAGATTGATGGTTGGACGCGCAGGTAGTGTAGGACAATACTCGTTGCGCCGTCAATGTATACAAAATTGAGTCATAATGACGATTCCGAGAGTTTACACATATGTGTAATAAATAATTATCGTGGAACATTCTTAGCACACTGATCCCAAACTAACCAGAGCTTGTACTATAGATACCAGATAGCTAATATACTACATATATTATATAATATTTTTTTTCTAAATACATATATAAATAGATATTTACACCCAGGTATAGAACAAATAGATATGTTTGTCCTGGGTGGGAATCGAACCCGCGACCTGCGACTCGGCCGGCAAGGTCGCTAACCACCAAGCCAACTAGCCTGTCGTACTACACAAAATCGCCTGGGTGTGAATATTGAAACCTGTATGTACATATTTAAAAATTAGTTTAATATCAGTTTTCTTGTTGCCGTAATATAGGTGGCTTTATTTGGAATCAGATGTGTGTAAAGAATGTCCCAGTTTTTATTTTTTATTATTTTTTTTATACCTCTTGGGCCGACAAATAAGCAGACGGCCCACATGATGGTAAGTGGTCACCACCGCCTATGGACATTTGCAACACTAGGGGCATCGCCAATGCGTTGTCGGCCCTTAGACGTGAAGTTGTTAAGTCTTATGTGCCTGTTATTTCACAATGTAATTATTTTTTCTGTCTTGATCACTTCGATTTCCACTACTCGCCCGCTAGTCTACAATCGCTGCAATTTCTGTTCATATCCACCATTTTGCTAGAGCTCCACCTACGTCACCACATCTCTACATGCGGTATCTTTATTGTTGGTGCACATAAAGAAATCTCAGTTCTCTGTTCACAATTAACGTAGACATGTAGAAATGGTACGCCAACTTTTATTTTGCGCTATTGCGTATTGTTGGGACGGATATTAATTCTTTGCTCTTTACGTTCCGAGATCAGACAAGCATTTAATTCAATAAGAAACAAAGAGGTATAAAGATAAATATTTGATCAAATCTATGTTTTATTTAATTGCATTATGAGTTATTTTACTTTGAAATTATTAACGTCATAGTAATCAGTCTGAAAATAGGAATACCAAGAGGTTCAAATAAGGTGAGGAATAAATTATTTATTTACTTTAGACAGTGCAATGAAGAATGGAGTCGCTCAGTCACCAAAACTACAATTCACGTGGCTACGAAATTATAGGCATATGAGACTTAACAACTTCACGTCTCCGGGACTACAACGATTGATGCCCTTAGTTGCAAATATCGGCGGTGACCACTTACCATCCGATGGACCGGCTGCTTATTTGTCGGTCCGAGTGGAAGTAAATTTAAAAGGAAATGACCGAGACCTCTTCGTTGTTTTTCGGAGCGTGGTTAGCTAGTCAAGAACTTTACCCGTTTTTTTAAAACTATATATAATGGTCACTACCTAGGTTTATCTATAGGTACTAGTATCTCTTTTTAAAGTGTATACTAAGACATCTACTTCAAGGATTCCGTCTACAAGTACGTAAGTTCTAGGTCAAATATACCGCATCCATAAAAATATTACAGAAAGCTTACATCTTAATATAATGCGAGGTAGGGGCCGGTCTGCAAATCGCTACTTACGCTGATTGAACAAGTTTTTCCCATAAGTCGAGGGGATGCTAACGCGCACTCTTGTGTGAAATTAGCCAACTACTGAGATGGGTTAACGGATGTCTTCAGATTGTTCATAACATTTATAACATATTTATGTAATTGTATTGTCGATGGTAAATTCTGATTTCTCAGAATCTTTCTAAAAGCCGGACAGATGCCTGAAGGTTGTTTCTTCAGAATCTATATTAATAAATATATTACAATTATGTAGTAAAGGCTTGTCAAAATCTTTGGATAATGATTTATATATTGTACTGCCTATAAACTGGAGGTGTGCCAATAAAGTAAAATAAAACAGAGAAAGCGGATTCTCTATTTTTTTTGTGGCTTATACCTTGGGTATAATCACCAGAACCATTACAACTGTTTGAAAAATTCTTTAACTGTTTGGAAAGTTCTATTTCAGATGAATATAGGCTATGTTTTAATTCCGAGATACATTACTGACTGCTCCGTGGGCTTCATGGTAAGAGACTCTGGCTGCCACGTCGCAAGTCGTGAGTTCATTTCCCAGCCAGGGCAATGTGTGCATGAACATGTCTTTTTGTTCTGTGTCTGGATGTAAATATCTATTTTAGTATGTATTTATAAAAAATGTATGTGTTATAGGTAAATTTGAGAAAATCGGTTAGTTTGAGATGGCCGTGTGTAATAATCGCTGAGCCAGTGATATTTATTATTAATCCCTCAGGTTTGCGGGTGAAGCCGCGGGCCCGAAGCTAGTCACAATAGGGACAATCGATGGTGTCGCTAAGCAAAATCTGCAAAATGCTATTTTTGATTTATGCGCTTATCACCTTTTTGCATAATCTTTAAGTGGGATCGAATTGAAATAACAAAAGAAAAGAAAAGAAAAAAATTATTTATATTCAAAAACATACTTTTACAAAAAATCATAAAATGTTCTAATTATCACAAACATTGAGCCTTACTTATAGATACATATTTAATTGATTCTTTGTTTCGTTTAGTTGTGGCCCCAAACTCAGCGAGCTAGTATTATACATACATTTCTATGGTTGCAGAAATTGTTTCACGGAGAGAAATATTAGATATATTTAGTGTGTCAAAGTAGCATTATTTTACGTTGGGAATATATCGCATTATTGCAACATTACCTAGATTGCCACACCTACTTAAGGTTTGAAAATTTTATTTATACATTTTATGTGAGTAAAGGAAATTTGTTTTATTTGGGACAGTAAAAAAAAGCCATTAAAAGCTTGTAGGTCATTTGTAAAATGAATAAATAAATGATAATAATATTTATTTCTTTCTTTCACAAAGGTTGCTTAATAACTAAATGGAACAGAAATAATAATACAGTTTCCAAATATCATGAATAAAAAAATAAAATTATAGCTTATCTAGATATACCCACATATCATCATCATCATCAGCCTATCTCTGTCCACTGCTGGACATAGGCCTTACCTATGGCACGCCACTGAGCTCGATCTTCAGCTCTTTGTTTCAAACCGCTGCCGGCCAGCTTGCGTATATCATCGCTCCATCTAGCTGGAGGGCGTCATACACTACGTTTACCGAGCCGTGGTCTTCACTCTAGAACATGTCTACTCCAACGGTTATCGGTTCAACGGCAGATGTGACCAGCTCTCTGCCACTTCAGCTTGCTAATCCTTTGAGCTATGTTTTGGTTCTCTGACGGATGACTTCATTTCGAATGAGCATAGCTCTCTCCGTCCACGTCTCCGTATCCACGTATATCTGATTTATATCCTAAAAAACTCATAAAACATATATAAGGTGCAGAGTTTAAATAAGATGGTACAATAAAAACATATAATATTATAGACAATCAAAAAGTAATTAAATACTTATCTATAGTTAAATCATCAATTTACGAGAATGTTTAGATTGATATTGCCGTCACTAAGACAAATACATGAGAATTGTCCGGCTAATTACAACTACACAGTATTTACTCAGCATTATCCGGTATAACGAGTGATTATGCTAATTATTGTATGTCAGTCTATAGCTGTATAATGTGGATTGTAATAAGATAACTACATGATGTATAAAATTGTTCGTTCTGTTAGGAGAACTTTCTTTAGTATGTTTTAAAAAGAAAGATTTATTTATTACACAAGGAATTTAATAAATACAAAAAAAAAAAGTGTCCAGTGTCTACTACTATTACTTATTTACAATGAAATTACCTTCAAATTCTCATATTAAATGAATTTAAAATAAATGTCTTAAACTGTAATGGTTAGGGCAAGTATCTATAGGTTGAAACGTGGAGTTGAACTGACTCTCTCCAAAACTAGTTGCGAGGCGCTAAGCCATAGGATTCTGAGGCAGGCATGTGTTTAAACTTTTATATACTAATTGCGTATACGGGTGTTACAAAACTACCCGTCAAGCCCAATGGAGGTTAAATGGGGCCTTATAATGAGTCCATTTACAATCTTTAAAAACCGTAGTAAGGCTGTATACATATTTTTTTTATTTCTTTATATCACATGGGCCGACAAACAGGTGGACGGTCCATCTGATGGTAAGTGGTTACCGCTGCCTATGGACATTTGCAACACTAGGGGCATCGCCAATGCGTTGTCGACCCTGAGACGTGAAGTTGTTATGTCTCATGTGCCCGTAATTTCACCGTCCCCCCTACCTTTCTAACCGAAACACAATAATACAAGTGCACTACTGCTTCACGGCAGAAATGGTTAAGGTGGTAGTACTACCCCGAACGCGCTAATCTCAGGAACCGCTGGTCCGATTTGAAAAATTCAGTGTTGGATAGTGCATTTATCGAGGAAGGCTATATGCTATATACCATCATGCTAAGACCAATAGGAGCGGAGCACCACTGAAGAATGTTTCAAAATCGGGGTTCTTTCTTCCTTTTGAGAGCTTCCGCTGCGTGCGCTGCGTAAACAGTTAATATATTATATAGATATTATAGTCTGGAATAGCACATAGACTCCTTTTTATCCCGGGAAAATGTAACATCCCCCGAAATCGGAATAAAGCTATTTGACTGCCATATTATTATGTTTACTAAGTAACACATAAACGAGTCAATAATGCAGTAGGACATTTAATAACAGAAATATGTTTTCTATAAATTCCTCAAATATTGTTAGACAGCTAAACAGTCGATATAAGGTGTAAAGCAGAGGGGTGCGCGTAGACGTAGAATGTAAAGCATGCAGTTTCCCGCGAGCGCCAGCGTGACATATTTGCGTCTCACCTGTCGATGGGGCGAGCGATATGTTCGTCATATGTGTTATAGTTGGTGGTAGCATATGTGGAGAAAATATTAGCAAAATGGAACACTTGTATTCAAATGTATTAAAGATAATATTTGAATATTAAAATGCGGTGACTTAAAAACAGTTAAATATGTAGTTTCATTAATTTTGATTTTTTTTGAAACAGGACATTTTAGATACCTCTTCAAGCCTATTATCTACGAACAGGTAGGCAAAGGTTTACAAAACTCTGAGCATTAAGAGTTACATTCCAATGAAGACATTTTACGAAAATTGTCCGCGTAAGGGTGTAAGAGCCATCTGAGGCTAACACCTTCGTCCCTTCCAAAAAAAAAAAAAAAAAGACATATTACGACATGACATGAGGTGGTCATAATCACTACCAATACCGGATGACAGGTGAACATCTATATCTATACTAATATTATAAAGAGGAAAGATTTGTATTTAAGTACCTATGTTTGTTACTCTTTCACGCAAAAACTACGAAACGGATATGGATGAAACTTGGCACATAGATAGAGCATATTCTGGAATAACATATAGGCTACTTTTTTATCGCTCGATCACTGAGAGTGTAAATTACACACTATCGATTTAACTAGGTAGTAATTGTACAAAATTACGAAGTTCTGACTCGATTTTGGCACTTATTAGACTTATGAAAACGGGTTTCATTAAATGAAACAAACTTTGATTTATTGAAACAGCAACATGAGCAGCTGAATTAAAAAAAAATCATAATTTTTTTCTCATATCCTCACTTGTTATTGTGTACATTTATTATCATCAGCGCATCAGGGATGTTTGCTGAGGCCAACACTAGTTGTTTTAGAGCAATCATAAGGGACAGAGTGGTCTCTCAGATGCGTCGCGTGCGGGACAGTACTAGCAGCCTCCTCAAAACTATATTGTGGAGATGCGACTGCCCAGTTGTGAAGCACTGGAACGCCATACACATGGCGTCCAGGGTCGCACTAATTGATGTCAGATACTCGTTTTGTTTTTGTTATTGAATTTAATTTTCTGTCTACTAACACCCCTAGTTTATAAGTAATTACATGTACCTACTAACTAAATATGGATGCTGTGTCCGAATTAAATGATTGATTATTATATTATTATTAAATAGCTAAGGAGAAACATTTTCGTCTTATAAAATTGATGAGAAAAAAACACTGATACAAAGAAATAAAATATGCATTAATAAATACTTTGATAACATTTCTTTGAAATCAGGATGAAAATACAACCATATAAAGTTTATTCGAAACAAAGAACTAAGAGGCTAAGTTACTGTGAGTATGTATCAGCGTTTCACACACACAAGTTCAATTTACAAATAACTGGATAGCAATACTTGGAACTTGGCCGGATATCTTCTGAGCTTGGCAGACGTCGGCAAAGTTTGGCCGTGGCTGTCCCACGTGTCAACCCTGTGATCACGCCAATATTGTATCTACAATTTTATATCGAATGTCTTTATTTTCAGGAAATTGAATCTTATGCTTATGTATTTAAGTGCTACATGTACGCTAAGAGATATTTGTTCGTAAGAAAATATCGCATTCTGTAGGTAACTTTTCTGATGTCTATATGGACGGTGGAGAGCAATTATTTTTGTATAAGAAATGGATATAGAGAGCGTGGCCACTTTTCAATGCAATGTTATTAACTTGGTGGACCCCGCGGTTTAACCCGCGTTCCTGAGAGATTTTCGCAGGATAAAATGTAAGTATTCTATGTGTCAATCCAAGTTATAAACTGTCTATGTGCAAAGTTTCATTTAAATCCGTTTTGTAGTTTTTGCGTGATAGTTCATAAAGCTTCGTATTTGAATATTAGAAGTATAGTTTAGGATATCAAATATTTATAATATATTATATATTATTCAACAACAATAATTACAACCTACACAATAATTTATAATAACTAATTTGTGGTCGAGAAAATGAAGTGGGGACTCGATTTCGATTAGCTAAAGTAGTATTTAATACTATATTAGAAAATATGCTCAGTATCAATACAATTAAGCACAAGATAAAGCAATTACTGCAAAATGCCACGTAACATCTTAACTCCTAGGACAATCACGTGATTGGAATGCCATGATTATCATAATTGGATTGTGCTGACGTCACAGCTACGGCGTCACAATCCGCGCGACGCCGCATGCCTGGCGTACCGTTGACGTGACGTACCCAGCTATTTTAGATATGCACCGTCAGGGCACTGTTCTAGGAATGTTCTTAGTTGCAACCTAAATTGGTATGTTTATGCTATATACATCTATGCATTGAAAGATGTAGGGTAGGAAGTAATAATTGAATAGTGTACTTTGATGATACATTTCTACGTTTTTTACTTGTAATTTTGGCTGGGTTTTATTAGGGAATAAGAGAGATTGTACTATATACGTATATATAAAAAAATGTACGTCATTCATTTAATTTGACGAACCAATTGGCTTGGCCAACCAAGACTATCACGAATCAGTTCGTGGGTTCTATTCACACCCAGGACAAACATTTGTGTGCATGAACATGTCTGTTCGCTATATGTCTGGATGTAAATATCTAGTTAAGTATGTATTTAAAAAAGGACTACATGTTGTTTATCAGTTATCTGATTTCCATACAACAAGTTCTGCTCAATTTGGGATCAGACCGTGCGTAAAGAATGTCCCAGGATATTTATAATAATAGATTTGAGTTAATTACTTATATGTAGCCGTTGGTTATTTAAGATATGTAAAGCGACGTCCACATGAATATGCAGTGGGGGCAGTGTGTACCAGGAACTGGTCTGAATTAATAATTAAAAGCGAAAGCAGGCTTAAGAGCTCACCCGAGGAGCCCAGTCTGGCATTCGCTCGCTGAGATGTACTCAAATGTAAGCCATGCTTAGTTAACCGTTATTTATGAATCTTACTTGGGTATGTTGCTTTACTATGTATATATACAGTAAATAGAGCTTGATACTATATATATATATAGTAAACTAGCTGTCCCCCGCGGTTTCACCCGCGTTCTCGAGGGATGCTACATTATCTTGTTCTTTCTACCATCAATAGTTTTCTCAGCGCCCGCGAGGTATTTTTTGACACCTTGAGTTACATTATTGGAGTTTTAGTAAGGATCCCTAATTTTTTTTTAAAATATAATATAGCCTATGTTACTCGGGGATAATGTAGCTTTCCAAAGGTGAAAGAATTTTTTAATTCGGTCCAGTAGTTTCGGAGCCTATACATTACAAACAAACAAATCTTTCCTCTTTATAATATTAGTATAGATAGAGATAAAGTATTTTTTTTTAATTAAAAGTTATTGAGGTTTTCAGTGGCGTGCCATAGGTGAGGTCTATGTCCAGCAGTGGATGGAGATAGGCTGATGATGATGATGATGAGGTTTTATATTGATAGATTAATAAAATAAAGGGTTTCATTTCAACACCACCTATGGACATCAAAACAACGGGGGTAATGTCAATGCGTTGTCGTCCCTGAGACGTTAACATAGTAGGTTTGTATTAAGAATGAAGCGTTAATAATGTTATAATATATAATTTTAACCATTTTTTTTATGCCAAGTAAGCCGGCTAATAGGCATACGGTCCACCTGATGGTATGTGGCCACCGCCGCCTATAGACATTTGCTAACGAGTTGTCGATCCTGAGACGTGAAGTTTTTAAGTTTCATGTGCCTGTAATTTCATCGCCCCCTTACCTTTGTAACCGAAACAGTAATACAAGTTCACTGCTGCTTCACGGCGGAAATGAGTAAGATGGTAGTACTTCCCCGGACGCAATCTGCACTATGAACTCTACTACTCTTAAAAGGTATAGACTAGAATTAAGACTGCTAGGAACCTTGAGGTTTTATGGTGGATGGAAGCTATATTAATCTCCTGTCTAGATATCTAGAAACATTCTAGATAAGCCAGTATTTTCGAAAACAATTGAGTCAGATTATACTCCAGACTAAGTTAAAAGGTGAGATAAAACTATCTTTAGATTTATTCACCAAACTAGAAACATACATCAGTGAGTAAAAATTCAAGAGAAATTCGCCCGCTTCTTTCCTTTATCCTTTAAGAACTTAGTGAAAGCAAAAAACCTAAGCCTGTTCTAAAGCTATGCAAATGTACAAAGGTCTTGAGGGTCTGCGAGGGTGGGAATGTAGGGGTGGAGAGGGGGAGGGACTGGACAAGGGGCAAGGAGAGAACAAAATGCCATCGCTTTGTAGCCGACTGTAATCCTTTAATAGCAATTGAGCTGGCGCGATGCAGGTCGCGTTAATGTATTATAATTTGTAACATATTTTTATTTGGGGTTAAAAGGGATTATTTTGGAAAGGTTATTAATTTGTGATATGACCAATTATAGAGTAGTCTATGGTGCAGGTAAAATTGTCAGCTTTTTTTAAGGATTATCAAGAATACTCAAGGTTAAATCGTTAAAGAGTTTGAAATTTAAAACTTTAATGAGAAAGTAAAGTAAATTTTACTGAAACATTACTTACATCAATAACTTCAAAAACGTAGCTTAGGTTACTGTAGTTACATACCTACAGCCATCTGATTCTAAACTAAGGAGACCTTGTACCAAGATAACCAGATATACTATTTAGGTCTGCTTAGTTTGGAATCAGGGGCTCGATTCTGTAAGGAAAATTACACTAACTCGAGGATGTTTCGTCGCGGCCGCCGTGCTCTGTCTCTTTCGCTACGCTAATACTATTAATCACGTGAGAGGTAAGCTCTCCGAGGCCTCCGTGGAGTGGCTCGCCGACGAAGTTTGTATTAGGTGAATAAGGTGTCAGATGGCTGTATTAAATCTTTGCCCTAGGAAGGACTTGAACCCACGCCCTATACCGTGGCAGCCACAGTATCTAACCACAAAGTCAACCCATCAACATAAAGTTACGATTCCATATCCACATTTCCTCTTCGAAAATCCTCTCATAAATATGAATTAAATACAATTGCCCAAGAAATATATGGATGGGAATAGACAATAACAAAATGTAAGTCACATTCTCATAAATAAGTCGCGTAAGTCACGCATGCGATACAGAGCCGGAGAACAGGGGTCTCACGGACCCACCACGCTCTGAATCATCCCACGCACATAACTCACACTCACGCGCTTATATTTATCATTTCTTTGTCCACCCCGAAGATATATTGACTCACTACATGAGCTGACGTGACCCTGAAGTCCTCGGGGAGACGATACAGATAACTCAACAACCTTGTTATTTATATCTTTTCTACGGTGTTACTTGTGTTTCGCTTTTTCGTCTTGCGCCTACTGGTTTTAGGATTCTATAGAAATTGTAAATAAACCTCAATACGATTTTTATTTTTTTACATTGTTATTTTAATACAAAATAAATTGATATTGTTTTTGCTAGCTACCTCGGTTTCACGGCGTTTATGAAGGATCTAATCTATCCAGGGATTATAACGTAGCCTATATTACTTCTGAATAAATGAGCTTTCAAATAGTGAAAGAATTATTAAAATCGGTCCAGTAGTTTTTGAGTTTCTTTATTACAAATAAAAATATTTTCTATTTATGTTATTACTAGCTGTCCCCTGCGGTTTCACCCGCTTTCCCGAGGGATGTAACATACCGGCACAAAACGTATCTTATGTTACTTCTAATACCTCCAAGAATATGTGTACAAATTTTCATGATGATCGGTTAAGTAGTATTCGCGAGAAAGCGTAACAAACAAACTTACATTCACATTTATAATATTAGTATGGACTATTAGTATACAAAGATATAGCATAGATAGTTTGAAAAAGTAAGTAGAGTAGGAGCAATAAATATTTTTTTTGTAAAGGCTTCTTAGGAATTAAATGGCCAGGTATATCGTGAGTATTACTTTTTAAATTTCTAAAAGAATGATCAAAACAACAAGCTCTTGTTAAAAACTGAATGAAGGCTATATTTCCATGTCTTCCAAGTAAATAACAACAATAGTCAAATTATCTACGTTTCTATTAATTAAAGCTATTAGAACATCCGAGTTTCGGTTGTTATTTAATACTTTGTTGTTCGATTCCGGGTTGATTAATTAGTAGGGATGATATGAAAAGTAGCTAACATCAAAACTTTGTTGACTTTAATAAGCAAAGTTGTACAAAACGTCTTTTTGAGTGAAACTTTGCTCTTTTGATGAGGGGGCTGCCCTTGATGTGATTAGATGTTTACCGGGACACGTTTCCCGCTAACAACTTTAGGGTTCTGATACAAAAATGATTCTGTCGTTAACGGTTTATAAATGTCTCGGCATTTTGAAGAACTATAATGTCTGCAAGTTGTTTTAGGTGCTAAATAAAATTGAATACCAAAATACTTACTTGTTTGGGAATGAAGAAATTAAACTGGAATTCTTCAAGCAATAATAAAATGGAAAAATATACTATATGTTTGTTTAGTATTTTTCAATGCATAGGTATTTATTTAACTCTAAGAAATCTTTCTCACACAATAAACGAATTCAGAATGCTCACAAAATTGATAAATTGTTAAGATAAGCCGTGTTTACATCGATGCGTATCGCGCCAAGTGTCAAGTGCTGCCCATTGCCCATAAGATGTATCGTACAACATACCTACCATTGGGCGGAGTGGTCCGTGAGACCGGCCGGCATAAATCATACGTGCCCTAACCCGCGCCGGCCCTGGGGGCCGAACTGATCCCGTCTTAATATACTGCGAGAAAAAGTAACCCGATCCTTCGTTGGACAAGGAAATACACTTTACACCGGAGATTTAGAAATGGAATGTATGGGTATGCCTTTTTGTAGATATATTTTACACGTGGTGTAATGGTACCCACATGAGAGTAAAAACGAAAAACAACACATTTCTTTTGTAGGCAAATTAGTAAATTATCCATCTTGATGCTGTGTGAGTCCAAAATAAATGTTTTCTGTCTTTCTAAGTACTTTTAATCAATATAAAAAAGTATTGTTCCAGGATATTCTTGTCATACGATCATCTTATCTACAGAGCGTATTATGGAAACCACAGATATATGACACGAAGGATAAGTTAAGGAAATCTGATTGAAACCGACCCCCCGGAGATTTGTAAGCTGTAAAAAATCTTTCCACAATCCTTTGTCGTGTAGGCATTGCGTCAGAGGTCGCAGGCGGCACCTCGCGGACAGAGGCGACAATAAATCAACCCTCGAGGAAATTGCCGACGACGCGCGGGGGTTAGACGCCGAACAACGGCCTGGGGGGGACCCAGCTTCCCGGGAGGGGAGGCGATTTAATTAAATCTTGCATCGAACTCCTGAGGCCTGCCGCCGGCCTAACGAACGGCCATTGTATTTAAATAATGTGTATGCTGACTTTTTGCGCTATCAAATCACGATTGAACGGTTTCAATAGGCCAGAATTAGGTGGGGCAAATCAAAAAGTTGAAGCAAACGTTGTTATGTTCTGGGTTAAATGGGTGTGTTGTTGTTTTCACTTGATTTCTTTTATCCGTTTCCTAGTTGGCCCGCAACTTGGCCGCTTTTGCTGGTTATCGCCTTGTATGTAAAACTCGATAAAAATAGAATGAAAAGGTTTTTCTTTGATATTTTATTTGAGAATTTTTGTATTTAGAAAGGAACTTAGTTCCATAGTCAATAGTTTAATGAAATACGGAGGTGTGTTCGATAAGGAATAGTATCTTGGCACTTGTTTAAGTAGCCCAATATCAAGATTCTGTGGTAGTAACGGATCATGTCAATAACTTTATGTAATTGATATCTAACTCTTTCCCTGCTGGTAATAATGATTAGTACCTATAAATAAATAAATAAATAAATATTCCGGGACATTCTTTACACACGGCCATCTGATCCCAAAGCTATAATACATAAGCTATTTTCTTTTCTAAATACATACATATATATAGATATTTAAACCCAGACACAGATCAAATAGACACGATCATGCACACAGATATTTGTCCTGGGTGGGAATCGAACTCGTGACCTGCGATTCGGCAGTCAGGGACGCTAACCACCTAGCCAACTAACCTGTCAAATATCAACCTATGGCAGAGCTATGACCGTAATATTATTACTCAGTGCCAGATTAACCACGTAGCAAGAGTAGCAATTGCTTCTCCGATTTTTTTTTGTTACCACTTTATTCTTAAGAACCCATAGCAGACCAAAGGCCCTTCGACAGAATTTGCTACGGGCCCCGCGCTTGCTTAATCCGGCACTGTTATTACTAAGATTTTATATTTAACTAGAGCTTTAATTAAATAAAAATGGGGTCTCACAAACACACCGTGTCAAGGCTAGTAGATCTGAAATGCAGTTAAATTGGAAAATTTGCGCAAAAATTGGGAAACTGACTAAAGGTAAATTAGTATAATTGTAATTCTGATAAGATTTGTCTCAAAATATCCCCGGAGTGCATTTATATTGAGACGCATAATAAACGGGCGTGCTAAGTACTTACTCTCCTCAATTGCTCATATTTCATTTGGGGGGCACTAAATAAGGCTTTATTACGTAAATAATATCCCCCAAAATATTCGTGCTAATTAATATAAGGGTTTGCCGTTACAACGGGGGATGTCAGGAATTTACAGACGCTTGTTTGACTTATTTGCGTTTAAAGCCTTCAATTTAAAGTTTTGTTACCTTTTCTAACGTTTTAAATTAACGGTAATGAAAATAAAATAAAATTATCTAGAAAACGGAATGGCATAATCACTTTTTTCCTCATAATCCTTCAACATTCTGTTCACTAGAGAAGAGTAGCTTGTATGATACCTATGGTTGAACCCGTTTTGGTTCATAGGAATTGCAAATTTTCACGCTTTATAAAGATCAATCGTTTAGCTGTTCCAGCATGTAGAGATCTAAAATGCTTGTAGTGGTCGCTATGAATGTTATTGAAAATCATCTTTATACCTTTTGACATAAGGTTAACTAATCGATTGGTTGTCGGTTAATTGTGTGATGATGTTGATGAACCTTAGATTAACGGTATAAGGTTCATTCTACAATAACACTATTATCTATAAAAAGGGGCCTATTTTAATATTGACAATAGACTGACACTTTAGAATATAAAATAAGATATAATAAGTTTCGATTCTAGTCCATACTAATATTAGGGTTCGAAAGTGTATCTGTTCGCTTGTATGCATCTTGTTATGTGTTAACATTTTCATAGCTAAAGGGATCTTGCTGAAAGTTGAAATCAGAGTAGTAGAGCTCTTAGTGCAGAGTTCGTCCGAGGAAGTACTACCACCTTACGCATTTCTGCCTTGAAATAGTAGTGCACTTGTATAACTGTGTTTCAGTTTGAAAGGTAAGGGGGCCGGTGAAAGACTTAACAACTTTACATCTCAGGGTCGATAACGCATTGGCGATGCCCCTAGTGTTGCAAATGCCAATAGGCGGCGGTGACCACTTACCATCAGGTGGACCGTCTGTTTGTTTGTCGGCCCAAGAGGTATAAAAAAATAAAAAATAAAAATTGGCACAGACATAGCGTATACACGGAAAGGGACAGGCTACTTTTTAGACTAATTTTATAGTTATTATTTTTAAAACGGGGTTCTAATGCTAGTCACTCTTTATGTTTGTCATTTGTGACTTTGTTTTGTCATTGGCAGATAAAGGATGTAATAAGGAGTAACTAAGGCTACTTATTATTCGGGGAAAATGTAACATCCCTTGGGAACGCGGATGAAACGGCAATGCCGTTAGTTTTTAATGAAACAACACACATCGCTTATTTTCTTGACGTTTTCGATATGAAATAAAAAAAGAACAGGCTGTGTTATAAAGACACACGATAGGTGTGAATATTTTGTATAACAGGAAAACACTTTTGAATAGCATAGATTGTGTTTACCATATTAATAATAATTAAGCTTTTATTTCCGTCTTGAATGACATTTTAGATAAAAATGCTATATAAAAATAATTTAAAAGGAAAGTTCGACATTTTAAAGACTGCAACTATACTTATACTATAAAATGTCTCTAATTTCGGTTTGCCTTACGGCAAAGGCCTCCTCCAACTCTCTCCATTGTGTTCTGTCGGCCGCTACTCTCTTCCACAGTGGTCCTAAGGTGATTTTTAGGTCATCCTCCCATCTTATTGCTTTACGAAATCGGCTCCTGGTGCTATGTCTTGGGTACCATATTGTCACCAGTTTACTCCACTTTCCTTCTTGCAGTGGAGCATAGTTAATCATGTTTTTTAAGTTTATTTATTAGACGTTACACAAAAAGGTTGCGGATCAGAAGTCTCACTTCAATATATATCCTATACCGACCGGTATAGGAGCAAAAATCACTTTCATGAAACATTAAAACTGTTTTGATTATATGTGTATAGGCTGGTAGTGTAAGCAAGCAACCGTTAGTCCGTACTGAATAATTAATGGGAGCCGGTCACTTTCGGGAGAACTTTTCAAACATATGTAAATCGTGTACATCACCTTAGGGGATGTATTTATTTGTTATTTTTTAA
Source organism: Habrosyne pyritoides (assembly GCA_907165245.1). Lineage (NCBI taxonomy): Eukaryota > Metazoa > Arthropoda > Insecta > Lepidoptera > Drepanidae > Habrosyne > Habrosyne pyritoides. The sequence continues at coordinate 4,765,661 of OU015600.1, read as the reverse complement.
GGCTCCGTCTACGTGGTATCTTGAAGGATATTCTACGTGAATTTGAAAGTTTTTTACACTGAGAGAATACATCACTTCGATTGATAAAAATAAACGTGTGCATGAGTTGATTCTTGGTAATAAGTGAGCCATAGTATCTATGTGGTTAATGCATCGACCTACAATCATTTTGAAAACAACAAATTATTATTTTTTAGCTACCGGTTTCTAATGCTATGTTTTATCGTACTACCTAATATCTAGGTATTATAAATGCATATATGGATGACGTATGGATGTTTGTTACTCTGTGATGAAATAACTTCACATAGGTATAGACACTTAGTTTCTAACATGGATTAGCACATGGAACACGCTAGGGTGAAAACGAGGGGGCTAGTTATAATTATAATTCCGGGAACTAACCGATTCAACCATGAGAATCCTCTTGACCCAAGCTTTATAGCTTTAGTTTGACGAAGCGTGATTACGTTTAAAATATAATATCGGAAGGTAACGTTTTGGAACTACAGTACATATTAGGTATGTATGAATGAAAACGAAGGTACGGTGAATCCTGCTATTTGATATTCACCCATAAAAATAGGTATAGTTAAGTAATACGCCCCAACTCCAGGCAACATGTCCTCTGATGAATTGTTAATGTGCACTCAAATCACAATAAGAATCCCACTTTCAAAGGAGACCCATGCGATGCAATATAAGTGAGCTGTTTATGTAAATATGTACCATGGTGGATATTTGTAGATATAAACATATGAAATGAAACCAAACAGTTATAGTGTCACTAGTTATTCTAAGAGGAAATACTAAGTTTTTAAACAACGAATAGAATGGTGTTTTTTATCTGTGAAGCAAAACTAAACTTACGTTAATAAATCACCGTAAAAATAATATAAATTTCCAATATTAAATTTCTTTCTTTATCTAGAAAAAATTCAACATAGTCTTTCTTTTGGATGTATTTTGCAAGAATTGACTTTTGTAACAGGTCATTTTTTCAGGTGGCCAAGTCCCATCGATCCGCTGCGGTTTCTGCCGCGCCACTTAATGAAATAGAAATTGGCGACCTCTCGAAGACTAACTCCTAACCCTCACCCGTCCCACTCCCTCGAGGGGGAAGCGCTCGTTCAAGTGCCGCGGGAAAGAGACAAAATATATTTATACAAAGTCAAAGACGACCGGCGAGTGGGATAGCTGTATTCATTATGAATATAATGCGGTCACGGTTGTGTCCGTGCGTCTGAACGTGCCGACGCGCGTGTGTGCGTCGCGCCTTTCTACTACGTTGTCCAATCAATATTTCATCTTTGTGATGAAGGACGATGACCAGTTTGGGGTTGGACTATTATCATCTCGCTAATGACTTAACCATTTATTCAAAACAACTAACAAAACTCTTTTGTTTCTTTGAGTATTCTACCAACGGTACATTGGGCGTTCGCTCAACTTTCAAGAATAAATCACGCGTCAGACGGCCGTAAATAACCACCACTCGTTATTTGAAAAAAAAAACGTCAGCGTCACCTCGATCGATGACGAGAAACGAACGTCTCGCGTTGTGGTTGGTTTGCGGTTAAATGGGCGTGGCTTGTGGTTATATTTACGATCTGCTATTGGTCGATCACCTGACCTTTGCGGTTAGTCCTGCGGTTTCTAAGATTTTCACCCCTGGAAAAATAGATAGAGGAAAACATATAGCGGGGAAAGCTGTGATTGGTCGATTGTGGTAATTTTGCGGTTAACCGCGATACGCGATTCGTTAAGATTATAATGGGTTGTGATTGTGTGATTGTGGTCGCGATTGGGAGGATTTGTCGCTGCGGTTGGCTGTGCGACAAAATTGTGTTACTGGTCGCCTGCGGCTTAGGTGTTGGCTTTATTAGATAGGGGCTTGTGGGACGAATCAAAGCCAAGCGATTTGCATTTATAGATGCCTACATTAAATTTTAGCAACCCTCGAAGATACAGATCATGAATAAAATTACCTAAAGAAACTATGTTTTAAGGTCCGTTACTTACCTATTATAGATCTTAAGCAATAATAATAATAGCAATGAATTAAATAGACAGAAATACGAACTTTATAAAATACTATTCCAATAAATACATTTAGATTTAGAACAAAGTTACTTAATACGACATCAACGTTGTTGGTGTTAAAAATAATAAGACGCGCCCTCTAGCGCTGCAGCGGGGAACCAAGTCGGCACTATTTTTAACAAAACTCCCTCAAGTGCGAACCTTTAGCTTTCTTCGCGTTCTTAAGAAAGTAGAACCGTTCTAAGAAAGTTCATGTACAGAGCCCACCTAACGCACACATACAAAACAACAGCGTTCCCCTAAGAAAGGGAGTCCGTAGGCGTAATGCTCGATTCTAAAAAGGCCTAACTACGACCATTCTGTATGACCAGCCGTCATTTCTCCTGCGACACTCTTTTCGTAATGCGCCCGATTCCAAAATGACTGTGAACGTTATCCACTACAGTGCACTTGCGACTTTTCGTACGGGAATGGAGCACCGCTACGAATTTGGAAATAGGATATCTTTTTACACAACCATTGAAAACCATGATGTTTTCCACGGTGATAAGGTTCAATTCCGTTTAATACGTCCGAGTGGATATACTGCGATGGTAAAGTTCTTAATTTTTGCTAACTTTTACGCGGTCATGTGTGAGTGCGTGTTTGTATGAGAGGATAAAAAGTGTGAGTTGGGGATGGCGCTAGGGTGCTGTTAATACAGAAAATCTCATGTAGATGGCGCTAGTCGGTGTTGCGGTTACACTCGCTGAATAAATGGCGGAAACTCGAGCGAGTCGTCTGAAAGACGAGTGAAATGCTTTTAGAAGATTACTATTTTGCATATGTACATGGTTGGAGTATTTAGATTAGTTTAATTAGTACGTGCTTGTTGTTGAGGTATGCGAGAGGGGTTTCAGAATGTGGATGATTAATATCTAAAGTTTTATAACAAGCAGGTATTGTTATTTAAAAAAACCTTATATGCATATGTAATAGGTTATTAATAATAAAAAAAACTTACTCATTATTTAAACATTAATATGTTGTTCATATTTTTGTTTTACTCATTCTGTCTCATTTTTTTTTTTTTTTTTTTTTATGCCACTTGGGCCGACAAACAAGCAGACGGTCCACCTGATTGTAAGTGGTCACCGCCGCCTATCGACATTTGCAACACTAGGAGCATCGCCAATGCGTTGTCGACCCTGAGACGTGAAGTTGTTAAGTCTCATGTGCCTGTAATTTCACCGGCCCCCTTACCTTTCTAACCGAAACACAGTAATACAATTGCACTACTGCTTCACGGCGGAAATGGGTAAGGTGGTAGTACTACCCCGGACGAACTCTGCACTAAGAGCTCTACTACTCATAAACTTATTATGACAATTTAGTTTAATATGGTGAGCTAAAAGCCGACTCTTCACAGTAAAAGCAACCCTCAGAACCGGTGTGAGAGTCTGATATTGATAAATGCCTCTAAAGGCCCATTTGAATAAAATATTTCATAATAATAGGTATTAGTTTTTTATTTGCTAAAAAATCTCTAAGCTACCTACTTCTCATTGAATAACTCTTAAAGAGATTTTAGACTAGGGCTTTACGAATATTTCTACAAATATTTATTAGTTATACTAGCTGTAATCCAATCTCAATGAATAGGTAGGTACACGACCCATCTCATAAAAATATTGAAACGATGATTTTCTAACTTTTTAATTTTATTGTTAACTAGCTGTCCCCCGCGGTTTTATCCGCGATCCCGAGGGATATCACAATTTCCCGGGATAAAAAGTAGCTTATATGTGATTCCAGGATATGCTCTATCTAGTTATATGCCAAGTTTCATCCATATCCGTTAAGTGGTTTTTTCGTGAAAGATTAACAAACATACAAATCATCCCTCTTTATAATATTATTTTAGCATAGATATAGGTAGACTAGTTACTTAGTACTATGCTAGTACATAGTAGTACGCTCGCATACTATCAATCTTAGTACCTACATGTTTAGTTTTTTTTTAATTCTCATATTAAGTGAATGTAAATTATTTTTCAGAAAAAAGTTTCTTTGGCCGCATTTGAGATATCAGAAAATCTAGAAAATATGAATTTCACAACAATAATACTATAATAGCCATGCCAAGTATCGAAGTAATATCGTTAACTCTGCTGTAATTAGTTTCTTCAATGCAGTTTCACCCTTACTTAACATAACTATAATTATGAACGAGTCATATTATCTTCCGTGCTTTCAGCGTTTAATAGCCCTTGAAGACTTTGAACAAGGGAGTAATAGTCCCTTTTCGTAGACGAGTAGTGGTGGAAGTTTGATCATGATAGTTATAAGTAAACGACCTATAAAAGAGTTTCAGTTTAGTTTGTTGTCAAATAATTTATTCTTACAGTTCAAGGTAATATTTACACAATGCGGTGTTAATAAAAAAAATAATTGATAAATTTTTTGTATTAGGTTACAGTTATTAATAAATATTTGTCATCCGCGGTTTCCCGCGTTCCCGAGGGATGTAAGATTTTCCCGGCACAAAAAGTATCCTATGTGTTATTTCAGGGCATTTTTTATATATCTGCCAAGTTTCATCCAAATCCGTTTCGTAGTTTTTGCGTGAAAGAGTAACAAACATACATACATACAAACTTTCACATTTATAATATTAGTAGAATACTGTGACCGACTTTTTACTGTACTGCGATCATACATCAGTACCTACCACCACTGATGATGGACGGTAGTTTTTAACCGACTTCAAAAAAGGAGGAGGTTCACAATTCGTTTTTCAAACTTTATTTTTCTAAACTGTACATGAGACAAGCTCAGGCTTTGCTTGAGTGGAATAATATAAATTTTCTGAAAATGAATAAAAATGTACTGCGAAGTTAATATAATGTATTTAGAATTAGAAGAGTTCTTAGTACAGTTCAATCGGGGAAGTACTACCACCATAACCATTTCCGCCGTGAAGCAGCAGTGGACTTGTTTACTGTAATTCGGTTAGAAAGGTAAGGGGGCCGGTGCAATTACAGGCACATGAGACTTAATAAGTTCAAGTTTAAGGGTCATCAAATATATGTAGAGATGAGCATAATACTAATTTTGCAACAAGTGTGAGTTGCTAGTTTGTTTATTTCCTTTGCCAAATAATGGGACAACGATGGACTTTATTTTTTGCTCGGCTTAGTAGGCCGAGCGGAATAGTACAATGCCTAGATTAATTAAGTTTTGCCCTGAGAACACGGGTGAAATTACGTACCGTTTTCACTTTGAATCACATTTAGCAAGGTAATGTCGTGGTTATAATTTTATTAATAAATGCGTTCTTACAACCAATTACAGATTTTGAGTTAAGTCATAGATTATGATTTCTTTTCCTTAGAGCTTTGAGGTCTCTAAATAGTTTTTTTTTCCTTTAGCATGACGGCAATCGATTTTTTTTATCCCATACCTACTTTTTTTTTCTTAATTTCGATTGTAGAAGCTGTGGTAACACTATAATAATACTTATAGGAGGATAATGAGAACTCCTTTTTTTCTTAATATTGTTACTATACCTGTGGTGTCACAGCAATAATACTTATAACAACATAACGAGAAGTACCAACAAACAAAATGGTGTGAGGGGCTGGGTGGCGGGAGGTGAACTGGTAATTTTCTGGACTATTTATTTCACGCTGGTCACATTACGCGACGGTATGTTATACTGTACATATCTACTCTCATTAAAGCGGTTTCACCCTTCCCTTTGTTATTTTACACGAATAATTGACATTTCATTATAATAAGTACTTACTGTTTTTGTTATATGAAAAGAGACTATTTGATAAATTGTTTTATAGTCTAGGCCCGTTCTTAAAGTTGCGTTTTGTTTGTTACTAATCAAGGATTAATAAATCAAATAAATATCCTGGGACATTCTTTTTACACACTGCCATCTGATCCCAAACTAAGCAGAGCTTGTACTATGGAAACCAGATAACTGATATACTACTTTTTATTTTTCTAAAGAGACACATATTATAGATATTTACACCCAGACACAGAATTAACAGACATGTTCATGCACACAAATGTTTGTCCTGGGTGGGAATCGAACCCGCGACCTTCGACTTGGCAGTCAGGGTCACTAACCACCATGCCAATTGGCCTGTCTAAAGGATATACTCGGGCTTAGTTAATAAAGTGGTAAGTATATGAGGAAAAGCTTTGCTTTTAACACCTGTGGTAAAATATTATGAGTGGTCGAAACCTGTTACTTGACACACTGAGTTATTTTTTAAAGAATAACTAAATCAATTTAAAAAAGTCATTATGATCAGTAAAAAAGGGTCTTATTATTTCTCTCTTCACATAAAAGATGGAATCACAAAGGTTCTCATAAAGTAGTTTATTGCCCTTCCTGAGTTGGTATTTGTGTTGCTGAGTATTATTTTTTTATTACCTTATGCATTTTGCATACATTTTGAAAGTGTTATCAAAAGGAAAAGATGCGACCATTCAGCTATATTGAAGGGGCTATAATTGTCTATAAAGATACGAATTTACAAGTGGGTCAGGTGATAATTCTTACCAATAAGTTTGATATCTTATAAATCGGCTTCCGTATGTTTCTGTCCCCAAAACTCGAAAACTAGTGATGGATTGACTTGAAATTTTACACAACATTGCGTTTTTATAGGCACAAGAGTGTTTTTATACACCTTTGGAGTTCCCACAGGCATGGAAACCGGGTTAAGTTTCTAAGATTAAATATTAGAACCCATAAATAAGTATTGGGTTGCAGTGCAAACTCAGGAGGATCAGGAGCAACACTATCATGCCTTAGTGCTGTACTGTATCATGACGTACGTTTTAGAAGCAAAATTTTTTTTTCATTAATTTTTTTTACCTTTTATACGGACTCTTATTCCGTACTCTTTGAAGATTCTACGATTCATTATTTTAAGATTAATTGTATTGTTTTTTTATAAATTAACATCTTTCCGCGCTTGCGCAGCTCGTTGTTTTGAACTGAGGCTCGTGATTCCTTAATATATAGTGTTACATGAAATTTTTCTATTGCTGAATGCATGGATTATAAATAAATAATTTAAGATTTACTTAAATTTAGTTACACTTAGGTATTTATCAAAATTTATACATTCTAAGTATTAAAGTTTAAGTTATTTCGGCCTCAGATGGTTTCGCTCCTAAAATACTCTCCATGACAACTGCTTCTCGATGTTTTATGGCCATTTTTGAGTTATATTCGAAAATGGCTCTTGTCGACGCGGCCATCGCCCGCTGGAAGCTACATGTTAACCACGTATCTACTTACCCTCGAAAAACAGTAAACACTAAAACAGCTTCTTCCCTAATAAAATCATCCTCAAGTACCTATCTGAAAGAACCACCAACAGTTCTGTTGAAGCAGCGAGGAAGGGTTGAAATCAAGGCGAGGGCGGTAATCAGCCAGTGACCGCGTAATGGTCCCGCCGGGGCCGGCCGCCTTGACTTGAGCCATTGCTTCTTAGGGCTGCTACTTCGAAGTTATACATTATTATTTAAATAGACTGCATTTGACCACTATGCTGTTCAGCCCTGAGGGAATTATCCTAGTGCTTTCTTCACTTACGTTACAAAGTAATTGCGTATAGAAAGTTTTTATTCCAGTTAATAATTTCCAGTATTTACCGGTTTAATCCAAGTGGATTTATATGTTGTAGTAGGTAATTATGAAAATATCCGTCTACCAAACTCATGTAATCAGTGCTGGTGTAGTATGGTGGCGAAGCAATGTGGTAGCGGCGATAAATATCACCACTTCAACTCATCTCTAGGTCGATGACCACGTGTAATTTGCACCAAGTGGGCAATAAAAGCATTTCTAAAGAGGGCGTAACGGCAGACACGGCCGGCCGTAAAACACCTGTCAAGTCCCTTGTACGCATTGAATAGCCAGAAAACGAATATTGTACCAAGTTCATGATTAAGAATAGAGCAGACATATAAAGAGGTTTTACTTCCAATTTTCAACTCGAATTGTTATTTAGTATCACTGTTAGTTATCTATATAAATTAATTAAAGTTATAAGAATAGAAAAGAAACATGTGAAAGCCCTGATCAGTTGTAATTCTTAGCGAGGGTTTAAGACAACGCTGTTTATTCTTTATCGCAGTCGTGGGAAATTTACGCTGGGGGCCGGTGATAATTAAAATATTCCCATTCATAGTCGTTGCGAATGGCGCCGCTCACCGCTTTACATTTTGTTTAATTAAAAACGACAACCCTAATCAGTATTCATTGATAATTTCTTCAATTATTGCACTGAAAATCCTTGACGGATCATTTTTTTTGCTGTTTTTGAGGGATATGTTTTGGTCGTTGAAAGTGATAGATGACAATTTTTATGAGCGATATAATTATTTATATTCGCTTTACATCCTAATGTCCTACTAATTTGTAAATGCGAAAGTTTGTAAGTATGGATGTATGGGTGTTTGTCACTTTTTATTCCCGAAAAATGTAACGCGAGTGAAACCACGGGGACAACTAGTCTCACGACAACTTCTAGACACATTCTTGAATCTAGATGTTAAGGGCTTTTAATTATTTATTTGCGCACGTACACGGCTAGACATCTACTGTTGTAAATGGGAAAAAAAAAACGTCAAGGCGACTGAAGCTTAGGAGTGGATTGTGATCGTGAATCCAAGTGTTAAGTTTCAAATTTTAAGACAATGAGTTATTTTGTAATAGCTCCATGGTATGGTAGATACCTATTTCGTAATACCCGTTCGACTGGCTGCAATGCTTAGGTAAAAAATTCACATGCGTGTACTTACAGCTTCTAGTGGTAGCTGTAAAAAGTTTACAATCTCAACCTTTTTCTTCTTTACTTTTGGAAAATCTTTTATTATAAAACAATAGGTAGCACAGAGACGTACCTACTCCAATACAAACATAGGTACTTACACCCTACACCTGAATTTGAAACAAAGTAACGTCACTGAAGACAAACGATGCGAGCACACTTATTGTAATAATTGGCGTCTTCACACAAACAGTACAAAGGGGTCTGTAATTAAAAGGGTCCGTATGAAAGGTCTCGTAATTACGACTACATTTGTGTCTTTTGGATTTTCTCAATACAATTGGGATGCGAGCTTTTACATTGGCAATTAGAGTTAGACAATATTGAGAGTCTCGTGTGAGGTGTTGTTGTGCTAATGTTACTTTGATATTCGGGGGTTAACAGCCCCAGTATTGCTATATTATCTGTAGTGAATTTTATGGTCTATAATTTTTGCATTCTTTTATATCTTTTTTTTAAGTAGTAGAGCTTTAGTGCAGAATTTGTCCGGGAAAGTACTACATTACCCATTTTCGCCGTGAAGCAGTAGTGTACTTTTATTACTGTGTTTCAGTTAGAAAGGTAAGGCCAGTGATATTACAGGCACATGAGACTTAACAACTTTACGTCTCAGGGTCGACAACGCATTGACGATGTATGTGGTGTTGTAAATGTCCATAGGCGGCGGTTACCACTCACCATCAGGTGAACCGTCTGCCTGTTTGTCGCCCTACATGATATAAATAAATAATAAATAAATATCCTAAGACATTCTTCACACATGGTTACCTGATCCCAAGTTAAGCATGGCTTTTATTACATTTAATTACATGGTAGTATGGCTACCAGGTAACTGATATACTACATATACTACTTTTTAAAAACATATTTATATCGATATTTACACCCAAACACAGAACAAACAGACATGTTCATGCACACAAATGTTTGTCCTGGGTGGGAATCGAAACCGCGACCTTCGGTTTGGCAGTCAGGGTCTCTAACCACCAAGTCAACTGGTTCGACAAATAAAGCTATAAAGCAATAAAGACGTTAACTTAATTTTGATTAACAAGATGTTTAATAACTAATAATAATTGGGATTTATGAAACCTTTAGTTTTCCATCATATCTGGTCTCCACAGTAATTGATGTCATATCTAATCAAGTATGAAGACAATGCTGTCTGTGAGTAGATAAATAAGTAACTATGCTTGTACCTGTGACACGGTACAAATGAAGCTTCACAATTAAGGCGGGTACACACGGGTAGGCACGGCGCATTTGCCGGTGTCACGTGCCGACCGCCTCGCACTTAATTTCGCTAGGGGGTGCGGGTGAGGTGCGGTTTTAAATTACGCCCCGTCCACCCTACGATTGCAGTTCGACAGCACCCGTTCACCGATAGTTCGTCGATGATTTGGTACGGAATTTCAATAGGAAGTTGTAAAGTGTATCCTAATTGATAACACGACGGGTTTGCGGCTGATGTGAACGGCGATTTCTCAATGTATGCATCCAATGAAGGTATGCGTTCATTTTTCGAAGATATAATGGTTTCTCCAGATTAAAAATTCTATGTGTAAATCAAGACATTCATTCATCTACCAACTTTCATACCAATCTAAGCTGTTTACGTTTAAATCTCAAACATACACGCATCCAAATCGGAAGATTTCCAACACATATATAGGCATCATATACTAGCTATACTGACCATGTTTCCTATTTAATACACTTAAGGTAAATCAGAATAACGGAGAAATCTTATCGCTAAGAAGGAAATAAGAGTGGCGATAACAATCCAAAAAACAGCAGGTTAGTTTGTGTCCGATAGGTAGACCATAAGACGCCATTTGTAATATGTTATTCTCGACCTAATATCACGTTAAATTGTTAGCTAAAGCTAAACCGCTATCCAGTGTCAATATACCATCAAAATAAAACAATTATCCCAACATTTTAGAGGCAATATAAACATCGACGCATAAATCAGGTAGCGGGTGGGTGAGGCCAAATTGCTCGCTTGCTGTTTAACGCTAAAAATCAATAATTAAGCGATATATGTAATTAATACGATGTGTCCCGGTTTCGCCCTGCATGCATGCATTATGGACGAGGGCTAAAATGCAGGCTGCATTATGAAAATGACGCGTTGATAAGCCGCGCCGTCGTTCGGAATATATACGTATTTATACATATTATTTTACTAGCTGTCCCCCGCGGTTTCACGACCGTTTTCGATAGATTTTACATATAGCCGGGATAAAAAATAGCATATGTGCTATTCCAGACTATAATCAATATCTTTGCTGGTAGTTTCAGTAACTTTAAATTTGACCTTCATAAGGGCCCGCGGGCCAAAATTGAATGAATGGTTTTTAATTTTGGAATTTTTGTGCCAAATTTTATCAAAATCCGTTCAGGTGTTGGCGTGATTCCATGCATCCAAACTTTGAAATTTTTAATTGTAGAAAGATAATTTGGTGATATCTGAGTTGCTGTGCACGATCACTGGCTCATATTGTGAAGATAGGCAGGCCAGTTGGCTTGGTGGTTAGCGACTCTGAATCCGAAGGTCGCGGGTTCGATTCCCACCCAGGATAAACATTTGTGTGCATGAACATGTTTGTTTGATCTGTGTCTGGGTGCAAATATCTATATAAGTATGTATTTAGAAAAAAAAATGGTATATGTAGTATATCAGTTTCCATAGTTACAAGCTCTGCTTAGTTTGGGATCAGATGGCCGTGTGTAAGAGATTGTCCCAGGATATCCCAGTCTACCAATCCGTACTGGGGCCAGCTGATTGACTAGCCCTAATCTCCCTAGTTGTTAGGGGTGCTCGTACTTGCACAATAGGGTAGCCCTAGATAATTATGACGTAGGTAGCTCTTCGCGGGTTAAATGTAGGTACTCGTATAGTATTTTTATGTTAATCTTCAAAAGGCTAAGACTATAGACTATGTTGGCCTTTTATGTAAGTTGGAGGTTTGAGTAAGGTAGGTGTATCTGATTCTCATAGAATTACTTCTTAGCTTAGTTGGGTATCAAATCACTATGTATGAAAACGTACCAGAATATTTTTAAGGGTAATATCTTTAATAAAACAAACATTTAGTGACATCGTCTGTGATCAGGGAAAAATAATAATTTGATTACTATATTGGCCTTTGGGCCGATGTGCATTATTGGTTCGGGTAAAAAATACTCCATGTGTTTATTAATTCAGTAACTAGCTGTCCCACGTGTTTCCGAGGCATGTTACACTCTCCCGGGATAAAAAGAAACCCGTATGTTATTCCAGGGCAAACTTTTATCCAAATCCGTTCGTTAGTTTTTGCATAAAACAGTAACAAACAACCATACACACAAACTTTCACATTTATAATATTAGTAGGATATCCCCCACGGCTTGACCCGTGTTTCCGAGAGATGATACATTTTTCTGAGAAAAAAGGAACCTCTTTGTTATTCTGGAGCATGCTCAACCTATGTGCCAAGTTTTATCCAAATCCGTTCGTTAGTTTTTGCGTGAAAGAGTAACAAATATCCATACGTCCATACAAACCTTCGCATTTATAATATACTTACATACATAAATAATCAGTAGGATTCATGATTCATTTGAATGTCAATTAGATAAATAAAGTGCTTATAAATTTTCAATTCCTAGGTATATATCGACAGGCCTGCTGGCTTGGTGGTTAGCGTCACTGACTGACAAGCCGAAGGCCGCGGGTTCGATTCCCACCCTGGACAATCGTTTGTGTGCATGAATATGTCTGTTTGTTCTGTGTGTCGGTGTAAATATCTATATAAAAAAGTATATAGTATATCAGTTATCCGGTATATGTAGGTACTATGGGAGTACAAGCTCTGCTTAGTTTGGGATCAGATACCCGTGTGTGAAGAATGTCCCAGGATATTTATATATCAAATTTGCTTTTTTTTTACCTAACCACGTGCTCATTCCATTTCATCAAAAGACAATAAGCAAGTTAGACCTATATAAAATTAACTGCGCTCAGTAAATATAGAGGCACAATACAGCGAAGCATCACATCCATTGTTAAACGAATAAATATCCCAAACTTGCACAAACAATGCATAAGCATAATTATATTGAACACTACCCACATACCGATATAGGATATTTCACGTTATCTCCCGCCATACAGTTTGTGTAGTAGTTTTCGCTCGGCGAAGCGCGAAATTATTGATTGTTGTAATTAATTGCAAACATTTCAACCGATAAAATTAACATCAATTTTGTACTTACAATATTAATATACGCATTTTATTGTCGATGTGTGTTATCAGAATTGTAAGCTTGATAAATGACCAAGAATCTTTGATACCCAAAATCCTACAACTACAGTTATTTTCTTCACGACAACTACAAAATACTATAAGATTTTTTTTATACCATATAGGTCGACAAACAAGACGGTCTACTTGTTGGTAAGTGGTCACTGCCGCCTAAGGACTTTTGCAATACCAGGGGCATCTCCAATGCGTTGTCGACCCACACGACCTCATAAGACGTAAAGTTGTTAAGTGCCATGCCTGTAACGTCTAGAAGAAGTAAGAATCATTGGTGCTCTTTATAAACACAGAAGACAGTACTTCTTATTTAAGAGCCTTCAATATAGTTTTTACGGAAACTAGATTTTATAAATGAACACTACAGCCGCCTTATTCAGCTAAAACAAACTTTGTCGGCGAGTCGGCGCACGGAAGCCTCGGAGAGCTTACCTCACACGTGATTGCGTAGTTAGGGAAAGAGACAGAGCATAGAGGCCGCGACGAAACATCCTAAAGCTAGTGTCATTTTCCTCACAGCATCGAACCTGTCGATTAATGATCATTATGACTATAGATACCTACTAGTAACGTAGGTAGGGTACAGTCAGCAACCTAAGTAGCTAAACAAATCCAAATTTACGAAACACCTGTACGATACTTCACCTGTGAAGATGAAGTAAACAGGTGTATTGTAACTGTGTGTTCCTACATTGTGGACAAGTTTTTTGTGTGGGTTTGATTTATTTGGAAACCTAAGTAGCTAAGGCTTTCTACATTAATCCATACTATTTGATGGTGACAGTACTTATGTCTGTTTTATCATGTACTTGTGTGTCCGTTTCTATCTGTAAAATACTTGTAATTGCCCATCTTTTTTTTTGTAAGGTTCTTTTCAGGTTTCAGTAAGATTTTCTATGTACAATATAAAAAAAAAAAACTTGAAATAGTAAATAATACCTTTTCTTCACTGATAGTACCTACCTAAGTATTGTATTCTCTTTTTTTTATTATTTATACCACGTGGGCCGACAAACAAGCGGACGGTCCACCTGATGGTAGGTGGTCACCGCCTATGGACATTTGCAACACTAGGGGCATCGCCAATGCGTTGTCGACCCTGAGACGTGAAGTTGTTAAGTCTCATGTGCCTGTAATTTCACCGGCCCCCTTACCTTTCTAACCGAAACACAGTAATACAATTGCACTACTGCTTCACGGCGGAAATGGGTAAGGTGGTAGTACTTCCCCGGACGAACTCTGCACTAAGAGCTCTACTACTCTAAATTCTCTCTATTCCTGCGTAACAAACAGTTTATTATCCTGAAAAGATATAAGTTCTTTCGGAAAACAGAGAGCCTGCAGTCGTTAAAAATACAAAATAACAGGTATAATAACACTAATTCAAGCTAAGTTTCAAATGAATATGAACTATACTCTGAGAAGATAAAGCATAAAATCGGGCGTAATCTATTTGAACTCACAATCAAGGTATCATTCGAAACCGATTACAATATGAACAATCTACAAATCTGTGCGCACACAGCATTAAAGTATACAGTAGGTACAAAAGCAATTCATCACGGGAATTGCTGCACTAATCCTCATTAATTACTTGGCAATTTTAAATCTCATTATAGTCGTTCAAATCGGTCTGGCATCGATTTTTCCCGCTGTGTGCCGGTGCCGTGGGTGGTATCGCATATATTATCGTCCGTGCTCTGGTGACAATCATTTATAAGCCTTATAGTATAAGCGTTAAAGAATTATTGGTGACAGTGAAATACCATGATAGTTTGTAATGATCTAAAATTTTAATCATTGGTGAAGTTAATATTCGAATTAGGCTCAGGTAATATTTTAGGTACTTGAGAGGATAATTTCATGCTTAAATCTGAAAATATGGCATTTTTGGTGTCTCGTATCCAAAAGGTGCCAATGGGACTCTATTACTAAGGTTCCACTGTCCGTACGTCTGTCGCAGGGATATACAAAATACTTACAAAATACCCCGTAAAAATATAATTAACTATCAAAGCCAACAGCCCTGGTAAGCTGTTATGTCATGGAACCAGATTATTTAACAGAAAGGCCTACGCACCTTTTTTACCTAATAACTGTCTACTTTAATAGTTTTTCTATTTTTCATTCATAAATTTTATTTTTTTATTTTTTTTGGGGTATATTATACTACAGCGTTACTACGGTTCTTAAATATTGTAAATGAACTCGTTATTAGGCCCCATTTAACCTCCTTTCGGCTTTACGGGTAGTTTTGTAACATTCTGTTTACACAATATATCTTTCGAGCCGTAATAGGTAGAAACTGATATTCACAGAATGGGTGGTGTTGTATGGAGGTACGGAACCCTTCGTGTGCGAGTCTGATTCGTACTTGGCCACTTTAAAGTTTTATAAACTGAACAATTATACTATAGTTTAAGCTCTGATTAGAGATATGGCCATAGACACATACTTATAGTATATATTATTATAGTATCTATTAGAGTCTTCGTGGAGATAGAGTTGCTCGCTGTCTTGAGCTGAAGTGCTTTCTAGATACAAACATGTTGCCTATTTGTTTGCATTGACTTAGGTAATTATGTTTTATTGTGTTATCACAACATGTACCAGTAAAGACAATAATATAATATTATTTGTGATTGAAACTGAGCCAATGTTAAGTCACTGCTCATTCAAAAGTATGTTGAAAAGCCTATACTTTGATATGAGTTTTAGAACTTTCCAAATATATCGTATGTTCATGGTACACCTACCGCCGGTGGGCGTACGTACATCTGTCTGTCCATCGTATTGCATTGGCGCAAATTAATGAGGGTGGGATATTTATTTCACAGTTTCGTTTGCCGTTGCCAAAATATCAGTCCATATCCCTATCGGTTGGCATATTATAAGCGACAAGAGATACTCGTATGCAAATATTATTCAGAACTGTGCCGAGGTAGTAATGAGCTCATTAAGGTCGATATATGCGGTGTAAGCGGCTCAACTGACCGTGTATTAATATTCCGAATTGTGACTTAAAATTCAGATGTTGAAAGAGATTGTAATAATTTATAACTGAAATTATATATTTCGCAGCTGAAAATATCAGTCAGTTTTAAATGTAATTCATTTATATTTTTGAATGTTTTATTTTTTCGTTTAGGTATTTTAGGAGTTGTTTTGTATTTTCTAAATGAACATTAAACACTTTATTTCTTATTTGACGGGCCATGGCTTGGTGATTAGTGAACCGGACTGTCACGCCGCAGGTTGTGGTTTCGATTCCCATCCAGGATGAACATTTGTGTGCATGAAGATATCTGTTTGTTGTGTGTCTGGATGTAAATATCTATATAAGTATGTATTTGAAAAGTAGTATATCGTCGTTGCGACTTTAAGACCTCTTATGTGTCACTTTTGGCAAAATCACTTTTTTACGCCAGCCTTTTTCACCTTTTGAAAAAAAATATTTTAAGCACTAACTTTTTATTGGGAAGCACATTGTAGATCTTGAAATTGGTAAACAGATGAGGATTAAATCATCGTATACACATGAAAGTTTTTCCATTCGATAGAGCATCAAAAGGTAAAAAAGGCTGGCGTAAAAAAGTGATTTTGCCAAAAGTGACACATAAGAGGTCTTAAAGTCGCAACGACGATATGTGGTTTATCAGTTGTCTGATTTCCATAGTACAAGCTCTGCTTAGTTTGGAATTAGATGGACGTGTGTAAAGAATATATATTGTTATTTTTTATATTATTACTTGATATAATAAATAAGGGACTTATCTTCGTTTTTATTAAACAGGGAATAAATATTTGCATAAATAATTCAGATTTTTAAGGAATACCTCTAATATGAAAATTTGAATTGCAATAAAAAAATATATACGAAGGTAACATTACATACATGTACCTAAAATGTAATGCTCATACAAACTACTAGATAAAATGCCAATTATCGATATCGATAATATAAAACACAATTAATTAATTTGTAGAATTTATTTAAATGTAAAATTAATTCCGCTACTCGCATTTAACAGAAATAATTATAACAAGCGGTAAATGACAAATCAGTTGCTATGCAAGTTAAATTTAAATTAATTAGTTTCAAACAGATAATATCAATTATAATAATAAGATATTGCACAAAATATTATATAATAAAAGGTTTAAGCGTGAAGTAAGAATAACATGTGAATGAGAACTAATAGAAGCTGAAATTAACATTTATTGTGATATTTTTATTTCCTAAATATGCAATTGACCTTTGAGAATAAAAAAAGAACTTCATAAAAACGCAAAAATTATCTAAATGGTGAAAAAAAAACATTTGTACAAACTTTTACTATGAAATTGTCTGCTCCTAATTGTATTGTTTGCGTTTAGTTTTAATAATACAATAGCAAATGAACTACGCAAAGTAGAAAAAAATATTTATAAATATCTACACTTGGACAGACTTGATATAATCAACAGATAGTAATTACTTACAACTAATTAGTATACATCTACTCAACTTGATAATTGCACATTTATTGCACTTTACAAGATGCATTTACAACAACTTATATTCACATGTTCTATTTATTTACAATCCTTGATTTTAAATGAAGCTTAAAAATACTAACTCCATTTATCGAGTATCGCCACAGTTTTAACAATACGCTATTGACCTAAAACCAAATGTGTTAATTTACAATTACATTACATACAATTTGGCATCTTACCACAAACAAAACTCGTATAGTTTTAGGACGGGAATGACTCCAATGAATTTAAGTACTTTATCTAATCGATTCACCCGTTACTGATATTGTACATGTACATTTTACATTATCGTCGAAATCTATTTCGTTGTAATAAACTATTTCTGCTCTTATTTTAATGACAACTTCTTTCTTTTACGAACCAATTAAAACCACTTTCCCCCATCGACTGCATGTAACAGTAACATATAAATCATTGGAGATTACAGGTAATTGAGGTAACGACACGATTTTTATCTACACATTTGGCGCGCGAGCGTCCTTCATATAAACGTTCCTGTAAAGAAAGAAGCGTCACATTGATTTTAGTAAGGTCGCCACACAGTGTTGCTATCCGGTTGAGGGTTACCTCTTTGTCCGAGGTTGTTCACTCTCCCATCTTCAACTCTAGCCGCTGCCGCCGCACAAGAGTTACCTCCTCCGAGCAACAAATCCTGCCCGTGATTCCCGTGCTGTCTGTGGTTGTTGGTCGTCGAAGAGATCTGATCCATCATAGTCTGTAACTCGTTGTGGTGATTCTGTGATGAATGTATCGAGTTCGAATGTAAGGGATGGAAATTGTGCGATTGATTCGCCGCCGTGTACAGCTGACTGTAAAGTAGACTAGCTGGCAAAACAGGATACAGCGAGTTGTTACAATTACTGGTGCCGTACGATGAGTTTTGTGAGCCCATTAGTGAGGGGAAGTTTGAACTGTTCGTGTGATTGTGACCGATGTTCGTTGATGTGTTTGAAGTTAGTAGATCGTCTTGCACTGGGGATTCTGGCTGGGAACTATTGTCGCTTAGTGATCGAGGACCCGTCGAGAGACTGTAGTCGGTGTTGTTGTTGTAGCGAGGCAAGAGACTGGCGTGGTGTGAAGGTGATGAGCCGACGAGGCCCGATAACTGTTGGTCTAAGTCCACGCCCGTCGTATCTGGGAGAACTGTGTGACAATAAAAATAAACATGACTAAGATTTTTTTATATGTATCGATAAAATACGATTTATGACGACATGGAGCTAATAACGCTTTCCAATTAAAACAATCAACATGACATGTGTATTATATAGGTCAGTGTTCAGATTCTCTTATTTTAGTACTTCCGAATTCGAAGTTGATCCAAAAATAACAGCTATTGATAAACGACAGAATTTTAGTGTAGATTTTAATTATGGCTATATATTTTCGGGCATCGGGCACGTATAGGCAATAAATTCAGCTGGATCGGACGTGTCAGAGCTGCTGTAAATTATAATGAGTGCTGTTTAATGTTTGCTGTGCTGGAGGCCCGTCGCTGCACGGCGCGGTGCGGTGCGGGCGCGTCCGCACTGCCCGAACTGTTTAAAGGAGGATGCGAGTCGTAAAACTGTTGGTAAATTTAATTTAACCCTACTAGTTTAATGAGGTATAACCTGGTGCCATAAACTGAACAATGTCTGATTAACTACATCGGAATTCGGAAGTAAATCGATACGATGCATTTTATTTTACAAGTTTGTTACAAAACATGAACCAATTGAATGTCTGCAACACTCGTACATCTACGGGTTATATACATATTTATACTGCTAATATTCATGATTTATTTTTAGTAAGTCAATGTCGTTTGTTATCATTGGCAAGCAGACCAAAGTGCAGAATTACACATACCTGTATTATTAGCAGTGAAGTCTTGCGAAGGGGTCTGGTCGGGTACCGTGCTCGCGAAGCCTAGAGTTGGAGGGTTGAACTGCGAGGCAGCCGGTGCAGCACACGAGGGCAAGTACGCCGGGTATGCACTCGCGCCGCCATAGCCCCAGTGTGAGTTGCTCGAACTTAACCCAAATTGGCTCATGTCTGTTGAACAATTTTGATATTCAGAAACTTGTAAACTAATTATACGAGTAAGTTACTCATTATCCGCCTCGAAGGACCAAAATATCATAAAGTATAATTTCACACTCATATATTGATTATTCCTGCTTAAATTAAATTAAAGTTATTTTATTCAGACAACAAAGGTTCATAAAACCATTCCACTATAAATAGTTACAATATCTAACTATAACCTAGTGGTAAAAGTTTGGTTTTGTATTTAGTAAATAGATTTCCAAATTCACAGTTTGCATAAAAAACAAACGTAATGAAAAAGAACGTTCGCGCGGAGTGCACAACACTTATAAAGATATCGGGGAGGACAAAACGCGCCGGCTATCGCCATCCGTGCTCTGCGTACACTTTATTTTTTTCCAGAGTATTACCGGCTTTTATTTTTCGGTATCACGGTTCCGTTTTTGGCCGGCGATCGGCGGAGTCGGTTTTTATACGATATGCGCACGCCCGCCGCGTCGAATTGTGAATGTTTTTTTCCCGTTTTGAGCCGCATGAGTTGTTTTGGGGTAGCCGTGGATTTTAGCAGGCTCGCTGCATGCTTGTTCGATTGCACCCGCAGTCAGCTTTCAGTTCGATTCTCTTTTTGGAATGTGCTGATTGAATCTGCGCTTTAGTGAACGTAGTTTAGCGTATCGCCACACGGTTTGTGACTCATTCACTTTTGAGTTACACTACAACTCCTGTTATAGAGCCGGGTGAATGTGGATTCTTATTTAGATTTCGGTTTGGATTGTAGGTTTTAGAGGTTTTTTTTTTGGTGATCGTTCAATGTTCATGTCAACGAGCATTGGACGATATTCATCTTGTTTATAACTGACTTCAGAATAGCTCTCTGGTCTTTCATTAGAGTTATAGGAACTCTTATAGGACGTTATAGGAATCTTTATTTGATTATATTCTTGGGGAAAGGTACTTAAAATTATTGGTTCTATTTTATGCTTGCTTAGCTTTAATAGAAGTTGTTTTTGGATAATAGTTGGAGCATCGAAATATTAATTCGTTATGTCATATAATTAAAATATAACTTATTAAAGCGTGCTTTAATTTATTAATATTTTTGGCCTTACATCTTGAAGTGCACTTTTATCAAAATGGATAATAATATAATAATGTAAATACTCACTCTGACATGTAGTGATGGGCGGCATCCGGAACCCTCCAAGCGGATCCGGCGGGAACGGGAATGGGCGCTGACCAAACGCGAAGTGGAACTGCTGCTGCTGCCCTAGCAGAGACAACACTACACATCAGTACGATACAAGCTGCTCTTATTCTACAGCATCATTATTTGATTGTGGTGTTTTTAACTCTGATATAGGTTGTGGAAATTAAATGATCTCATAGGTCATGCTCGTTAGAAAACACGAAATCTGATTATTGAATTTATAAAGTTACGATAATATAACTAACTAGGTATTTAAAATATATAATTATATTAAGCAAGGGAAAAGTTTCCCATGAAACAATTCACGAAACGTTGATTGGCACACTTTCATGATATTTTCTGATGGATTAAATCTCAACTTGTGTATAAAATTTTATAAAAATCTGTTTAGCCGTTTAAGAGACTCACAATAATTCAAAAGTTTACATTAATAATATTTGCGAGCTGTGTTAATCACACAATTCTAAAATTAAATCCGTCACACTTTAAAACATAAAAAGTCGCATATTCCATCTGATATTCCATGCATGTTACCTAGCAATTAACAAAACAGATCACCTCAAACTGGGGACCTATTTGTTCGCACTACGCAACGTACCTGTAATCTGCGTCACCGACATATCTGAACGACCGTTCTCGGCTACACCCTTCAATTTGTCCCGAGACACTCGATAATTCATTGACACTCGTGTGACACTCGCCCCTGAATGGTAGCACGTGTACGAATTAGTGCCGAGAATTCGGTGACAACCGTGTTTCCACCATTCGAACCGTTTTCCGTTCGAAAACTAACTATCTAAGTTATGCGGTATGTAGTTGTGTGTTTGAAATATTTTGAAGGTGCTTTTTAGTTTAGTTGTATTACTTTTAGGAGTTGGGGTGACTTGTATTACAATATGGTATTGCACATAAAAGTGTGTTGTCACAATTACGCGGAAGGAATCGCGTCGAGAGAGTGTCGCTTGAATGCGGCACTCCATTACATTTATGTTGGTTACATGCCTAGTGTGCGTTACCTTTATAACCCATACAAATGATTCTTTTTAAATTTATTTAGTAGGTAAATAGATTATATATTATAGTAATATATTCTACAAATAATTTCGTCTCTATATTCATGGTAAAGACAGAAAAAACAACAACAAAAACCTACAAGTGTTAAGTAGATAACATTTATCTTTATTGTAAGAAGTAAGAAAAGAAAAGTTTGTAGTTTTGTACCCTTTTTGCGTGCAGAGTGTGAGATTTGGCATAGTTAAAGTTCAGATGAAGATGAAGTGCAAAAAGCTACAAATATATTATATGTGTCATAAATTATTAAAAAGTTTACATTGATACCGCCAATATCAGACACATAATGAGATGTTTGTAGGCGATCGCCGCCGGTGTATTTGAACAAAATAACCTACAAAATTTGATTACTCTTTCTTTTTATTACTGCTTAAATGATACAGTTTGGATGTATATTAGTTAATCAATCACAACAAAACGGCTTAACGGATCTTCATAAAACTTAGCACAGAGATGGATTATATTCTGGAATAGTACATAGACTTTTATCCCATTTTCAGAATGCGGGTGAAACGGCGGAAGACAGCTAGTAAAATAAAATATGCACCGCTGAAAGACTGAAGTATATTTTGTGAAAAGAACTTCAATAATTCAAAATTACAGTCCATTACTCATTATAAAATCATAAGACTAGACAACTAGTTAACAAAACAGCAGACTATTCCAATGGCATTGAAATTTAATAATGCCAGCACGGGTAATAGCTACTCGACGCACAATATTACAAATTGACTAGTCTGATTCTCCATTTAGTTTCACGAGTCATATCTTCCGAATTGCGTTGCAAACCAATCGGCACTAATCAAGGTCGACTAATACTAGTGCGTCTCTGAACGCACACAGGTACTCATTCTATGATATTTGAACTGTTAGTTAATTGATAATGGTAGCGTGAATAATGTATCTCATATAACTACTAGCTGACCAGGCAAACGTTGTTTTGCCAAATTTACTTTATTATAAACTATACATGAATATTTATCGTACAATAAAAATTTAAAAAAAATCGCGATTTCAAAACAGGGGTCGATCGTAGAATGGTGAAAATTTGAAGTTGTATGTATTTTTCAATACCACACCAAACAATTTTTTTCTACCAAAAGATAAAAAAAAATATTAGGGTTGGACAACCCTTATCACTTAGGGGTATGAAAAATAGATAGAGCCTACTGAATATGCATATCAAATTTCATAAAAATCGGTCAAGCCATTTCGGAGGAGTCGGAGAATTTTAAAAATATAGTAAGATAATGCTACAAATACAAATGTTTGCTATTATGTTTGTTTGTTTTCATGAATGTCACAGGATATAAATAATCTCCTTTATTTTTTTTACTTTACAGTGCAGGGGTATTGTATTAATAAGTCTTCGATTAAGTTATTATTACTTTTAACATAGTCAACACGGTGTTAATATTTCCCGTCATTTTTAGACTTCCACCACCTAGTATTCCTCATATAGATTTTAGAATAACGTCGCCAATTCTCCTTAGACTTAAACTTTGTCATTCAATAAATAAATACTATCCCGTGACATTCTATGAAAACCAGATAACTGACTAATTGACTCGGGTGTGACCTTGTGGAAATCCATTGTAAGATTATACAAAAACAAATATCTAGTAACTAATTCCGCTGGATCTCCTTCTCTGTCAAGTCACAAACAAGAAAAGTTTGATTTCCTGTTAAGTTTCCTTGTTTTGGGACTTGAGCTTGAGATCCAGCGGAACAAGTTACTAGATATTTGTTTTGTATAATCTTAACCCGATAACTGTTGTGTACTACAAAAATATACTAGTTACTTATTTATTTCCTGGGTGGGAATCGAACCTGCAACATGTGGCGTGGCAGTCAGGCTCTCTAAACACCATGCCCACTAGCCTGTCATTTGATAACAAATCATGAAGTTGCTTTATGGAATTTAGTCCGCCATCTTAGGTCCACCGCTATATGAGATTTTAATAAACTGACTAATATAATTATGTCTATCGCATTTTGATTGTCACACCCTTTCATTTGATACCATTGGGAAGGGGTGGTGGTAATAATAGAATAATAATTATAATAGAAGTAATAAATCACTATCTTATCATGTCCGCCATATAAGGTAAGAATGACATTACTAAAATGACATAATTATGTACGATTGCGTACATAAACATCCAAGTCAAAACAGTGTGCAAAAGTTCTGTTCAATGAACCATTGATAATTCAGATGGAAGATTAGACTCAATACCTTCTAACTAACAGTCGACGATAAATTAAATTCAACCGTAAGTAAAAAACCAAAAAAAATGTATAAAGTTATGGAGTATCATTCGTCAAAGTACTTCATTAGTATTTATTATTGCAGTTCCGAGCGTGTACATTATGTGTTTGATATTGGCATTATATATGTAAATTATACATTTTATTTAATTAAAATAATGTAATCATAAGACATATTATATGTAAAGATTAGGAAAACCTGACATGTGTTCAAAAAAAGGTACAAAGCATATTCACTTATTACCTAACGTTCCTAGACGAAAATCAATAGATACAATAGTGTCAACTCTATTTATAATATGAGTAAACTATATTTGGATTGATTAATTAAAGCTTTACTCAACATAATTCCAATTCGTGCGTATATATCTACAGTCTACTCGTATGTAGAACGCGCAAATTATTCAAGTGACAAGCCCACATTGTCTACATCGCCACGCAACACTCTTCGCGTGGGACATAATTCAATCCGGTCCCTAATTTTGAAAGGAGTAGGATTTCATCGCTACATGTAGGTAGGAGACAAGCTAGTTGGATCTTCCAACTAACTAAGATAAATTAAACATTAATTTCAAATAACTAACACTGTACAGTATTTATTATTCTAAGTAACAGATAGGTATTTTACATTATAGGTATAGTCTCGACAATCGACTGTAATTACAACTTCGTACATACATGTGGTATTCACATATTCAATAAAACTGCATAAATAAATACACTTATTCGCTCATCCGCGGCTTTGAACATTAAATTGACAAATGCACACAACGAAAAGCAATTGGAATCGCCGACGCGACCTGTGCGTACACGCTTTGGCTCTCCTGTATGGATTAGGGCTGCCGCAATGCTTGTTTTGAGATTTGTATTTACAAAGAAATTAATGCATGAACTTTTACAGTCTTAGAAAACTCTATCAGCTTTGTTATCAATCAATTTCGAAGATAAATATTACAAGAGATTTGGAAAACTAGCCGCCTGTCTGATACTAGCCGTCTTTACGAATGCTTTTGTTGACCTCTTGGCGCAAACTGCAAGATACAAGGTGCAGATGGTTATCGAGTTAAGTTTGTTATCTGGCAGGTATCTGTATTCAGATACTGAAAACGATAATAAAAATGATAATTCTACGTTACACTTTTACAAACAGAGTAAATAAATTATGTTCTTTATCTCTTTAGAATTGATCAGAAGTTGTTCCCCATACTTATGGATGGCAACCCTAGTAAGCACACACATGCTCGATTCCCGTGCAAAAGGTTCGAGTGTATAAATCAACGGCGCAACAATTACACACTTTCATGGCAAGTTGGAATTAGAAACTGTCATTTGCACCATTCGAGGGACGAGGGGTGGGGAAGGGGGTATGTTACAGATGGGAGGGAAAAATAGGGTGCGGGCAAAGGCTACCGTGGACCTGATTAAAGGATTACGCTAAGGGGTGGCGTCCAGTCTAGTTAGATTTATTATGCCAAGTATTTCTACTAGTTAGCCCTGCTTCAGTGAAATATTCAGTGTCTGCATGTTAGACAATGAAAACTTAATTTAAAGTAATCGAATTGTTTTTCTTTGTATGAACGTGTCGCTGCAATTTCAGTTCCATTTGTTATTTAAAATGTCTGGCTTAAAAATCTGCAAAGGTGGTGGTTGGGCGTTTTAGTAACAACTTTAAGCTCGTATATATATGATAGGTATTCATTTCAAAATTTTAACAATAATTGAATAGTGAATAATCTGTAACAAATGAAGTAGTATTTATCATATATTTTATAGTCTGTATTCATATATTTTTTAAAGAAATCTTTTTCGATAGTTCAACACACCCTAAAATTAAAATTCGACATCATAACTAAAAAGTTATGGACTAAGTTGGACGTGTGAAGTAAACAATGAAGCAGCATGGCGTAAACAATGGAACGTAGCTGGGATGCTAGCGCCACACTCCGGGTGGTCCTGCGTGTGCGCACCGAAAATAGCCCGCCATTGCTGCCTTAAGAAAAACATCGTTAATAGCCAGGCGGATTATTAAATTGTAGGCGGCTACTGCGCAGCGCGGACATTAAACGAACCACCCACCCGGTGGGTAAAAATAGGGAAGGGTATAGGGTAACGGTGTGTTTGTAATATCCGCACTGTTCTTGCTCCTATTTTAATCTATATTTGGATCTTCATTATTTGGTATTGGGGACAGTTGGATCGTGAAGGTGCATGCCCTATTATCACTGAAGGTGCGAGCTACGGCTGGTTTTTGTTGCGTTTTACAATGCTTAGATTTTTAGGTGTATGTAATGATGGCGTTTTGATTCTGTCTAGTTTTGTTATTGTTTTGAGATTACTGTGTACTTTTAGGGCACTCATAGGTTCATATTTGTTATAAGCTCGATGATCGGCCTCTATATATAATGTTAGCCAATCAAATACGGATACAAGATTTCCTAAAGCTTAAATTGAGTTGGTTAATTTTAGGTCATGAAAGTATTATATGTCAAAATATCCATCTGATATCTATTAACTTCCTACACATTTATTATTTATATAATAACCCTATAAGTTATTAAAACAGCGGTGTAAATAATTCGTTTGCAGAAATCGAGAACAAAACCTACACGGCGCCGCATCTCATCAATACTCGTGTCGGCATATCTATAGATTTAAACATGTTAACGCACGTCTGAACTTACTAGAATTAAATAATTTATCGCCTTCGCGTGGAGGCTGGAGGCATTATAAATCAATATGCAGGGCACATGCACACATGCGGCGGGGGGAGGGTTTACCCCACTTACCCCTCCGAGCCCTTTCTTGACTAATTAATTAAACAACCGATTCATTACAGAAGCTTCCTTTGTGCCCTCACATTCGTCTAGCGAGTACGGTACCGTCAGGACAGTCGCGTAGATTATAGCTAATATTGAATATAGACAATTTAAAGTTATTGAAAAAAATCGTTTAAAAATTATTTATGTTTGTATTCTATAGGTTAGCTAAAAAACTGTAGCGGCAGTATTCAAGTTGTTCATCTGATCATGAAACTAAACATTTCAAAATGGAGATTTCCTTAACGTTTATGAATAAAAGTGAAAAGTTTGATATTATGCAGTCTTTGATTTATTTTTAATATATAAATAGTCATTAGAATAAATCATGAAAACAAAACTGTTTTGGAATAAAAGAAATCTCTTTCAATTTAAAGTAATGTACTGTCACAGTCTGATTTAATGAGGAAAATACATCAAACAAATAATTACATAGCGCTCATGATCTGAGTAAAAGTCTCTTGCGCTTTTCTATCCAACGGTACTCAACCCTTTAGCCAGCTTCGAGGGACTGAAAGGCCGGCACTATCCCGCAGCGCTCGCAATTATTTTAATTTCTTCCACGTGATGAGGATTGATCGAGCTTAGGTGTGATTTGGAGGAGCGGGACGTAAGGCCCGTCATTTGTTACCGTCAGTCGGCCTCCTTACAACTATTTAAATTGCTTTGTTTATCGATTACATTGGTCGTTGTCGATTTTATTCGGAATTGTATTCATTAAATGAAACACTTTAACAAATACCTCTCAAAGATATTTGTATTAATAATCTTAATATTTATTTGTGGATTTAAGGTTTTCTTTACCAAATGTAGCACAAGTAGATAGCCAAATAATAATAGATGGGAGCCATATTGATCTTGTAAATAAAACGGTATTTTTGGGTCTTACATTAGACAATAAATTGCAATGGGGACCTCAGGTTGATACTCTAGCTGCTAAATTAAGTTCGGCTGCTTTTGCTGTTAGGAAAATTAAACAATTGACGAATGTTGAGACGGCCAAATTAGTTTATTTTGCATATTTTCATAGCCTCTTGTCCTATGGTATTTTGTTTTGGGGAGCAGCAGCGGATATAGAATCAATATTTATTATACAAAAAAGAGCAATTCATGCAATTTACAGTATGGGTCCCCGTGAATCATTAAGAGATTTATTTAGGGAAATAAATATAATGACATTACCTTCACTATATATTTATGAAAATATAATGTTTATACGTAGAAACATAGGAATGTTTGAGGCAAAATTAGATATTCATAGTATAAATACAAGACAAAGGGAGAAGTTAGTTGTTCCATACTTTAGACTAACTAAAGTTAACAAGTCATTTCTTGGTAATTGTGTTCGATTTTATAATAAGATACCGCTTTCAATAACCAAAATGTCTGATCATAAATTTAAAAATTATATTAGGAAAGTTTTGAAAGAAAAAGCGTATTACAAGGTAGTTCATTATATTGAAGATAAAAATGTATGGAAATAGCTGCTCTCTGCACAGTGCACCTCTAAATCTCTTGTTTAAGTTGTAAGTACCTAATTATTGTTATTTTCTATTTTGTAGTCTTGTCATATTTTTTTTTTGTTTTGTTTTTATTAATGTTACCTATAATAAGTATCTTGTAATTGTTAAATATAAAATTATGTAAAATTGAAATTATAAAATAGCCAAAAAGTCAGAATAGATAAAAATTTATATAACAAATAAAAAAAAATGTAACCTTGCTGAGTTTCTTGCCGGTTCTTCTCAGTTGAAGGCTGACTTCCGAACCGGTTGTAGCTTCAGTAACTTTAAATTTGACCTTCATAAGTGCCCTCCGAAGGCCTAAACTGAATAAATGGTTTTGAATTTTGAATTTTTTTTGAATTAAATAAACAATGGAACCATAAAAACTTTCAACTACTTGCATATCTGTATTCATTATTATTACGAGTAGCTCAACCTCCCCCTACGATTATAGTACGGTATAAAAGATAGTCCGTGTTCTGGCAAATTATTAATAAATTACTTACATTTAGGTGGTTGTTTTCAAATGTTTCGCGGTTACCCTCGTTTTGAGTTTGAAAGTGTTTACAAATTTAAGCCTTTGATGTTGTTTTGTTAGTTTGAAAATGCGAGCACGTTTTTATTGATCGTGTTGAAAAAAATATTAAAAAATATCCTGGGTACATACATTACAAATAGCCATCTGATCCCAAATTAAGTAGTTGGTAATGCTTGTACTATGGAAACCAGATAACTGATATGCTACATGCTTCCTTTTTCTGATCTAAATACATACTTATATAGATATTTACACCCAGATGCACCCAAATATTTGTTCAGCTTGGGAATCGAACCCACGACATATGTGTGCCGTGACAGTTAGGTCATTTAACAACCAAACCAAATGGTCCGTGAAATGTGAAAATCACTATAAAATTTGTTTTCTTTATATAAACTAAGATATTATTATGTACCGTGAAAAAGTCCTACTAATATTATAAATGCGAAAATTTGTATGTATGGATGTTTGTTACTCTTTCACACAAAAACTACTATACGGATTTGGGTGAAATTTGGCACATATATAGAAAATGCCCTGGAATAACACATAGGATACTTTCGTGTCGGAAAAACCTTACATTTCGTCGGGAACGCGGGTGAAACCGAGGGGGACAATTTGTATTTAAAATTTCGAATAACCTACACTGCTACGATCTACGCCGTAGCATAGTAATAGTTCAACATCGTAGCATCGCTTTAACATATACAACTGTGCCGTAGCCACAGTCGTAGAAAAGATTCGTAGCAGTACAAAGTAATTTAGTCATTACTCTTAAACGAAAATAAACAGGATCTTTACGATAAATAAACTCACTATTTAACAGGTTTTTTTACTGAATAGGGCTTAACACATACAACAACATAAATTACAGGCACATGAGAATTAAGATCTTTGCGTCTCAGGGTCGACCTTCCACTGGCGATGAGGCGGCGGT
This sequence comes from Habrosyne pyritoides, assembly GCA_907165245.1. NCBI lineage: Eukaryota > Metazoa > Arthropoda > Insecta > Lepidoptera > Drepanidae > Habrosyne > Habrosyne pyritoides. The sequence goes on along the minus strand of OU015600.1, from coordinate 4,735,553 downwards.
GTACACTTACCATCAGGTGGACCATGTCGTATAAAAAAATCGTGTGTGTGTACTAATGTACGCACGTAAGAAGTTATACCCAAAATTTTTTATGAGAAAATCTGCACTAAAAGCATTTTTTACTATTCAGTCGTGAAATTGTAGTGTCCAAACTCTTTACACCTGTCTGTAGCAACGAATAACAATTTTTGACGTTATTTGGTTATTATTGACAATAACATCATTACTCACTCATTGACACTGACAGTTGCGATTTGTGCGATGTACCGGAGATACAGTTATCAGCTAACTTCATCCGTGAGAATTTTGTGTTACACTGATGCGCGTGCATCTTAAAATTTCACTCTCATAATTTTGTCATAACGCGCCTATACAAAAACACGTCAGATGTTAATTTATAAGGGAAGTAATGGTACTTACTGGTTTTAGATCTAGGTTCCCTTGGTCCATCGACTGTCACTTTAATAGCTTTGTTGTAAGTGGTGACTTGTGGCGGCGTCGTGGAAACTGTTATCGTCAGGGTGAAGGACTTGCCTGCAACAAACGATATAATTAAAATTTTAAACTTATTATTGGAACTAAAATTATTTTATAGAGGAAAATATATAAGACTAGCTGTCGCCCGGTGTTTGACCCGTTTTTCCCGGGGGATGTAACATTTTCCCAATACAAAAAGTATTCTATGTGTTATTCCAGGGAATTTTCTATATGCCAAGTTTCATCCAAATCCGTTTAGTAGTTTTTGCGTGAAGGAGTAACAAACATCCACACATACAAACTTTCTCATTTAAAATATTGGTAGGATTTATACAATGAGAAGTGACAATATAATAGCGACGACGAGTATTTCCACCCCATCTCATATCTAGAGTAGCGTAAGCCGTGACTGAAGTGTATGTATGACCACGTACAAATTGTACAGTCACTACAATAAATATATGTTGATATATTTGAGCCGTTTACAAATGAAAGTGGTGAAATGAATGAACGAATCAGGATTTGCAACTTTCCGTGGTTACATATTTATGCTCATGACTGTACTGAGTGGCCAAGAGCATTTCCAAAGGGAGTTCATGTCAGGAAAATGGACAGTTGTAAAAAATCTATGAAATCCTAAGCATACATATTGCTCCCAACCCAAATGACTGGGAACAAGTCAGGCAGAATGACTATGTGAGACATTCATTTGGTAAGTTAAGGATGGCAGAAAATTAACTTGGTCAAAATCTTGATATCGTTACGAAAAACAATAAAAGTAATGTGACAATAGTTATTCATAGTATGTACATATATCGTAGAAATACAGAAAATATATTTGTAACCAAAATATTATTCTGTACAAACTTTTTATCCAAAGTGAGCGTAAGCCATAAATTCAATCTGTGGTCGCCACTCTTTTCAGTGAGCACCCACTTTTTGTAGTTCGATTTTGATCACTTGTTTGAAAAGTTAAAAATTTATTGCAGTTCGTTTTCAATTTGCGTGCCGATTGAAAATTGTTCTGTGCGCCAGACACCTACCTGTCTGCGACAAAAGTAATTGTCAATCAAAAATACCGCATCGATATCGAGTTTCATTGAAATGATGACATTTTCAGCAATATTAAATTACACGATATTTATTACAAAGCGAAGCCAATGATAAACTAAAGTGTTGCAAAAATTGTACGAACAAAAACGAGCACTCAAACCGAAACAATCTCATTCAAATGTGGAGTATGTAAAAGAGCAACTCATCCACAACACATCAGCGCGCGTCACAAACAACAGGCCGACCACTTCATCACAACGTTACGCCGGCAATAAAAAAAACATTTCCATCTGCGGCAAAACCACAGTTAATATTAAATGACCGTCCGTCAAAGCTGTATTGTGGAGCGCTTTGCTGGTCGCTCGCGCTGCGGGATGCAGCCAATACCGATTTTGTGATTTTTCCGCTGCCCCCCTCGCCACCCGATGGGGGCAGTGGGAGAGTGACATGTAAGCTTTAATGGGCCCAGAGCGGCACGCCGCTGGCTACACGCGAAAAAACTGAAAAAAGCCTCATTCATACGTGATTTCATGTGTAGGCTACTTTCTGCGGGCTCGGCGGTGAAGCTCGTTAAAAATGGAGGTCGTACACGCAGCCAGCTTGTTGTGGCCTATCGGAGTTTATTAACGTGGCCGGAGAAACGCTTGCACCGTTCACATAACAAGTGTTTTGCTAGATTTAGGGGTTGGCTTTCAGTATAGGAATTTCATGAGACAAAATTATTTCTAAATCACTTAGACTTTGTTTGTATCACTGCGACCATATATCCTTTTTTTAACTGCACAAATTTGTTCTTTCCGAAATCAACAAATGTTATTTTTGACTGAATTTACATTTTGAAAACTATTATGACTACATGCTTGATTCGTTGGCACATATATAGATCAATACGTCTTATGCGCAATCAATACTTGTAATAATAATTTGGAGGTGCATGAGGAGTTTTGGTGCTATTCTCTTAGATACAGCTCAGATAGAAAATTAAGTGATTAAATAATTGTAAGATTATATGATTTTGATTTGAAATCTCTTCGAAACTTAACAGACATATAACATTATTCAAAACCGTATTCGATACTTAAATTCAGAAAACAAAATAAAACGTTCTAGCAACAGCACAAGACATGGGAATGAGTGATGTGCCGCTGGCAGCAAGCCGTGCCAGTCGCGGCCTGCCACCATCCTACCTACAGGGTGCGCCTAAATAAATAACCCTACTTAATGCGGCGGGTACACGATACCATGACGCCGTTTTTATGAGCTCACAATTTCCTCACTCACCCTTGTGAACATGCTAAACGATTGACGTGGAAAACTTGTTCAGTTAGTTCGAGCGGTGTCGATGATTTTTTTGGGGTCGTGTTTTTGGTCGAATTGAATCGATTGAGGTTTTAGTTTGTTTCGATGGTTAGGTTAGAATACATTTATTCGGAAAATGAATCTGATCGTATAATCAGGTAGATCTTAATGCGTTGACACACATCGTGGAAAGGGTGGGCTTGTCATTGAATGATGAACATCTCGCAAAAATAGCTGAGAGATACAACTGGCCTTAAGAAGGCCTTATGTTACAATTAAGTTTGCTCTGTTTAAAAAAATATGATTAACGCTGTTGGTTTCCTGTTATAAATAAATAACCTTGCTGGATAGTTATCTCGTAGTTAAGTATTTGATTGTATTCACTGTATGCTATTTAAGTCTTAGAAGAAAAGTTTCTAGTTATTGTCGTTACAAGAGGTTATCGTAAAATTGTATGGCTAAGTTAACCATCGCAAATTATAAAAAGAGGATTTATCAGTCTAATAAACTTTGGATCTTTGTGAAATAATATCGCTTCAAGATGTAAGAAATCCATTTCAATTTATTCTTGAACTTTAATTTAATATTGCCTAAGGTATTAATTTCAAGATAGAAATAATAGAGCCAACTTTCAATTTCAGCTCGAGCAACATAGCAGTGCAATTTTCACTTGTAAGGAAATTGTTGACAATTTGATACAATTCCACTAAGCAGCAACAGTGTTCAGTCTCGCGGGTATAGTCGCCGCCTCACTACCGCTGCGACATCTCAATCACGACAACAGAATACGGATATCCGGTTTTGTTCCCTTAAAAACAGGTTGCTCTTTTATTACATATTAAAGGGATGAATTTTGGAAAACTCAAAAACACGGGTTTATTTAATTATATTGAAGAGCCTTAATACCGATAAAAAGATTTTTTCTTCACATATATTAATATAAAAAAGCTTTTATGGAATTATTTTCGAAAAATCCTGTAAAATGAAAATAAATCAATTTTTTTTTATTCAAATAGGGCTTATAAATCTATAGTTTGGCTTTAATAACGGTACGGATAGAGGATTTTTGCTGACTAAGACCAGTGCATATTCTCTCTATATTTCAAACTTAGCATCAATATCATTAGCGACGGGCTGGGCATTGATAAGTCAATCGCGACATTGCCTTTTTTTGTGGATTGATTTTTGATATTTTCCAGGATCTAAATTATTTAATCCAAATTCAGCCATCACAGCCTGATTGAATTACAAACTTTAGTCCATCTAATGGTCCAGAAGAAATAATATGTACTCACATATGTATGTTTCACGTCATTCGCAAAAGAAAATTGTTATCGTACGTAAAATAAAAACGATTTACGACCGTGTTTCGACACAGGTAAAAACCCCATTACCCCGCCGCATCCAGACTATGATGTCGCGACTCGACTACGCGACGCTCGACGACATTCCCTAATAGCTGGATGCAATCCAATTTGACAGCTGTCAAATACACTCCTCGCCTTGTCGGGAGTCGCGATTACTAAGCGATGTCGGCCGGTAACGACGTGCTAATGCCCTGTGCACGCTAATTGACTGAATTAATATGCCGATGTTAGCTAGGTGTTTGCTATTGTTGACGCAGGATTCTGGGCCGTAGACGTCATATTAATGTGGGCCTTGTCACAGCATATCTGTGGCCGTTAGTTCGTTGCGATAGTTTGTAAATTTTAATGGCTTGGTTCTTTTATGGGAAGCTTACATTTATAGGCTTTCCTTATTTTATAGGGTTATATGAAATAGACCCAACTGAGTAATTTTGTAAATCCCATTTTGGTAATTCTATTTTTAAATAAGGAGACTAATAATGCTTAAGGTCTCTGATTAAAATCTATAAATCTCTACGTGTATTATGATTATTGGTTCAGCATAAATAAAAGTTAAGTCACTGGTTATGTTAAAGTGTGAAAGCCTTTATATTAGGCTCTGTCATATCCCCACGAGATACCTCCCAAAAAAAAATAATAGTCGGATTTTAATTACCATGATAAAGTTATAAAATTATAAAAAAAAATATTAAATGATATTGGCATAACATTGTTAGTTAAGTCAAGCTTATTTGACGGCCACCAACAACAGCCCATTTCCAATATCTAAACTAATAACTCGACAATGGTTAATAGAGCGTGAGTGAGCCGCGTGACGCCACAAAGCATAGTTACGCAACTTGCGGGTTCTGCTGTTAGCGCAACTACCCCGAAACCAAGGGGCGACCGTAAATGAAATGGTAGTTTTCCATCGTGGCTAACCGGGTTGGTAAACCGGGTCCGGAGCGGGTAGCGCCGGTTCGCCGGTTAACCGTGCGCCGGTCGCTGCGGCCACGTTATGGTTGACAAGGGCTGTTATGGGTGACGGCCGCGTGCGTGCCACCGCCAGCGCCGCCTACACGATGTTTGCGTGTTCCTTCCCAAGACTTTAACTGGAGTAGTTTTCCACGAAAACGCGGTGTTAAACAAAAACTTTATTGCTCCGTAATTCGTTATTTTACTTGAGGTAAAAACAATAAGAAAATGTATGGTTTTTAAACATTTCCTTTGAACAACATTTAATTTAGATTTTAATAAGAAGCATAAAGAACCGAAAGAGAGAAACGATAGGAGATGCCATTAAACGTGTTGTAAATTAAAGTGCTATACGGTCGTCTTACGCGTTCCGTAATATATTTATATAAATAACTTCTCAAAGGAAAAATTTTATTCAAATGGCTGTGCGACCGCAAGCGACGGCCCCGCCTCCACAGAAGAAGTTGCTTTCCCGACCTTTTCCATTGGCTGGCGAGCGGGAAGGCGGGACGCTTCTTCAAGTCTTCGCTGAGACTAACTTTTCATTTGCACAGCACTGAAATATAGCTTCAGATTAAAGCGCAACGTGGAAGTTCGGCTTGCGGTTTCTCTCGAGACGCCTTTTTTGTCCGCTCGCCGGCCTAAGTAATATGCAGTCGATCTTAATTTATTTGAATAGCTTTCGATATGATTGAGTGCAGGAATCTATTGAAATGGATTTTTAATGTTTATTATCATGATTGGGTATTAGGGTTCCGCAACCAAGAAAAAAAAAATACAGAAGGTGTTTTTATGAGATATCAATAAATTTATCTATATGGAAAAATTTACTATTTCAGTCGAAATTGATATTGGCTTTCATTTTAGGTTTTCATGGAATTTGAATTTAAGTTGAATTCAAGCAGTCTATGAAATGTTTTCTGTAACTAAACTCTCTTCTTAAACTTTCTAAGACTTTTATTAACTGACTCAATTAAATGCAACCCAAAATATGGTAAAGTTGGCGCCCCACCAAACTCTTTTCTTGGATCGTCTGTGTCCTCTTTTCCTCAAGTTTATCTTAGTTTGTAGATTAATACACAATGCTTTCTTGTCATTATGCCAAATAATGAAAGGGATAGAATTGCACTGATTTTTTTTTTATTACACTGTTTATCAGAATTTTACAATAACGTCATATCGAAAACCACTAGACTTGGAGACTTTTATTTGCAATACGCACTATCTTTCAAATGTGTTAGACACTCAGGCACAAAAAATTGTTAATGTTGAATAAAAGATCTTTGTTTTTTAAAATATCTGGTCAGCCAAGCTCAATATACTTAGGCAAGTATTATATAAAATCAATCCATAATTTAAGGCCTAGTATATATTTAATAGATATAGGATATGTGATTTTGCGAAATAAAAAAATCATTATAAAACTATTTGATATTATCATGCATTTGTAATCGACAAAGACTTATGTGACAGGGTGCAGTAATAGACAAATTTTATTTTCACCTCATTTCTTCTTTATAGAATTTATCTTTTGTAATCTCACTTAAGTGGTTAAAGCAGGAAGATAATAATATCATCGATTGCTTTTCGGAAAAAAATATTTTGTTCTTTAATCTATTTTCTACTTTAAAGTTTGTAGACAACAAAAAAGATCTCTTTCATTTGAAATTGCTGTATTGTGCTGTGATTTTCACCGGTCTTTATATCAAAATTTTTCTGTTTTTATTTTATTACACGAACTTAAATCATCAACTTAAATCACCAAAATGTATGATGATTTTTATCCAAAATAACGAAGGTATGTAGAACGTGTTTTGTTTGCGAACGTGAGCGAACTAAGTTATTATTGAGATGTGTTTAGTGTATTGTTTTTATCATATTTTAATCCAATCATATTTGCATGCTTATTTTGACATACTATTTAGCTTTGGGTTAATGAGAGCGTGATGGTAACGGAAAAGGCAAAGTGAGCGGGGCAAAGCGAGCATACCCGCTATGCCCCTGTTTCGTGGAATTGAATATAGCTATTACCTAGTATTGCTACTATTATATTATAGATACTAGTATTATTACATCTGACTAGTATTACGTGATATTTTCTTAAAAATTATATTGTTTAATCTTCCTTTTTATACATAGTGAAGAACATTGAAAAAACAAAGAAGTGTAGAAAAAAACGATTCAGGAGACAACAGAATAAAAAAAAGCGACAAAATTTACGCCCACAAAATATGACATCCCATAGGCCACTTTGCAGAAAAATCACAAAACAAGTTCTTGCAAAAATATATAAAAATATTAGGAAGAAAATTAGAATATGGACTATGGTTTTGAAACAATGACTTAGAAACAGGCTTAGCAATGGGGCTTAAATTGGGATGGAAAAAAATGGTTTGTGCCCATCTTGTTGGCCAGACTCTAGTTCAGCACCTAGGCAATGCACTAAACAAAAACTAGATAAGGAATTGTAATTGTTTGGTAGTCTAGTGCCACTTGCCATACGATACGAGCATCACTGTGCATGTGTAATATGAAGAACTGAACATAATGATAGAGAAGCTGCCGTATCCTCAGCCAGCTTTAGCCAATAGTTCAGCCATGCTGCTTCTCCATTACCAAGCAGGAGCCCACACTGTACAACAGACTATCTTCAAGCTTCAAGAGACTTGAACTTTTTTTAAATTGGGACAACTTCTAGGTTGAAAAAATAGTATACCTATGAGTTAAGTACAAAATGCCTTTGAAGAGTTTGTTGCAGCACATTTTTCAAGCAGGAGCGTTGTTAATAGCCACTGCACTTGCCAAGCTGCATCTAAAGCATGGCAGAATACTTCGATTAAAACGTAGAAAAGTGCGAGTCAGTCTCGGACACAAAGGGTTCCGTACCACTCCACAATATTTAACAAAATGCCGAAAATATTATTTCTTAGTTCTTATTTCTATTTTTTTAGTTTAAAACTTATTTTTATTTTTACACTAGCGTTTTTGCTTATGTAACACATAACCTAGTTTGTTATATCAAAGATTTATATTGATAGCATATTAAGGGACATTGTTTGGCTTTATTTAAGAAATAAGTGTTTTTGTACTTAATTGTTCCTTAAACGAAGCTGTAATGGTCCTTATTTAATAAGTGAATAAAAAAATATTTTTTGTGAAAATTTCAACAGACGGATGGACGGACAGCGAAGCTAGTAATAGTGCCCCGTTGACACCCTGCAGGTACAGAACCCGTAGGGTTTACACTTACTACTACTACTAACGAGTAACTACTACTAACTTTTTGGTATTAAACGACCTTTTCATAGGAAGAGACCTTTTTTGCAGCGTTGTTGTATCTATGTTTTTTTTTTTTCTTTTGTGCCACTTGGGCCGACAAACAAGCAGACGGTCCACCTGATGGTAAGTGGTCACCGCCGGATCACGCAACACTAGGAGCATCGCCAATGCGTTGTCGACCCTGACTTGTTAAGTCTCATGTGCCTGTAATTTCACCGGCCCCCCTACCTTTCTAACCGAAACACAGTAATACAATTGCACTACTGCTTCACGGCGGAAATGGGTAAGGTATAACTCTGCACTAAGAGCTCTACTAATCTAAAAATAACTAACTTTGTTTATCTAAATATCTATCACTATTAGAGTTGTCTAAAACTTTTAAATAAATTTTATAATGATATTTGTGCTACATGCTTTTAAAGTAAAGTTGCCATGTTTCTACAAAAGGACATTGTATAGACCAATATATATATGGTATTCAAGCAATTAACAATAAATTATTTATTATTATTATTTTATTACCCATTTTCGCCGTGAAGCTAAATGAACTTGTATTATTGTGTTTCGGTTAGGAATGTCACGGGGCCTGTGAAAATACAGGTATATGAGACTAAACTACTTCACCCTCATGGTCGACAACGATTTTGTGCCCCTGTGGTTGCAAATGTCCATAGGCGGCGGTGAATCGTCTGGCTGTTAGTTAGGCTGGTGCTTGGTAAAAGGAAAAACAATCCCGGTTTAGTTGTAGTTCTACCATTTTTAGGGTTCTGTACCTTGAACCCTTAAAGCTGCGAAGGTGGACACATCTATAAGTGAATTTAACGATATGACGGACCGGTACATACCCTAAATGCTAAGCCACAGGTTGCGGTTTTGATTCTCACCCAGGACAAACATTTGTGTGCTTAGACATATCTAATCACTACGCCATCTATCCCGATTCAAGAATGAAAGTTAATTTTTGTATTTTGCAAAAATTCGAACCTTGGTACGATTATCTTACGTAAGCCTGTTCTCACAGAAGCTAGCATCACTTCCTAGGTACGCTGGTCGCACATCTTCGTTGTCACTCCTACTCATACTATTAGGGTTTTATTATTTTATTTATTATCCCTCCTATGACTTAATTTTTTACCGTCATGAAACATTGGCAAGAAGCTTGAGAATTAAAATTGTACTTCAACTAAATAAATTCTGTGGCAAGGCCATTATGCGAGTTTGCCCAAAGTTATCTTTTAGGACATTTACAGAAAGTTTTTGATACCGTACTTATTATTACTTTGCTCCTTTTTTAAGGTTCTGAAGCTAAAATTTTTTCAATTTAGGCCCATGGAGGACTTATGACGTTACTACCTTTCTGCTGTGTAATATAAATAAAATAAAAATGAAATATTGAAGTTTTTTCAATAATTCAGTTAATAAACTGTGTGTGACGAAATCAGGAAAAAAATATTATTATTATATAATATAATATTATTTGCATACACACACACACCCTCACACACACACTCACACTCAGATAAATAAATATATAGATTATATAATATATAGATAATAGATATAAATAGAATAATATTTAGATAGACATTTAGATGTTATTATTGTATTTTTTTCTTTCTTTTTGTATAATATTCATGCTTATATTTGTTGTTTGCTTCAAACTAGTGTTATGTAAGATATTGGTAAGAATTCCATTTTAGTACGTGGACAGCTGTAATTGGTCTCATAATTATAAGTTCAAACCATGTAATTTTTTATAGTTTAAGACTGTCGCTGTCCCAAATAATGAAAAATAAAATAAAAAGTAATATACATTTAAAAATCACTTTCAAGAAATACAGTTGTGAACAATAAGTTCATATTTTTTATATTTCTTAAATAAACGTGCAAATTTAATAGGAAACTTTTGTAGTCTATAGTATCATTGTACTCGGTAAAATGAACAGTTATCTTACTAATATGTTTTTTTTGTTTCCTGTTTTTATTTTCATATTGTGTTTGTGTCTGAGGTTCGTGATGTCATGGACGTAGGCTCCGACTGAAAACCAGCGCGAGGGCTATTTTTAATAGCCTTAGCTTTTTGATGAGTCGGGACCTATTCCTGGCATCACTCAACATTGCTACATTTTTAAAAACGTTTAGTGTTTGTTTGTTTTTCACTTACTATATTTTTTTTAATGTAATTTAATGTTGTGTGTTGCCACGAATAAACGTATTTTCTTTCTTTCTAATATTAAAAATGCAAAAAGTTTGTATGTATGGATGTATGTTACACGTCTAAAATGTTGTCTTTCATCCAAAAACTACCTAACAGATTTGGATGAAACTCGGCACATATAAAGAAATTGCCCTGGAATAACACATTAGATACTTTTGGTGCCGTGAAAATGTTACATTCCTCAACACGGAACACGGGGGATAGCTAGTATCAATATACATAAAACAAAGTCGTGTTAGTTACATTATTTTTATAACTAATTAAAACCTTTGATTTTTTTTGATTTGTAACAGTCCCGAATAGCAAAATAAGTAGTTCAAGTAGTTCAGTGGTTTTTTCAAACATTTTTCGTTATCAACCCTACTCTGAGCAAATAAACTACAATCCTCGGAACCGTGGATGAAACTGCGGGGCGCAGCTAGTTATTAATATAACCTACATAATATCCATAATCTGACTTGCACTTGGCTTCTTATTTTCCATTCTCTTTTTAATTAGTTTCACAATTGTTTACGGTTAATTTCATTTCTTCATAGAAATGTAAAGTAAAGGCAACGTTTTGCTACCATACAAAGTGTAAAAACAAATAGTGTGAGGTGTGTGTGAGATATATACATAGGGATGTTATGGACATGACATTTCGGATTCGGATACGAAAACAATTAATATATCTGTTTCGGTTACGGTTACGGATATGAAATTATTTCGGTTACGGATATTAGATTGTTTAGGAGTTATAATCGGCATATACAAATAATTAATAAGCAAGGATTTGACTTTCTAAGCTATTGTTTGATTCTAAAAAAAATCATTATAATAAACAAGACAATATTTGAATACTTCCTATTATATTACTCAATATCGTTTTAAAGGATTTTTTTTGTACTAATAATATTTTTACTACTACTTAATTCATAAGGACACGTACATAGTTGTTATTGGCACATCAAGAACGCATCCAATCAATCAGCCTTTTAAGAACCATTATTATGAAGCAAAATCTAAATTATTAGGCGTAACAACTGTCATAACGTATCTACGTATAACTCATTAGTCTCTGCCTATATCCGAAACTTTAATATCGGATTCGGTTACGGTTACGGATATTCGGATATATATTATACCGTTAGATAGCTAATTCGTTAAATTAAAGCATGCGCATTATTAGTAGGGTACACTTGTGCAGAGAACAGCTACATGGTCTGTAAAATATTGAGCTACATTATAATAGTTTCATACAAAAATTTCGAATCATTATCAAAATTTTATTGATATGATTATTAATGATTCATTAAATAAAAATATTTCTGACATACATATTAATTAAACTAATTTCCACTTTAATAAAATACCGCTTTTGGTTACAAATATTCAAGTTTGTTTTAGAAATATGTCCTAAATAATCGGTAAACTGACTTATTTTATTATATGAATAATCTTGGCAAGTACGAGCTGGTTTCGATCACGGATCTAGTACACGGAACAAGTCATTTTTAGAGATGTGATCCACAACAATGAGCCAAATAGTATTTTTTTTAAATTTTATTTACTTTTTTTATATCACCAAAACTGTATTTCATGCAATGCATACTCCTTATAGATTTATGTATATAGTACTGTGTATCTAAGTAAGTTCCTCGCTGTCTATATTATTTAAAAAATTTGGTCTCGTGATCTTCGACATTATGGCTATTTTTGTAATTTAAGTTTAACAAAAATTCACACAAAATCAGAAATCTACCCACGATCTACACGATTTGTATGTTTGGATGTAGGAGGTAATCTCTGAAACTGCTTATCTATACTCTTTCACTGATAGAAAGCTACAGTATTCCCGAGTAGCATAGGCTATGTTATAACCTATAATTCAGATCCCTTGGAAATGCGAATGAAACCCCGGTACTGTAGCTAGTATATTATAAAATGTAAACATATGAGACCCCAATCGCCGTTGAGACCCCTCTATCAGATTTCAGCCTCACATTTTGGACTTGATTAGCAATATCTCGGAAATTGTTTAGATGATTTTGCCTTTAGAATAGTTTTAATATAAAACTAGTTTAGAGGATTGCGTTTTCAACAAAAACAAACACACCACGAGAAATAAACTAATAATAAAGTATCTAGTATTTAAGCTAGCTGGGAGCGGTTGGAAACAAAAAGCTGAAGATCGAGCTCAGTGGCGTGCCATAGGTGAGGCCTATTTAACCATTTAGACCATTAACATTATTACACGACAGGATGAATGTTTTGATGTTTGTGACTCTACCATGCATAATGGTACCTATTGGCTTATTATAAGAGGCTGAGCGTATTTTGGTGAAATCTTGCACAGTGATAGAGTATGTTCTGAACCTTCGTTTTATACCCGGGAAAATTATTAAAAGTCCAAACCATACATTATTACAACGCATTATGTGGGCAAATTTTTATCGATAATTAGCTGACCCGACAGACGTTGTCCTGTCTTAACTATGTAATATTGTCTAATATTGAATTCCAATTTTCCGATTGAATGGACAGTGAAATGTGCACTTAATTATTAAGACATTTATGTCAAACACCATAAGGTTACATTAGGAATGTTATATTTTCTTAAATTTTCTAATTTTCCACGCAACTTCCTTAATAACCTTTTCCTAACAACAACAAAAAAACATTTTTATATATATAGAGTTTAATGTTAAAAAAAGATACTGCGAAAGATATATGGATTTTGTCCAGATATAAGCTTAAAGAAATGACCTACGCTATCATGCAATCATTAATTGCACAAATGTGAATAAAAAAAAAGTAAAAAATAATTACCTATGTGAATTGATTATAATTTGAATGACAATGGTCAAATGTGATGAAATACCTTATTAACCTTTCCTCCATGATCAAATATCCTGAGACATTTTTTACACACGGCTTTCTGATCCCAAATTGAGCAGATATATTTACATCTAGGTAGAGAACCAACAAACATGTTCATTCACACGAATGTTTGTCGTGATTGGGAATCGAACCTGTGGCGACAGGGCCTTTAACCACCAAGTCAACTGGCGCATCAACGAGTAAAAATCACAAATCATAATTTTTATCTATTTTATTTACACACGGCAATTTATTTAAAATTCGTATCACACGACCGTCTGAATTTAAACTAAGCAGAATTTGTACTAAATACCTGCTTTATTTGCATTGAAATTTACATGATTTAATCGTGATAGCTAATAATGTATATGTGATTTAAGCTTTATTCATAACTAGTTGTCCCCCGCGGTTTCACCCGCGTTCCCGAGTGATGTTACATCGTCTCTTAACCGTTATCGTTACTTAAGTTTATGGTCTAATTTCTTTTTTATTTCTGATGTACACTTTTAGTTTAATACTATACACACAGTTAGTGAAAGCAGTAAATATAGTGCCATTAGTTAATATGTAATTGTTATGTAGTTCACACTTATTTATTATTCTATATCTATAAGGCGACCTGTAATTGGCTGTATGACGCCTACAGTGTTTCTTTATGCTAGTTTTCATTGCCGTTGGTCGTTCAAATTATGTAAAATAAAAAATAAAACATTATTAGAGTTTTAGTAAGGATAGCAATTTTTTTTAAATATAATTTTGCTTATGTCACCCGGGGTTAGTGTTGCTTACCAACGGTGAATAAATTTTTCAAATCGGTCCATTAGTTTCGGAGCCTATTCAATGTAAACAATCAATCAAATCTTTCCTCATTATATATTGTTATTTATATCGAATCAACAGCTTAAAAAAGAAGTTTCAAGCATCTAGCTCTAAAAAGGCGATAGTTCCATAGCCCTTGCATCCCTTTTTTCGTATTAAAAGTAGCATATGTCCTTCCTCAGGCTCTAGAGTATCTGTATACTAAATTTCATTTAAATCGGTCCAGTAGTTTTGGCGTGAAAGCGAGACAGACAGACAGATAGACAGACAGACAGAGTTACTTTTGCATTTATCATATTAGTTAGGATTAGGATAAGTTAATACAGTCAGAGGGCGCTAAAAATTGTGTTTTTAAATTGGTGTTGATCTTTTATGTTTTATTCTCCGTGGCTTTACCTACGTTCACGGGAAGCTGTAGCAAAATATGATATAGTAATCAATAAATTATAGTATTAGAGGTTGTGAGAAGTATTGTATAAAAAAGAGTAAATATATAGCATTGACATAAAATATAGTTTTTGGTCGCTCTTAATAACTATAGTTCAAATAAAATAACATTTGTAATTTCTCATTAGTTTAGTATTAAGACAGTGAATTAATAAAATTCTCTTGTTTTTACAAAATCGCGTAAAGTTAACTTTTCTTATAAAGGGCGGGCTGCACAGCCGGTTGGGCGGAAATAGCCGCCCAAATCTCCCGCCCTTCTTATTTGACATTCACGAAACTTTCTTAAGTTGTACGGAAAAAGTTTCAAATACTTCCCCAATGTCACGGACTTTTCCCCTACTTAAAAAGTTTAAAGTACTTATTTGCTTATTCGCACTGCATTATTATTGGCTTTATGCTGTTTTTAAATGTTTAATGTGTTGTTTTAATTACGGTAGGTTAAATTGTATAATATTGAGAATGTAAGTCTTTCTATGTCTACCTACTTTCAAGAAGCTTTTAATGTTAACTTGTATACTATGGAAATAGAGACATAATTTTCTTAAAATCTGGTGTTTTAAAGCAATTAAAGTATAATGTGAAAGTTTTTGTGGGTAAAGACATCAAAATTCATGTGTGTCACATAACTGCACCTTCGGCACTCACCGCGACCACTGCGGCCGACGAATCTCAGGTCGTTGAATTTCGCCACTTGGTTCTTCATCACCGCTGAACTGTTCCGAAGCTCCGCACAACAGTTTTCATCGTTGCCCGCTCGAACTGTGACCAGCGTGCCGTCGCCTACGTCTCCAAGAGCGACCACCTTAAACGCCACCGGCAGCGTCTTGTTCGACCGCCAGTGGGGTGGAAGAACGGTACACACGAAGTGGGGACTTCCCGTCCGGACTAGTTCGCCCGGGTGCTCCGACAAGAAGTCCCCTAACGTTCGTTCGGCGAGAATATCCGACGTCATCTTCGTGTACGTCTCGTGGAGCAGCGTAGAGCTGGTGTCGGGCGACACGGCGCCGCTCGACGCGCCTGTCAGGTGCATCCTCGACACCCGCGCGCGCTGCGTGCTGCACATAGAGTCCACTGTGTCCAAGACCGCTGCTACATATCACTGTCCACCACACATAGTCGACGCTCACCGCGGGGATGCACCATGTTCACTTTCCACCATCACGTTCACACGCAACTCTAGCCAACAACAATGACTTTATGCAATTAGAACTTTTTGTAAGAAGGGTAGATGACGAGACGTGACAACTCGTTGCTAGGGAACGCGCGCGTGGCCACTTGACGCGGTGACGTCACGGGCGGCCTTGCCACACTTTTTTCCCCTGTGAATGAAAAGTTCGGCGGCGGGCGGGCGAGGGACGCGAGGGGCCGATTTTTTCCGGTGCCGAGGGGTGGTTCCCCCGCACGCGGCGAAAAACTTTTCACTAGTTTCACTGACGGCGGCTCTTTTTGCGCACGATGTATTTACGCGATAGCCGCACGCACGGCGCTTTCACTTTCGACGTTGACGACGTCCTCTTTTTTTATCAGCCGTCTGTAATTCCACTTTCAGACTCACTTTTCCTATATGTACGTGAGTAGCGTGGCGTGTTTACGCGTGTGGGGTGCTTCGCGAGAGATGCGTGCATCTATGCGCGCGGTCGTAGTGCGACTCGTGCCTCGTGGGGCCGCCCTCGCGCTCGGTTGCGGTGACCGCTCGTGGTGGCTATTAATACGCGGCGTACGTCCGCGCCCGTCGACTTCGGACAAAGTTTCGCGGGCGAGTCGGTGCGGCTCCGTGGCAGCGGCGGCGGCGAGCGAGAGGCGGCGACGGCGCGGGCGCGGCGGGCGGCGGAGCGCACTTTGCGGTCAGGGTGGGTTGGGTTTAAAGCCGCCGAAGGATAAAACATACAAATAAACACGTGTTCGCGCCGGCGCGAGCGAGAGGTGTGGCAGAAGCGGCGGAGCAAGCGAGATGGAACGCAGCTCTTGCGGCATTTAGCAGCCGATCGCTGGCTGGCAACCTGCCGTCCTCCAGCCACCGCCATCGCCGACGACTATGATACGTAGGCGACGCTGGTGCTTCCATGCTAACTTTTCAAGCCAATACGTTTCCAATACCTACATGTAATAACATTTTCAAGATTAATAATATGTGTAGTGATTTAAGTATACATAATAGTGACTGAGTGTAGCAAACAGAGTTTGAAACAGGTATTATATCAATGTCATACTGCAAAACTTTCATTTACATAAAACTAGATTCTTCACAAAATATCACAAACCATTATTTTTGTTATAAAAACATATTTTTTTATTTATTTTACTTATGTTGATTACTGAAATTACATTCATTAATAATTACCTGTTGTACAAGTGACAACGATCGTGTACCCAAAACTTTAAGCCCTTGACGTATAAAGAGCTCGTAAGACTACATATTATATATAGACATAGTAATAAGGAAGGGACGGGATGATCGAGTTAACGAAGCCAGTTAAGTGTTGCCGGGACACCCGGCTCCCAAATCTGCTTACCGGATAAGTCTAGGTTTAACCTTTTTGGACTCATTACGCGAACAGTCTAGAGATTTTATCGAGACTGACTCAAGATTCTATAGTGGATTACATGAATAAATTTATAAGTTTTCAGTACTTGTAACATTGTATTATACTTTTAATCCCTACTAATATTATAAATGTGAATGTAAGTTTGTTTGTTACGCTTTCACGTCAAAACTGCATAACCCATCATTATGAAACTTTGAACACACATTCTTGGAGGTATTAGAAGGAACATAGAATACTTTTTATCCCAGAAAAATGTTACATCCCTAGCGAGCGCGGGCGAAACCGCGGGGGACCACTAGTAATTATATAAATATATCCATATGGTATCAATTCAATAAAAATATTTCATAATTATTTTACATTTGAGAATTTGAATTTCATAATGAATGTACCTTAACAAAAATCATTCACAGAGTATAATTTAATACATTAGTACAATATTCCATATTTTAGCTACAAATCGTAGCGCTACGAAAACAATCGTAGTAATGGCTACGAATGCCAGATTTTATTATTGTATGATTTATCTTTTTCATCATCCAAATTATAACAATAGAGACAAGATTAAATACTTCAAACATAAAAGGTTTGTAAATATGATAGTGCGTGTAAAGCCTATACGAGAACTTGCACAATAAACATCCAACGTTTCATTGACTGTTAAGTTTTCACCCTCTCTACGTGCCACGTTTTCACTCTAATAGTGAAGTAATAAGATTCATAGTGTTACAGATGGTGACAAGCATGGAAGATGTCGTGTTCGGACGACCATTAGAGCGATTCGGTGCAGCTGTCATTTTCGCAAGCCTTCCACGCAGTTCCTATCATTGTCGGGTAGTTGCACTTATTTTTAATTACTTTTTAAGCTGTTTTAAGCGTGAGTTTAAAGCGTATAGCACACTAGCTATAGATTAAGCATATAACGAATAATTACTGGCCAGCACAGTGATTCAATTATTGAGGGACAAACATTGGTTCTCATAATGATATTCGTATCTGTTTGTTTTGTTTCTGGATGTAAACAAGATGTTTTACATGTTTTGTTACTTTTGAAGGTATTATTAGTATTAGAACATGTCCCAGAAGTACTAAGTCCTTACTCATTTCCTCCATAAAGCAGTAGTGCACTTGTATTATTGTGTTTCGGTTAGAATGGTAAGGGACTCGGTGAAATTACAGACACATAAGACTGGGCTGACGTTGGCGAGGCCGCCTGCCTCTTTGTGGGTCCATGTAGTATAAAAAACAAAAAAATCTTTCTTCCGAGCTTCAAGCGTTCTAAAGTGATTCGTTTGACAATGAACAGCTTAAATTATTTTTATAATACCTTATCATCAAATAAATTTCAAAACATCATTCAATTTTACAACTAGAGACATGCAAAATCAGTCCTAATCCAAACGATACTTTGAAGATCCAATGATAATAAAGCAATACACATTCATCGGTCCGCTCAGCAAATATTGGCTATGGCTCCCTTACAACATAAAATCAAACCTTTTATTTAAGTCCGAGCATACAGAGGGCACATTGTTTGTAAGGGCCAAGGGCCGAGGGAGATAGTTCAACAACCCTTCACTCACCGAAGGATGAGCCGATTTTACCAACGATTAAATCATATTACGCTTTGTTAACAATTTAGAAACTTTGTAATACTTTTGAATAATTACATATTTATGTAAGGGTATGTCGTAAGTTTTTTGTCATAAGGGTTACAATATATAGCTCAGCGTCATCTCTTAAGGTTCAGTTTTACATAGCACGTCAAATTGTATTTCTGTAGTAGCTGATAAAAGTGGTCATGTTTCCTTTACTGAGACTTTACAAAATGTTGTGGCACTAGAGTCTCAGTTTAGGTAATGTTTTAGGAATAATTTCCTTAATTGGATAGATTGGGTACGATCGGAGTAGAACGAGAGGTTCCCTGGTGAACTCCTCCTAAACGACTGGACCGATTTGAATATTCTTTTTGTATGCGTTTGGGTGGCGCCCTGGATGGTTTAGATTCACAATTGGACCCTGTAGGTGGCGCTGCGAGCGGATTCCTGCATTTTTGTATGGACTTATTTCGACAACGACGTCTGTCCGGGCAGCTAGTATTTTAAAGATTACTCCAATTAGTCCAATTGTGAATCTAAACCATCCTGGGAGCCACCCAAACGCATACAAGAAAAATCATTCAAATCGGTCCAGCCGTTTAGAACACGTACCAGCCACTGTCAACACACGTACAGAAGAATTATACATCTAAAGATATACTATCTATAAAATTTTAAAGAAAATATGCGATTTTTTCAGGACTTGATAGTTTTTCACCATTGGAAAAGTAATTTTCTCCGTAAAGACATAAGCTATGTTATATTCCAGGGATATATAAGGTTCCAGAGGTATGCGGGTAATACGGCGGAATGGAGAAAAATATGTGATGTTCATTTGTTTAAAAAATACACTATTCTTTTCGAAGGCTACAGGGTGTTACAAAACTACCCGTAAGCCGAAAGGAGGTCAAATGGAGCCTTATAACGAGTCCATTCACAATATTTAAGAACCATAGTAACGCTGTAGAACATATCCCAAAAAAATAAAAAAAAATATTTTTATGAATGAAAAATAGAAAAATTATTAAAGTAGACAATTATTGGGTAAAATAGGTACGTAGGCCTTTCGGTTAAATAATCTGGTTCCCTGACATGACAGCTTACTAGGGTTCTTGGCTTTGATAATTTATTATATTTTTACGGGGTATTTTGTAACACGTTGTATAGAAGAAAACCGATCTGTGATAATCATATTTTTCTGATCCGTATAATATAATAGATAAGTAGTAGGTACTAAGTACAAGTTAGTAGTAATAAGTAGAGTATAATTAATAGTTTCATCATCATCATGTATCATTAATATTTTTATACCCACTTTTCTGATGTTAATTGTAAGCTCAAAATTGAATTTCAGCTTTTATTCAATAAGGATAACCTTAATTCGAGAAATTATTTATTACATTTTAATTGCAATAATATAAATATTTAGGAGGTGAAATCCTGAATAACAAAAGGGCAGTATAAGCAGGGTAAGCAGACGGGCATTTAACCGCCAGATTGCAATAAACATAGCGTAGTGGACGCGTAGCCCACTGCTACGCCGGACACAGCTTGACTACGAAGAACTTAGAGAACCGTAGAGAAGTGTTGTCATCTAACCATTACTTTTATTTTGGGTAGAAAAAGAATTCCTTTAAGATACTTGAGAACTCAAAGGCATAATTCTACCGTATTTTTGTAAACTGGATTTAATAAAGGCACGTTGCTTCTGTATAAAATTGTATACTTAACAAATTGAGTACAAATTTTGTATAAATAGTGCAAATGGCAACATTTTCTTTTTCAGTAGTGAAATTGCGGTTAAGTTGACTCTAACTAAATAAATTGTTTTATGCATCGCTAGAGTTGAGTTTTATAATATTAGCTGTATCAGTGAAGGTTTTTTGCAGTTTGAACTACCTAATGGATTTATATAATAGCCCAATATTTTTTGCAATACAAAACACATGGTGTAAAAATTCTTATCGTGACTTGCGTAATCCCAGACCCAGATTACTATTTGATTTTTATATGGAAGTTAATTAGAACGCAACTAATTAAGTAACAGAAAAGTAATATAATATCAAGACAATTCGACTCAACACCTCTTTCTGTTCAAGGTCCCAGTCGGTCGGACCGTCCGTCGCCCTCGTTAGAGAAGCTCAAATTAATGCAGGCCATTCTCCCACTGACGCCGCCCAGTTGTTCTTAAATCTAATTACCATGCCCGCTTCCCGCTACCGCCTATACACCTAAACGCACAGCCTGATTAATAGCCACAACAGAATGTATAGTGTTATACATTGACAATAATATACGAGTGCCGAGGTCAAGTCGAGGTATTCGAGTGTTAAGGGAAAGTGTATCGGAATAATTGAGGTCTATCAAACAAGTGGCGTAATAGCATTAGTTTATTCTGTAAGTAAATTTAGTAGAAATTTATCATTGGTATTTATTTCTATAAAGATTAAGAAGGTCTAATGAAAAACGATTAATGAGCTTTCCTGTATTTTTATATGCTTTCAGAAGTAGCATGTTAACGTGCGGTTTTGATTTGTTTTTAAATTTAAATTATATTCTCGGAATTCCACCGGTATCTGTCGAATTCACTACGAGTTGTAAAATAAAATATTTAACTTCCAGTTTTATGACTATGCGCCCGGGTATTCAGTCTGGCGGACCAATTAAAATATTTAACCGTATTGTGGGGTTAAAGTGAAACGAATCGTCGTTTTAAAGTCCGCCCCAAACTTTTTAAACTTCCGCAAACATGTGAGGGCGCGCCGCTAAAATACAAGTTGTTGTCGAGCTTAGAATTGTTCCGACGAAAAAAGAAACTTTAATTTCTACATTTTAAAACAAAAGTCGGACTCACACGCGAGGGGATAATGGCTTGAACGTGTTCGCCCTTCGTTTATATGTGGATATATATTTATTAATTTATCAGTACCACTTTCGAAAAGCAATGTCTGGGCCAAGATCTAAGTGTCCAAGTACGTAAAAAGTACGTTTAAAGGAAGAAAATGTAGTAAATCAGTTATCCGAATGAGAAAGAATCTGAATGGCCGTGTGTAAAGAATGTCCCAAGATATTAAAAAATATTTTAAAAGTCTTATATCTTCTTAATCATTTTTCGTAGCATGCGTAATTCATGTGTTTATAAGTATCGTAGCAAAGATACGAGAAGCGTTGTGGTTATTCTAACTCATAATAGCTGTCATACTTGTAAGTAATATTCTTAAAGGTCGCGTAGAAAATATTTTTAACACTAATCATACCAACACTTACTAGGTACCGATTTCTACCATAGCGGGTCAAATGTGACTTTATATTTCCCGCTTGTATGTATGAAATATGGTTGTTAGCAAGGGAAATAAATAGTATAACTGTATATTAATTAGTAAGAAAAAGTCATGAAGTCAAATGTGCAAAAGCAATAAGATGATACGTGTATTTTCAAAGCAAAGTTCAAAATGGGTCATTTGACCCGGTTATGGTATGTTTAGTGTTAAAATAAAGGGTTTAGCATTGTTTAAACTTGAATGCTTACATTTTTACAGTTTGCCATATTCTAAACGTTTATTATTTAGTTTTATTGACAACATTTGGGATGTCGTAATCTTTGCTTTATTTCACGTCGATGAATCAAATGACTCCGGTGTTATGGGAGTGAAACCGCGAACAGGAACGCGACGTGGGAGGCAATTCCTATAAGATTTATAGATATAGATATTTTACATGCAAGAAACTTGTTTATCTTGCTTATAAGAATATTAAAGCAAACAATAAGATTCTTGTAGTTATACTTATAATCCACTTTTTGCTGCCGGTTGGTGGTTAGCGACTCTGACTGCCTAGCCGCAGGTTGCGCATTCGATTCCCACCCATGAAACATTTGTGTGCATAATTAGAAAAAAAATAGAATATGTAGTATATCAGGTATCTTGTTTCCATAATTGAAGCTTTGCTTAGTTTGGGATCAGATGGTCGTGTGTAAAAAATGTCGCAGTATTTTTATTTATTTTTATTATTACAGTATTAATTCGCTTCACAATTGCGCAAAACTAAATAATGTTAATTTCAATTTATTTACAAAGACAAACATTTCATATCAATACACATTTTACAACATGCTTCATCGGGGTACTTGGAGCATTCCTTAGCGCAGACATAAAGGTATCTAATACCATCAGCACATACCTGAGCCATTGCCTTGCGGAGCTATGCGAGGTTCCTTGGTGGGTGGAATGCAGGCAGACAAAAAGTGCCTCTCGGGGCGGGCGGCGACTTCAAACGAAGGGTCACCGGACTCGCAGTGGGCACTCGTTAACGCGTTCTGTGACTGTCAAAGTTTCCAGTTAATTAGTTTTAATTCAAATGTGAAGAATTAAGAATGTTTCGATATGAAAACTTTTTATAACTCTGTTTAATGTATTGTGTGTAGCAGAAATTAGGTTTATTTAAAATAACAATGTGCAGAACTTTAATGGATGAGTCTAGTTAAAATTTGAGACATGTCCTTGGGGATTTTGGCGCTGTATGCTGTAATACAAGCTTTTTGCCTAGCTCAGCTACAGATGCTAAGCTACTATAATTAATCACCTTGTCTAAGATATCTTCGTCAAACACTACCATCAATTAACTTAGCATTATAATTATTTGTAAAATAAATAAATGCTATTTTCTTCTGCCTGCACTAATCAGTTAGGGTCGTTGCAATGTGTATGATTTCTCCTTTTAATATTTTCATATAATTGGACGTGGGATTTGACAATATTCAACAGCTGCCCGCCTGTCGCGAACCCTCCTTGAGAATGCGTTCGTTGATTACAAGTGTCAGATTTTGAGTGCACGTGGTCATTCTGTACTGTTTAGCCGCCTTTTATGACACCCTAGAGTTGAGTTGGGGTGGTAGAATTTGTCGCCACTACCATACTGCCAAAAATAAGTGTATATCTATACTAAGATTATAAAGAGGGAAGATTTGCATCTTAGTATGTTTGTTACTCTTTCACGCAAAAACTACTAAACGGATATTGATGAAACTTGGCACATAGATAGAACATATCCTGGAATAACAAATAAGCTACTTTTTATGTGAAAATGTGATACAGTATATTTTCTTTTTCTGATGGATTTCTCTTTAACCAAGTAAACTTTGAGAAAATAATAGTTCATTATATAAGCACGTAACGTTATGAGAATCATTTTACAAAGAGAGTTTTAAACTACAACTTATTTGATATTTAATCAAATATAATAATAGTTTATACTCTTCCCACAAAGATACATACTTTCTTATTGTCTAGAATATACATATTAATGTAACAATAAAACGAAAAAAAACTAAAAAGAACTGTACAGTACGAAAAACATATTAATTGTGGGAGGACAGGAGGCCAAACTAGGTAAGCCCTGTGCTATGGGTATCCTGGTACACTCCTCAGAACAGGGAATATTATATAAAATAGAGTTACATATTTATAAAATGATTTTATATCAATAACAAAACTTTGAGAACCCGAGCAATTTGCATGCTATATAAATCTATATACAGCCGACGCTTAGTTGCCTAATGAAAATGAGCCCTTTCTTCCGCGCAGAACCCCGCACGGTCAAGCGGTCCCTCGGACATGCCTGAGGATCCTTAATGCCGACCCCATATGTTTAAAATGGAAATCGCACTTGCAATTTATGTGAAAGGGTTAGACATTTCCCTTTGCGTGTTTTATGCCTGTTCTTCAGCTAATTTCGTATGATTTGGACAGGTGGTGTTGTAAATGATTTTTGTTTCATTATTTTTCTTATGATTCGAGTGTAAGGATGCAATAATGTAATTCTTGTATTTTTACGTGCAGTATCTATAATAATAATAATAAAGCCGTTTATTCAGATCTCTAAAAACTGATTACAATGAATTTAAACTTAAAACTAATGTTCTTAAACTAAATAACCATTTAAACTAATATCTGCTCCTTGGTTATCATCCCTAGATCTGTTTGCCAGTCAGCAAAGGCCTCCTCCAACCTTTTCCATTCGCTCCTTTCTTGAGCCACTCTGTTCCACATGAGTCCCGCCACTTGTCTGATGTCGTCATCCCACCTTTTCTGCGGTCTACCTCTCTTCCTTTTGCCTTCTCTGGGGTACCATCGTGTCACTCTTTTGCTCCATTTGTCGTGTCCTCTTATCACGTGGCCGGCCCATCTCCATTTAAGTCTTTTGACTTTGATTGTTACATCTGTAGTTTTTGCAGTAAAACAAAAACTGCAGTATCTATACTAATATAATATTATAAAGAGGCTTTGCTTATTATGAAACTTAGCACATAGATAGAGCATATCTTGAAATAACATATAGGCTACTTTTTATCCCGGGAAATTGTGATATCCCTCGGGAACGCAGGTAAAACCGCGGGGGACAGCTATATTTAATAAGTGACTACGACATTGTGTGACAGATATATGTCAGCCTAAAACAGTTTTCCAAGTAAAAAATCGCTAAAATAAGTCGCTAGAGACTAATGAAAAACACTTTTATTCAAATACAGTGTTAATCCAAATTCAGAAGAACACGTACCTCATCTATCACTCACTATCCTTTTAGTGTCATTTTAAGGAAACGTTTTGTTTTTATAACCAGACTTCTGAAACGGAGGAGGTTCTATGTTCGTCATTATGTATTTTTTTTAATGTTTTTTGTAATCCCTACTGATATTATAAATATGAATGTAAGTTTGTTTGTGACGCTTTCACGCGAAATATACTTAACCGATCATCATGAAACTTTGGACACATATTCTTGGAGGTATAAGAAGTAACAGGATACTTTTCGTGCCGAGAAAATGTTACTATTTTTATAATTGTTTAGTATCAGTCAAATAATGTAAAGTATTAAACAACTGTTTTAATCCCGTATGTTATCTAATTAATTGCCCAGTATTGTACTAAGAATACCGACCAACCTATTCGATCTGCTCTCCCCATTTAGAAACTAATTAGAACCCACGCTTACTTTTACAAGTCTAATTAAACATTCCAATTAGATATTTGGCGATGTTTCCTAAAGCAAATTCTCTGAGGTCCAAACAATAATTGTTATCGGTGGCCACCCAAGCAGCAGGGCCTTTGATTTGTTGGGGAATTATTTCGTAACGGGCCCTCCCGTCCCTCTCGTCTCATCCCTCTGGCCCTCGCGGCCGCCATGAAGACGGAACAGATCTCTTTTTGATGTCTAACCACTTCCTACGACGTAAAAGGTGTATTTTAACACGTACGGACTTAGAACTAGAATATTTTGTTTTTAAAATTTTAAATGAACATTTTTAAGATTAATATAGTAATTTTTAAAAAAATTCTAGGTACGTGTCAACTAATTTACCTTCTAAAACGTTATAGAGAAAAAAAATCGCAATCATAATACCTACCTACAGAACAATGAACAGAATGTAAATATTTCGAATATAGTATGCCATAATTGAATCCACACAAGTATGATGGACTTCCAAAAATATAGTTGATTATATCGCACCCTCAGAACGATAGGGTCTTTGATTGGGTCACTGTCGCACTGAGCGGGAAGTCCCGGTGTTAAAGAGGCTGAAGTATCGGTATGCTTATTCTATAATAAAATTGACTTTGTTTTACTATTCATCGGATAGAGTGTACTTTGTTTAGTCTCTCTATATTCGTACCTTCATTTTGAAAAAAATAAGTTAAGCGCTTATCGTACTGAGGGTGCGATTTTCAATTATGTACAACTTTTTTTAAGATAAAACCTGACATTACCTCCTTATTACAAAGTTTGGTTTACGTAAATATTTACCAAGAAACTACGCGTCTACGAATGATATCGTCATACTATGAACCATCACATATATTCGTGGAGTTTGATAGTGTATTCGTTAAACCACATTTAACAGCCGACTGAATCGCACTACATTTCACTGAACTTTGTTTACATTCATCTTCTTGTACAGATTGTTTATTTAATCAAAGCGTTAAGTTTGTTGATACTCATTATGCGGATGTATAGAGTTTTATTAAAGGAACTTCACATAAAAAACCAAATAAGTTTTGTTTATGAGTTAATAAATTTAAAATTGTGAGTGAATAAATAAATACATATGATATGTGTGCAAGATGAAACAGATAATGATTTGTATTGTAATAATTCAACGCAAGCAGATATTATCAGTGACATGTAAGAATCTGTATGTAATTAATCTAATATTGTTCTGAAAAGAATAATCGCTAAGTTTATTGTTCTTGTCAGTAAAAGCAACTTTATGAGCCGGTATTAGAGTCGAACTAAGGAAGTGCTTACAAAGGTCAATTTATATGGCATACATCATATTGAAGTAATAAAATAGAAATTGTAATAAAATGTTCGAATTATAGACATTTAGTTTAAAACAAGAATGTCCAAATTTATTCCGACCATTCCTAATTATTAACAGTAAGAAAAAAGGGTTTATGAAAATAGTTTTTGTAATTAAAAGTAATACTGGCATAATAGAATACAAAGTGATTATCGATTTCCATTTAAAAAAAGAATTTCATTAGACAGTACATTGCATGGAGTACCTACCTAATTTTTGAATTGAATGTTTTAAATATTTAGTACCTACCTATTATATTGCAAATAAACGATCAAGTAAATTTTGAACACAATAGATTATTATTCTATATCAACGTTCCATAGTTTGTTGCACATTATAGGCTTGTATACATACGTACATAATTTTACACGCGCACATTGATTGCTTTATTAAATTAATATTGTATGTTTACTCAATAAAGGGACTTATTCCTTAGCTCATTTTACTCCAGTCTTAGTGTCACTAACCACCTGTTCCAGATGTTTGTAACTGAAAACAGCGCTTTCTTTCGGTTATTGGTTCCACTTACACGATAATACACATCTTCTTTGACAAAGACTGAGTACTACATTTCTCCGCACATCGGTCTTAAAGTCTTAAAATATTGGTATTATAATGCATGTAAACGTGTGACTGAAAGAACTAACTGAAAACGGCATAATAATACATAATTTTAGTACATTACCATAGCAAATAAACAAAACATAAGATGACATATCATAGAGAGTAGAACCAATTGAGCAGCTATTACCGTTGACTATCTCCTTTACATCTCATGACATACCCCTAACAATGTAAAATTCAATGTTAACTCCTTGTAATAAAGATGAATTTGGTTCGATCAAAAATATCGGTTAAGCAAACAATATTCCACGTTCAAGTTTGTGAATTTGCATAAGACGCTGTCAGGAGTTCCTTGGAAGGGTTGAAAATCTCGAGGGCTTTCCTTGTTGATCCTTTAGGCTTATCCTGATAATTATTTCAATTGTTTATGCCTGTCGACGGTGCATTTAGATAGCGTATTATAGTTTGTTGGAGTGTTGTCTTCATTACTGAAGCAGCCATTCGGCTGACAGCCAGTGATCTATGTTCGGGGCAGAGCGGTATGGAATTACAGATATTGTTCGGCCGAATTGAGATGAATCTCATGAGGGAACTTATTGTGATTTACTTGCCATTTTGGCTGGATTTTATTAGGGTTTAAGAAATATTGCACTATTTACTAAAAACTCTTAAAGGTATAATATTATTTATATAAATATTTTATGGGTCGTTCCTTTTTTATACGTCAATAATTTTATTGACCTGGTGGTTAGTACCCCTGAAATGGCACGAGCCGAAGGTTCGAATCCCACCTAGGATAGACATAGGTACGTGTGCATGAACTGTGTCTGGTTGAAAATATCATGACCAAAAGAGAAAAACAACAACGAAAAATATCCGAAAATCCCCCTTAATGAGGTATGCTGCATTGTACAAAGTATGATAGATACAATATTTACATGCGACTTGTTTGTTACAAACTTTACTTAGAAAACTCCTTTAAAATTTAATCTGTATCAGCGAGAACACACATGTTTCACTAATGAATTGTTGCCCCTCGCTTCATTAGACAGAGTCGATTCTTCAAAAGTTAAATATGAGCAGCTCTCCTAATAATGTCTCATTATTATTTAGAATTATTAAAATTAAGACATCGTGCAACGTGCGTGCTTTCAGTAATACCTTACTTGGAAGATTTAATATCGATGTACGAGTATATTATTAAACACTAGCTGTCTCCCGCAGTTTTACCCGCTTTCCGAGGGATGTCACATTTTCCCGAAAAAAAACTAAACTACTACACTAAAACTAAAACTAGCTAAAACTTAGCCACTATGTGATTCCAGGATATGCTCTATCTATGTGCTATGTTTCATCCAAATCTGTGCGGTAGTTTTTGTGTGAAAGAGTAACAAACATACATACTCACAAACATTCGCTTTTATAATATTAATAGGGTGGATGAGATTTATGAAATACCTACTAATTGTTCCGTGACTAAATAACCTTATGATAACTTTGAATAAAGGCTTATTTATGAAATAACGCAGTTGTATGTAAATATGTCCCCAGCTACTTTCTAGTTTCCAGTGAACACCCTTTTATTATTCGTCTAGTAATTTTGGAGATTACCGTGTTGAAACAGACAAACAAAGTTTTCAAAAATGATCTTATTAAATCGGTTAAAGTTCCAAAATCAGTTTTTGGTACTTTCAATGAAAATACACTACAATTTTAGTATTGTTTATAATATAGAGTATAAGAAGCATATTAACTCTATTGCAGTGATAAGTTAATATTGTGTGGAAAATAACAAACACAATAATCAGAATATATCTGTCATTTTTACATATTTTATTTATATTATTAGGTATATTTTACTATTAAACAAGAAATTCTTCGTAAGAAATAACTTTAACGTGACTCGAAAACGGCTCTAACGATTTGGATAAAAAAATATATTTAGATAAGGATTTGATTTTTGAGTATATCTGTAAATGTGCCTTTCCAGAAAACATCGCAATTATTTACAAAAATATCATATATAACGCCATCTCGTAGAATTTGAGGTACTTGCGATATTGTTATTGGATATTAGCGTACTGGTACCTGAAAACTCTACGAGATGGCGTTATTGATTTTACAAAATGCCAGTCGCCCAGGTACCTGGACTCCACTTAAAGGTGTATAGGAATACTAGCTGACTCGACAGCCGTTGTTGTATCTATTTCGGTTAGTTAATATCTTGACTACAGCGCCACCTACCGGGTCCAATTGTTAATCTAAACCATCTAAAAACTTACTCAAATACACAAAAAAAATCGTACAGAAGTATCATAGATTATTTTTTTTATATATATATATAAATTTAAGCGCATATGACTAGATCTCATCTGATGATAATATATGTAAATATAAAAAAAGATTGTTCACAAATTTATAAACACTAGTGATCGCCTTATATTGATAAACTAGCTGTCGTCCGCAGTTCCACCCGCGTTCCCGAGGGATGTGATATTTTTCCGGGATAAAAAGTAGCCTATATGTTATTCCAATATATGTTCTATCTTTGTGCCAAGTTTCATCCCAATCCGTTGGGTAGTTTTTGCGTGAAAGAGGAACAAACACACATACAACCATACATATAAACTATCGCGATTATAATATAGTAGAATAGGATATATGTGTGTGTCAAACATATGGAGGTGTGTGTAATGTTTATTTTAATTGATTGAATGTATTTCTTATGCATTTTTTCACTTCTTCGCCATATAAACTTTAACTATGTCAAATTTCACGTTAATCAGCTCGCGCAATTTTCTTTAAAGTTTTCGCGCACATATTAATATATATATGATGTCCCCCGCAGTTTTACCCACGTTCCCGATGGATATCACATTTTCCCGGGATAAAAAGTAGCCTATATGTTATTCCAGGATATGCTCTATTTATGTGCCAAGTTTCATCCATATCCGTTTAGTAGTTTTTGCGTGAAAGAGTAACAATCATACTTACATACAAATCTTTCCTCTTTACAATATTAGTATAGATAATCCTTTTCTCTTGTGTACATGTTAATACATCTCACTAGTTTTAACCCCCCATACAGAATAGCTTGCTCTTATCTAAGTGAAATCTTCAATATGAATACGATGAAAATCTCCTCCGTTGTCGGCGTCGGGTCGCTCCGACCCTAAGCCTTTAGACCGGAGCCTTCAAGAATGGTTTAATTAACTTAATAAATACACACTCAATTTCATTACGCGCATACGTCAAATGTTATGAACGTTAACACACAATAAGATATCTTGGGGATATCTCTTTAGTAAACAGGTAGGAATTTAGGTGGGCAGGCGTAAATAGTATGTCTTTATTAAAATATATCTATCTTATATTGTAATAAAATCGAGTAGGTAATAAGTTAATGAATAATAAACAGAAATTAAAAGTGTAACATATCACAATGTGACAAAATCTTAATACATCGTATTAAACCTGTAATATTAGTTGTAAGTAATGTGAATAAATAAATAAATCTTACTTATTAATGGAAAGACGGTGTTTTTAAATTGCATTTTTAAGCATTTGTTCTATATTTAAAAATACAAAATAATATTCATTTGATTGATAGTGTTTTTAAACATATATTTTATCATAACCATTTTAATAAATATTTTTAGCTTTACAAATGAACGTAAATATTTTTATGTTGTTATAAGCCTGCGGAAGTTAATAAAAAAATAATAATCACTCCACATAAACCCTGAATTCTTTGCAAAAACAAAACGGCATCGCGTTACGGCAGACAGCGTGGCACCAAAGTTTTTGTCAACGTCCTAAAGTAAACAAAGTGTAGTGGAATCGACCGCCGACATGTGACCAATAAATCTGAATGTCGGATGTCCACGCGACCTCCGCCCACATGGTTCATGTGAAGCCAAAGGTTTTTATTGAACCCACATCTTTATGACACGTTTAGGGAAGATGTTGGTGATGGACTAGTTATTTCCTTTCCGAAAATACTTTGCTAATATCGGTAATTAATCTAATTACTATGGTATTGCTTCCTGATAAAAAATTTCCTAGTAGGTAGGTATATAATAGTTACTTATGAAAAAGTTCTAATGGTCACCAAAACATATTCAACTTAAAATTAATGAATTAAAACCTATATAATTATATATCCCAAGTGATAGCTTGGTTGTATGCCTAGATATAGGGTGGATCTAGGGTGTTTAAAGAGACGACTTAAATATAAACCGATGACCAAGTGCACTTTACATCTACTTAAAGAGGTCAGCAAAATCATTCCAAAAGATGGTTGGTGACATGCATCGCATGGTGAATGACTAAAAATACATATTGCACTGAACATAAATGATTCGGTATATATATAATATATATTCATATATTGAATGAATGTAATCACACTTACGTACACAAATAAAATGAGTTAAATAAAACCTCCAATTGTCAGATTTTATTTGTATATTTTCACTGGTCATTACAGAAAAAAAAACTTAAAACGACCGCCAAATAGCAATTCCGCTGCAGCAAACAACAAAACCCAAACGAGCCCCCACTCCGGCCCATTAAATAAAACGATTACAGCCAAAACCTAACAGCACTTCAAACAGTATCCGGGTAAAATTACTCCGGGTCGCGGGTAAACAGAATCATCATTGTAACACATGTAATTTCGCGTTCACCGGTCATTACTTTTGACCGGGATACCCGTGTAGCTCCCGGGTGAATAATTGAGCGGCGAGTGAGAGATGGACCCGCGAAAATATGAAATGCTTCTGTCCGTAGATTTGGGTCGGTTGGCCGCTGCCGTGATTCAGGTGCTCCTGACAAATGACCCTCGTTTGTTAATTTGTCAACCGTTGTTCACTGCTGTGCTCTCTGTAGGAGGAAGTAAGTACCAACCGTCAATTTAGTTTTTATTAACTGTTTACACGAATATATTATACATTTATTCGCAGCTTTACGCTGAAACGGTCCCCCTTGTTTATAAATTGTTATTTAACCTAAACCTTAAAATGATCCCGTAAATAAAGTCATAATGTTTGTAATGACAGATAGGAGGTCGATAAATAAGTGATGGCATAAACAGGTTTTTAGTTCAAGAGATCTTAAAAAATAAAGTCGTAGATATTTCATCAATATTGGTGATCGTACTTAATAGGATTAAGTTAGAATAATTTTGTTCCTTTATAATTTAGTTTTTTTATTCTAGTCATTTATTTTAACACTAAACATACCATAACCGGGTCAAATGACCCATTTTGAACTTTGGATTGAAAATGCACGTATCATCTTATTGCTTTTGCACATTTGACTTCATGACTTTTTCTTACTAATTAATATACAGTTATACTATTTATTTCCCTTGCTAACAACCATATTTCATACATTCAAGCAGGAAACATAAGGTCACATTTGACCCCCTATGGTAGAAATAGGTACCTAGTAAGTGTTGGTATGATTAGTGTTAAGGCCTTATGAATGATATTTAACAAAATATCTATTATTTGGTTTGGATTATTATTAAGTATTAATTATTACTA
Source organism: Habrosyne pyritoides (assembly GCA_907165245.1). Classification (NCBI taxonomy): domain Eukaryota; kingdom Metazoa; phylum Arthropoda; class Insecta; order Lepidoptera; family Drepanidae; genus Habrosyne; species Habrosyne pyritoides. Next base: position 4,702,168 of record OU015600.1, on the reverse strand, counting down.
AGTACATGCGTTATTTCATTTCTCATAACAGCATCGGTAATTTTAATGGATTAGACTACGTAAATATATTTATTCATTGAATAAGACTACCATACGATAAAATTTTAGCCGGAAGACAAATAGAGAGAAATAGATATCTTTAAAAAAAAGTGTGTTAATCTCTATGATGATGTAAAAAAAAGTGTTAACTAAATCGTGGCACACGTCGCCGAGTGTCCGAACAGGGAAGCGAACCCGACACCTCGACCGCGGCCCACCAACGATTTTCCTCGTTCGGAGCAGTTTTTGTTGTCGCACGAAATTTATAGTTCCGGCCAACTTACCAACACGTGTGTAAATATAGAAAAATTAAGAGATTAGTCAGTGTTCTGTGATATTCAGTGCCTAGCTTATAGAATGAAGCTAAACTTTATGAGGAAATAATAAGTTATACAACGTGTTACAAAATACCCCGTAAAAATATAATTAATTATCAAAGCCAACAACCCTAGTAAGCTGTCATGTCAGGGAACTAGATTATTTAACAGAAAGGCCTACGTACCTATTTTACCTAATAATTGTCTACTTTAAAAGTTTTTCTATTTTTCATGCATAAAAATCAGTTTTTATAATTTTTTGGGGGTTATACAGCGTTACTACGGTTCTTAAATATTGTGAATGGACTCGTTATAAGGCCCCATTTAACCTCATTTCGGCTTTACGGGTAGTTTAGTAACAGTCTGTACACATACAATAAATACTAAAACTACAAAATTCTAATTTTAAAACGTCAGCTTATAAAATAAGACACTCTACGATCATAACCATATGCATAGAGAGTCTAATCAAATGTGTTTCTTGTAAAGTATCCAATTATCCATTTCTCTGTTCTAGTCTATACAATTATGGGCCATCTGCTGATCATCTGATTAAGCCTTGGCATATTTTAATTACAAGCATCGAATCAATAAAGTTGCATATTTATAATATTAGTAGGATAATATTAGTCCGTGGTGGAGGAGGCTAGTTATCCATAACACAGGTTCCGGCTTAGTTTGGATACCAATTTCTCCTATCACTACATAGTATAAAACAAAGTCGCTTTCTCTGTCCCTATATCCCTACGTATGCTTAAAAACTACGCCACGGATTTTGATGCGGTTTTTTTTTAATAGATAGAATGATTGAAGAGGAAGGTTTTTATGTATAATACATGTGACATCCCACGGGAACGCGGGTAAAACCACGGGGGACAGCTAGTGAACTATAAAAGGCTGAAATAATCTCTGTTGTCTAACTTTTAGTTTAATGTTATACTAGTTTGTAAGGAGAAAGAGAATAAATTTATTATTCATTATTATTATTTATTTATGAAGCATAATATCCTTTATGTGTTATCCTTAATGTAATAAACATTAAAATAATTATTTTCCCATTATCCCCAAAGAGGTAGGCAGTCGACTTAGTATTGAGACCTGACTTGTTCTAACGGGACTTGTGGCTAGTATTATCGCCTCTCGGGCACGTTAGCAATCCCGGGCGAAAAAAAAAACATTTCTGACAAAGAAACAACAACTATGCACTACCTAGGTATCCATCTCAGGGCCTAAGATCTCTAAAGCTAGCTTTACATCGCTTGACAACCGAGGCGACTTCATACAATTCACCAAACCCTGTTAAGGATAAACTTCTCCCAGGGCATAAGCTCCCGTGGCTGTCGTGGAAGTCCCTCAACAGACTCCGAACCCAAGTCGGCCGTTGCAGGGACAATCTGAGCCGATGAGGTTACAGGACAAGCAACCAGCAACTCAGACAATGGCACATCTATTGTCGTGCCCTGCGTGCCCCTCATCTTGCACGCCGGAAGACCTGTATAATGCTACATACGACACAGTACGTCTAGCAGAATTCTGGTCTAAATAAATTTAGCCAAAACGATCGACACGCAAATAATATGATTATTAAGTCGAAATTATTCAGGTTTAATAAATTCAATGATTACAAAGACATATTTTTTGGCTAAGTTAAATATTATAACTATAATTCGCAAAAAACTAAAACTAATTATATTTTGTTGCGATTTTATTAATTTCGTAGCTGTTTGCTACGAAGTTTTAACTGCACCGAAATCATCGCTGAAACTCACTACAGGTTTGCCGTCCCAAATATTCAGCTTGACAAAACAGTTTTCAAACTCTAAACAAAAAAGTATTCGTTTCACGCAATATGAAGAATAGGATGGAAAAAGTTCGAGGAATTTTATGAATAAAACGCTAACAGCGCCAGCGGCATTTGGCGGAAACACTTGAAAGCTTTGTGAGCTTACAGAGAAAACTCTTTAGTACGGGCCTTTTTAGGTAGGTGGCGGTGTATTTTAAATTGTAAAAAAATGTTTAAAAAATATAATAGTGTTATTGCATTTGTTTATTAACTTTCTTTTTATATTTATTAATTAACTATGTTAAATGTTTGAACATACGTATGCTCGTATGATATATTTTTTAATGTATTAAATATATTAACTTTAAACTATTTTATTTTAGTGAGTCACTAAATTGTCATTAATTGAAGTTAAAGAGAATATTTATGAATGGTTTATAGAAGTCAATAATAATAAATATCTTAATAATTTATGTTCTGATCCTTATAGGTACCTCTCCGCTACAATTTGAGCATTTTATAAGCATGTATAAAATGCATGGGATTTATGAATGTACGTGAAATCATTAGTTGTGGCCCGTTTTATATTTTATTCGCTAGTGGACGCGCTAAAATGCGGCCATGCATAATTACCTCCCACGAGGATCCCAGAGCGGTAAGCGCACAGAGAAACATATGGAGTCGCATGAGTGACTATATATATATTTTTTATTTATATTGTATAATTTTTTTTGATCTTGTATAGGTAGATATTATTATAATTCTACTCATCTCAATGCTGGTAACTTCAATATTCTTGACCTTCACATGTATCCTATAACCTTAAATATAAACTAAAATGAATCAATACTTTAAAATTAAATTCAAAATAATAGGTGGTACGCACTTTTATTAACTAATTATAAAAACAGGGTGTATTTATAACGAAACTTTTGTATTACAGGGAAATACTTTAATATATCAACAATAACTCTTGAATAGCATAGATTTGGTTTATCATGAATTTATTTTTCGTCACACAACAAGGTTGCGGATCAGAATTTCCAAGCCATCCCATAAAAAAATGGACTTAAAATTAATTACCTATTATTATATATTTTTTTATTAATAACGGGCATATTACTTCAGAATACTCGGGGCTGTTTTGAAAAGACGATGATCAGCAAGAAAAAAACTCAGAGACCGTGTAATTTAAGCCCACATAATAGAGTGGGCCCACTCCATTGACTTCGCATGGTCACATAGTTAGGATGAAGGTGGATTGTGTAGTTAAACGTACAAAAGATGTCAACGAAAGCTGGTGGACATTAACTGGTGTGAATAGCAATGAGATAGGAACAGCACGGCATGGGAGGCGAAGAATATATCCATTTGGTTCTGAGCCACCGTAGTGAATTAGTAAGTAATACTGTACCTATTACAATTTATTTACAGTCATAAAAAACAAAAATATAAATTAAAAAATTATATCGTGACCTCTCCACGCCTCACCCTGTCCGTTACCGGACTCTTTTATATGCGTGTGTCAGTGAATTACAACGACAGGCCCGTAGCCAGTGAAAAACAGTTTAAATACCTACTCATGCATGCACTTATGTACTTTTTACATACGTACATATATGTACTTACGTAGTCGAAGCTATAAATATTGCATATTAATTACTATTGTAACTGCATTTTTAAATAAGCCAGATTTAAAAATAAAAAATATTTATGGCATTAAATCTTTATATCTAATAATATTCTGGGACATATCCTGAGATATCTTGGGACATTTCTTTTCTCACGCCCATCTAATTCCAAACCAAGCACAGCTTGTACTATGGAAACCAAACTGATATCCTACATACACAATATTTTTTCTAAATACATAACTACTTATATCGATACACCCAGACACAGAACAAACAGACATTCAAGACGCTCTATAGTATTTAGTTCCTTATACACTTAGTTTTTTTATCATCATCATCATCATCAGCCTATCTCCGTCCACTGCTGGACATAGGCCTCACCTATGGCACGCCACTGAGCTCGATCTTCAGCTCTTTGTTTCCAACCGCTGCCAGCCAGTTTGCGTATATCATCGCTCCATCTAGCTGGAGGGCGCCCTACACTACGTTTACCGAGCCGTGGTCTCCACTCTAGAACACGTCTACCCCAACGGTTATCGGTTCTACGGCAGATGTGACCAGCCCACTGCCACTTCAGCTTGCTAATCCTTTGAGCTATGTCGATAACTTTGGTTCTCTGACGCTTTTTTATAATTAATGTTAATAAATAATTAAGTAAATAGCAAGCTTTTGAAATAGGCGGAGTATTATTTTACCTTTTATTAATATACCTAAACTTTATGGTAGAAATACTCATACCTCAGATAATGTTTTACAAAATAAGTTGGCATATTAGCTGCTTCCACAATACTTCAAACTCTAATGACAGGCTTCAACCAGTAAGTATCAATTATCGACAGAAGAATTAATACCCGACAAGAATGAAAAGCACCCTAGTAGCCAATGATTTTTGGTGCATACTGCAGGAATTCTTCTAGTTTGAAAACTGATACTGGTACTTCATTATACGATGGCAGCTCAGTCTTCTGACGTCAAATATCGTGACGAGAGTTGACGTTTAATCCTACAAAGAGCTTGATCTTTCAGTAAAGAAAACGTGGTGAGGAAACCATATCACGATGGTATTTTGTACCCAATTTGTACTCAAGTTGATAATCTTCCGCCCAGCACCTAGAAAGAAAGAAAATACGTTTATTCCTGGCAACACACAACCTTACATTACATAAAAAAACAAAATCGAAAGAGACAAATTAAAAACAATACATAAAATACAGCAATGTTGGATGATGCCAGGAATGGGTGACACAGCAAAAAGCTAAGGCTATTAAAATAACCCTCGCGCTGGTCTATATGATAAAGCCTAGGTATAACTACCTGTCAGTATGTTCTGAAAACTGCGCTTGATAGCCAGTTCTATGCTTTGTCTGATAGCATTGTAAGTGATGATATAGCTGAAGGTATGCAGACCTTGGTGCGATTGTCATCAAACACAAGTTTAAATAAAAAGTTAATTCCTTACCCTAGAACTATAGAAACAAGTACAAACGCATGTGCCTGTAACTCGTTTTACTATTGTATACGTATCTTTAATTAACTACCTAAAGGCATATTTACCCGTGCATACATTCAAAGTAGTAGCAAAGATTATTTAATATCATAAGGGCTTTTATGTTATCATCATCATCATCATCAGCCTATCTCCGTCCACTGCTGGACATAGGCCTCACCTATGGCACGCCACTGAGCTCGATCTTCAGCTCTTTGTTTCCAACCGCTGCCAGCCAGTTTGCGTATATCATCGCTCCATCTAGCTGGAGGGCGCCCTCACTACGTTTACCGAGCCGTGGTCTCCACTCTAGAACACGTCTATCCCAACGGTTATCGGTTCTACGGCAGATGTGACCAGCCCACTGCCACTTCAGCGTACTAATCCTTTGAGCTATGTTATAATATATCTAATTATATTATTTAAAGGATAATAACACTACTATGTGTTAGATATTCATTAGTAAACTTCTCTCTATTCCAGCAATTTAATCCTCTTCAAACGACTTTAGTCTACATGCTAACTAAAATCTGATCAACGAGTAAACAAATTTCATTTTAAACCAGTGAATAAAAAAGCCTTGCATAAAAATAACAGTATTTAACCCAAACGTGACTGGATAGCCTAAATAATTTTATATAAAAAAAATGAATAGAGAGAGCTGGCCACGATCGTAACCAAATTACGCACTGCACGGCAGTCGGTAGGTATGGATGCCTCGCGTTCATTAGCCCTGTTTGTACAAAGCTTTTGCTGGCAAATGAATAGATTTATACGTCGGCTATTAAATCAACGCAGCGACCGATAGCAAACACGCTCACTGTCTGTGTTTGCTAAGATACCCTCTAATTACCTAGCTTTTGAGGTAAATACATATATCATGATTAGATATCATACTGAGTGTGATATGAGTTATTGATTATTGAATTATACGCGTTGGGTAAGCAAGCATTGGCGTTAATTGGCTAGCGTAAGTAAATAAGTAACCAAGTCAAATATACCTACATTAAATATTTTAAACTGTATGCTGACATTGTAGTTGAAACAGTATTCTATATAGATATATCTTCGGATCAACCACGGGTGAAAATTTAAATCCTCGGCAATATTTTTCTCTATCAATCGGAAAAAAAATATACTGTAAAACCTGCGTATGTTGACACGCGAAATAGAAAAGCTTCACGAAAAAACGACAGCGTAGTATTTTTATTCGTACAGACCACCTACAGCTAACTGAGCACAGACATACCGCAAACCCGAAAACCTACATATGTCCGCTTACGTAAAAATAAACAAACAAAATTGAGTGCAGCCGAGCTAAATCGATACCCTATCGAACGACTCACCCGTCAAACTTTTGTAATACACCCGCCGAGCTCCGAGCTCCGGACCGCCGCGGATCCTCTGACAAACAGCAACTCTCGCTGCTCGTACGAAACTACGAAACTGTATATGCCTCTAATACACCGGCTCCACAAAAGAAAATATAACAAGCATTCAAAATCAAAAAAGCGTGATATCTCACCGAGTCCCTTTTTTGGCTAAAATATCCCCAAAAGTAGGTTAGTAATTCGGGTTTCGACAAAGGATCGTATTGAACAATACAACCTCTCCGACACACTATTACACAGTGGATATAATTAGTTATGGTGTTTGGATTTAGATTTTGTTGTTGCGATAATTTTTGTGAATGCGTTGAATAAACATCTGCTCGAGATTTGCAATTCGACAAGCGAGCATTCGTATTGAAATGTCATGTAGAAAACTGATCTGCGTATTTAACAATGATACTCAAAAAATGGTCAGCGCCGAATATCAGTGAATATTTTTACTATGCTTTGTTCGTTTTTGTGGACTGCTTAAAAATTACATATTGAAACGAAAGAGAATAGTAAAATATTTCATGAATTTTAAATATACGATGTATTCCGACAAACATTGATACGGCCTGATATATGTTGGATTACGGAAACATGCAGTATTGATTATATTAACATTTTTTTATTACAAACATTTATTTTATTCCACCAGTTAGGTAGTATGTTTGGAACGAATCTTGCAACTGAATTTTGTCCTCCATCCGATCGAGCTGAAATTTTGCACTCTCAATTATTTTCTTACTATTGCACGATTAGCAAAGTAATGTCATTCTGTTCAATCCTAAATTGTGGACGTAAAACGATGTTCATTGATTAATTAATTATCCACCTTCATGTGTATCTAATGAAAGGGTTTGCCAAGCATCAAATGTGATGACAGTTTTAATTTGAATAGGGCTTAAATAATGTTTTAAAAATGTTTTTAATTAAATAAAATTTTGTATTATTTGCATATAATTATACGCAAAAAAAAAGTAAGTTACTGTTACTACACATATCTTCAAAAACAAAACCTGATTTTTAAATATAATTTTTTGAAGTTCAAATACCGAACATTCCTCGATCGCTGGACTTCAGTTCGGCGGCAATGAAAACAACAACTTGAAAAAAAGTTAAATGTGCATGTTCCGGCACGCGTCCGGCTACCCGCCATCAGACGGTGACCTTCGTCAAACTGACAGATTAACGTGCATATCACTGTTGTGCAACAGTGTACAAGCAGTGAAGCGGACATTTATTATAACGCATTTATGCCCCGACGTGTTGAAGAGACGTTTACCTTAAATCGTACAAAAATTCGGATATACGCTTTAGTAGAGGTCAAAGGAAATAAATATTTTATTGTGTAGACAGTCTAGTTGCGATTATTACGGACGATTTGAGATAGGGCTATTATAAAGTTTCATATTTTAAAGGTTTTCAGAATAGATGTTATCATATTTCCTACTAGGGATGTACGCATGATATATTCTTTCACACAAAAACGAATGATTTGGATCTAATTTGGCATATAGATAGTTTATAACCTGGATTCAAACATTCGATACTTTTTATTCTGGGAAAACGCTACATCCCTCGGGAATGCGGGTGAGACCGTCACCACTTATCTGGTCTTCGTAATACTCATTACTTTTATGTTTAAAATAATGTGCAAGCAAATTGTGTATAAATCGAAAGCAAAATAAAAATATACAGCATTTAGTTGAGCAACAAAAGTTTCCGGATAAAGAACCTCAACGCTCTACTATTATTTCTTCTTTTTTATATACGGGGGGATACCAGAACTTCCACAAGCGGAGGATTCAGATAACCGGCAATCGTTTTTAGGCGAATCGAAGCTTTTTCCCAATCTACGCCGGCTTCGTTATCGCAGCTATAAAGTCGCGGGCGACGCTTGAATGTTCCTATGATAGTTTTTTCAGCTTTATTTTTTCAGCGACCACATGGAAATCTAATTGGTCTTTTTTGCAGTGAAATTTTGCGATTGCCGCTTCTTTAGGAACAGATAAAAATTGCAATGTTAAACTATTATAATACTCGTAGATCATTTTATTGTAACAACTGGGTACCTAATATACCTTATGGTAACTTATATAAATTGCGTTTGTTCAAATACCAAATAAGTATATTTCGAGTGTTCTCACTCGTAAGTTTTAACTCTCGATTTCACATAAATAAAAAGTACATACTCTTTGCCATAAAAAAAGAAAAGCAACTGTTTCTGTTTAAAAATGGAATTGTTTATAAGGCCGTATACATATTCTTCGTTGGGATCTCTGGGGAAAGTCATAAAGTGCTGCGGGCGGAGCGCGGTCGCTTCGCGGAGACTGACTCCACGGATCACTAGCTCGAACCGATCAACTCCGCGTATGAGGTGAAGTCCACACTATCGAATAATGGTTTAGTTTAGATATATTTTCATTTAAAACAAAATTGTTTACAGAGAGCAGCTTCTATGTCGTAGTCAAACTTTAATTCTTATGCAATGTAAGCCCTAGTTGTAAAGTATTTACATCTGTGACCACAAGGAATAGACACTTATTTCTACGTATAATCACGTGATTTTCATCGTTTGCCTGGGCTGTTACACAACAATAAAAGTGCACTACGGCTTCACAGAGAAAATAGATTCCCCGGACGAACTGTGTTCTAAGAGCTTTATTTACCACTTCTCAAAATAATACAAAATTTAAATTTAGAATTCACACAAATCAACAGATTAAACTAAAAACTTTTTGATTTCAGCTACTTCTTATAAAAAATCTCTTAAAGGGCACTGTCTGTACATGCTTCTAGGGCCTCAGGACTGTCAGATTGTTAATCAATGTTATCTGTTGACCGCGTTAAACGTGAACACGCAGCTGAACCAGTAGTGTGAGTAGAGCTTAAATGGGATACGTCCTTATCGCCGCAGATAAAACAACTTTGTCACGGAGGCTGCCTCCTTCAATATGCGATAGCTCCAACGTGCTCCATTTGCTACAACATTATGTTAACGTGCGGGATTTTAAATTAGATTATTTTTAGGAATCTCGACTGAATTCAAAATAAGTAACATTGTAATCGGTTTCTGGCAAATACATATAATACTAAGCAAGACATTTTTAGATCCTTTATTTATGGTTTGTAAGGAATTATTATGGCAAAAGAAACAGGTATTATTTAACTCCGGTAGTTTTAAATAATATAGATTTTATGAGAGATGCGTCCGTGGAAATAAGTAAATATACAGCTATTCCCTTATTCAGCTAATACAAACATCGTCGGCGAGCCGCTTCACGGAGGCCTCGGAGAGCTTATCTTTCACGTGATTGGTATTATTAGCGTAGTTAGCGATAGAGACAGAGCACGGAGACCGCGACGAAACATCATCGAGTTAGTGTCATTCTCCTTATAGAATCGAGGCCCAGACTGAAAGGATACTTTCTATGTTCCTAATTAAAATAAATACTAAAAATGGGTGATTAGAATTTTGAGAGAAGTCTGTTTATTTCTTATTACTATGACTTATAACATAAGTAGGTAGTAACAGATCGGCATTATCGCGCAAAAAAAATTATTTAATTTTCCTGGGACATTCTTTACACGCGACTATCTGGTCCCAAACTAAGCAGAGCTTGTACTATGGAAACCAGATAACAGATATACTACTTTTTTTTTCTACAATTTGGCGATTTTTGTAGTCCATGCAAACTGCATGATTAAAAAAAACTAATTTATGGAGCTGATAATAGTAGCTAAAATATATTGATTTAAGAGCACTATCCAAAGTCTTACTTAACGTACGATAAGTTTTCATTCATAGCTTCGTAGCTTAATATGATAGTATTTATTTACTACCTACTTAACAATAAAATACTCTTATTGTAGTAAATGAACATGATAAATATCCTGGGACATTCTTTACACACCCCCATATGTGCCCTAAACACGAACATCTATGGTAAGCGTATCGCTGTCGTATAAAGTGCGTCAGAAAGCAATGCAATGGGAAATTGAACATCGTGCAACATCACGTTATGTGTGATGTTACATTTTCCATACAAACCAACTGTGTGGCGCACTCGATATGATGGCGTTACGGTTGCGACAGATGTTCTTGCTTAGGCCTCTGGTCCCAAACAAAGCAGCCCCCTTATTCAGCTAATACAAACTTCGTCGGAGAGCTTACCTCTCACGTGATTAGTAGTATTAGCGTAGTAAGCGACAGAGACGGAGCATAAAGGCCGCGACGAAACATCCTCGAGTTAGTGTCATTTTCCAAACAGAATCGAGCCCCAGATCAGTGATACTAAATACCAGATACATAACATACAATTTTTTTAAAACAAACTAATATTAAAATTTAATAATATAGGTAATAAGTTCCAAACACCAAATAACCTGATAAAAAAAATACCTATAAATACTTGAGGGAATGCAATGAACCCGTACAAACAACACATACAGGAACAACGGTCGGTCTGACTAACGGAGCGTATAATTTCGACTTTATAGGGTCATTAGGCGGCAGCAGGCCGACGGCCAGACTTTTTGTTTGAACCTATCACAATTAGCCCGTGAAACGATAATCGATCGTTTCTTATTACTTACTCTACAATTTGTGCTGTCATGGGTTTGTTTAAAGAAACTTACAAGAATAAAATTAACAATTGGTTAGTATAGGTATGTCATTTAGGGTTCCGTAATGATGTCTAACGGGACTGTGTTACTAAGCCTGCACCTTATGTCTATAAGTCTGGAAGCCAGTTGGCTTGATGGTTAACGCTCTGACTGCGAAATCTAAGGTCGCGGGTTCGATATCCACCCAGGACAAACATTAGTGTGCATGAACATGTCTGTTTGTCCTGTGTCTGGGTGTAAATATCTATATAAGTATGTATTTAGAAAAAAAAAAGTTGTATATCAGTTATCTGGTTTCCATAGTACAAGCTCTGCTTAGTTTGGGACCAGATGGCCGTGTGTAAAAGAATGTCCCAGGATATTTATATATATATATATATATATATTTTTTTTTTTCTTTTTACATTTTCTACGGACTCTTAGTCCGTACTCTTTGAAGATTCTTTCTGCGCGTGCTCAGCTCGTTGAATTGAGCTAAATTGTCGCGAAGATCGAACTGAGGCTTGTGGTTCCTTAATAATAGTGTTACATTGAATTTTTCTATTGCCGATACATGGATTATAAATAAATAATTCAGCATTTACTTTAAAGTTACACTTATTCATCAAAATATATAATTCTAAATATTAAAGTTTAAGCTATTTCGGCCTCGGATGGTTTCGCTCCCAAAAAACTCTCCATGACAACTGCATCTCGATGTTTTATGGCCATTTTTAAGTTGTATTCAAAAATGGCTCTTGTCGACGCGGCCGTCGTCCGCTGGATAAACCTACTGATCGCGTCATCACCGTCGTCTGCATAATAGGTGCAGCCAACGGTGTGTCTCGATATCGCCACTACCGCGTGCGGCACGCTGTCGTGAAGTTGGAGTTTTTTGGCCTTTGTTTTAAAGATGAGAACCGACTCGTACGTGGCTCCTTGCGCTTCGTGGATGGGATATTTATTATTTTATTAAATTTATATTTACATTCAATTTCTGTAAGCTTTCGAAGTAGATAGCTGGGGCTCGATTTTGTAAGGAAAATGACACTAACTCGAGGATCTTTCGTCGCGGCCTCCGTGCTCTGTCTCTTTCGTTATACGACGCTAATCCTACTAATCACGTGAGAGGTAAGTTCTCCGAGGCCTCCGTGAAGCGTCTCGCCGACGAAGTTTGTATTAGCTGAAAAAGGAGGCTGTTTGAAACAATCACTATGGTTTCCTCAACTATAAAACTATCCATAATACTACTGTGTTTAGTCCACGATCTGTGTTACGGCATTCAGCGTCACCACTCCTGGGATACTGTCGTCCATAATCGTTCTGCGGTTCTCGCTCATAGTTACCATTCAAAAGATGAAATCCTGGTTGCTTCATTAATTTAAAGATTGTTCTGTACCATATAGAGGTCGTTACAATCATATCAAAAAATAGTTTAACTCAATTCAGACGTGCGATAAAAAGCCTCTTGAATATTATAAAACTATGAACTGAATTAAGTATTTTAATATTAAATTTAAGAAACCGTGTACACTATTCGTAGTAATAAAGCTACGAAGCTACGAAGTCTACGAAAACTAGTGACTACTGCATTTAAAAATAACAGATATCGTTCAACAGCTCTATACGCCCACATACATATAAATATGCATGTATATCGCCCTCCCAAGAGAACGGAGACCGCCATCACCCAGCCATTGTGTTTCCACACGAAGATTATCTGTTTCACGAAATCAGCGGAAACATTCAATCACACTCACGCTTTTTCCTCAGCTCCAGAAAGATAAGAATGTTTCCTTCGAAGACGACTCAGGGGGTGAAGGGGTGTGCTCAAGGTGCGGGGGGTGGGACAGATCGGGAAGTGGCATTTGGCACGGGCAATTGACGCCACTGATAGGATCGCGAGCTGAGTTAGCAGATATATAGGCTAGGAGACCGTGACCGTGAATCTTGAAAACTTCTTACATAGATATTGAGTTGTAACGTGAGTTTAACTAACTACTAAACTAAAAAAGTCTCTGTTTTTTTTTTTAATAAGTACATCAATAGATATTTACAATTGGATATACAAAAAGTAAGCACATAAAGGTGGCAATCGAACTTGGGTACCTACCAATGCAGCAGTCAGGGAGTCTAATCTATATCTATACTAATATTATAATGAGGAAAGATTTGTATGTAAGTATGTTTGTTACTCTTTCACACAAAAACTACTAGACGGCTATGGATAAAACTTGGCACATAGATGGAGCAAATCCTGGAACAACATATAGGCTACTTTTGTATCCCGGCAAAATGTGATATCCCTCAGGAACGCGGGTAAAACCGCGGGGGACAGATCAAATAATCAAACCAACGAATTCACCTGAGAATTATTGGTTTTCTCTGTATCCAATCCCTCACAGAACTATCAATCCACAATAAGTTTCTTTACAAAAATTAAGGCAGTTTTCAAAGAACTGAATTCCAAAATGAATTCAAATTCAAAATAATTTATTCAGTTTAGGCCCTCGGAGGGCACTTATGAAGGTCAAATTTAAAGTTACTGAAGCTACAACCGGTTCGGAAGTCAGCCTTCAACTGAGAAGAACCGGCAAGAAACTCAGCAAGGTTACATTCTTTTTTATGTTTTATTAAATATTTTTTTATATAAATTTTATCAATTCTGACTTTTTGATAATATCAATTTTATATTTAACAATTACAAAATACTTATTTAATAAATAAGTATAATTCAAAATGTTTTATACAAAAAAAAATTACAAGACTACAAAATAGAAAACAACAATATTACTTACAAGTTACACAAGAAAATAAGAGGTGCACTGTGCAGAGAGTAGCTAATTCCATACATTTTTATCTTCAATATAATGAATTACCTTGTAATACGCTTTTTCTTTCAAAACTTTCCTAATATAATTTTTAAATTTATGATCAGAGATTTTGGTTACTGACAGTGGTATCTTATTATAAAATCTAACACAATTACCAAGAAATGACTTGTTTACTTTAGTTAGTCCAAAGTATATAACAACTAACTTCTCCCTTTGTCTTGTATTAATATTATTATTATGTTAAATGTTAAAATACTCCGTGTCTCCTAGACTAGGCCCAGAGTGAGTGAGCTTGGTATAGTGTCGGCTTGCCGCGACACCGCTTCCGATAGACGTGAATGATGCCTACCATACCAATAGTCACATTTAGCGCTTTGCTTTCTCAAAAATATAAACATTGTAGTCATAATGTAGGTATATTTATTCCATCTTTACCACTAGGTATTGTATAGTTACAATACTGTAGGTTCTGCCATTACATTTTTTTAAGTTTTGTTATAAGTATTCGGTTTTTTACTCAATGACCCAAATCTACTTTTTAACTTTTGTCTGTGTGTCTGTCGGTCTGGTTTTCCTTTAATAACTCAAGAACGATCTGTGACAAACGCGAATGAAAACCGCGGAGGACAGATAGATTTTTATTTATTTATTTATTTAATCGAGTGATTGTTGATTTTGCATGAAAAAGTAACAAACCTACATCCATCCTCATAAAGTTTGACATTTATCATATTAGTAGGATGTGATTATGTTTCATAAAGATTAATGCGAAATATAGATTTCAATAGGTTCAAGTTTATTAAAAACATGTCATAGTTATAACGTGGGTAAGACTTATTTGAAAGAGCTTTTAGTCAGTTTATTCAGTTTAGGCCCACGGAGGACACAAATTTAAAGTTACTGAAGCTACAACCGGTTCGGAAGTCAGCCTTCAACTGAGAAGAACCGGCAAGAAACTCAGCATGGTAACATTTTTTTTCTTTTTATTTACATTTTATCTGACTTTTTGGCTATTTTATTATCACAATTTTATATGTTTTTATATTTAACATTTACAAAATACTTAATATAGGTAAAATTCTAAAACCAAAAAGAAATAACAACACAGCAAATTAGAGATGCACTGTGCAGAGAGTAGCTATTTCCATACATTTTTATCTTCAATATAATGAACTACCTTGTAATACGCTCTGTTTCAAAACATTCCTAATATAAATTTTTTATTTATGATTTTAAATTATTTAAGGTTTAAAAGCTTAATTTCCAAAAAAAAACATACAAACAATTACAATTTAAAAGAAAACCACCGCAACTGTTAGTTATAATGAATAACCATTCAAACAACAGGTTGATTGTTAATTACCATAACAGAATAACAGCTGACATCTTAAAAAAATGTGTATCATTCACCTGTTACGGTTATAATTAACTGATCTCAGAGCAATCCGTTTTATTTATTTTGAACGGTATTAAAGTAAATGCCATCATTAGGTTAGCCGCAGGAGACGCAGTTTATGTCTCTATTGACTTTTTATTATGACTATTGTAAAACGCGACGTGTGATCGATCCCTGACGTCTTGCAGCTGACGCAACTTTATTTGATTAAAATTACTTGTAAGCTGTGTTCAAACCTGTGTAGAGAGAATCTTGGTATCTAAAACACAAGTTTAATCTTACCTTGGATACCACGGTATTCAACAAACACTTTCTTTTTAAATTATTAAAATTACTAGTAAGTGCCTAGTTATAAGTATCGTGTTCTTGTCACAATTTTTTTTTATCATTAAATAAATTATTATTATTATTATTATATGCAAAGTTTTTCTATTATTTTCTATGCATATTAATAAGAGAATCTTTATGGCTAAAATAAATAAATATTTTAGGACATTCTTGAGACACAGCTATCTATCAAAATAAGCAAAACATGTGGAATGAGAACCAGGAAACTGAAACAACACATATTATAATACTTTTCAAATATCCATACAAAACTTAACTCCCAAACTAAGAACAAGAAGTTAATAATTTGAAGGGGCTCTTGCAATCATACAAATATCTTTGCCAACCAGCCCGTACAGTAATATAAAGGTGTAATGTAAGCTCTAGGGTATAAGTATTCGTAAGTCCAAAAAATTTCTTAAGGTTATATACGAGAACGTCAAATTAATTTAATTTCAATGTCTTTATATTTAACACTAGCGACCGGCTCCGGTTTCGCTCAGGAGCAATGTAGATACTAATACATATAAGCCTTCCTCTTCAATCACTATATCTATTAAAAAAAACCGCATCAAAATCCGTTGCGTAGTTTTAAAGATTTAAGCATACATAAGGATATAGGGACAGAGAAAGCGACTTTGTTTTATACTATGTAGTGATTTACAAAATACTTAATATAGGTAACATTCAAAAACAAAAAAGGTATAACATGACAATAATATAGAAAATAACAATAATTCGGTACAACCTAAACAAGCAAACTAGAGGTGCGCTGTGCAGACCCTTTAAAGGGGGTCATGAACCCCGATCAAAAACATTACCATAAAGTAGGTACATACGCTCCACCAACACTTTGGTAATATAAAAATTATATAAGCTATTGTTTCTTATGTGAGAACAATTAATCGGTTCGTGATCAGCTGAGCGTGGCAGCGGCTGGACACGAACCATTACACACCACCATGAGCCATTCCAAGTCGGTTAAAACATAATTACGCTTGCTCACCAATTGATGTTATTTATTTTTATTTAGTTACTTATACGAATAGGTGTGGTCCTGCACCAACAGTTTCATTGAGTTGTTCTTAAGTCTTTAATTTATTGTTACACTTGTAAAATCTTATTACTAATATATTATATTTCTCTCAGATTTGTGTTTGATTGTATCTATGTACTTGTGCAGCTGTGAATTGTTAATTGTTTAAGTTGTGTGCAGCTGTCATTGGACAGCAGATTTATCTTATAATTTTTTTACTTACGTTTTCGTGTAAGTGCAATCTGTTATCTGTTACTGTACCGTTCAATAAAAAAAATATAAAAAAAAAATATTTAAAAAATGCCAATGTTTGGATGGATGTACTTTGTTACTCAATCACGCCAGAACGATAAAAAGTTACATTATTCTCGAGTGATATTGGCTATGTTTTTAGCACGGGAGAACATCCCTCGGGAGCTCGGGTGAAACCGCGGAACAGATACAAGTAAATACTATATAATCTTTCATTTTTATATTATTAGCACAATTTCAAGATGGTAGTCATTATAGGAAGAAACATTACAAATTGTTAAACCACTTCATTATTTAACTACGGCCAAAATTAATATACGATCCCGATCTAAAATTGCAAGATTGAAGTAGAATTTTTACATTACGTGTATATATAATATGTAATATTAGTGTCAAAAGGTTCATCAATCCATGGATTTTCGTACTCACTTTTGCCGCTAGTCTTTTAAGCCATTTATTAACGTGGTGACGTCAGCAACCGTATGAAAGTCCTACCTAAACCATGGAGAAATATTTAAAACACCATAAAGAGAGTCGCTTCATAAATGAATATTTGTACATAAAACATACTTAGAAGGTAGAAAACGCAGTGAATAATTTGACACTCCTAATCAAGATAATTAAGGGCTGTGCAAAACAAAAGTCACATTCAAAGGCGTCACGTCATACTGAGCGCACACACAATGACACGACGGGGTGTCGCGGCGCGCTTGCCCACATTATGTTAGGGTTGCTACTTCTACTAAGATATTTAATAAAAAATTTAGGATTTTCCCGAAGACCACAATTTTATGTAGTTACACTATTTTTATATGTACCTATACCTAATATTGTCAGTACTCAAGCTTAAGCCTCAATCTCGGACTGTCTTGAACCAATTGACAGGCCATTTGGTTTGGTGGTTAACGCTCTGACTGCCAAACCGAAGGTCGCGGGTTCGATTCCCACCCAGGACAAACATTTGTGTGCATGAACATGTCTGCTTGTTCTGTGTCTAGGTGTAAATATCTAAATAAGTATGTATTTAGAAAAAAAAAGGTAGTATATCAGTTATCTGGTTTCCATAGTACAAGCTCTGCTTAGTTTGGGACCAGATGGCCGCGTGTAAAGAATGTCCCGGGATATTTATTTATTAATTATTTAATTTATTATATTGCCTTTTAATGTTTTATTCATCCATAAGTAAACATTATACGTTATTATCATTGCCATTTACCTATATAATAAACTAAAGCCTTTTTTATAATAAGATTTTCATTTAATTTGTTGGGGTTACTTAGTCGTTGACGGTACTTCAGTTGTTATTGTAGATAAGGTAAGATTGGTTGAAACCGAACTTTACGCTTTGCTTGATTAGTGTAACTCAGATTAATTAAACATTATCTTGTACAATAAATCTTTAAACATAATATAATAGTTTTTTTAGATCATTTATTTCTTCGGAAAGAATATACAGTATACTTAAGCTAATATAGTGCAGTCTCTTAAATAATAATTAATTTAATTAATTTATTTTATTTATCTCCACAAATTACATGTAATGATAAAATACAGTTGACAGGAAGATTGGGAAAAAATTGCAATTTGAGGGAGATCTGGAGTCCAAACTAAGCCTGGGCCTGTATTTTAATGTATGTTAATGGAAACTCGTTAACTTAGAGCTAGCTTTAGTGCGTTCATTCAACACCTTTTCATCGAATAATTTTGGTATACAAACTTAAACATTATAAACAATTCTCTTTGAAAAAATATTTGGATTGACAACCCTAAACTAAAGCTCGCTCAGATAAGGATACGAATGAACCTCACAGAGGCCAACATAACACACACGGTACCAGTGACATTAGGGGTGTCAGCGCGTCCGCGTGCAATGTTTTGTCGGCGGCCAGCGGAGCGGAAACTGCGCGAGCATTGTGACAACCCTCGCGGGTGAGCCACGCCCGCCAACCGGTTCCTCGCTAAGGATTTATTTTAAGTTTTTTTTTTTGCATATAATCTATAATTATACGAGAACTCGATCCTTCGATTTGATATAATTAAAATCCTTTAGTTTAAGTTAAGTTCTTGCGATCCAACCTTAAGTGAAATGATTTTGATTATGAGTATTATATACATACAATAAACTTTTCGAAAATATAAACAAAATATTGGTAAAAAATGCATCTAAAATAGTGCGAAGTTTAATAGAACGAAACCCACAAATAAACTGATTGAAAATTTCCTTAACTTTTTAGACATTATTTATTATCGATACCATTCGTCAAACATGAACATTTTCGATCTTGGTCTAACCAGAAATAAAAATAGTGCCAAATGTATTAACCTGAATTAAAATATATCATAAAGTTGGTAAAACACATAATAAAACAACATTTCTTAACTAAACTGGTATTGGAAACCTCATATCGATGAATTAAGTCAATGGCTCAAGTAAAGCTACACGCACATCCAAGTAATTTATGACGGCCTATATCAGCAAAGCCTTAAAAGACAAATATAAGTGGAGATTGAAAGCTGAATTGAAAAATATAAAGCCAAGTAAAAAGCCGCCCAGTACACATACATTTAAGGTTAATTGTTATTTTTTTCATTGTTTTTCTTGTTTTGTTTAATCTCTCTATCTAAATAATAAAAAAAAATTATCACAAAGCCCCGACGATACTTCCTATCGAAAGATTATCTATACTAATATTATAAAGAGGAAAGATTTTTATGTAAGTATGTTTCTTACTCTTTCACGCAAAAACTACTTAATGGGTATGGATGACTTGGCACATAGATAGAGCATATCCTAGAATAACATATAGGCTACATTTTATCCCGAGAAAATGTGATACCCCTCGGGAACGCGGGTAAAACCGCGGGGGACAGCTATTCTCAAATGACATATCATCTATTTAATTTAAATATCGAAGATACTTTCCTAATATTGCTATAAACATTTCCTATATGAAACTGTAGTAAACATTATCCGCACTCACATCCGCTGGGCGCAGAACAATGGTACCGTCGACAATGTGCGCGGCGAGCGGAAACGTCATCTCTTAGCTGATGACGACGAAATGAGAGTGAGTATGGTGAATCTAGGGTGCTCTAGGTAGTAGGTACAATGACTTACATAAGGTTCGAAGGTAGGTATAAAGTTGGAAGAAATAATTCAACACAGGAAATTCCAATCTATCAATTTGCGCCATTATTATTTATTTATTTTACAAAATCCACAGATCATAAAATCTATTAAAAGTATCACGAATCTAATAACGGATTTACTTCATATAGGCCCTTATAAGGCCTATACAGATAAACAAAGAAAAAATGCATGTAAAAAAATTATAGTAACGTTATTAAATTATAATGTGTAATAAAATTATAAAAACAATCTTAGTAAAAGTACGTGAGATCCTTTTTGTCTGTACAGTTAAAGAATATTTGTCGAACGCTTTATACTTCAAATAAATCCACAAAACTCAACTTTATGAAAAAAGCATAGAGGGGAGATTGGGCGACAGCAACGCAGCAGTTAAAAATCGCGGATGTGAACATTTGTAGCAATAATTTGGGCCGCAAGCCCGTGGGGTGAGCCGCGGCTGCTGTTGAAAGAATGATACATCATCAGACCAATAATAAATCACACATGATTCAATTAGAAAAATACAGCGGGCGGGTGAACGAAAAACGTTGGGATTTTGTCGCCTGTTCCGACGAGGCGGTCCACATTTGCAGGGTAATTTGACGTTTTGTATTGCGTCATCAATCAACTGCAATTAACAATACGATGTGTTGATGTTCTCGTGTTCACATAAAAATACAGTTTAGCGAAGGGTACTTTGAATTGTTTACTTTATTTATATGTTTTGGTATTATTCTCTTTAAAGTTTACTGCTTTTAGTTGGCGAAATAAAGTGTGCTCAATAACGACTAACTGGCAACATCAAAGTTAGAATTTATTAAAATTAAATGATGAGATCCAATTAAAGCATCTGTAAAAGAGTTCCTAAAAATTCAAACCATGAAAATTTGGGATAGTTTATTTTTAAATTGTGTTTTTGATACCCTAATGTTGTTGATAGTTTGGTTCTGTTTCCATATTACCAGAGATCAAAAAATAAATAAAATCAAGCATTTAAAAGCTATCATCTTTCTGCTATTTGTGTTTTACAGTTTGTACTTTATGGCAATAAATAAATATTATTATTAATATATCCGCCTATTTGACTGAAAACCTGTCGTAATTCTTATTTTTTCTCGTCGTAGCAAAGCATATTACTACTGTTGCTGTTTTAACACATGAGCTTTCAGCTCACTCAATAACTCATTGCCAAAATATAACAGTGTCGAGGGGCGAGTGTGTGCGCGGTGAGGCTCGTGTCACGTGCCAGTAATGAGTTCCACTCGCCCCCGCCCTCCTCACTACATACATACACTATGGAATTTCACACATACAACTGCAAACTTCTCATTATTTGAATTTATGACATACTTTTAAAGGAACGCGGAGCAGTTTTTCATTTTGATAATACAACACTGTCGGTATTCTATAAATAAAGGTATTTAATTTTTCAAATATTTCAATTTTGTTCTTGGTTCTATGGTGCTACAAATAACGCTCACAAAACAACTGCAAAAATCATAGTAACCCAACAAATCATGGAGGATGTCATCAATGCTTTTAGTTAATCTGTTGATGAGCAATAGATTAAAACATTTGACAAAACGTTACAGTACACGTTACAGTACACGTTACTGTACACGTTACAGTACACGTTACAGTACACGTTACAGTACACGTTACAGTACACGTTACAATTTAAAAGTCATCAGAAGTAGTTGAAATTCCTTCCATAGATAATTAAGTACACACAAGCCATCCAAATATGCGAGCAAGGACGTAACAAATATAACATCTTGAAAAAATACATGAAGACTTACAATAAGTGGTCTTTAAACTTCATAGTGCAAGCATTTGTCTATCATTAGATACATCCTTTTTACTCCAATGTAATTACACCCATTAACGGTTATTCATACGTAATTACTGTAGCTAAAGTAATCGTACATAATAGTTAACTTCCTGTACTGTTTTGTTCACTAGAGTACGGGCAACACTTCACCTGTAGGCACTATATATGTAAGCTTGGGCACACAAAGCCGCGGGCGCTTACCGGATTTACTATATTTGCACAATACTTACTGCCCTCAGGCCAAAAGGTGTGAAGAGCGTATGATCTATGAGACAGAGTAGATAAAAAATTTACTAATATTATAAATGCGAATGTTTGTATGTATGGATGTGTGCTACTCTTTCACGCAAAAACTGCCGGACAGATTTGAAAGAAACTTGGCACAAAGATAGAGCATATCCTGGAATAACATATAGGCTAAGGACATCCTTCGGGAACGCGGGTAAAACCGCGGGGGTAAATTGATCAGATAAGAGTTTGGAAATACGTTTTATAAAATCTTTATAGAATCGTAAACTCTAAAACGGATTTTAATGCAGTTTTCAGCAATAGATTGAGTAATTACAGAGGAAGGTTTATAACCAGGATTGAAAGCAGGCAAAGCCGCAGGGCGCAGCTAGTTAGAAAATAAATATTTAATCTTTATGAACGTCAAATTATTTATATAATTTTGTATAAAGATGTGAAAATATATGGCGAGTCTAAATTATGCTAAGCTGTGGGTATCCCAAGGGATATTAAGATTTCAATAATTTTACATTCTCAAATATTTACTATAATCTAAAATTGAAAAAAGAACCGACTTTCAAGTTCATAAATAGAATGGAATAGGGGTGAATTATTTTTTATACTTACCCTATCTAGCGACTCTTAGCTCTACACCAAAACCGGAAAGGTTTCCCTTAAAACTCAAGTGGCCAATTACAGAGTTACGCATGGTCTTTACCTCATAGCTTATTCTTGAGGATGCTTCACCCGTTTTGTAGAATCAACGTTTAGCAACATTGCGGGGAGCAGCGGGGCGCTTTGGTTCTCGTTTGGTTTGAATACGTTCAAGTATAAAATTGATTTTGATAACACATAAATTTAACGTACTTTTTAATGGTACTTTAAATTTAGTATTTTTTACTGTTGCGTTTTGTTGTGAGAAATAGAGATTAGAATATTAGATTCTTTTCGCTTTTAATGCATTTTTTTGGTGTTACAGCTACCTTTTAGCGATAGACCTTTTCTATTGATTCAATTCAAAAAATTCAAAACCATTTATTCAGTTTAGGCCCTCGGAAAGCACTTATGAAGGTCAAATTTAAAGTTACAAGGATTACATGTCCTTAGTTTTAATTAAGAAAATATCGAATAGTATGCATGTAGGTACTAATATGGTTGGTCCGTTTGAACTTATACGATACGGGAATGTTTAAGACGTTGTGGGTTCAAATCCTTAATTTAGCTTGAGCCTTGAATGACGGTGGTGGGATACTTTTTAGTACCTTGCTGTCTATCAGCCTCATATTGAAAATCTGTCTCCAAAATACCGGTGTGTTCCAACAGCAGCAATTAGGAGCCAAGTTCGTTACAGGCTTTGTGCACTCACTTATTAGTAAGATTGTGATCAAATACAACCCTATGTATAGACATAGAAAAAAAAAGTTTTTCCAAACTCTAGATGTTAATCTCCTTGGATTAACCTTTTTTTTTATAAAACAAAGCTTATTATTAAAAACAAGATTACTTTTTGGTACACCAAGATTAACTCGTCCATTAATTAGCAATTTGGGAGCTTTGATAATTAACATAAATATATACGCACCACATTTTAATGCTGGCAACAAAAAAAAAAGAAAAAGGAAACCGACATGTGGCAGTAATTAAAGGAAACGTTTGTCTAAAGTTTAACCCTTATTGTAACAACCGGTTAATGCCAAGCGTTTACACTTCCGCCCACCGATTATGTTGTAACCTACTTATTTGGCCACATGTGACTGCAATTCAGAATAATATCGGCCTTTTAAATTCAAATAACAATACTTTTTTTGAATGAGTATATTTGAATGACATGCATGAAAAAAGTTTCGGATGATAAAAGTAAAAACTTTTTACAGGCCTCCGTGTTGAGGATTCTATTCGTTCGGTTAAGTTTAGGTATGTATTTTACGTTGAATATTAACCATATACCGAATTTATTATTTTATACAACGTGTTACAAAATACCCCGTAAAAATATAATTCATTATATTATCAAAGCCAACAACCCTAGTAAGCTGACAGGGAACCAGATTATTTAACAGAAAGGCCTACGTACCTATTTTACCTAATAATTGTCTACTTTAATAGTTTTTCTATTATTTCATTCATAAAAATCTTTTATTTTATTTTTTTGGGGTATCTTATACAGCGTTACTAGTTCTTAAATATTGTGACTCGTTATAAGACCCCATTTAACCTCGTTTCGACTTTATGGGTAGTTTTGTAACTCATCTAAAACACATATTTGTATAAATTTATTTTGGTTAAATAGCCAAATTATGAATTCAAACTAATTAAGTCATCCTCATACAAAAACTCTACAAAAACTAAATCGTTAGCTAAGCCGTGTCGATGAATCTATTGAAGTCATATTCGAATTGAGACCTAATTTTTTTTTAACATTACGTACCGAGCGGCTTTCTGACAGCATCCCCTCAATGTAACAACCCAAAAGTCGGTAAATAGTTAACAAAAGGGTCCACAATACCCCAATGCCAATGTTTGGGCCAAAATAAAAGGGACGTCTAAGAAATATCCGTCATTGTGCGCGGGCGCATTGTTCTCGGCTGTTAGCCTTGCACAAAACCGCTCGGTAGCTGCCGGCTCGTACTTCAAAGAGCTCAATGTTTACCTACAATATTATTTTTATTGCAGTAATTGAGAGAAATTCTTTGACAATTGCCTGTGAGAACACCGGCGTCATCAACCCTCCTCGGTGTGATATTTGAACTTTCTAATTTTTTACCGGATTTTTATTATATTTATTTTATCAGGAAAGATCCTGTATCTTTTTTTAAAGTTAACGTATAATATTTTTCAACCTACTCTTCAAGTAACCTTGGTACTCTTACGGCGAAAATTAATATGCAATCCCGATCGAAAATCCATGGATTGATGAACCTTTTGACAGTTATATTAATACACGTAATGTCAAAATTCTACTTCAATCTTTTTACAACGATTTTAGATCGGGATCGTATATTAATTTTGGCCGTTAGGGAACCCTATGTCAAATATTGTATTCCAATTTAACTAAAATAGTACCTACCTACTACCAATATTGTATGATGAATTTGCTTATTTGATTTCCAAATTTTTCAACAACCATTCCTTAGCAGCAACAAAATAAATTTAATCTAAACCTCAATCGTATAAGTACCAATATTCATCGCATATCTACTGCAAGTAGAACTCAGAACTCTACATGAAATTCCTGGTAATCAACAACACGTTATATACATAACTAGTCTATGAGTAAAATCGACGCTGAAGTAACTTTAGGCAGAGCAACATTTTGCAACATGGAAACAGTAACTTTTAATAGCATTGGCTTTGATTTTTGGTTTTGTTGAACCGTCTGTCCCTAACACTTGCAAACGTTGGTCCAAAACTAACTTAGGTTCGAATGTAGGTACCTTTATATCCAGAATTATAGCATTTGCCGATAATATGACCCTCCTTTTTTATGTTACCTCCGGCATGCGGCAGTGCGTTTGTATAATGCAATCGGAATCGTCGTTGCAGTCAACTTTGTATAACATTGGCGGCGCTTCAAATGTTATCCCACACAAGTCGCGCACTGAACCTCCAATCTATTATGAAATCGGCTTCACCGTCGAATCCGAGAAAGATACACAATTCAGGAGCGAATATGTATGTCCATACGTTTATACTAATCATCACTACATAGTATAAAACAAAGTCGCTTTCTCTGTCCCTATATCCCTATGTATGCTTAAATCTTTAAAACTACGCAACGGATTTTGATGCGGTTTTTTTAATAGATAAAACGATTGAAGAGGAAGGTTTTTATGTATAATACATGTGACAAAACGCCGGTAAAACCGCGGGGGACAGCTATAATATTATAAAGAGGAAAGATTTGTATGTAAGTATGTTTGTTACTCATTCACGCAAAAACTGCTAAACGGATATGGATGAAACGTGACACATAGATAGAGCATATCCTGGAATAACATATAAACTAATTTTTATCCCGGAAAAATGTGATTGCGTGTGTGCGGGTAAAACCGCGGGGGACAGCTAGTATAACATAAACTAATTTACAAAATGGTTAAATTTTAGCTTATTTATTCTTAATTTTTTATTTATTAACCTTAATTAAACCAATATATCTGTACGCTGTCCATTATAATTTTATATCTGAACACTAATTATTATATCTGTGGCTTGGTGCTAAAAAGGCCAAAGTACGTTTTTGTATGAAACGAGATTGTAATGCCAGTTTAATGTAAAAGTATGATATAATATATTTATTATATATTATACTTAAAAACATAAATCAAACAAAAATAAATATTTTTGCCATACTACAATATAACACCTAAATAATAACTATGTGTGCTGATTCATTGTTATAACGCTCATTACTGAAAATAATGATTATTGATATTGGCCCTATTAGCACCAGGCCACAGATATTATCAACAGACGAATAATGGAATCGAGGCGAAAATATGGACTTATTAACATTACTTACTAGACAGGTACAAATAATTGGACTATCGACCGATATAATCAGAATTCTCTTGCATGCCGTCCTCCAAGACAATGTGTAGTGATAATCAACACATAGATAGTATCAGTGAAAAGTCCATCGTATATTATCAAAAATATAAAAAACCATTTAATATTTATTTATCTCAGGTATGTGTACAAACTCCAGAATCTCACAAAGAATTAAAGCCGTGGATTTTATCGTAGGTTTACTCATTTTTTTATTATTTAGGATACATATAGTGTGTTTACTCCGGACATCTACAGAGTGATATAATGATGGAAATAAATAGTAAATATTTATTTACTAAACCTATAATCAACTAAACATGGTTAAACATGTGTCTCTGTACACCTAAATGTAGAAACCATAGACATGTTTATGCATGTAAATGTTTTATCCTGTCGGTGAAATAACAGGCACATGAGACTTAACAACTTGTCCTCTAGTGTTCAAATGTCTATAGGCGGCGGTGACCACTTAAAAAAAAATTACGAAAAAAATAGTCCCAGACCTCAATTTCATCTTTGTGAACTTGGAATTGTGAATATTTGAACATATTAACACTTGCAACTGTAAGCCTTTCAAGATTGAAATAAATATAATCGTTCCTATATAATAAAATAGCTCCAATTTACTCATAGCATCCATAACCATCTGCAGAACAATATTTATTGCCTATAATTTACACTAAACCGTAAACCACGAAACCAGGCATTTCAACACCATTTTCTACAATAAAATTAAATACCTAACTAAACTTTACAACCTGCCCACAAATGGTTATATTTGCAAACATTTTGCAAAACCATAAAATGTGCAGCATTTACAACTTATTGAGTAAAGTTGTTTTTTAAACAAAAGGCATATTCGGGCGGTAATATTCGGTAGATAAGAGTTTCAAAGGTGCCGACAATAGTGTTAAGAAAAATTAAACCATAACTTCAAGTTCTAGTAGGTAAAACAAACGGCTGTAAGGTGTATCTACCTCGTTTTATGACCTAGATAAGATAACCAATATATATATTTATTTATATGATTTACTTGTGTGGGTATTTAAGTAATGTTTAGTTATAGCTTAGATAAGATAAGAGGTTATAAATAATTTTGCAGTAGGTAGGAAAGTATTTTAAAGTGTATTCAATTGTTTTATTGATATTTTGTAATAAACACCTTACGAGCAATAGATACTCTGCTTACACTACGGAATAAAATGATAAGAATGCAATAGATAGTCTAAAATAAGTATTCTAAAATTAAAAAAACAATGACTGGCTACTTCAAAAATTTGTCACATTGTTAGTCTTAATTTCACAAATATGATTCTTCCGAATTAACAAACAGCTCACAATAAAAAAAACATTTTATTAATTAAAACAATCGACATAATATAAATATTTTATTTTCATATTGAAACTACGATATTCGGCATCCGAAACATGTGCGCGTGTGACGTGTAGTCTCGCAGAAAGCGCGGGAAACTTGGCCAAAAGTTCAGCACAAGTTTCCCGAACGCCCCGCCCGCCGTTCCGCCCCGTTCGTCAAGCCGTCTCACTCACGCACTCCACGCGTCTCGCTCACACCGCATATCAGCGGCTAACCGCACGCGGAAGCGACGAATATCAAACTCTCTTTGTTAAGAATGTTTGTATTTCTTTTTCTTAGAAATAAAAGTTTATAAGAATTTAATTTGATGTTTTTTGTCTTTTAACTTGTTTTTTATGAGGCTGTAGGCAAATCCTTTTTTAAATCTAAGATTAGTTAAAATAATTAATTGTAGGCAAGACGATTTAAGGTTGCTCAACCGTTCACGACTACTGGTAAAAAAAACAACATAAAATACAATCAAATACTTTCAACGAATAAATGTGTCGTTCGTACCCCTGTCATCGAAATTCTTCGCGTGTTTCTATACAAATGAAGTGCCATCCCGCGAGTGCGGTGCTACTCCCGCCGACTCCAAACATGAAAATCATAATTTTTCATGAGCTCGTTGATAGGTTTTCGCACCGACCGCGGTTTCCCGCCGCCCCGCGGCCTAATTACCGCCGCCTCGCGATACGTCACCACGGTGATTCAAAAAAATCCACCCATCCCTCTCCCACAAGGCAGCGGTGTGCGACAGCGTCCCACTCCAACGAGCATTTTTATAAAAACGCAGAGACCGACCTCGACCGTCCTGCTCGTTCCCGCCTCGACACCGCATCACCCGCACCCTTCGTCTCCTTCCCGCTTTTTACGAGACGTAGGGGCCGCCACCCGGGTGGGGGCGGCGACCGCGCGAACGCAAAATATTGACCATCGGAAAAAGTCGCGTCGTATCACAGTCATCAGTCGAAACCGAGTTCTCGTGAGCACGCGTCCCTTCGCCGTGACTTCGGTACGCATCGTGAGTCTTCGGCTTGCGGTCTCGGCGAGTCACACGACCACCCGTTTATTTTTCCGAGTCCCCCGCCCGGCGTCTTGCCGTCCGCGCCCAACAAGTGGTGTAGACGGTAGCTCGCGGCTCACACGGCGTCTCGCGCCCATACTTCGCACAACTTTCCGGAGCGAACCACGCGCACACCGTCGCGAGTTTGGATTTCGATCGCGTGTTTTGAAAACTTTCCCGTAACTTTTGAGTGTATAAAGACTACAGTGGCGTGACATAGGACTTCAGTGGCGTGTCGAGAGTTGGTGCGGTCTTCGTGGAGGGTAGACTGAAGTCGATGCACCTCCCGCACGCGAGCCCTCCGGCCCCAACCATGGCGGACGTATACTCTCACATCCACGAGTACTACCGGCAGAGCCATGGCGAGCTGGTGCCGACCGGGTCACCAGCCGTGCTGTGCTCGTCGCTTCCGGGGCACTGGAGGTCTAACAAGTCTTTGCCAGTGGCCTTCAAAGTTGTCGCTCTGGATGATGTTCAGGATGGAACTCTAGTCACGATAAAAGCTGGTAATGATGAGAATGTAATGGCAGAGCTGAGGAACTGTACGGCGGTGATGAAGAATCAGGTAGCGAAGTTCAATGACCTGAGATTCGTGGGGCGCAGCGGGCGCGGCAAGTCCTTCTCGCTGACCATCACCATAAGTACGTTCCCCAGCCAGGTGGCTACCTATACCAAAGCCATCAAAGTCACAGTTGACGGACCCAGAGAACCTAGAACAAAGCAAAGTGAGTACTTACCTTGTACGTACACTATTCACTTACTTTTTTAGTATTTAAATATTTAATAAGTTTATAAAAAGTTCTCAGTTTTATTAAACTAACACATATTAGTTTAGAAAGACTTGGTTCCAAAACTGCATGTGCCTAGTTAATTTATATTTTCTAGTTGTTAGTTAATATTTAGTCTAACTTGGATATTTTACGTTGTCTTGATTTCAAGATACAATATAATGTAAAATAAATGTAAAAAATAGTTATAGATGCCATAACCTAAAGAAAAATATTTAATTAATGGAATAAGGACAAACAGATTTAAAGAATAAAGGAAAATTATTAACTTGTACTTACATAGAGAGAGATAGATAAAGATGAATATCCTGCCCAGACTCAATTTAATAAGATTTAATTAAAAATATATAATCAGTCTTCTAATTCATATGACAAAATTATTAATTGAAATAATTTCCAAAATCGAGCAACTTAAGATATTCTTAGGCCTATTATTTATGACTAAAAAAGACCTAACAACCTACTCTAATAACCTACTGAAAAATCAGATTTTTTTTTATTAAATGTGTACTACATTGGTCCCGTTTATTAGGATCGAGGGGATCATTTCGTCCCAATTACTGTTTGCTATTATTTTATAACACCTAGATTTTTTTAAATTTTGGTAAAACTTACTTCCCTTCTCCGTCATAAATTTCCGCATTTCTAAACTATACTCAACTTCTCTTGACACAAATCGATCTCCAATAATATTGTGTTTTTTTTTAATTTTTCAAAGAGGTATTTATACTACTATTTTAAAGTGTATTTAAAACTATCTGTCTTATTTACTTGAAATTAACATCACATACCAACATATCTCGAACCAACGAACGAAAGAACTTTATTATCAACATTGAAATAAAAAGATAAATTTGATTTCACGCCATGAATCAAGACTCATAAACGTCTGCAAAGTTTATTCGATGAAAGGACACGTACATACGTACAGACATCATCTTGAAACAATAAAAAATGTTAATAGTCCAAATGTCAGTTCGTTTGTGTTAAAGTTTTGCATGCATGCGCGTGCGCAAGTTGTGTCTCTGGCTCGGCGCCAGTCCACGGTCCCGAGGTCGATTTTGCGGCGCCGCGGCATCTAACCACATTCAAACCAGTGCTATTTCCGATCCACTCATATTTAAATCCCAACTCTATCCGCTCGACATCAACATCTTATAACCCATTAGCACAATTGGCCAGTTCTAACTCACCCATGAAACAAAAAGAAACACACGCGGCTATAAAAATCATCCGACCGAAATTAACATCTGGGCAATTGTACGCGAACAACGGACGTGTGAAACAGTCAATCACGAAGACATTAATTGCCTACTCCATTTAATCTCCTAACTACACGAAGAATTACAGCTAAGACAGCTTCCCTCCGAAAATAGCTGCGATTGTTGTCTGCTTTTATGAGTGCGAGGAATTAACGTTAAGTGAGCGTTATGTTTTGACGTGGGGTTAATAAATGATTATTGATGTCTGCAATTGGAGTGCGCTTTTGTACATACCTACATGGTATGTAAATTTAAGTACATGTGCATGCAAGGCCCGTATAATAACTTTAGTCACTGTTGAAATTTATAACGTTGTATTCATGAAGAATTGATAGCAGTTGCCATTATATATAGTATAGCGCATATAGGACGCTTTTTTGGAATTACTTAAAGTTAATCAAAAATGCCAATAAAAATTACATTGATATTTTATCAGAAGCTAACAAGTATAAACAATCATCCACCCACAGTGAGAATTGAAACATCTAAAGGCATCAAGTAATCCACAAATTAAACTGGAATCATAATATTTTGACACCACAAATCTATTTTGGATGTTACAACCAGACCGTCTGTGTAAACAAACGGTTGCGCCCAAACTTCGGCCAATAATAAAAAGACAGTATGCGGAAAAACTAACATCCTCGGGCGATAAACATCAAAGGCCCCAAGTTAATAAAGCGATCAATGGTGCACCGGCTTAATAGCGGTGTTACGACGCACTAATTAACATGTAGAGAGTAAAATTACCTTAGGTACAGCAATAGTGTTTAATGAAAATGTATTTCACGCGGCCGTTATGTCTCAGGTCCAGGTTAGCATAGCTTATAGTTATGTTTAATAATCTGTGCTGATATTTTTCTATGTGATACTTCATCACTGTGAATTTTAAAGATCAGGTATCTAGTGGTAAAAAATGTATTTGCTACCAAACTAAAGTAAAGAGAGTGAAGCGACTATTTTCAAGAGAACTTAAACCACTTTTGATCCATTCAAAAACCAACTGGTACTTTCAAAACTTTTCGCGAGTCCCTCTAAAGTTTGATCGTTCCAGAACTTTGGGCTAAATGAAACTATCAGTGTGTTTAATATGCGGCACTTGCAGTTCCAGCGGTTACCAAGTTTCATGGTGCGGCGACGGCCGCGTAACAGATGTAAACAATCTACGGCCCGCGTCGTAAAGTCCCGTTTGATCTCCCCGCCACCTCCCCGCGCGCCGAGGTCGCTGCCTCTAAAATATGGATTTTATATCCCTGCTGGATTCTAAAATACCGCATCCACACCCGACGACCCTCGTTACCACCCGGATAAATCGTGCTAAACAATTATACGAGAAAATATAAAATTGTAATGAAAATCTTCTTGGAAAAATTTGAGCTGAAAATCTGAAGAAAATTTTATATATTTGATAGAAGATAAGTATTCCTGTAGAAAACTCACCATCTTCCTGCTCTGTTGACAATCAATTGGAGTCATATCACAGGATATTTGATAGATTTATCAACCGGTCGCCTGCCTAGCGAAACCTCTTTGAGAATGCTTTTGTTGACCATTTGGTGCCAGGTGTTCACTGATTAGCAGTATACTTTTTAGCTGTCTCTCACACCCTAGATATGATTGTGTCGTCGCTACCACACTTCAGTTCCAGTTGTAACAATCTCCTATTCAAATTCTAAACCAACAAGTCCAGTTTAAGATTCACGGCATCCAAAGAAACTAGAACAGGATTTAATTAATGTTACGGTCATAGACATCATAGAGATTTTTAAATTAATATTAACGAGGCAGTATATCAATATAACAATACAGACAATTAAGCTAACGTACAGACACTATAAATGCGGTATCACTTATAGGACATCGTCGCCACCCCGTCCAAATTATGAGCCATAACTCTGATTCCATTTATTTAACACGCGCCTGTCTCTTTAGCATTAATTTACGAGTGACAGCCTCTCGCATCTCATCTCATTCGAGTTATTTAACGCATATTTTGACACATATAAGTCGTATCTTTCTTACGTTTATTGTCACAGCGGTACCAATTTGGCCGCGACTGCTTTGATACGAGCCGCATTCTTAACCCATTGTAAATTAAGTGTGATGGGATGAAAATAGATTAATAGATTCACAAAGAAAGCGCTTGTTACGAATGATACATTACATTCTTATATGTAATGATTCATGATTTCGACATAGAAACGACGTAAGCTAGAAATATAAAGATATGTATATCATTGCATCAAACGTAACGGGAACATGAAGCGAACTGAAAATTTAAGATTTAATCGTACGGCATCACATTAGAAACGTTCACTTTACCCTGTTAATATTCAGGGCCCCGCATATGCAAAGGGTCGGGGAACTGAATTTAATTGAATACTGGCATTAACAAATGGAGCGGGCCATTTCCGAGTTCCACATTTAACTTATTATTGTTCCATGATGTCGGAGCGTTCTTCAGCCGGATTGCCACGTGACAGCGCGACGGGCCATCCATCACGGTCTTAATTTAAAATACCCGCGATCTGGGAAACGCTCTCACGAAACACTCGCTAATCTCTACCGAAAGGGTTGTGTTTACGTAAATAAAACGATTTGTTTTATAAACACTTTTAATAACGCTATAAAAAGAATCGCCTACTTTACACGATACAAAAGACTGCATGTTTAGTTTCTGTTAAAATTAGGATACCTTGCACGCCTGAGATAAAGAGTCGCTAAGCTTCGCGTATACAAAGTTCAAAACAAAGTGTACCAAGTGCTCGTAAACAGTTTAATCCCGTAATAAAACCGTCAATACACCTGATCACATCGATTAAGATGACTCGCGAACGGATTAAAAACGTTGTAAAAACCCGAAAATAGACATTTGTGATGGCATCTTCAGTAGCCTATCGATTAAACAAATAAAAAAGCGTTTCGCTATGAAAGGCGAAAGGCAACGTGACGGTGGAAGGTCGTAAAAACGTATGGCACAGAGGAGCCGGCTAACTGCAGTAGTAAACCGGCTCGTTTTGTATACAGAACCCTTGTTATAGTCGGCGGGCGCGGTAAACAGAAAGCGGGCCGTGTGTCGCCGCCTTTACGGCCAGCCTTTGTGAGTTTAGTAGTTGCGGACGTGGCTCAAGGCGCTGCACGGAGCCTGTGTGACCTCGCTGTGTCAATCACTACTTAATACAAACGACTTGTACACAACGGTGATCCCAGTCTCTAGGATTATAATGTCACAATACTTATCGTTGGAAACTTTTAATTTTGTTCTTCTATTGATTGAAGAGACTAGTCTTCTTCTTTCAAAACTGCAATAATAAAGTTGCGTAAATTAAAATACTAACAACTAAGGACTAACAATTTATCACAATAGAAATTATGTGTAATTAGTTTCCTCCTTGGTTGGTTAATATTTCCTTACTTATGATAAGACATGAGAAATTTTGACAATAATCTAACTAAATTTTGATGTTTATCTTGCTGCTTATTTAACGTTGCCTCTATTTGTTCTAGATTACGGTTACGGTCACCCGGGCGGCTTCAGTCCATTCCTACTGAACCCTGGCTGGCTAGATGCGGCATACCTCAATTACGCCTGGGCCGACTACTTCAGGCCACCGCAGATGCGGGATCAGGCCGCAGCACTTGTTAAAGGTTTGTTTGCTAATTTATCTACTATTCTTTTCATCGTTTGAAAGTGCTTTAACATGTTTACATAGGATAGATAGAAAGTAGGAAGTGTTGCCATATAAAAACAAATTGGAACAGTTTCCATTAAACTTCCAATCAACGGATAAATTCGGTATTTGTTAATTTAAAAATTCCCGATTTAGCAAACAACACTCAAAAACATGTTGCTTGCAACAGTACCACCCTCAAGGCCGTACAACGCAAAAACGGCTCAAATAAAAGAAGCTGCTCTTGAGCTCTGCAAAACAACACCGGTCCGACCGAAGCAAAACCACCCGCTGAAGTCCGCACGTCGGGGGCAAGTGGGGGGTGCTCAGAAAATAGGTAAAAAAGCACTGCCTTCACGTTCGAGAGAGTGTGGAGTCAATTTTATTCCAATGTAGGCGACCGCGCCACCAGCCACTTTTTGTTTCCGACGCTGAAACGCGAGGAGCGATGTACTCAAACACCTACGGACTTTTATTAAACCTACGTAGGTGGGGGTAGCTCTCATACACGTATTCATGGACTTTTAAAGTGTATCATTAACGTACGTGTCTTATTTACAAAATGATTCAAAGTGTAGGTTGTACAACCTTGTAATAATATGAATAATTTGATTTTACTAACTGCAATAAATACAATGTAGGCAATATTTTTGCTCATCAATTATTAATTGACAACATTATTAATTAGTATTAAATTACATATTCGGTGCGGTTAGGTTAACCGAATAAGTGCTAATTAAAAATAAGCACCAAAGCAACACAGAATCAAATTTAGCTATCAGGAATCACCTCAATCAGGCGCGACGCCGATATTGGTCCCCCACCTCACCAAATTACCCCCTAGTTACGACCCCACCCACCCTCACTGCCTTTTAAAGTGGTCTGCGCACTGCCACTGCTGCAAACAGAAAAAGTGCAAAAGAGGAACGAACGTTGCACCACCTCCGAGCTCTTTGTGGCCCAATCTGCACCTCCATGGTGTCCTTTTTATGCGCCTGCTTCTCTTACACGCTATCGAGAATCAAAGCTTGCACAGCAAGAACTTTTGAACACAGCTACTAATGAAAATTTCACGTTTCGAGCCCTCTTTGTCCGTCGTGTGTGAGATAGGTGCGCGCTTCCTTATCGCGATGCAGCCGGCTTTGTGGAACACACTCGTGTCCGTCGCAGCATCTCTACACGTGCTCCGCATCAATAATGCGCTGACATATACTCCGCTACTGCAAAATAGAAGAAGACGTATCGTGCCGAATTACGGAATGTCGTGTCCGCTTCGTAAAGAACGACTCGTGTTCAGATAAATAAATATTGCACCCTCACCCTCCCGATATCGCACTAAAAAAACATCCCTTTCGGTGAAGCTGCCTTTAAACGCCTACAGATTGTACATTATCCTTAGTACGATTATGCACCCCCGTTGTTCGGGGAATCGACGGAGTGCC
The DNA here is from genome assembly GCA_907165245.1 of Habrosyne pyritoides. Lineage (NCBI taxonomy): Eukaryota > Metazoa > Arthropoda > Insecta > Lepidoptera > Drepanidae > Habrosyne > Habrosyne pyritoides. The sequence continues at coordinate 4,665,763 of OU015600.1, read as the reverse complement.
CTTGCGCCCTGGGCTATCCCTGGGGGCTCGTTTCTCATATTACGTCATGTTGGCAAATCAGACGTCGGTAGCAGCACAAAATATCAATACTAAATTTTATTTTTCTTTGTCAACAGGTCAAGCTCCATTAACCACGCCACCTGTAGCAATTCCGGGAGCCGAACTCTTTCCATTCCCACCGGCTATGACAAACCTACCACCCGCAGCGCTGATACCGCCACCTGGTGCTTTCTTGCCACCCAATGGAATATTACCATTTCCTACGCACCCTGCAGACCTAGCACTGAAATCTTTACCACCCGAACTGTCCCTGAAAAATGGAGTTAGTCCGTTTGATGCCTTGCGGCATTTACAAAGCAACGTCTCATCTATGGATACTTCAAGTGCACGCTTGTCACCGACGAGCAGTAGACAAAGTGGTAGCCCACGTAGCATGATCAACTGTAGCCCAGACAGATCAAAAGCTGATTCTAAATCGGAAGTAAATTCGATGCACGATGCAACAATTTCCGATGAATCGGACGAGGAGCCAATTGAAGTTGTGAAGTCTGCGTTCCACCCGACGAGGCCTGCGAATGTAGAGCTGCAAGAGATGAAACGAGTTCAGGCCGCAGATTCGACTGTGTCCGATCGGCCTCGGCGTAACGAACTGAAAGCACCCTCACAACGAACTACGCGAGTTCTATCGACGAGTCCAACGTCAACCAAAATCGTGAATGGAACGATCTCAACGCATAAATCAGTATGGCGACCATATTAACTTTAGTGTTAGTTTTAATAGTTTAGTATCCGCCTCCATCGAGCGGGTTTGTTAAAATGTGATAAAACAATGAGCTTGTAAATAAATATAGTTATTATTAAAATACATTGATTTATAAAAGATATTTATTGTTAGAAATATTTAGGATTTGTTTTAGGCTGGCGTAGAATAGAGTGGCGTTGACATTATTGTAGATGATAATGAATATATATGTCCCTACTTGTTATTTTATTCAGATGTGTTCAAGCTTGTCGGCATAAATATTATCTTGTATCTATTATTATAGATTGTGTAAAGTTTTGTGATGTAAGTTAGATTATTATGAAAAAATTTAATATTCTTCGAACAATGACTGATTACTTTAAAACAGTTCTTATAAATATAGTTTTTATTATTGTAAATATTGTAAATGGATATTTATTAAAAGAACAAAGTGTAAAATAATTATATCTGTCTATGGGCAATGTATAATCTAACTGTAAATATGTACTTAGAGATGTTGAGATAAAAGAATGATTCTCAAAATATTAAAAACGTATTTCTCTCCACCCACTCTTCCCAACTTAAAAAACAGAACGAAACAGAATGAAAAATAATGATCACTTTAACAAAAACATAAACATTTTTATATGATACTAGCTGCGCCCTGCAGCTTTGCCCGCTTTCAATCCTGGTTATAAACCTTCTTCTTGAATTACTTATCTATTGAAAGAAAGAAAGAAACAAATTTATTTGTGACAAAAGGAAAAATAACATGAAAAAACAGATAGAAAATTTATTGCTGAATACTGCATTAAAATCCGTTGTATAATTTACGATTCTATAAAGGACATACAAACAGACATTCATTTATATAGATGCAAAGTCTCCTCTTATAGTTAACTAGCTGTTCCCCGCGGCTTCTACCGCGTTCATGGCATAAAATCCCACAACCTATGTCCCTCTCCATAACATTAGCTATGCGTATGAAAAATTTAACCAACATCAGTTTAGCCGTGAAAGCAACAAACAAACTATTTCCCATTTATAATATTAGTTAGAAAGACATACAAAGTCCTTTTTGCAGATTTAGTAAGTAACGAGAATACTCAATAGAACTTTCAATAAGTGAACATCAATAATATCTTAACTAAAGGGTTATTTATGGGCTACGTGTATAACAATCATCACAAAGTGATCAATCATCACAAATGAGATCATCAATGACAATTATACAGTATCTGCGATGCACGTGTTACTACTAATTTATCACAAACACAGACTATCATTAAATCTTATTTACACATGCAATATTTTGAAAGCATTTATGTTTGGAAGTTTTAAATTTTTTCACGCAATAACATCTTACTGAATGAAATTTGGCGCATAGTTTTTAATATAGGGAAAATGAAGTATCCCTCGGAAACGGGAGTGAACCCGCGGGGGACAACTAGTTATATGTAATCTACTCGTGAAACTGACCGATAATTGGTTCGACAATATTTATTTTAAATATACTTGGACACTCTTTACACACGGCCATCTGATCCCAAATTAAGCAGAGGTTGTACTGCTTGACTATGGAAAACAGATAACTCATATACCTATATAATCTTTTTTTCATCCAAATACTAACATAACTACATATCTACACACATATACAAAGACAAATTCAGTCAAACCTTTCACTATATTTAGTTTAAAAACGTTTCCAATGACATGGAGATATCTTATATATTAATAAGTGACCATCTCATCACGTCCGCCATATTTGATTTAGAATGACGTCACTTAGCTCATCATGTAAAAAAAACAATTGAGTGCGCGATCGTACATGGTTCAACCTCGTACAAAATCATTATGCCAAAGTTTTTCTTCTAGTTACACTTCTCAATTACCTTTTCAGTAAAATTATTTGATAAATATTGATAAATGTATAACTTTATATCGGTAACATATATTATGCATTTGATATAATCTGATAGCCACGCAGTTACCGTAATTAGTACCTACAAGTAAAACCTTAGCCACACTTATAATGAAGGGACATTGTAGATCGATTTCTAAATAGCAAATAATAGTTAATCAAAATAGTAAAGTAGCAACAAAAATCTAATAATTAACATTTACAACCCTCGCGAATAAATTATTGATACATAGGAACATATACATACGGCTGTAGAATATTTAATGGCGTTTAAAACAGTAAAAATCATGAAAATACTTTTTTTAAGGAACATTAGTTATTAATTTTCAAGCTATAGTAATTTTTCAGTGTTTTTATAGATAGATAGATGATTTTAAGGAGTAGTAACACGTAGGTATGTAATGTTCATGCGAACAGTTTTCCACACACGTCACCGTGGTGTCGGTGCTATCAATTGTGTTTGCACCCGAGCTGATCCGGTTAGCTGATTGCGCCTTCCTGCTTCCCCCTTCCGCGCCTCACCGCCGCGGTCAGCTGCCCGCTCCTCAAACAACCCGCACAAGGATGTGCTAGCTGGTGGATCGGAATACACTGGAAACCAAATTAAGGCTTACGTATATATTAATAGGCCAATCTTACATGAAAAGGCGAAACCATACATACTTACTCCGTACTTTATGAAGCCCGCCGACTTGACTACAACTTTCTGCTTCTTTTCAGTTTTGACTTAGCTGAACACCTTTAAGGTGTTTAATTGTGATCAAGCCCAAATCTTATACTTTTACCATATACATGTTCTCTAGACAGTGAAAATAATGTGTTAGACAAACGACCTTGACATTTGCTTCCATTTATGAAATTCAGAATATTTTGTAACTTAGGTACTGCCCCTTATTAATAATTTACTAAATAATTCAAATCAATAAGATTGAGTATTTATAGTTATTTTTACCCTATATAAACTGCAACAAAATACCGATTAAGATTTTTACCAATCTTTGACATTTAAAATATACTCCTAGAAACTAGGTGAATAAAAAGTTCGTATCCAAAACATTGTCACGTTCGTACCTACACGAAATCCAGTGAATAGAGATTCCTCATTATGCCGAGCTTTGATTCACGACTAGGAGGCCAGGCGTCGGGCTTATGATTCGCTTTTTGGTGAACACCACTCTTCATACATTATACGTATGATGTAGAGCCATCCTATTTGGCCGTATTAAAAACCTGTGGCCAGACAGTCGGCCTCCGAGTCAGTGAATGTATTTTGAATTTGAAATTTTGTTTGAGCAAATGTTTCAATGCAAGAGTGATTACAGCATGAATGCGTACCTTGTTGAGTAAATTATATAATACTTGTGTTCATATAAATGTTGATGTTACATTTTGAATGGTAATTTGTAAGTTTTAACATTTTCTTGATACCAATTTCTAGTGAATAATTTCCTATACTTTATTGGTACTGTAATCGACAAAAATATCATTTGTTTTTCCTATTTATTGTTATGATTTTGAAGCTGTGTTTCATTGTACTTAACAACTACACACAACAAAAAATAGCGTTTTCTAGAAAAACATAAGATATTTTATGGTTATGCAATCTTGTTTATATTCGAACCATATAAGCAACAATAAAATTAACATTTTTTTGTATTTAAGACGAAGAACAATTTCATTCAGTAGGTATAAAATACTCGTTATAATATCAGTTTATCCAAGTGAAGGGATATTTTTATTTTTTTGTTGCGATGTACCTCTACTGCTAATGGATTCACAATCCCATTTGGTACTTGCAACGTTCATTACGCTCGGTTCATTGATTGCTAGACTAGATATACTGTCGATAACCTAGCAAAGTAAATATATTTCATAAATTATAATCATCAATCGAACATCAAACCCCTTAAGTAATATGTTAAATTATATTTAAGACAAAACACCCAACACTTAATGGCCGTAAAGTGTTTCAGTTACCAATAGGTATACGTGGACCGATTTAGAGTGGTTTCCATTTGGATTTTTCACCGTTGGGTTCGTTCGGCCTGGGGCGAGCGCGCACGACACGCGCCGTGTCGGCCGGGTCTTCCGCTGAATCGGCTGAAACAATAAAAGCACGTGGGTGACGCAGGCGGATCTTATCGATATGTGATGTCGATGCCAGCCCTGCGGCACTACCGGACTTTAAGCCGCGATCCCCAGGATCCATCTATGCGATGGTATTTTTTCCTATTAATGTGTTTTATTTTCGATTCTAATATATACTTTTTTAGGTAAAATTGTACCTTGGTATTGTCTATGACAATTTAACATGATATTAGGTAAGTTGAGCTATGAGTTGTTCTTTATTTATTATAAGGCCATTAGATGATAGGTAGGTACACAAAAATTCTACAAAATGACAAATAAAATTAAAAATATGCTTAGTGCACATCCACTTACAGGCTTAATTTACTGACTAACTGATACTTAACACCATAAACTCATGACGTTGAACGGGTAGCTACTAATTACATAGATGATCACTTTACGCTTCTCGTGCCCTTCATTGGATTTTAGAAATGACAACTGTAACTTTCCATGCACTATCGTATTGGTTGAATACAAAATATTTATCAATTTCAGAGAAAATTCTAAAACCGTTAGTTTTTATTATTTGATGAGTTACAAGCGATTGATAAACCGAAACGTTTTCAAATACTAACAGAAAAAAATCGTTGAAGAGCGAACTCAAAATGTATACGGTGAATATTGCATAAAGTATTGCAAACAAATCCCTCGTTACATCCCCACTCGAGTCAAATGGGGGTGACAGGACAGGACTCGACTGGACAATAGAATAGAAAGAAATCTCGCTGATAAAATTTTAATGCCTGTATAAAAAGGCTATAAATTTGATTTACGCGCCCCCGACCCCGTAAAACGGGGTAATATCGAAAAATAACATGAGATAATGTTGGCTTACAAAGTGGGGTGGCCAGGCTCGGATTAGGCGAATGTTTGCGTGCGGAATGTGTGGAGGTGACGTCGCGCGTCGAGGCCGTGGACCACGATTAACTTGGATACATATATTGAGTAATTAATGAAAAGAAAGTTAACAAGCTTACAAACTTGTTGACCTATAAAACGATGTTAACTACAAATTAGCCAATAGTACACTTGATACACATTGTATTTATATGAAATGATACTGTACTGTGTTGTAAGATTTTAAATTCGTTGATGCTCAACATTAGTACCTATAGAAACCACTTTTTGCGTATGTACAGGTTTGATTTTAAACATGGTAATTTATGCGTCCAACTATTTTCACTTTAGTATTAATGAAGGCAACGTGTTCGAAGCCGCGGGTGCAAAGCTAGTTAAATATAATGAACGAAAGTGAGTAAATACCGAAACAACCGGAAAAACGCATAAGTTATTCGCAAAGAATTCTCTTCAAATAATAAATTCCTTATTGGGCAGATGCAGGAACACAAAATGAGTAGAAGAAGCCACTTAAAAAGATTGGCACTCAGCGAACCGGCATAATCTATGCAAATTACGTCAAATTAGGAGTCGTCAACACTCTGCGCCTCCTCTGCGTAATTTGGAAGGCAAACCCTCCTTTATTATTAATATTTATTCCGTACCTTCCTTTGGAATCAGGGAAAAAATTTAAAATCTACACGAAACACTTCGATCGGTTAATGAAACGAATAAATAACACGAAGACGGGGCATTTGGAATCAACGAAGAAACTCATAAAGATGAAGAAAAAATTATTTAAATAAAAATATTCTTGTGAAGCCAAATTTAAATTAAGAAGCCTCGATGAAATGCTTTCGAATCGGTAGTGGTTTTTTAAACCAAAGTTAGATCATTATCATAAATGATAAATATAGAAAATGTTAATCTATATAAGTTCGACATCTGTTAAAATTATATTGGTACCTAGCTAATTTGAAACAATAGTAACCAAACACCGAAAGAAAGTCGGCAAAAGTTTTCAAAGGCGGCGATATGAAACGGGGATGCAATAAAAATCCTAAAATGACCCAAAATATTGTGTTTATTATAATGCCCATAACTAACGTGGGTTATAAAAATATTCTTTCGGTTAGAATGAAAGCTACTGTGCGTTTCTTCGTAGGGTTTTTGTATTTTACACTCTGTTTTCTTTAGAATGTACAATAATTTTTATTGGCTTACCTACTCTCTATACTATACCTGTATAGCGTATATGCTGGCTATTAAAATAAGCAAGAACAAGCATATTGTAACCACTGTGAAAATAGGTATTATCTTATTCTAATTCTATTTCAAATTCCCCACAGAAAAAAAAGAAAAAAAATATTGGTCCAGAATTTACGAAGACATCGGTGAATATATGTTTTTTGATGTTGGTTAACAAATCATGTAATGGATGTACAGATTTATACAAAACACAACATTATTCAAGCACCAGAAGTAATAGAAACACAGACAAACTGATTTTTTATATTTTGTGGTAGGTTAGTAAACGAGCAATCAAAACAAATTTGAATAAGCGGGCGGAAGAAACAGAAAAAATATTCAACGTTTAAAAATGTAAGAAATCGCTTACAGCTAAGCATAGTGAACTTGTCTCCACATCTTGCTCCAATTGAATATAAAGGGCATCAGGAGTATAATGGGTTAAAGTAGAATACTAAAATAATTCAACTTTAGCAAGATCATCATATAGATAGGCTTAATATTCATTGTTGAAAAATGTAATTTGTAGGAGATTTGGAGTTTAAACTAAGACGGCCTGTCTTTTAGTACACCAGGTCCTCCCTGACATGTAATGTTACATCTGATACATATATATTAAATAATAAACATATATATTATAATATTATTATTGTATTAATTTTGAGACAGGGAGGACCGTTTAAGACGTAGTTTAAACTCCAAATCTCCTACAAATTACATTTTACAACCTTTAATGAATACTTTATATCATTGTATTAAAGCTGGTATAAAATTATTATTATTATTTTGTAATATATAATAACTACGTAACACTGCAACCGCTGTGGTGTGATTTTGTGTCGATTTCGTGGTTACAGGTCTGATATTGCCAGCTACCGACCGCCAAAGTTACTATAGTTTTAATTAAATTTATATCGGTTTGAGCTCCTACTTTCAAATTCAGTTTGAAATTAATCTGTCAAACTGTTTAGGAAAAAAAATATTTGAACGTTTTGTTATCGAATGTAAACTAATTTTTCTAACGTTGCCAATGAAGTCTCAAAAATATTAATAATTAATTTATTTCAGTCAAAAATGTCAGAGGTCTTTGTTAGTTTATGGTCACCGCACCATTTCCATTCTACACAAAACCCAAAACTAATCAAAGTAATCGCTAAAACATTGCAAGTGTTAACCCTCAAATACGAACTACACTGTACCTACGTCTTAGAGCCTCTTATACGTAAACACGACCCTCTTTCCAGCATCGTAAATCATAACAAACATCTTGCCTAACCCTTCGGTGCCCTTCGGTTACTGACGGCCAGCTCGCCAGTACCCAAGTGCTGTTAATTGGCGACCGGCTGGGGAAATTGGTCCGCTGTACTTGCTTCCGTGAGTTAATGACTAGCCGCCCAGTGGATGGACGTCGAAACCCATTTAGGCGTGTGCAATTTGTGTATATGCAACGGGGGTTAGCCGAGTGGATTTCGTGTGACTGACGTCGGCAGTTATAGGGTTATGTTATAAGGGAGTGCTAAGATGGTTACAGATTGTCTGATAATTTCTTAATTGAGTCCGCAGAGGCTATTCTCAATGTTGTTATAGATTTAGATCGTCACTTGGTAACAAGATCATTTGCACATAAAAAGGTAGTGCTTGCTCGGTGTTATAGTATCCTTTTACAATGTAAATGTCTGAATATCTATTATATATTCATTGCTTTTCTTAAATGTAAATATATTAGGTTGGGGAAAACGTCTTTTCGCATTATAGTATGTATGAACTTGTAATAAAAATCTCTTTGGCTCTTTGGATACTATTTGTATCTGGCTGGTTTTGGTATCATTGAAAGTTTAAATTTTAAAGAACATAATTCCAAAGTCAAATTAGGAAAATGTGTGATTTGCATTTGTTTTTCGTACCGCCAAGATGAGTGAATCTAATGAAGAAATTCGATTCATTTTAAAATTTTACAACAAAAAAGGTAAAAATGCAACGCAAGCCAATTTTGAAAACAACTGATGAAATTAAAGCAAGAAGTATGGTTTTTCATCATGATAACGCTAAACCTCACACATCTTTAGCCACTCAGCAAAAATTAAGAGAGTTTGGCTGGGAGGTATTAATGCATCCGCCGTATAGTCCTGACCTTGCACCTTCAGATTTCCACCTGTTTCGGTCTCTTTAGAATTCTTAAGGCAGTGTCAGGTTAACATCACGGGAGGACTGTCAAAACCACTTGTCGCAGTATTTTGATCAGAAGTCCCAAAATTTCTATAGCAATGGGATCATGTCCCTACCTACAAGATGGCAGAAAGTTATCGAACAAAATGGTACTTACATACTTTAGTTAAATGTAAATAAACTATATTAAAAATGTTTTGAATTTTCTTAAAAAATACGAAGGAACTTTTTCCCCAACCTATTATAATCGAACCTTTCGCAAATTTACCGAGATTACACATTAAAATCAATAACAAGATGAATCTATAGGTACTGGTGTACTAAAGAGGTTACGTTTATAAGTTTGGATGTACGAGGTAACCTCCGAAACGAATCTATACTTAATAATATTATAAAGAGGGAAGATTTGCATATAAGTATGTTTGTTACTCTTTCACGCAAAAACTACGTAACGGATATGGATGAAACTGGGCACATAGATAGAGCATATCCTGGAATAACATAAAGGCTACTTTTTATCCCGGGAAAATGTGTTATCCCTCGGGAACGCGGGTAAAACCGCGGGGGACAGCTAATTATCTGATTAAATAATTTCACTGATACAAAGTTAGACTATTCCCGTGTGACATATGCTGTCTTAATTCCGGGTTACATCGCGAGTGAAACCGTAGGAAGGTAGTTAGTGAAATATAAAAGACATGTTCTTTGACATTGAGCATTCAAACCGCGTTTGAATAATGGCCACAGAAGCCGATCCAGTTTTTATCATCTTTGTTGCCGAGTCTGTGTCAGTCAGTGAGATTGGGGCTAAAATATTTTGTACTGATTTGATTAAAACCTATTTTTTTATTACAAATTCTTATGGTATGACGGTTACAATATATCAAAAGTATAAGTAAGTATTACAATGTCACACATTTCTGATAATATCACGCTTTTGATGGCTGCGTAATTTGGCTGCTCATTTTAACAAACAATAGCAACAGGAAATTTAAAATCGTTGTTTCAGATTTAAAATTAACAGTATTTTAATAGACATATAATATTTTAATAGGTTTAAGATCACTGGATTTTTTAAATAAATAAATAAAACAAAAATAAATAAATATAAAAGAAATTTGCTGGAAAGCCGTCCTAGGTGGTGCACTATATAACCAAATTAACTTAACTAGAACTCGATTGTAAATTGCCGTATTTTTGCGTGAAAGCGAAGTGTAACGGAACTTTTTTAATGCGATTTTTTTATGAGTAATATTGAAATGTCTTTATTTGCTTAGGTAAAAGTCGACTGGACCCAAAGTTATTGCCCTACAAATGGTAAAAAGTGGAACCCAAAAGTAATGCATTTTTTATAAGCTAACAGGACCTTTCCCTTACAACAGTTATATGTAAATATTATGCAACTTAAAATGGTTCAAGGAGAAAGAAAATAATTGAGGCAAAAAGCGAAAGAACGGTACTGTCACAAAAGAGCGGCAGTAAAAGCTGTAAAAAATGCAAAGAGAAATAATGATCTGTTACATTAATGTTCTACGCTATTCAAAACACAAGTCCAGGACACGATAGGCTGAAATAGTTCCCGACCTTGGATCTAATTTCTAGTAATAAATCACTGGAGTCTAGACTCAACTACAGACAAATCTATAAAATAGATTTTATTGCAGCTGTCGATGTCAGCAATTTGTTATACAAAGTTTGTGGAACTTATCATTGGTTGCGCCGGCGTATAGTTCCGCCGTGTGGCCGACCCGTGGCCGCAGCTACTCGGTTGACAGGCAAGTTGTCGCGTGCCACTGCCACCCCCCGCATCCACGCCACATCCACGCCACTCATGCCCGCCAAGTACTTTGGCACTCGCATTATCATAACTTTCCTTTCGCTTCCGACATTATTCAATTTGGTAACAGGTGAGCTCGCGAATATGAATGAAGTAGCTCGCGGTTCGTCACGTTATGAGGAGTTTTAGTTATTGTGTTTGTCGTTCAATTTATTTGGAATGCTGAACATTGTATAAATTTTATTTTTATTAGTCGGAATGACGGTATGAATCCAACGAACTACTGATTTTTCTTTATCTTGAATTCTAACAATATTAAATATTTATCCAGAGTAAAAAGGAAGGTTTAATAAGAAAACCTACGGAGTCATTAACAAATCAAAAATATACGATAAATTATCACACATCAACACGAGCCAACCAAAATTTAATATTAACAAACTTTATTTTCTCTAATTCCTAACCCAACCGAGCTGCGCTGGGAGCACTCGGCACATTTTTTCGGAAAAACGTCCGCGGGCAACAAATTGAAATTCATTAGTACGCCGCGGCACCATCGGTGAGGGCGTTAAGGAAAATTAACGAGCCATATATGAATTAACACTCACATGCACAGTACTGGCCACCAGTGGTTGCCCGTGGCCAGCCACTCGCCCGTCAGACGAGCGAGATCAATAACGTACCAACGACAGTTTTTTTGAAATGGTAAAGCGTATCGATTGTGCTTAACATAACGGGCGAATGTGCCATTGTATTGTGCGGGCTGTATGCAGTACGCGGCATTTTGAACTGTATTCACTGAGTGATTCATGAATTAACTGAAATTGTTGATGGAAATAGATGTAAGGTATTAATTATCTCGTTTATAATTTGTATTTACACCATGAGCGAAGAGAATAGATACTAACATATTTTTTGGTTTTTAAATTCTACAATAAAGACGTGCTTCTTGCTTTTTTTTATTATACTTCTGAAGTGTGTATCAATAATTCCTTTACCTTGAATGCGTACTAAATGTCGTAAACTGGAAACTTTCGACAAGCATTATAACTTGGTAATAAAGTTTTTTCTACCACAAACCAAACAAATTAATTTTACGCGACTTAAGTAAATTGTACAACATTATTATTGTATAATAGAGACTTGAAAAACTCAATAATCGGATTACAGTAATAGAAACACGGAAAATGAAGATTAGATCCACGTAAATCTGTCCTCAAATAACTAAAGGTCTGGTACACCCAGTCGGTGCGTAAAAGACGTACCTATAGGATTAAGGAATGACTTTGTCTTACTCAACGAGCTTATGCATTTAAGGGCTTGTCAGTCTGTCGGATTTGGGAGAATGTTTCCCTCTTGTAAAGCAAAACCTATTATTATCTTTTGCGTAATTTTTAGAGAAGCTTTTGAAAAACACGGATTCTTTTTTATGAATTAGAGACAATCCCTGCTAATATTATAAATGTGAATGTAAGTTTTTTTGATACGCTCTCACGCGGAAACTACTTAACCGATCATCTTGAAACTTTGTACACATATTCTTGGAGGTATTAGAAGTAAAATAGGATACTTTCTGTGCCTTGAAAATGTTAGATCCCTCGGATCTGGATGAAACCGCAGGGGACAGCTAGTCTTCTATATATTTTTGTGACTTGTTTTATTCAGGTTGCCTATAAATATAATTTTCGTAGTAATCTATTTTTTTTAGGTAGCAACTTATCATCACGTCAGTAGGCTGTCTGGGTCTGACTATTGGTTCCTGTGTTATAACTATAATATTCAAATATATATTTAGGATTGTGGTATTATCTTACAAGCAGGCTTTCATCTTTTAAAACTTATATTCAGTAAAATTGGTTGAATTTTAATTAAAAGCATGTTTTAAATACCTATTTCCACCATTTATTAAATTCTCGCTACCCACAAAGTTCGTAGCAACAAAACGTAGAGAAATAGTTTTGTAACAAATTCGTTCCGCACATCAACAAGGAAGTAACTATGGCCAACTAGTCCACGAAACCCTTTCTCGGAGAAAGTCCTTTGTCATGTACTTTCTTTCCCTTTCAAGGGCGAGTAACATTACTCTTTGTATAACTGTTAGCTTAATACCATTACGGTGCCTTGTGTAATTACGTATTCATAATTGTTGAAAGGGTTGCTCGAAAATGGTTCACTTTGGACCGTTACTTGTTGGTTTATGGCGATAACGGGACGCCGCGGATGTCATTCCGTGCCCGCGACGTGACGTAGATTTTGTTCCGTTAATATTGTACAGTTATCTATCTCAAAGAGTGATGTCATAAAAGAGATGTAAACAATTCTACTTTTGAGTAATGGGAGAAAGAAGAGATGCCGCTACAGTACTAATTGTGCCGTTATATTATAAGCGAACTAGGTTCCTTGTTTATAATGAACCTTTTATTTACATGGTTTTCTTAGGTGTTTGGTTTTATATTCTGTTATTACATCAATCGATGGTGCTTGTTTGATGTTTCGGAGAGTTTTAATAGGCTACAAACCATGTGCATATTTTGTTTAGATATAAAAAAAATGTTTACATAAAAAATACGAAAAGGTCAAGTCTATGTAGTGATTATATTTATTTATTTATTATTTAGTATATTTTTTTGGAGCTGACAAGCAAATTATTCATAATGTTTCAGAAATCAGTATGTTTTTCCATCTCATCAGTCTTTTTTTTTATGCATCCCTAATTGTCGAATAGCTTCTGTTGTCATAAATAAATATTGTCTTTGGACGGCCACTGGTGTTACTCTATATTGTTTGTCTTTGTCAAATTGGCAACAGTATGGTTCGGGGCTTAGAACTATGTAAAAACTTGACCCATTTTTACTAGCCATTGTTGTAGAACCATTAGTGACAAGGCCAGCAATATGCTCTTACGTTGTCGGGTGGCGGAGGTTTCTTTGTTCCAGCCTTAGATTTCACAGGAACATTAGAAAATAAATTTAAGTACCATGCATTGTTCTATGCTGAGATCTCTTTCAATCGACAACTTATAACTTTAACACAAGATCACATAGTACGAATTGATTATAGGCTTGCAGGTAAGTAATTTATTTAAAATAAATATGTAACAGATTCAATTTAAGGATGGCAGTATAGACAGTCCCAGAGCTTTTAGAGTAGTAGAGCTCTTAGTGCAGAGGTCGTCCGGGGAAGTACTACCACCTTACCCATTTCCACCGTGAAGCAGAAGTGCAATTGTATAACTGTGTTTCGGTTAGAAAGGTAAGGGGGCCGGTGAAATTACAGGCACATGAGACTTAACAACTTCACGTCTCAGGGTCGACAACGCATTGGCGATGCTCCTAGTGTTGCAAATGTCCATAGGCGGCGGTGACCACTTACCATCAGGCCGAGAGTCTTTTTACTGTAAAAACTTACAAATTGTTGACTCTCTCTCCTTGCTTAGTGATGACGTGGTTAAATCCAAGATGTTTTCTTTTACCAAAATCTTCAACTCATTATAGGACTCAAACATATAACCCTCGTTACAGTGTACAACGTCACTAACACTACTAAGCTCATCAACATCATCGTCTCTATGGTAGTACAAGTTACACTTGACATCAAGTTATGTATAACTTACACCTCAATCACTAGAACCAACGACAGGTCCCCGTCGACTCTAATAAACGACCCAATTCTATGCAACTACAACAACCTATAGCCACCTCGAAGCTCCGTGAAATCGAAACACAATGAACACAATACACTTAACTACATTTAACTTCCTAACAATTAAACAAAGTGGACAAAAATAGTAAAAACAAAACGACAATGCATGTATCGGAAACACAATAGAGCAAATTCTTTAAGTTCATTCTCGGTATCGGTGGTACAATGCGAGATTTCTTTTACTAATGACATGCCAGCCTGGCCGCATTGTGGCCCGTTTATGGCACCCACGCGACACCATAATGCCATTAGTTCCAGTATTTTGCCAACACAGTTTTCTACTAGATGTGTCAGTTCTTCGAAGGGGCTACACAAATTGGGACAAATTTGTGTCCTAAAAACCAGTGAACGCGTGCCTCAACTATGAATTGATCACGTATAGTGATTTCTATATGAGTCAGACGAAAAAAACAATTGATCTTAGTTAATTGTAAAAAATTAAAGCTATCCCTACTAATATTATAAGCGCGGTGTGAATGCAAGTTTGTTTTTTACGCTTTCACGCGAAAAATACTTAATAGATCATCACGAAACTTTGTACACATTCACTTGGAGTTATTAGAAGTAACATAGGATACTTTTTGTGCCGTAAAAATGTTACATCCTTCGGGAACGCGGGTGAAACCGCGGGGGCAGCTAATAGGATATATTTGTAGAGCCCTATGTCTAATTATAGTTATTGTTTTGTAACTGATTAGCTTTCCGTGCCGCGGTTTCATCTGCATTCCTGAGCGATCTAATGTCCATTTAGAATAATGTAGATACTTTTCATAATGGTGAAATATTTATTTAAATAGGTAACAACTCTCAAAATTCGCGCTCTCTCTTTATACTAATAGGATAGAATAGACATCAGTAATATCTTTTAGTTAAGTTACAAGTACTTCAAAAGTGTCAACTACGTTACAAAAATGAATCATACCCAAATCGGGGTGATCTATAAATTTTGATTATATTTTTTACAAATTCCCAATAGATGCGGACTGTGGACGGTAAAACACGGTAGCGATTGTAATTTGCGAGGCACTCGTTAACCCCCGGCCTCTGAATGTTTGTCGGGTGACGGCGACGCATGTCGAAAATACTTAGTGGGGCTGCGCCTCATTATAATCCCTGCATCCCGCCCTCCGACCTCCGCCCTCCAGCATTCGACCGATATATTAACACGTCCACGCGGGCAAGTCTGTGTGTGGATATGGTGTTTTAATATTTTTGTTGGAAAAAATTTAAAATATTATTTTTTTAACTTATGCCCAAAAAATAAGAAGACACAAAAGCTACGTGTGCCACGTGTTTTTGAATTTAGATCTACCCAAATGTTGAGTTTAAAACTTGATTTGGCTAATATTGTATACCTAGGTACAGGGTACTTATAATTTGCATAATATATTTTGCTAAGCACCCTTTGCTTGCTAAGGTCAGCGTCGTAAGTAACTGAACAAATTCGAAATTTTAAAACGCTTGAACACTAAAATTAAACCGTAATGTAGAAATCTATAGTGTTGATTTCTGTCGAAATGTTTACGGAATGTCTGTTTACCTTATACTTCTATATTATGTTTAGTTGTAGCATACTAATATTTTTGTAAATTGGGATCTGTTCAGCTACTTATCATGCTGACTATCTCTCTTTTTTTATATTTTGATTCCACCTATTTTTGGCATAATTTTTTACAAAAATACATACCATATAGATACGTATTAATAGCTGTTTCCCGCGATTTCAGCCGCGTTCCCGAGGAATGTAACATATTCCCGGAAAAACTTATGTGTTATTCCAGACTATAATATAGCTGCGGTATCTACGGCCGTAGCTTATGATGAGATAGGTGCCTTTTTGGCCTCACACAGAGTATATACTGTATGATTGTGTTGTTATTGCTATATTGTATCTGTGTGTAATTTGTGATGTCAATGAAGTTGTCTATGTTGATGCTGTGTGAGTCCATAATAAATGTGTTGAAATAGTGTATCAAAATTTAGTACTACTAACGCCATCTATGTAAAAATATGTAACTGATGTATTGTCAAGGTTGAATTTGAATAAATACTCTGTTGCGAATACTTGACGTGTCTTTATAAAATGTTTTCTTTCTTTCTCTGAGCCAAATTTCATCCGAATCCGTTCAGCCGTTCTCAGGTGATTGAGTTACAAACATCCATCCAAACAGTCGCATTTATAATAGTAGTAATATTATTCAAAGAGGTATATCCACAGTGCATTGCCGAAATCAGTGAGTGTTGAGAGGGCGCCAGAGAGAGCGCGGTGTGCCATTGTTATAATTTTCAATAAGGGGCGCGATAGAGGGGCATCTATCGATCTACCACTACACGCTAGGGTCGCATCTCCCGATGCATCATCCAGCATCCTTTTTGTGGTGTGCACCCAACTAGAAATATCCGCCGTTAAGCAAATCCGACGTCAATAAAAAATACAACAAAACGGTAACAAACTCAAATCTTAAGCGAAAGCCAATTTAATGTCCCAACTTAATTGGTTTAAGCATATTGCTTATTATGAATTGTAATTTGACCGGCTAACTGTCAAAATAACACTGTGGGTATGGGTGTCACCTCAGAAGGTAAAATAGTCCCTACTTAACAAATAAACCCGGTAATATGGCCAGGCTAAGGATTACGTCACAAAGTGACAATTTAGTGACAAGGATGAAAGCAACCAAACATTTTATTCTGTAGTCAAAATGATTCCTACTTTCGAAGCAAACATTTAATATTATCTATGAAGATATATTCGAGTGCTACGAAGATTCTGATCCTATTTGAGAACTGCGTAGTAGACATTCATTAAGAGAGTCGAAATTAATAATCCAATCACCCAATGCTATAAATTGCTTGGTTATATATCTTCACATCTTAGCAATAGCTTAGACTCAAATCTTAAGATGACGACAAAAGTATATTCAAATAAATCAATACTTCATTTTCAACCTAAGCAAATCAAAAGTTTACGTAAGTTCAAAAACAATTGAACGCACATGCGCCTAAACACCGCGTGCACTCTACGACGTAAGTCAGTAGCGAGCACTATGCGTGTGCGTATACCCAACCGCCTGGGGCGCACCCGAATTCTATTAAAATCCAAACAATGCCAACATCCCCAACTAATATCTGGACTAAATCCCTAATAAGTATGCCATTGTGTGAGAGGGACGTGGCTAAAGCGACAAAGAACACGTTATAGCGATCTGCTTAACCCCTGACTACTGCAATGCTTTATATTCCATTCTATTGCCATACAATATTCAATTCTGAAGTTAACAGCTACAGTTTCAATTCGATTGCATAATAGTGATCTTGTGACGTTTCTGCGTTAGATACAGTGGGAACAGTACACGCCAGAGTGTGGTGAGCGTCTGGCCATGGAGGCTCACCGTACTTGCCGCACTCCCCTTCCAAACTAGATTTGCAGTCCGGTTATAATACTGTGGCGGCCATTCATTATATTCGCGCTACTGTTTGACATAAACTTTAAATTTTATTGTTATTTGTGCCGCTATAATTTGTATCAGGATTAGCTACGGTGGAATAGATTGTTCGCTTGATATTGAAATACAAACTGACTACTTCATCCGTTGAGTTTTACCTTGTTTTTATAACAAATCAGGAAACTATTATCGTTTTAGAAAATAGTACGGTTAATAATATTATTGATATAAAATTATTATCCCATGAACGACTATTAGCATGTTTCTTTATTTTAGATACAATTTGGACACCTTTAGTCCCCTTTACCAATACTATTTTTATTACGCGGTTGTATAGGTACTAATGTAGAGGAATTCGTTTTGCACTTATGATAGTGCTCACTACTCAATCATTTTTGTTACACCATTTCACAAAACCTTCTTTAGGTATTTGCTTAAAGCTCATTGTGTTTTTTACAGAATTTCTTATAAAATTGCCATTTTTTTTTATTAATACTCCTTTACTTCCTAAAGTAGTAAAACATACAAAGCATACAAGTAAACCTAGTCAGATGCAGCTGCCAGAACGAACACACGGATTTTTATTAATATGACTATCTCATTCAGATTTTCTCGCATTCGATAACGTAGGTGACAATTAAAGGGATTCAAAGTGTCCCGTTTGAGGCTCGGGGTGAATCTGAAGTAGAATCAGTGTTAAAGTGTAGTGTCAACAGAGCTAAGTGTTTCCCGTGTTCCTCGTCTTTGTGGGGACCGAATGGGGCGCAACGCACGGCTGCGATGCTGCTCTATTGTGGAACTGGGTATCTGATTTGCAATTGTTTTATGCCAATCACTTTGTTTTTCAACCCTAGAAGAAATACAGTATATAATTTTCAGAGATTTGTTTTTATACCTATATATTATATAAATTATATTATTATATTATATAAATTATAACGCTTGTGTTCATCATACACATCACAGTGCTCAAATATCTTCTGTCTCATTTTGACAATCACAGGACGTCACATTTCAGATAGAGACTTCAGAAATTTATGTTAAAGGTAGCATAACATTTTATGACTCTTCTTATAGTCATTGTAAAAGGCGTATAAAAGTGTATTTTTAAAATTGTGCGCTAGACGGGAAATATGGCATCTCTATCTATTATTATTATTCCAGAAAAATATTTACCCTCAAGTATGAGTATTAGTCAACTTTTACGTCGAAGGTTGTCGACCTTGTAGACAGATGTTCCACCTTTCCTGAAGTGGTTGTCGTCACCTTGGCAATACTACAGGAATTGCCAATCTATACAAAACCTATAAAGGAACTAGCTTCCGTATAGCCGAAACACATAGGTAGGCTATATATTTTTCACGTAAGGGAGTTTGCCACCCTGGCGGATGCTGCAACGTAACCAATGTGAACTTCTTACAATTATTATACCATTTTAAATATCCAAAATATCCTTTTAAATTTCAATCAAACCCACAAACCACGAAAAAGTCTTGCACAAAGGCTAGAGATTATTTAAACTAATTATGCACTTATTTTGACATTCAGAAAATGTCACTCGCCCGGTTCTGTGTCAATGCAAAGGCAATGCAACCGTATTGGGGTCGAGACAATAGCGGCTAACTACCCCTTTCTTGTAAACCCGACGGCCGCGGGGAGGCGCGGGCTTAACCAAGCATACACTGCGTTTTGGGGTACCCACTGCGGGGAAGCTCGGGCACAATGGTGTCATGTAGACTTTGATTTCATACTGTAGTGATTTTTTACTATTATTTGGTATAATAGGATCTTTGAGTTACGATATTCCTTTATTATTAATCTACTTTTATTTAATAATTTTGGACAAAGAATAAAAATGCGTATTTTATATAAGCTTTTGTTTATGACGATGGTTATTAAAATAGCACTAACGTAACAATCGCTCGTATCAAATGAGACAATAAACTCAATGACTTATTGAATATTGAGCGATTTCTATCAACAAATGAAAATGAAATCAAATTAAAAAAAATAATTTATCATAAGATAAGTATTTTGAGCATAACTGTATCTAAACAACTAGTATATGGGGCCCCGCAGACCCACAATGCAGATTTGAAACGGGGGCCGTAACCGGATCTCTAAATTGAAATGTTTTATTCCAGCCCCCTTGCATTACGTGGATAATGCCGACTTTTAAATTGATAACCAACATGCGTTTGCGTCTCGCGACAAATATTCTTTATTTTTTCTATTAAATGCTTGACGGATATTATTTGGTTAAAAGTTTAACCGTATCACCGTTTAAGGACAACTTTTATGCGTCTCTGAAGCTAATTTACATACGTCGGTGTTGGGGACGGTATTGGTATTGTGTCGGCAGCTATTTGCATGTTTAGTGACTGTTTGTTTACGCCACCGACTTACCCAGAAGTTGTTTTACTATGATTGATAGGTTGCACTAAAGGTGTGATGTTTCGCACTTCATAAAACTTTAAATGGTGTCTGACCGATTCATCCATCATACCGCTGTAGTATCTAAGTTTGAAAGATTAACTAACAAAATTGCTAATAAATATTAGCTACATACACTCGTATATTGCTGTAAGTAGTTTTGCATGAGCAATTTCAATGAGATAGTAAAATTCACTTTAGTTTAGTTTATTTCCCGTTTATGAAATAGAATAACTAATAAAGTGAAAATTTGGCAAGTATTTGTAGTGGTACCTACTAAAATGTTTAAAGTTTGTGTTACATGAGCTTCAATGATATTTTAAAATGTAAAGATTTCATTTCAATTTTCCATTTAAGAAATATGTTATTCAAAGCATATTTTAATTTTAACAAGATCCCTAGATCATCACAAACCTATGCTGAAACCATCAAATTATTTCAGCACAAAGCATCTGAGAAATGTAAATATGTAGCTCGATAAACCGAATCAACTCTATTTAAGCGATTCCCTACTGCCATTCCAATTTTCCATTTGGCCTAATTAATGGCTAAAAAGTCAGTGGCCAATTTTTCAGTCATCACGGTTGGTCGGCGCGTCGGCCATATTTTTGCATTTCCCGCGTGACGGAACCACGCTTCGATCGTACTGCTCCTATTATCGCAATGATATCGCGATCAATCGAACGAGGGGGTACTGGGAGTGGGGAGGGGCAGACAGTGGCGCAAATAAATGTATCTGCCGGGCGGCGGGCGGATAAATACGCAAATAATACGAAACTACAAAAATCAAAACCCATCCGCCACTCCGATACAGTTGCAACGCAGGGGAGCGTGCTCTACTTTGATTTATCTCAGAAACATATATCAACCATATATATCAACCAATCAATATAGCATGTGTGGCCCACACATGCTATATTGATTGGTTTGTGCTAGCTCTGTAGAACTTTGATCACTTTTAGATATTCTTTTCTATGGTTTAATACAACAAAAGATCGTATGGGATTACGTACAGTGACTTGCTGGCACTCGCATTCGCCCAACAGCCACTCGGTAGTAGTCAGCCAGACAGTAGGTAGTTGTCTAGTTGCACTATTACAATCTTATTTTATGACAATGTATGTGGTAGCTAATGCTTAGGGAATTGGCAGCCGAGAATCTTTTCTGGTTAATTGTACTGGTCTATATTTAAGTTCCTTTTAAATGGACACATGGATTACAGAAACTTAATTTCTAGTTTCGCGAGAATAACAGGAAACTACTTTTCATTAAGATTCTACAAAAACAAATATCTAGAAACCAATTCCACTGCATCTCAATCTCTGTTAAGTCCCAAACCAGGAAACTCAACAGGAAATCGACTCCTGTTTCGCTTCTACACCTAGCATCTTCAGGACGTATTAGACCCGCTGTCACTGAGTCAACACACTGGCACCACAGACGTGTTACCTCGCCGACCGCCGCACAAAAAGTAAACATTTTTTTTTTATTATTGCATGTTTGTTTTCCAATAATTAGTAGAGCATCTTCCACAGCGCTTTCACGAGCCGCGAGGCCATTATCAAGCCTATAGCTATTTGCCCCGAAAAACAAACTCTCGCGGGATGTGCGGGGTCCGAGCGAGGGGTGCGGGCGCGCGAGGGGGTGAACACAATGCAGCCAACTGCGCGTTCACATAACACCCCACCCGGCATTTGCATCCGCACTGTATGCAGTTGTAAACGCATCGACTCTGATTTTGACTGATACGGACGAGTGTACGTGCACGTCACATTTAAAAAAACTTTAAAATATCATTGTATCACAGGCATCAATTAACATCACAATTTTCAAAAATCAAGATTGCGGTCATGGAAGAATTTTGATTGATAATAAAGGATTTTATCTATATCTTAAAAGGTTTGTTTTATTTCCTATACCCAGGCTATGACTGATTATAATATACATCATGGGCAGTACATCAAAACCTCCTCCCTTTTGAAGTTGGTTAAAAACGGCTTATACTAGATTTAAAGAACGTATTCTTTAATAATTTCGTAGCCATCATCACGGGCTACGATTTATCCACTAAGAAATATGCTACGACTTACGAGGTACTGTAGACCCAAAAAGGTTACACATATTAAGCCCAGGTAACTAAAACTGTGTGCTAAAATCTCTCTGTCCTATAAACTTAACCTAATTATAACTACTGATTGAATCAGCTTTAATCCTTAATAAACAGTACCAAAATGTCTCGCGCTTCAGCATTTTAAATATAGTTACGTCTAATAATAAAAGCAGGAATCGATGTGAATAAATGAAGCGACCAGAGTTCGATGCCTATTAATTGACATGCGACAATTCGCAGCGTCGTGCGACTGTGTTGCTGTCAGTCGCGTGATGTACATTTGCATCAATATTCCATTTTACTAAAATTTTTAGGGGTTTGTAATTTTTTTTTTAATCTGGTATAGGTTTTTTATTTATCATGTATGGATGTACGATCTTCTGACCTTTCGATGGAAACAAGTATGGTAGTAGTACTGCCCCTGTTGAGCTCTGCGCTACAACTTCTCAGAACTTAGGTTGCAGTTTTGAGAAATCCATCCACCATTTTATTGGCAGAGACAAAATACTTAAGCACCATTTTCTCGTCCGTTTATGAATTGTTTTTTTTTATTATTTTTTTTAGCAGCTATTGCAGAGCTTCTGTGTTATCAACAAAAAAATTAAAGCAGTAAGTTTTTTTGAAGTGCGACTTCTTTTGGGAGGGTTTTGAAAATGTGATCAGCAACCTTTTTGTGTGACGAAAAATAAATGAATGATAAACACAATTTATACTACACAAAAGTAATTGATGAATAATTAAAAGATTTCCCTGTAGTACAAAGGAACACTTCTATCGTGTGTCTTTATGACAGCCCCATTATTCAGCTAATACAAACTTCGTCGGCGAGCCGCTTCACAGAGACCTCGGAGAGCTTACCTCTCTGGTTAGTAGTATTAGCGTAGTTAGCGAAAGAGACAGAGCAGTTGGTAGTGTCATTTTCCATACAGAATCGATCCCCTATTTTTGACATGCAATTAATGTTTTATGATTATGGTTGAATTTTCACCTGCGGGCGAACACTAGTTTATATAAAACTCTATCCTCTGTCATCTCTGACAACATCGACATCTGTATTAATACCTGCTGAAAAACATTCATATTTATTAAAACCGTGTTTATTTATATCACTTATCATGATGTATTGAGTGCAATAACTGAAACGCTGGCATCGATCACTGCTATACGTCACACATCAGTGGGTTTTTGTCTCAATAATTTATTACTTTGTATTTCATTCAAATAAACGTACTATGTTCCAAAATGGTCCACTGAATTCGGTCAATATGATAATGATGATGATTTAGCACTACACTCAGCACAATGACCGACCCATATCCTATACAACCATTTGAACCAACAAGACAGGCCAGTTGGCTTGGTGGTTAGCGACTCTGACTGCCAGTTGAGGGTCGGGGGTTCGATTCCCACCCAGGACAAACATTTGTGTGCATGAATATGTCTGTTTGTTCTGTGTCTGGGTGTAAATATCTATATAAGTATGTATTTAGAAAATAAAAAAGTAGTATACGAGTATGTAGTGTATCAGTTATCTGGTTTCCATAGTACAAGCTCTGCTTAGTTTGGGATCAGACGGCCGTGTGTAAAGAATGTCCCAGGATATTTATTATTATTTTTCAAGCATCAGCCACGATACAACTGATATAGTTCATCATCCACGATGTTTGTTACATCCACTTGTAAGGAACCATTTATAGCTTTTCGATTCATACGATCCGTTCTTCATGCCAGTTTCTTCCTGACATCCTATATGTATTCACCGTTTCTTTAATTCTGTATCTATTACCTGCTTTGTTGTGGGAATGCAGGCATCACGTACATTCCATGCTGCAGTTCTTATATTATCAATATGTGTTTGGATTTTATATAACGTTTCTCTTCGTAGTACTGTATAGCCCGTGTCGTCGGGGTAACTCATAGGGGCAGTAATTGCTGGTCCACTGAATTCGACCAATAGTATGAAAATGTGAATTTAGTTTGGTGATAAATTTAAGATGCCACGAAGAATAATATCAGTTGATATACTGAGTTTCATAATTCCTTCTAGATTTAGGAATGTAACATTCTCCGGTGGAACTCTAGTTAACTGTATGTGTGATAATAAAAGTACATAGAGAAAAATAGAGATGATAAAACTCTATGATGTTCTCATTACACCCTTTAGACCGAATATTAACCATCTCAAAAGATTAAATGGCAAAATAGTAAAGCTAAATGCATTTTTTTACCCTGTATTTTTTTCGATACGACATGGGCCGAGAATAATAATAATAATAATAATAGTTTATTTTCTTCCCACAAAGATACATACATTCTTATAGTCTAGGATATACGTATTAATGTAACAATAAAAGGAGAAAACAAAATAAAAAAACAGTACAGTACGAGAAACATATCAATTGTGGGAGGACAGGAGCCCAAACTAGGTAAGCCCTGTGCTATGGGTCTCCTGGTCTCCACTCCTCAGAACAGTGAATATTATTGACAAAGAAAAAGTATTACATATTTGAAACAAGCAAAAGGTCCATCTGATGGTAAGTAGTCACTGTCATCTATGTACATTTGCAACACTAGACGTAAAGTTCTTAAGTCTCGTGTACCTGTAATTTCACTGACCCCCGCCATTCTAACCGAAGCACAGTAATACAATTGCAAATATAAGAATTATTGTAGGATTCGAACCCACAACCATTGCCATGGCATTCGATTTCAATATTACTAAGCTGATGGACATACAGGTCATGAGTGAGTGTTGTTATTAAAAAACCAGCACTGACGATTTAATTTCATTAACTATAAAGCATTCAATTACTGTGCTTTTATCATCATAACTGTTTTTTATTTACGTTTCAGAACGCACTTCATAGTTTGTGTAGTAAAATGGTACAATAGAGGTGTTGTGCTCTGTAGTAGTAGTAAAGCCGGTGAGCCGTCATATCGGCTCGGCTCGTTGCAGCGGAATCGGTTGAGCCAGGTTTTTTACGCGCCCATAACTGAACCGCCTATGGGTGGCGTGAAGGCCTGATAGACAAATTTCCACGCGACAATTTTTATTTGGCTGCGGCTGTTATGAATTTCCTTTGTAATCAAAAAAAGTAAAAATAAAGCCGCGTCGATTACAATGTTATTCCGAAGGTTTTTCACAGTTATGAGTTTCTATACCCAGACAGTTTTGTTGACGAATTCTTTAGGTGAATTTGACATGTAATCCGAAAGAGTGGAAAGGACTTTCGTATATTTCGTTGAGAAAATTATACTTGAATACACTTAATATGAAACACATTAATATGCATAGGGACTAGATGAACCCATAAACCCATGTCCCTTTCCACAACATTCAATAAAGCGTCGTGCAAACAAACATAAATCTGGACGGTTTTACGTTCGTTGTCCCAAATTATGCCATCAAATGGCACCTCCGAGCGATAACGCCTCTGACACCCGTTCAGTGAGACGTTTTACCAAATTTCCATACAAATCGGTTCGCCACGGTCGCCACCCGCGGCTCTGCCCCAGTCACACTTCATAAATTTTAATTTTAATATTTCGCCTCACCCCAGTCAGCGCGGTATTGCCTCGCGAGTTGGGAATTATCAATTCGCAGCCGACACTGCTGCTGTGACAAATCTTCATACGCTTTTGTCGAGGGAGCTTTATTTTTCAATAAAGATATTGATGCAATTAAAAAAGGGTTCCGAATGACTATGTAATTGCAACTATGGACAATCTAGCGTCAAATTAAATTGTCAATAAACTGTGGAGTATTTCACGAAAGTAATGAAACCTACCAAACGATTTTATCTTATAATACGATACTTCGGCAAATATCCTTCTGCATCTACATGAAAAACCTAAATATACTTTCAAACACTCCTCAAAATGCAACACCAATTTCAATCGCTGATAAATCAGTGGAGGTTGTTTAAAATCTCCCTATTTCCTGAGGCCCCAGTTCATTTACTTTCCGACCATAAGCCGCGTGCACACAGGCAATAACTGAGATAAGGTGCCGCCTTCGGAGACGCAACGCTATCTCCGCCTTATTGCTATGTAAATAACCTCCATTGAGACGCGAAGATCGTTCAGATACCCCGCCGATGTGGCAGCGGCTTTATGGTGCTCTCATTATTGTCCGCCCTTACGGAGGCGACCATAAACAATTCCTATTCACACACATACGATCAAATTATACGAACTCTAATAGATATCAAACCTAGTTTATATATAGTTTAGAATCATAAACCAACTGAGAACCAAAAGACTTTATTTTCTAAAATATTTTATAGTAATGCTGCTTATAAACATCCATGTTATTTGAAGCAAAACATACATAATACCCTGTTATCAATGAATCTCTAAACAAATCTATTTCACGGCACCGAAAATCGACCCCACTTATTCAGGTGCCGGTCGCGATATCTCTTCATCGCTAGATGCTCGGTGATAAAACCGTATCATTTGCTTAAAATATCCCATAAAATTAAACAACGCAACAATAACCCGGAATAGTGTTGGCAAAAAATTCGACAATCCCCTATGTTTTTTCCATCCGCATTTATGGGATGATCCGTCATTGTGCCGGCGGCACACAGATGGCGCTGATAAGTGTGCGCATCGCTTTATTAAAATAATACGACCAGGGTAACATGAGCTGTTTGAATGTACCGACTATCATATAGTACATCATATTCGTTAAATGTGAAGAGGGAGGGTAGGGTCAAGTAATGATGGTGTGATCGCATACAGCATCACTATCGGCCGCTCCAATCTGAGAGTTTCATTCAGTAATACAGCGGTGTGCACTGATTCGAGATATTTAATACCTTCCCACGAGGACTTGTTCGGCACACGCGCCAAATATTGTAATTCGTGGGAAATTCGCAAATAATACCTTAAAACTCACCGCCTAATGATTTTACACAAGAGTAGCCAAACTAAAGCTGACATATCTCATTTGAATACTGGAATGAACTACATCCAGTTTTTTGCCGTGAGCAAAATTGATGCAGACATAAATGGTATTTGGTTAATGTATTTAACAAGCTATCGTCAGCGCTTAATTTATTTTTTATTTAACAGATATTTCAGTCTGAAATTGTCCCTTGCAAGTATGTTTTACCCTGACTAGATTTAGAACAAAACAGAGAACATAATTGCAATACAACCAATACCATAGCTGCATACTAAGGTACTGTATAAAACCATTACTAACAAACCCATTTAAGCGAACAGGGTACTTATTATGAAGGAAGTATATACAACACGAGTATATATTGTACATATATGATATGTAAATGGCTCTCTTCGAACATTTATTAAAAGTTACAGGGGTTGTAGGGTAGCCGCATGAGTCCTAATTAAGCCTCTTTTTACAAAAAGGCCCGATGCGTCGGAGGGTCTCTACTTTTTACCCTTTTGACTCCTTAATGAGCTGTTGCCGGCCACCTAGTGTGGATTTCACGGGACAGAACCTTTGTTTTAATATTTTGCGGTGAGAGATTCCCGACAGAAAATTGCAATAATAATGTTGGAGGGAAGAATGCGGTCGTAGGTATCTGTGCTGTGAATAAAAAATATACAGAGAAACCTAACCAAAGACGAACAAAGAGTGTATTGTTTGAGCTTTTAAACTAACTAATTATTCATTTCACATATGGAGATTGTAATGCCTACAATCATAAAATATACCTACTTCGTACTAGGTTGACAAAAAATAATGAATTTTTTTCGGCATCATATGCCTATAGATAAGAAAAAAAATTGCCGTGTCTCGTACCATCTTTACTATACTGCAACATGTCAATACTATACAATACTGACTACAGTTTGAATCGGTGCCAAAAAACTGGAGCCTACCTTGCCTTGCTCCACAAATTCATCCCAAAGTAAATCTGGTAGATGGATGTGACCCGTGACCATTGGCTCTCAAAGGCTTGGCCCCTGTTTAGATCTGGCCGGGGATCCATTTAATTGCCTACGGTCTAAGTCCGGCCCACCCTAAGGCCGTTGGCAAACTGTTCGCTCAGAGGATTAACTTCGGCTCATCTTATAATTAGTCGTGTCGTGTCGTTAATGTTGGATTATGCTCTTCAACCAACGACAGAGCATCGTTAAAAAATAATTGCAAGACTCATTATAATGATTTAAAATTTAAAAGTAGTGGGATAGGCTTTCGGTATTAAATATACTTATTATAACGAACTACCTGAATATGTTATTATGCAATATGATATTATTCTATCAAACAATACGTATTATTTTTTTAAATGAGTATAATTTCATTAAAGTATTTTTTTACCTAGTGTCTATAACACAATTCCTGGCAAACACAAATATTTGGCCCGAATGAAGAGCATCATATTTCGTACATTATTATATTCTATGAATGTGATTCTTAAAAACAAGCGACTTCAAAACGATACTTCAAGACGACACAAGAGCGATGCCTCCTGATACAGGCATTTAACTAAAAGGGGGTTTCGAATACTGTATCAAAATGTAAAACACATGCCAAAGAAAATAAACATTTTGTATTGTATTGACTTCAAAACAAGTTCTAAGTCATACATAATTAACTTAATAAATAAACTTAAATTCTATATAAAATACAAACAGGGCAAATTACCGGCGGCGTGGCATACTCGTGGCGGGCCGTAGGGGGAGGTTTCAAACGTCTTGCCCCCTCCACTGGGCTGAATGTGGCCAAATTGGACAAGCGGAAGCCGAGAGCCGCCCGCGACTTGACCGGAACTGTGCGCCGCCCGCCCACGCGCTACCCGCCTTGGGTATTGTTTCCATTGCCTACCAGAGATTTTTCCAAAATCCACAATTTATTTATAATATTGTTTTATTTATTATTAATTTGGGATTATTTTAAAAGGTAAGTCTTAGGTTAGAAAATTGTGATTTGCCCTTGATATGAAATTATTTGGTGATAAAGCAACTCATATTTTTTTTATTATTATTTTTAATAAATCAATGAGATGATAAAGAAACGACAACTGAATTCCTATGTTTTAACACTACAAGTAAAACTATTCTAACGTGGTATTAATTCACCACATCCCAATTCGTTCATCTCAAAACAAAATTAAAATTAAACTGTACTTCTTTATGAATTGTTATGAAGCGTGTGTTAATTTATCACAAAATAATAGGTATGTTTAGTATGTGCATATTTTTATAGAGAGTAGTTTCCACCCCGCGTCCGCGATCCTAAAGTATCTTCCAACTTTAAGGTAAAAAAAACGACGTCGATGTGATAGTTTCATCAAAATCCACTTAGTAGTTTTTACATAAAAAAGTTGAAAACATCCACACATCCTCACAAACTCGCGTTTATAATATTAGAAGAAGGATTGTATCAAAAATTATATTCAATATCGTACTGTCTCCTTCAATGGACACGGCGTCTTACTTCCAAGCGGGAGGCAGTTTGCTCAGGTGAAGTAAGCGAGTTTACTATCCGAAGGCGTCAATTCCGGGCTTATTGGGGTAGGGCCACATGGCATTATTGCCTGATCTGATTTGGGGACATTTACTGGCGAATGCTCAAATATTTGCACACCAATTGATTGACTATGGAATTTCATAAATAGATTTTCGGACTTTGATAGAGTTAGTGTGTTTATAAGTCAACAAAGCTTGTGTGAATTCGTGTCTTTAACACAATCCCTTCTTAAAAGTACTTCGTTATTAATATTACCAATCGTAACGTATATTTTATTTTAGAGTAGTAGAACTCTTAGTGCAGAGTTCGTCCGGGAAAGTACTACCACCTTACCCATTTCTGCCGTGAAGCAGTAGTGCACTTGTATTAATGTGTTTCGGTTAGAAAGGTAAGGGCCGGTGAAATTACAGGCACATGAGACTTAACAACTTCACGTCTCAGGGTCGACAACGCATTGGCGATGCCCCTAGTGTTGCAAATGTCCATAGGTGGCGGTGACCACTTACCATCAGATGGACCGTCTGCTTGTTTGTCGGCCCAAGTGGTATAAAAAAAAATTGAAAAAAAACATTTTGTGATTTGTATGTTATTTATAAATAATATAATTAATTACGAATTTAGTAGACTCCTATATTTATTTATTTATCATTCAACAAAAGAAAAGTCAAAATGTCTCACTATACTGAGTATAAGTGGACATAATACTAAATAATATGAACAACTCTCTGAAATAGCGAAAACAAATCTACTATTCCATACAAAAGAGTTTTCAATGCATAAAGCACACCTCATAAAGCACTCCTAGTGAATCTCATATAGCCCTGTTCAATGCCTCATCAAAATAGTCACACTTTTAAGTAATCAATTTCAATTGATGTTGGTTTACTACCAGACTCGGTTTAAATGCAGTGGAATACACAAAGATCGTTTAAACAAAGCCAGGGCCAGGGAGGCGCAGTGAGTAAAGACCCGTCAAATCCTTGTATCCATTGCTTTGCGCACGATCCGGGCAGATGTATGGCCGCCCGCGCCGGTCCAAATGGACGCTTTTGTATCAAACCCTATCTCGAGCCATTGACCGTTGACTTTTGTAACAGAATGAAGTGGCCACTGGCATTTATATCCTCTTCAATCTAAGCATGATTTATTTACTAATCCTCGAGAGAATGCTGACTTTATCACAAAATATCTAGGGCCTGCCTTGTGGTTTGGAGAAAAACCTTATGTCACACTGTTAAAATACATGATAATTAGTAAAAGTTTAATTAAACGAGTCACGAAAGTTATATGTCTAAGTTTCCGGACTAGTAAACAACAAAAAAAATAATTATCAACAAAATATGTTCAGAGCGAAAAAGTTGGCAACGGTTTCAGTAAAATAATTTAAACGGCCGTCGTCATATTCTCACGCGTTGGCATAAAGCCTAAAAATAAACCAACCTTCATAATCTGCTGATAGTGCGTCGGAAAATCCTTTTAACGGCAGCGATCGACATAAAAGCGCCTCATCAAACGTCCATCTCGCCCTAGGAGTTTGCGTCTTCGTTTTGCGCCGAGCGGCGGGTGCAAGCGGCAAAAAGACCTAGAGTATGTGCTGACCCGATCATTAAATAGATTGATGGCACCTGGGCGCAAGGCTCGAGCGATAAATAGTGGCGATTCGGGTAATCCTGCCGGCGGCCGGCTGCCTGCCGATGGGCGGCATCCATTCTCTTTATTGCACCGTGCTTTATAGCAGGCCAGGCGGCTCTGTCGCCTTGATGCCTCCGAGCTCCGACGCGGAGGTGCAGCTAACATATTGCCCCTGCGATATGCAATACGAGCTCGGGGACTACTAGACGCTCTCACGCTCTGGCTTGCTTGCATTCACCAAACGACACCAACATTTGTCGGTTACTTTTATTACAAGACATTAGGTTAAAATGTTTTGTTTATCGGAAAAAGTGTATTTGTATCGCTGATTCTAATTCCGAGATTTTCAAGGTATAATTGCTCTTCTTATTTTCTCTCTATCGTCTTCATCTTCATTATTGTTATGTTGGTACTTATCAGATTTATAATTACCTTTTCTTTAGAGATGGACTTAAATCGTTAAAGGTTGCTGAGTAAAACTTTTATACAATGAATACCAATAAGTAGTATTATTTAGTAGTCAGTATAATAGGAATTTCGGCAGCAAAGTGTTAATGATAAATGACATCTGTCTTCTCTAGTTTCCTGCCCAAATTTTTTGGTAAAACATCACCTCTAACGTTTATAATCAATTAAGTGTGCCCAAATAACAAAAGCTTATCTATTTTATGGTTTTTGGCAAAAAAGGTGGCGTCAGCGGGCAAAACAATGGCAAATTAGCGATGACGGATAAAAATGACGTTGGAAGTGGGGTAGGTTATAAATGCTCGGAGTCGGCGACGCGCTGGCGGCCGGCGGCGCGCGGCGCGGCGCGGCGGTCACCTCGCATTATTAATTTATAACACTTCACAATTTGAATCATTATAACTAAGTGCAGAGTCCATACCACAGAGTAGGCAATATTAATATAATGATTTTCTAAATATAAACCTCTTTTTTATGATCGTACATTTCGACATTTGACGCCCATTGTACAAAAATATAAGGTTATTTTTCTTTGTTTTTCATGTTTGGTTTAGAATCAATATTTATCAGCCTACCTATAACTATTTTTGTGAAGCCTTAAATGACAAAACAAAATCTCAATTACAACGATTTATAAGAGATCAATAATTGAAGGAAACTATTAAAGAATCTTTTATGACTATTAACATTAGACTAAATTATTTATCATTGCAATTGGAAATCTGCATTTCTTTATATTTCAAAAAACGAACATCACATCTACACCTGAAACAATAAATCTAACCATAAACAAAATTAACCGAGAAAAAGAAGAAAGAATCGCTCTGTAACACGGCTACACTTGCTCACGATATTGGCTCATGAATGCCAGGTCGGACTTAATTAATGACCGTCACAATGCGACTCTTTTGTACCGATGACACTGATACTGATGCAGACATTAAGATCGCGCAATCTTATGGATGTTTGCTGTCAGCTACCGTGTATGGGGGTTTTTCTCTACATTACAAAAGATTTTTTTAATCTTTCTACTATTATAAATGCAAAATTTTGGATGGACGTTTGTCTGTTACTTAATCACGCCAGAACGGCTACAATCTGAATGAAATTGGGTAGAGTACAATACTTTTTTTCTCTGGAAAATGTATAATAACATCATTCGAAAATGCGAGCGAAACCGCGAGCGTAAGCTAGTTTAAATATATTTTTTCTTGTTAAGGACACAATGCAACATAGAATTTGTTATTTAAAATCATTACGTTTATGTTCAAATTAAAGCGGCATCTAATCAGACTCGTAAAAAGTGTGTACACTCTAACATAGTCAAAAAGCTAAAACAACGGCGCTTTATGATTTTCCATACCATGTCCGCCCATACCCTTGTCCGAAATATTCCGATCGCGGTCAAAATAGTACGAGTGCAAGTTTCAAAAGCCAGCGCTCGGATACATATTTTATAAGTTAGCTTCGATTGTTCCGGCGCGGTTTTAGTTTTTTTTCGAGTATCATAGTCGCCACTCGTCGATGCGTCCATCGACACATGGCTGGAATTTTTTTTCTTGTTTTAATAATGCCGACAGGATTGTTTGTTAGTAGCAGTCTTTATGAACGCGGAGTCCGGACGATGCGCCCGGTGCTTTGCGTGTCTAACTGGCTAGTTACATCAATGTTATGCTAATTTTAGTGCTCCGTAATACGCCTTGGCCAGTCCTATAGGCTTGTATAGAATAGAATGAAACTGTGGTTACAATTATTGGGAACTTATTAGACAACACTAAAGTGTTTATTAAAAATCAAGGGTTGAGAGACCCGATGAGACTTACTTTACTAGCTATCCCTTTACCGAGAAGTATCAAAGTTCTATCAAATTTGGCTTAGTGACCAAGCCGTCAAAAGTAACAAACAAATTGACAGACTTTACGGGTAGTTATTGTAGGGCATCGTTGTTTCTTTTAACGGGCCACTTGGCTCGGAGGTTAGAGCCCTGACTGTCACGGGTCATGGGTTCGATTCCCATCTAAGAGAAAAAAATTGTTCATGAACATGTCAGGGTGTAAATATCTACTTATTATGATACATAGTATTATATCAACTATCTGGTTTCCATAGTTCCAAGCTCTGCTTAAAATTACTATGGAAAAGTTGCACATGGAGTTAATGCAGAAGAGGCATATGGCAGTAAACAGTAGTATAATGTTCATCAGACAACCAGATTTTGCCCCAATGAATTGTTGGTAAATACCATTCAAAGTAAGAACAATCTATTTCGATTACTATTAAACATACAAACGAAGGTATATTTAAACTTGTGTCTAGTACAAAACGAATGATTTAAAGAAACTTAAATCCACTTGAAGAATTAATAGAAAACAATTTTTAAAGACAGCGTAGTTACGGGCTCAAGAAAGATGAGAATAGGTGTCTATTTCATTGAACTATTGAGCATATAAATATCAATTTGTTGTAAAAAAGCGCAACAATGTGAGATATCGACGGCAAGATATCAGCCGGGGGCATCGATCCCGGCACATAAACCCGCACAGGCTCACCGGAAGCTCTTCCTTCTCACACGGCATTCATACGACAAACAAAGGCGTACAGTTTCATGACAAATTCGACACGGACGATTGTCGCGTACACAATTGAATCACCCGCTCTTTGTACCAATATCATTTAATAAAATTTATTAACAACTATATTTTTCACATTCCGCGAACGCATCCGAAGGAAGTTTTTACGAGTGTTTACTTTAGGTTGCGCGCACAAAGACTAAATCCGGCTTTTGTTGCGTTCGCGATGTGCGAGCCTGATATTAAAAGCACGTGTGGCCAAACAAAGGTTGCGTTATGCGGGGGATTATTTGCCAATTTATGGCGCTTTTTGTAAATTCCGTTGAAAGCTCGCACCGGAAATTTGGCTCCATTTCAACGGAATGATCTTTTAACTATAAATATTACGAATGAATGTGACAGAAGTATTCTGATGGACGATGATGGCACCTTACCCGTGGGATTAAATTCATCACACACCTTTATTTGTCGTTTACTTTCTCCACCATTTTTTTCTTAGTTACAATTATTGTTCCATTAAAATTTGTACATTAATACTAGAAAAAAAACATTGAGGTTTTAGTTTTAAGAGAATGGTTAGACACTGGTGCCACTACAAATCAGCGTGGGCACCCATTAGAGGCGATAAAATTTAACGATTGTTCGCTACTTTCTGAACGCATCCGCACCGCCCGCTAGCCGTCGCGCCGTGTGTCGCGCGCCTTATTACAATTAAGCTTGGATCACATGCCAATAAAGTATCTGTAGGAATAATTCGATTCTAAAATGTATTCTATGAAATACACATGTTATGTTTTAATTACAGATAGTCTACAATAATTACATCAAAATTGTGCTCATACAACCATAAAAAAAAAACAAATTAACACAAACTTGTTCTTATTTAAATAAAATATATTTAAAAAACACACCCATAGAAGTGAAACTTTTGTATTACAGGGAAACATTTTAATTATTCATCAATCACTTTTAAGTAGTATTTATTTATTTATAAGACAAACCAACAGTTCACATATTGCCACGTTCATTAGTAATTTTACAGTATAATTTTGATTCTGATACGTAAAATTATGTATATATTATAGTTTATCAATTGTGTTTATCATTCATTTATTTTTCGTTACACAAAAAGGTTGCCGACCAGAATTTCAAAGTCCGACCATAAGATCTTTCACTTCAAAAATAAACATTACAACATTAACAGAACCATGTTCTAATTTAGATTACAAACTTATAAGCCGATATTCAAATTCACAAACTCCAACCCCATGTAAACCTTACACTACATCAGTTAGTCACACTAATTTTGGACTGCATTTAAGTCGTCGATAATTTTGGAAATCACCGTAGCGATTCACTTAATTACCCTTGTTGTTTACGCCATTCATCTGAATAGATACCATTTAAATGTTGTAAAATGTTGTAGGCACATTACAGAAATAACTCGACGGTGGTCCGACAGGGGTGGAGCAGGGCTCTATGCTTTCCGTATCACATAAAATTCAATGATATTACTCCGTGATTATAGGGGGTTAGGAATTCCTTATGAGTTTATTATCAGAAACCCCAAATACGTAAAAATTTATTGTTATTACTGTGGATTATTGGTTAGTCGGTATAAGTTTTGAAATTTATGTTTTTCGCCGCGATACCTATGTCATTATCAAATGTATTCGACGCACCAGTTGGCTTGGTGATTTGAGACCCAGACTCCCATGCCGCAGGTCGTGGATTCGATTCCCATCCAGGACAAACATTTGTCACTGGATGTATATATCTATTCTATCAGTATTTATTTAAAAAAGTAGTATATCAGTTATCTGGTTTCCACAGCTCTGCTAAGTTGGGATCAGATGGCCGTGTGTAAAAAATGTTCCAGGATAGGTACTTATTATTAACTGCTGAATATTGATCTCTCCAATTTCAACAACAAGCGTGGCTCCTATCCACTCTTCTTTCCGATTCTTCGCGATTGATACAAGTATAAAACAAAGTCATTATTTTTTGTCCTACAACTTCAACAGTACGCAATAAATTGCAGATTTAAGATGCAGTTTTGTCAATCGTTTAAATATTTCTTCCGAAAGGTTTATGTGTATGATGCCTATATATTATCCCAATCTGGCAAAGCCGGGACGGGTTGTTATTACATTAATGTTACTTAAATATTTTGTTGATTTAGGAAATAAAAAAGAAAGATAAATTCAAATCACTTTTTATTCTGATCTAAGAATTTATCATAACTACACAGATCTAAAATTCGGTAGCGTAACACATATCTACATGTATTTATAACACGACAAGCCAGTAATCGCTACACTTGTTGACTTGTCAAGTGACATTGTGACCACAAACGTAAATCCAAGACTATTGTCACCAAAATATTCTCATCGCACTGACTTCTCGTTAAAGTTATCTGTAAAGCATCCCTCGCTCCACATTACTCACTATGACACTTACGAGGCTTTGTCACAACTGACATATTACTAAGAAAGTGAAAAAAGCCTGTCAGTCGGTCGAACCCCCGCTGGAAAGCCTTTGCGGTCGCAAAATGTCTCAATCTAGAAGCACCCATTAAAGCAAAAAATATTCAACTGCCTATTTATATCGTTTGCTTTGCTATATGCCGTTCCAGCAGGTACGATTCCCGCTGAGCCGATAAATTTATTAAGTCTCAATTTTTTTGCCAACCCTAAACACATTAATTAAGACTTTCACGACGACTGGTTAACATTTACGTAGAGAGATAGGGTTGTATTGTTTTCAATGTTTGTACACAAAAGCACCTAACTGTTTTAGCAATAATTTTAGCGAATAAAAAACACATTTGCTAAAAATATAAACAATGAGGTTTTTGCACAAAATGGCATTTTCTATTATTTTTACCCAACCCAGGCAATTATGAAGGGGTGGTGAGTAAAAGAAAGTTACTGGCAATAAAAGTAAACCTTTCGGCAGCAAACGCGCCGCCACCGAAGGGTTACTATTTATTTCTATTAACCGACGGGTTAGGATTCGACACGTTCGACTAGGCCCCTCGTAAAATCAGAGTCCCATCTGAACTCGGTCGGGTAATGGCGACTTTTCGACGACTGTTCCATCTCACTGCAGTTGTAAACGACATCGACAAAAAATTCCAACTCGCCATTGAAAGCGCGCTCATAAAGTAATTTGCACAAATTCGCAAAAGGGTGAAATTCTGCAATAGAGCTTAAAAAACTTTTATTTCGTTTACCCGTTATGTATAGAATTGCAAATAAAAAAGTATAGTTTTCACCGTTAGACCTTTAGTTTTATAACTCGTTTAGTTGGCCTTCGCCTGTGTAACTCCACGCCTTTGTTGCGAAGAACACTACGCATTGAATTCCTTCCAGCGTCACTCTGAAATTGAAAACATTGAGGATTATTCCCTCAATATACTACGATACTTTCTGTGGGTTAATCCGCCATAATTAGAGGGTGCCTAACTACCGTCCTGAAAAAGAAATAAACCGTTTTATAACTCCAACTTCCTTAACCCCACGTAAAGCCGCCCGTAAACTCATAGGAAGATCGGATCGGCGATATGAGGCGGAAATAAATCGCTATTTAAAATCAATTTGTGTAAAGGTTGTTCCCGAAAGTAGTTGGGTGACGTGGGGTCAGTGCGGGCCCCCGCAGGCGCTCGGTCACGCGCGCTCCGCGGCCAATCGTCTCGCTCTCCTTAGCTTTTGTTGCTTGGATCGTCATGGGATGTGACCTTTGGAAATTGGATTGGTTAATAAGTTGCATGTAAGCTTTCTTCACCAATTTTATGCTTAATCAATCACAAGTTGCTAGGATTGAATTTAAACGATAGTAAATAAATTAATGAGGTAGGTATCGATAAGCTGTACATAATACCAAATAATTCTAATCAAAAATAGATTTGCAGTCGTGTTTAAATAACTTTTTTCATTCGAATTTCTCAATCGCTTTGATTAATAGTTATATACCATTACTACATAAGACTAAATAATTCAATAAAATGTCATCTACCCAATGATGTTAGTAGAGAAGTTAGATTATGCACTGTTACACTTAAACCTAAAATATAATTATAATATCTGATATATTTAAATACTTTATATCATTGTGAAGATAATATATGTTTGTTAGTCACGGCTGCCTTTGGTCATTTTCAAGAATACTGCCAATGTTTCCCGACCTTGATTAGACGTTTTTCACCCTTTTTGAATAAACCAGTGCCAAAGCCGTAGCATAGTGAAAACCGTAATGGTATTATCCCTATAAAATTAGCAGTTGCCTTATAAATTCTACCTCATTACTATTTGATTAGGGTCAGTTGACTGCGGAAAACCGTTCGAAATACTATCAAATCAACTCAATTTCAACCTTACGACTTCTAAGCTTTAGTTGAGCGTCTCTTGATATCGACCATATAAAATTATGCCTATCGCAAGCAATGTCAAAGTAATGACAACGTAGTGCCACAAGCGAGTCAGCCACATTGGCTCGTAAAAATAAGGCGTGCGTTCTCGGGAAAAAGAGGCGACAAAGCACCGCGTTTCGTTTATTTGGCACATCCAGGGATATCGGAAGGTGAACTTAAAGGGGTTACGGGACTTACGGGGTTTAAGCGAGTGCCGCCGGGTGGCGCGCCGCGTATTGGGGCTTACCGGTGATTTACTCGTAACGTTCGCCTCGCGGCCCGACTGTTTCTTTTTTCTGTTTACTTAACGGATCAGGGGCTACCCTTTATTGGGCAAAGTCGGAAAACTGATATTCCGCGCGACATAAAGTTAGTCGGTTTTATTGGTGAAGCCAGATTTGTATGGGATTTGTTTATAAAGTTTACGTCGGTTTATGTAGATACATTGATGGTTAGCTTTATGTTACAGGAACTATTATTTAAGTATTATTGCGGACCAGCCTCCTTATTCAGCTAATGCAAACTTCGTCGGCGAGCCGCTTCACGGAGGCCTCGGAGAGCTTTTAAATTTAAGCCTTCAATTGTTTTCCTCAATCACTTTACCTATTTTTACCAATTAGTAACATACCACGCGATAATAAAGTATTTTTATTTACAATTATACCAATAATAATATTTCCATTAATAAAACCATTTATATAAAGCGTAACTTGCACATTATGGTCAGTTACCTATAATAAGTTTAATCACCAGCTGATTATATTAATATTAATATTGGTTCCATGGTTCATTTGTCAAATGTTTGTTCATTTGAAATATAATGCCACAGCATTGTATTTTCTACGAACAAGGAAATGCAATACATAAAATAATCAGATCAAACCTGTTGTAGAATTATTAGCCCCCATATTCAAATAATACTAACTTCGTCGACGAGCCGCTTCACGGAGGCCTCGGAGAGGTTATCTCTCACGTGACTAGTAGAATTAGCGTAGTTAGCGAAAGAGACAGAGTACGGAGGCCGCGACGAAACATCCTCTAGTTTCATTTTCGTTACAGAATCGAGCCCCAGTTGGCTTGGTGGTTAGAGACCCTGACTGCCAAGCAGGTCGTGTGCATGAACATGTTTGTTTGTGCTGTGTCTGGTTGTAAATATATAAGTATGTATTTAAAAGTAGTATATCAGTCACCTGGTAGCTATTATACAAGCAGTACACTCTGCTTAATTTGGGATCAGGTTACCATGTGTGAAGAATGTCCTGGGATATTTATTATTATTGTTATTAATGACTTGCTTAAAATGGTGTCATGATTATCCAACCTAATTATATTTTTCTCTATGATGTAAATTAATACTTGTTACGCAAATATACATTTAGTTACAAATATGTGAGAAAATTACCAATTTAAACCAAAATACACTCAACACTATTACATCTAGGACATTAATCAAATATTGAATGGAAATAGCACAAGGAACACATCGTTAATCATTATTTACATTCTAAATAGCCCATAAATGCCCACAAGCCATTTATATAAAAAAAGCCGTGAAATCTCAAAATCGTAATATTATGTTCGCACAATTTTTCATATTGATACTCTTGTGAATACCTTGCTACTGACAAAATGTGTAGTGTTGTGCTTAGGGACTACTAATGTGTTGTCGATATCGATAATCATGATCTAATCAACCAGGTATCGAATAAAGATATAGTTAACAATGTAAAACTGAAAACATCTCGTAGTAAAGACAAATACAAAAAGTAGTAGCACAAGGAAATTGTTGTTTTATTGAAGTTATAATGCTTTATACCTCACATGCAAACAGGCATACAGACATTGAGGATACTATGCTTTTTTTATTTAAATAGCTATTAGGTATATTTATAATTCATCCAAATCCATTTATTCCAAAAGTTTAGATTGACAAATGGACATCAAACAAAAGGTAGGTATGATTATTTTTTTATGGGTCAACAAGCAAGAACTCATTCCACCTGATAGTAAATGGTCACCGCCGCCTATGGACATTTGCAACACTAGGGCATAGCGAATGCGTTGTCGACTTTGAAACGTGAAGTTGTTAAGTCCCATGTGCCTGGAAATGGGATGGTAGTACTTCCCCGGACGAACTCTGCACTTCTTAGTGAGCTCTTGCTCAACTACTGAAATTTTATAATTTTCACTGTAAATTAATGAATTATTATGAAATAGAAATTTTCGTCCATCGAATAATCAGTATTCCCATACACACAGTTTATCTCTACTTAAACTGAAAACCTACTTCATTCTTAATTTCCACTTATAGGCTACGGTTCCAAGAATTATAATCGATTTAAAACTATCGACAACAAAGTTACGGCCAACAGTAACACGGCGAATACATTTCCAATATTTCGACACATAAATCAAAGTTGAACAAGATATTAACGTTTTGGGCCTCGTAAACGGTCAGCGTAACAAAAACTATTGTAGGAATATTGAATGGCATTGCCAACTGGCTGTGGCCATACATTTTAGGGATTTAAATCTTGATCTTTACATTTCCTACAGCTTAAATATATATCTTGTGTAGGTTTATACTTACTTATGTACTGAATTAGCCTCTCTCTTAAGCATTAGCACTTATATATAATATACAGGCCAGTTCGCTTAGTGGTTAGCGACTCTGACTGCCAAGCCGAAGGTCGCGGGTTCGATTCCCACCCAGGACAAACATTTGTGTGTATGAACATGTCTGTTTGTTCTGTGTCTGGGTGTCAATATCTATAATAAGTATGCATTTAGAAAAAAAGTAGTATATGTAGTATATCAGTTATCTGGTTTCCATAGTACAAGCTCTGCTTTGTTTGGTATCAGATGGCCGTGTGTAAAGAATGTCCCAGGATATTTATTATTTTCATAAGGAAGAAATATTTATATAAAGATGATATTATGTAAATTCGTTATAAAATTCAAAATAAAAAAAAAACAAAACCATTTATTCAATTTAGGCCTCCACGCGAGGGTACTTATGAAGGTCAAATTTAAAGTTACTGAAGTTATGTAGGTACCTTTAGTAACCTGTTTGTAGGTATACTTAGAACAAACATATAAATCATAAGACAAGTTTTCCGAAAATTACCTATCATATTCAACTAATATTATAAATGCGATAAATAAATATCCAGACATTCGTTGTAAGTAATTATTGTTAT
This sequence comes from Habrosyne pyritoides, assembly GCA_907165245.1. Taxonomy (NCBI): domain Eukaryota; kingdom Metazoa; phylum Arthropoda; class Insecta; order Lepidoptera; family Drepanidae; genus Habrosyne; species Habrosyne pyritoides. The sequence continues at coordinate 4,623,520 of OU015600.1, read as the reverse complement.
TTTCTATTTTGTAGTCTTGTTATTTCTTTTTTTTATTTTTTTAATGTTACTTATATTAAGTATTTTGTTATTGTTGAATATAAATATATATAAAATTGATATTATAAAATAGTCAAAAAGTCAGAATAGATAAAATTTATTTAAAAATTTATTTTATAAAAACAAAAAAGAATGTAACCTTGCTGATTCAGTAACTTTAAATTTGACCTTCATAAGTGCCTTCCGAGGGCCTAAACTGAATAGATGGTTTCGAATTTTGATTTTTTTTTTTAATTTACACACGGCCATCTGGTCCCAAACTAAGCAGAGCTTGTTCTATGGAAACCAGATAACGGATAAACTACATACGAGTATATATTTTTTTCTAAATATATAGATATTTACACCTAGACACAGAACAAACAGACATATTCAAGCACACAAATATTTGTCTTGGGTGGGAATCAAACCCGCGACCTTCGGTTTGGGACTCAGAGTCACTAACCACCAAGCCAACTGGCCTGTCAATATATAGTTTGCGAGAGACAATCAATTTATAGTATTTTGATACCAAAGTATACCCTTAACCTGATGCAAATACAGATATATTTGCTTATTATACCAACCTAGTGTTTTTTCAATTATAAGATATACCATCATGCAGATCACAATTAATAACAGAACACACGGACGACATAAAATATTCTGTATGGTTGATGCATAGCGCACTGATCTAACTACCTAAAAAAAATTCTTACGTAAGTTGTTAACTTTAATTCGTCTAACATAGCCTACCATTAACACACTGCCATCAACTTTACCTTTCTTATTCAAATATATTGAATTCAAAGTGTGACTGACTTTACTTCCATAGGTAAGTGAGAATAAAAATATCACTAAATTGTCACATCTACTGAGGGCACAATTGGTACAAAAGGAAGTCAAAAACATATCCACACGTGTAGATGTTAGTTAATAATATTAGGTTGGGGAAAAAATCTTTTCGCATTATAGTATGTATGAACTTGTAATAAAATCTCTTTGGCTATACTATTTGTATCTGGCTGGTTTTGGTATCATTGAAAGTTTAAATTTTAAAGAACATAATTCCAAATTCAAATTAGGAAAATGTGAGATTTGCATTTGTTTTTCGTACCGCCAAGATGAGTGAATCTAATGAAGAAATTCGATTCTTTTAAAAATTTACCACAAAAAAGGTAAAAATGCAACGCAAGTCACGAAAAAAAATTGCGATGTTTATGGACCTAGTGCAGTGTCTGTGAGAGTAGCACAAATGTGGTTTAAGCGTTTTCAATCCGGAAATTTTAATGTCCAAGATGCACGTCGCTCTGGTCGCCCCTTTACGGATAAAATGGATGCCATTTTTGAAAAAGTGGAGCAAGATCGGCATATCAGTAGTTACGACGTAGCTGAAGAACTGGGAATTGACCACAAAACAGTTTTGGCGCATTTGAAAAAAACTGGGTACACAAAAAAGCTAGATATTTGGGTACCGCACGAGCTCACTGAGAGAAACCTAATGAACCGTGTACTCATTTGTGATTCTTTATTACGACGTCATGAAACCGAACCATTTTTGAAGAAGCTGATAACTGGTGATGAAAAGTGGATCACGTACGACAAGAACGTGCGAAAAAGGTCTTGGTCAAAGGCCGGTCAGGCTTCACAGACTGTGGCGAAACCCGGGTTAACTCGCAACAAGGTGATGCTGTGTGTGTGGTGGGATTGGAAGGGCATTATTCATTATGAGCTGTTACCACCAGGCAGGACCATCGATTCTGAACTCTACTGCGAACAACTGATGAGATTAAAGCAAGAAGTTGAGAGAAAGCGGCCGGAATTAATCAACAGAAGGGATGTGGTTTTTCATCATGATAACGCTAGACCTCACACATCTTTAGCCACTCAGCAAAAATTAAGAGAGTTTGGCTGGGAGGTATTAATGCATCCGCTGTATAGTCCTGACCTGGCACCTTCAGATTTCCACCTGTTTCGGTCTCTTCAGAATTGTTTAGGCAGTGTCAGGTTAACATCACGAGAGGACTGTCAAAACCACTTATCGCAGTATTTTGATCAGAAGTTCCAAAATTTCTATAGCAATGTGATCATGCCTTTTGTTCGATAACTTTTTGCCATCTTGTCGGTAGCTACAAGATGGCAAAAAGTTATCGAACAAAATGGTACCTACATACTTTAGTTAAATGTAAATAAACTATATTAAAAATGTTTAGAATTTTCTTAAAAAATGCGAAGGAACTTTTTCCCCAATCTATTATGTTAGTTACTTATTAAAAACGTGGAATGACCTGAATGCTCGTTATACTATGCTATTTATCATTAAACAAATATTCGGGAGTTGGAACAATGTTGTTGAACAAACTTGTAGAAAAAAAAAATTATTTACCTTTCAGGTTATATTGTTTTATCTACGTATTTTTATTAGTATCAGTCTGTCAACTATAGTCATTCTTTGTAGCAAAAAACAATATAAATATTCGTTTTTCACGTAGACCTTCACAGGGTTAAGACCCTAATATTAACTTTTTTTTTAAATCATCAGAATTACCTAAATTATACTCAATAAATTTAAATTCTGTAAGCAGATTATTATTTCGGGACAGAAAATTAAAAGTCTTAAAAAAATATAACATTCCTCATACGATGCAAGACGTACGATGACACTTTGAAAACGACGTTACAGCATTATTTAAAACCATACTTCACATTCTGTGTTGATAAGCACATCATTATTATCCTCAACCCCAATGTATGGAAGTAATGAAAATCAAACACCACTCACGCCATCTGTCGGCATCATCGCGCACTATAGACCGTCAGGTGACTGCCAGTAGTATGCCGATGGCCCTTCTAAACTTCTGTTTGCACACACAAGGTACCCCGCGGCGTTATTTTTTTACAATTCAATGAACCATGCAGCTATTTTGACAAAAAGCTACGACATGCCTCTAAGTGGATTATGCTTTGGCAAAGAAGAGATTTCACGTCACATTTATCCTGCCATTGTCTAATAACATACAATACCCGCTTGTTACGTAGGTGTTGTTACCAATGAATAACTCTTAAGTTTTTATGATCTGGATTTAAGGAGCTTTTAAAAAAGTGAGATAAAAATTTGGACATCTGTCGTACGCTTTGTGGAATCCGCGCGGTAAAAAGATCTTTATCTTTTTAGAACTGTTTTTTTTTAAGTTTAGGCTGTTTTCTCAATCAATGGGTAATAATATGTCGCAGGGTAGGAAGATATCCTATATATGCAATGAATTATTTTTCGTATAACAGCCGACTGACTCATAATTGTAAGAAAAAAAACCTAAACACGTAATTTCCATACACTTGGTAGATTAATAAACACATTCTTCTGATCATATAACTATTTCAAAAGAGTTGGAGAAGAGGGGAATATAATATACATAGAAATTTAGTAATCCAAAGTAATGATAATTTCCATAATTCAACGAGTTGATTGAAATATTTTCTTGGATTAGATATTCTTATTTCTTGATTATATAGATATAATGTTCTTTTTACCTCACTTATTTCTACTTACCACAATACAATTGGATAGATGGAACAATCTGTTTCGACGAGACTCCATCCAGAATGTTATTTCACCACTATCAAAAAAGAATATGCAAGGCAGGTCACAATTCATAGATTGACTTATAGCTACGGCCACATTCGTCATATCTGTTTGCGTCGAGCTGGAGGCGTTGCATTCAAAACACGTGCAAAACAAACGTTCCTTTTCGCGGTGTTCATCTATAAATCAAGTATTATTATAAAAGGGCATGTTCGAGTGGCCGTATTGTCGCTTTATGGATGTTATGCCATTCATTACAGGCCATTAAACGTATTATAACGCGTTCACCAGTAAGCCGAGACCCGCCGCATTACCCGAATGTGCTCCATCGTGGAACTGGAAAAGACTCCGCTAATAGAAATGAAGGGGCCATGTTTAGTTGGACGAGTTATACCTCAGAAAGCTTTGTTAGGGCGCGATGCGACAAACCATTCAGATATAAGATAATAAATGGCGAATATTGATAGGAGACCCTGTTGGACAATACAAGTCTGTGATGATAAACCGAATCTCCTTACGCGCTGTTTCTTTTGAGAAAATATATTATGGGTGTGAAAGAGTAATAAAATAGCAACACTCAAAACATTAAAAAGAGTAGGTATATAATTAATCTTTACAACGAACACTTTACGAAATATAGTGTTTTAATAAATCTAATATCAAAATTCAAAAATGATAGGTAAATAAACATCTCGATAGATGCGGTCCTGGTTAGTCGCCTTAATCATATCTAGTTATCTAGTAACCTATATACTTCCTTATTTAGGTAGAGTACATCTATGTTAGAGTATCAAGAAATGTTCAAAAAATTCGCAGAGACATTATGTAACTTTTTGCCATCTGCTCTATAACCTATAAAACTCATTCATATAGGAAAGATTAATAGTTCTCCCAGCAAACCATTACATTCATTTTATTATTAAAGAAGAACTTTTAGAAAACTTTATGGTGTGGAAATAACAATTTGCAGTTTTGGTGAGGCTGCAACCTTTTTATTGTGTCGTACAGAGGGCGTGACCGACCCGGACCAAGAAAAATGTACATTCAAAATTGTTATGAGACTCGCCATCCAAATATTTACTTACACGAAATATGTTTATTCATTGGAAATCTATTCTGTAAGGTTTTTTTTAAGAAGGTATTTTTGCTTAGAATAAATAAACGTTACAGTGATTTATTGCAACACTGCAATAAACAATATGATTATTTTTAATATTTACTTATGGAATCAGTATGATGCTAAAGTAAAAATCCTCTAAGCGTACCTCTGTACCTACTACTTCATTCTCGAGGAGGGATAACCGAGCAGGACGGCCTTCGGCATCCTATTGGTCCTGGAAGGAAGAGGAAGGAGAAGACCAGCGAAGCCGTACGAGTCTACGGGTTCCGCAAGCTGTTGGGAGCTCCACCATCTGCCATCGTCCCTATCCTGGACACCTTCAGGCCAGTGTACCCCTATTTTGGGTCATTCCTCGTGTAGGCGGAAACAGGATTATTAATAAACGTATATTCGTTATTATTGTTTAATTGACCCCCTTATTCTTCTGTGGCCCTAAGCCTACTGCCACAGTAACCTACCTACTCGATAAGTGTTAATTGGATGTTTTTGACCTCCCATAATAAAACAATTTGATTTTACTTCAACATTAATAAATAAAATATCCTGGGACACTATTTACCACACTATCTAATCCAAAACTAAGCAGAGTTTCTTATGCTTAGGCTTATGGAAACCAGTTAACTGATATACTACATATAGCTACCCTACCAACTTTTTTATAAACATGTTTAAAAAAATCGACACATATACTCGTATGTACGAGTATGAGCAAAATAGGGTTCCTTTGACGCTCCGTCACCTCAAAACTACTGATCATACCAAGATGGGACTACTACCATTCGACGCGGAATTTTTCGTGGATAGGCTTTAAATATGATATCGATAAACGCGAGTGAAACCGCGGGGGCAGCTAGTAAACTTGTATGGATACTGGCTTTCACGAACGTTCCCGAGGGATGTTACATTTTTCCGGAATAAAAAGTACCTAGCAAACTTATCCAGGGCATCCTCTATCTATGTGCCAAGTTTTGTCCAAATCCTTTCGGTAGTTTTTGCGGGAACTACAATATAACCAAACTAGTAGAAGGACACAATTTACATCCAGACAGAACAAACGAAAATGTTTATGTACATATTTATGTAAATATTATATATTTGTCCTGGGTGGGAATCGAACCCACGACCTATGGCGTGGCAGATAATCATTAAAATAGGATATCTACATAGTATTATATTATATTTAAGATCCAATTTTCCACAAACACGGCTATGTTATAGGTTACGAAAATGTTTTGTGTTGTGGAGTTGTCGACGCAACGACATTAGAAATACCTAATTAGTTCTACTAATCTGATAGGCAACCTCAAACAACGTACCTGACTACACCATAAACATTTATCTGCCGTTACAAGTTCAAAAGTTAGGCACATACTGGAAATAATAAAAGTCATCATAATAATCATATTAGTATATTTAATGAGCTTTCATTGGAATATATTATTAAATATGTAAGAGTTGCGATTATTGCTAGTCAAAAATCCTTGTTTTTAAGACAATACTTCAGGCTTTCACTTAGATTAGCAGAGAAAAATACAAGTTTGCCTATGCATCCACATTGATATTACTTTTTACCCGACTACGCAAAGTGAAAAGGAAGGGTAATGATTGAAGAGCAACGTTTGCATGTATTAAGGCAAGAATTGTAAATAAAAAGTAATGGTACTAGCCCACATACGACAGACCAGATTTGAGACTTATCAAAATATTATCTTCTTTAGAGTAGTCAGCGCCATCTCTGGGCTATTGGTGTCAACCGTTCCATCACTATGTGGCGCTACATAGCAACAACCGACATGAAAGTAACAAAGTAGCACACTAAAAGCTTCTGCTATTTATCGATAGATGGCAGTTCAAAAAGCTTTTTATTTCTATACATCAATAATAGATGTCGCTATTATGAACTGATTTAGATTTATATAAACGACCAAAGAATAAATTGAGAATTTAATTTTGTTTTTACTAAGCTGTTTATTTATATTAAGCCCTTTTTTCATGGGATTTTGACCTACTGGTTAGTTTAATCATTAGTTCAATTCATCTTTGAGTATGTAACATAAGTAACGTTGTAGGTTGGTTTGTCGGATCATTGTAAGGAAATCGGTAGCTGCTGTACCTTCCTAGCTATATTCTGTTAGCAAAATATCTTGGAAATATAAAACTTGAAATAACCACGACAGTTTTCAAAGACATGATATTTACTTAATGACTTACAGGCAGTATACTGTTCTCAGTACTGTTCTGAATACAAACATAGCTTTCACAATGTTTTTTGCTGTCTTTTAACTCGATAAACTTTGCTTAAATTTGAAAATAATATTAAAGTTACTTGTTAGATTAGGTATAGAAGCAGAAAACTCTACAACAACTGACTGAAATAAGAAATTCATTTATATTAAAGGCCCATCTAATGATACACCATTGTATTTTTTCAGTGCCACGTTGTAACGGAGTTTCATCGCATTTTTTCACCATTAAGTAGCATTTAAATACCTTCCAATTTTCAATGAAGTATATAGCGACAATGATCTCGGAGTAGGTAAAATGGACAGATGGAGTGTTTTTGAAAGTTTCCTTTTTTTAGTTTGGCTTCGAAACCCTAAAAAAAGCCTCGGTAGCTAGAACCTAAATTCACTCTAAAGCAGTGGCGGCCTTAGGGGGTGGCGAACGGGGCAATCGCCCGGGGCCTCGCTCTTGCAGGGGCCTCGCGCAACACAAGCAAATAAAAAAATATATGGATTTCAAATTTTATTTATTTGTATAACTTTAGCATTTCTTGTCAAACATGACAAATACCTAAAACAAACAACCAGACTTACTTTCGCATCACATACTTTTCACGATGGCCCTTTGCCTCGCAATGGCCTGCCGCCCGGAGCCTCGAAATGGGTAAGGCCGCCGCTGCTCTAAAGGGTTTATTAGACGCAGTAAGTGGAACCACAGGGCACTCTAATACCTTCATTAAATACAGCAGAAACAAATTAGAATTTATGCTATACCAAGATTAGCTACCTACCAACAAGAGGTCGCTCATAAATACCTAAATATTAGAAGCGACTCATTATTTCGCAAATTTCATTATTTTATTTAGTCATGTCCAGTGTTCACAGATTATGAGTGGGGTTCATTAGGAATATTCGTAAACCGATTAACTGGCAAGCGGCATGTGAATGACAAAAGACCGGTCGCGTGTTTACAGCAGGGGTACCTGGGATACACGCTCCCAACGTTTAGTAGTCCACAGATAAATTTCGGCTGAGGCTCTTTTAATTATAGTAGGTATCCGTATATAAATGTACTTTTATTTACATAAATTTAAGATTGATTATGTTTTAATAGGAAAGGGCACTGACTTCTGTAACACAGATATGTATGCCTAGCTCAGAAGTCAGAGATTGAATTTAAATTTTGAAAGTTTATTTATGTGAATAAATTTCTTATTATTACTATATCCTGACTGGGAGAACCGATGAAAAGAAATGTCGAATTAAATATATCTCATTTTTACTCTTAACCAGCCCCCTTCTGAACACAATTCTAAAAGTTACTAGATACCATTGAAAAATTGGAAACAACGATCGCTTCTTGGCGTAAAGAGTTTTAGTGCATATTTGCATATTTTGGCACTTTGTTAGTGCATATAATCTGATGTCTACTCATTAGTAAGTAAATAGCCTGGAAGCATTAATTACAAGTGGCCACCTGATCCCAAATCAGGCAGACCTTGTACTATGAAAAACAGATAACTGATACACAAGGTACATAAATCTACTACATTCCTATTATTAAATACATATATTTATAGATATTTACACCCAAATGTGCGAGTAATAGAGCTCTTAGTGAGTTCGTCTGGGGATGCACTACAACTTTATTACCCATTTCTGCCGTGAAGCTGTAGTGCACTTGTATTACTGTGTATCGGTTAGAAAGGTAAGGGGGGCGCTGAAATTACAGGCACATGAGACTTAACAACTTCACGTCTCAGTGTCGACAACGCATTGGCGATGCCAATTTGCGGGTGTTGCAAATGTCCATAGGCGGCGGTGACCACTTACCACCACTTACCACCACGGTGGACCGTCTGCTAGTTTGTCGGCCAAAGTGGTATAAAAAAAAAAAAAATCATGCACACAAAAGTTCGGGCGGGTGTGAATTGAATCCATGACCTGTGGCAGTCAGGGTATCGAACCACAAAACTAACTGCCCCGTTTATAAATGAAATAATACAATTTTTATGCTACGATTTTTATAATAATTAAACAAATAATTTCTATTATTATGACTCTTTACCTTATTTAAATAGGTAGGTAGTAGCAACTTGCCTGCATGATTTATTATGTAACAAAATATTTAAAGCGGAAAATATGTAACATTAATCATTAAAAAATGGTTCTCTAACCTTTCAACCTCAAAATACCAAAAGAGTAATTTGTAACTAAATTTACTTTATATGTAAAAGTGTTCTCCGCAGTTTTTGGTAACCAAATTAACCTGACGATCTACTTGTCTTAACATACGCTCCGTATTTGAACTGCACGTCGGCTGCAAAATCGCAGTTTTTATGCAGTTGGTAGTCATGATGGGCCAGTTACCTTGATTGTTAGAGACCCCGCCGCAGGTCGTGAGTTTGATTCCCCACGACACACATTATTATTTATAAACATTTCAGTTTGTGGTGACAAAAAGCAGGGCCGCCTTAAAACTATTGCAGGCCCAGGGCACTAAGATAAGGGGCCCCCCTAAGACTACGCTATGAGAGCTCTAAGAGCGCGACACACCGATCCGATCTGACGACACTATCGACGTCCAACGGGTTCCATTCCTCTCGGACCCGGGGGGGCCATGAATCGCGGGGCCCTGGGCACTTGCCTAGAGTGCCCAATGGAAAAGACGGCCCTGACAAAAAGTGGTAGGTATATGTAGTATATCAGTTATCTGGTTTCCATAATACAAGCTCTACTTAGATCAGATGGCCGTGTGTAAAAGAATGGACCAGTAACGTATTTATAACATTCTCAGGATCAAAACTACCAAACAAACACGCGTCTTAAAACGTGCAACTAACCTGCACAAAAACTGCTACCAAATAGCGATTTTGCAGCTGACGTGCGGTTCAAATACAGAGCGTCTATTTAGAGACTATACGGTGACTAAGGATAAAACAAATGAACAATACGCTCTATTCTTCATGATTACTTTGAACAAAAATCTAACGCGACGATAGATAGGTACTGTAGTGAACGGGGGCGTAATTACAATAGAAACGAATCAAATATTAATTATTTATTTTAGTATTTTTAGTCCATCACATTTTTATAATAAAAAACCTTGTCCGTGCCCGCGCACTGTCTTTATACTCGTATATTTCTTCAAATTATCGTCAGCCAGCAACAGTAATAACAGCCAGTGCGCTAGCATAGACCTTCCTTACAGTACCAATTAAAACCAAGGAGTGACTGGCAAGTTATCAGCTTGGCGAACATGTCTGTTTATTCTCCAATTAATATTATAAACGCGAAAGCTTGTGAGGATGTACGGAATTGGATTGAACTTGGCGCAATGATAGCTTGTAACCTGGATTAACACATGGGATACTTTTTATCTTGGGAAAAGGTATCATCCCACGGAAACGTGAGTGAAACTGCGGGGTATTTAATAACAGTAGATAGGATACAATGTAGTTCCTATGTATATACACTATGTAAATTTTCCTATGTCATATGCACACAGAGTGTTTTAGACTAGTAGAGCTCTTTGTGCAGAGTTCGTCCGGGGAAGTACTACTACCTTACCCATTTCTGCCGTGAAGCAGTAGTGCACTTGTATTACTGTGTTTTGGTTAGAAAGGTAAAGGGGCCGGTGAAATTACAGGCACATGAGATTTAACAACTTCACGTCTCAGGGCCGACAATGCATTGGCGATGCCCCTGGTGTTGAAAATGTCTATAGGCGCAGTGGCGTAGCTAGATAACAAAAGACCCTGGGGCAATAAATTAAGTAGGGCCCCAACTAACTATTTAGTCAATCGAAGACTAAATTTCGACAGTCCTGAGCCTGTAATATCCCCGGCCACTTAAATTTCCCCCCGAAACACTGCTATACAAGCGCACTACAGCCTCAGGACGGGAATAGGTATTGTAGTAGTAGGTACTTCCCCAGACAAACTCTGCACTAAGAGCTCTACTACCGCTAAGTACTAAGTTTAAAGATTTTAGGGTATTTTTTCATGTAATAGGGGGATTAACTTGAAGCTTGAAGTTTTAATGAAAAGTGAAGACACCTATAATACTACCAAAGTTAGAGATGGTAAGCAACATATCATGCACATGATAGAGAACCGGCTCTTTAAACCAGCTGCATAAGCTCGAGAGTGACACTGTGAGATAACAGTGGATTGGGCCTTCACAATAACGCATAAGCCTTGGTTTCAGTGGTAGTCAAATGTGCACGTAATTTCAGCTCTACCGGTCAGGAAATGTAGGTACCTACAAAATTATGAATTACCCACATATTACTAACGTAAGCATTATTATACGTTTTGCTCCAAGTCGGGTAAAACAACGGGAATACAACAAAGTTGATAGGAAAATGATGAATGATTCATAATAATTAATAATATTGGTAGGTATATTGTAATGCAGCGAAATAATAAAATGGTCGGAGTTAATCCTTTTAGGGATATTATATGAGTCAACAACAAAGGTTTGTATGCTTGTTGTAGGAACTTACGTATTTGTAGATGTGTAATCAAATAAATACGTGTTTGGTTGGAACAATGAAGTAGGTATGGTATTTTTTATATGAGTAGGTACCTAGTTGTCTGTCAAACATAATGCTAGGGTCGCCACAAAACTCTCTTTTATACATTAAATTATGTATATTATAGGTAAAGCTTTTGTTAAAACAGCTGTCCCTTAATAATGTCTCTGGATATTTACTTTATTATGTAAGATTATACAAAAACTAATATCTAGTAACTAATTCCGCTGGATCTCTTTCTCCATCTTCAGGACGTATTAGACCCGCTGTCACTGAGTCGTGTTGAAGCGAAACACGTGTCGATTTCCTGTTGAGTTTCCTTGTTTGGGACTTGACAGAGAAGGAGATCCAGCGGAATTAGTTACTAGATATTTGTTTTTGTATAATCTTACAATGGATTTCCACAAGGTCACGTCCGATTCAATTAGTTTATTGTGTAATTCGACAGACGGTCCACAGAAAGTTAACAAACAGTCAATAAATTTTTTTACAATACTAGCTAACCCCGCGGCTTCATCTGCGTTTCCGAAGGATGTTACACTTTCCCCGGATCAAAAGTATCCTATATGTTAATCCTGGTTATAAACAGTCTATGTGGCAGTTTTCATCCTAATTCATAAAGTAGTTTATACTCGACACAGTAACAAAAAACTAAAAAAAATATTAGTAGCTGTTCCCCGCGGTTTCACCCGCGTTCCCGAGGGATGTAACATTTTTCCGCCACAAAAAGTATCCTATGTTACTTCCAATACCTCCAAGAATATGAGTACAAAGTTTCATGATGATCGGGTAAGTAGTTTTCGCGTGAAAGCGTAATAAACAAACTTATATTTACATTTATAATATTAGTAGGGATTAGGAATGCTTGCTCCTGATACAATCTAACTTTTATTGAGCATTATTAAACAACACAAGTTCATCCTTAGAATACATAAATAAAATACGCGTTTAAAATATTAGTAAGATTCTTGCTCCTGACAAAGACTAACTTTTACTGAGCATTTTAATAACAAAACTGTGATCAGAAATATCATACCCATTACAACTAAAGAAATGGTAAGGATGACTAAACTAACTAAATCTTGGAGTAAACAATGAAGCTTGTTAGTAATACAGCGACACAGAGCATTGGACTTCAGAGGCGTGTCTTGAGGTTTTGATGCAATCCCCACGCATCACGCCATGCGACATGCAATGCCATGCCTACCGATTAACCACCGTAAACCGTCACAATATTTACATAATACACACGTCTTGTTTGTATCCCCTCATTGTCGTAAGTACCGCAAGAGCACAAAGCAAATTTTTGACAAGTTTAATATCATTTAACCTGTTGTTTTACCCTCGTTGAAACCCATGCCCGAATGTTTGTTTTCACAAAATCCACAGATCTTAAATATATTATAATAAAAGAGTATATATATACTATTGGCCCCTACATCCATTTACTTTATATAGGTACATATTTAACAGCCTATAAAGAGCAGATAATAATAACAAAGAAAAGTTCCCAGTTAAAGATAAAAGTAAGCAATTAAACTTTAAAGAAAAAATTGTTTATACAAACACAATACAAATATACTTTATTGTTCACACCACAAAAAAGGATATTCAAAATACAATTTATATATATATACAATTTAGCAACATCAAATCAACATCATATATATTTATCATATATAGTTCAAAATAATTTTGATGGGCCAGTAGGTTTGGTGGGTGAGACCTTGACTACCACAACCGCAGGACACGATTCCCACCCAGGACAAACATTTGTGTGTATGAACATGTCTGTCATGTAAATATCTATATAAGTGTGTATTTAAAAAAGTAGTATTTATTATATCAGTTATCTGTTTTGTTTTTATTATAGGTACTATTATACTAAGGTAGCAAACAAGCTGACGTGCATCTGATGGTAAACGGTCACCGCAGCCTATGGACGCTTGCAACACCGTGGGTATCACTCGCGCGTGGCCGTCCCTGCAGAAATCTCATCACACCCTTGGTTCCATAGATACAAGGACTGCTTAGTTTGGGATAAGATGGCCGTATGTAAAGAATGTCCCAGGATATTTATTTTGAGAAGATAAAGTAGGTAACCTAAGTGTCTCCTTTATGATTAAATATTTGTGCATACGATCCGTTTGATGTAGGTAGTTTTGAATCGTAGTATTTACTTTTACAGTTAAAGTGACTTCATTCATGCAACTTATAGTTTATGACTTACCTCGCAAAACAACAATCACTATATATTTATAAAACAAAGCACCCCATCTCGTCTATCTGTCTGAATCCAGTGGGATTTGAAAATACTTTGTTTTACCATTTCATACGCCCAACTCTTGAGAAAGTTTATAATCACTACATAGTATAAAACAAAGATGCTTTCTCTGTCCCTATATCCCTATGTATGATTAAATCTTTAAAACTACGCAACGGATTTTGATAGAGTGATTGAAGAGGAAAGTTTTTAGGAATAATACATGTGACAACATACGGGAACGCGGGTAAAACCGCGGGGACAGCTAGTTATCTAATAAAAGAGGGAAGAAATCATGTCTGTTGTTTGGGAGCCACCTTCAAAATTTATTTTATTCTGATTTTTAGTATTTTTTTTTGAGCGGCAACAGAAATACATCATCTGTGAAAATTTCAACTGTCTAACTATCACGGTTTATGAGATACAGCCCGGTGACAGACGGACAGACCGACAAACAAGCTGAAAAACGGACAGCGGAATCTTAGTAATAGGGTCCCGTTTTACTCTTTGAGTACGAAACCCCAAAAAGTAAAAATGTAAGCGAAAACAAAGAACACGAGCGACGAGACTCGGTGAGTTAACCGCGAGGGCACAGCTGTACCTAGCTAGGTGTATATAGATATACAAGAAGAAGTAGTCTCTGTGAAGAGTATGAAGAGGAAATCTCTGTGTACTATCATATATAATCCTGAAGCCAACGCGAGCGATCCCGCGGGCTAAAGCTAGTAGAATATATAAAGTGTATACGTGACTGTACGTAAGTAACAAAACGATCGTTCAGTCATCAATTTAGTCACTTAGTTAAAACTTAAATGTATACAATATTATTGAATAAATAATAAAATGTAACAAAGGAAAAATTATTATCCTAATAAGGTATTGTAACAAAAATAATTTGTAGTATTTGATATTGTTCTTGTAAATACTTGTAGTGACGTATTTATTCGACTTTATAAGTTACACCTTACACTATTCCACGACTGACTCATAAATTATGGCAAAGCATGACATAAATAATAATAATAATAATATTTATTTGATAAGGCAACACAGAAACCGAAAAGTGTTAGTAAGATCTTAAACTATAAGAAGTAGTTAGAGCGAACATAATACTTAAAAGAGATATTGGTTTTCATCCTATGTGTGAGTTTCCACATCAGAGGACAATCCACTTTATTAGCTATCATATTTAATAAATAAATATCCCGGGACATTCTTTACACACGGCCATCTGATCCCAAACTAAGCAGAGCTTGTACTATGGAAACCAGAGCACTGATATACTACATATACTACTTTTTTATTTTTCTAATTACATACTTAAATAGATATTAAATAAATATCCCGGGACATTCTTTACACACGGCCATCTGATCCCAAACTAAGCAGAGCTTGTACTATGGAAACCAGAGCACTGATATACTACATATACTACTTTTTTATTTTTCTAATTACATACTTAAATAGATATTTACACCCAGACACAGAACAAACAAACATGTTCATGCACACAAATGTTTGTGATGGGTGGGAATCGCACCCGCGACCTGCGACTTGGCAGTCAGGGTCACTAACCACCAAGCCTTAGAATACTGTTGCTGGTCTCACGGACTCTTTCTAGCAGAGAGGCTATTTTTTGCACCAGACAGCATCGAAGCCATCAGTACGTGCATCCGCATACATTGATTATGCGCAGCAGAATCGTGGTAGTCGCAGCAGTATCCTAAATGCACTATTATATTGGACCCGTAGAGCATTGTAAGCCGAACCACAGACTCAGAGAGACTCAGCCGAATTCAGAGATGTGCAGTGTGCCTTAAACAGCGTTATCTTAACTGAATCGTACTGGACGTACCAAATATATCAACAATTGATACAATTAGAAATCATGGGCCCTAATTATGTCATACAAATTCATACTAAAAACTCCAAATATTTTTAACATCGCGCCTGCAAATGGCGATTTCAAGAAATACCATAAGAAGCACGTGACTTTTCTAATCCCACCGCATGACCTACATGTACTGATGTGATATCTCTTCCGAGGTTACAAACCACAATCAAACTTTTGTATCGAGAATGAGTAGTTTCAACGGTATCTGTCTGAGCGAAGAGCTAATTGATTCGTAGCCGCACCACGGCCGCCGCCGCCGCCCGCTGCGGTCACCGGTCGCCGCTCCTTGCCGCACACCCGCACCCGCAAAAATTGACAACATTGCGGTTATAGGGTCACGCGGATGACACAACTGTTGTGTAATTATGCCACGTGGTTTCTTTTGTGCGACTACCTTACTTACCTTAAGTAAAATAGTTCCAAAAATTAAAAACGCTGCCTTTTATTTAACTAAACACTTATGTTGAATACTGACAAATTATTAATGTATTACCACATAAAAGTGTAATTGTATACCAATAAACATTAGGACATTAATTAGTAATATAATTAGAATATCCAATTCTAATTCAATGAACTAAATTTCAGGGGTACAGATGTTAGTGTCATGTGGCGAGCAACAAGTGTCGCGAGTGTGGCGCGGGTGTACGGTGGCGACGCGCCGCAAAGCGTGCGGTTGTCGCATTTTTCCGCCCGCGAGCAGCGCGTCTTCGCGACGGAGGGCGGGGCCGCTCCGCCCTGTCGCGCACACGCCCACCCGTCTTAGGTTAACACTCAGAAAACTTAGACGCTATCAAATAACATTAATAACGCAACCACTAACAAACATATTAGCACAAACGTGTCGAATTACATTTAGCATTTGATAACAATCAAAACTCGTTAGTTACATTAATTAGAAAAGACGTTAACGACCAACATTTATTTGATATTACGAAATGATTTAATACTTATTGCTTTCAAAGCTATTTTGAAATTGGCATTATAATAAAAATATTAAAAGTATGTTGTTTCACTGAAAAGTTTATCGGTGTTCAAGAGTCAGAACTCTTATAGACGTCTCTTTCCACGCTGACCGCATATACCGGACCAAAAGAGTGAGATACGCAACTAACGCTTTAAAATGAAAAAGCTCATAATATTTCCCTTTCAACAAAGGAACTAAACAAAAATATTTAATGGCATAAAACTTGTGCGGGTCTCGCTCCAACGTTACCAGTATAGTATGCGTGCGAGCAAGAGGAAAACAACGCGCATTTTCCCGACAAATGAAGCGTGGCCAAACCGCAGATTGACCGCAGAGAATGGAGGCAGCGAGTGACAGAATGGCGGCGGTTCAGTAGTAGAGAATCGCGCGAGCAGCGAACACGCGCTCAGCCTCCGCCGCCGCCGCCACCGAGTGGCACGTTGACTCATCCGACACGACGCGACGCGACGCGCGGTAAATACCTGTGAGTGGCGAGGACGCGGGATATTACGTTAACAAACAAGCTGTTTGCAAAAAATATTACACACGCCAGAGCCTGCGTTGACGCGCGGGGAAACATTGTGAATAATCGAGTGCGACCAGCTGATGTTGACACATCGTGCGACATCTGAGCGGCACACGCGCAACTTGCGCTGATCTTCTAAGAAAATCGGCCGGAACTCTTGATGATTGCCGACATTCGGATAGTTTATCGCAATAGCCCAGGAGGCTCGTGACTCATCTAAAATGACGAAAGTTAAGTTGAAGAAATCTCCAAGGCCTCTAATAACTTTGAACTAAAGTGCGCGTTAACTCTGAATTAAGGAAAGGGTTACAACAAATAATATTATATTGCCCGCACACGTACAAGGACACTTTTATGTGCAGTGTTCGAAAGTGTTGAATGGACTTTAAACAGACTAACAATAATACAAACGTTTATTATGATAGTATTGCAAGCTACTCTCGAGACTGAATCTAGAATAAAAATCCAAAGATCACCTAATCACTAGTTAATTAACGCGCAAACGCTAACAAAATACTCACTTGCTCATGTTTGGTACCTTTGCGTAAACTATTAACTAAATAAACAAGCAGTTTTCGTTGTCATACAAGAGTGTATTGGAAACTCTTGAACCGTTGCTAAGCACTGACACGTCTGAAACTCATTGAAGAAATAAACGAAAGGAAATTCCAGCGGTCACGCACCTAGAGCCCTATCTTGCCGAAATTAGAATAATAAAGTGACCTTGACACGAGCGACAATTCCATCGTGACGTGTCCATCGCCGCTCCAGTGCGACCGGTTTCCGAGCTTGGTTGAGAGGAACAGCGTGTGTAGTGTGATGTTGTGAGGATGCATTTACCGTATGAGTCGCGGGGCCGACGGCGCCGAGAGATGGCTGAGCTGGAGCCCTACTGGCTGCAGTCCATTGTGGATGATGCTCTTGCTGAATACCCTGATCTCGGTAAGACAGACTCTAATTACTCGCACTAACAACATCAGAATTAAAATACTACGTCTCTCAGTCTCCAGTTACTGTAGTAAATAGGTACTTATAATAGAAGTATTTATTCAAATAGCGTTGACAAAATATTTGATTTGCTAGCTTCTTGAATGAAAGATTTTTTTTATTAACTACAAATATACAACAAGTATTTGCCGACAAACAAAAATAATGATAACACTTGAAATTTTAGATAAAACCATATCCAAGTAAAAGACATCAACGCGGTTCGAGACGATAATATTTTATTTTCAATATTTTGTATTAGTTAATTCTTTAACAATGTTATATGATAATATATATAATAATATATAATAATATATCATCAAAAAATCTAAATAGCTGAGTATAATTAAGTTTATCATCAGTAAAAAGGAGACGTATCATCTCATTATAAATTCTTATCAATGACTATGCATAAATAAATGTTATCGTTGAAATACTGACAGATCAAAATTACCAAGTTTTTAATACAATAAACAGTCTTGGAAGTTCCTTCCTGAGAAAAAATATACCTAAAAAATTCAAAAAACCAGACGACACTTGAACTCATTTTTTGTAATGTGCGATATGAACTCGTAGGCATCCGATAATAAATACTTGAGGATTTTAATCTATGTAAACAATTATAGTGTTTTATTTAGAATTTTTATTTTATATTCTTAAAAATATTGGGGCATAATCATAGCTACTGATCAGGAAATAAACTAACTATATTACTTTAAACCATACTTAAAAATATAATGAAATATTATTCTGATCCAAACACATTGGACCTTTTTCCAAATACAAAAAGAAAAACAATTTTTCTCCTATCATAGTTTTTATAATAGTTCTCAAAATCACTTTAAAATAATCAGTCAAATCTTTTAGTAGTATTGTCTAAAGTGATTGACATATTCGAATTAGAAAATACGTATCGTTTTTTAGCATTGGAAATAACGTGTTTTTATCAAACGAACTAAAGAACACAGGCTGAAGTTGAACTTTGTGTCAATTGGATCGACCTTTGTCAGCCTTAGTCTAAGTTTATAGAGATAGACTTGACTCATAGAGGTAAATATATGAGTCGGCTGTGCCCCTGGTGTTCCAAATGTCCATAGGAGGCGGTGACCACTTACCATCAGGTGGACCGTCTGCTTGTTCGTCGGCTCAAGGAGTATAAAAAAAATACCTAGCAACACTACAATTATAACCGTGAAACAATTTAAGTTAATTATTTAGTACACGGACCCAATCATACATGGAGTACTTTTAACACTGTGCCCTATTTAATTTAATAATATTTAAAAAACTTCATGTTTGAAAAACGTGACATTTGATATCAAATCTAAAGTTTTGGCAAAGTTGAATAAGAAAAGTGATGTAGGCCTAAGTTAAAACTCAATATGCCTTTACAATTCCGCATTTTGCATTATTTGTAAAGTGCTTCTGTTTCAGTTGATAATAAATAACATACTATAAAATTTACTAAAAGTGCTTGTGCTGCCCAGTAACTCTCCAATACGATAAAGATGTTGCCAGAAGTCTGGCGACATTAAAAATGGTAATTCATAAAATACAACATGCCTACCAACCTCAGTACCAGTAGAAAGAATTTTGAGCAAAGTTTTATTCAACAAAAAGTATTTATTTAAATTAAATATTTTGAAAATACCTATTTCGCATTTAGTATTTAAAATAAAAAAAGCAAAACCATTTAATATTTTGCATTGGAAATAGTAAATTAAAAAAGTATTAGCATTTTGTTTTTAAATACTTTTGGTAAACCATTTCGTACATCTCTGCAAATAATCTTATGCCAATCTATAGGAAGCTTCTGTTATGGTATCTTACATACTTATATATCTTATCGAATACACATCTAATTAGATATATACAATAATATACAGGGCTGGCAGCCATATTTGTGCACACAAATGCTTGTGGGAATCAAATGTCAGGTTATTTAAACATACACACCAATCTGACATCGAACCTCGGACCTCTAGGATCCAACCAAGGTTTATGCCACTCGACCCATGAGGCGATTATAATGCATACATTTTAAAATAGACGGAAACAAAAAGCTTGCAATATACAATAGCGTAAGAAAACTTTGATTGTAAATTTCATATATTTTTAAATTTGATTCTAATAGACAGAATCAAAAGTTTGTAAATAAAATTATAAATACACTCTTTAACAACTAGCTTTTGAAACTAGCACATTGTGCAGCCTTATACTAAAATAAGTAAAAAATAATATGCGGATATCTATAATAAAAGTTATTGTTAAATTTAGAAGAAGTAAGCCTCTTTACAAAATGAACGCCTAAAGTTTAAATCATTTCTGAAACTCTTAAATTTTCATAATCCTTTAGCTACTGTTAAATAATACTACCAATTGAGATTTTGTAGGTCATAATTATGAATAAAATTAATAAGATATCTAACTACAATTACGTGGTAGGAATACCACATAGTAAATCAGATATTGGCGACGCTTATTAGGATTGCTTGGTGCACAATAGAACATTAGGTCCGACCCGATATTAAATCACTCATTGCTAATGGAAATCGGAATGTCATATCCGTACCCAAAACTTTCGTATTTCTTCGTTATTTTAATGAGAAATGCAGTTTAATTTAATGATTTCTTTTTTATTTAGATTTTTATTTTTACTGGGTTTTCTTGGCATGCGACTTTTTTTTATTTTGTTTTTGGAATCCATTGCTCCCATACGATGAAAAACTCACTAAAGTTTCATTGCTATCGAATAAATCATATTAGAAAAGGGTGGGTAGAATAGGAGATGTAGGGTACAAATATACAAGCATACATTTTTATTAATGGTCTACAAAACTGGAGGTTCTCAAATTCTACAAATAAATATTAATGACAAATTGCAGTGTGCACCGACTTTCTAGCCAAAGACCTTCAAAAATGAGTTGAAATAAATTAGATACTATTTATATAATTAGAATGAGGATCGAATACAGTTTGCATGAAAATAAATAAAAATAAGAAAACGCGTATTATAATTACTGTAGGCACATACCTACCTATGTTCTTTTTATAGCATGAAAACAGTTTTTCAGTGCTGGTAATACTTTCAGAATATCTATACAATGGTGTCCACTTAATGTCCGAAAATGTACTACATTACTGCCTGACGAGGTTACACGACACAATAATAAGTATTTAATCAATGTTAATTTTATTGCTTAAAAATAGTTCACTTAATTTTTTAAAGCCAGATTTGTTTATTTGACTTCGCGATCTACTAATGCTAGCATGTTATAAAAGTACCTAATTTTAAAATAAGGACGGTGTACAACTATCTTTATTTAATATTTAAAGCAATTTCTAAACATCAATAAATACACCTATTAATTAGGTATAAGAATATCAATCTAGTCAAAAATTTCGTGTAGTCTATGGATTGATCCAGAATGAAATAAAGTACACAATAATCCCAGAAATAACAATCCAAAATCAAATGTACGATAATTTCTGATTGCAATTTCAATCTTAATACCACTAAACAAGGCCTATAAATACAAACAAATAACTGATAAATCAGTAGGTGCTACAATGATTTGCAATAATTACAGTGCGAGAAACTGCCGGCGTTAGGGCGGTTGCACATCGGACGGTGTAAAAGCACTCGTTGTAATGAGCTCATTCAATGCAGGCTAATGAGGTCAGGGGGTTGTTATAATACTGACTCTATGTACTTATTGATTATAATCAGTATGCCGGTTGTGGGGATATTTTGTATATTATATTATTTTTATTGTAGATAACAAGCAAAATTCTTTTTTATTCTTTACTAGCGACCCGCCCCGGCATCGCTCAGGTGCAATGTAGATACAAATACATATAAACCTTCCTCTTCAATTACTCTATCTATTAAAAAAAACCGCATCAAAATCCGTTGCGTAGTTTTAAAGATTTAACCCTTAAATGCGCGAATTTTGTTATTGATTTAAAATATTATTTTTTAATTATATTAGGTTTTAAGATGTACCGAAAAAATAGTTAAAAAAATTATATCGACTTACACCCACTGAAAATTTAAAAAAACCGTATGTTGCATATCTGCAACAGTGCGCACTTATAGGACAATACCATGTATGGTAAATTAGGTGAAAATTAAAAACTCAAAATGAATACATAAAGTTATTTATTTATTTATTACTGATGAAATTTATAGAAACAATTATTGTCTCTATTGTAGCTCAAGCTCACTCTGCATTTCTCGCAGTATGTAAACGTGTAGCCCTTACAATTCGGGTATTTACACCGGGCTCGATCCCCCCATTTTTGCCAGTGGTCGATTTTATCTTGGCGGACATCTTTAGGAGGTACAGTTTGTGCTTGTCCACGCTTCTTTTTCAACTGCAATTCAGCTTCTAAAGATGAAGAGCTTGGGCGGCCCCTTTTTGTACCATTGCTGTGTAGGCCAAGATTACATAATGCATTGGCCAGCTCTAGTCTAAATTTACATAGATTCATAAGTGTAGTATTGGGTCTGGTCTGTTTTAGAGTTTTTTTGTACATAAGCCAGGAATTTACAATGGTCACGTCTAAAAGGTGGAAAAACAAGCGGGTTGTCCACTTTCTGCTTTTACGAGTAATGTGGTACCTTCCAATGAAACTGTCAAGCAGATCGACTCCTCCCATATGGGTATT
This sequence comes from Habrosyne pyritoides, assembly GCA_907165245.1. Lineage (NCBI taxonomy): Eukaryota > Metazoa > Arthropoda > Insecta > Lepidoptera > Drepanidae > Habrosyne > Habrosyne pyritoides. The sequence goes on along the minus strand of OU015600.1, from coordinate 4,600,732 downwards.
ATAGTCTTTTATTACGTTAGGACAATTTATTTGTACCCGCTGTTTCGTTGCCTTATCATACCTCGAAATAGTAGTCACAGGAAAGGCTCCGGTATAGGTTGACAGCAAAGTAACTGGTTTATTATCTTTCCATACTATTGCACTGATGTCGATACCATCGACATTGGCAACCTGTTCCTCATGGTGTCCCCTTGGTACTGTTCTTTTCATCAGCGTCTTCTTATCTGGCAGTTTATTATTTGGGATACGATTAGACTGGATAGTTCCCAAGGAATATATTCCTTCTTTTGCAAGATAAGTGACCAAGGGCACAGATGTGTAGTAATTATCGAAGTAAATTATGTGGTTTGCACGTCTTGGAACAATACGCATTAGCCGCACAACTGTGTTACCAGTTGGTCCTAAATCTGGTTCGCCATTTCCGAGAGGATTCTTATCACTGCCAGTATAGACCTCAAACTTGTGTGCAAATCCATAGACACTACATACCAAGAAAAGCTTGAATCCCCATTTATGTGGTTTATTGGGGAGGTATTGTTTCATGTAGTGACCTTTTTTAGTAGCAAACATTTGTTCATCCAAAGATAAGCGTTGTTCTAAAGGAATAGCAGCATAGTTACTATTTAGATCGTCAATTATTGGTCTAATTTTGTGTAATTTGTCGTGATTAGGATGGTCCTGAGGTAAGTGAGTGGTATTATCATTGAAATGTAAAATCGAACAATTTTTTTCAAAATTCTTCTGAGTCATGGTTGACTTTATAGGTTCATAGCCATATTGAGCTGACCAGTATAACCGGAAGTTTGGAAACTTTGCAATAGAAGAATAAATTAGAAACCCAGGGAACTTATTGAGATCATTGCTAGTGATAACAAATGGATTGGAAAGATTTTTCTGGGTAGAATACAAATTACTCTCTGCCTTGATCTTATCCCTCAGTTCTTGAGAGAAAAAGAAAGAAAAAAAAATGTACGGCGTCTCTAATTCTAACATGCTGTCAGGATATTGCAGTTGATGAAAATTTTGAATATTATCAATGGTGGTGAGGTTTGTGCGTCTCCACGTTACACGGCCTTGTCGTGGACGAGCTGTCCCATTCCGTTGACCAGAAATCTGTGGCGTTTCACTCAAATTTTCTAAAATTGGGTCATTATGATTATCAAAAATAAGAGGTGGATCACCAGTACTACTTTCCATAGGAATATCCATATCTTCAGCAAATTCTTCATCTACTAAATCAGCCAATAACTGACGATTATTCTCGAAGTAAACTTCTTCATCATCCTCTTCTCCTGCAGAGGATTCCATATCATCCTCAGACTGGTCCAGGTTCTGGAGGTAGTCCTCAATAACTTGATCATTCAGCCTTCTCGCCATTCTAGAAAAAAATACAATTAGACTTTAGATAAAATACGGTAAATATATCACTCAAAAATGAAATTTCTATGAAAGTAAATGCGCAATGTTGCACTTATGCAACAAACGGATTTTGAAGAAAAAAGTATATCAAACAATGGAATTTCCATAAAATTATTTATTTATTTTTCTTTTGATATTATAAGTAATATAAAAATAAAAAAAACAAACAACACTTACCTTATAGAATTATAAAACAACTGAATAACAATTTTACACTAATTGCTTTTTACGTTTACCCACGCCCGCGATATTATAAATTGTGATTATGAAGTTTAGAAATTTGCAATCGACCCGCCAATCGAACTGTCAAAATAAATATAATTGTCATCTATAATCTATGGTAGTTTACATTCGGATACACGAAACGAAATCTATCAAATCTTTTGAATATTCGATATGTTGCAGATATGCAACAACGCGTGTTTAAGGGTTAAGCATAGATAGGGATATAGGGACAGAGAAAGCGACGTTTTTTATACTATGTAGTGATTGTGACAGTCTTGAGACTGTGTTGCGATTTAATGTAGATTGAATAATAATGTGTGAAACCATTTTTTTAATGAACAACACAATGATTTGAAAATAAATATTGTTTTAATGTTTAGAAGACCGTATCTATATGACCATATTTGTAAGAAATTATTTTACAACATTAACTGTTGAAGCTTTTCCTAATATAATTTTCTGCTGAGGCTGGAAATTACAGAATACGTCATGAGTATAGCATATAATATACCTACTACTTCAATCGTTCAGTGTTCACAAATGATCTTACAAATTCTCGCGTTATAAAGTATACAATTTGTTATTCTAGGGCATACTATATATATGCCCAAAGTATGGTACAGATGGTGGTAAATGTTTAATGAAATGGAACACACACACTTTGCCATATTACTTGGCATGAAAAATATTAAATTCATTACAAATAAACATTTAAAATTAAAATTATTAGACACATTCGATTACACTAATTCTATACAAAATAAGTTGTAGTACGCATGACACATATCAGTAAATAATAACAATAATTTCAAACACAAACGAATAAAAATGTCAAATGAAGCAAAAAAATCATCTAAATCTATTTAGTAATTTGACATGATCCGCACAAACTATCACATTATTATTTAGTTGGATGGATAGCTACTAGAAGAAAATAGAAATAAAGAGAATCCTAAAACTGCATATTGTTAGTCTAGTAGCAAAATATAAATTAAAAGAAGAAGACACGTCAACAAGTATTTCAACCCACGAAAAGCTTCGACGCATCCGCCACATGGACCAAAACCCTTTATCACGCTCTAACCGCACTCCTTGCCCGCAGTATGCCGCACTTTGCGGCTCTATAATTTGTACATAGCCTTAGCTTCCGTAAATAGAGAAACCACATTAACACTATTAATGTTTTTATAATACCACGCCCGTTACATGGTGATTTTTGTGACATTCTTTCTAATTATACTGCAACCGGTGTGACCACATCTTTATGATGTTTATTGAGGTGATTAGCATGTTATGAAATTACTGCAGTTATTTATTATGTATTCTTTTTTTTCTTGATGTTACCTTTTTGCCTATACATTTATAGGAAGGAAAGAGATACAGACTAACTATGGAATAAATTCTATTTTATTATGATTTAAAATAATAAGTTTTTCTTTCTTTCTTTCTTTTTAAATTAGGGCGCGAATAAATAAAAATCCATCCAGGGACATTATTTTCGCTCGGTCATCTGATCTAAATTAAACAGTGCTTGTACTATGGAAATCAGATAACTAATATACTATATGTAGCATAACCTTTCTATTTTTTCTCATTATATAGTTAAATAAATGTACACCCCGTCACAGAAAAAAACTGACATGTCCATACAAAAAAATGCTTGTCTTGGGTGGGAATAAAACCAAGACCTGTGGCGTGGCTGTCAGGGCCTCTAACCACCAAGCCAACTGGCTCATCTTTAGTATAGGTACTTATAGTTCTTTAACGACGGAAATCTCTTTATTATAGGAATTTGTTACTTAAAATGTAGTTCCTTGCATGCATTAAAAGCAATAATTTATTTCGGCCTGGGGCTCGATACTGTATGGAAAATGACACTAGCTCGAGGGTGTTCCGACACGTCCTCTGCTCTGTCTCTGTCGCTTACTGCGTTAATACTACTAATCACGTGAGAGGTAAGCTCTCCGAGGCCTCCGTTAATCGGCTCGCCGACGAAGTTTGTAGTAGCTGAATAAGGTGGCTGGTTTCGTGAAAATTGTTTTAAATTTAAGCCTTCAATTTTACCTATTTTTACCAATTAGTAACATACCACGCGATAATAAAGTATTGTTATTTACGATTATAGCAATAATAATATTGTGGGAATCGAACCCGCGACCTGCGACTTGGCAGTCAGGTCGCTTACCACCAAGCCAGCTGGCCTGTCAATTTATTTTAAATAACCTATAATATGTTTAATCACCAGCTGATTATATTAATATTAATATTACATGGTTCCTGGTCTTTTGGAGTCAAATTTCGCTTGTCAAATGTGTAATTTAAAACATAATACCACAGCGTTGTAATTTCTACGAACAAGGAAATGCAATACATGAAATAATCAGATCAAACCTGCTGTAGAATTATTAGCCGATAGCAGTAGGGATACAAGATGCAAACTTTGGCAATAGGTTATTCCTGATTATATATCAAGGGTATTATGTTAGTAGCTACAGAGTAGTAGCTTCAGTAACTTTAAATTTGACTTTCATAAGTGCCTTTCGTGGGCTTGGTTGGTTTTGATTTTTTTTTAAGACCAACCGCCTACGTTTAAAACTGTTACCTGGTATGCCTAGACTGAATCAATGGCAAGATATTATTGGTACATTTATGACCTAGAATTATTATGATTACTTTGTCTGTGTATTTCTAGTATGCACAGTTCATATCATCCCCCTTATTCAACTACGTTAGTGAGCCGGCGGAACGAGGCGTCGCAGAACCTTTCACGTGATTGCTTAGATAGAGCACTACGAAACATCCTCGAGCTAGTGTCATTTTCTTTACTGAATCGCACCTTAATTTGTCCTTTTAGGTTTACTTTTCTTTACAAATTTTACAAATAGACTTTATTGTTTACAGTAAGAACGGGTAGTCCAGACTACATGTGCTCAATGCTGCCGCAACACTGGCGGTCGAACAAGACGCTACCTGGCGGCTTCAAGGTGGTAGCCCTGGGGGACGTCCTCGATGGAACCCTGGTCACCGTCAGGGCGGGCAACGACGAGAACTGCTCCGCCGAGCTGAGGAACAACTCAGCTGTTATGAAGAATAGAGTGGCCAAGTTTAATGACTTGAGGTTCGTCGGGAGAAGTGGGAGAGGTGAGCTGGTTTCTATGTCAATTTGGTTACTATAGATATTTATGTTCTTGATTGGTATGACAATTTCAGTAATACCAGAATTATAGTTTTTTTTTTTTTTTTATTTATTTACTTAAGTTATAACATCCTTACAGTTTACACCAATTCGACACTATAACTAAATTACAATAAGTTATAATTAAAAATCTTTACAAATACTACTATAATACACTATATACCTACTAGTTTACAAAAATCTATTTATATTAGGTACATTCATTTAGGTATATTATTGTTTATATATTAATAGATAAGCCTTCCCAAATACTCTATATATTTTTAGCTAGGTACGGTATCTCGGTTTCACCGCGTCTTCGAGGTATCTTATGTACCCAAGATAACATAGAAGGATATAGTATAGATTATCATAAAAATGATTCAAATCGGATGAAAACCTTCGGAGATTATCTTCTACAAAGTAACAAACCTACCCTCTTTATTATATTAAATACTAGCTGGGCCCTGCGGCTTTGCCCGCTTTCAATCCTGGTTATAAACTTTCCTCTTGAATTACTTTATCTATTGCTGAAAACTGCATTAAAATCTGTTGTTTAGTTTACGATTCTATGAAGACAAACATTCATTTTTAACCGACTTCAAAAAGGAGGAGGTTCTCTTCGTCTTTATTATTTTATTTTTTTTTCATGTCTGTTAGCTCATAACATTCGACTGGGCGAAGCGATTTTATTATACATATATATACAGAAGATATAGATAGATGTAGTACATTAAAAATTCTCTAATACTAAAGAGTTTGGAAGGCTAATCGTCTGCCAGTCTCAAACAATAAGTAATGGTAAATAGTTACTTTATAGTTGTATCTTTAATTATATACAATAATACTATAAATCAAATGTCGACAGTCAATAAAATCAGTAATCGGGTTATTAAACAGTCGGTGGACGCAAATCACGGCCGCCCGCCCGCGCTTCGGCAGACTAACCAATTATTATCCACCTCGACTAATAGTTATCCGGCTACTGCAATCCAGGGCCGAGATTAGAATATAACTGTTACACTATATCATACACAACTTTCGAGCAACTGCACGTCATCATAATGATTTCGTAAACACAAATCTAGAATGATTCAGAGCTTTTCGCAATAAAAAGCATGTAACAGCAAGTCATTAAAATTTCATAAATGTAATATTAAATTAAAACTTGGAATGATTAGATTTGGACTTATGGAATCGATATCCGTTTTCTTGTAATGTAACTTTTTGACGCAGTTGTAGTAGCTGAGAAAAATATTTTGCAGTGTATCATACAGATAGATAATCCGATAGATATTCGGTTTCCATTTGTCTTTATTTATTATTAAAAAAAAATCTATCCTCTTTTATAACCGAAACCCTAAAAAGTCCCTAGAGATCTAGAAACTTAGAATTGAAGAGCGGAGTCTTCTGACACAAGTATTCCTGTACTTAAAAGAAGGTCACAACCATAATTTTAAATTGTAAACCTTGGATACAGAAATAAAAAAAATATTTGAAAAAAGAACTAATATTTAATAAGCTACTAAATCATAAATAGTGTTCATAAATAAATAAATTACTGCACTAGGTATAATGTGACATTTGTATTTATAATTAAAAATTGTTTTCAAATAAGTAATGTTTTCATGAACCATACTATTACTCCGAAACGACATTACGTTTCCAGTTTAAAGTTACAATAAATAAACCCTAGGTTCTTTACTTATAAAATGCCAATCAAATTCCAACAACAAACATGTATTTCCCATCTCAACATACAGTTCCCAACGGTTTCAAAAAAATACACAATCACGTCTAAAGAAAACACAAACTATCACAAAAAAACCGATGTAAAATAAGTCCCGCGATATGTCATTGAAAAAAACGGGAAAGTAAAATAATGACGAAATCTATACGATCGATGACGAGTCATGATTCGGACTAGACCGTGCGGACCGGTTTTCCATTCATAGTCATCGCTTATTTAATAATACAACGTCATTATACGATTATTTGTAGAACAAGCTATTTATAAAATGATAATTACAATTGTAATTCGCTACCTAACAGGTTTTTCCGAGATTATTGAAATTATAACTTATTGACGTAGATAAAAAAACACCTTTTAAAGTGAACATGCTGATTTACATTTTGTTGCCAATGCATATCTTCATTTGGGTATACAGGGTACGCATAGTTTTAAAATGATAGAGTAGTGTTGTTGTAACTTGAACTCTAAAGGTGTAGCAATAGGATCTAAAATTAATGTTCTAAGAAATACCCAAAGGAGGTCATATGTCAAGTTCTAATAACAAAGCCTACAACTACCTCCTTTACTTAGTAAAGAGGTTAGTAATCAGTTTAGAATAACTAAAGAGATTTAATAGGCCCGATAAAAGCGTTATAGAATAATGAACCCTATACAGTTATAATAAAGTTCATTATAAAATTAACCTTTGGATCAAGAGATGAACTTTGATTTTATTATGAATCAGATCGAGTTTTATCAGATCTCGACAGCTTTAGTCGAGTGAAATTGAGACACTTTACGCATATTAATCTATTAACGGGCCAGTTGGCTTGGTTAGAGTCTCTGACTGCTACGCGACAGATCGCGGGTTCGATTCCCATCCAGGACAAACATTTGGGTGCATGAACATGTCTGTTTTTTCTGAGACTGGGTGTAAATATCTGTATAGACCAGTATTTTGAAAAAAGGTAGTATATGTAGTACGTCAGATGTCTGGTTCCATCAGGCTCTGCTTGCTTAATTTGGTAAAAGATCGCCGTATGTAAAGAATATCCCAGGTTATTTATTATAAATCTGTTAAATATTTATAATATATATATATATATACAATACAATATATATTTATTTACAATACCTGTTTAACGAACCGTTATTTAAAAGTCAATAAATTATGCCTAAATGTTAATATCAAATGAATTTTATATTAAATAAGTAACCAAACCCGATATCGGTCGGTCAAACTTTTTGTTTGGTTTAATTTGGTTAATTTTACCGATACAATATTTTATCAGATAGTATTACATCGAATATGAGTAAAAGGAGAGCGAATTATTATAATGGAAATTAAAATAATAATCGAAGTAACCTGGTCTTAAATATAAAACAGGATATATGAAAGAATTTTTTTAAACCGAGTAAACTATGATTGCATATAAAAATAGCTTTAATCCTGACTTTAATAATTTGAGAAGTAGGTATTACTGACACTAACACTACTTATACTTTCTAAGCCTGAAATACCTGACATCCAAATTAACACTTTCGATGGATACCTACTTTGTATGCTTATTTAAAGAAATCGGACTAGTCTGGACCTACCCACAAAACGACCCAATTCCAAACCGCTGAAGCTAGAAACGTAATAATCATATCTAATGAATTCGTGCATGTTTATGTAGTTTATATATAAGGTATATGTGTAGTTTAAGTATAATAGTTTAGCTAGATTAAGTTCACATTAAATTATTTATTATTATTTCTGTACATCTACCATGATATCTCTGCATCACCCAAAGGTCAGCTGGTAGAAAATGCCTAAGGCATTAAGTCCACCTTGTACATGTTTCTGTACGAAGTATAAATAAATAAATTATTACCGAAGCCAGTTGGCTTGGTGGTTAACGCTCTGACTGCCGAACCGAAGGTCGCGGGTTCGATTCCCACCCAGGACAAACATTTGTGTGCATGAACATGTCTGTTTGTTCTGTGTCTGGGTGTAAATATCTATATAAGTATGTATTTAGAAAAAAAAAAGTAGTATATGTAGTATATCAGTTATCTGGTTTCCATAGTACAAGCTCTGCTTAGTTTGGGATCAGATGGCCGTGTGTAAAAAATGTCCCAGGATATTTATTTATTACTGAAAAATATCCACGAAAATGCTAGTCAAAAACCAACGTAAGTTTAACCTTTAAACAGTGCATTTAGCTTGCTTAATATAACAGTAATATTTTTAACGGTTTACTAACGAATAAAGGAAAACTAAACGATCACGCGATTAAGGCCCCGTTCCACCAAACCCCCTTTATAAACAAAATAATCGTTTGCGGTGAGGGAACGCAGTTTCTAAATCACGAATGTGAAAATATGCATTTGTGATGCCGTTAACTGGTGACTGTCGTGTCATCGCATCACCGTTTTAACAGACAATTTGTTAAATAATAGAAAATGAATTGTGAAAATATTACTTTGAGTCGTTGGGGTTTGTTTTTCAATATAGAAACCACAGTTGTGTTGCCACAAGTAAATTACGGGTAAAATGTCGTATTATTTCATATATTCAAAAATTTTCACGTTAAATAAGATATTACCTAGCAATAAATTGTGACGACAAAAATCGTATTTAACTTTTTTTAAAAGCTCTCGTATTAATTATATAAGAATATTATAATTTGCAGAAAATGGTCAGTATAAGGTCTTAAAGCTATTGACAGTTCTCACATTTCACCAGAAGCTGGCATACTAAATTTTATTATAAAACCATGTCATATTTTTAATCAAGCCTATCCTATCATCGATTATTTGATCCCCATAACTCAATAGTTATAATTGCCTTGAACCGTTTACTTGCAACACTGTTCCTAGGGTTTTCCTCGTAAATCTATTAATTTTGAAGAAATCTGTATATATTATATCCATAGTATGTTTAAACAAAATTGCAAATCATCGTCATATCGTCATCAATGCAAATGCTACGTTCCACGAAAAATCGTACGGTTTTACCAACCTTTTACGACATGAATATTTTATTTAACAACAGTTTATTATTATTTTCCTTCCAAATTAAAGTGAAATGAGTCAGAAACTAAACAAAATAATAAGGAAATTGTACAATTTCCCGATATCTTCATTTCAGTATTTATTTAAAAAAAATAGATCATGGCCATTCTAACTAATATTATAAATGCGAAAATAAGTTTGTTACGCTTTGACTGAATCGTTCTTGGGAACATTTGGCACCCACATATAACATTTAAAGGAACATAGGCTTTTTATTCCGGGAACGCAGATAAAACCGCGGAATCTGTGCACATTCTTCTATAGATATCACAGATCGAATTCAAGAATAAAGAAGTCAATGTTTGCTATCACAAACTCCCAAAAGTACTCCAAAAAGTTGAAGAATTTGGTAACGACTTAAACTTAACAAAATACGTAGCACATCACTGGTGCGTTTATTTATTTTCATATGAACCACTAGGTGTATATTATCCATTATTAAAGTATCCACAATCTCCACAAGCAGACAAAACTAATCCCCGCGATTAGTGAATAGCATTTTAGTTTTTTATACCACATGGGCCCACAAAGAAGTAGACGGTCCACCGCGAAGTCACCGCGGTCCATTAACATTTGCAACACCAGGGGCATCGTCAATGCGCTGTCGTCCCTGAGACGTGAAGTTCTTAAGTCTCTTGTGCCTGTAATTCCACCAACCCCCTTACCTTTCTAGCTGAAATACATGTGTACTACTGCTTCGCGGAGGAAGTGGGTAAGGTAGTATTTACTTCCCCGGGCGAATTCAGCACTATAAGCTCTAGTGCTCTAAAAATAGACAATTACAAAAATGCTAGATACTTTCACACCAGCAGACATATAGAATGCCAGTTCGGGGGAGATCGGGACAAGTCGGATTTTAATTTCCAAACCGCAGGCGGCCGTAAACGACGTTCGCACTTTACTGTTCCATTGTTATGCATGTGCAGGCGCAGCCGCCGCCATTACAGGCCCACATGCACCAATATGTGAGAAGTAGTAAAATCACAGAGATCGTTTTAACGGACCTCTGCTGGCCTCAGTGGAGGACTCGTACCTAACTGATGGGATACTTTTACATAAGCCGACAGCGATGGCCGACTAAAATTGTCATATGTCGTGATTCATTCAAAGGTTTTACGTTTTAAAGCAAAGCATCTAGGAATCGCTTTGGCATTTGTGTGGTTTAGCTGTATGTGGCTCGATGATGACCAAAGATGGGTATGATTCCAGGATCAAATTATGTTTTAAAAATGATCTTCAGTCCCTGGATCATTTCATGATTGTTCATTACATTCGATTATCCAACATCTTCAGTGAAATATATGTGTAGGGTACCTATTAGTGTAGGACCCGTTTGGAATGATCAGCATCTGTTATATAAAAACTTAATATTATGTAATGCCAAAAGTTTGAGAGAATGGATGTTTGTTACACTTCACAAAAAAGCTACTAAAGTGATTTGGATAAAATTGCAACATAGATAGTTTATAAACAGGATTAACACATGAGATACTTTTCCACCCCGGATTATGATATATCCCTTGACAACGTGGGATAAATATGTAACTAGCTGTCCCCTGCGGCTCACGCGGATATTTTTATTATACTTATACAAGTTTTCTTCTTTGTGGAGATAACTTCAACAATGCATCCCTCCAATTCCCTGGTATTGCAAATTCCATAGACTGCGTTATCAACTAACCATAAGGACTGTCTGGCTGCTTGTCAACGTCGAGTCTTGAGTCGCCACAAGATCCAGCTTCACGACAATTCAGGTAACCCCTGCGATGCTAGATAATGCATGATACTATAGTGAGGTGTCGAAAAAATGTACGGCTGTCACCCGCAGCATAACCACACGTACATAGGAATATTTCCAATACTAGGTATGAATGAAGTAGATCGCGTATTATGTCGCTTTTTGACCGCCGATATCATTATTTTTTTGTCCAGCTTTAACCTAAAACGTCGCACTAGGTACTATAAAAAGGTATTTAATTCAACTCTCTTTCATTAGAACATTAATTTATTCGCATATCAAAATCAAGTCAAACTGGTTACGATAATAGATACCTAATTATGTCGCTTTAAATATCTTTAGGTACTATTAAATACTTGCTCAGTTATTAATTTGCAATATATAAATTTCCATATAATCATCTAATTTTGTGATATAATTGTTCCATTGTCCTCAATAAGTTGTTAGTTTGGTTATTTAGTGATACCTAATATTCTGTCTGGTTCAGTAATTTTATTAACAACTAGCGACTCGCCCCGGCTTCGCTCAGGTGCAATGTAGATACTAATACACTCTATCTATTATAAAAACCGCATCAAAATCCGTTGCGTAGTTTTAAAGATTTAAGCATACATAGGGATATAGGGACAGAGAAATCGACTTTGTTTTAACTATAAAACATACTAATATAGTGTACATACTAATGTAGTGTTCCGGTTCCTCCGCCTTCCCGAAACAAAAAGTATCCCATTAAAAACCTCCGTGAGCAAAACCTTCTGCTCAACAAACAGACAACTACTGAAACTCACTTCCCCTTCGTTATATAAGTGAGAATAGCAAGTAGTAAAGATTCAACCTCTGAAACATGCTGACTCTATTCATTTTCCAAAGATCACCTTCAAGCTATACAGAGTTACGTTTTGTGAATAAACCAAGGTCTTTCAATAAAAAAACTAATGAATGACCGAACCATTCAAGGAAGTCAGGGACCACAAGACACTGGTGGTTGCTACACATGTAACATGACACCAGTAGTCTGTGAACTACCATGCGTTGTGACGTGATCATCAAAACACTGCATCGATAATGCGATATGATTAGAACTGACAGCACTAGCCGAGGGTCCGGTGACGCGCGCCAGATTTGGATATTGATATTGTTGTAACGTTGGTAATTTGTGTATGGGAAATTTTTTGTTGCCTCATTTTAGTGTGAGCTACAGAATTTTGAGGTACTTTATTGAAAACTAACTGTTCCCTATGGTTTCATCTGTTCTTGAGGGATGTTTGAACGTCTTCAGGTTATATGCCAACTATGTGCCAAGTATCATCCAAATCCGTTGCGCAATTTATTTGTGAAAGAGTAACAAAAATCCATAGAGCCGTCCTTACAAACTTTCGCATTTATAAATATTTGTAGGTTAGATAGGATTAGTTACATGGAGACGCCTCCTTAGTTTTATCACTTAACTAAAAAGTATTGTTTTGTTATTTTCAGTTCAACATTACCTCACAATCATTATCAATGAATAAAGTAATTTATATTACGAAATATTTTGAAATAGTCAAACATTTTCGTAATGTATTATGTCGAAAGAGAGAGTGTACTTGTCCCTCAAGCTTGTCGTCAATTTGAACACATAATTAGGAGCGAGAGGCCGTCACATAAACGGCATGACCAGAATGTGACCAAATCATTTTGTGTAGCGGTCATCATCATATTACCGTCGTATCTCCATTCTCGGTTGGTTTCTTTTTTCTCTTGAAATTTATTTCGCTTTAAAGAAATTGGTACGTTCACTTGTTAGGCCTCTCGGTCGACCTTACCGCAGACATTCTAGCTGCATGGGGCTTTTTTCTATTCAATTTTCTTGTAACCATTTTAAACCTGGCTATCAACATGTTTTTTTAGAAAGGATCAATTTATCCTTAATATTGAGTTCAATTTCGACTGAAGACTTTGATAGGGATTGATAGAAAGCTCCGAAAACCAACATTATCTTTTCTCTTATTAGTGTTTTGTGTTAGTGCTAAAAGTATATTGGGTGTCATCTTAATTATTATAAAAACTTTGTATTTAATTCATGTTAACTCCATTTCATTGTCCATGGAAGACGGAACTCAATGTCAGACCCTCATCTGAAAGCGGCAATATAAACGTAGCCGCAGAATATTTCCGTGAAAATCGTGTCATAGTCAAGTATATAAGAATTGACGCTGTAAGCCTCTTCACTCACAAATGTCACTCAGAATTTACGCTCGATCGTAAATCAAGATGGCCGCCATATTCTCTCCTCACACCCCACCTGCGCCTGCGCACAATAATTGAATATTTCACGCACCTCTCTCAACACCTACGGGAGATGGTGTTTGAAATACAATGTTATGTTTTATAGCTTCGCGCGTATTGTGTTAGGTCCTAAACTGTTGATGAGTGATCATGAGAAATGCATTAAGTTTAATAGTGATTTTAAAAGCAATATATCACATCGTTCAAGACACGCCTTTAGGGTTTTATGATGATTTGTTTCCGTATTGAAATGAGCCTTAAACTCTACTTTGTGATTATTGTAAGCGACACTCATATTAAGACTTTATGCATAAAATGTTCAGCGCGAATAAAATTTATTGCAGTTTTATTTGACATGTCTTAACTTGTTCCGATTACAGGATATTACGCTTCCAAATAAAGATTGGCTTATCATTTCCCATGTTTAAATAATACCTACTTATATTCTAGTAATACCTACCAGCAGTATTTAACATTAGTAAAATATTAACACCGAAGGCTTTGAATAATCTCACTAGTACTGATAGAAAACTAATTAATTACTTGTTAAACGGAGGCCCTGAAGTGGGACAGTATAATAATATAAATATTCTGGGATATACTTTAAACACGATCATCTGATCCCAAACTAAGCAGAGCTTGTACTATGGAAACCAGATAACTGGCTACTACCCAGACACAGAACAAACAGACATGTTCATGCACAGAAATGTTTGAACCCGCAACTTGCGGCGTGATAGGCAAGCTTTAACCACCAAGCCAAATAGCCCGTGATTAAAAGTTACACTTTCGAAGACATAACAAATATTTTTTTTTATTAATAATAATAAATGAAACAGTAATTACAACTTTCATAATTACATATTATCACATTGACACTCATGATTAATTCCTAAAAGGAATATGTGAATACGACAGCCTAAACTAGCTATCAAATACCGTTTGAAATCAGTCATTTATTGCAAATCGAGTGCGCACTACACACGAATTATCTGCATTAGACATGTTAATCCACTCATTTTAACTGTAATTTTATTCGGTATTTATCGGTGCATTCATTACTGGTGACCGCAAATCGGGTACCCAAAAAGCTCGCTATTTTCAACCATCCGCGATCCGCAGTTGTTAGGGAGCGTTCCCACACACTCGGAAACTACCGGGCTGGTGCATTTAACGCACACACACAACGATCTGTGCACACGTCATATAGTTATACATGTGCCTATTTATCGATTGACGCAGTTAATTATTTCATTAATAGGATTTGTTTAATTGATATGGCATTGGCGCAGTCCTGTATGAGTGTCTCGCTTACCCTGCTAAGGTAAAGGTTAAGTTATTTTGCTTCAACTAAGAATACATCGACCAGAGCTAATCACATTGCGAGTGTAACTGTACCTATCGAAAAAATCTTCATAAATATTGCATATGGCCACTTTCTTTAAAGCCAGTTCTTTTCCAGATTTGAATTAACTGAACATCTAGTAAGTAAAGAAACTCTTTGTTGCAGGTAAAAGTTTCTCTCTGACCATCACGATATCAACGAACCCACCTCAAGTGACCACATACCTAAAAGCCATTAAAGTGACCGTCGATGGACCTCGGGAACCAAGATCTAAAACTAGTAAGTATTTAAATAAACTTTTAACTATTATCTTTTTACCACTTGGAATGTCCTCAAAGCAATTTCGATATTCCATCGAAATTATCTGTGGATTTTTTAATAAAAGAACAAAAAATTTTGGATTATAATATATCTGCAAAAAATATACAGATAAAACAAAATGTTGAGCATACTTATATGCTATCAATTAATTAAACACTAAAATTAAACACAATTTGATCGGACATGTCATGAGCAGGACCCAATTTGTTATTATTCTGCGTCGGGCGACACAAACCGCACAAGGGACGTAAACAATTATAATATATTATTATAATGAACAGTTCTATTATTATCGTGTAGTTTTTTATGTGCGATAGCGGTGCGGTGCCGCAGAGATATCGCAATTCGGAGATAACGCTATTTCTTCCCACGGGACTCCCTGTCCTGATATGCACGTAATTATTACTAAAGGACATTTATTTTTTAAATCAAGTAAGTAGGTACTTATTTCACACTGTACAAAACATGTTATTACCGTGAATTATGATGACGAGTTCGTTTACGCATATAGAGGAGATATCAAGGTACAAAAATAAAAATATATTTTATATGAAACTAGCTGCGGCCGGCGGCTTTTCCCGCTTTCAATCCTGGTTATAAACGTACCTCTTGAATTACTCTATCTATTGCTGACAACTGCATTATAATCCGTTGCATAGTTTACGATTCTATAAAGGGCACAAAGACAAACATTCATTTATTTATATATAGAAAAATACTTTGACATAAAACTTTAAGCAGTATTCAAAATTAATTGAATTGGCTTTACACAGGCTTTCGAATATTTTCCAAACATCAACATTTCCGCTTTTATTCATACATTGGAATATTATTGTATACAGACCAGACAGCGGACGTCTAATTAATATCATAAAATATCGTCTTCCGCTATCGCGCTCCACGCAGTCACGCGAAACTAAGGACTCAAAAGGAGTTCAAACTATCGTCCAAATTGTCTGACAGGCGAAAATAAAAAAAAAACACGTTACGCCATATGGAGTGGCAATGCCGGCGGCAAACAATAGTGAAATTATATCAGTAATAAGTTGTACTCACGCACGGTACGCAACTGCTGCAGTTTGAAGGATTACTTTTGTGTATTGCTTATATAATATGACATCGGAAGGACGATCGATGGAAATAACATACGTTCTTATAGCCATAGTTCCTTAAATATTGAAAGTAATATTTTAAATTGCAACAAAAAAGCTCTCAAGCCTTGGCTGTGTTTTGGGACCGGCCTATCGATGGGCTATTTGTGGAACTAAATAAAACAATCGCAAAAGTTGCAGTCCTGGAAAGATTTTCCATTGTTTTGTTTAGGTATTTAGGCAAAAGTTTGTCGATAGACTCAATCAGAAAACTACCCAAGATTTACGGACAGGTTGCCGTGGTGGATACCTTGACTCCCAAACTATAGGTTGTAGGTTCAATTCCCACGCAGTAAGTATAGTAGTTTTAAAAGTACATATTTAAAAAGCAAATATATGTAGCCTATTAAAATTAATATATAGATATATATATAATAACTATTTTTTATATATAGATACGCTATGTTGAGTTTCGGACCAGATGTCTGTTTGTACCTAAATCACATATATAACAGGCCAGTTGGCTTGGTGGTTAGCGCGACTCTGACTGCCAAGCCGAAGGTCGCGGGTTCGATTCCCACCCAGAACAAACATTTGTGTGCATAAACATGTCTGTTTGTTCTGTGTCTGGGTGTAAATATCTATATAAGTATGTATTTAGAAAAAAAAATTGTATATGTAATATATCAGTTACCTGGTTTCCATAGTACAAGCTCTGCTTAGTTTGGGATCAGATGGCCGTGTGTAAGCGAAAGTCCCAGCTTATTTAATTATTTATATATGGCAGCTACCCCTCAATTAGGTACAGCTGAAGGAAATAAGTACTCATAGCTATGAACAATGACCATTTAGGTAGGTGAGGTCTATAGCCTAGTCTTTCGAGGTCCCTTTAAGCTTCCAGCAGACAAACAGGAAAAAATTACTTGGAAGATGGTATGTCCTAAGATGATTCAAGAGGAATACACAAATAGACTCAATGGAAAAGCTGTGTTAGCTCAGATTGATGATATATTATTGCAGGAAAACAAACCGAATAAGTAGATGATGTAAGAAAGTGTTGTTGTTCTTTTGTCATCCAATGGAGTGAGCATACAGGATCTTCAAAAGTCTACTATCCATCCAAATATTTTCTTTTCTTTTATATGTAGTAGAGCTTTTGGTGCAGAGTTCGTGCGGGGAAGTAACCTTACCCATTTCTGCAATTTTTTCACAAATTTCTGAAACAGTAGTGCAATTGTATTACTGTGTTTCGGTTAGAATGGACGGGGAAATTACAGGCACATCAGATTTAACAACTTCACGTCTTAGGGTCGACAACGCATTGGCGATGCCGACCAGGTGGACCGTATGCTGGTTTGTCGGCCCATGTGGTATAAGAAAAAAAAATTAGACCATTTCTGCGTAGCAAAATTTGACAGGAAGTTGAAATGACCACAACAATTTCTGGAAGAGATAACATATGATTTATTATTACATAAATAACATCAAAATAACATTTAACAATGTCATATAATCGCGGAAGATTATTTGTACAAATTTTATAAAAAAAACTGTTAAATGAATAGGTACTTATAGCACAATATAACTAACAAAAGAGACTTCGAGTCCACTATATTTAGAGTACATATTTATCGTTTACGTTCACAATGAATCTGAAAATCCTGCTTATTACACAGAGGAGATATCAAACAAAGTGGAAAGGGCAAACAAAAGGCGAGTACTTAACGAATAAGCCCCAAAACTCAGCAGGGCAAGAAAGGAAGATCTCGCGTGCGCAGGGACTTAAAAGTTTGAGTTAATAGACTTAATTTGTAGGTACCCCAACGTAAGCCGCTTCGGAGTGACCCTTCGTTAATTGCGTTGTCCATTCAATGTTGTGAAAATATCGACTATCGATAAACATATAACAGTATGTGTGAAAGAGAATACGATATACCATTAAAGCAGTTGTTTAAAAACATATCCCTTAAAATAATGCGGGAAATTTTGTTTCTAGCGATATTAATCCTTGCAGTTTTAAGAAGTAGTCTTATATTTATATGCATAGCGTATTATAATGGTTAAAATATCTTGTACATATGTATATATTAAGTGTAGGAGCACACTTTAATTTATTATCCGTATTCATAAAACGGCGTTAAAAACTTATATTATTAAATATAATGGTGAAAAGCAATTAAATTATAAACAATGAAAAAAATCTTCAATTGCATACTTTACAACGGTATATTTAAATTATTGTGGATTTTCATAACAAATATTCTAAATAAATCTAAATAAATATCTAATAACTATTCTCTTGTCGATACTGAGATAATGTCGCATCACTACACCCTATTAATGCACAACAACAATAATTAACTGCTGCATTTATTTGCGTCGATTTCACAACATAATTGCGGCATCGATATAATTCTGTTGCATTGTGTAAACTCATAAACTAATCATGTGCATAGTTTTTTCATTCCTCCGGGTATCTATTCAAATAATTGCGGCGGTACCATTTCAAACAAAAGCCGACGGAGCGGTCGATTTTGGGTAAAGAACAGTAAAAAAACACCTTCCCTATCTAATAAGGTGATTGACACATTGCAATTTAATTGTAGACAAAATACCGGAAATCTAATTTCAAACTTCGTTGACTTTCGTGTAAAAAATTGGTTTTGACGCACAGCGAAAATGTGTGCTGCTATTTTATCTATGGACTAAATAAATCCATCAAATCTTTACCTAACAAATAAAATAAAAGTTCTAAAAATAAATTGTGTGTCCTCTTCAGAATTTGTGAAATAATTAACCTTGAACCTAGCACAATAATAATAGTATTTTCAATGTTCATATTTCCCAGGCACCAACGCGTCAACCCATCAGATAAGGTCGTTCGGCTTCCAACGGTCGCTACTAACGTGTGAGAGCGCATCCCTGGCCCTCCGAGATATGGAGTACAAGAGTTCTTCAGCGAGGAGTCTCCGGTCGCTGTCTCATGAGGAGAGAGAGTATAAGACCAACGCCAACCTGCCTGCTGGAGGTATGTTGACCCTATGTATTTCAACTTCTTGGTTTTGCGTAGCATATTTCGACCCCTCGATGTATTTTTAGCACCGTGGATACGTTTCAAGATCATCAGACTCCAAGCAACAAAAACATGATAAATATTTTACATTCGTAAAATAACAATTTACTCGAGTCAAAATCCTCAAGTTTCTCATCAAATCATAACGTAAATCATGCTAAACAACCGTCAGACAGATTGGTAATTTTCTTGAGGTAATTATGGCCTAAATAACTGTAAAGTGTCCTGGAGCGGCTGCGTTAAATTTATTAATATCCGTGCTCATTACCAGCACAACGCTCACAATCGCGACCCTCTAACTGACTGCCGCCTTATTTGCCGACGAGCTATAACAACAACGCCACATCATCTATTAGACAGGACACTGAATGTTAGACACGACATAAAAATTGCATATGATGGTTTTTCAAATGTTTTTTTAGTTCCCACACTTGAATGTAATACCCTATTATTGGCTCTGGATATATAAGGTAGATAAGACTACGTAAAATCTATCAAAATGCTATGGATATCCTAATAAATAAAATCATTTCCGATTACTTATTACTATACAGCTATCTAAAGACACGAAAAACTGTCAAATAACTTTAAGCTTATATTGAAAGTCAACAGTATCTCTTTCAAACTTCTTAACGTTTGAGCCTCTCTAGATAAATAAAGACATTGTCTTGTCTAAAATTTGTTAGTGTAAGTTCATAAGCTTTGGGGCGTTTACAAGGCAATCCCAGAGACTTTCATCAGCACGGCGCGGCAATCTGCGCTCGCGCCGCCTAATGACGGGCAACCATTACGCACGTTATTAGCCCCCGCCTCGCCCGCCCGCGCGCTGCCTCTACATCATGTCAACTTTAACTTGTTGCCAACTGTGGATTGCTTAGAAAATTAGCATTACACAATCAAGGATCTAGGCTCGTCAGAGCTCTAAGTAAATTTCACACTTATTATTTATCATTATAAATAAATAAATAAATATACCGGGACATTCTTTTACACACGGCCATCTGGTCCCAAACTAAGCCGAGCTTGTACTAAGGAAACCAGATAACTGATATACTACATATACTACTTCTTTTTTAAATACATACTTATCATATATATAGATATATTTACATCCAGACACAGAACACACAGACATGTTCATGCACACAAATGTTTGTCCTGGGTGGGAATCGAACCCGCGACCTTAGGTTTGGCAGTCAGAGTTGCTAACCACCAAGACAACTGGCCTGTCAATTTGATTTGCAACCAAAATATGAACTAGACTGGCCAGTTGCTGTGTTTAGCGACACTGATTCCCATCCAGGACAAACATTTATGTGTATAAACATGTTTGTTATGTGTTTGAGTGTAAATATCTATCTAAGTACATATTAAGATGAAAACAAATAGTAGGTATATTTAGTATGTCAATCATCTGTTTTAAATAGTACAAGCTCTGCTTAGTTTGGGATCTGATAGCCGTGAGAAAAGAATGTCTCAGGATAGGTATTCATTTATTTATAAACATTAGTATGAACTTTGAATTTAATAATGGTCCTAATCATAGTAATTCAAACGCTTAGTCCATCATAATAATTTTCGTAGAAACAACATAACTTAAACTTGCATAAACATAACACAACAGCAACCCCTCGAAACCCGAACGATACAAACAATCAAAATATGGCGTAGAGTAGTTTGGATGATAATATAGAGGCGGTTGGGCAGGGCCGGTGCGGGAGGGTGTCTGGTCCACGTACAATCGGAACCAGCCAATTATCCGAGCTGATGGAACACCTTGCAAGCCCGCCGGCCGGCACGCGTTGCCCGCTCCCGCTATCATGCTCTAAACAATGTGTTATTGAAAACATGCCTGTTCATGTGACGTCATTTTAACATGGTTCTGTAGGTAATTAATGGGGTGCATATTTTTTTATTTTCTAATAATTTGTAAGTTTAGTTACTGTTTAATAATTTCCTATTCTATTATCCTATCCTAAGGCCAACGAGTTCATTATGTTACGATATTTCATTGTAACACGCTCAAAATAATCTAGTAAATAGAAACAACTCCTTTTAATACAAAATCAAGGCAACACCTCAGATTTTCACCAAACCTATCGTAGCCGAGGAAGCTGCGTAGATTATCGAGGTCATCGACCTCTAGATGGGCTACAAGAGAAAAATAATAACAATAACTTCAAATGCGATCCAGAGAAAAAACCGACGCTGGCACAATGTCATTACATCGGGCGGCGTAACATCGTGAACCATAGACAGAGATTACTGTTAGAAGGGACTCGCTGTAACATGAATAGAATTTGTCTAACAAGTTGCAGAAATCTATTAAATTACCTACATTGTCTTAAGTAAATTAGAAGTAATAAACTAAGAAAACGAATATACGACAATGTTGCTCTACCTATAAACTTATATTGGATTAATTACCATTGAAGTAAAAGGGTTTTAATTAAAAAACAAAAACCTAAATAGTGAAATTAAATACGACTTTTCTAATAATGACCAACAGCATTGTCAGTTGGCGTTTGCAAACGTTATTTCGTATTAAAATATCGCTCTTTGCATATTAAAAAGCAAAATTCATTATAACTGTTCAAAGCCATGATACTATTTGTCAATCTATTAGACAATCCCTTTTGAATCAGGGATTCAGCTATCTATTACATTTTTTATCCTCCAATTTGTATCCTAAAGCTCAAAAGAGAATACATATAATTAAACAAACTCCGTTAAAGGTTCTGAGTTCATTTGTAGCATATAAAGCTTTGGTGTAAAATCGTGTCTACAACTTGTATAGTCAAACATTCTGCGCTTGTCTATCACCATTTGAATTCAAAGTAATCAGTGTGGCGGCTGTCGGTGCCGCTGACATATTATGGCGTTATACACAATCATTTGTAAATGAAATGCTAAGTGCACTTTTGTATTACAACTCTATTACTAAGCTCCACTAACTCATTCGCTGTCAACCAATAAAGATACCATCAAAAACTAAAGCAAAATATAAATTCCACAGATCCCCAACCATTCAATAAGCCATAACAATACTTTTCACACCTATCTAAATTACTTTAGAACACAAAACCTATTTCTGAAAACATTCAATTCAACGAACAATATAATATTACATCGCGCCTTATTTCCGGTTCAATATTTTCGATTTGATTGATCAATTTCGATGATCAATAATCTCGGGCGCCGTGATTGGCTACCGGCCGGCTACCTCGCATTATACCGCCGATACTTTTCACTATTTTACATTACAATACCTTTAAAACACTGCGAGTGGTATTGAAAAATGAATGTAACTGGGCCGTGTACCGCGAAGTGGTAAAGTGTTCGGTTATCGGACGTCAGGCTCGGTAACGCGTAGGCCTGCGGTTACACTTACTCAAATAAAGTCAATCTTGGTGCAAGAGCGAGGGCCCGTGTGAAAATTTGATAACGAAACTATAGATCGATGGGGCTGCAGAAATCAGGGGCCAATAGCTGCGGTTTCAATTCGTGTGCTACTGTGGGATGTAATAAGCGACTGGGATTAGCCGCCTACGAGCACCACGCGCCTCTGCCTGCCGCCTCCCGCCCGCCCGCGCCGCCCGCCGCCCGACCAAACTACGTCCTGACTTATAGTTATATGTATATCAATTTATAACTATATAATTTGTTCCCCATAATAACGGTACTACAATAATCATTTTTATTTTCTAATTATTATAGACAGCGAGTCTAAATAATACATAAACACAATCACTTGATGTAAGTCAGCCGAAACGTCGGTTAAAAAAAGGTATTTATACCTCAAATTATTACACGATTTAGACTAGAGTAATTAGAATATATATAAATAGTGAAACCTTTAAAACATTAATTTTTATTTTAATAGATTACAAAATTACACAATCATGACTTCTTTGTGGACGAAAAATGCTAGTTGCTTATTGCCGCTGTGTATAATACTGATTCTCCGAAAATAACTTTACCGATAACATCGTCATATTTAATTGATGATAATTAACAATAAGATTTTAACACATCTCACCTAATTTAATAATTCAATTCTAATAGTTCATAAAAAACTTGAAAAGACTTTAAAATTGTCTTACAAAAAGTTAACTATCAAAGGATGAAACAATAAAACAGTTATCCAATCACTAAACTATGCATTAACTTCCGTTCTACCTCTTTTTTGGTGTATCAGACCCTCTTCTAAGAAAATTCTATTTGGATTAATCACGTACGACCAAAAATAATATCTTCATCGACAAAAAGGATTTCTTAACTATCGGTTTCAAAAAAATATATTATTAGCTACTTTTACTTCGAACTTTATCAGAAATCGAGAAGCAATATTCGAGCGCTACTGAAGATAGCTTCTTGGGGCATTAAAACTATTAAAACGTATGGTGGGCGGAGTTGCGGGTGGAATGAAGCTCGCTGCCACAAACCACAGCTTCTGGGCAAGCTGGACAGTTAGCTATGCGTCTGCACCATTATCGATAAGTCATTTTAATAATTACCTTCTTTACCCGTTCGTCTTTGACTGAAGTATAATAACATAACGTTATTTTGCCGGTTTATTTTCTTCTAGATTTGCCTAAAAATGCTATGTGAACCATTTTACGAATATTTACTTTCTTTTGCTGTTTAACTATTATCTCCTCAGAGTAAGTGAGTAAGTGATATGGTAGTGGATAGAGCCCACAAAAACAAAGGATACTGTATCTCACTCAGGTGTACCATACCATATAGAATCCTATTATATATACTATAGATGAGTGTTTTTCCATCACGAAAGCTTATATATATAGGTATAGTCTTATCAATTGACAACTTTCATAATTTTTACCCTAATATAAAAAAAACAAACGACAAAAAATTTCATAACCAAAAACAAACAAAAAATGGGTGATCTAATTCTTAGCCCTGTGACATATCAAATAAAATGTTGCCATAACTACGTTCAAAATAAAACAAATTGAATTTATAAAATTAATAAATTATAATTTTTTTTTAAATGTTTGAATCGAGCTCCTAACAGTGTTCCCCTCTACCTCCATCTAGTGACGGTAACTGACAACGCAGTGACAGCAGCTGAAGCGCAAAAATTGTCATGAATGAATTCTAATCGTTAAGCGGTGTTATTTAACTGAGCCACTGTCCACTACCCGACTATTGTTGTCCATCCCCTAACTCATTACAAACGGACACTATTTTCCATTCTCTCTATTTTCTTGCATTTTAAATGAAGTCGTAAGTGCATGGCCAAATGCGCTAACCACAAGGATGTATGGGATATTTTAGTTTTAGTAGCACGCAAATTAACTTTCGAAAAGAACATAGGAAAACTTTACCAGCAGACTATATAGCTATTTAACTATTATAAACGATTATAAGGATAGTGATAAAGTACATACATTTTTCTATTTATATGTAGGTAAAGTAAAACCCAAGTTGATTGTGCTAATTGATCGTGTAGATATACATGTCTAATCGGTAAACCGTTATGTTTTTCACAACCAAATTAGAAATTGGATTTTCCTGTTCTAACTAATGCTCGATGATATGAGTACTCTTTTGGGCAAAACCTGACGATTCATCACATTGAGGCAATAGTCTAACTATGAAATTGATAGTAATTCGTCCTTGAACTGTTTAGTACCTTATCCATTAGCCAAATAGGCGGTGATTATTTTTTGTATTTTTGTATAGGCTTGTGTTTAACCGCAATCTGATGTCGGTATGTGGTGATGTGGCTGAAGGTGGTAAGCGCACAAAGTTTTGAACGAAATTGGCTCTCAAGTGCTGCTATCGGACCAGACCATGTTTGCTTGGCGACCGATTTGCGACTTGAGGGTGTTGTATCCTAACTCCGTGTTAGGGTTTTGTTTATTAGTAGTTTAAGAAAAGAATGAATAGGCTACTGATGGGAAAGCGAACTCCATCTTCGGCCTCATTTTCACTTATCATCAGGTGAGATTGAAGCCAATCGCAATCCCGTCTGAAATAAAAAAAAAACACAAAAACTGTACATTTTATTTTTATTTATTTTAGAATCTTAGGAAATATGGCCGTTTTTTTTTTAAGTTTACGATTTTCCATATTATTACTATACCTGTGGCTTAAGCAGATAAAATAGCTACACAAAAGCTTTCATATCTTCTGCGAATTCTTAAAACTGAATACAAACGTATGCGTTTAAGAGCGCATTGTACGGTTTGTGATTGTACGAACATCTCGCGGTCTGCGGTCTCGGAGACTTGGCCGCCCAAACTCCTCCGCCACAAACCTCGATAATACTGATTTAACTTTTCACTTTTACAGATATCAAATGGGATCTTTAACTTTTATGTGAGTGATTTTATGACACTGTGAAACAATGACGCCTTGACTCTTGAAATATTCGACACTTTTTAACACGCTTATATTAGTTTGACCTGTATGTTTGTATGTAACCGCCTCTTTTGGACTCGATTTTTACATAAATTTGCTACATCTTACAGGACTTCACTCCAAATAAATTCAATAAAACGTCTTTAAAATAAGTAGAGCTGCCTGGCGTAGAAATTACCAGAACAACCATAAATAGTTTTTTAAAAAACGTCTGTAGTGTCTGTGTCGGAATCGCGAGCACGTACCACGAATGAAGCATTAAAGGCGAGAGGCAGTCGAGGCTCCATCTCCGAGGGTCAGGTGGCTCCCAGCCGTAATGTCTCGCATTTGCGGTCGCTGGCAGGATACGCGCTTGTACAGTAATGAGCAACACATAACGAAGCCTTACAAATAATTCCACCCACGAAAAAAACATACCGAATCACGTACCCGTATCCTTCGGAGGAAAACGCGTATCGGATAGCACCGCGCGAAACCCTTCTCTTTTCTTTACCCCATCATCCACTGGCAAGAGTGAGATGGAGTTAATATTCGCTCACGATATCGGCTGATACATTTTTGAGTTGTCGGACAGGCTCAATACAATCAATTATTGTTCTACGTGTTGCA
The DNA here is from genome assembly GCA_907165245.1 of Habrosyne pyritoides. Lineage (NCBI taxonomy): Eukaryota > Metazoa > Arthropoda > Insecta > Lepidoptera > Drepanidae > Habrosyne > Habrosyne pyritoides. The sequence continues at coordinate 4,574,286 of OU015600.1, read as the reverse complement.
CGGCTACATTCTGTCGGTAATATGTTTGAGTTTGCGAGGGTAATAATATAAAAATCATGTAGGTAATTTGCGTAGAGTACTTAACGCTCCGAGGTCCGAATACAATGTAATGGCCGTAGTATCTTATATAATTTGTAAACGATTCTTGATAACCCAATAAGCAGAGGTAAAGACACTAAGTTTAGGACTAAATAAGTGCATCGATGTCCTGCCAGCCGGTAATGATTTGATTATCTCTCTGACGGAGCACGGCCACTGCACAGAGCTCACAGAACACAACCGAATAGAGTAGCCAATTTATCTCATTAACTTGTATAAATTGGTACTCTGGAAAGCGATTCAAAATAAAACGTAATTCAATCAATTTGGCAGGATTTTACAATCTTCATAATATAGGTAATAAGTTTATAACAGCTTCTGTTTTTACATTAATAAAAGTTGGTATAGATATACGATTAAGATATTTATCGGCAACAGTTGAAGACGTCAATAATAATATAAATAGGTGTCATTCCAGTTGCGTACTTTGTATGAACGATGTGTACCGGTAGGTATGTGCCCGAGATGTGATAGGTAACGCTAGCTCGCGTATCGCGTGTTCCACGGATAATATTACGCGATCGGCCGGCTGTATCAACGATAGTCAATCGGCCGGATCCATTCCGTGTAACAATACCTCCGGTGGAGCCGCGAAACCTACGGTCCAGTAGGAAAACGCGGGCGCGATAGTTGTTATTACCCACAGGAAAGTTGTAGTCGTAATTGATTAGTATTCCCAGAACTTTTCATATTTCTTTGAAATAAAAAGATATTCATATACACGAACATTTTAACAATATGAAAATATGTTTCGATGGCATATACACGTATGCTATATATATATGGTTAGTGTATTTATATTTAATGTTTTAGGATGTATGAGTATTAAGTTTATTAATTGTTAATCTTATGTTTCTACTAATGGAATAGAGATATAAATGGCCTGTTTTGATAGCTCAGAATATCATAGAAAAAACATATTTATGTTCATATACTTATTGATTGATGATCCAATGGTTTATTGTATAATGAAGCTAATAAACCTTATCAGAACTCCATAGAGTAGTTTTTTCTTCACAACTTTAGTGATATTAATTACAAAAAAAAAATAAGAAAAAGGTAGTATAAGATAGTAGGTAGCAAAGGTATACGGATGTAGATAAATCCAATTTGGTTTCTGAAAGCTACGGGATGCACATAGTACAAGACCACTTCATCAGTAAATGAAAATGCAGTCATGCTGAGTTTTTTCATAATTAGAAGACTACTAAGTGCCTTTCTAAGGTCTCAACTGTATAAAAAACATTTTGACTTGACTAGATTAAAAAAACAAATATTAAAATAAAAAAATAAAATAACGCACGTTTAATAGCCACATCTCTAATCTCGACAACTTACATTACCCACAGTGAACGTGTCTTAAGAATCAAACGCATTGAACCGGACAATGTTACCGTTTGTACTTTAAAATGTTGTACATTAGAATTAGATGGCTTTTCTATTAAAATTTATATTACAATTTGTAATTCTGGAGCAGTTTTATAATAATTACAGGACAGTCGGTCTTTAACACACAATTTCCTCTGTTAAGTAGGTCAAGAGCGAATGAAGTATGCCTTGACTACATAAAAATAATTTAGGAGTTTCGATTCATGCTTTCTACATTTCTTTGTATAATCTTCTCCAACCTTTATATGAATAATAAATTTGCTTTTTACTCAAGCATATATGATATTTAAAAGCCTTTCCAATATTTTTTTAAAACCTAGTAGAAAGTCAGCTGAATTTTATTTGTACCATCTATACTTTATGTTACCGCATTGGATAAAATACTAGTTCTTTCACCATACTGTACACCTATATATACTAAAGGTATTCATGGCTGTATATTCTAGTATACATAACAACACGGACAGGACGCAGCTCCCGTGCTGCGGTTTACTCCTAGAACACTATCATTACGACACATTACTTGCTAACCTGAGCTTTATGCTTGCTCGGAAATATATCTGTGATGGTTACAACTTTTCACATAAGCTTGATTGATGTGTTGGTCAATTTCTAAATTATTTTAGGATATTTTCTACTTGTCTACTATACTTTATTAGAAAGAGATAAAGTTTGTGTTTGTAAGTATGGATGCAAGAGGTAATCCCTGAAATTGGTCTTGCGTATTTAAAATTATTGTCACAGAAAGGTGCACTATTCCGATGTAACATAGAATATGTTTAAATCCGGGATTAGACCCGCCGGAAACGGGCGTGAAACCGCGAGGCGGGAAGCTATTATTCAAAATGAAAATCCATTTATTCGGATAAAGCTCGCGTACGGCACTTATGAAGGTCAAAGTCAATCTTTATTCAACTTGTGCTGACGCTCCACCATTTAATAATTTGACTTAAATAACAATAACTAGAGTCTATTTTCCAGCCTCTCTACTTTACCTGATTCTATATTTATGTTTTATTTGTCATCATTAAATTAATCAACTTAAGTTACATTTAGGAACTAGAATTCATTTATTAACTACTCTCGATTCAATATTATTCCGTTTTGACCATCTTCTTCTATAATTGAAACTAATCTATTATTATTAGTTATGAGTGTTTCAATGTAGCGCCGCCTGAGGGTATACCTTACATTCCTGGATCTAATGGTTTTACTAACGGGATTAAAAACTTTTTGTGTGACAGGTTCTCCTAAATTTTATTTAATATGTAGAATCTATATTATAATTAGGGTACCTATAATTAGTATGTAGGTATAAGACAGTCGACGATCGCCAAATAATCAATTGTAATTCTTTTCCATTCTTACTTAAGTTATGATGTTATTGTCAATAATAACCTAACAACGTCAAAAATTGTTGTTCGTTGCTACAGATAGGTGCAAATAGTTTGGACCCTAAGTACAATTTCACGACTGAATAGTATGGACAAATGCTTTTAGTGCAGTTTTTCTCACCAATAGTTTCGGGTACTTATAACTTCTTACATGCGTACAAAAGTACACACACACGTTTTTATATTACGTTGGATGAAGGTACTATTGCATATTAAGTAGGTATTACCGGATATCGAAAATCCAATATTTTCCGGTATCGCTGTTTAACAATTAAATAACAAAATTAAAGTCATTGCCAAATATGTCATAAATAATGAAACAACGGAAATTCCAAACAAAACATTGACATTTTTAGCAAGTTAATTATAATGTTTTTCTCAATTTTGTAGGCACGCAATATTTCAAAATAGGTAAGTGTAATGTGATCATATTATTACATTTATCCTATAAAAAGAGTAAATGTTATTTGAAAAAAATAAAGCCGACTCTATTAATAAAATTCTAATCAACCTATACAATTATAATAATCTCCGGTACCGCCTATTTGAATATCCGTTTACTATTTGAAAGGTACATAATTCTGAGTTCACATAGCCTAAGTATGTTATAATAATAAATATCCCAGGACATTCTTTACACATGGTAACCTGTCCCAAATTAAGCAGAGTGTACTGCTTATACTATGGCTACTAGGTAACTGATATACTGCATGTACTAATTTTCAAATACATATATATAGACAATTACACCTAGACACAGTAACAGACATATCCATGCACACAGATGTGTATCCTGGGTGGGAGTCGAACTCACGACCTGTGGTTTGGCAGTCAGGTTCTCTAACCACCAAGCCAACTGGCTCATAAAAATATTTTAATATATTTAATCCAGGGACAATTTACATCCTTTGAGAACGCAGGCGAAAACGCGGCACGGAAAGCTGGTATAATATTCATTATATGATCATGCTTATAAACGTTACCCCTAAAAATCAGTAAATATGTAAAGTATCCCTAAAGACGTTGTACTGTAGACAATTTAGGTGTTCACCCCGATGGTTCCTCGGCCCGTCAAACGCAGGATGTATCGAATTACGCCGAGTTGCGATGTAAGTGATCACCAACAAAAACAACAAAACAACACCGATCCCAGACCGAGGGGTGAGAATATTCTTATGAGAGTTTAATGAGATTTATAAAGCTTCAGTCAAGTATGCAAGGGATTTTGAATTTTGGTCTTTTTTTTCTGCTGTTCGTATAGTGCTGATACTGTTTATTGAGGAGGTATTTTACAGTTTTCTTTACAGAAGTAAGTACTTAAGTGAGAACGAATTTGAAAAGTAAGAATAGTTATTTTAACGTCTTGAGTAGTAGAGCTCTCAGTGCAGAGATAATCCGGGGAAGTACTACCACCTTACCCATTTCTGCCGTGAAGCAATAGTACTCTTGTATTACTGTGTTTCGTTAAGAAAGGTAAGGGGCCGGTGAAAGTATAGGCACATGAGACTTAACAACTTCACGTCTGAGGGTGGACAACGCATTAGCAATACCCCTGGTGTTGCAAATGTCCATAGGCGACGGTGACCACTTACTATCAGGTGGACCGTCTGCTTGTTCGTCGGCCAATGTCGTATAAAAAAACCCTAAAAATAATATAAAAAAATAGTTCTTTAATAACACAAGAATGCTTTTTTCTTTGACTATTAGAAGCATGCAAGAAGTACTTAATGTAAATTCAGAAATCTAGCGAACTAGCACCTGACTAAGTGTTATAATGTCAATAATAATGCTAATTACAAGCGAGTACACACATGAAATGCATGTGTAACAAGAACAAGCGGTGATCAAAGGAACCTAATTACTCCCCCTCCCACCTAATCAACGCCCTTGATTGGCCTACAGACGTGTTTGTATTCGACAAGTTTGCTTGACGTGACATTAATTTTGGTCTTATAAAACATCAAATTAGTAATGATGTGGTAATTAATTAACAATTTGAAGTATAATATATGTTTTCACAGCTACAATGAAGAAGATTTAAAATGTATTTCATTAAAGCGAATTGTTATCACATGATTCACATATCCACATCCACATTGATATATTTGTAGGAATAGCTCAACCAAATTGTTTGAATTATGATACAAATTCGATTCAAACGGTAAATCATAAACAGGTTATTCAGAAATTAAACAGATTTTCCCATACAACTGAAACGACATTGCTATTAAAGTGATTCAATTCTCGGTGGAAATACGCGTTTAATCGTTGCTATTTTCATTTGTTTCATATTCGTTAAACAGTTCGGGCGCGATGTTTTGACAGTTCGCCACGCGGACGGCTCGAAGTAAGGGTGTTAATGTGACATTACCCGCGGCGAGGCCGAGAGGCGGAGGGCCAGGGAAGGAGGAGGGAGGCCGGTAATTATCCCACGTCACCGGCAGGCCTAGGCTCCCTGTCCGTGCCTACGACTGTGTTAACAGCTAGATGCTTTCATAACTACCCAGTAAGCAAGCATAGACCACTTCCTCTATTACCTAGGATTTGCTTCACGAGCCTATCAGATATGAAATTATTTTATTTACTTCTTAGATTTTTTGCTTTATCATTTCTTATTGCAAAGAAGGCTTTCATACAGTTGGACGTTGAACTAAAGTCATATAAATGTATGAATGTTTTAAAAGCTTCAAGAAAGCAACTTCGATGAGTACTTACATTAAGTTATAAACATTCCAAATGTGGAAAATGCTGTACACATTAATTACATTTATTTAATATAAAGTTCTCAATATATATACTGTTGATTTGTCATATTTAATAAAAGAATAAATAAAAGTCAAAGTTAAAAAAAATATATTATGTCTAGTGACGCGGATTTTAATTCATAAAATTTAAATGACGATAAAGTTTCTTGAAGAAAACCCTTTTGTATTTTCCAAACAAGCTTTAATCAACTTATAAATAAACTACAAGGGCAACTTTGACGTCAAAGCAAAGTGGCGTGTTGGAAATCCTCGGAATAAACATTGCATGAAGCTAATATTAAATATTCCACTCGTTACATATATTAGGACTTGTTAGTAGTAACTAGTTGAGAAGATGCAGTTTTACACAATGCTTTCATTTTTATTGAATGTTCAATATTTGTTCACAAAATATTATAATGACATTGGATTTGATTACATGTTTTAATTACCTGTTAATCAAAACAACCATATTTTCAAGCCATGTTAATTATGATAATCCTAATTGCATCGTCAAATTCGACAGTAGCGGTTTTTACTCCGGCTCCGGCTACCATATATTACATGGCACCAGGGTGCAGCGCACCGCAACACCCAATGCACTGAACTATTTTATTTAGACACCTAATTAAATATTTATTAAGTACATATCTCATTTATACATAAAACCGATTTTAATTTCATGTACGAGCGAGCAAAATTAGGAGCAGTGAACGGTTGGACCGCAAAATGAAGTGGATTCGTTCAGAGCGGGCGCACTCGCGAGTGAGTGGCATCGACGCTAGGGAAAATCATTACCGTACACACTTTTGGCTCGTAAACTCATTTCCAAATTATCGTGGAAATTCACATTCATTAATGTACATACATACTTAATAGAGGACTTTAATTGGAAGAAGAGATTGCTTCAATGCTCAAAATATTTCCGAAACTAAGTCAGCCGGTCAGACCAATAAAAAACCTTCTAAGACGTATAGAAATGCTTTGCCCTTCTATAGGCAATTAGGCCAATGCCTTCTAGCATAGATAAATTCCATTTTCTATTCGTTAGCATGCGAACAAGTAAAGTTGTGAGCTCGAGTGATTCACGCTTAGATTTACGAGACTTTTTACGAAAATAAATTATGACTTTTGTAAAAAATCATCAAAATTATGTGGGTATTAATAGTTCCACGAATATATTCTCGAGCCGAATTAACAATTAATTAGATATACTTTTTCTATTTGGAACTCACCTGTTAATCACATATTGGTGTGGTTTGACTCCACACATTCAGGCACGTCAAATGCAAACATATCTAGTGCAAAAAAGAACAAATGACCTGTTATATATATTGGGCAGCAATTATTACGACCAAGAGTAGCCTATGCCCTTCCATTGCTATTTTTGGTCATAATTAAAAAACGATAAAAAATATATGAATTTGGAAATTACACTACTTTGGCCGTAGTCACTACTACCAAATTTCAATCTCCCATTTCATGACCTATTTCCAATATCTATAAAAGTTCTTTAATTTTTTTTTACGATTTTTTATTATTAAAGACTGGCTGTAAATATCTGTCTAAATACCTTTGTATCGGCAGAAAAAAAATGTTTATCAGTTAACTGCTTTCCATAGTGCAAGTTCTGCTTAGTTTATGATGTAAAGGCCATCAGTAAACAATGTCGCAGGATAAAAAAGACAATATATCAAGCCCAAATATAATAATACGCCCAAAAAGTGAACAACCATATTGTTATTAATCGAGTTTTAAAACATTATTATAATTGAAAGGATCTTTCGGAAACTCCAGGGTCAGTCATTTACGTCAATGAAACTAGATTAAGCGTAAAATATTCAGTTCTCACATCAGTATATTTATAGTTCCATTATTAATTTTGTATGTAGAGGCGGTAGGATTGAAAGGAAGTCAACTTGTATTGCAAAAGTAATGTTTTAGTAATAAATTATAATTCCAGTCAAAGCTCTCGGCAAGAAATTATTGCATTTGAAGAATTTCGTATTTAACACTAAACATACCATAACCGGGTCAAATGACCCATTTTGAACTTTGCATTGAAAATGCACGTATTATCTTACTTCTTTTGCACATTTGACTTCATGACTTTTTCTTACTAATTAATATACAGTTATTCTATTTATTTCCCTTCCTAGCAACCATAATTCATACATTCAAGCAGGAAATATAAAGTCACATTTGACCCGCTATGGTAGAAATAGGTACCTAGTAAGTGTTGGTATGATTAGTGTTAAAAAAGGAACCCTTAAAGTAGTAAACTAATATACTAACTAGCTAATAACTAAATAGTTATAGTATTGTCCTTCTGCCATGATGACAGATCATGGCTCTTTTACTCAGACTGAAATGTACAGCAGTAAAATGTATGCATGTAGCATGTAAATATACACCAGTGGGTGATAGTGTAATTGTGCACTGTAATAGTACTACTGTACTATCACCAGAAAACTGGTATGTACTTAGCCTTTACCCCTAGTTTACTTAAAATATCCACAACATTTTGTTATTCAAAATACACATAGTTATCTATAATAAAATAAATAAAATAGCTTTATTTGATTCCGTAATTTATTAGTTAGAATAGTTAAAAGCCTTCTCCAAAGAATTCAATTTTTCCCTATCATTAGCAGTGGTCATCCAGTCTCTTCCTGCTTTGGATACAATCTCGTCCTGCCAACACAAAATGAAAAGGACCGCATGGCGTGAGAAGCAGAGGTCGCCCGGGCGCCCGTTGGCAGGACACATATCTACTTATAAATTATTTCCACCATGCCACAGGACATACAAACTTGTTCATTCACATAAATATTTGTCCTCAGTGAGATTCGAACCCCTCACAGACTTTTAAACGGGCCAGTTGGCTTAGTTGCTAGAGACCCTGACTGCCACAAACATTTGTGTGCATGATGATCAGGAATATTTACTATTTATTTAATAATATTCACGCTTACTTAAGCCTTGCTTACGTATCACGTAAGCCGTGAACATCAGCCCTGACGATGTGTGAAAACTGAAATCCTTCCTTAATAATAAATATAAAAAAATCAGGGGTCATTATGAGTTTTGATATCTAATAAGAACTTATAACAGTCCGTCGCACTTTCAATATAATACCTATATCCTATATATATAAATAAGTATATACCATATACAAAATAGTGATTTATAGAATATTTCATGTATTATTATGCAATTACAACGTGTTAGGTACTTGTGGTTTGTGGGAGTCGCAAAGAGTATAAATGTTTATTAATTAACTTGTGTACCTAACCGTATACAATGCGCGATAATAATAATCTAAAGTTGGTCGATGTGGTCAGACAATTTGTATTTCAAATCATTTATTTTAAATCACATCGTACTGTTTTAACAGTTTTAAAAACTGCAAATAATGTTTTGCGCCCAATTAAAGTATATGTAAAAGTTATTGTCTCACTTTATAGTTATTAGCTATCCATAAGATATAAATATTTAAAAAAGTTGCTATCACTTCCTATCATCCCGTAAAATAGCTGGAGGAGAACTAACAAATCAGTCAATCTCATCTGCCCCCTTATTTCGCTAATACATAGTTCGTCAGCGAGCCGCTTCACGGAGGCCTCGGAAAGCTTATCTCTCACGTGATTATTAGTTAGCGAAAAAGACAGAGCACGGAGGCCGTGACGAAACATTCTCGAGTTAGTGTCATTTTCCTTACAGAATCGAGCCCCTGCTTTTAGAACCTTTGTAACAACTGTAGTTTATAAACAGTAGATAGATATTGTAATCACCACATTGTAATCATAACCATAAATAAATTTCAGAAGTGATTTTCACCAACGCTACCTTATCAAAAGATTAAAATATTTGAAGGTTTACAATTATTGTTTTTGTTTAACTTACTACTGCGTACGTGCCCCACTGCGCGTTTACTACCAATATACATACAAAGCTCAGAACGAATTAGCATAATAATGATTTGTTTTATCAGCACATTGACTCAGGGACGCTCGGCTTGCAATAACGTAAACGATTCACGTTTTGGAAACACCCTATACCTACCATGCCCTGTACACATCACGACGATATTTGTATAGGCAATATCAAAGACGCACATGGAGAAGAAACGTGCTAAGTGGGAAATATGTACCGGTACATTTTTTTTTTCGCCAAGACTAAGTTGAAAGCATTTCTAGAGGGCATGTAACAACTATAAACTGCAAAGGTTATCATCGTCATCTTCATCACTAGCCTTTTGTAGTCCACTGCTGCACATATCCTCTCCTGAAGCATGCAACTCCTTCCAGTTCCTTGCAAGGCGCATGCTACCTAATCCGCAAGTCTTTTGAAGTCCTCCGTCCATAGGGCTTGAGGGCGTCCCATACGCTGATAGAAACTATGCCCATTTAAAGACTCGCCTCCTCCATCGACTATCCGCTCTTCAATAGGAGCGCCCGATCAATTGTCGGTTGGCAACCCCCTGAATAAAGCGGGACTGGTTCAGATTTATGGACTAGTATATGCGTCAGTGTCCACGTCTCGACTCTGTCGCTCATGACAGTCAACACGCACTTGTTAAAGACTGTCTGCAGTATTACCGAGTTGAAGACTCGATGAAGTTTGCCAAGCTGTCCCAAACGAATAATTTATTTATTTATTTATTTATTTATTTATTTATAAGGACAGCCAACAAAACATACACTAAAGAATATAATACAATGGTCACAAACAATACTTAAAGCTAAGTGCTGTTTTAATTACAGGCTATCACAACATGGTAAAAGACAAAAAGACATGTAAATATTATAAATTTGAGGTATGTTAAGACCTAATTAAATCAAAGATATAAAAATAAAAATGATGATAAAACAAAAATGATAATAAAACAAAAAAGGCTTAAAAACCAGCATATAGTTACCCACAGACGTGATCATTTGGCTAAGGTTTGAGTTGAGAAGAAGGTCCAAAAGAAGCCAAAACTGCACGTTTAAATGCATGCGCTTTGTTTGAGAAGATGTCAATGTTATGGTTATTCCTATACATGTTGTTATATTGACTTTGAAGTCTATTTAAAGTAGCATGCTGACCCAGGTTAGTTTTAGAACATTTTACCAGGAACGGAGTATATTTAATAAGACGAGGTAACTTGGAGGGGGCGTTCAGATTAATTGATTCTACTAAAAAAGGACAATCTATGATACCGTTAACCACGTTATATAGGAACATATGATCTAGCAGTTGTCTCCGCTCACGTAAGCTATTCATTTTGAAGTATGTGAGACGGTCATTGTAGGAGGGTAACAGCTTGGCTTTATTACATTGGTATGAAAGATGCCAAAGAAATCTTTTCTGTACCCTTTCTAAGCGGTTAATATGCACGTCATAATGCGGGGACCAAACTTGTGCACAGTACTCGAGGGCAGAACGAACCAGGGTTGAATACAGCATGATTTTAGTGTCTGGTTTTTTAAAATCCTTGCTGTTTCTTAAAACAAACCCCAGCATCTGAAATCCCTTGGTTGCAATTTTGTCGATGTGCATATGGAATCGTAGCTTCCTATCCAAACATACACCAAGGTCACGAATGTGATCCACTTCCTCTAATATCGTGTTATCGATACAATATGACTGTGAAGATTGGTGCAAGTTTCGAGAGAATCTTATAGATTTGCATTTACCAATATTCAAGTCCATATTATTGACATCACACCAATGGGTCAGTCGGTCAATGTCTTCCTGGAGTAGTACGGTGTCAGACTCAGACTTGATCTGCAAGGCTAATTTGAGGTCATCAGCATAAAGAAAACATAAGGAATGTTCAAAGTGGGAAACAATGTCGTTCATAAATATATTGAACAAAATTGGTCCAAGGATAGAGACCTGAGGGACTCCAGACATGGCCGGGAAACGCTCTGAAGTGTACCCACTCACAACCACCCTTGAATATCGATCACCCAGGTATGAAGTAAACCATTTTAGCAAATTACCTGCGAAACCGAATAGAGATAGCTTGTTGATTAAGATTTTATGATCAACGGTATCAAATGCTTTGCTTATGTCCGTATAGATGGTATCAACAGGGATGCGAGCGTCCATAGAGTCGGTGACAAATGAAACAAAGGATATGAGATTTGTTGCGGTGGATCTAGATTTGTGGAAGCCAAATTGCTGTGGCGATATCATGTGCCTAACATGCCAAGAAATTACGGGACGCAGTAATGCTTCAAAAATCTTCCCAAAAACTGGCAGTATCGATATGGGTCTATAATTTTTAATAGAAGCAGCATCACCACCCTTGTGAATAGGTACTATTCTGGATTCTTTCCAGGCAGATGGAAAAATACCGGACGAGAGGGAGCTATTGTATATAATATATAGAGGTAGGGAGAGCGCTTCTCGACATTGTACAATAAGTAGAGGTGGTATTCCATCAGAACCAGGACCCTTAGTTTGGTCCAGACTTTGGAGGGTTTTGAGTACCTCTTCGCGTGAGAACGCCACATTACTTATGCACTGCGTCAAGGTAGGACTTGATAAGATATTATCAGGGGTATTAATACTTGAAGATAGCAAGGGCTCTCTATATACTGACGCGAAACAAGAGGCGAAAAAATTACATATATCATCGCCTTTAGTAGCAAAATTATTGTTTAGATACATTTTTGAGGGATAGGAGCCATGGTTACGTCTTTTATTTTTAATGTACGTCCAAAAAAGCTTAGGGTTTTTCAAGAGAGAGTCTTCCAAGTGATTAATATAATGTCCATAGCATGAAACTGTCAATAATTGGCAACGCTTTTTCAAAGAGATAAAAGATAGTTCATCCATTGGGTTTTTATACTTACGAAACCTTATACGCATTCTATACTTTTCACGCAATAAACGTATAAGTTCTTTCGTATACCAGATGGGGTATTTTTTGGGTACCGGCTTGGATTTGGGTACGTGTGCTTTAATCGCCTCTCTGATAACATTGTAAAACCTAGTAACCATTGCGTCAACGCTTGTGATTGATGATAGTTCTTGAAACCAGTTCACAGAGTTCAAGTGAGTTATAATTTTATTAAAATCAGCTTTATAGAAGTTAAATCTGTCACTCGGAAAACCAGGAAGTAGATCGGGACATCTACAATCAGCAATGTTAAATTCTAATGGAGGGTGGTATGGGTCAACAGTACTAAGCACAAACGTACTTTTCTTAAGGTTATCTATTTTTACATTGGAGAGAACCAGATCCAGAATTTTATTTTTTTCATTGAGAATGGTATTATATTGCGTTAAGCTATTGAGAGCTGTAAAGTCGAGCAGTGTGTTAGAAAGAATGCTGTTAACCGAGCTTGGCGAGAGAAGGCCATCGTTTCCGTGCCAAATAATGCTACTTAAATTAAAGTCTCCCAGTATCAGAGCATTTTTGTGTGATTCTAAAATAATATTAGTATTGTCAATGAAGTGGTCGAGAATATGTCTTTGGATTGGTGGAGGCAGGTAAACTCCACATATGTGTAATTTATCGAGGGAGTTATTTGTATTGCCCGCATCTAGTTCCACCCAAATATCCTCACATTTACTTTCCAATTGAGATAATCTACGGGATCCAAAACGTTTAGATACAGCGACAAGCACACCGCCACCTGATTTGCTCGCATGGACACCACTTGCCTCACGATCACGTCTGTACGTTACGTAACGATCAGAAAACAGCTCTGAATCAAAAATTGTACAGTTTAGCCATGTCTCGCATAATACTACTACATCATAGTCGCAACATAACATATTTTTATAAAATTCTGTGGTTTTGGTGCGTAAGCCCCTAACATTTTGATAATAAATGTTTATGTGTGAGAACTTTATAGGATTCAATTAATAACTATTGATTCTAAGCGCTAGACATGGAATAATTACTTAGTTAGTTTATCAAGTGTTGATGTGTTACGAACTAGTACATATTCAGAGGTATCTGTTTTACGCATGTATATACGCCCCCCACGCACCCATACATGTTTAAAGTTTAGTTCTTTAGCCTTCGAGCGAGCCGCAGCGTGGAGCATTTTATTCTCCGGTGACAAGTTTTCAGTAACATAAACCGCAGTTTTATTTTTCTCGCCAACTACGCCCAGATGGTTTGAATTAAGTTTATCATCAAGATGACTTTTGTTAAACTTAATGGTGGCAGCCAGAATGGAATCACGTAGCCGGGGGTTACATAACTTGACCAATATCGCACGGGGACGAGGACTGCCCGCGTTCTTTTTGGCGATCCTGGAGCAGTATGAGATGTCAGTGTCGTTTATAGGGCAAGCTACAACTTTGCCCAATTGCTTCACAATACTTATTACGTTTTCAGTCTTGTGCTCGGGAACACATTGTATTTCCATATTAGAAGAACGGGATACCAGCTCCATCTGATTTAAGCGCACGGCAAGGGCATATAACTCGTAGCGGAGAGACTGATTTTCTTTTTTGACAGAATCGACTTCAGTTTTGTATGTACTGATTTCGGTGAGCAGTTTTTCAAAAGTATTGTTCATAAAGCTTATAGAATCCTTGAAGTTATCAAGATCATTTCTCATATCCCGCAGCTGTTGGTTAATATCACGCTTTAGGTCGGCGATTCTGATGGACATAGCGGCATGCACTTCTTCCTGTATTATTTTGCGGAGGTCCATACGAGACACACAGGAGGGCGAACAGCAACTAGCCGTGTTGGCAGTATCCTGTGTGTCGCGCTTCGCGCGTCTTGTGACGTTCGCGTTCGAGGGTAAAGTGTTAGGTGTTGGACGAACAGACATGATTGAATGGTCTGCGCCGGGCTGATTACTGTGACACGCTGGACAATCCAATTTGTTGTAGAGGTAGATATAATAATACAAAAAATATATTTTCCTCAGGAAATATATTCTGAGAATCGAACCGCGGACCCTGTCGTGTGAGTCGACGCTTCGCGGATTGTGCTGTTTGTCGAGTAACAATGATGACGAAATACGTTATCAGTTAGGGCTTAGTGACTTCTTTTTAAATAGTGTGGGGGTAGGGGAATTGCATTTGATCACTTGTATGATGTTGGTGAGAATAATCACAAACACATTTCACGTTATAGATATACAATCGTTCCACTTCAATCACTATTTAATCACTTTTGCGATTGTGTGTTTGTTGCTACACTAAACTACACTGGTTTAAGAGTTTTATTTCAACTTTTGGTCGCTCAATTTAATTAAACTGTATGAGATTACAAAAACACGTCTTTATCCGATAGAAGGTGAAGGTAGTAATGGGGTATGCTTGATCCATGAAGTGTTTCTGGCCACCTTCAAGGTGAGATAGACTTGTTCCTGCACAATTTCAATTGTCGTCCCCTTACTCGCACATGCATGTGCTACTGAAAATATAATATGGCCAGAAATTGGAGCAAGTTTAGTCTATGTGATATCATAATAAATACATCGCTTGTCAACATAGTCGTGTTGTTAACAATAAATATGTTCAATGTTCAAAGTTTTGAAATTTCGTAAAAGTATTTTACATACATTATTTGTAGTTCATATATTCACTTCAAACAAAACGAATAATTATAAATATGTGCCATATTGTTAGCTCACGAAAAGTATCAAAGGTATTGTGCCATAACTCGGATATAATTATTATTTCTTAGTTAATCTAAATCTGCCAGTAATTAGCAATGGGATTACATTAATTGAATGTACGTATTGACTTTTAATCGGTCCAAATGAGTATGATGCTAGTTGTGACGCTGCGTGTCCTAAATGACGCAAAAGGTCAATTCTACGTATCAACGATTATATTATTCTACTTACAAAAAAGAACGGCCATTTTGTGAATCAGGTTACAGGAAAAATATTGTCGTAACTATAACTTACTTACAACATTTGTTATTTGATGGTATTATTATGGTGTGGAACAATTGCAGAGACTGTTTGGCAACGCGCCAATGTCAAAATGATTAACAAGAATGTAATGTACTTTCACCGGATTTGTCCGGAATTACTCATATGTTTCTGTCACATATTATGCGAAATCATATTATATGCATTGTTTTGGCAATCGACCTCACTTTCATTGGGGACATGGAACGACCATAGTCGTATGAATCAGCTGGCAATCCCTGCGCGTGCGCACCATAGTTTCCGCACACGTGATCATCATATTAACGCCTCCACTTTAACTATGACTGTGTTATAGAGATCAATTGATGTATTGCCGATTTTAGGCGGTTAATCTTCGGGTATTGGTCATAAAAATAATGCGCACCATGAATATAAATACGATGCAGTTCTTCGTTGGAAATTAGGCGCCTAGTCATTTTTGATGAAACACTTTTGTAACGCATGCTATGAATATTTGATTATTTACCCAATAGGGAAAACCCAGTAATGAAAAACATGTATAAACAATTGTCCCGTCGAACGCAATTGTTTAAATGTGATAATGTTTTAATTTTCCGTGTAATAATTCAATTACATGTTGACCGCCAACATTAAACTGATAGGTAGGTAGTTGTTTAGATTATTATTAATATTTCTTATCGCCATAATTTTATCCACCCATAGGTTCATTCTATGAATGCACAAAACTGTCGTTGTTAAATTTTAAGTGATAGGCTCACATAACAAATTATCTACTAAGATCTTCACGTTGTTTCGAGTCGTGCATAAACTACCATATCAAACCTGTACCAACTGTGTGCCTCCATAGTTGTCTATCTAAAAATGAAAATATCCTCACACACGGAAATTACATCCGATCAACTGATACACGTACTAGGTACATACATATATATATATATGTATAGATATTTACACTCAATTTATTATTTTACTAGCGACCCCCGCAGTTACAGCCGCGTTCCCGAGGGATGTAACCTTTTCCCGGGGCAAAAAGTAACCTAAATGCAATTACAGACTATAATCTATCCATGTGCCAAATTCCATCCAGATCAGTTCAGCCGTTCTGGTGCGCTTTAGTAACAATGATCAATCCATCCAAACATTCCCATTAATTATAATAATAAGATTCCGTCCTGCCAAGAAATGGAATGTTAATATTCTCAAATTCTATCTTCCACATGAATAAAATGTGGAAAAATAAAAAATTCTTAATAAAAAACAAAATTTCAAATGTTCACAACGCGAGATATCTACATACTATGAACCTATGTATTGTATATAGTCCCCATAGTAACCCAAATTTTGAGTCATCATTACTTGTTCTAATAGTAATCATAGTATGGTTGTCCTGGCCAAGGTCTGCTTTTCCGTCCATTGTCTATGAGACCTTCAACTAACAAAGTGGGCCTAATGTTTTTAAGCCTAGGGCCTCAATATGACATAGAATTAGGCCTCTACAAAAGTTACAATTTTACCATCGCTTATTTCTAGTTTGATTTAGCTAATTGTCTAGGAATCTTTGACTATTCAGTAGATATTCTAGAATAATCAGTCATAGGGCCGCTGCACCGACAGATATATATGCTATACCTACCTATGATTTCAATTGCTCAGCCATCAATTCCAGCTTAGGTGCATAACAACTTGATTCTTAATGCTGGCAACCCTACGGCTGTAATTTACTGGGGAACAAAACACATTACAGACAGTTATAGAAACAATGTAATGTTTGGGCTTCGAAATAGTTTTCCGCAGAGGCTCAAGACTACAACAACGAAGAACACAAAACCCATAGGATGTTATTTTTACTATCTGCAAAGTATTTAAATATTATGTAACTTATACCTCTCGTTATCTCCTTCCAGAGTCCAGCGGGAATATCCTGGGCGCGAGTGAGTGGAACACGGGCTACCCGTCCACAGCTGCAGTCTACCCTGCCTACGGACCACTCCAACCGCCTTACTACAAGCCTGATGCTACAATACATCTACCTCCAGGTGTGTACATAATCATTATCAGACACCTGTGTTGTACTGACAAAAGCGGTGTAGAGAAACAGTGGATAGATAATACTGCCTAAACGCAGGTTTGTCACCTTACATTATTACAGTTATTGATTTTGCATTTCTACTGCGGAACCATTAGGAGATTAGTATAAAGGGCCAAAATTACATTGAGACCATCAACTGTTTGTTGCAATGCTCTTAAGATTAAGAATAGCAGTAATTATAATAAATATCTTCGGTCGCACATGGCCATCTGATTCCAACTTAAATAGAGCTTGTACTTTGGTAACCATAAAATTGATAGACCTACAGCATACTAGACCTTATATTATGCCTAAATATTTAAATGATAGGCTATTTAAAATGTAGTGAAGATATGTGGTATTTTCTTATAAGTATTAGATATCAAAATAAGTGTTTGGTAATCCTAACTAATATTGTATGTCATTGGACCTGTTTTTTCTAAAAAATCGACACGTACCTAACTGATAGACAGTAGGTATAAGAAGAAACTGAATTGGAGTAAAATTTATACTCTCACCATCTTTGACTCGTCAATTTGACATATCGATATCGTTTCATTTAGAATTAAATCTTGTCTGACAGTTTCCATTAGATTACACATAGAACATTACCAATATATTAGGTACATATTTACACAAATGACATATATTTTCCAACGACTAACAATTGTTTACATGTTATACATTACTCGATTTAAATTGAAAATATTATTGTATAGCACTGAACAATACCTACCGACATACTGCAGATGTAAAATTTGCGTCATACTTATTAATTTCGATAAACGAACTTCCTCCATTAATATCTAACCATAACCACGGTAATGGAGCGGTTGACCACATGATAGTAACCAAATTGTTCCTGTATCCGTGTGCTAGGTAATATAAAGCAATTATGAAATCCTGAAAACCTGTAATAGCTTATGGGAAAATATTTGTGTTTTCAAATAGATTACGCAGAGTATATTTTTGATACTTCATTAATATTTATGTTTTAGTGAGGAATTTAATGCTATCAACCTATCTTCTATATACTCGTACATATTAAAGAAAAAAATTGTGACGCAAAGTATATTTTAGACACTTAACTAATATTTATGATTTTAATAAATAATTAAACCAAATAACAGAGTGGTCAAAGCGTGGAATAAGCTCCCAGAAGACGGGGTAACAGTTCAAAATATTAATCAAATAAAAAAACGACTCGACAAGCATATCAGAGAACAATATGATATAGGCATTCAACAGTTGAATCAACTGCTTGCCTGGTAATTTAATAATAATAATTTAATGCTATCCTACTCTTTATTATAAAAAAAATATATATTCCATATGCCTTTTTATACTGTTTATCTGATAGCAATGAAACTTTAGTGAGTTATCTACGAAAGCCCGCGAAAGTACTTGATACAAAAATAAATATCGTATAGCAGCGCATGCCGAAAACACCTAGTTTAATGTATTATAGTTTACTTTTGATGAAAAATTTCGATAACGAAACGGACTGTCAATAAGATGCCATGAAAATTTAAAAATTATTATGTAGATACACAAATCGTAACTGCTAAAGTTGATATCTAAAAATCTTTCAATACCCTACCAAGTAAAATTAAACATCTAGATCGATTTTTAAATTTTCGAAGTAGCAATTTTTTTCATTGTACGTCAAAACTATGGGACCTCTATAGTACCTACATCATTATTCTATGTATTCTCAGTGCTTACCACTTCTTAATGTGGTATATATTATGTTGAATGTATTTTTATTTTCTTAATTATGAGTGTCTCTTCTGTACTTAATATCCCTGACACTGGCCAAGGATAGGTAAATTACTCATAATTCTAGATAGTGCAATAATATGCAAAACACTCGTGCCGCTTACCGTTGTGGAATCCTGCCATTATCTTCGAGGTTCATGGTCAGACCATAATAAAATTAACTTTATGGAATTATCAGAGTCGATTCAGATTTTGACGGACTATTGACGGATGTAGAAATCCCTCCCTCGTATTAAGTCGTTTAAAACCTAAACCCATAAACTTCAACAAGAGGACACAACAGGATCAAACAGAATAAGAGTAAAAACTAGACTGTGTTAACTGTGTGTAACCTATCGATTTCCACATCACAATTAAGGATTAATTTAAAATTCTTGTTTGCAGTGTTGCCTGAAATTCCATTGGGTCACACGGAATACAGCAGCTTCCAAACCGCACCGGGGTTCAAAGCCAGCCCGAGCGGGACCTCCGCACTCACTGAACTGAACTCACCAGCCGCCATGCCCTCGCAGCGATACGACGCTAATTACTACAACTCGTGGCCAGCGAACACTTACAACTACAACAACTATCAGTACAACAACATCAACAACAACCCCGCTTGTATACAGTCCCACGCACCGTACATCAACCCAAACCCCCAAATGTTACTACCGAACCTCTACTCTACTGTCAACCAAAACCAAATCCACGTACACTTACATAGCACTGCGGATAAACATAACCTAGAACAATATATGCCGAGTGAAATTAAAATAAGTGATATAGACGGGGGTATTTCCATCACGACAGAGCTGCAAGGTGCTGGGGAAGCGAGCGGCCTCCAACCTTGTGACACCAACGACGAGGTAAAACACGGACTCTATGGTGCAGGCAACCAAGAAGTATGGAGACCCTATTGACATTTAACTACCCTGTCTGATAGAAATTAACATTACGTTGTACATATTGTGATATAATTATGTTAATTTAGAAGCTAATTGTATAGAAAAAGATTTAAATAAATTAATGTTAAACATTAATTAGATCGTAATTGTTATATAATGTATTTAATAAAGATAAGATATAATTAAAATTTCAAAATAATACGTTTTTGCATTACCTATAATATATAAATTAAAACAGTCCAATAATTTAAGAGAACTTATGGATGGTAATATTTCAATAAAAAAAAACAATCGTACATCCTGAGAATAAGAGACAATGGATAAAAATGTAAAGATATTAGATCCTTTTATAGAATTTAAGCATCTAGCTAGGTATGCTTATGTGCCGATGGGTTAAGTAGGTCTAAACCAAGACGAGATAGCAATAAAAGCTACATTCTAACTAACTAGCTAGGCAGGTTGCACAGTTTTATTTTATTTCTCGTGTTATGCTTATACTAAATGTACCTAGGGCATTATTAACTTCTTAAAAATATAGTTAATGGTGCATTGTGTGCGTAAGGGTCTGATTGTCATCAGAGACCTTAAAGAAAAAAAAAAGAATGCAACTCTATTTTTGTTATAAGCGCCACTTCGAATTTCAAAAGCAATTTCGATCTCCAATTTTATCAAGATTTGCAGGCATTTTTTGTTTCTTTTACATGACGCTCTAGGCACAGTATAAATATGATATTAATACTGTGCTCTAGGTCATCCAATAACAGGTAGGTACTCTGTGCTCAGTAATGGGAAGATATTATGAGTGCGATGCAACATCAGTTTCTATGAATTTCACCAAAGAAAGCCATATACACACCATATACAGAATTGTATATGATTTTTCAGAAATTACATGACCGATGATTTTTTCACGCGGGTAATTATTTACTCATGCGAAGATTGTACTGCCTATAAAATTATTTAAGACCAGCTGTCCGCCCGCGTTCCGGAAGGATGTAACATTTTCCCGTGTTTAAAACGTGTGTTATATGTCATATGTGTTATTCCAGGACTTTTTCTATATATGTGTCAAGTTTCATCCAAATCCGTTTGGTAGATTTTGCGCGAAAGAGTAACAAACAACATTATAATATTAGTAGGATATCTATCATTGTAATCTACAGACGTATGGGATAGCAGATAATAATATAATTTTTGTGTTTTTTTTTTTTCAATAAAGTCAGTTTACATTTTTTAATGTTATCTTGATACCAATGCAAATAGTAATCAGAGCGGCATGAAATAAATTCATAATGTGATAATTAATAATTTTGTACAGCGCGGTTTCCGATGCGCTTAAAAAGATTTTTTCAATGTAATTTCGATTATTTTAATCGTATAGGGTAAGGAGGGGGAATGGCGTTCACTTAAGGAAAACATGTTACAGTGTAAACTCTTTATAACGAAACTCAAGGGACTGAGCATTTTTTGTCGTTATAGAGAGTTATCGTTATATGGAGTGAACAAAAAAAAAACAAATTAACAAGAATTTTTAATAAGTATGTCTTAGATAATAAATGCTTGTATAAATTATTGTTTACACATATAGTCTGATAACTTTGTCTGACGTTTTTTGCTATGCCAGTACTTGTTTTGTATTATTTTATGTATTCTATTTATATCTAGATATGTGGTGGAATCGTCTTGATAAAACAACAAAAATTTTTATACCAACTTAGCGGCATCTAGGGCTTGTTGAATTGTTGGTGGTGATTCGGCTTTGTCCACTTGATCGTCTTCTTCATCTTGATTATCGGGTGTTTCCTGACTTTTTGACACTAAATCAACAATTTGTTCATCTGTAAGTGTACCAGTTACGGCTACATCCTCATCTATATTTTCGTACGATTGTAGATCTTCGTTAAAATTGTTTGGTATGTTGAACTGGCTTATCCATTCACTCAGTGGTAGATTGTCTTCACTGTCAAATTGGTTCGTTTCTTGGCTACTACATAATCCAGCATGTCGAAAAGAATGTTGGATAGTGGCCGCTGTTACCTCCTGCCAGGCTTTTGATATGAAGTTCACTGCTTGTAGCATGTTGATCGAGACCTTGCCGTCAGTTTCGATCATATCCATCAACATTTTCCGTCTATAGTGGCCCTTTAGGGATTTAATTACACTCTGATCCATTGGTTGTAAAATACTGGTTGTATTAGCTGGGAAAAATGCTAACTCTATGTTTCGAAGATTAGATATGATTGGGTGAGCAGGACAATTGTCTACTAGAAGCAAGATTTTCCGTGATTTTAATTCAGCATCCCATTTTCTCACTTCCTCTTCAAAAATCTGCGATGTCATCCAAGCTGACTTGTTTGCTTTGTACGTAGCTGGCAACTGTTTTATGTTCTTGAAACACCGAGGGTTTTTCGATTTGCCTATAACTAAGAGCTTTCTTTTTTCTGTGCCACTCATATTGGCAGCCACTAGAACTGTAATACGCTCTTTAGACAGTTTTCCTCCAATACATTTTTCCCCTTTGAATTTTAAAGTTTTGTCGGGAGTCAACTTGAAAAAAAGGCCAGTTTCATCTGCATTAAAAATGTCTTCTGGTGAGTACTTCATCTTTAATTTAGGCCACACTGTACTAATCCAATTGTTAGTCACATTCATATCGACATCCCGCGCCTCTCCGTTCATTTTACCGTACGTAATTTGATGACGGTGCTTAAATTTTCCGAGCCAACCTTCAGATGCTTTAAAGTCAATTATGCCAAGTTGGTTGGCAAACTTTTCAGCCTTTGCTTTTACAATTGGCCCCGAGATGGGTACATTATTCTGGCGCTGATTGTTAAACCACGACAACATTGCCTGATCTAAGTCTTCGAATTTTGGCTTTCTTAATTTTTTAGACAAGTTTCCTTCCAGCGCCGCCTGTAGAATTGTTTTTTGGTTTTTCCAAATGGTAGCAACAGTGGATTGACTTAGTTCAAAACGCCTTCCAACGTCACTTTTCTTTTCTCCCTTTTCAATCGCACGTATCACACAAACTTTTTCGTCAACACTAATCGCTTTCCGTTTACTGGCCATGTTAACAGTTTCAAAGTAGGTTTACGACTGATAATACGATAGGTACCCAGTATGCTTGGTCGAAGACCATCACTTCCGAGAAAACAATGTGTCATACTGCACGTGTTCAAGGCAATTAAGAATAACAAAAGCTAGACCGACCTCGGATGTTTCGGAGCTTCAAAGTCTTTTGTTACCTGATAACATAACATAAACAATAATACCGATAATAAATATTTACTGTCTAAAAATATGAACACATTTCTTCGTAATTCTTCGTAATAGAGAATGGCGTATCGCTATAAAAAGTGTTTCAATATGTGGGTTTTAACGCAAACCAACCAACTTGGGCTCACTTCAACGTTATAGGGAGTTTATCGTTATAAAGGATAACGTTATAAAGAGTTTACACTGTATATTTTTAAAATTATTTGAAATATTAAGAAAAATAACAAAGTCTTTAATTATCGAGTAATCAATAATTTTACAACAAAAGCATATATCTTAGACCAACTAATGGTAGGGATACTTTAAAAAAAAAAACATGTTTGGGCGGCGTTGCCCCTGACTTTGGGTAATGCCGCTCAGGGTACGGGGTAATAACGCTCAAACATATTTTTTGGAATATTATAAGTAAAATACATTTTTAATTAAACTATATTAATGAGATCAACCTTATACAACAAAAGTCAAGTCTACAATAACAAATTAGCAGCATTTATCCCTATTTGTACGTAAGATTAGCCTTTTTCAATTTAACATAGATAGTATAGTCTACTATGTCAAATCAACTTCAATTATTATAATATAATATAAAATAATTTTTATTATTAGAGGTAAGACAAATTAGAAATAATAATAGACCGTATGTGGCAGCCATAAGAAATCTGCAACGGCTGCAACTCAACTACTTAAATACACCATACATATGACAATTATTATAAATCTAAACACATAGGTTAGGTACTTATTTACATGTACATTATTTACTTGGGTTAACCATCAACAAATTTTGGATTACTTTCAATATTTTTATGTACATAGTTATTATACACAAAATACAAAAGTAATGAAGCGTATTCAAATTGCGAATTTACAAAAGCATTTTAACCCTTTATGGTTCTAAATAGGATAGTATTAGCCTGAAAAATTATAAAAAAAAATAAACATTTATTATTCCCAAAAAACTATCCGCTGCAGAAATACAACATTGCATCAATAGTGCCAAATAATCAAGGGTAAACTAAGGAAATATGAAATATTTTAAAACAATTATTTTGCTTATTATAGCACAAACGAATCCCACATTTTTCCTAGCTTGTTTGCGTATACCCCTTGCAGTCTGGAAATTTGCATCTCATTCGTTTATCCACCTCACATCTTTCGGTAGAACGGTGAACGGTTGAGCCTTTCTTTTTTTGTCTTCAATGAGACATTTAACATAATTTTTTTTCAAAATTTATACATCTGGCAGCTATTTTTTATTGATTATTGAAAAACGTCCTCTTACGTTTTACTCACATCAACAGCATAATATCAGTATTTCACATATAAATTAATTTTCGTAAACGAATTCAAAAAGAGCACACCGGCTTTGTACGTGTGATGGCACTGTGAATGAAACATCGATACAAATACCGCCATCTAGTCAATTGAATTGGTACAAAATCGTTAGAATGTTTTGTTGCCGATGTACAACACCGAGTAGAGTCAGCATTTCATTATTTTTATTTCCATTTGAATGGTATGTTGCAGAAGTGCAACATGGCTCCGTAAATCAACATTAACTCACTCTGACGAACTTTAAAGCCAAGCGATATAGGCCTTACCCATAGGTTTATAAATGTGTGTCAAAATTTTAATTATTATTACCTATTCTATTGCGTCATACTGATAAGCATTATGGTACGGATGTGCACGCTCGACATGGCGGAGCATTCCCATGCCCCCAGATCATAAGAGAATCGTTAAAAATCCGCAAAAAGGAAAAAAGACGCCTATAAATACTTTCTATAGATATACGCGGGTACGGATACGGATATCTATTGTCCCCCATCCCACTTATTTTTTTCATTCCATAGTATAAAACGTTTAATAAAACAATAAACTGTTTGCTTTCCCTATTTTAATCCATCATTCAAGTAATGAATCGCACTAAAACTACTTCAAGTAAGTACATTTATAATTAAAAAAAGTAAAATTGTTCAGTTCACACACGCTAGAAGTGAAAACTTCAGAAAGTTGCTTATCTCATTCTCTCCCAGCCAAAATCTGACAATTGTAAATGTATGTCGCCTTTTAGTCTCTGTCGCTTTTCGTTTCGTCGAGTTTCAATTTACAACTGTTTAAGAATCGGTTTTTATTCAATCCGTATGTATTAGTATTCTGAATTATGTTATACAGTTTATGTTATTGTGAACAAGTTTCCCAAGCAGTCAATTTGTTTTTGAATGAATACGTTTACTAACCAAAATGAAAGTAAAATTGTATTTATTAATTACAATAGTAATGTAATACTATTAATGCTCTATGCAAAGTTTATTACAAAAGCGATCTTTCACTATGTGTTGGCAACACCTAATAACTAGAATGATTGGTGGCATTTGAATTTTGGTGGCAACATCAGAGTGCTACGTGATAAAATGGCGCCTGTCGTGTTTCGTTTGATGACCTCGTAAAATATTATTTTTGTGTCGATTTTAGTGATTAAATTAGTTACATTATCAGAAAGTTAAATCATATAATAAGAATATTAAATTATCGATTGTAAGTATAAGACGTATTCGCATATAAGTGTGTTTATATGCATCATTATTTCAGGTTTCTGATAACGGCGCACCAATGCAATTTACTCATTCTTAGACTAACCGCAGCTATTTACTTACAGTCGAAAAGGGGCTCTTTACGTTTTTGTAAGAGTGCAATGTCCGAAGAGACAGAACGCCATGGCGAGCCGGCATGCGAAGGCAGCGGAGGCACGGCAGTTGTGCGTGTGTTGTTGACCCCGCACCAACTCGACGCCGCCTCCGCGGACTCGCTACGCGCCGCGTGGAGAAATCAGGACTTGTACATTGACCACCTCGAATCTTTGAACAAACAGCTGGAAGGTATTTAAGAATGTTCACGCGGCTTGGTAGCGCGCCGCGATCGGTGTCCGATCGAACCGCGGAATGTTATGTTTATCATTATATCGACAATACTTTAACTAAACTTAACTAGTGATACTGTTATGACGCATAATTGAACATGTTACTGTGATATTCAAATTGTTTAGTTATAAAACAAATGTGGTACGGGTGTTATTTAGGTGCTTTAAGTTTATAAAGGTGAAGATCAAGAATATGGTGTTATGCTGTGTAAGAACCGTGCCAGTGGAGTGTTCAGTGGAAGTGCATATGTCGACACAGAGCCCAGTGAAGTCTCCCTCATACCAGGGTGATGTGTCAATGTTCAGTGCCATTACCCTGCCCTCGGTGGTTGTCGAAGACACTGCAGAGTTCTCCAATCCTTGTTCACATAAAAAAGTAAATATATTTTCTTCACTTCTTTTGCTGTAAGATAAAGTTTTGTTTTGAACATGCTTTGTTATCTCAAATCCTTCATTATTGTTGATTGTTATTTATTCTTATGTGTCTTAGTGTATAATTATGTATGAACTTGTGAGTTAAAAAAACTAGATCATTTTGTTATTCTACATGAATAACATAATCTTAACTATAAAGCTACTTTTTTAATTGAAATAGGTAAATTTCAATACTTTGCCATCTTTAAGAAGTAAATAAAGATGTTATTTTAGATGTTAGTGTTGTGTATTTACAGTGATTGTCGTATTCTCATAATAAATTACAAAACTAACATAATATTTATAGATATATATGTGTTTTTAATGTACTAATACTTAATTAATTTGCAATGAATACTTTTTTAAGTAATGCTTGATAAAAATTGTACCAATTTATTTTCATTTATTGAAGTAGGAGACAAAATTTAATTTGGAACATTTCATGAAACAAAAATCTATGATTGACCAAACACCAGCTTTGGCTCTAAACATTATAAGGGATTATATTTTTATTCGAGTTTTATTTGATATGACCATTGGCACTTTATTGGCTATTGGCAATTATTAAAAAATATCTATTCAAACATTGTCGTGAGATAGAATGTTGACTTTATATTGTTTAAAAATTAAATTTGAAATCATCAATCAAATAATTTTATATACATGTTTCCAATTCTTGTCTGCACTAAAATTATTAATGGAAAATTTGAGATTTAATTATATTCAAGTTAAATTGAGTAACTTCCATTTGCTAAATATGTAAAACGACTCATAAAGTTATAAATTCATTCCACACCACTCATCAAAACTGTTAGATTTTCCATATGCATAGTATGTCAAACATGATTAAAGTACATTGATACCTTGTTGAATACAGATAAAATTGTAATGATAAGCAACAAGAAGTGACAGGTCATTTGATTGTAGGATCAGTTACATTATCATTGCTTAAAGAACTATTTATTTGCATAATTTTGTGCCCCCATAATAAACATGGAAAGTTGGTAAATTTTAATATCAATAGTAAAAAGTTCATCATCCATTGTTTGTTATATTATGGTTAAGCACCATTGGGCCATATTAAATAAAAACTGGCATGAAACCATATACCTAATGGCAATTTTATTTTATTTATTCCATAAACCAGTCAATCCCATTTAGATCTTAGAATAATTGTTATAAATTAGGAATGAGGTTTATGTCAATTTTGTATTTTAGGGAGATGTTTATCTGAATATAACATGAAAAGAACAACAAAAATATTTAAAGAGCAAATTTTTTTAAATATAAATATGATGGGAGTCAATTTCTTGTGATTGTCATTAATTTTATGTCACTGTTTTAGTTAAGGTGTTGTCGATTATAATTTTGTAATATCATATAGTTCAGCTTTGCATTATGTTTTGTTTAAACTGATAAGAATCAATTGCAAGGTTTTTGGTGATATTTAATTGACAAAACATAATGATGTGAACTTCTTGTTCAACAATAAATTATACAATATGCTTTAATTTTAGAAAGATCCATAATGAAAAAATGTGTATGTTCACTATCTTATAAATTATTGCCACTATACAAAAAAACATATTGATATGTACAGGTAGCCTGGAAAAGGCAAAAGAGGTAGAGGATAGGATCAAACAGCAATATGCAGAGTCACAACACAGAGAGAAGGTTCTTGTCAGGAGGCTCGCTGCCAAGGAGCAGGAGATACAGGATTATGTAGTGAGTTTACATTGCAATGCTCCAAATAGAAACAAGAAAATGAAGAAATTAATGATGTATATAAAAATTATCTCAGATATTTGTAAAGTTTACTATTTTTCTCTCAATTGCAGAGTCAAATAACTGAACTAAAATCATCACATGCAAGTCTCAACGGTCGACCGACACTCTTGGATCCGGCCGTGAATTTGCTTATTTTAAGGCTAAAACAAGAACTGACATCAACAAAAGCGAGATTAGAAGAGACACAGAATGAATTATCAGCATGGAAGTTCACACCTGACTCAAATACGGGCAAGAAACTAATGGCAAAATGTAGGTTGTTGCATCAAGAAAATGAAGACCTCGGCAGGATGACGTCCAGCGGACGAATAGCCAAGTTAGAGGGAGATCTTGCTCTACAAAAGAGTTTTAGTGAGGAAGTTAAAAAGTCACAATCAGGTCAGTACTGGAAATGGTTTTTATTCTTTGATAAAATAAAATACGAAAAAAATATTTTTATCTTTATAGCACCAGTTCAGGAAGTTGCTTAATGAATCAATTTGTTAGTCTAACTGACAATCTAGACCAGTTCCCGCGAGGAGGACTATTCATAAGTGTATGGTTGCCACTGCACTCTTGGCCATATTGGAGTGAATAGATTCTCCTCTGATAATATTTTCTACTTTGGAATATCTCAGACATAACTTTACCTGATTGGTCACACATATTTTCCTTATTTTTTCAATATGAGATCATGCTAAGTTAACTTTATAATGGGGACTCAATTTAAAAATTAATATTTTCAGAATTAGATGAGTTCCTGCAAGAGTTGGATGAAGACGTGGAGGGCATGCAGAGTACGGTGCTGTTCCTGCAGCAAGAGCTGCGAGCGACGCACGCGACGGTGAACGGCAAGGGCCCGGCGTCCGCGTCGCCCGCGACCGCGTCCCCCGCCTCGCCCGCAGACAAGCGCACCTACTCCGGCAGCGAGTGCAGCGACGCACCCCTCGGCAAGCGACGCCGCGCCTCCGTCCTCTCGCTCGACTACAACGAGGACGAGGAACCCCTCACCGTCACCAATGGCGACGTCGACTAGCCCAGGACCCAGGTGTTCTCTTACCGAACACGATTCTTTCATATCGTCTAGTGAAACCTGTGAACCGCTATCGTATCTGTTTAGCCTGTACGGCCCATTTCGTTGAGTCGAAATTATTTCGATGAATTATCATTGTGAGTGATCATAGTCGATGTCTATATTCGAGGTGAAACGCTGGTTCGGTGTCGATCACTTAGAACGCTTATGTATTAGCACATAAAGTGTATTCTTTAAAACAATTACTTATGTACTTTCATTAGAAGACATAATATATACGAATATGTGTCATTTCCATTGACGATAAATTGGTGATGATTGTGTCCGATGTGATTTTGAGACTAAAGAAAACATTTGGTAAAGGTATAGTTTGCGATTTATACACGACAGTGGACCATGTGATCAGATTTAATAGTGAATCGTTTTTTGACATTGTTTTTATACTTGAAATATTAAGACGAGACACTGAGTTGACAATTTTATAATTTATTTATAAGAAGTGGATTAATTGTGATATATATTAGAGGAATCCGATGATATAAGCAATACGATTGATTTATGTTGCCGAATGTCATTAATTTGTCGGCATCTATTATATTTACATGCCAGAGTTTGATATATATATGATATGAAGTGGAGCCCGTCGATACATGTAGCAATAATGTCGAACACCAAGCCTAATGATTTATTGATAGTCACATTTTTAATAATAAATTTACGTGAATTTCTACATGAAATGTTTCTATTTTCAAATTACAATAAATGTATATAGAGCTATGTTAATAAACATATTACTGGCATCAATATCCGAGTATTATTTGATCAAAATCTACACTGGTTGAGGATGCAAATCGTAACGCGATAACGTCAATAAAATGGTAGTAAAATTCAATGGTTTACTCTGAAATTGAAAATTTCATCAAATAAAAAAATGAATTTTGCTGCCGTATATTTTCTACTTTATTCACTGGGTAAGAGAAAATACTAATAAAAAATAAACTTATGTTTAACTTCTAATCATTAAAATAACGTTTTTATATCAAGGGGTGTGCTTGGAAGCGACCCTTGGAACATCGCCATCTCCTCAAGTTAAAAGAGTATCCTATGAGCATGCTCAAGTGTGGCAAACGGTACTCCGCAGTCCGAGAGATGTCTTGCTCTTTAAAAAACTCATCGATAATCAAGGTAAGTACGGATTATAAATCTGTACCAAATAAATGTGGTTCAAGTATTGAGAACATCGTGAGTAAACTATAGTGTGGTAAAAAGGTCGTTGTTAGAACCCGTTTATGTTGAATCCGAGACATCGCCACTTGCCAAGGTTAATCTGTGGTCAAACACAATCCTATACAAAATAAATTCACGCTACGTTTTGGCCAGTATTACCTCAAATGCTTCTTGATGAATCTTTAAGCCGCTCGTATGTACCTCAAGATATGGCTGTGATAGTAATTTGTTTATATTTGTATGTACCTATTACTTACCAAACATGACATAATTAATCTTATCTTACTCGATGCCTTATTTGAACTACACCAAGAGAGATGAGAAATGATAAATGATCTGGTTCTATGGATTAACCAATTAACATACGACATTTTTGACAGGCCAATTGACTTGTTAGCGACTCTGACTGCCAAGTCGATGGTTCGATTCCTACCCAGGAAAAACATTTGTGTGCATGAACATGTCTGTTTGTTCTGTGTCTGGGTGTAAATATCTATATATGTATTTGTGCATGTACATGTATTTAGAATAATAAAAAGTAGTATATCAGTTATCTGGTTTCCATAGTACAAGCTCTGCTTGTTTTGGATCAGATGGCCGTGTGTAAAAGAATGTCCCAGGATATTTATTATTTCCATGAAGAAATTATTGTGAGAAATCAAAGGTAGCAAAGCAAATCTTCACTGAAATAATTAGCCATTTACCTTTTGCAATAAGCAGGGGCTCGATTCTGTAAGGAAAATGACACTACCTCGAGGATGTACCGTCGCGTCCTCTATATTTTATTGTGAGCACATTTTTCATTAGCATTCTATCATCAGTAGGTATTTAATACTAACCTACTAGGTAGACTATCCAGTGTTGGTGATTAAAATTATAAATACGTGAGGTTGAACATAAGGTAGGTACTTACATAATTTAGATAATTCTCTACTGTAGGTAATAACCCGCAGATGTGGAAAACTGCATAAATAAGGCTAAGGTTCTAGTAATTATGTAATGCCTAGAAAACTATTTTTTCCAAATGGTAGGTAGCTATAATTACCAGGTTTCATTGTTATTAGAGTACCTACCCTCCTACAGTTTCGCGGGGTCCCGAGCGATATAATGGGTAGTCCATGTCCATCTGGAATAATGTACCTTTTCTAAACTATTGTAACCCTGTTATGGTCTAATGCCCACCCCAGAATATCGTTTGATTGGACCGAATCGAAATTCTAGAATATTTTATGGGGCCCCCTGAAAAATAACCCAAGATACGTCAATGCCCGAGTGGCCTATTTAGGTCTCAGTAGCTTAGGTACCTACTGAATACACAATAAAATCTATTTAAAACAGATATCTCGATATGGAAGCTGACACCATCTCGCGCAGACTACCTAGTGCGTCCAGAAAATAAAGTAAAGGTGAACCGTCAGTTAGCGTTCAGTAAGCTGGACCATACAGTCATCATTATGGACGTTCAAAGAAGAGTGGCCACGCAACTAACTCAGCCGGTTGAGTGGACTGAAAACTCTCTTAGAGTTGGTAAGTTTGTAAACACTTACATGTACGAGTAAGTGTTTAGTGCGGTGTTAGTCTTATCTCGACTATCCTTCGGTATACCATTCTACTTATAAGCCATATCTAGGCTTACGACTAGGTACGCTTTCGTTTTTAGATGTTATCTTTCAGTACAGTTACAATTTAGCTTGCCGACACATCAAGGTAGGTGCCAGATACTTAAGAAAATACCTACCTCATGTTGGCATTGGTAGATTCAAAATAACCTTCGATCTAAGATAACTATCGATTGTATTCCGACAACATCGCTAAAAAGATCCTATTCTCTCTGGTTCTTTGTGTTTTTCCTTCCTTCCGAGAATATCACGTTGCGAGTAGAGCAAAACGTAAGCTTGTCCAATTTTTATCTATGCATACCAACTGTTCTCCATTCACAGGTCATCGATTAAACTGGAAAATATATCCAACATTAAAAGTAATTGACGAATATTTTAACTTTCTATCAGAAAACTATCCATCCATTTGTAAAGTTAGAACAATTGGTTACACTGCTGAAAATAGAACAATAACGGTAAGCCTACCTTCAAACGTATTTATTTCAATTCGTCTGTTAAATCTAGAAAACTCACAGTATCTAGCGCCCAATGCTCTGGCCTTCATAAAAACTTGAAACCGTTATATGGTCACCCGATCAATTATAACTGGAGGCTAGTTTTCTAGAACTTTTTTTAATAAGTAGGTCATTTTATTTATAAGTATGAAGCCCAGTTTACTCGATGCAGAGTATGATAAATCGATTCGAGTCTTCCACAGTTTAGCAAATTGATTAAATTTTATTAAATCTATTCAGATTGAGTTTGGAAACCTCAAATCGAGTACACGTTACAGGAGAGGTACATAGGTACAGTTTTACCACCACATAAAGAAGACGAGCCCGGTAAACCCTCCTGATTTGTTTGTTTAAAACTAGTTACAGTTTCAGTATATTTCCATAGATGCTCACTATAACTAACGGGAACCCTCACAACAAGGCAATACTCCTGACGTCCGGCATGCACGCCCGTGAGTGGATCTCGATCACGTCTGCACTTTACGTCCTCAATGAAGTCGCCACAAAATTCGATAACCAGCCGAATTTCATTAAAAATAAGGAATGGTAAACCAATCTTTAATAACTTTGAAATATACATACTATTCCTCTTATAATAGATAACACGAAATAGTAAGAAACCAAAACATATAAAAAGAGATAAGGGTCAACTTTTTACAGGAATATCATACCATTACTAAACCCAGATGGATATCAATACTCGCATGACGTTGACCGTCTGTGGAGGAAAAATCGACGACAATTTGGGCGCTGCTTTGGAGTTGACATAAACAGAAATTTCGAGTAAGAACATAATGTTAATTTAGTTGTTTGTCAACATATTTAGTATGGTGAGGTTCAGAATACAAATTGGAGCTATAAATACATATTATATATTAATATCCAATTTCAGAACAGATTGGGCTATTGCGGGTATTACGGAAAACAATAAATGCAAAGAATCTTATGCCGGGCCATTTCCATTTTCCGAGTCTGAATCTACTGCTTTACGGGTAAAATTTTTCTCTAGCATAAGTCATATATATATTTACCACGCTTATTAACAATATTACTTATTCGTCAGAATGTAGTTCTGAAATCAAAGAGAATCGAGACTCTTATAGACTTGCACTCTTATGGCCAGCTGATATTATACCCTTGGAGCGCAAAAACTCAACCGACTAAAGATGTGCAGGCACATTATACTGTCGCTAGAGGAATGAGCAAGGTAAAAAACATGCATTTGTATATATTTCTGATTAACTAACAAAAAAGGATTGCATTGCTAGTATTTTTTTTTCATATTTTAGGCTATTTATAACGCCACTGGACAAATATACAAGTTCGGGTCCACAATTCACACCATTTATCCGGCAACAGGCACAGCCTTGGATTGGACCTACAATTCTGGAGTCACCCAAACCTTTGCAATTGAAGGAAGAGACCTGGGTAGACTCGGTTTCTTATTACCTCCTAAATTTATAGAAGAATCGGGCAAGGAAATCCTCTCTGTTGTCAAATATCTAGCTGAAGTGATGGAATCTGACATTGAGCATAGAGCAGATGTTTCCAATTCATGGTTGTAATTTTAAGAATAATAAAAAATTGTCACAATGCTTTTGTTTTTTTTTGTAGGTATATAATACAGTTAGATGAAATTCTAGTCGTCTGTTGCCGTAGAAAATGTACGCGTATTAGCATCTTATTATCGTGGAAAGTAACTAGCTCAGGAAAGGAATTTAGTACTTACTTGGTTTAGCATCTAAGCTCGAAACCCAGTAAAGACAAAAGGGTCAGTAGGTATTAGATTGAAAAAAAAAACACTTACACAAATACTTATTTATTACTAAGAAGGCACCACATTTCGAACTCGCCATATCGGTGGGCATTAAAGCATCACGAAAATATTTGACTAGACAATTTATATGTTTTTCTTAGGAACATTGCTTTATTTAAAGTTAATTACTAAACTTACGTGTATTATTTGTGCGTAATCTATTACTAGGCACTCTTCTAGAACACTTATAACATTACATGGTCCCAATCTTAATTATCTTAACATTAAAATTATTTCATAATCTGGTTCAAAATTGTAAATCACTTACATGCAGTAAAAGCAAATGCAAGAATGCAATCCACACATAGCGTCACTATAAAAATCAAGCCACTATCTTTATCGAGATCAAAGAACATGTTGACTTAAAATTAACGAGCATCTTTCTTACTTCTAATGCTAGGATTATCACCACCTGCATACATATCCGGATCTCTCATGCCAGCGTGATACCTCAATAGTTTGTCGTCTGCAACCCGCACTCGCTCTTGAAGTATTTCCACTGTACGATTCATGAGTTTGATCTCTTCTTGTAGGGGAAACAGTTGCATATTCATTTGCATTAACTCCTTCTCATGTGCCAGTTGCAATGTGTGGAGCTGAACCGGAAAACAAATTACATAAACATTGGTAAAGTCAAATTGAAAATTCTCAAACCCCACAATAAAAGATTACACATGTCATTATTATTTTCTTGCCCTAGATATCTCTTCAGATTTCTATATTTTCAAGTACCTACCAAGTTTGCGAATATATTCATGAAAATTCAGAATTGGTTTTGGATTTTTTGGTTTTGGGATATCTTATGTTTAAAATAATGACCTGCTTAATTCGGCCCTAGAACACGAGTTATTAAATAACATCCGCCTTTTTTGATGTCGGTTAATTAGTGGATGGTTTTTGGTGAAATTCGCTTTCTGGGAATTTATTTCGCGCATACATACATCATGTGTTGACCAATTTTATTTTATGTACTTACGTCCTGGATCCGTTTCTTCTTTAACAATATAAATTCCTCATTGGTCCGTTTGAGTGAATCCAACAGACTGTTCCGCTCTAGCGAAAGAATCTCTTTCTGCTTTTTTATTTCTGTCATTTCGGCTTCCATCTCAGTATTCATTCGTGCCAGAATATTCTCAGTAGACTTTGTCTGTTTACATCCCGTTTTTTTGTGAGGATTCAAATTCAGTAGAACTGGAACAAATAAAGCCATTAGTGATACATTGTATTTGAATAAGATATTTCGAGGGGTTTATGCAATTTTTCTGTTTGTTTACCTTCTTTTTCTTTTTGCGAATTTCGCAAGTTTTTTCTGAGCTCTTCGGTTTCTCTGTTGATTTTACCAATAGTTCTCTGTTTAACTGTCAATTCGGCCTGTAAGCCTTTTATTGTGGCAACCAAATAGCTGTCCTCTTTTAACTTGTTTAAAAACAAAGCCGAATTCTGAGACAATCGGCTCACGGCCGAAGATGCTCTATCTGGTTTCAAAAATGTTTGCGTCCCTATTGTATTTTGAGTTTTAGAAACAGTTTGGACGGCTGAGTTTACCATGTTTGTTTTGTTTAGTTTATTCTTAAGTTCTGTATTTACTTTTCGATCATCCATCAACTGTCGTTCAACATCAATGATATGGTTTTCATATTTCTGTTTCATATCTCCAAATTTTTCTTGTAGAGTTAATAGTATTCCTTGAAAATAATCTTCTTTATCTTTTAACTCTTGCTCCAAACGGGATATACGTTCTTCCAGTAACTTTTTCTTATTATCCTCCACGGTTGATGATTTCGAGGCCACTAAAAACAATTAGGGTACATAACAGATTAAATTTCAATTATCATAATTCCTTTGCGTTCCAAAATAATTCACAATAGTAAATTACACTTACCTATCAATGCCGATACGGAATCTGGATGTTTTCTTTTAAGTATCATCTCCATTTCTTTAACTTGTCTTTGTAGATCCTGAATGACAATAGCGTCTTTATCACGCTGCAAACTAAGGTTCTTTCTATCATTCCGTTCCTTATTCAATTCCGCCAATATCCTATTTTCGTTTTCCTTCACACCTTTCAGTTCCCAATTTCTGTTCTCATATTCTCTTCCAAGTCTACTGATGAACTTTTCACACTCTGCAAGTTTTAACTCTGTCACATGCTTCTCTTCGTTAATTTGGTCCAACTTTTTACGTATAACTTTATTATCATCAGTCAATTGTACGTTAAGTAATTCTAAACTTTTGACTCTTTCTGTGGTATCTTTTAATTCTTCAATTAATGGTTCGTGTTTACAGCTTAGTATTTTTTTCGGCGAATTATTCGTCGATTTGATAACTTTCACGGTCTCCTTTTTCTTGGTATCGATAACACCGGCAGAGAAAGGCCTCGATTTTGGTTTACGACGCGTTTCATTGTTTTCTTTACCGTTCTGTTTAGTATGCTGGTAAACCTACAACATAAATTTTACATTGACTTTTATTAATGATGCATTCCTGCGTGACGATAACATTTACAAAAATAATATTAAACTACGCACTGATTTTCCTACCAACATCAGGAAAAAATATTATCAATATAAAAAATAACACAAAATACCTAGCAATTGTTATAACATCCTTAAAACAAGGTTGATTGTAGGTTACGTAGGTACTTATCAAACTTACGTACTTACACATGACACGCATTCCCACTGCCTAAAAAAATCCTATCAACGATATAATGTGTTAGATAAATAAATCGTTAAAAACGTGTTTACAGTAAACAGAGTTTGTCATCAGTGTTAAATAACTGCAACTTGGAGGCAATGACCGGGCATGGCGCCCCCGCAGGCCAACTTGAAGGTTGTCATTCAGGTTCCAAAATAAATATAAATCGACTCGGTGGCGCCAGAGTTGTTAGCCGTTTTACAGTATCGCGAATCAATTCAATTCTAATATCTGTGATTTTTTTATTTTGTGCACAGAAACCGCATTTTGAATACGATGCAAGGAAACCTGCTGCGAATAATCTAATTTAAAGTAATTTATTTGTGTTTACGAGTAAGTACATCAACAGAACGAGAATAAGTGTCTGTTTATTAATACATTAATTAATTTTATAACATTCATGTGATCATCGGTAGAAGTAGAGATGCTGAAATAGCTCGTGGACTTTATTTAAAGATTTTTAAAGAATAAATGTATTTCTATAACAATATATCTACATTATGCATCCCACCAACCCTACGCTTATCATGTAAAGAAGCACCACATGTATTACCGATACGTTGTAGCATGGGAGCTTAAATAGGCGTAAACTTGGTGCGCTTGCGCATCAGTCCGATCAAGAGCGACGGCGTTGCTGCCTTGACATCAGTAGCCATGGGGTTCCGGCCGGAGACGGTCGTGCTACTCCTGTGCACATCCACTGTTCTAACTACACCACTCATCAATGAGCTGCAGCCAGGTCACGGTAAGTGCTTACTCGATATTTTTTGTTTTGATTTGGTTAGAAAGTACGGACATCTCTTAACGTATTACGTAGGTACTTTTTCCAGTATAACTCAAAAATATATTATACTTGGTAGGTATTTATACTATATTGATACTCTTCGCCTAAGGCTCAAATTAATTATCGTCTATTATTTTTTGTTGTAATGCAACAAATTTTAAATAACTTTGTCAGTATTGAAATTAACGATCGATAAAAATAATGTTATATTTATAGTAAGCGGTTCTGTTTTTTTAAATAATGAATGAAAAATAAATAGACAAGTCGTAAAATCACTGAATGCATCGCGGGCATATAAAGAATTTTAATTATTCAAGGCTACACATCTAAATGACTTCGAAAATCATCGGAAGGAAACAAAATAAAACGCGACACATTGTTCTAAAATCATCTAAATTCCTATCGTAGAGCAAACAAACGCCTTGACACTACGTGAGCTAAATGAAATATCGAAAGTCGCGGAAACCCTTTGCTTGAATGTTTGTTAGTCATGTTAACCGTTACGGCCAAGATCAGGCCAGCAGCCGCAAATGGAAATCAAGCATCGAACAGAGAAAGTCATTAAACATGTCACAGGAGGTACGAGACTAGCATTGCAATTAACATATATATTATATATGCGTTTCGCGTCGCTATCGACACTGAAAACAAAGGTAAAGGTTCATTGTTAGAAAACGCAATAAATCAAGCCACCTATTTTCATTTACATATGGATATGTATCCACTACTTCCGTGTTTAATTCACAAACGACCGACATGTACATATTAATAATTGACAGGCCCGTTGGCGTGGTGGTTAGCGACCCTGACTTCCAAATCCCAGGTCGCGGGTTCGATTCCCACCTAGGACAAACATTTGTGTGCATGAACATGTCTGTTTGTTCTGTCTGGCTGTAAATATGTACATAAGTATGTAATAAGAAAAAAATGGTATATGTGGTGTATCAGTTATATGGTTTCCATAGTACAAGCTTGGCTTATTTTCTGATTAGATGGCCATTTATAAAGAATAATAAGTAATAATAATAACTTTATTGTTAAAAAAAAAAGGAATTTTACAATAGAAATGAAGCCCTGCAATATACAATAGCTGTGTTACAGGCTACAGTGTCTTCCCCTTTAGAAATGTAATATTACAAGTGGAAAGAGGTTCCAAGATACAGGCTAACCAAAAAATAATAAATGTATTAATAGGTATTGCGGAACCAAACATACCATTACTAAAAGGCTGAAAAGAATTTTATAAAAAAATAAATGTGTCAATTCATACTGAGAATTAGATTATAAAACAATGCAACAATAATGCTTGGGTATTACCTGTTTTAAACAAAATTAGTTACTCTACAGTTAAGTATAGGTGCAAAATATACTAGGAATACCTACGCTTTTAACGTGGAAAAATCGCGCCTACTAAACACATAGGTAAAACAAAAGCCACACAAAATAAAGAGATCATTATCACCTGACAGCATTAACATTATAATGAATCTACAATTCTAACATCCTGTTAATATTCGAGTACCAATGTAGCTTGCTATTACGGTATAATTTCACATAATGTGGATTGTAGAAGAACGTAAATGATTTGTAAATGGCGTTGACGTGATCATTAACTTAATGCCAAGCAATTGACATACAGTAACGTAAAGTAGGTAATGAAATACCTACCTTATATTATTGTATGTTTGGAATGTTTTATTTCAGCATGGCCAGAACGTAATTCAGTCAAACAACCCAGTGAAGCTGAACCTCTTATAGCAACTGAAAAAACACGCAGGGAAACAGATTCTAATTTAACAGATGTAACTTCGGCAAACACTGAAGAAGATGCAGTTATCATCCCAAAAGCTGTTCAATTTGCGAAGGAAGAACCACAAAAAGTAGATTACACGGGCGCACAAGTTTGGAAAGTTCCCACCGAGAAAACAGGTGTCCGCGCGACTATAGCCAGACTGCGGCGTAGAAACAGTACGTATTTTGGACGACGTAACATGTAAATTATAGTTAAAATAACACCTATATAATTATACATGTTTTATAAACACTCAATTTATTATTACCTCTCTTTCAGTGATCGCTACTTGGGGAGGCAATCAATCATCTATAGACGTCCTAGTGAAATCCGACGCAATTAGTAACGTTACACGTATTCTCAAACGAGATAACATTCCTTATGACATTGTGATAGAGGACTTACAAAAAAGGATCAACGAGGAAAACCCACCGCTCGATGAAAATGAAGTAGAATTACAAGACAGACGAGGTTTGTGTGCAAAAAATAAGTGAGCTTGCGAAAAAAAAACATTAACAATATTCCAAGGGCCGATGTCGTTTTGTTACAGCGAGAGCTTACAATTTTTGGCGTTACAGGGCTTCTCATCGCCGCCTAGGTTTAATGAGTGCCTACATGGGCTACAATTCTCTCAACATACCCATGGAGTATTGGCCGAATGCGAATTGGGGTTCGTTGTTGAAATTCGGCACCGCGTCTGTACGCGACTGCACGTTCGCCAGTGACCTAATAATCTAAAATGTTTGTTAGGCTTTGAGTACTATTTCTTATTCTGTGGCTAAGTCTTGATTTTTTATTTTCTCTGTAAAATGTGTGTAACGTGTTGAATTGGATTAAGTTCGTGTTGCATGTTAAAACTGCATGTTGTTGTTTTAGGACTGTTGTAGGTTAAAAATGTTTTAAAAATTTCAAACTGCACTAAACTATCTTGTCTTAGAAAAATTTAATGATAAAATCGTACTTGTGGTTTCATACAAAATTATTCCACAGGTCATCGCATGACATGGAAGCAGTATCACAGAGTGGAAGACATTCATGGTTTCATGGATTACTTAGCTAAAACTTACCCCTCCATTGTCAGCGTTAAATCCATCGGAAAATCTTTTGAAGGACGAGATCTCAAGGTAAATCTCTCACATTTGTCATAGAGCAGTATATTTATTATGGAGGGCTAGAACGGGATGATTAAAAGTCTTACTGTCCTTATAGATATTGCGCATTTCCGACGGTAAAGCAACAAACAAAGCTGTATTCATCGACGGAGGAATTCACGCGAGGGAATGGATCAGTCCAGCTACTGTTACTTATTTCATCAATCAGTTTGCCGAAAACTTCGACGTAGAGTCGGACGACATCAAGAATATTGATTGGTAAGGGTCGATAATGTCAGAAGATATACAAGAGTGTAGTTAATGTGTAATAATAATGAGTTTTTTTTATTAATTATAGGTATTTCTTGCCAGTTGTTAACCCCGACGGTTATGAATACACTCATACGGCTGATCGTCTTTGGAGGAAAAATAGGAAACCAGGTTTTCCTGCTAATATTTGCACCGGCACTGATCTTAATAGAAACTTTGGGTAAGATTGATTACTACAAGGCGTTCAAACACAGAAATATTTCAACTTTGTACAAATTATTACGTAACTTACTAATTGAGATACCTACCTCATAATAATCTTAAAAACTAATAAAAATATGCGAGCCGAAAAATAAAATGATCTGGGTACCTATGTATAACAGGGAAAACATATGTTTAAATTTTTGAGATTATTGAATTACTTACGTAATTAAGTTGTATACTCGTATATCCCTCCGTGAGCAAGTCCAACTTCAATAAGGGTTTATTTTTATATAGCGCCTAAGTATGTATATTTAATAATCCACCGAAAGTACTTATAACTTACATATTGCGCCGTTTCGTTGACACCAAATGATTACAACAAGAAGAAAGTATAATAAGTTTATGATATTCTTTATCAGGTATCGCTGGGGAGGTAAAGGTGCGTCGAACAGCCCGTGCAGTGAAACCTACCGCGGCAGCAAAGCGTTTTCCGAACCAGAATCTAAAGCTCTCTCCGTAAGTATTTTGGCGATTGAAGTAGAGACTAAGTATTATATCACTACATAGTATAAAACAAAGTCGCTTTCTCTGTCCCTATATCCCTATGTATGCTTAAATCTTTAAAACTACGCAACGGATTTTGATGCGGTTTTTTTTAATAGATAGAGTGATTGAAGTGGAAGGTTTTTATGTATAATACAAGTGACATCCCACGGGAACGCGGGTAAAACCACGGGGGACAGCTAGTTTAATAATAAATAAATATCCTGGGACATTCTTTACACACGGCCATCTGGTCCCAAACTAAGCAGAGCTTGTACTATGGAAACCAGATACCTGATACTGATCTACATATACAATTTTTTTTTCTAAATGCATACTTATTTAGATATTGTGAGCACGGTTTTGAAAAGAGATAGAAAGACAGATGTACATACGGAAAATAATATGTTGTTATATGTACCCACCTACATACATATTTCGACATTTGTCCAGCGAAACTACTTAAATGAGAAAAGAGAGTTTGACCTACCATATTCTGGCATTGCATTAATATTATTATTTGCACTGAGTTTGGGAGCAAAGCAGGGTACAGTTTTTATGGATTACGAAATCAATATTGAATAAGTAATTTAGAAAATAACATCAACCTTTAAATTATATTTCTCACTAGGATTTCATCTTGGGCAGTGCAGCAACGTTCTCTGCATATCTTACTTACCACAGTTATGGTCAATACCTGCTCTACCCGTGGGGATATGACAATGCAGTGCCTCCAGATTACCAAGAACTGGATACACTTGGCAGGAGGATAGCTCAGGTTTGCTAAACTACCATTTTTATTTTATTTTTTTTAAACATGTGGAGATGCAAGGGTTCTTCTAGAAATCGTAGATCAGAGTTCAACACAACATAATCTGATATTACTGGGACCAAGCAATTCATTTTACTCATCATATCAGCCCATATTTGAATTTAAATCCTCTCAACCTATAACTATAGCATATAGTTGTTATTACTGTAACTTTTTTCTTTCTTTTTGTATAATACTTATATTTGTTGTTTGCTTCAAACTAGTGTTATGTAAGATATTGGTAAAAATTCCATTTTAGTATGTGGATAGCAATAATTGGTCTCATATAATAAGTTCAAACCATGTAAATTTTTATAGTTTAAGACTGTTGCTGTCCCAAATAAAGAAAAATAAATTAAAAATCTATAGTGAAATGTATCTTCATTGCAGACAATTAAAAATACTGGTGGCTCAGACTACAAAGTTGGTTCTTCAAGTGGACTTCTGTACCCAGCTTCAGGCGGTTCAGATGACTGGGCAAAGTCGCAAGGCATCAAATACTCCTACACATTCGAACTCAGTGACACTGGAAGATATGGTTTCATCTTACCAACATCATTCATTGAGTCTGTAGCACGGGAATCTTTAGCTGGCTTGAGGGTATTAGCCCAGCAAGTGAACAAAGAGTGATTATTATGCCATTAATTTATAATTATAAACTATTCACATACAAATTTATGATATATACTCATAATGTAGTTATTAAAACTTATGATTAAAGTATATTTTTATTTAATACTCTTTCTATTATTTTTGTAATTATATTGTTTGAATGACTTAATTTACTAACATTTATTTTAATTACTACTATACTTTTATCATTTACTCTTAACAATTGATGGCAACTGCATCAAGGATTGTTATGAGTAAACACTAGGGAATAGGTACCTATGGGGCCGTTCATAAAATACGTTCGCATACAAGGGGAGGGGAGGGGTCTGGCTGAGTGTGACAAGATGTGACAAGGGGGGACGGGGGGTATACGGCAACG
The DNA here is from genome assembly GCA_907165245.1 of Habrosyne pyritoides. Taxonomy (NCBI): domain Eukaryota; kingdom Metazoa; phylum Arthropoda; class Insecta; order Lepidoptera; family Drepanidae; genus Habrosyne; species Habrosyne pyritoides. Next base: position 4,530,308 of record OU015600.1, on the reverse strand, counting down.
TGACGTTCGCCGTTTTTTTTTTTTATATTCCTTGCTGGTGTAGTCCAGCTGGCCTCTATGAATATCATGTACAGCCAATGTTTGTTCGGCAATGAGCCGAGTCCTCACAGTCGAAGATAATCGAAAATTAACCTGGCGCTCGGCGAGCTCAAGAGCTATTATGCATAATAGGAGATGAAAACGATGGTACGGAAGATGCAGAATGGTTAGATGACGATGAAGTGGACGGTAGTTTTGAAGATGAAGAAGAAGAAGGTGCAATACCGATTGTAGATATTTCGGCCCATTTAGAAAAGTCTTGGACTTCTGAATAATAGAAATATTATTTATATGTTCATTGTGAAAGATATTTATTAATTTATTTTAATTTTATTATAATAACTAAATAAATATTTTCAATTTTCAGAATTTGTGTACTATCATTTAGAATTTAGCATACTCAGCAGGGGGGGGGGTCTTAGTTTTTGTGACGAAATATTTCTAGGGGGGGTCACAAAAAGTGTGACACAGCGTGACAATGGGGGGGAGGGGGTCAAAAAAAGCTGATTTTGGTGTGACGTATTTTATGAACAGCCCCTACCTAGAAAAAAAAATTGTTAGGATTTAAAAGATAGTACATGGGCATAGTATGAATCAAATTATTCTTAAATATGTACTTTCCTTTAATAAGTACCTTCTATTGTATTATAATTTGATGTGTCAGTTGGCATGGTGTTTAGTTATCCTAACTGCTAAACAACAGTGGGTTCTATTCCAACCCGGAACAAACATTTGTGTATACTGAGTGTAAAATATCTGTTATATATTTTAAAAGTAGTATATTAGTTATCTGGTACACTGCTCAGTTTGGTATTAGATCGACGTTTCTAAAAGATATGTCCCAGGATATTTATTAAATCACTTACCCTATGACTTGGGGACTCCTTATCAAACTCATCATATTGTGTTTCCAATGGTTTTGTGACTTTTATTTGAGGTATAGCTCCCATTTCCTTTAAAGCAGGTATTATTTCATTCGCGGTTGCCGCTACTGGACTGCTTTTCAACAAATCTTTGGTCTCAAGGGCGATGTCTTCAGCCCTCTTTAAAATTAACTCTACGTCATCAACATCGTCACCCACAACTTTCCCATCGTGTCCACCCCCAGACAGCTTGTTAATCTCACTAAATATCATCTTCAACTCTTCATCGCTACCTTTGTACGCTTCACAAGTCTTCTCAAAGTGAAGAAATTCGTTCGTAGACATACTGTTATCGTTTGAAGGTAAATCATTGTTGTTTATAATCAAACTTTGTGCCATGCTTCTTGATTGTATATGCACTAATAATTGAATAGAGTATATACTTAAATTATCTAATTATAACAATAGATATTTTCAATGAAACATAACTTTTCGTTGCTAGGCAACGGTTTTTGACTTATGACTATAGTGTGCTCAGTCTAATACTGTTTGTTATAGGAAAACTCTTAAAGTTTGCATTTGACACGAACTTTGCCATTTTCGAGTTATTTCACCCACGTTCCCGAGGGATGTTATATTTTCCCGGGGTAAAACGTGTCCTAAGTATATGTTATTCCAGGGCATATTCTATCTATGTCTCAAGTTTGATTAAAATCTGTGCAGTATATTTCGCGTAAAAGAGTAACAAGCATCCATTCGGCATCGGCGACACCTAGCTACGCCACTGCGTACAAACTTTCGCATTATTATTTCCTTATTCACACCTATTCGGTTGGCATTCAGATCAATAGGAATGAATGTTTAATTTAGGCGAGTATTGTAATACTCCTGTAGTCCCAGATTTTTTATCCGTGGTCCTATACGATTAACTGCCCTAATCCAATTGAACTTTAGAAACACTTAGAAAATCGATTTCAATTTCCCCATAATTCTCCCAGTCATAAATATATTTTATGACTACACTCATTTCTTCGTCGCGGCGTTGGATTACGCTCTTGAAATATAAACCTATTGTATTATTGAAACATAATATAGTAAGAATTTAAGAACATGTCCTGGCAACCTTCTTATATAAATGTCATATCAAAGAAATGTTTGTTATTTGATTTGGTGAAAATAATACAGAAATTTGCAAAATCCTGTATTAAGTACGTGAAAACTATATCAGTGGTTATAATTAAGCATGTCGGTGCCACCTCAGGCTTTTGTAAATAAGAACAAGAAGCATTTCCTGGGAATTCCAGCTCCGTTAGGTTATGTTGCTGGTGTTGGCAGAGGGTTCGTATTTTGTTTGTTTACTGCCTATTTATGAATTCCTTTGTGAAAATGAGATTGTAACTGACTAATGCTTATTTCAGAGCGACAGGTTTCACCACAAGATCTGATATCGGTCCAGCCAGAGACGCTAACGACGTTTCGTAAGTACTACGATTATTCATTAAACATTTAATCAGACACTGTACTAGGCATTGCTGATATACCTACCACTTATTTTGACAACTATTATCACTAGAATAATATATAGTAAATATATAAACATTCAGTAGCAACACACGAGCATTGAGAGACCTCCATGGGCATAAACTAAATAAATGATTTTTAATTTTGGTAGAAAGTAAATTATTTACTGTAGGCCTCATGGGGTCACTTAAAAAGATCAATGTTACTTATAGTCAAACCTCCTAGTTACAAGTTTGAGCTACAAGATTCAGAGTAGTGAACAATTTAATTGTCAAAGTGTGTTTTATAAATATTTATTATTCAGAGATGACCGCCATGCACCACCTGCAGCTAAGCGCAAAAAAACTGAGGAAGAAGATGATGATGAAGACTTGAATGACTCCAACTATGATGAGTTCTCTGGATACAGTGGATCATTGTTCTCTAAGGTTTGACAGTATTATAATAATCTCTCAATTTGCTTTAAACCCTGTTAATGGTGTAGTTTCTAAATGCTTAAGTTTTAAAAATATTGTTTGCTGATAAATGACTTATGTGGGTTATTATTTCAGGATCCTTATGACAAAGATGATGCTGAGGCAGATGCTATTTATGAATCAATTGATAAGCGTATGGATGAGAAAAGAAAAGAATACAGAGAGAAACGTCTCAAAGAGGACTTGGAAAGATACCGTCAGGAAAGGTAAGGCTAATTCTAATTTTGTTTATTTTTTTTTATCCTAAATAGATGAAACAGAGAGAATACTTATAGACAGATTTTATTATTATTATTATAGCTTTATTATTCCACTTAACAATTCTTATAAGAGTAATACATATATTACAATTATAAGTTATTTTCTTTGTTATGTGGCCCCCCTAAGGCTAAAAGCCTCCTCCATTTTTTTTTCACCTTTCTCTGTCTATGGCCGTACGCATCAAAATTTTTCCAGCTGTATTTATTAAATCATCTGCCCATCTTTTCTTCTGTCTTCCCACATTTCTTTTGCCTTTTGGGCCCTGCCATTTAGTTGTTTGGTAAGTCCATCTATGATCTTTGTATCTTGACAAATGCCCTGCCCAGTTCCACTTCTGTTTCAGACTAAAATGAAGAGCATCTGATAATTTTGTTTTTGTGCGGATGTCTGCATTCCTTGTTTTTTGTATTTTCTTCAATTTCAGTATACTTCATTCCATTGCATGTTGACAATATGAGACAGATACACCTATAGACAGATATCAATCATTATGAATACCTTTTTATAATAATAATTAATTGCATAATTAAGTTATAATCCACATATATCTTTGCAATATCTCACAATTCTGCATCCATAAAGGCGTCCTCCAGCAGTTTAATTTATTTTCTGTGTGGTTTTTTTAAATCACTGATGGACATAATTACAGTGTCCTCATAGTCTATTAATTAAATACTGATTACTTACAGGCCCAAAATCCAACAGCAATTCTCAGACCTCAAGCGTGAACTAAAAGATGTATCAGAAGATGAGTGGTCAGCAATTCCTGAAGTCGGTGATGCACGTAATAGGAAACAGCGTAATCCTCGTGCAGAGAAGTTCACTCCTTTACCTGATAGTGTACTCTCAAGAAACTTGGGAGGAGAATCCTCTTCATCTATAGACCCTGGGTCAGGTCTAGCATCAATGATGCCTGGTGTTGCCACTCCAGGAATGTTGACACCTTCTGGTAAGTTTTATTGTAAATTTGTCATAGAGAATTCTGGCCTGAATAATATCCATAGAAGGTTTTAAAATAATGGGTTGTTTAATATGTAGTTTCAGATTTCTGGTTACTATATAATAAGTTCTGCTTAGTCTCTGATCAGATGCACCTAGTATATTTATTTATTTGTATTTCTTATTAAATTTTTCAGGTGATTTGGATTTGCGAAAGATTGGTCAAGCCAGAAACACTTTGATGACAGTGAAACTGTCTCAAGTATCAGATTCAGTTACTGGACAAACAGTAGTCGATCCTAAAGGTTACCTCACTGACTTACAGTCTATGATACCAACATATGGAGGTGATATTAATGACATAAAGAAAGCTAGACTATTACTGAAGTCAGTGCGAGAGACAAATCCAAATCATCCACCCGCATGGATCGCTAGTGCAAGGTTGGAGGAAGTCACAGGTTAGTTATAATATTAGTGGTAAGAGAGATATATATAATAGAGATGTTTTGTGTCATGCTTCCGTTAAAAAGGCGAGCGAACGACGAAGTGGCGCTGCAGGGCGTGAGGTATTTAGAAACAGAAGTGCGTGTATATGTAAAAGTATTGGCCCACAGAGAAACCAAAAATGTTTTTATAAAAGGCTATCTTCGATCTATCTACTAAAAACTAATGATCTATCACCACCATATCTTCTTGCTGCGACTCAACTTTACCAATAACAAATTGAATAACCAAATTTCGCCATGTTTTGGGATGATGTGGCCAAATGTGGTAAGCACCCAAAGCCTAGAAGGTAACAGACTCGCGATTGCAGCTGTCGGAAAATACCTGCATGGCAACAGATTCTTTTCTTGTCTCTTTTTCTATAATTCCGACGGTCCTTGTGACGAATCTGATTTAACACTGTGAGTTGCATCCCAAAAGATCGGTAGTTGGTTGGTCACGTGGTTAAGAAATTAGCGGTCGGCAGGCAAGGTGCAGTCGGCGCGCAACCTGATAATGAAGGGGTGCGAGACGAACCCGAGCAGCGAGGAGCTGTGGCTGGAGGCGGCGCGCCTGCAGCCGCGCGACACGGCGCGCGCCGTCGTGGCGCACGCGGCGCGCTCGCTGCCGCACAGCGTGCGCGTCTGGGTCAAGGCCGCCGACCTCGAGCAGGAGCCCAAGGTACCTCGCCCTACCTTACCCACAGATAACGAAGGGGCGCGAGACGAATCCGAGCAGCGAGGAGCTGTGGCTGGAGCCACGTTGAACCAATCGGCACGCGATCTCGAGCAGGAGCGCAAGATACCCCGGGCTTACCATACTTTACCTTACCTTACCGTTACCGTTACGCTTTCATTACCGTAACGTACATTACCCTACCATACATTACACCTTACGAGCTTACCGACTGTAGCCCGATGCGATCATTCGTGTCGTAAAAGTACAAAATAAGTTTAAATTTAAGTAATGAATACCACGCCACTGGTAATTTAAAATTTATTCAGTTTAGGCCCTCGGAAGGCACTTATGAAGTTCAAATTTAAAGTTACTGAAGTTACTACATTATTTCAGTGTACACCTAGGTCGATGGTTAGTGTGATTGAATATATTTGTTTGTTGTGTATCTTGGTTTAAATATCTATATTAGTATTTACTGTAATATCAATCCGAAAATGGGTACCTATTCTGTTTTAAAAAAATACTGTTCTTAGTGCTCTATATAACGTTTATTTATAATTGTTACTTGTATGACAGGTAGACAGATATTGAAACTTTATAAAGTATAACAAAGAATTTAAATAATATATATTTCGTAAATACTAGTTTCCGAATTCTAATACATGTGTATTAATGTTACATCTGTATAGTCGTTTGTTTCATACATCCTCTCTTTTCAACATGACAGGCTAAACGCCGCGTCTACCGCAAAGCATTGGAACATATTCCGAATTCTGTGCGCCTCTGGAAGGCTGCAGTGGAACTAGAAAATCCAGAAGACGCTCGCATCTTGCTCTCGAGAGCCGTAGAGTGTTGTCCGACGAGTGTTGAACTGTGGCTCGCTCTGGCCCGACTAGAAACGTACGAGAACGCTAGGAAAGTGCTCAATAAGGCTCGTGAAAATATACCCACTGATCGTCAGATTTGGGTGACCGCTGCCAAACTTGAAGAGGCACATGGTAAGACACACATTTGATTTTTTTTTTATTTCATTTATCATACCTACTATGTTTCTCAGGGATCTATAGATGGCCAAGAATTTATTGATTGGTTCGAAAACAAATAGTAAACGAGTAGAGAATTAAAAGAGTAAATGTTGCTACATCTCTGTAAATAATTAGTGATACCTTCAAAATGGTTTGGCATTAGCGAAATTAATTTTAATTAATATTGAATATCCAGGTAACACCCACATGGTGGAAAAGATCATAGACCGTGCGATCACGTCGCTCAGCGCTAATGGAGTGGAAATCAACCGCGAGCACTGGTTCAAGGAAGCAATGGAGGCGGAGAAGTCCGGTGCCGTTCATACTTGTCAGGTATACATACACTATTATATTTGTCGCATATTAAAGCCAAAAATATATTTCTCGCTCAGGTCAGGTTGCATGATGTATGCAGGGTCCCCAACCATACTGTTAAAAACAGTATTACACTTTTTTTCTTTCGTTAATAATTTTTTACTGTTCTATAAAAAAAAAGTATGTACTATTTTTATGATTGCTGAGTCGAGAGGCATATGAATATTTAAAAATGATTATAAATTGTTAAATTGTGCAAGAAACTCCAAAAATATGTTTTTAAAACGTCAAAGAAATAAAATAGGTAGTGTTTTCTTTTGTAAAATACTGTCCATTTTATTTCTCCAATCTTAATATACTTCATTTCTTTAACAAAAAGTTGGGAATCCTAGTAAAAAGCCATTTAATTACAGTGTGATTGTAGCAAATGTGGACTTAATTTGATGTAAGGTCTATAATCTACTATTTACTTAAAAGGAACATGATTCTGGAGTTTGTCAATCAGGGGGAAAGATTTGTCAACAGTCTTGACAATATCTCATTGCTTTAATCTGAAACATAGCCAAATCCTTAAGGTTCTCAAAATGGCTCAATATAATTCATATTGTATGAATGTTTGGTTACAGGCTATCATTCGCGCAGTTATCGGTCACGGCATCGAGCCCGAAGATCAAAAACACACTTGGATGGAAGATGCTGAAACTGTAAGTTATAAATACATTGTTACATGTGTTACAAATAATAGTCAATGACAACACACAATTTTATTAGTATAGATGAGGTGATCGAAAGTGGTAAGCATGCAAAGTGTAAAAGAGTACAGGCTCTCTGGTGACAGATTTTTAACTTGAGAGTGGTTGTCAGACGGATACAACCAAACTGATTCCTTTCCGAAAGATTCCGTCATTGAAAGTAATTACCGGCATTTCTTATCCATTGTATTGCCATTGTAAAAAATTTACATCGTACTAATAAGTTAATTATTCGGTCATTTCAGTGCGCAAATGAAAGTGCATACGAATGCGCCCGCGCAGTCTACGGTTACGCACTGTCGATGTTCCCCTCTAAGAAGTCCATATGGCTCAGGGCGGCCTACTTGGAGAAACAACACGGAACTAGAGCCAGTCTAGAAGCCTTGCTGCAGAGAGCTGTTGCTCATTGTCCCAAGTCTGAGGTGCTATGGCTCATGGGGGCCAAGTCGAAGTGGTTGGCAGGTGAGTCTTTATGGTTTCACTTACTTCTTAGAATTCTTATGATTTGCAGTTAACAGGTATACAGTTATCTCCGATAGTTTCGTTGTGTCTGAAGTTATTCCGTAAAAGTATACAACATACTTTCCTAAAATCATATAATAGTATTTAATATTGAAATAACTTTAATAATTCCTAAAGTACGTATCTCCAGATGAAATATTAATAAGAAACAAAATATTCTGCGATAATAATAACAATTTTTTTATTTAAGAACTTAATTTTCATAATTATTCCACACAGGTGACGTACCAGCGGCTCGAGGTATTCTCTCCCTGGCTTTCCAGGCTAACCCGAACTCTGAGGAAATCTGGTTAGCGGCCGTCAAGCTGGAGAGTGAGAACAAAGAATATGACAGAGCGAGACGACTGCTGGCCAAAGCTCGCGCTTCTGCTCCTACGCCTAGGGTATGTTATGAATATTCTAGGATGAGGATTTCAGATTACGCTGGATTTCCTGGACTCATGTCAATTGCCATGAAATAAATACACCCTTTTTATATAAACAATAATAAAAATAAAAAAATGTGCTGTCATTTGCTGGAAACTGCAAATAGTTGATATTTCAGTAAAAAATCTCATTTATGTTCAGGTAATGATCAAATCAGCCAAGCTAGAATGGGCTCTAAACAACTTGGATGTGGCACTAAAATTGCTTGATGAAGCAATCAAGGTGTTTGCAGACTACGCAAAGCTACATATGATGAAGGGACAAATTGAAGAGCAGATGGAAAAATATAGTGACGCGCATAATACTTATTCTCAAGGGGTAAAGTTCAATTTCAATATAAATATCTTAGTAAAATCATATCTAGTAAATATATATTATGATAAATAATCTGGTTTGCTGTTATTCTTGTTTTTTTTTATTATTGCTTTCAAATCAATGTACATTTTTTGTATGTATGTATGGTGTAACTTGTTGGTCTCGAAACAAGCAATTTTTAACCTTATTGTATACTCAATTAACTTAGTAATCATTTATTAAGTTATAATATCTCTGCTTATTTGGTTGTAGCTCAAGAAATGTGCAACAAGTGTACCAATGTGGATATTACTGTCAAGGTTAGAAGAGAAATTGAAGCATGTGACCAAAGCTAGATCAGTACTGGAAAAAGCCAGGTTAAGGAATCCGAAGAATGCGGAATTATGGTAAGAAATAACAGTTAATAAGTTACACTTATTCAATTTACATAAAAATTACCTGTTGATAATATAACGGCATAAAAAACTTTTTATTCCCCAAATTGCTAAACTCTAGTCTATGCTCCTTTTTCTAATTAAACAGATCCCTATCATCTTTGCGTTTGGATTATGGGCTCTAAAAATATCGTGCTTAGTTTATTGGGTGTGTTATTCAGACATATTTTCCATCATATAGGTTAGAGAGTGTACGATTAGAAAGGCGGAATGGCAGCGCCGAAATATCACATTCAGTGATGGCCAAAGCCCTGCAAGAGTGCCCCACCGCCGGTCGATTGTGGGCCGAAGCTATATTTATGGAATCTAGACCACAGAGGAAAACTAAGAGCGTAAGTATTTTTACTGTATTGTTATTAAACTATACGCTATCTTAAATTAAAAGCACGTATGCGATATAATTGTATAGGATTCATCATCATCATCAGCCTATCTCCGTCCACTGCTGGACATAGGCCTCACCTATGGCACGCCACTGAGCTCGATCTTCGGCTCATTGTTTTCAACCGTATAGTTGTGTATAACCGTTGTGTATAGGATTATCTGAGAGTTACTTCAGTAATAGTAATGCCTACATATGGTTAAATATCATATTTTCTATTTGACTTTTACAGCCATAGAAATAAATAGAATCCATAAAAAAATTGTATTTTTATTCATTAATTTAAAAAAATGTATTGGAGCAAATGAAGTCTCTATTGAAGTTTTTTTATTTTCATTGAAATTAGGTTCACTTTTGTCTGACACGATTTCTTGTATTTTGACACCTCCCACAATTATTATTAATCAAAAACGCGGTTCATTCTACACTTTTAACGTAAAGTAAAGTATAATTTAAATGCTAAATATGTTTTCTTACTCTATAAACAGGTGGACGCATTGAAAAAGTGCGAACACGACGCTCACGTACTACTGGCTGTGTCGCAGTTGTTCTGGACGGAAAGGAAAGTGAACAAATGTCGAGAGTGGTTTAACCGAACGGTGAGTACCTGCCTATTTTTATATGTTCCCGATGGATGTATATCCCTATATGTTATTCCAGAGCATGCTTTATCTATGTGCCAAGTTTCATCCCAATTCGTTAGGTAGCTTTCCTTGAAAAATTAACAAAAATCCGTCCTCACAAACTTTCGCATTATTATTCGTAGGATTATAAAAGGGAAATTTTGAGAGTTTGGATGTGGGAGCGAGTTATAAAACTCCTTCATTTAAAGGTAAAATTTTTTCCTCGAGCGTGCTTGTAGATCATGTTCCAACTGTCAGTGGAAGCTTGTATATATATTTAACTAGTGACCCGACCCGGCTTCGCCTGAATAGAATAATATAAATGTGTCATACGCATTAAACTTCCGGAAGAAATTCTCAAAATGATGGTGAAAACCGCATCATAATTTCATACGTAGTTCAAAATATCTAAGCAGACACACAGACAGAAATAGTGACTTTTTGTGATATATAGCAACAACTGCGGCGGGCGTTCCAGTGCAGACTTTTATTATAGCACAACACAATAAGTCAGTACTAACTCGATATAGATATTTGGATAAACTACTATTTATAATGATTACATTAGGTATAGTCAAAGACCTATTTTTCTTCAGATAATATGTGGGTGCTATCTGACTTCATCACTCTATTTCTAAAGTACTTTGTTATTTATGAGGTGAATTGCCAAAGTGGAGCTTAGCATAGTTCAGCAAACATTGCACTTTGCTTTCCTGCCTAAAGGTGCAACCACTCCTATCCATACCTGGTACATACCATAAGATACAATGATATAAAACAAAATTAGTTTAACTAAATAAGTTTGGTACTTTTTACCCTTTACAGCAATAATAAATAAATAAATATCCCGGGACATTCTTTACACACGGCCATCTGATCCCAAACTAAGCAGAGCTTGTACTATGGAAACCAGATAACTGATATACTACATAATATACTACATTTTTTTCTAAATACATACATAAATAGATATTTACAACCAGACACAGAACAAACAGACATGTTCATGCACACAAATGTTTGTCCTGGGTGGGAATCGAACCCGCGACCTTCGGTTTGGCAGTCAGACCGCTAACCACCAAGCCAACTGGCCTGTCGTTACAATAGCAATACTTATTCAGTATACATAAGATAGCAGTTTTTGACCATTGATTGAAACTAGTTGCACAAAACAACTGTTCTATAGACATCAATATCCCATACCTTTTATGACAACTATGTACCTGTTATATGTATGGAGGAGCGAGGTTTGAGACTCCTCCACTTAAAAGGGAAGATCTTCCGCCAGGCTAGGTGATCATGCCTGGGGACCGCAGTCCAACTGTTGATGTTGGATGCTGGTATATATATCAAATCCTGAGAGAATCTTGATAGTGCGATGTAAGATTCTCGCGTGTTTCTACCCGTTGATAGATGTCGCCACATCACTGTAATGCGGGCGGTGAAGTATTTGTAGGCGCGTTCATAGATGTCGCCACATATAGTAGTAGTAGTATCCTGGGACATTCTTTACACACGGCCATCTGATACCAAACTAAGCAGAGCTTGTACTATGGAGACCAGATAACTGATATACTACATATACTACTTTTTGTTTTATGATTTATAAATCAGTGATCTTACTGACTTTAATTAGTAAATAGCTCTTATTAAATAGGCTTAAATAACGTTAGCATTAATGTGCCCTAGGTCAAAATCGATCCAGACTTCGGCGACGCGTGGGCGTACTTCTACAAATTCGAACTGTTACACGGCAACGAGCAACAGCAGGAAGATGTGAAGAACCGATGCAAAACCGCTGAACCCCATCACGGTGAACAATGGTGCAAGATTTCCAAGGAGATTGCTAACTGGTGCTTCAGTACCGAACAGATATTATTACTGGTGGCAAAAGCTTTGGCGATACCGACGTGAGACAGTCCATTTTAGTTTATGGTCGATAATGAGGTAATTTCAAATGATTTTACTTGTGCATAACTCGTTTGTTTTTTTTTAGCAAAATTGAAATTCTGTTAGTCGAATTTGTTGTTCATGGATAGGTTGAGTTTGTGCAAGTATGCATTGTTACCTATAGTAAGTTTAGATTTGTAATAGAAATAAACAATTATAATACAAAATAGAATTATTCCTGATGTATGTGCAAGAAGTTATCCTCTTAACGATTTTTAATGTTTGTTATGTAATAAGAGCAATCTATTTTAAGACTTACTCTTAAACATGTGAACTGGCAGAAAAATATTAAAAACATAATTAATTATTTATTTTCATGTCTACATGTTGAATGGCAAGGCAAGCAGTTATGTACTGAAATATTGTATTATATCATAATAACAACATCCATGGCAGTTTTCTTTAAATTATATAAAATATTCAAATTTTATTTACCAGAACGTAAAACCATTGAAAGTGGTTCCTAATGTCTCTTTTTATAAAGTAACGAGCGGTCCCCCGCGGCTTCACCCGCGTTTATCGATATGATTCATATATAGCCTATAACCATCTAGGCAAAATTCCGCGTCGAATGGTAACAGTCCCATCCTGATATGTTCAGTAGTTATAAGGCGATGGTGCCTCATAGGAACCCTATTTTATTATATTGTTATTTATATATTATAGAAAGATTGAAGATAGGTTAATATCTTCAGAACATAAAAATCTTATTAACATTTATTTATAGAGACTGGAAATAGTAATATGAACCCCTAGATACCTACAGAATGCCCTAATCGATACATGTTTACTATTATTGAACAGTATCTAAAAGTTGTTTAAATGATTTATTAAACTTTTAACAGTTATAAAATCTGTCGTTACTTCACTCGTAGCTCCCTACATCTAACTCACGTCTCATTTTAATATTCGAAATCAGTTTATAATAACAATTGCATACACCACGAGCTATAAACACCTTTTATAAATTGTCTAAAAATACGCGGGTTTGTGTGAGTTTGAATTATAAACGTGCGCTGGCGCAGTGCCAAATGTTCGGTGCGCATGCGTGAGCTAAATAGCTACATGATTTTTTTACTTCTTTCTCCTCCCAAAAACCGATAGGCGCGGTGGAAATTGAAATGCTCAAGTAGTACAATTTAGTGAAATAAAGTAGCGAAAGTGATATTTTTATATAGTGAAAACGCAGTGTTGTAAAAATGTCGCCGAAGTGTCCAGTGCCTCCGCTACAAGAAATTACGTTATCACTAGTGGCGAGACAGTTAATCCACGCTCTGACGCAAGTGACATCCGAGGAGGATGTCGAGCTACCGTTCGCGATGGTCACCTCCTTCTATGAGAGTATGGGCGCCACCAGCGACATATTTCAAGATCTCACCAACTTAATACTCAGCTCCGATTATCTCGAACCGTCTATTAGATACTACGCAATGAGATTGCTGCTCAGAGAAAACGTTAAAAGTTTAGCAACGGGTATGTTCCCGTGCCCCTATTATAGGAAAGTCCTTGAGCTAATTGTCGAACAAGGCCGCCACTTGACAGCTCTCAATCTGAAAGGAGTGTGGGTCAAAGACGAACTTCTACCGTTAATGTATCAGTTAATCAAGAACCTTACGAATTTGACGGTTTTGAATATACCTTACATGGCGAACGACGAGATCCTCAAGTATATCGGCGAGAGTAACAAAGTGTTAAAGTTGCTCGATATATCTGGTGAGACGGACATCACAGAAATCGGTATTGACGCTATGCTAAACGGTAACCCACAGCTCACGCAGAGCTTGACTGTCGTAAACGTAGGAATGTACGGCGAGGAGAACATTGATCATACAGACGTAGCCCTATTAATACGCCGATTACCAAACTTAACTAATCTTGGCAGTTATTCGTATGTAGGTAAAGCTGTTTATCATATTTATAATACCGATTGTCCACCGAACTTTAAATCGAATTTACAATATGTGCATGATGTACAAACGAATATGAGGACCATGAAGGCGATTATGGCTCTCTGCCCGATGATAGAAACGATTTACTTGGAAGAACCTGATCAAGGGGTGCTACAACAAATCAAAGATTTAAGTTACCTCACCAAAATAAAATTGAACAAATTCCAGTGCCACGAACTCCATCAATTATTGGAAAAAATTGGATACAAAATTGTGACGCTCATGCTTTCGGGATCTTACGGTTCCTTCAACTTTACCAGAATAGCAGAGACTTGTAGGAATCTAGAGACGCTAGAATTCTATAAGATTCAGACCGCGACACACGAGGAAGAAATCCCGTTTACGAAGTTAGAACACATTGAAATAATACAAGGGAACCTGTCGCCATCGTGTCTCAAATATCTGATGACGTCGAGTCCTAGACTCAAGAAATTAATCATTGGTGATGAAATCAAGCTGGATGACAGTGACATGTCAAGGTATGATAAAAATTTACTCTTTATTATTTTAATGTCAATATTTAATTCGTTAGCACATGATTTTGTTTTATCGTTTCTATATAATACGACATTATCCCATTTGATAAAACGGTAAATATTACATTTTGTACTTGTTTTTCCCGGAAAACTGAAATCACTCGCTAACCCAGGTAAAACCTAAAACCACCAGGCGAAAACATGAAAAACAAATCTAACACATTAAAGAGCTTTATCCATTAGCCATAACCATTTTAATTTCAGTAATTACATAGTTAACAAAATGACGCTAACAAGTATCTATTATGATTTCGATCAAACAATTTTATTAATAGTCCACATTTTTTATATAAATTAAACGATACCAGTCCATATAAGTACCGCTCACCATAATTAGAATGAAATTAGTATATTATCTTTGCCTTCAATTGGTATGTATGAAAATTCCAGAATACTCCGGCGAAACAAATTCGAGCATTTGGAAGGTATCTGGTTCCCAAACGCGCCGCGCCTTACGAGGGACACCGTGGAACTGCTGATGGAATCATGCCCGAGTTTGCAGAGCCTCGGCGAGTTGAGTGGCTGGCGGTTCACCCCTGATGATATGATGCTGATGAGAGCCATCATTGCTAGTACTAATATAGACCTTGTTCTGACACCTTTAGGTGTATACCAACAGGGTCGTTAAAGCGATTTAATTAAATGATGCAGCATTTAGATCTAGATTAAAACGTATTTATTTACGTTAACAATATTTTTTATAACGAAAGTCTGTGCATGGCATTGCGCAGGCAGATCGAGTTGTCTACTGATTTGACATCTTAATTATATTATTTTAAGCTTTTACAAACACGTCTGTTTAACAATTTACATCTAGTCAAAGTATGTTTATGACAATAATAAACGTTTTTTATGTTTTATTATCTATCTTATTTGATCGACTATTTTACCATTTCTTTGGTAACATTCACATTATAATATTCGGTCACAGCCAGTCCATTACATTGTCAAACTTAATATCGAAACCTAAGGGTTGTCAATTCATTTTAATAGAAAAATTTAATTAATAAAACATCTAACTGATCAGTTCAGTTTCCGCGCATTTTTTTGGCTTCGGAGGCAAATTCTCTTGATTTTTGGATTTCTTTTTTGTAGTCCTCATCTTGAACATTTTACATTCGTCTGCACATTTGGTGGTGATGATGCTTCTGCAAATGAGATAATGTTTAATATATGAAAATTACTGTTATTACAATATGTTTTATCAACTCGTTGTCCAACCAATAATTATGTATTGCAATCTCATTGTCAAGTTAGCCAGTTAGCTTGGTGGTTAGAGACCCTGACTGCCAACTGAATGTAGCGGGTTCGATTCCCACCCAGGACAAACATATGTGTGGTGAACATGTCTGTTTGTCTGTGTCTGGGTGTAAATATCAATATAAATATGTATTTAAAAACAAAAAAGTAGTATATCAGTTATCTGGTAGCCATACTACATACAAGCAGTACACTCTGCTTAACTTGGGATCAGGTAACCATGTGTGAAGAATGTCTTGGGATTTATTTAACGATGACTTAGCCAATGTACATACATGTATATAATATTATTACTAACCTGACGAGGTTTTCTTTCACATTGAATCTGTCCATAATTTCTATTATGACGTCCGATAAAATTTTTGGATCCAAACACATTTTCGCCGGCTTGTTCTGGAAAGCAGGTGATCGTTTCCCAGTCAATGAATGAGTCGCTAGTATTCTGAAATTAATGACAAATTTACAGATTTCAGCTGTAGAGACAATAGTAACTAAGTAGGTCCTTGTTTTTTACCTTCTCGGGAATGCAGCCAGAAGTAAAGTACGAGTTGCAATAGTGTAAGATTTCCAATTAACTTTTTTAAATTGGTCCATGTGTATCATTGTCATGCCACTCCCAATCGGCACCTTTACATGAAAAAAATATAGTTGAATAAATAATGTCTAACGAATTGAACTTCGTCAATTCATGCGAAACATTATACTTTACCCATTCCTTGGTTTCTGGTCTTGTTGCAGTGCTAACAGCAATATTATCATATTTGTTCGTTATCAAAACATTATCATCAGAACGGTTGAACTCTTCTTGATCTGGTTCAACATCTAATTCGTTTTCAACCAAAGTTTCATCTTCAACCTTTGCTTGAACAATTGTGCTTTGTTGCGACTTTTTATCTGCTTGTACTACAGGGTTAGACGAGGATGACGAATGTCCTTTCATCTCATCAAGCATTTTAAATAACATTTGGAAAGTCTTCTTAATATTTTCTATTTCATTTACGTCAATAGTCACTCTTCGAGCCATCTTTGCTTGTGGAGTACACGTTTGCCGTGTAGAATCAGCCATAGATTTATTTGTTGTTTGATTGGCTACCGCTTTGTGAGCTCTTTTACGGGTGATGCTAGTATTACTTGAGATGTTCTGCAGCATCGCTTTCGGAATGACGGCGTTAGCTCTATGACATGGAGTTATTACTTTTCCGCTGGCCCTCCTGTTGGAGTACTGTCGAATGATACTGCTGTCAAATTTGATTTTCTTGCTTTTTGACTGAAATAGGTTAAACAAGAATATTATTTATGGAAATACTTTTATTTACGTACATAAATTGTTTTAAATTTCTCTTACTTTGACTGAGTCACCGTCACACGATGAAGCTTCATCATCGCTTGGTTCCCAGGATGAGGCGCTTGAAGAGAAGTCCCCTGGTTCATCCTCGGCCTTTGGACTCGGTCCAGCTTTCTCCTTCTCCTTTATCTTAGAATCCAGTTGATGGCGTTCCTCTGAAAGGTTTAAAATTCAAAATGTGTTAATGATCTTAAATAGGTTCTATTCACAACACTTGTAGTAATTTGTTTACACACTTGATATTGTGTTGTATGTCGCTATTAAATTATCATTACAAGGTGTCATTCGACGGTTCGTGGCACATCATTGTTATTTACACGTGGTATTTTTTTACCTAACTCTTAATGGCGAGCTTAAGACGTGCCGTAGGAATGTGGGGTAATTATAGTGAATTAAATTATAAATAAATATATATTAGATACAGAAACGGTTTATGTTACAGTTTACAATTTCCTTGACTGAGATTCTAACTCCAAAATATCTATAGATAAGTACCTACTTGGCATTGTAACTGTTATGTTCAAATAATATTTGGTATATTAGTGTATCTACTGTAACAGTCGGAAAATCAAAATCATTCCCGGGCTTTTCTACTAAGACATTGAACTGCTTTAGCTCTAACTGCTGCATCAACGTACAGTTGAATATAGGACTCAAACTATTCATAACTGCTTGTTACTCCTATTTGAATAAAAATATATCCATGCTTTATTGTTACCGATGTCAAAATGATCGACTAGCTAGAATATTCAGTAAAATCAGTTATAAAGCCGGTAAATACTCACGAGCACGCGCAAGAAGTGTCGCTGGTTGCGGCTCACCGCGCCTGTTTACCGTTAAGACATCTCCAATCTTCAGCTCTTTAGCAATAGGACTCAAAACCGATCTCACATACACCACATCACGACCACCGCTGCTCCACTCCACCAGTAACCAATTTTCAGTCTTTCTAGAGGACATCACGTTTACGATAGAAGCGAAACAGACGCCAATTACGTACTGAGGCTTAACTTAACTATAATAGTTATACCCTTCATAGACGCATTGCCTTGGGTCTCAGGTAAAAGTTTCATTACGGCACCCTTACTGCAGCTATTACCTACCTCGTCCCCCGCCCTGCACTCCTCGGGTCGAACAATAAGGTTTTTGCTAACAGCCCTGCGCCCGACAAAAAATGCATCCTTTTTTGCAACTTCCTAGTAAGTTTCTAAGCGGAGTTTTATATTCCTTTGTCTGTGCCGAACCCCTAGTTTTGTCCTTGACGAAAATAATAACTATTCAAAGAATGATTAACCACGCTTTACTCCTCTTCGTGGAACTGGTGTCTTTTGTTTTTTAGGAATTTGCTTCAAAGCCTGTTACCAAGACCGTTCTATACTGTAGGTAGTTATAAATGTATCTAATAAAATCAAATCTTATTAGAAACTAATAGATATCTCCTGAAAATACCTGGTGCAAGTGTATAAACCCAGTAAACAAAAAAAATACGAATAGAAATATAACTCATAATGCCATTTTTAGGGCTTCGTGTCCAGACAAAAAATAAATAGAAAAATCAATAATGGTTTCCCACGCAATTTGTTTTAGTTGACGGATACTGTGGTAAGTGGAAAAATACCATTTGGAAAACAAGTATGGAATTCAGGATTAAAGGAAATATGCTAGTAACTTTTACTTAAGTACCTACTTGTAGTTATACGAGTATAACTATAAAAGAAGCATTCTCAGGGATAGGAGATACTGTTCAGAGTTCTGAATCTAAAAATTATACAACAGTAGTGCAAGGATGTGTAGAAGGAACATTACTTGAGGCTTTTCATTTGATAGACTGATCATAACAATCTCGCCGCAAAATAAGTTATTATGCGCCCGGGAAAGAAAGAAAGCCTTGAATCTGGCAAGGAACTGACTCACGTTTATGCCTATAGGGAATATGCACGTGACTCCAAAATTAACAATATATTTTTATTTGTAATCTTTATAGCTAAAAAAACATACTGAAATATTTATTTTTAAAATTTATCATAATTTAATAGTGAAATTTAATCATTAAAATGTGGCTTTTTCGAGATTCCCACGTAAATTTCCAAAACGCAACGCTATTGGTGGACCATAACGTGACGTCACATTACACTCGACATCTTCTGGCATCAAGTTGTTTGTATTGTTTCTGGTGATTATTTGTTTTGTTTCTCAGTTATTTCATAATAAGTTATTAGTTTTCTGTGTTAAAGTATTATATCCTTGTAAAGAAAGACTTAACACAATGACTGAAACCGGTTTTGTCAAAGGACAATCAGATAAACTTCCTAAAATAAACGCGTTTATGATGATGATGCATCGATTGCATCTAATTCGAATTTTACGTCTGGTGAATTGAGAGGAGTAAAAGCTGCGAGGTAAATAAGTTATATATATGTAATAAATGATCCTATTCATGATTTTGTAAATATAATTTAAGCATAACCTAAAATATGCGACTATAAATAATTTTATTATTTGTATGACAGATCTGAACGAGAATCATATGGAGAATCAGCCATTGGGTATGTGCAAGTAAAATGAGAGAAATATATATGCGCTGTAAAGGCTAAAATAACACCAGAGCATAATGTCCGTCAAAAATGTTACAATGTAACAGCTACTTGCAATGAGACTGAGGAACATATTCTGTCTGTGCAATGTGAAGATTGTGCAGCACATTTAGGTAAGTTACTGCTATGAAACAGTGATTTTAATCTGATTAAGTAACAGAAACAATCTAGTCTAGTTTTATATGTACCTATATGTAACTTTTTGTCATAATAATAACCAAGATTATTTAAGTTTTACCTAGGTGGCTGTAAGCATGCCATTGCTTTCTTAGCATGGCTTCACAGACGAAGCGAAGATCCACCATCCACAAGTGTGGAATGCTATTGGAACAAAGCTAAATTATCTACAGTTGGCTCAAGCTTAAAATATATAAAAGCTAAGGAGATTACTTCATTACAGAAGATACATATTGATCCAAAAAGGCCACAAAGTGTGAGTTTTCTATCTATATTGAAAAATTACAGTCATGATGTGAATGACATGGACAATCAACTTATGAAATATTTCAAAGAACCAACTCATTTGGAAAAATTGTCCATCCATTATCTAAGGAGTAGGATGCCAAGCATGCCATCAAATGCTCAAGAATTCATAGAATTTTGTGAACAGAACATGGATATGAGATCATGTGAAGAAGCTGCACTTACAACTATCAACCAAAGTGATAGTCCTCTGTGGTATGAACTTCGATATGCTTGTATAACTGCTTCAAAAGCTCATGAAGCTGCCCAATGTAAAACAATGCAAGGTACTTTAACTGAATCAATAATGGAGGCAACAAAATTAAAGGACACAGAAGCAATGAAAAGCAGTAGACATCTGGAAAACCAAGTGTTGAAAAGAGTTGAACAAATAAAAAAAATGAAAATTAAAAAGTGTAGTATAAAATTAAACTCTAAATACTCTATTATGGGTGCTTCACCTGATGGAGTAACTGAAGAATATGTTATAGAAGGGAAATGAATGCCCTTCAACAAACAAAGCAATGAGCCAATACATCAAAGTCAACCAAGTGTCTTTAAAATATAAAGCGCAAGTTCAGCTTCAAATGCATTTTTGCAGTTGCAGCAAGTGATTTTGAGACAACCAAAAATATTAATATAATAGAAGTGAAATATGATAAGTAGTTCTGTGAAAATATATTGAAAAAATGCACACTATTTTGGTGTAATGCTATTTTCCCAATGTACAAATAAAACACATTTAGTTATAATAAATTACTTTTTTATTAACACACCTGTAAATTTATTAATCTGCAAGCTTATCTTTATTATTACTTCATCCGGCCTATAGGCAGACTAAGGGAGTTCAATATGTTATAACATATTCTACATGAATTCTTAAAGCTGCCATTTGCTTTGATTGTTTAACATTATTTTTAACACTTGGAGTAGACTGGGAAACTGAGGGTGGTCTAACCAAGGTACAGTTTTTGTTTTCTACCAGGCGTGCCAAATCTTTAAAAGTCCTGTCTGCCATAACTGCTTCTTATTATGTATGTTGCCCGGCTGCTATACCCATCAGAAATCTCACATTTCTGATTGTGTCCCTTTGTTCTAATACCATTATTTAGTATTGCATATAATTTTTCTGTATCCTTTCCAAGCTGAAACCCTGTAACAATAGAAAGAAAAATAGTTTCTAACTTCCTTCTTACTCTAATTAGTTACATGTTTTCATTCATAGGTATTAAAATACTATAGGTATTACTTTTATGGGTGAATAATTTTAATGTTTTAGATATTGAGGATATCTTCAAGCACTTTTCTTAAACTAGGTTATGTGTTCGTCGAGGTTTGTAAACAAAACATGTACGAATATGTGCAGGTAATTATGTAAAAATGATTCTTAAATATATTTTATCACTTTTCTGATGTCCTTACTTACATTAAAATGATCTTCACAACAGTATAATCAGCTCAAACACGATACATTGTCTCTTCTCATCGCCTTGCACCACTTTTTCCTTAAACTTGCATCTTTCGGCATAAGGAAATATACTTTGTCAGGTGCAGTTTTGATATTATTTTCACATATAGGAACGACACAATATTTATAATAACCTTATGTGTGCTTTTCCATGGTACTAAGTTGATTTTATCGCTCACTTTTTTAATTTTCAGTAAGTTTATGAACCAAACACTTCGTTGTTGACATTGTCCAAGTGTAACCTGACGTCACAGAATAAACGCGCCAAAATGGTCCCGTTTAAGTTGCCCGAAAATGATAGTGATTTTAATAAATTTTTTTTAGCTTAATGGCTTATATTTTGGATGTGTTATATTTATCTTTGGTAATGTAATAACTAGTAGAAACGTTTAAAAAAATAAAAAAAATACATGCATATTCCCTATTGTCCTGGTCTCCACATCTTCACCGAATTAAATCTCTAGCCTGATTATAGGATTTGTCATCACATGCTGTGTTTGCTTTAACACTAAACATACCATAACCGGGTCAAATGACCCATTTTGAACTTTGCATTGTAAATGCACGTATCTTATTGCTTTTGCACATTTGACTTCATGACTTTTTCTTACTGATTAATATACAGTTATACTATTTATTTCTCTTCCTAACAACCATATTTCATACATTCAAGCAGGAAACATAAAGTCACATTTGGCCCGTTATGGTAGAAATAGGTGCCTAGTAAGTGGTATGATTAGTGTTAATATAACTACATTTAGTTTTATATTTAGCGTAAGTGATAATATTTTTGTTTTAATGTTCTCTTGCTAGCAAACCTTAATAAATAAATAAATTTGTGGCATCCGACATTACCATTCTCTTTCTTCTCTCTTATCGAAAGAGAACTACCATCGTTCTAAGTGGTAAATATATTTCCTATATTTATATAGGTACCTATACTATTTATCCGATCGCGATGAAACTTTTGGGAGTTGTTCTACTTTCGTAATAAACTGTTTTTATAGCAACGCATGCCGCTAGTCAATATATAAAAATGTCCTGAAAGCATGAAATTGCATAGATCCAACCATTAATTGTTATTGTTGTGTTACTTAACCCTTTTTTTAAGAATGTAATATGTCTACGATAAATAACGCTGTTGGATTGCCAAAATGAAAAATAATAATAAAAAATTGTCTGACCAGCGAGCACACACACATAACATTAATGAGTAGGTACCCAATTTGATTATATAAAGCATGAATATAAGGGTTGAGTAGGTACCACTTACCTGCTCTTATTACCGTAGGTACGACATTAGAACATAATACAAGTCCTACTGACGCTTTTGATGCAACAGCAAGAATCTCGTTGCTCACTTAGGTATTGACATATTTGGTAGATATGTAATAATATTCGCACTCCTTACCGTTATAAATCCGCTTTTGCTTAATAAAGAGACATTTATATATACCTAACCTTGGCAGCCCCGATAAAATTTATTTGTATTTGAACCTACCCACAAATAATTCAAACAATCGATTGACCTACTCGGGAGACAATCCGATTAATGAAAATAATAAATATCCTGAAACACAGCCATCCGACCCCAATCTAATCGTGGGGTACTATGGAAACCAGTTACCTGAAATACCACGAAGCTACAAATAAATTATACATATTTAATATTGACACAGAAATGTATGCACGCAAATGTTCGTCGTGGGTGGAAATCGAACCCACTGACAAAGACGTTGCAAGCTGGACAGGTCTAATAAATTACTCATTACACTAAAACCGACCCGCCAAACCAAACAATCGTAAAATAAAATAGAAAAAACTGTCAACACTTGATCATAACCGTCATTATACGTCAGTCCAGCCCAGCTGTCTACTGTCACTGTCATAGCGTATTCTGTAGTCGTGATTTTTTGAGGTTATCTTGAAATTGTAGTATTTATATGGTAAATAAATAACAATAAATTAAACATGGAAGCTGCAACATTACAAAAGAAAAAATCTACAATAAGCAAAGGTAAAATGAAAAAGTCAATTAAAAATGTTTTGTGCCGTCCAGATCCAGTGTTTTGGTAAGTACTTACCTCGTATGTACATCCTCACATTATTAATTTAATAATTTAGGAAAATTAACGCCACCTATATTTACAGGCCTGTATTATCAGAAGATCATAATAAATTGTTGGAGGCGGCCTTGAGTAAATATAAAGTGCAAATTCCTCAGTTTAAAAAACCTCATTGGAAAGAACTGAAAGCGATTCCTAAAGATAAGCGTCCTAAAGCACCGAAGATAAAGTGAGTATGAAATGAAATCCGTTTAATATTAAAATATTTTATCATTTTATTAATTTCTAATGGTTTAAATATATATGTACATACTTTTCCAACAGTAAAGTAGATGGCCTCTTATTTGGAATATCAGAATGTTGCAATGCAGTTCAGAATGGTCAATGCACAGCAGTAATAATAGAAAGTGCAGTAAATCCACGAATTATTGTGCAACCATTGCTCGAAGCTTGCATTGCTGCAAGAGTACCTGTTGTGTGTTTAAATGAGCTAAGGAAAATATCTTTGAATTACTTTGGTATTGGTACAAGTTGCCTCGGTATAAAAGGGGACTTTCTTCTGGATCTCAAATCTCAAATATTACAATTAGGAGAAACAAAGAAAGAAGAGGAACCTGAACCAGAAAAAATAGTAGAAAAAATGGAAATTGAGACGCTGAGAACTGAAGAAACTATAAACAATACTACTCCTAATCCATTTGTTTATCTGTATCGAACCAACAAGAAAAGTAGAGTATTTGTGCCATCTGCAGGAGATTTAACAAAGGGTACTAAAAACTTTGTTGAACAAGACTTCATAGAGTTTACAAATAAAGAAGTAAAAGACAAAACGAAAAACCAGGCTTTCAGGAATATTATTCTGAAGAAAATATCAAATAATCCAAACAGGGTAAAAAGAAAATGATCAATATTCTAAGGATAAAGATGTTTTATTTATAAGATTATTACTATGTCAAAAAAAGACATGAATTATGTTAACCATTCCTCAAGGAATGTGATTTTTGTTTAATTTATATTCAGAAATGGTATGGGACAATAAATTTTGTTATGTGAATATAAGAATAGCTTAATCCCATAACATTTCAGAATATGAACCAAATCTTACCAATATTTATAGATTCAATTTGGAGAGCTTTTGGTAAAACTTGGTTTAAATATAATAACACTATAGTATTGATGCCATACTCCATAAAACTAAAACTACAAACAGTCATCAACATTCATTTTATGGAGTATAGCATGCAAGTAGATATATTTATCTTACATTTTCAATTGATGCATTGCATTAACTTTTTAAACAGTTCAATTTAATAAAAATCAAACAACAAATTGTGTTTAATGGTTATAACTATAACAATTATTAGTCCATAATAATAGCTGGCCCTTGTTTACAACTATAGCCGGTTTCTTACGGTGTGCGATTTTACGGTTGAACAATTGAGGAGGAAGTGGATCAGGTTATAACAGAAGATTGTGAAAACCACTATCTTTTTCGATCTTATGACGTTAACAATTGTGAGTTCACATCTGTGAAATCGCTCACTGTGAGAAGGCATGTTAAAATATACATAATAGTTGTTGATGAAAATACAGTAAAATAAAAATCCTTTTCAATAACAATACTTGTTCATTTCAAAGCTCAATATTTCAAGCCAAAACCTTTCTGTTGTTCTACACAAAAAACACAATTTTAATTTTTTGGTCTTAAAAAGTACAAAAATATGTAAGTATACATAATAAAGCTTATCTATCACTTAAATCTATATTTATAGAAAAATATAAGTACATAATGAATCTATAACAAATCAAGATTCATATAAACACATCTTAATGTTATAGATAATTCCTTTCAGTACATAGTACCTATAGTGACAATGATTCATACCATCACAATATATGTTTGATTTACCAAAATACTTTTATCTTATATCTGGTCGTAATTATTGTTAAATTACATCACTAATTTAGAATAAAGTGCACCATCAGATAATTGCGTACATAAAAAGAAAAAAATATCAGAGATAATATACTTATTTCGAGTAATGATATGAAGAGAATATGTATTAAGTCACTGGAAAATATTGCGTGAAAGATATCATGGTATTAGTAATACCTTCGCTAATAGTCATATTAGTAGATTTGATAAAGTCAATTATATAATGCAAATTATCAATAAATGAAAAATGTGAATTTGTACATCCCTAAGATCTTCACTCATAAGCGGTATACGCTTCTCAGAAGCGTACATCGGAAACTTAAATGCCTACTACCCTCGATGTCTCGTTAAGATTTTGGGAATGCTCGACGATCTTAGATCATTCTCTTCGTTTTTCTGTAGACCCGTCGACGATCTGGTATAAACAAAACTACGTGATCGTCGAGGGCGAGAAAATATCAACTGGGGACCCGAGCGGAGATTTCGCGACGGAGCACACACCGACCGAGGACGAATGTGAACCTCGATTTCCCAACGAAACCGAGAGCAACTCGTCGGTCGGCGGAGGCGCGGCGCGGGCGGGGCCGGGCTCAGTACGCCAGCCGCGGGGCCGCCGCCTCGCTGGGCCGGTACCGCGCCAGGATCACGGCGCACATGGCCTGCGCGTCCGTCTCCTCCGGGTGAGCGGCCATCGCCTCCGCCACCTGCGCCTCCGGGAAGATCCCCGTCAGGTGGAAGTGCATCCTCCGCCGCGCCTCCCAGTGCTGCAGCGTGTTCTCCGACGAGCACGGCGAGGGCCGCGCGCCGCCCGCCCCCACGGCCGCGCGGGCCGGCCCCACCGGCGCCGACGCCACGCGCGCCGCCAGCGAGTGCTGCAGCCGCGGGTCGCACGCCGGGTTGAGCGTGAGCTGGCGCACCAGCTTGCGGTGCGGGTTCGCGTCGGCCGGGGGCTGCAGGGCCTGGTGCTGCATCTGCGGGGGTTGATGCTGCAGCTGCGGCGGCGCCTGCGAGGGCCCGGCCGGCTGCATCTGCGCGCGGTCGAAGTGCGTGGTGAGCGTGACGTCCGGCAGGCACGGCGCGGCCGAGTGCGCGCGCGCCAGCGGCCGCTTGTCGCGGTCGCGCTCGCAGGGCCGGCCGCCGGGCGGCAGGCTCACGGTGTGCAGGTCGCGGGCGCGCAGCGTGCGGGCCGCGCGCTCCGACAGCTTCTCGGCGACGGACTTGTGCGGCCGGCCGGCGCGCTCCGGGTGGTGGAACTTGCACTTGTTGCCGTAGGTGCACTTGCGCCCGTAGGGGCAGGCCGGCGGCGGGTCGGTGCGGGAGGGGGGTGCGCGCAGGAACGCCTCGAGCGTGGGGCCGGAGCGTCCGAGCGGGTCGTCGGGTGGCATGAAGCGATCGTTGACGAACGAGTACATGAGTAGCCGCTCCTCGACCACCTTGCGGAACTCGGGGCTCTCTACGGCGAGGTCGCGGTAGTTGTCGTTTGACACGACTATGCCGTCCGTCTCGGCGGCGAGCCGCAGGATGTAGCGGTCGTCGTAGCAGACGAGCCGCTTGCCGCCCAGTAGCCGGCTGGGCGTGTAGACGAGCACGCGCTCGCGTTCGAGGCGCTCGAGCGCGTCGCGGTCGGCGACGGGGTTGTCGGGCCGCGTCGCCTCCTTGCGCCACTTGGGCACGAACACGGTGATCTCCTTGTGCCCGTGCGCACGAAACCACTCCACGCAAATCTCGATGCCGCGGCACGAGAACACTTGCTTATTTCCGTGACTGCAAACAGAAATATTGAGTGATGATAACGAAGTTCGATTTATCGCCTGTTTGGGCTACTCGACTGCCCCAAAACGAGGCGCCCATATATACTATCTGTATCTACGCTAAGATCTACTCAATTGAACCGGACCTATACTAGTTAATAGTACACCATTAATGATAACAACACAAACATCATTAATAAATGGTTTTAAAATTTAGAAAGTAATAATTTTAAGTTACAAACCAGCTTGTTGTCTGGTTTCCTCCTATAGCTAAAACTATACTTAAAAATATATAAATAAGCTTACAAATGCTATACAAACTTATAAATTAAATGAGGTTACAAGCAAAAGCATCGAGCTAGCCGACCAAATGTTGCTGCTGCTAAAAAAATTTTTCAAGCAGTGTTCGAAATACCTGACCAGTGCACTAGTCGAAGCAGTTACTTTGTTACCTAATCTTTTATTTACCTACATAAGTTTAACTTTGAACCCGTAAAATAACAATAACAAAACATTGGCCGGTTTTTTAATTTATCTGATAACTTAATCACTTCATATTAAACATACCTCATGGCAACATTGCTGCCATCAATAACGATGTGCCGTAGAGGCGCTCGATCGACCGGTGACTCTTGATCGGCGAGCGGTTGCGGGGAAAGCGTCCGTGGCGGTTGCTTCGCAGCGAGCCGGATCAACTCGGCCAGCAACTCATTACAAGGCGGGTCCGCGCCTAGACGCTGCAATGCTGTGCGTGCTAGCCGCTCCGAATAACCCAACTTCACCGCGAACTCGAGTTTAGCCTGAGAAACAACAATAAAGTTCTTAGGATGATAAGTATTCTCTATAAAACGATATACAATACAATTTAGCAATCAGCAAGTTGTTAAGAAAAACAAACAGTTTTAGGTATTTTAATTGACAGAGCTGAGTACGTGGTTTGCGTAACTCAATTTTACAATAAGTTTCCATTCGTAACAATCTATATTACAATGTACCAAGCATTTGTATTCAAATGAAACAATTTTTCCCGATCTCAAATTTAAAATGAACAACTTTACGTTACACACCCACAAAAGTCAAATTTTTAAATCAGCATTCAACTGCTACTGTAAACGAGGATTCAGTCCAATAAGAAATTTAATTGATACGGCATTTGTTAATAATTACACGTATTCTTTAGTAAAACTCAGATGCAACATGCAAATTGCAAGCGAAAGTTAGTCGTACGAGATCATGAAATCTTTGGCTCGCAGCCAACTTTTTCCTACACAATGAAAGCAGTAATCATAGCACTTTATAAAGGCAAATATTCATCATCAACCTCGCTTCGATAGCATTTTATGTTCTTACCCGAGAGGCTGAGAGCTTTAACTTTATTAATAAGAACCATACAATTGACGTTCTTTTGTATAAAAACTATCGTAGTTCAGAATTTTGTAATATGCTTGGGAAACCGACAATGCTTACAAGTAGTAAACCGACAGGCCTTTGTCTTAAAATATTTGCAATAAAGAGCCATGGTTGTACTGTGCTCACTACCTTGCCCAGTCATTCCCAAAGTAGGCAATAACGCCCCGCGCTAGAGGACTACAGGTACGGCATACAGGGCATAGAGAAAACTGCAGGGTGTTGAAGTGGTTTAGGGGGCGATCCCTAATTTGTGTTATCTAATATTTTTATTAAAATATATTAAAAACTAAAATCAATACCTACCTAACTGTAGCTGCACTAAATCGAATCTAAGTTTCTATCATATTATGAAAATCAAGTTATTGTACGCGATTTGTCAGAATCATCGATACTTGTTCTAACTTGCTCGTTCGACTTCCATCGTTTAAGTCGTCATCGAAACTAATATAATATAACATACACATGTTTATTTTATTTGCCTTTTCTCAACGCATAATCGTTAGCAACTTTTGAAAACTCGATACTTTGCTTTCGTATTTATGACGCTGACGAGAAAACGACAATTTTTTAAGCCAAAACGAAGAGACGGCATGGTAGTACAATACGAAATATATTAATTGAAAATCTTATATCTAAATATCTAATCATATTTTAATATTTGTGTGAACGCGGATTTAGTGCTGGCAACGCTGCTAACTAAAAAGAGAAATCGTTTGCATGTTTCTGAACGCGAGGACTTGGGGCCGATTTTGATTAAATTCGAGCCTGATATTAATTATTTAAAATCATCAGATTTATCCAACATATTAGATTCATTAAAATTATGATATTTGTTTTATTTTTCATAAATGTTTTCTAAATTTTATTTATATATTTTCGTTTTATTGCTTTCATTAGGACAGCCTCATTTAATATGTAAGTTTTAACTCAAAAACAAAATAACACTAATATAGATGTCATGTTATAATGTAACTTAAGTTAATAGAGTAATTATTGTGATTTTGAATAGGTGATTTTTATGGGGACGCTGTAAATAGCTGATTGTCTAAATGGGCGGTAAACGAAATAAGTTTGAGAAACTCTGATCTATACCTTGAAGAAAAATACACACCTGGTTGAGCGGTGGTAGAACTGGAGCAAGAGTGACATATTCAGCGAACTCCGCTGCGAGGGTGTCCGAAGGCGTCCGCGAGGCAGCTTTGTGCGCGCTCTCATCCTCACACCCCGAATCGTAGCTAGAGTCCTCACCCCGCTCGCCGGCCCAACCCAGCGATGACTCCACATATTTCTGTAACAATATTAACACTTAAAGGATGTCGCCCAACGCAAAAACATAAGGTAAATTTGACGCGGTTCAAACATGATGATTATTATCGATCAATAAGCAAATTTCATGTATTACAACCGAGACGCCGGCTCAGGACAGGGTCATGAGGGCGCCGAAGCGGATCTACAGATGATCATTGACCTTTAGCGTGTGCGCAACCGCCGAGCGTACCGGTTGTAATTCATTATTCTATAAATCGACAAAAATATTTTCAATTTTATTCAAAGAAAAATATTCATAGCGGTCTGTAAAATTAACGGTGCCGGTGTACTCGTTTCGCCGGACATTTAAGAATTTAACTCGAATAATATATTATATATTCTAGTTAGTCATAGACGAGACTGCTAGATCCGTGTTGAGGCCCAGTTGGCGGAGATTCTGAAATCTAAATCCAGATCTTTTAAATTATTTAGAAAGGTACGCACTCACACTTGCATATTACACAAATCCGTCTGCAGAGGAGAGATCCGGGAGCGAAAGTGGATCAATTACACTGTTAGATTAAACGATTCACATAGAGCATTCTAATTTATTAATAAAATAAAAAGAGTATTATTGTGTATTTTCTTCTAGTCATATATTTTTTGTCATACTGTCTTCAGGCTATCAGCTCATTTGTCGCACATTATCGAAATGTCGCGAAAGAGGTTATATTGGATTTAATGCAGGAGAGATATAAAGTAGGCCTGCAGTAGAAGCCTACATCCGGTCTGGCCCCGCGGTACGGAAGCGCCCCGCCTACCTGCTTACAGCCGGATGCGACTTTCTAAAAAAATATGGTGCGTACAAGCCACCGACCGGCTACTATAGACTGCGGATCTAAGTTCTCATTCAAAATGTATACAATTTGATAAATGTTAAATAATCCAATTTCTGTGCCAATTTCACCGATTGGCCCCTTGCTTCAGTTCAACGGAGCTTCGTTTAATTTCCTTAATACAGAAACTGGATTTAGCAGTAAACTACCTAGAATAGTGTTGGTTGGAAATTCGAGAACTCGGTTTAAGTTCAATTGATCGTGTTTAGTCCCTTCATAAATATTCCTGAATAATTTTTTGAACCTAAGACGAAGTATTAATCGCATTTAAGGTTCATCAAACCTTTGGATTATGAAAGTGACATTTACAACTTTAGGTATGTTACTTAAATGTTATTTATGATTATTGGCATAAAAAAGTGAGGAGGACGTAATTCCTACCAATGCTTAAATTATAGGAGGCCCTGACTAACACGTGTCAAACTAATAAAACTATATGGAAACCTGGCAATTCAACATTATATTTTTATTATATATTAAATTATGTTTATTAAAATTGGGTCAATAATAAATCGTATAATCTCCAAATATAACAGATTGCTGTATTGCAAAATACCAATAAAAAAAAACCAAACTGCAGATTTTAATCACAAAACAAATTCAGGAAACATACAACTTGATGGCATGATAATATAACCAACAATTTCCTCCTAACGAGTAGCAACTAAAAAAACCCATTGGATTGTCCCGCTCTATTAGACACGCTCGTTTAAACCATGCATAGGCGATATACTAATGTTTACGTTTTTTCTGTAGGTGCCTCTCAGAAACTGGAACATACGCTCAACGCATGCGCCGTATAAAAAACACCAAGTCTATTTTGCAATGTGGTGTTCACTAATTCATTGGTGACATTGAGATGAGAAAAATAGCCATACACCTTGAAGTCTTCGCGACCTAGATTAGCGAATCATTCGGATCATTAATAACTGCTGACCATGCTTTGTAGATAGTTGCGGAATGGAAACGATTAAGAAACCATTATTGCATCAGTAACGAACGTAGGACGTTGAACGCAAAGTTCCGCTTTCTGCTTAAATTTAAATAACCACCTAAATCTGGCGAATTCGACGTTAAAATGCTAAGGTAATATAAACATATTCTACATTATGACGTAACGTGCTAAGTGGAAGCATTCACGTTTATTCTTAAGTTCGAGCTAGTGGCCTTTTCATGTTTGCATTTTCTAACATTACATTATCTAACACGTCTTCTTATTGAAATGAGATAACATGTTTCAGCAGGCCTTTTGTATGTGTATTTTTAAACAGATGTATGTTCAGAGGTAACATTAGGTTATACGTCCACTTTTAAAAGTAGTATTTCAAGTGTAGACAGTCATCGCATCACGAGTGCAAGTGGAAATCGCGCAAGTGGTCAACATGTTACATTTTGTAAGATTGTGATTACATATATGTAACAATTTTTCCATTGTTATTGTGATCTGTAAACTGGTTTCTGTGTACGTACTTCCTGAGAACATGAATCTGATAATAATGACGTCACGTAATCTGTAATATTAAACGGACAGACGTAATTGGAGGGCAATTTTATTAGTTTGTTTATACAAATCTTAACAAAGGTTATCATATCTATACCAGTTAATACGTAAAACAAATCTAATGTGTATTTAAATGGTTAAGCAAAAATTTCTAATCTGAGACGACGGTCACCGAGTTTATTGAAATGTATACGGATACCCGTTTGGATTAATAATTTTGTTCGATGATTTCATCACTCCACCATTCTAATTCACGCAGCTGACTAGTTTCCTCTGTTGCTATTGCTTATATCATTGTTCATAGCTCCTGGAACAAGCGCACGATGACTGACCTGTTTACACGTGAGCCGTGCTTCCCAGAACCGACTTTTCAACATTTTATTATGACGCTAGGCGGTCTTACATCGACTCGATTGTACATGTGCATGCCGATAACGTTTCTGCGGGTGAGCGAGTACAATTAGTTCCGTTTGTAGAGAGAAATTCTATCGCTGGTTCGTCGAGAAGATAACAGCGGCCAATAAGGTGGGAGCATTCAGGCTACGTAAACCCGCGCCACCTCGTGCGATGTCGCGTCACAGCCGAACAGGATGCGGGCACGCGACACACTTTACACAATACATACACACATCGCCTTGTATATACCTACATACGCAATCGAATCGAGTGCACACATACACTATGGTACAATATCAAAAATCCTGTCTTCATATCAACACGCACGAGCGGACAGTCAGTTCACAAGCGTCTTTGAACAAAATTCTATCAAATACATATTATATTCAAGTATGCCGGTTATGAAGGTTGCTTTTGTTATGAGCTAACAATAATCTCAGAAATTATTCTTTTCAAACAAGATTTCATACAATACAATAAGATGTGTCCTTAAGCGAACGCTTCACCCAAGCATTGTCGTCACTAAAATATTGGCGGATGTTGTTGTGTTTATTCTTTACCAAAACGTTATTTATTGTTAAAGGCAAATTTCAAATAAGAATTATACTAAATCCTAAAAATGAACTTTGCACTTTTTGTAGTCTATAAGGAGGAGTAACTAATCACTTCTGGCATTGATGGAATGCATAATTTATTGAAACATCTTGGAGCTCAAATATATCAAAGCTCGACAATTAAAATAATAAATTGAATTTGATACAATACATCATTTTATTCTTGATAAAATATTATTTGTATGAAACGAAAAATTCGCCAGATAAATAAAGAATTTTTAACTACACAAATTTTAATGACTTCTTTATACCAATATTTGGAGACCGTGTCAAGTAAAGTAGTCATGTATGAACTGTTTCCAGTATTGTACAAAATTGTTGTACATATATTCTTGGAGGTATTAGAAGTAGTAACATAGGAATACTTTTTATCCCGGGAAAATGGAACATCCCTCGGGAACGCGGGTGAAACCTCGGGGGACAGCAGTCTCTTATAAATAATTGCAAAAGTTTACTCAAATAATCTAATTAAAGTTAATTAAAAATAATTAGTCGGTACTCTAAAATACCTAAGTGTTCTTGAGTAACACCTTATTATATATCGGACACATGAAAGTGTCCGGACAGAATGAGAAAATCCCTAGGCTGGCATATATTAATCGCGATAGTCGCTATCTATTCTATTAAGTATTTTCAATTTCATTCGATTAATTTAAATCAATATGTATCTTATTATCAGCATTCGAAAGGCCTACAGATCGAGATGAAACACTTTAGGTCAGGTTTTGTTGCGAAACGAGTGTACTTGCGTAGAGCAACTGCAGGGATCCCGCCTCGCGGGTCGGCGCAGTCCGCAACCTCTAACACACTTAGTTTGCACCCTCAAATTTTGAGGGCAACGCGACCGAGTTTTTTACAAATTTTCGGCAATATTTCCATTATTTGATGGAAACAATATTTCAAAGAAATCACTTAACATACCATATAAAATACAATTTTAATAGTTCGTCCGAATATGCATACTATAATATCAAATCGATATATTATATATAAATACTAGATGAATTAAGTAATAGAAACCTGACACCAGCGATCCACAGCCAAAAATTGTAATACATAGCTTATGTAAAAATATTATTAGATGTATTTTGGTTTGTGGTGACAAATAAAGATTTTTATTATATTATTATTATTATCTAAAAATAAGAGTCACGTATATGTGCAACACATCTAAATAGGTGTACTTGTAAATAAATGATTACATCATGTTAATCTGTGTTGTCACCCAACATCAAAGGAGTTTCGCTACTGTAGGGAAATTTACTGTAATACTGTAGCCGTTTAGAGCGCGTCTTACATCCAACACGACAAGTAATCTGCAAATGCTGTGTCGTAAAACGTTACGAAACAATCTGCCAATCTGATTTATTGATTTAACAAGCGATATTATTCAATACCTGATATTTTATGATATAGATATCAATACTGCCATTCTTAAATAAGATAAGATATTCTACACCTAAACAAGACGTTGCTTAGACGTTAAGGTTTCCCTAATAACCCTTTGTTTTTAACATTTCGAAGTTTCTGATTAAAAATGAAGTGAAATTTGTAGCTCACTGTTATGATAAATCCTTCTAACAAAAAGAACAAATTGTCTAACGCGCTCAAGAGCCTCTGGTGGCTATTACACCCTTCCACGGACAATACAAATTGATTGTAAATCACTGATTAAAGTTCTCGATATATATCTAACTAGTTTAAGAAAGAAAAAAAAACAGGGTTACAGTAACTCGACTAGGGATAAATTAAATAAACTAAAAAGTAAGAACAAGTTAGGTGCTGATTGCTATCAACGTCTTACTGAGGCTTATTATGACAAGTTTTTTGATACGTTAGATTTTTTCTGTTGAAGTCTTTTGGCAGTTTCACATTAATAAAGTATAATTAAAATCAAATGCCGCATGCCATACGTATTTTTTATCCTTGTATAACGGCATCAATATTGGTTTTATTTGTCTATCAAAACTGAATGATTGCTTTATGTTGGATTGCAATGTTATTCATATGAAACGGCCAAAA
Organism: Habrosyne pyritoides; assembly: GCA_907165245.1. Classification (NCBI taxonomy): domain Eukaryota; kingdom Metazoa; phylum Arthropoda; class Insecta; order Lepidoptera; family Drepanidae; genus Habrosyne; species Habrosyne pyritoides. Next base: position 4,494,850 of record OU015600.1, on the reverse strand, counting down.
TCTTAAATAGAACTGAAAATGCAGGCATATCTAACACATTAAAATTCTTTTTTATTTAATAAGACGATGATAGCAATCAGCACAAAACTTGTTTCAAACTTTTTAAACCATTTTATTTATCAATAGTCGGGTCACAGTTTTGTAAACGCTTTCATTTATTCCGTAAACTTTTTCTTTTATATATTAAAGTGATCCGTGTTAACCTTTGATGCAACAACAAAATATTTTAAAACAAATAACCTGATGAGAAAAAAATGTTTTGTACTCGGAACAAGTGATGGTCAAATCACAATTATAAATGAAGATAAAAAGTGGGACATAAGTAAAAACAAATTATAAAGACCGCTAAAATCATTACCCTTCCTTTTTGGCTTTGCCGTAGTTCGGTTAAAAAGTATTAAAACATTTTGAAAATGGGAATTATAAGAAATAATTACAATTTTATTGAGTTCATAACTTCCTAGAACTCGATGGATGGAAACCATTAGGAAGATAAATTTACCATAAGTAATAAACCAAACCGACAACAAATTAGCATTTGCCTACGTCATGAGCTCGCTGATATCGGTCAAATTCGGTTTTATTATATTTAATTTTAGGTTTTTTTCTTTTTAATAATCTTGTCATCTCGAACTCAAACCACAAGTGGGCCCCTATCGTCTCGCGGGCTTGCTCGATGTCTCAATGTCTACCTACCTATTGACATTCATTACATCAGAATATAATCATACCGGATACAGCTGATACGTTTCAACTAACATTAGAAGGTTGCCAGACCACTCTTTTTATCGATCTATAAATCGTTTGTTTTGACTTTGATCGCGAAACTGTGATTGGACGTTGTTTTATTAAGTTATACATTCTTGATTTGACGGAACGTCTCGCTCGGATCTTTGAGCCACATTTGGCCTCGTCGTTGACTTTTTTGACAGTGGGCTTAAGTGACGCAGATAATTATAATGTGACGTTTGTAGATCTAACGTTAGCAAAAACAAGATAATGACGAAAAAGTTAATCAAGGCCGTAACAATTAAATTTTCCACTAGTTTTTCTATCTAATGACAGTAAACAATCATCTTCTCTTAACATTGTATGTACCTATCAAAGTACACATGAACGGTAAGTGACGTCTTTTGTATTCTCATCGTTTGTTTGTTTACTTGCGAAACATCCGCGAGTGCATCGAGGTGTATAACGTAACCTTCAAGAGACTTGTAAGGATATAAGTACCAAGCTGACAATGCTGAGACATCAGCAACGCAGACCAAAGAAATCTTTGGTAATATTGTTGGGCTCCGACATCAACATCAAATAAACCTTGACATATTGAACACTACTGCTGTTGAAATCATTTCAGCCAACTTAGAGTTCCGAACGATCCAAGACAGCCAGTGCTCTTGAACACACCACGTATTCAATTCATACCCACAATCGGATATCTTACGTTAGATCAAGAATGAATATAAATCACTAGTTCTCTCGGAGGCAAAGTGAAAGCTTGCCATGATATCCGACCAGTGCCGGACCTGCGACACTTTACAGGCGACAGAAGACATACACATCAATTATAAAAACTCTTTATAACTTTCACAAATTGTAACTTATACTTTTAAATTAAAAATACTTTGCAGAGCTACACGATCACTAGAACATCGCGATAATAATCTATAGGTACGCTGATTGCTATGCAGAAAAGCAATCAAGGGCCTAAAAGACCTATCTTGCAATAATATTCTTTCGGATTGGTATTAAACGTATCATGTACATTTCATGCACCTATGTTTGTTCACTGTCTACGATAATTAGCATACCTATATGACGTTGTACGAACCGGCTCTACTTCCGGGATCGTTATATCGGCCGATCGTGAATGAACATCATTACAATGCGATGTACGCAAAACGCTCACTGTGGAACTCGCGAGGCATGAATATCCGCTAGTGGCCGGCCACACCAGGTGTCTCAACGGTGGGTATGAACGTCGCGCTCACCTGTTGTTGGGTGTTGTCAATCGCGTACATAATAGCGTATTAGTGCGTGAGAACGTCGCATGGCATCACGCGCATGTACGAGCGCGGTGTGCTTCGCGGCAAGACTAGACGCTGGCGCGGCCAGCATGTGGCGCAAGCGCATGCACACCTCCACGCACGGGCCCGCTGAGTGAAGGGGAAGCGGGGCACCGCGAGATCCGGGTTGCGCGCCCACTGCACCCGGCGCGGCAGGCGGCCCCCAAACAAACCGCGCACCGTTGACCTCTGCCACTACGACAAATATCGTCTCGCAATGGATGGCTGTGGTGTGGACGCACCACAAAAAGCATTGCCATTGACGGATAAGATACGACAATATTCGTTACTACTAGTCATTAAGCGTGAATTTTTTACCAACTAGAAATAAAGAGGAGGTGATAAATTAGTAGTGCATTCACAGGAACTAATGCAACTTTTTACTGAAATAATTTATTCCAAATGTAATTATTTTCATTTTACTCTCCATTACAAAATATTTTTTTATGTTGCTTCAAAATCAAAACAAACACATAAAACAATTAGGTAACAGGCAAATTTTTATGTGTAAGTCATTAATTTATCATTGACAACAAGATATAGATATTTTACATTCAAATTAATAGTATTTAATGAAGTACAGTCATTTGTTTTTTTTTTTTGTTTCTTGCTTTGCTAATATTATAATTCAAGGTTTACTAGTCATGCAAATTGCAAATAAATAGAATCATTGTTTACCCTATTAAGTTAGTTCATAGTTTTTACACTTGTCAGCTTTAATGATTTGTTTTCTGGTAAAGCCCCTAAATTATATCATTAACAATTTAGAGATCAACAGATATTAATATTCAAAATCTATATATCTACTAAAAAATAGTAACTGCAAATTAATTTGACCTCTACAAGTTGTTACATAAGAATAATAATGGCTTAACAAAGGTGTGCAAATACTACAGTGAAGTGAACTTTGGAGCGTACCAAAGTCTAACTAAATAATAAGCATTAGATTTAGGATAAATTGACAACTAAATACAATATGGCATTCAAGAATTGATATTGAAGATGGAATATACGAGGAATCAAATAAAATTTGGATGTACCTAAGAATTTGTTTGAATAGCATCAACTTTAAGCCCTAAAAAATTACTTTAAAAAAGTGGAAATGGCTTAAGAATCTACTATCTACTACTTAAGTTTTAACTTTGAGCTGATTCATTTAATCATTATTATTTTGCTATCATAATAATTGACTCACCACAGAATAATAATATTGATACTGATAAGATATTTTTTTTGAAGGCTTATAATATCTCTTCAGATGTTAAATCTACTTATATTCAAATAACAATATCCTATTCATTCCACTAATGAGGGTCCAAAATTTAACCAAAGAAAGTTATTGTTTACCTAAATGGATCTTCAGAGGAGATTATGTGATTTAACATGGACAACAGTTTTGCATGTTATTACATATTTGGTTTTACTTTAAATACCTATCAACATTTGTTTCATTTTATTTATGCTTATAAATGATGTTAAAGATTGCATCTTGTATTAAATTATATTAATTGATTTTTTTTTAAGTTATGAAAAAAATTACCCCCTAAGGTAAATTAATTATGAAAGTTTAAAGCCATAAGTCCAAAGTATCAACTAATTAAATTTTAAATATACTTAATTGAATTGGTAAATAAAATAATCCAAGTTATTAAAGCAGGTACTTGTAAACAGCCTGACAAAATGATGACGATACGTACGCGTCGTGCATTCTAGTTTATCGAGCAATGGTCTTTGTTTTTTTTTATCGTAAGAAAAACCATTACAACAATTGGCACAATAGAAAAACTCTTACCTGTATCCGTCCGACTAATTCTCGAGGATTATAGTTCCCATCTGCTGGATTCAAGTTGAATAACACATTGAAGTACACATAATCAGGTTTTCCTCTAACAATACTTGATTTATTCTCAGCCAAAGTGACATAGTAAAAAGTTTCAACTAAATTAAGGTATTTGCTATAAAATTCAGTTGCACGAGACCGCGGCACTGATATTAGAAGCTCCGTGTCTTGAGACATTGTTTCTTATGTCGCAACAACAAATCACACACGACTTTCGCAATTTAATTGCATAATTCGTATCAAAACAACTCGTTCAACCATCTATTCCGAGTTCCGACACACTCCAATCAAGTGACAGAAAGAACTAAAGAAATTTACTTCTTGACACTTCGTGTCTTGATGACAGAGAGATCTAGGTATAATCGTAGAACTATAGAACATGCGTTGTCTGTTTTGTTTGAACGAATAGGAACGAACATTTACATCATAGTATCAAAAATATTCGAGAATTACTAAGGAACGAACGAACATGGAACAAACTACACGAATTTCACCGATAATTAAGTGCTACCAGATTATACTTTTGAAATCTGTAAAGTGGCAATTAATTCAGTTGATTACTTTTCTTCGTTATTATGAATTCAAACCATACCCTATGCTTGAAATAATACATTAAAATAATGATAGGCCTTTAAGATATAAAGATAAATTTAATGACTCAAAAAAAAGTACAGTAGAAAGTATACAATATCGATACGATTCTAAGAAGGGCGGTTCTTAGAACTAAAGTTCGATTTCAGTTTTAATTGAGGTTGTATTAATTTACAGCCATGGGCGTACTCAAGTTCTGGTCCAGGGGGGTGAAATCAGATTTTTATAAGCAAGCTACTTGATTGAAATAGATATTTTTTATATAAATTCTTTACTTATGTATACAATGGCTATAGCAGAATAAGATTGTGTTATTGACTCTGGATCCACCTCACTAGACTGCTGCAACTGCTTACTGCAACTGACATCATCATCCATGTACCCAGGAGTCGCTCGCACCACGACTTACACTGATATAACAGGCTCTTCAACAGAGATATTAATATATTTCTGACTACATCAAAAATCTGTAAGTATCCGATTATTTTGTACACGCACGTCTGGCAACCCGATGTCGAATAGTGACTGACACATGTAGCTTTTTTTTAGCTCTAGACAAATAGTCGATTATTTACGAACAAAAAGTTTTGATATTAATTATAATGAATAAAAACACACAGCAATTTATTCTAATGTAGTGATAGTAATCTAATGAATCTAAAACTAATTGGTTGTCTTGTTAAAACATATTATAATAAATTTATCATCCAAAAAAAAACAAACTGAACATCGATTTAATAATACTCGTGTATTGTATAGTAAATTTACTATATAGTATATTATAATAATGAACTTATTTAATAAAACATACAATTACTTAACTTTTTCGGCAATTTGATTACGGTTTTTTGACTTAGTGTCTCTTTCAAATTAAGATAAATTATGATTTTAATTGAATTTATCTTATTTTTACAGATTTTTTACTGATAGTTTTTAATTAATTATAAATAAAAAAGGTTAATTAAATTAATAAACATTGTTAATTTATTGCGGATGTAGAACTAATGAATTTCATGACTAGACATATTTTTAACCTTTCACAAGTTAGGTAATCTCTGAACAAATAATAATATTTTTCTTAAATTGCACAATCAATAATAAGGTTAGTATTTGTACTTTTAATTCCTACTTAAAATATTCTAATAAAACTCAAATTAATTAAAATATAATATAAGAAATATATTCTATTTTTAAAATTTTAGATTTCTACACGAGTTTTTTTTATTATAAAGTAGCCATACTCTCCTTCTTGTTCCAGGCTTGAGACTGGCAAGCGAAATTAAATATTTCTAGGGCGAAGTTATATGGCGTTATACCGTCCTTTGCATTCTCAATACGAGTGTTATGTCAGATTAACATTTGCCGTCAAAGTACTAGTTTATAGCGAAAATATATTTGTTACTTATATTAAACAAAGAATCACTATACTTTTAATTATTAATAACTACAAATGCAAAATCCCTATCACAGAGGCCATGGCCTAAACCATTATACGCCAACCACTATTATATCTACCGATAAAGTTATTATTCGTCAGATTCCGATGTCGATGGAGGAATATTCTCACGATTAATTTTAGGCTTGCGTCTCTTTTTACTATTCTGTTGACGAGTGCGGAACATCTTGCTTTCGTCAGCACATTTTGTAGTTATGCTGGTTCTGTAAATATTAGTTCGCAGATATTAGTTAAGTTTGACTTATTAACATTTATTTGACTGCTACTATTAATTTTATAAATGAAAAAATACCTGACAACATTTTCCGGTACCGAACATCTTTCAACAACAGTTTGAACGATATCGTTCACCAAGATAGGATCTAACTTTTTCTTCGCAGGTTTATTAGGAAAAGCTGGTGATGGTTTCCCAGTCAAAGAGTGAGTTGCTAAAACACTGAAAAATAATGTATGAGCTAAGTAAGATGAAAAGAATATGTATTTAACAATTATCTATAATAGAATCGAGATCTTAGTCTGATTACCTGCGAGAGAAAACTGCCGTCAGTAACTTTCGAGTTGCGCTTGTGTATGATGTCCAATTGATATGTCTAAGCACTCTTGATGGAACTGTAGCATTGCCGTCTCCGATAGGTACCATATCGTTTGAATTTGCATTTGTATTATGAGTACATAAAACTTTGAGTAGTGTTTTAGTCGGTCTAATTTTGACCTCCTGATCGGTTAATTCTGCATTATCTTCATCCATATCTGATACCGTACTATTTTCGTAATTCACTGGGGTCTAAAATTAACAAAAATATATAAGTGCTCCTAATAAATCGTTTTAAGTATGTAAGATAAATCTTGAATAAGGTACATACCACATCACAATGTTCCATATTTCCGCTTTGTCCATATGAAGTATCAGCGTTTCCATCATCCATTTCATCTCCAGAAATATCTTCTGCATGCGTTTGCTTTAATTGTGCTTCCAATAGTCGAATTTTTTCACATAAATTCTTAATTGTGTTTTCCATTATTATAATATTTGGATAATGGTAAGTATCATCGGTTTGCGTACCTATTTCACATGTCACTTTTTTGCGTTCCTGGCTTTGCGGTACGGTAATATTTCTTGAGTTATTGCTTCTATTTGCACCGGAATGCTTAGGTGTGCTATTTTCTGCTTGAGGGAGTTGTTTTTTAAATATCTTTGATCGTTTGGAAATTTCATTACCAATTTTTTCACTTTTGTGCATTGGTGTATTGTACTCATTGTGGACTGGAGTGCTAGTTTTAAGTATTGGCTACGGAAGAATGAAATAAAACATTAATTACCTATCTGCTTATAAAAACACAAAATAATTTTATAACTTTTTTATTTTAACGCTTACCTCAATAGTGAGTTTATTTCGTGTGACTGTATTTTTATCATTATAGGATGCGCTGGTACTAGGAATTGGTTTTTTTGAATTCTAAAAAAATTAGATGATAATGATTATATAATTATTAAATACTAGGTACATGTATAGATGTAGTCCTTAGGTTCTACTCATGAAGAATTTAATTTGTACACTTACTGACAAATTTGAAGTGATAAGACAACTCAAAAAGACTTTTGCAGAATTTTCCATTTCATCATTACAGTTATCAACAGGGATATCACCTGTTAGAAAAACCACAATTAATTTAATGTTGCTGTCAATGGTAAACCCAAATATATTGTGAGAGACAATCAAATAGAATTCCCACGGGGTTAGTGAAGTAAAACATAGTCGTTAACGAAACGTTGTAATTTAATTATGGGAAAGTGTAATGAGTAATGGGTAAACACTTACATTGTTCAGCGCGTGTTTCCCGGAAGTTACTTTGCAGATCTAAAAGCGCTTGGGCGGCATCAAACTCTGTGTTAGCTATGCTTACGCCAACGGCTGGCATGTTGAACTGAAAACAATTTGGATGTTATCATATTGTACATTTAACATGGCTTACCTATAGTAAAAATATGATTTATATTCTAAGAACGTTCGTGATAATTAATAAAAAAATATGAAAAAATTCAAGATGCATAAGTTTCATGACAGTTTTACTTACAGACGACTCCCAACGACCACCAGATCTTTGACTTATGGTCTTTTTCATATTAGGTATTTTTCAATTTATTCCTATTTGATTCAGCTTCAAACAGCGATTGGTCCTGAATTAAATAAATTTAAGTTGATGATGGGAATGTGTCCACAAGTTGACAATGATTTTTAGACAAGTTGCGTCTTAAAACGTCTTTTTGTACTACATTTATTAGCTTGACTATAAGCCGGAAGGAAGCTATCATTCGTCTTTCAAATATCATCAATGCAAAAGTTTGTGTGGTCGTGGACTTAAATAAAAATTATGCACTTATATAAAATATGTTCTAGATTACATAAAAAAATTATCTGGAGATACATAAGATCCCCCGGGAATGTGGAGCGCATGATAGTGAAGCTTTATTGATAACTTAGAGCCTTATGCCCTATAATGTTGAGTTAGAATCAAATGGTCCCATAAATTCATGAAAATCAAATCCATTTTTAGGCACAAAAGGTAACAACAGGCTTTAACAGTTTCAGAGGGTTCAGGGTGAAGTTCAAATCTTCTGAATTTATCATCGCAGGCATAATTTGATAGCATGTTGGGCCAGATGGTTGATTTTTTAAAAAATTGAATTATGATATCTCTTAAAATACCGAAAGTTAATATGAAGTTATACAGAAATAAACGTGAGCTAGAACTTACCTATCAGTTATAATATCACCAAAGGAAAGTTATTACTTCATATACGATCCCGGCACGTACAACTTCCGATACCAAAATCTATACAGGTCAATTTCTTCCGACCACTCTTCACAATTAAACAATTTACACTGAGTAAAAATGTTAAGATATCTTCTATTTATGCACCCAAGTTAAAGATTATAAAATAAAACACCATGTTTCTAGAATTGTTAAAATATTCAGGTAGTAAACGTAAATCCCTTAAAATTTTCATTGAACTTATTACCTTTTATGTAGAGGGACATTGTCTTCTTCGCGTCACTACCTGAATGGTAGTTATTGTTTAAAAGTATAAAAGTAAGTACTAATTTCTTTCCTATTAGTTTTGGCCATTTGAACAATAATTAAATATTTTATAAGCAAGATAATAGGCTTATCTATTTTTGTACCTTCTGTTTGTATTATAAAACTAATTTTAAAATTCATATTAAAAATATAATCAATATGGGTGTTAAAACCTATAAGAAGGTAGATTGTCAATAACAAACAGGTATTTAGCCAAATAAGAACTTTAAACAGTTAAATATTCAGAAAAATCAGCTACTTCGTTCTTCCTTCGTCAGTAGGAATTTAGATACTGAAAAAATGAATTTAACATATCTATCTATCTAATACCTTTAAACGAGCAATTCTTGTATACTTAGGATCTCGGAAACGGCTCCAACGATTTTCATGAAATTTAGTATGCAGCGTTTCGGGGGCGTTAAAGCGTTTTATCCGTGTTCTGAGGCTAATAATACTGCTACAATGTCATTAGAAGGTAAGGTTTTCAAGTTACATCTATTGTGAGAAATACTGTTATTGGGAGCGCTTTATTATCGCATCTAATTCGTATATGGCAGTGCTTTAAAAGAGAGAATACGGTAAAAGTCACGTTAGTAAAGAAATCCCGAGCAATACTCGGCCATCCAGGTACGTATACACATAATATGGCCTATGTCCAGCAGAGGACGGAGATAGGCTGATGATGGTGATGTCCTATGAGATTTTTTTTAAAGTATTCAATACAATAGACCTTTTACATACCTTTGACATTTTACCAACTTCTCATCTAAATTAACGAATCGTCCTTGGAATCACCATCGGTGTCCTTTGTGTAGATAATCCGTGAAAGTCATTAAAAGAATTATATAAATTCAAAAAAATCCGATGTAGGTAAGCAAAGAAACCTTTTCAATGTTAGTTAAACAGTAATTTGTAAGTAACTATATAAGTTATAATCTACGTAAGGATTTAAAGTTTTGTATTTGCATAATATTTTGTTCGCAAGTTGCTATAAGAATAATTAATTATCGGCATAATGTGTAACTTTTTAAATGGATTCTCGTACGACATTAAATTAAAACACCCATGCGACGGGTCTTTTGATACAAAGGCTTGACACCTACTTTGTTGTAAGTAATGATGTGGTTGAAGAAGTTAAAAAGGATATTAATCATCTACTCCTAGTAGAATTTAAATAATGGAAGCCTACTGGACCGAAAAGAGTACCTACTGCAATTTTTGCACACTCTACAAACATTAATATTTTCCGTCATAGAAATGTTTCGACAACTTTCGTACCTACGATGTCACAGTATACCTTAAACCCTGATAATGTTGAACTCAGGACTTCTGTTGTAATATCCTGAGTCAATCCCAAACCATGTTCTTATAATATAGGAGCGCCATCATCATTTAATAAATTACCATGAGTACGTAGCATATAATTCACAATATTGTCTCACGAATTAAAGTTAAATACATATTTGATTAAATTAAATCAGTGTATGAAATAAGCATATCTACCTTCCCTCTTTAAATCAAAACATGTTCCTAATAAAATTAACGGTTAATTCAAAGATATATAAAAAAAAACGTATGCTTGAACCATGCACAATGCAATTTCTATTTTCTAGCAGTGGATATATTTTTTTGTCTTATTGGGGAGGGTAGGGCCGCAAACATAGGGAAGTTGATGGTTGAGGCATCGAATTGCATTGTATTCTGTTTTTACCTGCGCATGTAGCGATAGGAACTTTTATTGCTCGTCGTTGTTTAGTTCTTATTTGTACATCGTGTAGTTAACTGATTTTTGGTATCTTACGCGAAAATGTCTTCACGTCTTTGGCTTCTTGTTGATTGGATTGACGAGCGTAACGTCTTTCCCTCCTATGGCGTGGTGAATATTGACACATTGTCTTATGAAGAATCTGAACTTCATCCTGGAAAACAAATTTACATTCGTAATAAGCATGAAAATCCTCGGAAAGCGCAAATCTTACGGATTTCAGGTACGTCAAATGAATGATTAACTACTTTCATTGATTTAGAAGTTGCTTTTAAACCTGTACGCGTTCCCAAAGTACAAATACATACGCATAAACATGGAACCTCCTCCTTTTTTAAAGTCAATTAAAAGGAAGCTAGTTCTCCGCCAACTGTCACGGAGTAAGCAACCTATCAAGTTGAAATTTTCATATACCTAATCGTATTTCCCTTACTTTTTTGCTTTTCCCCGCTTAATTTTGGAAGACCCTTTTAAGGATTAACATTAAGATCCGAGACAATCGGCTATTAAAACATAAACACAAATCTTTCAAAGCAATTTTTAATATCATACTACGTTTACTCTATATTTCTTATCCTAATTCGTTTTCACAAAAAAAAAATCATACCTTGTAACCAAAATTTTAACTCTCATAAAGGTTTTATTTCGGAAAATCCTTTCTTAACGGTCCCGTACGTTAAAGTTTGCGAGATCTTAAAGCCCCGTTTTGATAGACAGCTTTATTCAGACAGGAATAAGGGTCATATATTAATGCAATTATTAATAGTATGATGATACTAATGAACCTTAACATGACCCATGAGGGTTATTTCTCTATAACACTCTTAGTTCGCCGATATTACAGGCCGTAAGATCTCGCCTACTTTAATTATACAATCCTGTGTACATTTTTTTAGCATTTTGCTAGCTATGTTTTATTCTATCTGCAGATAACAAACACTATGTAAAACAGCATAAAGAAATTATGGAGAGACAAGATCAACAAGTAAAAAATGTACTCCAATTATGTATGCGCTCAATCAAGGAATTGAAATCAGAGCCTATGGTATGACCATCTTGTTTTAGTGAAGTAATAATTTATTTCTTTTATCGAAACTAATATTGTAACTTATTTTCAGTTTGTTGATTCAATAGAAAATGGTCGCTCACACATAACTAATCAAAATAACTTAGTCCATGTTGTTGATGCTAACAGTGAAAATAGTGCAAGCGACAGCGATTTAGAGGTACTTGAATATTTTTTGGTGCAATGTCATGAATAATCTTGTTGTTTAATTCAATTCTGTCACATTCTTGTATTTTTTTTTTCAGTCAAATCATCACCTCAACAACAGTAGGCTCATTAATTTTGCCAAATCTATGTCAAAATATCAGTTGAATCGACAAGATTCGATCAGCGGACATCACAGCCGCCTGGCTTTTAGTTCTGATAACCTCAGACGTCGCTCCATAGTCAGCAGCACTCCTTTGCCTGGAAACAATGTACAAGACACTCCGTTATGTTTTGATCAAGGAACACAAACAGAAAGTACAAGTTTGGATCCTACACAGGCGAAGATAAGGGAAATGGAAGTGGTTCTACAAAATCTGTATAGTAGGTTCCAATGTTTAGTGGCACAGGCAAATACTATTAACTCTAATTCAATCGATTTATCTGAGACAGAACAGAATGAAGGAGATGTGTCGTATGTTGAACCAAACGTAAGTGGTCCATGGACAGCGCCACGCCAAATAGAAGCTATTGCTGTAAATCACGACCAAGTCATGTCTTCAGTAAGAAACGTTGAAGATTTAGTTACAGAGGAAGCTATTGTAGCCTCTTGTGCTAAGCCTGAGGACCCGCGCCATATTTCTAATGATAACGTTTTACGCGTACGAAGGATGTCTGCTCAAACGACCAATAATGTGGAAACTAATACTGAAATGGTAATTTCATTTATATTTATAATAATTAAAAATTTGTTATAAGATGTAGGGAAAAATAATAAATATATATTTTATTTATAATATTTTAAATTGTTATTATTTTTAGGTTCCAATTGGCGACGGCAACGCAATAGTTCCTGCGAGACTTCTTAATGATATTGATTGGAACTCTCATACTTCTGCAACTAGGCAGTTGTTACAGGCTGTTTTTTCACGAAGGTAAAAATTATACACATATATTCAAATTAAAAAAATTACACATATTTTATGCACAAAACAAGAATGCAAGGTACCGAAATATAATGTTTATAACAGATTGTTATTTCATTGTTTCTTTTCAGAGATTTAGCAACTCATTCTCTGACTGGTAAACAGTCCCCAGCGTTTACTAATAAGCCTCCAAAGAAGAGTTTGGATCCCAAACTTGTCGAAGATATTATTACGACTGTTTCATTACGATGTGGTGTGCCTAAAAACTTAGTAAGGTAAAATAGTACTTAACTAAACTACATTTTACAATATAGCTCAGAAGTCAGAGACTGAATTTAAATTGGACGTTTATTTATGTGAATAAATTTATTATTATTATTTCGTAAACTCATTAGAGTGCTGTCATTAATTTACGAAATATTGTAATAGTTTGAATACGCTTAAAAACAAAATTGCGATTAAATTTTCAAATTTTATACTTATAAATTTTGATAATAGGAAACATTTATATTGCAGAAACACCATAACGATTAAATGCACTGATGAAGCAAAACTCTATCGTAATCGACAACAGTATCAAAACGCACGACAACAAAGCAAACAAAATGAGGAGAACGTTCCTCCATCAACAACTTCCTCGGATGAGTCCTCAAACATCGTTCAATAATATCATCGATGTTGAGTATTTAATGTATCTACTTAAACATCCACAACCCTCATTTCTACTTATTACCGAGGATAACCTTGAAATATCTACTTAAATAGTTTACTATTTGAAAATCCTTACCCTATATAAAACAACGTCTTTCATTAATAATATTATTGATTAATTAGTAAATTAATTAAATAGATGGTACCTAATTACAGTGAATTAAAGGTCACACATATTTTAACGTGTTTTACTTCTTTATTGTTATTCGTGTTCCATTATCACCCGGTCTACCTTATTCTATGCTTGTATAATTAATTATCAAAGTGAGGTAAGTAAGTAAGATAATGATTTTGATAATAATGAACTTGCTTGATCAAGCAACACTTTTTATAATGTTCTACAACTTAGGCATGTGGTACAAAAAATCTGCCAGAGCTATAAAAAATAAGGTTAAGTTTGTAACATTTGAATGACGAGCAGGCGCGCGCCTTTGCAACAATTTTTAAAAGCAAAGAGGTATTCACTAGTTGCTCAACACTAAGTATACATATTAATATAGAGTATGTTCTTAATTACCACATTTATTAGGTACTAGTTGTCCCCCGCGGTTTTAACCGCGTTCCCGGAGGAAGTACCATTTTCCCGGGAAAGTATCCTGTATGTTATTCTAGGGCATGCTCTATATATGTGCCAAGTTTCATCCAAATTCTTTCAGTCGTTTCTCCGTGAAAGAGTAACATACACCCATACTCACAAATTTTCGCATTTATAAGATTAGTAGAATTCTATATAATGTTACCTATATTTAGGAACATGCCTTTGTAATTTTTTTCAACAACAACATTCATTTAGGCGATTTATCAGATATAACATTATGATATATTGAATGTTACTACTACACTATGTGTCAAAAAATATGTCGTTGACACGGTTGACAGTTGCAGCTGCTGGCATAGAAATTATTTTGTAGGTTAGAAAAAATAATTACGACATACACACACGAATTTATATTGTTCATAATTTGTACATTCGTGCACGAAGATTTGGTTAGTTAGAAGTGTGATATTGATACATACCCTACCATGACTGATGTTGAAGACTCTGAATTCGTGGCATCAGAGCACGACCAGCTAATAACTGCAGTCTCCAAGTTGGATAAAACTCAACACATTACTGAGCCTACACGCAATGAACCAACTAACCTAAATTCAGAATTCAATTTGATAAAGAGAACGAACAAATTGAACCTAAAGAAAGTGGTCAAAGTATTAGAGGACACTGCCAATCATGTGCAAATAAGTAAGAAACTTAAAAGAACTCAGGACGCATCGAAAATCTTAAGAAAACCTTTGGAGAAACCGCAAGCCGAACGTATTAAGAGATCTACAGGATATGAAGCAACAAAGACAAAGATCGGAAGATGGGATCCTGTTGTGGCTAGAAGTAGAACAGTTGACTTTGTGTCATTCCCACTAAAACAGGCTTGTAATAGGCTTCAACCTACTGGTGAGTTCCTATCAAAGTTCAGGCTCAAGTCTTCACTGGAAAAGGAACTGGAGGAAATTGACCCACCTGCTGTTCTTGAGGCAGATGATGAACCAGTACAGGACTACCCAATGTCATATGACGAGATGGTAGAACACAGACAGCATCTTGCAAAATTAAGAGCTCAGCAGTCTTATAAGGCAGCCAAAGCTAAGAGACAAAGTAAGATAAAAAGCAAAAAGTTTCATCGGTAAGTTCATATTTAATTTTGCCTCGTAACTATGTCTGAACAGTATCTGTGACAAGTTAATAGTTTATTTATTTGTACAACATTGCATTCTTAAAGGTCATATGAGAGTATAATTGTCGAGTTCAAAGAATAATATATGTATTTTTATTAACATTTCAGTGTACTGAAGAAAGAAAGACTAAAGAAGCAGCTTCTAGAATTTGAAGAATTGCAGAAGACAAACCCAGAAGAGGCTCTACAAAAACTAGAAGTAATAGAAAAAGCTAGAGCTCTTGAACGTCACACTCTCAGGCACAAAAACACTGGAAAATGGGCAAAGAATAAATTGATTAGAGCTAAATATGATACAGAGGTAATGATTGAACTATCATAATTCACTTAATTCTTAAACTATAATTGTTTTTATAAATGTTCATTGGTAGGGTAATATAAATGGATTACCATAAACACAAATCTTCCAAAAGCAATATAAAGAAGTAAAAACCAGAATATAATGTATGTATGTATGTAATATAACTATGCAGAGTTTGAAAGATATAAGCAGACAAACAGAAATAGTATTACAATTTTGTTATATTCTATTAGGTATCTAAATGGATTTTAATAAAACTTTGCACATTGTGTTTCTATTCAGGGAAATAATTGATTCTTAAGGAAGCTTATTGAAAACAAATATTCATGTATATTTTGGTGATTATAGGTTAGGCAACAATTAGCTGAGCAGCTTGCAGTTAGCAGAGGTTTAACAAAGAAAACACAAGATAATGCTAGTACTGATGATGATGCAGATGATAATGATGTAATACCTGATATAAATCTGTCACAAGATCCAATGAACCCTTGGATGATGCAGAGACCAGATAAATCTAATATTAATGCTCAATTTAACTTTGGCTATAAAAAATATATTCAGAACAAAATGGTCAATCAGCCAGATGACAGTGATTCTAATGATGAACAAGATCAATTAAATGAGGAGAGGCAGTCAGAATCAAACTTGAGTATCCTAAAAGAAAGTGTTAGCAAGTTGACTCAAAATAATGAAAAAGATGAAAGCAATAATATTTCGGAGCCACTCAAAAAGAAACAAAAAACCTCAGCTACGAAAATCTCAAAATTAAAACAGAATAAACCTGTAGCTGCTTCTAAATGGGATGTAGTGTCAATTCCAATTGTTGATGCCAATCAACCTGAGAAAATTCCAACAGAAGACATTTCATCAGCATATGAATCTTATGAGTGCAATGTTGCAGGATTAGTTGAAAAGAAGTTAAACAAATTCAGAAAGAATATTGAAAGACTTGAAAAGTTGCCCAAGCTTAGTAAGAAACATAAGAAACAGAGAAAAGAAAATGAACCAATAGATAATCTGGAATATTTGAAACTCAAAAATCAAAGAAAGAGAGCAATCATTGATGAAGAGCTAATAGAAACAGTACCCAAAGGAAAGGAAAATCAAACAGAAAAATCATTTATTAAACATTTGGAAGCTGCTCAAGTTCCTGAATGTACAGTTTCAAACATTGATCCAAGCAGGTTTATTGAAGTAAAACCAAAGTATCTGAATACTGCTTTACCACAAGGCGAAAATGAGCTAGACCAGTTAGATGATGATGAACAGGTTGTTCCAAAAGTAAACATTGAAGAGGTATTTGAGGAGGATGATGTTGTGGCAAGCTTTAGGCAAGACAAAGATGATGAGATCAATAAAAATAAGCTTGAAGACATTGACTTAAGTTTACCAGGATGGGGGCAATGGGGTGGTAAAGGTGTTACAGCACCTAAACGCAGAAACAATCGTTTTATATTAAAAGCTCCACCAACTATGCCAAGGCGTGATGAAAATAAGGGAGATATCATCATCAAAGAGTACAAAGACCCGAAACTAACAATTCACAAAGTATCTAATGTGCCATTCCCATTTACAAGTGTAAAGAATTATGAAGCTTCAATAAGAGCACCTCTGGGAAACACATTTATTCCTGAAAAAGCACATAAGAACCTCATTCGTCCAAGTGTTATTACTAAGGCAGGAACAATCATTGAACCCATGGATGAAGATGAATTGCTTAACCAAAAAAATAAACGTTTTAAAAATGAATCTGTAATAAAGATTTTGGCAAAGAAATAAAATAAAATTGATGACACTTTATGGTTTTATTATAAACTATAAATTAACTTATTCTATGTACCAACACGTACAGGTGGAGACACAAGGATAACACCATCTCCCCTCACAAATAACATGGGAATGTTTCTTTTTGTTGTCCTGTATACTTCTTCATATGTTTCTTCATCAATTTCCACTGTAGTTATTGTCTCTTCTGCATCACCCAGTACCATATTTAAATGTTGGTCATATGCCTGAAATAGCAAGGTTTATTGATTTATTAATACATGTTCAGCAAACATAATAATAATTGAAGCTTATCTGAAGTCTCATCATGGGTTTGATTCCCACCCAGGACCAACAGTTGTGAGCACAACAGTTCATTTTGTTCTGTGTCTGGGTGTAAATATCCATAGAAGTCTGTGTTTAAAGGAAATAAGCAGTTACCTGGTTTACAAGCTGTGCTTAGTTTGGGATTAGATGAAGGTGTGTAAATAGGGTATTCATTTATAATTAGCAATCTGATTGGAATAAAATCAATTATTTTAACAGCAGATAGATATGAACTTGTGTTTAAGGTTTTTACATCAATTAGAAATAAAATGTTGTCAAATCTTTGATGTACTTTTAGTGGTGATTGCATTGTAAATATAATTCATATCAGAGATACTTACATGCCTAAAAGGAAATTGTAAATTTCTTGAATTACTTTTTATTGGGTAAATTATTATTACTTACATGAAGTTTCCCGCGTAATTCACGTTCATTTCTCATCTTCACGTATATTCTTTCATCCAAACTTAATCTTATTAAGTCTAGGGGTTCTTTCACAGTCATAACAGATACCTGAAATCAAGAATTTTATTGTATTACAGCTCTGTCTCGCGGTTTCACCCGCGTTCTCGTGGGATTGTTGTATCTAGGAATAATTATACATGTATAGATGTAAGAATCTTATAAATAAATGCATTAGTTCTGGATATTACCCTCCGCATACACACAAACTTACAAAATTCGTACTAACCATAAATTTGTTATGATTCTAGCAATTATTTTGAACTGAATTTGATTTATTCTATACTGGAAATAAACTACTTACATTTTCGCCATCGTCTGCCATGTTAAATAGTGACAAAATAAATAATGGTCTGTGAGTTTAACAATTTCTGTTTGTAAATATTTTCGTTTCGGCTTATGGGGATTTTTCAATTTGAGGTTACCTTATTTTTTAATAATCTGAAGACCATAGATACAAAGTTGTTTATGGAAACAAACATAGAACCGCGTTAAACAAGTTACAACGAAAGTAAAAGTAATTAAGTTATTCTAATCGCTAAAATACTGTTAAATGTTAAATCATAATAAAATACAGCAATAAAATTTTATTTGTATCGTATTACATACATAATTCTTGGAAAAAGACAATATTTAAAATGTACTCAACGACTTAATGCTCTCTAACCATTACTGCCAACAACATTTCTAAGCTGTATAGAATTCTGCTAATATTTGTCATAATAATATGTACAATTTTAAATTCGAATAAAAATCATCGAACATATTCAAAAGCATATTCGGTGATTTTATTGTATACTAGTTTTTAAGTGGTATTCGGTGATTTTACACCAGCTATAACCGGACCACTACTGGACCGGAACAACTTAATCAAATCAAATAAATGAAAAATCACTTTTCAATGGCATCGATTGTATTTATCATTAATTTATTTTTCGTCACACAATTCACTTCAAAAAAATTGTTGAGGCTGTATCTCAAGTCTCAAGCCATAGATGTATATAAAATTACTACCTAACCTATCATTGTTATTTACTCTTTCACCTTATAGCCTAACGGGAAGAACTAGTTAAGAGCAACGGGATATAGAATAGGCATCTATAAGTTGAATCAACTGCCTGTCTAATATATGAACATCTAATTCCATTCTATTTATTCCCGTTCTTTCAATCATATTTATAAATATCAGATGAATATACTGAAAAATTCAGTCCACTCTTTACACTAGAAACCAAAACCTTTTGTGATTTTCTTGTTGGCAGCACTGGATTACATAGTGAGTTTTTATTCTTTCTCGATTCATTACATATCTTGATTTTCAATTAATTCAATAAGTGTCGAACATTTGTTAGTACATTGTTTGATCGTTGATCGTCCAGTGAGTTGTGAGTATCCAGAAGCATACGACCTAAAAAATTGTTTACCCTAAAAAATCGATATCATTATTAATTGAACCCAGGTCTACATCCCTTTAACAGAATGATAGAAGAAAATTTGTAAAATTAAAAAAAACATATTGTCAAACAATAAATTTTGTACGCGTGCCACAAAATGATTTGGATTTTGGAAATTAAGCTTGATAATTGACATTATATTTAGTTCATTAATAGAACATGGTTCGAGGCGGGTAAGTTATCTTTTATATTCTTTAGCTAATTACTAAATGCTCTGATACTATATAAGATGGTGGACTAAAGTGGTAAACATTTTAGGCGTGAACGTGATCGCGAAAGAGACCGTGATCGGCGGCGGTCGCACAGTCGGTCTGCATCTCCCGACCGCAAGAGAAGACGTTCTCGGTCTAAGAGCAGGGACCGAACATCAAAGACATCAAAGAGAAAGCGCAGCAGGAGTCGAGAACGGGAGACTAAAAGAGATCGGAGTAGAGACCGGGATAGGGAAAGAGATAGGGAAAGGGAGAGAGATAGGGACAGAGACCGGAAAAGGTGAGTACATTTGCAATCCTATGAAAGTAGGACAGCCATATCCAACTTTTTTCTTAGTCCACAAATACTTATGTATGAAAATGTCTGTGACTGTGTACTCAACTACATTGCTGATTACTTTTCTAGTGAGTGGCCAAAGAAAATTATAAAATTTAGGAAACTATTTGTTTCAATATGTATCAGGGATGTTATGGAGCTTCATAACCGTAACTAAAACTATTGGCTATGCGAAATAAAAAAATATCTTAAATCATAACCCAATATAAAATATTAGTTTTGCATAATTTGCGATATCGGCAAAGACTAATTGAGATATGTTATGACTAGTTTTACACCTGTTCATTTATATTTTAATTTAAAATAATGGTTCTAAAAAGGGCTGATTAATTCAATACATTCTCGATGTGCCAATAATAACTATGTTTGTTTCCTTATGAACTAAGTACAAGTTTAACATTTTTTTTGTTCATAATGATTCCTTTAAAATAATATTATAGGAAGGCATACAAAATGTTCTTTGTGTTAACTATAATTTTGTGTTTTAGTACCAAATGATAGCCAAGAAATAAAGTCAAATCCTTGCTTTGTATGCTTCAATTTTATAAAAAATCTAATATCCATAACTGAACTATCACAACATCCGAAATAATTTCATAAGCATAATCATAACCAATATAATAGTATTCATATTTATACAGTTCCAGAATTTCATATAACTTTCATGTAAATTTAATAAATGAACATTCTTTGTGTTTGATTTAGATTTATTATATTAACCTTATATCTAAGAGGTGTAAATAAATCCATCTAAGTATGTATTTAGAAGAAAAAGTTGAATATGTAGTATATCAGTTATCTGGTTTCCATAGTACAAGCTGAGCTGAGTTTGGGATCAGAGGGCTGTGTGTTAAAAATGTCCTAAGATATTTATAATGAATATTTATATTGATATTATACATACTGTGCATGTTTCAGTGATAAACGTGATGACAAGAGGAATGGAACCAGTAGTAAATCTTCAAGAAAAAAGACACCAGATAAGGAGAGAGACAGGGATAGATCTAAATCCAAGGATAAAGCAGTAAAAAATGAATCTGGGGAATATGACCCAGGGACAGTGGATAAAGTGCGTATATCTTTTTTATGCCCCTCCTAACCAACCACAAATATCATTATCACATATAAAGATTTACATTTACATAGCTGTCCCCGCGGTTTTACCCGCGTTTCCAAGGGATGTCATGTGTTCCTGGAATACAAAGTAGCCTATACCATGTGTTACAAAATATCCCATAAAAATATAATTAGTTATCAAAGCCAACAACTCTGATAAGCTGTCATGTCAGGGAACCAGATTATTTAACAGAAAGGCCTATGTACCTGTTTTACCTTATAATTGTCTACTTTAATAGTTTTTCTATTTTTCATTCATAAAAAACCGTTTTTTTTCTGTTATACAGCGTTACTATGGTTCTTAAATATTGTGAATGGACTCCTTATACCCATTTAACCTCCTTTCGGCTTTGCGGGTAGTTTTGTAACACTTGTATATTATTCCAGGATACACTGTATCTATGTGCCAAGTTGCATCTAAATCTGTTTGGTAGTTTTTGCGTGAAAGAGTAACAAACATCCATACACAAAAACTTTCGCATTTATATTATTAGTAGGATTAGAAGGATGATTATTTTATACCAATACAAAAAAAAATATAACAGTTTGGGTGGTGCTTATGGTTTAGGTTTTGGTCTTATTTTTTATGGTTTTAAATCCATATTTATTTTAATTTGTGGTTGTTTGTCCACAATGATATAGGAAGAAGAGCAAAGCCGGTTAGAAGCAGAAATGCAAAAACGTAGGGAGCGAATCGAACGATGGCGTGCTGACCGAAAACGTAAAGAGATTGAGTCAGCCAAGAAAGAAGTACAGAAAGGAAGCATTGTTTCTAATATTCAGGTGCCAGCTTCTAAGAAATGGTCGCTAGAAGATGACTCTGGAGATGAAGGTATGCCTATCTTACGTTTACTTAGTTACTCTATACATCTTAAATTCTGAAACAGCTATGCAGCCTCTTTTCTGAATTTTTTTATAGATTTTCACTTATCTTTCACCAAAGCTATCAATGACTTACTAGTAGGAAAATAAAAATATTTTTATAATTTGTAATTTTTTATAGTTCACATTCTTGATAGTAATATCATTGACAATAATCATAGGTAGTGTGAGCCTAAATAAAAGTTTTGTAATATATGTATCTTCAACATTTTGAAAATAGTGATTGCTGAGTTTATTGGCTCTTCTCAGTAAAATACAACATTGTGAACTGGTATTAGAGTCAGACTATTCATAGGTGCTTGTAAAGGCCTATTTGAATAAAAATATTTTCATTTTATTAACATAACATTTTGTCAAGGTGAAGATGGTGAAGCCAAAGAGCGACAAATCATTGAAGAAAAGAAAGAAGAAGATGAGATTGATCCACTTGATGCTTACATGCAAGAAGTTCAACAAGTAAGTGTGATGCTATACCTAATTAACAAATATATAACTTGGAAGTCAGCAGATTGTCAAATTGATTTGCATTTTTTCTATTATATTTACACAAAACTCTTTCTGCCATCACAGGAAGTTCGTAAAGTGAATCAAATGGATCAGGCGAAAGGCATGCTCAGTGTTCCCACTGCAGGTGGAACAGGTGTAGTCATACTAACAGGAACCGCAAAGAAAAAGGTCACAGAACAGAAAAATAAAGGTTAGTAATTATTTCATATTTTTTAAATCTTACTTGGAATATTTTCCTTAACAAGAATCTTAGTAAGACCACTAGACATACCAACTGAAATAAATAAATAATTTTTTATTATGTGTCAGGTGAGCTAATTGAGCAGAATCAAGATGGCTTAGAGTATTCATCTGAAGAGGAAACAGAAGATATTAAAGACGCAGCGGCAAATCTCGCCTCGAAACAGAGGAAGGACCTTGCTAAAGTGGATCATGCCAGTTTAGAATACCTGCCATTCAGAAAAGCGTTCTACACGGAGGTATATAAAGTTTCTTTAAAAAAAAATCATGTTATGTAATTAATTTCTTTACAAAAGTAAAGATTAGAGCATTATCACACTGGCGATTTGTAAGCGAGTGCAAAGCGAGGCGATTGCGCAGCGAGCTCGCCGCGAATAGTACCATCGAGCCCCTTTGTAAGCTCGCATTCAACAGCCCGCCCTGCCCGACTTCTTCGAAATGGGGAAGCTCGTTCCGTACTCGCCTAGCTTTGAACTCGCTCGCCAGTGTGGTAAGGCCCTTAAAGTAGTGTTCTGCAGAGTATATTTAGCTGCTGTTATTTGTTATACAGTCGGGTAGTGGTTTCACGAGAAACAAAAATTATTTGATCAAAATATTCTTCATTATTGAGTCCTTCCTTATTTTAGGTAAGTGAATTAGCAAGAATGACACCAGATGAAGTGGAAGCGTACAGAACGGAATTGGAAGGTATTCGGGTTAAGGGCAAGGGATGTCCAAAGCCCATAAGGTCTTGGGCGCACTGTGGTATAAGTAAGAAGGAGATGGACATATTGAGGAAACTGGCTTTTGAGAAACCTACACCGATACAGGCTCAGGCTATACCTGCTATTATGTCTGGAAGGTATTATTTATTTTGTATTATTATTTACTGTTTTAGGGAATTAAGTACCTATGTATTGTTAAATGAAGATTTATTAAATTCATTAACATATTTTTTAATTTTGTGATGATCATGCTTTCAATGTCGCAGTATTTATAGTTTCCGTGAGAATACGGGTATAAAATATAACCTATGTTACTTGGTAAAGATGTACCTTTTAAAATTGGTTGAGTAGTTTTTGACTCTACACTACTACGTAACAAAAAAACAAATCAAATTTATTAATCTCTTTGTAATATTACTAGCTGTCCCTCGCGGTTTCACCCGCGTTCCCGAGGGATGTAATATTATCCCGACACAAAAAGTATCCTTTTACTTCTAATACCTTCAAGAATATGTTTACAAAGTTTCATGATGATTGGTTAAGTAGTTTTCGCGTGAAAGCGTAACATACAAATTTACATTCACATTTATAATATTGGTAGGGATTATTATTTAGATTTCAGTTGTTACTAGGTTAATTTTTATAATGTCACGTAAACAATATCTATTCCTGATTGATTTTTTTATATACCTAACATGTATGTCGATTTTATTCCAGGGATTTAATAGGTATAGCAAAAACAGGTTCTGGCAAAACCTTAGCCTTCATTCTCCCTATGTTCCGACACGTACTTGACCAGTCTCCTTTAGAAGACACTGACGGACCAATATCACTCATAATGACACCCACCAGGGAGCTATGTATGCAGATTGGAAAGGACATAAAGAAGTTTGCTAAATCATTAGGGTTGAGAGTTGTTTGTGTTTATGGTGGGACAGGGATTTCTGAACAGGTGAGTCGTTAATTAATTTTCTACTCTATTTTTGGTTTATGCATTGAGTCTCACACGTTTTGTGTTTTTGTATGATAAAACAAAGTTCTAGTTCTATGTTTTAGTACATTTTCGAGCACTCGACTTGAAACTATGATAATGTATTCTGAATCGTATTTAAAAACAAGACATCTGTTCCTGTATTTTTAAGTCTGAATATTGACAATTGATACACATTTCTAGTGAATATTTATTTCATAATATTATTATTATAGTCCACTCTTAGGACACGTAGGAGGTAATTTTTAACATTTTAAAATATCACTTTTTCACTTTTTAAGATTTTGCGTGAATTCCATGTACATAGTGTTACAGTATTTATCTCTAAAAAGTTAAAACATGGTCCCAATTTCGTGTCTGTTTGACTGCTTATATCTTTTTAACCACGTAAAAAATTTTTATGCAGTTTTACCATCACTTTGAGAATTTCTTATGGGAGGTTTATGTATACGATATATTTATATTATCCCGCTAAGGCGAAGCCGGGTGGGTTCCTTGTTGTTATATAAGACAAAAAACTAATTTCAGATAGCGGAACTAAAACGCGGTGCGGAAATGATTGTGTGCACACCGGGTCGTATGATTGACATGTTGGCCGCCAACTCGGGCCGCGTCACCAATCTGCGGAGGGTCACATATATCGTGTTGGACGAGGCCGATAGAATGTTCGATATGGGTTTCGAACCACAGGTATTATTTTGCATGTAACTAGTAAAAAAACTATATTTCGTTTCGAGGAATTATTTTATATACATGACGTAAAATACGGACAGGATATGGAGGAAAAGTACATTTAATAATTGAATATATAAAATTTCATTTGAAGAGATATTGCTTGTTTTTTTAAATATGATTAACGGCATTCAAATGCTGTATTTAAAATGCTTACCTGAGGAGGCAATCGAAAATACAAAAATGCCTGAAAAGGACAGTCACTATTTTAGGGCACTGTATATTTTTCAAACGTAAGAGAGACCTTTTATAATTTTGTTGTACAGGTAATGAAAATTATCGACAATGTAAGGCCGGACAGGCAGACTGTGATGTTCAGCGCTACCTTCCCGCGACAGATGGAAGCTCTCGCTCGACGTATATTGCAGAAACCCATTGAAATTCAGGTACGTCGTTACTGCCATAAATATCAATATTTTTGTAGGGTTCCACACTTAATAGGAAAAAATTAACCCCTAGTAAAACAACGGGTCCGGGAAATTAATAATACTTACTTAATTCGTTACTATCACTATTCGTTTTTTTTGTCAGAGCGTAACCATAATAATCATTGCATAGAACTTTGAATATTAAAACTTTGTTATGTTATATACAAATATGTCATTATGTGTTTGACATTGGCAATATGAACGTATTATATGCGTGTCTCAGACGCATGGTAGTGTGTGTAATGTATTTTATTAATTGAATGTATTTCTAATGCATGATTATATAAAAATATTAGCTTTCTGCACTCCTCTACTTTTTCGTAAAAAGGGGTACCAAGTTTTTGCTTCACGTATTAATATTATGATGATATATCACCCCCAGGTTGGAGGCAGAAGTATAGTCTGCAAAGAAGTGGAACAACACGTAGCTGTGTTAGAAGAAGACGCGAAGTTCTTCAAACTGCTGGAGTTGCTCGGTCTCTACAGTCAGATGGGCAGTATTATTGTGTTCGTGGATAAGCAGGAGAATGCCGACAGCCTGCTCAAGGATCTGATGAAGGCCTCCTACCAGTGCATGAGTTTACATGGAGGTGAGTGTGTCGGTTTGACACGAAAGATTTTTAATTTTTTAAAGCATAGCTATTTGTAATCAGACTTGTCGACTAGCGAGTGAGATTGGAGACAGAATCGAGATTTAATATCTATATTAATATCTATAATATATATGTTTTCACCCTTCGAGTAATATTTTAATATGATTAGGTAAATAAAAATTAAAATAAAAAAAATAAAAAATTGTTGTCACTCTTTGCAATCAGTATTCGACTATAACCAAGTGTGATGAAGGATAGAATCGAGATAATATTTATATGTCATGATCTGTTTTCACCCTTATGATTAGGTAGGTACTAAAATATTTTTTATAACAAGTCCTTTTTGTAAAATTTACGAGAAACCTCTAAAACCCCAAAATATATAATTTAACTTCCCACAGATTTTTAGAGACACTACAGGTTCCTCAATTTTCTTTTGCAGGTTTAGTGCGGCTTCATGCTTGTAGTAATTATAATAGTTCCACAGCATTACCAAAATTATGTATAACCTTTGGTATAACCAATCATTGGATGTAGAATTTATACCATTACATTATTTTGATACATCAAAAACAAGTTCAAACATATCTACTAATTAAACATTTTCATTTCAGCAACCCATTCTACGTAGAGGAGACTGCAAATACATCCTTTAATCCTTATGCCTCATTACATACTTTTGCTATGAGTTGTCAAGTTGTTGCACAATGTCTAAGCACTAGGTGTGTTGTTATTCTTATTTATCACCATTAAAACCCTTTTTACATCCATACTTTAGGTTCTGGTCTATAGTGAGTTAAAAGCTTGGTGTCCAGGTTCCTTAGTAATGTATTAACGAGTGTCTAAAATTATGGGTTTGTTTGAATATATTTTATTGTCCCACATAATATGGTAATATACATCGAATTTATCTTATTTATAGCTAGCTGTCCCCCGCGGTTTTACCGGCGTTCCCGTAGGATGTCACATGTATTATACATAAAAACCTTCCTCTTTATCACTCTATCTATTAAAAAAACACCGCATCAAAATCCGTTCCGTAGTTTTAAAGATTTAAGCATACAAAGGGACATAGGGATATAGGGACAGAGAAAGCGACTTTGTTTTATACTATGTAGTGATAAAACATACTCAAACCTGACAGTGATGACGATCGCGCTACTCAGGCCAGCGAAGGACAAGCATAGGTATCGTTGGATCAAGCGATATGCCCTGGAATCTCGGGTACGCAAGCGATAGCTTGCAGGATACTGCAAGTTTTTTTTTTAATGCACTAGATTCCGTGCCGCGTTTACACTCTATTTCTTGAAAGATCCAATATGTCCTGGTGTTATAACATTACCTATGTAACTCTCTATTACTCCATTTTTATACCAGTAAAAGAATTATTAAAATCAGATACGTAATCTCACAGATTACCACATCACAAAACAAAAACTGTACCCTTTTATAGATTTGAATATCACACACTGTGCAATGAAAACATTATGCTGCAACTTGCCAACTTATAGCGTGTTCCGTGTTGATTGACGTATATATTAATGGTGGCCTGTTACAGGTATTGATCAATTCGACAGGGACTCGACGATTGTGGACTTCAAATCGGGCAAGGTGAAGCTTCTGGTGGCGACGAGCGTGGCGGCCAGGGGGCTCGACGTCAAACAACTAGTGTTGGTCGTTAACTATGACTGTCCGAATCATTATGAAGACTATGTGCATAGGTAAGTTGTAAGGTGAACTGTTTTTTTTCTTTTTTCGCTCATATAGGTACCTGCGTCAAAATACGTGAGAAATATACTTAATAATTATAATTTTATTGTTAAAGATAAAAAAATAAATTTTACAATAGAAATGAAGTCCGGCATCCTGTGCTAGCTATAAAATAGCTGTGTCTTCCCCTTCATACGTACATTAAAATCTTAGTTAAATAATAAAAAATAACTTAGTTTAACTGACAGTGACCTCACTCACAACTTCAGGAAAACAACGATATATAAGATTTGAGATACATTTAGTATGGAAGGAGCAGTACAGGATTTAGCCTGCGAGAGAATGAGATAGGTAGTCTTCTAAGCGTTTCACTAATGCCGCGTTTCACACGCATGTACACATTTTACTTTTTTAGAGCCTTCAGTTAGTTTGGTGCGTGCGTTTAGTCAAACTTTTGACATTACAGATGCGGACGTACGGGTCGCGCAGGCAACAAAGGCTTCGCGTGGACGTTCCTGACGCCGGAGCAGGGCCGCTACGCGGGCGACGTGGTGCGCGCGCTGGAGCTGGGCGGCACGCCCGCGCCGCCGCCGCTGCGCCAGCTGTGGGAGCGCTACAAGGAGGCGCAGGAGAAGGACGGCAAGAAGGTGCACACCGGAGGCGGTTTCAGCGGGAAAGGTACAAAACCTCTTCAGATATTTATTTGATTTGACGGGCCAGTTGGCTTGGCGGTTAGAGATCCTGACTGCCACGCCGCTGTTTGTTCTGTGTCTGTAGATGTAAATGTCTATATAAGTATGTATTTAAAAAAGTAGTATATGTAGTATATCAGTAATCTAGTTCCATAGTACAAGCTCTGCTTAGTATGAGATCAGATGACCTTGTGTAAAGAATGTCTAATGATATTTATTATAATTATTTTTTTTAACTTAAATTGAAATAAATAAATAACCTCGGATATTTTTTACATACGCCCAACTGATCCCAAAGCAGAGCATGTACTATGGAAACCAGATAACTGATAGACTAAATATTTATTCAACTTCTGTTTTTGTAAAGTTTCTAGTCATTCTTGAATGTCTTAAAGAAACGTATACATTGCCGCTTATAGTAACTTTTCACTTTATTAGGAGTTACATTAACAGCAAGTATTGTGCTTTGATTCTAGTATTTGAATTCTATAAGAGTTGCATGAAATAATAATGCTCCTATTCATTGTCAGGTTTCAAATTCGATGAGTCCGAAGCTCAGGCTGCGACTGAAAAGAAGAAGTACCAGAAGGCCGCACTCGGCCTGCAGGACTCCGACGATGAAGACGTGGAGGGCGATCTCGATCAACAAATCGAAACTATGCTCGCCGCTAAGAAGATCGTCAAGGAGATAAAGGTGTGTTTGTAATCCGTATTTAGAACAAATCCTATGGAATAAAATCGTTTAATCTACAATGACATCTAACCTTAATGGCTAGTTGTATAGCATATTTATCTACCGTATAGCTATGTCCAACGAGACCCTTGATTAAAATTTATCATATTGGTTAATAAACGCGTTCCAAATATGAAGAAACATAGGGTTCCTTTGGTATTTTACATGACATCAAAAAAAACTAAATTACTATGAAGGTCTGAGCTACTGAAGTTACGATCGGCTTGGAAGACAGCCTTCAGCTGAGCAGAAAATATAATATTTATTTATTAATTTTTCACACGATAACATAAAAAATATCCTAATCCTTAGGTATAAATCATGTATCAAATTTCATGAATGATAACTTTATCTTGAATGTGATCTCAGCCGGGTGTAGCCGGAGCAGCGGGCGCCGGAGCCGCGGGTGGAGCCGCAGGAGCGGCCGGGGCCGGGGCTGGGGCCGCGGGCGCCGACGGTAAGCTGGAGCTGGCGCGCCGCCTGGCCTCCAGAATCAACCTTGCCAAAGGCCTGGGCGCCGACCACAAGGGCGCCACGCAGCAGGCTGCTGAGGCCATCCTGAAGGGGGCGCCGTCTGCGCATACGCTTATTACGGTATGTACTCCTCACCAGGTGGATCGACGACCAGGTCAGAGTCGCTGGATGCAGGATGACCATTTGATGTGGAAATCCTTTGAGAAGGCCTATGTTCAGCAGTGGGCATCCCTGGGCTGATATGTGATATGATGATTTTTTAAATGCATTTAAAAGTAAATAAAAAGCCCTGGTCTCAGGTTCGAAACTTACAGTGACATAGTTTTTAATTAAATAAACTTATTATCAAATAATAGCTATTGGGAAATAGACTTTCACCTACACCATAATCGTACAGCTACTTCATACACCTACAACTTAAATTTCGAAATACGTGGACCTAACGCCGTCTTTTTATTGATACCAGTAATATCATTTCATTTATCTTCACTGACAGCGTTCAATATAAGATTTTTTTTAAGTCTCGAATGTTATTCCAGGCTAAAACGGTAGCTGAACAATTAGCGGCTAAGTTGAACACTCGACTCAACTACCAGCCTCGCGACGAAAGCGCTTCAGAACCGGCTGAGGAGGTGTTCAGGAAGTATGAGACCGAGCTGGAGATCAATGACTTCCCACAACAGGCGCGCTGGCGGGTTACTAGCAAGGTATGTTCACTAATCAATAATTTGTAGTAAAAATTACAATTATGGACAAATCAATATGCGATCTTGAATCCTAATCACTGGATTGATGTTTTTATCGTCATAGATAATTTAAGTAAAAAATATTAAACTGTAAAATTTTTAACTATACACTAATCTAAGAGATTTTAGATCGAGATAGAATACGAATTTTGACCGTTATCGTTGTTAAAAACGATCAATATCAACCATATAAACATAAATCTGACAGATAGAATAACAAATGTAACACTTATACTTTGCAATTGCATAAAATTTATCATATTAAGTGGACTACATAATGTTCTATTGAGAAATAAATTCTATAAACTGAAAACCTATGAAGAAAAAGGATTTGAAATGCCATGTTTCGATTCAGCTTGACTGATTGAATGTCGTTCGAAAAGCGCAGTGGCATCTTAAACAAAGAGACGATTCCGTCCCTTGTTTTATTCATTCCATTTCTTTACAACATCGATAATTTCACTAAGGAAAGCTTGTACTATAGAATCCAATAACGACATTTAAACATGCTTATTTATATACTTATGGTAACAAAATTGTTTTTGTAGCTCAATCATATTTAGTTACTCAATAGATGTCAGCAAGATAACTTTTCAGCATTGTTTTAATAATGCCGATAAATATTTACGCAAATCAAATTATAGACAAGATTTTATATTGCTACCTACACTCGAATTTACGTTTTAGTTTGAATCGTGTCGCAAGAACACTTATCATTGTGTTTTATTATGATGTCATTTGTACGCAATGGGTAAGCAAATGTGTAACAAACGACTCTTAAAAACTGTCAATAGTTTAGATTGTGAGGGGCGGCGCTCGTGCAACGTCGTGATTATATTGCATCACATTTCTAGACCTTTGATATGTTATAAAAAGATAGCCGACTACATAAAGATCACATGCCATACAGCTTATTTTCTAATCTATCTAACTTCAAAATGTATTTATATTTAAATTTATGGTTTCGTTGACACAAAAAAAGAATTTTATCATAAACAAATTAAATATGTAACTATATGATAACCTCTTTTATATCAGTATTTTTTATGTATAAGTAAATAAACTCATTCTCTCACTTGTTTACCTTGGGGTCGTGATGACCCCACAGAGAGATAACCCCGTCTGTAATGCATCTACGCTTTCACGCGGTGCAGTTATAAATACGAGTGCATTGGATATTATCCCGTCAAACAGTCGAGACATCGAGATGTTACTCAAGTTAGCTTTGATTGGTGCTTTCATATTTTTCTGTGTTAAAATGCTGAGGAAGCAAAGATATCACTCTTATCACTGTCATTAGTGTCAGCAAAGGTAATCAAAATTCGTTAATATTCATCGAGTACGAGAAAGAGTCGAATTTGAAATGTGCGATAGAGACAGCGCTCTACAAATCCCAAATTAGAAGACCTTATTTGGTCATCTCGCTTCTATGCTTGAAGTTATTATTTACTTAGAGTACTTATTATTTCTTTGTCCAATATATCTCATTGAAAAACAAAATCTTTTCTGTACTATTAAGATGCAAATTTCCTTATAATACACTAATACAAAACTGTTTATTTACAGGAGGCGCTGGCTCTAATCAGTGAGTATTCGGAAGCTGGTATTACTGTCCGAGGTACATACGTGCCACCTGGCAAAGCACCTCCGGAGGGCGAAAGAAAATTATACCTCGCGATAGAGAGCTCTCAGGAACTAGCCGTGGCTAAAGCCAAGTCAGAGATCACGCGCCTCATCAAGGAAGAACTGCTGAAATTGCAGACGTCCGCCCATCATATGGTCAACAAAGCAAGATATAAAGTTCTCTAATTATCTACGGAAAATAAATTGGCTTCAAGATTTTGGTGTATTATTTTTGGTAGAGCGTTAAATATGGAATAAAATATATGAATTTAAGTTCAGAAATGTTGCTTGTTTTTTTAAGGTACACGATTATAACACACCCTATTTACTTAGACCGGCCAGTTGGCTCAGTGGTAAGATACCCTTACTGCCAAGTCGCGGGTCATGGGTTCGATTCCCACTCAGGATAAACTTTTGTGTGCATGAACATAAGTGTTTGTTCATTGTCTAGGTGTAAATATCTATATAAGAATGTATTTCAGAAAAATAGTAGTAAAGGTATATATTAGGTTGGAGAAAAAGTCTTTTCGCATTATAGTATGTATGAACTTGTAATAAAATCTCTTTGGCTATACTATTTGTATCTGGCTGGTTTTGGTATCATTGAAAGTTTAAATTTTAAAGAACATAATTCCAAATTCAAATTAGGAAAATGTGTGATTTGCATTTGTTTTTCGTACCGCCAAGAAGAGTGAATCTAATGGAAATTCGATTCATTTTAAAATTTTACTGCAAAAAAGGTAAAAATGCAACGCAAGCCGCGAAAAAAATTTGCGATGTTTATGGACCTAGTGCAGTGTCTGTGAGAGTAGCACAAATTTGGTTTAAGCGTTTTCAATCCAGAAATTTTGATGTCAAAGATGCACGTCGCTCTGGTCGCCCCATTACGGATTAAATGGATGCCATTTTTGAAAAAGTGGAGCAAGATCGGCATATCAGTAGTTACGACGTAGCTGAAGAACTGGGAATTGACCACAAAACTGTCAGACTGTCAAAACCACTTGTCGCAGTATTTTGAACAGAAGTCCCAAAATTTCTATAGCAATGGGATCATGTCCCTACCTACAAGATGGCAAAAAGTTATCGAACAAAATGGTACTTACATACTTTAGTTAAATGTAAATAAACTATATTAAAAATGTTTTGAATTTTCTTAAAAAATGCGAAGGAACTTTTTCCCCAACCTATTTATCAGTTATCTGGTTTCCATATTAGGCAAGCTCTGCTTTCTTACTCCTTTTTATGTTGACGCAGATTTTATGGCAAATCTACTTCAATGTGTATTTTCTTATGTTAAAATAAGACGACGTGCTCGCTTTTCAATGTATAGTTTACGTTTAATTTTCCCTCCAAAAGTAACATGGATAAATGAAACAATAAAAAAGTTGAGTGCCAGGATTAAATGTGACCGCCATCTAATGACAGTGATAAAACCTTTTTGTCTTACCGAGATTTAAATAGCGCCAACATGCTAAATTTGGGATCAGTTGGGCCTATAAACAATGTCCCAGGATATTTATTTATTTAATATCTATTTTTATTACTCTCAGAGTAAGAAAGTAAGATAAATAGAAGATTAATAAATAATATTTCAATGTTACGGTCACGTGATAATGTCAGAGAGATAACAATAAAATGGTGACCGAATGAGTAAAATTAGATATATAATTATCTAATGTAATTCTTGATTAGCAACCAATAGCAGTGATGATAAATGGCTGAGATAACGCGTACTCTGGAATATTTGCGAATAATAATAATTAACAAAGGATCAATTTGTAATCGATCATTAATCGAGTGATAAGATATTTGGGAAAAATCGATGTCTTAATCAGATCATTAGGTGATGTAATTTCTATTTGTACCTTTTATTGTCTCAAAATTGAATTATAAAGCTCTGAGTAACCTAGGCAAGAGTGAGAAATAATTCAGGCTACTTTTTAATATGTTTTACGTTTGGGATTTCACAAGAACACAATTTTTAGTTGGGATCTCAAACCAAAAACCTGTGTAAAAAAATAATAAGTACCTAAGTAGGTGTGAGCTTCATAAGGCAAATATTTCCGATGTATTGCAGTTTACGTGCTTTATAATCTTCTTTATATAAATACATAGACGAAAATGAGTTGGTTAAGTACAATTTTCTTCTGTTTTTTTAATTGTTTTTCTTTTGTTTAGTAGCTATAAGGTATACGAGCTCAAGTGTTCATACAATGAAAAAAAAAATACACAAACACTGTGGGTGGACATTATAAATATTGGTGGAAATTGAGGTTTTCTTATTTCGTGGTGTAGAAACAATATATTAAGTCAA
Source organism: Habrosyne pyritoides (assembly GCA_907165245.1). Classification (NCBI taxonomy): domain Eukaryota; kingdom Metazoa; phylum Arthropoda; class Insecta; order Lepidoptera; family Drepanidae; genus Habrosyne; species Habrosyne pyritoides. The sequence goes on along the minus strand of OU015600.1, from coordinate 4,460,135 downwards.
AAATTCAAAGAATAGAAGAAAAAGAAATATAAAATGGGACAGTATCAAAAAAATATTTTTAAAATGGTGTGCATGCATATATCTTTGATGTTATATGAATTTCGACCAGTGGGAGAATACTAGTAGTACTAAAAACTTTTTATTATTATTTTTTTTTATTCGGTGTTTTAGAGTTTTATGTTTGTATGTGGCCGACCACGTTAGTTCCAGAAGCTGTTGTATATTATGATGAAAGTTTATGAAATACCGATCTTGAAATAGTTGATAAAAAATATATTCATGAATTTAGAATGATCACTAAATTAATCTAAATTTAGGGCCAGCAAAATTAATTCTAAATATAAAAAGCGGTCAAGTTCGAGTCGGAATCGCACACGAAGAGTTCCGTGGGTCCCCCTAAATCTTTTTACTATTGTTGTTATAGCGGTCATAGTAGTACCTACATGCTGTGAAATTTTCAATATTCTACCAATTGCGGTTCATGAGATACAGCCCACTAATAGACGGAGGGAGGGATGGACAGCGGAGGTTAATAAGTCCCCTTAGCACTTTTCGGATACAGAACCCTAAAAATGTTAAATGGAAGACATTATATCGAAGTACTATGTTAAAGTGGATTATTAATAGTTTTTTATCATAATACTTATACAGCAAAGTATCTATGCACTATTATAAACCGATAAAGTACTTAACAATATCAAGAGATTTATTTATAGTCGTAGGCATAATGGTAAGTTACTAATTATAGTAAATACACTGCTTATGCACGCAGTAAATAGCACGTGTAGCACCATTCGAGCACTGTGTGTCAATTGTGGCATCCTTGTTGATAATACATTTATAGATATAATCGCGGGAACAAGGCGGTCTCGTGCGCGGGCGCGGGCGCCTGCGCCTCTGCGATAACATGGGTTATCAAACCGCGGGAAGATTCCACGGCAAACAACTCGCTGTTGCGTGTCAAGCATCATATAACTCAAAAATATTGCTAAGCGAATGTCAACCTTATGCGTTGGGATGACAATTGATCTGTCAGTTTTGGTCTTGATGTTTCTTCTACTGGTGTCCACTACGATTAAGGTGTTAATTTCTTTGTTAAATCATGAGGGTAAATATGGTTCAAAATGTGCCTCAGTCCTCAATAGACTCGATTTTTATGTTTTGACATCGATTTCGCATTAAAATTTTACAAAAAAAAACTAAAAAAAAAACCGATAATACCTCCGCCGTGTTTTTGAAAGGATCACGACTGCGAGATTAGTAGTGTTCATTGATTATAAATAATCTTTTAAAACATCTAAGGGTCATAGGGGATTTTTGCATATTACCTCAGAAACAAAGCTTTCAGGGGTTGAATCCTTCATCATTATTTAGAACTACTTAGGTATTACAATAGTACCGACACTGTAGTCGCGAAATAAAATTCTTTGATCAATGCTTAATAGTATGGAACTCCATGGAAGTTTGGAATGGGCGAAGCATAAAAAAACGTCTTTGAATTCGAGTTCTCCGCCATGTTGGCCTTCCCCCGAGGTTCTATCCCTGAAAAGCCAATGGGGAATCCGTTAGGTATTACTTTAATAAATTAGCATGAAATATATTATGTTTACGGTACGTAGGTGACGTACATTAATATTGTAACGGATAGATAAATTACCTTTAAAAAAAACTACTAATCTGTTTCTGCCAAAGTAAAAGATTGGTAGTTTTTTTATTGAAAAACGTAATTTTTTTAACCAATAAAGTTACCAAAAGTTACCGGCCCCTGATCCCAAACCAAGCAGAGCTATGGCAACCGGATAACTGATATAAATACTACTTTTTTTCTAAATACATATATAATATTTATACCCAGAGATAGAACAAAAAAACATCACACAAATGTTTGTCCAGGGTAGGAATCGAACCCACGACCTGAGGCGTCTCTATACCATCAAGCCAACTGGCCTGTCAAAGGAAAAACATTACATACCTACATTCACTAGGAACCAACTGATTTTATTGTTTTCAAAATTGAATAATATTTTGTTTCTCAATTCTTATTAGGTATTATTTATGTACCAAGGTCAGTAGTTATAACTTATACATAATTAAATTTTTCATTACAGTTGGTTTAATTACTATCTTTACAGATAACATATAAAAAATTGGCAAAATATTTTATCTGTTAAACAGTCGCATGTCGTTCTGTCGTTATGTCACCTATTGATCTCTCGTGATAAATGTATGAAAAAATTATATATAATCTGTTGATTGATGCTGACTTTCATGTGTTTGTTGCTAAGTCGTGATAAGCGCATGTGAGTGGTACCTAGCATGCACACTTCCTACTGGTAAGTAAGCCCTACCATAGATAGTAACGATTAGATAATTGGGCGATGTGTCACCGACGTAAATAATTTTCAACGTATAAAACTGGTAGGCATTTATTTATACTAATCTTGATGTGCTATCTTCATATAGCATTATTCAAAGGTGGGTACTTAGGTGGTCTATTGTTATATTATATCGGTACTACAATTATGTTTCAAAATATCTATAATTGTTTTTTTGATTTACGAAACTTAGCAGGCCAGTTAACTACAGTTTTTTTATGTATATTTTTTGTTATTATATATTTAAGTCTGCTATACATTAGTTTGATCCCGTATATCATTAGTTATCGTATATAAATCAGTAGTTGCGGAAACATTTATTAATCGAGTTCCCTTTTTTGGTAGGCGATTCGAGATCTCAATTGGACTAAGTTTTTATTCTTAGAATTTGCACGAACGTGTCGGAATTCTTCCATAGAAGGATTATATATAAAAACAAGTGATAACAGGTAGACAAAAATACTGATAGGAGGCAGGTACCTAATCACTCATCAGGGTATCACGCGGTGATAAGAGGGGTAATTCGTTCAGTTTCAGGGCGTGACTAGTGACGAGACGCGATAATATCGGTGACGTCACATTAGTATCATGCGAACATTGTTGTGATCTTAGAAGGTTTTGAGTGTTCTTGAAAGTTTTAACAGATTAATAAATATTTTTTATATTCCCGGCTTGCGTTGTTATAAGGCTTTATTATTTCTTGTTAGGAACCTTCGCAGGCATACGTAGAACAACTCATTTTAAATGCTATCGGATTAATAGTATATGAAGGCATAAATAGACAAAAATACAAGCATTGATTTATAATATACAGATGTAACGTTGTAATTTCACTTTCTTAAAATTAAGCCATTTTTTAAACAATCTTTTATTTATACATTTTTTTTAAAACATGAAAAATATAATACATTTGAATAATTAATGAATCATTCGATTTCGTAACGGTGCTGCACTTAACTGAGATTTCCCGGGGAAGTATACAACTAGATCGTAATATCCTACTCGGTTGTGAATATTGAAACTAAAACCCTGAGTCACAATTATGTAACGATCGAAAGCTTTCTCGAATTAATATTAGGTACACCTTTTTTATTCACCACAGTAATTTCATATTTTATTTTTAATTTTATTTTTTTTAACTCGTAACGAGAAACTGTATGCAAGCGATTATGGAGTCAGTAATGATTCGGTTAAGTTAGAGTTAACTTTATTAACCGACTTCAAAAAAAGGTTGTTTCTTGTTTGACCCGTATGTTCGTGACTTTTTTCAAAAACTACTAATCAGAATTTGAAGGGGTTTTAATGTATGTAACATCGTCCAACAAAAAATAGGAGTCAGTGATTTATTTAATTGTATGTACATAGATGTCATGTACCCATATAAATATAGACTTTGATTATACAATAATAATAGGATAATTGATTTTGAGGTGCATATTTTTTACCCGACTACGGCGAAGCCAAAGGAGGGTTATGATTTTGACCGGTATGTATGTGTCTATGTATGTTCATCTGTTCCCTCATAACTTTTAAACTACTTATCGTAATTTGGCAAACGAGGTATCGTTCGAAGCGTCTTGATCGTCTGCTGGTTATAGGATATGTGACGTCACAATAGATTAGATATGGCGCTCTCTACAGGACATAAAGGCATTAACTATAAAAATTCTTATAAGTGACACGATAATGTTTATTTATTGTTATAATTTGGCCATCAAACTATTGATTACTTATTAATATTATCAATTTTGTTATTGTTAACTGTAGTGACACTACAATATAACCTAAAAATCTAAGCTTTGTACGTGAATACATCAAATAAGCTTTGTAAGTAAAAAAATATCAAATAATTGGTTAATAATTATTACTTTAAATTGCAAAAAAAAACATTTCTATAATCATAAAATAAAACATTATATTATAAATAATTAAATCACAAATATTTACAAATAAAACACTAATAGTAACGGTAAAAATATAACAACATTGTAAAATACGTTAAAGATTGAAGGTATAACGACATAATATTTTGCTCATTTATTTAACATTTCTGTTTTATTAAAATAATTGAAATAAAAAAAATAAGTTCAAAAACTAAAACCCGACTACGAAAAATTACGCTTTAAAAAGTATGAAACAAGAAAATATTTTCATGTGAAATTGTTATATACAAACTATCCAATATTTATTGTCTATTAAATAAAAAACTCACACATAATATATTTTAAAGTATTTAATACCTGTTCATAGTGATGTTCAGAGGATAGCCGTGGTTGTATGCCACCTCATATATCATAGGTCATATGGCTCATACGACCACGGCTATCCTCTGAACATCACTATGAACAGGTATTAAATACTTTAAAATATATTATGTGGATAGTTTGTATATAACAATTTAAAGTATTTAATACCTGTTCATAGTGATGTTCAGAGGATAGCCGTGGTTGTATGCCACCTCATATATCATAGGTCATATGGCTCATACGACCACGGCTATCCTCTGAACATCACTATGAACAGGTATTAAATACTTTAAAATATATTATGTGGATAGTTTGTATATAACAATTTCACATGAGAATATTTTCTTGTTTCATACTTTTTAAAGCGTAATTTTTCGTAGTCGGGTTTTATTAATTTTGAAGTTTTCACTTTCAAAGATTTTCAAATTCTTTCAACAAAAAGTGAAAACTTGAACATTAACGTTGTGTATTTTTACCGTCTTAAGGTCACGTGTCCTGACGCGCGTTTAACATTTTATACCCATCACAAGAAAAGTGCTCAACGCCGCTAAAGAAGTTTTCACTTCAAAAATAAAAAATATGCACCTCCAAATCAATAAGGTATTATTTCCTCTGACAACCACACTACTAATTATATAATTCTGATCATAATCTCAGTCTTCTTTTAGGATGTAAGTAATGAATATTGGAGAAAAAATTATCGCTATTCGGTATGACTTTTGCAATACCACTAATATAATAAATTTAAAGGAAAGTTACGCTTTCACGCGAAAACTACTTAACCGATCATCATGAAACTTTGTACACATATTCTTGGAGGTATTAGAAGTAATATAGGATACTTTTTATGAAAGAAAAATGTTACATTCTATGGAATGAGGGTGAAACCGCAGGGGTCAGCTAGTTTCATATAATTTTATGATAGAACATGTAATACTTGTATTTGTTTACCATCTCAGCCATGTTATCTTTCGAACAAACTTTCCATTAATAAGAATCTACTTATTACCTACTTATGTTTTTCTGCAAAATAATGACGATGAGCTAATTATAACTTCATATCATTCAAAGGAATGTCACAATGCAGATAGTTTGTTTTAACAACTGTTTCTATCTGGTGTTTATAACCAATTTCAAGAAAGACTGAGAACCTCCCGTTCTCGGTTCTTTTTTATGATTGTTTCTTTTTATGATTTGAAGATTAACGATTAGAAAAATTCTTATTTTTCTTACTAAATCGTTATAATTGGATGGAATTTGTTTGTCCTTTATAAATATCCTTGTCAATGACATAAGTTTTGGTATAGTTTATTAACTTACTCTTGACCTGAGCGTTCGTAGCAGACTATTATTTGTTTTTTTACGCATCGAAATGGTTACAACATTTTTTTCATCCCCACATCTCGGAAAGAGTATTTTTGGTCTTCGATTTCTGAGTGCAAAAGCCAGTTTTCTCCGCTAGAGGATAAACTAAATTGAATTAAGAACATCGTGTGCACTAAGTTTGTAAATTCAAAAAATCATTAAACCTTTTTACTTCTACCTCCATGATGCCGAATTTATCATACAACCTTTTTAATTTGTTAAAAACTCAGACTAGGAACCTTCTTGGTGTACTTTTATATTATTTGGTTTGCGCGCGCCTTTTTCTTCTTTTTGCATTACGTGTTGCACTCGAGTTCAAAGATTTTTCATCTCGTGCTCTATTGATTCTCTCGCTGACGCTCAGGATTCTGCTTTTTGAATCCTTCACTTGCTCGGTCATCAAAATTGAGCACGCAGTTAAAAAGCAACTTTGCACTCTTGTTTAACAAATAACTATTTTATTCATGAAACACATTTGATTATTAACTTTTAAATTCCAATTAGATGTTAAATATATTTGTTTAGTGGAAAATGTTCTGAAAGTAGGCATGTCATTATTAAGGTGATTAGGTATAAGCTATATTTATAATCCATCAGTAATTTTTTATCGCAGGCATGATAAAATTTAGCAAAACACCCCTCGCCTCATAGGTACTAATCTATTAGATATAATTGTCAGGTGCTTAAGGCTGTTTTTTTTTTTAATCAATCATGCCACTCTACAATGATTTATTGATTAGCGAGCAATATGAGTAATAGTTATTTCAAAATGCGTAATTCGTGATACTTATGACAGTAACATATAAAAAACTATAATAAAAAAAACATGTGCCTGTAAATTGACTTAAAATATCGTCGGTCTAGATGTGATAGCTCGAAACTTATATACCTATATAACTTTTGATAAAATTAGATTTTGATGCAAAAAGCTTCAAAGAGTATTTCCGGTACTAACCCCTAAATATTTTGAGCATTAAAAAGCATTTCGACAGCTAAAACGAAAAATATAAAATAAAATATGTAACAGTTAGTTTTTTGTCTTTTCTGTAAAGTTTTGCAGTTTGCATGTACGAGCTATCACATTAATAGACGGCCGATATTCAATTTAGGATTGGTTCCAATCTATATAAAAGACGATGTGTGTGTGTAGGTATGTTTTCTATAGACTAAGAAGCGGCTGGGCCGATTTTTCAATCTCGATTTTTCGAGACTTTCAGTGACAGAAAGCTAATGTTATAAGGAGTAACTTTAGATACTTTTTATCCCGGAAAATGTTACATCCCTCGGAAACGAGGGCAAACATAATGTTTGTATGAATCGGGGGAAAACCAACGGGGCTTTGGTATTTGACTTTCTAATAATATTTCAGAGTTGCTACAATTACTAGCATGAAGAAGATATTAACGTTTATTGGGTTTTTTTAACCCTGAAATTGAGAAAAAAAAAACAGCAATTTGTTTACTCGGCTTCAGCTTTCGTTCAAAGGTGTCAAAAAGGTGATATAACAAAATATATATCCAGCTTAAAAGGTGTTCTTTTGCCTATGACTTAACGACGAAATCAGATCGCAGCCTGGTCCATAAGGCCGAATAATTTCACGTGCCTTATCACAAGAAGTTATCTCAAGCGTCAGGTCTCGTTGTATACAACAATGATGCAATAGGAAGAAACTCTGAACAAACACTTCTGATTTCATTATCAATCCATGACACTTAATTGAGTACCAGGAAGAGCTAATAAGTGCCATCCTTATTAATTAATAATTAGTTTGTAATTCCTTATGATCGGTGTATTTATTATTGATGCAATTAATTGTTATATTGATTAATGTTTTATAAGCTGAGTACGTATTAAGTAGGAGAGTTTAAAATTTACTGTAAATATTTAAAGCAGAAATTTCGAAAAAGCTTACGGTTGATGAGATAGATTAATAAATATCCTGGGACATTCATTATATACTGCACCTGATTCTAGACAAAGCAGAGCTTGTACTATGGAATCCATATAACTGATATTGTAAACATATTTCTTTATTTTATTCTAAATAGATATGTAGTTATATGGCTATTTACACCCAGACTAAGAACAAACAAACATTTTCATGCATACGAATATATGTCCTGAGAGGGAATCGAACGTACGACCTGTGGCGAGGCAGTGCCTCTAACCACCATGCCATATTGCAATATCTAATTTATATCTCAGAAATGACTACTACTGCATACCTATACAATTTAGAATACCTATTCTAAATGTCTATGAGAGGTTGATGTCCTTCTTAGGATTTCCATCTCAGTCAGATATATTAATGTTCATCTGAGAAAAATACCACTTATATAACTCATTTAAGTTATTTTAGTTTCATAAAATACTCTCACTAGTGGGGCACGACCATAATGACTTAGGTATCTTAACAAAGAATTAGTGAACGAGAATCGAGAACTGATATGAGTAGGAGGAACGAACGCTGTGGACGGTGGAAAAAAGAGCTTTTGACATTTTTATTTAAAGTTTATAGTATATTAATTTCTTAATTTCACTTTAAATAATAAGTAGAAGCGAAAAACATTTCTATCATCTGATTTGTTTTGGTAGGTACTAGATGGCGTCATAAAAACGGATTTAAAATGGTGCTTTCCTGAGTATGAAAGGTTTAGGCTCGCTAATTCTACCTGTGAAAATATAATTCAATAAGTCATAGAAACTAATATAATTCAATAAGTCATAGAAACTAATATAATTCAATAAGTCATAGAAACTAATATAATTCTTCATGAATGTAATCCCTATAAATTACTGTCTTTCAAACTTATCCAAAGACTTGAGTCTTGACAGCGTCTAACCAAAAGCTTTCGTAGCTCATAAGATTCGTAACCTTATGCAAGTTACAGAGCTTTTCACTAGATGACACTAAACGATCATGGCTTAAGAATCATTCAAACTTTCGTAGATCATCAAGAGATGGCGCCACATGTACCGATTTAAACATAATTTCGATTTACATTAAAATAAAGAAAACAAATGGCCTGAGATGTTTTAAAGGGAAGCTGTAACAAGGCAAACGTTTTGTTCTTGTCAAATTAGTTAAAAAAAAATCAAATTTAAAATATCTTAATATTGCGTCAATTGTATTGATTAATCTAATGTTATACCTAATCGATTGTAGTAAAGACAAAATATTAGATTGGCTGATCAAATCGATATTTTTTACGACAATTTATGTTTCGCAATTGAATTGCGTATTTATCTGAGCTATCAATGTCTTGTTTATTTTCACTGTTCTGTTTGTCGAATGTAATAATTTATTTACTCGGAAACTAAATTTACAAAATATTTTTCTCAATATAAATAAAATTATCAGATTTAAATCTAAAATATTGTTGTACATTGTACATCCTGGTGCATTTGCATGTTAATTTCATTACAGGTTTTTTATAGTGTTCAAATCACTTTAATCAACTTGCCCCACTGCCTTTAAATAATTTTCATGATTTAAATATTAATAATTTTTAGTCTGCTAATACCTTACCTATATTTCTATGCATGCAATAATTTCATGCTTGTTATGTTCATAACAAACCATGTTAATTAATGAGTAATATATACCATCAGTAGTAATCAGATACTTTGTAAGTATTGGTGGACTGTAAACAGGAAAGTTACTGAGCACGCGCGATAGGCCACGGTGTCAGAGGGCCGCGTCGCCGCGCCCTTAACCTCTTTCAATATTTATCGCTACCCACTTTTGTGGATGTCTATTTATATCTAAGAGTTTCCACTTGAATCTATTTTAAAATTATCTTGTACTTGTTCTGTTACAAATAACTGTTATGGTTTTAATCCTTTTCCTTTCGTCGGACTGATTGTGAGTCGTCGGGAGTGATGTAATGAAATGCAGAAATATGATTAAAATAATATTTTTTTATTAACTTACTCTTTTGTAATTGTTCACGATTTTGTGAAATCTTTTCAACGATAAAAATATAACAATGCGATCCCATTAAGGACCGATACAACATCTCTTATACAATAATATTACTATTTAATATCACAAAATACACTTAAATACTACTTTTTTCATTAAAGCTTTGAAGTTTGGACTTACAGCTACGATTTTTTATCACTTGATAATTACAATAATTGATAGTGAGATCTAGAGTTGCTTCGTCGTTTGCACGTAAATCACTAAACTTTGTGGATCAGGGCAGACACATTGAGTTGTGTCCGACTCCGAGCGGTGCTGGAACAGATGTGACCGCGGAGCCGGGTCCGCTAGTTCCGAGATGTTTCCGAGCACCGCTGTTTACCAGGGTCTCCACACTGCAGGGCTCTTGGTGAAGCTGGCAGTGGTGGTGCAGTCGAGGGGAGTCACCGTGTGCATAGGCACAGGGGACGCCGGAGGTGACGGGGTTACGTAGCCGGAGGATGAAGAAGCGGTGGAGAGAGCCGGGCTGGGCGGGCTTGCAGGAGGAGTGTCGGCACCTCCGGCGGCGCGCTGCATGTCGTTCAGTCGGTGGCCGAGGTGGGTCATCAACTGGGTTCCCAACCTCACGTCCACTCCGGGGATTGAAGCTAGGCACCGAGACACTTCGTTGGCGGCGTGAGTAAATCCAGCTCGGAAGCGGTCGGCGTCCACGGTCGGGTTGAGCGACAGTCTTCGCTGGCGGCGAAGCTTGTGAAGGTGACGAACTGTCAATTCCAAAATATCAGCTTTTTCCAATTTGGCCACGTTCTCGCCCTCCGATTGAAGAGCGCTGACCATCAGCTCCTTGAGCTCGTCGAGGCAACGGTTGATGCGAGCGCGCCTCTTGCGCTCGAGCATCGGCTTCATCACTTTGCGATATTGATAAGTACGCGAGACTGGCTGCGGGCCGTCGTCTGCGAGCGAATACGCGATCTCGTAAGACATGTTGGACATTTGTGTGTGGTGAGTGAGTGTATGCGTTAGCGCTGAGCGTCGAACGCGGAATGCGGTTTGGCGGTCGGGCGGGGGCTTATATAGCGAGCGCAGGGCGCACGATCGTGGGAACGCACGGAGCCGTCGAGTTCCCACACGCGCCACCTGTGCGGAGCAGCTGCCGCCGGGGCGCGGGGCGCGGGGGGACACGCGCCGCGCCGCGCGTGCGCGCCGTAAACAATCGCCCGGCGCAGCGCGGGCGCACGCCGCGACGCCTCGCCCCGGTAATTGCTAGTGTTGCAGACGGATTCTATATGCGATTGCTACCGGTCACCCGAGATAGGATTACGCTAACATCGTTACTACTTAAAGTACGAACTTTATATTACCGTGTTTCGTATAGAAATCTTTGAACTGGGTCTGGGTAAAGCGATTCCTGTAGTGTGGATTTCAAAGTCTTTTCGTAGCTCTTCGTAGCAAATGGCGTCGTACGGCACTGGGGTTTCGTAGCGTAAAATTGCACTGTCTTATGTGGTGTCTTAGGTTTGAACGGCTCGGTGGTTACGTTCCTACAATTAATCAAGTGTTATTGCTGCATCACTGCAAACAGAGGTTCTATTTCATCACGCATACATTTAATTAAATATACGTTTAATTAAGAGCATGAATTTTCGTATTGACTGTCGCAACCTAATACCGGTGTAAGGCGATCAATCAAGCGGCGCGAGCGGCGCTGGCGTACAATACAATAGCCACTGCGTCAATTATACTCCGATCGGCCGGCTACTGTTGGCGTTCATCAATCACGGATTATTCGTCGTAATAATTATTGACAGACAGAATTACGGTTGCGATACGCCGCACCGCCCTAAATGAGAGGAGTTTCTTGCCTAATGGAACGGTGATTACCGGATGAAGTTGTCGAATTAAGATTGCGTTTCGCAACGGGGATTTGCGATGGTGTGCGCTGGTTTCTGGGACGCGGGCGCGCGCGGTGGTGTGTGCGTGCGGTGGCGTGGTGCGGTGGCGCCACGGTAGCCGTCCGCGAGATGTAAGTAGGTATTACCGTGGCGGGCGCGAGTGGGCGGTCGCCTACGTTCGCGGCTGAGACGCCGTGCGCCGGAGCCCGATGAGAAATTGTCCTCCACGTCCGGTATCGACACGCGTTTATTATCGCCGATCATACTGCTTTCTCCAAAAACACCCACTTCAACACTTTAAATGTTTTTCGGTTACGAATTTATTGTTATTGATTCAGCTTTTTATTTTAACATTACGTATCGTATTACTTAAGGCTTTTGATGTGTAATTAAGTTTTTATAGTTACTTGACTCAATGCACTGAACTATATTGATGAGAAGTGACTATTTGATTTACGTAGACTTTATTTTTTATGATGGTTGTCCTTGTAACGTTATTGTTAAGGGTAAATCAGGAAAACCACAATCGACGTCCCGTAGCGCTGATATTCAGCAGGTTATTATCGGGAAATTACAATGAAGTGAAGTCATCTACGCTTGAATGTTAAAAAATATTTGGAAAGCATCGAATAATGTATATTTATTAGTCATTAGACAAAAAATTCCACTGACCTAATGCGTGATGGACGGAAAAATGACAATTTGTCACTAATAACTAGTAAACGATGTCGTCACAGTTGAGCACGCGTTAAATGTGTCCGCTCGTTAATGGCTATCGGAAAGTTTACCCAACACGTTGATTATTATTAAATTACTTTCATATATTAGGTCACATTGGTTTAAATATTGTAATGAAACCTTTATCTTTAGGTAACCTTTTTACAACTCATAAATATTGCTCCCTGATCTCATGTACCAAAGTCAAAGTAACACAGAATCATCTAAACAAAATGTAACATGAATAAATAACTACAAAGTGTAGATATCATTGTCAACTAAACAATGAACGTGCGTAAATGAACCGCAATAACGTCATGTAAGTAATGATGTGGTTTCATTTAGGTACCAAATACCGCTACCATGCGGTTTTGTACGATACCGTCATGACAGATTATATGCTGCTTTGTACGTTGAAAATTTAACCTATTAATTACTTATAAACTCATATCCAATATTGGCTGCCTTCATTTGATCACTACATAGTATAAAACAAAGTCGCTTTCTCTGTCCCTATATCCCTATGTATGCTTAAATCTTTAAAACTACGCAACGGATTTTGATGTGGTTTTTTTTAAAAGATAGAGTGATTGAAGAGGAAGGTTTTTATGTATAATTCATGTGACATCCCACGGGAACGCGGGTAAAACCGCGGGGGACAGCTAGTAAAAAATAAAATGCAAGGTGGATTAAAATATCCAGGCACACTTTTTAAAAACGGCCTACTGACCCCAAACTAAGTAGAGTGTGTACTATGGTAACTAGATAACTGATATACTACATATACATAAGTAGGTATTACCTACTAGCTGTCTCCCGCGGTTTCACCCGCGTTCCCGTGGGAAGTTCCATTTTTTTATTATATAAATAGTCTGTATCCTTTTAATATTACGATTTAAAATAGAATGGATCTTTATGTTCGCAAAAATTTTTTTTTTGTTGTGTCTTTCCAAATCGGAAATTCTAGTCCAATGACCGTCTCCGTCTCAGTCAGGATCCCGCTCTGTTTCTGTATCTTACTTTAAACCTTGTTTTCCCCATCTGTGTTTCTACTTGATAAAGCTAATGATGGTTAGTCATATGAAATAAACATAAATAAATTATAATTAAGTGTTATTTTGAATGCTACGAATTATTCGCAACCTTTGAAATGACTCATTAAAAACTCACCATATAATTTCATCGATGTGGAAACAAAATATGAATGTCCCAAGTTTTATTTAGCGAGATTGGGAATACCTGTGTCATTGGCGTGACTCATATCCCTCGTGGAGAGTGGGATTGCCTGACCTGATACTTAGGTGTCAACGCCACTTGCAGAGACCAGAGTAGGTCGTCCAATTATTAATGTCTGCAGGTATTCCATGCAGGGCCTTCTTTTCCATTGGGCACTCTGGTCTCTCGCTCTTAGAGTTCTCATAGCGTTGTATTAGGGGCCTTATCCTAGTGCCCAGAACCTGCAATAGTTTAAAGAGGGCCCTGATTCCATGTCGTGTATTGCGAGGCTTGTGAAGTCCGTTGGGGAGGTCCAGTGATCAAAGAGGCACCGGCTTACGGTTATCCTCCGCGATGAGGTGCCGCAGTCCAGAACTTAAGCCATACTGTGTCAGATCAAAATGTATTTGCATTCTTCAGCATGCGGCAGGCGACGAAGTCCACGCACACTTGCATACTGTAAATACTTTTAGCTACGAAAGCCGTATTGGCTGCTCGAGTTAATCTCTTAACATACAATTTCTGTTTTCACGTTCTAAATATCAAAGGAAATATTTAAAGTGATTAACTCCATAAAAGTTTCGCTAAATTTTCCTTTCCTATATTACTGTTAATGAGTCAACTCGTTAAAATAACATTTGCAATATTGTTATGTCGATAGTTTATTAAGGTTAATAGCGAGAGTCATATTCGATGCATTATTATCTGTACTTGAGTATAATAATAGGAATTTTCCTATTTATAATTTATGTTTGTATAATGTTAATTGCCGTTGTAAAGACAGCACGCGCACTTTATTGTTCAAAGACATTTATTTAAATCAGATAAGACATGTAATTAACATGTAAATATATACAGTGTGACATTGTTGAAGTTATCCGTGTGACAAGTTTTGTATTGACACAGAAAATTCAATGTTGCTACTTTAGAATTTGCATATTTTTGAAGCTTTTAATTAATTCAAAAAAATTTGAAGTGAAAACTTCTTTAGATGCGTTGGGCATTTTTGAGATGGGCAAAAACAATTGAACGCGACACTGTTACCGTTACAAACACCTCTGTATCTACATTTATTGGTCCCGTTTATACATTTGGTTCCGAGTAATACATTGATAATATAACTATATATTATATAATATAAGCATTATGTATACGTACAACATAGATATATATTCATGTTCCGTTTCCACTTCTGTCGGGAGTGTCCAGAGTGTCGTAGTTTTAGTAAAGCTAATAGCTTAAAAATCAAAGCAACAGTTAATGGAAATAAAGAGGGCTTATTTGATATTTTCTTAGAAAATAATTATTACGTAGTTTTATGTGATCAAGCTTGCTAATTCTTATGACGTAAAAACAAAAAAATACCCAAATACGTAACTACAATGAATAAGTAGGTGAATAAACATTGTTTTGTATTTTTAATTTTACTAAGAATTAAGAACCTACGTGAGACTAAACATTGTCAATAACGGAAAGACAAGGGCCGAGAAGTCAAGTCAATCAAATCAGCTTTGTTTTTTTTCATTATTTTCAGTTTTTAACGTTAAAAATATGACTGGCCGCTAAGACTCTTTTCGTGGAACCAGTAAATTCAATGATTATGCTACTTGTTAGCAAAACAATCCGTCGTAGTTTTTATAGATTGTAACGATTTATACAACGTGTTACAAAATACCCCTTAAAAATATAATTAATTATCAAAGCCAAAAACCCTAGTAAGCTGTCATGTCAGGGAACCAGATTATTTAACAGAAAGACCTATTTTACCTAATAAATGTCTACTTTAATAGTTTTTATTTATTTTTCATTAATTAAAATCAGTTTTTTGCATACAAAATCATACATTGCGCAGTTACAATAATATGGTGTTTGCCATAATTTGAACAGGAAAAGCAGTAACGTATGTAGTAGTACGATGAATAAATTCATTAAATTTCCATCATTCATATTAAATTCCTTGAGCAGAAGACCCAAATTGTTTTTTTCTTATTTTTTTTTATTAAGAATGGGCTTGCGTTTTGCCTTCGACTGAGTATGACGAGGCCGAGGATGTAGCACGCTTACCCAGAAAATGCCTATTCACTCTAGCCTTGAATAAATTCAGGTTAAAGCTGTCGGGAAACACTGTCCCCGGAAGAGATTTCCACTCCTTTGCTGTTCGTATAACGAACGAAGAAGCGAAACGTTGTATTCGTAAAAGTGTGATGTCGACAACGTGCGGGTGAAAATTCTCCCGGCACCTTGTGGTCCGATGGCAATGAATGCGAGAATCGGCTTGTAAGCACGTAAACAAATGGTAAATACCGATATAATTTTTCCATTACAAAATGATAACATTAAGTTATGATGTTTACATTTGTCGCAGCACGGTGTGGTGCTGTGGACTAGGGTTATCAATTTATAAGCTGTTTCTAGGAAATTATGCGGGGCGTTTTCTATTGACAGAGAAACAAGAGTCTAATTATTTCTTGTGTTAGACTGAGAATGGGTTGTGTTGGACGCAATTTTAGTCTAGGTATACGGAATCTACCAGGCGGGATATTTTAAGCACTACTAGTTCATTCGCGGGATTATGCCGCAGGTCGAGTTGGATTCCACACAGGACAAATATTTATATGCATAAATGTAGGTTACATGTCTATTTTATTAGGTGCCTGTTATAAGTATGTATTGACGAAGAAGTACATGTAGTAGGTATATCAGTTATCTGATTATATTAATACAAACTCTGTTTTATTTGGGATCAGATAATCTTGCGTGAAGAATATCCCAGGATTTTTTTTGTTGTGGCAACCCTGACGTGGTCGTGCGTGATAGTGATTGATCGCAATCACACGCTACTGCACACGTGCCCTTGTTTACTTACAAATTACTTTCTAGGTCGCAGTGTTGCGTATGTATTTTTATTTATATGATGAACAGACGAAAACATCTCTGTGTCGTCATAAGTCATAACTAATATATATTGTACGTGCATACCTACTGTGATAAGAGGTATGGTTTTCCTCATATTTTTTTGTTTTTAGACTTTGCTTTGGGTCGAACAGGTTCGATATAAGTTGCATTTTTTGCTGTATTCATTGACGTAGATTGTTTTGTTTATTAATATCTTTGGATAATTTAAACGGTCCTTACAGATGTCGATTTTTTAAAACTGTCCATTACCTGCAATATGACTTTCCAAGGATTCTTAATTGCTTAATGAAAACGGCCACACAGAAATTTCTTAATCCTTATATTGATATGTCGATTTTATCAGCAGTAAAATTATTTAAATATATGACAATTTTGACATAGTCATCGTTTAACAACGACCTTTATGCTGGAGAACACCAGCTGTTCACAGAAAAAAAAACCTAGTAAATACATAAAATATAAATTTGAGTACATAATTACCAGCATCTTTGAAACTTTGCCTGAGTTTATAACGGGAAAATAATTGTAAATATACATTATCGGGTAGTGGTTTTCCTTTTTGCGTCAAGCGCGCAAAATAGTCACGTAGTCAGCCTATAATTTTGCATGTGACATTATTTTGTTGTGCAAGTGGTTGGTGTGTACGTGCCTTGTTGAGCATATCCGAGTTGAGTGTTGCCACGCGCCCTCACTAGTGCGGTCGTGCGTTTGTGTTCGATATTTGTACAGTGACTATTTCTTTCCGTAATGAGGCCAGTACTTCAGCTGGTAAAGAACTAGTGGATAAATGGGTGTAACTATGTAAATATAATATATGTATAATAAGTAGATATGTATTGAAAAAGTAGTATATTAGTTACCTGGTAGCTATAGTACAAGCAGAACTCTGCTTAATTTGGGATCAGGTAACCATATGTGAAGAATGCCCTGGGGATATTTATTTATAAGATTGTAATGGGTTAGTGATGTAAACTCTCTAAAGAAACTTTCTTTGATAAATTGTAGCTGGCAGCATATACACTGGGAATGTTGTTGCTGAAAAAGGAATTGTTCGAGCAATATCAGAACGTCTGGTCACGTTAGTCATGACGTGGGGCCGCGCGTGCTGCTCGGCTGCTGTGTGCCTGCACTTGCGCACGTCTACAAATACTAAACCACAATAGTGGGTAGTTGTCAAGACAGGATAGTTGGTTATTTGTTTTGGTATTTCCATTGATAAAATTATCCTTTCAATTTTGATATTTATACCTGGAAATTTTATAATAATATTTTTGTATTGCTGTAATGTTTTTAATATAACAACAATTTATAAAACCGTTATTTGTAACGTATGAGCATGTAGAAAAGAATGAAATATTGTATTTCATTTTGTTCTAAGAATACCAGTCTACAAAAAGTTATTAGAAATTGGTATCAATTCATTATCATCTTTCTGTCTGCGCTGTTCTATTGTCTATGAATATTTGGGGTTAGTTCCAAAAGTAAACGTTGTCTATCGCCACGCCATTCAGAGTCATACCTTGAAGAGATCTTGTTGAGTTTAACATACAATACTGAATTCTCTAAATATAAGTTGGGGCGGTAAAAATATATAGTGACTAAAGTCTAATATAGTTAGTATACAATATCAACACTAGGTACACAGAAAAATCAACCATAAAACATCTAAAGTTTTCCAAGTGAATGAACAACTCATCATTCTCTGAAGTTACATAAAAATTAATGGGAAAATTCCCAGACGCGACATAAACGCTGTGTCAATCAATTAAATGATAAGTCACATTTCCACATATCGCGGTATTCTACCGGAGGTAGTTTTTATATGAGAATTCAAATAATAAATAAAATTCCCTGAAACCAACATTTAATTGAAAAAACATTTACATTTAATCACTGAACCGGTTTCAAGGTGACTAATGTACTAGAATCAGCGGTCGGCGAGCGCTAGCGATGACGTTACGATGCGACCTCTAGTAACATTCACTTATGACGCAGTGGATCGAACTTTTCGATCTACGTCATTGGTTTGATTCACGTAAAGTCCTTTCTTTGAGCCATTCAATCGCGTGTTTTATTTACTCGGAATATACCAGGAGATTATACTTCTTATGCGTCATGGACTGTGCTAGATTGAACCCGGAAGGGCATTTTGTATCCTGCATCGAATCTACTCACGATATGTCATAGGTCGTTTCTGTTTATGATACATATTTCTTTTGGAAATGTTAATGTATCATCAATTTTTTTTCACATTTCCAATGCTAACGAAATAGTAGAGAAAAAATATCTAAGCACCTTTCTTTCAAGGTTTAATGCCGTTTCACGGTGGCAAACGGTTTCTTAGTTTAGCCACATTAAGCTGTTTATCCACGATACCTAATCCCACGGTCATTTGTGTTCATTCGGCGTTTCTGTAAATATTGTCGTAGCTGCTGTTTGTTGAAAGTGTTCGTCGTCGGCGAGCACAAAAGAGCGCAGTGCTGTCGTCTCGGTGGCGCCGAGATTTGCAAGCCTCGCCAAATATTTGACATGCCATCTCTGGCCGACTAATGATTTACATGTGCACGACGCTCTTTTTCAGTCATTTTTTTACAATGTTGGCGGACTTTTTCATATACCCTTGTAGATAAGATTGTGTAGTAACACTATACGCTGCCGACGTTTCATTACACTTTTGGTTGCTAAGAGAAATGATTAACATAAAATAAAAACATTCACATAAATATGCAAATTATTATATTAAAAATAACAGTCTGTTAGGAGTACACAGATTTTACAAGTGGTCGTTAAAATGATAATACCATTTCAACTTTCAACAAGCTATTGAATTTCAAACAACCATTAACATAAAACAGTACTTCAACTAACTGTAGTTAGACCATAAACTCATTACTGGTCATAAAAATTGGACAGTTTCTCTATCGGTGTCGGTATCATCCAACGGGCTTCTAAAAAAAGACAATAGCCAAGGGACAAAGCATCATTTGTTCTTAAAAACCACGTGCTCATCGACGATGTTTCCAAGAATTATTATAAACAAAACCCGACAATGGGTCGTAAAAACAGGTACAGAGGCAAGTGCGTCGAAGTAAACAAAGGGGAGATTACACTTGAGACAGTGAGCATCCCTGGGGGTCGGAAGGTAGCTCCAAATGGTCCAGATAACACAATGTGGCGCCAATTTTTTGCCTCTTGTTTCACGAGAGATTAGACAGTCTGTGAGAGGTGTCGGTACAAACGACGTGAAATGTCTGGCTTTTGTACTTAAGCCCACAAGTGTCAGGGATGACAGGACACTTGAATGCGACTGCCAATAATTCGGGGACGAAAATAGGAACGCCTCTTGAAATACCGAGGATGGTTGACAACATTTAAAATTTACTGAAAAAAGTACTGTAAAGCGGCGCCGACGGGCGGCGGCGCGGCGGCGTGGCGAGACGTTGAAATTTTTATATCCGATACTTTGAAAGTTAATTAAAATCTGTAAAATTTACCAATCAGAATATTTGTTAGTACATAGGTGAGAATTTTACTGTATAGTCATAATAATTTGTATTAATTGTAGATAACAGGTGCAATGATATAACGATGAAAAGAATAAGTCATCTGTCTGGTAAGTAACATAACGTTGTGGTATTGTATTCATAATAGTCCATTCGGGTTTTTCCTCGTAAGTCAAGTAATCGTTTGTGTACATTGTACGTTTACAACAATAGCAACAAACGTGAAAATTTCAGCGTAAAATTAACCTTATCTTTTATCCTTTTCAATACATGAATGCTGAATGGAGGACTACTGGACTTATGCGGAATCAATAATTGCGTTCATTGTAATTCAAGGGAGCGAATAATTTTCTTTTAAAATTGCAGGTTTGGTCTTCGCATGTTAAACACATTATTGTATCTGCGGAACGTTCAAAGCTAAGCATAAATGAATTGCAGTGAAATCGTTTGTGTACACAATCAATAATAATGGGTATGCATGAAGTGTGGATAGAACATCGACCAGCTTGGTTTATATTATGTTGAAAGAACTGAATATGATTGTCCCAGAACTAAGGAATAAGTGCTGCTTTGAAAGAAAGAAAAGGAAGATAGCTTAAGCTAACAGAAAATAATTTAAAGTTGGTCTATAATAGGATAAGTTACATATTAATAATTGAATGAAGCTCCCGGGGCTCCCCTTATATATATCCCTCTAAGAAAAATAGGGTTCCTTTGACGCACAATCACTTCAAAACTACTGAAAATACTGAATCTGTTGTAGATGGTTAATGGCTATATATGATATCGATAAACGTGGGTGAAACCGCGGGGGATAGCTAGCTTCATATAAAAATATTTACCTACGTATTGTAAAGTTTTCGGATTTCCATTTTATCTGTTGTTGGAATATTGCTATATTTACTTGCTTCCGCAAAACTAATCATCAAAATCTCAAAGGCCGTTTTATGTCACGTTTAACTGTTAGGGCGTGACATGAATTCTTGGAATGCAGTAAAGTCAAAACCCTTTTCTTGTTAAAAGCGCAAACTATCCGCGTGCTAGAGCCGACAAAAGAACCTCTTGTAGTTTAGGGTACTTATGATGGTCAGGGACACGCCAGCAATAATAAAATACTCGAAAAACTTAACAGACCTTTATCTGATGCCGCTCGAATTGCTGCCTGAATAGGGAATGACGTTAAAAATCTCAATGTTATAATTTTATTGAAGTCTAACAGTTTCTTGTCTAAATTTTACGGACAATTTTAGTTTTATGTTCATTTTAAGCTTTGTATTAGCTTTGTGTCGTCACCGCAATTTTATGGTTGGTATAAAAGTAATTATCACGAATATATTGAACGTAATATTATGGGACAAGGGCAAAAACATCATACATATTTTATACAACATTTTAAATGACGTTTGAAAATACCTACTAATATTATAAATGTGAATGTAAGTTTGTTTGATACGCTTTCACGCAAAAACTACTTAACCGATCATCATGAAACTTTGTACACATATTCTTGGAGGTATTAGCTATATGCCTCGCGGATGAAACCGCGGGGCATAGCTAGTAAAAAATAAATCTCTTGTGGTCATAGAAATTGTCAATTGTAGCTGGTGCGTCTATTATTTAGAACCTGCTTTACATTTAAATATTTTTTTAAATTTCATTTTGGTTTACTCATCGATTCAAGATAAATAATAATATATCAAATAGCTGTTTATGCATGTAGCCTACGTGATTCTTTTGTATACCTTATAGTTTTTGGGAGAAGGAATAATTATGATACTTAAACCCGAAAAAATATCCGAAGACATTCTTCACACATGATTACCTGATCCCAAGTTAAGCAGAGTGTACTGCTTGTAGTATGGCTACCAGGTAACTGATATACTACCTACATATAAATGTTTGTCCTGGGTGGGAATCGAACCCGCGACCCTCGGTTTGGCAGTCAGGGTCTCTAACCACCAAGCCAACTGACCCGTCAAAACCTAT
This sequence comes from Habrosyne pyritoides, assembly GCA_907165245.1. Lineage (NCBI taxonomy): Eukaryota > Metazoa > Arthropoda > Insecta > Lepidoptera > Drepanidae > Habrosyne > Habrosyne pyritoides. Next base: position 4,437,995 of record OU015600.1, on the reverse strand, counting down.
ATCCTATTAATTTATCCTTATGTCCATTATGCAACTAAGAAAAGTTCCAGAATTTAAGTAGACAGGGAACTATATTTCTAGAGAAGCAATTAATGACGTCATCATATGAGTAGGCTTACCTACATCGAATACATTGTAGAGAATATCCTACAAAGTGATCCTATGACCTAAGAGACGATGAATGTCAAGCTACCTTGCTGGCTTGGTGGTTTGAGACCCTGCCTGCCATGCCGCAGGGCGTGAGTTCGATTCCCACCCAGGACAAACATTTGTGTGCACGAACATGTCTGTTCTCTGGTCGTACATATCTATATAAGTATGTTTTTTAAAAAAGTACTACATATATGTAGTAGGTTTATCAGTTTGGTTTCCATAGTACAAGCTCTGATTAGTTTGGATCAGATGGCCGTGTGTAAAGAACGTCTCGGGATATTTTTTTATTTATGCAGAGCGGCTGTTTGTGGAAAGCGGAAGGAAGGAAGACTACGTATACTGGCATTCCTTGTTAAAGGTATTAAGTTGTGGCGTCATAATAATGATGAACCTGATCAATGGAGCGAAGAACCGAAAGTGTAGATACTGCGTACAAGATACGAAAAAGCAAATGGTTTTTAAACGTTTGAATAAATAAAAGAAGGTCTCGGATAAGGAGTTTTATATTCTATATTTTAAAGCTGTTCTCGGTTTACGTCTGCTTTTCGTGAGTAGGTCTTGATTTTATAAACATATAAAGAAAAAACACTTAATTTCCAGAATTATCAGTTTCTTTTCTTAAGAATATTTATACAAAAGAAACATATTTTTTTTTATCCAAATCCGTCCCGTGATCCAACATCAAGCACAATAAAAAAATAAGTAATGTCGTTTACCAGCACCATACCAGTATAAAAAACAACTTATTTCCCACATTATTCTATTTAGATCCGGGTTCCGTTCCACCTTTAATAAAATCTGGCAGGTTTGTCTTTCAAAATTTACGATTCAAAGATATGGAATAAAGGCTGTTATTAGTGACTCATCCACCATACAGTAGCAGCCAACTTTCTTTCAACACATTAGTATTTTGGCACAAGCTAAGTAACTATTAGGTAGTAAAACTTTAGACGTAGAGACATTGGAAATATGATTTTTATTTATATGATGGTACTCATACAAGATGATAAACATACCCATTTCCTTTTTATATTATCCTAGCTGGTGCCCGGGGTGTGTTCTTGCAAGTGTAAGCAATAATACGACAAAGTTTTATCGCTATCGCATAAACGGTATGCCATAAATACGAAAAAACAAACAAAAATGGATTTTCAAATATTTAATTGGAATTGAAGCTAAAATAGTTAAGACATTCACCTACGTGAAAACATATTTCTTTCAGAACTCTTCAATCAGGATGCTGTGTGTTTTTCTTAATTTGAAAATCATAACTTATTAGATATCCACGTGTAAGAAAACCCTATGTACCTATAGAAAAATATTCTGCATTTCATAGGAAAAATACAAAGTCATTAATTATTGCCATAATCAATACGCTCGTAGACTCAAGGAAGTTATAATAACTTTAATAGTAAATAGGCAGTTAATTATTGTAAGCACAGAGTCACTTATCTAATTAATCTGTGTAACCTTGTTACAATTATAAAGTACGCATGATTGCATATAAAGTAATAACTTTGAGATGAGCGTCTGGCGTCCGACAGCGGGCGACGTGACGGTCTACGGACGGTTAGAGTTAGGGCTACCACGAATTGTCTATTGACTGTCATAGCCATTAGCCATTTTTTACAATATCCAAAAAAAGTTATAAAGAAAAAAAAATGTATGTGTTGTATATCAGTTATATGGTTTTCATAGTACAAGCTCTGCTTAGAGAGCTTTGGGATGAGATGTCCGTGTGGAAAGTCCTAGAATTTCGTCAATCGTTAACTCCAAAAAGCGTATCTTTTTAGCAATTATGCAGCGTTGATTACCTACACATGAAATCACTCCACAATATAAAAGTCAGAAGAAATAGGTACCTATACCTAAATAGAGAATTCATATTAAAAATGTAAGTTATGTAACTAATTATTTTATATTTCCTTCCTTGAACAACATCATCACTTTGTTTAAGGAAAATGCCGTCGATAATTTACACTATACTATTGTTTGAAGCAACCCTACATGCTACTGATTAATATCACTGCTACAAAGCCGGTTATCGGTTGCTTTGACGTATTTACGAGTCGTATATTAATTCACTATAATCATTCGGACACGACCGCTACCACTCGCCCGCGGCCGAGGAGGCCGGTCCGTCGGCCTAACCAAACACCTATCTTTTAGTATCTTTAATCACTACCGGTCATTTCTTTTCAGGGTTCCGCAGTAGGTGCTATGACGATGTGGTTATTTTTGCACAAATACCAAAAATTGTAAATAATATAATTTTCGGTAAGTTTGTTTGATTTAATCTTTGTGACTATCTGTCTCTATGGTTTTCTCCGCGTTCCCGAGGTTTATTACATTTTTTCGGGATAAAGAGTAGTCTAAGTTACTCTTTTAATAAATAAATAATAAATATCCTGGGACATTCTTTACACACGGCCATCTGGTCCCAAACTAAGTAGAGCTTGTACTATGGAAACCAGATAACTGATATATTATTTTCTAAATACATACTTATATAGATATTTACACCCAGACACAGAAAAAAGAGACATGTTCGGGCACACAAATGTTTTTACTGGCTGCGAATCGAACCCGCGACCTTCAGAGCCGCTAACCACCAAGCCAACTGTCCAGTTACTGGTCGTAAATTACACAACAATCTACTGATGAAAGTCCCATCAAAATAGGTCCTGCCTACCCATCGATTTTTATATATTCTACTTTAAAAATAAACGTCTTAAATAAACATTATTTTAATACATTTTCCTTTCAAACTATAAAGGGTATTCCCTACAGTTAGATATCAATAATTTCCAAATCCAGAATAATGATAATTGAGATACTGAATGCCATACAGAGTTAAGAACGTCGATTTAATGCTTTTATAAGCGTAAACAATTTCTTATACATATATGTAAGCGTACAATTACATACTGTGACAAACTAACTCTCCCCTGCGGTTTCACCCGCGTTCCTGAAGGATTTGTTTTATTAATCCAGGTTATAAATGAACTATTTTATCTTTAAGGTCTTCCATTCTTTAAGTTTCTACAAGTTATAGTTTTCGCGTGGCTGAGTATCAAATGTCAATCATTTCATTCATCCAATGGAATCACAAACTTTCACATTTATAATATTAAAATGATTGGTAGGCACATCCCCAGTTAGCAAATCTTAAACATAAACACGTACCTAAACCTTACAATGCATTTACTAGTGGGCTGTTTACCTATATGTTCAGTGGAATTAAGTTAATAATTAGGTAATGAATTAAGTTTCCAACAGAACAATTAAGTAAAGTATCTACTAAAAAAAATTACAAACTCAAAATCTTAAAAGATGATCAACGATTGAAATGACTACGGCCTGCCGTGTTTCTAATGAATTGAATTCGAGAGATCAAAATAACTGGTAAACGTGTTTAGAGTCTTGTGGTCGTAGAGATACGAATTAAAACTCTGACGTCATTGCAATACGTTGCATAATAAAAATTATGATTCATAGAACATTCGCGTATGTGGCGCGTGTTGTGGGAAGTTACATATTATTTCTGTTTTATGTTTTTATATGGAAAATATTATGTAAGGATTATGTATTTCGCATAGTTATACATCTAGGGATTCACCTCGTTAGATATTTTCACACTCAGTGACGATAGAAAAAACTATTAGTCAGAATGCTTCAGAAATGGTATAAAATTGTTAGTGTATATATTATATAAATAATAATATCTTTACACACGGCTATCTGATCCAAAACAACGTATAGTGTGTCCTATGGACATCAGATATGTATCTGATTTACTACACATAGGTACCTACTACTTATTCTAAAAACATTGTTAAATTTTTTGTTTTTTTTTTTATGCCACTTAGGCCGACAAACAAGCAGACGGTCCACCTGATGGTAAGTGGTCACCGCCGCCTATGAACATTTGCAACACTAGGAGCATCGCCAATGCGTTGTCGACCCTGAGACGTGAAGTTGTTAAGTCTCATGTGCCTGTAATTTCACCGGCCCCCTTACCTTTCTAACCGAAACACAGTAATACAATTGCATTACTGCTTCACGGCGGAAATGGGTAAGGTGGTAGTACTTCCCCGGACGAACTCTGCACTAAGAGCTCTACTACTACTAAATAGATAATAATAATAGAGACACAATCCAATCAATCATCAATAAAGTCCTGAGACATTCTTTACACGCGGTCATCTGACCCCAAACTAAGTAAAGCTTGTACTATGGACACCAGATAACTGATAAACAATATATATATATTACGTACCTTTATAGACATTTAGATCCAGACACAGAACAAGCAGACGTATATCTCCACACATATGTTTGTCATAGGGGGGAATCGAACCCCCTGGGCCTCTAACCATCAAGCCAACTGCAGGCCTACTATGAACTCTTATTGCGATTCATTTGACGACCTAAAATAAACTGCCCCGCTATTTCATACCACGACGTCATTAACGCGATTCAGTTTAGGTTGACGCCAAATCAAGTCTGCAATTGGATGGCAAACTGTTTTCATTCGTTCATTTTTCGTACCATGAGGTGAAATATCAACCTAAATTGGATAGTTTAAGTGTCAAATTAAGCGATCCAATAAAAGTTGCTTCTTTCTTGGCGTGAAGTGAATCGTTTTGTTAATAACTTTTAAAAAATAATGAAAATATACGTAATTCAAGGTATTTCAGTTGAATATTTTGTGTTTCTTATGTGTTAATGTAAACAAGTGATTTGTAGAGCATTTTTTATTGTAGATGTCTGACGAATTAGTCCTTTTTGAATTCATGGAAAATGATAATGAAATAAACACAACACGGCGACAAAAAAGACGTCTAACACGGTAACAATCGGACCCCTTTTATTTGGAAGATGCAGAATTCATAAAGAGATATCGGTTGTCTAAACAATTGGTATAAGAACTGTGTGATGAACTGAGGATTTTTTATTAAAGCCCGTTGCTATGTCTTTATTTCGGTTCAGAAATTCCCAAAGCTGCTCAAGTTGACCGAACGTTACTCTTCGACGCGATTCATCACTGTAAAAAAACCACTTAAAATACATTGGTACTTAAGTTAGGTACGCGTTTGAGATAAAGAAGTTTGTAAGTTTACATTATGAAAATATAACATTATTACACAAACTACACAAGGATACTTGCGCCCTTATTCGTATTACCAATTATTTTAAGTCAGTGAAACGTTAAAACACTTATAAATAAAATAAATATGTACTAATAACAACACGTAATTTTCTTTCAATAATAGTTAGAGATACCTACAAAACTCTAAAAATCTCAACAATAACAACCGCCTTCTGTCAAATCCAACATGAGTGGAGGCGCGCTCTAAACTCGTCATAATCAATTTATTTTTACGACAACACTAAACAAACCTTTAAATTGTAATGTAAAAAATTATATAAATTACTATTATTTATTAGTACTAATTATTAATTTAGTACTAAGAAAGCCTTAGTGGTATTTAATTTTATGCTCAATAGCGCAATTTTAAAATATATTTGTTGTAATTTTTACACAACGAAACCGCTAAATTATATCAACTAGGTTTCGAAACGCAACACATATGGTTCGAGTAAAAGAGACAGACTTATGCAACGACGGTATAGCGTTATCTCTTTCTCACCGCGGACCAGAGACAAATTTCGTTCGTTCATTCCTCCGTGAGCGATTCAAACGCCAGTCAGCAAAAGGCACTTCATGGTACGAATCTTAGCGATTCAGTTTAGGCACCTAAACTGAATTGCATCGGAATTGAATGGATAAGTAAAAGTTGATGGTAGGCCTGCTGACCTGTGAACTCAACTACTTCAAATTAGTATATTAGTTATAGAATGTTGCTTTTAGAGTAGTAGAACTTTTTTTCATCCGGGGAAGAACTAACACCTTACCCATTTCTGCCGTGCAGTAGTGTACTTGTATTACTGTGTTTCGGTTAGAATGGTAAGGGGGCCGATGAAATTACAGGCACATGATACTTAACAACTTCACGTCTCAGGGTCGACAACGTATTGGCGATGCCCCTAGTGTTGCAAATGTCCATAGGTGGCGGTGACCACTTACCATCAGGTGGACCGTCTGCTTGTTTGTCAGCCAAGTGGTATAAAAAATTGAACCCCGAACCTAGAGTCGGAGCAGTATCTAGCAGCAACACTTACGGGCCCCTCAATCCAATACACAGTTACAATATTTATCTAACACCAACTACTGACACTAACGTACTCGATTGAATCGTGATTGTAAAACGAATATATCTTACATTTTATTACGCTCGTTCGTGTGTTAAAATGTATATTCAATAGCCGATATAAAATATGTTTTACTATGATATAAATACTCGTATATTTATCAAGATTGTATCAACTTAGCTGCAATAAAGCTTAATTTATTCAGCGTTTATAGAGAGGCAATATTTAACTCATTTGTTACTGTTCTTTTATAAATTAATATCCGGGGACATTCTTCACACACGGCCATCTGATTTCAAACTAAGCAGAGCTTGTACTATGGAAACCAACTATACCTATATATATACATATATAACTGATATATATAAATATATCATATATTTACTTCTTTTTTTTTGTATTTAATTTACTTAATTTTTTCACGCACGCTATGATGGCCGTTTTGACGTTTCAGATTGTCATAGGAAAAGAAACTGTATTGCTTTGGAATAAGGTTGATTTCCATCATCATGTAATCAAAAGGCCGAAATATTATGGCCGAAGGAATAAAGGTTATTTTTCTTTGTCAGTGTTAAACGTCAAAACGGCCATCATAGCGTGCCGCAAGTTTAATTAAATTACTCTTGTAATCAATACTTTACTTGGAGTGCAACTTATTTGAACCAAATCATTTAATAATAATAATCAATGTTTATTGGGACCTTAATACAGAAAATGTACAAGCAATATCGCAATTTAAGTATATCTTACAGGTAAAAATGGTTCGGCTTCATTTTATGTACTAATTGATACCTAAACTAGCATAATAATATCCTGTATTACAGGCACTAAATCATTGACAGACTGTACTAAATAGTAATTTGTGCTACTACTTATTAACAACAATATTTGACAGAACTAGGGTCTATTTAAGGAATTTCCGTGAGCTATTATTAGAAAATTTGATCAACATATCAAATATTTGACATTATATTCAAAGTGTATGCTAATTAGATATGCAAATGCGTCTGTATTTATTTGACGTCAAAGACAAAAAATTACGGATGGGAGTGGTGCGTCATGAATCACGAGATGATTATTGTTGTGCGCAAAAGTTAATCATATTCTTTGATGTTTGTTTTTTGCATAAAATTGCTGAAATCATTTATTGTTTTTAGTTTCTCAGGTCCTTTATTCTTTGTTATTGTTAAGTTAGCTGTATAACTTTACCATGATTTTTATTTTATGTTTATTGTTGATATTTGGGAGCAAATAGAATGAAATGAAAACATCACAGAAGTATAAAGAAGATAGTTTTTAAAATAATTACAGGCCGTTTGACTTGGTGATAAGACACCCTGACGGCTACGTCACAAGTTATGGGTTCGATTCCTGTTCAGGACCTATTCGTGTACATCGACAGGTAAAGAGAGTGGTACGTGAATATAGAATATAGTAAGTAAGAAAATCATTTTTTCAGTTTGGAAGTCACTAACAACTGAGAAGAAATGGCAAGAAACTCAGTTGGCAAAAAAAAAAAAAATTCTTATCTGACATAAGTCAATTTTTATTTCAAAAGTTTATAACATTAATACAGAAATAAATATTATCAAGATTTATTTATCTTTCACAAACGACTTACAAGGGAAAGACATTTTTTAAAATAATTACCTAAAGGTCGCCGGCAGGCATAGGTGCGTAAGTCTGGTATTAAGGCAAATTAAGTAGTCAGAAGATTAAGGTTGTCAGTCAGACTGCGACACTCGCCTACGAGCTCCGGCGCATGTCGCAACTACAATTTCTTTAACATGATATTATAGTAATTTCCTGTGCTTATCGATTATATATGAATTACACATAAAACCCATCAAGGTTATCCATATAAAAATAAACAGTCAAGTGTGAATGTTGTTTGTGTGGTCTATAAATTTATTTTTCTTTCTTTATATTTCGAGATGATTTCGGCTTAATATAATATATCTTATATTTCATAAATAAGCTGTATTAACTTTCAAGATACAATTTTCAGGATACAATAAATTTATGAATTTATAACTTATACAATGACTGTAGTAGATATCTATATAAGTATGGATGTATTTAGAAAAAAAAGTAAGGTATGTCGATTATCTGGTTCCCATAGTAGCTCTGTTTTAGTATGAGATCAAATGGCCGTGTTTAAAGAATAACGAAAATAAAAATAAACATTCTGTACATCTTTACACACAGCCGTCTTTAGATATTTAATATATTATTATTACTAATTACAATTCAACTTGGTTTTATAAACCGTTTGGGTATAAAAAAGCTAATAATCAATTTATATTTTTTTAATAAAAATACTACCATAAAAAAGCTCTTTAATTATCAAGTGACAATGTAAACGAATATAAAAAGAAAGTGCCTTTATTAGTTCGACAATACAATTAGGCTGTGGTTTCTAAGTTTAGTTTACCGACTCTAAGTGGAACTAACGAAAACATTGTAATGCCAATAGCATATGTTTGTGCTGAAGCAATTGCCCGCCAATCTAGTCTCGATGATTGGTTATTCTGCTCATTTCCTCTCTGAGATAGAAAAATTAATATGCAGAGCTTGTAAGCGAGAGAGCATCGTTATACTATTCTTCGCGTAATGTAAAATAGAGTAACGGTGTATGTATTGTGTATAATTTTTCATTACGGTAGTCAATTAATTTTGAAATTAAGTTATTTATATTATAATAACGAAACTTGAATAAGAAAATATGTTTATTCCAAGAAATAAGACAACTATTTGGCTGCGCTCCTACATTAGGTTACCCTGTGCCATCATGTCTTGTCGCTAGTTTAGTAAACATAAAGACTAGGTACACATCTGTAATTTAAATCAGTTGCGACTTAACCGAGCTGAAGTTTTCCAGTTTATGTGAGAATTAAATAAATAATTTTAAGATGTCCATAACAGTATATTTATTGACGTTTTAATAAGTATGTAGGACTTAAGGTGATCTAGGAAGTATTTAACATTAATAATCGTCAGTACTTGCGGATTATAAGTAATAAAATGCAGTTGCTCGGTGGTCTCACGATCCGTTTAATTATAGCTATAAACTATCAAATTACTGATGAATACACGGTTATTATAAAATTATAATTAGATACGAATGTGATGGTAGATGATGAAATGTTTGGAGGGGTCGGATGTGAATGGTGCTATTGCAACAATTCAGTTGAAGGTTTTCTTGATTTGTGTTTATACAATGTTTTGTGAAGTCAATTACGATCCTTATATTTTTTTCAGCGTCTAAGTTTTTGCGCAGAATAGTTCGTAGCAAAGAAAGAAGTGTTTCCATCTAATGAAAAATCCGCAATTAAAAAAATGGTTGCTGTGTCTATGGGTTTACCCCTCTGTACTCTATGGCTTAATTTACACAATCTCTGTCATTCGTTTATTATGAATTAAGTCAAGTATTCGATCTAACCTCTTTAAGGCTGGTAAATTTACGGGCACATGAGACTTAACAACGTCACGTCTCAGGGTTGATAACGCATTGGCGATGTCCCCAGTGTTGCAAATGGTCCATCCAACCATCAGGTGGACCGCCTGCTTCTTTGTCGGCACATGTGGTATAGGTTAAATACGACAGGCCAGTTAGCTTGGTGGTTGGTGACCCTGACTGCCAAGTTGCAGGTCGCGGGTTCGATTCCCACCCAGGACAAACACTTTGTGTACATGAACATGTCTGTTTCTCTGTGTCTGGGTGTAAATAATTATATAAGTATAAATTTAGTAAAAAAAGAAGTATATGTAGTATATCAGTTATCTAGTTTCCATAGTACAAGCTCTGCTTAATTTAGGATCGGCCGTGTGTAAAGAATGTCTCCAGAATATTATTATTATTATATCGAAAAACGCGGGTGAAACCGCGGAAAGAGGTTGTGAATATGAACTCGTTATTACCATATCCGATCACCATCTACCAAAACGTCATCACAGCCGTAGCGGGCAATTTACTAAAAAGTCTTGACATATTCTCTTTCGGTAAGATAATATTCAATTACTGGCATCAGTCGAAGCGTAGCTGATGTCGTTCATACATCACGATCTGACCACAGCACGAGTATAAATAAATAATTACTCTTCTTGGCAATCATTTGACGAACCAGTTGGCTTGGTCCCAGACCCAGACCACAGGTCGTCGGTTTGATTTCCACTCCGGACAAATATTTCGCGCGATTCAGTAACAATTTTCCAAACTTTCACATTTATAATATTGGTAGAGTTTTTGCGTTTTTTAAAACGATAAAAAAAATATACTATCGCATCGATTTGTTGTTAAGAATAATATTGAGGTACTGCTTTAGATTATTAGTGCACTGTTATCATTCATACCTTATCTCATCTACTTTTATTAATCAAACGGAATAGCATTTGCATTTTAAATTTACCCATCTACAACAAATAATCACTCGATTTTCACCCTTATTCTATGGGTAGTAAAGTTGTCAGAGTATTCTTTTTGTGGTATATTAAACTTTGTATTTAAAAAAGTTCCTAAGATTAATATGCAGGCACCGCTGATTGAAGAGATCATTTAATAAGAGAACGGTTCGGTTCGGCCCATTGTATGTAGAAAATTAAATTGTCGAAGAATTTGCCAATAAAAAAAACAAAAGAGAAGTAAGATATTGATCGTGCTAAGTATATAAAATTTGCATTTTAACTTTACTATTTAACTGGTAACAATAAGGAACAAGGTATTATCTGAGATTAAAAAAAACAAACAAGATAATAAAACCATGGAAGGAGTGCAATATAAGCAGATCCATTATAAATTGGCTTCGATGTTTTTATTGAGATCTAATTATAGGTTTTTGAATTCTCACTCTGTAAATAATTTTTACAGCCTTTTATTTCCCCTTAATTATCAAATCTTTATTAAATTTAATTAAGTTGTTTACGTTTTATTGCGTGATTATATTGATAAGAAAAAGTAAAAGAGATTTAAGTTCATCGTCAATTGCAGGCAAAATATTATGAAGATTTAACATTGAATACGTTCTTAAAATACAATACATAATTCAATTGGGATGTGTCCTGTATTAAAGATAAATGATCTAACACTAACCAGTGTATTGAACATCCAAAAATATACGAAAACATTAAATATGATCAAAAAATCATTAATGTGATTTTTCAATACCGATCTAATCATAAAGAGTATGTTATTTGAGGCTGTACAATTATGACGTCACAATTTGCTATTTCATACAAACTTCATATATTCGATCGTTTTGACATTTCATAAACAATTTCTGATTTGACATGTCAGGACACATCCCTATTATCCAACTTCTTATAGTTCACTAAAGAGGCGGGAACCTATATTTTATATCGCGTAAAAGGCATGAATGGACTGATCAGCGTATAATTCAGCCGGCCGGGGCACTAGTAAGTGTTCAGGTATTCACGCGTACCTACGTAACACATCTTGCGCATGCGCATTGAACCGTTCTTACTCATGTGCGATAATTACATAGGAGCCTTGAAACGTAGCGCGTCGCGCGCTTAGCATGAATGAATGTTACCAATTATTCGCACGGAAAAATATTACTGAAAATAAAATCTCAGAAGTAAATTCGGGTGTTTCAACCAACCTTAATTTCAATTATAACGAAGTAACTTCGTTTAAAACAAAGTTCGATACATAAAAATCAATTAGTCAAATCATAAAAAAATATATCCCAAAACAATTAACGAAAGTTAATCCAAAGTTAAATCCGTGACGTGCGCCCGCCCACACGAAGCGTCCGTAAAAAATAATACGTCCACTACCATATCTCATAAGAGGCACGCACACTAAACAATAGACTAAGATGCACGCACACACGCACGCATCACCCATTAGTATGTGAGGCGCGGCGAGGACATTGCGCGTGCTCGCCACTCGCTCCACGGCTTCTTATTATTATTATTTATTGTTGAATAATGTGAATGGTAATGCGTGGTTGTTCACGATCCCGCATAACACCTGCCGTCTTTTCCCACAGTCGAGCTCGGGCTGGAGGCGCGCGCGCAGGAAGTACTCGCGCGGGTGCGAGCGGGACGCCGAGTCGCGTGCACTGCACGCGCGCGACCGGCGCGGAGATAGCACGTTAGAGTGAGACGGCATGCGGGATAGATCTTGTAGATAGCGCGTCGTAGCACGCGGAATCGTAGCACTGATGGAAAAGGGCAATAATTTCCACACAACATAATTATGTCTACGAAGACTGCTACGAGGGTATCCTAATTGTATTTCTAAGTACTATTCGGAAATGTACGGTTTTATAGCAAATTGATATCTTGATGTAGGTATGTTATGAAAGTTTGGAGTTGGATTGAAGATTAACAGCATAAGATTATTGAGAACTTTAAAAAGTTTACAATTTAAATTACATATACATACGTAACTTTTTAGATGATTAAATATATAACAATTTATTTTAACTACGATTTTTTGATGTCGATAAAATTACGTAGCGCATTGTTTTAATTATCGTTATTTTATTGGTAGAAACGCTATACAGACTTAGCGGAGTTTATTTATTGGCTTTGTAAACATCCGATGTTTTGTATTTTACAATTTTATGGTCACAATAAACAAGGCAACAGTACCTACACTGAATCTCTGTAAATGTCATATAATTTATTATGCAAATTAAGCTTTTTAATAACTCCCCACGGCTTAGCCGCAGGCAGTGAAAGGTATGTAAGTTTAATAAAGGTAACGTACAGTTGATTTCTTAATTTGGAGCCGTCGAGTAAAGCACCCGCGTATTGGGGTTGATAGCGTAGTGAGGTTGGAGGCGCGGGATGCGTCACCCTACTCACTCGCGTTCGTGGCGGCACTAACACTATGGTGGGTGTGTTTGCAGATCGCTGGGAGTCCCCCATGTCGCAAAGATGGCTACGGTTTCATATTGGAAATTAAAAGTGTAATGTACTGTGTTGTGTAGTGTATGTTATTAAAATTAACATTAGTTTTGAAGTATATTTTTACTAACAAAAATATGGACATGGTCTGAAATAAATGTTTATTATTATTATGCTAGTAGTAATGACTTAAAAATAAAATGTCCCACAAAAAAAGCAGAGTCTATCAACTGGTGTATTACACTTATTTCAATAACAATGATTTAATTAATTGAAATGTAATGTTTATTGATATAAATATTGATGAACATTGCGTGCGGTTGTTGGCAATGAAGTATATTCAATCTTCATCCTAGACCTTAATGCAGGTGACCTCAAGAGAGCTTAACTATCCGACTTAACAGTAAAGTGTCGTGTTACAAGAGTTTTGTCCTTTCGTCAATCACATAAATGCACTTCCTTGTAACTATGCTTATCAAAGGACAAAGTAATTTTCCTCTTACGTTCTATATCAATAGCTAACAGATAATGACCACCACATCAATAGACACCCCGGATGTTCGCAATTTAGTTACGTTCGAGCCAATGAATACATCTATAGTTGAATTAACAATAAAAATTGCTCATCCCGAGACTTCAATAAATCTGAAAAGCGCTATTGCAATGTCAATCTTATTACTATTACAATATGGCTGGTATTTCAGTGTCGTGAAAGTGCATGGTCAATCTCTTTTTGCATGGGGATTGTCCACCGTGTAGGTCAGTCTATTAATTCTTGTTGCCGAGGACCGGATGGGATGCTCATGTTTCATTGATTTTAACAAAAACACTTCTTATGTTACGTCACCCTATTCTTGGTGCTTCGAGGGTGGTTTTTGATTTTGTCTTCTTATGCCGCCTTGTGACTAGTCTCGAATGCTTTGTTTTTTTAATTAGAAAAGAAATTCAAAATAATATTTTATCAAGAAAAAATAACATGGACCAGAAAACGAAGTAACGATACATTAGTTTAAATCTTGGATGCAAGGGAGTCGAACCATTAGGTACTCATTTAATGTAAGTATGTATGCTACGTCATACATAAGTTTAATATTACTTTTTGAGCCCATGCCAATACTATTTGGTACTCTATTCTTTAATTCATTAATCACGGCGTAAGGTCAGGACTTTCAGGCCGACAGATTCGCGGCTCACTAATTCTGAATCCTCAATGGCAGGCTTTTTACAACATTTGGCCAACTCCAAAGCTAGTGTGGCCGCCAAATGTTCCCATTTTGCATGTAACCCGACCTGACCGATAGCCGATACCTTTTGCCGAGATTCTGCCACATGCTGCAGCACATGGCGTGCCAAAGGTCGACTAAGGAGGTATTTTTTATTACCTTCCTTGTTTACGTCAAGTTTAATCACGCAACAATACACTAGAAAAATACTGCGCAACGAGCGCTTATTTTAAGACGACTGGAACGGCAAGTTATCATGTTAAACGACGTTAATAAACGACTCGCCACCAATTTATTCCATTGTAATCATGGCTCCAGACTGGTTAGCAATTGCAAAATAACAAACGGCTCTTAAATACAGTAGCGACGACTCACGCCGGCAACACCTCGCCGATAAATCAACTTCTCCATTACAGTTTTATTCTTACTTTCGAATAAATAATACTCACCTCTGTCCCTTTCACGCTTCAGATTTCGAACGCTCACAAATTATTGTTGGTTCTTGTTATTTTATTGTCGTATTTTTTTGTTGCTTTCATTTGAATGTAGAATCTTTCTCCTTCTTGGTCCTTCGCTTAGTGTTCGCGTCGTGCGTCTCGTTTTCTCTTGTGACGGCATCGGCGGTGGTAGCGTCTCGAGCACGTGCGACACGTTAAAGGCAGATCGTTCCCACGGTCCGCGCTCGAGCCAGACGCCCCTCCCCGCGCGTCTCCCCCGCCCGCCTGCGCGTGATTACACTCCGGACACTCGTGCCAATGAAATAAAGTGCCCGCACAGCACGTTCCAATTGCAAAATGCTATTTGAAGACTTTAAAGCAATGAAAGTGGCGGAAATGGTGGTCTTTTTCGGACTGTCCGGTTGAGTAATGGACGTACTTTGAGTTATATTTCAAAAGTTGGATACGAAGCAGTAAGAAAAAGCGTGCCACATATTTACGTAGATGGTAAGGTTACAGAACTGGTATCGGGCCACACGCGATCGATAGGCAATTAATCGATGGATCCTTGATTTCTGAATATTAATGAACTATTTATTATTCAAATAGATGTTTTTATCATATCAATACCTACAACGAAATCTATAGAAACTTAAATACGTGATAGAAAAGTAGATAAGTGAAAAGTGAAAGAACAATCAGATGAAACGGCACCACATCAGAATAATGAGAGTGTCAAAAAGGCGCTTTACGCAACAATGCCAAAGGAAGTCAGGCATGTTAAACAGGCTCAGTCAAGTCTAGATATCACTCGTCATTGACAGTCAGACAACTCGTCAGTTGAAATAATAATGAACAGTGATGATTGTGCAAAATTGTAGAGGTTCGCTTATTTAGAATCCTTTAATAAAGCTTAAATAATCATGTTATGGTTTGGGAATGCTTCATTTGTTTCATAAGCTCTCCCACTTTTTTCCACTTAGCTGCTATCGTATTGCTAAATTTGTAGATCCATTGTATTGAATACAATTAATAGGCTAAAGAATAGTGTAGGTGTTATTGAATAACTCTCAGTATAGCTGTATAGGTCTGAGATAGTAAGAAGTGACATTCTAGTTCTAGAATCCAGTTGATAGTGAGGCCGGCGACAATAACTGGTTGTTAGCTGTCGTTGTCTCTCTCCAAAATCACTTATCTTGAATTTATAGCGTTTAATAGGCAGTAACAACCGCCATCTAGCGATAAGCGTAGGAATAGCGTAACTTGCTCCTCTAGAAATGTTATGGGAAAATACAGCGTGGGATCAGGTTAATCAACTTTTTACAAGAAGAAAAGAACATGGCCAATAAATATAATTACATTTTACTCTTCTTTTAGTATTCTTCTTATCTATTTGTAACATTAATGACAGTGTTCAATGTCTTCAAATCTTCTAATTTTATACTAGCTGTCCCCCGCGGTTTCACCCGCGTTCCCGGGGGATGTAACATTTTCCCGATACGAAAAGTATGTTACTTCTAAAACCTCCAAGAATATGTGTACCAAGTTCCATGATGATCGGTTTAGTTGTATTCGCGTGAAAGTGTAACAAACAAACTTACATTCACATTTATAATAGTAGGGATTTACCACAATAAAGTATCAAGAATAAACTGAATGGGCGGTCTTCCCGCTCAAAGCATTCTCGTCACGATAACCTTTGAACGAAGAGAAAATTTTATAGGCCAATTGACGGTATCTAGTTCTCGACCTGAAATTAAAATGAAAGTAATTCAACCAGCTCATCTGCTTACTAAGATAGAGGGTTAAAAAAAAATCTAAATTCAAAACCATTTATTCAGTTTAGGCCCTCGGAGGGCACTTATGAAGGTCAAATTTAAACATACTGAAGCAACAGCCGCTTCGGAAGTCAGCCTTCAACTGAGAAGAACCGGCAAGAAACTCAGCAAGGTTACATTATTTTTTATTAAATAGTTTTTTATATAAATTTTATCTATTCAACTTTTTGGCATGATCTTCCTCCCTGTAATGATACAAGGAGGAAGATCAGAACAAAGCAGTCACAAAATATGAATATACATATTTATATCCTGGGACATTGTTCACACGAGGCAAGGCCATCTGATTCCAAACTAAGCAGAGCTTGTATTATGGAAACCAGATAACTGATACAGGTAACCTACCTCTTATTCCTTCCAAAATACCTGCATTCTTTAGTATATTGTTTATTTATATTGTACTAGCTGTCCCTCGCGGTTTTACTCGCGTTCCCGAGTCACGTTTTCCCGGGATAAAAGTAGCCTATATGTTATTCCAGGATATGCTATATCTATGTGCCAAGTTGCATCTAAATCGTTTTTGCGTGAAAGAGTAAAAACATCCATACATACAATCCTTCGAAATTATAATATGATATGATAATTTCGTATATTGTAAGATCATAGTATTGCATTTTTATAGATTAACATCTTTACTATATTGATATTTACGCCCACCACAACAATATTCAATCACTATTTGAATATTGTTGAAGGTTAACAATAATAAGTATGATAATGCCAACAGTATGCGCGCATTATCTTGCCATTGTCATGCGCGTGCGACCCCGACCGCTAACCGTGCGCGTGCGCCGCCGCGGTCGCCACAACGGGCGCCTATGCGGAAGTGATTCTGAACATATCTGAAAATTCATGAATACTTCAGTTGTTTTTCAGTTCTTCTCATGGACATTGTTATAGTTAGTGTTACATTTCCCGATTAAGGTAATTTCATCCGTGTTAGCTGTCAGAGGTTAACACATTTGACAATAAAAATTTTAGATTTCGCTACCGAACTTATTTTATTACCAGGACGGATTTTCCACCTTAGTAGTTAAAAAAATACAAATCAAATCTATCTATTTACTTAAATAAAAGTGATATTTGTATTTAGACCCATGTCTTCTTATACTATTTATCAGTAAAACTTCATGAAGTTTTCCTAGATATGTCTGAGAAGACTCCTGACACAAACAAAAAAAACGTACAGGAATGAATGGCGGGAACAGCTAGTAGCCATATGAATATAATGGAGCATTTTTCAATTAGATAGTGCTTGTACTGTAGACACCAGTACGTGGATTATATAAGTTTTGTTGCAATCCATTTCAATTTGAAACGACGATAGCTTTGAGAAAATAAGAAATTAAATAATTAAAAAAGAATTTCCCGGGTCATTCTTTACACACGGCCATCTGGTCCCAAACTAAGCAGAGCTTGTACTATGGAACCCAGATAACTGATATACTACATATACTACCTTTTTTTTCTAAATACATACTATAGATATTTACACCCAGACACAGAACAAACAGACATGTTCATGCACACTAATGTTTGTTCTGGGTGGGAATCGAACCCGCGACCTTCGGTTTGGCAGTCAGAGTCGCTAACCACCAACCCAACTGGCCTGTCTAAATTAATTTTATTATCCACGACATTTTCATTAATAAATGACTACTAATGGTGTAGCTTTTATAGATTGTTGTTGATATCAATATAGATAGGTAAACAATCCACCCGTTTCGAAACTGCGTTTGTTAATTTTGTTCAACACGACGTGAACCACGTCCCAAGCTAATGGTGTCCAATGATAGTGTCACATTGGATCGCGATACTGGACAGAATAGGTACCTACTCAAGACAGTACGGTACCCTTATCGTCTCGCTACTACACGCCCGGTATCGATACCGCAATCTCACTTTAATTAACGCACAACTTATTCTCTTTAATTTCCCATCATAAATAAATAACTCGCAAGTATAAAATTAAAATCTCCTAATAGAAGAAAAATAAAAAAAAAATCCGCAACAATGCGCTCCCAACGCGTGTAAGCGAGAATTTCTCAAAAGAATCGAATAACTAACGGAGCGCGATCGATTATCATTTTCATACAATCGACTATGTTAAAAGGTCACGCGTAATGCTATTCAGTGTACACACAACTATTGAAGAATATACGTTTTGCATAGAGTGATGTAAGTAATCGTATTAATCACAAGAAAATTAGTACGTAACCCTAGTACCGTAGAGTCGAATTTCGAATGGAATAATATTTTGTAGTAACTATTGAAGATTATTTGTAAAGCTTTGAACTTTAAAGAAAAGTTTATAGAAATGTGACACCTTTGCTTTTAAGCGTAAGGGTGAAAATAACGTTACGATGCCGTAGCGAGATTGTATGTCGTAAGCCAGGAAGCGCATTGTTAGGTCACGTTCTCACAACTCCCCTTTTCTTCGAGGGGGAATAAATAATTGCACTTTTTTCTGTCGCATATGGCCAAGGAAACGGGGGATTGTGCAAGATCGTTCCCACGGTTCGCCCCTTGGGCATAAAGGCCGATTGAGGTCAAGAAAAAATACGTGCCAGCATAATGTGAGGGTTTCTTTTGTAATGGCAGATGCACGCCGAATCTAGGGTTAAGTGTGGAATCGCTTGTGAAAAGTGAATTGATTGACGTAATGTTATTAGGGAATCTTATTGGATGAGTTTTATCGTTAGTATTTTAATGCATGATGCTATGTTCACATTCTAGTTAATTTTGTTATTGGTAATTACTGTTTTGCCTACTTGCCTGGATACCTTATAGTTCAGAAGAAAATTATGTCGGTTGCAGAAATAATTGGTGACATATAATTGCCAACATTTATTATTTTGCGACTTAAGGCCGAATCATGACATTTTGTTAAGATACTATTATTTCTTAAGCAACTATAAATTCAGCAATATGTTACGGTAAAAAATCGGAAGACATCAAAATATATTTTTTGCTAAATACATTAAAATATCTCTAAAATAAGATTCCAACGGTTCCAATTTCAGAATCCATTTACTTGTGTGTATGGCCACTACAAAATATAAAAACCATCGACAAAAAAAAAAGAATTGCACCTTTTCTAAGGCGTTCTATATTTGTAAACTGGTCGCGTTCCCACGATCGCTCGCGCCAGTTGCGCGCGTCTTACCCCTCTATCTTATTCCTTTTTTTTGCCATATTAAAGGTGATATTTGTGTGACAAGCGAGGAGGAACGTCTGTTAAATGTTTTTATATCTTAAGTTTAAATGTAAAAAACTAGATAACAGCTTTATGCGTGCGATTGTAGAGCTATAGAAGTAAAACATTATTGTAGAAAAATATACACATATCTTATTGATAGAGGAAATAATCAGTGTGGTCATCTACTTTGGAAATCCGAAAATGTGCTTAAAAACATTCATATTACAAACTCTAAAGATACCTAATTAAAGTTAAACACGGCCCGTTTTAAACAAATACCATTTTCACGCTTACTTGGACACCGAGGAATCATAATAATAGTCCATCAATAAGGGGCATGTGCGTAACAAACTCCAATTTATTAGAATTCCAATGTTTTCTATAATGTAACAGGGTCGATTTTCGTTTGCAAGTAAAGAAAGGTTGAGTGGAGAGCACACATTGCGCTTACTCGCGGATCCGTTCCCACGATCGAGGCGACATATGGCGCGCGCTGGGTGCGCTTACGCGTGATCAACGGTGACTATGACGCGTGTACAAAAAATTTCTTGGACTTAGCGGATCTATGGAAGATGCTCTCTTGTATAGAGATAAGGTAACCGGTATAATGGATGCGTTGTCGTTTACCGGTTTTTTTACGTCTTCAGTTTGGACGTTATGGTTTATTGTTTTTTTTTGGGAAATATTGCGGTAGTGGATAGTTAGCGGGAAAGAAAATAGGTCGATTATGATCCTATAAATAAAAGTCACTAGTCATTAGTTATGTATTAAAGCAAGCGTTGAATTAATTTGAACTCATAAAAAACAGCGGACTTTTTTTATTGAAAATACGGTTTTAGGAAGTGCACAAATATGCTTAATGTTGAAACTTTTGAACTGAACTGACTAATCAGCCCTTTCTTGAAAGAAACACCCGGCATGTAAATAGTAATTTTACTTGTTCTAAAATTCCAATGCAACGAGTCTGAAAATAAAAATGCTATTAAATAAAAAAAAGATAAAAAACCAAGGTCGAGCAAATCATTCCAAATTTGAATTTTCGAATGTGTTTTTAGTGCGGGGGGCAGGTGGTGTGAGTTGCGCGCGCAACTGTCGCTGTTCCCACGGCCCGCGAACACCGGGCGTCTGCCGAGACCCGCGACGATATACATTGCCATGTGATGTGAGACCGTGTCACGATTGCCAATTAAGAAATTATTATTTTGTACCATTTTTATCACGTAATTCCAATATTCAATTTATTTTTGATTAATTTGTTAATAGGATACATTGCTTAAAACTTTGCATCGGTTTGTGCTGACAGCATTACATTTCAATTAAAAATACTTGAATAGATAAACCTCCTAAGTCTTAAAAAAAATTATTTAGTCTTATTAATTGTAGCATCTAGAAAAGTGCTACGAAATTCGTAGCGCCATTATTGTAGTCCTTATAGAAAATCGTACAAATTCCGTAGTACAATATAATTATTTTTTTCAAAACTAAAGGTTTGGTGTTTTTATATTAACAGTCTTGCATTCATTTTAGAATTGATTTTCTTTAATTACTAGTAGTGTCTGACATTTCTAAATAATATTAAATTTCTTTTAAAGCATTGTTTATTCTG
The DNA here is from genome assembly GCA_907165245.1 of Habrosyne pyritoides. Taxonomy (NCBI): domain Eukaryota; kingdom Metazoa; phylum Arthropoda; class Insecta; order Lepidoptera; family Drepanidae; genus Habrosyne; species Habrosyne pyritoides. Next base: position 4,416,447 of record OU015600.1, on the reverse strand, counting down.
TTACGGATTATTATCAGTAAATATTCTGATCTCACAACAGATACAGGGTCATTAACTAAATATTAACAGATTAATATTTATTATCTTTGATAATAATGTATTGTGTATTGTAATGAATAGAAGCAAAACAAACTATGAGATCATTGTTCATTTAACATTACAGTGTGGCGGAATGTCAAATGACACGTGCCGCGCACACGTCAGATATGACAATAAATACGATATCATTTTGAACGATTATTAATTATATTTGCGTAGAAATCGATACAAATGTTCGTAATTTTCCAAGTGGTCAATTTCGCACCGTAAAAGACCTGTAAACAACATCATGCCTTAGTTATAGCTTAATCTTACATACTTAAATTTGGGGCACATTTGTCAATGCGGTTTATGTCTAGTTATTTGAAAAAAGAATAGTGTTTTTGTAGATTTTTCTGTTATTTAGCGTCTGATTCAAATATCGGCCGAAAGATTAAACTAGAATTATGAAAAAGTTTTTTGTATTTTAGTATTTTTTTTATTACCAGAAATCGGTTGTTATGTTCCCCTTAGTCCAAACATTTTTTAATTTTTATTATAATATAAATACATATATGAATAAATAAGTGTGTTTATTAGGCCCAAGTTAAGTGTTGCAACAGCGCCATCTGTCGAAGATTTCAAAGATTAAGGGTAAAGGAAGATCCCGGTGTATAACAGACAAGGGGGACGCGGAAGTATTTGCAAGACAATGGTTCTGCAGACAATGAATGAGGTCAAAGTGTATTGGGGTACGTGGGAAAGGTAAGAGAATTCGCATAATTTCGAGGGTGATTTTTCTATAAATTTTGTAAGCGTTACAATTTTGCGTTCAGTTAATTTTGTGACGTCAAATAGGAAGTAACGGTACTAAGGATTCAATCAGAGTAGGAACATAGTGCTGGTGGTTTTTAGGTTTAGTGCAAATTTGTGATGTGATCTATATATAGGTTTATAGTAAATAGTGCTGTATGTCTGAAGTGTTAAAGTGTTATATTAAAAAGAAAATCTTATGTGAGTTTTCGCTAGAGAGAAATTTGTGTTTTAAAGTTATGTTTTAAAGAAGTGAAAATGTGTCAACTGATGTACTTATAAGGTCTAAAAACGCGGTGTAAAATTAGCGAAATAAAAAAAAAACTTCTTTTATGACCTGTACTTATGAAGCCATTGTGATATTCTTCATAATACTCGTATATGACTTGTGGGGCAATTATTAATTAAGTCAATTTGAGTGCAATCTAGACTGGGTTTGGTTTTAACTAAACTGAAAATTCCCGATTCAAAATATTTAAAAATTTCAGTCAAAAAAAAATATTTTGAAAACTATTTTTGGCTATAAATCGCGATCGATTAATATGGGAATTAATCATCAAAATTTTGAATGAACCAATGCAAATATGATCACGTGATATTATTGTCCCATTAAAGTAATGTTATTTGATATAGTCGGAGTGTGATAATGTAAGTTGTATCAGTTGTGTAATGAACGAACGCGCGCCCGCGACCGGCATGACTCACTATTGTATTTGTACGCATTAAGGAGATGTAAGTACATGTAATTGATGTGCGTCGTTTAAACAGGCGGTTTTGTGATGTGTCAGAGAATACATCGTTTTCTAAGTGTTACAAGAGTTAGATATGTACTTGGTTGAGATAATTAATGCCTATAATCTAAACTAACTAAAGTAGGTAGTAGGTAATTTCGGTTGATAGTTGAATCAGATATTTAAATTTTTTTAATTCTTGCTTTTTGGATGACATTTAAAATCATATTTTATGATGATGTTTTCGATACACAGTAATCTGATAAGAGATTGAAAAGTGATGAAAGTTGGTCATAAATTTATCTAAAGCTATAGAGTATTGGATTTAAAAATCATAATAAGTACAAACATAAAAAAAAAATACAGACGAATTGGGAACTTCCTCGTTTTTTGAAGTCGTTTAATAAAATGAACAAGACCATTTAGACCCTATAAAAAAAATTAAGAACTAAATTTGAGAAAATTCAGATGCCTATATTTCTAGATACCTAGTTATCAACCGACAGTTATTGACCGTTTATCAAAAAATGTCTTTTATAAATTGTCATCAAACCCAAGCCTTATAACATTGGGTTTTGTAACATATTAAGAGGTAATAAAAGCCAATATTAAGAGGTAATAAAAGCCAATATTAAGAGGTAATAAAAGCCAATATTAAGAGGTAATAAAAGCCAATATTAATACAGAATACTTATATAAAATCTATTAGAGTAAATTGCATTGTAACGCGTATTAATAAATGCTAGCATGTCCTTAATCGAGTGCTGCCAGCTCATTGGGTTGACGCAAGTGGTTGTTGACTCGTTCACTGTTTGCGATCATCTGAGCAAACAGCAATGGATGATATCACTCCGATCCAACCAGGCCAGCATTGCACAGGTGTTTTTAAACTATTTTGTTATACATTTATAGCGATGACGAAGCTGGGATTAATTAAGTTATTCCTTCAAGTATTTTTGGCGGTAGGTAAGGTGAAATATTGGTTTTAATTGGAACTTTTTAACTTTTCCGTCAAATAGTAAACAATATGATGTTTTGTTGATAACCTATGCGCGAATAGACCCAATTTATCACTAAAATTCAAACAAAAATATTGTCTTTCTTAAACAACAAGAACTAGTTAATAGGTATCTAACTTGACAATGTTTGTACCCTAATGATAGTTTTTACGGTAAGGTTATTAGAAGCACCAACTACCCATATCGTAGATACCTATGTCTACGTTTAAAATTGTATATTCCCTAAAGAACCACCATCTCAAAATATATGAAAAACGCGTATATTTTGAATTTTTAATGAAACTTAAAACACCAATTAAAAAAGTTATTAACAAAATTACGCTATTATTCGATGTGTTACCTTGAATAGGGATATTAAACAGGGAAATACAATGTATTCATTTACGAGACGTTTAACTTTGCATAACAATAAAGGTGAAAGGCCAAAAAGATGATCTGAGACCTTGTATAATCATTTGAATAAATGTTTACAACATACATAGTACCTATTAACGTCCCTATCACTACATAATATAAAACGAAGTCGCTTCCTCTGTCCCTATATACCTATGTCCCTATGTATGCTTAAATCTTTAAAACTATGCAACGGATTTTGATGCGATTTTTAATAGATAGAGTGATTGGTTTCCCACGGGAAAGCGGGTAAAACCGCGGGGGACAACTAGGTAAAGGTATAAAATCATGCTAAAATAGTGTCACCGAGATAGCGTCCATAGTAAACTGCATCTGATAGGTGCCAGTCGCTGGTGCCAGTGGAGTCAGATACAGCTATCTTAATCCTTTTACCGTTGAAGTACCGTATAATCATAATCCAGTAACTCCAAAGTTCCAGAGCCAAGTAATGGAATCGAAAGCCACTTATAACTCCCGGTCTCTAAATGAAAAATCGCGTGAAATAGTTTTAAATGTTGTAATTGCTTTTATCCAGTTCGTGCTATCGGCAGCACCCCGATACCAATTTTATAGTAATTGAAAATTACCTCGCCGTTCGAACGCAATCTTCAATTAGCTATAGATCATAATAACTACAGGTATAATAACACGCATTACAACTCGGTCGGATTGACCCTTCTGTTCAAAATCTGAAACGCACGTGGTCCAAAGGATAACGTTAAACATTCCAATGCAACAATTGCAATACACGTGCACAAAGCGAGCCTAAAACGAAAATTAGAAGTTTGCATAAAAAAATTAACCCAAATTTTGCAAGAGTTGCGGAATTAGAAATAAGGGTTGCAAAAAATCCTTTCTAACCCGAGCGTCCGAGGGCTCGCATCGAACACGTGCATGAGGTAACAATGCATCGATGAGTCACGAACGAGCCTCGAAACGTCGTCGATACCGGAGCGAACGTCGTATTATTAAACTTGAAAACGAGAAAAAAAAGATAAGCGCTCACTCGTCGTACCGCGTCAAGGAATTGTACATCTGCCGAAAATTCTCACGGATCCGTCGCTCGAGCGCCGCGTATGGTATTATTATGTCGGACCACTTCGCTATCTCTACCCGCGTATTATAGATCTCAGAGTCGTGTATTCTGGTAATTATGACGACTGGGCGACTAGCGGTAACACTCAGCGAGAACTTTAATCAATAGCGAACAAATTTGCATATCTGGTTTGTGGTAATTTAAACATATGCAAAACGAAGTCATTTAGCCGAGATGCAAATTATTGCAATTGAATTTGGTTTAAAAGTATGCTAATTTGGGCTATAAAATAAAATGGTTGTAATGTTTCCGTACTGTTATCATTAGTATGATACTAACATGGTTGTAAAAGTTTTTGAGAAGTTTCATAAGTATCGGCATGGTTCTGAATGTATCTGTAATGGAATGTGCTTTGTAATGATATGAGATTGATGGTTCATTTTGCTAGGATGAGATTTCAGTGCAAGGGTTATGTGCCGGAAAGATTTGTCCTTTTTTACATTTTACGGTTATTATATTTTAAAATAACGAAAGATATGGGTATTAACAAATTTAAAATTTTCAGTAGAACTTTAAACAGCTTTCTAACGATTTTTTGCCAGCTGAAAATTTGCATGAAAATTATGGTGTTAAAGAGCTTTTGTATCTAATCAGTAGTAAGTAGTGGTTCATCATATCAGCCCTGGGATGACTACTGCTGAATATAGACATTCTCTATGGATTTCAATAGTAATTAGACATATCGTTTACTGATGAGCATTTTTATGGGGGTGGCTTAATAATTGTATGATGCATTGATTTCTGTAACGCTTCGTTGGTATAAGTTTGATCTAGTTCTTGAAAAGTTTCATGGGATGAGTTATTTGGTACAGTAATTATGCTGCATGAAAGTGCTATATTTTTTCTTTGGTTTGCTAGATTTTGCTTCATGGAGATCGCCTTGAATCAGGATTTCCCATCGTGTAGTTGAAACCACATTTCTTTTTGGTGTTGCACGTGCATCTACATAAATTTCACAATATATTGTTATTAATCTTTTGTTCACAATAATACCAGGCTGTTTGTAATTCTTTATAAGAATTGGACAATGCAACCTTTTTCATTGCACAAAATTGACTTGAAAGCACGATCTGAACTTGTCTCGACTTGTTGGTGATGCGTTTTGCAACAGGTTGAAACTTGTACGGTTCTCGGGGTGGCTTTTTTAATTGGGACCTTTGCATGATGCAATTCTTATAATGAGTTTTCGATCGATTTACGTAATTGTGTAAAATTTTGATTATTTTACAATTTTGTAGAACGTAAAGCTATGTTTTGTTTGTAGTTTGGTTACTTTTTTATAATTGTTACCAAATTGTACTTATTGCTAATTAAATAAATTACTTATGAACGGAAGATATTTTGGTGACGGTTATAATTGGGATGTGTCCTGTATGAAGATAAATGATCAAACACTAACCAGTGTATTGAACATCCAAAAATATACGAAAACATTAAATATGATCAAAATTAAATCATTAATGTGATTTTTCAGTACCGATGTAATAATCATAAAGAGAAGATTATTTGATGCTGTACAATTATGACGTCACAACTTGCTATTTCATGCAAAACTCCAAACATTCGATCGTTTTGACTTATACATAAAGAATTGCTGATTTGACATGTCACATACTATTGGTTGGGTAAACTTAACATTAAAAACAAAAAAATATGTAAGTATCTATAGAGACAAATATAGCGTATTCTGTGTAGAACAAAACATAATGTAAAAATAATTTACAATAATGTTTATGTGCATAATTAATTAGTACTGATTATTTTTATGAAACTGAAATGTAAAATTGTATTATAACATAATTAGTTGTGAGTGACCTACCAATATTTTTTGATTACAACCTTTCCGAATGATATCCATTTAACAACTACCTATAAACATTTTATTGTAAAAAGTTTAACAATTAATTTATATTATAATATGCACTGTTATAACTACAGTCAAACACAGATATCAACAATATTTTAAAAATAGTAGGAGATAAGCAAATTGGCGCGTAACACCATAACAACGGTCTATAAAAATACTTTGCCAATCCGAACGCGCTTGTAAAGAACCGTTGTTAAAGTGTATGGATAGTAGTTTCAATCTTAAATAAATAATATGGTTTAAGCAAAAAATGTTTTGTCTACTAAATGTTATAGTTGTAAAAAATGTACCTATCTATTTTAATACTAATTTAAATGCTTTAATTCCAGTTCGTTACTGATGTCATTATATAAATCGTGTTTGTTAATACTGGTCTAATTGTTAAATAATCATCCAAAACAAGAGAATGAAAGCGCGGCACAGTAAAAAGCGACCATTAAAAACCCAGTAGCGAAGTCCGCGGTCCGCCTTAGGGCCTGCACGTGCGCGTACGCACAAAATGTTGCTCGCCAAGTATGGCCCGGACCGACTATGCTACGGCTAAGTATAGTGGCTCGCGCCATCGCCCGCGCCATCGTTACCATCTCGTCTGACCACTTTTTGAACAGAACCAAGAATAAATTTCAACTCACAACATTTATGGAAGTGAGATTTTTGTCTTATTAGTTCTTTACTATATATTATTTAGAATCTTTCATTAAGATTTATATTGAGTAAGGGTTTGTTTCAGGTGGTCAAGTAAAAAGAAGAAAATATGTTCAATCATCATTTTATTTCAACTTGTTTTCAGCAAAGCAAGATTTTCATACAATAAATAAATTATTCCTAAAAAAATTAAAGCTCAAATTCAGGAAGATCACAATGCTAAGCTACTAAACCTAACGTTTATTTATACATTACAAAATATTATCAAAAATATCACAACACGATCGAAAATACAATTAAAGCTTTCGAGGAGTTATCACGAGTATTGAGCAGATCCTAACCCTAACTTATACCTAATATGGCACCTTGGAATTATCTAACATTAAAGCTAACATCACAGACGGTTGCAGAAACCAACGGAGCAGGCACTGGTTTCACGGAAGACACTGATTATTGTCGCAAAAGTTCAGTCATTTAGGCTTGAACCCAGCGATCTTGGAAGACGGGGTACTGCTGCTCCGCGGTCTGGCACTCGGTGTAGCAGTGGGCAGCTGCGAAGTCAGCTTCGTGTTTGTTGACAGTTGTCCAGAAGAAGGTGCCGGCGTCGGTTCTGGCGAAGTGAACTGGCACGTAGAAGTTGTCGGGGGTCACAGGCACAAGGTCGCACGTGTCGTCCTTGTTGTACACGAGGAAGGCGGCGCCGGGCTGGCACGAATCCATCTCCTCGTAGATCTTGCGTTCCAATTGCTCGTTGCTCGAGTTCTGCTCCTCCTCGTAGCACGTGTCGCACGTTTTGGCGGGAACGCGCTTGGTTGTTTTTTTAATGATTTTCATTAGCGGCTTCAACAGAGCCTTGATGCCACTGTTCTTCATCTTTTCACTGTTATATTTGTTCTCATTGATAGAGTTGTTTGTGGCGATGATGTATTCGTTGTTAGCGTAATAAGACATTTTGAAGAATTGAGTTAAAAGATAGTAGTAGAGAGCGTATGTCGCTAGTGAGATCACAGGCGGGAATGTGGGGCTGCTTGGCGGGCTCGGGTATTTATACTCGGTGCGCCGCCCCCGGCACAAAAGCCCCGCGTACATCAAAAGCTCCCTTCGCGTGTGTGGGTGTATCAAGTGGTTTATTCGATACCCCGAGGTCCTGCACGTATAAGGGGACAGGTCTTTACAATTTTATTTATGATAAGGTTCAACTACGAGTATCTCTATGTGATAACACAATCTTAATGTAAGTTTTGGGAGTATTAAGGTTTGTTTTCAAGAATGGGTGCTTTGAAGGAGTTATTATATGAAGTTTCATCTTTGGAGCAGAAGTTGCTGAAACAATTTTAAGAATTGTTTAGACCTTTAAGATATGTTAATTTCATAATACACATGTTATCATTGGTAACATTGTTCATCTATACGTTAATATCTCAAAGTACTGAAAAAAATACGCAGATGTGTTTATTAATCAATTTGTAGATTCGAAAATGCGGCCAGGTTTTATAAATATGTAACAAGTGTTTCAAAGGGCTTATCATGGGAAAGCGGTCCACGTGCCGTCCACACGCCAAAGTGTGGGTAAACACAACATATTGTTCATTAACCCTCGTGAACTCAGTGCAGTAGCCGGGACAATACGATTGTTATCGCCTATCGTCCCCGTGGGGTCACTAAGTCACGCATTGGGGTGAATTCGACCCCTCGTTTGACCTACGCGAGCTGCTCACGCGCAGGCCACGCGCACCTTATGCACTGTGAAGTGTTATTGATAAATTATTTAGTAATTTTTGTTTGTTGAAACTTTGTAGGTAATTGTTTCATAATGTGTGATAATGATTGTGTTGGATTTTCTAAATAATCTTGTTACATTTAGTATGAAATGGTAATTCAACCCTATCTTTAAATCTGGCATTTGAATTATTCGACTCGAAGTTCATTAGCATTTTGTTTACAAAAAGTATTACTAAACATAAAATGCCACCTACACACAAAAATATTCAACTCGTACCGGTCCAAACATGTAGGATTTTTTCTTTACATGTCCGAAGAGAGTATTACAAAAAAATTAAGTTTAAAAGAAATCAGTGTAGCGGTGATAGTGGTCTCTTAGCCAATGGGGTGCGCGCGCGCCGGCAGGTGCTACGATCCGAAGGCTCTCGCACACATAAGCTCGCTGTTTAAATATACGATCTCTGAACACGTGCATTCGAAGGGGATGAACATACACGAACCGCGGCGAACTGAGCGAGATGTGCGATATTTTTTATCGATGTGAATAGATTCACTACTCCCTCATATCCGAAATAGGGTAACGCAAAGGCTAATTTGGTTATTGAAAATTGAGGGGTTGTTCGTGGGAATGCTCCTCGTTCCTAGGTTCCCAGGGTTGCTCGCACATTGAGATTTTTTTTCGGTGATTCGAGATTCGGAACGACGACAGATGGCAAGCGGTGGATCGTTCCCGTTCTGCTTTGTTATAATAAATCGTATGGGATATTGGAATTAAACATTCCATTTTGATGGCTCAGCGCGTTCGTGTTGGGGGTGGTGAGGGGATGAAGATGTAAACAAGTGTAAAAGGGGTCAGTGGAACTCGCCCGGGCCTGTAATTAAATGTCTATTAGAGTCATTTTAAGATTATTAGTAGATATTGTTAGGGTTGAAATTTTAGTTTTTTGATAATTGCAGCAATCAGGACTTTATGCGTGATTATTTGGGGGTAACTTAATGTGGTCAATTAGAAAAGGGTGGTAGTTTTTACATCAACTTCTGGACTAAATAGAGATTACATTATAATCTCTCAAAGTTTTCATAGTTCTAGTATATTTCAGGATGAGTTACATTCCAGTTGGAACAGAAGAGCGATTCTAGGTTAGTATACGGTACTCTGTAATCTAACGTGAAATTGCGTTAACTTATTTTTTTTTTAAACAAGCAGTTCCTTCTACCTTTCTATAAATTTGTCACAAAGATACTATCATTTTTTTTCAAGGACCGTTCATCATGGCGATTCCTGTTCCCACGATCTGGAGATGCAAAAACCTTCGCCAACAATGGACTTTAAGAATAGATAGCGTGAAGAAGACACTTTGCGTCATATTTAAAAAGCGAAGTATTGTGCCCCATGGCGTGACAAGTGTGCGTGGGATTGCGTCGAGATTTACCTATGGGGACTGGGGTGCACACCACCCCGAACCCCTCTATTGTGTATATTGTTTGTGACTGCACTTGTTGCGTTGACGTTACGATAGGGGAGCGAGGGGTCAAATTGAATTTGCTTTTTTGTTACCACAGATTATAATTCTCGAAGGACAGGTAGAGGCAAAAAGATAAATTATTATACTGTGATAGTATTTGTTTTGATAAAATTGTATGTGGTGTGTTTTTGCTAGATTTTATATAAACCCTTGTTTGTTAAGTAAAGGAGAAACTGTGAAAATGTGTTTTAGTGTTAAATCATCTAGTTTAATATTGAACTGTGTGCTACTAATATTGACGTATGGATGTTTGTTACTTTTTCACACAAAAACTACCAAACTTGGCACATATATAGAAAATGCCCTGGAATAACACATAGGATACTTTTTGTGCCGGGAAAATGTTACATCCCTAGGAACGCGGGTGAAACCGCGGGGGACAGCTAGTATTCAATACTTTTAAGCAACAAACTGTGTTGGTAATTCGATTGACATGTTAGAACATTTATAATTAAAGATTGTGTAAGTATACCTTAGAAATCTATGATAATTATGATTTATAATTTCTGGTTCAAGATAAAGTATCAAGTGACAGTTTATTAATTATTTTTATGTCGCTGTTATGAACTAACTTTTACTTTCTGAAATAGTTTCCTTTAAAACAGACTGTCTGATTGTTTTTATGATTTTCATATTGTTGTATCAGCTGATATCTTATTTAATTCAAGTGTCAGAATAATTTATTAACAGATAAAATCTTCAATAATAAGTTTTAAGTTGTTAGTAGTTATCTTAATCGGATTTGACGAATTATGTTTCTATTGACATGTTATTGAGTCTTTTGTTGTTTCATAATATAATTATTTTTTCTCTTTATAATTGTGAAAGAATAATAAATGATTGTATAAATAATTGTGTTTTTATTTAACTAAGTTAATTAGCAGATAAGGTTTATAGTTCTTGATTTAAACATTCTTAATGATTTACCTGAATCATCCAAGGAGTATTTCCAGCTTCTTTACAAAAAAAGAAAAACATTTTTCAACTGACAAAATAAAAAAAAATCTCAGTCCCCCTTGAAATTCGAGTGTGGGAATTTCAGTTACAAGATTATTCGTTTAAGAGAATTGGGGGTGGAAAATAAAGGAATGTATAAATCACCCCTAATCGTTCCTTTTGTTGTTTAGTACACTTGTTGCATCACCGTATGAGGTTTTCAACCAATATATCATCTGCTTCCCAGAAACCCTATCATTTCCAATATACACCTTATTGGAATCAAAATAGAGATGCATTTCGGTTAGGTAGTGATTGCGATGGGCAAATATAAGTTGGTATTAGGGTGGAGAATATGAGGGCGGAGAATTTTAAGGGTAGTCGAACAATTAACCAAATCGCAGGTAAACCCATTTTAAATTGAATGACAAAAAAAAGGTTAGACGATTTTGCATGACTATAAAGTATGATTAGATCTTATTTATGAAGATATTTAATAAAAAAAAATGGTAGGTATAGGTGTTTTCGAATAAGAAGACAAAACTGTGTATTTCCGTACTAAACATTTTTATTATTTATCGCCTTTTTCAATTCCAAAATAAATTCGTAGTCCTACAATAGTAATCTATAAATATCTATAAATATAAAAATGAATCCCTATTTCCCTTGGTCACGGCATCACGCATAGACGGCTGAACCAATTTCGCTAATTTTTTTTTTGTTATGTTTGTTATAGTCAGGAGAAGGTTCTTATGAAAGAAAAAATTAGGAAACTTGCACGGAAAATTTAAGAAGACTTAGCCACTTTTCTAGCACTTTTAACAATATAAACTTTTTTAATGTAACCTGTTTGACATGATTGTCAGTCGTTTGACAGTTGGCGCGATTGACAGAATGCCCGCTATATCGTTTAAAATAGAAGCATGGGTCGGAATTATATTGATAAAATAATAAATTTATAATTTCTATATAATTAAGTACACATTTCACAGTCGATTCAATCGGAAGATTCAAATTCAATATTCATAGTTAAGACAGGACAACGTCTGTCGGGTCAGCTAGTACATAATTAAAATGCAAATGTATGTTAGTATGGAGTAAGAAGTAAGTGATTTTCACATTCACGCGGAAACTATCAAACGAAATGAGATGAAACTTAGCACATAGAAGGAGCATACCCTGGAATAACATATAAAATTAAAAAAAAACTTTTTGTCCTGGTAAAAAGTAACGTCCCTCGGAGACGCGGGTATAACCGCGGGAGAAAGCTAGTATCTAATACATCTTAGAAATGTCCTGATCAGCAAAATTCTAAAATACTTGTTTACATATAAAGGTGTTCTTATTTATTTTAACTCCTCACTGTAAGTACTTGATACTTCCATATAAGTCCACATGAACAAATTAAAGGATGCTGGCATTCATAAGTGATTTTTTATCACCGTGATGTCCGTCAGAATCTCCGAGACCCTGAGTTAACGAGAAGGCAGACATTAGCGGGTCGATTGAGGGAGGGAGGTGATAATCACCCCTTGTTGCTGGACTTACTCGTTAAGGGTGCGTTCAGAGTATGAGCGGAGGATGCACGCTTAGGCGGAACTATTTTAGATGGAATTCTTATTATTATTATTTAATTATCAGGCAGGCAGTTGATTCAAATGTTGAGTGCCTTATTAGATGGATTAAATAATTTAGGACCTTGTTTGAATGGAGAAATAAAAACTCATTTACATATATGTCTTGTAAGTGTGGCAACAAAATTTAGTGCCATTTTGTCACTTTGAATAAATAACTTTACGTGTCAAGCAAAGCTTATCGCTAATCGCTCGCACCGTGACCGCGACTAACACTTATGTTTTATTTTGAATAACTCGAGGAGATGAGTTCAAGGAGTTATGTTTAATAGCCATGGACTTGCACTCCGGTATTAAGTTTCATAACGATATTCGGTAAAAAAGGATCGTTTGTACTTTGAAGTTTTAATTAAGGATTCGTTGCGCTCTGTTTGGGCAGAGTAATAAAACTTTAATAACGTTTGACTCCACCTCAGTTCTAATTTTGAATATGGAACTATTTTATATTTATAGTTCTGATTTGATTCTATTATTATGAATAGGCAATTACTGTGGAGGGATATTTAAAAAGAGTTTTTATTTTTTTATTTATAATGTCAAAGGAGAACTCCTTTATAGAATATACTTTTAAATTGTAATCGTATGTTTTGTATTGTGGAATCACCAAGTGATAACTTGAAACTCAGAAGTCCAAAGGTCTGCGAAGTCGAAGTTAAAAACATGAAAGACGTCATCAAACAAATGAGTCATATATCTAATACTTACGTCCAAAGTTCATTTGAATCAGATGATTCAAACAGTTCGGTGAAAAATATAATCACTATAACTTGTAAATATTCAAAAAACATCTCCATGACCTAGTAGTATATGTAATATATCAATTATCTGGTTTCCATAGTACAAGCTCTGCTTTGTTTGGGATCAGATGATGGCCGTGTGTAAAGATAGTCCCCGGGGTATTATTTTATTTTTTAATGAGAGATAACTAGATAAATATATAAAAAACAGCTATTATCCTATATCTAATCAGCGTAAGGGTGTAAGATCCACCAAAGGGCAAAACCGTCGTACCTACTAAAAAAACCTTCATGAAATCCCATAATTCATTATTAAATATAATTAATATAGGACAATCTTAAACATTGCTAACCAATACAATGTAGCTTACCTAACAGTACCAATGTAATTATATCGATTATAAATAGAACACAGTTAAACACTTAATAGAAATATTTATAAGTAATGAAGTAAAATGAAACTAATTACAAAGTTAATGACTGCCCGAGATATAGTATCTACCAGTTAATGAGTAGAGTCAACCCATTTGAGTTCTCCCATTATCGTGGCGCATGGCGGCAACAACAAGCAATGAAACAGGCAATAAATAAATAGTTAAGTGCAACGGACGGTTAATTCGAGCAATTTGTTGGTGTACAAAACAATACGGTATAAGGTGTAAGCTTATAGCGAATATCTTGTGGATTATAGACACTATACTTACTTGGAATAGTGGAAATGCTTCTTTTCAGTATCTGAGGTAGCTTTAGTAACTTTGTCCTTCATAAGTACTTTCTGCGGGCTTAAACTGTTAATAAAATAAATGGTTTTGAATTGAAGTTAAATAAATTTCCAATTTTTATAAATTATCCTTTCAGATATAGGTACTGCTGAAGAGTTTAATATTTAGTATTTTATCATAAAATAGCCAAATAAGTCAAATTATAAATAAATGTTACCTTGCTGATTTTCCTGCCAGTTCTTCTCAGATGAAGAGTGCCTTCCGAACCGTTGGTAACAGCTTTATAGAGCCTGAACTAAATTGTAATCTAAACAGTTTAGAATTATGTTTTTTTAATTTTGATTGATGAAAACCAAATAAAATTAAAAAGCATAAATTCCAATACGCTAACGGCTGATAACTTGCGTACATTTGCGTACACAGTAGGTAATTGTAGCTAATAGATGTCGCGGGCTACTCATTAGTCCGCTGGCATGGATTAGCACGCGATCCACTCTCTTACAACACCGCGTGCACCCATATGGTGATGTACGTGCAAAGATTTTATGATTCATACATGTTATACGACATGTTATAGCTCTTGTTCTCGGTAAAGCTCGTGTCTTGTAACGGTGTTCTGAGATGTTGTGCTTTTATGACTTTTGCTCTTGGCTTGAAGCGTGATGTATGTCACATTGAATGTGAATAAAAGGAGATTGTGTAATTGAGTTGAAGTTAGGGATGTTGAGGTTACTGTATTTTTTGAAATTTGATAGTAATAGATAGTAGTAGAGCTCTTAGTGCAGTGTTCGTCAGGGGAAGAACTATGTACTACCTTACCCATTTCTGCCGTAAAGCAGTAGTGCACTTGTATTACTGTGTTTCGGTTAGGAAGGTAAGGGGGCCGGTGAATGTACAGGCACATTAGACTTAACAACTTCACGTCTCAGGGTCGACAACGCATTGGCGATGCCCCTAGTGTTGCAAATGTCCATAGGCGGCGGTGACCAGTTACCATCAGGTGGAACGTCCGCTTGTTTGTCGGCCCATGTGTTATAAAAAAAAATCAAGGATAATGTTTGACCTAAGACGTTATAACAGTATTTAAAGCTCTTATTTAAGCCTTTGAAATCGTTTTATAGGAGGTATACTTTTTTTAAAGTGAAACGTTTTATCCATCGCCTCAAATTTGTTCATCCATCTTTCGCCGGTCGCGTTACAGCCGACCGCGTTTTATTTGTTTCACTTGAATCGTGGTTTCACACTAAACAAACTGCAAACATGCTGACGACCCGTGTGATGGTAAGCGGTAACCGCAGTTTATTGACAACACCATTTGCAACACCAGAGGTCACTCACTTGTTGCTGACACTGCAAACATATTTAGATCTTAGTCATATCATAGGTACTATCTGCTTTACATTAACAATCTACAAAGCACAGTAGTTACGATTACATAATTCATTTAGATATTTGTAAGCAAACAATATTATTTTTCCGCATAAACTTGAAGACATATCAGCTGTTTTATAGGTTCTTGGCTAAGCATTGTAATAAAGTTAATCACGTTACCACTTTAAAGTTATTTTTATAACTAAATGTTTTTTTCTAAAGCCAATAAAAATCATTGCCTCATAAAACTATATAACAACAACTCGAAGCTCATTATCTCATTCTATTGCATTCTGTCGCGGCGCCATCTTTTTACCGCAACTCTAAGCCGACTTTCAATAAAATTAGAAGCAATTATAGTCATTAGAGGTAACATTGAATCTAAGGTATTTCTTCATTGTTTATTTCTTTTGAGCTAATGAATTATCAGCCCTCGAGTGGATGGTATAGATTTCAGCACGACAATCGTTAATTGCACTTCGAATTGATTTTGGCGGCTTTTGCTTTTTGTAGGCGAGATGAAACGCTACAATATGCTGAATATTTTTGTGTAGCGTATTAGATTTATCATCTATGTATATAAAAGTGAATGTTTGAAACCGGGCAATGCCGCAGGGCGCAGCTAGTGATATTATAAATGCGAAAGTTTGTGAGAATGGAAGTTTGTTACTCTTTCACCCAAAAACTACCAAACGGATTTGGATGACACGTATAGAAAATGCTCTGGAATAACACATAGGATACTTTTTGTGCCGGATAAATGTTACATGCCTCAAGATTGCGGGTGAAACCGCGAGGGACAGCAAGTTTATAATAAAATCATTGAAGAATTCCGATACAGCCGAAGCTAGTTCCAAAGGAATATTGTTTTTTGTTATTTAATTTCTCATTAAACAAAAATGTTGCGGCTAAAACTTCCAAATCATCTATTATAATCATAATTTGGTTCTAAAACCCCTTAAAATCCATTTGGGTACAGATTATACAAAAAATAAATTGTTTCTTGATGCTTTATTAAACAGGCATACCATAACAAAAGCAGGTTTACAACAATATTATTGCTTACTACGAAATTAATACGTCAATAGAGGGTTGAAGGTGATTTGAAAGATATTTAACCCTTCACACAGTAAATATAAAAGGATATTTTGAAAATCATGCGGGCAAAATAGTGTATTAGAGTTTATTAAGAAATTCGATTAATTTTTTAAGATAATTCCATAGAATTTGTATCCGCTAAATACCGCTTTTTATTGCCAATTTTTTCAGTAAGCGCTACCTTTTGAGCCAGTATTAGAATCAGACTATTCATAAATGTTTGTAAATTAAATTACCTATTAATTAATTTACAGTCAACATAATAGTGTTCTAATATTTTGCAACCAACAGAGACAGTAAAAAAATATTGAATTTTGTTAATTTTAACAAGAGATATAGGTAAAATCTATTCCATGATACTTCAAATATTACCAAATTTTACAAAATATTGATCGGTCATTGATGTGAATCACTCATATAAAATATTAATCTCAGTTGTATTACTATTTTAGTTAATATATTTACTGTGGCGTTACGTTGTGAAAGAGACTGTAATTTAACCCTTCCCATTCACAAGTTAGCCGACAATCAATCGGTTGAAGATTTTCGACGATAACTACAATTAAGTACCAATTTGGATACAGAACTGTTACCGAATACCGATAATAGGGTGTTATCATACAACACCACGTTATTTGTGAATATTACTTCGTAACTGGACATTTTCATACCATTAGCCGTTGATATGTGATATTCTTTTCCCAATTGTCAGTTAATGGTGCACGAAGTGTTCGAAACTTTTTAAATTCGGATAAAGTCGGTTAATTTGCGAATTTATGGTAATTTTCAAAATGTCTGTTCTCCTGTAACAAGGTTATAATGAGGGCTTCGTGTACCTTAACCTCATATTCTTTATGGTGCAATTGCCATTTTCTAACCACAAATGTACATTATCCGGTAGCTGCATCATGTTTTGTGAGGTTTTCCAAATCATACTCAATTACGTAAGTACGGTAGGAAAAATATGGTTTTGAGTTTTGACAGTAATTGTGTGTTTAGCTGAGTTTATCATAGTACAAAGTCATAATAGGGATGTGAACTGACATGTCAAATCAGCAACTCTTTATGAAATGTCAAATAGATCAAATGTGTGAAGTTTTGTATGAAATAGCAAATTGAGACGTAATTTTACATAATCAAATAATATAATTTTTGTCTGTATGTCCTTTACAGAATCGTACACTATGCAACGGATTTTAATGCAGTTTTCAGCAATAGATAGAGTAATTCAAGAAGGTTTATAACCAGGATTGAAAGCGGGCAAAGCCGCAGGGCGCAGCTAGTTAATTATAAAATTTTGATCAAAATTGATGTGTCCGTGTATTTTTGGACACTAGTAAGTGTTTGATCATTTATCTTGAATGCAGGATAGTTCCCTATTATGACATACCATAAATTGTGGAAAAAATTACATACTTAATAGTCTTACATTCGTGAAAGTTAAGTACGTAATAACGCATCCCTAAACGATGATTTGAGTGCAAATGATACCTTTAACCAGCCGTTTATTATGAGATTTTAATATACAGACGAGTTTAAAATCTTGGGTGTAACACCTTTTTTGCGCTAATGTAAGCCCGGAACACCTAATTATTGATGATTGGCGTCATTCGGCTTGATTTGTCTTAATGGTGGTAAATTACTGCTGTAAAATGTGAACGGCCCGTGCGGTCCGGCGCGGGCGCAATTATGTTCGAGAACCATTTACAGGGAATTTAACTTATTGACCATCATTACAGTTTACTATTTATTAATGTTTATGGTTGTTTTCATGATGTCTACTTTTTAGTTTGCCGACTGAGGTTGCACCGTGAAGTAACGGGTCAGTTAAATGTAGACAATGCGCTCTATGGTCATAGACAGGCCAGTTGGCGTGGTGCCAAACCGAAGTTCGTGGGTTCGATTCCCACCTTTGACAAATATTTGTGTGCATGAACATGTCTGTTTGTTCTGTGCCTGGGTGTAAATATATCTATATAAATATGTATTTATAAAAAAAAAACTAGAATATCAGTTATCTGGTTTCCATAGTACAAGCTCTGCTTAGTTTGGTACCATATGGCCGTGTGTGAAGAATGTCCCAGGATATTTTTATTATTATTGTTTCGACTTTCAAAATATGCAAGTCGAAAGTGTTATTTTTCGAGAGTTTAAAGTTATGGCCTCTTATTTTGTAGTTCAAAAGTAAATTAGACATGTCCCGCCTATTTAAAAAATAAATGATATTATTCAAAACAAACAAAACACCTATAATAGTAGGTATCGTAGGTATTTAGTACCCGAAGACCCTTCGTGATTATATTAATGAAACAACAACAACGAAACCTAAAGGATGTTTTAGCATTTTATCATGCTCCTAAATAATAGTGATAAAGTGCCGAATAAAAACAGATTTCTAAAGATACATAAATATATGTACGGGGCAAAGGAGGAATTTTATCGCTCCGATAATAAAATATCATTTAACACCACAATAAAGCCGGGAGAATGTTCAGGTTATCTTAGATCGGGGAGACAAACCAAATACTTATCGAGGGTTCTAATGCAATAAGCATAAGTCGAATAAGTTTTTTTTTCTATACTTTTGTCGTCGAAAGAGTTTATGATATGTTTCGTCAGTTTTTCAAGAAGAAAATATCCCCCCATCTCGGAAAGTGTATTTTTGCTCTTCGATAACTGAGTGCGAAAGCCGTTTTTACCCTCCAGAGAGATAAAGTAAATTGAATTTAGAACATCGTGTCAGTTATCATCGCGTTCGCTTGCTCGGTCATCAAAATTGAGCACGCGGTTAAAAAGCAACTATGCACTCTTGTATAACAAATAACTATAACAGTTTCGTTTTTGGATTTATGGTTAAAGGATTAATATTAACATTCAAATCATTAAATTAAATTTGTCCAACAAACCGATGTCGCTTGCAACATTCGTCATCCCATCTTTACAAACAAAGTGAAGCGATAAACCTGTAAAAACAAAGAGTCATCATCGATCATCTCTAGAATCGGACCGTTGGCATTCAACGGGGCTCGCTTCGGTAAACCGAAAACCGTGCTCCGAAATTACGGACCTAAGAAAACAAAGAAAAAATCTTTCCCGAAGATTTATTTAAGGGAGCGTAAAGATCTGTTTATGGTATGCGTCGGTAATTAAGGGGCGGCTCGCACACGTGCGCGCGCGCAAAAACGAAAAAGAAAAAACTATACCTGTTCCAAGCTCGAGAGCGACAGGTCCGCTGACACGCTCGTACGAGGGATTGTTCTCAAACTTTAAGCCCTTTAACCTTGCCTCTACCCAGTTCCCCTTAAATAAGCTATGTGAGGAAAATATATTTTTTATTTTTTAATAATCTAAATTGTCATTGATCCAGTAATAAGTAGTTAGTATTATTTTGCATTTTAAGAGAGAATAGAAACTGCTAAGTATCTCAACTAAAGTTGATTATTATTTTGTTTGGTGTTATTTTTAGGATAACTAAAGCGAGCCGAGAAAAAGGGAACCGACGTATTTTTAGATATTTCAGACTGTTAATTTTTTTTGGTTTAAAAGTTTGAGTACCACTGACCCTGTCTTCCCTTAATGTTATCTTATTATAGCTAAAATGACTTCGGTGTTCAGAGATAATAGTCGGGGTCCTGGGTTCCTCACCACCATTTTTTACCAGATTTTTTTCAAATGACTCGAGATAAAACTGCTTTTAGATATAGCGTGTTAGATGATTTGATTTTAGAGTTGTGTCTCGTAAAACGAGCAGTCGTTAACTTTTAACAACTTTGCACATTTCTGGTATTTATTAACGAATATACATAAATGTTAAAAAAAAATCTAATTTTGTGAAGTAACCAATGCAGAAATTTCATTACAAAAATACTAAGTTACATAATAAAAATGTCAAATTTAATGTCAATTCGTAATTCATTGAAATTTTCATTTGATGTCACATGAATACTATATGTATTTTAATAAAATTATACTGTTAAGAGATCAGGTTCCTAATTTTATACCAATTTTTAAATGGTACTTTGACAATTTTGAGGTATATTTTTCGGAGAATCACAATACTACAATATTATCACTTCGACGATCACAGCACGTGTTCAGAACACATTTATTTTGTTTTTATTTATAAATTCTTTTCACATTTTTTTAATTTTTAAAACATTAAACAATAGGCGATAGAGGTATAGGTTAATAGCTGCGGTTAATTGTAGCTTCAGTAACATTAAATTTGACCTTCATAAGTGCCCTCCGAAGGCCTAAACTGAATAAATGGTTTTGAATTTTGATTTTTTTTTTGAATTTTAATGATTATTTATATTTGTATAAATAGTTAAAAGATATTTTTCTCTAAATTCTCTAAATCTATTATTTAGTTTGACATATTATTTTATCTATAATAAATCGATTCTATATTTCATTGAACTGTAGAATGTGATTTTATATATATTTTCTAGTTTGTGCACCCCATTAATATTAAGTTTAATAAAGATTCCGTACATAATACACAAATAAATTTAAAAACTTTGAAATAAAACTGCCTACACAAACTCGACCCTAACCTACTAATCCTCATCTAATTAAAACATATTTCTATTTAGTTACCTATTCGTACACACTTAATTTACGCTGTTCCTTATTTAGAAACTGAACTTGGCCCTCGCTTCCTGTAATAACAAGCGTCTTGTAAACACATACATCATCCTCTGCGGGGGTGTATCGAGAAACACGATTACCGATGACAGATCGACTCGACTGCTTAACTATAATTTGATTACGACGATGTCCCGTGGGATGCAGCTCTGTTTTTCTTATACAAACGATATCTGTTCCCTTAATAAATCATTTAAGATTATTTTAAATTTGAGTTGAATATGTATGTTTAGAATATAATTAAAATAAATATTGCCTTTACCCAAAATTTAAATTAAAGGGAGATTTCTTGCATCGTTTATACACAATACCTACATGGGGATTTTTCTAATAGTTTTTATTAAAATTTTAATCTTACTTTCAAAGCATCTATCTTGTTGATAGCACACCATTATTCTAACGCACCAATATGTTACGTACCGTGCCTTATTATACGAAAAAACAAATAAATGGGACCTCCAAGAGGCTTTTTTACAATTATCTCCCATCTCAGTCGAGTTTTGTGGTGTTAGTTACACTGACGAGGCGAGGGTAAGGCAATAAGTGACGAGATCGCCCGATGATGGGCTATCTCCGGTTTATCAGATCACAAGTCGGTTTGTCGACAACTTATCGTCTGAAACACGCTTATCTGATTGTTCGGCCTTTGAGTAATTTCTGAACCATTGAGCTGTAAGGAAACTTTGGGATTCGGTTTGATTACATTAAAACTGGTCTTTTATGAGCCATTTATGAGACATGTCCAGTTCGTAACGGTGAGATGTGGTGCTTCAGAGTCGTTTCGATGTTTCTTGTTATTTGAGCCGCTCATCTAATTGTGGCTATCGTCAATTAACACAACATTTATTAAAGTTATTATGTAGGTACGTATTTTTAAGAAACCAATGGTATTTTAAGCTTTTATGTTAATTTGAATAATTTAGGGGCTTTGTTTTTAAAACGTCACAATGAGACACGTTGGAATTCTAAATATTTACACAAGTCGGTATCAACAAAAAAAAAATTATAACTAGAAAATATTACAAGTTAAAATTTAATATATGTATTATCTTGAATATCAATCATAATTTTTAAAGACATCAGTATCTAAATTATAATAGACATATAAATAAGGTTGTTTAAAAAATCTTTTCAAAATTAAATTCTCTTCATCTCATATTTGACTCTATCTCGATCTGAGCATACAAAAGTTCCAAAATTGAATGTCATGCAAAATTTTGCACTAAGACGTTACACAATACTTAGAATATATATAATCTTAACGACAACACAAATATTATGTCGTCATTGTCACGCAAGAATCGCAAGATGTTTTACACACAGTGTGTTGGCCAAATATTTGTATGGAAAATATTGATAAACATCTATGGTGGTAATCCTTGATCAATGCTGGGCCATATTGGTGTCAAGTGTAGCGTGACAAGATTATAGCATTGTGCAAATATGTGAACTTAATGCGTAGGTACACGCAGTTTGTTTTGTTACAGTTTTGTTGGGCGCATCTTCGTTTTGCTATGTACCTTTAGGTTTGGTTTTCGTGGTATTTACTTATGTATTTAGGAGATTACAAATATTTACGGAAGAGGATGCATTTTTGTCTAGGTTTCCCATTATTACTTTCAGCTTTGGGCTGGTTACTGCTTTACAAAAGTTATTTTTAGTATTTTTTCAGCGACACTACTAGGTCAGCGTTGGTAGCGTGCTTCTTGATGCTCTCTGGTAGGTGTTTATATCTCGAGACTATTTCTTTTTATCAAGTATATCGGCACATCGAACAAGTTTTTTTTAAATGAATTCTTTTTTTTGTAAGTTTTACATAATTTTAATAACTTACTATGAATTGTTTAACTAAAACACAATTTAGTATGTTGCCATGTATTTCTAGACCACCTTTTTGTCCTAAATGTGAGTTTATTGACTTGAATTATTTTTTTTTTTTTTTATATAAAAACTTGAGCGCATTTGACTAGATCTCACCTGATGGAAAGTGACGATGCAGTCGAGGATGGTACACGCGAACTCAAGTAATGCCTATTCACCTTTGCCTTAAAGACTCATATATTTTTTTTACATAAAATACAATAAAGTTAAAACATGACATTTACTAAGCAACATAAACTTTAAATAGATAAACCTTATCCTCACTTTAATGTACATAATAAAAACATTTATACACCATAAGAATTGGTACAGAATAAAAGCAGGGTGTAAATCTGAACGTGGCCAAATAGGGCGAGTCTTAAATCCTTTCTTATCTCATAGAAACCATCTCTATGGACACGGTGTAGTGTTACAATGAGACATACAAACTACTGTGAAAAGGAACGTAAACCTTAACTGAATACCATTCCGTTTGACGCACGAATGTAAAATTCACGCCTGAATTAATTTCCTCTAATAGCAAATCTCTGCACATTTTTTGTGACAACCCTGACATATAATAATCTATGGTTTACTGTAGATGATTTAATAAAAAAGATGTATGTATTTTTTGATAAAAAGGCAGTTTGATGTTGTCGACATTGTAAAGGTGCAATTATTTGCTTATAAGTTTAAAACGTCATATTAACGCTTCAATTATTTTTACGGATGTTTTTATAAATAATAAATATGCTGGGACGTTCTTTACACACGACCGTCTGATCCTAACTAAGAACTTGTACTATAGAAACAAGATACATACCTATTAATATAAATATTTACATCCAGACACAGATTATACATGTTCATGCACACAAATGTTTGACCTGGGTCAAACAATCAGTCAGGGTCTCTAATCACCAAGTTAACCCGTCATTATGTGGCAATATTGTTTTAAATATGCCAAAGATTATGAAATTATTATTACAGCCTATATGTTATTCCAGAATATGCTCTATCTATGTGCCCAGTTTCATCCATCTCCGTAGTTTTGGTGTGAAAGAGTAACAAACATACTTACATACAATTTTTTCCTCTTTATAATATTAGTATAGTGTATATATAATAGATAAATGTACTATACTCTACATAAATTGATTCCTATATTTAGCCCTTTTGTACCTTCTCTCACAGTATCTAATAACAGACGTATCTATTTTTTTTAATCATTTTCAACTGTCAGGTTTCAAGATCATCATAATAGTATAGCAGATTCCGGTATCTTGCGTTTGTGCCCCCGCCCGCCCCGAGGCGGTCGCGCGGCTTCACTTACAAATATTTTGGAAATATTTCTCCTACTTGTCGGCATTTTATCTACCGCTTCTTTCCGTTTAGCTGCTTATTGCATTGTAAAAACTTTTGATAATGTTGTGACGTAAGTTCAACTCTGACTTACGCGTAATAAAGGTTATTTCAGAATGAATTGTATTTGTGACTTCGAATATTTCAGAATGTTCCTCAATTTATTATCTAACAGCGAAATCTCTACCAAAATAAAATGAATGCTCCTTTTTGCACGTGATGTCAGTTCAAGGATCAGGGCTGTAACATTAATTTAAAATTTAATTATATCGTAAATTTTGTTAATTGATATTCGTTGACTTTCAATAATTTATAAGCAAATTATTTACCTTTTTTATTTTTTATATTCGAATTGATTTATGTATATAGTGACTATTGGTTGATGGTCCATGAAGATTTAATATTGAATAACTAAACATTTAATTTGAACTAACCTTAATGATATAAATAAATTGTAAATTTATATTAAAAATTTGAATACCTATAAAATATTGTACTATACCTAATGTCTCATTATTTTTATTTGTGCCAGCCCTAATGGTTATCTGCCATCTCGTGCCACGTAATTTGACACTTTTCTCTGACAAAGCCCACATTTGCTCGATAGTCAGCAAACCTATGAACCGACACGCAAAAACCTACGACGAGCCGCTTCACAAAAAGCAATTAGCGTTTTTTGCACGCCCATTTCTTCAAAATTAATATTAAGAGGAATTTTGTTTAAAAAAACCGGGATCAGCACGTGTTAACTAAGAATATGTGGATTGTAAACTATGTCTTATTTTTCATAATTAGGCCGTGAAGTTTTGTGAAAGTCAGATTTTGTTATACGGATGTGGAACGAATGAGGGTGGTCTACGTGGAGTCATGGAATGCAGGAACTGACAGGATGTTTTTAGTTTTCCGTAACTAATCAGGAAAAAATTAAGTCACGTATTATGTAAGAAACGTGGCCAGTATTAAAAAGGCTGTAATGGATACGAAATTGACCCCTTTGCTGTTACACTTTTTCTTAGAAAATATTTGGACAACTTCACTGTATGAAAGAAATATCCTGAGACAATAACATGAAAGAAAAGAAAGAAAATACGTTTATTCGTGGCAACACACAACATTACATTACATTAAAAAAAACAAAATAATATGAGAAAAACAAACAATACAACAAAAAACATGAAGATCTTGGGACGTAATTTACACACGGTTTCAGAAGATTCAAAACAAAGCACTATTAGTATTATGAAAACCAGCTAACTGATATATTACTCAAACTTATTTTCTTTTTCACCTAAATTAGGTAATATTTTGAAGGAAGGGACGAATGTTTAAGCCTCTGAAGGGTTTTACGCCCTTACACGGACAATTCCGGCGCCCGCAGTGGGCTCTCAGCCATCATAAGCAATTATACTGTCTTATATTCATTGGCTAAGTAGTACGTTAGCTTCTATTGATTGAAAGCCTTACGAAGATCATCTCAAAACGTTGCCAAATTACAGTGACTGATGGCCATTGGAATATCAGTATTCATATTACAATATCGTCACTTAGGCAAGAGTAATAAAGCATTTCCATTTAAGCGAACTACAAAGTTTGCGAGTACTATTTACAAAGGTCTATAAAGGCGACACTTGGGTATCTATGGGTGACGCCCATCTACATGGACAAAATTGGTACAATATGACTATTGATCACATTCGGCAGCACCAAACATCATCAATCAAACAATACGACACACTTGCGAATCGACTCGATATATCCGAAGAT
The DNA here is from genome assembly GCA_907165245.1 of Habrosyne pyritoides. Taxonomy (NCBI): domain Eukaryota; kingdom Metazoa; phylum Arthropoda; class Insecta; order Lepidoptera; family Drepanidae; genus Habrosyne; species Habrosyne pyritoides. The sequence continues at coordinate 4,390,486 of OU015600.1, read as the reverse complement.
AACACAAATTGAATAAAAAGGCCGTGTCCCGAGGCGATATAAGATCCGTATCTAGTAATCCGAACAGGAAATTCATTGTCGAATAACAGATGCGAAATTCCTGAAACCGTTGTATGGCATCGCGATTATTGTATGGAATAGTGCACTTGTGGGCGGGGCGCGATTGTGCATTCCGATTTTAGTTCCATAGGATATAACGTTACGGTTATCGGAACCTATTTTATTATTTACAGAAAAAAATAACATTAGGCAGTTCTTCTTTTAGTATAAAGGATGATATTAAAAAATATGTGAAATAAGGTTTTATTTATGTAACTCATAATTTAAAAAATCCAATAAAATTCATGAATTACCTATTGCCTCCCGTATGGTAAAATTAAAATTAGAAAATTTCCTTTAACAATACATTAGGCTGTTCTTCTTTCAGTATAAAAGCTGATATTAAAAAAATATACAAGTCGAGGTTTTAATTAGGTCAATCAAAATTTAAAAAGTCCATGAAAATTTATTAATTAGGTACCTATTACCTCCCGTACAGTTTAATTAAAATAAACAAGGTTCCTTTAAAAAATTGTCGTTGCAACAAAATAAAAAGGTCGCTGAATGTATGTCTGCAATTCTATAACTGAACTAGACAACTCTTGTTTATTTTAATTTAATAACATCCTGCCAGCCGTTGACGAATCACCCTTTTCATAGTTCGCATAATATACTTAACGCGGAAAAATTAAAAAAAATGTTATAAAACAAGATTCGATTGTAAAAAGAAACCGAATGGAGTAATCCATGCGGCAAATTGATATCGAAAAGGATTTTCTACTGTTTTGAAAATAGAACTAGCTGCGTGTCGGTACACTTTGACAGGGATTTGGTTCGAGATCCTACCAGCCCTTTATATGGATTGTTTTTACAGCTTACAGAACCCTTTGTCGGTTTTGCGGAATTACGGAGTATTGGGGAATGGCATAATACGTCGGTGGTGCTATAACGTGTAGTCTTTTAATAAGGATCCATTTTACGGTTCTTGAACGGGTGCTTGGTATCCTTTGACGTGGAACCTACGTGGTGGTGAATAGGCTTGTTTCTGTTTCATGCTTTTGGGCCCCAATGGGTTTGCAAGGATACTCCCGTATTATATAAACCGTAGTCTAAACTCTTGCTTTGTCGTACCGCAACTCATTCAGAGGGACGTGTTACTTAGAATTGTGGGGATGTTTGATCTTTGTCTGTGAATTGTTCTGGGATTTCTGTGAGGAGATTTTTAAATCTATTTCATTCACTTCGGTCAGACTCGAGCGTCCAGCTCTTACCAGGTTTACGTATTTATTAATTTCACCATCTAACAATCGAAATTAAAAATAACGTAAAGAGCAACAGGACCACGGAGTTTTTAACCGAATTCGTACTACTACCCAATACTTATTATTATCTAAGCTTGTACCTACCTAGGTATTATTAAAGTCAGTAATTTTGTCATACAATAATACATCAAAAAATGTGATGACAAGAATTTCGTTTGATTGAGAAAACTTTATTTCCATATAAAGGAAAATATTATTAACTCTTCTGAGCTTCATAGGATATTTTTGGATTGCAGGTTTAAGGTACCTTATACAATTTTTTTTATCAAACACCTATTTAGTAAGTTATGCAGCGAAATCCTATTGTATATAACGTATGTGACAAAAATTCTAAAGTTCGATTGACTGCGTCGATTTATTTTTCGGACAGATAACATAAGTTGCTAGCGCCCTAAAACTGTTTCCTTTTTAAAAATCCCTGTATTTTTGAAGGACGGCCATTTATTCAGATTAACGTATTCTACTCTATACGGAACGACACTAATCTGAAAGTTGCGAGTTTTATTAATATCACGATGCCTATAAATCATAAGGCACATTCAATATGCATTGTATTTTAGACAAAAAATAAGGGTTTCTTTAACATTTTTTAGCATAACCCACTCGAAGTAGCCGGAAGCCATATGTGCACAAATATTTAAAAGTGGTTTGCCTACGGACATTTTTTTCAAAAAACCTTTTTTCAAACGCGACCTGAATTTATTTAATGGCTACTAAGTATAGAATTGGACCCTTTTTCGTTTGACAAGGTGTATTCTTAGCCCCAAAAAGATTAGCGTCACCATTGTCAACCATTTTTTGGGGAAGGCTTTTTGTCATATTCGTGACAACGACATTAATAAATAACAAATAGTCTAATAAGATGGCCGAAATATATTTTGAATTTGTGTCGGCGACGACTTTTTGTGATAACTTTAAAATTGATTTTTGAAAACACATTTCTATAATCAATTATGAAGGGAAAGAAATGTGTCTTTTGAGAGTTTTTCTTTCTTTGAGTTGATTATAATTATTATTTTTATATTACACAGTTTTAAAATGAAATATGTATCTCCAAATTGAAAACTTTTACGTAGCAGTGACACCCCAAACAATATAGCAGTTCAATTGTTTGGAAATACTGAGAGCTACATCGTTAGAAATACAATTTAGCACTGTCGTTTTTCATTCGGTTTCTCAACAATGCACATTCATTGGCCCCGAATATGCCTACTGAGTGTGCCCTATAAATAATACATTATACACCTCATTGTTAACAAACTCAATGTAAAGCTTTAAGGGTGGATGATCTCTTAAAATAACAAGTGTTTGCTTCAATGATTATCGACAATGCTCGAACCTTTAACTGCCGCATGAAAGCCATCTAAGATGCTGCAATAAAGCGCATCGAATGCCATTTGATTTTAATTTTAATTTCTATTACATTAAGGATTCTTTTTGGTTTGCTGTATATTCGTATAAATAAGTAATATTATATATACAATTTGAATTTTGTTTCTCGGTTACTAAGGCTCATTTTACATTAAATTAGAAAACTTATTTCTTGAATCCAAAATAAAATGTGCGTGAAACATCACGGCCAAGTTGGTTCACCATAACACAAAGAAACATTCATCTATTGATACTTTGCGATTTAAATGGTTTTACACATTTATAATATAAGTTACGGTAAATAGGGGCTTTTGTGTGCGTAGTTTTTATTTTGTTCCGTACTTATTGAATGAAAATAATGCATTTAATTCTATTACAATATTTAGACTATGAGTTTCGAGGATGTTCAGCGATACGTAATTATGTTAATAAGTATTATGATATTAGTGGAGTTCTTTAAATATTTAATCATTTATAATGACGTGTACCTTTATGTTAGACTAGCTGTCCCTCGTGGTTTCACCCGCGTTCCCGAGGGATGTAACATTTTCTCGGGATAAAAGTAGCCTATATGTTATTCCAATATATGCTCTATCTATGTGCCAAGTTTTATCCAAATATGTTAGGTAGTTTTTGCGTGATAGAGGAACAAACATACAACCATACTTACGCGTTTATAAGATTCGTAGGATACAGTAAGGTTTGAAAAATTTCTAATGAAAACAATATTATAAATGCGAAAGTTTGCATGGATGTTTGTTACTCTTTCACGCAAAAACTACCTAACGGATTTGGATGAAACTTGGCACATATATAGAAAATGGCCTGGAATAACACATAGGATACTTTTTGTGCCAGGAAAATGTCACATCTCTCGGGTACACGGGTGAAACCGCGGCGGACAGCTAGTTAATTACAAAGCTACAAAATATTAATTTTAGTTAAACCTACAATATAAAAGTTTCAGCTGCCAACCACGCCTTCAAACAATTAATTACTCAGAATTGCACATATCATCTGCTCCGAGGGCCTTCTTATAAACGACCCTCGATGGGTCATTGAGCACTCTCCGCCTAAGGTCTGTTCCCCGCCCAGATAACGCCCGCCTGTAACAAGTTTTCTGCGAACTAGACAGTTTATATTAATTTACCGATTGATAAATGGATAGGTACTTAACAATTTTATACTTTTTGCATGTTGTTTTCTACGTCTGCAAATAAACTGCAATCCTGTGAGAATTTAGCATACAACTTTAGACTAAAATTATATGTTTCTGTCGCTTCTAAAATACCCTTTAAAATCTGTAATAAAAGAAAAAATATTACACCTCTTTTCGGCCTAAACAATTTATAGTCTAATTTTAGGCCTAGTTTTAATTAGTTCCCTAAGAATTCAAAAGAAAGTAATTTTCTTTTGCCAATGCTGTTCTGTAACACGTAACATGACTCTACAACTTTTTATATTCAACACATCAAAGTCTTCCGCCTACAAATTAATTTCAACAAATTACCTTTCCAAGAAGTTGTTATGCACTCAAATAGTTTGGTTTGTTTCCGCCCTAGGTTTGGTGCGCCCCGCCCTATCACGCCCGGTGCGCGAGCCTCGACGGTTTTCGTGTTAAAGGCGGTGAGCTATTGAAGTTTGACATGTAAATTGTATGGTCAAGATAGCCCTTCTCTGTTGCGTGTATCAATAACGTACTTTTGACTACTTGGACGTGAAGTATTCTTGTAAATGACAACGTGTTCGAGGGTGTAATGAAAAGTTATTCTGATCTTTAGTTCGGAATTCTAAAGAGTCTAAGAAAACTTATCATTTTTATTATTTTGCTGTGTTTTCTTTTTTTTTTGTTTTGAACTAAATGTATAATGTCATGTTGTGCTCTTAGATTAAGTTTTTGTGTATATATGTTCATTTGTATTATTGTAACAACTGTTGGTAGACCTTAGATAAATAAATAAAAATCTTTGGATACAGGATGATATTTGGGCTTAGTTTGCTATATGCTTTACACCTAAGCATAAATTAAGTTTCATGAATTTGTATTATTGTATTGTATAAGTTTTGATGCCATAGTAGAAATATAGGATCGTTTTATTTTTGGATTTAAATATATATATAGATGTAATACACTTTCTGACCTTTTACATAACATGAATTCTCGCATTGTATTTTAACGGAGCACAGACGGTGTTAATCTCAGGACTTCAGTGTCCTTAACAGCGGGATGACTGTCCAACAACAAATACCGTTAGACAAAAAACATCTATCTGTCACAAAGACGTCACAATGTCTTGCAAACAGTTCAGTGGCATTTTCCCCAACACTCAATATTACTATTGGATGCCAAAGCTTTGTGAGCAACAATGAGCACTCAGGGCTCTTATCGCAGCATCTCGAGCCCTGATGTTATCAGATTCTTAAGGCCCAAGGGCTTAATCCCAATACGGGCCCAAACAATGGCCCCGAATCGACGCGCCACGTGGACGGCTATTCATAAAAGACAAATTGGGCATTATGAGAGATTTTTTTTTCTGAATTATAGGCAATTGTTTTTTGGGATACTGACGTATCAAGGTTTTTGTCTGTGGAAGGATTGTCATTGTTAAGATGAGATTTATATTCGAGATGACGAGATTTTATTTATAAACTGATTGATAGTATAATAATGGTGAATTATAAGCATTGATGTTTGCACGTAACCAAGGTGTTTTTGTTTCAGCTATGTAGGTCATTGGCGCCTTTGGACATTTTGCCGTTGTCGACCATAAGGCATGAAGTTGTTAAGACTTTTGTGCCTGTAATCTAACTTTCTTTGTAACCGAAATTTAATAATACAAGTGCACTACTGCTTTACGGCGGAAATGGGTAGTAATTCCTCGAAAGAACTAAGACCTCTACAACTTCTGAATTAAAGTCCATATTGCGCAACATTAGTTAAAAGAGTTGTAATATTTTTACTAAACTAATAATTTGCTTTATTCATCAATTTATTAATAATATTATTGAAGATATTAATATGATATATTATGATGTAACGGTTGTGGTGATGCAATCGCAAAGCCACCACTCGCAATACTGCTGGATTAAAAAAAATCAAATAGATTACCAGTTTTGTGTAAACTGACTTTAAATCGATTGGGAAGTTTACTGAGAATGAACTAAGTCATAATTATTTTTATACCACATGGGCCGACAATAAGCGGATGGTCCACCTGATGGTAAGTGGTCTCCGCCGCCTATGGACATTTGCAACACTAGGGGCATTGCCAATGCGTTATCGACCCTGCGACGTGAAGTTGTTACGTCTCACGTGCCTGTAATTTAACCGGCCCCCGTACCTTCCTAACCGGAACAGTAATATATGTGCACTACTGCTTCAGGGCAGAAATGAGTAAGGTGGTAGTACTTCCCCGGAGAAACTCTGCACTAAAAGCTCTATTACTCACTAACTTCCTTTTTAAATTAGTTTATAGTCATTAAGTACATAGCATTTACTTTTTGTAGTACATTTTATATTTGAACCACTCCTTATGTAATGATTTTGTATATTAAATAATTTATGAGTTACTGGCTGTCATTGTTACATTTTCCCTGGAAAAAGGTAGGTACTATGTTAGGTATACGTTATTCCAAGGCATGCTCTATCTATGTGCCAAGTTTCATTTAAATCTGTTTGGTAGTTTTTGCGTGAAAAAGTAACAATAGTTCTTACATCCGTCCTCACAAACTTTATAATATTTGTGATTGTGAAAAACAACCTTCCGAACCGGTATTAGAGTTTGACTATTCATAAGTGCTTGTAAAGGCCTATTTGAAAAAAAAATTGAATTTGAATTTTAATTTGATTGCTTGTAAGTGGATGTGCACCAAGCTTGCTCTTTATATTTTAAATTTTGTAACTTATTTTTTTTATGTATAATCTGTGGGTAACCCTAATAAACTAAGTATTCAATTTTTTTATTATAATGAACTAAATATGAATTAATGGGTACAAAAACTGCTCGATATTAGTCACAGTTGACGTTCAAAATATACATTACCAAATTTGTTGAGTGACTTGAATTTTTTATCGAATTTCGTTCGCCCAAATGAATCCAATTCTGAAACATTTAAAATAGACCTATTGTTAAATATTAAAGATGTTCTGAAGATGTCATTATTCCTTAATACATATCCTAACGATGATAAATTCACGCTAAATATCGCAAACGAAAAGGAATCGATGAAGCGAAAAAGTTTCGAGTCATTTTTCGAGTCGTCGGTTATTGATGTTATTAGGTCCTTTGTCGTATTTAGGCGCTTGATGTTTTTGCTAAACGGTCTTTTGAATACAGGATGATAATAAAACGTAAATTATATGTAAACTATATTATTATTTAGAACACATTATTAGAAATTAATAAATAAAAAATCTGTTCAAAGCGAGATGGACAATTAGATTGATTAATTAGAGAATTTGAAATCTACTTAACAATTAAACTGGGAAGATTTATAGAGACTGCAAATGCTTGAAACTTTTGTATAACACTAGCTATCCCCCGCAGTTTCACCCGCGTTTCTGAACGATGTTACATTTTTGCGCGATAAAAAGCCCATATACCAAATTTCATCCAGATCCGTTTGGCTGTTTTAGCGTGATTGAGTACTTAAACATTCGCATGTATAAGTAGCAGTACGCTATAATAATTCTTGAGAACAACATCTATTATTTAAAAAAAAATAACCTTGCTGAGTTTCTTGCTTGTTCTTCTCAGTTGACGGCTGACTTCAAACCGGTTGTAGCTTCAGTAACTTTAAATTTGAACTTCATAAGCGCCCTCCGTTGGCTAATAAATGGTTTCGAATTTTATGAATCACAACAGTCAACATCGAGACAAATTCACTTTAAAAGCCAATTTCAACGTTTTGTGACTTCGATATAAGCGATAAATATCATAAAAATGTAATTCTTTACTTTATTAGCTATAAAAGCGTTCAAAGTTTTCGTCGTTCCACACAAAACTGGCTGAAATTATTTATTACTAGCTGTCCCTCGCGGTTTCACCCGCGTTCCCTAGGGATGTAATATTTTTCTGGGATAAAAAGTATCCTATGTTACTTCTAATACCTTCAAGAATATGAGTGACAGCGTAACAAACAAACTTACATTCACATTTATAATATTAGTAGGGATTATTTCGTATCGTAAATAATGAGTTATGACGATTTATTTATTGTTTCACGTGTGGGTGTTGTACAAAAGTTACTGAATCATATTTTATGAAATCATGTTTTGGTGAATCACTTGAATTTTGTATATTCCCGAATAAGAACTTTAGAAGTCGTTTGTAAATTAAGTTGTCGTGTTATGGCTTCCTAATAAGTTATTGGATATTTCTTTTATGAAATCATTTACCGCATTAGTCATTGATGATACAAATATGATATTATATCTTTTTTAAGTCATTCGGATTTTTATAGTCATTTAGTCTATACTAATCACTACATAGTATAAAACGAAGTCGCTTTCTCTGTCCCTATATCACTATGTATGCTAAAATCTTTAAAACTACGCAACGGATTCTGATGCGGTTTTTTTTTAATAGATAGAGTGATTGAAGAGGAAGATTTTTATGTATAATACATGTGACATCCCACAGGATCGCGGGTAAAACCGCGGGGGACAGCTATAATATTATAAAGAGGAAAGATTAGTATGTAAGTTAGTTTTTTACTCTTTTATGCAAAAACTACTAAACGAATATGGATGAAACTTGGCACATAGATAGAGCATATCCTGGAATAACATATAGGCTACTTTTTATCCCGAGAAAATGGGATATCCCTCGGGAACGCGGGCAAAACCCCGGGGGACCGCTATAGTAACTAACAGCTTTACGTAAGTAGTGCTCTTAGTGCAGAGTTCATCCGGGGAAGTAATACCTTACCCATTTCCGTCGTGAAGCAGTAGTGCACTTGTATTACTGTATTTCGGTTAGAAAGGTAAGGAGGCCGGTGAAATTACAGGCACATGAGACATACCAACTTCACGTCTTAGGGTCGACAACGAATTGGCGATGCCCCCATTGCAAATGTCCATTGGCGGTGGTGATCACTTACCATCAGATGGACCGTCTGCTTGTTTGTCAGCTCATGAGGTATAAAAAATAATCAATCAAGATTAACATACTAAGTATCAGTAATAGTAGGCACCAACATCTGCTTGTAAAAGCTGAGAAAACATTTCTTGACATCATTTCACGTCAAAATAATTCACGTTCCGCCTAATATCCTTTAAGGTATGGACTTTAATATAATTATTGTCAAATGCCATCCAAGGCGCATATTCTTACGCGCGAATAGATTTCTTTGCAAAATATAAAAATTTAATACGCTCAATGCTCCAAACTGAATAGTGTCAGCGGATCGCCTTTTAGAGGCAGTATTATTGACAAAAGGACACGGGATAAAGCATCATATTTATTTCATAATAAATGACAATTATAGTAAATTGATTTCGGAGTGTACAATAACTCGTGCAGCTAACCAAACATTGGCCAGAAAGGATCGTCCGTTGTCATTGTTAAGCCGAGGTTTGTAAGAAAAAGTATTTCATGTTACTGTAAGTAAGGATGTCGTTGCTTTGTATTGACTATGCTATGTAATCTTACAAATATTATCTATGATTTTAACTTTTGTTATTGGTTTGGTTGCGAATAAATAAATACTATTAGATATTGTTTTAGTTTTAAAACATAGGTATTATTTTTAATATATTTTTCAGCCAGCATCCAATGACGTTACAGAAATATATAAATTATCCAATTACAATTAGATATTGTTTTAGTTTTAAAACATAGGTATTATTTTTAATATATTTTTCAGCCAGCATCCAATGACGTTACAGAAATATATAAATTATCCAATTACAGTGTAAACTCTTTATAACGAAACTCAAGGGAGTGAGCATTTTTTGTCGTTATAGAGAGTTATCGTTATATGGAGTGAACAAAAAAAAACAAAACAAAGTGAACAAACCAACCAACTTGGGCTCACTTCAACGTTATAGGGAGTTTATCGTTATAAAGGATAACGTTATAAAGAGTTTACACTGTATTGGGAAATTTTATTTGAAGCTTTATATAAAAAGTGTTTATTTGGTTGAAAGCCTCGTTCTGTTATGTTGTTGAGGATACCGATATCGTTTTGAAGATAGATTCGATATTTATTATTCAATCGATTATACAAAAAGCATCATATTTTAATAATTACATGTAAATAAGACCTACGAATTTTTTAAAAACAATAAAATAAATTACTACTATTGACGCATTTATGATAAGTTTCTGCGTCCACATTTAGAGATAACATATCTTCACGCTCACTATCTTCGAAGGGGTAGGCAGAGGTCACAGTAATTAGGCCCACATTACACATTAGATATTTTAAGTCCTACATGACATGTGGTTGTACTAGTCTCGGACTACAGGTTATCATTGCTAAGTACCTTTAATACTATGTTCTTTGTTGTATGTACTTTGTTCTGTTTGCTGATGACACCTCACTGATTTTTAGTGTTGATAGACTGAAATCAAACTATGACGATGTAAACGTTGCATTGGCCCAGGTATTAAATTGGTTTACAGTAAATAATCTAGTTTTGAATGCAAAGAAGACTAAATGTATTAAATTTGCGTTACCCAATGTGAGAAAAGTAGGCTGTAATTTAATGATAAATAATGAAGCTCTCAATCTAGTTGAATCTACAGTATTTTTAGGAATTACTTTAGACTCAAAACTTCAGTGGGGTACCCAAATATCATCCCTTGCGGGAAAACTCAGTTCGGCAGCTTACGCAGTGAGAAAAATTAGACAACTAACAGATGTAGATACAGCACGATTAGTATATTTTAGTTATTTTCATAGTGTTATGTCCTATGGCATTTTGCTCTGGGGCAAAGCTGCTGATATAGAAACTATATTTATTTTGCAAAAGCGGGCGGTGCGAGCTATGTATAATTGGGGTTCTCGAACTTCCCTTAGAGATAAGTTTGCAGAAATAGGAATACTTACAGTTGCATCACAGTACATTTATGCAAACATATTATTTGTCCATCGAAACATTAGTCATTTTGCTAAAAAATGTGATATGCACTCAATAAATACTAGAAATAAGCACAAACTCGTGACCTCTGCTTATCGACTGCAAAAAGTACAAGGTTCATTTCTGGGACTAGGTGCGCGCTTCTATAACAAAATCCCTGCATCGACTTTAGATTTGTCCTTGCAAAAATTTAAGGATCATATTAAAGCTGTATTGGTAAAAAAGGCTTATTACAACATAAAAGAATATTTAAATGATAATAGTGCCTGGTTGTAAATGTATTGTTGTATGGTATGATTTATTTTTTTATTTGAATGCAATTTAAATTTATCTATAACTTTGAACATGTTATGGTCACAGTGATAACACTTTGTGTGTATTCTAAAATTCATAATTTTTTTTTTTGATGTGCTTCAAACTTAAGTTAGTCATGCTCGCTTTAATGCCTTTGCTTGTGGCGGCGTCGTGTGGCGGGTCGCTCACTTCCCTACAATATGGCGAGGAGGGCGATGGCTGCCACATGCGTCATACTTGTGAACAGGTGCTGCTTGTGGGGGCTGGTCGGCTTTAGTTTGTTTGTATTTTTTTTTTCATTACATATTTATAATATTATATTATTGTTAAATAATTCTGCAATATTGCCATAACACACAGGTATTGTCAATGAGACTAAATAATATTTTATGTAATAAATCTAAGTTTGTTTTTTTTTTTTAAAAGAGTAATTGCTGAGTTTATTGCCGGCTCTTCTCAGTAAAAAACAACCTTCCGAACCGGTATTAGAGTCAGACTATTCATAAGTGCTTGTAAAGGCCTATTTGAATAAAAATATTTTCATTTCATTTTCATTTCATTTCATTTCATATGCTCGACCCGGGATCGATCTCACGACCTTCGGTATCTAGCCGAGCTTAATACGTATAACTGGACCAAATAGGTGGCTGGTGGTGCATTATTATATTCTGTTCCGATAATTCATGAATCTCAATATATTTGTGTGAGTATACAGGTTCACATTCAGTAAATAAATAAATATCCTGGGATATTTTTACATAACCTGTGTTAAGTATTCAATTATTTTATGAAAGCATTTTAGGCTATAACGCTTGGTGGCCACAGCTGCAAACACAAATGATATGCATTTCCACATAATGTTCGCGACTTGTACTACACGCACAATGAGTGGCCATCAATTAGACAACGACAGCTCTATTCCTGTAAAACCACTTCCCAAGTACGTTGTTCCCGTTAAAAACTAAATAAAAGTCCAGGTGTTAGTAGACAATTAGGATATAATCACTATATTTGGAGTGTTGTCACGGACTTTCTAAGAAGTGCATTGTTAGCCGCCACCCAGTAGAGCCAATGTTTGCAAACGGACTGAATAAGCCTGGCCCAATATTTGCCCTACGAATGAACGAAACAATGCCTCCGTTGGGACAGTTAGCGTTTTCGTGTGACTCATGGAGACAATGTTAAGGTGTGATTCCACTATTGGGTTCCAAAGATAAATTATTCTTAAGTAAAGCAGTGAATTTAAAAATCTCTCTACTTAAAACTTATAAATAATTAAATGATTAAATCTATATAACCATTTTTGCTTACAATTAGCTGACACTGAAAGAATTTGCCATGGATACGTTTCGTTTATCTTGACAAAGTTATGCTGTTTGCAAGAGTTCCCTTCATATTGTATTTGTAATGAAATACATTTATTACACGGGGACTTATGATAAACACTACTACTTGTTTTATCTCTATTTTAATGTAGGAATATTTCGTTTGTTCAAAGAGAGATCTCTTATGTCTACGAAAAAACCAATATCGCAGTGAAACCATACCTTAACAGAATTTTAGCGAGCATGTTGGTAATGTTTGCACGTCCACGGAATTCACCGCGGGAGGCTCTGCAGCGACCACCTCAGATTTATTGTGCGACCATCCACTTATTTATTCTATTTATCCTTCTTAACAATATAATTTTAAGCCAGCACGAGCGTGATTTGCAATGAGTCGTAAATTTTGTGACTACTTAAATGGAGCTATCTTTTTTTATGAAGAACTGTGTGGTCATTATAGTAGTTGATTTTCAAATGTCTTTACTAAGCCCATAATCAAAATTTACATTCCGTTTTATTTTCTTGACATCATAGCTGAATGTAGTATTTTCAAAATTGTTCGTAATATCAATATAATATCAAATACATTTACCAGATGAAAAGAGGTTGGAAATACCTATAAAAATCAATTGATAGTTAAACCTAAAATCAAGTAGTTAAAGCTGATATTCATATACCGAAGAGTTTTTATCAAGACCTTTTGAACTCTAATGTTTATTATCATAACTTTTTAGGTACACGGTAACGTGTCCTTAATTAACAACTTTATGGTAGATATGAAAACGCAATACAATTTTTCTTAAAATAATTTATCATAGAATCTTTAAAGAATAGAAAATGTAAAAAGAAATAAATAAAATTAAAAAAAATACCTAACTAACTATGTAGTTTAATTCATATAGATAACGTTAGCTTTCTATAATTTTAGCCCATGAACTCCATGGGATCCAGGTAAAACTGCGGGTGAAATCTAGTTAATTTGAATACTTAGAAGGAAGTGATAAAACTAATTAACGACCTTGCATCCTGTGTAGATAGCGCATGCGCAGTGGTTTACATTACAAATGCTTGCGTCAGGTCAAGAATGTCATTACCGACTATTATTAAAGAATTCTCAAGGAAATTCAGCCTTATTCTCATGTGATAAGGAGCACATTACATCGTAGTTTTAGATAACAATCTAGTTTAACCCGTCGAATGCGGGATACATCTATTGTCTTTCATGTTGTGACATGTCGATGGAGGAATTTGGGGTGAGGTCGTTGAGAGTTTGGATTCATAAATCCAACCCTTAGAGGAGCGTATTTAAATATGTATTTGGAATAACAATTTGATTCTACATTTGAATAAAGGCTAAAAACGTTATTTATGAACCTTAATTTTAAATTTAATATCAAATCAATAAATCACAGTGCCTATATCTTTCTCTCCACAGATAACATGGTCTCCTGAATAAGATTCTCAAGTCACGCAAGAGGTTTCCACAAAGGATATTCCATTTAATCACACATACCCACATACAGCGAATCCTTTATAACTTTAAATAGGTTCACCATCTACAAAGCGGTTACCAATCAGAGCGCCGATCAAAAGACATAAGCAATAACCCCATACCGCGCCATTATACCGGTCCTTACAAACCGTCACACCTAACTTCAATAGTTTGACACTATTGTGAAATTTCTCACTTTGGGTCTAGGCGACCCGCAGCGTTTGTCGGGTTAGCCTCAAGTATTGTGAGCGCACGTGCGTTCTGAATGGACCCTTACAGATATCTTGGAGATTTGACAACGCTATTTATGTTTTGAACGCCTAATTGAATTATAGGGCGCGCCCTTATGAGGGTTGGGTATGTGATCCGATTTTAATAAATTAATTTTTATTATCCTCTTCTATTATCATATTTGTATTTATTAGGGCTGATTGGATTTATGAAAATATGATAAGGGCTCTTTGAGATCATATTAATAACTATTTGTTAAATTTGTTAAACTTGACTTAGGCGTGGATTTGCGCTGAACAAATATCTAGTGACTAATTCTACTTGATTTCCTGTTGTTTCCTTGTTTGGGCAAGTCCCAAAGAGAAGGAGATCCAGAGGAAACAGTTACTAGATATTTGTTTTTTGTATAATCTACTAGTTGCCCCGACAGCGTTGTCCTGTCTTACTGTGAATATTGAACTCGAATCTTCCGATTGAATCGACTGTGAAATGTGCATTAAGTAATGATAAATTAATTATTTTATTAATATAATTCCAACGCATGCCTCAGTTTTAAACGATATTGTCAAACGACTGACATTTATGTCAAACACCATTAGGTTACATTATAAAAGTTTATATTGTCAAAAGCGGTAAGGTTACATTATAAAAGTTAATATGGTCGTTATGTTTTCTTAAATTTTCTAATTTTTCGCGGAACTTTCTTAATTTTTTCATTCATAAGAACCTATTGTCCTGACAATAACAAACACAACAAAAAAAGAATTAGCGAAATCGGTCCAGCCGTCCATGCGTAATGCCGTGACCAAGGGAAATAGGGATTCATTTTTATATTTATAGATTTGTTTCTATAAGTTCGTGATTGATTCCATAACTCTGGAGAATGTTTGGTTGATTCACATTTCTGGAGAAATTAAGTTGTCTAGTGAAATTTCAAACGTTTCCTCTATATTTTGCTGCAAAGTTACTGCTTACAGAGAGTTTACAAGTACAATAGCTTAAAATTCTGCCAAAAATATCGGGTAATCTAAACATACGGGTTCCGTCGTTAAGAGCTCTACACATATTTGTTTTGGTTGAAGCCTTACGGATTGACTTGTTGTTATCATTGCAAACAAGTGTGGGGCCTGTTTATTTATTGGGCCTAAAATGGCGACCGAATGTCAGGGATTTTAATAAAATTTAACTTGAAATGTTTACGTTATTTTAATGGATTGTTATTTATGTTTTAAAGAGCGTATTGTATATTTCTGATATTTATAAAGTCATTTAAAATATAGATGACACCTTTTTGCAAATAATAGGAATATTATATTTTCAAGAATATTATAGTTTTTTTATGTGATCCGCATCACAATATATTAATAATAACAATTTTATTTATTCGAGGTATAAATATAATAAATATTATTTATCAATTTAACAAAGTCCAAAAATATAAAAGGTAAGAGATATTAACGCAAGAAAAGTTTTACATTTACTAGCTTACTTCTTTCACGAGGAAGTTAAAAGGAATGAACAGCAAACGTGCGCGTATCAAATCAACAAAACTATTAATACGGAGCTATTCCATTCACTAAAATGCACTTACATTGTACTGAAAAAGCACTCAACAATGAGTACCATATAAAATGGCACGTAAGAAGGAAATGCGTGTTATTCGTTCGAAAAAAGATAAACTTTTGAGTATTTCTGCATAATTCACGCATGTTTAAACGAAGCCTTTGAAGTGTGTTTCCGCCATTGAGGCTTTCTTGCGATAGTGACCGTTAAGTAATCGATTGCGCACACCATGTTCATTCATAAACTCAACCGTGCAAAGATCCTTGGCTCAAGTATGAATGAATACCTGATTAAGTACACCACGTGATTTATAATAAGGTGGTTATTGATATTTTCTTTATATTTTGACTAGCTGTCCCCCGCGGTTTTACCAGTGGGATGTCACATGTATTATACATAAAAGCCTTTCTCTTTAATCACTCCATCTATTAAAAAAAAACCACATCAAAATCCGTTGCGTAGTTTTAAAGATTTATGTATACATAGGGATATAGGGACAGAGAAAGCGACTTTGTTTTATACTATGTAGTAAAAATATCTTTAGTTTTAGTTAACTAGTCGACATGCATAAATAATATAAACCAATTATAAACATAAACCATGGGAATGATTTTTTAAATAATAGAGAATGGCATATCAACATCTATTGCGTAGCTTTAAAGATGCGGTCAAACACACGGGACAGAAATACTCACTTAACTATATATATTTATACCAAAGTGTGTTTCTACTCAATAAGAATATTTTTAGCAAATGATACGGATTTTTTTTATCTAAAAGTGTTTTCCACGTTGGAAGGAAAAGACATCAACGCGCGTCGGCATCACATAATAATAATAATTTTATTTGTCATAATAATATTTTTTTTTTATATAAGTTACTATACATTCACTTCAGATACCTACAAAATTATCTATAAAAAGGACGTTACATAAGAAGTTCAGAATTATTGGGACTATAATGAGCCCCTATAGCGCAGCATGGGTCCGAAATTCAATCAATAGAAATTTATTGCCGAAGATTTGCGAAGGCTTCGCTTCCTTTACAATTTTCGATTGTGTAAGGCGGAATATTTTTTTAGATAATAGGTCGACGCGAGCGCGGGCCGCCGCACCTATTATGTGATGGAACGAAATGACAGTAAAAGTTACGCCCACTTTTTTAAATCTTTTTTGAAAGTCTTCAAAAGTTTTTAAGTATAATAGAATATACGGTTTCGGTTACGGCCGATGTGTAGTTTATTGTTAATACCTAATATTACATTAAAAGCATTTGTGTGTGCCTTATATAGCTCTATACTTCATAGTTCTTTTAAAAATGCTTTAAAAAGGTAAAATTCTAGCCACTAGTATTTTTTTTATACCACTGGGGCCAAAAATGCACACGGTCCATCTGATGGTAAGTGGCCACCGCCGCCTATGGACATTTGCAACACCAGTGCATCGCCAATGCGTTGTCGACCCTGAGACGTGAAGTTGTTAAGTCTCATGTGCCTGTAATTTCACCCCCCCCCCCTTACCTTTCTAACCGAAATACAGTAATACAAGTGCACTACTACTTCACGGCGGAAATGGGTTAGGTGGTAGTACTTCCCCGGACGAACTCTGCACTAAGAGCTCTACTACTCAAATATTTCTTCTTAAAAAACACATAATCAACTTATTTAACATTATAAGGTATTCAATGCAGGTATTTTGAATTCTTATAAACATTGTATTTACATACAAAGACACATTTAGATTTTTCTTGATAAAAATCATCAAAAGGTTAACCCAAGCTCTACCTACGATAATGATAACAGGACCCATTATCGTAGATACCAGTAAACAAGTTCAAACGCTCCTCTAGTGGCTATCTGACACGTGTTGAGACTACATTGTTATTTTTAATACAAGGTCTAAAACGTCTTAGCCTCCAATGCAATATCAAAGAAAAATTTACCGTAATTTTGAGATGCTACAGTTGGTTTTGCAATGTCAAAATTATGTTAAAGCAGTTTCCATTTACATTTGGATGTGCTTAAATTTTGGTGTATTTACCAATCGATTTTAAGTTTTAAGCTGTTCCTTCGTAGAGTTAAAATTACAGTACTCAATAACGTAGATAAAGCCTACCCATTATAAATACAAAAGTGAAGAATATCACTTGATTTTTAAGGGGCACTTTAAGGCTCTTCTAAGTTATTTCGTAGCGAATGATTGTGTTACGGCGATTCATCAAATCGAAGACATTTTGGGTTCTTTTGAATGTTTTTGCCGCTCCGTCATTTCCTGTACCCCAGGGCTAAGATTTGGGCCAAATTTTTGCAAGAATACAATTAAAGTTTTTAGCATAGTTTTTTCATTTTCGGTCAGCGGGTAGGTATTAAGTTACCGGCAAACTTTTGATAAAATGGTTTGATTTTTTAAGGTTAAATAGGGATGTTTTGAGATTCAAAAGCATTTCGGTTTTCTTTGCCGATTTTTTATTAACGGTTTTCAATAAAATAGCCACATTTTGTGAACGCTGTAAGTAGCCAAAGATTTTTTACTGGACGTGAACGTAGATGCATCTGCTGATTTTTTTTGTTCAGTTTTACTGAAATGTTGCCCGTTGATTAACGTTTCTAAGTGATTCAATTATATATTCATCATGATATAGCCTTTATATTAAAATGCAGTCACATTTCATATTGATACTTACTAAACATTGAACTTACTAAATGACTTGATTTAATAACATAAAAATATGTATAAAAGTACCTTAAAAAATATTAATCGTGCTTTAATTTTATTTAATAAAATGTAAACATTAACAAATGCATGCTTTGCTGCTTTTCAGCTAGCCCCCTGCACTCAAAATACAATATTAGCCATAATTTAATTTAGGAAATCAGAGAAACCCTAGGTGTTATAGAATTCTAAAGTTGAGAGTAGATTAGTCATAATAATTTCACAAGAAATAATAATTTGCGTAACGCCTCCAATGAGTCAGGTTTCACTGACATGCATTTCAAGTAACTGTCTGCTAAAAACTCGGTCGATCACGTCAACACTCAAAAATCCGCGGTTTCCGGCAAACGGAAAAAACACTGCAGGTAATTTAAAACTGCACAAAATTACCGCCGTTACACACGTGCAGAGAAATAACTTTTTTTTTAATTTGTAGCCATATTTTTGGGTAAAAAATGTTTGGGACGCGGCCGGTAGTTTTTAGGGCAAAATATTTAGAATCACGTGTTTGTGATTTGTGCGGGAGGCTAATGTGCGCGTGTTATCGCCACATTTCCTCTCGTTAATTGCGTCAAATTTTGCGAGTTAGGCGCCTGCTTGTGTTTTATGTTGTAACCAGGTTTTTAATGAAGGTTTGGAATTACATATTACCGATATTTTTAGATTTTTTATTTAGAATGTTTTAATCATATATCCGACATATGTTTTGATGCTTTATTAAAGTTGTGAATTCGCTACGTACATTTTTTTTTGATATATATAAATATTGATTTAAATACATATAAAAAAATTTATTGAAAATATAGAAAATACATATTTTTGGCAATTTTAAATAGAAGCAAAAAATGTATTTTATATTTAATAAATTTTTATTCTTATGAAAAACACTGAAGCTCCAGCATATAAATATACAAATTCAAAGACTATTATTCTTTAACAAACTAAAGGCTTATTATAAAATTCATACAGATGCAAACATTTCTTATAAAAAAATATCCATAGCGAAACGTTGACACCCTACAACCAATCGGAAGTGCCTAAGTGTTACACAAGCACACCTAATTATGTGCGTTCAGTAACCACTTCCTGTGCACTTAACGAATCCTTGCGAAAGTCGACAAGTGTCTGCGAGTCTCCCATCGTTTAATGAGACACTCGTGTTAAACAATAGTGAGGAAACAGACCTTTAAAAGTAAATTGTGGTCACTTGAGATTCGTTAAAATTAACACTCGCATTTCAATGGGTGGATATTGACGCTTTTGTCTTGATTGCATAAGTGTTTGAAGCTTTTCAATTGACTCGCAAAAAAAAGCAAAAGTGGTTACGTTAAGTGGATGTGGATTGTTAGGTGTAGTGAAATGATTTCTGAACTATTATAATACTTATAAATATAAATAAAAAATGCCTTCATTTGACCAAAACTTCAACTTATTTGCTTACTAATCGATAGGTATACATACTTAAATTTCTAAGTCTATTGATACTCAATTACTCATTTCTAATTATCTTAAATGTATTAAACTTGGTCTCCAGGTTGGGTGAAGGCCTCCTCCAAAGATGCCCACTTTTCTCTGTCCTTTGCTATTTGCCACGACTTTGGGCAGTGACTTTTTTGATCTCATCGTCTAATCGGTTATAATTAAAGTGAGACTATTATACTAGACAAGTGCTTGTAAAAGCCTGTTTGAATAAAAATATTTTCGAACATAGAATTTTCTCAATAACGTGTGAGAAAATTACAGATTTTTTTTTAACTTTGTTTAGTATTTTATAACTTCATTTGTCAATATATTCAAGGTAAAATAGATCATTGTACAAATAGTTTTGCTTCTAAATTGTTATAGCTATATGTGTTAACACCGCCGATACCAGCAGTCTTTGTTAAAATTCACACTAGCCGCGTCAGTTTAGGTGCAAAATTAACATGTCCTTTTTAAACAAGTCACAAGTCCGTGAAACACTCATTCACACCATCAAAAGCTGTTATTACGTCACGAAAACTTGTTAATCGCACCATATTTAACTATCCTTCTCTTGTCAACGAGAAATCGAAGCGTGAAGCCTTTCATCCTCACAAGCTTAACAATTCCCTACGCGAGAGTTATATTTTAACCTTATCTCAACTGAGTAAGAATTAAAATCGTTCGATAGTCGTCTATAAAGAGTGGTGTAGTTTTATCAACAACTTTATTCGAATTTCACGGGACACTTGTTTGTTTTACGGCAAGACTGGTCCGTACAAAGCGTTGAGCTCTCAAGTTGTGAATTTTAACAAGGCAAGTGGCAACCATTATTGGGTTTCACAGGTCTCTGAGCAAGGCCAAGATTTTGGTTTCATTTTGATTTGGGCTGCTGTTAATTTAAGCCCAGATTTAGTATCTACCATAAGCTTTGGTGTTTGATGTACGGTTAGCAAGTCGGTGAATTATTTTAAGTGGTTGTTATTTGCTAATATGCAATATTTTTATTAGGTGCATATTATTTCAATTACAATTATGTCGATAAACAGGCCTACGGTTCACCTGATGGTAAGTTGTCACCGCCCTCGATGGCTCTTTACAACACCAGAGGCATTATAAACGCGGTGTCGACCCTAATACACGAAGATGTTAACGTTTCAAGTACCTGTAATTTGACCGACCCCCTTACCTTCCCACATGAAACACAGAAATACAAGTGTATTACTGCTTCACGGGGGAAGTGGCTAAGGTACTTGCCCGGACAGAATCTGCATTAAGAGCTCTACTACTTCTGACTTTGGCATATAATAATTTTTATTTAATCAGCAAGATACACATATAAAGTGTGTCACATAGACAATTACAGTGAGACCAGCTTAAAATTATATTTTCAAAATCGATTTGCCTCTGACTCTCAAACTGGTTAGGTATTTTGTGTCTTATTTTGTATTTTGAGTCACTAGTGGTTATCTAGATATATCTATTAATATCTATCCTTTAACCTATTTGAAGTTCGCTTTGGAATCATTAATAGTCTCTAGTTTGTCAAGGTTTTTAATGGTCATATGGATCATATAATTTCAATACATTGAAAACATATTTTTTTAAGACTTATTCGTCATCAAAACGTTTTTCTACACATGCTAACCATACCAGTAAGTATCTCGGCGGTATTCAAAGCCGGCAAGATGACAACAAACGTGCCGCCCGCGCCCGTCGGCAAATATCAAACACTATACAGTGGCTACTCTGTATACACTGGGCTTATATGGAACTAAAATGTGTCTTTTATATACGGCACGTGTTTTATATAACATAGATTGAAGACTCGTCTTTTATTATTTATTGGTATGGATGTTAGTGTGTGCTAAATTTATTAATATCAGTAATATTTATTACGCAAAATTATGACAATTTATTTATTCAATTTACAATATAGTTCATATTATACATTAATTTTTAATACTTTGTGAATGTTTTCTCGTTATAGAATCTTAGCCTTAGCACACACGTATAATGTAGCTTTCTATCAATGTATTTTTTATCGGATAAGAAGTTTCTTAGATTACTTAAAGCATTAAAACTTACAAAAATACTTAAACTCTTTATATTATTAGTATAATAGCTGTTCCCAGCTTGCGTTGCACTGCGATTTCGGTGAGACTTAAAATAAAATTCCATAGAAGAAAATTCCAATTTTCCCAAAATTTAATATTTAACAATTTTTTTAATAATTAATATAGATATTCAATAATCAAAGCGTTCGGCACAGCACACGTAATCTTAGTGTTTCGACGCGATATAGGTTGTAGTACGATTGTTATTAATGATATCCTTAACCGTACTTACTATTTGAAACGCTTCGTAATGTAGAATTTAGCAATATACATATTTGGTTAATGTTTACCACATGCAACTCTTTTCATTAATTACAAATTTTAACTTTACTATGGATCGTAGGTATTAAGTAATCAAGTGAATATTATTTCAAACATTTTTTGTTTTTAACATTAGACGGAAAATAGACATTTTTAATGGTAAGGTTGATATTAGTTTTATTTACTATCAGACAATTTCTTTTTTTTATCGAAATAAAGGAAATCATTTTCTTTTCAAATGATTCTGGTTGCAATTTTATTTTTGGACAATAAGAAGATGAATGATTTTAGGTTTCTTACTATAAAGCTTATTCATTGTCCGAATTCTATGATATTTTTAAAAACGTCATTCCTTTTAGTGCCAATCTTTATAGCTCATAACCAGCAGCTGTGACGGAAGGTAAGTCAACATCAATGTAACGCGTCTCGTACCGTGAAATCGTGCGCGAAATCCAAAAGCCGTTGCGGATCACTGAATACTGCACTAGCGCTAAATCAAAAGACATGTGTTTGTAATGCTGACACCCGTTCAGCGCGACGAATCGCCGAAGAAAGCCCGTACAAATCTCTAAGAAATAACCGATAAACCGAAATTTTTCTGCGATTCGACACAGCGTTGCGATTTCACGGTTCCCTATTACTGCATCCTACGACATTACCTACCTACGTGGTATAAAACCTTTGAGCTGAGGTGTCTACTTTTGTCCCATCCGATATCGTCGCGGATCGGAACGAATTGGGCTTAGAATTGAGACCGATTTATCATTCTTAAACGTGGCCGCGTTATGCTTTGTAACCATTAAATGGACATCCCCTATTTCTGTCAAATGTCACGTATTCTAAACGATTTTTTGTCTCGTAGAGCTCGATATATTGATGACGGTTCTGTTGGACTTATGTAATTTTGTAATATTCATTAATTTAAAAAGATTATGTATACCAGATAAGTCATAGATATATGTTCTTTATATGAGTGAGCAGATAGGTGGTAGGTATGTGATAATGACTCCATAGCAAATTCAACTCTTCAAATATTAAGGAAATTGATTTACCTCCCTTTCCGTCTACATTAAAATAATAAATATCCTGGGACATTCTCTTACACACGGCCACCTGATCCCAAACTAAGCAGAGCTTGTACTATGGAAACCAGATAACTGATATACTAAATATACTACCAATTTTTTTTCTAAATACTTGCTTATATAGATGTTTCCACCCAGACACAGAACAAACAGACATGTTCATGCACACAAATGTTTGTCCTGGGTGGGAATTGAACCCACGACTTTCGGCTTGGCAGTCAGAGTCGCTAACCACCAAGCCAACTAGCCTGTCATCCTAAAAGTAAAGTAGAAGTAAAGTTCATAGTGCAGAGTACGACAAGCACAGGTATTACTGTATTTTAGTTATTAATAGCCGGTGAAATTACAGGCACATGAGACTTAACAACTTAACTTTCACGTCTCCGGGTCGACAACTCATTAGCGATGTTCTGATGCTACATCAGGTGGACCATCGGTTTGAATGTTAGCTATAAAAAACAGTGGCTTACATCTCATCTCATGATGTATATCATCAATACCATAAGCATTTTCTTATCATATTTTTATGCAATTTAAATTAAATTTACCAGTTTGAACTAGGCCATGGTCGTTGCAGGAAACGGATAAGAATCGTCGTCTTTTATAAGGACGAAAAAAGTAAATACATGAATAAATAACATAATTAAGAAGATCAGTGACAAGTTGCAAATATCTATATTTAAACGAAGCGTTTGTTCATTGCAAAAGTTTTACTTCTTTTGAACAATACCTAAGATGTACCGTGTACCTTATTTTAGGTTTTAAAAAAAGAGTGAATAGGCTACTAACGGGCAAGCGAGCTCCATCTTCGGCCTCATCTTCGCTTACCACCAGGTGAGATTGAGGTCAATCGCAAATCCGTAATAATAAAAACAATAAAAAAAGGTACTAACGTACCTTACTTAGACCATATCAACTTAGAATCGCAAAATATTATAATAGTATTTTATGAATTACTTTTTGTCTTATTCTATGTTCATTTTCGGGAAAATCGGAGTGGTATCAAACACAAAAACAAACATCGGAATTTAAGAATGCAAATATTTAAAAAAATATTTACTGAGATACACATGCTAATCTGTTCCCCTAGCACGAACTATCCAATCAATCGTGGGGTTATCGTATCAAATGCGTCAAAAGCTTGTTGGTATGTAAAACTACAAACCTCGCATACCATGACGTTGCGCGATGTTCAAATTTACATTGGATTTACGTTTTCGCTCTCGATACGATGACGATACGCTTCCAATAGCTGTTCGTGCTTAGGCCTCTGATCTCAAATAGAGCAGAATTTCTACACATTCTATTTATTTAACACGTACCTATATAGATATTATCACAAAGACATAACAATGTTTGTCCTCGGTGGGAATCGATCCCACGTCCCGAGGCGTGATTGTCAGGGTATCTAACCTCCATGCCAACTGGCCCGTCACAGTATAAAGATAGATATTATTTTACGGTACATAATAATACTGTACCGTGTGATATTCTAGCTTAAATATAAGGTAGAGTTAATTGTATAAATATTGTTAATTTTCTTTGAAATAAAACGTGAACACTTTTTTTTTGTAATTTCACAAGCAATGTCGCAGGCTGAAGTATGTCTACAATAACAGCGCGGGATCGCTGATCTAATGAGACGTAATGTTCCTTTCATGTAAAGCCGAAACAATTTCACCGAAGCGGTACCTTTAATCAGATATCGGTTGTATTGAGGTTAAAAACGGAAAGCGTTTTAAGTGAAAACTGCAAATTAATTAAAGTATTAAATTTATTGTGTATGTTAAAATTATGCAGGAATGGTACTTATTGAAATCCAACTTATTAGCGAACGATTTTGGATGCCTGTTTAATTGGAAGATCTGCTATCAATTTTGTAGAGAATTTAGACTGTAATTTATAGATTTATTAAAATATGAATATTAATTGTTTTTGAACAGATAGTAAACGTGCAGACGGTTCACCTGGTAGGTGATCACTGGCACTTATAGATTATTACCACTATTAAGGCTATGGTCACTGTGAAAAAAAATGATAAAGCCTAATAGACAGGGATGGAACAGCCGGAAAACTGTCGTAGGTAATTAAAAACGGATTTTCCTTTCCTCTAGTAAGCTACGGACTACCCTACAGCCGTGATACGACTTTTTCCACGGTGTTTTCTTTTTTACAAAATTCAAAACCAATTTAGGCCGATAGACTTCGATTTAAAGACATTTATTACTCAAAGCACAAATTACAGTTCACATAGAGAGAAACTTAACCAAATTAACAATAGGTTCTAGTTTAAAATTACGACGTCAAGCCATTCAAGAAACTAAAAACTTAAGTTTCATTTAATAAATTAAAAAACCTAATTATAAATAAAATACGAAGCCGTGCACGCTAAACTTACATATGTGTCTAATATGTAGCCGCTAGTATCATGGGTACCATGGAGCATTTAGAGGACCTTTTATTTTAGCAAAATTTTCGGTTTTGTTTTATTAGTGTACATAATATAGTAACTAATGTAATTTTAAGGTGCTCTTGTATTTTTCTATGTATATATTTGTTTATGTTAGTAACTAAGTCCTTATTTTATATCTCATCAATTAATATGTTAACAAATTACAATTCCTTAGGCCTTATAAAAACCTAAGTTAAAGTTCCTAAAGCCTAAATTTTTTCCCTCAAGGTTTATAGAGATCGAACTCACTCCCTATCTAACTATCGTCACCATTAACATTTATTTATAATATAATACCAATAATTTGATACATAGTTTCTAAGTAAAGGTAGACGATTGAAATAGAATTACTAATTCTATAATAATATACATAAAAAAAGGTTTTCCGCGGTTTTACCCGCGTTGCCGAGGGATGTCACAATTTCCCAGGATAAAAAGTAGCCTATAAGTTATTCCAGGATATGCTCTATCTATGTGCCAAGTTTCACCTTAATCCGTTTGGTAGTTTTTAGAATTTTGAATGTTACCTATTTATTATATAAGTATTTTGTAATTGTTAAATATAAAATTGATATTATAAAATAGGCAAAAAGTCAGAATTGATAAAATGTATATAAAAAAAAAAATAATAAAACATAAAAAAAGAATGTAACCTTGCTGAGTTTCTTGCCGGTTCTTCTCAGTTGAAGGCTGATTCCGAACCGGTTGTAGCTTCAGTAACTTTAAATTTTACCTTCATAAGTGCCCTCCGAGGGCCTAAACTGAATAAATGGTTTTGAATTTTTATGTGCCAAGTTGCATCTAAATGCGTTTGGTAGTTTTTGCGTGAAAGAGGAACAAACAAACTACAAACTTTCGCATTTATAATATTAGTAGGATTTAGATTAAGTCCAACTATCATACTAAGTTGTAATTACGTTTTTTATTAAAATTATTTATCAACAAGTGCGTGCCCCTCGGTTTTACCCGCGTATTTATGATACAAATTGACTGATAACATTTGATACGCTTAGGTTACTTGAAGGGGAGGGCATAGGTACAACCAAAGTTACTTTTGCGATATTTCCTTAATTCTTATCCTACTATCCATCCTTATCGAACAGAGGGTTGATATTCTAATATAATATATAGTAATGGATAAGGAATATATGTATGCATGTGTAGTTAAGCAACTAAGGTTAAAGGATTTGTAATATTTCCTTAATTCTTATTGAACATGTACTGAGGGTCGATAATCTAATATCAACAACAATTATTATTTTTTTTTTTTTTTATTCCACTTGGGCCGACAAACAAGCAGACGGTCCACCTGATGGTAAGTGGTCACCGCCGCCTATGAACATTTGCAACACTAGGAGCATGGCCAACGCGTTGTCGACCCTGAGACGTGAAGTTGTTAAGTCTCATGTGCCTGTAATTTCACCGGCCCCCTTACCTTTCTAACCGAAACACAGTAATACAATTGCATTACTGCTTCACGGCGGAAATGGGTAAGGTGGTATTACTTCCCCGGACGGAATCTGCACTAAGAGCTCTACTACTACAAAATTTTATGATACTATAGTAATGGATAATTAGTTACAAAACTACACGTAAAGCCGAAAGGAGGTTAAATAGGGCCTTAGAACGAGTCTATTCACAATATTTAAGAACCGTAGTAACGCTGTATAACATACCCAAAAAAAAATAAAAAAACTGATTTTTAAAGATGAAAAAAAGAAAAACTATTAAAGTAAACAATTATTAGGTAAAATAGGTGCGTATGCCTTTTTGTAAAATAATCTGGTTCCCTGACATGACAGCTTGTTAGGGTTGTTGACTTTGATAATTAATTATATTTTTACATATGATACTTTACTATGTAACAACCTAGCAACATGTTTATAGTGATTTTGATTAAAACTGAGAGATGATAATGTAATTGTATTGTTATCTAAATTCCTTCTTAAAGTCTTACAAATTTACCCTTGTACCAAAATTTGAACCCCATTCAGTCAACTTTATTAACTTTTGTGCAAATACAAAAACAACTCTATTAGTCTGAATTAAGTTCTCATTTCTAAAGAGAACAAGTTACTTGATGCTTTAACTTCACTACTTACTAAGGTGTGTACGTATTGAAATTAGGTATCAACACGTTTGTAACATGTCCAACACTTTAGAAGTGGTTATAATTTTACAACCCTTTTATGGTTCACATCATGAAGTGTTATATAGATGTAATAGTTATTATAAAGGTTCAAAGTTATTTAAATAAAAAAGAATATTATTTTCATCAAGCATTATTTATTAGGTTTGGAGATCAAACGAAAGTCATCAGTCTAACATGCTAAAAGTAACTTATTTTCTACTTTAGTAATAACACAAAATATTAAATTGACATTTAAAGATAATTCATAAAAAAAATGATATAAACGAAAATCTTAACCTAGTCTTATATTAAAACTTAAACTTATTAGATTGGCACATTCGGCCTACACCGGAAAAATTAAAAACCAAATACATAGCTTTTAACAATTATACTAAACATACTTAATATCTAGAACTTAATATAACACAATAACATTTCAAACACAAAAGCATATTCATTTTGCGAATTTAACATGAATGGCACATCATAGAAATAAATCTCACAATTAACCTCTACTTATACTAAAATATATATATTTTCTTAAACTAATTAAAGCTTCAATTCACCTTCTATCCATTATAAACTCTGGTATCACAGACAAATATAAAACTCTCTTATAAAACTAATGGAAGACATTGGATTGAGAATACAAAATCAGCAGGCAGAATTATTATTGTTAAAGAAAATCAGACAGTTAAAGAGTGCAATTATTAATTACAGTGCAGTCGTTATTAAAGCTGTCTTACCAAAACTTGTGACAATTTATACTGTAATATTAATATCAAACTAATTTATGCAGAAGTGATACAACGCTTCGACCAAATACGGCAAAAATAACTAATTTAAATGTAATCACATGGGATGTGCAGTCGAGGAGTTGCATCAACATTCCGCATTACTAAGTCTAATGGAAGACATGGATTCGCGCCTACTATGGACACGCACTAAATCTACTATTGGAAGACACGATTTTGTTTAACTGCATTTAGTACCGAAAGTTAATTGTAACGAGAAAATTGGAAGACGAAGAATAAAGAATCCAAAAATAACTAATAACAAAGTTTACATACGAAGCAGTTGTTCATGGTGGCCTTGTAGCAGATCTCTCGAACTTCATTGGCCATGTTGTCACTATTCTCCGGATCTTCAGTTATCAATTCGAAGCGATTCGCGTTCACGATGTTCTGATTCTCAGCGTTGTCGTTGTCTTCGACCGGCACCGGTTTGACCGGGTCCACAGGGTAGAAGAACTCCGAAAATGGTACCAGAAGGGGTTCTTCAGGGTATGCAGTCTTTTGCGATGGTAGGTCAGTGCGTGGACCGGAGTTGGAGATGAGCTCTCCTAACTTCGACCAGCACTTGTTAAGATTAACCCGCGTAGAGGTCGTCACCTTCCGAGAAAGCCGCGGCTTTGAGCTCTGTAATAGAGGAGAAAAATCATAAGACACTAGTTTAAACACTTAGAAAACTTAGACCGTTATACACTCTGTACTACTTCCGAGTTAAAAAGTAGAATATGAAAATGATTCTTACCTGACGGCTTAGAAGCTTCGCCCAGGGCGACCGAGGTGACGAGACCTCCTTTTGCGGTGATTGTGTTTCATCCTTAGCCAAACACATTATGAACTATTTATTTACTACGAACTTAATCTAACGAATTACGACTACGTATTTACAGAAGTAATAGTAGAATAGAGAGCGACATGCGCGCACGGAGCGACAGAAGGGAATGATTGAATCAGGAAGGGCGGCGGGCCTTTTTATAGGAGAGCCCCTCTATAGCGCGGGCCGCGCGTGCTCCGGGAGCGGGGCGACGCGCGCGCAGCACGCGAGCGGTAGCGCGCGCCTTCGAACTGGTTTTTACGAAGAACTTCTACGAATAGGCTTTGACGTGCCGCGTCTTAGAGTAGATTGCGCTCATAAAGCTTTATTGATGACTAACTTGAAAAGATATGGGTGAAAGATCAAAATATATAGATTAAAATTTGATTTATTTTATTTTGTTGATAATAATAACCCACTGAGATGTTAGATTATGATTATGTAAATGATGTACGCACTGACATTGAAATAACAGTCTTTATACATTTTTAAATCCAGTTGCAACATAGCAATGCGTTCGAAAGTCTACATTACTTTTCACTTACAGTTTTTTAAAACTGTCCTATTTTATCTAAAACATGTTCTTGATTCCCATCCAAGACCCTTTTTAACGAATAGAATATAATACAAATGAACTTAACTCGTATGCAATTATGAAAGAGCATGCGGTTATCATTTTGCATAGATTCTGCCTGCCGTCAGTCCTTAGGCGATTCCTAGGAATAAACAGCACTATCTCAACGTTATGAATCACGGCTAGCCGGCTAGCAGCTGGCCATTGGATAGATAAGTTCCGCTGCAGATATATCATGGCACGCCCGTGTCGCTTCCTGCGATTAAATCGCCTGGTTGGTGCGCGGGCGCTCGCAAATCACGTACAACGCACTGATAAATCATTTCCCCCGGTCGCTTGAGCAAAGGATACTCGACGGTTAAATTATATTAATACTAGTTACACTTAGATAACATCTTAGTCGAGCATCGAGTAGCTTACAAATGAGCTGTATGTGTAACTAAGTATCAAAATTGGTTTTTCAATCTTTGATACCAACCTCTTTTTCTCATAGTAAGATCTTTTGTTTCTTGGTTAACCTATTTTACAGATAAAAAATAATTGATACAAAATGTCTCGTACAGATACTATATTTATTTATAAAGGTATCTAATGCAACAGGCCAGTAGGTTTGGTGGTTAGTGACCACGAAGGTCACGGGTTCGATTCCCACCCAGGACAAACATTTGTGTGCATGAACATGTCTGTTTCTGAGTCTGGGTGTAAATATCAATATATGCATGTATTTCGAAAAATAAAATAGTATGTTAGTTATCTGGTTTCCATAGTACAAGCTCTGATTAGTTTGGGATCAGATGGCCGCGTGTAAAAGAATGTCCCAGGATATTAAAAAAAAAAAAAATCTACATATTGAGTTGCCAGCTAATGTGCTACGATTTCGTAGCACTTTCGTAGAAGTAATTCCTGTTTACAATTTGATGTTGCCAGTAAACGAGTAAGTATGTACATTAATACCTTCTCAGTATAACAATGCTATTATGATTCCGATTAATATTCATGATAAAAATAGAATACATTTAAACACAGTACAAACTGGTTGCTGGTGTGTTTAAAATTTATGTAAGCGAAATTGAGTTTTATTGCTTTGAATTTTTGCATAGATAAACTAGATTTGTACATTTTATAGACATATATAACGCTTTTAATTTAATATCATAGTTATCACACTGACGCTATAAAACTTGTAATTTAACTTGTAGTTAACAAGCAGAAGGCCCACGTGGTAAGTGGTCACCGCAGCTAATGGACATTTGCAACAGGGGCATCGCCAATGCGTTGTCGACCCTAAGACTTGAAGTTGTTAAGTCTCATGTGCCTGTAATTTCACCGGCTCCCTTACCTTTCTAACCGAAACACAGTAATACAAGTGCACTACTGCTTCACGGCAGAAATGGGTAAGGTAGTAGTACTTCCCCTGACGAACACTGCACTAAGAGCTCTACTACTCTATACATCTAAATCTAATAAAATTAAAGTAACTAATCACTGACAAAAAGAATGATTTTTAACATATTTCTGTATAACTATAGTTACGTATATAATACAAATTACTAGTTTTAAATATACGTGTTCATATTGTCCATGCTCACTATTTTGTCCTGGATGAATAAATAAAAAGAAAAAAATACGAATTTACAACTTTCAACTCATTACCATATTAAATAAAACAATTTGGTAGTCGAAAATAATATCATATTACAATATTACGTAATAAAAAATAACTGTCCAGTTTTAATTTGCAATAATTGTAAACTGATATTCTGAAAAGACATGAATATTATTGTCATTAATGTATGGTATGTACATTTATTTATTTATTTTTTACAAACATATGGATAGAAGATAACTGCCTCTCAAGTACAGATGCTGGAATACACCGGTAGGTGATTGGTGACAAAATAGATTATCGAAAGAGAATTGTTAGAGTCTGACCATTCATAAGTGCCTGTGAAGGCCTATTTGAATAAATTTTTCATTTCATTTCGAAATTAATACATCAAAACCATTTATTTAGTTTAGCCCCGCGAAGGGCCCTTGTCTTTGAAATCACTGAAGCTACCACCAGTTTGGAAGACAGCCTTCAACTGAGAAGAGCCGGCAAGAAAAAAAGGTTACAATTTTTTTTAATAGTTTTGTTACATTTGGACACCGTGCTGTGGTTACGATATTGTTCTTCGCCGAAGACTCAAGATCATTGGCAGATTTGAATCCATGACCTTCGCCGTGGAATTCAAGTATCATCGTCCTGAAACCAAAACCACTTAGGTATAGTTTGTCCAAATTCCTAAAACCTGATGTTGTTGAAAAATTAACCTTTTTGTTCTATGATAAGGTGGATTTGCATTTGTACGTAGAATTCCTGAAATTAGATCAATATTTGAACCTTATTGTAAGAATTATAAAGTGTGTTTTTCTATGAAATTTGATTCACACTATGTAAATTAGATAGCCTTAATCTTCCCGATGGAACTTTGTCAATGGTTCTCCAAATTTAAACCACCATTTATAATCCAGTCTCGAAAAATATTGTAATTTAAGTATAGTTAATATATTTCATCAATAATAGTTAATATTATGCAAATCAATTTAATTAAAAAACATTTTTATAATCAGATAGTTTTGAAAAGTGAATAAACAAAATTATGAACAAGGCGTTTTATTAACGTTCATTAAAAGAAATCAACAATTTAAAGACAAATACCAACATTTTGATTATTGTTTTAATTTAAAATTCAGATTTTGATTAAATCTTCAAAAGTACCAACTTAAATCGTTAGTAGGTATGATATAATGAAACCAACCATTTAAAGACGAAAATTCTATTTATTATTTTTAATTTAGGTTTTAGACGTTTGTTAAATTTATGGTGTATATAAAAATACCTATTAAAATCATTATAGTTCTTACTATAAGATAATGAGATCTACATTTTTCGAAGCAAATGTTTTTATGTTTGCCCTCAATCAATCTTGAATGGCTAAATGTAGTTCGATAAAACTTGACAAATAATAAATAAATACCATATCGTGGGACATTCTTTACACACGGCCATCTGATCCCAAACTAAGCAGAGCTTGTACTATGGAAATCAGATAACTGATATACTACTTTTTAATTTTCCTAAATACATATTTACACCCAGGCACAGAAGAAACAGACATGTTCATGCACACAAATGTTTGTCCTGGATGGGAATGATGACCTGCGACTTGGCAGTCAGGGTCGCTAACCACCAAGCCAACTGGCCTGTCATACTAGATCATAGATAGAATGGATTTGGATTAACACATGCACGGAAGCTAGTAAGTTTTTTTTCTCTTAAAGAAAGCTATACTATTCCCGCGTGACATACGAGTAGACTATGTTACAGTTCCAAGGTGCATTAAATGCCTAAAGAACGCGAACGAAGCCGCGGTACGCTAGCTAGTATATAATAAACAAATAACCATGAATAAATATTCAATTACTTCAAACAAGGTTACAAAACTACTTTGTTAATATTTTCTTATTGGAAAAATATATAACGTGAAAGTTGCATTTAGTTTCAATTTATGGTTACCTTTTAACAAAGCTATCTTAAAAGGTGTGTTTTTATACTTCAATAATAAGCCTACAAGACATTCAAAGTGGAAAAGTATCACCTTACATATTTAAATGATAAGATCGAATATTGTCACCGTATCGTAAAAAGCTAGTTCATACAATAAACATATCTTAAGTCGTAGACAGTTCAGAGCTTTTAACTAGTGATGTTCTGATGTCGATACCAATTTAATTTCAGTTTTATATTTGTATTTGTATACTGGAACTAATAATATTAATTCGTTAATACACCTATGAGTGAACCTCCCCATGTCACGGAGCATCATCATCTTATTTTGGATTTCTAGTGAGATTAACCTCCTTTACCCTTATCTAGCAATCCAGCATTCAGCATGTTAGTCCGTATGTTTCAATAGTGTCGATATTTTCTACAATTAATCTTTATATCGATATATTTTAGGTAGCAGTGCGAATAGAGACATCTCTACTTGTACATACATAAATTGTCCCACCGCGCGTAAAGTTAAATATTTATGCCAATTGATAAAACCAGTTTATTCAATAAATTCATGATAAGTAACCGTTAAGTTTTAAATGCGTAATTGCATACTCGGTATATTCTAATTGGTTTCAGTTTAAATTCAATTGAACGGATGCTATTATTAATTTTATGTTTGTATCGCTGTGACGCTTTTTCCAAAAAAAAACCTATCAATTTAAAAAAACAAAGGTTTGCCGGCAGTAGTGAAAACTTTAACATTAACGTTGTGCATTTTTACCGTCTTACGAATTTTCGATCAGCCCCCTTATTCAGCTAATGCATACTTCGTCGGCAAGCCGCTTCACGGAGGCCTCGGAGAACTTATGTCTCACGTGATTAGTAGTATTAGCGTAGTTAGCGAAAGAGCCAGAGCACGGAGGCCGCCGCGAAACATCCTCGAGCTAGTGTCATTTTCCTTACAGAATAGAGCCCCTGGTCACGTGTCCTGACGCAAGTTTAACATTTTATAACCATCCCAAGAAAAGTGCTCATCGCCGCTAAAGAAGTTATTCAATAGAACAATATTTCAACACGTTGGTTCTCATTAATAATTTTTCTGGAAAATACATTTTTTTTTAATTCAAATCCATTGAGAAGGGCAACTCAGTATCAAGTGTACTTCCTTTGCAAAATCAACAGTCAAAGTTCATTGGAGTAGGTACATATGTGCGTTATTTTCTTAATTGTAGTCTTGCTAAAAATACATTCTTTAAATTGATGACGTGTTTAATAATTGTCATCATCTGGCTTTTATCGCAATTAGTTTCCTTAGAAGTCTTGGGAATTAATTGAAATAAAGTCAAACAAAAGTTCAAAGGTAACCTCCGAAGTAGGGTTCGGAGGACTTAAATTGGATCTAAATTTATTCTCATTAGAATCCTTTTTGACTATTTTAAATTGACTCTATCTTATTAGAACTTATTTGGGAAAACCTAATCTATCTATCTTCTTCTTCTATTATAAGCAAACTAGGGCTCCTTTGACGCAACATGCGATGAGACTGCTACCATTCGACGCGGATTTTTTCTTAGATGATTATAGGCTAGGTATATATTATATCGATAAACGCGAGTGAAACCGCGGGGGACAGGTAGTAAATATATATATGTATATAAGTACATTATTAGGTATATTACCATTATAAGTAGAAATATAACACTATGACCCATAGCATGACCTAAAATCGATCTTCAAAACTCGTCAGTAATTAATACCAACTGCTACCAAACCTGTAATACTTGAGAGGTAATTATGAACCAGCTCATCAGTTCCGAGCATCAAACCGATATCACCCGATATACCATCGGACGGGAGTGATAGTAACCGATATTCTTACTGATGAATTTTTACACATAATACTTTCATTAAAAGAAAAAAACTTCAACCACAACCCGACCACGTGCAGCCTTTGGTTTTGAAAAAAGAATATAAAATCCACACTTTTTGCCCCGTCTCCACAGTAGATAGGGTTACAAATAGAACTTTGTATTCGGTACGTAACGCAAACCATACTTGGTGTATAAATATGTGCTGTGTGTGTGTGCGTGGAGTGACTTGTGTTATACACACGAATGGAACGGTCCATGTAGTTTAGATTTAGGGGAGCATGGGGCGGACAATTAAAGTAGTGTGAAACAATATCCTAATTTGATGTATTTTGAGATATGGGAATATTACCGAAAGTGGTTAATATCTTTTTAACCGACTTCTAAAA
The DNA here is from genome assembly GCA_907165245.1 of Habrosyne pyritoides. Taxonomy (NCBI): domain Eukaryota; kingdom Metazoa; phylum Arthropoda; class Insecta; order Lepidoptera; family Drepanidae; genus Habrosyne; species Habrosyne pyritoides. Next base: position 4,354,571 of record OU015600.1, on the reverse strand, counting down.
AGGAGGAGGTTCTCAATTCGTCAGTTCTTTTTTTTTTATGTTCGTTACCTCATAACTTTCGACAGGGCGAAGCGATTTTTTATTGAGGTGTAAATAAATGTATTTAAATTAATAACAATTGTTGTAAATTATAATAATAATAGCAAATCAAAGAAAGCAAGAAACATCGTTAAAACTCGTACATAAAATAATATATGAATAACATAAATTAGATATAAAACAATTTTTATGACGGCATTTAAAATAAACTTCCCAAGCCCAAAGTCACAAACGAAAACATTTGCATGTTGATAATAACTAAAAGAGGCAGTAAAACGAAATCAATAATCACCTATTGTCCCGTCTGTGACGTGACGTGTCATATATTGGTTAAATAATTATTTTTATTCAAACAGAGAAGAGGCAGGCGTCTATAAAACAATCACGTGGGTAGATAAGTGGCCGTAAGCACGCCACGCGTCCCGATTTGTGACAATGCTTGCATTCCGACGCAGCCCAGCCGCAGCGGACAACTATGCGGGATGTGGGTAAGCATTGTTATTAATACGTTACTGACAGTTTTGGTAAGCTAGTCTTTTACAAAAAGTTCTACTTATAGGATGTGGGTTAGGTGCTTGTGTGCCTAATTGAAAAGCATTTTTTTAAATGATGTCTATTTATACGTATATTCACAATTTGTTTAATGTAGCTTAAATTAAGGACTATAGTATTTTCATAAATTAAACATAGTAAACAGATTTCACTAAATAAGACAATTTTACAGTGGGCTAAAAATCCTAGGCTTACTTGAGTTTTGGAAACAATGATTTTCTGAATAAAATATTGTTACAAGTATATTATAATTGGTGCACAGTGCACATTCACCGTGATGCAAAGTATTAATGGAGAAATTAAATTAAAAATTCCTCATAAATGAATATTAATTTCTGCTATAAAAAAATAACTGCTGCAGGTTATCATTCATCATGAGCAGTGATTAATATTCATTTATTATTATTCAAATAGTTATTTGTCCTTAAAATACATTAAAAAAGCCTAATGCACTATTTCAAATAAGGTTTAGGCTATTCACAAAAAGTTAGTATTATAAGTCTATCCGCCACAAATCATGTACGACAGGCGATCATATTAGTTAGGGCGATCATGAACACACGCGGCGACTGTTCCGTCGCGCGCCGCTCATTTAGATGTGTCGCCCATTGTCACTGAAGGGCCACTATGCCCATCGCCCGTCATTTGTATGCATACCTACTGCTGATAACGTCGATAATCTACGCTTATAAATGAGCATTGACGTTCAATAATATTATTTATATAACGGACTTTAAATACTTAGAAATGGTTAATTGTATTGAAGTAGGTTGGTTGTTATTTTATAGATGTGGCCTTTTTTTAATAAAATTAAGAAATGCGTTCTGAAAAATCTTAGCGTAGTTAATTGGTCGTATGTTTAAATATATAAAAAACATTTTAAGTGTTGCAGAGCTCTTAGTGCAGAGTTCGTCCGGCCACCTTACCCATTTCCGCCGTGAAGCAGTAGTGCACTTGTATCACTGTGTTTCGGTTAGAAAGGGGCCGGTGAAATTACAGGCATATGAGACTTAACAACTTCACCTCTCAGGGTCGACAACGCATTTGCGATGCCCCTGGGGTTACAAATGTCCATTAGCGGCGGTGACCACTTACGATTAGGTGGACCGTGTGATTATTTGTCGGCCCAAGTATAAAAAAATCCATCTATGGCCTAGATGTAGTTATGGATATAACATACTGTTGAAAGAATCATAAAGAGACGTCGATGTAAAATTATGATTGTCCAACCATGTAATAACAATCCATTAAGATCCATATTTAATACTCCGACACTCTGATACAGTATTAAACAGTGCGGGTACTTATTATACGCATGAATTAAACAACATAGTTCCAGGAGCAAAAGAAAAAGGAACGCGACTAGACCTTATCACAAAGTTAACACAGGCGAATAAATCAAACGCCACACCAACGGGCCACCTGTTAAACACATAAGCGCGGACAAACGTAGGGCATAACGTAAACAGCCCTTCTACGGGTACTTAGTTGAATAAATCGTGTAATCGGTGAGTGCGGCCGTGTATGTGACGCACACAGGGAGAGCACGCGTAGAGGCGCGCGCGCACACACGCGCCCTCGCGCCTTCTAATCGGCGCTTTCCTTCGCGTGGCAGGCGTGTGTGTAGCATCCCCGTTAAGGGGCGCAGGTGTGGCATGGTGAATGACGCGGCCGTGGGAACCCGCCACAACCCTGAGTTCCCATGCCCACCGACACCTGCCACCTGTCTTACTACGCATAATTCGCGTTCGTAAATGAACGGTAGTGACCACGTGTGCCCAGCTTTTTTCCACATCTCGTCGCGGACGCGGAAGACCGGTGCCCAATTAATTTTATCTTAATGATACCGGAGATGCGAGGAGCAGGGGGTTGGCGATGGTGATTTTTCGAAGTTAATCGATTGTGGGCGCCTCATAAAAACTCATTTGTTGTGTCCGAAATTTTTGTAGTTGATAATGAGCGAAAAGTCATTTATAAAATAAAATATTTAATACTGTACAGTACTGATTTCTTCAATTGTTAACTAACTATTTCCCATTTATAAAATGTTAAAAAAAATCGGTTTCATTCACCTTTAAATAAATACTTCCACAGATAACAATAATGTATGTGTGTATTCCTAATTAAATACATTACCCTAATGTACAGACCAATATTTCACCCCTGGTTAAAAGCCGTTACACAATTCAACGGATTGTTCGATAGCAATCGCTTGACCTTTGTAAGGGCGCACACTTTTTCCGGTATGTACCTGTTACCTGTTCCGGGCACTTGTTCCGGACCGGTAGTGATGTTCCGCCTCGTGCCGTATGTGACCGTTGCCACCCCTGTGCCATTATAAGATTATGGCAGTAATCGGTAATTCTATCATATGAATAATAATAATATAACGATTTTTTTTCTGTTGAGAAGTAGTTGATAGATTGAAGGAAGTTTTCAAAAATATTAAGTAATCTGTCTTTAAGAATCTTTACTGAAATTTGTTTTTCAATACGGACAGAAAGAACATGGGAATTAACCATTACAGTTAATATAAAAAAAAAACACCGTTAATAATATTCGAAGAATTCCGTCAAATCAGAAGAAAGTTCGAAAAAAACCTATCGAAATCTGACGCAAATTGATAGGTGCTCACCACGCCTCGGGTGAAAAAACAGCGTAATTTCTTCAATCAATAGTTTCTCGCGCCCGAGGCGAAGTGACATTTCCCTGGATCGGTAATAACGCGAACGTGTTCCCTTTTTAAACATAATTATCTGCTGGGCGTAGCAGTTAAGGACCTTGTGCCTGCGGGCGACAATCATCAGTTCGCCTGTCATACTTACTGCATTTACTTCAGCTACTGGACACGAAAAAAAAACAAGCTCACGTATTCACGTTTCGTACTTTTTATCCGCTACTTATCAAAAAATGTCTTTGGTTTAAACGAGTTTGCGATTTTGTATTCATGTTTTCTGCAGTGAGGGGTTGACTGTCGAGATAAAAAGTAATGGTAATTCGTGTTAGTGAAATGTTAACATCAATATGGCGATTATATACATTGTATTATTGATTCCGCATAATAAGTGCGTTTGTCACACAAGTGGAGTGAAACGTTACCACCATTTTGTATTTTATTTTGTTTACGTAAAACTGTCTGAATATACATACGTAATAAGGTACTTATTGAATTGTATCTCCTGGACTCTCGTTGCTGTAATTAGAATAAATCAAACTCATAGAAGTCTATTTCCATTCTATACCTTTTAGATATTATAATATCCTACTAATATTATTAATGTGAAAATTTGTGAGGATGTATGGTTTTTTTCTGTTGTTGAGACTTACCACATAGATATGCATGCCTGAGAATAGCATATGGGGTATTTATTATTTACGGGAAAATGTAATCCCTCGGGAACGCGAATGAACCCGTGGGGGTCAGCTAATTACAAATAATTTTGTATTTTATAGAAATACTAGCTCTCCCCCGCGGTTTTACCCGAGTTTCCGAGGGATATCACATTTTCCCGGGTTAAAATGTAGCTTATACATATGTTATTTTAGGATATGCTCTATCTATGTGCCAAGTTTCATCCATATCCGTTTAGTAGTGTTTGTGTGAAAGAGTAACAAACATACTTACATACAAATCTTTCTTCTTTATAATATTAGTATAGATATCTAAGTATAATATCTATTTTACAGAAATAACGACCTCTTACATAACTGAAAGGGGTTTTGTTTTTCCTTTGCATGGACTTATTTAAATTGAACATCGTTTAATCTAAACAAAAACAACTTTCCACTTGGTGTATATTTAATTCATAGTTTTGTAAGGTTGGATTTTTTTTTGTATTTACTTCGATACGGAGACCACGGCTCGGTAAACGTAGGGCGCCCTCCAGCTAGATGAAGCGATTATATCCGCAACCTGGCTGGCAGCGGTTGGAAACAAAGAGCTGAAGATATAGCTCAGTGGCATGCCATAAGTGATGCCTATGTCCAGCAGTGGACAGTGATAGCCTGATGATGATGACTGGAATACGAAAAAAATAGATAACCTAAATAACTATGAACTCAGAAATAGTGATGTTGAATGCCGCGTTGATATTCATGGGTTACAAAACTTTTGGGAGAAATCATTAAAGGGTGGTCTGCCTGATGTGTGAATGTGCACGGTCGCTCAATATGCTTATCACCTTTGCCCACATCACCACTTACCAGGATGTGGGGAAGCTCTTTACTCTGTGGTACGTAACCATGGGATTCCAATAGATAAAAAAAATCTATGACTGCTTTTTTTTCAAGTTGTTTCAATATTTTTTTCACACGTAAAAACTACTTTAAGTTAGCGTAAAACTACTTGAAGTTGGCTTATTAACATTATATTATACAAGCTGTCCCCCGCGGTTTCACCCGCGTTCCCGAGGGATGTAATATTTTCCCGGCACTAAAGTGGTATGCTATGTGTTATTCCAGGGCATTTTCTATATATTTGCTAAGTTTCATCCAAATCCGTTTGGTAGTTTTTCGTGAAAGAGTAACAAACAACCATACATACTTTTGCATTTATAATATTAGTAGGTTTTTAATGTAACTAAATATGCAGTATTAACAAACAGCAGAAGATCTGCAATTAATTTACGGAATCCTAAGAAGTGGTAATATTTTATTTTCGTACTTTAATATCCAATAGTGGAGAAAAATTAACTAGCAACCATTCATTACGACTATTTATGCTGGCGGAGTGTTATTTCGAACACTTGTACTTATTGTGCGAGGGCAGTCAGTAATGAAGGCGCATAAATAGGGTCATTATTTAATATTTTTTTAAATCTTACGTTTCTCAGAAGTACTCAGAAATAGCAATATGCCCGTGGTTATAGTTAATGACAGCAGATATTAGTTACAATGTTGGTAATAATATTGAGTTGTTTTGAGCCATTTTTTACCGATTTCATAAAAGGATGTATGTATTTTTTTCTAGTATGGAATGTTTTAGTTTTTTTACATAATATACATTGAATTTATAACAGAAATGATGACAGCATTTCTAATATCACAAAGTATTACTAAAATTATGTCCGTTAAAATAGTGGTGTGTAAAATAATGTCTCACATTTTTATATTTTATTTATCTGTTGGAAGTTGTCAAAATTAAAAAAAAATCAAAATCATTTATTCAGTTTAGACCCTCGGAAGGCACTTGTTCAATTATAAAGGTCAAATTTAAAGTTACTGAAGCTACAACTTGTAGTAACTTGTCTTAATCCATTTTAATGTATCATTAACCGCTTCTATTTAAATCTAGGTGTTCTAGGCATGCGTTGCAATGATTTGAATTCAAACAAAAATATTATTTCCACTTTTTTTTAAATTACCAAATTCTCAAATTTTTCATTAACTAAAAATCTTATTTGAACAATTACGGACATTCTACAAACATCAAAAAATATATAAAATAAATAGGATATAAATAATGTACATATAATATGTATGAGAAATCATGATTTGGAGTTGTTTTTCCTAAATATTTATCAGAATAGAACATTTCTAATATCATTTCCTTATCGTTGGATTAATTCTTGTTTGGTTTTTATTTTCTTCTGACACCATTCAGTCAGAAGAAAATTTACTACGATACGTTCGAATATATTATGCTATTAGTACTGTGCAAATATCCGGTTTCACTGTCATACCGATGGGTTCTTAAATTAATTAATATATTTAATGTTTTCATTGGTATCGTAATACATAATTCCTTAATTCTTTATATTGACAGACCAGTTGGCTTGCTGGTTAGCGCTCTGACTGCCAAACCAAAGGTCGTGGGTTCGATTCCCACCCAGGACAAACTTTTGTGTGCATGAACATGTCTGTTTGTTCTGTGTCTGGGTGTAAATATATACATAAGTATGTATTTAGAAAAACAAAAGTAGTATATGTAGTATATCAGTTATCTGGTTTCCATAATACATCTCTGCTTAGTTTGGGACCAGATGGCCGTGTGTAAAGAATGTCCCAGGATAATTATATTGTGATTCGATTTGATTGGATTTTTTGTACATGGTATATGTCTATCATTGAGGACCTGTAAATAGCTAACCTATTTTTTAAGATGATTTTTGTACTATTTTGTAAGTTATTGGTACCATTACTAAAAAATAAAAAAATTATAGTCTGTCTAATATAAGAAGTCCCATTTGACCTTTATAAAAGATATTGTAAGAACAACTCTTTAAATTCATCATAAGGTTGGACCATTGAAATCATAATGCGATTTACTATTTGATCAATAGATGATCCTTATTTCAAAAGGAGTTCACTTTTCTATGACATATGACAAATGGGACTTCTTCTACGAATCTTGGACGGGCTTGATGGTTAGAGACCCTGACTGCCAAGCCGCGGGTCGTGGGTTCAATTCACCCTGGTCTGGGTGTAATAATCGTGTAATGTGTAGTAATCGTAGTATATCAGTTATCTGATTTCCATAGTACAAGCTCTGCTTAGTTTGGGACCAGATGGCCGTGTGTAAAAGAATGTCTCAGGATTTTATTATTATTATATTGGGTAGGGTCCTAGTGAGGTTTTAGACCACCTTCCTATTTTTATGGTACATAGGTATATTGAAAATTTCAGAATATTATCTTTTAATACTGGTATAGTAGAAACGTGAAAAATAAATACACGTGATATGTTATTATTCCCCCCCCCTGTTTCGAGTCTTACGTGATGAATGGACGATCCCTCAGGTATGAAAATATTATTTTCGGTCAGCCTGTTCATGCCTTACCATTTTGGGGTTATGTATTTACTTGGAAATCATAAATTGGTGCTTTTGACGTTTATGATGTCGCGTATTGCACTTATTTGGTCGGTAATTTTGTCCGTTAAATGGTTTTTTAAAGAAACTTACCATTTTAAATTATAGTGAATTTAATACAATGTTTCACTTATAATTTTAAATTGTTGTGATCATATAAACCCTTTTAGTTGACATTTTTATTTATAGTTTGTATATTTTTACTGACCTTATCTTGGTTTCCGTATTCAAAGGACTACGGAACCATATTACTAAGACTTCACTGTCCATCCGTCCGTCCGCCTACCGTCCATCCACCTGTCTGTCAGCGGACTGTATGTCATGAACCATAAATAATAGGTAGTCTGTTAAAATTTGTGTGTTCGCACAGTGTATACATTTAATAATGATAAAGTAAAGTAAAAAAATAATTTGTGTTGTTTCGGCGTTTTGTTACATATTGTACAGAACCCTTTGTGTGCAAGTCTGATTCGTACTTGGCCGTTTTTTAATATTTATTTTATTTTGTCAATAATTTCTACGAGTACAACCAATTATTTCATGTTGTTCTGCTTCTTTATTCAGCTAATACAAACTTCGTCGGCTAGCCGCTTCACGGAGGCCTCGGAGAGCTTATCACTCACGTGATTAGTAGTATTAGCGTCGTTAGCGAAAGAGACAGAGTACGGAGGCCGAATAGAAAAATACAGAATCGAGCCCCTGCTTCTATATCTACCGTCCTCGATACAATTTTGGTATCCCTATAAATGGGTAAAGTCTTCGGGCCCTTAATTTTTATTCGCTGTGGGGATTTTCGGTAAATCTATAATAATTTTGATACAAAATCTATTATTTTTTTCCGGATCATGTTGCATCAATCAATTATTAATGAACCTTCTGGAAAGCGTACTCTAATTTTTATCGGTTTCTGTCAACAATTTCTAATTAGATATCATTTTTGTAGTTATAGCCCAATGTCATGGCATTTCCTACAAATGACTATGGTGACATACTCTGACGTTGTTGATGGATAGCTCTTTAAAAAGAGGAAACAATTATAATTTACATAATTTATTGGCCAGTTCCTTCGTGGTTATTTAGGCTGTTTTATTTTAACCTTTTGAACACCACGCCGGTAATGGCATCTCCAAGTCCTGTACGCCAAGCCCGAAATCGATATATATACCTGAATCAAAAAATCATAAAAATGTAATAATTTTTTATGATTATTTTGTAATTTGTATCCTATTTATTGACAAGTACAGACGATAATTGCGCACAAGGCACGCTTGCGCATATCTAGCCAACATTTGGCGTTCAAATCTATACTAATACTAATAATATTATAAAGAGGAAAGATTTGTATATAAGTATGTTTGTTACTCTTTCACGCCAAAACTACTAAACGGATATGAATGAAACTTAGCACATAGTTAGAGCATATCCTGGAATGACACATAGGCTAATTTTAATCCCGGGGAACGCGGGTAAAACCGCGGGGGGCAGCTATGTTTAATAAAGTCTTAAATGGGGATATCTGGAAATCATGCATCTAATCAATCAAAGAGATAATATACCCTTTTCATCGGACAAATTATCTCTTTGTAACATTCTAATAGCGGCTTCATATCGATTGGATAGCGATGTCCTTATTTGTTACAGAGAGAACTCTTATGAATTATACATTGGCGTACTACTGATTTCTTGCTTAGATTTGTAAATACTCTCTGTTTTACTCGAAATCGATATTGCTTCGACATAGTTTTATGGTTTAGAGTTATGTCAAATAGACATTAAGTCAAATAAGCTTATATACATGTGTATATAGGTACTACGTCGTCGAAACCTTCAATAATCTTCATATGCATCCAGATCATCAGATTTCTATATAGCTTCATTATCTACGTAGCAAACCCTACAATCTGTTATTCGTACAACCTTCGACTATATTGTTAATAACAAGTAAGTATATACCTTTAAAGTCGAAAATATTTGTATAAATAAACGGCGCAATTTTTCACTTATCGTGTTGCAAATCAATAAACAAATATAACAGCCGTAATATTAACATTTATCGGCTTCAGAAAAAACTTAAATGTGCATTGTGTACCTACACCTATATTTATGAGAGTACGTGCTAGATATAGATCGCTCACAAAATCATTTTTTCTGTTTATAAAATGTATGCACCCACTCCATATTCCTACAAAGTAACAGAACGGTAAAGGTTACGCGTCAACTTAAACGACCACACTTCATTTAAGGGAACCAATTAAGGGTGACTCAATAATTTAACTAAAATAAAACACCAAACGTTCGAGTTGCTCAAAAACGTCGCAAAAAAATACGTTGTCGTCTGATAACTGAGCCGCACCAAAAAAGTAAGCAGTATCATTAAGCACACAAAATATGTTTTCCATTTACACAGACGCTTCGAGGCGGTTATAATTTTGTATACGCTGAGTGTTTACTCAGTAAGAAGTGCTTCGGATCGGTAACACCTGCCGCGTTTTCCCACGACGGCGTTCGGCGATCTTCGGCTAAACTCGGGCGCGGTCGGGTGCGCAGAAGTCTTCGTTTTTACATACAAAGTGATAGAGGTATGTGTGTGCCCTTATCTGAACTGTCACGCCGAGTCACGCGTCAAATCTGTATGGTAGGGCCCTAATGCTATTTAAGTACGCGGCTGGCACGTTCATGAATATTAATTGTTGTATGTGAATGTTTTATTTGGAAGTATTTGTATATTATGCTTCGATGGTCGTTTGATTACAACTAAACGTTTAGGATTGACTAAATAAAATATACAGTTTATTATTGGGCCTTTTTTTGTACCGCTAGATATACTTTGTAAAACCAGTGTGACATACAAAGTACACAACTGACACATACATATTATTATATTAATTCAACTGTTATAAAAATATCATTGTTACCATACTTTATTGAAGCTTAAAAAATATTAAAACATTCGCCATAAGAAAATAAACTGTCCACAGAGTCAAACTCTTGAAAAGGATATATCAATAAAAAAATAATGGGTATAATGGGATATATTTATATTGCTTATCCGTTATGATAAAAAAAAGAAACTGAATAGCGTCAGCGTACAGCTAAGAGCAAAAATAGTAAAAGTGTCAATCTATAATAAAAATAAAAGAATTGTTGTCGCGAGACCAGTCTGGCGAGTTGGTACGTTTATAGTAAAGTACAATATTGTGGCAAATAAACAAAACAAATAATTGAAACTGTATCCACCGTTGCATGTACCGGTGGACTAGGTTTACCATAAGTGTATGCTAAAGATGCTTCATGTTTATCGTGTACTAGTATTTTGTTACACATTAAAATTATACGCAATTATTCTTATACGAAAACGTTTTAAGTGTAGGGAACAGTTACAACTTTATTAGTTTGAAGTTGATCATTACTGTTAGACGTAGGAAATATAAAAAATACCCGTTTGAATGGCAATTATAGTTATAGAAAAATACCTTTTAATTTAGGTACTTATAGATGTAAAAAGTCAGGAAAAGTTAGTTTTAAGTTGATGATTACTAATATAAAATATAATAAATGATTAAAAAATCGTTATTATTTAGGTAAAAAAATTAAAAGTCTGTAACTTGACATATACCTGCCGACCTATATGATTGATGATGACATTATGATAAAACAAAATACTATATATTTATATATTATATAAAAAAATACTGTTAAATGTAGGTGTAAAAATCCTGTTTGGTAGACAATTATAATGACACAAAAACGACCTTGTTATTTAAATACTCATAAAACGTAAAATATTTGTAACTCGGCATATACCGAGGTATAAGGTCTTATGTTAAGATATTTAAATATTTTTTTCCGATAATTGGTAACCCTAAACTAGATGGTTCAATATTGATGCGAACTATCGTAAAAGTTGTGGAGTGGCCCTTTAGGCCATGAATACATAACACTATAATTAAATGAAACACATACACGTACTGTTCGGATCATAATGATATATATTCTAGATCCAAATTCATGTAGGGCCAAGATAAATGTACAAAAATAGGACAGTGTCCTACGGCTGTTATTTGCATATATTTTTTATATGCTGGCAATACTTCACTTTAGGTTTAAATTTGGAATTATAATGTGTAATTTTATCTGAAGTTAATACACGCCATGGTCGTTATGATAAATTCGTTCAAGGAGTTATATTCTTTATCATCACTATATTTAGGTTCGATGAAATAAATATGTGGTGAAGTTGTAATATAAATAATTGACCATTTTATCATCAAGCTTAAGGGGGTCCTAACAGGTTAATTGTTGATTGACTTATTCGTTTTAGAGTATCATCTGAGAAGGTCTGAAAAAAAAGCTTATGATATTAAAAACTATTGATCATTCATCGTTTATATTTTTATATATTTATACGAAAACGATGATAAACGCCATATTGTAATTTCTCATAAAATATATGGCATTCAATATATTCAAATTATTGAGGTTAGCAAAGCGAGAAATAAAATTATGATAAAAAAGTAAAACAAATTATTTTATTATTTGAATTTAAATTTATATGGGTAAGTAAAAAGTTTTTGTTTTCCTGAAACCTAATTACGTATGCAAAATAAAAAAATACCTACGAATGTAGCTAAACGTTGTGAAATAAAAATTTAATTAATAAAATAAATAAAAATCCCCTTTCAGTAATATCAAAGTGCGCTAATTAAAAATCAATATCAAGAAGTGCAAAAAAATAATGCCGTCATATCATGTGCGGTGCGGCGTGCAGTTTCCCTCCAGTGAGTGCCACCTGCCTATATCTCCCACGGTATGACTCCGCTTTTGCGAATTTTTTACCTTTTTTAACCCAACTTTTTTGCATTTTAACCAACCACTTTCCTTCCAATTTTGCAATTTTCGAACGCTACACACCTCGTTTTTCATTTTATGGTGTGGCACTTTTATGACAGCGAGTTAAGGTTTTGTTTTTCGCTAATGCTGTTTTTGTTGATTTATTTTGATGGGATGGTTGCATGTTGAGTGTGAGTTATTTATTGATGACATTAATTTGATTTTAATTATGTGAATTTTTAACTCTATTAAAAATATTTATCTGTTTTAATGAGTAATACCTAATTATAGGAAATGTATAATATTTTAAATATAAAATATACACACAACAAAATAAGGTTGCATTCAAATGGTCAAATTCAAAAGCTGTAATAAATTTTTTTTTTGTTCTTTAATTTAAAATATTTTTTTTTGTTCGTTTTAGCTCAAATGGTGCGTTCTTTTACGAGATAGCCTTATTAAAATAACCTTTTTTTAACCATATAATATTTTAAGTTTTCTATGTGAACGCAAACTATATGATGAGCTGATTGGGTAGGAAAGTTCTTGAAGTTTATAATATTTGGAGATTGTACCTAGGAATCGATATCAAAAAAAGTACCTTGACAACCTAATAAAATTGCAAAAAAAATACCCAAAACTTATTTAAATGAAAAAATGTGTGGTGTAGCACAAAAAATATAACAGAAACAGGTGTGCTATTGTTATTGTTCAAATATGCATAGGTTTCGTATTTTTGTACCCCATTGTGTCGCAGCGAATTGGGGTAAAATTTTGTCGAGATTTGACTGTGATATACGAGTATAGAATTTTTTACAATAATATCTGAAGGTAAGTTTTTTTTCATCAGATTTTGAAAATATTTGATACAGGTTAATTTCACATAAAATTGTTTGATGCTAGTGACTGAAGGAAATTGATATCATATTTAAGAAAAAAAAAATTCTCCCGAGGAATATAATCAAGCACAAATAAGCATTGAAATATTTATACTAACTTTACCTCTACGATTTCACCCGCAATCTTGAATTCACATTCATTAGATTATAGATAAAAATATAAATGATAAATTTATAACTAGACCAAAGTTTAATAAGATTATGAATCTTATTGGAAACTCATTAACTTAAACTTAATAGGAAACAGTGTAGTAATTTAATGTAGGTATTGTACTTTTATTAGATTTTCCGCCGATGCTGTTTAGATTTGGCGCGGAAAAGCGCATCATGCCTAGGACAGCCTCCTGCCGTGATTGGCGCCGCGGCAACCAATGGCGTCATGAGTTTCGGCCCACGAACATCGAGCGTGCACGCCTTCCTAACTTCTATTTTTGAATTCGAATAGATTGCGTTCTAATTTCAAACCACTGTGCGTTATTGTGACTGATTAGTCGCATGTCTTTTTCTTTTTGGCCAGTTATATGCGTTACATTTTCTCTTGACATAACATTCTTCTCGATTAGCTTTGACGAATGAAAGAAGGTACTATTAATAAAGGTTATATTATGCCGTGATGATTTCTTGACAAACAAATTTTATTTGAAACAGTTTTACTTGTTGTTTGAAGATGAAAAGAAGAAGTACATTTTAAATGCTCATCAAAAAGAGTTACTCGAGTGCAAAGTTTATACGTTTTTTGTATATCGGGACAAAATGATAATTTTTAGATATATATTACAACAGCCTTCACTAAATAGTATTTAAGTCCTCTAATGTTCCTAAGACGTACCAACGAAGAATTATTTTTAAGGTTAACGGAGATACAACCTCCTTACTCAAATTACCTCTCAAAGAAGAGCAAATTATTATTCTAGTCCATATACAAACTACTTAGATATATAAATTTTTTATCATTATCAAAACCTTATAAGCAAGTAAAGTGGCTAACTAGCGGAAATTGACATCAAGGGACTAGACAACCGATTGCTTATCACCATCGTATGATATTGATATACCTCCACGATAACGCGTAACATCGATGATCGGTTATCATTTATTAATAGTCCACAATTAATTATAATCAGGTGATAATGTATATCTAAGACTTTGACCTAAGAATGGATTTTGATGAAACTTGGCAAAAAGATAGGACATTTTTTGGCGACCTTTTTTTATAGATATTATTTAGTGATTTTATGAGTACTATAGACTGTAATGATTTATAATTTATAATAAATAATATATGTACAATATTATACAGTAAGAATATTGGATTCATCAAGCATGCATACAACTACGAATAATAAAAAAAAATGTTCTTTTTTTTTTTAATAATAAATCCATCAAGACAATCCATAAAATAAAAATGTCTGACTAAAGAAAATTATTTGGTAGTTGATTAAAATCTTAATAGGTACTTAATAAAGTAGTGTAACAAGTGATAGATTCGCCATACATCATCATCATCTTATATCTATCTGTTTGAAAACTACCTGCAAAGCCGAAAGGACGTTAAATGGAGCCTTATAACGAGTCCATTCACAATATTAAGAACCGTAGAAGCTCTGCATAACATACCCCAAATTACCCCATGATTTTTATGAATAAAAATAGGAAAACTATTAAAGTAAACAATTATTAGGTAAAATAGGTACGTCGGTATTTCTGTTAAATAATTTGGTTCCCTGACATGACAGCTTACTAGGGTACTTTGATAATAATTAATTATATTTTTACGGGGTTTTTTGTAACGCGTTGTGTATTTCTATCTTATATCTCACCCACATCTCCTATGTCCCCAATACAGACACAAGAGCCTCTCCTAACATTGAGAAGAAGTTTTTCAGGCATTCAGCAGAGCTTCCGTAATATATTTTCTCTCCACGAAAAGTCGAATGGTGGATCTTTAACTTTAACTGAAAAAATAAGGGCCTTTAAGGTATTTGAACATGGAACTTTACGAACAAAAGTAAGAATCCTTATAGGTCATTTGTTAAACTAATACTTATATTTCAAAAACCGTCCATAGCTTTAGTATGAATTTTGAAACAGGCCTTGTCAGTAAGCCAAAATTTACTACCACTAGCGCCATCTAGTTTGGCGTACTTAAACTAAACTAGATTCTCAAGTCATCCACGAGCGCTGTCGTCAACAATTTTCCAAAGCGCGAAATTAATATGTTCAGTTTTCTGCTTGAAAATAAATACAATGTAAAGGATGACCACTGCTGTTTTGTGAATTTATTTAATGTACGTTTACTTAAATATACAGCTTCTGTTACAGTATACATAATCTATTCTTTTGCCAACTGTTTCTAATAATTGATGGGAAATTATGAGAGAGAATTGATTGTGAGCCAGCCAGCATCCTGTCCATTCAGTAAATTGTTTTCGAAAATTACATAGGTATGAGCGCCATTGAATTAACTTTGTTATTAAAACAATTATCAGACATTGTAACATGATGATTTTCAACATGGCTTCTGAAATCTTAACAGTGCCCTCTATCGTCATTTAATCAAAGCAAAATCAGCCCGTGCGCTGAAACCGCCACGAGCCAAATCACTATCGCTGTTTTTGTCTACCTTTACCACATTTATATGTTTGTCTCTTTCAGCCTACAGTGTCGGAGCGCCCCTGACGCGCGACTCGCTCCTATCGCATCGATCATTGATCTTTGAAATTCAAATGCGGTAACTCGAGCGGCGCGCGCGCAGACCTTCGGCCACTGAGTTCCGTCCCGCTCACACGCGCGGACTAAGGTTACCGTTGTCTCGTGTTTCTTTTATTGCCGTTTTATTATTTCTTGTAGATGATCACGCGATTGTGAGCTGTCGCTTGGCGCGCACACGTCATATTATCCATCCTTGTCTGCTGGGTAGAGAACTGGATGCTGCATCTCTTTTCGTTCGGCGCATGTCGGACTCGCTGCCGTGCGTCGATGTTTTGGGAAGTGCACCCGCCCGGCGTTCCCACGGTTCACCTTCGGCCGACTTCCTTACGAAAAAAACAAACAAGAGCACTTTGTTGAAGAAAATCGACGTCTGCCGGTCGCGCTGAATGATTAATACAATTATGATCGCGCACGCTGCTACCTACTCGACTTGACGGTAATAATAGTTCTTTATAAGGGACACGTGGTCTGCGGACCGGACTGGTCGTTTATTGTGTTTTGGAGGCTCATTTTCGGGTTAAGGAAACGGTACACTAAATTAAATTTGAAACGAGTGTAAAAATTTCTTTGTCATTATGTTTTTATTAAAAAATAAATGTATTGCTCTACGCGCTCGTAGCACGCGTTTTCGTAGCTTTTCGTAGCATTTTTAACGATTGTTATTTTGGAACAAAAATAAGAAGATGCAATTGCGATTATGTCCAAATAATTGAAAGCTTTCACAATTTGATTTGTAGAATTATTTTATTTCTACAAAGATACTTACAAAAGTCGGTTGGCAGTTAACAGCTACTGTAACCTAATGGAGACTAGAGAATATGTAAGGTATTGGTATAATAATTGATGAAGGTAGGCTTCTTTAAGCATGTCGTTTAAGAGTGATCAACATAAGTTTATTTATCTTTAATGAAACAAACTTCGAGCGGGTGTACCTACATCATTTGCATATCAACTTTTTGATCATGCCTTCTTTTTTTTAAATAAAATTAAGGTTTGAGGCATTGAATTATACAATATTGGGTTATATTTCTTTCTCCCAATAAGTTTTAATTCCTAACGCACTCAAACATTGCTAAGCCGTTTCAATATTTATAGTTCGGACTTATTTATCTCAGTTTTAGGAGTTTTTAAACAGTTTATTCAAAGATTAAGATGGCATTACAACATCTTCTATCTTTTTCTATCATCCACACTATTGTAAAACTATAGCAGCATCATATTTATATATTGGAAATTTTATTGTCTTAGGGAGTTTTTACAAGACGCTGGAACGTTGAATAGAGCAATTTCATAAAAAATCAGGAAAAATACTGTTTATTATGTGCTATCAGGCGTGCGGGCATAGATTTTCTTTAGATTGACTTCAGTAGGTATGCATCAAATTCGCAGGTTTTGGAAGTGTAGTAAGAGAGGCTGCAAACTGGGCGTGGTTGATCATTGAGGTGGAGCGACGGTATTTGTCTTCATCACTATTTAAAACATATGTGATCAATACACATGCGCATACTTCTCCTGATGTTCAAGGAAGTAGCGGCGACGACAGTATTTTTAGTGTTTAGTCTAGAGTCTAGACCACTTAGCACTTAACCTAAATATTTAATTTTTCAGGCCACGTTACAGGAGCGTTCTAGTTATTCCTGAAAGCGTTTATTTATGCGATATAACTCGTTAAGGCTATGATTCACTTGAGTGTGTCGGCGACGCGCGGCAGATGGCGAATCTTCCTTTTATGCGGGACGTATTCAATCAAACGGGAGCTGGCAGGGAATAATGTGGATACGACATAGTAATATAATGTCGGATAAAATAATTGAGTAGCAAAATTAGGTAAAACGTAGGTAACCATACAATGGGTTAATGTATCAATAAATTATTTAATGAAACAAGAATTTATCTTTGAAAATTTCTAGGGCAGCTTAAATTGCAGTATGGGTATACAGTAAAATAAAATGTCATATACATATATTTTTTTAATTTTCTTACTAAATAATATTAAAATACCATTTTTTTTATATACCTAGGGTTTAATTAATAAATGCTTTGAAATAATTATGGATTATATTGAATAGGTTTCGTAATTTTTGCAACTACTACTTACCCTAATCGAAATGTAAGGAATTTTATGTCAGATGCGCCTTTATATCACATATTCCTAACTTATGAATTGTTTTCTATAATTACTCGCTATTC
The DNA here is from genome assembly GCA_907165245.1 of Habrosyne pyritoides. Taxonomy (NCBI): domain Eukaryota; kingdom Metazoa; phylum Arthropoda; class Insecta; order Lepidoptera; family Drepanidae; genus Habrosyne; species Habrosyne pyritoides. The sequence goes on along the minus strand of OU015600.1, from coordinate 4,336,541 downwards.
CCAGCGTGCGTGGCAATACAATACGTCAAGGAAGCGTGAGTTATGAAGAAAAAAATCCCATAAATAATTTCCATAAAGCCTTCATTATATTCTGAAAATAACTTTAGCTAAAATAAATATTTGTATAGATTGCACATTTATTCAAAGAAGGATGACATCCAAACCGGAGGTAACCTTTGACCACATACATATCCCTTCTACTATGAGGTACAAAATTGAATAAATTGCTTTTTTGGTAAAAAAAACATTTTTTCTATGTCAATTATTCTAGACTGTCTTATCCACATTATAGATAGCGTGCAACTGGCATGTGCTCAAGAAACAATATCCCTACTTGTGTGCTGGAAAGATCTCCCTCGGGAGACGGGTTCCCACGGTCTCCCCTCACTTATTTACAACACGTGGCCGCCAAATAAACTATATACCTATAACGTACATATACCTTATACGTAGATATACACATGTATATCTTAACGCTTATACTAAAAATATTATTAATTAGTATGTACACTAAGAGTTTGATTGATGGTTCTGTTTTAAATAACTTTAACTGTTCCTTAGTTCCAATGGGCATCCGTAGACTGATTGGGTAGAGTACCTTTTTATAACATATCTTCCAACTTATAATGCACGTAAAAAGCTTGAAAAACCATATAATTTGAAGTAAAATTGTGTAAAATGTTGATAGAGCTTCAATAGTTAATGTAAATTGTGCAAATGTTAAAAGAGCTTCAAACTTAACGAACATTGTGCAAAATGTTCATTTAGCTTCAATACTAAATGAAAATTGTGTAAAATGTTGAAAGAGCTTCAATACTTAACGAAAATTATGCGAAATGTTAAAATAGCTTCAATACATAATAAAATATTGAGCTAGATGTAAAAGAATCTTCAATACATAATCAAAAAATTGGGCAGAATGTTGATAGAGCTTACATACTAAAAGTTTTTTTAAGATGCGGTCTTTACACCATGTCTGTATCGAGAGGACCAAACTTAGTAAAAAATGATCAATCAATAAATTGAATGATTTTCCAAAACAAAAGGTCTGTGAGAAGTTTCACCCACACAAACAAACATACTTTCACATTTATTAAGATACGTAAATAATTGCATTCCTTTTAAACAAAATTTAGTTCCCATTGCCTTTAGTAATATTCTTTATTATTTAATCTAAGATCAAAACTGCCATCGACTATTAAAAAAATCATCACATATCCGTTTTTCTAATGGCATTTTTTATGTTTCAATTTACGGCGAAAGTGTAGGGTCTAACACTAATAGTAAAATTGATACCGTAACTTGTAAAAAAGGGTTGATCATATTGCATAAAAAGTGTTCTCATCCTTGATTTTAGCATTTATTTGGCTTTACGTTACTTAATACTTTGTGAAGTTTTTCATAGTATTAACGCTTGGAAGTGGTAGGATATGATCTCATAAATTGTATGGTTTCAGAGGCTCAAAATACATTATAATTAAGCAGTAAATCCATTTCATCATTACGCTTATAATGATCGAGTTGAATGTTCTTATTGCCAATTGCCAAATAGTTCTCCAATAAGGTATTTGTCTTAACCAGCACCGGCCTTACCCATTGCGAGGCTCCGGGCGGCAGGTCATTGCGAGGCCCTTTGTCTTTCTTGAAAAGTATGTGATGCGAAAGTAAGTCTGGTTGTTTGGTTTAGGTATTTGTCATGTTTGACAAGAAATGCTCAAGTTATACAAATAAATAAAATATTATATCCATTTTTTTTAATTTGCTTGGGTTGCGCGAGGCTCCTGCAAGAGCGAGGCCCTGAGGATTACCCCGTTCGCGACGCCCTAAGGCCGCCTCTGATCTTAGCATTAATACTTCATGGAGTTTTTACTATAATTTCATTATATTTTCGCTTGAAAATTTCTATATATGGTATTGGGTGAATTGTTATTAATGAGATGCGATTAACTTCACCTGTACATAGTCACTTCCCGCCGTCTATACGTTTAGATATTTTAAACTACGCAACGGATATTGATGCGGTTTACAATCATTATACAGAATGATTTAAAATAATGGTTTATATGTATTAGCATCTACATTGCACTCGTGCGAAGCCAGGGTAGGTCGCTAGTTAGATATAAAAAAATATTTGTTGTCGATAATTCCATACAATGTCGATTACCTTTATCTATATATGACCTAGCTGTACCATGCCACCCTTCGCTGTGGCACATTGTGATTGAACGGTTGAGAAATGAGAAACATAACAAAGACGGTCGCGGATATGTGACTGATGCAAAAAATAGATAAAAACAATCCTTGATGCGGATTATACATATATCATGTTAAAATTTCAGCTCGATCGGTGCAGAACTTTTTGAGTTTTTGAAGCGTACACAAACCAACATAACATTTTAATATCTATATATATAAAAATGAATCCCTATTTCCCTTGGTCACGGCATCACACATGGACGGCTGGACCGAATTCGCTAATTCTTTTTTTGTTGTGTTTGTTATTGTCAGGAGAAGGTTCTTATGAAATACAAAATTAAGAAAGTTGCGTTAAAAATTAGAAATTTACGAAAAATTCACAATTTTATGAGCGCTTTTGATAATGTAAACTTTTTTAATGGGGTACATTTTAAGGGGGCCCTAAATTTCAAAAAGGAGAACAATTTATGTACAGGCTTGTACCTACTAATCCTATTTCCTTCTAGTATTATAAATACGAAAGCTTGTAAGGAAATGTTTGCTACTTTTTCAAGCAAAAACGACATACGGATATAGATAAAATATGGTACATAGATAGCTTTTAACATGGATTAACACATAGAATACTTTTTATCCCGGGAAACGCCAGTGAAACCGAGGAACAGTTAGCACTATGTATATAACGAGTCTGTACACTACTAGGTCAATAAAAGTACCTACATCTAATCCATACGCGATCCAATTTCAAAGGTAAGTACTTAGTAACTTAAAATTGATGTTCTGTCTACAATTTCAATACTGCTTTACAACTGTATTGATACCTCATTGCACTTAGCCTTTCATTTGACTTCACCAAGTTTTTCAATAGAATCTTAAGGTCTTATCTGTTATTACGAAACGATATGATTTCAACTTTACACTTTAAGTGATAGAGTCGATTACATGTTGTACAAGGTGTGTAATTAAGCGGTAGAAGGTATTACAAGAGAGATAAGTGACAACACCTGTCCACTTTTCCCACAGGAGAACGGATGTCGACTGTCGAGATATCTGAAAACATGTACTTCGGGGAACACCTAAGATACTATTTTACATTATGAAATACAATTTCTCAGTTGAATTAATTGGATTACTGTTGCAATTTATTAATGGCAACAATTGCCGAAGGCTGTATAAATGATAGGACTTATTTTGGGTTACTAACTTTAAAATTATTAATTAAATTTACTTTATTAGAAATTTTGTAATGGGCGTTCCCCAAATGATTGAAATGAAATGAAATATTTATTCAAATAGGCCTTCACAGGCACATATGAATGGTCAGACTCTAACACCGGTTCGGAAGGTTGCTTTTACTGAGAAGAGCCGGCAATATTGAATATCCTATTCTACTATTATATCACTACATAGTATAAAACAAAGTCACTTTCTCTGTCCCTATATCCCTATGTATGCTTAAATCTTTAAAACTACCCAACGGATTTTGATGCGGTCTTTAATAGATAGAGTGATTGAAGAGGAAGGTTTTTGTGTATAATACATGTGACGACGGGAACTCGGGTAAAACCGCGGGGGACAGCTAGTAATATTATAAATGCGATAGTTTGGAGGATGGATGTGTAGATCTTTGTTGATCTTTCACGTAAAAATTACTAAGCGGATTTAGATGAAATTTGCGCATATATGAATTATAACCTGTGTTAACACATAAGGTTCTATCTCAGGGAAATGTAAAAGCATGTTGTGTTTGCCTGTAAGTGGATGTGCATCAAATCTACTATTTTTGTTTGAAATATGTGTAGGTGTATGTGTATCATCTGTTGGCAACCCTAATAAATAAATATTAAAGCTCTCTAGATCGCAGGTTAAAACTCAGAAAAGCTAGTAAATTTCAATCAGCTTATATAAGCTTTTTTGCAGAAACTTTAATTATTAAATTGTGTCAGTGAGCCTTATATCTAAGAACGCTCGAAATCTATATCTTTACTATAATTAATAATATAAAGAGGAACGATTGATATTTAAGCATGTTTGTTACTCTTTCACGCAAAAACTACTAAACGGATATGGATGAAACTTGGCACATAAATAGAGCATATCCTGGAATAACATATAGACTACTTTTTATCCCGGGAAAATGTGATATCCCTCGGGAACGCGGGTAAAACCGCGGGGGACAGCAATCAAACATATAATGATACTATAGTTTTCCAAAATCTGTTAATTACGATTAAAAAAACCCTACAGAAACTAACTATCAAGCTGTATTTTATTTCGGTCATTTAAACGAGGCCAATATCGTTCATAGATAAACAACAGGTGTTTTGTTGAATTGTAATTGTAATTAATTGTTACATGAGAGTTTCTACTGTTGTGAAATAAGATGGTCGGACCACCCAGTGGAGATATGGGCTACATAAATCATCAGGAAGCCTGTTTAGAACAGAGGTATGATGAGAGCATGTTAATTAAATACCTTGGGACATAGATATCTACACTTAAGATCTTTTTTTTTTTTTTTTTATATAAAAACCTTTTTTGAGTAGTAAAGCTCTTAGTGCAGAGTTCGTCCGGGGAAGTACTACCACCTTACCCATTTCTGCCGTGAAGCTGTAGTGCACTCATATAACTGTGTTTCAGTTAGAAAGGTAAGGGGGCCGGTGAAATTACAGGCACATGAGACTTAACAACTTCACGTCTCAGGGTCGGCAACGCATTGGCGATGCCCCCAGTGTTGCGAATGTCCATAGGCGGCGGTGACCACTTACCATCAGGTGGACCGTCCGCTTGTTTGTCAGCCCTTGTGGTATAAAAAAAATATTAAATAGGCATATTGGAAAGGATTGAATTGAGTCTTTTGTTTAAAAATATCCTGAAACATTTCTTACACACCCTATTTTCTGATTCCAAAATAAGCAGAGCTTGTACTATAGAAACTAGGTAACTGATACGTTACTTATTATTCCGACTTTATTTTTTTTTTATAGCAATACCTTCTTATTGATATTTCAGAGGCAGAACAAACATGCATGATCATGCACACAAATGTTTGTCTTGGGTGGGAATTGAACCCATGACCTTAGCGTGGAGTCAAGGTAAACCATCAAGCCAACTGGCCTGTCAATCATTAGCATGGTCTAGCTAAATTTAAGAGTATCTATTATACATATAGCGTGGAAATTCATATGTTACTAAGTGAATTAAATTTATTGCACAATATTGCATATCCATTCAACCAGGGCCGGATTTAAATTTGTGCCGCCCTGGGGCACTGAAGAAAATGCCGCCCTATGACTTAAATTTTATTTTAATAGATTTGATATCTTATTTTTTAAGAATTAGAATAACTAATTGATTGCAGGAAATTTATTATGTATTATATAGCATTTATTATACATTAGGTATGTTTTATTTATATTTATTCTTTATTTACTCATATATTATATTATTTATTATATACTATAGTAATATATAAAAATATTTGTATTTTTCTTAGAATTTTAAGTTTAGCACTAAGAACGACTTAATATTAGTATTGCATAATTTTTTTCACAGGCAAACTCGCCTAACTCTTTGAATTGCAAACTAGTCGATTTGATTCAAAAATATAAAATTGTTCTTTTTAATTAAAATTAATTAGTGTTATTGGATAATTCTCTATTTTCGGAAAAATTCATTAATCAATAAAATTTTCTGTTATCAAAAATACATACATAATTTGAAAATATTTTTAATTCTTCAAAAAAACTACATAAATTTATCAATTCCAGAAAATAAAAATATCAACTTTAATTTTTTCAAACCTTTATGGAAATAAATTAATTAAACTATTTGAATAGTTTTTACTTAAATTTCCAATACATATTATAATATACAAAATTTTAATGTGATACATAATACTTGAATTATATTTCTTGAAAGATAAAATGTTTATTTAAAAGTATTAGTTAATTATATATTGTATAGAAAATTTTATCTCACTTTCCAAATTTTGCCGCCCTAGAAAATTTGCCGCCCTGGGCACTAGCCCCGACTGCCCCTAGTATAAATCCACCACTGCATTCAACCACGTAAGCTCACAGTGACGGATGTTGGTTAACCAGCAGGCTCCTGCTTTAATCAATTCCAAAAATCTTGCTGATTTTATACTTTACTAGTTGGGACCTGTGGCTATGCCCGCTTTCAATCCTGGTTATAAACCTTCCTCTTGAATTACACTATTGCTGAAAACTGCATTAAAATCCGTCGCATAGTTTACGATTCAATAAAGGATATGCAGTTTTTTTTTTTTTTTTTTTTTTTTTTGGAAGGGACGAAGGTGTTAGCCTCAGATGGCTCTTACACCCTTACGCGGACAATTCCGGCGAGCGCTAGGGGCTCTCAGCCGAAAGTACATTTAGATTTTAAGCAACAAGCACACTGAGGGTGCCCCCTGTGGGGCTCGGACCTCGGGCTCAGGGCGTTGCGTGGGGGGTCAAAAGACTTTACATTATCTGATTTATTTATTAGTGGTTCTTTATTTCAATACAAAAAACAACAACAATGAATTTTTAGAGGGAGCGCGGCTAACGTCCACGCCGGCGAGGACGGTATCTAGGCTGATGGCCTTGTGGGTGTGTAGTATCGCGAGCTGAAGATTCGGCTGCAGCTGTTTGAGCTTTGGTGATTTCGTCGTCAGACTCGGCGAGGGCGTGTCTCGGTCTGCGAACGTGACTGATACGGGACGGAGTGTAGGACGCGGCCTTTATTATTAGGGGATTACTGTGGTTTATTGCAGAATCGAAATGGCGGCGAGAAGCCCCTTTGATAAATTGCCTGATGGTCGGCAATCGTAAATCCATGTGGAGTTGGAGATTTCGCATGTACCACGGGGCGCCCGTGGCTCTGCGCATGAATTTATTTTGGAGGACTTGAAGTGAATGGATCCGCTTGGGGGCGGCGTGTGCAAAAGTTACACACGCGTACGTCATGATGGGCCGTATACACGCGGTATACAGTCTAAGCTTGCTTTTTAGGGCGAGTTTAGAACGTGAGTTGATGAGGAAGTGAAGCCTGCCTAACACAAAGTTGGCGCGCTTACGCACCGTGTCTATGTGAGGGCCGAAGGAAAGTCTCTCATCCAGAATGACGCCTAAATATTTGGCTTGCCTCTCCCAAGGGATGGGCACGCCAAACATAGAGATGGATGTGTCGGGGAAAGCACGGTAGGTTTCGCGAAAAGCTCTAAAAAAGAGAATGGCTTGACTCTTAGTGGGATTGATTTCGATTCTCCATTTGCGGAACCAATCGCCTAGGGCGTTGGCTGCGCATTGGAGACGTTTCAAAATGAGGGGAACGCTTCTACTTGAGGAGTAGATTGCCGTGTCATCCGCAAGCAGGGCCAAGTGTGTGTCTCTGGTCCTGGGCATGTCACTCGTGAAGAGCGAGAATAACAGGGGAGACAACACCGAGCCCTGCGGGACTCCGGCGCGAATGGGATGAGGCGATGAGAGTACGCGCCCTTCGACTCGGTAGCGAAAGTAGCGATTCGACAGGTAGTCTCGTAAGATGGCAACGAGCCTCGGTGGCACACCCATAGTGTAAAGCTTATAAATTAAGCCGTCGTGCCACACTTTGTCGAACGCTTTCGCCACGTCGAAGAAGAGCGCGCCCGTCAGTGCACCGGATTGGAAGTTACTAGAGATGTGTTCAACGATTCTATGGACTTGTTGAACACACGAGTGTTTGGTTCGAAAACCAAACTGCTCGTCGGGAATGAGTTTATTAGCATCGGCATATGCTTTTAATCGAATATAAATGAGTCTCTCATAAATCTTACCCATGACATTGAGTAGACTTATGGGACGATAACTGGTCGGCTCGGATCTAGGTTTGCCGGGTTTGAAAATGCCAATGACGTGCGCCTCCTTCCACTGTTGCGGAAAGTAGTTACACGCCAAGGCGGCGTTGTAGATGGCCACCAGAAGGGTGATAAGGGTCGGGGGGAAGAGTTTAACTACTCGATTTGTGATACGATCCGAGCCTGGAGCTTTCCTCGGATGTAGATTCCTGATGATAGACTTTACCTCGTCAGGTGTAACTAGGGGGATGGGGTCCTCCACTTCCTCAGTTGCAGTGGGGCTGGGGGGGGTTGGGGCGATGGAGGGAGGAGAAGATGGTAACGGGAGAGAACTTCTCCGTTCCACTTCGGAAACGACTGCCTCCACGTGACTCGGGTCAACATGAAGGGAGCTGGGTGTACATTGAAGCGCCAGGCTGTCGGCTAGGCATTCGGACTTTTCGCTATCCTCGAAAGCGGGTGGGAGGTTAGGTCTGTTAAGGGGGGGCATGGGAGCTACCGTATCTTTAGTGAATTTACGGGAGAGTTGCCAAAATGCAGTATGAGAGGGTTCGATCTCCTCGATAGTACGTTCCCATTGAGCGTTGCGTGCCTCCTTTACGCGGACCTTAATGGCCCGCTGTAAATAACGCATGCGAGCGCGTATGTGGTCGTATGGTTTTTTGTCGTGATATCGTGTTATGGCGTTCTTCTCCCTGATCAATGCACGTATATCTTCGGGCAATTGCCATTTACGGTCACCCGTATCCGGCACTGTCCGAGAGCAATCGACAACGGTCGATTGTACGTGGTTGGTTAGGGAGTCGATAGCCACAGACACGTCGACCGCGGTGGTTATAGTGTCGGGTATACTATCGAGGTGAACGGAATTGGTGGCAGATTTAAGGCGTTCGCCAAGTCTGTCCCAATTGATAATGTTTTTAGTCGCTGTGCGACTTGGGTCTGTGTGGGGGCCTACTGTTCGTGAAGCGAATTCTAATATGACTGGTCTGTGATCAGAGGTAAGCTCGTGTAGCACCGATACGCAATGCAAGCGGAGGCTTACGTTCCGTAGCAGCGCCACGTCGAGTATATCCGGGCGGTGAGACACTACGCCCGGGAAGTGGGTCGGCTCTAAGGGCGAGATTAGGTCTATGTTTAGTGCGTCCAGAAGGGACTCTAATATTTTCCCCCGGGTATTGGTTGTTACGCAATCCCAGAGGGTGTTTTTAGCATTTAGATCCCCTGCCAGAATGACAGAGTGACCCATTTGCATCAGGGATTCTACGTCGCTTTTTAGCAACGTCCTAGGGTTTGTTTCGGTCGAGGTTGGCGAGAGATAGGCTGATATAAGCACTATGGACTCGTGTCCGGTCATGGCGAGCCTACATACCGACGCTTCGATGTACTTGAGGTCGGAAGGCGGATCTAGGGGGGAACAGTGCAGGGACTTGTTGTAATAGATCAGCGTCCCTCCGAGCGCTGAGTTGATCCTATCGTTGCGCACTATAGGATATGCAGACAAACATTCATTTTTATATATATACTAGCTTATCCCGCCATGCATTGCTATGCGTCTTATTTATTTTTTTGTCTCAGGAACCTTTGCGGTCTTAGAACAGCGCATGAATGTTTCTTCGCTATCGGATAAATGGTATAAGAAGGCATGGTGGACATACATACTACTATAATCTTTTATATATATAGGTAGATAGGTATTAATGAAAATTAAACTCTGTGTTATGGATGCACGAACACACAAAACAACCTAAAATTAATAATTTTGATAGATTAGGCCTTAGGATTATACCTATGGATGGTTATTTTTTCATCTATGCCAGCGCTTCTTCTACGTGTTATCTACGAGTGTGCTATTCTGATCTATAGACACCTACGGAAATAGTTTCCTTATTAAGCTAATACAAACATCGTTGGTGAGCCGACGCAAAAAGCTGTCCGAGAGCGAACCTCTCACGTATTTGCGTAGCTAGCGAAAGAGACAGAGCAAGGAGGCCGCTACAGAATATCCTCGAATATAAATATGTCGTTTTACTTTACAGAGTGACACCCTGATCATAATGCTACGCGTCAGTAGAAGCATCACTTATAAGATTCTCCACTTTTTAAGTCATTCTCCATCTCGTTAGGTGTCTTCGTGCATAAAATCAAGTCGATCTGTTACTCTGTTACGATAAAAAAAATGTACACTACATAAGCCGAAAAACAAACAGGCGCGGCGGTCCACCTGATGGGGAGTGGTCACCGGCGCCGATTAATATACAATTAATGTACAAGTGCACTACTGCTTCACGGCGGAAATGGGTATGGTAGTAGTACTTCCGCATACGAACACCGCACTAAGAGCTCTATGAATTTAAATATTACCTATATAAAGTATTTTTTAAGTGTCAAAAATAAAAACATTTAAAATTGATATTATAAAATACCCAAAAAGTCAGAATATATAAAATTTATAAAAAAAAATCTTTAATAAAAAAAAAACTATGTAACCTTGCTGAGTTTCTTGCCAGTTCTTCTCAGTTGAAGACTGACTTCCGAACCGGTAGTAGCTTCAGTAACTTTAAATTTGACCTTCATAGGTGCCCTCCGAGAGCCTAAACTGAATAAATGGTGCTGAAATATTGTTTTATTTTTATTTTAATACATTTTATCATTTAATCATATTGCTGTTTGATTCAAGGAAAATCAAATAACCTTTACATCGAATGTAAATAATTATTTAAAACTATACATCTCTCATAATTTATCATTTGTTATTAATGAACCTTGATTTTCATTGAAATTAATGAAACGGAAATGACTACCTATTTCGTATTTATTAAATTTGTAATGTAATCATAATTGTTGATTTGTTGGAAATAGTATCTATAAATCTTCTGCACATTAATTATATTGTTGTTTTGCAGTTTTTTTATTATAATATGCAATTTTTGTTAAAATGTATATTGATAGAAGTAAAAATATTATCTATATCGAAACTACTAACTGTCTGTACATAATTTTTCTTAACAAATTTTGTGATGTATATTCGTTTTTTATGACTATCAATGGCTCCAATATAAATATTAAAAAAAAACTGTCTGTATGTCTATCTGTCTGTCTGACAATTCGATCGATCTTGATGAAAATTGGTACAAAATCAGAACATAATGATTACGCGAGTGATAAGCTACTTGATATCGATAAATGCGAGTGAATCTTCGGGGGACACCTAGGCATTAATGCAACATATAATATTTACATCTTACTACAGTAATAAATAACACTTAAATCACAATATTTTATGGGAAAACTGCCCAAAAACTGGCAACGCAGATCCATTCATTGGGCAAGGTAGGCACCAACACCTTGGTCATCTGCATAATTTATTACACGAGTATTTAAGATAAATACCAAGGATAGCGTACAATTAATTGTCATCAGGGTTTAATACTTGCAAAACAATTTAAAACAGCGGCCCAGTGCGTGTCGAACTCGCACACGAAGGTACTGTACAAAAATTTACAAATCGCCGAAAAAACACACGATTCTAAGATGATAGTGTAGCTTTAATAATTATTTGGATACGGAACTCAATAAAAACACACAAGTACAAAATCATAAAGGGCCACACGCGTCTATTGGCGATAGACCACCACGCGGGCTCAGTGCAGATTGACAGGGTTTTTATACCGAATTTTCCTTCACGGAAAGTAAGTTGTAGTTCGCATGTTTAAGGTATGTGTTACTCAGGATTTACATAGTACGATTACTTAGGTGGCACTACTTTTATTATATCCACATAATGAATTTAAATCTTAATTAATAATGTATGGTATTAACATTTATCATAAAATTTCCTCCATACAATGTGTAATGAGCAAGATCAATTTCATATACACACTATTGTAAGTAAATAAGCGCTCCTTACTTTCAGTTGTTTACTGTTAATTAGATTTTCGTTAATTTCTGTTCTATTAGACTTTCACTTTCTCCTTAAGGACATATGTCATTCTGATTTATTAGGTACTCAGAAAAATAAGAAAGTAAAGAAACATAAAGTACTTATCCTTAATCTGTACTTACAATTTTGTTGAGGAAATTTTAAGTCCATTATTGACAAATTAATAAACATCTAGTGGTTACTCCATATAATTATGAAGTAGTAAAGATGTCTGGGTGATCGGGCATCCGTTAAAACTGGCTTTTTAATCACTAACTATACACTTACATGTTGTAAACCGCTATGAAATAGCGACATCTTTAACTTTTACAACGTCATTGGCTTATAAATTGATATTACCAACAACATTACATCTTTCTGGCACCGAGTGAAACTGCAGCTCTTATTTCGAATTAGTTAAGTGTCAATTTTGATTAAATCTATCACTAAAATAAGCAAAGTTAACGTTGTTAATAGATCCACGAACATTTCAAACTTCCTTGTGACCCTGTCTAATTAACCAGCGTCTTAAAGCGTCTACAATGTGTTATATGAAATGATTAAAATTTATCTTAGTTGTAGTAAATTGGAAAACAGAAACTAAATATATGGTCTCACCATATTTTTTGCTAGGTTTTTGTCAGATTGTAATTAATGTATTCTAAATTAATTAAGAACTACATTTTTTTATACCACATGAGCCGACAAACAAGCAGACTGTCCACCTGATGGTAAGTGGTCACCGCTGCCAATAGACATTTGCAATACTAGGGGCATCGCCAATGCGCTGTTGACCCTGAGAAGTGAAGTTGTTAAGTCTCATCTGCCTGTAACTTCACCTTCAAACACAGTAGTACAAGTGCATTGCTTCACGGCTGAAATGGGTTAGGTGGTAGTACTTCCCCGAACGAACTCAAAAGTTAACTGCTAAAGTTTATAATAAATATTTTTTAGTGCATAAAAAATATTTATTATAAACTTTAGCATTAAAGCACCTACGAATCATAGTCGGATATATTTACTGGTTTATTTTTTAAAAGTTTGTCTAATTCTAGACCAAGACTGACAGTGGTTGACGTGACTGAAACGATGTTACCATATTAAGCTTTCGTATTTTTTTTTCTCTGCGGGATATATTTATGTCAGAAGCATTTTACATATCTCACACTCGTACTGTGCCAATTACACCTCGAATACTTTACGCGTCTTCCCACGTTTCAAAACGAGATTGCTTATAGTTACCACTTTAACAGCTATCAGAATAACGGAACGTTAATAAGTTTGACGAAACATAAAAATATAATTGTAAATATAAAATCAGATTGTAATCATTTCACAAATATGCAAACCATATACGACGGGTCGACGACTTTATACGTCGGACCAATTTAATTGCAATTACAATTTTGTTACAATTGCAGTGACTACAATTTTGATTGAATTATACCGCATTAGTCACCATCCTGCAATCTCGACAATTGTCAACAGTCAATGGATGGATTGTGCATTGAAATAAATGAAACGTCGTAAAACACGCTGTTACACGATCGTTAAATCGAATATAATCCACCGTTTAAGATGTAATAAGCCCCTTCTAGAGAGGATGAATGACTACCGAGTTTTAATGCAAAATAAAGCATCTTATACTTTCCTGGTACGTAAATATTACAGTTAATAAAACTATTTTCTCGCCAAAAAGCAAGTCTCATATCAATATAAGTTTTTTTGGCCAATATTTAAGTACAAATTTATGGTCAAAGGAAAAGATGCTAAACACGATTTGCATGATTTAATCGAAAGTAGGCTTTACGTGATCATAAATGAAATTATGGTGGCAAATAAAACCCATTTTTATACCAAAAAGGTTTGATTTAGTTACCGTTCTATGAAATATTAATATCAAAATATAATATTTTACATGATACCACGGTTCACTACCAAATTGAATAAAAGTAAATACCTAATATTTCGAAATAAGATTATTAATTACATAAAGAAAAGCAAATAAAGAAATACATACAATATGATTCGCAATGCTATCTGACAAGCTTATAAATTATTCTCTTAGCATACAGACGCACGATATTGTGAAAGAGAAAACGCTCTCGTTGTCATTGTATGAGCTTCAAATGATTTTTTACTGTCAGGATCTAGATAGATGATGGTAGACTATATTAACAATTTAAACAAAAGCAAAACTGATATACTTAACAGTGTGTGCACACACAGAACGACGCCTACTGAAGCAAACTTCTCTGAATTTTCTAGGGTTCTTCATAAATTATGTAATGGCTTCAAACTAAGGCTACCAGAGGTTTAGTGTCAAAAAATCGCGGAGTTTGTGAGTTACAGGCATATTTTATAAATTGTATACAGAGTTGCATTGAAGTAAAGACGTCCAATAGCAAGCTCAATTTTGCCAATTCGATATCAGCATTTGTACAGATTGTGCGTGTATTGTTGAAATAACGAAGTCACGAATAAACTGACGATAAAAAACGGAGTTTTCATAACTGTCTGCATAGAATTTTTAGCAACCGTTCGTGCCAACCCACGTCCTATGTGGGGAAACCAAAACTTTTGCTTTTGCCTCGGGGAAATCGCTTTGAATAACTGTTATCGCTACTGAAACTTTAATTCGGAACGATTTTTAAAGCAGTTTCATTGATTATTTTTTATTCAATTTTGCACTGAATTCAATTGAGGAGTTCTTTACAGTTTGAAAGTTTGGTTTTTGTGGCGCAGAGGGGACAATATTATGACTGTTATTGTGATGGCGCCGTGAGTTAATACAAGCGCGGGGCGGTTTCTTTGTAATATTTTTAATGTAATAAATATTAGGATTCTTTAAATTTACTCGTCTATTTTTTATTTTATGATCTATGGTTAGAAAGTGTTATAGTTTTTATCGTGTAATCAACTCACGAAGATGTAGTTGTACAATATTGGTACAAGAGGGATGTTTTGATATAACAACATTGTAGAACCCTCTAATATTATAAATTCGAAAGCTTTTGAGTATCGATGAATGTATGTTTGTTACTTCTTCACGCAAAAACTATTTAACGGATTTGTCTGAAACTTGGCACATAGATAGAACATACCCTAGAATAATATATAGAATACTTTTTATCCCCAGAAAATTTTAAAATCCTATGAGAAAGCGGGTAAAACCGCGGGGGACAGCTTGTACAAAATATACCTAGTTGAAAGCAACATATAAAAATCCAAAGGAATTTCATAATGACAGTGATTCTTAAAAACAACCTACTTTCAAATTAAACATGGTATAGAGCAAAAACGTAATCTGCTTACAGACTGACCATTATCCACGGCTACGCATGGTTTTGCTCGATTGACCACAATAAGTCACATGTAGATGATGTTTCTTGTGTTGAATGTGGTCATTCCCATGGGTCGGTTCCATCTACAGGTGTCAAACAGCCCAAGGGCCAATTTAAATCGCATTATGATGATAACTCAATTGCAGTTTGAATATAAAGCTTTGCAGAGCTAGTAACGTGTCGAGAAATGGAACGTTTCTAAAATGAGTTTACGTGATCGCCTAGTAGAACAATTTTGGCTGAAAATTTAGGTTTTTTGATACTATAATTGATTTCATACCTACTAATATTAGAAATGCGTTTTTTTTTTGAGGATGAATGTTTTGATTCATGGATGTTTGTAACTCTTTCATTCAAAAACTACTATGTGGAATTGGATGAAGCTTGGCATATACATATATTGTATATTATCTAGAACAACATATTCAAAATTCCAAATTTTTTTCAAAATTCAAAATCATTTATTCAGTTTAGGCCTTCGGAGGGCACTTATGAAGGTCAAATTTAAAGTTACTGAAGCTACAATATAGCATACCCCAGGAAATGTAACGTCTCTCGGGAATGCGGGTGAAACCGCGGGGAACAGCTAGTGGTTAGTATTCGGCCTATAACTTCCTATCTTCCTTATCTTATTAGATGAGGTAACTTAACCAACATACACAACTTGTGGAATATTTCTAAGAGCAATTATTCAAGAATTCCATTGCGGGTATTACCTATGACAGCACAATGCAAATTTTCTTTTTGGAAGCAAACATTGTAATGCCCAATTGGACGTTAATGCTGTGCGTTAAAGTTGATAATCGCATACAGTTTGTTAACGACATGTTCAAGTCATAGCTATAACCTAAATAAATGTAATAATGACATCACTAGTAGAACACAAATCTAACTTAACGGAAACGTTCAAGTTAACGTTAATCCCCAAAATTGATATGCCACAGCGATACAAAACCCATTACTTTATTAAAATCACGTACCAACTCATTCGACATTTACCTCAATCACAAACATTTGTCCAATAATATTTGCCAACATTCGATTCTCGATATTCTTAGTTCTATGTACATAGAACGTCGTCGCATTACTTATGGAAATGGGATCCATTAAGCCTGATTTAAATGTTAGCGCTGGTGCCCTGCCCTCAAGGGCAATTTGTCCAATAAAGGGCTCGACATTAGCACTGCAACAAATAATACGCCACTACATTTTAATGCGTAAATAGTGTTGCCGATATGGATCGTTAGCGATTTTATTTTTCGTTCCAAACTCTTTGGTATTTTACGAGCGATATGTTGGACCGCTCTAGGGTCCAATTAATGTTCACTTTTGTTTTTTTTAATTCAACGTGTCACGTATTTTACTAAATGGCTTGCGGCGGTTTTTATTTGTGGTTAACTTTGGGTTTGGCTTCGTATGCAGTAACTAACGAAATAAAAAATATAATTAATTTACTTATGTTACCTTTTATCAAGTAAATAAATATTACTTGTTCCTTACGAATAACTATAAAATCTTATTTTTAACCATTTTTCATTACTCGAAATATAAACTGTATATATAATATCTGAATAAAACCGGCTGGAAACTTATTAAACACACCTACTTATAATGACAAGGCTCTTTCCATACAACATTGATTCAATTGTAATGCTTCTAGGAATGATAGCAAAGTTATCCACATCCTATTACGATCATATTATTACAAAATATTATGACCAAGCATTTATATGTAGGCTACTGGCGCGTGTTCGAAGTTCACAATTTATACAGCAACATTTTAACATAATTTAAACACGTGTTTATTCCATAACAGGTAGGTAGTCTACTACAGCACAAGCTAACGTACTATTGCTGACTCAGAAACGGTTATAATCATTAAGATATTTAAAAAATGTGTACGTAATAAAATAAATAGTTTAGGTCCATTTATTAAGGATCACCAACAATACACGTATACCACATTTAAAAAAAACACTTACAATTATGGGAAAAAGAAGACACAATCACAAATTAATAAATAATCAATGAAGCACATAGCAAGTAAATCTATAAAAAAAATCAAATAATTTATTCAGATTAGGCCCACGGAGGCCACTTATGAAGGTCAAAAATAAATTTACTGAAGCTACATACTAAAATAGAAAAGTGTAACAAAAAAGGTATCTATTCCACCAAAAACAACAATGTAACAGAAAGTAACTAAACAACTGGCAAGTACTTGGATAATGGCTTCGCTAATAAAATGAGAGAGATCTAACCTTATACTATGTTTTTTCAAAGTTCCTTTAATCATAGCTCCTGTCATGTATGTGCTGAATTTCTTGCCAATTCTTCTCTGTTAAAGGCTGACTTCCGAATCGGTAGTAGCTTCAGTAACTTTAAATTCGACTGAATCAGCCTAAACTGAATAAATGGTTTTGAATTTTATAGTGCGTTATAGTTTCTTTTAAAATAAAATAAGTTCGGCTGCATTTGCTGTTAGGAAAATTAAACAATTGACGAATGTTGAGACAGCCAAATTAGTTTATTTTGCATATTTTCATAGCCTCTTGTCCTATGGTATTTTATTTTGGGGAGCAGCAGCGGATATAGAATCAATATTTATTATACAAAAAAGAGCAATTCGTGCAATTTACGGTATGGGTCCCCGTGAATCATTAAGAGATTTATTTAGGGAAATAAATATAATGACATTGCCTTCATTATATATTTATGAAAATATAATGTTTATACGTAGAAACATAGGAATGTTTGAGTCAAAATTGGATATCCATAATATTAATACAAGACAAAGGGAGAAGTTAGTTGTTCCATATTTTAGACTAACTAAAGTAAACAAGTCATTTCTTGGTAATTGTGTTCGATTTTATAATAAGATACCGCTTTCAGTAACCAAAATGTCTGATCATAAATTTAAAAATTATATTAGGAAAGTTTTGAAAGAAAAAGCGTATTACAAGGTGGTTCATTATATTGAAGATAAAAATGTATGGAAATAGCTGCTCTCTGCACAGTGCACCTCTAATTTTCTTGTTTAAGTTGTAAGTAATTATTGTCATTTTCTATTTTGTAGTCTTGTTATTTCTTTTTTTTTTTGTTTTTTGTTTTTGAATGTTAGCTTTATTAAGTATTTTGTAATTGTTAAATATAAAAATATGTAAAATTGATGTTATAAAATAGCCAAAAAGTCAGAATAGATAAAAAAGAATTTAATAAAATAAAAAAGAATGTAACCTTGCTGAGTTTCTTGCCGGTTCTTCTCAGTTGAAGGCTGACTTCCGAACCGGTAGTAGCTTCAGTAACTTTAAATTTGACCTTCATAAGTGCCTTCTGAGGGCCTAAACTGAATAAATGGTTTTGAATTTTGAATTTTTTTGAGTTATGTTCTTTGCTACTCGATAGTGCGACTAGTCGAAAGTGGATAGACATGGTTCGTGTAATACAACCCACGGTGGTGTGTCGCCCCTTGCTTTGTAAACTTGGCTTATATCATGCATGTTGTCTAAATATATAACACACAATCAGGAAAAACACTTCTCTAAGATTCATTGTTAACAAATTATGCAAACCAGTATGGTACTTTAAAGTAACGTTACGTCCGTAAATTGTCGGCTTGGTGGACCTTCATGCTAGATGATTTGCAGACCTATAAATAAAAAGAAAAAATATCTGTTCGAAATTCAAAATTGATATACCATAATGATGTACTAAAAACTGATCCGTAACAAGAGAATAAAGCAATAATTAAAAAGTGGGCTGTATCGTTAATAACAATAGCATAGACAATAAACCTCGAGAGCAGTAAAAAAAAAAACGTTATTTGGAGCCTAGTAGCAAATTTCGCCGCCTGCGCATACCCATAACCGGTTGGTGTGATATTTTTTTAAACATCTCCAGTTTCACACGCCCGCGCTAAGTGAACGGGCGCCAATAAGGTGCGAGGAGCAATATCCTGCCAAATAATTACCACTGGAACTCGATTCTGTAAATATGCATAATAATATATTAGACAGATTATTTAAATCGACGCTAAACGACAGTTATGGCTATGTAAATAAAATCAGTTCATTAGAAACGTCGTAAATTTAAGACATTTATATTGTTAGATTAGAACATCTGTGCTACGTTTGATGTTTTTTTTAAGATGAATAAGGCAAGGCGTGTGAGATATGCGAGCAATTTAACTTAAAAAAAATCTTCAGTGCTCGTTGAGGATATCTATGGTAACTGATAAATAAATACATGGTAAACTAAAGAGGTATAACAGTAGTTAAATATGAATACAGGTTGATACAAGTCTAGGAAAAGGTGATGGGGAACCAAAAGTAACACGTTGAAGGTAAATCATTCAAACGTTTTGGACATTTGCATAGGATGAACTGCGGGCTGGCATGGTGAGGGCGGCTAGTGTTGTACACTCCTGTGTTGGCACTAGCGGTTCTCCCATTTGGACTACAGTTCTACTTTACAACAGGTAGACTGCAGTCATCTGCTTTCGCAAACATAAAAAAAATGCAATATAATACAGATCTGTGCCGCTAATAAAAAAACCGGTTAAATATATGTCAGATCACTGATGTAGAGTTCCGTCTATCTAATAATATTATTAAGAGTGATATTTTACCTTAATAGGGATGTATCCTGACATGTCAAATCAGCAATTCCTTATGAAATGTCAAAACGATCGAATGTATGGAGTTTTGTATGAAATAGTAAATCGTGACGTCATAATTGCACAACATCAAATAACGTACTCTTTGTCATTGGATCGGTACTTAAAAATAAAATTAATGATTTAATTTTGATCATATTTGATGTTTTCGTGTATTTTTGGATGTTTTATACACTGGTTAGTGTTTGATCATTTTTCTTTAATACAGGACAGTTCCCTATTCAATCACTAATTCATTGATAGAAATCATCAATATTCCAGAGTCATAGGAAATACTTGACTTAAAGACAAGATTAATTTAATAAAACTTATATTCTATTGTAAAACCTTAAAGAATAATACAGATAAATATAAGACTAATTCAATAAACCTGACATACTAAGATATTACTTTAATCGAAAAACGATAGTAATTTTTGACGCTCGGTTCACAAAGTTCACGACAAATTTGTCCGTCAGATTGAGTGCACAATTAGTTTCATGTTGCAAGTCGGGAACTCTCCTCCGTTAGGTATTATTTACGCGCCATAAAACGTACGCAAATCAATGTTAAAAGTTTTTTTGTTGAGAAGTTTACACAGTATTTTTTAAACTTTCGCCAACTAAATTCATGTATTTAGACATAGATTTAAACATATAACATTTTACAAATCCAAGTAAAAAATTGCGTGATCCACCTACAGTCGCCTGTTGCTTGCACGATTAATTTGTTTAAGTGTAAATTAAGAACGGAAATTGTTACGTGAGATAAAATAAAACTAAAAAGTAAAAGGCCACTTTGTTTAAAGTACCGTATGTTAATTATAATAGCTAATTTACACTGGGGATGCAAATAAATTTAGACTTCACGTCTCAGAGACGACAACGCATTGGCGATGCCTCTGGTGTTGCAAATGTCGAGAGGCGACGGTGACCGCTTACCATCGTGTGGACCGTATCTAGTCTGTCAGCCCACGTGAAATTATTATAAAAATGCATTGGACATGATCAAAACGTAAGAAAAATCAAATATCAATGCGTGGGTAGTTAAAACTCTGTGTAGTGTTACGTACAAATTTGCCTCAGAATCTAATAATCCTTCAAATTAGAATTCCCAAAGGAAATCCTTTAATTAAAATCGACCTCAAAACGTGAGTGTATCATAAAATAATACACTAAAATATTCCAAACAAACTTAATATTCATACGTTAATACCAACGACCGGCGTCACTCTAAAGCTAGTCTATTGCATCATCAAAATATGCATCAAATACGTAAATAAACCTCCAATGACCAACTGGTCTTATCGAGAGACAAGGACGCATTTACGAAGAAAATCATTTGGGCAATCCAAATGATGAGAATATTTTACCTTCACAAAATTTTTAAGAAAAACATGTGTTTGAAATCCCTCCAAATAGTGTTCTAAGTTTTAATATAAAAAACGTGTTTGCCTTTCATAGCTAACCGCAACTATCTTGGGAATTCTATACCGACGAATGAGGCCTTGCGAGTTTCCTTCCCCAAAGTTAATTTAGATATTTGCTGATAGTCTTATAAACCCGGGGTGGGTTTAAAGGATAAAAACAGAATAAGTTGTGGTAAGAGCTATTAAAAACAAAGCAGAAAATAAACTCACATTATTGAAAAACAAAATTACCAGGCCACTGAGTCACCGAGGATCTATCAGACATTCGGGATATAGAGCGAGAGTAATCTACCAAATGTTTTACATGTGCAGCCTGTGGGTTTGATATCCTTCAGTGTCCTGCACGTCCTATTTAACCATGGCTTTCAGGAGGCTGCTAGGATTTGTTACAGGAGCGCAACAAGATGTTGAGGCTGACACTATGCATTATTTGTGATAGTCTCTTATTTATGTATTTACTATCTTATTAAGATTTAACTTGAAAGTTGTGCGACACTAGATCGCCACATATATGCTTGAGTCAAAGATCGCGCTTATTAGATGCAAACGATATGTATATTTCCTTTTTAATATTAACCAATAACATAGAATATTAAAATGGAACTTAATTTGAATTCAATGAATACTATACGTAGGATAGTCGAGAGTACGTAAAAAAACTATATTTTCCAAAGATGTAATCTACCTAAGTGAAAGGTGTGCGGACTTCTATTGTAAAAATCTCCAGGACACGAACTCTACTACTCAATCTCTTTTGGATGCTGAATAAGATATATCTGTTACTACTGTAAGTTGTTACCCAGCCATAGACAAATTTGACTACAACCGGGCATAGAAGTAGTATGGATTAAGGAACGTTCCATCAAGATACTTAACGACAGAGTTACCTTCACTAGATTTCGCTGAAGGCTGAATGTAATTGAATGAATGGTAAACTGCTCCCCTCAGACCTATCTTGGAAGAGACAAGAACGCAGTGATGTAGTCTGCTCTCTTCCAAAACATTTGGGGTTGGCGCATTATGTAGCTTGACCTTTGCCATTAGATGCATTACATATAACAAGAAATTTGGCAGAACTTTTACTCAAGTCTCAACTCTTTTCTAACCATTTGGACAAAAGTGAAAAATACTCTCTAGAAGTTTCTTACATAGTAGAAATGAGTTGGGGTGATATTAGTGGCTTATTGGGATTGTAAATAGGATATCTCTTCTCTGAATAGTACATAACAAAGTCACTATTCTGTCTATCTGTTTGTTGGCTTATATCATTTTATCTACCTAATAGATTTAGACGCGGTTTACGCCATCATATAGAAAATTACCTCCAAAATATTTAGATGTATTATTCATTAATATTATTCCGCTCAAGCGAAGCCGGGACAGGTTGCTAGTACAGGTAAATAAATTTTGTGGCTTCTTTTAATATTCCGAGTTAAACATACAGAGATACCGACATAAGATTCCCTTGGAGTTTTAAACATGCAAAAATACTTAGCTAAAAGTGTACCAAGTGAATATGGGTAGGTTCAACAATCGGCGGCTATCTGTAAACACTTGGATGTCGGTCTGTCGCCGGCGGCAATGTTTGTACAACTTCACCAGTGTTTGATCAGCACAGGCGTGGCGGTAGGCGTGAGCGAAACTTGCTCACTTGAACTAACATACCTACTTGTAGTTCTATTAATTGTGAAGTGGGAATAAATGAAGTCATTGTGATTCAGCCTGAAAATACCCTTATGTATTATTGTTAATATTAGGCATCATAGGTCAAAGTCTGTTTAGGCCCTAGGTTACGATTATCAAAGCTACTAAATGTGCCTAAATAAGTAAATAAGTGGCTGGGCCAAATTTGAATAAATATATTACAATTCATTTATTTCATTTCATTCCTAAAGTTACCTTCGGTTTGAATGTAGGTGAGCTTCCAACTGAGAAGAATCGGCAAGAAGAATAAATAAAAAACCATTCTACTAATATTATAAATGTAAAAATCTACACGGTTTAACGAACTTAAATGAAACCTAACCCACACTCTATTCTGGACTAGCTGTCCCCCGCGGTTTTACCCGCATTCTCGAGGGATGTCACATTTTCCCGGGATAAAAGACCTATATGTTATTCCAGGATATGCTCTATCTATGTGCCAAGTTTCATCCATATCCGTTCAGTAGTTCTTGCGTGAAACTGTAACAAACATACTTACATACAAATATTTCCTCTTTATATATTACACATTAAAAATATAAACAAAAGCCTTATTTTTGAAACTATACTATTTCATCATTTTTTCGTTTATAATTACATATTAAAAATTTACACTTTTACGCCAAATAACAATACTAGACTAGTTTAGTCCGAGTAATAAAACAAGACTTAGAATTATTTTTAAACTAGCTGTCCCCCGCGGTTTTACCAGAGTTCCCGTGGGATGTCACATATATTATACATAAAAACCTACCTCTTCAATCACTGTATCTATTAAAAAAAACCGCATCAAAATCCGTTGCGTAGTTTTAAAGATATAAGCATACATAGGGATATAGGGACAGAGAAAACGACTTTGTTTTATACTATGTGGTGATTAGTTTTATATTATCTTTTCTAGAAAATATGTTATTCATTATATCATTACTCAGACTATCTCAAGTTGGCATTATTTTCTGTTGCATAAGCTTGAGTTAACACAATCATACCGTTATGAGTGATACGTACTTTATTTTTATTTATAGATAACTTACTGCTATATCACTTTTAAATCTATAGATATAATACGAGTATACAAGGAAAATGGGTTCCTTTGACGCACCATCACATCAAAACTACTGAAAATATCGGGATGGGACAGCTACCGTTCGACGCAAAATTTTTCGTAAATGGTTTTGGCTATATTTTGATATCGATAAATGCGGGTGAAACCGCGGGGGACAGCTAGTATAACGTATATTGAATTGAAGAGATTTGGCAGATTTTTTACGGCCGGCGTCTGCCTGACGCCAACTCTCTTTGGGAATGCTTTTTTTTCACTACTTGGTGAGAAAAAAAAGCATTCATTTTTCACTACATAGATGAGTAGAAGTAGTAGTGAGTAGTTGGGGTGTAGAATTTGACCGCTCTAATATTATGGAAAATATTACTATGGCACCGAACTCCAAACAGTTGCAAAGTTAATTCCGTAAAAAATATTTTCTTTTCAATTGCATGACTTGCATATTTTTCATTTTATTATCGATTTCATAAATTTTAGTTACTCTACTCTCTAGTATTGCAAAATTTGATGGCTGTGCCACTTTTGTAAAATCAAATAAAATGAACAAAACAATACTTTAAACCCAACAAGACCTGACACCACAATTCAGTATAGGCCCATGGTGGGCACTCATAAGGTCAAAGATTTTGAAACTACCACTTTTTCGCAAGTCAGATTTCACATAATTTGTGTTTATCTTAATCTATCGACAATCGAAACTCTTACAAGACAAAGCTTTCAAAAGATTACATTTAACTAACAGAGCGATCACCAAAACCCACTATAAAATAGGTACGCAGTCACCTCTCAGCTCCCAGCCGAAGCATCATGATTTCAGACACCTAACCGCCATCACGCTACTGTATTATCAGCAAATAGTAGGTAATGGTATTAAAGATAAGCTCACATTAAGTAAAAGTCACAATTTTATCGTATCACATTAAAATCAAGTTCCTCTAACATGACTTCTAAATGTCCTAAAAATATCACACCTGTTTACAGTTATAACCTTACTATAACTAATGCGATAAATATATATCATATCAAGTGTTCAGTGTAAATATTAACTAAGTTTCATGTTGATTTTTTATTAGATTAAACCAAGATATTGTAAGTTGAGTCAATAAAGCCCGTCGCACCGCAAGACATGGTCCGAGGTCGATGCACCCGAAACTTTTAATACAATTACTTGTAAATGTAGTTCGCATTTATTGAAAAAAACTTATTATCAATACGCCTCCTTTTGTTGGCGGGGTAGTGAAAAGTTTACTGTAAAGTGGCTCCCATCTTGTTGGTCAAATATGAACAAATCTATTGCGTTGATTTGACTTGAGACTCCTACATTTGAAATCATTCTAGTCAATTATAAAGATTTGCACTTTTATATATTTGTTTCGTATGTACTGAATAAACTCAAAACTAATGAACAGATTTTAATAATTCTATCACTAATATAAAGCTAGTTTATTCAGAAGTAAAATAGGTTATGTTATAATTCCGGAATGTAGGTATTAGATCTTGCGGGAACGCGAGTGAAACTACGACACGGAAGCTATTAACGAATTCTAAAGTGTATAGATTTTACATATGAAAATATAAATATACAGGTTGTTACAAAACTACCCGTAAAGCCAAAAGGAGGTTAAATTCCTTATAACTAGTCCATTCACAATATTTAAGAACCATAGTAACGCTGTATAACATACCCCAAAAAAAAAAAAAACGATTTTTATGAATTTAAAATAGAAAAACTATTAAAGTTCACAATTATTAGCATGACAGCTTACTAGGGTTGTTGGCTTTGATAATAATAAAATTTTTACGGGGTATTTTGTGACACGTTGTAGATAAATTGTTTTTATATATTCAGGGCATCTTTTTAAACATTTAATTCAATATCCTATAGTTTCATATACAAAGCGAATTAATTCAATTTTGCATTTATAGTTTCTATGTTATCTTGAGACTAGTCTTAGGTTTGAATTTGGTAAAAAACAACTGTATTTTTGACACTAATGTGCTGACAACTTCAATTAGAAATAGCGGTGTAGTAACATATTTCCTGACTATAACAAATCAAGTGCATATCCCACTTCCATATTAGTTCGAATTATAGCTATGCGAATACCAAAAGTTGCCTGCAGACAAAAGTAAATAGAAAATGTTTATATATAAACTGGGTGTACATATTTACATACTGAACGTTACTTCAAGCGAGTGTCGACTATGTATTTATGTATTTAGCTTAGCAACGTGAGCGGAATTCGGTTCGGTTTACTTTTCACACAAAAACTACGACATTAGGGTGTATATCATCAACATATTACGTCGTCCCCGTGGAATTTATAGTTGTCATAAAATAGATACGTGATAGAAAAAATAAGGAGAGAACCCGCGGGTGGTTCAGAATGTCCTCGCTCCTTGCGTCACCGTGTCAACAAAGCACCGTGCCCACGCGCTAATGTATTCAACGCAGCGATTGATGAAGTATAAAATTTCTTAGTACCGTCTCACTCACAATGGAATTATGATAATTTATCGGTTGGCTTGTGCCGGCCGAGTGTGTGGGAACGCGCGCGGCACGGGCTTTCCCACGACGCCGAGCCGCGGCGAAGAACGTCTCATTGGCCACGTCTCAGGGCTGTCACTTACACCGTTATTCTTCCGAGTGGTAAACGCCGTTTAGTACTAATAGATCGTAAGTGCCGAGTGGCTCGTTTCGAGCGGTACTCTCGGCCTATTCCAAAGGAGTTGCTGACACATAAGACGTTTCGCAGTCTATCAGTGTAAGACAGAATTGGAGTAAGTAGCGTCACGGCGGCTTCGACCGCACAATGGGTCGGTGTCGAGTCGACTAGCGGTGCTGGGAACGAACTCACACCTCTGCAAGGTGATAGTCAATGTTATTGTTTTGACTCGCTAATTAGAATGTGTGTTTTTGTGTTAAGGATTATGTCTGTCAAATATCAATTAATTATGGTCTTTAAACATGAAAGCAGATAGCAAGGTTGTACGACATAAAAGGAATTTAAAACAAACAAACGCAATTTATTAGATACGAACATTAGATTTGGAAACAACACTTTGATTTATTATATTAATCAGTCGATTTGTAGAAGTAGTACAAAGTAATCAAATATTTAACTCACATTCGCGGCAGTGTTTTACAAATAAATTCTCCATAAAACGCTGCACATGCACAATCGACTGCAATTTTCAAAGTAGGTCACTAATAATATTAATAAAGAAACTGGGTAGTAAAAAGTCACTGCTACAGTAATTTCTATTCGTCAGTCTGTCTGTCTATATGACCGACGACGAAGGCGATAACACGCCTCGTGTCGCCGCAAACCTGCGTCCATGCCGCCGAACGCACAGGGTTGCCACTCACATTTTAGATTAATATTTCCTTTAATTAAAAAAAAATATATTCATAGCACTGATACTTCACAGTCATGTCTTTGAGACATGAACCGTTGCAATTCAAAAAATATTATGAAGACCAGTTTAGAACCCGTTGAATAGCTTTTCACTAAAATTGTAAGACATAAAATTATTATTAGGTTCCCCAGTGATAGTGATTTAAAGGGACGCCACGAGTCTACTTTAAGCAAATAATAGACGTTGTGACGTCACAGCCTTTATGCGACGCGTGAACTTAGGGGTTCGCCTTGCAATGCGCTTGCGCAAATGCAGTAAGAAGGGTGCCCGCGCGTGGGAACGCGTGCTGGCCAGCTGCTATCAGCTGACACCCCTGATAGATTCAGACGAACAGCTGTAAGATCGTCGTTAATCTTTTACTGAGATAATAAGAAGTATTTTAAGCAAAATTCAATAGACTGTTAATAATAATTTATTTAAAATTTCAGTTTTTTTTTGACGTTTAATTTAGTTCCATAAAGAAATGGTTACAAGCATTTCTAATAACGTTTAATTATCAGAAATATTTTGTAGCAAATATACCACGAGACCATTCTAAATTGCATTTTCTTAATATTTTTTTGTGGTTTACATATTTAATACCTTAATTCTCAATCATATGATAATGCCTAATATGTAACATAATGAAAGAACTCAATTTATTTATTTTATAGATTTCTTGTTTTATTTTTATAATATTGTGGTGATATGTTTAGGATATTAATGTATATAAAAATATCATAATCGTGTAATGAAAGAGAAATAATAAGGAAAGTTTAATAAAACGTTTCATAAAATTAATAATATATATCTGAGAGGAGCCACCCCTGCGTTTATCACGGGCGTTTTGCCACAATCGGTGTAGGGCGCATAAAAGCGCCGCGGCGGGCGGCGCGCGCGCCATTCGCTCACAGACCGTCGCGCGCGCACAACCAATGATCTTACCCGCCCGAACTATGTCGCCGCCGCACGGCGCTTTCCATCCGCCGGCGCACGCGCAACCCGACGAGGAGCCCGTCTCCCGAACATATCAGTACAGAAAAGTCATGAAGCCCATGCTAGAACGGAAAAGAAGGGCTCGCATCAACCGATGTCTCGATGAGCTAAAGGACCTTATGGTCACCGCCCTACAAGCTGAAGGTGAAAACGTTTCGAAACTGGAGAAAGCAGACATCTTGGAATTGACAGTTCGACATCTTCATAGCCTGAAGCGGAGAGGGCAATTAGTGTTGAAGCCTGAAATGTCATATGCAGAACGATTCCGTGCCGGATTTACACAGTGTGCTACGGAAGTCTCTCAGTTTATTGCGAATGCAACATTGGCTGCAAATGCAATGCAACGGCAGGGCCCTGTGGATCCTCAAGCTGGTGCGAGGCTACTGCAGCATTTGAGCACATGTATAAGAAGACTGGAGACTCCTCAAGTGGTTCAGCCTCAGCCGATCGCACCGAACGGTGTCGCGAGACCTACCCCTCTGCAGCCGCTCGCCCCAGCGCTACCTCAGCAACCAGCTCCTCACCAGAGGATAGCGTTTCCAGATCGAGGAGTGAAGAGGCCAGGAGAGGCGCCGATGGACGCTGAAGCGGTCCTCGCGAAGCGTGCGTACGCACCGCCTTCCCCGCCGCACAGCCCCGCCTCCGAGAGTGACTCCGCCCAGTCGATGTGGCGGCCGTGGTGACCGCCGCTGAGGCTGCTCCTCATGATCTCGCATGCTCATCCAGGACTGTGTGACCGCAATGT
This sequence comes from Habrosyne pyritoides, assembly GCA_907165245.1. Classification (NCBI taxonomy): domain Eukaryota; kingdom Metazoa; phylum Arthropoda; class Insecta; order Lepidoptera; family Drepanidae; genus Habrosyne; species Habrosyne pyritoides. The sequence goes on along the minus strand of OU015600.1, from coordinate 4,307,250 downwards.
GTGATAACTAAGTTTTGTTGTTTGTTTTCCAATAACGTTCCTAGAACCGATGTGTGTTGAAAACGATGTATGGGTTCTCCTGCTCGCTTTGCTTGTTGAAGTTTTGTTTTTTTTTATTCATTATTTAATAAAATAAGGTTTTTGTTCTAAATAATCTGTTATTTGATATTCCTAACTTCAACGTCTTCCGCGTCGGTTAGCATTTATTTGTTCGCTAGTACCGTAGTGTAGTGTAGCACCTAAGTTACTACTGTGATATGTTAGTTGTCTTTTATGTAGGAATTTATTTTAGGCTATTGCAATCGTAAAGAACTTAGACATAATGAATAAATGATAAGAAAGAAAATAATAAAAAAATATTATGTAAAAAACATTTTGTTTGTTTTGGTAGTAACCCTGACAGGTCTGGATTGCAGGAAATTGTAAGTTAAATTATCACTCGACTATAAAATCATTTACAATTTATATCAAGGCAAGATACACCACTCAATTAACTAGACAGTGCAGTAAGCAACACACAAAAAAGATTTAATTTGCTTACAATAAACCATTTCATGGAAAATTCATTTATTTTAAAATCATGGAATCTTTACTCTTATAAAGTCGTTGTGAGAGTCCAAATTGATTTGTTGACATAAACCCAATTATCGTTGAACATCTTCAGTAGATAATAAATAATGAAATGAGTGGCTATTTCATGAAATATTCAAGAGAATTTCTTTGTGTTCAAACTTAATGTCAGTTCCCACGGTGTCTGCGAACTGCACTCACTCCATCAACTGATAAAGTAGGTAACATTTTGACGTTCTGCTTTCTTCTGGGAAGTTTAACATTTTTTAAATTACTATACCATCTGTATTTAAACAGTAAATATAATAATAGCACCAAATGTGGTGTATAACAATGTTGATATCAATGAAAAAAATATGAATTTAGCAACCTAAATGACAGATTAGTGACTATAAACGAATAAGGAAACTATAATTGCAACTTCCTTTAATATAATTAATTAATAATCGTTAAATCTTAAGTAATAGTTAGTCACTGTATATATGTACATTGCGGTGATATCACTACATAGTATAAAACAAAGTCGCTTTTTCAGTCCCTATATCCCTATGTCTGCTTAAATCTTTAAAACTTCGCAACGGATTTTGATGCGGTTTTTTTTAATAGATAGAATGATTGAAGAGGAAGGTTTTTATGTATAATAGATGTGACATCCCACGGGAACGCGGGTAAAACCGCAGGGGATAGCTAGTTTATAAATAGATTAATCATACAAATAAGAACTCATCAATGCCGATCGGCAAGAGGCGAGTAACTTCGAAAGACCTTTAAGTGGAACGGTGTGATTATATCCAGAGAGGCGGGCGCGGTGGCGCACGCGCACGTAGAAATTAGTTCGATTCAGTCTAATTGGGTCTTGTAGTTGCGTGCGAGCAACCGTGGGAACCATGAAAACGCATGGATAGCCGCAATTTGAATTTAGAATTATCCGTGGCCAGAGCTATTACCATTTCGGATTCCAAGTTTGAATTTTTAGTGCCGATACACACACAATAGTTGTTTACGTGATTTTTGCACGATTCAATTTTTAAATGATACTTATCAATAATATTATATGATGCTGAAACATACGTCTTTTTGATAGTGTGGTAATTTAGATATTATCTCGGTTCCTGTTTGGACGGATATAAACTGATAAATAGATAATTACTATATTTAGAATGTCAAATCAATCAAACAATTTCAATTATACACGTTACTAATTGATTAACAATATCATTGTACAATCATTATGTTATGGACTTATTGTTATCCGCAATATGGTAAACCCAATTACATTACATTTCACTTAAAAAACACTTATATTATATCAGTAATGCGTAATAATCTGAAGAAGTTTTATTTCAGTTTAAGTTTTTCATAATAGTTTTTGTTAACGTCAGACTAGAACCGGAATAAAATATCATTTAGTATTAGGTTAGTTATTGTAAATGTTAGCTGTTTTTTTTTAGTAGTAGAGTTTTTAGTACAGCGTAGTCCGGGAAAGTACCTACTACCACCTTACCCAGTTCTGCCGTGAATCAATAGTACTTGTATTACTGTGTTTTGGTTACAAATGTAAGGGGGCGGGTGAAATTACAGGCACATGAGACTTAACAACTTCACGTCTCAGGGTCGACAACGCATTGGCGATGCCCCTAGTGTTGCAAATGGCTATAGGCGGCGGTGACCACTTTCCATCAGGACTGTCTGCTTGATTGTCAGCCCATGTGGTATAAAAAATATGTATGTCTGTGATTTATGCATTATTAAGCATTCTTTATTTAAATCAGGATGATGGAATACTTGCACCATAATCAATTTATATTTACCTAACTTTTTAATAATTATATTTCTTATTGGAAACATCATTATTTTTTTCATACGAAGTATCCATTACAATGAATGTCGTTTCTGACGGAGGTATAATTAAAACAATCATGATTATGTGCTTTGATTGATCATCGCAATTGTTAACAACAGTGAGATTTTAATCGGCACATGTGATTACAATTATGCTACACGATTATCGTTTTACTGCACTATGATGGGGAAATAATGTGCACGATTTTCCCGTCTTCGATATCAATGTCGGATTTGACATTTGTTGAAAAACGAACGTCTAAGAAATTCAATACATTTTGGCAGATGTCCGACATGTTTTTTTGCAAATGTCAAATTGACATTAAAGCCGAAAGGCCAAAAATCTTGGACAAATAGATGCGATAATTTTCGAAACAAAACTATATCCATCTATGGTTAGTTTAAGAAAAATGGCGCCAATTTTCCAATGTCAACTCAAGAGTTTTATTTAGCTCATTCGACTGGATAGAAATTAAAGGGTTATAAATAAGCGACGGTAGCGTCGGTTTCGAATCTTGTTATGAGCAATATCGGCAAAACATTGTTAGAAAGCCGATGTTAGTAGGCTAATTTGTAGTTTGTTCTTGTAATCTTCACCCCCGAATTCTGTTGGAAATCACCCACTATCAATGGGTCCATCATTCGCACTTGAGAGCCAGTTTCCTTCAGGCATCGTAATTGGTGAATCCCCTGGTATTGTTAAAGTTCTTTCTATACTATATTTATATTCTAATGCGAAAAAAAGGTTTGTAGTAGTATTCCAAACAAATATTTGGAATGGATCCTCAACGACGAACAAAGGCAGGGTACCTTGTTAAAATAAAAGGACTTTTAGTGGAGATCAGTTTTGCTAAGTAATCGATTACGTTTCTTACAAATGCTGTCGTAACGGTAAGAGATATACTGAATGAGTATGAGAATGCTTTCTATCAAATAGTTGTAGAACTTAAAAATACATATATGGTATGTATGTATTAAAATAATTGATTATTGAAATCTGTCGAGGGTAATGTTAAATTCTTATCAAAATAAATTTACTCATAGTGTTGGAAATTTTATGTAGAAGTTGCCTTTTACACAACGTTGTTTGATAGATTTAACAATTTTATTGTGTTTTTGCACAAACAAAATAAAATACGCGTCTGACTGAACAAGTTGTTGCGTAGCACGACCGTGGCAGGCGCTGCTCAAAGTCTATACCTACTAATAAAAGAGAAGAGAAAACATTTGTATTTTTTTAAATGAAAACTTATTTAGCGGCGTTGGGATGGATATAAAATGTTAAATTCGCGTCAGGATACGTGACCTGATCGAAAATTCGTAAGACGGTAAAAATGCACAAGTGTTCAAGTTTTCACTTCTGCCGGCACTCCCGGAGTGCAACCCGCTGTTTTTATTTAGGAATAAACTCAAAACTACTGGGTCGATTTTAATCATTCATCCACTATTAGAAAGCTACTTTATCGAGCGGTAACATAGGCTATATTAAAATCCCGGGATAAATTAGATCCTGTAGATAGAATTAGATCAAAAACGTGGGTGAAACCACGAGACTGAAGCTTGTGTGTGATAATTGACAGGCCAGTTGGCTTGGTGGTTAGCGACTCTGACTGCCAAGCCGAAGGCCGCGGGTTCGATTCCCACCCAAGACAAACATTTGTGTGCATGAACATGTCTGTTTGTTCTGTGTCTGGGTGTAAATATCTATATAAGTATGTATTTAGAAAAAAAAGTAGTATATGTAGTATCAGTTATCTGGTTTCCATAGTACAGACTCTGCTTAGTTTGGGATCAGATGCCCGTGTGTAGAGAATGTCCCGGGATATTTATTTTATTTATATATAATTAGGTGTCATAGCGGGATATTGATTTTGTACTAACGACATTCGAAACAATTTGTTGAATCGATTTCATTTCATTTCGATTTCACCCACGATGTGGGTGAAATTATTAATTAATATTAATTATATCATTATTTATATTATTTGGAGGAGGAAGCTTTTACCAAATCTGGGTTTCTTGTTTACTAAATCTTACAATAACTTTTTAATTACAAAACTTTTTTATTTTGCAACCTAACTATTAATACATACATTTATATTTATTATTTTAAAAAACTTTGTAAAAGCAAGAAATAAATGGCTTATTTAATTTAATTTAATTTTATTATTTATATTATTATATATTTATTAGTGTTAACGAATACTGAGCAATAGATCTATGTGATATTTGCATAGACATGTCATGGGCCGGAGAAAAAACAATAACATTTTACCTCTAAACGAAACACGAGTAATATAATATTAATATTATAAAGATGTAACGTTTGTAAGTTTGGATATATATTGGTAATATCCTAAACTCAATCCATTTAACCTAAAATTCATTGATAGAAAACGACGTTAATCTTGAATGATGTATGCAATTTTTTTGCCCCGGCAACACATAAATTCTCTAGGCTAGATAGGTAAAGCCGTGTGATGGAAGCTAATCAATAATATAAAAAACAGAAGATGGAAATAGAAAGTACTAGAATAGTGATTAAGTTATCAGCTTGAATTATCTTTATGTAATATGATCGAAGTTAAACAAACTAGTAAGGAAAGTGATTCACCAAGATCACGGCTCTCAAAAACAGTGCAAATACTAGATAGAAAGGGAAAGAAAATAAATGCCACCTTACGGTGTACTTGTTGCTAGCGAGAGATGAATGTAAATCGTTAGTTACGTAAAGATTGAGCGCGACTTTATGGGATTAGGTCTATTACCAGCATTTTATGTTGCCATTTCCGAGCGCGGACAACGCATCTATAGTTTATATATCATTGGTTACAAGGTTATAATTTGATGGATTATTTGTATCACTACAAACAGATGCATGTCAAGTTTTTCTTACAAACATTGGTGGTATCATCATTATCGGTCTTTGTTGTCCACTTATGCTCAAAGGCCTCTTCCAAAGAGATACAGTTCTTGTATGAGATAAGACCTCATGGTGAACTTTTTTGTATCATCCATAATTAAATACGGAATACAATACTTTAAATTTAAAGTAAAAAATACAGAGCACTCAAGCAGCAAGTGCTGGAGTAGGTACGCAAGTGTTCGAATACTCGGTTCCATTTTCATCATCTCAATTTCATTGAAACAAAAAGAGGTTTTTGTTTTATTTATAAGAAGAAAGAACCAATTTATTAAAACAGTGTAAGTACCGAATCAAGTTGACCGAAAGCGTAACTCAACAAAAAGTAAAAGTCGTTGACTTATCTCATGCTGCGTTGAATCTGCTTCCAGTTTTACGTAAGTCCCTTTCAACTGAACTGGATGGTGTTACCATATTATGCACATTTATTTACCGGATTTGTTTTAATTTTTTATCTTGAGTCGTGCGTGCGTGACAGCCCCCGGCGGTATTCTTTATCATTTTAAATTTAGAATGCATGTATTGGCATATTAAGCGTGAGTTTTTTTTTTTGTTGAATTATCATCATTGATTTTTGATAACGCATTCCAGGTGGTTTCAGGCTTATTGAATTTATATATTTTTTTAAATATTTCTGCTGTATACCGCAGTTTTACCCGCGTTCCCAGTGATTGTTTCTGTCCTCAGAGATAGCGTTGTTACGACAAAATTTCGAGAAAACAAATTTTCATAAAAAAATATTTTTTTATTTTTTTTAATGGAAATATGCCACAGATATTATTGAAATCTGTGCAACCGTTCTTGAGTAAAAATAGTGTAATTAACGCGACTTTGCTTTAAATAGAAATTACATAGATAAATAGAATTAACATAGCAGTTCGTTGGCAACCCTAACACTGTCGCCTTTCATCTGTCCGGCAATGGTTACATTTCCATCTACTTTCCTTCTATTGGCTGGCTATCTATTGTAATAATCATAACAATTGACCGTACGGAAGCGTCGGAGATATCACGATGTCGAAATGTGATAAAAAATAACAATAATCAATTAAATATTTTTTTATTGTTACACGCCGAAAGCGGCGGAAGTTTTTGTTAAGTAAAAATGGGCAAGTGGGCCATAGGTGATTGTATTATTTGAGGGTTAATATTGAAATGGCTTATAAATGGTAACCGTAACTAAATTGCATATAATTTTTCATTTACTTCAGTTACTATAGTGTATACAGCTATACAAAGAAGAAATTAAGAGAGAGCAAGACAGCAAGGCATATAAAAAAATATTTAAAAAAAAAGTATGGATATTCTCTTCGTTATATGAACAAAAAAAAATGAGACCTATAAATTACAAATATTTTTTTTTCTACAATCTATAAGCCCTCAAATGCGGACAAAACCGTAGGTCAAAATCTAGTAAAATTCCAGCGAGCTAAATAGACTTTGAATAGAGACAGCACTCGTAATGGCAGACTGGGGCAACAGTCAGATGTTCCGATGACCTAAAGAACGTAATGGCACAGTTAAGAAAGCGAAAGGACTAGAATTCTACTCTTAAAATATTACCTTCATCCCGTTTCGAAGACCCTCAAATACTGTTTACATGACTAGCTATTTAGTTATCCCGGTCAGTGTAGTGGTTGAGTACTCCGACTGCGATACCACAGGCCATGGGTTCAATTGCTTACCAGGGGGGCAATTCCACTGACATATTATGCACCGAACCATTACCATATTACAACCAAACGTCAAATTTTACGTTTAATCGTATTGTACTAAATACACCAACGATCGAACTGCGGTTGTGTTTCGGTAATGGCACATTCGTTCGAAAGATTACGTCAAAATGTATGTTTGTTTCGGTTGCAGTGCGTAGGAATACCTTATTTTTTTAATTTCAAACTTCAATTTGACATTAATCGTAACACAAATATGGTATTTGGATAATATATTTAATAAAAAGACAATTGACGAAAAAGACAAATAAAGATATGTAATTATGGATAGGTAGCTCTGTCTAAAAAGTATAATATGTCCTATATAATACAACCTCCTTGGTTTTTTTTTATATAATTTAAATTCATACATACATTTCAATTCATGAGTTACTAGCTGTCCTCCGCGGTTTCACCCGCGTTCCCGAGGGATGTAACATTTCCGGTACAAAAATCCTGTGTTACTTCTAATACCTAAGAATATGTGTACAAAGTTTCGTGATGATCGGTTAAGTAGTTATCGCGTGAAAGCGTAACAAACAAACTTACACTCACATTTATAATATTAAATAGGGAAGTAGGGATTTTGTGACAAGCTTAGTATAAGTGCTATTAGTATGGGATCAGATGGCCGTGACTGAAGAAGTATTTTAGGATATCCTGGAATATCAACAACATTCCTATCAAAACCAAACAATATCCATTTATTTACGTGACAATTTAAGCATTTATTTACTGTTTTCTTTTCTTGCAGCACGAGTGGATTGTTAACAAAAACTGTGACACAAGTTTCCTCTAGTTACTTACCAAATCTTATTATGCACAATAATTTCACTAAACTATAATAAAGACATTGTTACATGACTTATTGGCAGACGTTCACGCTGTCCGAGAGATTCAATACAGCTGGCGATTGCAGTTTTTGATGTATTTTCATTCTACGTGACGTCGAGTCTGAGGTTTCACGATATTGAAATGCAATGGTGCATTTATTTACAGTATTTTGGAGAGTAAAAAAACAGAGACGAGCCTGTCTGTATTGGATAACAATTGTGATCAATAAAAGAACAGATTTTTGTTCTGTATGAAGATTGTGTACATTTTTATGGTATTATTAATATCATACTTCCATTATATGCATATATATTTCTTCTATCATCTGTTTTTACCTATCTTTACTGTACGTTAAGGTAGGTGTGTAACAGAATGCTTAAACACCATTTTTGTAAACTTTGTCTGTCTGTTTGATCACGCCAATCTTCGAAACTTAAAAACGAATTTTAATGGGGTTTTGAATTGTAATCCAGGCTTTATTTAATCAAAATCGGTTCAGGGCAAAAAAGCTAACTTCATTTAATCATTTATCAGGCGAACGAAGTCGCGAGCACAGCTTGTTAATAAAATTTTCGATGCCCAATCATAACTATCGGTTTTTAGACCTTTTATCTATCTGTCTGAAAGTATTTCCCGATTTATTTAAAATATTTTCTGGATATGAATTATACATTCCACATATACATATATCGGTACTCATAGACATATAGAATACAGTTAATTGAAAAAAATATAAGATCCGAGTCCGGAAGTTAATTTCCGAATAAAATTGGTAAAAGCATGAAAAATCATCATATAATTGTTTAACACCTAACAATTGATACCGTATGCAGCCTAGAAAACACAATAAAAATTCAATAGATTCGTGACGACCTGTCGCATTTAGGCAATATAGTTAATTGATTGTTATAAAAACCAGCAGAACACAGTCGGATCTATAGCCGATGAGTTTTTAGATGTTCCACTTGAGCTGCGGTTTTAGTGTGAAACAAATATCGTAACTTTGACGTTAGGAAATGGGCGAGCATTCGACTTTGACGCCCAGTGAAACATTTACATAAACACGATTCTATTACGTAGATGATGTGAAACGAAAGTTCAGAATAGAAACCGAACGTTATTTAAAGTGCAGTTTTACAGCCGTTTGGCGTTGTGGCTTGATACCTAGATTGTCACATAGGCCACGGGTTCGATCCTACATGACAAAAATTTGTGTTCATATAATATTTTTTACAGATAATTATAGTTAATTATAATTCTAGTTTATGCACTTCCATTAATTTTAATACTTATCATAATATTTTATGTTATTCAGTAGTAGTTACAATTTGTATTGTAAATACGTTTAGGGTTCTGTCATAGCAGCTTAATTATTTAGTATAATAATAACCAACAGCGTTATTATGTAATATACTAATTTAAGGCGTTTGCCTTAGTGTAAAGGGCAAGGTCCGGACTTCTTCTAAATAGACAGGCGCTTACGTACAGCAATAAACATATATCATAAAAGTCCTTTGTTCAATTTTAGATGTAGATACTAACAAAAAAAAACGGCACCTACTACAAAAAACCTCTTCCAACTTCCAGTTTTCATCCCAAAACATTGCACAAACGCGCAATATCTTATCTTAGCTTATTATCCGCCGCTATTAAAAATAAAGTGGTTGAAAGAAGAAACAAAGCAAGTGTAGTGTTACGATCGGAGTGGAGTGGAGCGAAGCCGGAGTTGCGTCAAGAAGTCGCACGTCAGAGTCGTGATTGCGGCGCGCGCCGCAGCCGCCGTCACGCGTCCGCGGTCGCTGCACGAGCGCACAGGGCCGGACTGTCCGCTGCAAGGCCTGGCCTATAAACTATACAAATATTTACTATAGCATGCACTTTTTATGCTAAATAGTGCTTCAATACAATACAAAATGTAGGTAAAACAGTCAATAATAGTTGGTTGGTGGATTTCACGACCGTAACGTATTGTCATTACTTAAGTATTGTTAAGTGAAACTTCTTATTTCAGAACCCTGGGAGGGTTCTGACTCATAACCTTTTGTGTGACGAAAAACAAATTAATGATAAACACAATCTATGCCATTTATAAGTGATTGGTGAATAATTACAATGTTACCCTGTAAAACACAAGTTTCACTGCTGTCGTGTGTCTTCACGACACACCCTGTTTTTTTTACATCGCTTAAAGAAAAGATGTGAGTGGGGCAACCTCGAAATCGCAATCTCTAATCACTGCTTAATCCAGCTGCTCAGCATAGTAATCAATCATATAATGTCACCTACATTAACCAAACTAAGTGTTACATAGTTCCAAGTCCAACCCTGCAATCGACTCGCCACAGGCGATAGTTTTCCCACGGTCGCGGCCGGCCCGTTCGTGGCCAAGTATAGCTCTGCCATTTGCATGCCCACCCCCCCACTGCCTACCGTATTACACTACCAACATACCAAGTGACCATCAATAAAACAACACGTATGCTGATAACTGACTCCCAGAATTGGCCGTGTTCTCGACACTGGCCAATTCATTTCTTAATAGACCAAGACATGTAACTAATGTTACTGGTTTAACTAGATATAGAGGTGGTTCTGTTGTACGTTATTATGACAACATTGTCATCGTTAAACAGGACATAGACCTCCGGCAATATCTTTCCTATTTGTCCGTTTTGTTACTTTTTATGTGTTTATATCGCGTAGTTTGGGTAACGAAAGTTTATAAAGTGACAATTCTGTTGGTTTAAGACTACCACATTATAGCAAAATGTTAATTTAAATCTTTCTCACAATTTTTTATTTCTATCGATATTTTTTAAATAATTAGGTTGCTATCAAATTCAAACTAATCTTGTCATTAATTTTAAGTCGACGTTATATAACACCATAATGTGTTTTATATCTCTAATTGGTTACCATTTCCAGAAAATAAGGATCCGTTTGGAACTTAGAAAGAGCCCAGTTTTGCCTTTTCTAGATTATATTTTCGGCAACAAAAATAATATTAAAAAGTACCTATTATACTTCGTCGATTGTTTTGGTAGATAGGTTCCTAAGGTCAAATGACCAATAGCCTGCGGGTCATATCGTCTAGGGCATTTGATTTATTTCTAACTAATTTTAAATCGAAAAGCTATTCAGTGTAGGCCTACGAATGGCACTTATGAAGGTCATAGTACTGAAGCTACCTCCGGAACCAATAGGGCGATATAACGCGCATAAAACAAATGCTCTATAAAACATTGATGTATAAAAGTTGTACCTTTCTTACTCAACAGCAGCAATATCATGACCCTATTTAGGGTTATGATATATATTTCCTCGAAGCTAGAGTACTCAACCTTAGAGACCCTTGGGACTGAGTTACAGTGAACTCACATATTATCGTTACACGGTCTCCGGTGGTCTAACAGTTGTCCATAAATCAATAATACTAATATAATTCAATTTCATTCGAATGCAGTTTGTTGCTACTTGGAACACTTCGATGGCCCTGCCTATCTGGCGAACATTCTATTCTCCGTACCACGCAGTTATGAGAATAGTGTCTATATTATATTGTCTTACTTAAATATTATTTCTTTACTAACGTGACTTCTACCGTATTCTCTTTTTTAAAGCACTGTCATATATACCTAGATACGAATTAGATACGATAATAAAGGGCTCCCAATAACAGTATTTCTCACAAAAGATGTAAGTTAAAAACCTTACCTTCGAATGACATTGTAGCAGTTTTCATTGCCCAAAAACACGGATAAAACGATCTTTTCTGAAAATGAATCCTAGCTAGATCGATTTAACGCTCCCGAAACCCGCTGCATACTAAATGTCATGAAAATCGTTGGAGCCGTTTCCGGGATGAGGACAAAGGTATTAGATATGTAAAAGCGCAAGTTTTCGGGGATAGATTTATGGATGTATGGATTTTTGTTACTCTTTCACGCAAAACCTACCCAAGAGATTTGGATTAAACTTAGCTAGTATGAAACGTATATAGTTTACAACTCGGATTAGCACAGGATACTTTTCATTCCGGGAAAATGTTACATCTCTCGGGAATGCGGGTGAAACCGTGGAGCACAGCCAGACTATATAATGCTGTGATAGCTCTAATCTATGAGGTTTTAGTTATTAATTTAATTAATATCTCAAAAATACGGATGAACATAATATACCAAACAATTTTATTTATATCAGACGGCAGACGGTTTACTTAATGGTAACTGAAGGGATTTTTAAATAAAAAAGTTAGAAAGGTCACTGGCTCTCAAATGGAATTGCAAGAACCCGACAAATTTTCAAGTTGACAATTGTAGTCAACCAGTACAAAGTACATTACCAACAAAAAATTGGAGATTGCACTTTTTGGTTCTTTATTACTTATTTAACTTATTTCTTACGTAATACAATGAATTAATTTATCTATGCCTAGATGACAGATAAAAGGCCGATTTCTAAATCGACTCTATCTTAGAAAAAAAGCATCAAAAACTGTTCTTTATTCAAATTAACCGCCTATCTGGCCATTTAAAAATCAAGTCTTAATAAAATAAAATAAAAATTTATTGCGCTGGTGACTTTCTTACATCCGACCCAATTAATAAATGGTACATATTTTATAAGATAGTGATCATTATCATAAATTCGCATTAAATATTACATAATCTCATAAACCAATTTACATAATCAACTATGGTTTATTAAAAAAAAAAAGTTTCTAATTAACCATAAAAATAAAATAAGATGTTCTATAATCAAACGAATCCAATTACAGCATCCTTACTAATTATTGTTATTATATTTCAAAATAAATTAGAATACGTGGACTGAGGTTTTGGCTACCTTAGAAATAATCTCAAAGAATAGGTAGATTAAAGACCAACATTCCAACTATACAATAATCCATAATTTACCTAAGGTTCATATTTATTTTAGACGAGTCTCAGATGAAAGCCTTCATATAAATATCGACAGACTTTTTAATATTACATAACTAGCTGTCCCCCGCGAGTTTACTCGCGTTCCCGTGGGATGTCACATGTATTTTACATAAAAACCTTCCTCTTCAATCACTCTATCTATTAAAAAAAAAATAAAGATTTAAGCACACATAGGGATATAGGGACGAAAGGAGAGGAAGAGACTTTGTTTTATACTATGTAGTGATACTTACCTAACATGTTTGTTTGTTTACCTTTTGCTGCCTAAACGCCACAACAGATAGCGACGAAATTCAGCACAAACACCTCTAACACAAAGAAGAACAAAGGCTTCATTTAATACTGAGAGCACATTAGATGCTTTGAGAAGGCGAGTAAAACCGGGCCGAACTTATCATACGTATGTAGATCTTTAATTTCATAAAGTTCATGAACCCGGCCCATCACTTAACTGAAGATCGAATCGAGACTCTCAGATGATGGTCTAATGAACCGATCTACGCTATAAGTGACAGGTCGACGTGTTTCAAGAGAAAGTCTGCCTTGAAATCTGTGAAAGGCTTGATTAAAAATACATAGACCTATCTGTTTTTTAATAATCTTTGAGGCGAAAACTGTATTTTCAAAGGGTATAATAATCTGTCTTCTAAAGAAGCGGCTCTTCGACCCAGTACTGTAATTAGTGACCCGTGCCGCCCAACCAATCCTTGCACCATCATAATGCTATATAAAATTAAATTAGTGGGTAGTTTAAAGTTCATCAATGCTTTAACGACTTCTAAAAATCACATTACGTGCTTTAAACATGATTGAAAACATGTATTTGAGTTTATTATTGATGTTACGTTGCTTATAGAAGTTTAAATTACCTGTTAATTGTAGTATTGAATTTACTTTCGAGTATTATGCAATTTCATTAAATAAATGGCTGTCCTGTCGTAAAATATTTTTGTTTTGTTTTTCGTTTTTTGCTGAACGGTGCTTTTAAGAAAATAGAATTTTGGTCTTTGCTTTAAATTCATTTGAACACGTTAAAGTTGAACAAAGAGATTCGAGTTGTAAAGGAGGAATCTTTGTAGATTACTTATATATATAATATTTAAAAACACCATTTAATTTCAAATAAGCAATGTATGCTTCGATGGAATTTGGAAGACGAACTTTTTATAACCTAACAAGTTTATCATCGAGGCATTTCTTAATAGCAGTCGTAAAGCAAGATTTTTAGATCTTATTTAGAGAAAGAAAACCTGATATTTTCACAGACACCGCGCCGAAGTTTTATCAAAAAACAAAACAAAAATACGTGACCGATCATAAATTAAATTTAGCACAGCGATAATGTCGAAAACGAAAAAGTCCAATAAGAAAAATAAAAGTCTAATTTCTATTCTACGCCTTGCGATTTGCAAAGCTAAGGTTGTTATAAAAGTGTAATCTTTATAAATGGCTATGATTATTCCGTGGATATGTCTGTATTTATATTTTATCCGACTTTACGTGAAATGGTATGAAAACTAATATTATAAATGTGAATGTATGTTTGTTTGTTACGCTATCGAGCAAAACAACTTAACCGGTCATCATGAAACTTTGTACACATATTCTTGGAGATATTAGAAGTAACATAGGATACTTTTTATGCCGGGAAAATGTTACATCCCTCGGGAACGCGGGTGAAACCGCAGGGGACAGCAAGTATATCTATAAATAAATATTTTGTGTTTTTACTTTGTACTTATGCCTTCTTGTACGATTTATCCGATAGTAATGAATCTTTTGTGAGTTGTTCTACGTACGCCTGCGAAGGTTCCAGACAGAAAAACGGCCACTTTGGTAAATATACCAAACTTCATAATTACATATATAGTATATAACGAAGTCGCTTCCACCGTTTGTACGCTTAGATCTTTTAAACTACGCAACGGATTTTGATGCGGTTTTCATCAATAGACAGAATGATACAAGAGGAAGTTTTATATGTATTAGTATTTACGTTACAGCCGTGCGAAGTCGGGGTGGGTCGCTAGTTCTATCTTCTAGATATATAAAAATGAATGTTTGTCTGTAAAATCATTGTTTAATGCAGTTTTCAGCAATAGTTAGAGTAATTCAAGAGGAAGATTTGTAACCAGGATTGAAAGCGGGCAAAGCCGCAGGGCCGCAGGGCGCAGCTAGTTCTACATAAAAATGAATGTTCGTATATGCCTAACCCTATGCGTTCTTTTACTATTTATCTAATAGCGATAAAACTTTAGTGAGTTGTTCTACGTAGGTCTGCGAAGGCTCCAGACATAAAAAAAAAGAAAAATTGCATACAACACATGCCGGGAACATAGTTAAATATATATTCAAATAGTGAAGGCCACAAGCAATTATGAATGGTCAGACTCTTTATAACACCGGTTTACGAGAAGCACCATGGCTTACTATATTCACGGGTAAAATGACTTTATTGATGTAAAGTAGAAAGATTGTGTGTGCATTGATAGGTATGCAGTGACGTCACAAATATTGGTGGGGTATCAATGATGAAGCCTTAATAGTAATTGAAGACAATTAGGTTTTCACATAATATATTGTTAAAATGATGTAGAAAAAAGTTTTCATTGGCAAGCTTATTTGAAAATCAGTTACAAAAAATAAAAAAAGAGACCCTCGCTCCACGGGGTAACAATAGAGGGAGTGGGGCTCAATTCTATAAGGAAAATGACACTAACTCGAGAATGTTTCGTCGCGGCCTCTATGCTCTGTCTCTGTCGCTTACTACGCTAATAATAATCACGTGAGAGGCAAGTTCTCCGAGGCTTCCGTGAAGCTGCTCGACGACGAAGTTTGTAATAGCTGAATAAGGGGGCTGGTGGTCTACAATATCAAAGGACTTAAAACAGGGCCAGTTGAACGAAAAGACAACGTAGGATCGATCCACCTGGCGCATGAAAACGAGGAGGACCGACCCTAAATAATAGGAAGAGGCACGGAAAGATGAAGAGAAGTTACAAAAATAATAATACGTAGGAAAATATCAATATCTAACACCATGAAATGTTAGGAAATAAAAAAATACAGGGTGTGTCGTAACACACGATCGTAGTAAAACGTATGTATTACAGGGAAACATTAAAATTATTCATCAATCACTATTAAACAGCATACATTGTGTTTATCATTAATTTATTTTTCGTCACCCAAAAAGTTTGCGGATCAAAATTTCAACTAAGAAGTTTGACTTCAAGAAATTCAAAACTTTTATTCAGTTAGTTATTTTGGCACTTATTATGAGGGCTTATAGAGGTTAAATTCACTAAAGCCACCGGTTAATCAAACGAATTACATATTCACTTGGAAATCTAAAGCGACGGTGTTAAATAACAAGAACCGTCCAAAAACCTATGGTGGTTTTAAAATGCAAATTATTTACGAACAAACACCAATGTTGATAGTAGGCTATGTTAGACTTGTGATATTATTGAGAAAACCAATCGTCTTCGGTTCCCACGGCTGGGCTTCCGGCCGAGGCGAATTTTGACAGATATCTTCAGAATCACTAACTATATTCGTACGGATAGTAAAAACATTAGTCCCCCATGTTTGTTTTTTTATTATATTTTTATTGGCATTATTACAGTTTTAACGATGAAAGTTTACCGTAGTAGTGACTTCGAAAGTCGTGTCTATGATCGGTTTGAATCTCTATTGAGCGTGAGCATTTGATGAACGAAAATACATATGGTTTCACACTCATTATCCCCAAAGAGGTAGGCAACCCGTACCTCAGTAATAAGAGCCACATTCAACCAAACATACTAAACGGAATCGAACACAGGATCTCCGGGTGCCTAGCCAAGCTGTATACAACTCGACCAATAGAGTCATGGAAAACGGCTTGAAAGAATCAACATTCTGAATTAGGTGAAAACGTTCGTTTTAATGGTCAAATAAAGTAAACAATTCTACCAGTCTAACTCTATCATATTATTTATTTTTGATGAAAGATACTGATTACTGGACTGAATTTGATGATAATTATCAGACATTCTGAGAGAAAAGTCTTAAAATACATGATACGTTTAGTATCTTTAATTTTTACACCAGTCTCACACATAAAGCAAACCGTGTGAATAAAATTGTACGATTTTGTAAAATATTGATTTATCTATGATTAATGAACAATATGATAGATGGAGTTACAATTTTGAATGAGTTATAAACATTTTTAGTCGTGTATGGTTGAAATGTTAATGGTGTTTTTTAAACGTTTTGTAAAATTATTTTTGGTTGGTACAAATTTTTTGATTAATGATAGAAAATTTTATAAAAATAGAAATTTACCACGGTATAGGGTTACTTAGAAAATCGTATAGTATACAAAATTGATTATTACTTTACTTAGTTTCCCCGCGATTTCACGCGCGTTCTCGAGTAATTTTACATATTCCTGGGACTAAAAGTCTCATATCTCCAAAGCCTACTATTCTAGACTATAATATATCTCAGTGGCAAATTTCATCCAAATCCGTTCAGCCTGTGTCATTGAATAATAAACGTCCATCCACCCAAACACTTTGAATAGTGCTTTTCGACAGGCCAGTTCGCTTGGTGGTTAGCGACTCTGACTGCCAAGTCGAAGGTCGCGGGTTCGATTCCCACCCAGAACAAACATTTGTGTGCATGGATATATATGTATGTATGTATTTAGAAAAATAAAAAGTAGTATATGTCGTATATCAGTTATCTGGTTTCCATAGTACAAGCTCTGCTTAGTTTGGGATCAGATGGCCGTGTGTAAAAGAATGTCCCAGGATATTTATTTATTTATATTATTCATTTATTTTGCTATCGCTTCCGTCAGGGAAGAATGACCGTCAATTAGTTGCGCGGGCGCCGCGGACTAGATCTGTAAACTATCCGACGAGCTCTCGTTTTATTGGCCACCATCGCCAGACATTTTGTTTTTAAACGATTTTAACGTAACCTAACTGTACACGATTATTATAACTTGAGCTGTACGTTTTTTTATTGCCTCACCACTTTTTTTTATAAACATTACCGATTTGCTGCATTTGTTCCTTTTGAATGACCACGAGGTGGTTGGCAAAAACCCTAATTGTTCCGTTTATTACCAAAGTACTATTTTAACTGTTATGTAATAAACTATATGGAACTCTTGTTGTATAAGTTATTAAGTCTATTATAAAATACCTGGATGGCCGAGTTTTGCTCGGGTTTTCTTTACTAATGTGACTACTGCCGTATTGTCTTTTTTAAAGCACTGTCAAATATACCTAAAAACTAATTAGATGCGATCATAAAGGGCTTTAAGTGTAAATGCTTTTACCTTCGTATTCTAATGGTATTGTAGCAGTTTTCATTGCCTAATACATGGATAAAACGACGTTTTCTAAAAATGAAACCTAGCTAGATCGATTTATCGCCCCCGAAAACCCATGCATGCTAAATTTCATGAAAATCGTTGGAGCCGTTTCCGAGATCCTAATTATATATAAATACACGAATTCTTCGTTTAAAGGTATTAGATTTAAGAGTAAGAGTAGAATAATGCATATTAAGAGTTTAAAATGTCTAAACAATAACTAAGTACTTACAAAATATTATCCGAAAGGATGTTGATGACTTGGGGGCTATGGCTCCTATGTTAGGGAACGTACCCATACTACGTGACCCATTCTTTTACAATTTTTACCCCCCTCCCCCCCCTGGTGACAAAACGTAGGATATGCAAAGATTAATTTGTACATAGTAATTTATAAATACGGCTTTCAACGATATTTCGCAAATAGAATGACAAAAAAATTGCTTAATAAGGCACGCCATATTTGAATAAAGCTAAAAGGCGCGAGATTTCCTTAGAGATTTTTGCAGACATTCCCTGCGACTAAGCGTGGTATTCTGAACACCTTCCTCCCCCCCTAAATGGGTCACTTAGTATGGGTACGTTCCCCTATGTTATGTCGTAGTTTCTTCTAGATTGTGACATCGGCGTAGTTTATATTACAACAAAATTTTAGCCCTAATAAATAAATCGTTATTATTAATAATGCATACTTTGTAAGGTTTTTCAATCCACCATTAACATATGGAACAGTAATAAAATTTTAACCTACCTTCTTTCTTAAATCCGGGCTTATGTAGGAAAAAAGTTAGAACATATTATTTCATTTATATTTATTATTTCGCAAAAGATTTAAAATAGAATATAGTAGGTACTATTACAGGCTGCCCTCACCCGGTGTAAGCGGCAACTTAATTATTTTCTTATCGTAATGAAACAATTACTGACTCCACACATGCTACTCGACTCCAGAGACACCATGACGAGTTCAATAGTGATGGACTTGCGCTCTCTGTAATATCGATTGATTTTAATTAACTCGATCTATACAATAGCGATATTGTTGAGTTAACGCTTGATGTCGTCTGTGCCGGAAGCAATTTCTTTGCTGAAAGGTCAGCGTTCTTCCTGTATTGGTTTAAAAAACAAATCTTTTGATTGAAAATAAACTGTCTAGCTTAGAAATATTTTATTCAGTTAAGGCGAGATATTTCACATTTTTGGCAAAATTTGAGACAGAAATTGTTATGTAATACGGTAGTCAAAGTAAAGAACTCTAAATTGAAGTCTCATAAGTATTGCGTTCACTCGCGATTTCAGTGTGACTACAGAAAATAAACAATCGTTGACCAAGCAAAAAAGTTAGCAAATAAACGAATTTTCTTTTACATTTCAATAGTAAGCTACGGGAAACCCAGGTTTCTGAGGAACCATGTAATTCCCCGGGATAAACAGCCTATTCCATCTGTATGATAAATTTTATCTAAATCTATTGAGTTGAGCCGTTAATGCGTGATCGAATACAAAATACAACCTTTTCACTAAAAATATCGTTACTAGGTTGGAGATCATTTTTTTTTTATTTCTGGCGGGATTGATCTAAAGTTTCTAGACATTATAACATTACCTATATCACTTGGGAATAGTGTAGATTTCAAAAATTTTACTAATTTTGTAAATAAATGAGTCTTTCGTAAATTCCCTTTTAAATCCAAACTTAAAAACTTAACCTCATTACAATGAACAGATAAAATATAGTGAATAAACAATAGTGTAGCTCTCTATAAATTAATTAATTTTGTAAATAAAAATAAATGAGTACTTCCGTAGATTCCATTCTAAATCCAAACTTAAAAACGTAACCTCTATACAATATTAGTACAGATAAAATATGGTGAATCTAAATTTACCACTTTATCTTTAATGTAGCATCACTATCTACCAGTGACGTATCCGAATAGGTATAAAACATGTGAGAACTGGCAGCCGCGTTCATTTCCCACGCGTGCCACGCTTTAGATAAACAAAAACGCCCACAAGAGTTTCGGTTGTCCTCTTGTTAATGATAATGAAGCAATTATATTATTATTACGAAGTGGCCAAGAGTTTGTTGGCCGTTGTGTGATTTGACCTCTCGCTCATCTCCAGATTTACAAAGCTTTGATATATAGCTTTACGTGCCGCTGTTTCAACGGCATCCTCGATATATCATTCGTTCGGGAATATATCATAACCTTACATAAGTTATCATTAAAAAAAACATAGCCTATGTACCCGAAAATAAATGCCAAGTAGGTACCGGGGTTTCGTAGATAACCAAACTCTCAAAATTCGCATTTTTTTCTTTTTAATAATATAAGGTATATACTAGCTAGGTGTGCGGTTTCACCTACGTTGATAAAGATAAAATGAAAAGGATAGAAAGAAAAACATTTATAACAGCATCAACAGACAATTCCATTGAAATCACAAATTACACATAGATACAATCAAAGACACAACAATGAATTCATATAGTATTAGATATACGTTTTAGAGTCAGACTATTTACAAATGCTTGTAAATGCCTATTCTATTAAAAAAAATCTTTTCATTTCATTTATAATATACTATATATATAAAAAAATAATTATACAATATATATACTATATGACTACGTTGATTTACGTTGTTCGTCAATTTCCATTTGATAATTTTATTACCAGAAAAATAATGGAAGTAAAGGCTTTAAATGTTCTTTTTTGTTATTTCAGAAAACGCAATTTCGTATTTGTTTCACGAATGTATATATATATGTACATATAAGTACGTATAATATATATACAACACCGTGTAAGGCCAAAAAGGCACCTATCTCAGCATAAGCTGCGGCCGAATAGGTAGCTTGTGATCTTTCCGAAAAAACAATCCTAGTCCTTTTCAATTTCCAGCTGTGAAACTGTAACAAATAAACAGACATACACAGACACTTTCGAATGAATAATGTTGGTAAAGACGCAGTATTACTCTTTTTTAGCTTCATTTACAGCTTACATCAAATCTGTAACATGTAACTACGGCCAGATTACCGCCTTGATTATCCAAGGTAGCAAGCAGCAGACAAACAAAACGATCCAATTACTACGTAACTTTATTGCAATCGATTTCAATTTGAAATAACCTATTTATCAACATAATAGTCAATGTTTGCTAATGCAGCTATAAGAACATAAATAGATAATCACATTTCTTAAATTGTAAGTCTCAAATTGATACAATGCAAGAAGATATCGTAAGACCAGCTGTTCTTTATTCTTAATCCCTTTTTGCAGTTATATGTTATAGATATATGATATAAGTATAGACATTACATACAGCTCTAAGCGCAGCAAAACTAAGTACCTTATCAAATCAGTAATTTGAAAAAAGTATTACTGTATTGATGTCTCCATCCAGTTTAATCTATCTATCTATATATAAAAATGAATATGTGTCCTTAATAGAATCATAAACTATGCAACGGATTTTAATGCAGTTTTCAGCAGTTCATAGAGTAATTAAAGAGGAAGGTTTATTACCAGGATTGATAGCGGGCAAAGCCGGAGGGCGCAGCTAGTATTAAAATAAAACTGAAGAGTTTGTTAGTTTCTTTTTTGATTGAACTAGCTGATCTCTGGATTAGTTCCAGAGATCAATCGGATTTCAATAATATGTTTTTCCTTTTGATAGGGTAAAGGCTAGAGGCTACGACCCTTAAGAGTATAACGCGGGTAAAACCTATAAAAATAATAAACCTATATAAATCATGAAATTAAGTGACTGTATAGAAAATGTCCGCGTAAGGGTGTAAGAGCCATCAGAGGCTAACAACTTCGTCACTACCAAAAAATTCAATTCAAAAATCATTTATTCAGTTTAGGCCCTCGGAAGGCACTTATGAAGGTCAAATTTAAAGTTACTGAAGCTACTAAGCAAAAAAACTGTAACGTAATCTCCTTCCCGAAGTCTCCGCGAAAGAAACTGCGTCCGAAACTAACGCTTAGACGTTAATAAAAACGCAAGCAATCAAGTACTCAAAACTTATCGAGATATTCTTAGTGTCAACAATATATGAGTCAGAATATGGCTATGCACTGGGCTATGTGTCATTGTTTAGACTTTTCTCAGGAGTATGACGTCACCACATATTTAATATCATGTAGTATGTTAGTGTAGACCAAATAAGCGATAGAGATCGTCAATAGAGCTCGTCTCGACTGGCGGAAGTGGCACTGATAACATTAAATAGAAATATTTAATTTGATGACGTTTCTATTTGGGAATGCATGGGATTCTTTATCAATTGTTTGAAGGAATTGTGAAATAGAAATATATTTTAATTTGGAACTCTTCAGCGATGAGGAACCAAAGAGTATCTGAATAATTTTTTTACTACGGATATAAAAAAATGAGAAATTGTCAAAACTATACAAAAATGAAAATATATACCTTTTGCAGAAGTTTTATGAATATTAAAAGGGTCGGCAGTTGGCTTGGTGGTTAGCGACCCTGACTGCCAAGTCGCAGGTCGCGGGTTCGATTCCCACCCAGGACAAACATTTGTGTGCATGAACATGTCTGTTTCTTTTGTGTCTGGGTGTAAATATATATGTATTTATTTAGAATAAAAAGTATAGGTATGTAGTATATCAGTTATCTGGTTTCCATAGTACAGGCTCTGCTTAGTTTGGGATCAGATGACCGTGTGTAAAAAGAATGGAAATTTATTTAGTTATTTAAAATATATGGAAAGTAGTGAAGTAGTAGAAGTACTCGTAGATGGAAGTAGGTACATACCTATGCGAAATGCCTTATAGTTATACCTAATTAATGTTTTTTTTATTACTTCTACCTGTGACCTTTCTACCTAACTAATGATTTTACTAATCAATGTCTAAATTAGGAAACCCATAACACATCTCAAGTTATTAAATTTGTATGAATAACTGTAATTTGACTTCCCCTAGGAGCTTTTTAAGCTTTAGGCGTCCTCATAACTAGGCAAAAAAATCTATATATATAAAAATGAATCCCTATTTCCCTTGGTCACGGCATCACACATGGACGGCTGGACCGATTTCGCTAATTCTTTTTTGTTGTGTTTGTTATTGTCAGGAGATGGTTCTTATGAACGAAAAAAATAAGAAAGTAGCGCGGAAAATTAGAAAATTTAAGAAAACATAACGACCATATTCACATTTCTTATGTATATGGCGTTTGACTTAACTGTCAGTCGTTTGACAGTTGCAAGATTGACTGAATGCGCGCTCCAAATATCGTTTAAAATAGAGGCATGGGTCGGAATTATATTGATAAACTAATTAATTTATAATTTGTTATTAAACATTTCACATTCAATCGGAAGATTCGAATTAAAAATTCATTGTTAAGAGAGGACAACGTCTGTCGGGTCAGCTAGTATTATAATGAAAATGTTAAGGAGGAGCGACCGTCTGCAAACTGCATCGATGGTTTGGTTATGGTAATATAATAACTGTATTTTAATTGCTTAAAACCTGTGCTCCGAATAGGTACGTGTAGAAAAAAAAAATACTTTTTTTTTTATCAGCACATGCATAGGAGCATTTGAGAATTGTAAAAAAGTTAAACTTACCCAAACACCATATAATTATAAAGTTTTTAGCAGAGATTTTATTATTTAATTACGGTCTAAAAAGAACGACAAAGGCAAACTTATCAAGGAATCTTTGAGAGATGGACGCGCGCCAATTTCTACCTGGCTCCAAAAAAAAAATACCGCAAGGACCATTTAACTCAACGTCCCTTTTTGGGGTCCCTCATTTATTACGTTCTGGGTTTTTGTATCACTCTTTAGTCTATGTCATTCTTTATCTTTTGAGTAAAGTACCGACAAAGCGGTACGATCAAAAGTTTAGTTAGATAGCCTAAATAACTGTTAGTACCACAACATTGGTAATTTAAGGGCAGTTAAACAGTTGTTTAAAGTTATAAAATCCATTACGGCTAATGGAAGTATTTACTTTTTCATTGTTTATAAAGGATCAGAAAAAAATCATTTATGGAAACAACTTTTTTTTCCATTCTAGCGGTATAAGAAATTTGCTTTTGTTTTGTTCAGAGCACGTGGTATATAAGATATCTATATATAAGATACCTGAAATTTTGTTGTTATTGTTGAGTTTATTTTTACCTGATATTTTTTTTATGTAGTTACGTATATAGGTAAGTATTAAAATAACTAAAGTTTACTAAAGAGTCGCTGATAGGTGTAAATTGATCTCAGTCAGTAAAATAATTGATAACATCTACCAAAAGTCCCAAAATAACCAAAATGACATGAGAACGAGCGAATTATAATATCATAAAGATTTTCAGAACAAAAACGCTTCATCGGATGATTAATCGATTCATTTTAATAAAAAAACAAACTAATTGTTCTGGCATTGCACGTTGGCATACTCAAAACTGGTATAACTACAATTAAAAAGCGAACTTACACCATGTAAACAACTCTAACTTAAATGTCACATTAAAACAAAACAGTTGGCTTCAACCAAAATATTTACATAAAAAGTGAACGCATCTAAAAATGTTTATAACAAAAACCAAGTAGGTATATTCCTTGAGAATACCATGGGAAAGTTAGTTACGCATGCCTTGAAACCCGATCGTTGGGCCACACGTGCTCCTGCGCATCGTATGAATGGGCCCAGGGCGAGGAAGGGCGCAGGGCGGGGGAGTGTAGGGACGCGGGGGGGCGGCAGGGCGAAGGCTTTTTTCAGGCAGTACTTGGCGAGGCGCGGGCCACGGCGCGCGTCCTGTTCTTCTAAGCTTTCGTGTCTGTGAATCATATTTTTTCTAAAGTTTCGTAGTTTTGTGACTGTTCAGTGAATAATAAGGTTTGTAATTTTTTTATCTTATCAGGAAATTGTTTGAGTTGTTCTTTGTGCTGCTATTTAAAGTATCGTTGGGCTTTGTTTTAGTAACTAGAAATTGATATTTCATTGTTGATCCTTAGATAATATTTGTAAAACGAATCTTTGAGTTACATTTTATAATTGTTAGACGATAACTTTGTGACACAGACGCTTGAGTCTTGCAAATTGTAGAGGCTTTATTTTTGAACTATTTTTTAATTCAATTATTATTTATTACACAGAAAAATGTCACCCGACCCGGCTCCTCTCTCAAAAACTGCCAAATACAAGAAGATAACAAAACCACTTCTAGAGCGAAAGCGGCGCGCGCGCATAAATCGATGCCTGGATGAACTTAAAGATCTAATGGTTGGAGCTTTAGAGGTTAGTAACTATTCTATTTTTACACCGCTGGACCTAAAGTTAATATGACTTCATTTACAAATTTCATTATTATCCCAACTATAATGTACTAATGATCTTACATAAAAAATATTCTTCTTTTTAAATGGACATCAAAACGCAATCCATCATCCATTCACACGCCATTTATTTTTATCATGGACCGGTCGTCCTTCTGTTTATTACACGAACACTTACCATGAGCGGGCCGCGCCGGGCGCCGGGCGCCGCGATCAAACAGGAATATAAAAGTACAAGTTGCATTAAGAAACAGGAGTATCTGCCTGTTCAGCCTACAGTTATATTAATGTGACGTTGCGGCCCTCGGCTCGGTGCCCCGAGTAGCGTGAGAAACGCTACGTGCACCTGCCTCCGCTTCGCTCAATTTATTTATTTTTACGTTTTGTTCACAGATCGATGACGACAACCTGAGCAAGTTGGAGAAGGCAGATATCCTTGAGTTAACCGTTAACCATCTTACAAAGTTGCACAGCCCTAAAGACCCGGTTTTGGAAGCGAAGAAATTCCAAGCGGGATTCGGACAATGCGCCGCAGAAGCGTGCCGATTTATCATGTCCGTGCCAGATTTGGACTCGAAAGTGAGCCAGAATTTAGTCAGCCACTTGTCGAGGCTGATCACAGCACAACCGCTCTCAATACAAGTACCAGACAGACCACCTTTTTCACCGCCTACTTCACCATCTTCCGTTGTATCCGACCGACAGCACTACTACAGCGACCATGAAAGGTCTTCTTCGGATGCGGAAGATTCGACATACTCCGGTGACGGGGTTTCAAAACAATGGACGTACAACAGGCCCAACCAGCGGGTTGCACAAAAACCAATCCAGGCGGGTCTCCTCACAACAGTTGACAAAGTCCCGCCGCACCACGCTGCGCCAGAACAAATAAACGTTCCTGTCACCGGACAAAGGAACGCATATTTCAACAGAGTCCCGGCCGAGGCGAAGGACGTAATCCTGCAAAAAATCAGACAACACATAATGGATAAACGGGGAAACGAGAACTGTAATATCGACATGAATATGAGCGCGGAGATAGCTCCCGAACCAAAATATTTACACAGAGAAGTTATATACAGAAATGAGCTCGCATATCAATACTCACCGCCCGATGAACCGAACAACAGCGACACTTTGGATTTGAGAAAAGTTAGATCACCAACAAAGTCGGCTATCGAAACCGTCTCACCAAAAAAAACCGTCGCATACCACGGCACCAATCAATTAGACGCGACTCCTTCAACCGAGAGCAAAGTTGAAGTGACAGCCAATCTTCCGGAACGATGCGAATTGCCGATGGATTACAGCAACTTGCCGCCTAAAAAGAAAAGAAAATTGATCGAGTACCAAGAGTATAAAAAGCAAGAAGCGGCTAGGCGTCAGCTCGAGGCGTTTTATGGAGAGAAAAAAGAATGTCTGGTCGAAGGACCACCGGCAGACGACGACGCCAACAAGTGGCGCCCCTGGTGAAGTCTGACTTGTTTTTGTTCGCGTGCGACTAGCTCATTGTGATATTAATAGTCTCTTCCATGACAAAGCTTTAATTTGTTTTAATTTATTAAGTATTAGCTTAAACAGTAGTTCATAGTTCCCACAGTCGTGCCTTTATACATAAGATTTACTCTGTAATAAAAAAAGTTTATTGAAATTATTTATGTGCCATTGATTGATCTCGATGTCTTCCTTTGAATTGAATGTTGTGTCTTCCAAATACAAAACATTTGACGAACTTTTTTACACTTGATTTATTAAAAATGCTTGAATAAATACTTTTACTTTTATTTTATACTTCCTACAAAAGGTTATTCAACCTACCTTCAGTAACCTTTTCCCGATACGATAATTGCATTTTATCTCCCATTGAATAATAATAAATTTGATATTCTTATCCATTCTCTCATACATCTACATAAGTAGACACTAATGAAATTATTAACGGAGGTATGAAGTACACTAACTACAGATAAAATAAATGAAATGATTACCTTTTGCCTTGGTTTTTTTGTTATAAAATTAACAACTATTCGATACTTCGATGTTATACATACCTACAATTTACTGTTTACCAACAAATTAGGCAAATTGCGAGTTTTCATTTTATGTTTACGTTCTTTTCATTGTTGCATTATCAAAGGTAAGTATTTTCCCAGTAACTAGGGATTTAAAATTCAAATCAATAGTAGGAGTTAGCTAATGTAGCTCTTCTTCTCTCCTAAAGAGATCTTACTTAACCTTTCTTAGTAAGGCACAGCTTTTATCTTAGTCTTGTGATTGTCATTTAGGAGTGAGAAAACATTAATATAATAGACATTGGTATGGACCTTTAGAATTGATAAATTAAAATTAAGTAGAAAATGAATCCTAGTAGCGACCTCTATTGAATATTTCTGAGCATAATGACATTGAACAATTAACTTTGCTACACTGCCATCTAGTTATGTTTTTCAAGAAACACAAACGCGAATATAGAGAGATATTGAGATACAAACTGAGTTTATAGATGGCAGTATTTTACTTATTACAGCGCCATCTATGTAAGATAGAGAGATACGAGCAGAGTTTATAGATGGCAGTCTTTTACTGATACAGTGCCATTTATGAAAAAATATTTGCATCGTTTGAAGCACTCGAGTGCTGGAGATTTCAAAAAGTTTAGCAATCCAACACTAGATGACTAATTATGAAATTATTTAATTTGATCTTATTACAACACAACAATTATTACGATTATTATTAAAGCTACTGTTTTTATTAAATCGAATGTCCGAAAAAAGTATTATGTGATAAACTTAAAAAGACAGTTTATTTTCGAACCTCTACTCGTCACTAGATGGCGGTACTTAAAAATGCTACCGTGCGTTACTTAGTTTACTCACCAGTCGTATCGAGTCTCACAGTAGTAGGTATAGTAGTGAGCGGAGCGGGTAGGGTTGCTTGCATGCATGGCAAAATACTTCATTCATTCATTGACGCGCCGGCCGGCCGGCCAGTCACTATTTTGTGTTCAACGAAGCTAAAAATAAGTGCCGCGTAAAGAAAAATAAAATGTGTTACGCGAAATTTTAACGAACTCTTTCGAAATTCAAAAAGAATACGAATCTGACAGATTTTGTCAAACGGAAAAATTTTAACAAACAAAAATAATTTTATTGTGAATTTTGTGATGTTTTGACAAATGTTGTGGTGTGTAAGTGTTTGTTGGTACAATGTCGTGGTGAGATGTTAGTGGGAGAGCAATCGCCGGCACCTCGTGTGGTGGCCGGCCTAAGGAAACTTCGTCCTGAATTGACACCAGGACCTGTGCCGACGCCTGCGGATCCTAATTTTAGGATATCAGGTAAGAACCTAACATTTCTAGATCAAGATAGATATTGTCAACCGACCTTGATTATTTAATAGTATCGAAATAATGAGGTTGATGAACTTTTCTCAGTAAGTAGATTTTATACCTAACTGACATATGTCATAGTTCTCGCCTATCCAATAGAAGTAAAACATCTGGTACAACTGGAAGCTAATGGGGATGAAATAAAAACACATTGTCAGGTTTTTGACCCGACTTCGATTCACAAACATCAGAGTGAGTTCTATGTTTCTAGTATTATTACCTACATAATCGTCATATTTGGTATGTTTTTCTGATTTATGGATAAATGTAAAACTTAAAATAAGATAAATAATAAGGGTTTACCATAAATAGATACCATTTTCAGCATTTATTTATAGAAATCTCAAATTTATAACCATAAACCGGGACAAAAATGTTATTGTCAATAATGAAAAACAATATCAGAAACGTCTATGTGAATCCATTGTTATTGTTAGGTATATTATTATATTCCTTTCTTATTAATATGAAAAAATAAAAATAAATTATATTGAATTAGTAGTGACCATAAGCGTGACATTGTCCGGGACACGTGACATTTCAAAAAGTGATTATTGGTCATGAAATAGAGGTTCCACAAATAAATTGGTGATTACTTAATTTATTGATTTAGATACATGACCTTGATATAATCAACAATCAGTTAAACCTCTAAATATTTACTCGTTTAAAATATTAAGAGTTTTAAAACAAGACCTTTTACACTGATTTTATGATACTGACTTTATAAACACTGACGGAGTAGATTTCTTTTGTGGTTCTCTACGTAGGTAGGTACCTCCGAATCCCCGAATAGGTATTCGGGGATTCGGTTATAGATTTGAATAAGAGTTATCACCAATTTTTACAAAATGGCTGTAGTGGTTCAGCTGTTAAAACTTAAAAAGAGACCGACAGAATTCAATGATACCTTATTTCGCCACAATTTATCCTTCATCATTAGTATTGCCCTGTGTGTGACATAACTACATAGGCATATATAGGGAGGGACGTTTAGGGTAGGAGGAATAACTTCACGCAATTTTAACGAAGTTATGTGTTTTTAATGTGACGCATTTTGTCGTTACTACTTAGGTACTTAACAATGTATGTCGACTCACATCGGCCATGCATCTCAGGTGTCAGCATCCCCCCCCCCCTCTAAAATGACTCTAGATACGCCAATACATAAGTTCAATGAAATTATTGGAAATCTGCTTAAAAGCCTCATTAAACGTAACAACTTCCTAACTCTCAGAATCGTGCTAAATC
This sequence comes from Habrosyne pyritoides, assembly GCA_907165245.1. Taxonomy (NCBI): domain Eukaryota; kingdom Metazoa; phylum Arthropoda; class Insecta; order Lepidoptera; family Drepanidae; genus Habrosyne; species Habrosyne pyritoides. Next base: position 4,277,092 of record OU015600.1, on the reverse strand, counting down.
AACTAAGGTTTGTTTGCTGTTATTCTTCATAGAATAGAGATTTTGGTGAATGTTATCAATATACACACACACGTTAGCTGTAAAGTATTCATGTTTAGATTATTTGCTAAAACCGACAAAATATTAGATAATACTTGTCATATCGCATAACATACAACAAAACAAGCGTTTGACCTTTACACGCTTTTAAATATTATGGTCAATCATAGACAAAAGACCGTGTAACAATTTAGTCTATGATTTGGCTATGGAAAGATGATCCTTCATGTACATTTACATAGATAATATATCCGCATGACAACCTACGCAGCACTGACCGGATTAACTTGACAATGTAACGAATTGTGCGCGTGAGTTGTTTACACAGTCATGTAGGTATGCAATGCAAAGAAAGCCGTTGTGACTTAATTTCTCTTCTAAGTATCACGGCTTTATTAGTATACGGCCGGTTTTTCCCGTGTTCCCGAGGGATGTTAAGATTCTAGGGATAAAGTGGCCTATATGTTATTCCAGAACATGCTCTATCTAAGTGTCAACTTTCATCCAAATTTGTTTGGTAGATTTTGCGTGAAAGAGTGACAAACATCCATTCTTACTAAATTTTAATTATCAGTAGGATTAGTAGGATCTAACACCAATAAAGTCATGTTACTTAGAACTTTTTATGTGCACCGTAAAGTAGCTATGCTTCGCCAACGTCTTCAGTTTCAGCAATATTTCCATACGAATCGTTTTATATTATAGTTTACTGTATCGAGCTTACACTTCTAATAAGTATACTGTAGACTGGTAGGGTACTTTGTAGTACCTCATTTGCTGGCTTAAAATTTGATGTTAAAACTCTAGTGCCAATCATCTATCGATGTGTTACGGCAACTGGGCAAGTTCCCTTTTAAGCTGTGTTCTCATTAACTTCGGCCACTACACCACTTCCAAAGGGCTTGTTGGGGTTGAACTATGCCCTGAGCATAACCTATCACAAACGTAGCTTCATCGTATCGAGTCGCACAAAAATCTTGTATGGACAATTGATCATCAGCGGTCGCGCCATGTTAAATTTTTCATTGCATTGTTTTTTGGCACACCCGACCCGATGACACTACGATTCCGATAGATGTCTCAGCTCCCGTATCGTGTAACTCTCCGATTCAATGTGGAAGGCTTTTAAGTCGCGAACAGTGTGAGACAACGTCTTCAAGTCGTAGCCCCGGTAATGTAATACCAAATTGACTTCAAAGGCTATTCCGAGAGCACACAATCGCCCTGCAGGCCTCTAAAACAAGCATATTCATTCATAGAAACAAAACATTCGTAATTCTACTTCCCCTACACCGCCTTTATTCTTTTTCATTTTATTCTTCATCTGACTCAATTGGATTCGTGCCTGGTGTTTTAAGGTATTAGTGATGATCAATCTATACGGTTGTTATTATAAGCAATAGGTATTGAATATTCGTTTAAGATTAATTCACCGGACAAGTGCGAGTAGAGCTTTGATATGTCACTAACTGGCGTTTTATTTCTCATTTGCCCCACTTATTCATAATTCATTCTTTTACGTTACACGTCGATGTTTGGGTCACAGATATTCATATGCGTACCAAATTTCATCTTAATGGAGCCAGTGAATTCGGTCCAAATTTGCTTTGACACACAGACAGACACATGAGTGATCCTTTATGGGTTGCTTCCTTTTGACGGGAAGAGTGTTCATCAATTAGGACGTAACATTGTTTTCAACAAAAGTCCTCTAGTTTCTCGAGTAGTAGAGCTCTTAGTGCAGAGTTCGTCCGGGGAAGTACTACCACCTTACCTATTTCTGCCGTGATGCAGTAGTACACTTGTGTTACTGTGTTTCGGTTACAATGGTAAGGGGGCCGGTGAAATTACAGGCACATGAGACTTAACAACTTCACGTCTCAGGGTCGACAACGCATTGGCGATGCCCCTAGTGTTGCAAATATCCTTAGGCGGCGGTGACCACTTACCATCAGGTGGACCGTCCGCTTGTTTGTCGGCCCACGTGGTATAAAAAAAAATATAATGTCCGTTAGTAAATGCAGATAACAAAGGTAGACAATAAGAAAAACGGCAACGAGAGCCATTATTAGGTAATAAATTATATTATGACTCATAATAGGTACCGTTGAATGGACTTAATGATCTAAACAATAACAATAATTACCCAAATGTGAACGTTGACTCGAGATTTTCCTCTAACAAAGTTAGACACGGTAAAACAGCTCCGTCATAAACTAATTTAATTATAATGCGACAAAACATCGAACGGAAATTAAAAGTAACAAATCCACTTCGAAACAGGTTATTATAATTGGACTTCGTATACCATTAAATTGTAATAGATGTAGGTCAGTTACCAAAGATTTGTTGCAACTTCAAATATTACCTTCACGAAGGAATAAATGTTGTACGTTCATGTGTTTAGCGCCTGTCAAATGCGATCGTTGATGGAAACTACCTTCACAGAGTTGAGGCCTTCACGATAGGTACATATAATGTGCTTTACGTTTATGTACTGGCAGTAAATAGTTTAGTTTACATGCCATAAACAGATCTGAATGGCAAAATGGTTTTTTAATAGTTCTGTAGTCTTTTCGTATTTATGCCGCTGAGATCACTCTGGTACTACTGCGTGATGAATAAATACTGATCAAAGTACAACGATATTATCAAAATACGATACCCATAAATATTGAGAGCTCCTAGTGCAGAGTTCTTCCAGGGTAGTACTACCACCATAGCCATTTGCGCCGTGAAGCAGTATTGCACTTGCTGTTTCGGTTAGAAAGGTACATGAGACTTAACAACTTTAAGTCTCAGGGTTGATAACGCTTTGGCAATGCTACTAGTATTGCAGATGCCCATAGGCTGTGGTCACTTACTATCAGGTACACCGTCTGTTTGACAACCTTATTATTACAGACATAAGTACTATCCTGCATCATTCTAATTGTATTTTTCTTTCTCAGGCGTCCTCCGTCAGTATTATAATGATGACAATGAATCCTGGGCATGGGTACGTGCCGCAGTACGAAGCGGATGCCTCTTGGCCTGGCGAGATGGCACCTTGCCCAGAAGTCCAGCTGCCAGGTTGCCACTGCGCGATCTCCATTTGCGCACAGCACCGCTCTTACCAAACGCGTTCCAACTGTCGCGACTCCGTGATGACACTGCCGTCGCTACGTTTCAGGTAATTATTGAACCATTGATCGGGCCAGTTGGCTTGGTGGTTAGAAACAATTCCCATTCAGGACAAACATTGGAGTGTATAAAAATATTTGTTTTTTAAAGTTATACTTCTTTAGGCGCGTTATCAAAAAATGATGAGAGTGAAATGTTAAGATGCGCGCGCATCACTGTAACACAGAAGTTAACAGGTTGAAGTTAGCTGGTCACGGTCTCTCCGGAACATCGCACAAATCGCAACTATTCGTTCAATAATAACCTAACAACGTCAAAAATTGTTATGTATTATAAAAAAAAAAGTAGTTCATGTATAATAGTATATCAGTTATCTGGTTTCCATTGTCCAAGCTCTGCTTAGATTGGGATCAGATGGCCGTGTGTTAAGATGTATGACTAAATAAAAATTAATGTAGGTAGGTATGTTTGTGCTCTATGCTTTCTTATACTATTACTCCGATACCGATGAAACTTTAGTGAGTTGTCCTGCGAAGGGTCCTGACAAAAAAAGTAGCATAGAAACGCATATTGGGAACAGCTAGTAGTAAATATATCCTGAGACACTATCATTAGATAACTGATAAACATCCAACTCCTAAACTTTTCTGCACACAAATCTTTGTCCTGTGTTGGAATCGAATCCATGACCTGTGGCGTGATAGCCAGGGTCTCGAACCACCAAGGCAAATACCCCATAAACTGGATACGCAGATTTTTATCAACGCGGCAAAAACCTTGAAGATACGTGATCCAATGTTTATTGTAAAGCGAGACGTATTGAAATACAAATGACCGACAAAAGAGTACGTACGACAATAGTAAATAGTTGCCAGCACAAAAGTAATTATATACAGTGTTGCCATTTCTACATTTTGTAATATCTCAACGGAACACTTTCATTTCCGCGTTATAAGTGATTTTGTTATCCGGGAAACGTATGCGATATGCGAGCGATCAACCAAAGAAACCTTCTTTCCGCTTGCATGTCCCGCAACTTGCACTGGTTTGTGAACGTTAGCGGAAATAATAACTTGCGTAGAAGCATTATGATTGATAATTGACGGTTTATATTAATACCGGATTCCAATGTTTCCATTCGCGATTCCAAGTAATGAAAATTTTAATCAGCTTCTTTTTGTAACTGTTGTGTTTCTTTTTCGCGTGTAAATCTCATAGAGTAGATCATTGAGATTCAGTCGTCAGTAACTGATAACAAAAAAATACCGTTCAAGTGTGAGTCGGACTCGTGAGCCGAGGGTTCTGTAATTTTTGTTATGTATCTACAAATTTACTGTTTTTGGACTGTTACCTTTATTTGTGATATAAACCATAGCTTCTTGCCAAATTTCATCAACGGGAAGTGTACCCTAGGGTACTTAACCTATAGGTTTGATTCGTAGCGAGTGTCAAAATATGCGACATAAATGGCCGTATCTTTTGATTACATTGACTTAGATAGAAGTGTGATTTTGTCACATCTTCAAAGGATTACAGTCTTGAGTTTTTGATATTAATTTAATTTTGATGTCTCTACTTGTTCATGATAAAAAGAGTCTTGACAGACAGACAACGAAGTGTACCTATAAGGGTTCCTTTTCTTTTGAGGTAACGATAATTTAATCTTCATCGTGTGTATATATTACAATGTTTAGGTATGGTGTAGTCACGTATACGAGCACTGGTCATTGTCTAGCGATGACAATGCTTTCATAAATATAAACCAATAGTTTCTATTGATACTAACATCACTTCTTTGTATAATGTAATCGAGGTCTAAAAGAAGCCTAACAGAAATTATTGTTTGGTAAATGCGGTTGATACCACTAATATTACATCACATCCAACGAATGTGTATAGATCCCGAGAGAACGTTACGTCTTACGAGACATTTCATCGGACCCCTTCGAGCTGTACCTTTCTCACGATTCGCTCACTTTAATAGACCTCTATAAAGCGAAACACCCGTAAATCAAAGGGCTTTGTACATCGCGACCTTTTGACGGTCCTATTTATCATAAGAAGGGCTAGAACCGCGAAGGTGTTGACACGTTTAAAGGAAACACGTTTGACGAAAGACTTATCAGTATTCCCTTTCTTTACATAAAAAAAAAACTTGCCTATTAATGAAATACGACCGTGACTAGTTCTGTCCATAAGATCAGACGTTTTATTATTGTCACCCTACAGATTTTTTTCATAACCTATATACGTCTTCAATTTCTTTTGAATAACCACCTATTATTCAATATTCAAATTAATATCGTCTGTTACTTTCTGTATGCAGTTGTAAAATTTATGTCTCTATTAGAACCGAAAATAATTTAAGTTATTGTTGCAGACTTGCAATGCGGCGGAATACGCAAGATGGGTGCGCGCGCTGTGCGTCGAAATTCTCGGTCAAACACCGCTACCGCAAGTCCGATTTTTGGACGTGCTGCCCGCCGCGGACACCGCCAGTAAGGAACCAAAGAAAGAAGCTCCCCAACAGGAGACACCTTTATGTCCCCCCCGACCACCTCCGCGAGCTCGTCGGAGGTTAATGACCTCTACAGAGACGCAGCTACCCAGAAGGGATCACTCTCCTGCCGCAACGGACGAGGGCATCGTCGTGGAAGACGACGACTACGACTCTTCGTCCGATCGCAGCCTCGACCTCACCCTGTCCCTCGACACATTGAAGACCACAGACGTGGTCGATGCGCCGATACGGAAAGCGACGGTCATCAAATGCGACAGTTGTAGTAAGCTAAATGCGACTACGCAACAGCATCACACGCTACCGCGCTCCGCTCGGTCGGAATCGGAGCAAGGTCGACGGTACCTGAAGCGTTGGGAAGGAACGGCGGGTGGCGCGGAGCGGGGCCGCTACGCCATGGAGGCGGCTAGACGGAAAACTTCGTCGATGGAGCACCGAGCGAGGTCTTGCTCGCCGAACGCTCACGAAGCAGTCGCTCAATACGTTCCCGTGCGGGAGCGTAGGGCGTTGTTCGAGTCGCTGTCGCAGAGCGGCGGCAGCTTGGCCCGGAGCAGCGAGCACCTGGCACGGCCGGCGGCGGTAGCGCAGGCGGCGCCGCGGCGGGCGGCGTCGCTGCACGACCTGCAGGCGCCGCCGGTGCGGTCGGTGAGCGACCTGCGGCAGTTCTTCGAGGCGGTGGCGCGCGGCGCGGGGCCGTGCCCGGGCGGGCAGCGCCACAGCGCGCCGCCCAACCCCGCGCCGCGCGCCTTCGCCTCGCTCACGTGCGCTTGACATCAACTGTACATACTGTAGATATAAACACGGCGGAGACCGCTACTTCACTAAGTCGTTCGTATTAAGACTGTTAAAAGTATTGTTATAAAAGTACCTAATATAAATAAAATGAGACGTATTATCTATTATGTTCAGCGGTTTTATTAACTAACCCACTTTCCGTTCGTAACGTTCGTCGGACATGCAATTTACGTTGTGTAAGTTAAATATTAATCATATTTGTAACCTTGATGCAGCTGAGAATGCTGCAATGCTTTGTTTCTTAAACTTCAATCTAGTATGAGTCAGTTGATACGATAGATAGGCACTTTAATAAGATTTAGTCAATAATGCTTGGTAAAATGTCACTCGGTACGTCGAAGTAAAGGTCGCAAGTCACGGGGCTCCACTCCACTCGTGTCCTCCAAATGATAGTACTTTGTGTCGTAAGCAACATTCTGTTACAAAACATTTAAGCACCGCATTCGAGCTATTGTTGTAACTTTATTATTTTTTAAGTTATACCGAAATAATCGCACAAGATGGGTATTTAGGTATTTTATCTCTGAAGCAAAAATAGACTCATTAAAGTAAATTGTCACTTTAAATTAAGATGCTTCAGATAACACAAATACTTCCGAAAATAAAGCATGTGTCAACAAGACTATTACTAATGCACTGAAGAGTACCCGAGATAAGCCAACTATCTTAATGAATCATGCGGTTAGACTAAGTGAATTATTTCATAAACATGACCTAACGCAAGGCATAGAACACAATGATGAGTTGATGATGTTACCCTTCAAGTAGGCACAGCGTGCGCTCAAATACTACACGACGGCATTTTTTCAGCATTCGATAGGCTGGGCTTCCACTAGAATTGTGTAGCTAAGGATATATTAATGTTCGTCATTAGGATTGCTACATTAGAGTTATCACTATCGATAATTTGACAGGCCAGTTGGCTTAGTGGTTAGCGACTCTGACTGCCAAACCGAAGGTCGCGGGTTCGATTCCCACCCAGGACAAACATTTGTGTACATGAACAGTGAACATGTCTGTTTGTTCTGTGTGTGGGTGTAAATATCTATATAAGTATGTATTTAGAAAAAAGAAAATGTAGTATATCAGTTATCTGGTTCCCATAGTACAAGCTCTGCTTAGTTTGGGACCAGATGGCCAAGTGTAAAGAATGTCCCGGGATATTTATTTATAATTGAAACACCGCACTATAGTATAAAACCGTATTATTATTACACAAAAAGATGACAGAGGTCATAAAACCGTAAAAGCGACACTATAGTGAGATCTAGAAAAATTACAACGCGATCGTTGGGTTTCCTCAAGAACGTAAAGAGATTTTGCAGGGTCGACTAAGGGGATCACTAAATATCACAAGGGTGAGGGGGGTGTGGTAAGATATCACGTGTGGGGGAGGGGGTATGTCTTAAACCTCACCACGTATCACCAAGGGGCAGGGAGGGGTTAAAAAGGTGTGTGCTATATATTGGTGATTTAAAAACACATACTTCGCTCCACATTTCTAGTGGAAAACAAGCCTATCTCGACCTTCACAAGACAAATTAGATTTATTAATATAAAGCGTAGACATAGAAATCGATTTACGGTGCCGAGAAGTCGCTCCCTCGTAGTAGGTACGCTTTGATTAGGTAATTTTAATTAGTCTTGTATTAAGAATCACTTTCAAAATGTTCTTTGAATATGCAGCGTTTGTTATCAAGCAAATGAATGAAGATCATGGCTTTAATTAATAGATTATTGAGCAAATCGGTTTTAGTCGACATTAATTGTACAAACAACAATTGACACTAGTTGAGAGTTAAATTCATCTCGGTCACAACAATTAAATATGTTGATGACAATGCAATAAACATATTTTTATTCGCCCTCTTTATCACTACACAGTATAAAACAAAGTCGCTTTCTCTGTCCCTATATCCCTATTTATGCTAAAATCTTTAAAAAAACGCAACGGATTTTGATGCGGTTTTTTAATAGATAGAGTGATTGAAGAGGAAGGTTTTTATGTATAATACATGTGACATGCCACCGGAACGCGGGTAAAACCGCGGGGGACAGCTAGTTAACTATAAAGTGAAATGTAGGGACTTATAGAATATTTCTTCATTTTTCCTATTAATTTGTACGCAATTCAAAGTAAAGCTAGTCCTCTCAATTCTGTAGTTATATTCTAATATGATATCTATGACATCCAGAGTCATCGAGTTGTAGAATTGCATTCACCAAATGTTAATAAGTAGTGTCAGTCAATCATACAAACTCCGTCGTTTCGTCAACACGTGGACACACATAGAAGCGTAAAACAAGAGCTAATAGATATTTTTTACTGTTTATAGGCACGCTGACCTATCCATCATATTTTTTATAAACAGGTCATTACAAGCGACCCAATTCAATAGAGTGAGACAAAGTATCGTCTATCTCTTCCTGCTACCAGAACATGGGTGTTTCATTTAATACTACCAAATTAGCAGCTGGAATGCGGCCGCGTCGAATGGTGCCTGCAACCTCACAGCCCGTAATTCAATCTTCAGAAAAAAATGTTCGGACAAAAGAGATAGTTGGAAAGAAAAAACGTATAAAGGATACCGAGGGATGAGACAGGTAGCGGGGATCATAAAGGAATGGATTTGGACAGTGTAAGGGCGGCGATATGAAACTTCTAACGGCCTATAAAGGTCATGTGACAGACGGGTGACTTTGACGCAAAATCCTACTAAACTAGCGACAAGATATGATGGCCTGTTCGACTTTAAAGAATGTCACTGAAAAATCAGCTTTAATGCTCTTGAAATAAAGTGCATCTATTAATAGTTAATCGTGCGATGTTGTAGATACTCAAACTTTGCCGTCCAAGCCAACCGTCGGCATATCAGTAGTTACGACGTAGCTGAAGAACTGGGAATTGACCACGAAACAGTTTTGGCGCATTTGAAAAAAACTGTGTACTGTAGTAGAAGTACTGTGTAGCTAAATATTTGGGTACCTCACGAGCTCACTGAAAGAAACCTAATGAACCGTGTACTCATTTGTGATTCTTTATTACGACGTCATGAAACCGAACCATTTTTGAAGAAGCTGATAACTGGTGATGAAAAGTGGATCACGTACGACAAGAATGTGCGAAAAAGGTCGTGTTCAAAGGCCGGTCAGGCTTCACAGACTGTGGCGAAACTCGGGTTAACTCGCAACAAAGTGATGCTGTGTGTGTGGTGGGATTGGAAGGGCATTATTCATTATGAGCTGTTACCACCAGGCAGGACCATCGATTCTGAACTCTACTGCGAACAACTGATGAGATTAAAGCAAGAAGTTGAAAGAAAGCGGCCGGAATTAATCAACAATTAAAGGGGTGTGGTTTTTCATCATGATAACGCTAGACCTCACACATCTTTAGCCACTCAGCAAAAATTAAGAGAGTTTGGCTGGGAGGTATTAATGCATCCACCGTATAGTCCTGACCTTGCACCTTCAGATTTCCACCTGTTTCGGTCTCTTAAGAATTCTTTAGGCAGTGTCAGGTTAACATCACGAGAGGACTGTCAAAACCACTTGTCGCAGTATTTTGATCAGAAGTCCCAAAATTTCTATAGCAATGGGATCATGTCCCTACCTACAAGATGGCAAAAAGTTATCGAACAAAATGGTACCTACATACTTTACTTAAATGTAAATAAACTATATTAAAAATGTTTTGAATTTTCTTAAAAAATGCGAAGGAATTTTTTCCCCAACCTATTATATAATAAATGTTTAAATTTAGGAAATTCACAAATCAGTGTCTATAAATATTTACCTACTGATATATACTAAAGGTAATATTTTTCACAACTGCTGACCGGTCTGTCAGACAGTTACTAGTCAGCTGACTGTTATAACTGACTCCTGACTTCATGGGGCATCTATCTTTCACCATACATCATCCAACGGCCGCGCGGCCCCAAAACAACGCTTTATCGCCTAGAATTACCTACCGTGAACTCTTGTATAATAAGTAATTACCTACGTACGTTTTTATGTAATCGTCACGCAGTGTAATATCTGTCTAAACAACAATTTATCTATCAGCTAACTCGGTCAGTGAATGCGACGACCTTGAACGTGACTCGCGATACTTTTCACGGATACAAATGTCACGTCACTTGAATATCGTATCGACTATTCTAATAGAGACGAGATTCGATTAAACATCTATGTCAATATTTAGGACACAATCAAAAGATGTAAAAACTTCAAAAGACAGGTGCAAGGCCGATATTAGATACGAATAAGGTTAGGTATGCCGTGATAGATAAAATCTATTAGCAAGTGAACGTGCTACGACCATTTTACAAATAAAATGATATTTCAACAATAGAGAGTTCAAAATTGAATGGCAAACGGTAAAGTTAAACGTCATCAGTAGTTATGAATTATTTAGAAAGATACGAGACCATGAACTGTTTAGAAGGGCGTAGTGCCTTTCGATAAGTAACACTTACTTAAGCAAAAGTGATTTTAAAGCCCTTAATGTAGTTTAAGGACGAAGTGGAGCTAAGCTTCGTCTGGGATGAAAGGTAAAACACTTAAATAAAGTACTTTCAGAGTTTTTTTGATTGAAAAGTGTTTTGATATTAAAAAGGTCGGTAAATTAAAGTATTTATTTTTTCTTTGGATCATTAAAATAATAAAAGCGACTTCAGAAACCGAAACAAAGGATCATAATCATCAGATGAGAAACCAGTTGTAAAATTCTATAGGTATTATTTAAATCCATCCGTAAACCGGTAAAATAGAGAAGACAGCTGGCCTTTGTTACTATGTCTATGAGAATTTGTAAGAAGTTTGTCTTGAAAAGTATTGGGCGATTTTAAGTCTTATGTCATTGGCTTAAGATAAGTCTGTTCAATTGAAGAAAGGGTGAGTAAATAGGGTTAAGGCAATACGCAAAGGAACAATCGAATTGTCCACTACATGCTTTGAGTCTTTGAGAAATCTAGTTGGTTAACCAAGTTACATTGAAAGCAATAGTTACACAAGTAGTGGTATCGTAACGATCTTGTCTTGTTTGACTTTTCAAATAATATAAAGTATATTGATACAATATATCTAGATCGTAGATGATAATTAGACTGTATGTAGATTGTGGTAAAGATTAGCTTTAAGAATTCTGAAAGAAGCATGGGCAAGATGAATACTTTATAATATCACCTTTTGTTATTATATTACATAATACTAACACTCTTATTTTATTTTATTATAAATATTTTTTTAATTCAAACATGCCTTTACAAGCCCATATGAATAGTTACTCTAATACCGGTATGGAAGGTTTAAAGTCAGTATGTATCTCCTGAATTCCAAGCCTAGAATATGAATTTTAAGCAAATTACGAATCTTTACAGACACCTGTCGGTATTTAAATTATCAGGCACTAATGGCTACTTAGTCAAATACTTAGGTGATCATCTGAGTGGCCTCCATGCTTGGCTCTATTGTTAACTACCCAGTTCTCTGTATTCTCTAATACAAACTTCGTCGGCGATGCGGCCCATTGAAGCTATGGAGAACGGACTTTTCACGTGATGGAGTAGTGAAGGAGAGAGATAGAGCATAGAGCGACGAAACATCATCGAGCTAATGTCATTTAAGTTACAGAATCACACAGTTGATGGGAAGCTTTCTTTTGAAGCGTTTTAGTTGGGAATTCAGAGTCTGTTATTTGTGATATCCTTATATTGCAGAATGTCAGTACAAAAGTGACAAATAGCGATACTTCAACACTTTAGTCAACACCGCTTCATAGGATACTATGTAGTTAATTCATAACCGTATATAATTATAATACAATACACCAAATATCTTCCGCAGCATATTTGCTTTACCAACGTAGGTGGAAAGAACCGTTATCAAATCGGCAAAAAACCTACTCTCAACAATGTGGAATAGAATTTTGACATGGTATAGTAGGGTTGTCTGACAATAGATTCCTGTCAAACAAGTTTAAGCTTTTATACTATTAATATTAAGTCATATTTTTGTGATAAATTTCCTACTTTATTACGATCATTATTGTGGAACGTTTTCTTGGTTTAACTTACAATAAAAGCAGTTCTGTTTGTATATATCTAGAAACCCTTGAAGCTAAGATTGTTCCTTATTTTCAAAGGAGGTTTCAGATTGTTTATTTTTAAATTTAAGTATTATTTCAAGTGGCAACCTTATTTTCTGGTATTTCAACGGTGGTCGTTAGTTCGCTAGATTGATTTCAGCGTCCGGCACAGTATTTGGTATGTTCATTAAGATTTATTAGATCGGCACCATAACGTAGAGGTAGAGGCAAAACCTCGAGCATTGTCACAGACTAAATTCCCTAGAAGCCGCTATCTTTATATCCAATCTACTTCAATTCTACTATGTAGACTCAAATGGAGTGATTATGGTTCGTTTGTAATCTATATTGTGTTACTCCTAATTGTGTGTTCTTGTTGCTTTATCTTTGACCTTGTCTTTTTCAGTATCCTATACCTACATCATATTATTGGTTAGTGTTACAATTTCAAGTTAAGTCTATAAATAGGAAATTATCATTTCATTCTATACTTTTAATTATTTTATTAAAGCAGCACCGTATTTTCTACTATATCGTACCATATTTCTACCTAAAAAAAATTATTTCTTTGTACGCATTTTTTAGTCCAGAACGTTATTTTAATAGTAAATTTAGACAAGATATCGCAATGAATATAACCTAAACATTTTTATGATCTCGCATAAATTATGCAAAACATTTATTTTTTGTTCAAACAAGAAACATAACGAAACCAAACAAAGAAGTCTCTAATTATATTAAAGGGAAGCAGCAATCTATTTTTATTAAAGGATTTTTCTATTACGTGCCATATAAATTCAAAGTATGGACGATAAAGGAAGCAATTAATAGGCGCCGCTTAATGTATTCACGAAAGCTTTGTAACATTAATCTTTCAATTTTGTATTATGAACGGTGTTTAATAAAAGTTTGGAGGGAAGTGTTTTGTTTATAATTTAAATATGATATGTTACTTCATTGATTTATATTCAAATAAAACTATCAATGATCTATTTTAGAATTAAAGAAGAGATTTTGTAATATTTGACTCTGAAGCCTGAACTCCAAATAAAATTACCAATCTTGTACTTATGAATATGGTACCTGGATGGCCGAGCATTGCTCGGGATTTCTTTACTAACGTGACTTCTACCGTAAAGGGCTCCCAACAGTATTTCTCACAAAATATGTAACTTGAAAACCTTACCTTCTAATGACATAGTAGCAGTTTTCATTGCGTAAAAACACGGATAAAACGACATGTTCTGAAAATGAATCCTAGCTAGATCGATTTTACTCTCCCGAAACCCTCTGTTACTAAATTTCATGAAAATCGTCGGAGCCGTTTCCGAGATCCTAATTATAGATACATATATATGTGTATATACAAGAATTGCTCGTTTAAAGGTATTAGATGTACAGTAGGTATATTTGTTTAATAATTTCGGAAGCGGATGTTTGAAAAATTATAATATTGTGTACTTAAAATTTTATCAGTTGACCCATCTTTAGTTCTGATGTGAAGGGGTTGACGTTTAATTTAAATATAAATTACACTGTATTTCATGTACAAGACGGTTGACTTTTGCTTGTATCATAATGTTACCATCTAACTTGTGGGAAGTTTTTGAATGTTTTATCGGAAATGTCTTTTTGTGGTTAGCGTCAGGAAGTTTATAGAAAGTAATAAATTTTAAGACTTTTTCTAAGAACTGCCTCTGCTTAGTAGTTCCGACTAAAATAGGAAATGAACTATCCAAAGCGGACTCATTTCGGACGAAGTCATCAGCATTTTAAAATCGGCTTCCTCTATTGCATTCTTTCCTTGATTCCAATTCTAACATTCTAAATTAGAATGACTTTTTGAGTCAGCGACTAAACTGAACCAATTTAAGTTAGTTTGTAAAGAATATATATAACCAAGCCAATGAGTCAGGAGGTTGGCTGGACGTAAATTAATCTCGTGTGACATACGATGGATGGGATACAGGCGCCTCTTGATTACTCATTACAACACGTTTCGTGGAGAATAAAAATAAATTGTATTCGACCCAAATCGAATTTAACTACTCAAGTTATGGGTTACGGCCTCGGATAAATAACTTTAGTTTATGTGGAACTAATTCACTTGCGATGTAGAAGCAGCTATAAAGGTGCATTATAAATTTAGTTCCATAAATACGTCATTATTTTTATTAATTTCTCATTTCCAGTTCACAATTTTTCGTCTATACTAATATTATAAAGAGAAAAGATTTGCATGTAAGTATGTTTGTTACTCTTTCACGCAAAAACTACTAAACGGATATATATGAAACTTGGCACATAGATAGAACATATCCTGGAATAACATATAGGCTATTTTTTATACCGGGAAAATGTGATATCCCTCGGGAAAAAAGTATTATACTTCTAGCCGGGATCAGCAATTTGTCAATATAACAACATAACATGATGGGGCTTAAATATTTTCAGTATAATGTGCCTTTGAGGATCTATAGCCTCTAGCATAAAAAACATCCGTACTAATATTATAATAATAAAGTAACTCTGTTTGTTTGAAACCTTTTCAGAACTAAACGGCAGATCGGTTAAATGAAATAAGGCTAGAGATGGATTACATCCTGAGGAAGGACTATATTTTGTCTTAAAAAATAATGAAGGTGGTGAAACAGGGGTTGAAAGCTTGTATGGGCAATCCATAATTCCTCAAGTTTGGGATTTGAGTATTCATATTTAGGCTTTTGGTAAGAAATATGTGTTTTAACACAGGAACGCGGGTGAAACCGCGGGGGACAGCTATATCTATACAAATATTTTAAAGAGGAAAGATTTGTATGTAAGTACGTTTGTTACTCTTTCACGCAAAAACAACAAAACGGATATAGTTGAAACTTGGCACATAGATAGAGCATATCCTGGAATAACATAAAGGCTACTTTTTATCCCGGGAAAATGTGATATCTCGGTAACGCGGGCAAAACCGCGGGGGACAGCTAGTCACTACATAGGATAAAACAAAGTCGCTTTCTCTGTCCCTATATCCCTATGTATGTTTAAATCTTTAAAACTACGCAACGGATTTTGATGCGGTTTTTTTCAATAGATAGAGTAATTCTAGAGGAAGGTTTATATGTATAATACAGGCATAATATAGTAGAGAAACACTGATCATTTTAGAAGTTTCTAATGTCGTAAATACATTTTTTTGCGCATAAATTGCAAACGCTCTGGCTGAACGTTATGAGATAGATCAAAATAATGTAGTACAGTAGGTTACGGTAGGGTAAGGTTGTACACATTAAAAAGGTCTGCAACAAAGTTCGCATTCATGTTCTGTAGTATATTTAGTATCAGCATTACACCCATGCGAAGCCGGGGCGGGTCGCTAGTATAGAATAAATGTCATTATACGCTTCCGATCAGCATCGAAATCAAGGACCTCTGCCCATGCGGTATACGGTAATAGGAGTCCAGAATAAGCCGTTACTAATTTAGACCATCACTCCAGTCGCATCCCATTCTTAGAATTGACAACTTTCTCCGCCTGTTTGGTTATTTCATTATTCCTTTTGGAGTGTTCGTGTGACAAGGCATTTCTATTTAAGTGTTCAGTTCTAAAATACTCGAATGTGATCGTTATTTTCAAAGTTCCGTATAGGACTTCCTTAGCTTTTCGGTAATTTCTCACGATTTAGATAACCACATAACTAAATAAATAAAATAAATATCCTGGGACGTTCTTTACACACGGCCATTTGATCCCAAACTAAGCAGAGCTTGTACTATGGAAACCAGATAACTGATATACTACATATACTACTATTTTTCTAAATACATACTTATAAACATATTTACACCCAGACACAGAACAAACAGACATGTTCCTGCACACAAATGTTTGTCATGGGTGGGAATCGAACCCGCGACCTTCGGTTTGGCAGTGAGAGCGCTAACCACAAAGCCAACTGGCCTGTCAAACTAAGATCTTCTGATATTTATGTTTATCTAGCTTATTAGTTGTATAGCCTACTAGCTGTGCCCCGCGGTTTCACTTGCGTTCCCTAGGCATGTAATATTATAAGGGGATAAAACGTCCCATAATTCTTATTCAAAGTTATATACTATCTATGAGTCAATTTTCATCGAAATCCGTGAAGTAATTTTTGCGTGAAAGAGTAATAAAGACATAAACATGAATCCTGTGAATAAAAATGAAAGATGTAACTTAGCCGAACACTGTCTCTTAAGATACAGGTTACCCTAGTTTAAGAGACAGTACATATTTCTGCAGCATAATTAATTTTATAGAATTCTATCATTGTTTTTTGCCCTTATTTATTTATTGTAAAATGTATGTAAAATCTGTAACTGTTGTTAATGAATTAAAATGTATGTATATGTATCTATATAAGTATGTATTTAAAAAAATGTTGTATATGTAGTATATCAGTTACCTGGGAGCCATACTACAAGCAGTACACTCTGCTTAACTTGGGATCAGGTAACCATGTGTGAAGAATGTCTTGGGATATTTATTTATTATTATTGTTATAATTTATAATCCTCACAAACTATCGCATTTATAATATTTGTAGGTTTTTATTATTATTCTCACTTTTTCTTTGTATCTATTGTTTGTATTTCATATTTAAACATTAACCATTTCTCCTGAGCCCCCATTTTGTTTCTAAAGTATCTATAACAAAACAAATAAATTAGATACTTAATGAATAAGATAATAGACTCTCTGATTACGCCGTAAGTACCATAATAAATAATATAGGGAATAAATCATGTGCATCATTACATTTCTAATGAAGCGATACAAATGAGAAGGAAAGTCGTGTCGGTACGTTTCATAATTAGGTCATTTATTATGATGTTGTTTGTTTGTAAACAAATGGATACCACCTAAGAAGAGGTATTTGTAAGAGATAGCTGTGGAGAAAGATATGATAAGTAAAAATAAGAAATCACATATGAACCTTTTCATGAAACAGACTCGATATTAAATATTCTTAATTCAAATTTATGCGCGGTTGTTTTTCTTTTTTGTTAGTTTTAAATACTTTTTTCTATAGTTATTTTTTTATTAGTAAACCATATTGCTGTGTGATATTACTTATTAATTCATGTTCTTTTTAATGAAATATTTCATTAATAATATTATTTCTTTACTCGCTGTCCCCCGCAGTTATGCCCGTTTCCGAAGAATGTTACATATTCCCGGGATACATCTCTAATAATATTAATAATAAAGAACTGTGCTATTATCCCGACTATAATCTATCTCTGTGTTAAATTTCATCCCGATCTGTTCAGGCGTGATTAAATATCAAACATCCATCCATCCAAGCTTTCGAATTTATTATTTATTCATATTTATAATATATATATAGTATACTAGTAGAGCTCTTAGTGCTGGGTTCGTCCGGGGAAGTACTGCCACCTTACCCTTTTCCGCCGTGAAGCAGTAGTGCACTTGTATTACTGTGTTTCGGTTAGAAAGGTAAAGGAACCGGTGAAATTATAGGCATATGAGACTTAACAACTTCACGTCTCAGGGTCGACGACGCATTTGCGATCCCCTGGTATTGCAATGTTACATGTCCATAGGCGGCGGTGACCACTTACCATCAGGTGGACCGTCCGCTTGTTAGTCGGCCCAAGTGGTATAAAAAAAAAGTTGTAGGACTTAAATCCACAAGTCCAACTATCATACTAAGTTCTAATTACGTTTTATATTAAAATTATTAATCAACAAGTATCTGCCCCCAGTTTTATCCCCGTATTGAGGCAAATTAACTAATAAGTACTCGCAAAGTAAATACTACCTAACAGTCTTGCCTGAGGCTAAAAAAGAAACGTTGGCAAGACCATACCAACATAATAAGGTGTAATTAAAATCAAGGATAACAAATGTTTATGAGCAATGGCGCTTAACAAGGTATGGACAAATTATGGGCATACCTGTAAACCAATATGCACATAGTGTAGGTTGTATGAGATAGTGTTGTCAGGTGTCGATAACTGATAAATAATTATTAAAAAATAATACCTGTGGGTGTCGGATTATCTTGCACAGAGATTGTCATTATTTGTCGATTTAACTTTGGATAATAAATTTAATTAGCGAGGAGCAAGGAAGACCTAATGGAAAACAAAGCACGGATTTCGACAATGAAATTAAAACAATAGATACGGATTTATCATAAACAGAAGTTTATCGATAGACCATAACAACACTAGACACTGTCAATACTGATTTAATGAGTGAAGTAAGGTAGGTGTGCCTACCTTCTTGTATTTAATACTAGCTGTCCCCCGCGGTTTCACCCGTGTTCCCAAGGGTTGTAACAGTTTCTCGGCACCAAAAGTGTCCTATATGTTATTCCAAGGAATTTTCTATATACATATGTGCCAAGTTTCATCCAGATCCCTTTGGTGGTTTTTGCGTGAAAGAGTAACAAACATCCATACATACAAACTTTCGCATTTATAATATTTTAGGATTATGTTTTACTAGCTGTCCCCCGCGGTGTCACCCGCGTTCCCGATGGATGTAATATTATCCCGACACGAAAAGTTCTATGTTACTTCTAATACCTCCAAGAATATGAGTACAAAGTTTCATGCTGATCGGTCAAGTAGCTTTCGCGCGAAAGCGTAACAAACAAACTTACATTCACATTTATAATATTAGTAGAGATAGGGATGTCATAAGTCTGTAGTGGTCACTATGGCAACGTGTCTTTGTTATTTTTGTGTTCATCATACCTTATAATAAATTTACCGATTTATAGTGTCACTGTCACATGCGTATTCACATTATAACAATCGATATATCATCACAACACTAGTAGCCATGTGTCGAGAGTTGAGGCAGACACTGTGTCAATACTCGATAAAGCTGTATATGTATTCACCCACGCCTTGTAAAAGACAATCCACAATCGACCCTAAAATAATATAGACTCTAATGATGTTGTTATTCTCTTCCGTTTTTCTTCTACATAAGAATCATTTACTTGGTTGGGAATGTGTCAGTGAAGCGGCTATTACCAGCCCACGCATTCTTTAATACAAATAATGTCGTGCTGGTGCAACGAAGCCTCATAGATTGAACCTCTCACGTGATAGCGTAGATAATGATAAAGGCAGCCGATGGAGGCCACTGTAAAACATCGTGGAGTCATTGTGTTATTTCCCTTATATCAAAACCCACATTTGGATTTAACATATTTTTGAATTTTACTTCCGAAATTTAAATTTCTTTGGTCCTTAGAAAAATATTCAAAATATTACATTACTTGGAAAAGCTATAATACCTACATGCTATGAGCTGTACGCTCTACTCCAAAGGCAGTCGAGTATAGGTATGTGTTTTTTTTTTTGTTTTACCTTCGCCTATTACCTATGCTTATTATTTTTTATTGAGAATGCACATTTCTGATTCTCTTGATGTGAAAACTTCTTTAGCGGCGTTGAGCACTTTTCTTGGGATAGGTATAAAATGTTAAACTCGCGCCAGGACACGTGACCTGATCGATAATTCGTAAGACGGTAAAAATGCACAACGTTAATGTTCAAGTTTTCCCTTCTACCGGCACTCCCGGAGTGCAACCCTTTTTTTTTGTTTTGTTTGTAAATAATAATATTTGCCAAGTTTTAAAGTCGGATGTATTTTTTTTTTACGAAAATAAATAATAAAAATATAATATAATGACAATCATTAAAAGCTCTATCTAGGAATACCGTGAGGAAGGTTGTAGGTCATAAGTCTGTGAAGGAAACCAGCTGGATCTGCAATTGATACTGGCATAACGTAACATAATAAAACCTTGTAAAGGAATATGATACTTTTGTTGTGACTTTGAAATTAACATTCACGGATCACGGGCGAAGATCGTTCGTGGATAAATATCCACCCGCATAATAAACCTTATTGTCAAACGGTTATAAAGGTTAAGTTTAATATGAATTCATTACAAACACTGTACAAAAAGCATTACTCAATGATTGCGAATATTTAAGGAAATGAAATGTCACTTGTGCACCCGGTTGTGCCCGTGCTTGTAATTCCGGCGACTCACAATGACATTAACATCCCACCAACTTATGAAGGCCTCTCATGCTCTATTCAGAATAATGATAAATACCAATAATCTTATGTATCTGAGGTCCTTGGTACCAAATACAAGTGTCAGTTTGAATTGGTCACCACAGTAATTGTTGAGTCACTTTTTAAGACTGGATTCAGATGCCAGATTTAAATAGTAAAAAAGACTAAATGAGAATGATTTCGTTGGTATTGCATGTTAAAATGTTTCTTATAACTATCACAATAGAATATAAAATCGATTTTTATGTGCACAGCAAAAAAAAGCAGTTATTATAGCTGCTGAAGCGATTGCTTACAGAAACCTATAGATACAGTAAAAAATCTCAACTTTAAGTACTTATGCAATAAGATTTACAATAGTCACAGTTATAAAACAAGGGTATTATCTTCTAGTAATTGGTATAATTATGTACACACACATCATAACAAATAAGCTATTGTTTAAGATACGTAATAATGGTACAATCGATGAAAAGTCGCTCACACGCGCCAAAAAAGCAGCTGATTTCATTGTGCAACTGTCGTGTTAACACTCGCGATTGTGATCTAAGTACAATTGTGTAAAAAAGTCCAATTATATTGAGAACAATACAGTGAACGTCAATCTTTTGTAGCAGAGTGAAGTTAGCCACACATTATTACAGCGTTAATAAGATTTGTAAAATTTGGGTATGCAAGGGCCTACTTACTTACATTACCGTAAAATAATACTAAAATATTTCATCCATTGGGGAATCTCAAGCGCTTTATTTATTGGCCAATTAAAAGTTTGAAAAAGCATCAAAATAGGTTGAGCTTTTCGAGGATGGTGGTAATCAAACATATACACCAACCAGCCCTTACCCTATATACAGACACATTCTGTCATGGGTAAAGGGTAGAAAAAGACGCTTGCCTCCAATCCTACCTTAATAAATGCTACCACTACCACAGAATAATTAATTGTAGTCAACTATGTATATACAAAACAGACTTCCCAACTGGGCTTACATCAGGTTTCTACCGAAACTTTCTGCATCTCGATTCAGGACAACTCCTTCGTGGGTAATTAGAGTTTTTAGAAAATTTGACGAAATGTAGGTAAACATGAAAGATGATGAACATACTTGCTGCTAACTTCAAGTCTGATATGACGTTGACAGTTACAGTACAAATTGCGTAAAACGTACAATAATATCAAGAACAACAGCTAGCTATGGTAGTAATTAGTCATGGAGTCGTGAAAGTGCAGCTTTTTCACGGACTAGCTTCGAGCACGACGACTAACAAAGCACACCGCAAACAATCGTGCTAAGAGCTGTTGTAGAGCTAAAAATGCTTAGAGGTGAAATGAAATACACAGATGTATGAAGCGTACCGCAATTGTGATTGGTGATGGTGAATCATAAATAGGCTCCCTTATTAATACTAACGTAATTTATTTATTTCTAAAATGTTGGTATTATTTAATTAAGCTTTGTAATTATTTATGGTTATAAACTAAAGGTACTTAAATGTTATAATGTGAAATGAAGACCTGTTCCATGAGTAATGTTGCTATTATCTAGATATAAGAATAAATGTATTCATGCAGTGGCCAAATACGGGACCATGGTAAAAACTATTTTAAAATAATAAAAACCATAGTTATTCTGGGCCTTGTGATTAAAAAGTACAATCAGCTTAAAATAAATTGTATCCCGAAAGGTGAAACTGGAGTGAAAATAATACTTTTACAAAATGGTACAACGTTCATTTGTAACTCTTCTTTTGACGAGTACCAACGTTTGCGAGGAAAGTGAGAGTAATGGGAGGCGCGGGCGCATCGCATTTTATGTCATGAATGGAGCTAATAATTAACAAACGGTTAACATGGGTCAGCTTCAATGGTTCGACTTTTACTTTCATGTACTGGCTTCGTTGGCATTGAATTGAATAGTTGAAATAGAAATCGATCTGTAGTCCTAGACCATAATGGAGAAACGACGCATGAACTTCGTGCAAAAGCTACAAGTAAAAAGTTTTGCCTAATGTTTCTAATAAATTCCAGGTTGCAAAAAATATGACTGCAAAATTATATTGTCAATTATAGTTGTAGGTTAGTAACGATATAAGATTCCTTCTAAAGTAGAAGGTACAGCAGGAAGACGAAGCTGATTTTTAACCGCAGTTACAGGAAATAATTTAAGAAACAGAAATAGATGAAGATCTTTACATTTGCCATTTAATAATGGAGGTTATCAGTAACGACATGATTCTGTCTAATGTTAAGTTACATTTCAACATGAAATAATACATAACGTGAGAGCAATGACGTTTTATAACCAACATTGCATGAGAATTATACACCTAAGTGGCCCATCTGACTAACCTAATACCCGAGGGGCACCTCATTAGCATTTTTATGATTGCACTCCATTGCTATAATAGTGCGATTGCCAAGAACAATAGAATAACATTTTCTTTAAATTTCAATGCGCATATTATACGCAAGCTTCGTTACACAGAATTATGAAATTGTGATGTCAAAAGTAAAACATGACTTGTATAATTACGTGTAATTTATTTTGTAAGCTTCGGTCGAAAACCGGAGTAGATAACCGAATTATGTAAATATCGTTTTTGTTTGGGTTTTTTAGTATAGGATGTTGATTATGTAGCTTGCTTCATTTATGCTTTTCATTCAGAATAGCTATAATACTGATATTGTGAACTTTGTCAAAAAATTGTGCAGAATCTGAAGAAATAATCATTTTTTTTTACTTAAAGGCATAATTAGCCTTGAAGAATTAGCTCCGAATACAAACGTCTAACAAGGAAATAGGAAAAAAGTATACTTTGGTCTACAACCCATTAACAACACAAATTAAACTTCCTACTTAACAAAGCAGTTGCACTTAACAAGTCCCAAGCAAATACCTATCTAATTTCACTGTAACGGACGGACAGATGGACATATTAATGGACGTTTGTTGTCAACATTATGCCTCCTACACTCTAGTAAATATCGTGATGAATAGCATGGCAGCTGTAACTTTCACTTGTATGGATTTAACGATGTGTGCACTATAGTTATTATACTGTTGTATGACAATCCCATAATAATAGAGATTCCGAGCTCAGATAGGTGATACCCCAGGCAGGGGGTGCTGAGGTTAAGTATTATGAAATAAGGAAATAAATTGAGCATTGCAAAAAACATAAAAGATAATAATTTTTAATAATATGAATCTATGGAGATGGGATAGCGATAAATCTATTATACGAAATCATGGAACATGAATGTTGGAGACATTTCTCTGACTAGCAGAGCTACTATCGAATAATGAATCAAATAGAACTTAGCGATAAAACAATTCAAAGGAATAATATTATTCAAACGAAACAAAGAGATTAAAACATTACCTTGAGCACAGATCATAAGGCTCTACTGCAAAATTGAAAAATATCCGTACAGTAATTAATTAATAGAAATAAAATAAATATTCCAAGATTTTTCTATAGTACCATTCAAAATACAATTGTCTATAACATACTTATTAGATACGCGTTATCGGCTATTCGCTAAGGAGTTTGGAAACAATTGAGCAGAATTTTTAATCTGTAATAATAATGTCTCTGGAACATTAGGAATTATTATTCAAACATGTTCTTACGAGAACTAATATGGGTATTATCCGCATTAGAGAAAAATGAAAAACAGATACTTTGAATACTGCAACGTCAGATAATAATGATGTATAAGATACTGTTAAGATATCAGTTCAGAGAATCAATCACAAGATAGTTGTCGATAGTAAATTTGAATGAGTAGATCAAATATGACGCCAGATAAGATAACAAATGTGAATTTCAAGATAAGAATACCAACCGGTTTATAAAATCAAATGATCTAGTCAATTTATACAATCATACTAAATAAAGTTGAGAGGAACATTAATAGTGATGACCGTTATGCAGCTCACATTAAAAATGGCCACGTTATTATAAAAGGACAATTGAAATTCGATGTAATTATAACCACCCTTTAAAATAAAACTCACACAATTATGAACCCAGCAGATACTTAAAAACCAGTTGCTCTCGAACACGTTGAAATGACACCAAACAATAACAACAATAGCAATATTTCCGAGTCATTACCGTCTTCTAACTGCAACCGCTGGTACAATGCTGTCGCTTTATTCGTCAAACGAACTTATGCACTTATGATTTCTACTAGGCAATACTGGTAATAGTCGATGCAAATGTACAGTTCGTGAGGTTGGATTCCCACGGATGGTCGCGACGCAAATAGTAAGGGGTTTCATTGTTGAATACGTCCCCTGCTTTAGGATTCGATTTTTTACCACCATCGTGTCGTTTTAATGATAGCACCTTTGCTTTCGTGTTTACCTTTGCACTTTTATCTATGTCATTGTATGTTTTTTAGGGGTGGTATCTTTGGACATGGGATGAAATATGTTTTTTCTGTAATTGATTTTGTGGATGTTCCTTTAACGGATTTGTTATTTATGATTAACGTATGTACCTTGGATTAGCTGTGTTTGTGATAACTTGTTTATACTTTTTAACGTAAAGAAATTTGACGTTACTAGTAGAGTTTTATAATTTTTAAATACAGTGAAATTAATCTTTCTATGTTTGTATAGTTTTCTATTGATATCTTTGTCACGTCTGATTTATTCCCAGTGGGCTGATTTTGATAAATGATGGAGTGATTAATTTGCGTAACATTGCTTTTGTGTGTGATTTGCTTTTTTGAGCGAAAAAGATTTTGTAAAATGCATCAATCTATGGGCAGGGAATTTGTAGCTTCTGAGGGGACAATTTTATTTTGGGTAATCAATAACTATATCAATTTATCATATTACTATTTTATTCATTAATTAACAGCCCATATGACCCAATGCAGGGCAAAGTTCCTGCCACTATTTTCTCCAATCCTTCCTGTTTTTTGCCATAGTAAGCCATATCTGAAGGTATTGAGTTCATTTTACCACCTGTATCACGGTCTGCCGAAACTCAATTTTGAGTTCTATGGCACCAATTTAACAGTACTTATTTAATCGATTAGAAATACATAAAGCCTACATATTCACTATTCCCCAGAGTATCCTATTATTCATGGAAGATGAATCAGAGTATTTCATTAAGTAGATTCAACATTTGATCTTTCGAGATGAGCATGACCAACACGATAAGCAATGATATAATGAAATGTCCCAGTAATTCCATGAATGACCGCCCACTGACTCATTAACGTCATACAATTAATATTTCATAAACAACTTATAGTCAAAGACAACATTTAAACTGATTCTAAACTATTCATTACTAAACGTGGTCATTGCTAAGAGCAGAATCTTTTGGACAAACATAAGAGGCAATATGTTCAACTGTGGACATCCCAGGGCTAATATGATGCTGATGAAGGCAATATAAAAATACTAGCAGATCTAGTGGTTTCAGTTGCATTTCTAAGAAAAACTAGCCTCTCTCCATACCACAGGCTATGTGTGTGCTAAATTTCAGCAAACTCACGTCGCATTTAATTTTGTAAGGATGACGTTAAGTTGCCTATGTCATCTGATAGTGCAGTGGACTTAATGTTTTATGAGGCTTTTATTTTATAATGCATCTAATGTACTTACCGTTAGCAATGCAACAGTACTATGAAATTGCGTGAATATATCTTTAGCTTCAATTTTCAATCTCAAGATGTGTAAGAACAAGATCTAATTTAATTCTACACGATTGTACTTGTATGTGGTATTTAGTTTTTTGGTCGTTCCCCTCAAGATAACAACACACTTTTTTGAATTCGCATGGCGAATGAAATAATGATTACGTTTAATGTTCTAAATAGGTTTTATCTTTCTTCGACAAACAAGCATTAGGTCCACTTGATGGTAAGTGGTCACTGCTGCCTATGGACATTTGGAACACCAGAGCATCGTCAATGCGTTGTCGACCCTAGGTCGTGAAGTTGTTAAGTCCCATGTGCCTGTAAGCCACTGACTCCCTTACCTTTCTAACCGAAACACAGTAATACAAGTACACTACTGCTTCACGGCGGAAACGGGCAAGGTAGTCTTCTCCGGGAGAACTCTGCACCAAGAGCTCTACTACTTGTATAGATTATACTTATTGTATTCTAAAATTGGATCGGAATTTTTATTTCTGGGTGATCTTAAATAAATAAAACATTGCCTTAATTCAAATGTATGTTTCCAAAGAAGGACACATAAAATAATTTACATTTATATGCAGAGCAAGTACTCGAAACATCAATTTAAAACCCGGCATCACTCACAGTACCCAACTCCGTCTGCATTCCTAATCCAAATCAATTCATCTTAAAGACGTCCCATTATAAGAGGTAACCCGGCGTAACCCGACCCGCATTAGGGGATAATGGGGCATTGGTATAATGGCCCCGATGTCCTATTGTGTCCCCACCACGCACCTCGCCTGTCAATCCCTGGAGCAAACACCGTAAAATCTGTTGACGTTCTTCCGACCTACCGCGGCGGTTTATCTAAAGTCTAATGGCATATGATCAATAAGCGACAATTCCTCATCAGTCATGATACTGGTGCATCAAAATTGTGACTTATCTTCATATATATAAGTAGCTTTTGTTTTGAATGCAGCCATTGAATTTAATCTTTATTTAGAAAACAACTTAGAAACATCCTGCGTTGGAAAGGTTAACCGTAGAAGTTTAAATTTCAAAGAAACATATCTCTTATATTATATATTAATCGGATTTGGATGAAATGGTACATAGATAATATATAACCTGGATGAAAACATCAGATGCTTTGTATCCTGTGTAAAAGTAAAATCGCCCAGATAATCGGGTTCAGGCGCGAGGACAGCTAGTGGTTAAATATTGATAAATCGACTAATATTCGAATAATATTCGATTTATCAATATTTGCAATCGATAAAGTAAAAATCATGTTACTGGCTAGTGTTTGCTTTTCAGACAATGCTTCAATCCTTTGATGTTTATCAACAACTGTAGTTTGTCTTTCAAGTGGTTTTAAGTGATATAAGGTGATGTAACTTAACAGAAATGGTATGTATCAACCAATTAGGGTCAGCAAAGAAACGTAAGTGCGAGAATACGATATTCATTCACTTCCATGTGTTTGCCCATTATTTTGGACACTTTCTACCACTTTCACTACCTACGGGAAATAACCTATTAAATTTGCTTTATTACCTTTGTTATATCAAATAACCGTGTCTATTGTTTGAACAACATGTGTAATTCTGTTACAGCAATTAATTATAATTTTTTGTTAATGTTTTTAATTTTTTAGATGTTTGAATGTTTAATATGTTTTCACGTAAAAACTACCTAATAGTTTTGGATGGAACTGGCACCTGGAATAACTTTTAAGGCTACTTTTTGTCTCAGCAATATCCCGCAGGGACCCGGAAGAAAGTTTTCTTTTTTAAATGAATTTAATTAATATAAGTGATATTCTTTTGTGAATTTCAACGCACCTTCCAACAGAAAACCCAGTAAAAGGTGACCTTAGTTTAAAAGCAGTTCTTGAAAAAGATTAACTGACTTAGTTTAGTTTATAAATACCCTAAGATTTATTCCAGTTTCTGATCTATCTACGTGCTAATTTTCACTCTAATCAACCCAGCCCTTTTAGCTAATAATACTCTTAATAAACAAACATACAAACTGTAGCATTTATCTTATAATAGGATGCATACATATGTAGCATGCGAAATCGACGCGTGTCAGTAAATTTTACTGAACTAACTAAAAGTTTCACATTGATTACCAATGATTTAGCAGTAATTACCTGTCGATTCCTTCTTTATAATTAACTTCCTGTAGAATTAGTTCTACCAGAACACATAACTTTGAATAATTTAGGTATATACCTACCTAGTTATGTCTGATTATGTAGTGAACATGATAGTGAATGAAGTATTTGATTCAAGTTTGAAAAGAGATATTTCTGAACCCGGAGTCTATGTGCTATCCAGACAATAATCTATTTTTGTGTCAAATTTCATCTAGATTTCATCCGTTGGGCGGTTCTAGCGTGATCTACACTTCTACACTAATGTGTATAAAGAGGAAAGATTTGTATTTTTGTATGTAACGAATAAACTCAAAAAGTAGTGGACCGATTTTAATAACTCTTTTTTCATTAGAAAGCTACATTATCACTGAGTAACATAGGCTATATTTAGATTACTATAGAAATCTTTAGAAATTCCTATTAAAACCAACCGAAGGTGTAAAAAAATTAGCCATAAAATGTCTTTTATCGCATACGCTGCGAAGAGTATTAATGATAGGACAAAAAATGTTCGACAATGGATTATATAATGATGAGCTATAGAGGTTTTGCAATTTGGAATGTATTGCAGGTCGTGGGTTCGATTCCCACCCAGGACAAACTGGGTGCATGTCTGTTTGTTATGGTTTGGGTGTAATGTGTATTAAGAAAACAAAAGGTTGTATATCTGTTTTCTGGTTTCCATAGTACAAGCTCTGCTACGTTAGGGATCAGCAGGCTGATTGTGTAATGCTCTTACTATATATACTACTTTTTAAATACATACTCATCCCTACTAATATTATAAAAATAAATGTATGTTTGTTTGTTACACATTCATGCGAAAACTACTTAACCGATAATCATGAAACTTTGTACCCATATTCTTGGAGGTATTAGAAGTAACATAGGATTATTTTTATGCCGGGAAAATGTTAAATCCCTGGGGAACGCGGGTGAAACCGCGGGGGACAGCTATTGATTAATAAATATCTATCTATTCAAACTTTCGCATTTATGATAATAGTAAGGCTTCATGAAATCGCAATAATATTGGTTAAATGTTGTGAACCAATGTTGATAGTGCAGGTAATAAAACATTTTTTGTGTTCCATAATAAATCAATCATTTTTATTCATTTTTTGTTTCTTTAATTTTTTTTTCCATGATTTTATTGGGTTGTGAAATATTTTTTTTTTATATTTTTTGGTTCTGTTGTTTGTCTTTCTTTAATGCATGCGGCCGTCACCTCTAATTGGGACACCATTTATGATTAACATTTTGATACCTGTATTTTTTAATGTATTAGCGTGTGTCTTGTTGGTGATCTAAATAAATAAATAAAAAAAACATATTGGTATTAGAGTTGGGTTTCCAGAAATGGTAGCTTCAGTAACTTTAAATATGACCTTCATAAGTGCCTTCCGATTGCCAAAACTGAATAAATGGTTTTGAATTTTGAATTTTGGTATCAGATCGCAGCCCAACATAAAAAATCATTAAGATTCTAGATTGCAGGATCGCAGTGTTAATAGCTCTAGCCAAGTCTTCTCATTTTAATTGATTAGTAACGATTAAGCCTAAGAGCTTAATGACAGTAACGATAATACATTGTCAGCAAAAAGTCAGATTCCAATATTTCGTATATTGAGAGTCACTCTTCATCAAAATTCAAAGTATTAACATAATTTGTATTTTCTACTCCTCTTTTATGAACCTTTATACATGTTGTTACTGTCCAGTTTCATGGTTCTTTTCAATGATTCTCTATTTAACTTTAATAATCGCTACCAACTGTAAGTGCTACGTGAAAGTCACTAAACATCTACTAACATTGTACGTGTCTTGTACAAAGCGATACAATC
The DNA here is from genome assembly GCA_907165245.1 of Habrosyne pyritoides. NCBI lineage: Eukaryota > Metazoa > Arthropoda > Insecta > Lepidoptera > Drepanidae > Habrosyne > Habrosyne pyritoides. Next base: position 4,246,758 of record OU015600.1, on the reverse strand, counting down.
ATGCAATTGTTTTTGGACCATTGCAGCATTGTTGCCTTTAAAATGTTGCTAAATCAGGAATCCCCTACGTTTTAACGGGCGGTCTAGCCAGAAAATACAGATATGTCCAACATTCACACGCTTTGGACGTGGTTCCGTAAGTGAAGGTTCCGAATTTCGACAGACGTACATTGATAATTGATTATGTATTTGACGTAGTGATTGATCGGTTGATCAAGATGGACAAAGATTCCGTTTTTTCTCCAATTGGGTAATCAAAATTGACACAGTTTAATATGAACTTTATTGTATACAAATATACATAAATTATACCAGCCCCCGCGGTTTCACCCGCATTTATCGATATCATATATACCCGATAATCATTTACGTAAAATTCCGCGTCGAAAGGTAGCAGTCCCATCCCGATATGTTCAGTAGTTTAGTCAAAGGAACCCTATTTAGCTTATTATAGTAACGACATAATAAAAGCCAAAAACATCGTCACAATTGAATAAGCCCGTTTGGATAGTTAAGAGTGTCATTGAAAAATGAACCTCATATCTTTAACATAAGGTACATCTGGGACATCATACTATTAACCATTGGATATGGACCTTATAATAAAACAATACAGTTCATTTTTCTATGACATACTAAGCTGTCAAAAAAGGGACTAATTTTATTTTATTTTATTTAGACTCTAGATTCATAAGTCAATCTGTTGTCTGTTTCAGTACCTGTCTAGATTTTAGAAATTTAACAATATATTAATCTAAAATTATATTTTTATGATAATGGTTAGAAAGAATAAAAAAAATAGAAACTATATCTAAACCTGGAATTCAATTATCACAGTCACAATCTAACAAGTATAAAAATAATTAAATTAGTTTTTGTTCTCTAGTAATTTTACTAACTTTTTCTGAAATGTCCATAGGCGGCGGTGACCACTTACCATCAGGTGGACCGTCCGCTTGTTTGTCGGCCCATGTGGTATAAAAAAAAAACAAAAAAAATCACATAAAGCTAATTACAATAACTATACTAGTTTATATTAAAATTGTTACAGTGATTATCATTAGCCGTAAATGTAGTGCGAGCGTGCGTGGATGACTGCGCGTGCGCTTGTTGCGTACGTGTTTTATTTATAGTTTATTACATCTTCATCTTCCTTATCTATGTAGTTTTAGCAATAAATACAAAATAAAACTCAGTGACCGTTGTTTGGCACAGTTTTAGCGTAAACCGGGCAAATAATACACGCTTGTTTGAATCGAAATGATTTGACGAAGTATTGTAATACTTGTAATATATGAGATCTGAATAATTCTTTCCACACCATTGGATTTGCATGCAGTTGTGCTGTATCAGCTTTTAAATCATTTATCTTCGTTATACCTCTTTATTTGTCACCCCATGAAGCCTGAGAAAACTTTCATATATTCATAATTTAACCACAAAATTTCTCATACGTAAAGAATTCAATTTAAGCTTCTCTTGATCGATGAAGATAACACATTATTATTTCTATGCAATTATGCTGCAGTAAGGATGTTTGGCAACATTTTAAAAGAATAGTACCACAATGCACCCGTGGCTTGCATTGTGCAAACTCCGGCGCAGTTGATTATATCTACATTCACTCGCCTAAAGATCTTACTGATAAAGGCATTTCGTGCTTAGAATTATCTTTAATGAATGCATAGCAGTACACGTCTGCTAGCTGTAATTTACTTAACATTCTTCTGATGAATATTTTCGGCTGTTCTAAGTATTTTGACAAAAGAAAAAAGTGACGTAACGGGCGTTTTACAATGCGCTTGCAATAGAAATATTTTGCTAATTTTTGTCCCTTTTAGTGCCATTTTTGGGCAGATAATATTAAGTAAATGAATTAGTATGGTCCAAAATTGATAAAACATTAAAATATTTTAAGTCTTAGTCATTTAAAAGTAAATTAACAAATGCGCAAACTTTCTTGCGTTAAATTACAAACATGCTCCGTGTTTTAAAATTGGATAAACATAAGTAGGTATAGGAGGTTATGAAAGCGACAACAAGTTTAGTAACGTGTTGAGAAAGAGGCCCTTAATCGAATGAGAATTACTTAAAATTCATGTAGACACCAACATACGCCCAACTTAACTTACGAAATTAATGTAACATAAATAGAACATAATTAATTGGTCACGTTCATTAATTTTATTTCAAAATAAGATCGTTTTACTGCTGTTTACATTTTACTTTGACTAGTAAATTATTCTTGCGTTCTGTCAAAATGTAATGAATTGTTTTTGATGCACTAGAATGGAGTACAATGGCGTGGTTTGGGCCGGCGGATTTCCCAGAAAGCGTTATCCCGGGAGAGCAAGGTTTGATTAAAAATAGGAGACAAATTTACAGCGGTTTAAAAAAATTTAAACATGTAAGATCTTAAGACAAGAGGAGATCTATTACCAGACTAAATATTTATTATTACATTTTGGTTGTACAAAGAGCTAAAGAGCTAGAGCTAAGAGAAAATAATGTATCTAGGTACATTTTTAAGTTCTTTTACGATAAATGCCCACTTTTCGTAATTTGTTCGTCACACAAAGGATTTGTTTCCAAACTTTTGAATTTCTAAACCACAAGGACGTTTGAACCTCTTTCATTTTTCTATTTTGCAAAACGCTTTTTACTTCTTTCTAAAGAAAAATCCTTTCTAACTAATTTTCCTTTTTAAATGTATTTTTTACGTAGTATACGTATTTACGACTCGTAGAAAATCGAAGGAAATGTTTCCGGAGTCTAAAATTTCCTTTTTTATAGATAGAAATGGTTTCGGAAAATGATCTGTATTGCTTCTGAAATAAGGTCCAATGGTTATCTGTGTGATGATGCTGATAAACCATCATTTCGGCCTAGAGTTCATTTTTCAATGACGCAAAACGGGCGTACCGTTTAGTTCGCGACTTTATACATGACTTGTTTATTCTACTCGAATTTTCATCTAGAACTATCATTTTTAACGCTAACCAACAAAAAAATACTAACATTAATCCCAACCGCTACAAATATATTCATAAAGCTTCGAATAAAACTTTTGAGAAACCTGCTCCATACCAATTTTTCCATCGTTTGTGATAGAACATGAAAATACGTAAATTACACAGTAAACAATTTCAAACGAAGAAAAATTCTAAATAATATATGTTTCCTTTAATGTTTTATTTGCAAAAAATATTTTTATTTTTCCTGAATATTTTATTGACATTTACTTGAGAATATTTGATGTTATTCATCCTGGCGGCCATTTATTTCCGTCTCTATGTCCGGGCCTCATTACCCCTTCTCGACTCGAGTGTACCGACTACCAATACATAATCCTATTGTCCTAATAGTTCACAGTTCACACATTTGAGAGCACCAATGGTTCCCACGTCATTCACTCCATGACGTGGCACATAATAACCCCGCAGGAGGTCTAAGCACGTCACTTATTAATTGGATATGCCTCTGTTTAGTATTTTTTTGTGAGAAATCATTACTTCCTCGACATGAGTATCGTAACAATCAAACGTATTGATGTAATGTTTCGTGTGGAAGCTCCTTTAATTATTTTTTTTATTTACAAGCATTTATTTAACTAACAATTTAACGATTGTCTTTTATTTTAAATCAGTTCCACCCAACCGATTGCGCTTTTTTTTGTTAATATTCTTAGCAGCCTTTTAAATATTTTCGTTGCTTTTCATACTACTAAGGTGACAAACAATCTGAGGACCCGCCTGATAGTAAACGGTCACCGTAGCCTATTGACGCTTGCAAGTCCCCTCACACCTTTCTTGGGACCCAATACTGGTCTAGAGAAAACCTTGGCGGGGATCTCATTACATAAACTGAAATGAATGATTAGGGGAAAACTAAATTGACTATCAAAGTTAGTGTTAAGCTGTGGTTTCAAATCTATCCAGAACCTGTATTCAGAGTAGGTATATTGTTAGTCGTGAAATTAGAAACAACAACTTAAATCTACAAGGATTCTACTAGATTCTATGACTTGCATAACAGACAAAATACAGTAGCAAACGTATATACTATTATGGTTTAAGCATGAGTATTTGGGAAGGAAAATTTCCAAGTGTTATAAGCAGTTGTTAAGATATTAGTTAAACATTTTTAGATACTATCCAAAGAAGTGCACATAAATCAAAAGCTAATAATAAATTTATTTACAATTCTATTAGCGAACAAGCAAATAAAGCAAAGTGCAAACATTATCAAGATGCAATCTGATGGCTTACGTAATGCAAACCTGCAGAGAATTTTAATTCTTATTTCCTACGCCGTAACGTCTAAGTGATAACTTTAAGTGGCACTTAACAGTAAAAGTGGGATGAAGCACTCTTAAAATAGGCGAGTGGGCGATGACAACGTAAAAGGTCACATATATCACGTAACACTTTCACGACGCTGAGACGAGCATGTGACGTGTTTATGTAGTAAGGAACCATAATTTTGGTAAATAAAAAAATAAATAAAAAAAAAAATTAAAAACTCATATTTTACTGTTTTGGTTTTTTTTTCTTAGTGGTCAGATGTTTTGGTTTAAAACAATTTCCTAACAAAATAATTATAAAAGTAAGTTTCAGTTCATGGTATCGACTACTAAATAATAAAATGCAGACCGAATTATTTAGTTCATGACATATCTATTACATGGAACAACTATGTACTTACTGATCCCTGTACCACCGTAGCATATATTTCTAAATAAGGTATTTTAGTTGACAATCGTAATGAATATAGGGAACAGCTTCCCTAAACCCCCAATAATATTATTTTGTTTTTAATAGGAATGGCATATAATAAATAGTTATATATTATAATAGCTTATTATTACTCTGTGTTTGTGATTTAATATTTTTAATTGACTCAACAACTGAACAAATTTCTACTCTAACACAACAAACACCTAACACGATAACAAATAAAAAGTAAACTTAATAGCACATAGTTAGTAAGGTTCATAATAACCTCATTTATTATTTCAAAGAATTAAAAAAAAAACTGTTACAAAATTTCCGGGATAAAAAGTATCCTATCTGTTATTCCAGGTCATACATTATATGTGCTAAGTTTCATTCAAATCAAACATTCGTATTTATAAAATGAGTAGGATAGTTAAAAGACAGGTTAAAAGTATCACGTCAAACCGCATAAACACTACAAGCTTTCTTACTACAAGTTATTATACTGTGTTGTATTGTACCCAGCTAAATGCCTATAGCTTCACCTATAAGATCAAGATATCACAATATGAAGACATTACGTCCTATAATTGCCTGGCTATTATGTAAATGTAAGGCGAGTGTACATTAATGTTGCCCCTAGGATCGTGGACTCGACACACATTCGCTAATGGCGTGTGCACACATGATAATGCACCTTAATGCATCGAAGCGTGACATGTGCATGCATGTTTATGTGCATATCATATTGATGTAGTGTTTAGTCTTTGGAATTATCAGTAATAGATATACTTTGTCTATTGCTTAGTTTTATGCCTGATTTATTTCATTGCAGTCTCTTACAGGCGGGGACAATTGCCCCCTCTTAAACATGACCGAAGTAGATTAATGAGATCAATTTAAAAATGTTTTTTTTTTTCAAATGTACCTTTCATGGATATCATGCATGACAGATAGATGATAGATGTATTTATATTAAGGACCAATTTTTTGTATTAAATTTTGCGATTTGATTTTGTTTTGTAGCTTTTGACGTTTAGTGTTACCAATAAGAAAATAATAGCAAGCAGTTAGTAACTTGTGTTTGTTTGTACCTAAATGTTTTCCTTAAATTTTCAATTATTGATTTTATCGTCGAGTTTAAACCAATTTATAACATACAACAAAAAGTCAGAATAGATAAAATTTATTTAAAAAAAAATTAATAAAAAAGAATGTAACCTTGCTGAGTTTCTTGCCGGTTTTTCTCAGTTAAAGGCTGACTTCCGAATGCAGGTAGTAGCTTCAGTAACTTTAAATTTAACCTTCATAAGTGCCATCCGAGGGCCTAAACTGAATAAATGGTTTTGAATTCTGAATTTGAATTTTGAATTTGAATTTTGAATTTTGAATTTTAATTTTGAATTTGAATTTTGTTGAAAATAAAGTAATATGGAACAAAAAACATAATCATACGTATATAGAAACCATAATATCCTCATGAAATCGACTCCATGAGAGTATTTAACAAAATAAAAAGCGAGGAGAGAATATTTAACTCCCTTGAATAACGAAAATGCTTCTGTGCTTCAGTAGTAAATATTGATATTCTCAAGAAGGAAGTTTAGAACAATAACTTACAATGATGATGGGTAGCTTTTGATTTACCAAAGGCCAAAGTACAATATGCTTTTATAATTTTAGCTGCAGGTAGGTAGGTTTATTAAGATAATCACCTGTGCATATGGTTTCCATGCGAGGTCAAGCGTGACTTGAACATTACTTAAAATTATGCCAAGTGTGTTCCGACCATAAACTAAAGAGGTTTCGTAGAACAGTATTTGTAAAGTTTGCGGACAGTACTGTGGTGGAATTTGAGTATCTATGCTTTAGACTTAAATTATTCTTTGTTGAACTTATTCTATTATAAAATTAAATGACAATATTATTATTCAATTAAGCCATTACAAGGACTCGTGAATAGTCCGACTTAAATGTGTATTCATGTTTTTGCGTTAATGAATCACAATCAATAAGGGGACCTGAACTATTTCTACAAGAATCAGTTATTATTATAAAGGTGATGTATAATTTATGAATATATAATAATCCATCAAATGATATTTTCTTATCTACATCTACACTAATAATATTATAAAGAGGAAAGATTTGTATTTTTGTATGTAACGAATAAACTCAAAAAGTACTGGACCGATTTTAATAATAATTTTTTCATTAGAAAGCTACATTATCACTGAGTAACATAGGCTATATTTAGTACTAGATTACTATAGAAGTCTTTAGAAACTCCTATTAAAACCAACCGAAGGTGTAAAAAAATTAGTCATAAAATGTCTTTCATCGCATACGCTGCGAAGAGTATTAATGATAGGACAAAAAAATGTTCGACAATAGATTATATAATGATGAGCTATAGAGGTTTTGTAATTTGGAATGTATTGCAGGTCGTGGGTTCGATTCCCACCCAGGACAAACATTTGGGTGCATGTCTGTTTGGAATGGTCTGGGTGTAATGTGTATTAAGAAAATAAAAGGTTGTATATCAGTTTTCTGGTTTCCATAGTACAAGCTATAGTACAATCCATCTATAATCATCCATATAAAGAAATTAATGTCACGGTGTTGCAAGCGTCAATAGGCTGCGGTAACCGTTTACCATAAGACGGGCCGTCAGCTTGTACCTCGCATAGGTCCCTTAGTAAAATAAAAAAAAATTGCCTTCTTATACTCTTTATCCGACAGCGATGAATATTTAGTGAGATGCACTATGTAGGCCTACGAAAGATCCTGACAAAAAAATACACAACCCATACCGGACGGCTAGTTTAATATAAAAGTCTTTAGTTTTTTGAAAAAAATCACCAATGGATGTCGATACATGAATTGACCTCCGTGCAAAGTTAGAACCCGTGCAAGGAATTGTAGGTTCCACAATTTTCTTACAGATCTTCAAGAATATACAATTTTTAGTTCAAAGTTCGATGCCCAATGAATCACGAAGCAGTATTCGTCTATCAATGATTATTTTGTGCAAGACAATTATTTATGTTAAAATAATCAAAATAAAATAAATTTAGAATTTTACAGCATGATACAGCGATTGAACTGCAATTTTATTAATTAAATTATGAGGTAAAGCTTTTTTAATTAAAGTATTTACATTTGATTACGCCCCCTTGCATTAAAGCAGCCCGATTCACTGACGGTGAATAATTAAAAAAAATCGTTTTATAAGCACTAAAAATAAAATAAAATGTGTGTTCAAAACAAAAAGTCAATAAAGATTTTTAAAAGAGAAGTTAAATAATCCAATATTAGAAGATCACGCATGTCACAATAAATAATAACACCCATATAATAATATGGTAAAAAGATAGGTGATTGATAAATATGTCAGGTTAATAATATTGTTTTAAACAGCTTCAATGAGTATGTGTAAAAATGAGGAAAAACCAATATGAGGAAAAATCTGTATCACATAAATCCAGAAATAACAAGGATTAATTAAACAAAACTGCTATTAATAATGTTTTATCTGTAACTCTCATAAATTGCTTTGGAAAATACGTAAATGTATTTTTGTAATAATATTGCCACCTTTAGCATTTTCAGTTGTTTATCCCGCTAAGTGGCTCTGTCATTAGAAGTCTTCTTTTTACTATGGTAGGGTAATAGTTAACGCATGTAGGTTTAATAGTAAATACGGTAGTGCATTGAAATAATGTAATATGCATTAGTGGCGACATTCCAAAGACAAACAGACGTTGCGTGATAGAATATAATATGGTAGCAGTGGCGGGGCGGGTCTCTGTCTACTGACTATGCTTTCATAGCAATTGCCGTCGAAGAGATTCAAAGAAGGACCTATGTACTCGTTATATTATGTACCTAGCATGATATACGTCTGGCCGGATGACAAATAGTAAAAAAAACACAATAATACGGGTAAATTTCTCAATCAATGGATGAGCTTCGGATACGGTATTCCTTTGTTAATTACAAAAAACTATTCTTAATTCAAATTAACAGATATCGTGTACTTGGCCATTAAAATATTGTACTTACAAACAGTATTGTTATTATAAAAAAAAATACATATGGACTGCACGAGTCTTCTGGAAGCTACAGACTTGTACACGTGCTCTAGCTCATTGAGACTTTATACCCTTCAACCTTTATGCACCACTTGTCCTCTAGCTAGGATCGGAAGAAAACAAAATCACACACTGACTAGAGCATTGTTTGCAAACACCCGCAGAGGTTATCACCGGGTCAACAGTTTGCTATAATTAGTCGAGTTACTTGCACTCAGCTGCATTCATTAATAATCAAATGAATCAGTCAGCCCCACATTGTTGTTGAGCATTTTTGCTCCTTTGACAAGATGCTTTTGTTCGCCGATAAGAGATGACGTGTCAGTGGGGACTTGCTTTGATGTTCTTATCTCTAGTTTTTTGCCATTACCATTCTGGACTGTGTTTTATTTAAATTGCACTATCATATATTTTTAAAAGCTTTTTTGTGTTATATTGTAATATTTACTTCTGTTGCCATAAAGGGTGATAGGTATTTTCGGTTTTTTGGATCATCTAAATCTACTACTATACAGTAGCTTCATCCAATCTCCAGGGTCGTTCTAATAAGCGAGTAATTCTCGCATAGCGTGGCGTTCTCTCTAATACCTCTTACGAATGCAAATGTTAATGAGATGAAACCTTTATTGGAGGTTTCCGAGTCTCAAATCGATATGTCTGCCATGTCTCCAAGAGACTCTTAGAACGTCTTTGAAAAGTATTCGTCATTGATTTTAGGCGTCAGATACCTACATAATTTGCCTACGAAAATAATACATTGCATGCCTTATTAAGCAAGTCTTAAATATGCATAAGTACAGTCAATGAAACATGTCCTGACTCATCGAAGTTCAAGGTCAAGTTCATACGAGTAATGTGGAAAGAGTTTGTTATATTATTATTTTTTTTTATCCTGGGACATTCTTTTACACACGGCCCAAACTAAGTGGATATATGGAAACCAGATAACTGATATACTACTTTTTTTTTTCTAAATGCATACTTATATAGATATTTACACCCAGACACAGAATGTTCATGCACACAAATGTTTGTCCTGGGTGGGAATCGAACCCGCGACCTTAGGTTTGGCAGTCAGAGCGTTAACCACCAAGCCAATTGGCCTGTCAATTTGTCATGTTGTATGTAGTTAGACAATCTCATGATTTCTACTAATATTAGTAATGCGAAAGTTTTTGAGTATGTAAAGAGGTATGTTACTGTTTCACGCAAAAACTACCAAACGGATTTGTATGAAACTTGATGCATAGATAGTTTATTAATTCAAAAAAATTCAAAATTCAAAACCATTTATTCAGTTTAGGCCTTCGGAGGGCACTTATGAAGGTCAAATTTAAAGTTACTGAAGCTACAACCGGTTCGGAAGTCAGCCTTCAACTGAGAAGTTGAATTAACACATACAATACTTTTTATCCCGGGAAAATGTAACATCCCATGGGAATGCGAGTGAACAGCTAGAGTAATATGTTAAAGTTAAGTATGTATGAGTAACTAACTACCTTGTTAGGTGATCTTTTTAAATATATTTATTACGGTACTATTAAAAAAATATATATTCCACAAAATATCCTGTCCATAAATCTCCAAAATTATAGCATAAAGGTATTACTAATATCTATATTATTATATTACTTACTATCTTTGGTTATCTTTAACTATCTTTAGTTAGAGATAATCGTCCAGATCTTCATTTGAAAAACTGGGTACCTGTTTCTTGTTGATCTGATTGCGGATCGGTTTGCCTAGACGTGTCCTAGGGCTGGCTGCGGTCAGCCAAGGCCTAGTTACGTAACAGCATGGTTAATTCATGTCTACAACTGCGTTAAGGAATGTAATACCTAAGTCGTAGTAACACCACATAGTCAAGGAGCCAAAATGGGGAATTTGAACGTTATCATTATAAAATTCATCATCAATGTGATCATGTAAGAAATTATTATACACTAGCTGTCCCCCGCAGTTTCACCTGCATTCCCGAGAGATGTAACATTTTCCCGGCACGAAAAGTATTATTTGAATTATTCCAGGGCATTTTCTATATATGTGCCAAGTTTCATTCAAATCCGTTTGGTAGTTTTTGCGTGAAAGAGTAATAAACACCCGTACATACAAACTTTCACATTTGTAATATTAGTAGGATAGGTACAAACTTTTTTCTTAAGTAAGTTAGTGTAAACAGGTATTTCAGGTAGTTTTAAGGCCAAACACGATAAAAAAGGTCCAACACGCGAGCCACAGTGTACAGCGAATTGGTTGACTTTAGTGGCCCAGATACCATAGTAGATATCATAGTAGCTTCAGTAACTTTAAATTTGACCTTCATAAGTACCCTCCGTGTGCCTAAACTGAATAAATGGTTTTGAATTCTGAATAAAACTATACCTATTATATTTAGACCGTTGCCTAAAAATATTTATACAGACATTTAGCACAAATCTATAACAGGAGGAACATAAATAGGTTCTCGATGAGCTTGAATTAACCTTCACCGAAAAACCTGGTTCGAAACCTTAAATAAGTTTCACACACAAGCGAGCTAGACATTCTGTACCCTCAGTGACTATGCATAGTAGCTATGTATAGCTGGTTTGAGACTGGTGGATGAAGTTTTGAAACATAATCTAGCTCTCAGACTACATCAGAATGGGACTGCGTCGCCCTAAGCATATTATTATCTCGTGGACAGAACGGACGCGAGCTATTTGCCATCGCATACATCTCCGTGATTGTTTATTGTGACTATATTGAATACGTTATTAGCTCATAATTATTCAGTTGGTGTCCCTTTGGATTTCGCGGTGGTATGCAGGAAATAAAGCGTCTATTTTACATCATATTTAGGGTTTTATTGTATTTTGAATAGCAATATTTATTTATTTGGTTTCTATGCCACGTTTTTGCTTGGGTTCCCGTGGGATGACATGTTTTCCCAAAGTTCTATGTGTTAATCCAAGTTATAAACTATCAATGTGCCGACTTTCATCCTAAAATCGTATCGTAAAAGAATAACAAACATCAATTCATCCCTCCAGACAAACTTTCGCATTTATCTTATACCTTTAAATGAACAATTCTTGTATTTACATATGTATATATTTAATCTGAATCTCGGAAACGGCTCCAACGATTTTCATGAAATTTAGTAGGCAAGGGGTTTCGGGGGCGATAAATCGATCAAGCAAGGTTTCATTTTTAGAAAACGTTATTTTATCCGTTTTTTTCAAGCACTGAAAAACTGCTACAATATCATTAGTAAAAGTAAAAGATTTTCAAGTTCCTACTTTTGTGAGAAAATCTATTGGGAGCCCTTTATTAAGGCATCTATTTCGTATCTTGGTATATATGACAGAGTTTAAAAAAGAAAGAAAGAAAGTAGTTACATTAGTAAAAAAACCCCGAGCTAAGCTCGGTCATCCTGGTACTAGTATTAATTATAAGTTATTGTCAATAAAGGAAAAAAAAATAAGCCCTTCCTGGGCTTACGGTACAATCTGAAAGTTTCCTACAGTTTCAAACAAAGGCTTCACCCCATGTAAAAGCATTATTATGTTCCTATTGTATTTTCATTGCTACCGCAAAGTTACGCTCTATATGAGTGCAAAAGTAATTGAGAAAATATGATGATAGAAAAGTTGTTGGAAGGAAATAAATTGAATAAAACGAAGTGGGTAAAACCGGGCTATGTTTCACAGACAGAAAAAAAAGAAAGTGGGAGATACCTACTCCACGTTCAATGTTGGAAATAATAAGTGATTCAGTTAGACAAGCCACTCCCATCGCCATGTTGTTGAGGAAGGAAATTGTAACTAAAAATTAATTTTCCTTATAAAATGTAGGCTCAGCACTGGCCACGTTACGGCGTTTTGTTTTCATAAACATGTAAGTGACTGTGATATTACGAAACACACGTGTTTATTGCATATTTTGTTATTATACATATGTGTATATATTTAATACAAATGATTAATAAGATTTAAAGTTGTAGCGACATCTACGAACGCGCCTGCGAAAATCCTATATCGCACTATCGAAATTTTCTCACGATCTTACAAACTTTCAACATCAAAGCTTGGACTGCAGTCCCCAGGCACGATCACCTAGCCTGGCGGAAGATCTTCCGTTTTAAATGGAGCAGTCTCACACTTTGCTCCACCAGAAAGGTAGTAATAGAAAGTTACCTTACCACTGCACAATATATTCTATATAATTAAATCACCTTCTTTTTTATAGCCCAAGCACAAAGTTATTCCTTCAGCATTTTCAAAGTGCTAAAATTTCAGCACATTAATGGTAGCACGATCTCAAAAGTTATGGAACATAAATCTATTGTTTGCTCTACAAAAGATGACGTTTAAAAATATCATGCAAATACTTACTTTATTGCTTTCGACATAAGGTTCATCTACCGTTCCTTTGGTTAATTGTATGAAGATGTAGATGAACCTTATCACAAACCAATAAGACATATTTTTCTATGACATTTTCTAATGACAAAATGGACTACTTATTTGGCAAAAGACGTACTGAAAGAGTGCCTTAAGGTCTACAAGCTTCAGGATAGGGATAATTATTGATTAATGTGGCAGATGATGGTTGAGGTTCCAGCTGACTTCTAACAGCATAACCTGCTATACGAAATGACAGAAAAAAATTATTGTAATAGAAATCAGGAAACCATTTGTGATTTACCTATCTCGTGGCTCGAAATGGTGGTTAGAAATAACTTCCTTCCTTATTCTAACTCATCCTTTGTTAAGTGTGTAAAAGCTTTGTATTAGTGTGAGTTATTTTTTGAATAGCTTACGCACATGCGTCGTGCGGTTACTTCGACAACCCGAACAAATATCGTGAAATAAGGTGTACCTACCTTTCTCCTTGTTTAAAGAGCTGGGCTCTTGTTGGTGTAGTTTCCCTTCTCATACTAAAAAACGTTTACTTTGCCTATACTTCTTTTTTTTAATGTTCAGCAGGCAGATAAACCGGCAGATGGTCCACCTTTACATTTGCAACACCAGAGGCATCGCCAATGCGTTGTCGACCCTGAGACGTGAAGTTAAGCTATATGTGCCTATAATTTCACCGGCCCCCTTACCTTTCCAACCGAAACACAGAAATACAAGTGCACTACTGCTTCATGGCGGAAATGGGTAAGGTGGTTGTTACGAACCGAACTTATATGCATCACCTTTTTCGATTTTATTTTATATTCTAAATTCTAAAAGTACTGACAGTCAGTGGCATTAGTGAAGTTCGCTGGTTTTCACATTATTGTAAAACGATATAAAATAAACTGTGGCTTCAAGATATTCCAGTGCCTTTTCATTCGTATATTTACGATCAGTAACAGTGGTAGTGTTTCCTCGGTCGAATTCTGTACTAAAACTCTACTTGGTCCGTAGAAATAATTCTTCCCTTTGCTTTATTTCCTTCTATCTTCCTACTCAAGCCTATATAAGTAAAATTATAATAAAAATAATGTCATGTTATATCGTGTCTGTAAGCAAATGACTAATTAAATGCTCATTAGGAAACCATTGTGCTAGCTGTTTATTAATTACATGGGACTATCAATTATTCCAATGGTAAACAAAGGCTGTAAATTCCCATAAGGATTTACGTGCGCTCAATCACACATATTACCTACTAAAACCCGCCTTCGATTGTAGACTGTATTCCTTTCAGTTAGAGATGAAAATTCAACAAGTTTACCTTGTGGTTAATCATGTATTGTGGCGGGTATTGAAAGCGATGGATGGTCAGTTACTTATCCACTCTGGCAAGGACTTAGGTAGATTTGTTCTTTAGTGACCGTATTTACTAAAATCCATGAGCGCCACGAATATTCTGTTTTGTATTATTGATCTATTTGCTATTCATACAACGTGTAAAAAATAATGGATTGGTTTCATATTGTATAGCTTCGAATAACAGATTGTGTTTGCCGATTTACTAGATCTATAGTTTCTTTACCTTGGACCATTTTTCATTTAAATATTTGAAGGTTGTAATGTGGCATGACTGCACATAGTGATATTAATGTTTGCGTGACCTAGAGAGAGGAGATGTTTGGTTATTTTTCCATTTTTTTGCTGTGTTCGATGCGAGTATTATCGTAAGTACCTCTAGTTAAGAAGATGGTGGCAAAAATATATAAATTAAATAAACTTATAAGTATGGAACAACTTGGGTGCTCATTGCTATCGTCTTAGTGAAAATATTTATTCAATATTTTTTACAAGCACTTTTGAATATTCAGACTCTAATATCTAATTCTTATTAAGACAAGTCGTTTGATATCCAACTTCCTACTAATAAAAAAAATGGGTAAGTTTGTGGTTGTATAGGTTTTTGGATGTAACTCCGTCACTCAAAAACTACTTAACAGATATGGATGAAATTAGTTACATAGATAGATTATAGCTTGGATTCATTTTTTTATTTCGGGAAAATGTAACATTCCGCAGACGACAGCTAATGTTAATTATTTCTCTTAATTTGGTTTTATTGAAGTCTTTTAGTTTTTTTTATCTTACTAATATTATAAATGCGAAAGTTTGTATGTATTGATGTTTGTTCATCTTTCACGCAAAAACTACCCAACGGATTTGGATGAAACTTGGCAAATAGATAGCGCATATATTGGAATAACATATAGGCTACTTTTTAACCCGGGAATATGTTACATTCCTCGGGAACGCGGGTGAAACAGGGGGACACCTAGTATTTTATAACGAATCGATTGTCACATAATTCATCAAAATTGGCTGAGTAATTTAAGCGCTACGGTGGAACATCCGTAGTATTATGTAGTCTCCAAAAAGGATAACCCTTCCTTTTGGCTTTATCATAGTCGGATAACAGTGAAACACGAACAACAACAATAAATAGTAACGTAAAACAAATATGGCTCCATGTTCTTTGTTTTGTTTTTTAAACAGACATAACGTTCAGAGTCAGCAATTTAATATCCATACATTACGTGAACGCATACGTATTTGTTTACGCTTTGCTATTTCTACTTCCGTTGGTGTCACAATACTACTACAATTTAAATATTTTTTGCCCATATAATTCATATCCTCTATTCAATTATTTGTTGACGTCGCTTCCTGACATCTATACCTATGCCTATTTACATGTTTAATACTATTGAAGTTCACAAAAAAACATGTAGAGGTACTAATATGTTACTTATAAAAAGACAGTGCAAATTTTGTGAGTGTATGTATGCGGAGGATAATCACCGGAACCACGGCACCTATTTGAATATTTCCACTTTTGAAGTGAAACTTCTAATGGGAGGGCTTTGAAATTTTGATCCGCAACCTTTTTGTGTGACAAAATATAAATTAGTGACAAACACCATCCATGCTGTTTAAAAGTGATTGATGAATAATTAAAATGCTTCTCTGTAATACAAAAGTTTGACTTCTATCGTGTCTATACCACACCCCCTGTTTTTTTAAAAGGCATATTATACCGGATGGTCATAGGCGCGGGTAAAACCGCGGGACGGATAGTTATATTGTATAAACAAATAAAATAGTCGTATTAGACGTAATTTAATTAGTGGTTAGGTTTGAGTTGGCTTCGGTCACAAAAATGTTAATTAAAATAGATTAAACGTACTTACAATTACTGGCTATATGAATTTTGGCTACAAATACAGGTATAATAACATTTCTCTTTAACCTTAGTAAAATATTAGATTTTACTGGGGTTAAACTGCAGAGCGGATTATACTCCTACTTTCTAAAAACAAAAAATATGCATGAAAATACTTATATTGTATTCTTGCATTCTACATGACATTCTAGCCAAATCCCTGCAGCAGCTTACGCACCCTCAGAACAATAGAGGTTTAACTCAAAAAATCACTTTTGGGACATTTCTGATTGGGTCACTTTCGCACTGAGCGGGGAGCGTGGGTCCCGGTGATAAAGAGGGTGAAATATAGGCATGCTTATTCTATCATTAAATTGACTATGTTTTACTATTCATCGGATAGAGCGTACTTTGTTTAGTCTCTATGATAATAACTCCATTTCGAAAAATTTTGAATTAAGCCCTTATCGTACTATTTTACATTAAACTACCATTAGTGTTTCCCGATAGCATAGGCATTCCCGAGAGATCTAATTTATTCCGGGATTGTAACATAGCCTATGTCCAACAGGAATAATGTGCCTTTCGAAAGAGATTTTCATTTCTTGAGATTTCATTTATTTCGGAGATTATTTCATACATACTCACAAAAGTCACAATCTTTCTTAAAATATTAGTCTGAATTTGTAGTTTGTGTTAAAGAAAAATATTTATTCTTATTCTTTATCAATTTACTAACCATCGCACACGTTGTAGTATGTCGGTAATAAATTAACATATATGTATATAACTAGGTGCCCCTGCGGCTTCACCCGCGTTTATCGCTACCATATTATACA
The DNA here is from genome assembly GCA_907165245.1 of Habrosyne pyritoides. Lineage (NCBI taxonomy): Eukaryota > Metazoa > Arthropoda > Insecta > Lepidoptera > Drepanidae > Habrosyne > Habrosyne pyritoides. Next base: position 4,229,505 of record OU015600.1, on the reverse strand, counting down.
GAAAATTTCCACTTCGAATGTTAGCAATCCCATCCCGATATGTTCAGTAGTTTTGAGGTGATGGCGCGTCAAAGGAAGCATATTTTACTTACATATAAATACTGGCTGTCCCGCGGTTTCACTCGTGTTTTCGAGGGATATCACATTGTTTTGTTCTTTCTATCATCAATAGTTTACGCAGCGCACGCGAAGTAAGGATTTTTTTAGGTATTTTACATTATTGGAGTTTTAGTAAGGATCCCTAATATATTTGAAAATATAATATAGCATATGTTACTCAGTGATAATGTAGCTTTCTAACAGAAAAATAATTTTTGAAATCGGTCCAGTAGTTTTTAGTTAATTCGTTACATACAAAAATACAAATCTTTATAATATTAGTGTAGATTTAAAATCGAAAAATATCGTAAACGTAACTATCGTAGGTTCTAATACTACACAACAAATTATGCAAGTGCGTATAAAGAGGAGTGGTTAAAAATCAGTTAATATTTCATAATTTATTACATTAAAATATTTATGTAGGTTAACGTTAAATGTGAGGTGTGAACGATTGCTTGTGAAATTCTTAATGATGTGACTTTGTACTGAGGGCGTGAAATAGGCGTTTTACTTTTCATTTCGTTGTCAGATTCACCTACTTAGGTACATCCATATGATCCATGCATAAACGTCGCAGCTTACTTTCATTTGCCTTTCATGTAGAGTAATCTGAAATTAAATGGAAAATCAGTTGAACGAAAATAAACCTATATTTTATACCCACATTCTCGAGTGATGTTACAGTTTCCAATATGTTAATCCTGGTTATAAACTATCTATTAGCCGAGCTTCATACTAATCCGTTTAGTAGTTTTTGCGTCAAAAAGTGACAAACAATCATTCATCTTTACAAACTTTTGCATTTATTATATTAGTAGATAGGATTCCTTCATTTAACATTTTTGCAATAGGGATGTTGGATGACATGTCAAATTAGCAACTTTTAATTAAATGTCATAACGAACGAATGTATGGAGTAGTTGTATGAAATAGCAAGTTGTGACGTAATAATTGTACAGCATCAAAAGGTCTACTCTTTTTGGTTAGATTGGTACTTTAAAATCATATTAATGATTAAATTTTGATCACATTTGATGTATCTGTGTATTTTTGGAGGTGCAATACTCTGGCTAGTGTTTTATCATTTATTTTAAATACAGGATAATTCCCTATTCCCTACAAAAATTAACTGACTATTATATAAATAAGAAAAATAATTCAGATTTCGAATGAAACAAATAGTCCCTCTTAGATTCTTTTCTACTCACACCTTAGATCCCACACATCATAACTTTTTTATTAGGTACCTGACTCTTGATTGACTGCCAGTCAGAAAAACCGTCAAAACATTTACTATAAATTATGAAGGTATATTGTATTCGGTTTTTTAAATAACTCATAATCTGTCGAATATAAGAAGTCCCGTTTGACGTATAAGAATGCCAAAGAGAAATATACCCTCTTGCTTCAAGATAAGGTGCATTTAGATCATCATACATTCAACCGTGGGGTCAATAGATGAACCTAATTTCTAAATAAATGATTTTCTAATGGCATTCTTAAACGTCAAAAGGGACTTCTTATATATTAGTAGTAGATTAGTAGTTCTTTTGAGTAGTAGAGCTCTTAGTGCAGCGTTCGTCCGGGGAAGTACTACTTTACCCATTTCCGCCGTGAAGCAGTAGTGCACTTGTATTACTGTGTTTCGGTTAGAAAGGTAAAAGGGCCGGTGAAATTACAGGCACATGAGACTTAACAACTTCACGTCTCAGGGACGACAATGCATTGGCAATGCCCCTGGTGTAGCAAATGTCCATAGGCGGCGATGACCACTTCCCATCAGGTGGACCGTATGCTTGTTTGTCGGCAGATGTAGTATAAAAAAAAAGATAGAATATAGTGAATTTATTTCCTTACAAATTCGTCAAAACAAATAAGTACCACATTACAAGGTTGAATAATTGTGTAGTAACTTAAGTAAATTAACCCGTTAACCCAGATAAACGATGTTATATTGTGAATCGTGGCCTTGAAAACATAATAATGTATATACAATTGCAATTTGCGGTATGTCAGTGTACACACCAAAAATAACTCGTCTTCTTGATTATTTTGAAATGATAAAGAATTTTACGAAATTGTTGAAATGTTTTGTTGAAATTAGATCAATCGTCATAGTCACTTATCATAATACCTACAACTCAATACTTTACATACACTACATATAAACAATTGCTATTTTACTATATTCTATCTTACTTCTTATTATAATCTTACTACTGCCAGTGCCGGATTAACCACGTAGCAAGAGTAGCGATTGCTACGGACCCCGCGCATTAGGGGACCCGCGTATCAAGGCCTCCGTCTGAGCGTAATTTTTGAGTGAAACTTTTTAGGACGTTATAATGGATTTAACCTTGCACATCCTTATTTTTTTTTACCTCCTACTGAAAGTCATATATAGGGGCCTCGATAATTTGCTACGGGCCCCACAGTTGCTTAATCCGGCACTGACTACTGCTAATTATAAGTCTCATATGTGCCAATTTTCATGCAAATTCGTTAAGTAGTGTTTGCATTCAGAGTAACAAACATCCTCATCTAATTTCTGATCGCATTTATAATCGATCTAAAAGCAAAGTGTTACAAAATACCCCGTTAAAATATAATTAATGGTTCAAAGGCAACAACCCTAGTAAGCTGTCATGTCAGGGAACCAGAAGATTTAACAGAAAGGCCTACGTACCTATTTTACCTAATAATTGACTACTTTAATAGTTTTTCTATTTTTCATTTATAAAAATCTGTTTTTTTATTTTTTTGGTGTATATTATACAGCATTACTACGGTTGTTAAATATTGTGAATGGACTCGTTCTAAGGCCCCACTTAACCTCCTTTCGGTTTTACGAGTAGTTTTGTAACATTCTGTACATCAAAGGAGAAGCTGACTGACTAACTGACATATCACCGCAGGGCCTAAACTGTAAGGGTTAGAAACTTGAAATTCTGCACAGAGGTTCTTTTTATAACGTAAAGGAGCATTTAGAAAGGATTTTTGAAAATTCACCCCCTAAGGGGGTGCAAAATTTGTACAAAGCATTGTGTTTTCTTGGTCTGATCTACTTTAAACTAAACGCGAGTGAAACCGCGGGGGACAGCTAGTATTGGTATAATCTGTATGATTGGATTCTTGTAACTAAATCGCCCTTGAATGGGTGAACTGAACACATCAGTTTAATCTCAGGAATCTCTCAAAATGCGAGTGAAACCGGGATGAAAACTAAAACTACCTACTTATGTCTATTGTCACAGAGCGCCCAGTTTACGTTTTGTTGGTTGTGTCGTCGACAATGTTCAATTTGAGAAGACTTGAACTCATTTACACTGCTTTTAGCAATTTTGGTCTGAATTTAAATCTAGGTTAAAATAAACGAACCATATTTCGCAGTAAACAACCTATGTTTAACGAATATTATTGATTTATTAAATGAGGCCTAGGTTAGAGCTATCTCCAACAACACATCTGTAACCTACCGTGCTACCGAACTACGTCAAATATGCGTCATAATATTCGCCTACCTACTGATAAAACGTTAATAACTGTATCCCGTATGAAGAAAGGCGTAAATATCTGATTAATTGAACAGAACTAATGAAATGAAAACTCACACGAGCGTACACTACGATAAAGCCTGTCAACGCCATTTTATAATTGATTATCTGTGAATAAGCTTTTAATCTTTTTTTTTATTTATGTCAGAAAATTGACAAGCCAGTAGACCGGTACACATAGTAAGTTTTATTAGTGTAGGTACTTACCACAGATAATAATAATATGTTCCTTAAAGAACCAGAAACCAATCCAATCTTTATGGAGCTGCTGAAGACGTGCCAATCTAATATACCTGCTCTTACAGCTGAGGATATTATGGAAAAAGCTACTTTATTGCTTTCGAAATAAGGTTTACCTATTGATACAATTGTGCATTGTGAAATGCAGATGAATTTTATTATAAAACAATAAGCCTTGGTATTCTTTGTGATATTCTTAACCACTTTCCGTAGAGTGGGTCATTATTAACGTTCTATATATAAACAAAGAATTTGCAAAAGGAACATTTTTGGATCCAATCCTAGGAACACAAAGCGACAAGGGCTGAAAGGAAAATATTGTAACGTCCAAATAAAAACTCTAATTGAGTATCTATTAAATCCAATATTGATTTACCTATGCAGTTTGATACATATTTGTAGGTGGAATAAGGAATTTTTAATTATTGAAGTTATATTTTTTTAGGCGCGTTATGTTAAGAGTGTAATTTTAAGATGCGCGCGTATCACTGTAACACGTCAAAGTAACAGGTTGAAGTTAGCTGATAACGGTCCCTCCGGAACATCGCACAAATCGCAACTGTCAGTGTCAATGAGTGAGTAATGATGTTATTGTCAATAATAACTTACAACGTCAAAAAATGTTAATCATTGCTACAGACAGGTACAAAGAGTTTGGACACAACAATTTCACGACTGAATAAGTAAAGTTTTTCTCACCAATCGTTTCGGGTATAGCTTTTTACGCGCGTACATAAGTACACACACGTTTTTATTTATTATTTTACCAACAGTAATGTATTAAAGTAAACACAACGTGTTTAAATATGGCCTAAATATTCAAACAACTACCACACGGTTTCCTACATTATTCCACATGCTTAACCATCCACCTATACATATATGCGGCATAAACAAAAAAAATAAAAATAAAATTTGTTCAACTCGTTATATTAAACTACATGTCAGTAGCGAATCACATTATTTTGTCGAACTAAACGGAATGAAACAATGATAGGTGTAAGAATAAAACCCAAAGAAATACTCAGCAAATTTACCTTGATCGCAAAACAATTTAATTAATTTTCAATAAAACTCGCATCAAATCGACATTGAGACGAGGACCTTCACATGGATACGTATCGGAAGTGTGCTCTCAATTCACGAACCAATTTAATATCTATTGTAAACATCCTGTCAAATACGAGACAAGATACATTAAACTTTCTTTGTAAACAATCCGTACTAGATAACGCGTATGAAGAAGGAATACTCTGGTCCAAGGACATAGCATGTGATTGATTGGTTGTTAGATTATTTGTTTTATACCAGTCGGCCCAAGGTCGAAATTCGTTCGGAAACGACATTGATAATTTTAGGCATTTTTTTTAATTTGCATGTTAAAAATAAAATATGTTTCAATTTTTTTCTTGAAAGTGCGTCAATAACTACAAATAAAAAAAACGATTCACAAACAAAAGAGAAAATGGTTGTCTTCTGAACCTTATGTCCTAAACGATATGTTATACAAGACAGAGCTTTATGAGCATATTTTTAAATTCGTACATATTATATTTAGTAATACTTCACAATATGCCTAACAAAGTTTTTTCGGGTCTCATATAGCGACGAACATTTGGCTCAGAACAAAGACAGACATCCTGGCACGAAAGGTCGTATTTATAAATCAATCGCCTGAGTTACTCTCAGTAGGGTTACTATGCTCTTTTAAAAACTTTTGTAATGTCCTGATTTTTATGCTACATTTTCATTTATAGTGTACCCCATGCTGATGTCGATGATGATGATTAGCACTGCACTCAGCACAACGACCGACCCATGTCCTATACAACCATTCAAGCATCAGCCACGATAGAACTGATATAGTTTATAGCAACTAGTATCTAAATAGTTGTATCGGAGTAACCATGGATACACTGAGGAGCGCGTGGCCTAGGGGAGTGACACGCTCTGGGATGGGAGAGGACGGCCAGCCAACCGCAACCAGCAGACCACAATCGACCGACGGTTCTGCCTGTAGCCAATATTGGAAATTAGGGAAGACGGGTATGGCAGACAGGAATAAGCGTTGATGCATGTTGTTGGGTGTTGAGTTGGGCGTTTATTGCCTTCGGTCTTCCATTTCTTGTTTTGGTTCGTTCTTCGGTAGTCGTGGTATTTCATTAATGTCCTAAGTGTCCCAGGTAATTTTTCAGAGTATAGTTCCTGGGTTGCGTTTTATTTAAAGTGTATCCCATGCTGGAATAAAATCCATCTTGTTCAACCAGGTTTACGATCTTAATCAGAATAAAAGCTGGGCCCGTTGTGATTAGTGCTCTTAACTGCTTAAAATTGACATGTCGGGCTTATTTAAAGAGAAAGTGGTATGAGGAATATTTGTTAAGAGCAATAATATTGCTTAACTAGCTGTCTCCCGCGGTCTCAACCACGTTTCCAAGGGATATTACCTTGTCCCGGGATAAACAATCCTATATGTTATTCCAGGGCTGTTCTATTCAACTGCCAATTTCATTCAAATCCGATCTGTACTTTTTCTGGTAAAGAACACACATCCTCACAAACTTTCACATTAATAATATGAGTAGAATATGTGCCAAACAAACTCATTGCATGGTTACCCTACTATCAAGCTGTAGGTACATCAGACACTTTAGCTTGGAAACAATGAAGATTTATTAAATATTCTTATTATCTGAGTTTCATCACTAACGTTTGGACCTCAATATGTCATGTCTTCATTTATCTGATGTAAAGCGACCTTTAAAGCTTACACCCTTTCTATATTAATTGTAAAAAATATATTTAAAAAAAATTAGATTTTAGATGTCCATTTTTCCGGAATAAAATCCAGGTTTTAAACTGTATATTTGCCAAGTTTCATCCAAATCCGTTTATGAAAGTTATGGCACTTATGAAAGTCAAACTACTACCACGTACTTTTGACAGGCCAGTTGGCTTGGTGGTTAGCGACTCTGACTGCCAAACCTAAGGTCGTGGGTTCGATTCCCACCCAGGACAAACATTTTTGTGCATGAACATGTCTGTTTAATCTGTGTCTGGGTGTAAATATATATATAAGTATGTATTTAGAAAAAAAAAGTAGTATATGTAGTATATCAGTTATTTGGTTTCCATAGTACAAGCTCTGCTTAGTTTGGGACCAGGTGGCCGTGTGTAAAGAATGTCCCAGGATATTTATTATTTAATTATGTCGTCTACTTAAGTACCACAGGTTCGGAATACGCCCTTTTCGACGTATTTTAAACTAAAGTATGAAAAAAGAACAATTTGCCCGATATTTTTTTGGCTCTACTTGAAAAGAAATTAGACACGATTGGCTTAATTATATGTATTGTGATTCCAATCTGTGTGTGTGTGTTTCAGTGTGTTTTTCTACAACAACATACCATATTGATATACCATATATATTTTATCGTGGTCAAAGTGGTCCTCCATGAAAAGTTTACTTATCTAATGTTTCGGCCATATGAGGATTTGATAAGATTAGATATCGATAATGTTATCTGTATACAATGACATAAAACTGTAACGGTCTGAGTTTTTTGAGAACATATCATATTCAGATATGTAAGCTACGAAACCAACGAAAACAGAAATGTACATACCTTTGTTTCAAAATGTATATTATATCGACTCAAATTAATATTTTTAAAATAATTATAATGTATGTATGAAATTAGTGTAACAATTGTTGCTATATGTACAACATATACAACGTTTTACAAAATACCCCGTAAAAATATGATTAACTAGCTGTCCCTGCCACGCTTCGCTGTAGCACATTGTGATTGAATGGTTGAGAAATGAGAAACAAAACAAAGACGGTCGCGGATATGTGACTGATGCAAAAAATTTATAAAATCATTCCTTGATGAATCATTAAGAGATTTATTTAGGGAAATAAATATAATGACATTGCCTTCATTATATATTTATGAAAATATAATGTTTATACGTAGAAACATAGGAATGTTTGAGTCAAAATTGGATATCCATAATATTAATACAAGACAAAGGGAGAAGTTAGTTGTTCCATATTTTAGACTAACTAAAGTAAACAAGTCATTTCTTGGTAATTGTGTTCGATTTTATAATAAGATACCGCTTTCAGTAACCAAAATGTCTGATCATAAATTTAAAAATTATATTAGGAAAGTTTTGAAAGAAAAAGCGTATTACAAGGTGGTTCATTATATTGAAGATAAAAATGTATGGAAATAGCTGCTCTCTGCACAGTGCACCTCTAATTTTCTTGTTTAAGTTGTAAGTAATTATTGTCATTTTCTATTTTGTAGTCTTGTTATTTCTTTTTTTTTTTGTTTTTTGTTTTTGAATGTTAGCTTTATTAAGTATTTTGTAATTGTTAAATATAAAAATATGTAAAATTGATGTTATAAAATAGCCAAAAAGTCAGAATAGATAAAAAAGAATTTAATAAAATAAAAAAGAATGTAACCTTGCTGAGTTTCTTGCCGGTTCTTCTCAGTTGAAGGCTGACTTCCGAACCGGTAGTAGCTTCAGTAACTTTAAATTTGACCTTCATAAGTGCCTTCTGAGGGCCTAAACTGAATAAATGGTTTTGAATTTTGAATTTTGAATTTTGATGCGGATTATATATCATGCTAAAATTTCAGCTCGATCGCTGCAGAACTTGTTGAGTTTTTGAAGCGTACACAAACCAACATAACATTTATATATACATATTTAGATTATCAAAGCCAACAACCCTAGTAAGCTGTCATGTCAGAGAACCAGATTATTTAACAGTAGGGCCTATGTACCTATTTTACCTAATAACTGTCCACTTTAATAGTTTTTCTATTTTTCATTCATAATAAACATTAATTTTTTATTTTTTTGGGGTATGTTATACAGCGTTACTACGCTTCTTAAATATTGTGAATGGACTCGTTATAAGGCTCCATTTAACCTCCTTTCGGCTTTACGGGTAGTATTGGAACAGCCTCTATACAGTATGTTAATAAATAAAATAAAGTTAAAAAGCATGATTCGAACTTTCCTAAAAGCGAAAATTTGTGAACACGGCCGGATGAATGTTACTCTTTCACACAAAATCTACTGCACGACTTTCGATGAAACTCGACACATAGATAGTTTAAAACTATCTATCTATGTATAGGATACTTTTTACCGAAGGAAAATGTGACATTCCTCGGAAACGCGAGTGAAACCGCGAGGCGGAAGTTACTGTCTAAAAATTTTTAAATGGAAAAGCCATCATAACAAATCAATTTGTTCTCACACATGTTAAAACTCGTGATGTTTATGCAAGATCGACAAATATCACAAACGTGATTCGCATGTTACCAGCAACAGTTACAGTATTTTCGACAAGTGATAGACAAACATACAGTCACGAGTTGATTCGCTTTAAAGTCATGATGTCTAGATCTCATTGTATATTTTATTTTGTAATATACTTACCGATGCTTTTAATGGTGTGTTAAACGTTATAACTAAAACATACTGAAACTAATGTATATTTTTTTAGGTCTTCTAAGGTAACACCATACTTTCGTTCTGTCTAATGGTAAACGGTCACTGCTGCCTATTGACGCTTGCATTACAAGGGACATTACCCTCACGTTGCTGGAACAGTAAAAATATTTTAGACCGTTCTCGAGAACTCCGTGCATGATCAATTAAATAGGTGTAAAATTGTCCCTAAATAATATGAGATAAAGTCACTATTTCTATGTCTGTTTGTGGGCTTTTTTTTAATCATCATATTGATATTAATGCGGTATTCATCATGATTTATATGATTTCATCCGAAAGGTTTGCATATCATCATCATCAGCCATTAATAATATGATCAGCCTATCTCCGTCCACTGCTGGACATAGCCTCACCTATGGCACGCCACTGAGCTCGATCTTCAGCTCTTTGGTTTGCATATATAAGCCGGTATTTTATGTTTCCATATTTCGGCTGAGAGCCTGCGCTCGTCGAAATTGTCCGCGTAAGGGTGTAAGAGCCATCAGAGGGAAACACCATATTCCTGAAGATGCTTCGTGTAGAAGCGAAACACGTGTCGATTTCTTTGTTTGACTTGACAGAAAAGGATATCCAGCAGAATTCGTGACTAGATATTTGTTTTATACATACTTACAATGGATTTCCGGAACGCCACGCGCCTGAGTTAATAAGTTACCATAGTCCCTTCCAAAAAGGGAAGGAAAGGGAACAGGGCAGGCAGATGATTATTTTTAAGACTAGTAGAACAAGTAAATTCCTTAATACCAACTAAAGTAATTTTAGTGACGTAATCTCTCCTTTGAATGGTATTGCAATGCGAGCCAGTATCACGTTGTCTTTAAATAAACATGATATCTATCATTGACATTCAATTCGAAATGTCGTGTTTGCCCATAGCTTGCGTGTACCTAAAATATCTTGCATTATAGTTGACGTCATGTCCTACTGCAAATGTAGCTGCCAATGAAACAACAACAAAACAACATTTGAGTTTGTATTAAGCTAAGTAGTTTCCGCCCGCGGTTTTACCAAAGTAATCTCAGGTTTTCCTAAAAAAAATGCTATATCTCTCTCTTTACTATTGACTATTAACATCTTGACGTCTCATGGACGACAACGCATTGACAATGCCCCTAGTGTTGCAAATGTCTTTAGGCGGCGGTGACCACTTACCATCAGGTGGACTGTCTGCCTGTTTGACGGCTTACTTGATAACTTAGAGTTCAAACAAATTCACGTTAAGATAATGATAAGCGTTTAAATTGTCATTATGCACCGTAATATGAATAGGTGATTCTGAGTGCTGCGTTGACTGGCGTGTCAAAGCTTACATTACTAGTAAATAGTGGTAATTTTAGTATTTTAGAAGCTCTTTTTTCGACTTTTTTATTTTCATCATTGTGTTGTTGCTAAGGTTTATTTCGTTGTGCAGTAAAATAGCCAACATCATGCTTGCGGTGTAGTTGTCACCAAGAATTAAGAAATATATCATTGTTACTGTAAGTGCCTGAAATACGGTTAATCCACTACTTTTAAAACTTTAGAATTACCAACATAACATAGTAAATGTAAGGATTCATACTAACCTAAGGTGATGTTCGATGAACAAGGGTGAAGTTCGATGAACAAGGGTGAAGTTCGATGATTATAACAGAGTTACATTTACCGCTATTCTTACAAAAGCTTTAGCTTTTACATCAACTTAATAATAAATTAATAATAATAAATATGCTGGGACATCTTTACACACGGTCATCTGGTCCCAAACTAAGCAGAGATTGTACTCTGGAAACCAGATAACTGATATACTGTTCTTTTTCTAAATACATACATAAATAGATATTTACACCCAGACACAGAACAAACAGACATGTTCATCTACACAAACATTTGTCCTGGGTGGGAAAAATATTAGGAAGCAAAAAAAAAATTATGCTATCTAAATTATAATCAACCTTTTGCTCAACGGATTCCCTCGCATTCTCGAAAGATCTTATATTTCCGCGGGATGGAAAGTATAAAATATGTTAATCTAGAATACCTATATTCTATCTTGCTGGCGTTACGAAGCATATTCAAAAGATCAGATAAGATAAGTAAGATAAAATGTCAAATGATTAGTATCATGAACTTGAGATGGAAGAAAAATTGTTTAGTGCATCCTTAACAACTTTACCGCTAAATTCATAATATTAAGGCAAATAAACATACCTTCATACGATTAAAGGTAAAGCTACGAATAACTGCACGAAATTCCCTTGACACTATGTTTACTCATGAAAGCAAATAACCGATTCAACAATTCACTATTGGAGGTCAGAGTGAGTACATCGAACTGGTGCCAATTGACGTATTAGTGTTGACAATCGCCATGGTTGCAAGTGGTAAGTTTGCAAGACACGATTGAATGAAGTATTTGTAGGGAGTTCATATTGTTAATATATGTTTGATTGTGTTCTAATTTCAAAATTTAAAGTTACAAGTAAAATATATATTTTTTTATAAATAAGTTAATAAAAAAAATATAATTTAACAAATTTTACTTTTACATTATTTTACTATTTATACAAATCTAAATATTTATTTTTAACAACATATACAAATCAATATTTTATTTTATTTACTTATTTATACAAAATTTTATATTTTACTTGTGACTTAAAATTTTGAAATTAGAACACAGTCAAACTTATATTAACGTTCAGTTAGAGAACCAAATCTGAAAAAAAAAGAGATTGTTAATCAAAATTTTATCCATATAAGTATGTATTTAAAAAGTAGTATATGTAGTATATCAGTTACCTGGGAGCCATACTACAATCAGTACACTCTGCTTAACTTGGGATCAGGTAACCATGTGTGAAGAATGTCTTGGGATATTTATTTTATTATTTATTTATTTATTTTCCTTGAACTTGTGGGTATCTAAATATGAAGTATTATTTCATTTTAAATACATATGTCGTCTTGATATAAAGAACCCCTAATAATCAGATAATGTAAAGTCTTTTAATTAAAAAAGGCCCCCCACGCACCGCCCTGAGCCCGAGGTTCGAGCCCCACAGGGGGCACCCTCAGTGTGCTTGTTGCTTAAAACTTGTGTATTTTCGGTTTAGAGCTCTAAGAGCACACCGAAATTGTCCGCGTAAGGGTGTCAGAGCAAAAAAAAGTCGTTTGGCCAGTCATTTGAAGATGTGATAATAATACCTATTTATATATAGCAGTGCCTAAGTTTAAAGACTTCTAATACTAATCAAATTATTAATTATATAAGAGAAAGTAATTTGGCAAGCGGTAGGAGTCTCCTACGGTGAGTAAAAAGCGGCCAAGTGCGAATTGGACTGGCACACAAGGAGTTCCGTATTATACAATTAAATACATAGTTTATTAGATATTTACATCCAAACACAAAAACAAACATGGCTACTAACGAGAAAGCGAGCTCCATCTTCGGCCTCATCTTCACTTACCATCAGGTGTGATTGAGGTCAATCGCAATTTCGTCAGAAAAAACATGTTCAGTGTTCACGCACACAGATGTTTGTCCTGGGTGGAAATCGAACCCTCGACCTGCGGCGTGGTAGTCAAGGTCTCTCGCAAACAAAACAACAAGCCCGTAAAACTCCTTTTAAATTATGATAAAAGGAATTGACAAATTAATTGATTGATTGAATCAATATTTTTTTACTATTTCTTCAATTTCTACTGAGGTGAATTGATATTTCTCTTCACAATATACAGTTATATAAATAGAATGTAAAAACGTGAGGTAAAAGTGATATCCCGGTGAAATATTAATAAGTGTTTAACGTTATTAAATGTTATGTAATTTAATAAATTTTACTTAATCACAGTAATTGGCGTCTGATGTTCCGAGTGATGTAAAACTAATGGTATAAGCAATTTATTAGAAATGTTTACGTAACTCATGGAGCATTATATCCAAATCAAAGACTATCTAACTTTAATGTGATTAGTGTTCTCCTATTCTCTATCTTCTATACCTAACCACTGCACTATACTATAGTTGACGGGTCAGTAGGCTTTTTGTTAGAGACTGACTGCCAAAACACTGGTCGTAGTTTCCGATACCTATCCAAGAACAATAATTGTGTCTGGGTGAAAATGTATACATATATTGTAATGTTATATACAGTAAATTTTATAAGAAAAAACTATAGAAGTGTCACTTATATACACTGAAAATATTGCCTGAGTAGCTGCCCTCCGCGGTTTCACCCGCGTTCCCGAGGGAAACAATATTTTCCCGGCACAAAAAGTATCCTATGTTACTTCTAATACCAAGAATATGTGTACAAAATTTCATGATGATCGGTTAAGTAGTTTTCGCGTGAAAGCGTAACAAACAAACTTACATTCACATTTATAAAATTAGTAGGGATAATAGGGTGTAATATAATACTGTACATTTTTGGAAACTTTCTATTAGTGACAAATTAACTGTCAGATGATCAGCATAAAACAAGAAAATAATGCAGTTATAAAAAAAATATTACATTACCAAAATTTTTATTAAAAGCATAATTTAACATCGACACATTTATTAGCATTCAATTTATACATAAAGACATAGAGTAATCGACACACGGAGTATCTTATACACCAACGGATAATCTCCACATATGCCTATCTATCCAGTAGACACAGATTTTTATCCATTCGAGAGACTTTCACATTTAAAATGAGCTACAAAAACAATTCAATTATTATCTACATCTCCACGTCAAACTGGTATTATTGAGTCAGATATAAGGAAGATGGATGTACTCTTGATGTCAAATTTTACCGTGACCTTCAGCTGATGGATTGGGTACCCAAAATTCATCATTTTTTATTTTTAACCTTCACATTTCGGTATTAGAACTTCAAACTCCTAGTTCATAACAATAAGGACAAGTATTCCGGAAGAAATACGCCTTTATACCCAATACTCATATTATAAAGAGAGTGTGAGAGTTTTGTGAGAAGGAGCGTATTACAAGGTAGTTACATTGAAGATAAAAATGTTTGATAGTTACTCTCTGCACAGTCCACCTCTAATGTGCTTGTTACAGTTGTAAGTAATTATTTTTATATTCTATTTTGTAGTCTTGTTATTTCTTTTTTGTTTTTGAATATTACCTATAATAAGTATTTTGTAATTGTTAAATATAACATTGATTTTATAAAATAGCCATAAAGTCAGAATAGATAAAATTTATATAAAAAAATTATAAAAAAAAAGAAAAAAAAAACAATGTAACCTTGCTGAGTTTCTTGCTGGTTCTTCTCAGTTGAAGGCCGACTTCCGAACCGGTTGTAGCTTCAGTAATTTTAAATTTGACCTACAAGTGCCTTCCGAAGGCCTAAACTGAATAAATGGTTTTGAATTTTAAATTTTGTGAATTTGTATGTAGGTGGGTAATATCGATAACGGGGAAAATTTAAAATATTCGAGGGCTAATAAACAATTACAAACAATGTTTTAGAAAATAAATACGAAAATAAAAAATGGCAAATGACCAATCAGATCAGCACCTATCCAATTTATGTTTAAAGGATTATTACATTATTTGAAATGTGCATTATTCTGGATGGATATGCTAATCCCGCACATATCTGATATCCGATACATATTCGCATGCTTGGATGCGATCCTTAGATGTGTTTATGTTTGTAAATAATCACCCATAAACGGGTGAACGAATTTGAACGTTGCGGCTCACAGATAGAATGTATTCAGGATTAACAAGTGAGAAAACATACGAACCCTCAGGATCGGCGCTAATAGCGAGCATAATGGCAAATAAACCTATAAATAAATATACTGGGGCTTTCTTTTAGACATGACCACCTGATCCCAAACTAAGCAGAGGTTGTTGGTACTATGGAAATCAGATAACTGATATTCAACATATAATAACTTTTTATTTTATCAAAAATAAACATATACACACATATTGTAACATGTATTGTAGTCGATAATTTCCCTAAAATAAATAAATAAAATAAAATAAAAAACAGGCATGTTCATGGACACAAATGTTTGTCCTGGGTGGGAATCGAACCCGCGACCTGCGCACTGCTTAAGCATCACGCCAACTGGCCTGTCAAATATTATTACCCTGAAATGTGTATGTAAAATTCTGGTGAATGATTCAATTTTATTAATCTATTAAATATGGCAAACGGGACACGGTCCTATATTTATTAATTAAACAAAAATATTGTTATAATAAAATACTAGGAATACGGTTTGAGCTAACATTAAATTAACGAGTATTCTGACTGGTAATTTTAATATTACAAATTTGATTATTCTAAAAATACATACCCACACCATTCATAGCATAGGTACCTAGTTTATTATGAATTGAGGCTGAATATTATATTTATAAAAATTTGTAATAATGCAGAGGAGAACATGAAATCAACAAATGTCATTGTAACAAGAAACCACACGAGAAAAACATTTTAGTCAACTAGTTATGACTACAGCATGTAGGCGACATTCTAAAAACCTTTAACCACAATAATAGTTTTAAAAAATCATCTTATTAATATTATAAATGCGAAAGTTTGTTATGTACTATTTCACGCAAAAACTTTTGATGGTATTTTTGGATGAAACGTGGCTCATAGATAGTTTATAGCCTGGATTACCACATAGGATACTTTTGATTCCTAAAAATGATACCCCCTTCTTGAACGCACGCGAAGGACATGTTTTTATAGGGTAAGTACTAAATACTAGAAAATCTAATAATTAGTTTTTTCAAATACAATTCACATAGGATACTTTTGATTCCTAAAAATAATACACCCTTCTTGAACGCACGCGAAGGACATGTTTTTATAGGGTAAGTACTAGATACCTAAATACTAGAAAATCTAATAATTAAATTTTTCAAATACATCATTCTAAGTCACAATTTCAAAATCGCTTCGAAATTGAATATACAAATCATCTGTACTAAAAATTATTATGTAAAAGTAAAACATTTAAAATAGACATTGTAGCCAAAATTACCGATAAGATTTTTTTACATACATACACACATGTGTAAAATTAAGAAAGATAATAATTTACCTTGTTGAGTTCTAAACTGAATAAAAAAAAATGACTTTTTTAACGATGTCATTTAATTATGATATTATTTTAACCACAGAAATATTAATTAAAAACACACTAAAACAAAGTAACAAAACGAAAGTAAGCTATAGTGTGTGTTAATATAGAACAACTAGCCATCTGTTCATTTGCCGTAAAACAAGAAGGAGGACAAATGTAATTATAACCTCAGACATCCAACCAAGTGTTATCGCGGTTACTTCACAAGCCCAGACTAATGGCTCATAACATAACATGTAACTGTTAATTAGAGTCAAATAAAAGTTTTTAATAAAACTCTGGCGTCTATAAGCGGGTGGGACCTCAAGAAAAAAACTTAACATAACAAAACCAAGTAATTTAAGAAAACTACGTTTAACATTGATTGCCTTAATTAAGTTGTAATAAAAATGAGACAAAACCTCGTAGTTTAGGTTAAGGAGTGTAACAAACCTCTCCCTCACTCTAAGTTAATAAATGAGACGCAAAATGGTAAATGCAGGATATTAAAAGTAGACTCACTAGGATGGAATAGCAAAACCAGCTGTCAACCATGAACTGCATGGCGAAAATCAAATTTTACTCACTACATGGGACTGAGGTCTTCACGTTAAGGTCTAGATTACAAATGATTGTATCCCGACATTATAACATAGCCTATTTCACTCGGGACTAGAGTAGTTTCCAAGTAGTTCCTCCATGCCTATCAAACTTACCTCTTTTTAATATTATTATAGATATTATTTCTTCAGTCTTCCTTATGCAACGATGTTACACCTTACCAATACAGTACCCTATGACCAGTCATTTATATCAGTTGATACATACTAAAAATATAAATGTGAAATTTTTGTATGTATGAATGTTTGTTACTCGTTCACGCAAAAACTACCAAACTGATTGAAATGCAACGTGGCACATAGATAGAGCATATCCTGGAACAATATATAGGCTACTTTTTATCGCGGGCAAAAGTGACATCTCTTGGATGACTGAGTAACCAATTTCAAATAATTACATTATATTTTATGATAAAAAGTAAGGCGTCAATCAAACGTACTAATAATAAAACTAGTAATTTATTACTAATTCTGATGTAATAATAAATTTATATTCTAATTAATAGAACTTAAGATTCCTTAACTTAAGGTTATGCTTGAGCATGTCATAGACTTTTAATACCCTTTTTTATGTGAGTTTTGTTATTTTTCACAGAACTGTCAAATTTGACAGAATTGAAAGGTTGGGAGGTAAACTTGTAATTCATTTTAGTTTACGGGGAAACACCGATTTAAATTCATAATTAAATCAAAACATGAGTCACGTGTTTATTGCAAGGTAGTTAGTTGGTGTTATTTGAGAAAATGGTGTGACAGGATTTTACGAGTACCGCTGCGCCTAAACCCTCGGTTAAAGACTTTAAAGACTCAAGAAACAATATTAATATAAACTTCGAATTTCTGAAGTACTAAAAAATAACATATTTATTTATTTTATTCTTGATTCCAAAGATAAAAGCCCTGTCTGTCTCATACAAAATATGATACAGTTTAATTTTCCGTCAATAAAGCCTTTAAAGACTCAAAAAGCAATAAAAAAATACCGATTTCTTAAAAAGACACAAAACCTCCCTTCCACATACAAAATACGTAAGACAGGAACAGTATAATTTTCCGTTTTAAGAAAATGATCCCTAATAAGTGAAAGCTTACAGAAGTTAATTGGCTACAAAACCTGGGTACAAAGTTTTACGATCGCACAATAAAGACATCAGACGTTCATTACTTATTGCCGTCCGTATAATTAATTTAAGCGTCCAAGTTTAAATGTTATTCACTCACGTAAGTAAAGCAGTAAAAGGAAATAAATATGAATTTGCTTGCACACTTAATTAGCTCGTGTAATATTTAATGGTAGGTTACCTAATGAAATACGTCAGTCACTGCGACTTTACTTTCTGCTCATTATAATATGGTTCCTAGTTTTATGTGCTTTTCACCGGATAAAATAAATTACACGAATTTCTGGGCAACATTATCATTCACGTTGATTTCTTGGTCTTTATCACCACTTCCCTTTTAGAAGTTCTGTTTGATTTAATTAATTCTAGTTTTATGTAGTTTTCGCCGGATAAACTAAATTTCTATAACTCTAGGCAACATTATCTGTCACGTATACATTTTTGGTCTTTTGTCACCACTTCGCTTTAAAAAGTTCTATTTTATTGATTTCTCAAGGCTTTCGTGATCATTACTGACGATATTTTCCTCATTTTATACTTAAAATGTACGTATTACAACATTTACATTAAATTGGAAGATTCGGATCGGAGTCAACTTTTTTTCTCATGATTATCAAATATGTTAATGCAAAATACAGAGCAAACCGATTACCCATCAGAGGTTTTAAGAATAGCATTCATGATATAGTCGCTGAAGAACGTTCAAGCAATCAATAATGAGGCAATCGTTCATACGGCCAGTTTTTGTTTCAAAATTCTTTTTACTTTTATTTGTAGCCTTTTCCTATTGCAATCAGCTTATCAAATCTGATCCCATTCCTTCTACAAACTTCTTTATCAATTTCCTAACAACTATACCAACTGTACTATTTAATCCGCTTAAGGCGAAGGGAAACCGCCTATAGGGCCATAACCGGTCATTATCGAGGGGGATTAGCCAATCCGACAAGTTGCGATGGCCCACATGCGCACACGCAGGTGCGGCGCCGCGCCGTCTGCGCCGCTCGCAACATGGACAACTGCTAGCAATTTCACTTCCATTATGTTACGTAACCGATTTAAAAATAACGTTATTATTGGTGCTAATTTTAGAATTATTTTGCATTTATAATTTATTAGCTGTTCCTGGCATGCGTTGCTATGTTTTTTTATTTCTTTTTTTGTGTCAGATACCTTCTCAGTTGTACACTGATGAACTCACTAAAGTTTAGGCATAGAAAATGGTGCCAGGAACGACCTGGACGAGAAGAGCAAAAGATAGATCATTGTGGAGGATACTTTGGGAGGCCTGTGTTGGAAAGCAAGACAATCAAGAAACCGGTTTCTAATAGAAATATTATTTACGTTTAAGTACAATTTAAACCAGTATTATTTGTGGTATTAAGTAGAAATAAATTAATTGTAACTTATAAGATTATTAATAAAGGCTATTATTATTTATAATTTAAGAAGGAAGAATTACATTTTAAGAATGCATAAGGTAAAACATACAAACATTATTGTTTTATACATAGAACTTTTTTAGATTGACTAGCTGTTCCCGGCGTGAGATGCGTCTAGTTTTTATTATTTTTTTTCTTTTTCTTTCAGCTTTTCGGTGGTTCGCACAACTTGCCGAAGAGAATACTTTCATTTGAATAATTATTAGATGTGTTTTAGTAACGCTTATAAAATATGCAGTTACGCAATTGTCCTCGGCTGTCAATTTGTTAATAGTAAAACATTAGTTTGCTGGAGTCGTAAAATTTTCTCATTATGTATTTTTTTATTTATATGGAGATTCCAAAATGTTGTATGAATATTAGCCATATGATATTATTTCATCAAGATAAATCCTAAACGCAATAAAATTTATTTTGATTTATCAAGGTACTAGCTGTCCTTCGCAGTTTCACTCGCAGGGATGTAATATTTATATGGGATAAAAAGTATTCTATGTTACTTCTAACAACTCTAAGAATATATGCACAAAGTTTCATGATGATCGGATAAGTAGTTTCCGCCTGAAAGCGTAACAAACAAACTTACATTCACATTTATAATATTAGCAGGGATAAGGGTAAGGGTTATAATTTTTTTTTTTTTTTTTTATTTATATAAGACACACCAACAATGTACATACAATCACAATTACCAAGAATAACAAAAAAATATATAATTGGCAAGACATTAAAGAGTATATACACTAATTAAACATATTAAACAAAAAGAGAAAAGCATACGGTACATTTGTTAAACAATACAATTTATAATTTAAAAAAAAGATATAGAAGTACAACATTAAAGAACAAACAATAATATTATGACTCGCCTTGTTTGGAATTTGTTGGGTATAACGTCTTCAGTTATGATAATGAATACCTTAATTGTTTAAAGATTAATGCTTATTCAAAACCCACGCCGACAATGTTTAGCTGCGAAGATCCTACTCAATTATATTGTTAGTTACTTCACTAGATATCTCAACAATTGGTAATAATTCGTGAAGATTATCGATAGAAACAATCGAAGCGTAGGTAACGGCGGTAATTCTGTTCACTATTTCATTCATAGTAAATAGTTGAAACAGTAAGTCAACTTTGCAAGGTCACTGTGGTGATACATTACTAGCTGTCCCCCGCGGTGTCACTCGCGATTATCGATATCATATATAGCTTATAACTATCTATGAAATTCTGCGTCGAATGGTAGCAGTCCTATTCCGATATATTCAGTAGTTTTGAAGTGGTGGAGCGTAAAAGGAACCCTATTTTCCTTATATAGGTATTTTTTATTATCTTATTAAAATGGGTACAGTTCTGTTGATTACTAAGTTTGCTCTTTCGTTCGTCTATAAGTAACAATAATTAAAAAAATACTAAAGAGATCGCTTTACCCACTAATAATAATCAGTCCTGTATAGAGTCACAAACTCTATTACAAATAAAGAGTCGAATGAAATTAGATATATAGTTCTTGATTACCTAATAGGATACTAATTATTAAAAAAATAGGCTACATCTAAATCCTATATATTTCTGAATCACTTTTGATACGTTCTACTCCAAGAAAGAGAGATCCTTCGGGTACGAGAGTAGAGTAAGTAAGATCTAAATTGAGACATGTTTGGACACAGTAACGGCATATCAGTGTACACAATACAAATAAAGAACAATAAACTTAGTTGGTACATGATCCAGCATACCAGAACGAGTGTCTTGTGTCTGGAAGTTCATCGCTCCCGATTGGTTCTGTGTGTCAGATCAATTTAATTGGTCATCATTATTGATTAACAACGCGCCAATAGCTCTACAATTGCGCATGCGTAGTGTTGCCATCTATACTTTCAATGGTTAGTAGATTTTTGTTTCCTATTACTTCGAACGCTTGTTTAGTCGATTCATTGAAGTTGATTAACTCCAGCATTAGTTGTTAAAAATGTTCAATCTGATTACTTATTTCAAATAAACGCTACCGGGTATGGATTAGAAGAATAAATACTTAATAAATTTTCACAAAAAGTATAAATCACAAATTTATCTATGACTGGTTACATTCCCGCGGTTTCACTTGCGTTTTCTGCTGGGATGGATTGGAGGATCTAATGTACTCCGTAGTTATAAAATAGCCTGTATGTCACTCAAGAAAAGTGTAACTTTCTGTTAGTGCAATAATTTTAAAATCAGATGAATAGTTTCGAAAATTATATGGTACGTTCACATTATTATACATACATACAAACAAACAACCTTTCAAACTTCACACGTTAATATCGATTCCACAGTCAAAATTGGATGAGCAGTTTGGAGATAACCTTTGCTTTTTAGTACCTATAGATTCAGAACCAATATTCACGATTGCAAGACACCACATAAAATGTGAAAAAAAAAGAGGTTTTGACATTATCAAGCCCACGACATGGAGGGTAGCATTGAGGAAATCTATCCACAAAACCAACCAGTCCATCTGGAGATGACCCTAGACTAGGCAATGTCAGTATCCAATAGATTGTGACGCATGCAGTCGGCCCGCCTACAAAGGACCGATAGTGCAGTTTTGATTGTAAATTATTCGAGCTGTGTGCACCAACCTTGCATCCCACTACGGTATTAGGATGAAGATGGTATGTAGTAGGCGGGAACTCTTCAAATTTGGTAGTATATGACTCAACTACCAAGGTAATGATGAGGTGGTGATTTCGATTTGATATGTCCTCCTTGCTACTAGGCAAGAAGCCTTAAATGGCGTTACCTTGATTTTTTTGGAAATGTTGAAATATTTGTCGTCTTTTTTTTCAAGATGAAGTTCCAAGTTAGTAGTTCCTATTAGTGTTTTATGAGTAGTTAATAATAATGATAAAATAAATATCAGGGAACATTTTTTACACCCATATAACTGATATATTACATATAAATATTTTTTTATATACATATTGGCACCCAAACACAGATAAAACAGACATGTATTTGTCTTGCATTGGAATCGAACCCACCCTGTGGCGTGGCAATCTGGGTCTCTAACCACCAAACCAACTGGCCCGTCGTGCAAAATTAGTGCTTATTTATACACAGAGAATGGTGATATTAGTATAGTGACAAACTATGCAAAGATTTTAGCTTACATTAACTACAAAAAATGTATAATTACTAAGATCCTTAAAAAATGGACTTACAACTGGCTTACTTTTTAGAGACAATGGTCGTGAAGATATTCATATAGTACATAATGGTATTGAAAAATATGACAAACAACATATAAGTCATGAGTTACTTAAGTTACATAAAGCTTGCGTGCTAAGTTATCCTTATGTTTTGTTACCTGACACTGCTAATGATGTAACTATATGTAACGATAGAGGTTTAGACGTATCTGATTGCTGACGCTTGTTGACAACAAATACACATAATACACATACCTACCTGCGATCCAAAAGTGTACATGATCAAGATTTATACGGGGAATTTCTGATCTCAGAAGATTTATATTTGTGCTGTATCGGCACACTTGTTCTGCCTAGTAGGTGACGCTATGAGCTAAGAGTAATTTAAAATCAGCTCCACATATCTAGAACTCGATCCAAGATCCTACCGCGGCTAATTGCCAATCTAAACCATCCAGAAACCCACTCAAACACACAAAAAAACCATCATAATCGTTCAGCCGTTAAAGAAGGTGATATACCATGACATGCATACAGGGATTTTACAAAACTACCCGTAAATCCGAAAGGAGGTTAAATGGGGCCTTATAACGAGTCCATTCACAATATTTATGAACCGTAGTATCACTGTACCTATAATATACCCCATAAAAATTAAAAATCAGATTTTATGAATGAAAATTAGAAAACCCATTAAAGTAGACAATTATTAGGTAAAATAGGTACGTAGGCTAGTCTGTTAAATAATCTTGTTCCCTGACATGACAGCTTACTAGGGCCTTGATACTAGGCTTTGATAATGAATTTTTACGAGGTATTTTGTAACACGTTGCATACAGGAGAATGTTATACTATAACCAAAACTAAATAGATTATTATTTTTCATTTTTTATTTAGGATACACAATACAAATTACAACCAAAAGGTAACCACATAATAAGGAATAACACATATAGAGCTGGGTTGTAACTCAACACATTTGATACAGAAAAACAAAACTAGAAATGAATACTAGGACAAATGCGATGAAAGTGCAGGCGAGCACTCCCAAATGACAATATAAAAATTCAAAAATTCAAAACCATTTATTCAGTTTAGGCCTTCGGAGGGCACTTATGAAGGTCAAATTTAAAGTTACTGAAGCTATAACTTAGATATATATATATATTTATAGATAAATATCTTATTATTTAGAAACTATAAATAAATATTATTTATTTAGACTTAATTTATCGGCTGGGTATGAACCGGTTTGATTTGGAGGATATCTTTAATTACATATAATGTTTTAAGAAACTTTGAAAAATTTTAAGCGGTATATAATAAGTATAAAATATGTTGGTTGAAAACCCTCAGGGCTTGGTATATTAATAAGTAAGGGTGGAAATCCCATTGATAGCTACCACTTCATAGTCCATACAAAAGAATATGCCCAGACAGCACCAGCGCGTAATATCGATTCGGCTACTTTCGTAACTATCTCAAACGATATGTAACTTTAAAACTATAGACATTAAAATTAAAATCGAATGAATTGTTTCACTACAATTAAAATTGTAAGTCTTAAGATTACACCGTTACTATATGAATAAACTAAGAACGCAGAACAGTATTTATTTCAGCTATTAAATCATTCTTCCTGCCACGTGGTTGTAGAAGATCATAGTAATAAACCACTCTGTTAATAACAAATGTACTGAGTCACGGTACCAACGGAATGTAGAACAATTGCAAATACCTACATGATTACAAGCAAGCTGTTGTAGTAAGACACGCAATTACTAAGCATTACTTAGTTAAGTTAGCCGAGCTGAATTCCTAACATACTGCCTGTTTGTTAGCTCGCCATAACTGCTTGTAAAGATAATTGTTTCATCTAGATTTGTATAATAGTAGTTCTTTTATAATTCTAAGTGTAGATATGTGGACGTCGTTACTGTATTTAAGGTCCAAGACATTCATCAAATCATACAGAGTAATATTATATTTTTTTTATTATTTATTCATATAATAAAAACCTGAAATTTAAAAATGCAAGTACTGGCTGGTTGTTGGTGATTTTACATTGTTCACAGACGGGTTGATGTAGTAATGGACTTCAAACTAGGACAAGCCTGTATCTTGTATAAAATATATGAAAATTTAAAAATAATATATTATTATTAATTTCAATATTAATGCCGCTATTTAAATAAGATTACTAATTCGAGATGTAAAAAATAACTGATACAACAAAATTTTTTTTTTTTGTGATATTACTTGATAGCTTAATACATTATGTAAACCATAACCTAATGCAGTAATGACCAATTTGATACATAATCTCTTTGATAACATAATATTGAAATGTGAAGGCAATAGACATATCTATCAACCTTTCTATGGCTTCACTCAACCGCAACGTCTATCAATTTCAATCAAGTCACTGAGCCTCCAACCGAGACGTCAAAATATATTAAGTACACAAACTTAACGAGTCACCAGCCTTATTTGTTTTCTTATAGACGATATTGTATCATGAACAATAACAATTGTACTATTTCGCATAGTCACGTAAACAAGAATTCTAATCTAGAATCGTGTTAAGGAAATTAAAAACCAATTCTCTTTTTTCAGTTGTTTTTTGTGGAGGATCTTCCGGCTTAGCGATATTCTTGTGACCTTCAGTGCTGTCAAACGCAGCAGCAAATAATTTTGTAGACAAAGCCCGAGGTCGACAATCTGATGGTAAATGAAGATGAGTGTTGGTGGTAGTTACAGCCATGAGTTTTCCACTGTTACCGACACGTGATGATTGAGCAGTATTATTGCCCTCATTGCAGTCGATCAGAATTTTTCCATTAATCACCACATGGCACGGTGAACTCCAGTCGATTAGTGTTAAACCGTTTCGCATTATTGACTATGGAAGTTAATAGAATTCTAGTATGTACGTAATGAAACATTGTAAGTACTGACGTGAAATACTTGAAATAAAATCCGGGCAGTGCGAGTAGAATTGGACTAGGGCACGGAGGGTTACGTACAATAAATAAAACGGAAAACCACCAAAATTTAAGATCGACCTCTAATTTCATATTTAATTTCCAATAAATAAAGAAATACTCCGTGTTAACAAAAGAGAAATGCATGATAACGTCACGGTATGCGCGATATTCAGTTTTCCACACAAACCAGCTTTTTGACACAATTGATTCGATGACGCTACGCATTATCGATGTTCGTTCTCAGTGCCCAGTATTATATATTATATAGCTTCAAATTTGACCTTCGCGGGCCTAAACTGAATAAATATTGTGTTCCAAAATTTATGAGTCTCAACTAGTTTTTAAAATATATATTTTATATTAAGACGTTATATAACAATGGAGAACACCGCAATATCTACTCTGGGCGTATTGTTACATCGCGGCGTGTGTGAGTGACATGCGCCTGCGACGGCAGCCGTGAGAACCGCAGATCACGTGAATCAAGGCTTTATGTTGTGCTTCAAATCACTTACCGAACTACAAACAGTATGTAGCAAGTATATTATGCTTTGTATCAGGAATTGAGAGCGAAGAAACGGTATTTTTAAATGAGAAATCACAAAAATATAGACAATAACAGCCATTTTAAAAAAGCTAATTCTAAAACGCTGCTAAGGCTAATGTGAATCCATTTATTATCACAAAATCTGGCTCTGACCGTAGCAAAGGCAAACGAGTAAGACTACAGATTTAAAAATACTATAAATGTTATACTCTGTTTAGCCTAAATATTCTTATTTGGGCCATTTTATATGATTTGCTTTAAAGTATTCTAGATCTAAAAGGACAGCTAAAAATTGCATAGGAATTCAGCTCTATTGTCTTTGAGTTAAGGTTCATCTATGATGATGCAATTCCAAAGGCTAAACAGTCATAAGGTACATTTTTCTATAACACTCATAACTGTCAAAACGGCCCTATCAGTTTTAGCTATACGCACTAATAATACAGTAATACCTAAATTAAACTGACACTATTTAAAATTACACTTTTGAAATGGAATGAAATTATTTTTTATTTAAATATTATGAATAGCCTGACTCTAATACCGCGAGGTTGTTTATATATTTTATCATTGTTTAGTTTATTCATTATTTTCTCAGAAAATTCTGCAAATTTTAAGAAATATTTTATTTACTAGATTAAGAATTATGTGTGCCTGTATTATAAATAAAATAGCAGTTAAAATATTTTTAATTATTTTATTCAACGAAACAATTCTGTAAACAACACGATTAATGAAAAAGGAAACAAAGTACATCCTATCGGATTGTAAATTTCCACCAACAATACGCTTCCATGCAATTCCTATGATATCAGGAAAACACCTACACTTGTGTTTACCCACTAACCAGTGACAGAGTACATTTATGTAACTACTGTACTGTGTGTAGAAATAATAACGCTTACGCGCAAAACAGACTATGTCAGCCATTTTTGTTATACTATCAAATTAAAAAGTACTCGCTTTCTCCTGAAACAATTCAAATGCATTGATATTTCGCAGACAAAATACAGATTTTGTCAGTTACGCAGTTTTTGAAATCATCTATCCCCATCTCTCATCAATACTTGAATAGGGATTCTGTCTGCGAGCATCGACATTTAATTGCTTTGATGCGGTTAAAAGTTCTTTTTAATTTTATAAAATGACATATGGCTATAGTTTTAATCAGAGATAGAGCGTGGATAATAAGAATTTCAGAATCGCTATGTAAGATTTGTCAACTTTCAATATATCGGGCCAGTTGCTTTACTGCTTCAACTAAACTGCAATCAAGTCGAATAGTTAGCATGTAAAAGCGTGTATTTTGCCATTTGTCACGGCCGAGTGACACCTGAGCAGCTTCACACTACCTGGCAAGTCTGTTATTAGATACTGGATTATTTTTATCTTAATATATCCATCTACTAGTACTATTCACAGGGTAGCTAAGGATTTTATGATATTCATTAATTGATTGGCAAAATTATTATTGATTTTTTTAACATATCTTACAGTATTTTTAAGCGTACATTTATATCTTGTAATTTCTCTGGCCTCTACATTGTGATTTACTATATATACATACTCTAAAAATTTGAAATGGTTTCTCTTTTTTAAATATAAAATGTATCAGGTCTCTTAAAAAGATTTTTCCTCATCAGAAACCTCAAGGTCTTCCTGTTGACAAAACCTCTTTCATTTTACCAATTCATTTCCTCCGTGATTCAATTAACTCAATTGTTTATTATAATAAGGTAAATAAGAGTATAGTATAATATAATAACCACCTACCAGACTTCAATGACATAAGTTCACCTAAATGTTGACGGTCAAATTCTAGATTTAACAAGTTTGCGCCCTAGAACGCTACTTATGAAGGTCAACAAAGTTTCGAATCTTTAGAATATGTTTTTCAGCATACACAAAAATTATGTAGGTAAGTGACAATGTAGCTATTGACTATTGACTGACTCCATTTAAACGAGACATCTTTCTTTTCAGTGACATTTAGTGACCCACATCGATGGGGCAAAAAAATGGCGCCGCAATGTGAAAGGCGTCCGCCGGCATTTAAGCAAATGTTTTCCTTTTTTTTTTAAATTATAGTCAGTATAATGGGGTTTCAGTTCATTTAGCAGAAGTTAAAACAAAAGGGTATTTATCTGAATGTGGCGCCAGGCGGACATGTGCGTCTGCGCATGATTGTCGGTCGCAGGAATTTATCGCAACTTTGGAGGTCGCTTGAGCGCCATTTCCGCTGTGGTCATTGAGATTTATGTCCTTTTTTTAGGTGTAAAGTGCATAATCTATTGCATGCGCAGCAAAGGTCATTAGTTTTAGTGTCCAAAAGATAATAGTCACTTTATAATAACAAAAAACATCTTGGGAAATTCGTCATACACGGTTATCTGATACTAAACTATAGAGCTTGTACTAAGAAAACCAGATAACTGATTTATATCATATAATATATGCAATATAATATACACACACCCAGACTCATAATAATATATGGTATTAAATAACCCAAACCGAAGGTCGCGGGTTCGATTCCCACCCAGGACAAACATTTGTGTGCATGAACATGTCGTTTGTTCTGTGTGTGGGTGTAAATATCTATTTATGTATGTATTTAGAAAAAAAAATGTAGTATATGTAGTATATCAGTTATCTGGTTTCCATAGTACAAGCTCTGCTTAGTTTGGGATCAGATGGCCGTGTGTAAAGAATGTCCCGGGATATTTATATTTAATATATGTTTAAGCACAAATGTTAGTTTTGTCAAACATCCCGTCAAATTGGCAGTAATGGTATTCTTCTGGCAAAAATGAATTTGATTTGCTTCCGTAACCTATGCTTTCTCACTAGGTACATCAATTACAATATGTCTATCTATAGATATCTAGAATAGAAAGTGAACCGTGAAAAACATATTTTAGCACCTATTTAATTTTTAACTGTTATATAACCTCTGAATTGACAGTCAAGATATACACGAAACATAGGTAACAATCTTTTTCTGTGGCCGTTATGAATTATTATTAAGGTTTGAATTACAAAATAAAAGTTACATTCCACGATATTATCTTACATTTTGGCAAACATCTGCCTAAAGCTTGATAATAAAATGTTTAGAAAAGGCCTAGAATGTCTAACGGGTGGCAACATTTTACGACATATTTAATGACCTCCTTCAATTTGAAATCGTAAAATATTTACGACTGGCAAGGCGATGTTTATTGCTGACCATATTTTATCCTATTATGATGATAATGCGTCGCTAACTGACGAAATTTATTTAACGGAAAGTAAAGTTTTACTCAATCGCTTTAAGTGAGGTTAGGGTGAATATAATAACAGTAAATAACTATATGAAGTGACGGGCAATGGCAACATTATCATGTTCATTTATTCATAAGTCTCCTTAGGGCTATAATGGTTGGTCGTCCGAGTAACAGGATTAATCCGGATTTTTGCCGTAGGTAGTATTTTTATTATATTCGACTTATCTTGTATTGGCAGCGCGCGCCGGCACTATAGCCATTTGCTTGTGGAGCGAGACTGTCTTTCAGCGCCCTTTAGTCGATTGTTTTTTTTTTTTTTTTTTATATCAGACGGGATTGCGATTGGCCTCAATCTCACCTGATGGTAAGTGAAGATGAGGCCGAAGATGGAGCTCGCTTGTTGTATTATCATTATATTTATTCCTTTGAATCACGAATTGTATTTCAAGCTAGTTAAATAAATAACCTTCATTGCAAAATCAGCATTTATTGAAGTAAAATCAAGAAGCTCTATACTATGTACTCTACTGTTATGGTAATTAATTAGCTATTTATTTTAGCGCCCTTTGCCACCTAGAAAAAGAGCGACCGCTCCTGTCACTCTACTCCAGGGCCGGCGCTGGCTATTGGTCACACCTTTGGCTTTATCATCCTATAGATAAAAGCAATAACAGGGACTAGCTATCCCCCGCAGTATGATTCATACATTTTCCCGGGATAAAAAGTATCCTATCAATTAATCTAGGTTATAAATTATAAATGTGCTAAGTTTCATCCAAATCCGATTAGTAGTTCTTACGTGAAAGCCTAACAAATTTTTGCATTTAAAATATAAGTACGATTTGACAATGTTTTGCCGCTCTATACAATACCTAGAAAGCAACTACCAAATAAGAATCATGATTGATACTTTTCAAATAATACTTCGACGAAAAACGTAAGATAATCTTTAAAAAAAACAAAGATAGAACTCTTGTTGACATTTGAAACAGGCAACCATCACCCGAATTCTAAAAAAGAAAGAAAACAAACCATAAATCTTCCATAGATTATAAAAAATGGAAAAGGAACACGAGGAGCTTTAGGGAGGCTAATCGCTTCGATGCATTTCTGATGCTACCTGTTTTCTTATAGATATTTAAAATGTAGTAGTAGCGCTACTACTTAAGAATAAAAATTAAATTTAAAATAGCGTTATTGAGACCTTTTAAATGTCTATAACAAGATTGCATTCCTTATTACAACTTTAATTATATGGTATTCTAGTACTATATTATAGTATAATTATGGTTATTTATATCTACATTATAATATCTAGGGCTGACTATATGTTTGAAGCTACATTTTGGACGATATTAAGTAATGTTTCTGTATTTTATTTTAAAATTAAACCAAAATATTTAAAGTTTTTAACGCATTAAAAAATAAGCAGTAGTTTTTTATTATAACGATTAATATCGAAACATCGAATTGTCGAATGTAAAGTTTATAAAATGCCACTTTAAACAAATAGCCTTTCGCCCCTCGATGTGATATTTAACTCCGAATTCTAATAGTTCTATTCCACAATTATTTGAGTTAAAGTTAAAGACCAGTTCAATCGATCTAATTACAAGATAAGTGTATGCGATGTTATTTAACAGCATCTGTGTTCAATAATGCTAGCAAACATACATTACTTCACACAGTTTCAAGTTGCACTGCATATGTTTCCACTACCGTTTGTTATGACAACATTGAAGTGTGAAAAACGTTTGTAAAATTAAATACTTCTTCCTTTAATAATTTTTAATACTGGGATTCAATTCTGTAAGGTAGCTCGTCGATCTTTCGTCACGGCCTCTTTGCTCTATCTCTTCTCTTAACTATGCAGTCGTGTGAGAGCTCCGCTCTCCGAGGCCTAGTTGCGCCGCGAATCGACGAAGTTGGTATTGGCCGAGTCTTATTTTATTTGTGGGGATGATGCATTTCTAAACACCACTGCCAACCAATTGTAAATAAATATCCTTGTCCATTCTATTATCCAAAACCATTTATTCAGTTTAGACCCACGGAGGGCACTTATTTAAGAAGCTACCACTGGTTCAGTTACGTTTTAATCTGCACATAGGTACGGCTATCGAATCCCAAACTAAGTAGACGTTGTACTATGGTAAGCTGGTAGCTAATATACTTAATATACTACTTTTTTAATACATACCCAGACATTGAACAAACAGACAAGTTCATGGACACAAATATTTGTCCTGAGGGCGAAGCAACAAACCTTGCGTCGTCATATTCAAGGTCTAACCACCACGCCGACTGGTCAAATTAGAAGCTTTGGGTACCTATATAGACATATAAAATCAACACACATCTTGGAAAGCTTACTAGTTATTTTTCTAATAGTCTAATATTACCAGTAACTTAAAAATAACATGGCTTAAATTTCAACGGAGTTGGAGTTTACAAATAAAACTCATCTCTTTAGATAACTGCTCCTGAACCTAACAGTTTTTTGTTCACATGTAATCTATTTTTTTTCATTACTTTGTAACTGTCAACTTGTAAACTAGACAAATAGAACAATCATAAATATTTCTTAGAACACGGACCCTTAACGACATTTGATGACTTCACACCTCCGGCGACATACATCTTAGTTTTTTACATCATAACATCGTTAGATTTGGGTGGTTTCTTCGCGTTTCTCAGAAAGATTTGCCGTCTTCAAGGTTTGACATTTTGATGTTTGGATAAGCAGTACAACCCATATTTAACCTAATTTATGTAGCTTTAAAGTTCAAAGTTCTTCTGTCACTTTTAATAAAAGTGCATCATGCGTACGTGTTTTGTCGCCTTCTATAAACCGAGGTGTACGAATAAATACAAAATTATGCCCCTGGGAACGCAGTCCCCTTACATTCGTCGACTTAAACACAATAAACATGTTTTAAAAATCTTTTGAATGTGGTTTTTTTTAAGTTAATAAAATATTGCGTCCTTACTAATGTTAATGGCCCTTTGAAGTTAACACTCTATATGTAATTATTACTCCGACTTTGACCTTTTTCAAATTCTGAACTTTATAAAAAAATATAATTTAATTTTATAGTTTTGACTAATATAATACGTGAAGATTAAGGAGGATTTTCTAAAAGGATTTTGAGCAAAATAATGTTGTTCTAAGGCAAGCTTTCTACTTTCTAAAGACGGTTTTTAGCTCAACTGAACTCCTGACAAAAGATAAAAATAACTCATTCTGATGATGTTTCCTCGAGACATATTAATCATGCGACTGCGTGTACAATATTACGGCAAGGGTTACTTGAATAGCCACCGCAGCGTCTTATTTCAACACTGATGAATAACTTCTACCATTCACAAATATACCCCAACATATATTTGCATCTATATTTTCCGTTCACGCTTCTTACAGCTTTCGTTATAGAGTCCATTTTCAAATAAAATGTCGTTTCAAAATAGAAAGTGAAATTTGTTGTCTTTGTCCTTCACCATACTAATTCCAGTTGCTTATTCAGATGTCCCCCTCTGTTCATAAATTATGATTATAGCAGATTAAACTATAAGCTTTGAAAGGCATGTATATATTTATTAATGCCCATTCCAGACAGTCGGGATAATTCTACAATAACGTACAAATGAAGGTGAAATCTTGGCTCCTATGTTAAGGTCAGGGAAGTCATACCAGTGTAATTGAAAGTATAGGCTTAAGGATGACTTACGCAGTAGTTAATAGGCTGAGGTATGAAATAAAATTGGTAGGTAGGTTATTAGTATTCAGTACTAATATTCTAAGCGTTCACGGCTTCTACGCTATCGTGAGAAGAAAGACCCTTTTAGAGAGAACGCGGTCCAGTCAGAATGGCATTCTAAGTAGGTAGAATTTATCTTATACTATCTACTTTATTTAATCTTAAAAGTAGTAGAGCTCTTAGTGCAGAGTTCGTCCGGGCAAGTACTACCACCTTACCCATTTCTTCCGTGAAGCAGTAGTGCACTTGTATTACTGTGTTTCGGTTAGAAAGGTAAGGGGACCGGTGAAATTAAGGGCACAACTTAACAACTTCACGTCTCAGGTTCGACAACGCATTGGCGATGCCCCTAGTGTTGCAAATGTCCGTAGGCGGCGGTGACCAATTACCATCATGTGGACCGTCTGCTTGTTTGTCGGCCCAAGTGGTATAAAAAAAAATAAGTAGGGTAATAATTACTTTTCATTTTTAATAATAAGCTTTTTAATCAAGTATCTGTTTATAACACGTGGATCTTTGTTTTCCGATAAATATAATAAATAAATAATTATTATAAAAGAAAATGTTTTTTACGTCTTCGTACTGAAATAAGTTATCTGTCTTTAATGAAATTTCCCATAGAACACGGGGTTTTATCTCTAGAACGTGGGTTAAACCAGTAGAGACCAGTATTATAAATGTTTTTCTTTTTTATGCTGGTTACTTAATTACTCGTAAAGAATGTATTCTGGGTTAACACATAGGGTACTTGTACCGGGAAAATATTGGATTCCTCGAGAACGCAGGTAAAACCACGTGACGGAAGCTTGCCTTTGCAAACAACCTGACGGCCCGTGTGATGGTAAACGGCCACAGCAGCCTATGGACGCTTGCAACACCCTGGGCATCACTCGCGAGTTGCCGACCCTGCAAAAATCTCTTCACACCCTTCTTGAAGAACCCCATGTTGCACTCCCTTGGGAAAACCACGGTCGTAGTAATTAATGTCAAAATATGAGTTGATCTGAGATTTATTAATCACATAATTTTATTATGCCAATATTTTATTATGTCAAATAATATCTTGAGTATAATCTTTTAATTTTGATAACGACCATAAGGTCCTGTAGCTGCAATTCAACAAAATGAACATTTACCTCCATTACTATAGGTACTTATTAGCTTATTGTTATATAACTTGTAATAGACATAAAATTGCACGGTTTATCCTCATCGCCTTTTTCAAAACAATATGATTCTACGAGCATACAATATTGTATTGATTGACAAGGTATGTATAAACAAAGGCTGCCTTTAGCAACTATTACCGGATAAATCACTAAAATAATTCTATTAATATTCCTTTTGTTTTCCTACCCATACAATGACTCTGAGAGAACAGATAACAAAGGAATAGAAATTATCGTCTTGACCACAATCAACATGGTTAGAGAGGATTTGGCCAAAGGTGGTATACATACGTAGAATAAAATGGAACTGGTTCTGAAGTATTGTTGTACCTGATGACACCAGAACTAGATATTCTTCATCCTCATCGGGCCAGTAAGCCTGGTGGTCAGAGACCCTCCTAAGCCGCAGGTCGTGGGTTCGATTTCCACCTGTGACAACCATTGGTGTGCATGAACATGTCTGTTTGTTCTGTGTCTGGTTATAATTTGTTTTTTTATACCATTTGGGCCGACAAACAAGCAAACGATCCACCTGATGGTAAGTGGTCACCATCGCCTATCGACATTTGCAACACTAGGGGCATCGCCAACGCGTTGTCGACCCTGAGACGTGAAGTTGTTAAGTCTCATGTGCCTGTAATTTCACCGGCCCCCTTACCTTTCTAACCGAAACACAGTAATACACGTGCACTACTGCTTCACGGCAGAAATGGGTAAGGTGGTAGTACTACCCCGGACGAACTCTGCACTAAGAAGTCTACTACTCTAAAAATCTATATAAGTCAATTAAATCTATCTATATAAGAGTGTATTTAAAGTAGTATATGAAATATGTCAGTTACCTGGTAGCCATAGTACATGAAGTACACTCTGCTTAATTTGGGATCAGGTGAACATGTGTGAAGAATGTCCTGGGATGTTTATTTATCATCTTCTGCCTGTCTTGTTCCCAACCATTGACCATTTAAAGAGGTTGGCACAATACGCTTTTTTGCTCATTCGGTACATTACGTATGACAGGAGACTTGTCAGTTTTTTTAGGCAGCGCGTAAGTAGTGTTGACCATTTGCTGTAAGGTGTAAGTGCACGTGGTCATCAATATACTCTTTAGTTGCCTCTTACAACACCCTAGAGATGAGTTAAGGTGGGATCGGTACTGCACCACTACTATACAGCAGAACTAAATATTAACTACACAAATACAAGAAAGTAAAGTATCCAAGCTATTTAAAAAAACAGCAATAAAATGTAGTATATCAGTTCTCTGGTTTCCATAGTACAAGCTTTGCTTAATTTGGGATCAGGCCGCCTTATGTAAAGAATGTCCCGAAATATTTGTTATTATAATTTTTGTTTTAACAGAAGTAAATAAAACGAACAAATAGTAGGTCATAAGTGTAAAAGTTCATGTAATGTTTTTATTGATCGTCTAAGTTCAACAATCTAATGTTGTAAAATTATTTCGAACAATGTCCTGAACAAAAACGAGGCGGCTGAAACCGGAGGTGTGGCGGCATAACTAGGTTAACGTAACAATGATATAATGTGACCATTAGTTATAGAAAATTATGGACATTTATCATAGTTCGATTGTTATAGATAGGCACTATAATTTGGCACCTAACGTACTGTTCGATTAATCAAGTTAAGCAACATTCTCTACATGCGGTAATTTGATTGGTGACTGTATTATTCATCTTTATAATTGACGTATTTTAGAGACGTTACAGAATATTATATTATTGATGAAATAGTTTAAATCTCTTATAAGCCTCTGTGACTTTTTGTGAATTATATAAGGTTTTATTTTCCCCATGTATTTAAAAAAAAAGACATAACTTTAGAGACCAGAACTAATTGAGTACAAATTCTATAGGCCGTTAATAATTTCATTGTTATGGAATCTCTCATCATTATATTAGCTCAAGGATGTCGACTGCTGAACATTGGTTTCCCCCATGGATTTTCACATCGAAAGGTCCTGAGCCACGTGCATCCAGTGACTCCCAGTGACTCTAACCAGGTCGTCGATCCACTGGGTCGACCGACCCACTCAGTGCTTTCCTGTAAGTGAAATTAAAAATGAAAGTTATGAATTATACTCACACTATATCAATCAAAAAGATCATATAAAATAAAAAAATAATGTGTCTTATATTATTTCGTAAGTATTAGACACCTTTCAACATGAAACACGAACAACTAATATAATGTGCTAACCCAGAAACCGCTGTTTTGCTCCAGTATCACCGTATGAAAGGTCACAGGTGGGTGCGTACTCTGTTCGACAAACCCGATATTGCGTTATTGCCCATTCATTCGATTACTTTCGACATTGCGACTGGTACGGATACAATCCGGCAGAAGAAAGTCGGGAAAAACCTTATTTTCGATGCAGACAGATTGATTGGCGTGTGATTATTTACTGTCGATTATTCAATAATTGATTTCAAAGCCAGTGAGATTATTAAATAAATTGGTCCCCAATTGAGGAAAAAAAGCCATACAGGTGAAGATAGAACCTCCTCTTCTTTTGGAATTACAGGCACATGAGACTTAACAACTTCACGTCTCAGGGACAACGCATTGGTGATGACCTTACCATGAAGTGGACCGTCTTGAATGTCGTGTTGGTTAAAAAGTATACTCGTATGTAAGACTAAGAGTAAAACCTCGTCATAAAACGAGGCTAGCTCACGCGAGGTAGCTTACCCTTGGGTTACCAATACTAACATCCGCTCGCGGTTACACTCGTTTTCCCGATGTATCTAATGATTTTCCGGGTTAAAAATAGTACCCAGTGTTAATCCAGGACACATTTTATCGGTTAGCCAAATATTATCAAAATCCCTTCAGCTATTTATCCGTCATTCAGATACAAACTTACCTTTATAAAATGACTCGTATTCGTTCCATTAATAAGTTTACTTAGATAAAATGTAAATATGGTTATGATAAATTAAATATAGCATTTTAATAAGGAGTGAGTCGAATTTATTAGGAACCCACGCAATTTGAAATGTTGTCGCATCTAAATCAGTATCTGTACATAACGGTCTGTGATATATTTGCGTATTTTTCTACCATATCTTAGTGATGAACGACCAGCCATGCCCGTAGGAAAGGACCTAGATATGGCAATAGGAAATAAAATAATGAAAAGTTTTAGAATAATTTGTCTTATTGAATACGGAACAAGTACTAGAAGTGATTTTTCAAAAAAACTGGGTTATACACCTCCTTATAGAGCAACTAGTAGAACAGCTATATGTTTTCTTGACAGCAAAATAAATAAATGTCAAGTTTGTAGTGTATACTTTGGTGTATAGTCACTTCCTAATAATTATTTGTATTGTTTTTGCTCATAAAGATAATAGTGACTAATTTCGATATTTTTGGAGGCTTCTCGTAGGTGTTTGAATCGCAAGTCAGGTAAATCACATAATTTGTACATTTTCATAAAAAAAAGTCACATGTCTTCACGTGCATTATCCTCAATAGGCATCCTCGATAGGCAGAAGCCTCAACAATAAGGTTCACATTCCACCGAAGATATTCTGAAGCCCCAAAATAAGATGTGATGAGTATTGTTGCCGACTCTCGGGTACTCCCCCAATTTCGGGGTACAGAGAATAATTTCTGAACAATGAGAAATTATTACAACCTTATCCGACCTGAGAATGAAACCTAGGTCCACCGACTTTTATAGCACTCGACCACTAAATCAAATCAATGTAGGGAAATAAAATTAGGAGGTAGTATACCAAAAAGGTACGTTAGGAAATCAAGAATATTCTTATGAAGAAACTGAATAATTAAAAATTACCGTAACTATATAAATAACTAGACATAACCATTTAAGTTTTAGTTAAATAATTATTCTCTTATCCTTTTTTTACTGTACAAAAGGTAACGTAAGACATTCTTTATTGTAATCACTTCCAAACTAAGCGACGAGTGGAAATTAATTTTTTAATATCATCCTATCCCATCTTTAGGATCGTTAACCATAAAATAAAATACCCTTTCCCGGTCCATTAAATTTTATCATCTACAATGTGTATAATTAGTGAAGATAACCATCTTCCCAATATAAGGATATATACAATAGGAAGCTTGTTTAAAATTTAAATTATATTCAATGCTGAGATTTAATCAAATGATAACAAAAAACATTGATGCGTAACGGGATACTTTCTTCGTTCTTTTTTATATTCAAATCAATATATATCTTTGACATTGTATGCAATAATCCCATTTATATTCGAGATAGGCTTTGCTTATCAGACTGATAACAACGAGCAGAAGTCTGTATTTTTTCCCTTAATGTCTGGAATACTGTTTTGTAAATGAAATTTGCTATCTGCTCCACTTAGTTATGTATTTTATGTTCATCCTAACTTTTTAATATTACTACATATACACACACACACACACACATACATTTACTCATTTACTTACACATTTATACACACTTACACACCAAGTTGACTACTGTAATTAAAAGAAATGGGGGCCTGGAGCTCCAAAATACAGGCCCAGGCTTAGTTTGGACTCCAGATCTCCCTCAAATTGCAATTTTTCCCAATCTTCCTGTCAACTGTATTTTATCATTACATGTAATTTGTGGAGATAAATAAAATAAATAAATAAAAAATAAATAATAATAACTAATATAATAAATGCGAAAGTGTTTGTTTGTTGGACCGATCTTGATAAAATTTGGCACAAACATAGCCTATGGTACAGAAAGAAATACATATGTGCTACATTATATAAATTTTAGTGCGAGTGACACAGCGGGACTATTTCAATTTCAAAAAAGTTAGATTAGATCAAATTTATATCAAAATATTAAGAAAAATGAAATGTTACCTTGCTGAGTTTTGTACCGGTTCTTCTCAGTTTAAGGCTGATATCGGAACCGGGTGGTAGCTTCAGTAACTGTAAATTTGACCTTCATAAGTACTGTAAGCGGGCCTAAACTGAATTTTGAATTTTTGATATAAATTCATTAATTTGTAGGTAGCAGTGATGTTTAACTTTTGTCAGTTCGCCAAAAAAACTAGACAAAAATAAGACAAACAACAGAAAAGACTAATAACTATTAGATCTAGTTTATAACTTAAAAATTATTTTCTCATAATTTTCCTTGAATTGATATTAAGAAAGCGCTGCTTCAATTGATGACCTCAGGTCCCGCTTTTGGAATCCGAAAGTTCTGTTGTCAATTGCAATTTATGAAAATCCTATTTCGTCCATCCCAACATCCCACCAGTTGGCGCCTGACTCATCGAGTGACACATTTAGGGCACCGATATATTCCTTTACTAAAATTCAAGGCAAAACAACCATTGGTCATTGTAATTGCATGGCTGTACATTGCGCACCCAACGACAAGTTATTAGCGAAGTTCCTAAGTAAATCGGTAATGAAATAATCAGTGAAACTTGCACAAGCTAAGTCCAACACTGCAGGGGAGGACAGACTGGGACGCACCACGCGAAGATATATTTTTAGACTATCTCTTATTAGTCACTGTTCTGTTTTGCCCCAGTCATATTTACAAGCGCTTTATCTATTTACGATACACATTTGCAGTTTCAGTTTTAATGCGTACAAAGTTCATGCGATTGCAGAAACTGCAGTTAAGTACATATTTTCATGACAAACGTAATGAAAGTTGAAGAAGAGTAGATCTTCGGATTATCCTGTCTTTTTTTAATTCTTCAACAGTTTGCTTTCCATGTCCGCTACCAGATCATTAATCTCATGCTCATTATTTTTTTTAAACTAACCACTATTCGTTGACTTGGTGATTAGAGACCCTGACAGCTCCGCCGGAGGTCGTGGGTTCGATTCCCATCCAGGACAAACATTTGTGTGCATGGTCATGTATGTTTGTGCTGTGTTTGGATGTCAATATCTATTTACGAATGTTAAAAGCTCGTATATTAAGAATATTAGTTATCTAGTTCCCATAGTACAAGCTCTGCTTAGTTTGGGATCAGATGGCCGTGTGTAAAGAGTGTCCCAGGATATTTATTTATATCACGCATATACGAGTACACCGACCTGTACTCGTCTGGCTGATTACCCTAATGTTCAAAATCCGTCAGCTGGCTCTCGACCATCCTCCCTCCACTTTTACCATGAGATTGTTAATAAGGCAATTGTCGCCATCGAAGTTCAAAATATTAGTAATTTATAGGTCAGGGTTAACCGATGAAATTATTTTTTATTGTTGACTCATTCGTTTTGAGTCATTTCAAACCTACTCAATGTCCAGTAAAAAGGTCAATGCTTAATTTTCTTTTTAAATTTTTCTTTGAATATAAATCAATACAGTCATGCGAGTCATTTCAAAAAACCCGCTGGCGCATCATCAGATTAGTGATCCCGTAATTTTGCCGTGAACTTTTCCTTATGAAAGTGGTAGGTTTGGTATATGGCAGTGGTATGCAATTTTACAACATAAAAAAAGGCTGACTGAAATCATCTCGTAAGAAACCCAACGATTCTAACACCCATATTCTAAGACGTTTCCTCATACGTCACTCGACTCCAACTCGACTCGAAGCCTTAAGCATTTTCTCGAGGAATCCTCAAAATTGGTATTCTGAGTTATAATCCCGACTGATGTTGAGTCGAAGTAACATGCCATTAATTACATTATATTATAGATAAAATATTAATGAAATAAAATAATGAGTTTCAGTAACTGTTTACAAGCAATAAACTCCCTTAAGGTTGGTCCCGACATACCCTGAAGTTGACAGTTGTTTCCTCACCTCGAGTGAGAGATGTCCAGTCGAGTGGAGGAGATTTTTGTAATTATGAATCTTTGAGTGAGGTTGAGTGGAGTCGAGGAATTTTCGACGACGCGTCTTAGAATATTGGTGTTAGTATCTGAATATATGAGGCCATGTCATTGAAAAAAAAGCCCAATAGCATATCGTCAAATTACGTGATATACCGTGACTTTATCCTCACAAAACATTATTATTAGAAATGTAATAGCACTGTTTCTTCTTAACCCTGAATGAAATCAACTCGCAAGAAACTCAGCAATTACTCCAAGTATCTCCACAAAACGGTATTTAAATAGATTGGCCCCAACATCAGCAATTAATCAACAAGACGCACCCGCTGACGGTTCTTCTTATTGTGTCTGCCATGTGGGTTGTTTGTTCTTCTGTCTGTCACTCCAATTACACACTAAAGTATAGTTAACCCCTTTAAAATGTCAAGTTAAGTAAGCAATTGACTCTGTTAAGAGCCGTCTAGCCTTTGCTTCTTGCATTTTTATTTGAAATGATGACTCTGTAACTTTCAACATTTGCGTAACGGTATTTTATATAAAGTCTGTTTGGTCTCAAGCAGTTGTTATACTTCTAAGAAGTCTCTGGGAATTAAATATGTTGGACAAAAATAACCAGCAGTTAGACATGTAACTTTATATCTAAGACCAAAATAAAGAATTTTATTCCATCAATAAATTTAAGTTAATAAGTCCCAAGGTTGTCTTGAATTAAAATGACTTATTCACGAGATGTCACCATTCGATGATATTATCGACAAAAATATGTGCATACAAATAAGGTGATCATCACAAAAAAGTGCCACTAATCATCAAGCCACGTCCAATGTCCTTGGACACAGCCCACGACATCTGATACGTGATCTTGATCACAATGAGACGTAATCGGACGTTATTTTTTATATCAAGACCGTTGAAGTAGGAATGCGGGACAAAAACAGTGGCAAAAACATGCGTACCACACGTGGTTGATCCGAGGCACATGGGTTGGTTTTATTCTTTGCACTGAGAGGGTACGCAATGGCTTTGCTTCTTCTTCTAATAGTAGATATTCAATTATATTTTTGGCATTAATTTAACGAGCTTGCTGTACGTTGGTCTAAATTTCTCCAGAGACTTATTTAGATTGAAACAAGGATTCGATAAAAGTGTAGGTAAAATTTAAGTCTTTTTACAACCACATTTTAACTAATAAGTTTTTTTTATTAATTCTTAAACGGAGATTTGGTTGAAAATTATTTGTATGGTATTTACCTAATACGAGCTACCATCCCGCAGTTTCTCCCACAGAAGATGGTGATGACGCGCACTACATTTTATATTGGATCTAAAAAAAATCCTCGATGGGTCCCAGTCCTGTATATCTGCCTGTCTCTTCTGGGACAGTGATCGTGAAGATATTCTTTTTATTTGTACAATTTAAGATGAATAATGTTTTTGTATACAAATATTGTGTATTGATTCTCCAAAATATTTATTTTATCAACTATTTTATTAGTTCGAGGTTTGAATAGCTAAAGAAAAAGAAAAACACAAACTGTGACAAAATTGTAACTCAAACTTAAATTCGGTACGGTGCTTTCCCCTAAAAGTAAATTGCCTATTAAGGCCATTTGTAAATGGATTATGTGTACTGGCGACAAATAAACTTTATTATTACGAGATAATTTAGAAGGAGTGAGTTACAGCCAAACTTTCTCTTACAATTTATACACTTTCGTTTAATAAAGTATACTTAATCCCGATATAAAGTGAAAAGGTCTTTAGTTACGCAATTGGATTTTATTAATACTCGACACTGGAT
Source organism: Habrosyne pyritoides (assembly GCA_907165245.1). Lineage (NCBI taxonomy): Eukaryota > Metazoa > Arthropoda > Insecta > Lepidoptera > Drepanidae > Habrosyne > Habrosyne pyritoides. The sequence continues at coordinate 4,186,247 of OU015600.1, read as the reverse complement.
ACTGACACTTATTACAATATAAACTATACTATTAAGTAATGAGAATTGCCTTTACTCGAAAGGATTTTCTTACATCTTCATTTTAAGGTTAAAGAATGTATGGCAATTTAAATATATACTATGTAATATAAATATTACCTGATGGGCCAATAGTGACTGTACTGCTATGAAAAGAAGGATAGTCAAGGAGACTGAGATGAAACTGATAAATTTTTCCAGTATTATTTTTTTTAATTAAAACCATCTCTTGTGAAGCCCAGAAAATATATCATATTGGGCTTCCGTACCGTTTTGCCCGCGTTCCCGTAGTCCTTGTAGTCCGGGATTATCACATACCCTACCATCCGAAATAATGTACCTTTCAATGGTAAAATAAATCTATCAAATAGGTGCCGTGGTACCAGAGATTACCACATACTTACAAAATTCGCGCTCTCTATAAAATAAGTGTTTATTATTAAAACTAATAACTAAAATTACTAGAAATTAGAAATAGAAGTGTTGTTTTTTCATAGATCTTCACAGGCTCTTATAAATCCTCTTCACATGGTATCTTAAGAATATTACAAATAATTATATAATATTTAAAGTATTACAAAGAAAGTATGGAGGAGCGAGGTGTGAGACTCCTCCATTTAAAAGGGAAGATCTTCCGGCAGGCTAGGTGACCATGCCTGGGGACCGCGGTCCAACAGTTGATGTTGGAAGCTTGTATACTCGTATATATCAAATCCTGAGAGAATCTTGATAGTGCGATGTAGGATTCTCGCGTGTTTTTACTCGTTCATAGATGTCGCTACAAAAGATATTAAAGATTAATAATTTTAAAATAAATATAAAAAAATAAATTAAATTAAAAATACTAAGACTACCATTTCATTATCATCGCCGAAGTATTTAATGCCAAGATTATAACATAGCCTACCTCTCTCATGATTATTTTGTTTTCTATCAGAGCAAGATTTTTTTAATTGTATGCGTAGTTCCGGAAATTACTCCCCAAACATACAAACCCTACCTCTTTATAAAAATTAGAATAGACCGACAATAGTCTGTTCCATATATGAAAGTCATTTTCCATGTCATGACTAACTACAAAACAATAAGGTTAATTTTCCAATAACAATCTTTAACTTCAAAAAAAGACGTAAATAGATCAGCTAGACAATCTAAAGTGGTATTTTGTAGGAAGAAGTCACAGTTTGCGTGACAATGACTGTATAAGAATTCCAATTACTTAACTTTTTAATTGAGAAGACTTACGTCAATTATTTAAGTTCTCAGAGCACTAACAATTGTTAACAAATTCCATGCTCTATTGTTCTGTTAATTTAAACCCAGAAATAAAATTAATTAGAAATGTCTCTATGTTTTTGAACTAATCATGAAATCGAATAATAGGCCGATAAGCACGCAGACGGTCCGCCTGTGGACATTTGCAACACCAGGGACATCGCCAATGCGTTGTCGATCTACCGGCCCACTTACATTTCTTACCGAAACGCAGTAATACAAGTACACTATTGCTTCACGGTGAAAATGGGTTCTGTTTTTTTTTATTGTTTTATGATGGATTTCAAAAAAAAGAAATATGAATATGAATATGATTTCCATGTCCTGGAATGTTTCGGAAATGGTAAATTTTATATTAATTGTCCTACATCATATGGGGCTAAATATTTATCATAGCTAAAGAAAACTTTCGATTCCTATTTGGATATTAAAAAGAAATTACGAAAAAAGTTTTTACTTCTCTAGGTGGTAAACCTCTTTTAAATCAAAAAGAGTTACTCAATAATAATAAAACCTCTATGCGCAATTTCTTCATATATTCATTACGTTTGGGTGAGAAAAGATTTTTCGATGAATATGACATTTATAACTTTAACTGTTTTTTTTTTAAACCGGTGATATAACGTTCTGTCACACTCCACATTATCCTAGTTCACACAGCACAATAGAACACTGGCATTTGGAAGGTAACCTGGTCGAATTAAAGAAAATTACTGCCTCGCCCGCTGCTCCGTCTCCAAATCATCACGCGAAATGTTATGTGCAATTAGCTGTGGAACGCACAAAGTTTGGATAGGCTACTTGCAGTACATGCGACTTCATATGCATTATAAATAAAGTTTTCTTTTTTTCTTCGTTTTGAGGATATAAACACACACGTAATTAACAATAAATTTTCACCTTACTTAATTTGTATTTTCTCTGTAAGTGATTTTGTTAATCGTATGAGAAAATAAAGTTCTTCATCCGTACATTAAGACTATATATGTTGCCCTAAGCTAGGATCTCATTACCTGTGAAAGAACCATTGAAAGTAGTTTCGAATATTGGCGTGTTCAAATAGCAAAATGAAGCGTTTATATAATAAAACTTTTTTACCATGTGTACAGAAATGTACCTATATTTAAATAGATTTAAAAATAATTACGTATATGGAAGGGAAGCCTACGTAGGGAATGTCAAGTGACAAACAAATTTGCGCGATCCTTAAAACAAACCTAAAGAAAACGATGTGTTTGCAGGGTTAACTATGATACAATATTAAAGAACTCTTGTGTTTTTTTACTGATACTAGGAAAAAACAACTTGTTTGTGACTAATCCAAAAATCACTATTCCGTTGCGCACCCGAGTTAGGGCAATTACACACGCGACGGCCGGTACGTCCACTATTATTATATCATTAAGGCCCGTTACACGCGCGCGTTCAAAAGTGGGACTTGAAATATCATTTATTGTGGTTTCCTTAACACTAGCCAAGTGGAATTCTTGGTACCTATATCGGTCGGATTTGATTGCCTCCGTTCGCTGTTAACTATTGAACTAGTTGTACAAACTGTACGTAGATTGAGTTAATGTTACCTTACAAAGATTTGTAACTGGTTTTGACAGATCTGGGTTATCTGCTTTGTTTTCCACATAGTATTTTTTACAGTTTTTTGGGAGAACGTACCAAAAAATAATGGCAAAGGAGCCATTGTAGTTTCCATAGCAGCTTTTTTTAGCAACTGATGGTATGTTGATAAGTAATCGAGTATTTGATGCTATCCATTTGAAATAAGGTACTGTTGTTGAACCGTTGCTTGTTTCTATGTAAAGTGAAAAAAATATGTCAAGTAATTATGTACCTATTGGAAATAGGATGGAGGGTTTGATTTTGAATGTAGGGTTACTATTGTTAATGATTCTACTCACATTTTCCCAGATTTTTTCTTATCAAACGTAATCCTTCCTACATAAAGTCTACTCGTAAAAAGTTGATCTTATTCTTTAGCAACAGAACAAGGCTGGTACGATTTTGATCGGCTATCTATAACACCTGTCAGATTTATAAATCAATTAAATTAATGTCGTTACAACAATATAAATCATCATGTCCAAGGTCGCATTAATATTCATAACAATCGCCTTTACACAGCACGATTATGAGACGATACGACGATGTAATGAAATTTACTATTTCTGTTACATATTTAAAAGGTATATATGAGGTAGGTACTGAATTTCAATAGATTTTGAGTTGTAAACAAGAGTTTTCAAATTTTAAAAGTGAGTCAGGGGATTGTTTTTTAAATTATATTTATTTCATAGTTAATTCTAATAAACACCATTTTAACCAAGGCCATGGTAGTAGAGCTCTCTTGAACAGGATGTTCTCTATAGGATTGATATATGAAAAGCTTCGTACTCAAATCCTCATCTGCCTGCCCTGTACCAGTAATTTGGGGTCAGCTCCATATATTACGCCAATAATATTGTGGCTTGTCTACTGTCAACACGTTTATACCACATAAGCCGACAATCATGCAGGCGGTCCGCCTGATGGTAAGTGGTCACCGCCGCCCATGGATATTTGGAATACCAGGGCCATTTCCAATGCGTTGTCGATCCTGAGAGGTGAAGTTGTTAAGTATCATGTGCCTGTAATTTTACCGGCCCCCTTACCTTTCTAACCGAAACACACCTATACATGTGCAACACTGCTTCACGCCGAAAATCGGTAAGGTAGTCCTTCCCCGGACGAACTATCCACTATGACCTCTACTACTCTAAAAATGGTGTGGTCATTCCTTACTAAACAAAACTTCATGTAAATTTTGCAAATCGTTAGTTGTAAAAGTCATGTTAACTACAATGCATAAACAACCTAACAGCTTAAAATTATTTTGCAATAACTGCGTAGCCTCTCCTAATGGATTAATGATCCTGCGATACTGTTTTGATACCTTAAGACAATTGATTCATTTTGATTAATTTATGTTCTGAACGGAATCGTAATTAAGTAGAACACATCATAAAAACACGCCTACGGTTCCAAGAAATAAGAAAGGGGACATGTTATGTATTTTATTTGTACCTATACTTGTTGTCCCCCGTGGTTTCACCCGCGTTTATTGATTTTAAATAGCTTATCATTTCCGATAATACCACTTTTCATCACGATTGGTGAAATCGTTCTTGAGTTATAGAAGGGCATACAGTGTAACGGATATTTACCACAAAATTTAATCAAACCTACGGATTTATAGTAGTCGATATAGATACCATTTGTACCTACAGTAGAAAGGTTAGAATATATTTCAATAAATTGACTTTATTGTAAACTAGCTGTCCTCCGCGGTTTTACCCGCGTTCCCTTGGGATGTCACATGTATTATACATAAAAACCTTCCTCTTCAATCACTCTATCTATTAAAAAAACCGCATCAAAATCCGATACGTAGTTTTAAAGATTTAAGCATACATAGGGATATAGGGACACAGAAAGCGACTTTGTTTTATACTATGTAGTGATAAGTACGTAACATTTTGGTAAGCAGGATTTACATCTCTATATATATAATTCTTATGTACGTGTGTCGACAGTGAACTCCTCCTAAACGGCTGGACCGATTCGAATAAATTTTTTGGTATGCGTTTAGATGCAATTGGACCCGGTAGGTGGCGCTGCGATCGAATACCTGCATTTATGTATGGACTTATTTCGACAGGACAACGTCTGTCCGGACAGCTAGTTATTTATGTAATGTTAAATTCAATATGATAATGCAAGCATAGGTATTTGCACGGGCTTTTTCCTAGTAAAAAAAAATCTGGACTGAATAAATATATTTCAAACCCAGAAATCGTCGACGGAAAGAAAACACGTATCAACCAAATTCCCATCAAATTTACCCATTATAATTTCCTCGCATTGTTTAAAAGCTTTACAGATACCAAATACAAGTATTATTGTGAAAATAATACAAATTGAGATCTAAATGTGCGTCACCTCGGCTTCTAATCAAAGGCGGGAGAGGAATACCACTTCCCTATTTTATTGACGACGATTTGTCTCTGACGCACTTGCGTATCTTGTTTACTTGTTTATTACATTGTTCCAATCATTAAATAATAACGTAACAAGCATAATGATTATAACCTATTCTTTACTTACATGTAGTCGTTGTGGTAGAGCCTTAGTGCAGAGTTTGTTCGGGTAAGTACCGTCATACGCATTTTCGCTTTGAAGCTACTGCTACTGCTTCACGGCGGAAATGGGTATGATGAAACATTATTGAACACGCTCGTAATGTGTTTTTGTTGTTAGAAAGGATAATAATAAACGCACATGAGGCTCAAGAACGACAGGCCAATTGGCTTGGTGGTTAGCGACCCAGGACAAACATTTGTGTGCATGAACATCTGTGTCTGGGTGTAAATATCTATACATGTATGTAGGTATTTTGAAAAATAAAAAGTATTAGGTATATGTAGTATATCAGTTATCTGGTTTCCATAGTACAAGCTCTGCTTAGCTTGGGATCAGATGGCCGTGTGCAAAAGAATGTCCCAGGATATTTATTTATTATTATTTTTATGTCGAAGGAATTGGCAATGTACTGGCTTTGTCCCTAATATTGGTAATAGCAAGTTTACTTAATAGAGGTTATTGTGGTAGATATTGGAACCTACTGTCAAAGTCCTACGGCGCACCTCTTATCATCAGTTGGTAGGGCGCCAATCCGCGACCCTTCACCCAGCCTGTTCAGGCCTCTCACGGTGGTGATCGCTTGAGGGATCGTAGTGACGGACAATGCAAGTGGAGGTGGCGAGAAGGTACAATCCACCCGCTCTCTGGGTGGGAATAACGAGGATATTAGTGTTTTCGCCGTCTATCTCCGCAAGTAGTCTTAAAACGCGAGAGCTATGATATTCGCAAAAATTGGTTATCTACACCAGAAGTAACTTAACTATTAAACGTACCTAAACTGAATGGTAGTCAAAAAAAAAAAAGGAAGGATCAAACAGAAAAAGAAATTGCGATTGATATAAAAATAAGTCACTTTGTAAAAATGTTTCAGTATACCTACCAATATGTAAACTTAACATAAATATGACATACCTAATCAACGTTTAAGCTAATAAGCATGTGGTGGCTAATTTACAAGCTGAATTCCGTATCAAGTAGAAATAATACGAAGCAATTTAGCAACGCCATCTGATGGCCTCAACGCGCTATTATCTTCGCCGATTTTTTTTACAGCCTCTTTGCAGCTGGCCTTGAAGGTCGCACAGACACGTGTCCGCTCGTAAATAAACATCCGAGGCCTAAAGACCCCACGAGACCGGTTCCAGTACACTCGCATGCAACTGCAGTTTTTACTAGTATCAGATAAGAACTCATATTTATGGTATCTTTTAACTGCCCGCAAATTGTGCACTGCCACGATAAATTCTATAATAAATGTGTTCTACTATATTTAAGATCGTAATTTATTCTTTACTTGTTTCACGGGCGATTTAGTTCGCATGCAATTTATGGTTTTAAATTCTTTATTGAACCACTTAATGATAGACCCAGTTTGTAAGTAAAAGCCTCCTTTGAATGTATAATTTACTTGAAACAAGTATCTCCACACTATAATCTCTACATCTCTTCTATTTGTTGTGATTGTTGTTCACATATTGATCGAGGTGTGTCAATAGAAAGCCAAAAATAGCAGGTATATTACACAATCCCACTGTAAGTATCTAAGATAATATTTGAAACAAACTTGTCTGAGGAAGAACGTAAACAATGCTGTTTGTTATAGTTATTAGCGCTAAAACGATAACGAGTAGACGGGATTTCGACCAGAAGCTATATTAAAGACAAACAGGTGAACATCTGTAGGACAAACGAAACATTGAAGTATTTATTAATTTATTAAGAAACACACAGCATCAATAATACATACAGTTAGGTTAACTTACTTCAGATCATAAGCCAGTAAAGCTTCTACTTACAATTATATACCACTTTTTGTGTAGTAGATATTTAAAAAAAAATAAGAATGTAACTAAACCAACTACAAAAAACCTGAGGCTCGATTCTGTAAGGAAAATTAACTAACTCGAGGATGTTTCGTGGCGGCCTCCGTGCTCTGTCTCTTTCGCTAACTACGCTAATACTACTAATCACGTGAGAGATTAGTTTGTATTAACTGAATAAGGGGCTGAACAAAGCTATGTGATTATATAAATATATAATACAATAAATATTGTACACGAGTAAGTTGTTATCATAGGTACCATACATAGCATTATTTTATTCGGAGATGACCCAATCAAGTTTTTGTGAACCAATACAAAAGAGCGTAGATCATCTTCATCATCATCAGCCTATCTCCGTCCACTGCTGGACATAGGTCTCACCTATGGCACGCCACTGAGCTCTATCTTCAGCTCTGTGTTTATAACCGCTCCCAGCTAGCTTGCGTATGTCATCGCTCCACCTAGCTGGAGTATAGATACAAGTTATCTATTGGCACATTAAAAAAAGGAGAGGCAATGTAAAAGTGCAGATTTTGTTATTTATATGGGACTTTTTTACATGGTTTTAGAAGACGTTTTAGAAGAAGATTTACCTCTTAGGAGAGCAGGAATTTGAGCTAATGAAGGCAAACAAGTATCTTCAAATATCAAAGTCTATTTAAGTACAAAACAAAGTTAACGAACGTTACGCACGAGTGTACCTAAATGGGTGTGCAAGATTGTCGTTGTTCGTCCATAGAATACAAATAAGCATTTCTGTGCTTAACTAATAGTAAATCTCGGCAAATATTTCTGTGAAGGTTTGAACCAATGATATGTACACTGAAGATACATCATACGCGCTCAGAAATGGCAACATAAAATGATGGTTATTGACCTAATTCCATTTATTTAGTCGCACGCCAACCACGATAGCGACAGCACGCGCGGCCCATGTAGCAATAAATCTTAACTAACGATGTATATTCTCTCTATTAACACCCTAAGGTGGCATTTATTTTCTTTCTCTTTCTTCACGCGTTTAAGTAGCCATCTAGGATTTACGCTGTTTTTGAGAGCGCTAATGTTCGTAGATGACATGTCTATATAATAATACGTCGGTTGGAACAAATTATTTGCTTAACTTTACAGGAGTCTCACGACTTCGCATCCAATTTAATGTATGTGAAAACCTTAACAATGGAAATAAAAGTTGTTATTTTATTAAATCGTTCCTTGTTTTTCTTGCGAAGAGTGTATAAATTACTATCTCACTGTAAACTCTAATTTGAGAATAATCATTAGAATCAGTTTTCAATTAAAAGCGCAATTAGAAACTTGACTTCCGACACGGTGGTAACTCCAGTAGAAGAAACCGATAACTGCTCTCTTGGCCTTACACTCAATGAGCTTTGAATTGGTTTGTATATATTTTATTTTTGCTCCAAAGGCCTCTATGATATTTTCATAAATATTAAATTTTACTCATCTCTAATCGTTTCATGAGAGGCAACTAAAGCCGTGCACTTATACTTTGCACTAAATGGTCAACAAAAGTATTCCTAAATATGTTTTTAAATAGATTTGGGATCAGATGGCCGTGTGTACAGAAATGTCCCGGGATATTTTTTTTATTTATTATTATTTATATTGTACCGACCCCAAAAGATTAAGAACAGGGCAGGCAAATGATGATAATTAAGTTCACTCACAGTTCTAACGGTGTGATACTGAATAATTAATTAAACTCAAGATGAATCATTCTCAATTAGACCTTCGAAACTTTCTACGTAACAAGCTTATACAAAAGCTGGGATACAATGACTGTAAGCCTATGTCAACAGGTATTTCTCAATATGCGTAAGTAACCATTCAAAGCTGTTAAATGCTTTACCGACCTTAGAATTACGTAAACCGACACGTATTCTGGATTGCAACAGAATCGAAACTGTTTGAGGTAAATGTATGAGTCCAACTTAACATGTGCAATGAAGTAATCACATGTTGCACTTAGGACCTGATAAACTGTGAACTTGGTACATTATTATTGAAATGCTTTTTGATAGCTAATTGAATATCTTTTAGACGTGGAGCTCTTCTTGCAACTTCAATGTGCAAATAATCCAATGAGGTCAGAATAGTAAAAACATCTGCCCAATGGTTTCATCCCTGTGGTTTATAAGGATTACTAAAACACATAGTTCTGAAAATTTGTTCCAAGTACCAAGAATCTTCGTCCTTGTATTGCGTATACCATGTTTCAAGCATTAATGAGAGTTCAGTAGATAAAAAAAATCAAAATTAAAGGCACTTATTTTAGTTTAAATTAAAAAATTGTAAAGAACTACGTTAATATAATGTAGATAGATAAAATAATAATAATAAAAATTCGTTTATTGGTCCTACAAAGAAAAGGTGCACATTTTGCTTTTTTTATGTGAAATATGATTTACTTGATACGTTTAAACCATTCATGCCTTAACTAGTTGTTACATTCGAGTATTATTTCAAAAATTCAAAATTCAAAACCATTATAAACTCAGCAAGGTTACATTCTTTTTTATTTGTTATATAAATTTTTATCTATTCTGACTTTTTGGCTATTTTATAATTTCAATTTTACATAATTTTATATTTAACAATTACAAAATACTTATTATAGGTAACATTAATAAAAACAAAACAAAAAAAAATATGACAAGACTACAAAATAGAAAATAACAATAATTAGGTACTTACAACTTAAACAAGAGATTTAGAGGTGCACTGTGCAGAGAGCAGCTATTTCCATACATTTTTATCTTCAATATAATGAACTACCTTGTAATACGCTTTTTCTTTCAAAACTTTCCTAATATAATTTTTAAATTTATGATCAGACATTTTGGTTATTGAAAGCGGTATCTTATTATAAAATCGAACACAATTACCAAGAAATGACTTGTTAACTTTAGTTAGTCTAAAGTATGGAACAACTAACTTCTCCCTTTGTCTTGTATTTATACTATGAATATCTAATTTTGCCTCAAACATTCCTATGTTTCTACGTATAAACATTATATTTTCATAAATATATAGTGAAGGTAATGTCATTATATTTATTTCCCTAAATAAATCTCTTAATGATTCACTTATTGATTTACTTTTCTATCCTACCATAAAATATTATAAATGCAAAAGTTTGTAAGGATGTATGTTTGTTACTCTATCACGCAACAATTACTGCGCGGATTTAGATGAAAATTGGTAAATAGATAGTTTATAACTTGGATTAACAAATAAGATTCTTTTATTCCTAGGAAACGTAACATTCCTCGAGATTTTGGGTAAAACCGCAAGAGACAGGATAGTGATGTTTCTTTCAAGCAATATATGTTAAAGTTCACAGTTTTTGCAGTATAACAAGGTATGGTGACAAAATGCCAGTAACATTAATGCGCCGGCAAATGGTCCATGATTTTAAACGCCGGATGTTGCCCGACTATTGGCAATTTATTGACAAAGACACTTCCTAGAAAGGTATTGTTTGACGAACGTGCTATGTGATTTCTTCTGTCATTATATTTGTTTCTAATGAGATATATTACTGCAATAATATTAAAGGATACTGGTTATTTATTTTACTAGATTCACTGCAAATTAAATAATTCATATGATCCTATAGCTGTCCCCCGCGGTTTTACCCGCGTTCCCGAGGGATATCACATTTTCCCGGGATAAAAAGTAGCCTATATGCTATTCCAGGTTATGCTCTATCTATGTGCCAAGTTTCATCCACATCCGTTTAGTAGATTTTGCGTGAAAGAGTAACAAACATACTTACATACAAATCTTTCCTCTTTATAATATTAGTATAGATATAGATAAACAATTACGCTAAACGCTTTCTTGCTGAAAGACACATATGTATGATAGATATATATTGAGAAGGACATTTAATATGGCTGAAACTACGTAGCGGAAGGTACTCTTTATATTTAAAAAGAAAAGCTTCTGGAGTAATTAAAGAACGTTTTCAATTTGTGAGTTTATCTTGTTTATCTGTAAATTACCAACCGTAAATAAATACCTGAATAAAAAATTGAACTACATAACATCATGTAATACAATAACTTGACGTAAACATCACTTACATACCTAATTACGTAAATAAAAACTTGATGGTTATTCTGCAATGGCTATTGGCATTACGGGTGGACACGTAATGAATGCTTGCCAGTCAAACAACGGCCAATTTGTCTCTATTACAAATGGTAATTTGAACTTTTTGCTCTGGTTTCCATAATACTTCATGTTAGGCTTAATAGCACATAAATCATTAGTAAGTAGTTTACTACGTAACGGAGCCAATATAACCACTAAATCATTGATACCATAAATAATAGAGGGTAGCTAACTTACTAAGATTGTAGTATTTATAGTGTCAATAGCTACTCTAGGTGTTTTTAACCATAAACATAAAACGCATTTTTCTCTTCACTCTACCTTGTATATGTCTCCACAAATATTCCAAATATCTAAAACTCCGAAGTCTCTATCTGTCACGTCATGGTCGATTTACGAAAGAGCGAGACAGATCGATAAACCGCATAGATTAATTTAAGCTTTTTATTCTGTGAATTACATTTTAAGAGTTATTCAATTTTTCCTGATTCACGAAAAAATAATATTCACTGACTAATACTATTATTTAAAACATGATAAAATTATAACAATAAATCTACCTACATAATATATGTAACAATAGATGCATTGAAAAAATCTTCAATACAAATATACAGTGTGGCGACAGAACAAAAGGTTTCGAAAATATTCTCAACTCATTGTAGAGAGGATGTCACATTTATAAAATTAATTGAAATTAAGTAGCCGAAGAGAAAGTGCAAATAGGGGCCAACTATCATTGATTAATTCTATTAATTTATCAAACCTTAAACAAATAACGTATCCGCGGACTAAGGATTGATAATGAGAGCTTAAATAAATTAGGAGAAACCGTATCCTTAACAAAAGAATAGGGTTGGACAGATTTCTAATGTTAATTATGTTTATTTGTGTTTTCAAGTTAAGATGGCTGAATCTTTCTACTATTATCAATGCGAAAGTTTAGATGTATGGATGTGTTACTCAATCACGCAAGAACAGCTAAATAGTGATTGAATATAATCTGGAATAGCACATTTTTTTTTAACCACTTGATCCGACAAACAAGCGGACGGTCCACCTGATGGAAAGTGGTCACCGCCGCCTATAGACATTTGCAACACTAGGGGCATCGCCGATGCGTTGTCGACCCTGAGACGTGAAGTTGTTGAGTCTCATGTGCCTGTAATTTTTCCGACCCCCTTACCTTTCTAACCGAAACACAGTAACACAAGTGCACTACTGCTTCACGGCAGAAATGGGTAAGGTGGTAGTACTTCCCCGGACGAACTCTGCACTAAGAGCTCTACTACTAGGACACTATGTAACATCCCTCGAGAACGCGAGTGAAACCGTGCTAGTAAACTATATGTTTCGCAATACTATAGACTGGAAACAATTAGCAAAGAGCGTTTACGCACCAAGTCATTTGTTGCGAAAGTGGATGTCATGTGAAATCTAGAAACACATCATAACATGAAATTAATGATGCTCAGTTGATTGAGAAGTAGCACATTAGTTTGAAAGAAGCTAATCATTCATGTGTGAGACAATTTATCTCAGTAAATCTACTTTGATGAAGTCATTTTGCTGCACCATTATGACACGGGATTAGTTATTCGAAGTAATCTGATGCTTGAAGACTACTGAGCATCGCACCATCAGGAAGATGATCTCAAAAGCTGTTCATCCTCATCCTGATCTTAACATAAATTACATAATGCTACTAGCTGTCCCCCGCGGTTTTACCCGCGTTCCCGTGGGATGTCACATCTATTATACCGAAAAACCTTCCTCTTAAATCACTCTATCTATTAAAAAAAGCCGCATCAAAATCCGTTGCGTAGTTTTAAAGATTTAAGCATACATAGGGATATAGGGACAGAGAAAGCGACTTTGTTTTTTACTATGTAGTGATTATAAGACGAGGCCAAGTGAGACGATATTAGGGGTGATAATTTTGTGTAGAGCTTGGAATGCCACCAGCAGCTATTTCAGCTGCGATATGTGTTCATTTCAATTGTAGTCACATGCTATTAGGCATTGAGAAAGTTAAGAATACCATAGAAAATACGCTTTATTCCTTTGAATTAAGGTTTTTCTACTAAGCCAATTGTATGATGATGCAGATGTCAATAGTTCAGTGTTAGAACAGCGAGTCGGTGTCAAAGAATTACGTAGTAAAGCCAGTCCATACGAAGTATAACACATGCTTAAATCCATCTAGACAGATTCTGATCATCATATAATGTAGTATTCATCTAGTAACCATAAACAGAATTGAGGGATGTGTAAAAGTATAAAAAAGAAAATATAGATTTAAGAAATTTTCATCCGACAGCTAGAAAAGGAAGTATTAAGAAAGTGTGCCGTCACTAATGAGGCTGGCTTATTTAGTACAATGCCACTGTACGGTTGACTTGACCGGGTGAAAGGTGCAAGTACGAGTACTGGTTCAAACGTAGCATTCATTATGCGACAAACTACTATTTGTTATCGATGTTTTTCATACTCTTCAAACTGCAAAATGACAATCGAGTTACTTCTAGATTTATTTGTCTATGTCCCATCTGTAACTTACAACCTTTTTGCAAATAATTTCAAATTTGGAAATTTACTTTTATTGGTTGTATTTTTTAGTTAACGAGCATTAAAAAAAGGTTTTCAGTATTATTGAAAGTCCTTTATTTATAAATTAAATAGACAATGTTTTGTTCTAATGAGTTATTTGTTTAATATCAATTCTTTGCCCTCAACATAGCAACAAAAAATAAATAAACCATCCAGTGTTGCGGTTGTAAAAAAATTATCGTTCAGTAATACCGAGTTTATTTACATGCTAAACAAGTAAGTAGGTGGATAGGTACTTGACCGGACGTTACCTAAGTTAAACCACATGTGTAACTTACCTTGTGCAACAAATGTACAAAAAGTAATGACACACATCTTAGGTAAGAACTAGGTGAACTAGTATCAAATTGGAAAATATATTCAGTATTACATTACCTAGAGGTACCTAATTATAGCGTTGGAGTGTCTATGTAATGTCTACCTTATTTATATTGATTGAAGTTTCGATATCAAATATTTTTTTTTATTTTTTGACTGGACATAATTAAGAGCTTGATCAAGTCCAAGGACGGGAGGATCTTTTTGTTGTATTGCCGCAAAATGTTCAAAAAAGGGAAGTTTTATACCGTAAATTTACATTTGTTGCAGGGAAAAAAGTTTTCGTTATCAACAACCATAATTATGTCGTAGGATAATCTCATGAGTTCAAAAATACCGTTTTGACCAAGTGCCTAATTCGAATTCAAAATCAGAATACCAACACGGGATTTAGTTCACGATACTAAAGCTCTGGAAGATCTGGACAGGTGCAAAATATTCTATTTATTCGAATGGTTTTCACAATGCAATACAGTCGCACCATTTTTAGTTGTCTCGTATCCAGTAGTGCTGTTACGTAGGAATATTGATGCTTTCATTGTTACACACTTATTTTATGAAATATTTATTAAAGTAACCAAAATTGTATTATGTCACGCTGGAAAGTAAATCAAATATCTTAAAGTACTAAGAGACAAACTAGAGTCTATAGAAGAGACTGACGGATCACGAATTTATTACGTGCTTATCAAAAATTACTCGTAAATATTTTTAATGGAAAGTTCAAATCAGAATCTCAATATCAACTTACCGGGTCAATGAACTTACATTTTGCAGTTACATAAACATGAAATTGAAAAATCGGATCAATATTTATCACTGGCACCGCGCCGCGACGCGACGTACCGACAGACGTACAAAACAAAGATAAAATCGACCAACTGTCGCAATTTCAGTGTGTCAGTGAAAGTACTGATAAACGTCAAGTATTACACCCAAAGCCCGTATAGTCAGCCAAGCTATACAGCCGGTTGGGTAACCTGTTAATAAAGCTTGTTTATAGTATTATAACTTAATTAAGATTAAGGTTGGTATACATGATGTATCGTGAAGGGCAAAGACATGTTTTTCTTCTCAACAATCGGGCCAATTGTAAAAGCACTTTTGTTTGTTTCACGTTTATTTACGCACGAAAATAACCAATGGGGAATAATAGTATACTATAATAATGTACCTAGTATAATAAAATGGTAAGATCAAATTGAAATCAAAACAACAATTGCTGCAATTACAACAACAATTATTAAATGGTAATTCTACTATTCATTATTCTTTTGTTTTGGTTATTCCTTGTTTTTAATCGACTTCAAAGGAGGAGGTTCTCAATTCGACTGTAGGTATTTTATTTTATCAAAGTTATAGTTTATAAAGCTTTAGTTTCATAAAAAACGTCTTCTAATCAGAATCACCACTCAGTAAAAAAAGACACAATATCCCAGAACCACTTATTAATTAATTCGTCTCCTATCACCAACTCAATCTGGTGGTAGCAACCGGAGCAGGAAGCTGACCGTGCGATTAGTGTTCACCATCCGTGAAGGTCACAAACAAACGCTTCCCTGACCACGTGCGTTGACACGAGTCCGTGACCGATACCACACATGGTCACTATGAATACATAGGTATAGTGTGGACAACATAACATGCTATCATGAAAATTATACGTACAAATGATAATTGAAAATGGCTCTGTGTAATTTTCATCCAAGGTGTGATATCCCCTTCGCTTTAAATTATACTACAGTCACAAAAATTAAACATGGATGCCAATACATATGTTGAATATCCTAAGAATAACTATATAAATAACTAGCTGACCCGGCAAACGTTGTTTTGCCATATTTACTTTATTATAAACAATACTTGAAAATTTATCGTACTAAGTGTATATATTCCGATTGAATCGACTGTGAAATGTGCACTAAGTAATGATAAATTAATTACCTTATCAATATAATTCCGACCCATGCCTCTGTTTTAAACGATATTGTCAACACCATAAGGTTACATTATAAGAGTTTATATGGTCGTTATGTTTTTTTAAATATTCTATTTTTCCGTCCAACTTTCTTAATATTTTCTTTCATAAGAACCTTCTCCTGACAATAACAAATACATAAAAAAAAGAATTAGTAAAATCGCTCCAACCGCCCATGCGTGATGCCGTGACCAAGAAAAATAAGGATTCATTTTTATGAATATAGATAGATATATAGATAGGTCTATGTCCAGCAGTGGACGGAGATAGGCTGATGATGATGATGATGATGATGATGATATAGATAGATAAGTTGACTTGGTGGTGAGCGACCTTACTCTCAAGTCGCAGGTAGCGGGTTCGATTCCCACCCAGGATAAACATTTAAGTGCATGAACATGAATTTGTTCTGTGTCTGGGTGTAAATGTGTATTTTAGTACCTATGTATTTACAAAAAAAATAGTTTATGTAATATATCAGTGATCTGATTTCCATAGTACAAGCTCTGCTTAGTTTGGAATCAGATAGCCGTGTGTAAAGAAAATCCCAGGGTATTTATTTCTTAATTAGTTTAACCTGTTTAAAGATTAAATTATTTAAACCAAATTTTACATATCATAGGACCACACGCAAATGTTTATTTAATTTCAATAAAACGCCACATTTGGAAAGGCATTCAATTTCACAAGGTTCACCGACATGGCCCAAACATATGGCGAACCTTTGACAAACTATTTAAAACAATGGCACCACCCCAGACTTCTTAGAATAACAAGGAATGACCTTTGTAAATATAAAACTCATTAATCATCTGGGCCCTCGTAACGATTTGTCAGTATCGTGTTACCGAAGTGATAAATTCCGTGAAGATTGTAATTTAGGTATAATTATAAGAGAACACTCTTCGTCCAACATATAATCACACCTTTCACATAATCGCTATAATTTCCAACTTTTACACACTCCGACAAAATTGAGAAGCATATTAAAAAATGCAATCATCATATTAAGGATAATTCTCGTAAACTCGTAATTTCTATGATATTTTCCATAATTCAGAGTTCAACAACATGATTCAATTTTGCAGTCCGGCAATTTCGCGTTGACCGCTTTGTTCTCAATTCCTTGATTCAGCGTTTCCTCTTCTCATGAATAAAAAACTGAGGAAATTGAATGTTTTATTAAGATTCACCGTTCAGCGTTATATGACATTCTTATTTATTCGGGTCATCTAGTTCATTCGTTTATTTTACTGTTGTTTCGGTTCTATTGTATTTATCTAAATTAAGACGCACTATGAGTTATATAGTCAAATCAATTTGGAACTTATGATATCATTACATAAGTATGCTTTTCCTATAATCCTTTACCTACAACTCATCTCTTTTCCCTATCTTTATTCTCCTACAGTTTCATTATATAGGTACTTTTACATACATCCCTCATCTAGTCACATAGCTTTTATCTCTTTTCATGATATTATGATATGAGCTACTTTAAACTTCACCAAGATTCTGCATTAATTTTACTAGTAACCCGCCCAAGCTTTGTCCGAAAGGAATACAAGAAATTTATAATATAGGTACAATTTTGGAAGACAGTATCTTTATGATGATCAAAACGGCATCGAAATCTATTGCATAATTTAAAAGAAGTTAGCAGACAGAGAGTTAAAGTGACTGTTTTTTTTTATAAATATCCTAGGACATTCTTTTACACACGGCCATCTGATCCCAAACTAAGCAGAGCTTGTACTATGGAAATTAGATAACTGATATACTACATATACTATTTTTTTTTCTAAATACATACTTATATAGATATATACACCCACACACAGAACAAACAGACACGTTCATGCACACAAATGTATGTCCATGGTGGGAATCGAACCCGCGACCTTAGGTTTGGCAGTCAGAGCCACTAACCACCAAGCCAACTGGCCTGTCAATTATTATACCTACTATAAAGATTCATATTTGTTCAGGAACAGTGTACACTTGTAAACTCGCGAATAGCAAATGAAGTTTACTTTACCTGATTACGATCTGTTCGAATTGATGTTTGGGATCCAAACATCAATTCGAACACGGTGTGTGAGTGTTGTGTAAATATTTTCAACCGTGTACAGTTACATCCCAGCGTGTTTGTCGGTCGCCAACCGGTGGTGATTGCTATTATGCTTGCCACTTTATTTTCTAAACTGTAATTAAAGCTTTTGTTGAACCAGTCCCCCCATTCAGCTACTTCAAATTTTGTCGGCGAGCTAGCGCAATGAGGCCTTGGGGAGCTTACCTCTCGCGCAATTGCGTAGTTAACGAAAGAGACAGAACATAAAAGCCGCGACGAAACAACATTGAGCTAGTGTCATTTCCCCTACAGAATCGAAGCCCAGCTCAAAGTAACAGGTATTTGTCACAATAGATCTTTGTTTGAATGCTACAATTAACTTCAGCCGGAAGAAACTCAGTCGTATTTATTTTGCTATAACAGTTTTTGGAGTCGATTTCTTTACAGAAAGTGGCTTTATTCTTTTCTTAATTTCTATATTAAATAAAACTGAATTCTGTTTAAATAGAACTATGATTACATCCTAACGTGATTCTTGAATTGTCGACATCATACGCGGAGCGTCGTGAGATATTGGGTTCAAATAAGCATGAAATGAATGGGTGTATATTATTCATGTCATCAATGATATATCCATTGCGTATGGTAGCGGGGCGACGACTACTTCCAACCGTTGGGATGGGCCTCTAGGGTATCGTAAGAGGCAATTTAGTAAACCAGTGACTATTATTCTGTGCATAGAGGTCAACAAAAGCATTCAAGCGAGGGCAGGTGGCCAGCCGAAAAATCTCTGTCTAAACTTCACGTGACTGAACTCCTATACTATTTGAACCAATTTTGATGCTTTTTGGTGTGTTTAAGTGGATCCTTGGATCACCTGGATGATTTTGATTTACAATTGGAACCTGTAGGTGGCGCGGCGACCCAGTACCAGGTTTTTTTTCCTACCATAGGTGGCGCTGTAGCTAAGTTACTTTTAACTCAAACCGATACCATTTACCATCCGATTACTCAGAACGTCTGCTGAACTTATCTCTTGTAATATGTTTTACCAAATAAGCAAAAGATACGTACTTATTGTCGACCTTAATGTTAGGGAATCAGGCAGGCCGATAACAATGTTAATTTTGAAAAAGGCTACATCCTTAACAACTAACCTCCATGCAGGCTCGCCAAACAAGCAAAAGGCCCATCAAGCCCTGGGTCATCGCACCCGTGGGCTGACAATGAGACACTAATTGTATTCAGCATTATCATGTGCTAAGCAGACTCGTGGGCAGATGTGGCGAGATCTACAAGTATGGAAGGCAAAATTATTAATTAATCATGTTTTGTTTTTACGGTTTGTTTTGTGCTCTGAGATGTCTTATGATCATGGTGACTTATGTTGTATGCGAGGTATACAGTTTTATCATTTACTAGCTGTCCTCTGCAGTTTTGCCTCGTTCCCGAGGGATTAAACTTTTTCCCGGGATAAAATGTAGCCTATATGTTATTCCAGGATACCAGGAGTCAAGTTTTATACATATCCGTTTCCATAGCTTTTGCGTGAAAGAGTAACAGACATACTTACATACAAATCTTTTATCTTTATAATATTAGTATAGATTTATGTCATTTTACGTTATAATTGATTGCAGGAGAAGCATATATACTAACTGAATCTTATTGTAACTTATTTTAAAATTATAATAATGTAATTATTTATATTTGACTGCCAATTCTATTTATATTTTAAATATGAAAGTTTATGAGGATGGATGGAAAGATGGGTGTACCTACTCTAAACGCTATGATGGCCGTTTTGACGTTTAACCATGACAAAGAAAAATAACCTTTATTCCTTCAGACGTAAGGTGCATCTATTGATCCAACAGTTAAATGTATGATGATGGAAATCAACCTTATTCTAAAGCAATACAGTTTCTTTTCCTATGACAATCTGAAACGTTAAAACTGCCATCATAGCGTGCCGGTACTAAACGGATTTACATAAAACTTAGCATGGAGATAGTTTATATCCTGGATTAACACATCGGATATACTCTTTTTTCACGGAAAATCTCATATCCTTCGGGAATGCGGGTGAAACCGCGGGGGACAGCTAATTAAAATTATATTACATTCAAATCTTTTTGTAACCTTGATCTTTTATAAGTAGATGTAAAGGTACCTCATTCTGTTAGATATATTATGCTAGAGATAGTGTAAGCAAACCCACAGAACAATTACTAGTCAAAACTGTAACAGATGGATGTGGTGAAGACAGGTTTTACTCTGCTATTACCAAGGTCGCCGAAAAGTAAAAAAACACCACATGTTCTTTATCAGAGTTGATATTTACTTGGTTACAATGCTCAGTACAAATATCTTCGGCAAAATGTGGCATTTTGTATGATTTTCATTCAAAAATATGTCCGCATAGATATATTATTTATTAAACGATATATCTTTTCATCGTTCACATTGGTTACCAGCTGCCAATTCATACATCCTGTGCTTATGTAAAGGGGGAACAAATAAATTGATGTGAAATCTAGAGCACTACAATCTCAGGCAGATTAGTATCTAGTGGTGAAACAGGGTTGCCAATGTTGCCATAAAATTTTATACCAATCTGTGTTTAATTTGTACCAATACAGAATATGATACACACAACAAAAAAAGTTTGCGTTCACTCGATATAACTGAACTTTTTTGAATTTTATCATAAAGCCTTTTTTTAATTTAAAATTAGAAAATAGTATTCATTTATTTTGTAGCTCAAGTGGTACATTTTGAAACAAGAATTTTGATTAAAAAGCTTTTTTTAAATAAATTTTATCAAAACCATAAAATATCTTTAAAAAATTATGTAAATTTGAATAAAGAAAGCTTCAAATTCAATTACTGTAACCTTTCTCGAGTTTACGTAATGTTATATCTTCTCAAAAATCATTACGTATCTTGTGACCCGATTTTAATTTATTCACATTTTTTGCATATATCTTGTGGCTAATTATATTACATCTCGCAATAATTTAATTAATTCATTAACCTTCGAGCGAATTATCAGTCAATGATTGATCGTTGTCCACTAATGTTTTTTTTTTAAACTGATTAATGATTACTATGCCATAAAGTTTCATATCTCGTATTAACTAACTCACATGCCTCATTAGGTAATGGTTCAATGCCTTTTTTTCTAAATGTTATTAATGTGTAACGTTATAATTATTGTAAGCATGTATTCAAAAGAGGCGTGCAACTTGTTTATTGATCAAATAGTCTCATGTCGATCACCATTACCACCAGGTGGACCGCCAGCCAGTACGTCGACCTCATAGGCTTAAAAAAAATTACGACATTATTTCTTTTCAATGTTTCTTTTTATTTATAAAATGCTTCATGTTTCTTAAAATTTCGTTCAAATCAAAATTATAAAAACACGCATCTGGTGACAACACACAAAAACACAGTCGTAATGTTATTTTTGATAAAGGAAAAAGTAAATAACTTTAGCCTAACAATAGCTATATTGTCCTACGATTTATTCAGTAGGTATAGACACAGAACAGTAATGTTTGAACTAGCCACAGTCAAGTCTAGATCCTATTTGATCCGCGCCAGTCAGTCTGGCAGCCATCCAGCATATAACACGCTGTATATTGCGCCAAGTTTGCCTAGTCTGAGTGCAGGTCGTTGAACCCATATGCTATTACAATTTGGCTACGTTTTACTTTGTTTGAGGTTTTCATTTAGTTGATTGCAGGTTTTAATTATACCTTTTTGTTAATCCTTAGGTTAGGTTTACATCTGTGGTTTTGGCATAGAGTATTAGTATACAATAACGGTTTTTTTTAAATTCATTGGCATTAGTATTTTAACTACTAAAATGTTCTTGTGTTACAAAATCCTCGTAACATAATTTAGTTTTAATAGAACTAATCTATAAATAGTTTTTCATGGTTACATTAATTTTTAGAATTTATAAAATATTATTCGACTAAAATTATAAATTATTAACATTAAATATACATTGATATTATAGCAAATAAACAACACTACGGCTATTAAAAAACACAGGTACCTCACTTTCCATTCATTGATAATAATAATGCAAAGTGAAATAATAGTAATTATTTATCAATTACATTGAAAGCTTTTATGATAATAATATTTGTGAGTGAATGGAAATGTCAATGACACGGCACTTCATGACATTGGCGGCAACTTTATGCAATCGCTCTTAATAACTAAATGGAAAGGTGCAAGGGAAATTGAACATTATCGAAATGAGATAATGTACAGTTTTCTTAAATGCAGCTACATGTTTTTTTTATTTCAGATATTGGATAGTAGATAACTAGTGATAGCTGTCGCGATAAAAGAAGAGGTGGTTACACGCAGAATAACGATAACTTACTTCTTCTGACTAATCACTACTCACTACATAGTATAAAACAAAGTCGCTTTCTCTGTCCCTATATCCCTATGTACGCTTAAATCTTTAAAACTAGCAACGGATTTTGTATAGATAGAGTGATTGAAGAGGAAGGTTTTTACATGTGACATCCCACGGGAACGCGGGTAAAGCCGCGGGGGACAGCTAGTAATATTATAAATGCGAAAGTTTGTATGGATGTAGTTATTTGTTACTCTATCACGCAAAAAATACCCACCGTACATGAAATGTGGCCTGTAGACTGTTTAAAACCTGGATTAACACATAGATTCCTTTGAGTAGTAGAGCTCTTAGTGCAGAGTTCGTCCGGGGAAGTACTACCAACATGAGACTTAACAACTTCACGTTTCAGGGTAGACAACGCATTGGCGATGTTGCAAATGTTCAATGGCGGCGGTGAGCACTTACCATCAGGTGGACCGTGGTATAAAAAAAAATTATTATTGTATTAAAATATTTGAACTTAGAAGCAACAGAGGATACGTTTTGAACGCGGGTGAAACTGGGGGGGACGGCTAGTAATTCAAGATGCAGGGATTTTCTTCTTCACGACTATTTCCCGAATTAAGCAGAGCTTGTGCGTATCTGTGTGTGTGTATACCTATTTGTGTTTGATAACACTTAGCTTTGAACAGCTGAAGGATTTTCATTTTCATAAAATATGGAAGGTTTATGATATAACCTACTTTAGGTAATGGAAATAGGGTACTTTTCAGAAGCACAGGTGACAACGTGAGCCAGAAGCTATAACAACATATCTTTCTAAATAAATAAACAATACACGTAATATATACTAGAAGTCCCCGGGGTTTCTCGTCCCCCAGCGATTAGAATTTTCCGGCATAAAAAGTATCCTATATGTTATTCCAGGGCATACTCTATCCATATGCAAATTTTAATCCAAATCCGACCAGTACTTTTGGCGTGAAAGAGACATACTTGCTATTCGTATAAACTCCCATACTTTTGCTTTTATACCATAATATTAGTAGGAAAGGATATAGTAACAGGCAAATGTTCGTCCAGGGTGGGAATCTACTACGACCTAAAGGGTAGTAGTCAATCTATCTATCCACTTAAACAACCGGTCAATTAATGAACAGAAGAACTGGGTCATTCAGTAAGCAAAAATGACACTAGCTCGAGGATGTTTCCTCGCGGTCTCTTTGCTCTGTCTCTTTCAGTATCTACGCAATCACATGAGAGGTACGCGGAGGCCTCGTTGCACAGGCCGATGTAGTTTGTAGCTGAATAATAGGCAGGTAATTAGTGTTGTAATACCAACTATGATCGATATACAAAAGCCACGTGTTGATATTCCGATGACTCGTTAAGAGAGGATGTGTCAATCAGGTGTCATTGATACTGAATTTATCTGATACAGGTATCGTACAGGTATATAGATTACTTATCGATGCACTTTGTGAAAAAAAACACAATCCTTCACATGTTTTAACTTATGAATATTTTTAATATGAATTCTTTAATTGTTGCTAAAACTTCGTTGACATTTTTAGTACTTAGTTTGAAATTATACGTACCTACATGCCTACCTAATGGTCATTAGCATCGATGTAGGTCCACAAAGGCTGTATAGTACCTAAGCAATATATATCTCGAGTAGTAGAGCTCTTAGTGCAGAGTTCGTCCGGGGAAGTACTACCACCTTACCCATTTTTGCGGTGAAGCAGTAGTGCACTTGTGTTACTGTGTTTCGGTTAGAAAGGTAAGGGGGCCGGTGAAATTACAGGCACATGAGACTTAACAACTTCACGTCTCAGGGTCGACAACGCATTGGCGATGCTAGTGTTGCAAATGTCCATAGGCGGCGGTGACCACTTACCATCAGGTGGACCGTCCGCTTGTTTGTCGGCCCATGTGGTATAAAAATATATATATATATATATATATTTTTTTTTTTTTTTGACGGGCCAGTTGGCTTGGTGGTTAGAGAGCCTGAGTGCCAAACCGAAGGTCGCGGGTTCGATTCCCACCCAGGACAAACATTTGTGTGCATGAACATGTCTGTTTGTTCTGTGTGTGGGTGTAAATATATGTATAAGTTTGTAAAAAGTAGTATTTTTTTTTTTTTTTTTATGCCACTTAGGCCGACAAACAAGCAGACGGTCCACCTGATGGTAAGTGGTCACCGCCGCCTATGAACATTTGCAACACTAGGAGCATCGCCAATGCGTTGTCGACCCTGAGACGTGAAGTTGTTAAGTCTCATGTGCCTGTAATTTCACCGGCCCCCTTACCTTTCTAACCGAAACACAGTAATACAATTGCATTACTGCTTCACGGCGGAAATGGGTAAGGTGGTAGTACTTCCCCGGACGAACTCTGCACTAAGAGCTCTACTACTACTAAAAATATATACCTATGTAGTATATCAGTTACCTGGTAGCCATACTACAAGCAGTACACTCTGCTTAACTTGGGATCAGGTAACCATGTGTGAAGAATGTCTTGGGATATTTATTTATTTATATACGACTATAGTAGATGTAAAGCTATATACTCCATCTGAATTCCATGCCACAAGTTACTCCTTGGCCGTTATAATGTTCTATATGTGGAATTGCAGTAAGTGTTACACAAAAGTATTGTAGTTATAAGTTGTCGAGTCATAGGTTTGAATAAGTATTTCTTTTTTTATGCCAGAAAGTTGGCGAGCATGCAGACGGTCCAAAATCTATGGACATTTCTTTCACACACGGCCATCTGATTCCAAATTAAGCAATGCTTATGCGATGGTAATCAAATAACTGATTAGCTACATATACTATTAAAATATATACTTATCTACCAAGTCACAAAATAAACAGACATGTTCATTATCTCAAATGGTTTGTCCTTGTTGGGAATCGTACTGACGACCTGTGACTTGGGTGTCAACTGGCCGAAATTGCAATACGTAAGGGAATTGCCAATATGTTGCTGACCAAATACTGTCTACATATTTTTAGGACTGGAGGGATAAACACAAGACAATTTAAAAAGTAAATGGTTTGACGAAAAAGTTTTAAATAATTACCGTATAAAGAATCACATACTCCTTGGTTGTAAATTAAAAAAAAAGATGCTTAGTCAGTTTACAGCCAGTTTGAAAAGCTTAGACGGCCTATATTTACGGTACGTATGCAGACAACGTACTCTACTACGGGTCGAACCTACAAACTTTGCCATGGCATACGTTGTCCTTACCACTGAGGTACTCACAAAACCTACCCTCCGAAATGCAAAATAGATTAGCTAACTTTTTCAGTGTAGGTAGTCTTTGTGACTATCTCTACTAATATTATAAAAGTAAATGTAAGTTTGTTTGTTACGCTTTCTCGCGAAAACTACTTAACCGATCATCATAAAACTTTGTACAAATATTCTTGCAGGTATTACAAGTAATATAGGACACTTTTTGTGCCAGGAAAATGTTACATCCCTCGGGAACGCGGGTGAATCAGCGGGGTACAGCTAGTTAAAAAATAAGTCATATTCATCAACAGTTTAATGGCTATACTATTTCAAGTGAGTCACCGGTCGTTTATTTAATTAAATTAAAAGTAAAACAAAGGAGATAACTATCAGCGTGTTTTGCGAGCTTCGGCACTGGCCATTTAGATGTAATGATTCAACATAACTACCATTAAGTTAAAAAAACTAATTACCCTTTAACTACCGTGTAATAAGACCTATTATCCAACTGTACACACTGCATGGGGCTATTTATCACTTCCTAATGCGAAACAAAGAATTCGATGAGATTTAAAACTTTTTATACTGCATCATGACATTAAAGCAGATTGCTTGCATCCTTATGAGATTTTGATCAAGGGTTTATTCTTGCCATTATGATACGTTCAAGTTCGAAGCTTGAGAAAACAATAAAATCTCTACATCTAGACAGTAGACGCACGGTAGTGTGTCAGCAAAGTTCGGAAAATAAATTAACTACGAACCGGCAATTTATAAGTTATACCATTACATCAATTTAAAGCTAATTTCCATGCCCAATTACTAAAAAAAATCCATTGAGTGTAACAACTTTTCATTGAAATATACTTTAAACATGGTACATGCATTATTACGATTACGATACGTTCAATTAGAACCTTGACAAAATATTATAGCCTCACTCAGACAGTAGACGTACGTAGCTACGCACTACCAGTTGATATTACACCATCCATTTCAAGCTATACCCAATAATTCGAAAAAAACTAATTTTCCATTAAGTAAATTGAAGAATGTTGTACACGAATTTTTACCGAACTTGGCCCCTTTTTCACATTTATGTTTTTAATATGAATAAATTATGTCTTAAATACTGTTTAAATGTTCACATAAATTACGTTACAGTATCGACAATGTCAGAGAGGTGATCTATTTATATACCTGTGACTACGCATAGTTTTTTTAGTTACATAATTTTATATATTTGTTTTATACCACATGGTTCGAATATAAGCAGACGGTCCACCTGATGGTAAATGGTCATTTACAGCACCAATAATTGACCATAATTCATAACTTTCTTCGCCTGGACTTATATTGATTAATTAAAATAAATAAACAATTAGAATATATTATTATGCTAATTAAATCTTACACCACATCGTAACATTGATTCGATTAAATTATAAAAACGTATTAATTGAAGATAGTAATTACAAATGATCGTGTATAAATATTATTGCCACATCAATGTAAAGAACTCGCACGATATCCATTGAATACAAATCGAATAAATTCAGTATAATAAACACACAGTACAATAAATACCATATCGGATATTATATGATCACGTAAACGTGTGGGTCGCTCATGAATGGACTGAGAATGCTAAAATCTAGGTTACAGTATACGATATCACAGTAAACTAACATAAGCAAATGTTTTAATTTATTTTTGTGACAGGACATCTGTCACAAAAGGGTGTTAGACAACTAACGGGTGTCGTATTCATTCAAAATTGAAACGGTCTAAGGGGCACCCGATGAAATTACAGGCACATGCGACTTAACAGCATCACGTCTCATGGACGACAACGCATAGACGATTGTAAAGGTCCCCGGTGTTGTAAAGGACCGTCGGCTTGACGGTCGGCCCATGTGGCGTAAAAAAAATTGTTGCTGTATTCTATTAATCGAAGTACTTATCCTTGTTATCGATGCATCTTTGCTAGCGCAATGGCAATGTATCAATGTCTTTCTTGTAAACGTCAACTCCATGGAAGGAAATTGACTCTTTAAAGACATTTTTTACTGCCATTCGAATATAGCAGTTGTCCAAATTCTAAAAGAAGTAAATGTCTGTTGGCGCAAGGTCTGGTGAATACAGTGGATGATGGAGCGCTTCCAACCCAAATTCTTGTAGCTTGGAGAACATCTGTTGTACAGGCTTCTAGAACATTGTGTTCAGTTCTTCACAGTAAACATCGTAATTAATGCTCGTAATGTATGTACATCAGTATAAAACGGCAAATTCATAGATAATGTACCTAACCTATTATTTTATTGTTTCCCCTAAAATAAAATTTCAAAGTTAGAACCCACTTCGCCCACTGTATTTTCACTGTACTTGTGGTAAAAGTATAGTGAAACACTTCCATGAAACACCAGATATGCACGATCGCGTACATTTATTTTCTCTGTATATATTCTATGGCTTATTTCCGAACATTCTTACTGTCACCAGAGATAAATGATCACAATCTACTCACAAACAGTTCATTGCTGAAAATCATGCTTTATGAAAGTTTTAATAACATATAAAAGGCTATGAAAGTAGATCGATTAAAGTAAAAACAGAACCGACAGACATGTTCGTGCACACAATTTTTTTTCCTGAGTGGGAATCGAACCCACGACCTGCGGCGTGGTAGGTGGGTCTATCCACCAAGCCAATGGCTGCCACTGGCCCGTCTCTTAGTTTCCTCATTATTGTTTATTTTCTGTATTTACATCCCTTTGCCATATGCACACAAGTCAACCCAGCCACCTGCGTGCGTTGTGGTAAATAGTCCTCGCTGGGTACTTGCCTACTATACAGTAGGCTACTATATAACTAATACTAGTTATTAGTAGGATACTGTGTCAACCGCAACCCAATCAAGTGGTGGACGTATTAATTAGCTCGCTACAGTCCCTAAGGGTCATTATTTTCACTTCATTGCGTTCGTTTCTATCTTCTTTGATGGTAATATTCATCAATATAATACTATACTATGTATATAAAATACACACACACACACACATACACACACACACTATCGCCTTTGATCATGTATCACATAACCTGGTTGCTTTGTTATAAAAAAAGTCTGTTTGTACTTAGTTGTTCCTTTGACAAATTATTTATTTAATTAATAAATACATTAAAAGAAAATACAAAACAGTATTTACGCAAGTCCTTTTTGACATTCAAAAATATCATAGAAAAATGAACCCTAACCCATTAAGATAAGGTCCATCATAATCGTTGGATTAATAAGCAAATCTTATTTCTATTTTTATCTAGAAGGACTAGGAACAGAACACAGGACGTCTGAACAAATAGTAAGTATTGTGATCAGTTACTTTCTATATAGGTAATTAGGTAATAAATGTATTGTATTAATCATGTTCTATATATTTATCTATTGTGTTTCAATTATTTTATTTCTCTTTCCTCCTCTAGGTATCCCGTGTATCTTCTATGTGATGAACAAAGAAATCAAATAATGCTTTTATGTAAGTCTGTTTTTGCATACTATTCTTTCTATTTATTAACATTTTACCGTTTATTTACTATCTATCAACATTTCAGAAAAACTAAACCAACCCTAAAAGAGCTCCATCTTCGGCCTCATCTTCACTTATCAGGTGAGATTGAGGTCAATCGCAATCCCATCATAAGCAAAAATCTTTAAAAAAAATATTCAACTTTCTTCCTCCATCTTTTATTTTTTCTCAGATCCCTAATATTGACATAAATCATCATATAATCATCGATAATATAATCGATAACGTCACAATCACACTCAATCATTGGACCTGCATCTATCTACGGAGCCAACAATGCTACACTTTCCATGAAAACCAAAGTGCGTACGTGATTACGTCTAAGCATTGATGCGCACGCGCCGTTAACTGGACTAACAAACGCTGGAAAGTAAAGGAATTTTGTAAACAAAACATGAGGATAAAACAATACCGTATTGGGTCAAATTATGTCACTTTTTCCTTTATGATTCACTTGTAGAGCTGAAGAATCATTTTGAGGTCTTTTGTTTTAGATTTGTGTTAGTCAACGGTTGTGTACAGGAGAAACTTAGGGAATAAACCTATCACCTACATTACATAACAGTGATATTCCCTTATGTAGCGGCTCGATACGACGGTCCATTTGATGTTTATTTGCTCATGAACTCTTATTGAATACCACGTCCTCCGGCAGATAATTCTGCAGAGGCTTCCTAGTCCATATCATTGTAGAAGTAAATTAAAGACACTTATTGGAAAAATAAAGTTTCGTAAAAATTTACAACAGCGTTTGAAGGGATAATTTCTGTACTTCATTGGAGTGGAGCAAACAAATCATAATTATAAATAATAGTTGATATTTTAATTAATCGGGTAGGTACTGACCAAAGTAGGTTCAGCTTTTAAGGTTTATTGATACATAATAAAAATACAGAAATATTGGTTACCCCTTCAATAAAGCAATTAAACTAATTAAAGTAATTAAAGAGAAGTCGTAATAACGAACAATCTTTATTAGGAAATTGGAACCAACTTCAAAAAAAAGAAAGAAGGAAATATAACATGGACAACCATTTGAAAAAAGAATATATGAAATAAATAAAAAAATATTGGTGCAGACGTTTGTTATCATTTTAATTTTAAATTGTTACCAATACCTTTGAGTAAACAAATATGTTTTTAAAAAATAAACAAACGTCCTTCGCAAACATTGGTAGACTTCCAAAAAGCATTCGATAATACGGCGCCAAGATACTTAGCGGTACAAATATTTTTATCTATCACTTAGACAAAATTTATCTTTTGTTTATTTTCGCTTGTAAATGTCTCCGAGCGAAATATTTCTAAGGAAGAAACATTAAATGGCTTTCGACAATAGTTGTTCAATAACTATAAAGTGCATGGAACTAAAGGCATGTTAGGATTTAATTACCTTCCCTATACGATCCTTACACGCTCCTGTGGAGATTCCATCTTGAATTATGGTACAGTCTGGCGGAAAAGTGATTTGATTTGAATATATTTTTTTACAATTTTTTTCATGCCATGTAGTCTGACGGACTGGCAAACGGTCCACCTAATAGTAAATAGTCACCGCTGCATATGTACATTTGCACCACTAGGGGCATTGGCAATGCGTTGTCGACCCTGAGACATCTCATATACCTGTAATTTTACCGACCCCCTTTCCTTAAACCGAAACACT
This sequence comes from Habrosyne pyritoides, assembly GCA_907165245.1. Taxonomy (NCBI): domain Eukaryota; kingdom Metazoa; phylum Arthropoda; class Insecta; order Lepidoptera; family Drepanidae; genus Habrosyne; species Habrosyne pyritoides. The sequence continues at coordinate 4,154,928 of OU015600.1, read as the reverse complement.
GTAATAGGATTACATAGAATACCTAGTATTTATATAAAACATTATTTCAAAGTAACATTTTCTTACATTTAACAATCCTTTGAAAACATATATTTTATTTGATACCTTTTATCTCAGGAAAGCCGATGAAACTGGACATAACCGGATACAGCTAGTATTCTTATAAAATGAAGAATGAGACGTTACTGCCCACCCAGTAGCTAAAATACTTAGTAAAACCCATAGTAAGGAAGCTCACATTCAACTCAGTATGAATTTAGCGTAATACGATTATTCTATAATTTTCAGAAGCGTCAATTCATTCCTGCATTTATTCGCTTGTCACGGATCAACAAAGGACATACGGCTGCACTGGACGCATAACAATCATTGATTTTATTATCGATTACTGACCAATACGTGTTATTGGAATCTCGTTGATAATTCTATTGCAATATGTTAGTGAATGCGAATTGTTTGCATCGTATCATATTGTGGAGCTAAATTATAATCTATACACAGTAAGGCACTGTGTGGAATTGTTTTAGTTTAGAACCAGCTTTTCGTGCCGCGGTTTCACTCGTGTTCTCGAGATTAAAACATAGATTATATCTGTTGTAGAATAATGTACCTTTCAAATGGTGAAATAATTTTTCAAATAGGTGCCGTGGTTCTGGAGATCACAAACTCGCAAAATAGCTCTCTCTTTGTAATATAAATAAAGTTCGCTGTATTTGAGGTTACAAAAAGTCCGTGTAAGGGTGTAAAAGCCATCAGAGGCTAACCCTTTCGTCCCTTCCCAAAAAAAAATTGAGGTTACACGATCCTTTTGACACTGGAAGTATACCTACTTATTTCCTCTCAAACTCTTTAATAACCTACCAAATAAAATATGTACTACATCTATGGGTATTTAAAAAAAAAGGTTGCTTTAATGTAGCCTCTTTAATGCCATACTTTTTGTAATTTTTTTTTTCATTCCATGCTATTTTAGTTACTATGACATTGTTTATAACATTTTATTTATACCTTATCTGTGACTGTATTAGGTACTGAGTTATAAAGTATTATACGTACCTAATAACTACAGTAACAGATTAGAGCAACAACATTTTATTTATGGTTTGACTTCAGTTTATGTTTAAAGTTATGATAACTGAAATTGTTGTTGCATTATATTGTATTGTAGGTACCCTGTTAAAGTTATTAAGTAGTAGAACTCTTAGCGCAGAGTTCGTCCGGGGAAGTACTACCACCTTACCCAATCCTGCCGTGAAGCAGTAGTACACTTGTATGACTGTGTTCGGTTAGAACCTTTCTAAGGGGGCCGGTGAAATTACAGGCACATGAGACTTAAAAACTTCACGTCTCAGGGTGGACAACGCATTGGCGATGCCTCAAGTGTTACAAATGTCCATAGGCGGCGCTGACCACTAACCATCCGGTGGACCGCCTGCTTGTTTGACGCCCCATGTTGCATGAAAAAAAAAAACAATTATTACTTTTAAGAGAAATGTTTTATTTTTAAAAGAAGCTGTGTGTAAGTGTTAGAAGCTTGGTTTCAATGTCGCCTATATTTTCCTCAGCTCTCTTTTACCACTATTTTCTCTATAATTCTTAACGTATTCAAATAAATTACTATTCAACACTCTTGCACATGACTGTACTGTTTACGTTTAGTAAGCGGTCTCTAATGTAAGTTTTACGAGCTATCTATATACATTTTTGTTTTTATATCTATCTGTCTTCCCTTAACTGAGACGTTGTAAAGTTTATGTTCTCAGGTTTTTAGTACCCACATCGTACCAAGTGCATATAAGCAGTTGTGTTTAAAACATAAAGGGTATTTGTGAGAACCTACTACGTAATATTGGGTTTTAGAATTTGTTTAAGTTATATAACAATTGATCGAGTTACGTGTGGAATGTATTTCTTAGTAAACGTATTCCATGTAAATACGATAAAAGAAGCTTGAAAAAACTGAAAAATTTTGAATTTTATTTTTAAGCTTGTATTCTTTAATTGTATCGTTAAAATAAAGTATATGTAAATATATTCAAAATAATATTGATTTATTTTGTAGATTAGATGGTTCGTAATTAAATATGATAGCACTATAAAAAAAATCTCTAGTGAACCATATTTTCTTATGTAGGTAACGTTAAAGGTATTTTCTATATACAAAATTATGAAAAGCAATAAACTTTGGCGCATTTCTACACTAATAATAGTATCATGAAGTGGAACAGTTCGTTTATTTGGATTTATAAGGTAATCTCCGAAACTACTCACCTGAAAACTAAAATTCTGTCACTGATAGAATTCTAAATGATTCCCGAGTGATACAGGCTAGTTTATACCAGGAAAACATTAATTCTCTCGAGAACAGGGGTGAAACCGCGGTACGGAAACTAGTATTCTATAAACAGACATCTAGAGCATATGTGTAAATAGTTCCCATAGTTTCGTGTTCACAAATAAGCACACACAATTAGTAGATTTCACTATAATTATATAACTAATGTCAGCGTAAACTGATGCAAATTCTAACGATGTAATCAAAGTAGTATGACATCACAGGTATGTACTAAGACGGGCCTAAAAAGCCACTAAAGCAATAGAAAAGCTGAAAGTTATTAATTTTCCATGCAAACAGAAATCCTGTAAATGATTTTCTTTTTAAGTTTTGCTAAAAGTATAGTAATCAATAATAATAATAATTCCAAACTACCAATTGCTACTATTAAAACTTCTGTATAAATAAAAAAATACAAGTTTATTTTTCTTCCAATTACATGGTCAACATAGATATTGGCACCAATACACGGTACAAACAAACATAACCATGCACACAAATGTTTGCCCTGGCTGGGAATCGAACTCACCTGTGACGTAGCAATTAGTCTCTAACCACCAAGCCAACTAAGGAAAATTAATAACATTCATTTATAATGCCTGATGTCCCATGTGAAGTTATTTTTAACAAAAATCCTAGCGTTTACTTATGCTAGGTACCAATGTTTCTAGCACAACGAACTGAGCTATTCTGATTGCATCTGCCATCACATCTGGGTAATTTCCACTACATATGGTAGAAAAAAAAACATCCAAGTATTAAGTAACTAAATTGGTACCGGCCAAAGACGATGCTAGTCACTTTAGCGGAAAAAATGTAACGTTATATTATTTTAACAATCTATGTATATATCATCTAGGCAAAATTCCGCGTCGAATGGTAGCAGTCCCTCCACAATATGTTCAGTAGTTTTAAGGTGATGGTGCGTCAAAGGAACCCTATCATAGAAGATGTCTGTTTGTTATGTATTTGGCTGGAATAATCTAAGTATATATTTAGAAGAAAAATAAGTAGTATAATAAGTGGTATATGTAGTATATAAGTTATTTGGTTGCCATAGTACAAGCTCTGCTTAGTTTGGCATGTATAAGAGTGTCGCAGGTAATTTATAAAAAACTGACCAAGTGCGAATCGGCCGCAATGATCGCACTGAGGGTTCCATGATAATTTTTTTGGCATGTAATTTTAAATGTACGTATTTTTCCATTTTTTTGCTAGAAGAAATTGCTTCTTGCCAAATTTCATTATTGTAGGTCATCGAGAAGTACCCTATAGGTTGTGATTCGCTTACCATGTCGTCAAGCCATAAATTACATTTGTATCATTAGTTAGATTCATTTTAGATTAGATAGTGTTATTAAATATGCGGTATAAATGTCGTTGCTTTTGATTCCGTGGTTTTAGTTTGATCTTTTCGCTGCTCCAAAGGATTGCAGACCCTAATTGTGTAACTCTCGGATTAAATACTAGTTTAGTTAAGCCTACTTATTTACTAACATTTTTAAATGTAAAGCTTACAAATCCACTTACGCTTTAAAATATTTATAATTCCACTTATCCGAACTCACTAGCCATATTATAAGCCCATAAAGGGTTTTGTGGTTTTAGTATAAGAACAATAATTATGTATATTGCTATTTTGATCATTAATAAAAAAAAATATGTGGAACCCTATTTCGTAATACATTGATGGTTCACCGCACGAGCAGTGTGACAACACTCGAAGCACCGTCCATGTACTACAATATTAACAGCAACCATGACTCTGAGAGTCACAATAACCCTACTGATAATTTAACCCTTGAGAAAAAGGCTCTATGCCTTCTTAAACTATTTATCCTATAACGAAATCTTGAGTCAGTTTTTCGACATATGCCTGCGAAGGTCTCTAATGCAAAAAAATCACTTAGCAACGCATGCCAGGAACACCTAGTCATTAATAAAAACATTCTAATGGTACATTAACTGTAAAAACTCTTAATAAGACAAACTTTTTGTCACAATAATTGATTGTATCTTATTACGATTGGACCGTTACTGCGAAGGTCAGGCGGAGCTTCCTGGCTGTGGAGAAACTGTCCAAACAGATTTACGTACAATTTCCAATAACGTATATTATATATAGATACATTATTCATTTTATTATATGGACATATCATTTAGACAGGCCAGTTGGCTTGGTGGTTAACTGACTACCAAGTCGTAGGTCGCTTGATCGATTACCCAGGACAAACATTTTGTGCGTAAGTACATATCTGTTTGTTCTGTGTCTGAGTGTAGGTAAATATCTAAATAAGTATGCAAAGTGTACAAAAAAAAAGTAGTATACCACGTATTTGGTGTAAAGAATGTCCCAGGACATTTATTATTATACTATTTATTATTTCCCAACATCACGGGTCTCACCTTTCAAACAAAAAAAAATCAGTTCATCCGTTCGGGAGCTACGATGGCACAGACATACACACACAGCGACACGTCAAACTTATAACATCCCGTCGATTTTGCGCCGGGGGTTAATAACAGCGCAAATACTACATAGCTTTTACGCGCGAAGAAAGGGAAAGAAAATAAATGCCTTACGGTGTACCTGTTGTTAAAGACAGATGAATATACATAGTTAGTTACGTTAAGATTGAGCGCACCTAAATGGAATTAGGTCAGTTACCAACATTTAGTGTTGCCATTTTTGAGCGCGGATAACGCATCTTTAGTTTATATATCAGTGACAATTTCATGTTTAAAAAACCACACTTAGCTTTTGTTACGGTAAAATATGAATCATTAAACAATACAAACTGTTTTTGAGACAGTTACGGAGCAATGAATACTGTCCACTTTATTTAACTAATACAAAATTCTTCAGCGAGCTGGTGTACCGAGGCCTCGAAGAATAATGTTGCCCAACGCCCGACAGTTTCAGTATCGATAGTTATGTGGTACTTCGCTCTCCGATAGTGATGCACGCTATAATATAAAATATCGATAGTCTATCGATACTATCTTTAATTGTATAATCTAATATAAAATACATATATCTAATTATATAATATCTTTCTTTACCCCAAGGTTACGATAGTATCGATAACCTATCGATATGTTATACGATTGAGTCCAACACTAACGGAGATCGGAAATCTCACGTGATTGCATAGTTAGAGAAAGGGACAGAGCATAGAGGCTGCGAAGAAATATCGTCGAGCTACATTCACCAGAATCAAACCCCTAGCCAAGTAAATAAGAAATACAATCTATCGTTGATTGATGTCAACCTTGACCTTGACAGCCGGTTGTGGGTTCGGTTCCCACCCAAGGCAAACATTTGTATACATAAACAAATGTTTGTTTTATGTCTGGATGTAAATATCTTTATAAGTATGTAGGTAATAAATAAAGTACCTAGTATTTAGTATATAAGTTATCTGGTTAAACAAGTATAAACTCTGTTTAGTTCGAGATCAGATAGCCGTGTGTAAAAGGAACTGGACGATAGGTCAGGATATTTATTTATGTATGTATGTATGCTGTACACAATAGCCTATCAACCAGTAGAAGTCCCTTCGAAATCGACCCAGCCATCTCGGAAATAAAGCCGGAACAAACAGACAGACAGAAATATATTTTATATTAATTACAATATAAAATCATAATGTTATTGTTAGTTTGACAAAACAAACAGGCATTTCAAATCTGTTTATTTGTATATATTTATTTGCTTTGAAAGTCAAGATATGTCCGTGTTATTATAGTCAGAAAACTTTAAAGGGTTAGCAATATAAGTAGCTGAAATCCATTTTTCATATAATTATAATTATTTATTCATTTACAAAATAAATATACAAAATACCTTGGGCTGAGAGCCTTCTGCCGTGGTCGAAATTCTCTGCGTAAGGGTGTAAAAGCCACCAGAGACTAACACCTTCGTACCTTAAAAAGAAAACCCAAATATATCCATAATCTAGAAATGTACGTGCTCGTAGACAGATAATTACTTACAGACCACCTGTATACTTTAATTTTCTCAATGTACACATGTACTTGTAATGTTACAGGTGTTTGCAAATTACGTTCAGTTCCCAATGATACAATTAAATTAATATTGTTTTTAATGGCAATATCCATCTACAGTCTATCCGGATGGATATATAGATATATAGATAATATATAGATAGAGATAAGTAATTCTCCATTCCAAAAGTGCCTGTGAAGGCCTATTTGAATAAATATACTATTTCATATCGATTGCACCTATAGCATATTAGCTGTCCGTCGCGGTTTCTCCAGCGTTCTCGAGGGATGTAACATTTTCCCGGCACAAAAATCCTATGCTACGTCTAATACCTCCAAGAATATGTGTACACAGTTTCATGATGATTGGTTATGTAGTTTTCGCGTGAAAGCGTAACAAACTTACATTCACATTTATAATATTAATAGTGTACAAATAAGTTTCCGCCGTTTTGAGAAAGATGGCGTGGCACGAGGTTTACGTTCGAATTCACAGATGATAACTGGCTTGAAAATTAAGTTGATCATTTAAGAACAACTTAACCCTATCATATTATTAACTCCGTATTAGCATTATATATATTTTTTTTATCCAAAAATGACAAAATTTGAGCCAAATAAGCGTCATTTGCGGGAACTTTTAATTTACTTTTTTAATTAAAAAAAATCTGCTGCCGAGGCCCATCGATTGCTCATAGAAGCATATAATGAGGCTGCCTTGAGTGAGAGAACATGTCGTGAGTGGTTTCAAAAGTTTAAAAACGGTGATTTTGACGTAGAAGACAAAGATCGCAGTGGAAGGTCAAAAATTTATGAGGATGCAGAATTGACGGAATTATTGGAGGAAGATTCGTCTCAAACACAAAAGGAACTTGCACTTACTTTAGAAGTCACTCAGCAAGCAGTCTCACATCGTTTAAAATCGTTAGGAATGATTCATAAACAAGTCTTTCTTAATAAATATTATTTTTTCGACAGAAAACGGCGGAAACTTATTTGTACTCCTAATAGCAGGCTAAACATTTGTAAGTGGACTGTACTCTGACGTAGAAACTTATACAGGTGACAATATCAATCATAGATTTTAGTTATAGCGTATGTACATACTAACCTAGTCGTAAGATTTTACTAACATTTGCTATGTGGCCTGAATAAATAAATAGAAAAAAAAAATGTGTGTATGTACCCTACGGACTCCAAAATCACTAGACCGATTTTGACAGGTCGTTCACTAACAAACTGATGTTATAAGGAGTACTTTGTCTAATTTGTATACCGGGAAAATCTTACAGTAACCCTTAGGTACGCCGAAATTCACTGGCAGATACATATTATTAGGAGTAATTTTGGCTACTCTATATCCTGAGAAAGAGTAAGGGAGATCACGGATGAAACTGCAGGGGACAGCAAATAGATTGTATAACTACAGGCTATGAAAGTGCACCTGACGCCACGCGTGCGACACTTGTCTATATTTAGACTCTGCACCATGAATTATGGCGCGAACACACTGACAACTGTTTCAGCTTTCCTGCGAGTTACCATATTTAACCTTTTTACCTAAATTAAGCCTTAATCACCACAAGGTTTCTAGAAAAGTGAGAGGTAAGCTTGATCTGGATAAGCTTGGACTTACGTTTTAATTAGTAGGCAAATAAATAATTATAAATATCCTCAGACAGCCATCTGATCCCAAACTAAGCAGAGCTCGTACTTTGGAAACCAGATAACAGATATACTGCAAATGTATACTACTTTTTTAAATACAAAGATTTAGATTTACACGGAACAAACAGACATGTTTGTCCTGGGTGGCAATCGAACCCACGACCTACAGCGTGCCAGTCAGGGTCTCTAACCGCTAAGTCAAATGGCCTAACGGTACTTCTAGCTTCAGTCTCATTTCTTAAGGACCCAATGTATAGTGGTATTATAACATGGCCAATGTTACTTCTGGATAAAGTAATAATTAATAATTTGGCAAACACGTTGGCAATACCTAAATAAACGTAGGTTTAAGGCTAAGAATATTATATAATTTGTTTGTAACTCGTATTAAAAGTTAATTTAATAAACCATTCTGATTTCTATTAGTCTGCTTTCGGCAGGTAACATTGAAGAAAGAAGTTGATTTGATTTTGATTGGTACGTGTCAGTGAGGTGAAAGGCAGGTCAGTTTTATAATTTCATTGTTTTAAATTGATTTGATAAGTAATTGCTGAGATTCTGAGTTATCCGCTTCTGTACGTAACCTCTGCTTATTTGGTTATATATAAAATATTTATCAATAAATTGTAACCGAAGATTGCTAGGCTATCGTGTCTTGCCTCAAACAAAATGTATCAGTTGTCTGTTTTATCGTCGTTTTTCCTCACTTTACTTATTTAAGAAGAATCTGAGAAAATCTTACTTCAAATAAAATTAAAAGAAAATTACATTGAAATTCAGTTCAATTTAAAAATATCTACTTATTATTTTTTTTTATTACGAAATATTTCAATAATTATCATCATAAGGGATATAAATAAAAAAACAATGTTGAATCCATATTGATTTTTTTATTTTGTTCAATAACCCTGTTCATAAGTACTACTACGGCCATCTATGGACGAGTGGAGGTATTATACTGACAGCGCCATCTTTTGTTGGATAGCAAAAGCACGAGTCAATGCTACAATACAATAATAAGCACTTGTCGAACAGATGGCGCTTAATCATAAAAAATATTATGATAATGAATTGGAAAAAACTTCGTTATTATATATTTTTATCGTGAAAGTTCGTTAACTTCTTGTTTTAAACGGACTTCTTTCATTGAACTTAGCAGCAAATACGTAATTTAGTATAACAAAATAACAATACCCATTGTTTGAATTTCCGTTAATAATCGCGCGCGGCCCCGAATTCTTCTACAAGGTCACCAAAATGGCCAAAAAGGTTGTTAAATGCCTAGGATTTATGAATTAACTAGACAACTGTACACTATGCATTTACCATATTTACAAAATTATTTTACATATAATATTATATTAACATTGCTATTAAATTTTAATATAATGATGGTCATGAAACCTGCATATTCTTATCCAGTATAGTTTGATCTCTTTCATCCTACTCACATAGGTACTACAGTGCACCCACAGAATGGAGTTTTGAGTTCCACTATTATTTTTATTTAATAATAAGTTCCAATTGATTAACAAGTTTCATTTCAAAACACAGATCCTTAATAAAACTAAAAAACTTTCTAATTTAAAGTTCATTCCATATGATCCAATATTTCGTTTTGATTCTATAAGCTGCGGTGTCCGAGTGGTTAAGGAGATGGACTTGAAATCCATTGGGTTCTACCCGCACAGGTTCGAATCCTGTCCGCAGCGTTCTTTTTATACTAGCTTTTTAGTGAACAATTTTAATTATCTTTATTATTTTGATCAATAATTTCTTTCCGTTGAATGTATTTATTATTGTATGCTTGACAATAAATTGTCATTTTATAAAGTTTCAACTATTTTCGATAGATGGCATTACCATCCTAAAGATTTTAAGATAACAAATTATTTAAACAGATAATATGATATAAGACATCGTATTTTTAAACAAATGTTTAGGTATGAGGACCGGGAACACTGTTTCAAACAGCAAAAAGAGAACTCCTTCGAGCCGGATTTGAACCAGCGACCTATGGATAACTACATTTTATACTCTACAGTCCACCGCTCTACCAACTGAGCTATCGAAGGTTATTAAACAAGCGTCAAATTAAGCTTCAGTATCACATTTATTAGTCATGCCATATTCGAGTTATGTGATTGTTGTAAGTGAAATAATGTTACTATTATTATTATAAATACGAATATTTGGGTAAATGGATCTCATTCAATCACGCCAGAACGGCTTAACAGTTCTGGATGAAATTTGACTAAGAAATAGATTATAGTTTGGAAAAGCTACTTTTTATCCCGCGAGTACCTATGTATGTTACATGACCTTTGAGAAGACGGGCGAAACCACGGGGCCAGCTAGTAATATTACTATGTATCCCAACTTATACTCATAATTGTTAACATCCTGTTTTTTGAATAGGCTTGCGTTTGACCTTCGACTGACTGAATTCCAGGAGGAGTAACAAGGCATATCAATCTAGAATTACCGGATAAAATGGAACACGAACATTTTCAGAAATACTGTAAAAGTTAAGCTAGTTCTAAGCAACCGTGGAAAGAAGTTAATCTATAAAAATGCAATACAAAATGATCTTACAATAATTTATCATAAAATCTTTAAATCTAAAAGGAAAAATAGGACAGTAAAGATATCTGGTGCTTCAAGTAAACTAAAGTTATTACTTTAATACCTACTGATCTGTAGCACTACTTACCTACTTTATCCCTACTGATACCTATTGTAATTTTATTTTTTATATTTCTGAAGGGATTGTGAATGTAAGTTTGTTTGTTACGCTTTCGCGCGGAAACTACTTAACCGATCATCATGCAACTTTGTACACATATTCCTGGAGGTATTAGAAGTACATAGAATTTTTTCGGGAACGCGGGTGAAACCGCGAGGGACAGCTAGTATTCTCATAAATAAAGCAAACGAGGAAAATGAAAATGTATGTAGGCATTACATTTCAAACAGATAAAATTAGTTGGCAACTTTGTTATTAACTCCACTGTTTCCTATTTGTGCAGTTTTATCGGTGAACTACGTTTGCAGTCTATATTAAATAAACCTACATTGCTTATCGGTATCGATGTGGTACAATATCACCACAATAACTACCATTGTAATATTGTGGTCAAACACTGGCATATAAGTGTCTACTTTTTTTTGTACTCTGTAAATTATCTTATATTTTATACTAGCTGTCCCCCGCGGTTTCACCCACGTTTATCCATATCATATATAGCCTATAACCAACCAGGAAAATATTAATATATGACGGCGCGACACCTTAGAAAGAGAATCTAACCTTTGTGTTTCGTTAATAACTAAAGTAAAACTGATTGTAATTTCGTTGATTTGTTGTTGTTGAATTTGAATTAGAAAAAAAGTGATTTAAGTAAATCGATTTACTGTTTGAATCTGTCGAATAGTAAAATATGAGCGGGTAACCCCGAATAGAGCAGCAAGTCTGCGCCTACGCGGTGACGTCGGTCGATCGTTAGACAGACAGTGCAAGAGGTGCACGCGTCCTAACCTATTGGCTCATAATCCAGTTGTATCTTGTGTTTTACGTTATATTTTGTATGTTGTTGTTAATTGCAGACGTGATATTATTTTAACGTTCCTGCTACAACACGCCTACAATGGAGGACAATTGCCTAGACAGCTTAGCTGAACCCTTCTGCCAGCCCGGTATATATAAAATATAAGTCTGGATTTGGCTGAAACTTGGCGAAGATCGAGCAGGCCATAGAATTACATATATGGTACCTTCTTAATAATCTGTATCCTACGGATTTAGAAAATGCGTGAGTTTGTGAGGTGTGATGAGTTGTATGCATTTATGGAGGCTGTAACTTGGCACATAGATGGAGCAGGCCCTAGAATTACATTTATGATACTTTTTCTCCCGGGTATATGTAACATCCCTCAGGTTACAGGTACAGACTAATATGTATATTCAGCGGCGGCCTTACCCATTGCGAGGCTCCGGGCGGCAGGTCATTGCGAGGCCCTCTGTCCTTCGTGAAAAGTATGTGATGCGAAAGTAAGTCTGGTTGTTTGGTTTAGGTATTTGTCATATTTGACAAGAAATGCTAAAGTTATACAAAAAATAAAATTTGAAATCCATATGTTTTTGTTGGGTTGCGCGAGGCCCCTGCAAGAGCGAGGCCCCGGGCGATTTCCTCGTTCGCCACCCCCTAAGGCCGCCTCTGTGTATAATAGATTCAAAAGTCAGTTTGTTTATTTGTCATTCCTTAACGTATCGAAACAGTAAATCTGATATTTTCCCGGTATAACTGGCAGGTCGCAGAAGGACTAGGAAGCTTGTTAAGTGGGAACTCGAGTGAACTGCTGCACGGAAGCACAGCTACATAATTAACAAAGATGCTATGCCCGAACATAATGTACATCATCACTACATAGTATAAAACAAAGTCGCTTTCTCTGTCCCTATATCCCGATGTATGCTTAAATCTTTAAAACTATGCAACGGATTTTGATGCGGTTTTTTTAATAGATAGAGTGATTGCAGAGGAAGGTTTTTATGTGTGTAAAACCGAGGGGAACAGCTAGTATACATATAAAAATGAATGTATCTATGCTATCTATACCCTCTTCTAATATTTATCTGATAGCGATAAAACTTAAGAAAGTTGTACTGCGTGCGCCAGTGATGGTTCCAGAGAAAATAAATTGAAAAAAAATATCGCATTGCAAAGCATGCCGGAAAAAGCTAGTAATAAAATATAAAAGGCTTGTATTTATAACTAAAAATAAGTAACTAATATGTGGATTCATAACCATTTCACTACTAAAAAGTTTCATTACATCAAAAAAATATAATTATTAATTTGGCTACGTCAGTAAGAACCCCTCGATCTCGATGACAGTGCTCTAGAGATTTCCAAGTAGTCCTATTCTTCACTGTTTTCATTTATTGTTTGCCAGGCAATTTTACGATATTTTACGAGCCCACCGGTCAACTGGTCTACCTCTTTCTATTGCCTGGTGATCCTTTTCCAGTTGTTATCCTGTGGGTCCATGGATTATCTGTCAATCCGGCTTGTGACCAGCCCAGCGCCACTTAGGTTATATACTGCGCACCTAGCGTTGCCAGGCGTCCGGATAAAGCCGGAAATAGTTAGGCTTTTGATTGCGTGTCCGGCCAAAATAAACGGTGTCCGGCTCGTCCGGATTTTGTTAGGCTTTTACATTTCGCAAACGAGCTGGTAATAATCAAAGAAACTTGATTTGATTATACATTACCGTGTTCAAACTGACTGGTCTGTCCGGCTATTAGGTTTGCCGACCTGGCAACCCTAAGCGCACCGGTGACTTTTGTTGTTTTCCTTATATTTGTAAGTGTAACTTTTGGAATTCTTATAATTTTATCACTCCCAATATATAGTAAAATATAATATAGATATACATATGTACCTATATATCTCTCATAGTTCATATCTTCATAGTTTTGAAGTTGGTTATAATGAAATGTGGAATAGCACGAAGTAATTCCAAGGGAGATGTATGTAATTATTTATTAAGCTTATGTAAATAATATATTAAATAGTATGTTTATGTAAGTTTATATATATATTATTATATATATGTATATATATATATATATATATTTTTTTTTGTCTTCCATACTATAAATCTCTCCCATAATTTCTTAGTGCATCTACCTGTAATTATCTCTGCATCACCCAAAGGTTGTCTGGTAGAGAATGCCTTTGGCATTAAGACCGCCTTTGTACACTACTGTACATAAAGTATTAAATAAATAAATAAATAAATAAATTGCTAGAACAATTTCTACCAGACAACCTTCGGGTAAGACTATTTGGAAAAATATGGGATGAGATTTAGAAATAACATAAGCATTTATCATAATTCAGTTCTTATTACAACCCCGGAAGGTTGCATTTGAGTAAGAGGAGCATCGTTACCAACCGATGAAATTAGCACAGAATCAATTTCAATGTTTACGTCGATCCGTTCTATATCCACTCCCGAAACAGCCCGTTTCAAGAGCAGTGACCGCGTGTATGCAAACAATGCTACCAAAATAGATTCGTGGAAATTTCTAGTATTCGAATACCTTTGTTGGAGTTAGGTACTACGGTTAGTTTCATTAATGAACTAAACTAGCACTATCTGCTTTGCAGCTAGATTTAGAAAAGGCTATTTTGAAACAATTTAATATATAATGATAAAACATTAATAAATGTTTTATTTAAATTCGTAAATGTAGTTTTTAGTTTGGGTGTTCTAGTTGTTGATTTTATTTGTCGTGAAAAGCAAAGATTCAATTTAACTTCTACCTCATAAATAGGAACTTTTCTACTTACTTAGAGCTCCTGAAATTCAGGTAAGTTGTTGAACGAGGGACCTATTTGCAGAGGAAAAGATTTGGCGCTGCCCAAATAAACAACTCTGAAATTGCAATAATTTTGTAAAAGTAATGAACGATGTCTGCAATACCTCATTTCAGTCATCTTGTATTCACTAGCTATAGAATATTGGATAAAATACCATTTTATAAATAATTGCATGTGGCTTAGAAGTATAAATAAAAATGTTATGGAAACGAGACTAACAAAGCCACCACAAAACCATTTGATTGAACCTTAAATTAATATTCCGAATGCATAAATGCAAATCAGAGCTACGCTTTTAAAATCTACTCGTTCGGCCTTTTCAAGTGGAACGGTATCCAAATGTATGTACGCGTTCACCTCACCGCTTTGGACATTGACGTCATCAGGAGAGCACAGCCGCTGGAGCCTCAATAGTATTGTCAAACACATATTTAATTACCATCGTGTGCAGTGCGGCACACGCAATTTTATCCTAAAAACAGCTTAACGACTTATTTTACCACGAACGAATGTGACGCCTCCGCGTGAAAACACAGAGTTCATTTTCACACCGTGTAAAATAGGAGGTTCTGTCGTTTAAAGTAGGGGTTTTAAGGGTGAATTTCGGCCGATCCTGCGTTCAACCACGCGTGCGCAAAAAACGCTCTTCAAGCGCGTATTTCAGTCAAAGTAAGGCGGCGCGCCGGCTTGCGCGCTCGCCTGCCGGTCGGCTTCAAGCCCTCAACATTCGTCGAGAATCCAAATCATCAATAAAAAGATGTCCAAATTGTGCTAATAAAACGTATGTGTCGTAATAACATGTCAATTTTGCCTGTTTACCTTTATTGTGTGTGAAGGCGTGAAACAGTTGGCTGCCCGTAGTGTCTTCCTATTATACCGTGATTGACTGTTAAGAGTGCAGTTGTTTTGATGAGGTGAGTTGCAAAAGCCGGTTGAAGGTCGCAGGTTGCCCTTGGGGAAGGCCAGGTTAAGCACATACGTACGTGAGGGTTTCATGTAGCAAATTGTTCGCGTGCCGAGAACCGGTGGAATCATTCAGCAAATTGCTGGTCGCCTACGTTTTAGTCATTAACTTTTGCAGCGATTTCACGTAACGAAGAATAGCGAGGGAAAATAAAATACGCGATCATATAACAGAGGGGGAAACTTCATAAGAAAGAGAATGAAATGTTTTACTTATGAATAAGAACATAAGGTTCATAATTGGATGGAATTAAATCACAGTCATCCCCCAGACTGCGACATAGTTGAACCCAGACCGTCTAACACGAGTTCCGCTCAATGTAATAAATACAAAACAAAGAAACTACGGCGGCTATTGTGTGCACGACATGACCACATTGATCAATTAAAACATGCTTTGTCAATTCCGTTAATTGGTTGCTATTTATGTTATCATTGATAGAAATATTTTTTCTAGTGACCACCATAGATAACACATAAAACAGATGTAATGGTTTATGTGTTATCTCTTAATTTGCGATTTTATCTAAAATGTCTATTAGTCATATCATTTGAGTTATAAATTAAATAGCATTTTAATGGAAATGGCAAACTACTTGTATTTATTAAAAAAAGCTTTATATAAAAATTATAAAAGAAAAGGACTGTTGTATGTATTGTGTTGTATTTAAAGCTAGATTACATATGGTTGAAAATAACAAACAACAAATATTTTTAGTAGCAACCTATTTTTACCAATGTGCACACATAGTAAAATAATATTTATTATGTGTGCACAATATTAATTATATAATATTAATAATATATTAATAATGTGTAAATAATAAAAATGTGCAATGCCATGACATAGGTCTATTGGTCATGGACTAATAGATAATCCATGGGTTCATAAATACCACGTGATCATAAGAAAATTGTAGTATTCAGTAGATATATGTCATCAACTTATTTTTGCAATTGTGTTTGCGGCACCCTTTACAGTAGATAAGAAGATAAAACACCATCCTGACATTTTATACAGATAGCTAGAGCTACCAGATGGCATAGAAAGTATAAAGCAGGAAATATGGTACGTATCCATAGTTTAACCATAACCCAAGCAAATTATTTAATTTAATGAGATATAACAAAATGTGATGCAAAACCATGCTAAGATGTGTCACAGGTACCATCCTTATGAAGCAAATTGGTCACTGGACTTGGACTAATTTGGAAGTCTTAATTTTACTACACACTAACGTAAATCATTCAAGATACAGCCATAACTTGGTATTGCCCCAAATTAAAACCAAATGACTGTAATTTTACGGTAATTGTGAAGAGCATAACACCAAGCAAGGTGTAAACCATGTAACACGACCAAGTCCATGTTATTAACCAGCTGACGTGCTTCTTGAATATAATGCTGTTGTACTAACAACAAGAACCCTTTAGTATTTAACGAGGTTGAAGTAAAGGTCAGGCAGTTGAATTTACGTTAACAGACAAAGCTCTAATCCTGGTTTTAGCGTTTTAATTAGCAATACTAAATGCTAACAGAAAGAGTACTGTACTGTGATCGTCTCTTAGCAAGGTTAATGAAATTCCTCAGAACTTTGGAACAATGACCTCACAAATCTGGACTAGACTAGATTGGGTAGATAACAATGAGAGAGATGGCTAGGAATCAGAAAGTGAACAAATTCACCAACAACAATTGTTTACATAATAATCTGTGATCAAAAATATATCATACACACTCCTATCAAAGGCTCTATTTTGAATAACATTACCAAATTCACTGAAATTATCAACGTACTATTAAGAACTTCCACTAGCCTCAAAATCCTACCCACATACGTAACCTACCCAGCAACATCTACCTAGTATCACTTAATAACATCGCCATACAAAATGTTCACATTTAGGTCTGCATTGTAAGCGGCTTATTCCAATTCACCTCAGTTATGAAAGGTCGGACTAAAGGGATTTGCAAAAGGGGCTTGATTAATGAGACAACTGACGTTAGTATTCTGGTATTCCCTTTCACTCGCCGTTTTTAAAGGGTCAAATATATTCAATTTTTTCATAAAACCTGTAAATCCAGGCATAATGCTAGCAGTTCATTTGACAAAAACACGAAGAATTCTAAATTGAACCTTAAAGTAGACTTTAGTTAATCTTCACAGGAATAATTGGGTTGAATAATTTAAATACTTGAACACAATCTGTTTTGCTACTGGCCGTACGGAATTCCGTTCTGGGGGTCAGCCTTGTTCTTTGATTTGACCTTAACATACGTATCCCAAGTGTTCTTTGACCTTCTGAAATCTGAATACCATACGTTCCAAATTCGTGCACGGAAGTGTAGAACTCTTCGTCTGCTGTAGATTGTAATGAATAAGGTTTTAAATTGTTTGAATCTTAAAGCAGGGTTACACCAGGTGGCTTTGGTCCATATTTACTGCAGAACTGGTTAGCGTCAGGCTACACGTGTCTGGAAGGCATGAATAGCCAAATTACATACGTAGGGTTGCTGGTAGCGACTAGAAGAGGAGCCCTGGTGTAGCAAGCGTCATAATACTGCGGTGACTGTTTACCATCAGACGGGCCGTCAGTATGTGCCACCTTGAAATAATAAAAAAAACTTATACAGGAGGATCAGATGAGTTTATGAGTTGAATGAGTTTGAGATGAGAGTTGGTTAAAGTTGGTCAATTTTAAAACAAAGTTTAAGGACCAACTTTTATTTTAAATAAATACATTAATAAAAAAACATAATAATTGATAATTTAAAAAAATATGACCAACAGCAATGATAGTGAACTACAAATAGATTTATGCTGCCAGCACTTCACATAACCTGTTTAATCCCAACATATAAATCAAAACAATTTTGAATGTAGCTATGCCACTATTATTAAATAAATACCTTTATATGTTCGAATAATATTGGAACACCTTTATGAATATCGTTGTATACACGTGAAACCTGATTGTGTATACAACTGTACACAATTTTGCCCTGAATAGAAGTCAATCTCGGGCATACGGCAAACAGACGCGCGGTTAATTAGACTTTGTTAAATGTTTCTATTCAGTTTCCACTTGTTTCCACTCCATGCCGAACGGTATTTGCGAATCTATTCAAACCGGTTTATTTAGGCCTACGGAGTTCGATCTATAAGCAAAACTACATTTTAGACTTTTTGTCATCATAGTTAAGAGTGAAAATTGAATGCACCGATGAGGTACAGTGGTTAACAGAAGCGGGTTTAATCTTGAAGTTTGTTCAGTGTTCCAACTCAGTTTGCTGTAGTTGTTTTTTATCTTGTTACTTGGTTAGTCTTTTTACCGGGATGCGGAAAGTTTGTCGGTTGCTATTGATTCTGGCACGATATAGGATAGTTTGGTGCTAACTATATTCTTGACTAAATGAGTGAACAGTTTGCGTCATCTATGCGTTCCTTTGTTTCTAGATACGCTCTACATTAAAACCTAAAACTTAAGTAATTACTTATTAAAATGTTATACTACACTAATAATAACAGATATATTTAAAGGTGTTCCCGAAGAAAGGAGTCAAACATTCATTAATTTGTATACAATGCTACTTCATAATTTCTTTTCAAGAAACGTTAATTGGATTTAAATTAATATTCCACGGTTTACCTGTATACATAAAATGACAAATAAACTACTGAAAATACTAATTGAAAGACTGACTGAGAGATCAACACAGAGCCAAAACCGTTGGTTTTATATTCATACAATTTGGAGGGAAATTTCTATAGAATAATTGATATAAGATCTAAAATTCCGAAATTCATTACACAAACGAAATACAAGCTAATATGGAAATGATACACGCAAGTAAAAATGCAATGAGACATTATAATTTTATACTATCTAGAACAAAAGAACGGGCGACATCATTCATTCATTCACCCTATCATTAGCCGATAGACCTATTCTTGACACACTGAGGCTTTGCAGTCATGTGAAAGGAAGGTATGACGTGTACACAGATCAAATATTCAACAACTATCGAGCCCCTGCTTCGAGTAAGCGTGTCACTGCGATGACACACTATCCACAGCTCGTGACGTGACATATGACGTCACATGGGCATGCTGCTACCCCGTTTTTCACACAAAACTCATGCCCATTTTTACTACGACTTAGGAGACTCCTATAGAGTATTGTTCCTCGTGTCAGATTGATACATTATGGAGAACTGTCAACTTGAAATGCGGACTAAGCTTTATGTGTCTTCTTCAAGTAAGTGAGTTTTTTTTTTTTTACACGCTTCACCTGTATGTATGAATGTTTGTATGTATGTATGTTTGTAACCGGATTGGACTGGATTGCGATTGACCTCTATCTCACCTGATGGTAAGTGAAGATGAGGCCGAAGATGGAGCTCGCTTTCCCGTTAGTAGCCAATTCACTCTTTTCCTAAAGACCAAAAGAAAGTACAATGTTGCGGTCTGAGGAGCAGCAAAGATCTTACTTGTCGAAGAATGATTAAAAACAAATTAAACTAATAATACAACTACAGTGTCGCGTTTAATTGAGTCATAAATTAAAGAACATTGTTCCTGCCTTTATTGATGCTTTACTAAGGTCGAAATAAAACCCTCAATTGCAACAATTCTCTCATCAGTGTTCATCTGCTGACAATGATGCATCACAATAGATAGCACACAGAACAAAAACGGATGGCATAAATCTGTTACAGAGTGTGAAGCAAAAATGTCGGCTAACGTTGCAGCTTTTTGTGCAATTAAAAATTGTCGCATTTTGCTTTTACGCAGCTACTGTGTCTATTGTACTGGATATGTCGACAAGTATAGTCACGAAGCGCGAAGATGCAACGTGTTCTCGCATAACTTAGATGCGTGACAGAGAAGAAAATTAGATTCTGCTCCACTAGCGCAAGTACGTGGGAGAACCTACCTTAGTAGTTCTTGCTGCATGTATATTTTATTTGCGAAAAATCCATTGTAAACTAGAACAACCAGGAATTATCTAAAAGACCAAAACCATTTACCCATTCAATAAAAGTTTAATGAAGGTAGCCCAACCCCATACTTAACCATAATTTCGCCCAACAGAAAACAGGGTGAAAATTTACTTTCGCTTTTAGCGAATATACAGATACATTACCTGCAAAACTCGTACCTTTCATTACTAATTCACAAACGGCCAGGTGCTCCATAAAGCAATCCAACCCGGTTCCCCGGCGGCAATGAAGTTAAAACGGCTATCAGCACATAAAGCATCACTGACCAGTATGAAACTAGTCAGTTGTGCGTTTGACATTGCCATAATTTGCGGCTGGAATGGACGGCAACGTTATGTTCTCGGGTGTTTGGCGCGATGCGGCATCGCCCGGATGCGGACGTGACGTCATTACTTTGCCCCTAGCCTGCGGGCGACCTTAGGGACTTGGCAAAAGACAGGTTTTTATAATAATACTAAATTAAGTGTGTTATTATCAGTGCTAAGAATACTATTACATATGTATGCTATGAATATGGCCGCACGAGAATCCGTATCTTCACGTTTTCTTGGGATTTTATTTTGTAGGGTAAACTGGATAATATTTAATAAGATATTCAGAATTGGAAGTATCGGAAATTGGACGTGTACTAAGATCGAATCAAGGATAACCTTGTGACACATGATCCGCTCTATAACAAAATCCTTCCCCGTCTTTCAAAGGAATTCTTTCCTTGTCGCCGACAGCGCGGAGACAAGAGAAAAAACAAAAGAACTCGCTACATCTTCGTACTAAAGTCAAAAATTATGATAAAAGAAAGACACTGAACAACATTGGAAGCAAGCTATGAAGTAGATATTTTCGAAGCTTAAATTGGGACTAATATTATTTGCGTGGGCTTAAGCATGTGAGATTTTTCATAACGGTATGCAATAAAATTACTCCCCAAAAGTAGCTAAGCATATTTTTAACTCACATATGAAAACGACATTTCTTAGTCCCTTCAAGGCAAACAATGCGGATAATCCGCAATAGATTTGTTCTAAAAATCTGCCTAGTAAAAAAGGATCATAAAAATGTTACATTCTTAATACAGCAGTATACTATTCGAACAGTACTGCCGAGGTCAAATCTTTTAAGATTTATATCCACAGATAAGAAGAAACAACGGTATTTAAATAACAAAAGAAAGAAAGAAAAGCTTACAAAAGGCAAGAATATTAAAGTTCTTGGAGCGATGGAAGTCGTTGCATCTAGACCGTCATTTTCTGCTTGAGAAAACCTTAAGGCCGGGTTCGCTATTGCTCTGAATATAAGGTTTACAATCGTTTAACGAAATTGGAAACATCTTGTCACGGTGCAAATTTCGTTTGCCTATTTTGTTGATTTTTAATAAAATAAAACGCAAATTTAAAGGGTTCTGTTATTTTATATTTAAATAAAAATATTAAATTGTTATTGCTGAAAATTCATTACATGTGATTATCTTCCGAGCACACCAAACAACAATAGAATACTCTGTTCCGATATATCTAGATTTTTGTGTCTATGCGACCAAGTATTGTTTCATTTCACCAAAGAGACTAGAATGCACAGTGGCGGATTTATAGATTTGCCGCCTCTAAATTTTGATATCTTAGTCTACAATCATATCAATTTTCTATCAATAAAATTCCAACTTTATAATTTGTGCTTCATCATCCTCGTTACATCAACTTTTCCCATATAGTTATTATTATTGAGAACTATGGTACCGAATTTATATAATTCGTGTACGACATGAGCGCTTAAGGCCTGCTCATTTGGATTTTCCAAACTTTTTCTTACTACAAATAAAATAATTAACTGATAAAATGTATCAATTTTCTAATGAGCAAATTGTTTCACTTCATATTTTGTGGAGGGAATTTTTTTATTGTCAAGTCACAGTCGTTCAACTATCAGTTATTCGATTAATGTGATCTCTATAAGATATTGAACTAGTTTTTCATTTAATGAAAATTAGTCAATTTTAGTCAGTATTTTTATTAGACCATCGATATTATATCGATTGAATTGGGTAAGCAGATCTCATAATTATTAGGTACACGTAGAAAAAATTATAGCAGTTATCAGTGAAGAATATATGTAAAAATTACTAAATTTCGATTATAATATCGAATCGCTATTGCGATATTCTAAAAGTTCATAATCATTATTGTATAATTAGTAAAGCGTTTAAGAATTGTTCATGCAGAGATGTTGAAATATTTATTAATTAGCACTGTATATAAGAATATTTCGATTTTTGTTAAATATTTTAATTTCTCTCGAATTTTCAAAATTTGTATTATGTGTGTGTATAATAATTTTTTTTTTTAATTTGTAAATCGAAATAAAAAATTTAGAACTAAATTTGCCGCCCCTTAAAATTTGCCGCCCTAGGCTCCAGCCTACTCAGCCTGCTGGTAAATCCGCCACTGAGAATGCATATGTTTAGTTTGATTTAAAAATACTAATTGCTGAGTTTATTGCTTTCTCCTCCCAACAAAAGCATACTTCCGAACTGATATTAGAGTAGAAACTATTCATAAATGGCTGTAGGGGCGGGTATCAATTAAATTCTTATTTTACAAAATAGAAACCAGTAGAGCGTTGTCGCATCTTGGTTCTCTTTTGTGTGATCCTTTCAAGAAGCACACATAAGACTTTTAACCATGTTTTTATCACAGCAAAACTATTATTAGGATGGCAGACAAAAGCGCAAAGATTACAGACTACTGTACTAGTGTATTATAACGAAATGGTACATAGTTTTTCATATTAGATGGACGGGCCGTTTGACTTAGTGGTTAGAGACCCTGACTGCCACACCGCAGGTCGTGGGTTCGATTCCCACCCCGGACAAACATTTGTGTGCATAACATACTGTTTGATCTGTGTCTGAATGTAAATCCCTACTAATATTATAAGTGTGAATGTCAGTTTGTTTGTTACGCTTTCACGCGCTTTCTTTTTGTGCCCGGAAAACGTTACATCTTTCAAGAACGTGGGTGAAACCGCGCGGGACAGCTAGTATCTATATAAATATGTATTTAAAAAGTAGTATATCAGTAATCTGGTTTCCATAGTATAAGCTCTGCTTAGTTTGGGATCAGATGGCCGCGTGTAAAGAATGTCCCAGGATATTCATTATTATATTAGATTAAAAACTACACAATACCTTATTACACACCATTTAATTAACTCTACACGAAATAGCCGATAGCTCAAAGAAGTTCTTTCACGGAAATATGAATCATAACCATACATTGACGGTACCTTATTACAGTAATGTCATTTGGCTCCTATTCAGATCTGTACCCAAAGGCTGTGGAGCTTTTTAGCTGATTAGCCTTTTGAATTTCACTTTAGTTCGTTTTCAGACTCACAAACCGAACATTACATTACTCTTTCGTCTGTGTCGAGGAAAAACTAGCTTATAGCTTTCATTCATTTATTTTTATGTAAGTTTCTATGTTATTTGTTACAGTATGTTGTGGTTTTATTATATCACTACATAGTATAAAACAAAGTCGCTTTCTCTGACCCTATATCCCTATGTATGCTTAAATCTTTAAAACTACGCAACGGATTTTGATGCGGTTTGTTTTAATAGATAGAGTGATTGAAGAGGAAGGTTTTTATATATAATACATGTGACATCCCACGGGAACGCGGGTAAAACCGCGGGGGACATACATATATGTAGATGTACTTATGATATACAGGCTGTTACAAAACTACCCGTAAAGCCGAAAAGAGGTTAAATGGGGCCTTATATCGAGTCCATTCACAATATTTAAGGACCGTAGTAACACTGTAAAACATACCGCAAAACAAAAAGATTTTAATGAATGAAAAATAGAAACACTATTAAAGTAGACAATTATTAAGTAAAACAGGTACGTAGGCCTTTCTGTTAAATAATCTGGTTCCCTGACATGACAGCTTACTAGGGTTGTTGGCTTTGATAATTTATTATATTATTACGGGGTATTTCGTAACACGTTGTATACTTAACTTTAATCTATATATATACAAATGAATGTTTGTCTGTATGTCCTTTATAGAATCGTAAACTAAACAACGGATTTTAATGCAGTTTTCAGCAATAGATAGAGTTATTCAAGTGGAAGGTTTATAACCAGGACTGAAAGCGGGCAAAGCCACAGGGCGCAGTTATTACATAATAATAAAATCATAGGAAATTCTTTACACACGGTTATCTGATCTACAAAGTGATCAGAACCATATAATATCTACGTTCGGTGGAAATCAAATTACAAATATACTTACTAACAAAAATTGCCTCATGAGCCGAGAAACAAGCGCACTGTCCACCTGATGGTAAATGGTCACCACCACTTATGGACATTTGCAACACCAGAGTTTCGCCAATGGGTTGTCAAACCTGAGACGTGAAGTTGTTAAATCTCATGTGCCTCTAATTTCACCGGCCCCCTTACCTTTCTCATCGTAATATAGTAATACAAGTGCACTACCGCTTCACGGCGGAAATGGGTAAGGTGGTACTTACATACTTGCCACTGTTAAGTCTCATGTCCCGGGCATTATTACCATCTCTTAAGCACCAGGTATTGCCCGGGATTCGAAACTAGGACCTCCAACCTCAAGCCGAGAAAAGTACTTAAAACACATCATCTACTTTCTTATATGGTTTCTATACGAAAGCCTCTGACCTTCTATGTGTTCCATTTTTCTCTCATATCTTTATTACACAATTTAAATAAGTTATAAAGTAAATAACGTTATCGTTATTACAAATCAGTTCAGCTTCAGTGTCGATAACCTGTAGGTTATTGGTGGTTATTGACACAAATACCTACATTTCACAGTAATAATTATTGTTAGTGTTTTACCTACGAATATTGAATAATGTGCCCAGTTATTTCGGTGTCATACCTTAATAAGCGATCTTAGATTAAAGCAATTTCTGCCAATCGGAGCAGGCATTAAGCTCATCTAAAATTGATACTTTACTTTAGAACATAGGTGGTTTTGTAAAGTTGTCTTTGATATTCTTTGAAAAGGTACAAGCTTCAATCCCGCGTTCTCGTGCGATTTAACGTACCCCGGTATTATCAAAGCCTATGTCCATATGTGATATCATACTGTTCAAATTCAAGTAATATAGATTTTTAATCTAAATCAAAGGAGATCGTAAGTCTATTTTCTGCTACTAGTGCACTAGCCATGCTATCGAAATTATTGTGTAAAATATGGTAATAAATGGCGTTTGAAATAGAGGTGCTAAAAGCAAATGCTAGACAACGAATTTTCCTGTTACATAAGTCTATAGGATATTAGGCGAGTCCAGACACTAGATTCATTTAAATCGCTTTCTATCTCCCACTATCTCTCTTTATGAACTCCGTCATTTCATTCTTTGATTTTTTATATGATATAAATAATATATATAATACTTGTATTATTATAGTTAGGGTACGAGTATATATTAGTATATTTATTATACCTTATTATTATTAATTTTTGGTAGGTTTCATTATTTTCAAATGTCTGATCGTGCAACACCCGCTATCCTCTTCTGTATCCTGCTACCCCTAGGTTGTCTGGAAGAAATCGCTTTAGCGATAAGACCGCCTGTTTTATAAATACTTATTCTGCTATCCACTTCTTTATGTTTCTTTTTCTCCTGTTATGTGTTGTACAAATAAAGTATATTGTCATTTATAGGTTGCCTTGGTAGTTTTAGCTTTCTTTTTCAATTTATAGGCACCGCCCCACTAACAACTTGATCTTCGTTCCTCCTACTAAGTACTTCTCTTTCCAGGAAGAAAAACTGGCTTAAAAGCTTTACCTGAGACAGAGCTAACTGCAGTCAGATCCTGAATCCGCAACAAGTCGCATTAGAGCTCAATTGTTTGGTATACTATTGGTAATTCTATCTTCAAAACTAAAATCTTACTACTACAAGATACTTGGATAGGAGGATGTTTGTCAATCAATCACGCCAGAACGACTGAACTGCTATGATATTCTGCAATCAAACTCGACGATGAATTCACACAGTGACTATTCCCTGTCTCTGTCTCGCAACTCTGCAATTAGACGAGAGGTCTGCTCTATCCGCGTGTTCACCTGAGCGATCACTCGGCGAGTTTGGTTTGTGAATAGCACGGCTGGTCTGGATGGTTTTTTGCACAGAGATAGATTATAGTCTGGAATAACATATAGGCTACTTTTTATCCCGGGAAAATGTTACATCCCTCGGAAACGCTGGAGAAACCGCGAGGGACAGCTAGTGGATTATAAATTTTATTATTTATTTATTTATTTATTTATTCTACTTTATAACACCATTACAGCCTATAGTAGGTACTAATTCGATGCTATAACTAAAGTAGGTACCTAAACATTATACATTTTTAATAAACATTATAAAAAAGAGGAAAAAACACAGATAAAAATATTTAGACAAAATAGTACATTCAGAGCATATACGAGTGACATAATGATACATCATTTTCAAAGCATTTGTAAGCTGCTTCAGTGAATTTCGACTGGTCAGAATAAAAAATAATGCAAAATAATATCGTAATATAAGTTATGTCCTGCTATCTTTTCCAAATCCTTTTTAACACTTCAATCTCGCTGTTCCTCGTTAACTTAGACGAACCAGGTTTGTTGGCCATTAAAAAATCGCAACACACACGAATGAATTTGCACTTTAACACACAAAACGTTGGTTTATTTCGGTCCTGTGGGAGGGATAATCGTAAATGTAGACAGGGGGGTGGTTTCCTAATGTCAAACGTTGACATGGCCGTTTGGCATTTCGAAAATCCAGCGCTGCGGCATTTTTATGGGTCCTTGATACATAACCCTTTTATGCGAGCGTTGGTTTTGATGGAATTGCTACGTTGGCTTAATTATTTTGCTTTGAAATGAAAATATCTGGGTAATAATTTAGGAATTTTAGCTGCAACGATTTTATGCAGCGTTTCTTAGGAATACGGAATGGAACAGATGACTGGCATACTTAATATCAAAGGATCGTACTGCGCATAGCAATTATTTCATAAATGTCGACACAAATATGGACCTTAAAATTATATAAAAAAATTATAATTACCAATATATGTTATATGGCTAGCAGGAAAGTCTAACTTTATAGAACTGTGGAAGCCCAAATAAAACAACTTTTCACACTTAAACCCCATATCGTATTATAAAGAAAACGTATCTGACATAATAACATCATCATGACCATAATCGCCGATAAAGTAGCCAGAGATCTCGACGGGACCCACATTTAATCAAAGGTATTTTAAGTCCAAACGCATTACATTACCGCATTTCCACTCCCAAGCTAAAAATAATATAACCTTGTCAAAGCAGTTCTCAACCCTTCGACTCCCGACGCGAATGCATAAATAAATACCTCAATAATCGGGAACTTTTAAGCCAAAATCTCACGTTAATATAAGTCTGTGCAGAAACCTGTCGGGTGGAGAATTAAGCCTTAAGCTTGTTTGCGCTTGTTCCAATGAAGCAATCAACCAAGAAACGTTCGCCTCTCGCGCCGTCGTGTGCTCATAGCTCGTTTATTGGACATAAAAGTTCCCGTAAGTTTAAAAGAATTGTACCTACCCGTTTTCATTCAAATTCTATTTGAATAAAAAATGAAGGACAACATACTAAAAAAAAACGTTTGTTGTTAAGCGCCGCCCTTGACCAACTGATTTCATTATGTTTCATAGGGTTTCGAACCCAAGGGGTGCCAACGGGACCCTACTACTACCCCTCTGTTGTCCGTCTGACTGCCAGCGGGCTGTATCTCATGAACCGTAATAGGTTGACTATTAAAATTCACTACTATGGCCGCAATGACAGCAAATAATTAAAATAAAATAAAGTAAAAAAGTAAGGAGTCCCCAAAAAAGAAACTCTTTTTTTTCGGCGTTTTCTAATGAATCAGAATAAAGTTTTTATGGAAAGATAAATTATAAATATTACCCGACTTCCAGAAAATTCGGGAAAAATCAAAAATGCAAATTCCGACGTACTACAACGTCGAGTCAGCCAGTGAACAATAATAATGGAAAATATAAGTTAATTAGCAGATATAATTAGAACGCTAACAATTCAATTGCACAACGCATTAAGTTAAAAGCTATCGTGGGAAATGCAACCGTATTACGTAAGTTTCATTAAACAGATTTTACTATTGGCAATGGCAGAGAGAGGAAACGTGACTATGAGATACCAATCAGTGAGTCTTAACTTCTTCTAATGATTTATAATTTTAAGTTTATTTTTAATAGTTGTTAGTCCCGGTATAAGGTAGCAAAGCATCTCTTTTGTTTTTCCTTTGAAACCTTCCGCGTCCCAATGTTACATTTTTCAATTAATAATAATTATTATTATATTATTATTAGTAATCGTATAGATGATATAGAAAGGGATAGAAGGATTTAATGTAGGTGTAACATAGCCTTTTACACTAGCTAGGGAATAGTCTAGCTTACTATAAGTAAAATAATTTTTGAAATCGGATTAGTACTGAAATGAAATGAAAATATTTTTATTAAAATTCAATTTAATTTGACAGGCCAATTGGCTTGGTGGTTAGCGACCATGACTGCCAAGTCGTACACATTTGTGTGCGTGAACATGTCTGTTTGTTCTGTGTCTGGGTGTTAATATAAAGCATGTGAGCAAGTAGCATAGGTATGTAGTATATCAGTTAACTGGTTTCCATAGTACACGCTTTGCTTAGTTTGGGATCAGATGGCCGTGTTTAAAAGAATGTCCCAGGATATTTATTATTATTTATAGACCTTTACAAGCACTTAAGAATAGCCTGACTCTAATACCGGTTCGTAAGGTTGTTTTATACGGAAAAAACCGGCAATAAACTCAATAGTTTCAAAAATAACCTCGTACTTATAAAAATTCAAACTTTACCTCTTTATAATATATGTGTAAGAAGAATTAGTTGGACGCAGTATAAGATATCAAATAAATCGATCACAAAAGTCCATTCCACTATGGTAATGTCTTCCAATGTTTAAAGATACCCTTTAAATAGTTAGTATTAACATGCGAGATATCCCGGAAATTGAAAGTACTTGCCCGCCTGGCACTCGTATACGTAAAGATTTTCAATTCGCATGCACAAACTAATGAAACTCGATATTTTATCGTTTTGTTTACACAACAAACCATATTATTAATATTACCGTAGGCTTATAATAAAATAAATTTAAAAAAATGTTTTTTTGCAATGAAAACCTAAATCTAATATGTTCATGTATGTATTTGACTGCCAAACCAAAGGTCGCGGGTTCGATTCCCACCCAGGACAAACATTTGTGTGCATGAACATGTCTGTTTGTTCTGTGTCTGGGTGTAAATATCTATATAAGTATATATTTAGAAAAAAAAAAGTAGTATATGTAGTATATCAGTAATCTGGTTTCCATAGTACAAGCTCTGCTTAGTTTGGGACCAGATGGCCGTGTGTAAAATAATGTCCCAGGATATTTATTTATTATTTATTCAACTTTTCTTTCTTTCTTTCTTTCTCTAACTAATTAAGAGTAAGCACAACAAAAATAAAATAAAAATATATACAATAAAAACAGAAAGGTCAGCTTTAGTTTGTTTGTATTTTTTTTTAATTAGACATTCATAATATTATTATTTAAATTATTTTTTTAATAAAATATAGCGAACCGCCCCTGCTTCGCCTGAATGGAATATTATAAATGAATCATTTACAATATTGCAATTACACAAAAACAAATCTATTTTAAAAATAATAGAAGTTTTTATATTAAGATAAGCAGATACATAGGTTCCTTATATCTTATATAAGTAATAGATTTGAGTCCTAACCACTCAAACTAAGACACCCTGCGCTATGAAGGTCTAAAGGCGTTAAATTGAAAAGCTTAGCAAAAAATGCCCATTCACTTTGGCATTTAACTTAGCGTGCAACTATACATTAAAAGGGAGAAAATGCCACGAATGAAACGACGAACCTCTATGCCATTAAGTGAAACCCAAAATAATGGAGAAACTCTGGCATTTAGCAATCAGTATCACATGTTTTAGTCTGTCAAACGACATAGTGTCATAGACCTATTGAGCGAATCTAGTTGACTTAAAGATCATTAGACCATCTGGCTCAGGCGCGGTCGCAGCCTGACATTTTTGAGGGGGTCTTTTTGTTATTTTGTAATTTTTAAATTTGAAATGTATTATTTGGGGGGGGGGTCATGTCCCCTGTGACCCTCCCCTTCTGACCGCGCCTGATTCTATGTCCATCCAGAATTATGTACCGTTCAAATGATGGTTATAAATATGCTTTAGTTTCGGAAATAAGGCAATTTTTTTTATTCTACTAAGGTGACAAACAAGCTGACGGCCCGTCTGATGGCATACATATAATTCTCAAAATTCGCGCTAGTAAACATTGCGGATATCCTTTCCTCAATCTAAAACAATTGTGACAGTGTCCAATGGTAAGGGCCAAATTGATGTCGTGGTTGTCGATCAAACTGAGGCCAATACTGTCGTGGGGCGATCGTATCGCAGCAATACTGTCTGACTGTAGCTGGCACGGGGTTATACCGATGTGGGCATGAATCTTAACCCCACTCGATACTATCGTCTGTGACGTAACGAAGCTGGGTATACTATGCTTGTGTCCCAAACAGGGATGGTGGTATCGTGGCAATCCAGCCCCCTTATTCAGCTAATATAAACTTCGTCGGCGAGCCGCTTCACGGAGGTCTCGGAGAGCTTATCTTTCACGTGATTAGTAGTATCAGCGTAGTTAGCGAAACAGACAGAGCACGGAGGCCGCGACGAAACATCCTCGAGTTAGTGTCATTTTCCTTACAGAATCGAGCCCCTGATTCTTATCCTGTTATCTCTGTATATTTTATATAGGACGTTGGTGACGGGTCAGATGTGAATGACAGGTTGTGGGTTCGATTCCCACCCAAGACAAACATTTACCCTGACCCTCATTAATTCATAAAAATCTAACTTTTACATGAATATATTTAGTGTTAATGTTTTATTGATATAAATTGCAGTTTACAAGGAATGTAACACCCAAGACAAACCTTGTTTTTATTGTAAAATATATTGTAGGTACCTACATACATATATGCTAATTAAATAAATGAAATTAAAAATAAATATGTATACGTGTTTGTACTGTATCTGGGTAAAAATGTCATTATAAGTATCTATTAAAAAAAAATATTTTTATTTAATTAAATTATATATTCGATTTTTTGTATATCATGTATTTGGGTTCCATAGCTCAAGCTCTGCTTAGTTTAAGAATAATAAATGGATAGGACATTATCCCTTCACGTGAAAAACACTCCATATATTAAAATCAACAGTATAGTTCGTATAATATCAGACAGACAGACAGACAGACATGACGAATCCATGAGTGTTGCATTTTTTGCCATTTAGCTACGGAATCCTAAAAAACAGGTCTTTTATCATGACATGACATATGATTCTTTTTACAGCGATAACATTAAACTTTAGATTCCTTTCGTGTCTAAAAACCCAGCAGATGAGCAGAAGCTTTGTAGTAAACGGACCTTTATGTAAAAATACGACTATACTAAAATACCTAATCATCCCAACATTAACCAAATGAGCTCAAAGACTAACCTTTGGGAAACCTTCGCCAATTGCCAACCTTAATGCCTACACACATAAATTACTATAAATGTAGAGGAAAATAACCTATTCCATCTGTCCACATTGCTCCCTGGAGGCAGCTATCAATCAACTCATTGCCTAACATTATTAGCACATTTTTGGGGTTCGACGATTGCGAGTGATGCCAATATCGACTTTGTTATCGCTCAATTTAAGGCTATAATTGTGTGACAAATTGTAACGTTAATTGATTGCTGAGAAAGCAAGCTGGGGTTGGCCATTTATTTATTTGCTGACCGCTACATACATATCTACAATTAGATAATATATTATCAAGGGAATTATCGGCTATTTAACTTGATCATAAGTTAAATAGCAGTGATTTTATTATATAGGAATATTTATGATTTTTATTTAAAAAACTATCTGTCCCCCGCGGTTTTTCCCGCGTTCCCGAGGGATATCGCATTATCCCGGGATAACAAGTACCCTATATGTTATTCCAGGATATGCTCTATCTATGTGCCAAGTTTCATCCATATCCGTTTAGTGCGTGAAAGAATAACAAACATTAAGTATAGATAAATTGTTCATTTTAATCAGAACTTTCATAATGTTGCTACACCGAAAAATATAAAATAACCAATTTAGGTTATATTACACAAGTTCTAATAAATATTAACAACTTTTAAATTATAAATAACGACTCCATTGAGTATTACAAGGCAGTAGTTTGGTCCAGTAAAGTTTAAAACCGACCTACTACGTAGAAGGTGTTTTCCGCTATTTTGCTTTCCATTGTAAAACTTTTCAATTTTGACAACTTTTTTTGTAACACCCGAGGTTTATTTTTATACTTCCTCTAATATACTTTAGTTAATTGGCCAAAGAAAACTTTTTACGCATTACAAAGTCGGTAATTCTCCATCTCGTGATGTTGGTATTCAAATTGTTTCTTCGCAAATAACTTCAGTTCCATATAAAATACCTATGTAAAACTTTCTTTGACGACTGCCTTGTTACGCCTCAGCTACAGTTATGAATTAATGAACTCATTGTTTACCTACTTTCAATTGAATTGTTAACTAACCGTGAGTCGTGGTGATACGCCTATGTAATTGCTCTAGTTTTCTTTGACTTCAATTTTGATCTGAACCACTGAACTGAACCTCGAGGTCAGATAGGTATTTAGAGTAAATATAGCCTACAATTTCAGATACTTACTAGAAAATTGGTGCCACAATAAATGCAACTGGAACTCGGAAGTCTCTATCTGTCACGTGTCGTCCTGCGTTCGGAAGAGCGAGGCGACGGCAATGACACTCCAATGTAGTTTAACCGCATTCCCGAATAGAAGCTACTATTTATTACATTATGGAATTTATGGAAATGTTAAAAGAATGGCAGTTGACTAATTATCTTGTATTGTTTCAGGGTCGACGCTATGAAGAATTATGCTCGAAAAAAGTGCTGTGTAAATAAAAAGGTCTATTAAAAAAGCAATAATCCAGTATAACATAGAAACCCCATAGTTAAGTGACGCTATAAAAAGTGCTAAAACTTAGATCTAGATTATATTTTGTTACGAAAAAAATCTTCCATATAAATAAGTGTTTCGTGAACAATTGACAGTCCAAAATGTTCTCTAATCGCGCAGATATTAGAGTCCAATTTAAAAGTGATCCCCACGTACAGTCAGAAACGAAAGCGTCAAGTAAATTTGAATAAATAAATAATGTTAATAAGAAGATGCCGCAGCGTGCACCGCCTTCGTCGAGCTTGATGCGACCGTTCGTGGTGTTGGCCCTGCCCGGAATGTATTTGCTGTATAAGTACAACCAGTACAGGCAACAGCAAATGGAGATCGCGCGGCGCCGTGTCACCGAGCGGGAACTTATGCACCTTAACACTAAAATTGTGAGTAACAACCACATGCAGTCGCAAATATGTGTTTTGTATGCAATGTTTTCAGGCTCATCGCTTATTGAACATATGGTAGAAGCTATCTAGCTGGATATTAGAGGATAAGTCAAAAGGTAAACATTCATGAAGTTAAAGTTATTGAATCAGTAAGGGCTAGCAACTAACCTGCACTCCTACCGTCCTTCCCTCGCGTTCCT
Organism: Habrosyne pyritoides; assembly: GCA_907165245.1. Taxonomy (NCBI): domain Eukaryota; kingdom Metazoa; phylum Arthropoda; class Insecta; order Lepidoptera; family Drepanidae; genus Habrosyne; species Habrosyne pyritoides. Next base: position 4,120,758 of record OU015600.1, on the reverse strand, counting down.
TGAAAGTTGAGATTGAGGCACCCGCCGAAATGTACCGGTCGACCGGCAAGAGAACAAATGTTGTGTCTTGTCCCTACTAACACTGCAGTCCATAGGTCATTGGACGAAGCCGAATTGCATTTGTGTCCACGCATGTATACAAACTCTTTGTACATGTCTGTAGCAACGATAAACAATTTGTGGCGGTGTGATGTTATTATTGACAATACTATCATTACTCACTCATTGACATTGACAGTTGTGATTTGTGTGATGTTCCGGAGAGACCGCTATCAACTAACTTCAGGGTGTTGGTTTCACGTGAATTTTTGCGCGCGCATCGTAAAAAATTACTGTTATCATTTTTCACTAACGTGCCAAAAGAAGTATTTAAATAATAAGTATGTATATAAATAAAATAAAAATAGGATGTGATAGAAGTGAGACTTTTGTATTACAGGACAACATTTAAATTATTCATCAAACACTTTTGAATAGCATAGATGTTAATCATTTATTTATTTTTCGACACACAAAAAGGTTACGGATCAGAATTTCAAAGCTCATAAGAAGTTTCACTTCAAAACGTGGGCAATTAATTTTGAAAAACTGCTAAATATTAGGTTGGGGAAAAAGTCTTTTCGCATTATAGTATGTATGAACTTGTAATAAAATCTCTTAGGCTATACTATTTGTATCTGGCTGGTTTTGGTATCATTGAAAGCTTAAATTTTAAAGAACATAATTGCAAATTCAAATTAGGAAAATGTGTGATTTGCATTTGTTTTTCGTACCGCCAAGATGAGTGAATCTAATGAAGAAATTCGATTCATTTTAAAATTTTACTACAAAAAGGTAAAAATGCAACGCAAGCCGCGAAAAAAATTTGCGATGTTTATGGACCGCAGTGGAGTGCAGTGTCTGTGAGAGTAGCACAAATTTGGTTTAAGCGTTTTCAATCCGGAAATTTTGATGTCAAAGATGCACGTCGCTCTGGTCGCCCCATTACGGATAAAATGGATGCCATTTTTGAAAAAGTGGAGCAAGATAGGCATATCAGTAGTTACGACGTAGCTGAAGAACTGGGAATTGACCACAAAACAGTTTTGGCGCATTTGAAAAAAACTGGGTACACAAAAAAGCTAGATATTTGGGTACCTCACGAGCTCACTGAAAGAAACCTAATGAACCGTGTACTCATTTGTGATTCTTTATTACGACGTCATGAAACCGAACCATTTTTGAAGAAGCTGATAACTGGTGATGAAAAGTTGATCACGTACGACAAGAACGTGCGAAAAAGGTCGTGGTCAAAGGCCGGTCAGGCTTCTCAGACTGTGGCGAAACCCGGGTTAACTCGCAACAAGGTGATGCTGTGTGTGTGGTGGGATTGGAAGGGCATTATTCATTATGAGCTGTTACCACCAGACAGCACCATCGATTCTGAACTTTACTGCGAACAACTGATGAGATTAAAGCAAGAAGTTGAGAGAAAGCGGCCGGAATTAATCAACAGAAGGGGTGTGGTTTTTCATCATGATAACGCTAGACCTCACACATCTTTAGCCACTCACCAAAAATTAAGAGAGTTTGGCTGGGAGGTATTAATGCATCCGCCGTATAGTCCTGACCTTGCACCTTCAGATTTCCACCTGTTTCGGTCTCTTCAGAAATCTTTAGGCAGTGTCAGGTTAACATCACGAGAGGACTGTCAAAACCACTTGTCTTAGTATTTTGATCAGAAGTCCCAAAATTTCTATAGCAATGGGATCATGTCCCTACCTACAAGATGGCAAAAAGTTATCGAACAAAATGGTACCTACATACTTTAGTTAAATGTAAATAAACTATATTAAAAATGTTTTGAATTTTCTTAAAAAATGCGAAGGAACTTTTTCCCCAACCTATTATTATATCTGTGATTGTACTACATGAATAACCACTTTTGTTTCTACTTTTACATAGATAGCGACGATTTATTATTTTTTCTACGAACATAAAAGTTACAAATGCAAAGTGTTTCGTACCAAAACTCACAGTCGAGTGTTATTACGTGAAAATTGAAAGCATATCTTGATCAAATATGTTGCCCTTATGAATTAATGCGGCCAGACGTTTACGAACTCAAAATTAATATTAAGTAGACTGGTAGCTGGACTAGTTTTCTAGGTAGTTAATATTGATTTTACTTGGCCATTAAAAAAATTAAAAATAATTTATGTTTGACAAGGTCGGCAACATATTCGCAATAGGGAATGCAATCCCGATCTCGCGGGATTCCGAACACCGTGTAATTTTTCGGGATCAATCCCGAAGCATAATATGACGAGATCCCGTTCGAGATTGAGTCCTTTTACACGTGTATCCAGATTAGCCAGATCCACAAGCTTAGATAAATTAGAGTCAGTAATAAAAAAAGAAATGGATGTATTTGAATGTGGAGGAACAAGGGGGAGATTTTTGCAATTTGCATATAGTTGCTTAGTCACGCTGTCGACAACCAGTGTTGAGTCTGAGAGGACATTCTCAGCAGCTGACTACATTGCAGCGGATATTAGATTAAATGCCGGTTAGCAGATAGTGCTCTTGATACACTTTGTTTTTAAGAAGTTAATTTCATCCGTAACTACTTCTTAATCTCCTTGAGCTATACTATAATTATATATGTTAATTATTTAGTCATTAATATTAAAGGATAAAGGCTTTAGTTTTCTCTTAAATAATATTTTGTTTTAATAAACCACACTACCACAAACAAGCAGGTTTCATCGTATTCAGTGATATGATATTTTTTTTACTAGATTAAATCCCGCAAATTTCGGGATCCCGCGGGGTTGACATTTCTAATTCCCCACGATTTCGACTTCACGATCTCGAGTCGGGATGGCATTCCCTAATTCGCAATCTCCTTGGTAGTGCATATGTCATTGATAGCGGTGACAATTTACCATCAGGTGGACTGCCTGCCTGTCTGTCAACCTAGTGACATAAAAAGAAAGAAAAGCACCCCAAGTGACCCCAACAAACAATGGTGAACTAATTTTCCTTATTCGAAAATTCTCAGTGCGCTACGATTTCCATACAGTACACGCGTACTTTATTTATCGATAGCATTCATTGCTACGACATTCTACGATTTACTACGAAACTAACAAGCTACGACCCCCTTCTCTATTATGAATATTGAATAGCTTAATAAAAACCACATTTGACAGCTCATAGACATAGTTTGGCTTATTTAAATCATGGCATTTATAATACCGATACTTAATTCAAAGGAAACTAAGATCAAGATAAAAGGTATTTAAGACTCAAAATTCCTAGACATATGTATATCCCAGTGTGTAATTTGGTGATCTCAAATAGCAATAGTTAATTAAATTACTTTTCTCATAAATTGTTTTTTTTTTTGTATTATGCCAAGAAGACCTTAAAACAGGTAGACTATCCACCTGATGGTATTAATACAGACATTGGCATCGCCAATGCATTGTCGACCCTGAGGCGTGAAGTTATTAAGTCTCATATGCTTGTAATTTCTCCGGCCTTTCTTTCTCGTTCCTTACCTTTCTAACCAAACACAATAATACAAGTCCACTATTGCTTCACGACTCCAATGGGTAACGTAGTACTTCCCCGGACGAATTCTGCATTAAGAACTATACTACTTCTAAGACTACTTGTAAAAGAAAGATAATACGGTGTTTGCGTTGAAATTTAGGCAATTACATGGCAAAACTGAAGTATAACTACACCAAGGTAAGGTCAGTCGAGTACGTTAAAGAAAGTCATCAATCTTCCTGTGAAGGCATTATTCACCCCAGCGTATACGTATTTACGTGGAACGGTCATATCGGGTGTTCTCGTGAATATTGTACGAATTGCCCGTTTTATTTCGCAACTATTTGGTTCTATATTCAATGCAGTTTGCCTCCTTGGTATGTCTTCTTATGTTGTCTGTGTACAAGTAGACATAAAATTGCCTTTTAAGTAATTTCGTCAATAATTCAATTCTAACATTAACTTTCTGACCTACTTTAAAACCTTTAGCTGCAGTAAAACCTTCCATTTCCATGTTTTCATGTCCAGATCCTATGACCCTACACATATAATAAATCTGAAAGTTTTTGGGGTTAAATAAATAATAAATATCCTGGGACATTCTTTTACACACGGCCATCGAATCCCAAACTAAGCAAAGCTTGTACTATGGAAACCAGATAACTGATATACTACTTTTTATTTTTCTAAATACATACATATATACTTTACACCCAGACACAGAACAAACAGACATGTTCATGCACACAATTTTTTGTCCAGGGTGGGAATCGAACCTTCGACTTGGCAGTCAGGGTCGCTAACCACCAAGCCAATTGGCCTGTCAATGGTTGTTTCTCCATTTCATGCAAAAATTACTAATCGGATTTCAATGAACCCCGCCACATTGATAGTTTATAACCAGGATTCGCAAAAAAGATACTTATTGCCTTGGGAATAAGGAACATCGCTCGAGAACACGAATGGAACCGCGGGGGACAGCTAGAAATCAATAAATTCAGCTCCAACATAAAGTATCGTTATGCTATCAAGGCCTTTTGAACAAAACGCGCAAAATCCATTTCTGCGTGGGCCAATGGACTGGGTGTGGGTGAACTGAGCACGCCATGTGGGCAGCATAGTGGCCTTCCCTATGACTCAGTCGATTCACAAGAATTTCAATGTTTGCGTCTGAATAACGACGCTAGTGTACTTACATTAGAGTTTGAAATCGATTCAAGCAAACCGCAAAGTACAACGCCAATACATCTTTATACTAATCTCTTGAATACACTTACTTACATGTGTCCAATTGAAGAATGTTTGTGGCGGATGTAATAACAAAGCTAAAGCACTAGAAAATAAAGTTGGATTTTGTATGTACAATACAAATAGTGTTCAGCTGTATAATGATTTCGTTTAATTGTGTATACTAGTCAAGAGACACTAAGTTGATATTTAAAGTTATTGGATTTTTATATGAATGTAAGCTGTCATTAAATGAGTGGAAAAACTCATACAAACACAGTTTTATTAAAATAACTAGCTGCGCCCTGCGGTTTTGCCCGCCTTCAATCCTGGTTATAAACCTTCCTCTTGAATTACTTATCTATTGCTGAAAACTGCATTTAAATCCGTTTAGTTTAGATTATATAAAGGAAAGGACATACAGACAAACGTTCAAAGATATATGTACCTAAAATAAACCCAAACAGAGATATCGACAAATAGTTTAGTGAAAAGTGGGGTATTATGAACCAGATTTTGATTTACCAGTCTACCTGTAAGCTTATAAAATTAATATAACATTTTATTCGTCTTCATTATTTGAAGAGCTCCATCTCCGGCCTCATCTTCACTTACCATCAGGTGAGATTGAGGTCAATCGCAATCCCGTCATTAATGTATAATTTTTTTTTTTAAGTCATGTTTGTATGTCATATTTTTAGCAGAAGACATAATGAAATGACGATAATAAACTAAAGCTAAATAACTTTCTATAATAAATTGAAGTTCCAATCTAAATATAAGTAACTTTCTAATTACTATACTTCCATAATTAACTCAATAATATGCGTTATACCGTAACATACACATTCTCGTACAACGAACGATTAAGGCCCGCCCTAAAGAGACCTAACATATAACCTACATTACCACGGCAATGGGTGGCAATAGCCAATTTAGTTACGGGTACCATTTATGCGGATATTTTCGGACATTCCGCCAATATGACCGTCTATTTAAACTATTACAGGACTTCTCGTTTGTCAATATATATGGGAAATTTATTTAGGAATAAACTCATAATGAATCGTCAATGTTAATGTTTCTTATTTATGACAAGAGGCCGATGAATAGGCAGACGATCCACCTGATGGTAAGCGGTCACCGCCACCTATGGACGTTTGTATCTCCAGGAGCATTGGTAATGCGTTTTCGACCCTGATACGTTATTTTTAAAGGTCAAGTTGCTTACTTTAATAAAATCTCCGGATGTTTTCGCAAATATTCTTTGTTAGGACTTTTGACAAAATGGTAACCCTAAATAGAGGCCACGGCAACACGAACAAACAAGTTCGGTCGAGTTCGGTGGCCACGAAACTTGGAGTTGGTCACGCAATTTCCTGAGATGGACATCATGACGGATTGCCTTTGAATACCATCGATTTGTGCTTTGATTAACTGCTTTTTGTAACAAGGTGTTATGCAAAGAGTAAGAACAAATTGACCTATATCTTTCGTTCGATCGTTTTTCTCTCTGTGATTATTTAAAACTAAAATAATAATAAATATCCTGGGACATTCTCTTACACACGGCCATCTGATCCCAAACTAAGCAGAGCTTGTACTATGGAAACCAGATAACTGATATACTACATATACTACTTTTTTTTTCTAAATACATACTTATAATGGATATTTACACCCAGGCACAGAACAAACAGACATGTTCACGCACACAAATGTTTGTCCCGGGTGGGAATCGAACCCGCGACCTGCGACTTGGCAGTCAGGGTCACTTACCATCAAGCCAATTGGCCTGTCGATGAAAAATGAAAAGGTTTTCCTCACCCCACTAGCTATCGTACCGTGGTTTATCTCGGTATAATATAGCCTGTATCACTCAGGAATAGTGTAGCATCTCTATAAGAGAAATCTTTTGGAAATAAAAAAAAAAATACGAAATTCAAAACCATTTATTCAATTTTGACCCGGGGAGTGCACTTATGACGATCAAAGTTACCGAAGAAATCGGTAAGTAGTTTCAGAGCTTATTACCTCTTACATCCAAACTCATATACACAATATACTTTACTCTTTAAAATATCAATTTATCGCACCCTCAGTATGATAAGGGCTTAACGCAACATTTTGCGAAAAGGAGTTACGATCATAGAGAGACTAAACAAAGTACGCTCTATCCGATGAATAGTAAAACATAGTCAATTTAATGATAGAATAAGCATACCGATACTTACGCCTCTTTAACACCGGGACCCACCCTCCCAGTGCGAATGTGACCCAAATAGAGATGTGCCAAAAGTGTTTTTTTGAGTTAAGACATAAATGTTTATATCAGATGTTTAGTTTGAGGAAGAAATAAAAGTTAAATATTTATAAATATGGACAATAGAAAGGCTTTTACCAATAATCAAGCCCATTTAGTCTGTGAGACACTTATGAGGTAAAACTAATTGATATTAGCACCAGTTGAGAAGTCCACCTCCTTATGAGAGGCAAGAATTTCATATAACTCTAAAGTATTCACTATAATACAATACATGATTAAATAAACACAAACAAAATGTTTAAAATACATACCTCTCATTAAGTAAACCATAAATAATTTTCACAGAGTAATATAAATTTGGTCATTACGTTAATTAAGCCTCACTTATCAGAGAAAATAAAATAACACATCAATTTCATAATCAAACCAATTAGCATTATTATAAATTACGGTTTATAATGAGGTAATAATAAGAAATAGGTGCGTTTGAAATATCCAATACTAGCTGTCCCCGCGGTTTTACCCGCGTCCCCGTGGGATATCACATGTATTATACATAAAAACCTTCCTCTTCAATCACTCTATCTATTAAAAAAACCGCATCAAAATACTTTGCGTAGTTTTAAAGATTTAGGCATACATAGGGATTTAGGGCGTAGAAAGCGTCTTTGTTTTATACTATGTAGTGAAGAAAAAGCATGATATCCAGCATAACGGTTATCCGGTTTTTATAGTACAAGTTCTGCTTAGTTTGGGATCAGATGGCCGTGTGTAAAGAATATCCTGTGATATTTTATATTTATTGCATCGTGCGCATTTTTACTGCAGATTTATTACTTTGGAGCTTATTATTTGCCATATAGCTATCAATTTGACCGTAATAATGTAATTCTATAAGATAAACTAAGTGAAATGCAAAGCAAGGTAGGTACTACATAGATCTGTCACTCTAGCTTTACTGACAATTATTCCTGCAGAGATATCTTGACTGCAGTGCAAACTCTAAGTTATTAGGTTACATAGAATCTAGTGATGTGAAAGTAAAAAATAACTTTTATACTAGAGTTGTTTAAATTATGCAATAAAGTATGCAATAGTAAATTGAAATATTTCATATGACTTGTGTTCGCCCACTGTTCGAAATTTGACCACAATCATTTTTGAAAAGCAGCAAACTTAAATTAATTATTATATTGAAAAAAAAAATATTGACAGCCACTAAACAAAACAAAAATAAAGCGATTTACAAACAGAAGAGAAAATGCTACTCAACTATAAAAAATCTCTGCCTATTTATTTAATAATAATAAGACTTACCATGCCATAAAGATTCGTTTAAGAATTCAAACTTATTAATGAGATAAACAAAAGCCTATCATTTCCCATTCATAGATAAAAAAAAAACAAAACTATGTTCCAAACACGTGAGCATCATACATTCCAAACAAAAAATCGATGATTGAATAATCTTTTTCCATCGCACGTTTGAATGGCAAAGGGTTCGAATGCAACTGGACCGTTTAAAATCCTACTCGAGTATTCTCAATGAATGATCAATTACAATAAAGCTACTACCCCCATCACTACGAGCGTCCGCGGGTCTGTTGCCTACTCAGCCGTATTCAGTAATTGGTTTTCTCGTAACGAACGGTAACTGAAAACTTGGCTGGATTTTTAAAAGGTCAGCCGAATTGCGTTTTTTTTCGTTATGGAGTTTACCCTTCTATAACTTATTTATTGCTTACGCTATGTTAAATATCAGCCCCCTTATTCAGCTAATACCAACTTCGCCGGCGAGCCGCTTCACGGAGGCCTCGGAGAGCCTACCTCTCACGTGATTAGTATTAACGGAGTAAGGGACAGAGACAGAGCATAGAGACCGCAACGAAACATCCTCGAGTTAGTGTCATTTTCATTACAGAATCGAGCCCCAGGTCTCTAAAATAGTATATTTTTGTATATCTATGCAAATTAATAAAATTTAAGTCTTGTTTGTAATGTCAAACAGCTTTTTACTAAATGTATATGATAATACTTATTTACGGCGCTTTTATCAAAAAAATCATTTAAGGATTTTATTTGTCTGCTTTTTTCGGCTAATCTCCGAAACGGCTGGACCGATTTGGACGGGACTTTCACTGGCTGATATTATGGAGTTTTTTTATATCTAAATTAAACATCCATTGGGAAACCAGATGAAACCGCGAAGGAAAGCTAGTAATATATATAATCACGGGTTACATCAGAAGGTTAAATACCTTTATAAAAATTATATGAAGGTAGGTAGGTTAAAAGACTAGTTATTTTGATTTGATTATTCGGATTAACATATTCATTCAGCATGATTATATATATAACTAGCTTTCCTACGCGGTTTCACCTGGTTTCCCAATGGATGTTTAATTTCCCGAGATAAAAAACTCCTTATCATATCAGCTATTTGCCAGTGAGAGTCCCGTCCAAATCGGTCCAGCCGTTTCGGAGATTAGCCGAAAAAAGCAGACAAATAAAATCCTTAAATGATTTTTTTGATAGAAGCGCCGCAAATAAGTACTTTCATATACATTTTATTTATTTGCATAGATATACGTATGCGTATAACATAGGCTATGTCATAAAAAAATAATAAAAAAAAATACTAAATATTGAAAAATATTTTTTTATTAGGTGCCATTATCCTCCCCATAAATACAAACTAACAAAATAATATTAGTATAGATATAATACAAAACTATTTATAGATATATTCCAGGTATATCTTTTTCTTACCATTCTCTGAACAAACAATGACGACATATTAATTTCACGTTGTATTAATTTCACGTTGTTGTTGTATTCTTATTTCATATTCTCCGAAGCTTTTACATTCATTTCATTATTTACTCTGTAACCAGCGACCCGCCCCAGCTTTGCCTGCGTGGGATAATATTAATATATTGCAACATACTTTCGGGAGAAATTATCCTAATTATTTTGACCGCATCATATACACCGCAACATAATCTATTGTGTAGTTTAAAAGATAAAAGCTGACAAACGGATAGACAGAAATAGTGACTTTATTTAGAGATAATGCCCCTGGAAACGTAATTTTTTATAATAATGTTATTGTTTATAAATAAGGCTACCTAAAATATAATGAACACCGACCTTATATTTTACCGACAGAAAAATGGCATTAAAAAAATAAACTATAACATTTTTTTGGCTGAAATTAGCCCTACCACCTTTTTGACTAATGATTTCTTAGAACCAACCACCAACTATCAAAGTCCACAACTTCAGACTCCTCAATTCAAATACTCACAAAATTTAATAATAATGCACTAACCCTTACCAAAACCAAATTCAAATAGAAACAGCAAATAAAAATAAACATTGGAAAATGTTAAACCTGTAGCGAAAAAAACTAGATACAAATCCAATTCCAAGCGCTGCACACGTTGATTAAACACGGACGCTTATAGAAAGGTAGGAAATAGGCCAATAACAGTAGAGAGTGGGTTAAAAATACAACAGTGTCAAGGAAGATCATTGGCATCCAGCACTTTCGCTCTCAACTCTGTTTATACGAGCTATTAATGTTCTGTATAACGACTGAATATCAATGGAGGGAATAAAAATATGCATGGAAATAAATGAATGCTCTTTTTCTCATTTAGAGGGTGATTGTCGTTCAAGGAAGGTTTGAGAAAGGTAATTTTTAAATGACTTCGAAAAGAAGAAGGGGTTTGTCCATTTGATTCTATTGATCAAAAGCGACTGTTGCGGAGGAGGAGGCTTGCAGTAAAAAAGCTGGATAAATGATTTCAGTGGAGTTTAATGTATTTACAGTATTAGATCATAGATGAATTTGTACAAAATATCCGTTGCGTTTCAGTTTTTATTCAAGCGTGTAGGGGGGGGAGAATATAGTGGGGTTGACCAATCACTGGAATAGGTGCGTTTTTGAAGACAGCTACGTAGGAGCGTCGACAGCGACATAACAGATTTTTGTGATTAAAATTCAAAACCATTTATTCAATTTACGCCCTAGAAAAGCAATTATTTATTTATTTAATTATTGGCTTACCAACTAAATACACACTTAACATTATCTTATAATACTATTACAGTTACTTTTCTCGCATGCATCTAAATTAAAGAAAAGCACAGCATCGATTTTTTGTTAAAGTACGAACTTATACATTAAATAATTGATAGGTATACTATAACTCAGACATTAGCTAGGAAAACACTCTATGAAAGAAAATTAAAATAAAGAAATAAAATAAATTATAAAGGTTCAAACTACTGAATTTCGGTTGTAACTTCGATAATAATAAATAAATAATAAATATCCTGGGACATATTTTTTTACACACGGCCATCTGATCCCAAACTAAGCAGAGCTTGTACTATGGAAACCAGATAACTGATATACTACTTTTTAATTTTCTAAATACATACATATATAGATATTTACAGAAAGACACAGAACATAAAAGACATGTTCATGCACACAAATGTTTGTCATGGGTGGGAATCGAACCCGCGACCTTCGAATTGGCAGTCAGGGTCGCTAACGACCAGGCCAATTGGCCTGTCTAATTATATGCTAAGTGTAATATGATAGTTCGAAATCACTGGGGTAAGGTACATACATACTTATGAAATGGTTCTTGTTTACAAAACATAAAAGTACCATTCTTCTATTTATGGTGCCTTATTATCAGAGCTTATATAATACCTATTTCGAAAGCGTCGACTCGACTAACACTAAATTAATGTCATTACCATTACAGTAGAGACCGAAATTTCTATATAGCTTACCGTTAAAACCTGCTAAAGCATATAACAATAGAAACTGTCTCCTTTCAATTTACGCGTTTGCGAATTAAAACCTACCGTGGAGGTTATGAAACGATTAATCTTCTAGATTAAATTCTGGCACAAAATAATACCATTTACGCCACTTTTTCGAAGAGAATAATAAAAAAAACAAAAACGTCATTAATTTCACAACAGCAACAAGAAACACCCACATAATATTTTTTCCGTAAATAATAAAAAATAGAACACAAGAATGTCTTCCAATAACTTATTGTCTAAAACAAAGGTGTTAGTCGCTAAAACCCTTAGCCATAGAGAAGGACTTGTACGTTGGTATGCGAAGAAATCAGATGGCGAGTGCAGAAGAGCGATAGTGGATATGCCTCCGGAAGTGGATCCGGTGTGTCCTGAACCCTGTGAAAGAAGGAAGGAGAAAAAAGGAATCCTTCACAAAATTAAATTGAAGGTCATTGAAGGTGGTACCAACTTCGGAAGTGAGTTGAACATACGTTACTTACATACGTGCTTTAATGAACTGTTTTGAACGTTACAGCTTAATTTTCTAGAACAGTAGGAAAGCCTAAAAGTAAAAAAATAATAGGCTGAGTCTATTAATACGGGTACTGTACGAACAATTTACAATTATTAATACGATTACCGTACGAACAATTTATAATTATTAATACAGTTACCGTACAGTAGCTTCAGTAACTTTAAATTTGACCTTCATAAGTGCCTTCCGAGAGCCTTAACTGAATAAATGGTTTTGAATTGAATTTATAAATTGTTAATACTGGTACAGTGCGACCAAAATATAAAAATTATAAACATAAAAAAATTACCCTAACCTATACCTTATTTTTTTCACTTAATTTAATAGGCAGGTAGCTATTTATCCAATTTTTATTCGATTTAAAACTAAAACTAGGCCGACTGTATTAATACGGTTACTGTACGAACAATTTATAATTATTAATACGGATACAGTGCGACCAACTTAAATAAATTATAAATATAAAAAGTGTATTTAGGGGAATAAAGGAATTAAATAAATAAAATAAAAAATCCGATCCATCCAATTCATTCTTAATATAAAAATAAAATTTGAATAAATGTAAATTTATTCGTCCAGTACCCGTACAAATAGTCACTTCGAAAATAATATAGGCAAATATTTTGTTGTTATTACAATAACATCGTATTTTTCCATGGATACTCTTGATTCGACCATAAACTCATATTGGTAAGTGACGTCTGATCAAGAGGCCTCAAGCAGACGATGCCTCAATGAATTTATAGATGCATTGAAGTAGCCTCAAGCACACAAAGTCTAAAAGAATTCATAGACGCATTGATAGAACATTTAGCTAAAATACTTTATTGAATGAGTTTTAGACTATTTCGGAGAGAAAGGGCTTTTTGACAAGTACTTACCCACAGCGTGGTCAAATAAATAAATTCGTTTATTCAGACAATTAGATCCATTGCCATCAATCACAATAACATAAATAATAAATAGAATAATCACGATTACCTATTGATAATTTGGTACTAATATTATAAATGTGAATGTAAGTTTGTTTGTTACACTTTCACGCGAAAACTACTTAACCGATCATCATGAAACTTTGTACACATATTCTTGGAGGTATAGATGTAACATATGATACTTTTTGTGGGGGGAAAATGTTACACCCCTCGGGAACGCGCGGGACAGCTAGTTAGTAACAAATTTTGGCATATATAATCATATTCATCCAATTATCGTAGCGCCATTTCGCCGGCTTGAGTGCAAAAAGAAGGTTTGTAAGGAGGTGGATGACCCTGAACCTAAGGCACTGCCATCACCGTCACGGAAGGTGCCTCCAGTGCCGGCGCCTCGGGCTGGCGTCCAAGTATCGGTGCTTGGGGCAGACACGGCAATAGGGCAATACGTTGCACTACTACTGAAACAATGCCCTTGTATTAAAAAGTAAGTTTAACTTATTGCAAGTACCATTTCAAAAATTTATATAGCACTGTGTGACCTAAACTCGCACTTATGTCACGCTTCTCCGTGACTTAAGTAGTACATTTTTACAAGTGATTTAAATTTGGAATTTGGTAACACGAGCTATAATGTAGTATGGGATACTCGTGCCTTGAGTCATACGTATCGTTATGTACATAGGGACATGTTAAGTCTCATGTGCCAATAATTTCACTGGCCCCGTACCGTACTTTACCTTTCTAACCGAAACCCAGATAAACAAGTGCACTGCTGCTTTACGGAGATTAGGAATGGTAGGTAGTACTTCCCCGGAAGAACTCAAAAAGTGTCGGCTTATAAAATCACGTGATAAGTTTAGCGAGAATGACGCTAACCTTTAATTAACTCTATCAAACGCCTCTAAAGGTTCAAATTAGCACAATACCACGATTAGGCCTCGCAAGTGTATTAGTGTTCCGGTTTTAAACGGGTAATGTTTAATTAAAAAGCTTTATGTAATTAGTTTTATTAGGTCACTTTTCTCATTAACCTTATTTTGGTTACCCCAATTTATTCTGAATAATTAAATATAATTTCTGCATATTATAGTTATTACATTGGATATTTTCTGAGTGTATTTATTTAAGTGACAGCAACCAATTCTAATTATCATTTGAATAAGCAATTTTTATTTAATACACAAAACAGTTTTCAATCATACTACGTTAACTTCCGATGCGAAACCCTTTCCAAAATCGGGAGAAAATCACTTTACTACCTTCTAATTTGACTTCCTTTGAAATATTTTGTTCCAACTTCATTCAATTAGCAAGAATATTCGTAAGAAATTTACAAAATTAATTTTTTGAAGTAATTTATTTGAGTGACTTTATGCGGAGCAGTTTGTAAATCTTAGATGTAGCTAGTGAGCTATTGGTGACGTCACATGAACCTCGGCACAGCCCGTCCATCCATCCGCCCGCCCTGAGGGACCGTTAGTCTCGTCCCGTCACAATACAGTTTATTTGCGCCGCCCAATCGCCCACTTGAAATTTATCATGTAGGTATCGTGTTGCATGTCGCAAAACCGAGTACGTGCCTAACATTGCTTGGCATTTGGATCATAATGTCAAAATTGACGTATTTTCAGTAAGGTTTTGTTGGCTTTCACCGTTTTTTCAAAGGTCACTTTGTTTTGCTGAAATGTAATATTTTTAATGTTTATTTTAACCTTAAAGGGACTGCTTCTCCTCGTGAATGTGTGTAATAATATATTATCCTTGAATTACCTATATTCTTTTATTGACCTGCATAATGTTTGACCAACAAGTCCATTTGTATTCATACACCTATTCACTTGTACCTAATAGTGTGGTGAGATCGTAAACTAGGCTAAATGTAGAAGACCGTCGTAAGACACGGCTCATGAATCGAGACAGAGGTCCCATAGGAACGGCCATCTCATGCCTGGAACAACTTGACTTTTATTACCCTACATTGATACTCCTATTGGTCTTAAATAAATAGGGTTTTAATGCAGTGTAAATTGCAATAAGAAAAACCATACCATCTCTATATGCGAGACAATTCACGAACTGAATACCTTTGGTTTCAAAAGAAATTAAATGTATGAAAAAAGGAAACGTTTGATAGAAAAGTTAATCAGTTTTGATGAAGTTGAATCACAATTTAAGATGCGATTTTAGGCCTAGGAAACAAATTATTTAGTATTTAAAAATATTGGAAATGATTTTTTAATTATTTAGATCCTTTACTTTGACACCCACTTTCACGATAATTCTGTTGTCAAAGACCCACCGGGGCCTTCCAGGAATAGCCCTCTAATTCTAGACTATGCGTGCTCATTAATTTCGCCTACATCACTCACCGTGGTTAATATGTAATCACTATCCTAGTATACAACCTGTTACATATATGGTAAGGTGATGGAGGATGTGATAGTGGTATGATGTATTTATAAGTCCGGGTAAATAAAGAGTCCAGATACCTTCACTTTAAGTTATGTATTGTTCAACCACACACACAGATAGTTCACATACACACAGTCTTATAGCGTAAGCAAAGCTATAGAAATAGAAGGAGTAGATAGAAGATAGGAAGTTACAAGAAACAGGAAGAATAAGCACAGCTGATAATCGCGCGGTAAGCGTATAGCGTTCGGTTAGCAGGCGACACGGGCTTCGCGAGCGATGGTAGTGGCCGACTGACGCGGCGCAGTGAACGGGCTGCGCGAGCGCTTAACATGTGATCGAACTGGTTTTAACCGGAGGCGCAGCGTGTCTCCAATGCACGGCTTCAAGAATGTAAATATCGTGTTGTGAAATTAATAAATAGATTTATGATAATATTTAATAAATGTGTAGTGTTGTTGTTTAGTTATAATGATTGTAAATATATAGATAATAAGATATTTTGTGTATAATAAATTGTTTATGTGTGATTGGGTAGGCTACATCACTCCCCCCCAGAGACCGTCACTACGGGCGATAAAAATCGGGAAAACGAACTGTGCGGCCCGAACGCGTCCTTCTGACGTCATCCTGATCTGGGGCATTTTGGTGAACAGAAACAGGATCAGGGAAGGAACCGGGGTTGGGGTTAGAAGAAGGAGTGAGAGTGGGGATAGGGTTAGGAGTGGGGTCAATCAGTGTGTAGGCCGGCTTGAGGCGATCTATAGACACTGTGACGTTTTTCCCCTTAATTAAAATTTTAAAAGTTTTGTCACTTCGTTCTAATACTTCGTAGGGACCGGAGTAAGGGGGTTGTAAAGAACCACGAATTGCATCGTCCCTTAAAAATACGTGACTAGATGAGGCTAGGTCTTTGTATATGAATATTTTCCCCTTATTGTGACGTGAGGCCGGTGACGGTTGCAGTTTTGATGCAAATTGGCGCAGACGAGTGGTAAAGTCCGATATATCGGTGAAGTCGGGAGCCGTAGCTTGGAAAAATTCTCCAGGCAAACGTAATGGCTCGCCGAAAACCAGCTCGGCTGATGACGTTTTGAGGTCATCCTTAAATGAGCTCCTAATGCCTAATAGCACCAAAGGCAACGTGTCCACCCAATTGCAATCTGCGTGGCACATTATGGCTGCCTTTAACTGCCGGTGGAATCGTTCCACAAGCCCGTTACAAGCTGGGTGATACGCGGTTGTTCTGCGATGTTTGAATCCAATCACTTTTGCAAGATATTGAAAAAGTGACGATTCAAACTGTCGACCGCGATCGGTGACAATATCCGTTGGACATCCAAACCTGGATATCCACGATATTAATGCCTTCCCAACTGTTTCGGCTGTCATATCTGCCATCGGTATGACTTCTGGCCAGCGTGTGAAACGATCCACAGCGGTGAGACAGTAGCGGTATCCCTGTGAGATAGGGAGAGGGCCGATAATGTCCACGTGGATAAAGGAAAATCGAGTGCGAGGAAGATCGAACGTGCCAAGTGGAGAAAATACGTGGCGATGAACTTTAGCGCGCTGACAAGGTAAACATTGCCGGGACCAGGCTCGACAGTCCTTGCGTACCCCAGGCCAAACAAATCGGTCAGCAACCAGTTTAGCGGTGGCGTTGGCGCCAGGGTGGCTAAAACTGTGGAGACTGTCAAAGATTTGTTTCCTCAACGGTTTGGTGACAAAGGGCCTGGGTGAGGTGGTACTGACGTCACAATAAAGTTCTGTTCGTGAGTTAGGGATACTCAACCTTTTCAGCTGGAGTGAAGATTCTCCTCGCAGGAGTTGAGTCAACTCTGGATCAGACGTTTGAGATGAAGCCAGTACGTCGAAATTGATTGGCATCTGCAGTTCCTCGATACGCGACAGTGGGTCAGCGACAACATTGTCCTTTCCCGAAATGTGTCGAATATCGGTCGTGAACTGCGAGATGTAATCTAGGTGACGGTACTGCCGAGGCGAACAGTTAGCTTTACGTTCGCTAAAAGCATAACTGAGCGGCTTGTGATCACTAAACACCACGAAATGTCTTGCCTCGAGCATATGACGAAAGTATTTAATACTTTCGTATATGGCTAAGAGCTCGCGGTCGTAGGGTGAGTACTTTTGTTGAGAGGGGCTCAACTTCCGCGAGAAGAATGCCAGAGGCTGCCAAACATCATCTTTAAATTGCTGCAGAACTGCACCCATTGCCAGGTCAGACGCGTCTGTTACCAGAGCGAGTTCGGCCCGACAATCCGGGTGTGCGAGTAATGTAGCATTGGCGAGACTTTCTTTGCACTTGTTAAAAGCTAATAGTGCATCGCCAGATAAGTCGACAGGGTGAGATGCTTTTACACAGCCGGTAAGCAACGCGTTTAAAGGGGCTTGAATTGAAGCAGACTGAGGTAAGAACCGCCTGTAGAAGTTGAGCATCCCTAAAAATCGCCTTAATTGTTTGACCGTCTTAGGGACAGGGAAGTCAATAATTGCCTGGACCTTGGATTCCAAAGGTTTGGTGCCGGATGCCGAAATTTGGTAACCTAAGAATGTTACCATAGGTGCTCCGAAGACACATTTTGAGGTGTTAACAAGGACGCCATATTTCTTCATACGACTGAAGAGCTGATGAAGATGGGCTTCGTGCTCGGCCTCGTCCTTGGAAAAGACTAGAAAATCATCCAGGTAACAGTAACAAAACTCAAGGCCTCTTGTCATTTCGTCAACAAACCTCTGAAACGTTTGACCTGCATTTCTCAGACCGAAGGTCATGTAGGGAAATTCGTACAAGCCAAAGGGTGTGGTGATGGCAGTCTTATGAATGTCTGCCTCAAAAACCGGAATCTGATTGTAGGCTTTCATCAAATCGATGGTGGAAAATACTGTACAACCAGCAATGGAGTGGGCAAAATCATGGATGTGCTTAATAGGATAACGGTCTGGTATAGTTCGTGCATTAAGCATACGATAATCACCGCAAGGGCGCCAGCCGTTGTCCTTCTTAGGCGCCAGGTGCAAGGGTGAAGACCAGGGACTTTCGGAAGGACGCGCTGTGCCGTTGCTAAGCATAAGTTCGAATTCTCGCCTAGCTATTTTAAGTTTATCGGGTGCCAGCCTACGGGGGGTACATGAGATAGGAGGACCTGTTGTAGTCCTAATATGGTGTACCGTGTTGTGTTTTGGGACGACTGGTGTACCTGAAGGGCGTGTAATCTCCGGAAACTTACTCAGAATGTTGTGAGAGCGCGTGTCGCCTGTCGAAACCTTAACAGAAAATACATTAGCATTAACTAAAGAAGCGCTGGATGACAATGTAGTGATGTTGTCGATTAGGCGTTGGTTGCGGCAATCTACAATTAAATTATAAGAGCTGAGAAAATCGACGCCTATTATAGGTCTAGTAACATTTGCTACTACAAAACGCCAAGCAAAATTGCGCCTTAAGCCTAGATTTAAATTAAGCTCAATAAAGCCGTAAGTGTCAATGACGCTTCCGTTGGCTGCGCTTAGCTGAAAATCTGTCTTGGCACGACGTTCCCGAAGCGCAGAACGAGGGTAGACGCAGAGGTCACTGCCGGTGTCTACCAGGAACTGAATGTTCGTGCTGCGGTCGGTGACGAAGAGGCGACTTGCAGAGGGTGGGCAATCGTCTGTCGCCATCAGCGACCGCCCGTGGCGTTTCCCGCTTTGCCGTAGTCGCAGGGCTTGATGCAGTTGTGAGCCTTTTCCCCAAACTTTGCGTGGTACCAGCATACTGGATACTTTTTGTAGCTGGAGTTGGATCGGCTTCTCTGACGCGAAGATGATCGCTGTCGTACACTCGGTCTTGAGCGGCTAGAGCTCGTGCAGCATGAAGCGCGAGTATGCTCTTCCAACTTGAGGGTGAGGTGCTGGACCATCTTCTTCAACTCCGCGATCTCGTCAGATGGGTGTGATGCGCTTGCACCACGTGATGACGTAGCGGCAACGTTGCATGGTGACGTCAGCTCCTGTATGCGATCAGCCAAGTCTGCCAGCTGCTCCAGGGAGTGTGTCTGCTGGGATGCAAGCACAGTCTGGATGTTATTTGGTAGACGGTTGCACCATATGGAACGGACAAAATCCTCAGGAACAGAAGGGCCGGCCAAGTCTTGGAGATGCCTTAAAAACTGAGAAGGCTTTCTGTCTCCAAGCTCTTCATGCGTCAGCAACTGCTTAACTTTCTTCTCATGCGAAGCAGAGAGGCGCTTGATGAGTTCTGTTTTAATTTTGTCATACCTATTCAGGGCAGGAGGATTGATGATGATGTCCTTCACAGCCTTGGCGTACTGAATGTCTAGGTTATTGGTGACGTGTGCAAATTTTATTGCGTCATCAGTGACGTCATGGGTGTCAAACTGACCTTCGATTAAGGCGAACCACAGTTCAGGATCCTCAGGCGAGAATGACGGAACCTTTGTTTTTAAGTTGCTAATTTCACGTCCGTCATTGGAAATGCGCACTTTTTTTGTTCGCCGTGTAACATGTCGTGTGTCATTCCGCGAACCAACTGTCTTAACGGAATCACTGCTGTCGCTCATTTTGCACCAATCTTCAATCTTCGTGTCCTTTCGGGGTCACCAGTTATGGTAAGGTGATGGAGGATGTGATAGTGGTATGATGTATTTATAAGTCCGGGTAAATAAAGAGTCCAGATACCTTCACTTTAAGTTATGTATTGTTCAACCACACACACAGATAGTTCACATACACACAGTCTTATAGCGTAAGCAAAGCTATAGAAATAGAAGGAGTAGATAGAAGATAGGAAGTTACAAGAAACAGGAAGAATAAGCACAGCTGATAATCGCGCGGTAAGCGTATAGCGTTCGGTTAGCAGGCGACACGGGCTTCGCGAGCGATGGTAGTGGCCGACTGACGCGGCGCAGTGAACGGGCTGCGCGAGCGCTTAACATGTGATCGAACTGGTTTTAACCGGAGGCGCAGCGTGTCTCCAATGCACGGCTTCAAGAATGTAAATATCGTGTTGTGAAATTAATAAATAGATTTATGATAATATTTAATAAATGTGTAGTGTTGTTGTTTAGTTATAATGATTGTAAATATATAGATAATAAGATATTTTGTGTATAATAAATTGTTTATGTGTGATTGGGTAGGCTACACATAATACCCCGTAAAAATTAATAAATAATCAAATACCTAGTAAGCTGTCATGTCAGGGAACTAGATTATTTAACAGAAGGGCCTATTTTACCTAATAATTGTCTACTTTAATAGTTTTTTCTATTTGTCATTGTTAAAATTTTGTTTTTTTTTAGGGAACGTTACACAGCGTTACTACGGTTCTTAAATTGTGAATGGACTCGTTATAAGGCCCCATTTAACCTCCTTTCGGCTTTACATACTACGGTTATATTTTTGTATTGAGTTTCTATCTGAACTACTCCTACTAATTATTATTTGATTACCACAACCAACATTGGGAAACCAAACAAAAAAAAAACAATTGTATCCAGAGACGTAAGAAATAATACCAAAAAATGACACTCATTCCTTTTCAATAGAAAACATCATTCCAAGTGTATACGAATGCCAATAAACCTACTATTGTTAACTTTGGCGCCCACACGCCGCAATCAGTCATCCCGCTAAGCAAACCAACTAGGAATGTGCCAGTGTATAGAAAGCACACATCAAACTTTAACTAAAGCCTTAGTCGTGCTATTGTATGGATCATTCAAGCGTAAGTAATAAAAGGAGTAAAAGATTTTACGAGCGGGCCGTGACTGCCGCGCGGCTCGCAATGTTTATCACAACATTTTTACTGCCACAAAATTGGCTATACCTTTCATTTTAGCATTGTAATTGGTTTGGCTTTGATTTATTTAGTTTATTGGTATAATACCGTGGGTTCATTAGCATTCGTAAGGGATTTAATTAACTTAGTACCTGGATGGACGAGCATTGCTCGGGATTTCTTTATTAACGTGACTTCTACCGTATTCTCTTTTTTAAAGCACTGCATACTAAATTTCATGAAAATCGTTGGAGCTCTTTTCGGGATCCTAATTTTATCTGTATATATACAAGAATTGCTCGTTTAAAGGTATTAGATAGATATAACTTATGTCAATTGGAAATTGTGTAGCTTTCCATCAGTGAAAGTTTTTAGAGTAGTAGAGCTCTTAGTGCAGAGTTCGTCCGGGGAAGTACTACCACCTTACCCATTTCCGCCGTGAAGCAGTAGTATTGTATTACTGTGTTTCGGTTAGAAAGGTAAGGGGGCCGGTGAAATTACAGGCACTTGAGACTTAACAACTTCACGTCTCAGGGTCGACAACGCATTGGCGATTCTCCTAGTGTTGCAAATGTCCACAGGCGGCGGTGACCACTTACCATCAGGTGGACCGTCTGCTTGTTTGTCGGCCCAAGTGGCATAAAAAAAAATTATATAGATGCAGTGATTCCGGAGCGTTTCCGGAGTGAGTCCGAATCATATTTTTAAAAGCGTGATATCCGGAAATTACCCTCCACATAACCAGAAACTCACAAAAATGGCCCTCTCTTATAATATTATTTATGACTAACTACGGTCCATGGGTGCATCCGCGTTCCCAAAGGATGTTATACCTATATCCAGCGATATATAACAAAGCCAGCTCAAAATCACTCGGGAACACTGGAAGCTTTCCATCAGAAAAATATATTTATGAATAGGAAGCGTAGTATCAAACTATATTTTTATAATTATATTTAATAATCTTGTAATAGTGATCATTGGCCTGGATTAGGTACGTAGTTGAAGATACGTATAAAATTTGGTAGCCTCAAACAATACTCGAATTCTAAAAAGAACAAATCATGACCCGAAACGTCAATAATCTGATTAGGATTTGGGAAACGTCCCGTGCGCCCATTTCCACCTCCCCTCCCAAATTCAATTTAAGATTAGGCCTTTATTTCCTTATACAATTTCAGATTACGTCTGTACGAAGCGAAAGACTCCCAATGTTCCGATTGCAATCGGGATTTGTGCAGCGTAGTGCAAGATCTTCAGCATATAAACACGAATTGTCTTGTGCAGGCGTTCAGTTGCGCGTGCTATGAATTAGAGAGATGTTTGCAGGTGTGACCTTTACCGTATTTAATACTGCATTATTTTTATAATGTAGCTAACCATAGCTTTTATAGGGTTAAGCAGTATAAAACCCGATATCTTTTTAGGTATTTAAAGGTTAACGGTTAGTTATTTATTAAAATTTCACTAAATAGGTTACTAAATACCTTTTTTAATATACGGGGAAGTAGAGGGACATTGAATTCACTTTTCCTAATGTCATATGCAAATACAACATAATCTGCAGCTGGCCATCTATTCGAGAATTATAATGCACGTATTCCACGTTAAAATGTACGCGCCGACATGTTGGCTTGTCAGAACATTGAGAATTTGCATATCTTGGTGCACAGTCGTGCCGTAGTGAGTGCAATGTCAAACTCGATGCGAACTGGCGATGTTGTGTACCTAACTTTGTATTGACGTTGCCGAATGCACTTTGCTTTGATAAATGTTGCCAACTAATATTCTGAAAGGTTAATTTGGAACTTTATTAATGCTATTGGAACAATTTATTAGCTACTAGCTGAGGCCGCGACTACGTACGCGTGATAACTTTTAAGGTATCTTTTGCTTTTCGTGAGGCGGTTTAGATGAAGAGAAATTTGCAACCTATGAAAACCCTATAAAAATACATTTAGAAGTTTAGGTGATTCATTGCATGTTCATACAAACAGACAGACAAACAAAGCTTTCAAAATTGGTCTCATTGTACTCCACCCCTTACATCAACTACAATCAGTCTGGCAAATATTTTCAATGCAGCCACGAACGTTCCACAGTTTTATTATTGCACTAGCTGTCCCCCGCGGTTTTACCCGCATTCCTGAAGGATTTCATGTGATCGACTTTGATGTTTTCCTGGGATAAAAAGTAGCATATATGTTATTCCAGGATATGCTCTATCTTTGTACCAATTTGCATCTAAATCCGTTGGGTAGTTTTTGCGTGAAAGAGTAACAAACATCCAAACATACAAACTTTCGCATTTATAATCTTAATATATATAAATCTCGTGTCACAATGTTTGTCCTCAATGGACTCCTAAACCACTTAACCGATTATAATAAAATTCGCACACCATGTGCAGTTCGATCCAACTTGAGAGATAGGATAGTTTAAATCTCAAATTATAGTCGCAATTTTAATTTATTGCTAATTATTTGTCTGTTATTATTTGACAGTCACAATTATCTGTTAACTCCAAATGATTCTAAGAGATGTCGATACCTTTCGACTGGGTTGAGTAAGTCATCAATAGATGGCGCTGCTATGGTAAATCTACGAACGTGTCATATAAGCTACAATTCAATATCATGATTACCACGTGTTATTGAGGCTAATGTATAAATTAAATTTATTTTGTAGTAAACGAAATACCGTGAAATTCAATTATTTCTTCTTTTTTAATACGGCTGGACCGATTGGAATGTTTTTTTTTGTTTGCGTTTGGGTGGTGCCCTGGATGGTTTAGATTCACAATTGGACCCGGTAGGTGGCGCTGCGAGCGAATTCCTGCATTTTTGTATGGACTTATTTCGACAGAACGACGTCTGTCCGGGCAGCTAGTAAGTATATAAGTAAGTAACTATATTTTTCGCGATGAAACCTTTTTGAAGATGATAAAACGTCACTTCGGGCTTTCGACTGACATTTATATATTACTAGATGTTCTCGACATGCGTTGCTATGCGACTGTTTTTATTTTTTGTTTCCGGAACCATAGAGCTGTAGAACAACTCACAAAAGTTTCAATGCTATTAGATACATGTATGAGAAGGGATAGGGTACAAACCATAAAACATATACTTACATATATATTTTTATATATGTAGAATACGTTATTTTAATTAATCAATTGGTTACGGTAACCGTTTATCATTCAGGCTTTAAGTTTATTTCCCAATTTAGTGGTATAAAAAATAATCTAATAATATATATAATTCTTCAGACCGCGTGTATGACAGTGAACTCCTCCTTAACGGCTGGATAGATTTTGGTGAATTTTTTTGTGCGCGTTAAAGTGAATTCGAGAATGGTTTAGATTTATAATTGGACTCGGTAGGTGGCGCTGCGATCAAATTCCTACATTTTTGTATGAACTTATTTCGACAGGGCAACGTCTGTCCGGACAGCTAGTAATTTTATAAAGCGCGTCACACACGATGAAAATACTATAATATTTTATATTTAGATCAATGAGACAGCGTCATATAAGTGAAAGAGAAAAAAAAATAAGGTAACTTCTTCTCTTTTTTGAGTTATGATGTGACGCGCTTAAATAATTAAAATATCCAGTTATGACGTTCTAATTCAAATCGAAACCAAATAACGCTCTCATAGCAATTAAGATATAATTAAACTTAACTTAATCAAGCTTGTAACCTACCTCTAGATTAGATATCTATAAAAACGGCTATAAATAAAAGCAATCGTGTTTCTAAAAGCGCTAATATCGGTCGAATGTTGTTTTCATTCCATTTCTTTGTTCAACCGTGCATGGTATGCAGGCTGGGGAGGGTGGCGACGACCCCAGGTTCGCAATCAATACAATAGTCACCCCATACACGCTAAAATATAGCCATGACAAACGTCGATGACTAATATTTTTGTAAGCGAGTGCATTATTCAAATGCGCCATTTAAGCGCTTACTATTGTCATTACCAACAGTGTTCAAGTAGTACAATTACCACCCTAAAATTGTAATATTCATAAAGTACGTTTTTGTTTACATAATAAAATGATCCGAATAGTAAAAGTGCCAAAATATATTGCTGTTTTAAAATTAAACCAGTAGTTTACTCTTGGCGCCAATCTGTCTGGAGGTAGTAGCAATAAATTTTAGCAGAAGCGATCCGCATCGCGCCGAGTATTGTTACAGCGGAGCGAGTGAATTTCATGTCTGTTTTCATTTACAATAAATCTTTGACGTTTGGTACTCGATCAAGGAATACTATTAAATTATTTTGCTCGATATCTATCATAATCTTACCCACCTAAGCGTCCATGCTAAGTAATAATGGGGCTGAAGGTACTAAGAACACAAAACTTTGTTAGTATGTATGTATTTAGAAAGAAAATGGGTATCTTGATCGTATCAGTTCTCTCTAGTAAGTTTGGGCTCAGTTGTCAAAAATAATGTCCCAAGATATTTTTTTATTTGGAATGATTGCATATGATACGTGATATACATTTGATTTTAAACAAAAGTCGTTAAAGTGTTCACATATCGAACTGCACAGTATGCAAGTGCATGTAATGCATGGTAAAAATCGTGGAACAGTCATTTTTCTCTGAAGTACAATAATATAACATTCAGTGCTTCACAATGAGTCATAAATGCAGTTATTTTACATACAAATTGCACGTCATAGCGATGTGGTTGTACATTTTAATCCTAAGTCAGACATAATTCTAACATTATGGTATGTTGTATAAAATTAGAATAGATTTATAGTTAATAAAATGTTGTTCTAAGATTTTTATTTTAGACTAGTGGTCCCCCGCGGTTTCACCCACGTTCCCGAGGGATGTAACATTTTCCCGGGATAAAAAGTAGCATATACGTTATTCGAATATATGTTCTATCTATGTGCCAAGTTTCATCCAAATCCGTAGGGTAGTTTTTGCGTGAAAGAGGAACAAACATCCATACATCCATACATACAAACTTTCGCGATTATGAAATTACTAGGATGTATTTCAAAAATTGATATTTTAAATATAAAACTTTAAAGCCACTTTCACAATAAAATTACTGATACCTAACATTCCCCAAGACATCAATTCTTAAAGGCAAAGACGAGCGAATAGAAAGCCGTTTTCAGCATAAGAAACATGAACCAAATTTGGCCAATTTCTCTCTTTTCCATTCCTCTTATCCAGACTTATAATACCTTCCCTTCCTTCCCAGAACACAGATATAGTTCTGATCCTGGAGAGCGGTTACCTGAGCGTGGACATGCCCTTCGAGAAGAGGTTCTATTACCAGGCTAACATAGTCAAAAAATACTCTGATGCCATTGCTAGCGAGTGTCCAAGAGCATTCGTCATTGTTTGCGCTTCGCCCGTCGACTGCATGGTCCCTCTGGTCGCCGAGGTATAACTTAATAATTACCTTAGGGTCACTTTAAAAAAGAAACAAACCATCTGAAATTAACCGTTCTATAATCTGATCGTAACAAGTAAAGAATGTAGGAAGTAGGGAAAGTACGATATCCTGCGAAACGGAGTAGACGAATCGAAATCTGGTGGACCAGATTGGGAACTAACTGTACACGCGGTTTAATCCACATTCCCGACGGATGTTACTTATTTCCAGGATAAATAAGATGAGCTTATGTGCTATTTCAGACCATAACCTATTTCTGTTCCAAATTTCATCCAGGTCCGTTAAGCTGTTATGGCGTGGTTGAGTAATGAACAAACTATCCAAACTTTTGCATTTAAAATACGTGGACCACATCTGTAGGCCCCTCATTATTACGTTACTGTATCCTTCTAGAAATTTCAGCCCACCTCCAGTGCCGGATTAAACAAGCGCGGGGCCCGTAGCAAATTCCATCGAGGGGCCTTTGGTCTGCTATGGGTTCCTAAGTATAAAGTGGAAAAAAAATACTATGTGACGTGAATTGTCTTAGTCTGAAAAGGTCTTCGGTAATTTTTTTGTGATATCAAGTAAATTCAATATAACGTCCTTATATAAGCTGCACTCAATTACTCAGGCGGAGATTATTACGACGTTATTACACACCTTTAGGCCTTACATACGCGGGGCCCTCTTTTGCGCGGGGCCCGTAGCAATTGCTACTCTTGCTACGTAGTTAATCCGGCACTGCCCACCGCATGTATGGTTGAAGAAATTTTTAACCCTCATCTGCTAAGGTAAAACGTAGGGTTACACTGGGCTCAATGTCTTAAATCGTCAAAATAAGCAAGTAGATACGAAATTCAAATTAGGAACTGTAAAAACAAAAAGGATATGCTGTGCTGGCCGGCAAATATAATATGTCCATTAGCTTCGTCAACAGAAACGATGCGGGTCGGCGTTATAAACATACATCAGAGATACCGTCCTTTTCAAACACTCGTAGGGAAACAATGTTCTGTTTATGTATTCAAATTATTATGTATTATAGTTATCATTAGTCACTCTTATGACTTTAAGGTTTATGTATTATATTATATACCTGCGAACGTACATAGACCTTTTCTCAGAAAGATCTAATGAAGGCTAAGAAGCCTGACGAAATAATTATTCAAAGGTATTATTTTCAAAAAAATTGCTCATGGTTTGGTCAATTTAAGATCTCTTTTATCATCTAAAGTTAGAAGGTTATAATGACGCTTGTTTCAGCAATAAACAACAATAAAGGTAGAATAATGAGAAATCAATAGATTCCTTTACACTGTGACCTTTATTCGCGGATTTATCCTACAGTATTCAAATGTAGCAATTTCAAAGCATTTATCAGAATACGACCTCTTTCATGTTGTCCCCAATTTCTATTGAAGGTGTATCATAATACTCGGCTAACGTGTTTCTTTGAAAGCCCTACCTTTTAATTGTCTGTGTTATCAGCGTACTAATGGCGCTGAGCGTTTAATATTTTTTAAAGAATATTTCATTATAAATTCATTTTTTATTGTGTTTAAGACATTTATTTCTCAAAACCAGAATAATATTCACTAACTATGAGAAATACTATTTAGTTATTTCAGTTGATCTTTCCGGGTGCTACACTTACCCCTACCGAGCTATCCCAACTGGTTAAGTGCACTTTTTGTTGATCTATTTCTACCGGTCCCATTACCGAGTGGTACACAATACACATATCCCTACCGACTTATCCCGTATGGTAAGGATAAGTGCACGTTTACAGGCACATTAGACAAATATACATTTCATATTCTTTCAATTCATTTATTAGTAACAAAAAAAGAATTTATAAATAAAAAAATATATAATTTAAAAAAAGGTTTGTTTTTTATTTACTTATTTGTATTTGTTAAAAAATAACTAAAATAGTATTATTGATATTTTTTTTTACCTACCAGTAGGGATAGCTCGGTAAGGATAAGTGTACCACCCGGATCTTCCATGGATCGAACGGAACAACGAAATTTATAAACAAAACTTAAATAACAGTGACGTTAGGTATTAATTATATGTTATACAACAATTACAATCCTCA
The DNA here is from genome assembly GCA_907165245.1 of Habrosyne pyritoides. Classification (NCBI taxonomy): domain Eukaryota; kingdom Metazoa; phylum Arthropoda; class Insecta; order Lepidoptera; family Drepanidae; genus Habrosyne; species Habrosyne pyritoides. Next base: position 4,091,695 of record OU015600.1, on the reverse strand, counting down.
TCGGATATTTTTTGTGACTCTATCGTAATATGTTGCCAATGTTATTTTCTATGGACTCTCTCTTGGTAATAACTTCAGTAGCTTTGACCTTCAATTAAGATTTTTTTTTTTACGAGTTGCGTGCTCTATTCCACATAATTACATATCATAGAATTGACAGTGAAATTATGGCCAAACGCAACCCTATAGTAAAATTAAATGCTTGATACAATGTGTGGACAGCCCTATGTTGGTCTCAGAGTTGAGTCCACTAATACTTGTCACTGATGTCCAACAACCGGACTGGACAACTAGTAGCATGTTGCTTTCAAATGGCTAGTAGCACAACCATAAGCCGGCTTCTCCTAATTTGCTTCTTTGTTGGAATTCTGTACATAAAGTAACAAAGTCCGTATGTTTATCCAAATAGTTATTATTCTTAAAACTGGTATTTTTAAAACTCCACGGAGATGACCTTATTTTCACAGTGACCAGTCTCCTATGGTGCTTACAGAGGAATTACATTGTCCTGAATATATCCTAACAATCATATATGTAACGTAAATAAACATGTTGATACGTATGTACAAAAAGACAGCTATAAAAGTAATCTATGATAACGGCCGACCTAAATACATACTAAATCGTATGTGAAAAGTATGTCTCATAAGAAAATGAATTCCCTTATTTTAGTTTGACTGGCTTTCACATCATACATAATTGAGTGGTCAACTCTTAGTGCAGAGTTCGTCCGGGGAAGTACTACCTTTATCCATTTCCGGCGTGAAGCAGTAGTGCACGTGTATTACTGTGTTTCGGTTAGAAAGGGGGCAGGTGAAATTACAGACAGGGACATGAGACTTAACAACGTCATGTCTCAGGGTTGACAACGCATTGGCGATGCCCCTGGTGTCACAAGTGTCCGTGGACCGTCTGCTTGTTTGTTGACCCATGAGGTATAAAAAATACGATTTTCAACAATCCACTTTGGTCACCATTTGTTTCCATTATGGTTCTGCATCTCTGAGTGCTATTAAATGTTTATGACGTCATAATGTTGGATTATCAGCCGTTTATGCGTTTCATATGGCTCGTTAAAACCACTGATACGAATGTAATCAGCTTCAGCGTGATTTGTAACGTATTTTATGACTATTCAAACATGGTATTCTGAAGTAGCTTTTGATTAGGTGCTTCGTCATCATTAATGTTTCCGTAAAGAATTTAGTAGAACATATCTTCGGTTATGAAATCTATAATATTTATAAGAATTCTAATTAGATTTAATTTGACCCCTTTTGTTCGAAAGATCTAGACTTTACTTCAACACTAACCTCGAAGTTGTCAACAATATTAAAAGTGTTACACAGATGAGCTTATCTTGCTCCATTATCTATCTAACCACTTGACCCAACTGTGTCAAAGCTCCATTTGTCTACAGCAAAGTGTAGTCGTTATTCGATCAAATTATTATCGCTAACCGACCAGCTTTGGCTGTTTTTTCCCTTGATTTCGCATTTTGTTTTCCCAATACTAGGCCATTAACCTTGTGAAATATGCTATCTCTGAATTCAAATAGCTCTCCCTAGGGTAGAGCAGCAGGCTCTAGTAAGCTCCGCCGGCGTTTTTATTAAAACAAACACGCACAATCACCAGTAGTCTGCGATAAATATTTTACATGATCCCTTGTGGGCGAGATGTTCTCAGTCTCGGCTAAAATTGCTTTGTTCCGCTCGCAAATCCCATTTGTAGCTCCCCAATTTGTCAGATGGGGCATTTGACATCAGTGTATCTTCTAGTTCATGTCATCGACCGTTTCTTGGAGTATTATCTTGTCTGTAACCTTGTCTGCTATTTCAAGAACTATTATGTCTGCTTGTTATGTTATATCTTAGGGTTTTATAAGAGATGCTCATGTGATAACTATCGTAAAATATCGTACGAAAATATTTATTTACATACAAAATAAAAAGCGAATAAATAGTATTTAAGAATAAGTAATCAGTCTTATTGTATACAGAATACAGACGCCATCAATTTGTCCTATTCATAATACAATAATTTATAAAACCAGACAAATAATAATAGTGAGAACCCAAATTATACCCGCAAATATAAAAAGACACATTTTCTCAGACTGTTTATCTATCTTGCAATTTCGGTAGATCAACTTTTCTCGAACGTAATTGACCAAACAAATACGTCATTTCCCTTACTATCAGCAGTTGGAAATTTTAAGAAAATTCACCTTCGACTCGGCTTTGAAACGACCGTTTTAACCTCGTAGCGGATGCACGTATTGCTCGGCCCAATGCGTTTTCAGAAAGTATTCTCAAGAAACTTTTGAACAACTCACTCCAGACTTGTTTCTTTGCTGACAGTCTCTTTGTTTCTTTACAAACAGTACTTTTTCGTACACCGTATTTCATAACAAAAGACAGTTGTCGTGGTAGGGCCGCAGATCTGAGGGGATTAACTGTTGTTTTTGTTTCAACCCATCCTCTGACGCAACGGGGCCTTCGGGGTAAAAGCGAGGCTTGTTTTTATTGTAATCTTGGCCTGCAGCCGATTGTTATGAAATTGGGAACAAACATCAGATTGGAACATCACTCACAAACTCATTTTTCGATCACATTTTATTGATATTATTATCCTTATGTTTTTCGATGCGTTACCATAATTTCTGTTTGTTTTGCGTGAAGTATTGGAGTCGTAGTCGACACGATAACCGTCTTTTCGACACGCAACTTCGTTTTTATCAACGCTAACTTTCGCTTATCTTTGTGATCGCATACGCCAGCCCACTGTAACCCAAACTATTTCACGATTATAATAATGACATCGTTACTGTTTCTTACAAAGTTTACGATCGCTATACTTACTTATTATTTCTTAATACACCTTTGAATAGAAAAGTTTACTATCGATCAATTTCGACAGTCAGATTTTTTATAATCGAGCTTGTCCTACAGACTCTAAAGGAAACCGGCTGGTATGATCCCCGAAGACTCTTAGGATCAGTGGCGGTTCCAGAGATGCGTGCTAGCACTTTGGCAGCTCGAGCTCTTTGCCTTGAACCTCGATATACAAGAGTGCCGTGCGTCGGAGGCACTGAGGGGCTGTCCTTGGTACCTTTGTTCTCGAAAGCTGTCGAATATTTTGATTTCGCGGAGGTACAATATTTTTACTAACTTATTTATGAATGTACTTGTGTTCTACGTATTATTATGGTTATCATACAAACCTAATATACGAGTAGGTGCATTAAGAACAAACTTTTACAACAACAACGAGTAGTCATTTTAATTAACTTAAGAGCCAAATTTTCGATGAGCATAAGACGGCGACAGTTTATTTCACACTTAACGCGAAGCCCAACAAAAACACTAAACGAAGCGTTTCAGATTATTTAATAAATCCAACAAATCAGCAGGGATTTTGACTTATCCTCATCGAATCCTATTATATTCTCAGCATAACGCGGAAATGATGACCCATGCGGTTCGATCGGCACCCTTAGCAGTATCAAGGACTGATGGTGCTTGCGTAAAAGCTGCTGATTTGAGTGAAGCACATGCTCTAGCTGGATTGGTGACAAAAGTTGCTCATGCTTTGTTGTGCCAGGATACACCGAGACTCACAGGGTTCGTTGAAACAGACGCTAGTCAAGTCATATCACCAGCAAGGTTATTATCAAATATTATTGCTTTCTACCTTCCCATAAAGAAACCTAGGTATAGAAATATAACTCAGAGTTGGCAGTGCAGTGGTAAAAGATGATGTAATGTCGTAAATTTTTCATAGATATTGATTTGTAGGCATTCAACAGGCTTTTCAACAGACACAACAATAACATCTAGAATATTATAAAACTCTTTACAAATCAATGGAATTGTTGTTACCATTGTTACTCCTAGTAACCTAGTAAGAAAACTTTTCGATATATCCGCGTTCTTTTTACATGTGACTGTTATATAATGTCACCCTGGAAGAATACAACAAGATTCTCTGCCTTCAGATTTATCGCAAACGAAGTGGAGTTATGTGGCAGTGGCATAGTGAAGAGTCTGGGACTGCCGAAAATGACCGACTTCGAAGTCACGCAAGTCAATCTAGCACTTAACGAACTCTACATAAGGATGAGAATGGTAGACGACTGGTATTATAAATACTGTAGCTCGTCTAGCAGATTTGACGCTTGCCAATTTCAGTTCTTCACTCCGAAAAATTATAAGATTTTTGACGACTGTGCCTACTCTAATATTTGATTTTGTGGGTGTATATGTAAATTTCAGTGCAGCAGTTTGTGTTGGGGACTAATGTGATAAATTATTAGTTTCACTGTAAAAATGTAATAAAAAATATTTGAAAATCCTTTATTTCATTGGTTTTTGTACCCGCAGCAAAAAGTAGAAAGACGTGGGCCAATAAATCAGAGAAACTAGTAGGTGTACTTAGGTATGATAAACGTATTACATTTCCGGATAACATACAAAAGATAAATATGTCAAACAGTAGGTTATATTTATCCCATGAATAAAAGTTACGCTACATTGGTAAAATTGGCCCTGTTTTGGAGTACTGCTGGAGGACAAAATGTCATAATCACGTAGACATACGGTACCTTTTTCCTCGGACGGCAGCACAGCGGGAACTTGCAACTTTGCTCAATTACTCACCTCATTGCCAAATCTGAGTTATAATATATTATTTCAACATCGTAGAATACCAAACAACATCGACAGATCAGAACTTACTCTATCACTTTTCTGATTCACCAGATATCTCGCAATGGACGTCCTTCTGAACAGAAAAGGTATTTGCAAGAAGTACGATTTACCCAAAAAGCTGAATTCCTTAGAATTGGAGTTATTGGACGTGGCATTCTCTCATTTGACATATCACGTAAGATTAGCAGAGGACTGGTACGCTGAAGGCGTCGCTAGAGCGTTAGATAGCTGTATATTGGCAATGAGGACTTCTTGGCATTGTAACACAGGACTAAATCGACGAATATATGAGTGTGGTGTTTCATGCGACAATCCCATATACAGAATACAGAATAATACACCTAGCTACACCTACAGGTAAAGATCAATGTATCGGTAAGCTAAGGCGATAGCCGCGCCTTCCATAAACGTGCGTGTAATAATCCGGTCGTTCACTCACTATCTAACAAAATTAGGCGCTTCACATTTAATTAAACACCAGAAAGGAGCGGCAATGTCCGCATCTATCATTTTAGTTGTTAAGTTTTACATTGAACCAGTCAATTTTGTCAGATATGGTGTTTTTGTTGCTGTCTGTGGAATGTACACAAAAACCCAAAAAAAAAAGGAAACAAGAATAAACTTTTCATAATAATACGTGTATTTTCATTAAATTTGGCACTATTTCATTTCATTTATGGTCCGTTTCTTGCGAATGGCGGTTTCGAGTTCGTAACCAAATACATTTTTCCGATCATGCTGAAAAAAAAGAGCTATATAGTGACACTGTGTAACATATGAAATGATAGCATTTTCAGTAACTTTGACGTAATATGGAAAATGATCAACATTTTTAATTAGCATATTCTTTAGGTTCGTTAATAAACTAATATTCCTCATTATTAAAATCGTCGAGATATAAAAGGCTCGTTTCGATAGGTAAGAACTTCATTGTAATATCGTCTTTATTGCTTTTGTGATAAGGTTCATCTATTGATCCAAAGGTTAATGGTGTGATGATGCTGATGAACCTTATCATGACGCCATAGGGTTCACTTTTCTGTAAATACTCTTAACTGTCAAAAGGGGCCTGAAGATCTCGAACTTTAAAAAGATGTATTCTAGCTATAGGAATACAACTAGCATTGAGGCTTTCCACGAAAAAAGTGAATAGGCTACTAACGGGAAAGCGAGTTCCATCTTCGGTCTCATTTTCATTTACCATCAGGTGAGATTGAGGTCAATCACAATACCGTTATAAATAAAAATAAAAAATGGTATTGATACTGTTACAACCTACGATCCATTGTTAAGGTTATAAAAGGTATATTATTGTGGATTTTCTACTTGCCTGCGTCTAAATATTAGTTCCTGGATGACCGAGCATTGCTCGGGATTTCTTTACTAACTTGACTTCTAACGTATTCTCTTTTTAAATCACTGTCATATATACCTAGATACGATAATAAAGGGCTCCCAATAACAGTATTTCTCACAAAAGATGTAACTTCAAAACCTTACCTTCTAATGACATTGTAGCAGTTTTCATTGCCTATAAACGCGGATAAAACGACATTTTCTGAAAATGAATCCTAGCTAGATCGATTTAACGCCCCCAAAACCCCCTGCATACTAAACTTCATGGAAATCGTTGGAGCCGTTTCCGAGATCCTAATTACAAGAATTGCTCGTTTAAAGGTATTAGATAGATAGATAAGAAAAATAAGCCTTCAGACAAATAACTTATTCATGGAGGTACAGAGTGTTCCATTTTACCATCAACCGTAAAGTAGCAAACTTTACGGACTATTGCTGTTAAGTGTCGATTTACATCAGGCCACTTACAGTTCCTTTATAATTCGCTGTCTTTAAAAACCTGCCAGCAACATTAAAAAAAAGTTGTGGATTAAATGCCACATACCCAAGAGCTATGAGACCTCACTATGGTATTAAATTAACCCTAATTAGGTACTTGCCGTTTGGTTACCACCTCACAGCGATCACCATAATCCAAGTGGGAGCCCTATGTTCAGCAGTGGACACCTGGATCCTGGGCTGATATGATGATGATGAATAAGATACTTACGGTTGTCTAGCAGCTGCCCCCATATAACCATCCGTTCGGAAGGAGCACCGGCTCGTCGCTGATGTCCAATCTCGACACAAGGTTGCTGGAAATCCTAAAGGGTTTCCAAGAGATTCCGAGTACAGTCGCCAAGCTCGCACGTGACTGCATCCATCTGACGAAAAAACATTGTCGTTTTGTTACATTTATCATTTTGTATAATTACAGTAATATTATTTACTAACGGTGCCCGTGCCTTCGTTTGCGTGGTAATTTTAGATTAAAGTTTTTTTTTTACGTGAGTCCATTTTGAAAATATGTTCTAATCCAATAAAAATCCCATTGAAAGTGTTAAGACAGACAAACAGACAGACAGCTTTACAGAAATAGTCTTATTGTATTCTGTTACACCCTGCATCAGCCGCAATCAGTTTTTGGCAGACATTTTCATTGTACAAACACGGCGGTACAGTTTTATTGAAGTATAGATAGAGGAAGATAAAAGATAAAAGTTCAAAAATATTAAAAGCTGCTCCTACAGCGTGTATATATTAAATATCTCATTTAGGCAGAATAAGGACCAGTCTAGTAACACGACGAGATTTCTCTCTCCAAGATTGCAGTCGACGTAACTCGTTGCACTTAGAAGTTGCTAACTTACGCTCAGTAAAGACCCCTCAGCGTTCACCTAATTAACTCACCGACGAACACCTTAAAGTCTATTAAAAAAACGTGAACCGCTAGTGTTAGGTCACCCTGTATTTCGATATTTTGCTAAAGCAACATACCCACTTGGCTCTTAGCCAGAGATTGGCTGTCGAAGAGAAATGTCAATATGAGATTAGTTATATCTAACCTTACATTTACTTCCAAAATACACAAGAGGCTTAAATGTCAGCAGTTTGGGGATAAGTTTACAGATGAAAGAACAATGGTGGCAACAAACGTACACTGTGTAAAAATTCTATTGTAATATTACAAAAAAGCGCTGAATGTTTTTACGCACGACAATATAGTAAAAATACAATTCAGTTTTGTAAATTTGTACGATTTATTCCAACTCCATTTTGTAACTAAATTCTGATGAAAACCGACCGATCGTTTGGTAAAACTATAATAAGTGTAGAATAAATAAATAAAGTGTGTGAAAGTAGATTTCCTCACATGTTTTGGTAAATTACTCGAATTGTATTGTGTGTTGTGTTAGCAACACACTGATTTGTAATTTTACTCATACTTTACTTTGCGAAACGTAGGTAAGTAATTAAAAAAAAAATAACAACAGTGTATATAAAATCACTAGTGAAGATGCGCTATAAAAAGTTCCATAATCATTACCGAAATATTTTATTGAACAAATAACTCCATACAGTACATATTGAATGGGTTTTTCATTTCCTTGTTGATTTATCATTACCTAAACTAAATAAACCTATCGGGAGATAAAATATGAAAATTAATGCATGTTTAATAATTCTGTAATTTAAATAGATTTTCTAATAATAACATTAAATTGTTATTGGTTATACACTGATTACAAAAAAACTATCTTAATTAGTAGTAGCCATTAGCTATATAAGTAACCTTAAAGTTAATTACCAATTGTTCATTGTCAAATATTTAAAGGGGAAGACATTGTAGCCTGTAACACAGCTATTGTTTAGCTGGCACAGGATGCAGGGCTTCATTTCTATTGTATTTTTTTTTAAATAATGTTATTATTATTATTGTTAACCTGACTGCCACAATTCAAGTGGTAGGTTTGATTCCCACCGTCCTGGGTCACACCGTTTATCAGTTAGTATCAAAAAGTACAAGGTCTGCTTGGTTTGGGATCTTTGTGCGTAAAAATAGACCTAGGATCGTATTTATTTGAATCAAACTCACTCTAGTACCCTATAGCTTTCATAACAGCGGATTGGCATGAACCAAATAATAGCATGTCTGCATTTTTAATCTGCTCAATTTCGCTCACTATCGATTCAATTTGCGGTTTGAAAGCGACCTTCGAAATTCTCTATCTATCCATTTAAAATGTAGACCACCCATTATTTTCAGATAATGGAACACGAGTGCTAATGATTTTTATTTCACAATTGTCCTTTCATGATAGAATTGCACTTGTTTTTTGTGTATTGTATTTTGAAACCGGATGACCTCCTACGAAGATTTCAACTATGTTGGATCATAACAATAAAAATAGCTATGTTGGCGCTAGATTCCGAAGATACAATAATTGGTATTTAAATTTTTTTTATACCACTTGGGCCGACAAACAAGCAGACGGTCGACCTGATGGTAAGTGGTCACCGCCGCCTATGGACATTTGCAACACCAGGGGCAAGGCCAATGCGTTGTCGACCCTGAGACGTTAAGTCTCATGTGCTTGTAATTTCACCGGCCCCCTTACCTTTCTAACCGAAACACAGTAATACAAGTGCTCTACTGCTTTACGGCGGAAATGGGTACGGTGGTAGTACTTCCCCGAACGAACTCTGCACTAAGAGCTCTACTACTCAAAAATCTATATTTTGAACTAGCGACCCGTCGCCTGAATAGGAAAAAATAAATAACCATAAACCTTTCGCAAGAAATACCCAAAATTATAGTGAAAATCATATTAAAATCTATTACGTAACTTGAAAGAACTTAGTGCATACACAGACAGACAGACATAGTGACTTTCACACTATTTAGAGATGAACTCCGTTATACTTTTTCATCAGAAAGTCCCTTATGGCATTAAACTTAAGGATGTAAATCGTGAATAAAAAACGTAGGAAAACGACCTTTATAGACAATTTTAACCACTTTTTCTCGTACAAGGCTAGCTTCAACGGCAAGGTGTTATTTAAATACACCTCTAGAAGATCGATCGCCTTATGCACATAGTTGGGAAGGACAACGGGTGTATATGTAAATAAATTAATAACTAACTTAAGCTGCCGCACAAATAACCGTATTCCTAAGTAAATAAAACCTCTTTCGGATTACGACATGACATGATCGAACAATAGAATTATCATGATTTCCAAAGAATTCCTTTTTGCTATAAAGACGCTAAATGGATAAGAAATCCGTATTTTGAAGCTGTTTTAGTCAATATGTGAAAGAAAACTGTGTTACGATTAATCATTTTTAGATAAATTTTCTAAAAGAAATTTGTGTTTTTAGTAAATACTCTAACTCCATAACTATATGGTATATACCACATATCAAAATGTATAGAACTTGATGGAAAGTTGCTGAAAACTACATCGCATAATTTTTCATTATCATAAAAATAGTAATACTAAATAAGTTTTCGCACTGCGTTTTTATTTACCCCAGGGATCTTACATTTTTTCAGGATGCTATATGCTTTTCCAAACCATGTTCCATCTATGTGCCAAGTTACATCTAAATCCGTTCAGTAGTTTTTGCGTGAAAGAGTAACAAACAGCCATACATATTCACAAACTTTCGCATTTATTGAAATGAAATGAAAATATTTTTATTCAAATAGGTCTTTACAAGCATTTATGAATAGCCTGACTCTAATACCGGTTCGGAAGGTTATTTTTTACTGATAAGAGCTGGCAATAAACTCAACAATTACTCTTTTTTAAAAACGATCTTAGATTTATTACAAAATATTTATTTAGTCTCACTGACAAAACCTGTGTGTTATTAAAACTATAATGTCAGATAATATGAAATTCAGTACATAATACAAAAAGTCATTACCACCGACCAACGTCACGTTTCTTACGACTACCATAAACCTCTGCAATCGTCGAGCTTGTAATTTGATGTCGTATGTTCACACCGTATCACCTGTTGTGGTACAGGGCAAAGTTTAACTGATTTTCCTGTTACAGGAATTTCAGCAAACTTTTTGCGTTACATACTCGTTCGTACACCAATACAAAGGAGTTTACGGAATAAGACAATTATGTCAGATTCTCCTATCCTCATAGATTAGATTATAAAATAGATATTATGATAAATAAATAAATAATAATTATCCTGGGACATTCTTTACACACGGCCATTAATCCCAAACTAATCAGAGTTAGTATACTATGAAATTTGATAAGTGATAAACATACAATTTCTAATACAAATACATACTTGTATAGATATTTACATCCAACATACATTTATTATGGGATTCTACACTAAGGAACATTGGTTATTATCGATGAAAACATATATTAAACCATCACATCTCAAACATAAAAGCATTTTGGGTGCTCCACGTGAAATATTTCCGACCAGCAATTTACTTAAAAGCACAAGCATCTTGTTACCCAGCCTTTTTATTCAGAAGCTTGAAATAAAACCGTGACAAAGATAAACGGGAAGACGCAAGCAAAGGTACGAAGAGACGATAAAGGTGGATAAAACCAGAAAAACTGTATTAAATTAATTTTAGTCTTTGCCAGACGGTGCTTTGTAAACATGAGAGCTAATAATAGCTTTTTCAAAGGCAAATAATCGAGTTTGACGTAGTCATAGTATCTAGTCCCCTCCTGTTTCGACGTCCTTCCTCCCCCACCCCTGCAGCATCCGCGTAGTGACGTCAGAGCATCGATCGCTCCGCTCGCCGAAATGTGCGATTGTTAAGGTTACATCATCAGGTTAACGCGGGAAATTTGACGGGAAATTAGTTTAGCGACGGCAAATTTAGTATTGCTGGAATGGTTTATGATGTGTGCTTGTCTTTGTTTGGTTGAGTATTATTTAGTGTGCTTCTGTTTCAGTTATCTTCTTGAGGTTAGCATTTTTTTTAATGTTTTTTAAACGAGTTTAAGATGATAATGTCTATTTCATCTGCTGTTTAAAAGTTTGACATATTGCGCGATTTTGTTTGACATAAATTAATTTTACTACTATTATAGTATATATTTATATATATATATATATATTATATATGTTTTATACTATGTAGTGATATATGCGAAATTTTGGAGTTTGAAAGTTTATTACCCAATCACACTACAACGGATAAACGGATCAAGATTATTGGCACAGAAATGGATTATAATCTGAAAACCGCATAGGCTATAGGTATTTATCCCCGAAAAAATATAATATCGCTAGGGAACGCGGGTGAAACCGCGGGGGGCAGCTAGTAAAAAATATATTAAACTGTTACGTCACACTGCGTCTTATTTCTAAAGGGATGCTGCTTATCAGAGCTCGTCTCTGTAATAATAAAAGCAAGGACAGAGAAAGTTCTTTAGTTTTTAAAGAAAATTTTGTTCGTACTCACAAATAAATCTGAACTCCCGATTAGTGACGAGCTCGTCTACCCAACACCCAGGCTGGATCCACTTCCCAGCGTTAGGGTAGAAGTCCACGTCGCCTATGGGTAGAGGAAACCCGAAGATCCCAGGGTTCGTGTGTATGACGTCCACAAACATCGCATCTCCTTTGGATAGGTGACCGTCGCTGTTGGTGAGGCCGTAACCTGGGTATGCTGGGTCCAGTCCTGAAAATTAAGTAGTTATTTATTAAATTTAGTTCCACTCTGCGGTTTTACACGCGTCAAAGGATCTAACGTTGTTTCCTTATAAAAAGTATTTCAAACACACACACATATGTGTATTTTGAATATTTTTGGTTCAATCAATTTAAAAATTTCTTTTTATAGCGACACTTAGTTATATTATTAAAGTTCATTGCTATGCCCAAAGTAGTAGAAAATCAATGCTTTATGTAACTTCTACGAACTTATGTAGGCCTACCACATCAGGGATAATAGGCGTGCAGAAACCTCTTTTCAATAAACACCCATAAAGTTTGAGCAATTTAGTATAAAAAAAATCTAGACGCAAATAACAAGTAGAACAAAATTGTACCTCTATTGGATACCGCTATGATGCAGTCTCTAATTACGTGACATTCAAATCGTAGTGCATGATTGTCTTATAATAGAAGACGTTCAATGGCAAGTTATTGTATCTGTAATTTATTCCCTTTACGTTTGATCAGGTAATGGGGACCTTACAGGCATGTAATCAGGTGAACTTGCCCTATATAATTGAATGGCCAATGCCAAGTATCTATCTTTTGATCTTACTACTATTATAAGAAATTGGCACAGAGACAGATTATAGTCTGGAATTAAACATACTTTTTACCCTAAAAATTATACATCCCTCGGGCAAGCGAGTAAAACCGCGGGGGACAGCTAGTTGTAGAAAACTTAGAAGTGGTAGCTTCAGTAACTTTAAACTCTTCATTAGTGCCATAAGGTTAGAATTTCTTTTTTATTATTCAATTATTAAATTAAACAAAGGATGTTTAATGATCTTTACCTGTGATTCTCCCTAAAATAATATTTCTAGCCCTAAGCTCTTTGCCAGCGAACCCTGCTGCTTCAGCACCGAGTGAGAAGCCGATGATGTGCAGTGTGTTTGCTGGTACACCTGCAGACTGCATGAACTGTACAAACTCTGCTAGTTTTGTTCCCATGTAACGTGTATTTCTTACCGCTGATATATACCTGAAAAAGAAATCGTGTTATTCTTATCTGCTCATTTGAATTTGAGCCTTATTCTGTAGCAAGGAGGTTTAAAAAATATCTAGCGAACTTTTCGAGGTGAAGCTTGATCGATTTTATATGTGTCACATCAAAATATACTAGGTTAGCAAAAAGTTACTAGCTACTACTGTACAAACGCCAACTTTTACCTTCTAAGACTTGAACTACAATTAACTTAGCATCTATAAAAAAGCGTTTTAGAGTATTTCAGTATTGTCGGTTTCAAAACTGTAACATTTTTTAAAGATATAAAATTACTTTTTCTCGAGTATTTTTATTCCAATGGACTTTATCTTCACTAATATTATAAAGAGAAAAGATTTGAATATTTTTTTCAAACTCTAAAGCTACTGGGCCGATTTAAATAATTCTTTTATTATTAAAAAGATACATAATCCAGAAGTAAAATAGGCAATATTGCCGGAGAAACCTAGATGGAAGCTAATACTAAATAAAGTCATTTATACAACTTTGTTTATTAAAAACACCAGAATAAATATCCTGGGACATTCTTTTACACAAGCCCATCTGATCCCAAACTAAGCAGAGCTTGTATTATGGAAACCAGATAACTGATATACTACACACCTACTACATATACGACTTTTTATGTTTTTCTAAACATACATATATAGATATTTACACCCAGACACAGAACAAACAGACATATTCATGCATGTTTGTCCTGGATGGGAATCGAACCTGCGACCTGCGACTTGGTAGTCAGGGTTGCTAACCACCAAGCCAACTGGCATGTTGAATGAAGTCATGTTGAATGGATATTGATTAAGAATAGATGCGAGTCAAATAATTAGCAATAAGCTGTTAAGTGGCTGCAAAGAAATCACTTTTCACGACCTTGTTAAAGACCGTAGTTAAAGTAATAATTAAACGATTGTTCATTATGCTTTATTTCATGAACGTATATGTACTCAATTGAGATAAGTAGGTAGGTATATAGGTATTATTGTGTTAAAACAATACCTAATAGAAAATAATTAATTGAATTATTCTCAATCATTTTTGATTGACTCTTGTATTATGGAAAATTCCAACCATTGTCTGTTATAATTTGATCAAATAGAAAATTACTAAACGTACGTATTACCTATATGTATATAAAATTTATTATTTTGTTCGTCGGTAAGCGAATCTGGAACTACTGGGCAATGTTTTATTCATATGTTGGTAATATTTGAAAAAGAATTGCAGGCGCGACGTGGAGAAGGAAGACACAGGACTGCACTTTATGGGAAGCTTTAGGGGAGGCCTATGCTGAGTAGCAAGACAATCTTCGCGAAACTGGTGTCAATATTAAATATTCAATTTTAGTTTATAATAAATGTGTGTTTTATAAGATTGTTTAATAAAGGCTTTATTATTATTATAATAGGTAATTTAAAAGAAGCCCGGAATATTTAAAAAAAATGACAATGATCTGACTCTGACCCTATAGATAGTTTCGCGATGATTGTCTTACTACTCAGCACAGGCCTCCCTTAAAGCTTGCCATAAAGTGCGGTATTGTGTCTTCTAAAATTGCCCAGCCGCTCTGAACGGAACTTTACGACAAACACATATTGATGGATTTGGCCTACAAAGCACTTTAGACGAATTTTACAATCTTATTTAATTAACACACGCCCGCCACTTAACTAGACTAGGGTATTACCCAAAGGGCACCAGAAACCGGGAACATCTCATAAATCTAGTGCAGTGTTGGCTACTAGCCACCAAGTAATAAATAAAAGACTTAAAACGTTTTCCTCCGGGTAAATATTCACCCATATATTCATGAAACGAACCTGTAACTTGTTCGGAACTTGAATAATGAGCTTAACGGGTTATGTTAATTTATAATAATGTTTTTTGTTTGACAATAATGTTATAATTTTTGCTAGATTCCACCCCACGGTTTTACCCGTTAAAATCTGTAAAGAAGAGTTACTACGAGGCAGTGGCGTAGCTATTTAACCAAAGACCCTGGGGCAAAAAATAATTAGGGCCCCAACTAAACTATCTAAAATCGTTTGTTCCGCCCCTCCTCCAGAGCTTGGGGGCCCCGGGGCACTGCCCCGTCTAGCCCTCCGGTAGCTACGCCACTGCTACGGGGTATAGAATCCGCCCCGAATCATCAGCTACGTGTGTACCAAAATTTCAGTAAGTTTGGTCGGCCGTTTAAAAGACAAATAGACAGACAGAGGTACTTTCCCATTTATAATATTAGTATTAATTAAGGCAACTATACCCTGTATCGTTAGTTGCCTCAATTATAAATTGTAATTCATTATATTAATTTGTTACGAAACTACCCGTAAAACCAAAAGGAGGTTAAATGGGGCCTTATAACGAGTCCCTCACAATATTTAAGAACCGTAGTAACGCTGTATAACATACCGCAACAAAATAAAAAAAATGATTTTTATGAATGAAAAATATAAAAACTATTAAAGTAGACAATTATTAGGTAAAATAGGTTCGTAGGCCTTTCTGTTAAATAATCTGATTCCCTGACTTTTGTAACACATTGTATGCTGTAGGCTGTAATTACCACTGCAAGAAGCAAGTAAATATGGCACATTATCATTCAATTCTACTATCCTTAATCTTCCTAATATTATAAATGCGAGAGTTTTTGAGGTTGGATGTATGGATGTTGGTTACTGTTACACCCAAAAACTACTCAACGGATTTGGATGACATTTGGCACACAGATAGTTTATAGCCAGGATTAACGCATCAAATTACTATTATTCCGGGAAAATGTTACATTCCTGAACATACATTCCACGGCTGAAATTGCAGGGGCAGGTAGTTTTGTAACTTTGTTTCTAATGTTTAGGTTTTAGAAGTCTTGCAATGCAAGCCATAATATCCATCAAACTTGAGAAATATCAAACTATGTCCGTTAACTATCAAGGAATCAAAAATTCTTTAAGGTTATTCTTACCATGGAAAAACAATTAGTCTAGACCAGTCAACGGAAATGAAGTTGTAGTTACCAGCTGCTAGATGTGCTGAAAAACAAATGTTAATTAAATACCTTCTTGGGTCATTCCTGGAACATTCTTTTTATGTACGGCCATTTGAAGACAAATAAAGCATAGCTTGTACAATCGAAACCAGATAATTGATATACATATAGACAGGCCAGTGGGCCCTGTCGTTGGCGACTCTGACTGTCAAGCCGAAGTTCGCCGGTTCGATTTCCACCCAGGACAATTGTCTGCATGAACATGTCTGTTTGATCGGTGTCTGGGTGTAAATAGTAGTAAATATGTAGTTAGAAAAAAAAAACAGTTACCTGGTTTCCATAGTACATGCTCTGCTTAGTTTGGAATTAGATGGCCGCGTGTAAATAATGTTCCGGGATATTTATTTATTATTATTATACACAACTTTTTTTAAATATATTGATATATATCAATACACAGAACAAACAGACAATCTCAATGCTCACAAATATTTGTCCTGGGTGGGAATCGAATCCACGACCTGCAGCATGGCAGTCAGTAACTATCGTTTACCCCGAAACTTGTACCCGTTTGTAGTATCAAAACATCCTAAACAAACCAACGAGATAATTGAAAACCGCTCCAATATACGTGTTAAATAAAGTATATAACCGAATAGACATACATACGTATGTTTTATGTAAAGATAGAGGAATATGAGTAACGATCCAATGACGGGGCAGCTGGCTTGGTGGATACCCTGACTGAAATGCCACAGGTCTTAGGTTAGATTCCCACTCAGGGCTAACATTTGTGTGCATGAACATGTCTGTTTGTGCTGTATCGGTGTTACAAAACTACCCGTAAATCCGAAAGGAGGTTAAACGGAGCCTTATAACGAGTCCTTTCAAAATATTTAAGAACCGTAGTAACGCTGTATAACATACCCCCAAAAAAAAACTGATGTTTACGAATGAAAAATAGAAAAACTATTAAAGTAGACAATTATTAGTTAAAATAGGTACGTAGGCCTTTCTGTTAAATAATCTGGTTCCCTGATACGACAGGTTACTAGGGTTGTTGGCTTTGGTAATTAATTATATTTTTAAGGGGTATTTTATGTCACGTTGTATAAGTATGTAAAGAAGGAGAAAATTGTAAAATATGCGGTATATCAGTTATCTGGTTTCCATAGTAAAGCTCTGCTTTGTTTGGGAGCAGATGGCCGTGAGTAAAAAATGTTCCACGATATTTATAATCATTAATAATGCTATAAATTGCATTATGATCGATTTTTAATCATATTTCTTTACAATCATAGCAACTCACCTTCAATGAACAATAGCTTTTAAAAACATATAAAACAAGTGCCATATTACAATGCGCAATCAATAGTAAGCCGATTATTGTGAACTATGATTAAAAGCATGATACAGACCTTAAGAATCAGTAACACCGTAAAATTACAATCTTTATTAAATTAATATGGTAATAATTACCTTGAATCAACAGTATTATAATAAATGCCTCAATCACCCGTCATATTGGGTAAATTATTATTAAAATCATTGATGTTAACATTGAAGACATCTCGAAATACATACCAATGATAGAAGCATTACGAGCATAAGCATTAGAAGGGAACTTGTTCATAATAACACACGAAATACAATCTATAAGATATTGAAGGTTGAATAGCTAAATGAGATCTTGAATTGGATATCCGAAACGCATATTTCAATCGAAAATGCTTAAAGATATATTATGTTAATACAACTAGGCGATTGTGTAGAGCCCTCGGAATTTAAGTTGAGGATTTGCTTCTAGATTGACCGTTGGGTGATTGCTATCTCATTTACACACTGACGCGCAGCGAGAGATAGCAATTGTAGAGCCGTCAATGTATCGGCAAATCGGCTTCGATTTCGATTACTAGAGCATTACATAATCGCCACGCAGAGGCATAGGCAATGCGTTGTCGACCCTGAGAGGTGAAGTTGTTAAGATTCATGTGCTTGGAATTTAACCCCCCTTACCTTTCTAACCGAAACACAATAATACCAGTGTACCTACTGCTTCTCAGCGGAAATAGGTATATTGGTAGTACAAACCCGGACAAACTCTTTACTATGAGCTCTACTACTTCCTAAGTCTGTTGTAGTTGAATTGGATGATAATTAACAGAGGAGTTAGAACTGGGCAATATAGACATAGGGTAGAACTGTCAATTGTTGAGTTACTAAAGTACGTTGTAGCAAAAGACGCTTAAATTTTATCTATCGAACTCATATTTTCTGCATATATATAAATGAATCCCTATTTCCCTCGCTCACGACATCACACATGGAAGGCTGGACCGATTTCGCTAATTCTTTTATTGTTGTGTTTGTTATTGTCAGGAGAAGGTTCTTGTGAAAGAAAAAGTTACGAAAGCTGCGTGGAAAATTAGAAAATTTAAGAAAACATAACGACCATTTTAACTTTTCTAATATAACCATGGCGTTTGACTTAACTGTCAGTAGTTTGACAGTTGCAAGATTGACTGAATGCGCGCTGCAAATATATTTAATTGAAATGAGTCGGAATTATATTGATAAAAGAATTAATTTATCATTTCTTAGTGCACATTTCACAGTCGACTCAATCGGAAGATTCGAATTCAATATTAATTGTTAAGACAGGACAACGTCTGTCGGGTCAGCTAGTAAACTATATTAATTTGAAGGTAAATTTGTTGCTATGAGAAAACTGCCGTATTTGATTGTTGTTTTTGGACAGAGTGTTGGCAAGTACGTGGTAAGTGGTTACCGCCGCCAATGGCCATTTGCAGTACCTAATTTATTTGTAAGTAGAGGAACGGGCTCTCAAGAGCAGAGCTGTAAGAATACACCGGTGCTTGGCGACAGATTTTCAACTTAAACATTATAAAACTCGTTGAAGACATGGACTTTATGCGTGTTTATTTATGTTTCTTATTTCGATATACTGAAATTTATCTACAGGTTTAAAAAGTTATATAAATCAACATTACCATTCCTAAGTGTAGTGGTGCTGGCCCCATGGGTCGCTTCAGAGAACCCCATAACGTAAATAACGGTAGGGCTCGCAAAATCGAAGAATGTAGAGCGCAAGCCATTAGGGTCGCCCTGAGAGATTATTTGGAAGTTGGTTGGATTTAACCTGAAAAATATACAAATTTTTGTTAAGAAGTCACAAGTAATTTTAAAACTAAGAATGAATTTACCTAAACTATCGTTTATTTTACGATGGATTTTATCGAATGCGGCAAATTACCGAAATAAAAATTGCAGATGTCTACTATACTTTAACTTTTACTAGATTTAATTGCAACATGGTGGAATTCCTATCATATATCACACACTATATTTCATTTATTTATTTATTCTAAATTATAACACCATATATATAGGCCAGGCCAGTTCGCTTGGTGGTTAAATACTCTGACTGCCATGCTACAGATTTTGATCACGATTTGATACGGGTTTGATTACCAAGACAACCATTTGTATACATGAACATGTCTGTTTGTTCTGTATTGAAAGAAAAAGTAGTATGTATATGTAGTATATTAGTTATCTGGTTTCCATAGTACAAGCTCTGCTTAGTTTGGGATCAGATGGCTGAGAATAAAGAATGCGCCAGAAAATTTACATTAATTAAAAGATAAATGATGATAAATAAATAAATATCCTGGGACATTCTTTACACACGGCCGTCTGCTCCCAAACTAAGCAGAGCTTGTACTATGGAAACCAGATAACTGATATACTACATATACTACTTTTTTTTCTAAATACATATTTATATAGATATTGACATCCAGACACAGAACAAACAGACATGTTCATGCACACAAATTATTGTCCTAGGTGGGAATCGAACCCACGACCTTCGGTTTGGCAGTCAAAGTCGCTTCAAAATAAATATGAAAAATTAATATTATTACATGATATCCTTATCTTCCTTTAAAACCTTCCACTATTTAAATAGTATAATTTAGTTTTAAGTAAAACGTAACAGAACCCATCATCATTGAAAAGACCCGCACATACCTTACATAAGTATCTTAGTAATTAAACAACAGGCCATTTAACTATCAGTTCAAGACAACATTAGACAGTGGCATTTAAGCTATGTCTGATGTTGTTCGAACGTGTTATAAAGCGATTATTACTCTGTTCCAGTATTGTCGATTATCGAGGTGAATTGAATTCTACATTGAGCTTTAGCTTTCGTTGATGGAAAACGCTCTAAGGAAACATAGCATAGAACACGGTATTGGTACTTTGTAATACCCACCCGGCTCATGACTGTCTACCGTAAAGTTTAAAGTTTGCCGCTAAGCTTGTGGTGTTTTCTAACTATTGGAGAGCCAGTTCCCTTCTTAACTTGGTGTTCTCACCTTCAGCTAGATCATCAGGTACCGTAATGAGGTTGTAGTCAAATATGAACTTATAGCACACAACAAAAAAGTTTCCGTTCACTTGGAATACTGAAGATATTTAATGGTAACATCGACGGTTAAAAGGCGACTTGATTCAAGCGCCATTTTGAACACATTACAGGAGAGCTATTTGAAAATTTTAAATCCCAAAAACAGATACTGCATCTAAACTTCTTGGCATTCCACATCGAAGCTGTTGAATATTAAAACTAAATGCAAGCTTCAACGAATTCGTGCGTGGGCCATCATCATAGTGGTATAATTCAAAAATGTTACTTTCGTCAAAAATGGCGGTTGAGTCAAGTCGCCTTTAACCCGTCGACATATACTTTTAAATAATTCTATTTTGTTTACGCACGATCAACTAAGCTACGAAATAAATTCATATCATTTTGTACTCTTAAAGAACACATACTTAAAAAACAAAAGACAAATCTTTCAGAACGCAAACTTTTCTTGTTGGGTGTATAATAAAAAGTAGCATAAAAAGTACCTAGTAAATAGTTTATATTGTATATCCACGCTGTCATCGTTCGGGCAGCAGTAGTCGCATTGCCCCACTGGCGCTGACATGAAACATATTTCAGCAACACCTGCAAATTATGATGAAGATCTTTAACATTCATAAACGTTACCAGGAGTAACGAAATCGATGCACGCTATCGAACACGGCATACATTTCATATGAAGATTCGTGCAGTGCATTTAGTAGATATTCATACAAATGATAACTTCTACTTTATCTCTGTTCCCCAGAGATCTTATGTTTTTCCGGGATTAAAAGTATGATAAGTGTAAATACTGATAATATTCCTTTGGTGTGCTAAATTTTATTCAACTCAGAGTTCGGTTTTTAATAATAAATAAATATCCCGACACATTCCTTACACACGGCCATCTGGTCCCATACTAAGCAGAGCTTGTACTATGGAAACCAGATAACTTATATGCTACATATACAATTTTTTTTCTAAATGCATACTTATATACATATTTACACCCAGACATAGAACAAACAGACATGTTCATGCAGACAAATGTTTGTCCTAGGTGGGAATCGAACCCGCGACCATCGGCTTGGCAGTCAGAGTCGCTAACCAAGCTAACTGGCCTGTCTGTTTTGAACGCGACATGTGATTAATATTGTCTCTGTCTCTCGGGATCTTTACCAATCTCGGATTACAGGTTTCTTTATATGACATGGGCCGACAAACAAGCAGACGGTCCACGTGATGGTAAGTGGTCACCGCCCCCTATGGACATTTGCAAAACTAGAGGCAACGCTAATGCATTGTCGACCCTGAGATGTGAAGTTCTTAAGTCCCATGTGCCTGTAATTTCACCGGCCCCCTTACATTTATTTCTAAACAAAGAAACGTTAATATTACCAATCTTAAACCGGGAATCGAACCCAGGACCTCCCGATCTAACTGAGCTTTTACCACTCGACCAAGAATAGAAGTTAAGCCAAGTAAAATTTTACCTTTGAGTCAAAATTCAATTTAAAATCCTATAGGAAAGTTGAAAACTTAAAAGGGTGGGTCTGACCACAACCGCAACCACAAAATGGTAACTGTAGGTATGTGAATTCTTAACTTTACTTCCACTTGGATTTATTATGCTCCTACCTAAGGATCAACTGAACTACACCGCCTACTTGAATAAACCTTTATGCTGTCAAAAGTTGTAAACAAAAACCTTCATTATTTAGTTAATAGTAACCACATAAGATACGACTCCTCCCATATCGTGTATTCCATTATTTTTAGGATACGTTTATTATTTAAATTACGAGATACTTATGCAAATTGATGTTGTAATTGTTAATACAGTGGAAGATTTTATTAGTAAAAAATTTGTCTGTCAAAATTTAATCATAAAAACCATTCTTGAAATTTTTGTTGGCTTGTCTTAAAGTTTGACTCGAATAGGCAACGAAACAGCTGATCGAATTTAAATGAAATTCTGCACACGGATAAAATATTTTATTGACTAAGACATAAGATACATTTTATCTCGGAGAATATAAAGGTTGTCTGGAAGAAATCGCTTTAGCGATAAGACCGCCTATTTTGTAAACACTTGTTCTGTAATCCACTTGTTTATGTTACCTCTTCTCCTGTTATGTGTTGTACAAATAAAGTATATTGTATTGTATTGTATTGTATTGTATAAATTAGAAATTAAAGCGCGGGTGAAATTGCGGGCGGAAACTAGTCTATATATTAACTCCTTAATTTGCTTAGTCACGCTATAACATGAGAGCAACTTAACCGATTTCATTGCACAGTAAATTAAAAGAATTACGATTATTTTAACGTTGTGCGTTTGACAGTTCGCGCATTACAGACCTCCGGAAGGCGGGTGGAGCCGCGGGGGACAGGTAGTATACAATATAAAAAGCAACAACTAAACTTCATAAAAAAGGGTATAGGGAAGTATGATATGTGACTTAATTATAAAACAGTTTCAAGGTATCCTACTAATCACTACATAGTATAAAACTAAGTCGCTTTCTCTGTCCCTATATATACCCTATGTATACATAAATCTTTAAAACTACGCAACGGATTTTGATGCGGTTTTTTTTAATAGATAGAGTGATTGAAGAGGAAGGTTTTTTTGTATAATACATGTGACATCCCACGGGAACGCGGGTAAAACCGCGGGGGACAGCTAGTATTATATATGCGAAAGTGAGTTTCATTGTTTGTCCTACCCTCATGTCAAAACGGAGCATTTAACCGTACGTACCTAAAATCATTTTATAATACAGGGGCTCGATTCTGTAAGGAAAATGACACTAGTTCGAGGAAATTTCGCCGGGGCCTCTATGCTCTGTCTCTGTCGCTTACTACGCTAATACATACTACAAATCACGTGAGAGATAAGCTCTCCGAGGCCTCAGTGAAGCGGCTGGCCGACGAAGTTTGTATTAGCCGAATAACGGGGCAGACAATAAATATTTATTCAAACAAGCGTTATATCGGACGTCAACTACTTTGACGCACAATAAAAGTAAATATACCAAAAACTAAAATTACCAACGTAAAATACCTTATATGGAAGCAGGAAAAGATGCAATCAATTATATAACTTCACATATTAATGGCATTGACCACACATTTGCATAGGTATCATAATAGTTATCTTAATTTAACTTTAACTGGATGACGGAACACAAGGTCAATATGTAAATGGATTATATTACGAAGATTACGTTAATATACATAGATTGACTTGTCATGTCTCGACAAACAAACAACGTAATACATGTTTATCCACTTATAACAAGCGATTTTCATTGTCCTTTGTACTATTCTGAGCCATGGCTATTACTGCAATACGCTACACTTTGACATTAAGACAGTGTTTCTCAATGTTAGGTAGGTTGTCCCCCATTAATATTTTTTTTTAGTTTACAAACGAAGCCACATTTATATATTATGTAATGTATGAAAATAGAATGCTACCATACGATGTGGGATTTTTCGAAGATGGTTATAGTCCATATGGGATATTGATAAACACTGCTGAAACTGCGGGCGAAAGCTAGTATAAGAATAAATACATTTCTGAAAAACAATTGCAAATTCGATACAATCTTAAAATCTATTTAAAATTTTAATCTTAAATATTTTTTGTAAGTACAAAAATAGTATTAAATTCTAGAAAATTTCAAGTCGCTAACTTCACAGAAACTACGGATTGCACAAAAGAATATTCTGTACGGACTTTTTATCGGATCGTAGTTTTCGCAAGATACTTCGTAAAACATTTTATGAGATTTATTACGCTTTTTGCATATTTAACAAGTTATTAAATTATAATTGTAGCAAGTGACTTTATCAATTAAATAGAACATTTCTAGGAAATTAGTTTTATGTATACGTTTATCTAAGGCTAAAATACTTAACTGACATGAAAATAGCACAAACTATGGTGAAATTTAAACTGGAACAGAGATAATGAAACAAAAGATGTATTTCTTAATAGTTAAAAGTGAACAAAAGTGCGTAAAAGTGCCGGCACTTTATGACCATTTGCTCTAGTTCTACCATAGATATAAAATATTTTTATCACGACAGAAACATAGCACGTAACAAATGATATTTTATTGTATGAGTAAAGAGGTTCTATTTTGCCAATAAATCGAATGAATCCTAGGGTTTTGGCTTTACGTAATTTTTTTTACGTCTATGGTTTTAGCTTATTATCAATATATACAAAAAAAAGAACTATCTTTTTATTTATACAACTGGAATTGAGTACCGGACTGCTAAATTAATATAAATTAAATCGGTATGCTGTAATTATGATCAAATAAACATAAAGTAGGATATGAAGTATTGATACTCTTTAGTTTTTTAGTAAGAAAACGTCAACAACTATGTTACAGTTTACAAATTTATAATCTATGACAATTTCATATAGTAATATGCGTGTGTATCCTAAGTATCCTTGTCTGATAATATAATTAATTTATATTTGTACTTTAATATTAAATATATAATTTAATGGTTTATTTTTTTATGTTAAGATTTTAAGTTTTATTTGATATGTTTTTGTAATACGTTAAGCTTATCATGCTGTGTGTGGGCGCTCTTGGGTCTCAATCGAGACTAAATATTTTTGTTTCAATTTTTCATTTATATTCGATTGTGATCTGTTGTATATGCCTACGAAATAAATACATATATTAGTTTTGTTGTAATGTAAATATGTATATTAATAATTTTATAAACTTTAATAACATCAGCTCCTGGGAAACCGAGAGACATACTCTTGATTATAGATTATGATAAAAGTGAATTTCGTCTCCGTAACTAATAGAAAAGATGGTGAATCAATCAGTAAATCCGTTTTAATTTTACATAAATTATGGAAAGAGCTTACGCTATTACTACCTTGACTTAAACCAGTACTATTTTCCCAGTGACTCTATAAGTAGGTATCCATAATGCGTGATAAAACAAAAATGCCTTAAGTATAAGCGTGATCAAGCACATTTTGTCCAAGTATGATTTGGCGATTTGCTAATTGAATGTACATTACGTAATTTTCTTCATAGTCACCAATTACATTTCTTTTTGTTCTGGCTCCGTGCTCAGGGCAGTGTGACGGTAGTAATTCTTTTTTTACTATGATAGAAGGTAAGGGGGACATCGAAACTTAACTAAACGTTACATAATTATATTATATTTGTTTAAGTTCATTCTTTTTATTCCAAATTGACCTCAATAAATACTTCTTATAATAACGAGCAAATTTATAGTGCCTCTAATTTGGTTCGAAATTTGAAAATAGAATGATCTTTGTTAACTAAACTTGCGATACGCTATGATGGCCGTTTTGACGTTTAACAATGACAAAGAAAAATAACATTTATTCCTTCAGACATAAGGTGCATCTATTGATCCAACAGCTAATTGTATGATGATAGAAATCAACCTTATTCCAAACCAATACAGTTTCTTTTCCTATGACCATCTGAAACGTCAAAATGGCCATCATAGCGTGTCGGTAGTATAGTTCATCATCGTATCCTATCCTACTTATCCTATTAATATTATAAATGCGAAAATTTGTAATAATGGATGTTTGTTAACTTTTTCACACAAATGGTATTTAACAGGTTTGGATAAAATTTGGCACATAGATAGGTTATAACATGGATCAAAATAGATTACATTTTTCATGATTTTTCTTTAACTGAATTTAGTTTTTTTTTACTGACAACTTTTTATCCCGGGAAAATGCAATATCCTCCAAGAACGCAATGAAACCGCGGGGGATAGTCTAATTACTCTCAATACCAACATCCTACTAATATTAAAAATGCGAATGTTTATTATGTATGGATGTTTGTTACTCTTTCACGCAAAAACTACCGAACAGATTTGGATGAAAATTGGCACCTAAATCCATCCTGGAATAACATATAGGCTAGCTTTTTACACCGGGAAAATGTGTCATCCCTCGGGAACGCGGGTTGACAGCTAATAGACTATATATATATAACCCACGTGAGTGTGTACCCCAGTGTAAAACCCATCTACGTCTAACACCTTCAAATTCAATTAAAAACAAAACAAAGACTATAAGTTAATAATAAAATAATAATAAATAAAAATAAAAATGCGTTTATTTCATCTCCACAAATTACAACACTAGGTATACAAAAATTGAGCAGAGTTTTACAATTGGTAGGTCTAGGTAGTAGGTACTTATTTTTAGCATTTCTGAAAACCATGACAAATTTGATCTGTAATTTGTGGGAGATCTGGAGTCTAAACTAAGTCTAGGCCTGTATTTTAGCACTCCAGGCCCCCCAAAACTCTAATGTCACAAATTGTCAAGTAAGTAGTTAGATAAATAGTAAATAAATGAATAATGTGTAATAATAGTAATAAGTGTTGTGTATTTGTGTCTTTCAACTCGTTGTGCACTTTGTCTTACTATATTACTTAATATGTATGTCCAGACTTCACTACATACCTGTGATGATAATTCTAGATACATGTGACGTCATGTCATTTTATATAATTAGATGCCATGTTGACTTCATTACACTAGTAGGTACAGTCGGCAACATAAGTAGGTTAACAGATTCAAATATAAGACATCTGCACACAAAAACTATCCATTATATGATAAATACAGAAAACAGGTGCTTTGTAAATATGTTACAAAAAAAGCCTACACTAATATGTTTACACCGTTTGGTTTAGCTTAAGGCTACATGAATTTAGATATGTTAAGCTATTTATGTTTCTGACTGTACCTGCGCTGAAATATTTGATTTTAAGATTCATTTATATTACAATTATAACAGTTTTCAATACTCATTATATCTACTAAAAAGATTACAATAAATATACTAAAACTAATATGTAATCACTAGCTGTCGCCCGCGGTTTCACCCGCGCTCCGGAGGTCTGTAATACCTACGCGAACTGTCAAACGTGTGCAGTTAAAATAGTTGTAATTCTTTAAAATTCTCGCATTTTCTCAATTATAATATGCATGTATTATACATAGAAACCTTCCTCTTGAATCATCTTTATCTATTAAAAAAACCGCATCAAAATCCGTTGCGTAGTTTTAAAGAACTAAGCATACATAGGGACAGACAGACAGCGGAAAGCGTTTTTGTTTGATACTATGTAGTGATAAAATAATTATAAAGCAATATATTAAAAATAAATAAATATAAAAATCCTGAGACATTCTTTTACACACGGCCATCTGATCCCAAACTAAGCAGAGCTTGTACTATGAAAACCAGATAACTGATATACTATATATACTACTTTTTTTTTCTAAATACATACTTATATAGATATTTACAGCCAGACACAGAACAAACAGACATGTTAATGCACATAAATGTTTGTCCTAGGTGGGAATCGAACCCGCGACCTTCGGTTTGGCAGTCAGAGTCGCTAACCACCAAGCCAACTGGCCTGTCCAATTTAAAAATAAATAAATAATAAACAATTGGAAAAACATTAAGCTACATAGCCATGTGCATACGCAAACCATTATGGAAGAAGATTAGCCAATAAAGTTCACTCCCCATGAATGTTTTTTTTTATATTTTTTTTTTATTATGCTACCAAAGTATTAATAACTAATAAACATAAAATAACATTATTTCAAACCGCAGTACGATTTGTCGACAGAAGAACTGTCACTCACATGTCACTCACTCAAAGGTTGAACCAATAAATCAATCGAATCTTCAAGTTGAATATCATGTTTTAAACCCAGTTTTTATTCAACTTTTTACGCAATGTATGAGCGTAGATAAACAAATCGAGAAATGCAGTAGACCGAAATAATCACACTCAAAGTCATTGCCCGACAGCTGATTTGGGTATAACAAAAAATGTACGCGACCAAATGGAAAATAATTGGGTCAATAATTGTTTAATTTTTCATTTCATAAATTGTTAATATTAATATTTAAAAATACACTATACCTACCTATCCATCCACTCTATGTACCATCCAAGGATGCTGTAGCAAATAATTAAAATACACTGTATTTGATGAAGTCTTTATTACCTACTTAACTTACTAAACCGCGGTTTCACTCGCGTTCCCGAGGAATGTAACATTTTCCCGGCACAAAAAGTATCCTATGTTACTTCTTATACCTCCAAGAATATGTGTACAAAGTTGCATGATGATCAGTTAAGTAGTTTTCGTGTGAAAGCGTAACAAACAATCTTAAATTCACATTTACAATATTAGTAGGGATTAAATTGCAATAATTATCTTTACTAGATACTATTAAAGTATAATAATTTATTTATTTCTTTTTTTTTGTATGGGGACCAACAGCTTACAAAATTGTGTACAAAAATCATCTTAAAAAAATAGGTTAGCCATTAACAGGTCCTCACTAATAGATATTTAATATAATGTGAATCCGTTACAAATGTTAAGAATAAATAAAATCAAATCAACTCGCAGCATTATATAAGAATGATGAATTACAATAGCAACAACAACATTAGTAATAATTATTATTTAAGTTCATTATCTGCATATTATAATAATATTTAAAACTTACCAATATAAAAGGATGCCACCTGACAAGCAGTTGCATTTACAACCATCTTACAGATAACACACTATTAAAGCACTTCAGTCGACAGAAAATAACGCCTCACAACCCAACGATGCATTTTCCCAAGTAACGAGTCCCGGCAAGTAGAATTTTCACGGCACAATAGACCCGGCACAATGCTTCAGAACTCGTTAAAATGTTTTTTTTTTATTTTTCCGTAGTTTTCGATTAACCGTCCGCCTCAGGAAACCTCGGTTTATTATGTTACACAGTCCACTGCAATCATACGCGGAAATCCACTACTTATATGAAGGTGGTTTTTTTTAATCACTCCGTGACTTTGATCCTGCAAGCAATCTAAGCGATACGCAGTTTTATATTTTTATTAAAAAGGTTTTACTTTAAATAACTGGGATCTCAAATTATATTTTTTTTGGTTTTTACTGAGATTCAAAATTGGAACACAGATTTTTTATATGCCATATGTTTTTGCCGATTCAAATCGATTTATACCGGTGTAGTTCAACGGTGCGTATCTTTAGAGACGCAAAGACTTATACCTTATTTATTATAATTTTTAAGTCTACAAATTTAGACTTGTCATCGGTTCGAGGGCTATTTTGTAACTGTTTAGTTGTTTTACTGAAGCACGACTTGTCACGACGCCGATGGCGGCCATAATTACGCAATCTATTCTGTAAGATAATGTAAAACCGAACAAATTATTTCTGTCGAATTGATTTCACCGATAAAATTATTGTTAATCAGCCAGACGGACAATCTTACCCAAATTGAGAGAACAGGACTGCGCATTCTTACGAAATATTCAATATTAGCGAACCTAGCGAATTTATTGAATGCGGCTTTTTAAGCCTTCGAACAGGTGCGCGTTTTTATAATAATATAATAACAATATAACATTTATATATTTTCGAGTGATTAACAAAAGGAATCGAAGTGAAGTTTAATTATCTAGATTTTTATTTCGACCTCTATTTAAATTATAAATAATGCTTAACAAAGCCTCAGTTTCATGTACCTACATCTATTCAAGGATTTTTATAAGTACTAGTTATACTAGCATTCCACTTCTCGTTTTACGCGCTTCCACGTGAATTCCTATACGAGCATCTGGCTATCCTAAAAAAATATAGAAATATCGTAAAATACTATAAGAACAAAAAAACTTTTTTTTTTTGTTATTTTTCGATTCTATTTTTAAATTAAAAAAAAAGGTGGTCTCTGTTTTGTAACTTACAAGTATAATTTGTTATCTTTGATCACATTAACGCTAGTGATATCGCGGAGAATAATTCTTTGTTAATATTTTTTTCTAGATAAAGTCATGTTCTGCAACTGTACCAGACAGACTTAACATAATTAAAATCTGTAGTAGCTCAGAAAAACGACCGCGACAGATACCGAATAATCATTATAAGGACTTATTAAATAATTATTTAGCAGGAAGATTGATAAGTTGTTGAGTAGGAAATTATAAAGATTAATAACATGAATATTTAATTCGTTTTCAATGTCTTAGCATGGAGGTTTTATAAAACGTTATAAATGACACATAAGTCATTAATAAGTAGGGCGCTTAAATTATAATAACTGCCTGCTTGATAAATAAAAAATAAATAAAAAAACATGTAATTAACATTCTAAGTGCCAGAGTTTATCGCATTTTATTAGATACTATCTGAACCCCAATTTCCCGTGGGATGTAACATTTTACCGGGATAAAAATCATATCGACGGGTAAAAGGCGACTTGACTCAACCGCCATTGTGGACGAAAGTAACACCTTTCTCAATGAATTATACTACTATGACGATGGCCCATGCACAAATTCGTTGAAGCTTGCATTTAGTTTTAATATTCAACAGCTTCGATGTGGAATGTTAAGAATGATAGGATGCAGTATCTGTTTTTGGGTTTTAAAATTTTTAAATAGCTCTGCTGTAAAGATTTCAAAATGGCGCCAGGTATATATGTGTCATATTACATCCAAATCTGTTTACTAGTTCTTTCGTGAAAGAGTAACAAACATCCAGACATCTATAATAAATTTACGCATTTATAACATTAGTATAGATAGGATATTAGTAGGGTTTACCAAAACATATATATATGTCTGGAGAGGGAGACTGATAAGCGGGCAGAGGTTACGATTGTTCAAGTTGTAAATCTTTATCTTCCTGCTCTATTTCTTTATTTGAGATTGGTTCAATATGTACCTTATGCTTTCTGTTAATTCGGTGCATATTATATTACAAGAGCCATATCGCACCCTCAGAACGATAGGGGCCTAACTCAAAAGATCACTTTCGTACTGAGCGGGGAGGGTGGGTCCCGGTGTTAAAGTGGCTGAAGTTACGGTATGCTTATTCTATCATTAAATTGACTATGTTTTACTATTCATCGGATAGAGCGTACTTTGTTTATATATAAATATAATATCAACTCTATCATTGTTTGGTCTCTCTATGATCGTAACTCCATTTCGCAAAAGTTTGAGTTAAGCCCTTATCGTACTGAGGGTGCGATATGATGCCAACCCCCTTTGGGAATACATCAGAACACTTGGTCGAAGAGGTAAATGTAATCGGTATATTTATTAGACCTCTCTTATGACACCCTAAAAAAGAGATTATAAATACTACCACCATGGGGTGGTGGTAGTATTTATCATCTATTACACAGATACAGCAAGCAGACGGTCCACCAGATGGTAAGTGGTCACCGCCTCATTTGGACATTTGCAACACAGAAGAATTGCCAATGATTTGTCGACCCAGAGACGTGAAGATGTTAAGTCTCATGTGCCTGTAATAACACCGGCCCCTTATCTTTCTAACAGAAACTCAAGTGATACAAATGCATTATTGCTTCACGGCGGAAATTGGCAAGATGTTAGTACTTCCCCGGACGAACTCTGCACTAAGAGCTCTACTACATGACGTTTTAGTTATATGTATTAAGAATGAATACTACTCATATATACTTCAAATACGGTAATGAAATCCTACGTAAAATTATCTAGAAAACACGTCTACGGAAGTTAATTTTAGACTGTTAATATGTTAATACATATAAAAAATAATTGAAACCATAAAATAATTTTTATGGTTATAAATTATCTATTTTATTATAAGAAGCTGTCGATTCTAAACATTGTTATTCTGCAATTTATAGCCCTTAGACATAACCAGCGATGTCTTCTGTAATATTTTTAAATAACAAGAAAATAGTGTCTTTCTATTGGATACCTATAACAAAATCATTTGAACAAAAACAATTTGACCAGCTAGTTGGCTTGGTGGTTACAGAATCTGACTGCCAAGCGGCAGGTCGTGGGTTCGATTCCCACCCAGGACAAACAATTGTATGCATGAACATGTCTATTTGTTCTGTGCCTAGGTGTAAATATCTATTTAATTATGAAAGTGAAAAGAGGAGTTTAAAAAAAATCTCGTTAATATATCAATTACCTTGTACCCATAGTACAAGTAGTACACTCTGCTTTAATTTAGGATCAGGTAACCATTTACTGGTGATTTTCCTACATTACTTACATAAAGGTTTCAAATATCTATATAAGTATGTATTTAGAAAAAACAAAGTAGTATATCAGTTATCTGGTTTCCATAGTACAAGCTTTGCTTAGTTTGGGACCAGATGGCCGAGTGTAAAAAGAATGTCCCGGGATATTTATTTTAAATGTTATACCTAGCATTTAAGTTCAAATAGGCCGACACAGTCTCCGCCGCCTTAGGACATTTGCAATACCTGGGGCATCGCTAATGTGTCGTCGACCCTGAGACATGATGTTACTATGTCTCACGTACCTTGTTTCACCCTTTCCTTCCCACAACGATACTCCTTCACAATGAATATAGATATAAGTAGAACTTGCCGTACACTACACACTCTGCAATTCAATTTCAAAATTGTATTATATTATTACTAGCTATCCCCCGAGGCTTCACCCTCGTTAATTGATATCATAGATAGCCTATATTCATCTACGAAATATTCCGCTTCGAATGGTAGCAGTCCCATCCCGATCAGTAGTTTTGAGGTGATGGTGCGTCAAAGTAACCCTATTTTCCTTATATAGATTTTTTAAATGCCATTTCTATTGTTTCAGGACAAATTGCTCAATAAGTTGGAAGAGAATGAACCTGAGTTAGCTACCTCGCCGGAAGAAGAGGTAAGCAAATAAAAAAAGTGTCTATGTATCTCTTACAGGAACACTAAGCTTTAAGCTTGCATTTGATAATAACACAAAGGCCAAAACACAACAGAGATCTAACATTCTTTCTTAGGAATAATATTTAAACTTAAACTTCACCGGTATTTTTGTATTCAAATTTTAACGAACTTTAAATAATGTTAAATATTAAAAACTGGCCATATTCCTGACGACGTATGACGTAGTAGTAGTAGTTTACCAAAAACAAGAAGTTTATATTTCACCTCCGAATATAATGCCTGTGACATAAAGACCAACGGATAAACAGACAGGATGAAATTATAAGGGATCCAATTTTTCCATTTAACTATGGAGGAACCCTAAAAATCCGATGATTTCGATGTGTTATCTCTTTGTTATTAGTAGGTAATTTCCTTAGACACAAAACATAATTGTGCAATCAACTCTCAAGGCTACAGATAATGACAGAAGAAAGTTATATTAAATATACAGAAGGCTATTAAAGTTACGGTAAAATTATACCCTGTAGGCATCTAACCGAAAGTAATTTATAAAATTAACAAAACAATAGTAACACAATTTTAATCCGACAGTAACCTTGGCGTGGTTCAAGTTCTGCAGTGAGCTGTACATCGCAGCCAGCTGACCATATCTGACCTAATTACAAAATACTTAATGTTTAGACACTTATTTATTACTTAATGCCTTGATAAATGACTAACTTTCTCGGTATAAATAGCTTACTTTGCCTATTTAACAAAACACCGTTTCTGATCCATTTGATTCTCATTTCATGCATGTTTGTGATGTTCAATTGAATTCAAGCCCTAACTAGGTTACTTAAAATCCATTCAATCAATTTTATTTATCTGTTAACGACAAATATTAAGTTCATCATTGTTAAATATCAACTTAATATTTGTATAACACTTCAGTCATTCTTAAAACATAGTGCACTTTCATATCAAAATATAGTGAATTGATTTGGAACACTTATTGATTCAACAAAGTCCTTCTTATTGAGAATTCATAGGAGAATCAAGCCAAAGACAAAATTTCATTGAATAACAAACCTATTTCATTTGAATTAGGAACACGTTCCATGGATTGTCAAATCCTATTTGCAGATTATAAAACATATATAAAACCTTTTCGGTAATCTGTAGGAATGTATAAAAGCGAAAGGTCACTCACTCACCAGCTAAACACGAAATCTCGAATTAAAATTGACAAAAAGTTGTTATGTTATAAAGGACTGTCATCATCCTAGTTTTCACGTCCTGACTGACTGATATATGAACGCACAGACTAAACCACTGGGTTAGAAAATTAAAATTTTGCACGCGGCTTCCTTTTATATCGAATGCACAATGAAATATTTTTTGGAAATTCTACGCCTCCAAAGACGCCATAAAAACTGATATATAGGTTTGAATTGAATTAAAAATTCGTAAATTCCACATAAAAATCTATCAGCATTTTGTAAGTAATATTGATGGTTTTTTAAAAGTCCTACATGCTTTTTATTTGCACGGAGATTGCTGACATGGCGGAATACCCTGAAAAAGCTAGTTTACATACATATATATAGGTACCTTAATGCTTAGATGGTACTATCCATTTGGCTATTAATTCGACCTTTACCTTGACTCGGTCGTATTTAATGCCCAGTAACTCGTCTTCTTTATTGAAGTGTTTGATGGCATCTCTTAAAACATTTAATTTATCAACTTCAACAATCTTAGGCATTTTCTACAAATATTCATTACTTTATACAACGCTGTTTTTATAAATGTTTATTTGAGAGTATAAAATGTTTGTATCTTTTACAGAAATTTATTTATATTAATAAAAGTGATAACTGTCCGTAAAACCACAAAGTACAGGGTTTATTTAGCCGCAAGCACATCACATTCCAGGCGGCTATCTAGTAAAAGTTACTCTATAGAGTTAAAAGATCAAGATCTTAAATCCCCGTTTTAACAACTAAGGATGTACAGAAAAATCATCTTTATTACTTTAGACATAATGTCCATCAATTGATCCAATGGTTGGTTGTATAATGATACTTATGAACCTTATCATGACGCTGTAAGGCTAATTTTTGTATAACACTCTTATCTATCAAAATAGGCCTGTTAGAATTACAACTTTAAAATCTTAAATATGATCGGGGATTATTCGTAGCGCTCGGGTGCGCATCCAATTCCAGAGACAAACCGATTGTGTCATCTACAGAATCTAATGGCATTCATTTTGTGAATTCTTATTCTTCCATTTGGATTGAGTCAAATACCTAATCGATAGTCGATAATTAATACTGCGACTAAAATAATAAAATCGTTTTTTTTTTTAAACCGAAGCATAAGCAAATAATAAATTTATAATCACACATAATATTTATTTTATAATAATATGAAAATAATTTATCTAGCTGTCCGCGGTTTCACCTGCGATCCCGCGGAATTTCACATTTGCCCGGAATAAAAAGTATCCCATGTGTTAATCCTGGTTATAAACTATCTACTTGCCAAGTTCCATCCAAATGTGTTGAGGAGATTTTGCGTGAATGAGTAACAATAATCCATACCTACATCCATACATCCATTGATCCATACTCAAATACTTGCGCATTTATACTATTAGTAGGATGTAGGATTAAAGGTATCTAGGAGGCATAAAATATTACCCGAATAGGTATTGAAATTACATCGACTAATACGACCAGGGGCTCGATTCTGTAAGACTAATAAATGACACTAACTCGAGGATGTTTCGTCGCGGTCTCCGTGCTCTGTCTCTTTCGCTAACTATGCTAATACTACAAATCACGTGAGAGAAAAGCCCTCCGAGGCCTCCGTGAAGCGGCTCGCCGACGAAGTTTGTATTAGCTGAATAAGGAGGCAGCATCTAAGATGTCCTCTTTCCGATAGCGAGATTATTGGCCTAACGAACCTCAAGCGACATTCAATTACAATGGGAAGATACTGCGGAACTACGCAGAAAATACGTACAATCCCTTGTGGCATCCTATCAACATTAAGTTTATTTTTAGCATCGGATATAGAAGTAATTAAACTGGTACTTTTACTGATTCAACCGGGTATTGCTTATTTCTCCTATAGCACATGAGTACAAATTACCTTAAGAGTTATTTACTCTGTGGTTATATAAAGCTGCATGTACATGAGTCTGTAAGTACCTACTTACCCATATTAAGCATTAGCACTCAAGATGCATTAGGTAATCGACGCCGACGTCACAACTACTTAAGTTGTAGGTAACTCTTAAACTAACTAAAATAAAACAATTTAGTAAAATGAATTATGACTTAGGAAATACTAAGTATTTAAGTACTTAAATAAATAATTTACTTAGATAGCCGAGCTGTCTAAAAAAGTAAATATAAAGGAAACTATTAAATTGTTATCAAACCAATTATCGAGCTACGTGACAGTTTACTGGGTGGTTTTATGGTTGGGTGGGTCCCAAACTAAACAGGGCAGAGCTTGTACTATAGAAACCAGATAACTGATATACTACATATAGGTACTATTATTATTTTTTTTCTAAATACATACTTATATAGATATTTACACCCAGACACAGAACAAACATACATGTTCATGCACACAAATATTTGTCCTGGGTGGGAATCGAACCCGCGACCTTCGGCATGGCAGTCAGAGTCGCTAAACACCAAGCAAACTGGCCTGTCAAAGAGTGTCAGGATATTTATTTATTTATTAGATCCTAGAGATGTAATGTTGTACTTTTTTTTCCAGTGTGTAATATGTGTGAACGCAAAGGCGACTATGCAGACGTCGCCGTGCGGCCACCGCGTGGTGTGCCGGCGGTGTTTCGTGAAGACCATTCAGATGGCGGTGAGCCAACGCCTGCTGCCACTGCGCTGTGTCATCTGCCGCGCCAAGATCCTGCGACTGCGGCAGGCACCACAGCTTGTCACCAGCAAGAGTTGGCAGGTGAGATATCTCCAGAATAATGAGCAATTTTGTGTATCAATGCAACATTTGCCAAATGTTTTTACGGCTGTTTCCCAGCATATCACTAGGTATAGAATTACAAGCACATAAGACTTTAAATAATTCACCTCTCAGGGACGACAACGCATTGGCGAATGTCCCTTAACACTTACCATCGGGTGGACCGTCTGCTTGTATGTCATGTGGGATAAAAAGAAATGAAAATGGTTTTCTATTCAGCTTCTTTAGTGGGATGTTAAATTAATATTGACTGAAGATATTATCTCAATCATTCCAGGTGTCAAGCGGCAGCGGCAAGTCATGGGGTGTGCCTGGCTCTGTGTCAAGCTACTCGATGGGGGCCCGCTCCGTTCCCGCGTCCGCCTCGCTCTACTCTGTCACCAGCGGGGAGTCTTCCCTCTCTGGTGAGGAAAGTTCAACATTCCAGGTGTCTAGCGGTAGCGGAAAAACATGCCAAGCCCCGTGACCACTCTTACATTGGAAGTAATTTTTTTTAAAAAGAAAATGAAATATTACCATTCTGACGGTGACTCGGTGGTACCAAAACACGTTTGATGACGAAAGTTTACCCCACTTGATCGAATTTAGTCGAATCTACAATAATGTTACAAAGATGTAT
This sequence comes from Habrosyne pyritoides, assembly GCA_907165245.1. Taxonomy (NCBI): domain Eukaryota; kingdom Metazoa; phylum Arthropoda; class Insecta; order Lepidoptera; family Drepanidae; genus Habrosyne; species Habrosyne pyritoides. Next base: position 4,053,574 of record OU015600.1, on the reverse strand, counting down.
AACTTGTTTGAATGTAGCGGGTAATCGTTGGAACTTTATCTACTGATTGATTTTGAAAATTCTCAACATGATCTAGTAGGTAGGTATATCTACTACAATAATATAGCTTGGTTATAAAGAAAGAATAGCAACACTTAACTTCTCCAGATTACCTACTTTTTGTGATACCAATGTAGGTCCTCCATCAATAGCTACTTACTCATATTCTTGTTTTATCCAGGAGTGTCTTCCGTATCATCGAATAGCGGTGGTAACGTGGTGAACAGCTGCTCGACAAAGTTGTGCGGAGGCGCGAAGTGTGGCGGGGCATGTCTCGGAGCGGTGCCTCGGGCTCCGAGCGTGTCCACGCCGCCAAGACCGAGGCAGCCAGCCTCCAACTCTCTGAGGCGCTCGCAACATCATAGCATGAAGGTTTGTTAACGTTGGTGCAACATGATATTTTTAACCACTCTTAATCAGTATCGATAGGTTAAGAGATTGGTATAGAGTTCGAAATTAAAGTAATAGCAGAGTCTCTCCTCTCGGATCATCACATTATGTGATTAGTTAAAATAGATCACCCCAACACTAATTGAAAACGTATCCGGTTATTTATTTAACACCTCTTTACTAGATTTAAAAGGTAAAATAGGATGTTCCTTTTTCCTACCTACCTACAAGGAACTGCGATACTAGACAAAATTAGATTTTTTATTAATTGAATTAGATTAATTAACTCACAAATAGATAGTTAATAATAATATTAAATTATTTTTGTTCTCCAGGCTCGGCTACAAGAGTACCAAGTCCACAGTTATACGGGCGGGCCGGCTGCGGGGGAGACTTCAGGGCGACTGCCTCCTATTAGGGAGTTTCAGAGAGAATTCCGCGAAGGACGAAGAGAAAGTGCCGCAGCTGCCTCCGCCTCTACTAGAATAAGGTAATATATAAAATGACATATATATTACCCACACATCATTTCCATCAAAATAAATAAATGTCTTCACGCCCATTGGAGAGAATGAAGTAGTGGTAGATAGTAAGTACTAGTAGGTGGTAGAGCTCTTAGTGCAGAGTTCATACGGGGAGGTACTACCACCTTACCCATTTACGATACAAATTACAGGCACATGAGACTTAACAACTTCACGTCACAGGGTCTACATCGAATTGGCGATGCTTAGGGTTTCAAATGTTCATAGGCGGCGGTGACCACATACCATCAGCTGGACCGCCTTGTTTGTCGGCCCATGTGGTATAAAAAAGAGGTTTCAATACTGAGACGAACATTACACCAAAGATAATTTAACTCCCTACGTGACATGTAGAGAGCCGATGCATTCTCTCGGTATATACCTACATTACAAATCTCTGGCTACACCGTACTTACCATGCAAGACCTGGGAATCGAACCCAGGACTAGTCTATATATCACCAAAACGATTATCATAAAATATTATTTACATCGGACATAAAATAGTAAGAAATCTAATAATAGCATGTTTTGTTGCAGGTGCGCCCAAAAAATAGTAACGCAATTAGAAACCTCACCCCAAAAGGATAAACAACACTTCTTCCGACCTTTAAAACCGTCGAACAAAGATGACCCGCCCAAATCCCGAGATCATAGCAATGAGACTGATAAGAAAAAAGATAACCCCAAATCTAAAGCGAAGAAAGATGATAAAAAGAAAAAAGACGACGAGAACACAAAGAACGAAGAGAAGAGCAAAAAAGATGAAACCACAGATAACAGAAAAAATGAAATAGCAGAAAGAAAGAAAGAAGAAAAGCTGAGACTCAAAGCCGAAAAGGAAGCGAAGAAAGAAGCTAAGCTTCAAGCTAAAGAGGAAGAGAGACAAGCTAAATTAATCGCTAGAGAAGCGGAGCGACAAGCCAAATTACTAGCGAAGGAAGAAAAGAAAAAAGCCAAAAAAGAGGCAAAGCTGGCAGCGCAAGCAGAAAAAGAAAAAAGCAAATAAAGATCATACTGTTAAAATTTTACATTGTAGTAACTCGTAGCCGTCTTAAATTAGAATTTGAGAGTTGTTAATTAATGAGGTATCGTCATAAACAATTTTAAATAGAATACCTATATTTGAAAAAAAACAGTCTACTGTCTATCGTAGTCTATACAGTATATTACAAACTTACAGTAAATTATTGTTAGTTAATATTTTATTTTTTTACTTCGATTGGAAATTATTCTGTTAACGCTTTTATACTGATTTATACAATTAAGTTTATATATTATTATGTAGCTTAGTTGCAATTTCGATTCGAAATTGTTATTTATATTAGGGATGGTGTAAATAGTATTAAAATCAAAATGTTATAAGAAGAGCAATCTAAATACATAGTTGTTGGGTCATAGTTGGAACTCTACAAACTGAAGACTGAAAGAATGGGATAAAGAAATCATATCGTTTTGTAATTTACTTGTGTAACAGCGTAGTTAAGAGCTTTGTGCATTCCAGCACCGCCAAACTGATTATTTATTACGTAGATATTGATTTGGTCGTAACTTAGTTTGACTATAGGTGAAGCTTACATTAGAATTAATTAAGAAATTATTTTCATAATGATTAAGTCATTTTACATTCGCAACAACATAAGAATAGAAGAGAAAAAATACAATTACATTCTAAAATAGTTACTTGTCTCACTATCAATACCTACTGAATATACTATTTCGTATTCTAACTAATCCTTAAACCCCTAGTTTCATTTGATATTACATATTCAGGATCTTAACATTTATATTTCTTGAATTCCCATGAACAATGAATATTCTAAACAATGGCAATCTTTAAATATTTTAAAAGTAAAGGATAAAGGTAGAATCATATCAGATCGCATTTAGCATAATGCTAGGTAAGTGTTGACATTAATTTTGTAAGGGTTCCTCTGTCGGAATTTATTATTGTCAATCGTTAGAAATTTCCTGTAAAATAAATAACAATGTTACCATAGTCTTAATCTTTTATTTCCCTCAAATATCACATACATATTGACATTGCAGTTAAACCAAATACAAATTACTATGAAATCTGAGGCCAAGTCATAGACAAAAAAGGTAAATAAATTAAAACAAATACATCAATAAAATGTTCTACTAGTAAAAACTGTTGCATTAGGTAGACAGTAATTGGTAGCGCATAAAGAAAACCTGAGGTACCAACAATCAAAAGTTTTATTTATCTACATTGAAATATTTAACAAATTCACTTGATTACTAAATATTATCTAACACAGCACATGTTTGGAAGGTTAATCCTTGTAGTTATCACCCAAACGGTCCCATAACTCTTCTCCCGTCTTTTTATTGATACGTAGATACTTGTTGACCATTGGCTTGTAATAGTATGCTTGGTAATCATTACGCTCAGCCATCTTTCTCACTATTTCCTTCTCTAGACCCCTCAGTTTCATCTTTTGTTTCTCATCATCAATAAAATGCATGAATTTTTCATATTCCTGAAATAGATAGTGAATAAAATTAATAAATAAATATCCTGGGATATTCTTTACACACGGCCATCTGGTCCCAATCTAAGCAGAGCTTGTACTATGGAAACCAGATAACTGATATACTACATATACAATTTTTTTTTTCTAAATACATACTTATATAGATATTTACACCCAGACACAGAACAAACAGACATGTTCATGCACACAAATGTTTGTCCTGAGTGGGAATCGAACCCGCGACCTTAGGTTTGGCAGTCAAAGCGTTAACCACCAAGCCAACTGGCCTAAATATATATATTAAATATACAATATAAAAGTTTTACGACATTTGAAGTTCTTGATAAGAAACGGTAATAAACTAACAATTTTCAGACAAACTGTATATAGTTACTACAGCTTGCAGCATCTCAGTCGGAATAAGACATAAGTAATCTGTGCTACCAACCCATACCTTCTTTATATTCAATTATCTTTCATCCCTTTAGCCATTAACACATGACAATATAAGTAGGAGTGATGATTAGTAACAATACACTCGACATCAGATATTAGTCCACAAAACAAACATTTATTTAGCGCTAAAAATAAAAATCAGAAAATATCTGTTGCTTCTTTAATTAGAAGATTGTACTTGTAGCTTCAGTAACTTTAAATTTGACCTTCATAAGTGCCCTCTGAGGGCCTAAATTGAATAAATGGTTTTGAATTTAGAATTTTTTTTTAATCTTCAGCATAGAAAGACTCAAAATTCTCCCACTAAAGTGACACTTTTAAAATGAAAATTTTTAAGAAAATAAATCTATGACAAATTAAAGTTTGCTTCCAGCGGCTGCTGACAAATTCACCAGATAATAAATTCATATAAACAATCATATCAACGGTTAAAAGGTGACTTGATACAAGCGCCATTTCAAAAAAAATTTCAGGAGATCTATTTGAAAATTTTAAAACCAAAAAACAGATACTGCTTCTAAACTTCTTAACATTCCACTTTGAAGCTGTTGAATATTAAAACTAAATGCAAGCTTCAACGAATTTGTGCATGGGTCATCATCATAGTAGTATAACTCATTGAGAAAAATTTTACTTTCATCAAAGATGGCAAATGAGTCAAGTCACCTTTTACCCGTCCATATATGTTTTGATTTCCACCCAGGACCAAAAATGTATGTATGTATTTAAAAAGTAGTACATAAGTATACCTATGTACTATATCAGTTCCCAGTCGCCATAATACAAACTCTACTTTATTGCTTTTATTATTTTTATACCACATGGGCTACAGACAAGCACCACCTGATAGTATGTGGTCAGCATTGTCATCTCTGAGATGTGAAGTTATGAAGTCTTATGTCCATAATTTCACCAGCCCCCTTAATATTCTAACCTGAGCACAGTAATACAAGTGCACTACTGCTTCACAGCAGAAATGGGTTAAGGGGACCCGGTGGTTTAGAATTTTCGAAAAATCGTTTTTTTTTTTTTTACATATTTCGAAAGTATAATATTTCAAAAAAATACTGTTAAAATTTGGTGACAAAATTCCGAGTATTTCTATATTTAAAACCCATTACAATGTCAGGTAGACGATCGGTGAGTTGGGCTCCATTAAACTTTAAACGCGTTTATCTCGAAACAACTTTTTTTGGTCTACTGAAGCTAAAAAAAAAAAAAACGGTTCGACCGATTCGTCTGAAATTTTAACAGGTCATTCTAAATAGTACTGGCTCTCGCCGGGACTAGAAAAAATATTTTCTGTTGAGTATTTCTATTTTCTTTATTAAAAAAACATTGCAAAAAAAGAGTCCTTTTCAGACTCGTACTTTGAATTACGCACCATTTTGTCAAATTTTTTTTTTTTTATTCTAGTCCCCACCATAACTATACTTATACTGATTAAAAATCCGTCTTATTTTTTTATTTCAGATCAAAGGGAGAGATAAAACCTCCTTCAGCAGCCAGGTCCTTTTTTTTTGAGAGGGGAACTTCAGCGCCACTTTTGGAATTTGAAAAAAAATAATTTTTTGTGTTTACCATCATTTTTGTATTGTTAATAAGTAATAAAATAAGCCTAAAAAAATTTAAATGCCTTAGTCATTTCTGTCATATCAAAAAAAAATTTTAAAAATAGGCTAAATTTTAGGCCGCTAGACCACCGGGTCCCCTTAACTGGAGGTACTTCCCCAGATGAACACTACACTAAGAGCTATACTACATAAAAAGCTGCTTTACAGTTATTGTAACACAAGTTTTATCAACTCATAATTTATTATTTCTGACCCAGGAGTGAGCTCAATAGGTAGGATACTGATAAAATAATATAACCAGAAACAGTTACCTGCTGAGGGCTATTATGGATGTAGCGTGCGATGAACCTGGTTATTGGGTGGCGATGGTATTCCCAGTGCTTAGGGGTGTAGTTTTCGGGGATAGGTGACAGTTGGGCAGGTCCAATGAACACGTTGGTATAAAATATGATGGCACCAACTGGGATAAAGCCAACCATCAGGTAGTAATGGAACATATCTTTGAATTTGTGCCATTGCCATCTGTAAAAATAAAGGTTACAGTAAGCTTATATTAATTTCAGAAAATTATATACATTAGCTAACATTTCAGTATTTATTTGTGGCTATTCAAGTACTCGATCATAACAAATAAAATTAATTAAAATCAAAACAAAAGTGGTTAGGTAATCACTGCGAAAAACAAGGCGCACCTGGATGGCTGGATGGCCATTGTTTCATGTCCATGACCTCCCAACAAGACTTTGTTTGTAGAAAAGGCTACATTTTTAGCTACATATGGAGATTTAATATTATTTTTCAGCAAATTTATGCCAAAAGATCGACCCAAAGCACTCCAGCACACCATTTTTATTTTTGACTAGTTTGACAGTATTTTTTTTACAAGTGTTGCGATGCAGTGCTGCCAGTGCCACAATGACAATAAGATTGCAATTTTATAAAACGTAAATTGTAAGGTAAGAATGCTTAATCGTACCTATTTGCAAATATTATTTTCTAGTAAGCAGATCCATAAATATATACTAATTCTTCTGTGGGTATGTGTGACTGAACTCCTGCAAAATGGCCATGATGATGTTTTTGATTGGGTGTGTTCAAGTGGATTCGAGAATGGTTTAAATTCAATTTGGACCCGGTAGTTGGCCCTGCGATCGAGTTCCTGAATATTTTATTTATATTTTTTGATGCACATATTATATATATTTTTTATTTGAAGAGTCCAAACAGGTTATTTAGGATAACAAAAATTTGCTCGAAACAAGTTTAAATTGGGACAGAAGTTAAAGTGATTTTGTCTATGGGTTTTTTATATAGCCGATTTAGGCCAGAAAAACATCATCGGGACAGTTAGTCGAGTATAAAATTGGTTTCTATAAAAACAAAATATATATTTTTTTTAATAATATTGATTGCTGAATATGTTTAACTTTGTTTTAGGCTAATGTTCTGTCTGGGATAGGATATGCTAATTTTATTAGTTAATACTAACTAGCTAAGTTAACACTACACAAAATAACTTCCAGAAAAATGTTTACATCTATAAAAACTAAAATGTTATTTTCGTCCCTATTGATAAAATTATTACTCATTTCACCAAAATGTTGCTATTTACCAAAATACATGCTTACACTATTTTCGTATGTTCATAGACAATTTTTTCGTACGATTTCAATCACCGGAAACCCGGGAGCTTTTAAATCAATTTTATTATTTACCAAGACTATCGTCAATTAAATATCAATTAAACATTTAATTATTGCAACAATATGACAAAATAACAGTTAAAAAAGTGTACTCTATGTGACTATAATAATAACTTAAGTAAGTTGGTTGGCCGATTTTCCTTAAACATTTTTCGAATATCAATTTATCAATCAATATATCTAAGATCAAAAAACATTTTCAATGCGATGACTAACTAAAGTTACAATATTTGTATAATACAGAACACCTGTTGCATAGGTTGTTTTTATAATTAAAAAAAAAAAACAGAATAGCGGTATGTATCGAAGTATTGATTTTCGCTGCGAGCATGCTCAGTTTTGCGCTACCTACGTCAAATGATAAGGGCATCTCCACCCACTCACACAACTTCGATCCAGTGAACATATTGGGTTTACACGTTCAGTATTACTTGTTTTTTGATTTAGATTTTGATATGTGATGGATAAATAATGGAAGAACTACTACAGGATATATTTAAGGAAGCGACAGGACCAAAGTTGACAGCTTTAAGGAAAGCTTGCCAAGATGCACTGGGTGAGAACAGATTTTTCGCAAATAAAAATACTGTATAAAAGGAAAATTGCTTTTTTAATAACAACTGTCGTATATTTTAGCAACAATTATGTTTTATTAGATAAGCCAAATTGGGTAGATACATACTTAACTATAATATGTACAGGAAATTGGCAGGCAAAAGTGACCTTTAAGATTTGTGGTATAGGGGCTACTTTAGCGAACAGAGCAGAGATGTATATGTAGTATAGAAGATAGTCAAATAGATTTGTATACGTAGCTACGTCGTATAGTTATTCCCGCTTGCGCCTTGCAATCACTGCAATCTCCTTGAAAGATGACTCATTGCTATCCAATCATAATAAAATGGTTTTGGGGTTTCGTTTACTTACTGTAGGTATACGGACCGATACTTTAGTTTAGAGGGTGATAAAATACCCTATTATAGCTGATAGTAATTGATAAAAACCAATAACCGGATAGTATTAACATTTTGGCGACCAATCTGCTACAATATAGGTACACTTCATTAATTGGCGGGGATACTCTTACCTTAAAAATTAAATTAAGGATCTCAATCCATATGTTGGAAATATGAAATGACTCTCAAATGTAGGGTTTAAGGTTTAATACCAACGCTGATGCTAATGGCTCGTTTAAAGATATTATTGCGACTTAAGAGTACACAATAATCATGTAGAATCAAATGTCCACATACATTTTCAGAGAGTCTTTGCGTACAAGAAAGCAACGCCCGTCGTCCGTCTTTCGAGCTGCGCCGCGCCTGCTTGCTGCCACTGCAGATTGCGCTGGAAAGCAAGAAACCGAAACTTGTTACCTTCGCCCTCCAGGGTTTCCATGTATGTTATTTATGAAATACTTTCTTTATCGTTATCCAGGTGAAGTCTTTAAGACTAATGATTAGGTCTCGATCGAGTCAACTCCTCATTATTTAAGCTCAACAGCCAATCGTGTACTCTGATGATCCCTGATAGTCTTTCTCCAATCTTTCATGAAATACAAGCACCTATTTTGCTGTTTGACAAATTGTCGCTCCAAAAATGCATTTAAGAACGAAAAAGTTCGTTAAGCTGTTATAAAATTGTTCTTCTTCCCTTTAGCTGCATATTGGCTAAGTACAATAAACGTCATAAAGGCTACAAGAAATGGATTTCCAAAGCTAATAACGAAGCTAAAAGCTAAGCTGCTTATTCGTTTCAGAAAATTCTCCGAGATGACAGATTTCACAGGGGTATTGAACCAGAAGATGACTCGCTATGGATGCCTTCGCAGCTCCTGTGCGCTACCGCTTCAGTCACGTACCACTTACCAGATACTCAAGTAAGGATAATAAGTGTAGTAACAAAAACATACTTAAAATCAAATAATTTTAAATATTTATACAAATATTTATTTTTAAGCAAATGGAGGTTCGAAGATGAACTGATAAAACCCGATGACAATTTATAAGCAAACTTACTAGTTGTGTATCTAATGCTAATTATTTATACTTAATACTGTCATAATTTTGGCTCAGGGGTTCGATTCTGTAGGTGAATCACAATAGTCCGAAGATCTTTCGTCGCGACATCTATTGTCTCTTTCGCTAACTACGTAATCACGTGAGAGGTCCACTCTCAGAGGCTTCATTGCGCCAGTTCGTCGACGTAATTTTTTCGTTTATTAAACCTTAGTTACTGACAATACCCACGGTGCAGGTACAGATATTCCGCATGTACCTGTCCCTGGCGCTGTCCCCGCGGCGCACGTTGAACGGGCGGCTGTGCGTGTGGGCGTGCGGGCGCTGCGGGGACGCCGCCGCCGCCGCGCCGCCGCCCGTCGCCGCCGCCGCGCGAGCCGCCGCCGCGCAGGCGCTGCGAGCCTACTGCGCCCAGCTAGGTCCTTACTGCCTACTACCTACCACACCATAGGTGCTGCATGTGGCCACTGCGGTTACCTCACCACCCGTCGTCTCCTCGCAAGCGCTGCGTACCTACTTCCTGCCGCGTCCGGTATCCAAAAATTTGCTACTAGATTGTTTGTTGGGTTATTGCAATCTCTTTCACATATATCCACTTGCAGAAAGAGATAACAGTAGTAGGGCCGACAATGCATCAGCAAATAAATAAATAAATCCCAAGACATTCTTCAAATAAGCTTCGATTTATATTCCGAGCGTATCAAACAATCGCAAGCAGGACCAGGACTATTCATCCCAACAAAGCTTTATCATCTTTAGCCCAAGAATGTCCATTGCTAAAAGAGATTTCCAATATAAACAGCAGCTGGCATCTAGCGACTTAATAATGAATGGATATTTCAATTTTATACATTATAGATGAAGAATGTCAAGAACTTCTATCGGAAGGTTCTCCGCTGGGCAGAAACCACATTGTAGCAGTTGGGTGCTACAGCGAAGTGATACCAGTCATACAATACCTTTGTAGTCGGCTGTCGGAGACACAACTGTAAGAACAATCTTTTTTAAAACTATTTTTAAGGATCATCTGATTTATAAGAATATCTTATCCTTGGTAAATACTATTATTGACGTAAAACAGAGGCACAACTAAAAGAATCTCGTAAATTTTTAGAACCTAATTAAAATTTGTAATCTTAAAATTCTCTGATAAATCTGTAAATTGGTACTAAATAACTAAACCATAAATTATATTCTTAATTCCTGTAATCACATATTCAAATATTTACAGAATACCAAAACAGAATCCCCTGGCGTTATTTTTCCTAGACTGTCTGCTAACGCTGATGTCAAGTCTTTCTGAGAGAGTGTGTGGTAACTCACACTTCACAACATTCTTATGGCAGAAGTTCTGCCCCTCACTGATTTCCTTCTTAGGAACGCCTCGAGTGGACAAGAATATAAAATCCAGGTAATACTTAAGCTTAACTCATTCGAGCTTATAAAATTTGTGAATGGTTCATTGATTTATTTATGTTGATCAAATTTTAGGGAACATGAAGGTCATTTAGTAGATGATTCAGGCAGAGGCTCAGGAGCTCTTAATTCTGCACCGAGCTTCAATGGAAAGCAGGCGAAAGCTATTTATAGGTAATTGGAACATAAAAACGTATCCTTATTTAATGCTCTGTTTTTAAATAATTAGGCCACATATGTTTTCTTTCATCAAGTTTATAATTCACATAATTTGTCATTTCCACATTATAGTATAGCAAACCAGCTAGTCCGCCTAGTGGGCTCCACATCGAACCTTCGACCAGTACTCGAGGCTTTGTACCACAGAATGCTACTATACCCTCCAGTATCACATAGAGTTGAACCATTAAGGAGTGCGAGAGAATTGCTGCAAAATCCTAAGAGATTGTGCCAGTTGGTGCTGTTAAAGAGAACTGATCACCATGAGAGGCATAGTGATGATATGGCGATAGTGAGATTGTAAGTATCAAGTATTTTTTCGGATATAATGTTTTTACAAGTTTGTGGACCTAAGGCCTTCCTCTCATTGGCACTAATGATTATCATCATACTTAAAACACTGGTTATATAATATAAGCAGTGCCGGTGTTAGTGGGGTAGCGAGCTGGGGCGACAGCCCGGGCGTCAAATTTGACGGGGAAATGGGACGGGGGTGGGACGGAGTTCTGGGGTCTCCTGCCTCAATATTGTACCTGCGTACCCACCAGAATATTCTTACCCGGGGCGTCAGTGTACTATATATAAGTCTACTGTATAGCTACGTTGATGGTAAATATGTATTATCTCTTCTAAAAAGCTATGTTCTAAGGAACCAATAATGTTATAATTTTCCAGAATAATGGACGGCATAGAAGAATGTGGTCGCAGTGGAAACCCTGAAATTGTGGCAGCCGCAGTAGAGTGCGTAGTCTCATTTCTTGATGCTCTGGAGAAGTTATGTTCCGGCTCAGCGGAGTATCTGTCACCTGAAACGGCAGGTCTCATACTAGGACATTGGCCTAAGCTTCAGGACGCGGATTATACTGGACCGCTTACGTATCAGACGTTGGCGAGATTACCAAGCCCATACAGGTAAACCATTATTCACTTGATCTTGCTTACTGACAAAGATAGCTCCAATATACTCGTATTACTGTCTATAAAATTTTACAAGCAAAAAATTTATAAAAGTAAGTCATACGAATATTTAATTTTTCATTACAGAGATGTCGTGGCAGTATTACAAAGCAGTGAATCTAAGGATAATGATTCCTCAGGTAAAAATCTCAGTATGAAGCTCTATGATTACCGTAATAAGTCTGTTATGTTATTAGTCATTACAAGAAAATTATAATCGAAACAGATACATCAGGCCCAGAGAACGTTACTTCAGGAAGCGATGGTGAAGCAGACTCCGACGCAGATAACGTATTCCTACCTTCGAGAGCCAGTAACCCGACATCACATGACACTGAAAAAAATCCTGCTGGTGATAAAACTAAGGCTGTGCCTAAGACGCTGAACCTTGGCAGGTATGAATTTCTAACAGAGAAAGTAGGTATGGAGACACCTCTTTCTAGTACTTTGATTATATATTATACCAGTAGGAAAATTTAAGTGACTATAAAAAAACAACAAGAGGCAGATTACCATTGTTTATTAAGCGAAGTTTTATATTTAATTTCAGATGTACAATAACAGAATGTAATGTTGACTTGGAGAGGCATAATGCGAGACAATTCATGAAAACTCTACAGAACTCCCTTTTACCAAAACTATTGAATCTGCGTACATGTATTGAGGTAAGATCTCTTTGATTGTTGCACTTTTTTAGGTTGATAATGATGATGATCGATAAAGAATAATATAAATACTTTTTGAAACAGGTGGATGAAGCAATGCAAGAGTTTGCATCGAAGTGCTGTCAACACAACGCAGCGCAACCGCCCACTACAGCCTGTATCATGAATGCTGATGGAGTGTACTTGGCAACATACGCTGCGCTCTTGTTGACTCTGAAGCAACGGAGGACTAATTATTATAATGAGTCTAGTGTAATTATGTACTGAATTTTTGCTGCTTTATTATCCTTGATGCCTTACAACACCAAATATGATAGTATTGGATCTACTTACATCAGAATATACGGAATATCATACCGACTTCCTTATTAATTACCTTCTTAAACAAAGACCTCAATATTGTATCCCGTGTTTAAGATGCTGACATTACAGAAAGAAAGCTTAATATGAATTAAAGGTGTATCAACACCACCGTCCGCAAATCTTAACTGATGTTTCTCATCCACAGAAAGTACAAGTGTCCCTAACAGAAGATGAGTTCGTAGACGAAGTTCAAGGAAGCGGCGTCCTCGTGTACTTGTCTGCAACATGGCTCCGTGAACTGTACCAACAAGTGTTGGCAGCAGATCTCATGAAAGATGCATCGATTTCTGATCATCCACTCATACATTTGCTATCAGGTGAATTTCAAGAGACAATAAATCTCTAAGATATAATAAGTGAATATTTTCAGCCAACAATCACAGTGATTTTCATGCTATACAATTGCTGTTCAATAAATACTTATTAGGTAATAAAATTATTTGATGTCATGATTCTGATTACAGATCTTGGCGGTCTAGACCAGAGTCCAGTTATGTCAGATTGGCAGAAGCTGAAAGAAGTTTCTATGGTATACAATAATACTAACGAATCACCACAACATCAAGCAAGCTTACGTTGGGCTAGAAGGTAAAGAATACTATAAAATATGTGTCAATGAAATAAAAGAAAAAAATATTACTATTCTGAGCTGATTACTTCTGAATGAGTAAAAATTAATGTATTATTTTAGGATACTAACCTGTATCTGGGAATCCATGGTGACAGTATTGAGCGTACCTCTAACAGGATACAGAAACAAGAAGCAAAAGCTGCATGGTATCATATCGAAGAAGATCAACACGTTTGGGAAGAGGAAGCGCGTTGCTTGGGAAGGCTTGACGATACAGTGCCTTGAGGGTCTACATAAAGTATGTATTCATGAGAACATTCCTAAGCTTTACCCAACTTTAAATGGATAAACTAATATCTCATCTTACTATTACAGGCAGCAAGAGTAAGCAACACGTTAAGTTTGCAGAACCGATGTAGCAGTATATTAGCTTTATTGGCGAATTCTGCAATTTCGCAACCACCTAACGGGAAAATCCTGTCAACTCATGCATTATCATTGGACATTCTAATAACAGGTAGGTCAGAATATAACAACTGTACTTTTTGATCGACTTCCGAATCAAACGATTGATCACTTGAGGTCTCCGATTGGAATCGGAATTGTTTATGGAGTTATTGTGATTCTTTTTGGAATGCTTTGAGTATACCCTATGATATAATATATTTATGTAGTGAATAGGTATTAGTAATTAGATCACAAAAATAACATTTCTACCAATTTTGATCCAGAATTTAATACCAAATTCCGTGACATGTTAACTAAGCAAGTTATTATTTTTCTAGGTGGTCTAGAACTCGGTTCTAAGGCACCGGAATGTTGGGAGCATATATTCGCAGCCTGTCAATATGTATCCAGCTTCGAACATTCCTTGTTCGGTCATCAGGGGAACAATGCCACACCGATAGTGACCATGCAAACAGGCAGAAATAAAACTGTTTCTATCTTACAAACAGATGCTAAGTTAGGATTGGATGGAAGGGAAGATGAAACCTGGTAAGCAACATACATGATACATTTGATAAAAAAAAAAGTACTAGTTAGTATGTCAAAGAAGATACACAATAATTACTAATTGTTCCAGTGTGGATGTCTTCAATTTCCTGCAACCAGTGTTCGAAAATAATACGAATAGTGACATGTCAGTAGCTAAAATCGTCGAGACGTGTCGACAAGAGGTAAGTCGAAAAGAAAAGTACTTGTATTATTCTCATTCTCTTAATCTGTGTTAGTATCAACCCTTGCTTTTTGTATTGTAGTATCAAAATAGAAACTAATGAAATAATGTAACTATTTATAATCTTATTAAAAAAAATCATATCCTCGTCCAGGGTGGTAATGTCATATCTGGGTCCGGAGCGGCTAGAGTTTGTTGCGCTTTATCAGCTGCAGCAGATACCTTATTTACCCGTCTCGCTGCCACTACGACGTTACCTACGCTAAAAGCAGCACTGCAGCGACTCGTGGCACATCAACACAAACTTGTAAGCATACAATTTTTATAGCTCCAAATTTTCCGTACTATGATTTTCGGCAGTGTCTCACGTATACGCATAGCTTTGTTTGAGAACTGATGAAAGCCATTTCTACATTTTTAGCCTCACAGATTCTTAGTAGGACTAACTAATCGAAGCTTTTATAATTTTCTACTGACATTGGCAATATAAAGCTCTAAGTAACTATACGAAATAAATTATGTTCAAGTCTCCTTAAAAATAGCACTTCTAATGACCTCAAATTCACAAATCTTAACATTATTTTCAAACAGCTTTTTGCAACTTGGGAGCAAGATGTGGTCAACAACAATGCCACCTGGTGGCGCCGCGGCAGCCGCACCAGCGGTAGTGGTGGAGAAGCGGTTAGAGCTTTATGTCGCGGTGGAGACGTGGCATTACGGTGTCTTCGAGCTGCAAGGCCATTGGCTCATCGTATGGCTATATGGACTGTTGTTGGGCCGCATTTTATGCAGGTAATTATTTGATTTGGATGCCTGTCTGATATTGGATGATTTCTCATGGCACTACAAAATATCAAAAATTGCATATACTCTTAGACCATTTTTATACTTATCATTCTTTCTCATTATATGGAATAATTAGCTTATTAAATTCGTAAAGAACAATGTGTCTTTCGGTCTATAATACGTGAAGTATTCAAAATAATTCACTGAGGAAACATGTATGACCAGTGATGACATCCACGCCATCAGGAGACCAGAAACTATCGCAGCTCGTAATATCATAAACGCAAAATTGTGAAAGAATTGAGATATTTTTGTTTTATAATTTACAGGCAGCATGCCACAAAGACATCCAAATCTCGAGCCTAGCCATCCAGTGCCTACACGACTGCGGAACGGCACTTCTGAACCAACAAGTGGAATTACCTCATTTCCACTTTAACGAAGCTCTGTTAAAACCATTCGAAAACCTACTATGTTTGGAACTTTGTGATGATGATGTGCAGGTAAGAATTTTAATATGGAGGGTATTTTTTTTTATCCTTTGGATATTAACTAAGTATGTTTGTCCCCAGGAACAAATCATATCATGTATCTGTGAATTTGTCGAAACAAATAGAATGGAAATAAGATCGGGGTGGAGACCCCTATTCAACACACTTCGTGCGGCCAACAATTCTAATCAGTATTCAGCAATATTGGAAATATTCAAAGTATTTCTAAGTACAGACAATACTCTGGTATTTGCTAACGCCGCACTTGACTGTATATTATGCCTTTTAAGCCACATAAAAGGTCTTCATTATGACGAGGTGCAAGCAACAGAAGTAAAGCCAAAGAAGGCGACAATACCAACACAACCTAAGCCTAGCTTAAGTCTTAAATTCTCAAAGAACAGTAAATTCATTCCTCTCAATGAAGAAAAGTCTGAGAAAGTTATAGTGGATATGTGCAGAGAAGCATTGTATCACCTAGAAAATTGTGCCGATATCCTAACCATGATGTATAATATGCCAAAATGTCCGATATTCAATACTGGTAACAGAATTAAAGGAGACATGCCACTTTGTGTCGTAGATCCAATAATACCTAGTGCATCTCTCGATATTACCAAATATATCTGCAATGATAATTGTGATGAAGAGCTCATATCCTATAGAAAACTTTCGACAAGTCTACCATCTTCAAATACGACAAATAATTGTCTTTTAAAACTCGACAAGCCGAGTAACATACTAAAAGTATGGTATGTTTTGATCGAGGGACTAATTTCAGCTACTGTTGTATGCTCCAAGAAAAATCAACCAGCTGCTATGGAAACTTTATTTAAGCTCCTAAGAAATGCGGTTGATGTACCGGGAACGCATTTTGGGCTTCATTGTATAAACCATCTACTTTTGCCGACCGTACAAAATTGGCTTCGACAAATATCCAATGTAAATACCCATTGGGATAGCGTTATGCCAAATTTCAAACAATGTTGTGGTTTAACCACTGATACCATTGTCGCGTACTTGCACCATCTACAACAAATAAACATTGAAAGATCAACCGCTAAAGATAAAAACGAAAATATCGAACCGATTGAAAGTGTGGAAACAACGTTTGCTTTGAAACAAATCATGTTAATTTTAGTTGAATGTATTGCCCAACCACAAGAACCGATAGCAAGATTAGGAGCGTCTTGCATAAGACATATTATTTTAACATCAGGGCATCTTTTAACTGACAATCAATGGGAGATAGTTTGCACAAGCCTTCATAGAGCTTGTAATGTCAGTTTGACTCCACTGAAGCAAGTCACTTATGCTTTTAAGGAAAATTCTAATAGCTTCTATGGAGATTTAGCCATAGTGAAAGTGGCTGCACGTCGAGACTGTTCAGTTAATGACAATGTTAGACTACATGCTATGGCTCAACAAGTATTTTTAACTGATCACGGCAAGGGAGACGGTCACGTAAAATTAACACCGAAAAATTCTTCACAAAATCTGATGTTAATTGACGATAGGAGTTACATATTCCTCATATATTTACAGGAATCAGTAAACTCTTTAAATCCAGAGCTGTACACGATAAGGATACCGCACCGAGGTCTAGTTGTTGGCCTGCTAGCTCATCAAATATTGGTTCAAATAATTGCCACTGTATTGATTCAAGCGTCATCCGATGTGTTTCAAGGTATTAATGGTATTCTGCTAGAAAGTTTAAAAACTGGCTCCAATGTTTGCAACTATAAGTTTTTCGTAAGTGATAACAACACCGAATTACTTTTAAAGAGCTTAGAACTGTCATTTACAAGAGCAATGCAGTTTGACTCGAGACCGGGATTAAAATTCCTTGTTCAAAAAGTTTCCAATTTGGATCATGCTGCCAATCTCTACAAGCAGACAACTTCTTCATGGCTCATCAAAATTATAGCTTTGACGGAAATATTCTTCAGCGGAGTTCACAAATTTAAGTTAAAAGCGACAGATATATCAATAATTCTCCATAACTATACGGCATCATTTAATTTGACGCTTGAATACGATCGGTTCGTGACGAAGATATTTGATTTGAAAGGCACATGGGAACTTTTGTGCCATAGCTACGTGAAGCACCTCATATGTGTTTCCGATTTTGATGAGCCTAATCATGCCAAAGAGCGAATATCCTACAGCTCTGTCGATACTGACTCATCATCAAATCATTATGAACACTATTATGCTCAAGAGCAAGCACCACCACCAGAGGAACCTTGCACTCCCACAAAAATTAAGGACGTCAATGAAAACTCAGAAGATGATATTGAAAATCCGAAGCCCTTTACATTTGCTGACTTCAAATGTAATAGTAAAACATCCGTAACAGTAGAAATTCACGCTGAAAATACTGTCGCAGAAAATAATGAAAATGAAGAGGCTACAGTTCCCTCAGATAATGAGGTTCCTGATATATTAGATTCGGCTGAAAATATTGACGATGTTTCTGTAAAAGAAGGAGATGCACCATCATTTGAAAAAAATAAAAACAGTCCAGTAAAAAAATCTAAAATCAGTTTTACCGATTATCCTGAAAACGACTTGAGCAGTCGGAAAGTAAATATAACTATTTGTGACGGACCATCATATGAGAAAAATAAAAATATTGAGCCATTAATCCCACCACAGCCTGTACCACCGGAAATAGAGCAACAGCGAGCACTCAGTATTAGTAAGGTATGTTGTATCAATATAACCAATATACAGTATTGATGATTATATTTGTTACAAAATATTTGATTTTTAATATAATGTTATCTTTTAGGACACTGATGTGCAGCGGCATTGCTTCCAGAATATTTTAATGGCATATCTTGAACTGGTTCTAACATTTCCTTTGGAGAGGTTCCAATTGATACATCCGGTGCTACAGAGTGGTTTTGTACAACTTGCCAAAACTGTCACGGACCCGCAGCTTCTCGATAGAATCAATATATTTTTCGATAAAAAAGACTTATCTGAATATAATTTTAAGTGATCAATTATTGTGATATTATAAATTCACACTATAATATTATATTCCTCATTGTTCAGTGTTACGTGCAAAATAAAGTCAAACTATACTGAAATTTGTATTTTAATAATATTTTCAGTTCTCAGCGTGTAAACAAATATATTTATCTCACAAGTTATAACTAAACTTCTAACAAAATATAACAATAATATTTTTAATACATATTTGGTATAGGGACTACCTTAAAGAATGTCTTTTGTATAATTGATATAAAAAATGATTATGGCAGTCTATAAAACTTGCTTCACCCCTCTAATCTCAAAATTAAAGGCGAATTCATTATTGCTACATTATGGCACTATGAACTCACAATATCATGTACGTATGTTGATTCTACGATACTTTGTGCCTAAAAATATTAAAGCAGACCAAAGCAACATCTCTAATATCTTGGTACAATCTCTTAAAATGGCACTACTATTTGGTGTAAATCATTTCGTAATATTTACAACTACTCTAACTCACTATGTACAAATAATAATATTTACACCAGATTCTTATTTCTACCTCAAAATATAAATGCTTATATATGATAAAGTTAATAATGTAAAAGATAAGCCGATACTAGATGCAGCTTTTGTAGGATATGTGTGTGCTGTTAGCGCGTATGTTAACGCACTAAGACCTAAATCACTCGTTATTAGCACACTCTCTCTATTAATCATATCAGCTAATTTCTCAGCTTCTAAAACGCATACGTTCAACTGTAAATCCGTTGGTTTCGGTAGTATTGATTCAACCGTAACGAAAATTTCCATTTCTATAGTCAAGTATCCTCTGAGAGCACACTCTGCTATTTTGACATGCCTTTCTAAAGCTCTCATAACGTTGTTGAGATTTATGACTGAAGCGGAAATATTTGTTCCGTATAAAGCTCTATCGATTTGTTTCTTTGAATAGAGGATTCTCAGAGCGCCCCCACATTTTGGACAACATGCTCCTGGAGCAGTGAATCCGAGGCAATTTTGTTTCTTGAGTGGTGCACAGATGATTCTATCGAAGTCACACTTTGGTTCCATGAGATCAGAGATAGAGCCGACAGCAAGACAAGGGCCTGGATAATCGACACTGATGTATTCTGCCCAAGCAGCACATTCTGATATATATGACACGCCGTTGACACCGCAAACTGTGCTTGCCTAAAACCAAATATGATGTTTAAACCTAGTTATGGGTATCAAAATAAAAGGACCAAGAAAATATATAGATTTCAAATTACCGAATTGCAACCTTGTAGACACGGTCCCCAATAAGCTAATCTCCTGCCACTCATGACCAGGTGGCAAGGGTTGGCATGGGTTCTGCCATCAGTATCGCACACGGGCATCGCCGGCTGAGAGTTGCAATTTGTTGTATTCACTGTAATAAGATGAGTAATAACAGATATTAATTTCGGTATACAATAGTACACTGAATTTCTATTCACATGCACATGAACAATTTGACTCCAAAATGTTCTTGTTGAGAAAAGCCCGCATAAACTCAGCAATTACTCTTTTAATGAACAATCTTAGTTTAATAACGGGCAATATTTGCAATAGCCAAAAAATCGTCCTTAGTACACAAATGTTTTTTTTGTGTTTATCAATAATGCATGTTGTCTATAATCTAGAAATATTCAAATGGCTACCGGTAGGGTCATAATAGCAACTGTAACATAGACTTTAATATCTAATAATAAATATAATGTACATCACAGCCCTGTGACCACTGTCCACCCCTTGTGAGAGATTTCACCCAGAAGAGTCATGTAGTTAGTTTTACGGAGAATATCATGAACTATCACGTACCGCAAAAATGTTGTGGACACTTGGTCTGCAGACGAGAGAGACACACATTAGCGGCGGGAAGGCACGCGTGGCGGCGCGGGCAGGTGACTCCGGCGCAAGGAGACCGCACCCCGAAGTCGATCTCTGCGTCAGTAGCATCCGCACACCTAAGAGGTCATAACATAGAACTATTATTATCAAAATCCTTGTAGAAAACGTAACTTTTACTAATAGGAATCCTACTAAACTTAGTCCCACGTTGGGCGCCATTTCAAGTAATGCCATCAATAATTTTGTTTGCAATACTTATGCTTTAAACAATTCTTATTTATAAAAGGAGATTTTCTTGAATCCATACTAATATTATAAATTTGAAAGAATCTCTATGTCTGTCTGTCGGTAAGTAACGTTTCCACAGCCTCACGGTTGAACAGATTCCATGATCGGTACGAAGAATTTTTATCAATTTTAAGTTTTAAGCTTTTCAGTAATACGTGTAAACTGTGCCCACGAAATTAAAAGTCGTAAAAGCCACAGAAGCCATGCCAAATTACAGGTTACTTACTTTGCCAGGCATGCATTAGGGTGTAGTCTGGCGGGCGTGTGCACGGGCATGTGGTGTGGCGGGCAGTTGCAGGGCAGCCCCGTCAGTAAAGCAGCTTGCCCGCATGCTCGACGCGAACACACGCGTTCGCCGTAAACGCACGCGCATGCGTTGCACTCCATGTAGTATTTATCTCCTGGAAAGAACAAGTATCATATTTTAACCTGTAATTTACAAATAAGATATGTTGTCCCGAAAATTACAATTAAAATATGTTGATCCGAAAATTTTGAATGAAAATAAATTAGGGAGTAGTTTAGTTAGTTATAGCATATACTACAAATCACAATCAATATACAGGTGTATTTTTGTTAATAAGGAATATTGAAATATTAAATCGAATGAAGCAGGTTTAGTTTCTGAGACACCTTTAAGTACTTTTCGCTCATCACTCTCAGTTTCTGAACTGGCTGCGAGAGCTTCATAGTTTCGGATGTAGACATCCGCGCCTAATTCAAAAATACGCATGTATAGTGGTAGTGATTGGTAGTATATGCTTTTCAGCCAACAATCGAACCCGTTGATTTTTAAACACATTGTATTATTAGGCTATTCAATATTGTAGCTAATAAGGTTCAAATTCTGGGAAGTGTTGACATAGGTACCGCAAAGAAGGAAAATGTAGAATTATAATAAACTGACTCATATTTTAAGTGTACCTACTTAGAAATATTTTTTATTCATACTATTACTTGTACCTTGTTCGAAATTATGTTCATTCAGCATTAATGGAACACTGACATTTTCATTGCGGAATTCAGCCCTATGTAGAATACACTGGCCATCATTTTTAATAATTAATCAATAAAGTTTAAAAGGTCCTCATAAGAAAATTTTAAAAGATTAATTAATAATAAAATTAAAAATTTTAAAAAATAAATTATATAAATAAAAAATTTAAAAAATTAATAAATAATAAAGATTTTATTTATTATGTAATCACCAGAATTTGATCCTTATGGGTGACACTGTCGGATGGTAAAATTATAAAATAAGAATTTACGATATCGAAACCGTCGACAAATATTTTTAACTAATATTTGTAATACATCCATTATAATTATTATTAATCAGAGAAAGCACGTGAGTCCTCACCATGCAAAACCACTTTGTCCTGCAATCGACAGTTGTCGAGCTCGACGCACGGTATCGGCTGGCAGTTCGTCAGGCCCTTGTTGCCGCACTTGCAAATTTTGAAGCACGCCTTCTGAGGTTTTATTGCCATCGGTACCCGCACCCATGAGCCGATTGGCACTAAATATGGACTACTGACACCTTGAAAAGAAAAAAAAATATGATTATCTATGTCAGTTACTCGCGCTTAAGTCTTTTACTACTGCCGGAGATAGCGCAAACTAACTTATTGACATTTAAACTAGTGAGTATTATTGGTGGTACACTGAAAGTTATTATAAGGAACTTAACTTTAACCCAGTATTTGATGAATAACGATTATAAGATTTTTTTTATGAGGATAGGTAGCGAATAAAAGCCTATATATTACATAGCTGTCCCCCGCGGTTTCACCCGCGTTCCCCAGGGATTTAAAATTTTCCCGGCACAAAAATAATCCTATGTTACTTCTAATACCTCCAAGAATATGGGTACAAAGTTTCATGATTATCGGTTAAGTAGTTTTCGCGTGAATGTGTAACAAACAAACTTACATTTATATTTATAATATTAGTAGGGATGAGTATGTATTTAAAAAAGTAGTATATATAGTAAGAGCATTACACAATCAGCCCTAACGTAGCAGAGCTTGTACTATGGAAACCAGAAAACTGATAAATACCTTTTGTTTTCTTAATACACATTACACCGGTCTGGGTGTATTAGATAATCTATTGTCGAACATTTTTTGTCCTATCATTAAAACTCTTCGCAGCGTATGCGATGAAAGACATTTTATGGCAAATTTTTTACACCTTCGGTTGGTTTTAATAGGAATTTCTAAAGATGTCTATAGTAATCTAGTACTAAATATAGCCTATGTTACTCAGTGATAATGTAGCTTTCTAATGAAAAAAGAATTATTAAAATCGGTCCAGTACTTTTTGAGTTTATTCGTTACATACAAAAATACAAATTTTTCCTCTTTATAATATTAGTGTAGATATATGGCATGCGACTGGCCATTGCCAGAATACAGTAGCTTAAAGATTGTTCAAGTAGCCAGGTATGTGTTTATGAGATCTTACCAAGAGGGCAGCCATCAATGCAGGTGTATCGTGCGCAAGAGCCTCCCTGCAAACAGTTTCTATTGACGACGCAGATCTGTGTGGCGTTACAGGGTGACCCTGAACACGGTGACGTCACTGCTTCTTTTGCAGACAAAAGAGGTGGGTCTGGGCCTATCAAATACGGAGAAATAATAATTTTTTTTTATCCTTAGCGCCCTACCAATTACCTACCACGAAAATTCAAATAATGGGTAACACTAACAAAACTAATAACTTTTACAAAATTACCATTAATCTCCATACTGCAATTCTTTTCGGGCTTATCTATCCTATTTATGCTTGAGGTATTAAAAATGTCAGATTTAATTATTTATAGGAAAATTTTATTTTTGAAGCATTTGTTCTTTTTAAAAATACCAAATAATATGAATGAATTTCGCCTCGCGCTGTCCTCGGCGCATAGCAGGCTACTGTGCCCCTATGTGTGTACTTACTGGGTGCCATGAACTGCCTGAGCGGCACGCAGGGCTTGTCGCGGCTGGCGGGCGCGGGCGCGGGCGCGAGGCGGGCGCACAGCGCGCGCGCCGTCAGCTGCGGCGGCGCGCGCGACCACTCCACGCACGACGACACCAGCCGCGCGCAGTCCTCGGCGCATAGCAGGCTGCTGTGCCCCTTGTGTGCGACACAGATATAGGGTTTCAATACTACTGACGTCTCCTATAGTCAGAACGCGGTCAGAACTGATAATGATTTGCCCAATATTACTGTCTAGAAAATGTGTGACAAGGCAACATAATAGTTATTTGTTATACAAGAGTGCAAAGTTGATTTTTAACCGCGTTCCTTGTTTCCTCGCTGAGGTGGGATGAAAAGTTACGTGTTGCACTCGAGTGCAAAGGTTTTTCGCCTTGTGCCCTTTTGATTCCCTCACTAACGCTCAGGATTCTAATTTTAATTTTAGATTTTAAGCCTTTAACAATAGTTATTTGCTAGGTTTTGGGAATCTGATTTCTTAGTATGCCTTTGCTCATGCGTTCCTCTGGGTTGTTATATTTTCCCGGGATTTAAAATATCGTTTGTGATAATTCGGATTATAAACTATATAATACTATATATAGACCAAGTTTCCCAAGTTTCATCCAAACATATCCACCACACAAACCTTAGCATTTATAGATATAGTCGGATGGAAAACTTATTTGAATAAAATACAGAACAAAATAAATATTAACTTACTTTAGCGGTACAAGGCTTAACATGTAAGGCACACGCGACACTCTTCCAAATATCAGTGGGACATTGACTTGAATTCTTCAGCGGTAGATCTAGACCCGATACCGTTACAAATCTGAAACCGACTCCTCTAGATAAGCATTTAATTCAATCATGATTAGCAACAATCACTCTGAAATAAAATTCATACCCATTATCCTTTTGTTCCGCAACAGCTAGATGAGCTTCGAGGTCAGCTTGAACTGTGCAAGATCTAAACAAACTCGTAGGTCTATTATTAAGTTGGCTGCAGTAAGTCAAGCCATTACAGCCTAAGGAGCAGGGGGATTCCACTGAAAACAAATAAATACTTAAGAGAAAAGCAAAATGTGCTGTATGGTGGCGATGCAGTGCTCCAACTCTATCTCCTCTATGTAGGGTAATACAGTGAAACATGGTTAAGGTAAGTGGAATACCTCTATAAGTGAAACCACATTGCAGGTCCCTTGAACTCTCACTTAACCAGGATTCACTGTATAAAGAGCGACTAAAGAGTACACTGATGACCACTGCACTTACATCTTGCAGCAAGTGGTCAAACAAAAGCATTCCCAAAGAGGGTGGGTGTCAGGAAGGCGACAGTCCGTAAAAAAACAGTATACGCGGTAATACAGGGAAACATTTTAATTATTCATCAATATCACCTTTGAATAGCATAGACTGTTTTTATTATTCACTTATTCTTCGTCACATAAAAAGGTTGCGCATCAGAATTTGGAAAGCTCATTTCAAAGCCTCCACATAAAAAGATTCACTTAAAAAAAACCTTTCAAATCCCGTGCATTACGCACGGAATAGGCAGAAAGCAAACGTATTGTGTCGACCTCAATAATCCAAAGAATGTTCCACTAGTAAAATTATACTTATATTGTAATACATACCTTCTTCAATGCACTCTGATAGTTCAATTTCCTGAGGATCACCCAAGCATTCTGCGTAAAATTTCTGCCAGTTGCTTTGCCAACCAGTGTTATATGTATTGAAGCAAATTGTTCTACAGTTTATTGTTGTTGCCTGCAATCAACAGTAACATTAGTTTAAAAACAAAATGATTACTACTCGTTTTTTGACAGCAAATCATTCATATCAGCAAAAAATTAACATCATACAAATGGGAAGAATCCTGTATTCAAGATAAATGATCAAACACTAACCAGTGTATTGCACGTCTAAAAATACACGAATATATCTGATCTAAGTTTTATTATTATTAAATTTATTTTTAAGTACTTATCTAACCAAAAAGACTAAATCGTTTGATGCTATACAACCATGACGTCAAAACTTATCATACAAACATCCATACATTCAATCATTTTGACATTTATTAAAAAGTTGCTAATTTGACATGTCAGCCAACATCCCTATTAACCATTGGATCAATAGATGGACCTTATTTCAAAAGCAATAAAGTAACATTTTCCATGATATTTTAAGCTGTCAAAACTGGTGGATTCTGGTGACTTTACCTTCTGACAACAATGAAGCTTAACAACATCATGAGGTATAAGATCTTTGGTATCAGGTGGTGCGTCCTTTCTTAAAAAACATTGCCACATGCCATCATGTATCGTTGGAGGCCCACAGTCTTGCGTCAGTGCATCAGCTATCTCCTGAGATTCACCGGTACGTCGAAGTATATTCTCACAAGTAGTTCGGCATTCTTGGTTTTTGGATTCATGACAGCATGGTAAATCTGAAAATCATTGATGTCAATATTTAGAAGTAGTTCTTTGTGCAGATTGCGTCCGCGGTAATACCGCCATACCCATTTCTGCCGTGTAGCAGTAGTGCATTTGTACCTATTACTGTGTTTCCGGTGAAATTCCAGGCACATGAGACTTAACAACATCGCGTCTCTGGT
The DNA here is from genome assembly GCA_907165245.1 of Habrosyne pyritoides. NCBI lineage: Eukaryota > Metazoa > Arthropoda > Insecta > Lepidoptera > Drepanidae > Habrosyne > Habrosyne pyritoides. Next base: position 4,026,996 of record OU015600.1, on the reverse strand, counting down.
ACGACAACGCATTGGGGATGCCCCTGGTGTTGAAAATCTCCAAAGGCCACACCAGTGACCATTAGGTCGGCAAAAGTGGCAAAATAATAATTCTATAGCAAATTTGTCCAAGTTCCAAGATATGTTCAATTTCTATACTTACATTTAGAAGTATCAGCATGGACTGTAGAAGACGAGAGGTCACGGAGACACTGCATCAGAGCTGGGGACTGCTCGCAAGTCTCACCAGCTTTGTCTCTAGCACCAATATTTATGCGAGACTGACCCACGCGCCATAGCACCTTCTGGCATGCTTCGTGACAAGACAGCGATTGGGTTTGAGCTGAGGAAGGAAGAATACTATTGATAAGAAGGAAGAACTAGAAGTTTAACCAACGATAAACGAAATGGCTTAATCTATATTATAATTCTTAGCTCATTCGAAAGTACTGACTAAAGCTCTGCGAATTGCTTCTACAGGCAGTGACATACTCGTATATTGGGAATAAGCATAAATAGTAAAAATCAAAGTACTAAGCAAAGTACAACGAATATTGTGATAACTAAAAAAGTAAAAGAAATTTACAGTTATGAACCATCCTGGTTACCGTCACGCGGTGCCTCTGAATGTAAGGGAAGAATGAAACGAATATATCTGGTTAGTAACCAAGGTTTGTCGTACTCACAACAACACAACTGTGCTTCCTGCTGGCGCTCCACGCAGTCGAAGACCGCGATCTCGTCGGAGCGTCGACAGGCGCCCGCGCCGGTCAGGGCCAGCGCGTCCTTAGCGGTGGCACACGCGTGCCGACACGATGTAGCCCGCCCCAGGGCACAGCACGCGCGCCCCCACCACCCGGACCCCGACACTACTTCTACAAAAACATCAAGAATTTACTATAAACATTCTAATGTTTCGTTCATTAATACTGTTCTAACATTGCTATATAACTTACCTTGTATTGTTTGATTCATACAAATCCAAAACTCTATCTGAAACAAAATAAGGAATTAAGACTTGTGGTTCAAAGTACGTAGTCTATTTTTATGGATTCAATCGAAATTCAAATTTTTTATTGTAATGAAATTTTACATGAATAAATCATCTAAAATCGACTGTTATGTTTGTCAGATGGATTCATATTCATCTGAAGTAACACGATACTACGGTAATGTCATACAGGCAAGAAACTCAAAACCCACCCCAATTACAATACAATGCCGATAGGCGGTTTATTGACGACAATGAATGAAGATTTATTACCAACATTCTATAGATGTGAAAGAACTTGCGCAGTGGATATCGTCTTTCCAAAAGTCTCGCACACTTGTGCGGTTCTATAGTACAACGAAGTTAGAATTTTAAAAAAAGACATCGTTTAAACCACGATTGGTCTATTGTGGATACCGTATATTACCTTCCACATTACTTCTATTAGTAAGTAAACTAATACATCGATTGTGTAGTACGATTTGATACCTATAACAAAGTCTATGTAGGCATAAACCTTGAGCTGGAAGATGAGGTTGCAAAGACTTAGGGCTATACTGCGTAAGTAAATGGTAATAAACAGCATATCATTGGTGAATATTTTCTCTTATTCTATTAGTAGAAGTATAAACTTGGATCCTCTATGAGGTACCGGATAGAATAGAAAGAAATCTAAGAATGGGTTAATTGATCCCCGTTGGATCCACAAATGCAATTACAATTCTAAAGAAATTGCTCATCTCAATAAAGTTGATAATCACGGAGTACAGCCCCATGAAACTTTCGCTCCGCAGTTTCACCACTACTCTATGTCCTATTCCATAAACTGGATTACCTAAAACAAAAATTTCATCGAGATCGTTTTAACCGTTTTGTAAAGTTATGAAAAGGTAAAGTAGCCCCCTTCTTCAGCTAACACAAACTTCGTCGGAGAGCCGCTTCACGGAGGTCTCGGAGAGCTTATCTCTCACGTCATTAGTAGTATTAGCGTAGTTAGCGAAAGAGACAGAGCACGGAGGCCGCGACGAAACATCCTCAAGTTAGTGTAATTTCCCTTACAGAATCGAGCCCCTGATAGTTACTTTCACGTTAGTTTGTAATGTGTTAACTATAACTGTTGATAGAAAGATCATAGGTTATTATAATAATAATAATACGCCCAATAATCAAAGTAATTCTTGAACAATTGAACCCCAAATTCTCTCTATTTATATTTATTTTAGAACGCAAGGTTCTAAATATATTATATAAATAGAATTACTCTTATCAATGATACGTTCTTGGAAAGTAGTGATATGATAGGTCAGGTTGATAATATTTTATCGTAAAATATTCATGTTCTATTTTAGCCAATTAAAATTTCTGACGTAGAATACGGGTGGTTATTAAGTAAATTAATAATGAAACCTAATATAATAATCTACCTAAATATAAAGATTGAATAGTATAGATTGTACTGGAAAGTATTTTTATCACATAATACATAATTAACTAAGGAAAACGTAGCATGATTCATCAAATGAAATAACATTTATTATTTATTTTGAAATAAAACTGCTTTTACTAACTTATTTTGTGTATTAAGTACTGCCATGTTATAGAATTGTAGCAGGCTAATAAAACACGTTCTTCTATCAATGAGGTGGCAATAGGTAGGTAATAGGTAATTCCAACAAAGTAGTCTTAAATGAATAATATCATGTTTAAGAGTATATATGTACGTACCCATAAGTTGATATATTACAGGCACCTTAGCATTATGATTATTAATAATTAAATTAAACCATAGTCAATAAGCGGTGCTACCATTAACAAACTAGCGTTGATTGATACAATCCAAAATGTAATCAGATACTCACTAAATGCGGCGTACAAAACTTGTAAATATTTGGTATTCTTTCCTCCAACATTGTAGAATCGGATGCAATCTCCACAAGGGACATCTGTAACAATATAAGCTATTATTAGCCAACGCTTATTAATAGGAAATGGGCTTAACAGGCCAATGTTGGCCACTTACAGGGTTGGTTGTTGACCTTCTTTACACAGCGATCAATTGGCCAATATGCGAAGTTGGTTTATGTTTTTATGCTCTATTAATTTAGCTATCACTTAGAATACATAACTTTTCCAATGTAGATATATAAAAATGAAATCCTGCTCGTGTAAGTGATGCAATTGAGAACGGCTGGACTGGTAAGGGTATTTTTACATTAAATTGTTTGGAAAAGTAAATTTTTAGGGTAAGAAAAAAATTTTAAAAGTTCCAGAAATTTGAGGCTCTTTAAGAAAATAGGGAATAGTCTACTAACGTGACGGTAAGCTCCATCTTCGGTCTCATCTTCACTTACCATCATAAAAGAAATAAAAAGCTTTCTATGGGATTTATTTATTGCATCAGAAGTTGTATATGCCAGTAATTGAATAAAATGCTATATTTATATGAGGTAAAATATATATTAAACTTCAAAGAATACCACAAATTAAAAATCTGTTCATATGTTACCACAAACCTAGACGTAATAAAATTTACGCAACGAGCAATATGTCCGTAAGGATATAAACACATGTTGTAGTTAGTTATTGGGCACATTAGGGCGCTTAATATTAATTGACGAACAGACGCATCGACCGGCGTTACACTAATGAGCACATGTCCCTTTTATAATATCCAATTACACTAAATTATTCTAACAGATAAAATTGTCCTAATTTAGTTTCCAGTATGTCGCATCTTTTTGAATTGTTAAAGTGAGTTCATAAGAGCTTTTAAAATTAACTATTCTCTCTTTCTGAAGCGTGCGTGACGTTTCATATTAAATACCACCCACGCTACAAAAGAATGAGACAGAAATATGGTGTAACACAAATTTTATTAGAAAGTGTATATGGGTGCTAAAACATTTATAAAATTCAGTCAATTCTGATTTCATAGTATTTTACCCCTAGAATTAAACTGACGATAGTACTGATTTGGAAGTCAGTCTTCAACTGGGAAGAACGGACAAGAAACTCAGAAAGGTATTTTTTTATAAAATGAAAGTGATATATGATGTAATAGGTCAAACAATAATAATAACTTATAATAGTCCATTAGTTACGCCCAAATAAAAAATACCTCGAGCAATTATTTTCTTCCGGTACAAAAAAAATCCACAATCTCAGTAAAATTGTTAAATCGAAACCATAATAGACAAATAAACTATCAATTTGTTTCTTATTACAAATCGAACGAGATCACAATGTATGTGCATAAAACACACAATGTTCACACTTGCATTTGTCTGGGTCGGCGAGATGGCGTTATCGGTAATGGAAAGGTTATCCGAAAAGTTCACCCGTCGAGTTTAGAAACACAGCGACTGATAAAATAAAACTATTATTTTATTTCGTAACTTACACTTTCGAATATTGAAATGATAGGGGAATCAATTAAGAAGGTACTTTATGCGTTCAACTATGTACCCATTTAAACATATTACAAAATGTAAGCAAGATCATATTAAAAAAGAACAATATGTAGTTTATGTATAGTATGGTAAAAGTTATATGGTTTCCATAGTGTTGCTAAGTTGGGAATCAAATGGTAAACAATGTCGCTGGACATTAATTTATGGGTTAATAATATAAAATAAATAAAAAATTATGTTTATTTGCAACAAAAATGTTTTTTTTACTTTAAGATAAACGCATCGGTTCCAAGTTATGACAATGAACATCTTAATATAAGTATTAGAAATGAGTCCTAACCCCTCAAACTAGGATACCCTGTGCTATGAGGGGCTATATTATGAAGGAATATCGTAAACCTTTTATTGTGAGTTACCTAATCGATGTGATGTATCTGAAAACCTTGTATTTTCACTGTAAACAAAAGTTTAAGTAAACAAGTGAAAAGGACACCGCTGGTCGACGTGATGCTTCTAAAATAAACTATAAAGATAACAATAAGACTTCATATGTACATTAATTACCATCCCGTGGTTTTTACCTGCGTTCTCAAGTGATATAACTATTATATGTCGATCCAGAATAGTATAACATTCTATCAGTGTAAGATTGATTGAAATCGGACAAGAAGCTTCGGACATTACCTCCAACGTAAAAACATACAAACGTTACCTCTTTATAATATTATAGACTACATGATAAATTAATTACACTTAAATTGAAATATCACTGAAGAGGAACATATAAATTAACCAGCAAAATAACTCAATTGAAGTAATAAATGAAGACATCTCGCAGCTGAGTGAACTACATGTTACTCACCAATAAAATAAACATTGAATAGCCGTTTATGATTCTAATGCAACGTCACCTATTGTTATAAATAGGAGCAAAAAGGTTACAAGCAAATATACATGGCATGGTGACAGTTAATATCATCAACAGATTTGGAATGTCACAGTTAGATCCAGAACATCTGCCGACAAACTGCTATGCAGTTTGGCAGATTTCATGTATAATTTTAGTGTTTAACAAATTTTGGACAAATAAAATTAAAAGAAAAAAAAATGACGCATTGAATAATACCGCCCACCTGGATTACAAAAGGACATACCTAGATGATTTAAATAAAGTCTTATTAGTCAGATATACCAGATAAAATCTTTGAACCGTAACATGACTCGCACTGCCTTTAGAAAAGTTACCCATAAGTTATTAAAAGTTTATGTTGGCCCTATCAAAACTTTAAACTTACAGTTTGAAGTTTCATTCCCTGGGCGCAGCAAATTGGCTATTTATTTGCTCTTGGCGATATGAACATCAGCTCAATTTGCAATCCGTCTGCGACACATAAATATAGCATCCATCGATTAACCTACGCCTTGAGCACACTCCATACCTCACACATGAGCCGTTGGAACAATGATCATTGTATACAAATCAGATGTTTAACAAGTGCGATTCGCCCACGCCATCGACAATCACGGTTTATTCTTTACAAATTGCTTTGAGAAATTTATTGTTATTTAATAACCACGTAGGAATTGGGCGAGCGAACTTCATAATGAAGAGGATTAATTTATTTTGTCATCGTGCGTGAGTCAGACGCGTTGTCATCAACGGACAGTGAATGTTGGCAGCATTCGCCACTTCACTAATATTAACTTCCTAATGCGACAAGCACAAATACTGTACGTTCTTGTCTTTCAAAAGCTCTAGATACTAATGAGATAGATAATAATAGGAGTTCAGACATCTTGTAACGTATGTCAACTTTGTAGTACTTTTGATAATCTATTTTTGACGCAATTACGATGCATGTTTTGTAATGTTGTTTATTATTTCAATATTTTATATACTTAAGTAACATAACAAATATGACGTGACGCAATAGGGCGTAAATTTACTAAATACTTCAAACAGCTCATCCGCCATCTTCTTTACTTTATAAATAAATAAATATCCTGGGACATTCTCTTACTCAAGGCCATCTGATCCCAAACCAAGCAGAGCTTGTACTATGGAAACCAGATAACTGATATACTACATATATTACTTTTTTTTTTTTTCTAAATACATACATATATAGATATCTACACCCAGACACAGAACAAACACACATGTTCATGCACATAAATGTTTGTAAGGGGTGGGAATCGAACCCGCGACCTGCAACTAGGCAGTCATAGTCGCTAACCACCTAGCCAACTGTCCTGTCATGCCTTGTGAATCTAAACATTTCTAAGAACCTTAAGTAAGTAGGTATACCTAATATTTTCATATAGATACAGTCGCTGGTCGACCGCGCCGGGCGTTCGAAAACATCACTTAATATTCAATCCGTGGCGAACATTTGTCACCGGCGATAACATAAAAAAGTCTCTTTGTATCATAACGATACAGAGGTGGTCTCCATGATATTAGCATGGAGACAATCGGATGTGGTTGACATCATTGCGCTGGCATTGACGTCCTGCGATAGACGTGGGGAGCAATTGCGTGTTTTATTAAAGGATTGGATATGCATAAGCTCCAGGAAGCATATCCGAATCTGAGACGAAATTCTGCATCGGCTATTTAAAGGGAATCGTTCTTGATGCGTTCCAAAATAAGCAATCGGGTTTTAGCGAGAGCGTTCTGTCTGTAGCCACATACAAAATATGTGCTCTATTAATAGTTATTCAAATTGGCCTTAAGGTAATGGTCAGTAAATGTCGAATTATAATAATTACATACGGTAATCAAATACACAATATTATTTTGTTTAGTTTATAATCTAAGGAACGTTATTACTAGTTTTAAATGTCAGGGACTAATTAAAATGCTAGCCAACATAATATATGCGTAAAATTAATCACAATGAATTAATAAAACAACAAATTCACATAGATTATAACAATTAATTATATTCAAAACGATGCTATTTACTTCGTAAGGTATTTACAATTGATATTGGGTTTATTTAAAATTATAATATGTACATTTTAGGATCTTACGCTGAATAGAATTAGTAGTCTATAAATGTTAGCCATATTAAGTATTTTGTAAATTTTAAACATAAAAACAAATATTTAATATTGGAAAAATAAAGTAGCCAAAAAGTCGGATAAAAAAAAATTATGAAAAAAAATGTAACCTTGCTGAGTTTCTAGCCGGTTCTTCTCAGTTAAAGGCTGACTTCCGAACCGATGGTAGCTTCATTAACTTTAAATTTGACCTTCATGGGTCTGCAGGCCTAAACTGAATAAATGGTTTTGAACTTTACGACTAAGATAGGCAGTGTGGCCGAAAACTTAGGTAAGTTTTACCATTTCAAATAAATGTGATTAGATAAAAATGTTGTCAAAATGCCAACCCTCAGTGTGTGCACTAAGATAATCACATGTAAAAACCCGCTTATAAAATAAGAAGAGCATAGTAAACCCGGTAGCATGATCTACATGATCAGAGAACGATAAGAGCTAAGTTCCTCGACCCCTGAGACAAATATCGCTTTTCAAGATAAACTACGCAGACAATGAATCTATTAGAATTCGGGTCGCACGCGTCCCGCAAACATTTTGCATATACCGACGTAATAGTTATAGTCGTAATAAAATTTTACGGCTCTCCGGTGCATTTTGCGGCGAATCAAATTACCTACCCGTACAATTGGTTAGCGGTTACCGTACAGTATTAAATGTACTTGTAATTCATCATATATAATCCGACATCAAACTGCTTGGATGAGTTCATCTATACTATAATGTAAAAATTCCAGATTTATACTAAACTAGCTGTCCCCCTCGGTTTTACCCGCGTTCCCGTGGGATGTCACATGTATTATACATAAAAACCTTCCTACTCTATCTATTAAAAAAACCGCATCAAAATCAATTGCGTAGTTTTAAAGGTTTTAAGCATACATAGGGATATAGGGACAGAGAGAGCGACTTTGTTTTATAGTATGTAGTGATAGTGATACATATGAGAGTACATACATAAAACATAAAAAAATGAAACAAAAATCTAATTATAATTATCTGTCTGCTTGTCTGATACATCTCCGACTAGACTGATTTTGACGGGACTATCATTGGCAGATAGCTGATGTTATAGGAAGTAAATTAAGCTTATTTTAACTCGGCAAAATATAACATCCCTCGGCAAAGTGAGTGAAACCGAGTAGGTTAGTAAGTAAGTTAAGATAAAAATCACTGTTTAACTGTGAACTATAAATAAGTTAACTGATTCAATCTTGTAGAACACACGCTGTTCAATTTAGTCATCTTACAAAGGAATAAACAATGTCAACACCAAATAGTATGCATTTAATCGACCGCAACACCCAATAAAGATCCCGACTGCCTTTACAGTGCTAATTAAAACACAAAGGGTTTTCAGTTGACAGAATAAAACGACGTCAAATGCATGCCGAACGAACGCCCTAAATAGGTAACCCGCCGTAATTATTGCCACAGGGAAGCCGACCGCGGCACCTCGCTACTGTGGTGTCATTCGGTAAGGTAAAATTACACTAGCTCGGGGATGTTTCGTCAAGGCTCTGTCTCTTTCGCTAACTACACAATCATGTGAGAGGTACGCGCTCGGAAGCCTCGTTGCGCGTTTGTATTAGCTGAATAAGGGAGCAGGTGTCCCTTAGCTGTCACATGCCACGTCGATGACACATAAATCTAGATTTCCATCCACATTCACGCAAGAACAGAGTTAGCAAAGAGATTCCACTCAATTTCAAGGTATTAATAGTCTACAAGAGTGTCACATCACACACAACGCCGGTTCCAAAATAGCAGCCACGGGACAAACTCGGTCGGTAATCAAAGGACGGAATCAAATCGCCGCCACCGTTACTGCTTTGATGTTTCTTTGTAAGTCTTTGTGCCATTTCTATTAGTTGATTTACATACACGCGCACGCAGTTCCTTTAGAAATAGCCGTCTTTCCGAACAAGTGCATTAAATATTTTATTAAACAGAATTTTAGTTTTTTTTTTTTGTAAAATAAGCATTTGACAGGAGTTTAAAAGAATTGCCAATTATTAAATTAATACGTTTATAAATTCTTTTATATTTAATATATATTTTAAATTAATTTAATAATTATTTGTTTTCTAACTTAATTAATCTTTTAAAAGCTCATAGAATTCTTCCTCTCATTTGTCTTCCGCTTTTACTTTCGGTTATTTCAATTATTCAATAAACCGTTTTATTTTTTATGTTGCTTTCTAACTTTGACATTCGCAGAGTCATCGGTGGTGCCACAATGGAGTCATAAACAACCAATTAGAATTAGATTCAAGCCCTAACTATGGTAAGTGCTTTTACGAAAGGAAGATCTAAGGTAAAAGTTACATTCATAAAATATTATTTTAAAACCGCGCAGACATTTACGAGGTTGAAACGTATGTCTTTTTCACTATACTCCTTGTCGGAGAGGCAATAAAGTATGTCCGAAACGCTGTAGACGTTACAGAGACGGTGACATCTCTGTGATTAACGATCTGGCAACATTCTGCTTGCAACCCCAACGGTATCCCGTAACATTGCTGTAATAACGCGTCTCTCAGAAACTGTGTACCTACCTATAATCTTTTACCAATATTTTCATTGCTGTCTACTACGAGTCTGATTCGAATAAACTTTGTGTAGTACTACACACTACAAACATAAAACACAATAAATTTTCATAAACATTGAATATTATCTAACCTAAAATCTCTTACTTGGCAAGTTCAAGCGTATTTTGTCAATAATGTAAATGATCGACCAACATTTCCTACAGTAAAAAAGAAGTCGGTCGATAGAAAACTCATTAATTATGGGTGAATGAAGCCCCAATAAAAATCGTGGAGAGTTTTCAAAGACTTACTGTGTCGCGGACGTGGGACGCACGGACAGACATGAAAGGATTTGTGATGTGTCTATTTTGGCCCGCTTTGAGTCGACTCCGGCGCATTAGTTTGTTTGTTTTCGCAACTTTAAAGTTGAAAGGACGCTACCTTAATGTATCTTTTGTGACATGATGGTTTAATTATGAGTACGAATCTTATTTTCACACCCAAAATATTTCATAAAATTGATATTTTGAACATCAGTAGATAATAGCCATGTGGTTGGACAGGGTAATAATATTTATAGTATTGTCCGTATACTATAATATTTATTGGTATTCTTTTATTTTTAGAGAAAATAAAAATATACAAACCATTAATAAGAGCTTTTGTAAGCAAAAAATTGTTAAAAGCTATCTATATTCGGTCACCACACTTCACGCGAAGTGGGCTTTTCAATATGTTGTTACTTTAAGTATGGTTGAATGTGGGTGTAATTTCTGAGACCTCTGCCTACCTCTTTTGGGATAAGGGGCGCGAAGATATGCTTGTTAATGTTGTGTAGATAATCGTACGTGATACAAATGATAGGAGATTCTCAATATTTTATTAAATATTCTATTAACACTATTTAGAATCATCAGAAGTACTCATCAGTCCCAATCAGTTTTGAATAGCATTGTGAGTTAGATTGTGGTTATCATTAATTTATTTTTCGTCACAAAAAAAGGTTGCGGATCATAATTTCAAAGCCCTACCATAAGAAGTTCCATTTCAAAAAGTCGCAGAGCAACGCATGGCGGAACAGTTACCACACTACATCCACAGTCTACTAGCTGCTAGTATGTCATAATAGCTGTCCCCCGCAGTTTTACCCGCGTTCCCGAGGGATGTCACGTTTTCCCAGGCAAAAGTAGCCTATATGTTATTCCAGGATATGCTCTATCTATGTGCCAAGTTGCATCTAAATCCGTTTTGGTAGTTTTTGCGTGAAAGTGTAACAAACGTCCATACATGCAAACTTTCGCGTTTATAATATTAGTAGGTTATTCCAAAACCAACATCCATTATCAAAATCACATATTTAGTATTCAAACACAGCCAAACTTCATTTCTCGCCAGGTACTATATTCAGGCGGTAGAAACATGCATGTCGGGTAAATGCCACTAAAGTTGCCTCTACGTGACCGGCATTCGATTCTCGCCGTTTCGGACGGATCGGCATCCCGATCACGAATATTCCCGGTACGGGACTGTGATTGTCACGTCTGACTGACAATCCATGTAACTAAATGGTAAATACAATATGGACTTGTATAACGACATATGTAAGTTAAGGCGTGGTTTATTTGCCTTTGGTCACAAATCTGAATGAAATACGGACTTCAATTTTACTGGTTGCCGTTGTATGGTTTGTGTGAAGTTATCTATAATAGTTAGTCTTTTATATTTCTAGGTGTTATCACGAGAGGTTTAGGTTTCTCCTAATTACTTTAACGGGATGATAGGAATTGCTATGAGAAAACGCTGCATATTTTTCTCCATACAAACGTATTCCTCTATTTTCGACCCAGGATTATGATACTAAAGCAATTATTTTAGGAGTTTGACACACATATTTGTAAAAATTTTAGCTCCGATAAATTATAATTTATCAATAAAAGCAAACCTAGATACATGCTCGCGGCAAATACCTACAGCCTGTCCAATGCTTGCAAAAATAATTGATCTAGTGTCATAATACTGCGAGGAAATAAGGAAAAAAATAGGCAGCGTATCCACTTAATATTAAATATCTGCTATCCCGTTAAAATTATTAGGGGAAACTATACCATAGCTCTTAGTGATAATGCCTAGACCAACAATTATAGATAACTTAACACAAGACAGCCATATTCAATTCTAAGTAGGTAGGTCGGTACATATTGTCATTATTTCTCATGACTATAAATCATTTCTGCAAGAATTATGGCGCTCAGTTACATTTATTATATCAACGCGTACAAATTTAGACGCAGCCGCGACAACCTGGCTCATTCGTTGCGTAGGTACATCAAACGCGCCGCTATCTTTGATCTAGCCGCCTGAAACGGCCGCACATGCTTTGCTGAAATTATTAATAGTAAAAAAATCGCTGGGAAAATCTCTATAGAACTTATCTGGGTGATGGATAAATTGTAATACTAATCAACGGGAAGAAGCTATTAGTACCTTCTTCTACTGTTTAATAATTTACAAATATTATATATGCAAAAGTTTTTATGTGGGTATGTTTATTACCACTAAGCTCCGTAACTGTAGATCGGATTCGAATTATATTAGTCATGTAAATTTTTACCTCTGTATAAGAATAGGATATATTTTAGGAAGATTTGTATTTTAACATACAGATAGAGTATTATGATTATTATTCATTTATCTAGCAGGCTGATACAACAGATTAGTGCCTACATCCTGTTGTTCTCTAGTTCTTCTCTTTGAGATGCTTGTCAGTTTCCGAAATGTTTAACATTTTGGACTGTTACATCGTCTTCTATCCTCTTGTATGTTCTATACAAACAGTACACTCTGCTTAATTTGGGGTAACCCCAGTGCCGGATTAAGCACGATTAAGCGCAAAGGGGGCCCCGGGTGTCTATGGCCGCCCACCACCGATTGTTTTATTACCACGAACCCATAGCAGACAAAAGGCCCCTCGACAGAATTTGCTACGGGCCCCGCGCTTGCTCAATCCGGCACTGGGTTATGTGGAGAATATCCTGGGGATATGTATTATTATTATACTTTTACGGGATAACATAAGATTCCCCAGGAACGCGCGTAAACCCCTTAGTAAATAAAAGTGTGCATGTTTACACATCTCGTACACCCGCTAATGCTACAAGTTCTGGGACTCGATTCTGTTAGAAAAATGACACTAGTTCGAGGATGTTTCGTCGGGGCCTCTATGCTCTGTCTCTGTCACTTACTACTAATCACGTGAGAGCTCTCCGGGGCCTCCGTGAAGCGGCTCGCCGACGAAGTTTGTATTCTACACAAATATTATAAAGAGGAAAGATTTGATTGTTTTTTTGTTTGTTTGCATTGAATAGGCTCCGAAACTACTTGACCGATTTGAAAAATTCTTTCACTGTTGGGAAGCTACACTATCTCCGGTGAACATAGGCTATATTAAATTTTCAAAAAAAGTTAGCGATCCATACTAAAACCAATAATGTAACCCAAGGTATGAAAAAATTACCAAAAACTTTCTTACATCGTGTGCGCTGCGAAAACTGATGATAGAACAAAATAATGTACCATTCCTCGGGAACGCGAGTGAAACCGCGGGGGACAGCTAGTAGCTGAATAAGGGGGCTGGATGTTAGTTCAGTGAGCCATATGTTGTTCGCAGCTCATCGACTGTCGCACTCTACTGTGTAGCGGTCATATTCATATCTCCCACTTTAGATTCCAATACTATTTACGCTCCAGTTGCATAACGACTCAATTGACTGAGTAATGTTACAAGAAGGATTGTTGGAAGCAAAGTATTTAATTGGATAAGTAAATGTTGAAGAAATGGTAGTTGTCTTTCTGTCTGTTTGTTACCTTTTTAAGACTAAACCAATAAAGCGATCTTGATGAAATTTGGCTCTTCAAGGGATATTAGGTGTTACTTCAACATTGTCTCATTGTCATACATCATCTTCACAATTTAAAGTTTTTGCTTACAACATGGATTATTGAAAGTATTTAAATTGTTGAAGTAAATAAATGAGATAGATATGTGTTACTAGCTTACTTCCCGCGGCTTCGTCCTGGTTAAAAAGGATAATCTGAACAATCCTATGTCCCTCTAAGTACATAGGCTACGTGAGAGCAAAAAAAATCATCAAGTTTGTCGTAAAGAGACTGAAACTGACTGAAAAAACAACGCTACCATTGCATTTATGAACTTGACAAATAAATGGGTAAGTATGTACATATGTAGTAGGTGTAGCGCTCGCAGCAGGACACATCTTTATGTACAAAATCTTATTTTTGAAAAGAGTAATTGCTGAGTTTATATCCGGCTCTTCTCAGTAAAAGCAACCTTCCGAACCGGTGTTAGAGTCTGACCATTCATAAGTGCCTGTAAGGCCTATTTGAATAAATATTTCATTTCATGTAATGTACAAACAATTATCCCCTATTTCACCGTTATAGGTTTTTTTTGTCAAAAATTTACCTATGCCCTTCTTTAGAATGCAATCTATCTCCTTGGATTTTTTTGTCTAAAATGGTTTACGTTTGAAATGGTTACAGACAAACAGATACAAATACAAAGTTACTTTCACATTTAAAAGTATTGATAACAAGATTACCATAAAGCCAATATTCAATTTCAACGAAAATACATTTTATAGTTTCACCAAACGCCCGTTCCATTTCACTGGACAGTAATTTTACCTAGTATTTCTGGAAAACCCTATGAAGCGAACACTGAAAACCATGTTATTATGACTAATTTTAATGTAATTACAGTCTACCTCCAAAGCGAAATGGACGGCATCGCTATTACCCCATTACAGTTCGTGGATGTCGCTGCCCTGTCATCCAGGGTTCACAACGGTGCCAATTACCCTGTCCTGCATGATAAACAATATCAATAAGCTGGACATGTAGTTGCGTGACAATATGTCCTTTAATCAAAATTCTAAACGTAGGAAATCATACGTTCTCTTACCAATTAATTTTTAAAGGGCTACAAGGGGTTAAGTATATTTAATAGCTGGTTTAACAAGAGACACTTTATTTATAATGTCTCTGCTCCGTTCCCTTAATTTAAAAATCACCGGATGAATTAGTGATGTCTTATAATGATTGTGAACTATCGACAGTCTGTGTTTAAGTTGATTTGCGTTTAAGAGGAACAGTTTTTAAATAAATTACTCTAAAATATATTTTTATAATTATTACTTTAGGGCCGTATTCTCAATCGACGGACAAAACACGGATGTGCTCTCAAGTCTGCACATTCTCTGACCATTGAAAAATCGAGTCTTAAAGTAACAAATTCCCAACAATGCACGTACGATCATATAATAAAAAGAAATTATTTAAAAATTCAAAGAGTAACATCAGTGAAAACATTCATAGCATACACAGAAGTAACTTCGTAGAATATAATAAATAGGATCAAAGACAATGGCGTTTAGCGCTCGGTACAATACGACAAATATTATACGAAGATTATCGACACGGAATCACAATCTTTATGAATAGAGGAATGTATCGATGCAAGCGCGTAACTTATTCAAACAGTGTCCCAAGGGAGGAAGCGGCCGTCACGCGGCGTTCCCTAACAAGACGGAATTAAATACAAATGTATTAGTCCGTGGTGTTAGTCTCTTCTTACACGTTTTAATAATTTAACTTTTATTCACTCGACGCCCGTTCTCGGAACCGCTTGTGTTGTGACGCGATTCTTGATTAGGATCGACGCGGTGACTCGAACGATATCCTCCGTGTACAATTTCAATAACCGAACGACATAAACCACCGTGTAAAGCATAGTCGATCTCATATATAAGACTTTGATTTGTTTTTTAGATGAAACGCTACATCAAAGCGGAGAATTCTATGAAAGGAAATCAAAGAACGGTGGATCTTTTGTGGTTTCTGTACGCTGCCATTATGTCGAACAAAAATATTGAATGACCTCGCTGCGGACGGAGCTAAAAATATATCTGACAGAAAGCTTCGGAGGGAAGCAATAAATTCACTTAATTAGTCAATTTAGCTTTCCACTGAAAACTTTGATTGGAAATCCTCGAAGTTACGATTAAGATTCAGAGGATGAAGGCGGCTCTCTGAGAACGGTCCGGTCCGCTTAGATGGGAATACATAAGTGAAACGTGTGCGATATGACACGGTCAGTCTGGGACATGGGAAAATGCGTTTGATATTATCAGTTTTCTGAACTACACATAGCTTGAACATAACTTACCTTCTCACAAACACTCCTGCACGTCCCCTCGGCTTTATTACAACACGCCGATATATCTGGAATGAAAAATACACAGCATTAATTAACCCGACTATTTAATCGTTGGAAAATATTTGTATAAGTACACACAGGACAGGAATCGGACGGGTGGTACAACAGCTGGTGCCAGACCACAATAAAGTGGCTGTGACAGTTACAGATGACGGTATAAAGCTTTTGATCTATTCCGTCTAACGACCAGTTTTATTCATACATACCACTCTTTCATGTAGGTTATGGGAACCTACAGTTATGAAAATATGCCTTCATATTAATTTACGAGTATCCAGGCACCTACTTGCTGTTTCGAGTATCAAAGATGGATCAAGGGTTATCAAATTTCAAAGAAAGATCTGATGTGGGTAATGGTTTTATGTGTACCATTTTTTTTATTGACAATAATAATAAACCTATTTTTTGTCAGTTACCGCTTCGCTTCAAACAGACTTAGAATAAATATTTTTGACTGATACGCAGAAAACTATAATTCTACTGCAGATTTCTCAGACAATTTTTAAAATCTAATCTAATTGTAATAGAAAGTGTCATAGATAAGTATCTGTCTATGAATTTCATATTTTTAACTAATACGCAGAAAACCAAAATTCTAATTCTGATTTCTCTGACAATTTCTAAAAACCAATCTAATCTAATCCAATTGATATAGAAAGTGTTAAAGATAAGTATCTGTCTATGAATTAATTTATACAGGGTTTTAAAGTGAAATCACCCACTTAGTACAAAGTAGTAGGCGAACCAGTTTAATAAGCTAAACCCCCTAGAGCTAGTTTTCGTTGGAACCAAATTATAGGAAACGTTGCAGATTGGCTGGCTGTAAAGGCGCATTTACATTACATGATAGTACGGGTGCTTATTGAAACGTTAGGTAAGTAGGTACGTTCAGAAATGAGATCCACCTATGCAAGATAATACGCTAACTAACTAATTATTAGGTTCTTTAAATGTAATCTTCAAGAATGTACGTACCTACTTTAGAAGAATGGTTGCAATTGACCTCGGCTTTGCTTCAGGGTCCAGTAGCCTTTGTAGGCAATAGGAAACTAACCTATTCATGTTTTTTTTATATTCTTGACCTAACAGAATATGAATATGAAACCGTTTACTGACAACCAAACCATGCAACGATTGTTTCAAAATATGTATTGATAAAAACAAAAAAATATTTAATATAAGAATTTTACTGTTATCCCACAAAATTAAAATTAAAAACATATAAATTTAAAAATAAAATGAAAATGCTTTAAATAAATAAGATTACGGTTCGTTCGTCATTAAATTGAAAACTCAATATTTTTGACGAGATTTCTTGTTTATGAAAGTATTGTCTATACTTCTATAGTTTACCAACAATGCGGTGGAATAGAAATGTATCCCTCAATGTAACCAAACCTTTATGTAGAGGACAGCTCTTCTGATTGCACTGACTGCATACCGGATAATATTCTATAAGGCCCGGTCTTTACTATAACCTATTTCGGTTAATGGCTACTCATCTACGCACCGGTTGTATCAGATATGCAAAATATAGTTGTAAAGCGGCGCTTTTAATAACCTTTTCATGCCAGAACACCGAGATAAGGATATTTGCTCATCAAATTCCACGCTACGTTGTAACTATAAGTGGTAGAGCCGCTTTAAAAACTCATCTTTAACTTTACCGATAACTCACATTTACCATAAGCATAGTTATTATTTTGTAAAGTTTTAAGTAACCAAAGATGAAAAAAAAAGCATGCTGTTTAGCAGTTAAATAGGAAAATACCGTCATTAAAAATGAAACATAAAAAAGCTTTTAAAATAGAAACACCATCCAAAACGTACCTTGCGAATTAACACATGCCAGAGTAACTGCTGCTACAATGAGTCTGGACTTCCACCAGTGTCCTCTTCTCCAAATCATCTTGCGTTTCCTAACCACGTTCGACGTCCCCATTTCAAACATTTCCTCCTATGCCATCTGTGATCAAAATATACATTTCAAAATTGAATAAGTAAATATTACCATGTAATCGTGTAATGCAAGCTTTGATATCAAAGTCGGAGTGTTGTGAAACGGTCGTTAATTTATCGCATAACTGCTTTTATCGCCGTGTTGGGACTAATTAGAGTGTGTTCTCGTTTTCATGTACGACACGATTGGGGTCTATTTTCTGTCAGCTGCAACACTTGCAGTCGGTTGCTTATTTGTCTTATTTGTTATGTTACAGGCACATGCGACTTTATCAATTCACGTCTCAGGGTCGACAATGCATTGGCGATGCTTCTGGTATTGCAAATTTCCATAGGACCGTCTGCGTATTTATTGGCCCAATGGTAAATAAAAAAATACAAAGATAAATTCTGTCACAACGTCATCAATAGAAGAGCATCATTATACTGGTTATATATTTTCTTATAACTGCAAGAATTGATCTTCTTACAATATTTTGTTTATTAGCTTCTACCGCGCCGGATTAACTGCGTTCCCGAAAGAACTAATTTGCTCCCGGGAAAAAAGAAGGTTTCCCATTATGACTAGTCCTACAGTTACTATATTATATTATTATCTATATGCCAAATTTCATCCAAATCCGTATTCCGTTGGGTATTTATGCGTTATTGAGCTCAAAACACTACAATCTTCCAAATTTATAATACATACATACATATTTTGCGATCAAATTCAAATTCAAATATTTTTATTCAAATAGGCCTTTACAAGCACTTATGAATAGTCAGACTCTAATACCGATCTAAAATAAAACAATATTAAAATGACTACTCAGGCTCCGGCTCAATGGAAGATGCATTTTTGTGTACGGCTTGTGTTAACTGAATCATTGACAGTTTGCATTGTAAAGCTTATTTAGATGGAAAAACAAACAATTGTTTGACAATTCTGACTTAACGTAAGTCAGAATTGTCAAACAATTGTTTACTTAATCTGCGTTTGAAGAAGGACTTCCTCCGCGTATTAAGTGCGTGATTAACGTCATGTTTAAGGCATGAGTAAACCTATGTTGTAATGATAATTAAGTTAACATGGAAGGGGCTAGTGGGGTATTATACGATATATAACCTCCTTACAACAGTTTTCCAAAGACAAAGTAGATTTAATGTGCGAAATTAATGAAAATACCTTTCTCAGTTACATAATGACATATTAGTTTATCCATAAGTCATAGAATTGTAATAAAATTAATGACAATAACACACATGTATTCAACACACAGTTAACACATGTTCACATGATAGTTACGATGCGGTACGTGCAAACTTCTCACTCGGCAGAACTTCGCTCACAAATCATTCTAGAACCGACGCCGACGCCGCGCCGTGCGAATCGGTCCGACTCAAATAAAAATGCTTTATAGCTCCTTAGGTAGCCGTGAACTGAACTTCCAAGAGTGGAAGGTTTGGAGGAAACTTTGCCTTTAAAACAACTTGGTTTCGCGCTGCTTGGATGGCACGCAGGTAATGTGTTTGAGAAGAAATGGTTTCAACGAGATGTAAAGTTAATTTTCATAATTTCCTCCCTTCCTTAGTCAGTAAATTTAATTACTTTACTTAAAATTAATTAAACATCCAACGTTGAAAGTACTATAGGGATCCTTCCTTACACAGTATACTATGTTGATGAGAAGTTTCAGTTACTTTGATTAGAATTATGATTTACTTTGATGTCGAAAGGTGAATTTAACTAGTACTTCAGCAGTCATTTTCTAAGTTGACATCCTAACTTAAACCTTATCTCAGTGAAATAAGGTTTATCATTTGACTTCATCTTCATATAATTTTGTCATAGATATTTCAGCGACAAGCTTAAGTTTGCTTTTAAGGAACAGCATGGAAATTGTTAACTTTAAAAAGTTATACCTAATACTATGAGTAATTGGGTAAGTTAGTACTCAGATTATATTTCATAGATAGGAAAAAAAAAATAATAAAATTTATTTATGGCTAATGAAATGTACTTATACAGAAAAAAAAACAACTTTAAATTAAACAAGTAAAACAAGGTGTCATGGTACATTTAGATCTGCCACAAAACGGTCTGATCTCAGCATCTTTTGCAGGTTTTTTATACCAGCGCTGATCTTCCGTTGGGTTCCAGCGATTACACTACATGCAGTTATATAATATGTAAAAGGCGACTTGATTCAAGCGCCATTTTGAAAACATTACAGGAGAGCTATTTGAAAATTTAAAAAACCCAAAAACAGATTCTGCATCTAAACTTCTTTACATTCCACATCTGTTGAATATTAAAACTAAATGCAAGCTTCAACGAATTTGTGCATGGGTCATCATCATAGTAGTATAATTCATTGAGAAAAATGTTACTTTCATCAAAAATGGCGGTTGAATCAAGTCGCCTTTTACCCGTCGATATTATCCGCGATAGTTTATTTAAACATAGATATTACAGCAAAGCTGGTATTTCGTTTAATCCTGCAAGCTCTGGATGGCAAAGTTCATCCTTTAATCGGTGAGCTATGGAGCATTTAAATTTAAAGCTTTCAAAGGATAAGTTAAAATGTTATGCTTGCCTGTATAATAAATAACATTTATTGTTTAACTGATACTTGTTTTTTCGATGCATTGCTGTTTTATAACAATATATATTGTATGTGTACTTATTTTTAGAAATATGTACCTACAATACAACTTAATTAGATGATATATGTATATTTTTTTTGGATTCGTCAAAAAAATTGCTCATTCATCAGTTAAAATTCACGAAAATCATAATTATTTGTTACCTTAAAAATAAATGATGTTTTGTTGAATAATATGCCTCGACTTCTAAATTCAAAATTTATTAACACAATGAAATATTAATTTAAAAAAAGCTCGAAACATAATCTACATTATAGAAAATATCAATGTCTATGGGCAACATCCTTAGAATGCTGGCCGCATTGCCACGACGGAAGGAAATGCTAATTCGTTGACCGGGTCTAATTAGTTCTTAAAGTTGATAAAAAATGTGTCTATCATATAGTTTTAAACCCTATTTATATTCCTTATGCCACTGATTGTCTGTTATTATTTGCACAATAATAATATTAAGTGTGCGTCCTGTGATCGAAATTCAACCGTAATTCAGTAAACATCAAAGTTCAATTTAACATAAATCATAAGAAAATTTTATCTCATACTTCTGTATGTGCATAATTTTCTTCAATTATTAACAAGTACATATTATGCACTTTAAATATAGGTATATATCTTGGAAGCTACTTTCGTAGGCACCTACATCACGCTATGCATTATGCGCTATAGAGCAGCACTTCATCTTCACGTGATCGCAAAACAACAATACATATAAGTATAAATTAACATTAATTTATTGGTAGTAATTAAATTAGCTTGAAATTAGAAGCTAAATTACCTGTGTCACATAGAGTAATAACAGTCAAACATAATACTAAACTATATATATTTTGACATTACATTTACTTATAATACTTTTACCCCGTAAGACTTTCCTCCCCAGATACTACTGAAACCGTGAAGTTAAACTACATTTTCATAAAACAAGAGGTGCTACCATTTTTTTGCCCCATAAAATAAATCTCCGACTCTCCTTGTCTAATAAAACTACCGATGACTCGGTCTGTAAGCAACGTTACCATAAAGAACTATTTTGATTTATGTGGCGGGAAGCGACTAGATGCGGTAGCAAATGTCAAAATTTATCAGGTGTAAGATACGTTGCATACTGCATATCTCAAGGCTATTTGAAATGCGGCTTACGGTTTCCACAGGATTTACATATAAAAATCTGAAAGTACCAGATCGTAAGGACGAAGGAAGCATTTCAATTTTATTACACGTCGCGCGTAATGTCAGTTCCTCAAACAATAAATTGATTTTAACGCATTAAAATACGCCGGATACGGATCACTAACGGGTAGAATTACAGTAAAATATGTAGGTACATATATTTCTAATGATTAGGACAGGGTAGGTAGGTACTTACATTCGAATGATCCAAAAAAAATAACATCCTAAAGTGGATGATTTAATAAATTAATAAGTATTTAAAAAAAATAAAAATAGGTTGGGGAAAAAGTTCCTTCGCATTTTTTAAGAAAATTCAAAACATTTTGAAAATAGTTTATTTACATTTAACTAAAGTATGTAGGTACCATTTTGTTCGATAACTTTTTGCCATCTTGTAGGTACGGACATGATCCCATTGCTATAGAAATTTTGGGACTTCTGATCAAAATACTGCGACAAGTGGTTTTGACAGTCATCTCGTGATGTTAACCTGACACTGCCTAAAGAATCAAATTTCTTCATTAGATTCACTCATCTTGGCGTTACGAAAAACAAATGCAAATCACACATTTTCCTAATATGATTTTTTTAAATTTAAACTTTCAATGATACCAAAACCAGCCAGATACAAATAGTAAAAATAGCCAAAGAGTTTTATTACAAGTTCATACATACTATAATGCGAAAAGACTTTTTCCCCAACCTAATATGTCCGTGGTATTATTTTTATATTCAAGGAGTTGAGTTTTTTTGAATATACAAATACGTCTAGCTATGACCAAATTTATTGATTACTCAAACTATTAAAACATTTTCTACAAAGGTTTTAATATAACAAATTATATATAGGAAATATACGACGCAAACCTGAACTTTTGTAAACTTTCAGGATGGTATGATATTTGAATCGAATACAGAATAAAAAATTGTTAACAATTGAATTGTACAAATGTAACACCTAATGAATGTGCTAGTGACCATAAATTTACTGAACTATGTGTAGTATATAGGTCTTTCTAAAAAAATATATATTTAATCATTGTTTGCATAGCTAATAATATTATTTACTTTCGAGATCCTACATCTTTAACACCGTTTATAGATTACAATTGGTCACAAAATACCTATGATATAAACTGTTGGATGTTGTTGTTTCTAATATCTGCCAGTTATTTTAGGCCTGACTCATCTCGTATATCACTTTAAAAGCATACTTCCAGACACTTCTTATCTTTATTATAATGCACTTAATCTGCCGCTTCATCTTCTGAAAGACTGGCTGAAAGTTACCATTTATTACTGATTCAAATTCAACCATGAATTTATTGAAAAATAAAAATATTTATAAGAAAGAAGGTTTTACTAACCTTTAAATAAAATTAAAAAAAACACTTTCAAATACTGTTCCACCAACACATTCACTCGTTCACGTATTTCGCGCGCTTTTCACGTAACGTCACAGAACGAACTCACTCACGACCTTACCCGCGCTAAATTGTCGCGTTACTAAATAGACCGGCATAAATTCATTCAACTCCAGCTTCTAAATCGTCTGTCCCCCTCTTTCCTAAAACTACGTGGGTTCTTTTGTCCCGCTCTCACGCTTCCGCCTGATGAACCCTATTGAGCTCGTTAGTCATTAATTAATTCTGCATAAGAAAATTACTTTTAATTTAAAACTGTGCACAGATGGGACAGATTCCGTGCATTTGTTGCTTGATATAAAATATTGTAAGCTCAAATTTGAACGTATTAATCAAAAAATATGAAAAAGACAATTGTAGTAAAAGATAATCCACGATTCATTATTAAATATCATAAATATAGTTTCGCACGGTTTAAATAATTGTGACTAAGTCGGAGTCACGCAATATTTCTATATGAGCTACAATTTAGGAGCCTCAGTAATTTTATTAGAACATTTTTATTTAAGAGTATGAGTTTCTATGTTCAATTAAGTAATGATGTAACTTTTTCACTTTTTTGTAAATATTATTTGCCTTATTTGTACCTCGTTTCTGTAACTTTTTTTTATATATTATTATTTTTCTTTTTTTTGTCACAAATACATTTCATTCTTTCTTTCTTATTTCGAAATTATTTACTTATTTCAAACTAAAATAATTTCAGCGAATGCATTGGATATTTCAAAGTAGAACGAACTTTAGTACACCCCAGCTTCTATTCATTAAACTGAAAAGTTATATAACTTTCGTACTTCCTTTTCAATTATTTCATAAAGTTGGAAAATTAACGCTTGCACAATACTCATTGTAAGTGCTACGAATGCTATGAACTTGCTACGAAACATTGAATTCATATATTCTTTTGGAATAATTCGTAGCCAGTATTTATGTGCTCCTACAGTGAGTATAATATTCTAGAACAAAGTCAACACCAGATAGTACGCCACCACACCAGTGTCACCACTAACTACCGCTACATTTTCGTTACTAGAATTTAAATTGTTTTTGTCAAGTTGGTACTATGTATACGTAGTATTATGTGGTAATATTTTGTTTGTTGTTTTTTTATATTTGTGACTAAATGCCGTGTAAACGGCTGAACGGGTTTTGATGAAACTTGACACACAGTTAGATTATTTTGTAGAGCAACTTATAGGACGTTATTCCTAAATACCTAACATTAGAACTGGGAGTGTAGGAAAACCGCGGACTAGAATCGACTGTCTAATCAAACAATATCTCTTTAGCTTTCTTATTATATCAATAATCATAGACTTGTCATTAACTACAGCAAAACTGCCTTTTATTATTCCCAGTATAGCTATGACGTCATAACGAAATAACCTACGTTATACCTACGTAAGTATAAGCATTTTAATTATATTATATGCATATTATAATGTGTGTATCAAACTGTCGTTGTAAAATAATTAAAAAGAAAACAAAATAATACAAGTTGGCTTGTATTAAAAAAACAAATCCATCTCTTGTTACCATCTACCTGCTAAAAGCTCAAGTGTCAGAACGTGGGACAGTCAAGACTTGGGACAAACCACTTGAGTCGCTGTCAAGAGGCATCTGCCGATCCTTCGGCCGATCCCTATTACTACATCGACAATCATTCTAATAAAATCAAAACAGAATATACATACGTAATTCAATGTATTCTTTTTATGGTGTTCGTAAACAAAACATTCAATTAAAACCGTCAGGAATATGGAACAATGGACCAATCAAAAGTTACTTCTATTTAATTATTCAGAATTTGAATTAAACTCGGTGACTTCTTTCCAACAATACCAAAGTATTAAATCACAATATTTGTATTATTATGAAAGAACAATCATTTTATTCTGAGAAACTAGCTGTCCCCCACGGTTTATCGATATCTATACTAATATAATAAAGAGGAAAGATTTGTATGTAAGTATGTTTGTTACTCTTTCGCGCAAAATCTTCTAAACGGATATGGATTAAACTTGGTACATAGATAGAGCATATCCCGGAATAACATATAGACTTTTTATCCTGGGAAAATGTGATATCCCTCGGGAACGCGGGTAAAACCGCGGGGGACAGCTAGTCATATATAACCTATAACTATCTACGAAAAATTCCGCGTCAAATGGTAGCAGCCCCTTCCCGATATGTTCAGTAGCTTTGAGGTGATAGTGCGTCAAAGGATCCCTATTTTGCTGTATATAGATAGAGGAAGATTACTTCGGAAAGGAAATTGGAAAGACATCATTTTCATGGGTACATTCTACATTACTACTGAGTATAAAAATATAACATAACTGAATCAATTTAGAATTATTATTAAGTTACCACCGATTCGGCATGATTTTCCAAGAAAGGTAGACAGTAAGTATAACTTTTCAATTTACAATTTTATATAGTGACGTGACACATTTTATTTCCAAATATGTTATTTGAAAGTATAATAATGCGTCCATATTGGTACGGTTCACTCAAAGTAGACATGGTATAGCACAGCTTGTAAGTTTCCTTTTTCAGTTTAAAGCTGGGATCTGTATCAATGCATAGAAACACACTTTCATGAATAAATTTACATGGCATACAAGCCAGCAAATATCTCACAGACTTCCAATAATACCGTGAAGTTGTATTTACTCTAAAAGTACGTTAAAGTAACGATTTTAAGGGTGAATAGGAATTAGTAATTTATTTCATCAAAATAGTTCATATAATAATATGAAAAAAAATGAGGGTAAGAATTTTTATTTCACTACTAGGCGTCCCCTGCGGTTTCACTCGCATTCCCGAGGGTGTCACTTACTACCGGGCTAAAAAGCCTATGTGCTATTCCAGATTATAACCGATCTCTGTACCAAGAAGATGAAGAAGATAAAGAAGATGAAGTAAGATGGTTGACCACATTCTCACCATAATAAGTTATGTGGCTGTAGGTGGTAAGCACTTTGATGGGAATTGACTCAAGTACAGTGATCGAAACAAGATATGTATGTACTTGACGATATATTTTCAAACTGTAAGGTATAACAGTACCAGAGAACTAGGGTTTCCTCGCGAAGTATTTATTCACTGAAAGTTGCTCTCTAAAACTAGATTTAGAGCCTCGATTACCCTTAATGTTCATAAGTGAGACTGAGCTATTAATTACAAAAATAATAGTTATAAAGAAGCCATACTAGTACTACTAGGTATCATACTAGGTAATAGGTAAAAATGGCTGCCTAATAAACTAGCTATTCCCCGCGGTTTCCGCGTTTCGGAGAGATGTAAAATATTCTATGTTGTATTCCAGGCTATCAGATGGATTATATATGTCATGTTTCATCGAGTTCCGTTCAGCCGTTCTGGCGTCATTGAGTAACAAATATTCGAATTTATAATACATAGTAGAAAAATTAGGTAGGCTATATTTTATTAACGAAGAAAGCCAAAAATTTACCAAAATAAATATTATTCCCTCGAATTATTCTAAAGCTGCCTGTTAAAACTGGTCATCATGTCAACAACAAAATTATGTCTTGTAAAACTATAATATAATAGATTCCTACACTTTCCCAAGCGTTTTATATTAAACATTACCAAAGCGTGCCAACAGTTTCCTTGTCTGTACAACTATATGTAAACAGACGTTTCGATGGATAAATGTATATTGATTCCCTGCATGCATAAAATGTTCAGGGACAGTTACAAAGTGGGGGTCCAAACTCACACGTACCAAGAGTTGGGTGGTTTGTTTACCTTCGTCGTGCACCCTTGACTGTGCTAGGGGATAAATTTATTTGGTTCAACAGATATTTATCTAGTAAATCGATTGTTACGGAAACACTGCGTGATTTATTATTTTTGTATCTGTTGTTTTTTTTTTTCAATGTAATAATAATAATAAATATCCCAAGACATTCTTCACACATGGTTACATGATCTCAGATTAAGCAGTGTGCTGCTTGTACTATGGCTACCAGGAAACTGATAAACTACATATACTACTTTTTTCAAATATGTACATACTTATTTAGATATTGACACCCAAACACAGAAGAAACAGACATGTTCATGCACACAAATGTTTGGCCTAGGTGGGAATCGAACCCGCGACCTGCGACTTGGCAGTCAGGGTCTCTAACCACAAGCCAACTGGTCCGTCAAATGTAATATTATTAATCTAGTAAAGCGTTTATTACGGCAACACTGCGTGATTTTTCTTATTTCTGTTGCTTTTGTTCGATGTATTATTATTAAAAAAAAGTACCAGATAATTTTTAGATGCCTTTAAAAGTTAGGTAACATTTACCTTAAAACATAGCAATAGAAATGAAATTTAATTTCAAACAAACAAAGGACGCTCGGCCACGCAACATTCATTAACATTCTTTTATGCGGACAATTGTCGCGGCAAACATAATTACGAGACATTTCCTGCCCCCACCACGTTTCCTAGTTTGTTTTTATGCAAAGTGGTGTTTAATGCAAATAAATCGACGGGCAGACGTTGATGAATGAGTCTGCGTCCCATCTCAAATGGTCCGAATCGTTCTCCGCGCTCAATTTCCAATCTCACTCCAAGACGCGCCAATTTATCTAATTACGTCATCCCAAAATAACACTCATATCAAAGAGCTTGCTTGCATAAAACCACATAAAGGCTATCATTTTATTTGAGGCTATATTAAAAGTAGCTTTTTATCCACATGTAGGACATTAAATCGTTTCTATTACCTAACATACGGGTAAGTGCAATTAGAAAACAGTTTGAAACGCAACATAAAATTTACCATAAAAGTAAACATTTAATTTTGGAAACAGAAAATATAATACTTAATCAAAATCACAACTTACTAGATTTAAAAAAAATCATTATTTGACAGGATACTTATCTAGTGTTATAATTAAATTAATTTATTAAATTTCAATGTATCCCAAAACATACCTCGTGCTATTTAAAGACGAATGGGAAAGACTAAAACAGCAGGCCGGCCCTCAGGAAAAACCTGTCAATCATGAAAACCAATACTTAAAAGCGTTGACAGAAAAGTCCCAAAAATGGATTAAGTCTTGGCCAGATACCGTATTGGTACGTAATAAGTTACTTACAACAAGCTTGTGGTAGTAATATTTTGTATAATAAAATAATTTAAGGGACATAATTACGAGTTTCTTTTTCAGGGCCACATAGCCCAAGTAGAAAAGAAGAAGAAGAAACAACATGCTAAAGATGTAGCAATGATCAAAACCTACGCGCGAAAGGAAGAAAAGGATAGCACTGATGAGGTTATAAAGAAAGCGAGACAGCTGATATTCGAGGACAGCTGTTATGGGAAACAGCTCATTAGGTTCAGTTTTTGTACAATATCTTTAATAAATCCATTAATTTGGTTTATCTTGAGATTTTTAACTGATCATATAACTTATACTGTACTATATTACTCAGAAAGCCATGAAAAGCTCAAGCAACAAACAAACCTTTTAAAATTCACAGTGCTCTTGCCGAATCAAAAACTTTAGAAGAAAGGGATATCCAAGTTCTCTTCCAAAGAGATTTAAAACAAAAAGCCGCTGCGGAAATGAAACAATCGAATAGGAATGTTCATTGCTCTTTCGATTTAGATAAACGGCAAGCTGAGAACCATCGTGCAAGGCAAGTAGCGGCTCTGGAAACGGCTGAGTTAAATAAACAAATGTAAGTTTATCCATATACCATATACCATATACTCCACTGCACAATCTTTAAGAAAAAAGTTAATTTAAAAACATATCTGTGACATTTGTTCTAAACTAACAAATTACAAACATTGGTTATTTATCTATGCAACTACATCTACAGATCTAACCTATAAGATTTATTATAAGATAGAAGAAGATATATTATAAGATTCATATATAAGAGGGTCCAATAATGGGACCAAATAATGGTTGAAATAACAGGACTGAAAGCTTACTTTACAACTGTGAGAAGGACTAAAATACATCTAACTATTTATTGTAGATGCAAATCTAATAGAGATAAAATTGCTATCGAATATGCTAAAGAGAAAGAAAACAGACAAGAGGAAACACGAATGATGGAACAGTTACTTATAACTGAAACCCTAGAAAAGGTAAATCAGCAAAACCTTAATACTTCATATAAATATTCCTGCAAGTACTATAACAAAGATAAAATATTCGCTCTTATTATTAATCACGTTAGGTCTAAATTTTCAGGGAGAACATACCAACGCCGAAAAGCAAACAATTACAGAATTTGAAGCAGCAATGAAGCAGCTAAAAGACCAGAAAGCGAAACGAGAAGAGTTATCTGAAATTGCTGCTGAGAGAAACAGAAAGCATCAAGAAGTGATGAAGTGTAAAATCCAGGAAGTTTACAAAGAAGTTAGTACCCTGGCTGTACCTATGTCTCAAAATAAGCTATACTTTTCACCAGACAATATCTTACTTACAAAGACCACAAATCATATTGATTATAGATTGCATTTACCATTATTAAGAGTAATAGAGCTCTTAGTGCAGAGTTCGGCCGGGGGAAAATCTGCACTACCTTACCCATTTCCGCCGTGAAGCAGTAGTGCACTTGTATTACTGTGTTTCGGTTAGAAAGGTAAGGGACCGGCGAAATTACAGGCACATGAAACATACCTTCACGTCGCAGGGTCGACAACGCATTGGCGAAGCCCCTAGTGTTGCAAATGTCCATAGGCGGCGGTACCATCAGATGGACCATCTGCTTGTTTGTATAAAAAAACCTTAGCTGTAATCGTCGAGATCTAAAAAGCCCATTTGACAGGTAAGAATACCATAGAAAAATCATCTTTATTGTTTTTAAGATAAGGTTCATCTATTAAACTGATGGTTAATCGTATGCTGATACTGATACATAATACCTTATCATAACGACTTACAGTCAATTTTTCTACAACACTATTAGCTGTCAAAGGGGTCTATTGAATCTTGACAATTTAGTGAGTGAAGATGTAAATTTGGCAGCTAGCTTATTATGTAACTACTATCTGGCCCCCGCGGTTTCACCGCGTTCCCGAGTGATGACACGTTTTCCCGGGATAAGAGGGAGCCTAAAAGTTATTCCAGGATATGCTCTATCTGTGTGCCAAGTTGCATCAAAATTCGTTTGGTAGTTTTTACGTGAAAGAGTAACAAGAGTATCCAATTCATTTTATTTTATCATTCCTTACTTACGACGTATACTTAGTCAAAAATGAATAGGTTATCGCTTTACAGATTAAAGAATAAAAAAACATGACCAAATCTAATAGTTACCTAATAGTATTAAATTAATAGGGTAATAAAGTCTCTATCAAAAGTTGTGGAATGACAATAGGTAGTTACAATAATAATTTTACTACCTATTGCTATATACAGCGTAATATTTATTCTTACAAGATTTACAAAGGCCGACAAGATACAGCATTGTCAAACAAAAATTATAAACTGATTGAAAAGATTAAACAGGAAGAGAAGAAACGCTATGATGAATTCGTTGAAAAGGGAATAAAGGACTACGAACAAAGGTATATAGTAAACTAGCTGTCCCCCGCGGTTTTACCCGCGTTCCCGTCGGACATCACACGTATTATACATAAAAACCTTCCTCTTCAATCACTCTATCTATTAAAAAAACCATAACCGTACCATACCAGATATTTACACCCAGACACAGAACAAACAGACATGCACACAAATGTTTGTCCTGGGTGGGAATCGAGCCCGTGACCTTCGACTTGGCAGTAAGGGTCGCTAACCACCAAGCCAACTGGCCTGATTATTTATTTGCTTAGAAATGCCCGAAACGAGGACATAAAATATCTTCAATGGAATGTGGGTCTCATTATTGAGACCTCAGCTTACCTCTTCAGAGATAGTAGACGTGAAGATTTAGAATAAAACCAGTATATTTTTATCAGAATTTCTAAAATGGAACAAGAAGATGCGAAAAAGCAGGAACTGAAAAAATCATCGCCTAAGCAAAGCAAACAAAAACCAGCAAAGACACTAAAAGATTGCAACGCAACAAGAATGTTAAGTGACAGACAAAGTATAATCACTAAGTCTCGTAAAAGTCCCCTAAGGAGAAGTGAAAGAGGAATAAAACCAGACGCAGGTATTGAAACTTCTTTTGTCGCTTCAATAAATATAGCACAAAGTTTATTATGCTATTTTGTCAGCAACTTCTGGAAGTTCGATATGAAATCAGTGCGCAAATGTTTTAGTTCGATGAAACTAGAAACCGATTTTTAGGGTAAATAGGAAACGGATTGGGTCAAATAGAGTAGTTATCTGAAGTTTGCGTTCATGAGCAACACTTAATTGTTGGTCTGCTTAAACCTTATGACATGAACTCTTTACATACATAAATGTCTAATGTTTTCAATGATGTCCCAGAGATTGTATTTTTATTGTATAAATCTATATAATTTAAAAATATGCTGTTCGTCCGAAGCAAGTGATGACTTGAAAATGGCTAGACCGACTTAGGTAATTTTGTAAGTCTGAATAAGGTTTTTTCTATTGGATCTACTCACGATTCAAAGTCGCATAAATACCATCTACTACATATAGCACAGGGTTTTCCTATTTTTACCAGCTGCACACACATTTTCGATGTGATTTCATGCATGTCATTTTGAATTGACTTATTGTATTAACTATTTCGTTCAGCTATGATATTCTGCAATCATACTCGACAACGAATTCAGAGTGGCTGTTCCGTCTCCTTCACGACTACGCTATTAGATGAGTTATCCACTTACACTATCCGCGTGTTCACCTAAGCGACCACTCGTTCCGAGTTTTGGTTTGTGAATAGCGTGGCTGGGCTAAACATTTTCACAAATACAGATTCGAATCATCAATTCCTTATACCATGCAAAAGCCTGGTTCAGGATTTAAAGAAGCGTAAAGAAGAGCCGTCCCCATGGAGCGGCACGAAGGCGGCGCACGCGGACTTCGCAGTACAAGCCGACGAAATCCTTCGTCAATGCACTTACAAGACCAAAGCACGGAAAGTCGTTGATGTTGGTACCTAATTAGCTAATTACTTAAGGCCTTCGATAGTGAATAGCATTTACATAGAGACGGCTAAAACACAGTTCACGGTTCACTTACAGGTTTTGTATTTTGTCTCGGCGCCCAATCTATTTGGAATAGGCTACTATAATGAGCTTATTCCAAATAGATTTAGAATTCCAGCTAGTAATGATACTAAGCATAATGTGACGTTTGAGCTTTTTTTTTGTAGCCATGCTCATGTTTATTTTCCGGATATTGGTACAGAAGCGCCACTTACGGCGAAAATTAATATGCAATCCCGATCGAAAATTAATATGCAATCCCGATCGAAAATCCATGGATTGATGAACCTTTTGACAGTAATTTTAATACACATAATGGCTAAATTCGACTTCAATCTTACGATTTTAGATCGGGATCATACATTTATTTTGGCCGTTAGAGAACCTCTGATCTAGATTTTAAACAAGAGAATCAGACTCTTGATGTAACCATATTTCTATTCCATTACCTCCCTATATCCCTGGAAAAAGACTGGAACAGTCTCAACGAGCATTGTCTATTAAATAATAAATTTACGGTGGAATGTGGGATATGCCGCCAATTTTTTTTTATACTCATTCCAAAACCTGTCAGAAATAAAGATTCTAGTACAGAACCGAATATAATATTATGGCTTTGGATTTGGATTTTTCATAGATTATATATAACAATAAATCATATTAGATAAGTAATTATTACCATCGTAAACAAGCCCTCAGAGATCTTTATTTGGTTTCAGGATTATATGAAGCTGAATTGTTTGGACACATTACCAGTCACCAATTATTAAATACCAACTTGAATTACCAGTTTATTTAAATAAAAATACTTTTTCGACAATCATTATACTACATTTTATTTTATACTACAAACATTTACTATGTACAAAATTCTGTCCTTACATCCGATTTCCTTGATTGTATCCACCAGTCTGCGTTCCGTTAAGTTCTACTGAGTAATAATGTTGTTATATTGAAGTATACACTTTGGAAAGTTGAAATTACGCTTATCTATCTAAATAACAAAATAAATAGCTTCAAATCACAATATACATGCACGGTCCAACGTTTATATTGATTAATTAATTAAACTCGATGAGGTATTGCATCCGGTAATGTACACTAGACCGTGCGGGATGCATTTCTGTAGTATTTCCTTCGTAAAAATGATTGCAGAAAGGCAAATTAATTAAATTATTTACCCTAATAAAATCAACCTCTGCTCGAGCGCTATTGGCGAACCAAAGAGCGCAAAAGAGAGATCAGGAATATATTTTATAAAGTCGCCTAATAAGATTCAAAATACGAATTCCCTGCAAAAACCAATTTTAAGTATAGGTTGATTTGGTACTGTAATATTTTTACAGCAATATTTTAGTGCAGCGAGTCCGTTTTTCGATCCTATGAGTGTTGTTTGTTTAATAGGGCGATTGCTTTTGTTTAAGCACAGCTTGCACACACTTCGCCATGGTGGGCGACGCGCGGCTGATCGCGTCCGTCATGAAAAAGTCTTCCAATTGCTTCAGTTGCACGTCTACCTTGCCAGTTAAGGGCTTCTGGAGGCTCTGTGACAAAAAAAATGTATTATTAAAAATCGGCAAATTTCAATGAAATTACAACGACTAAGAATACATTTTGTGAACTCTAAAGTGACTTTCAACTCTGTTGCAGACATTAGCAACCAAGATACTCGAAGAATAAATTATTATCATCTGTTTAATTAGAATTTCGTATTTACTAATAACTTTGTACGTACTTTTGCATAACAAGTTAACCATATTTTAAATACTTTTTCATAACATTTACACACATACTAACTTGGAGAATACATCTATAAGTTAAGGCAAGACTAAGTTGATAATACAACAGTATACCTGTGCAAGAGCCCTAGCCTGCGCGAAGTAGTTGTTATCCTGCACGTCGCCGTACGAGACGAGGGCGGGACTGATCTCGCTGAGTCGGGCGCGGATCTCATCCAAGTTGTCATAGGGCAGTCGCTCGCCTACTACCTCCGACAGAGCCCTACAATAATAACACAAAAAAACAAAGGCTTATTGACAAAGCTAGGAGCTATCAAGTGACCTACCAACATCGTCTGTCGAAAAACATAGCACACATGAAAGGAATCCAATTCTTGTACGTATACACAGAAGTGGTAGAGTTCTTAGTGCATAGTTTGCACAGGGAAATACTACAATCATACCCATTCCCGCCGTGAAAGAGTAGTGCACTTGTACTTCTGTGTGTCGGTGAGAAAGGTAAGGGGAACTGTTAAATTACAGACTTAACAACTTCACGTCTCAGAGTCGACCACGCATTGGCCCTTAGTATTTTTCAAATGATCATAGGCGGCGGTGATTACTTACTATCAGGTGGACCGAATAGGTTTGTTAATCAATAGTTGCCATTTAAAAAAAAGGCGAAATAAAATCAGTTTAGGCCCTAGAAAGGTACTTATGAGGGTCCCGAGGGGAAAATTGCAACAATTACTATAATCTCATCTTCATTATGCCAGCTGGTTTCAATAAAGCTGCAAGGTTGAGCACCTAATGCCTAAACTAGATAAGCCTTAGATGTGACATAGAATATGTCATATACCCTGACCTATTTAACTATTTTATTATTACAAATATTTGAATGAATGAGTGGTTGAATGAGTGAATGAATTAATGAATTAATGTATGAGTGAATTAATTACTTATTTCGCTCTTATTGTGGTACAACAAATTGGAACAATATAAAGACCTGATGATCTTCCAGTCGTCGCGCGCCTTCCCGGGCGGCGTGACGGCGGGCAGGCCCTGCTGCGCGCGGCCCTCCGCGTTGACGTACGTGCCGCGCTTCTCCGTGTACGCCGCGCCCGGCAGCACCACGTCCGCGCCCGCCGCGCCCGCGTCCCCGTGGTGCCCTGACGATGATATTCGATATACTTACAGAGTAAAGACAAGCACTTCAGGCTTCGAGCGAGGAGCCGGTCTATCATGATTATTTGTTTCGCATAAAATGAAGGGAACGAGGAGAAGGGAAGGAACTTAAAACTAACCTTTATAGGTGTTCCGCGGTCTTCTACCTATTTATTTCGCAGATAAAATAATATATTTGAAGTGAAAACTTCTTTTGGCGCACCGCACACAGATTTTTCCGTAGGTAGTTAGGCTGATCCGTCACGCTCTGAGGTGAAATGCTCGATCGGGTGAACTCGGGACCGCCGAGTGTACCCGAGCGAGAAAGATACAGTCAGCTGCTCTTTGCTGTTTTCAATTCATACGTAATAATTGTCTTTATTAATTTAATTAACTATTAAATTATTGGTACGTAATAATAATTATTTGGTTTTTATTGTGAGGTTAGTGTGTGTAGCTAGCGGTTTATCGTGCTAGTATTATATATTGAAAAAAAAATAAAAAAAAGCTCAATTATTTAAACTACAATACTTACAATAATAATCTTAGTGTAAAATTACGATTGCCAACGAAGTTTTCACTTCTGCCGTGCAGTCTTAAGCACACACATATTGTATGTGACTTTCATATAAGAAAATTATACAAGCTTAAATTCTAAGCATTAGCAATTTTGCACTAAAACAACCTAATACGAATTTTAAAAAAGAACACCATTCCAAAAGCGGTGCTTTAGCTTTTCATTTTCAGGCTTCCATTTTCAATTTTACTTTACTTTTTGTTATAATGCTACCAAAATCAAGATTAATATCCTTGTGGTCTGACATTTGCCAAAGGTTAGGCAAAACATTTGCAATGCTTCGTATTTTTTTTTTAACCCGACACCCACATCACCCTACATAGACCTCCGATCACGGGCCGTGTTGAGTAATGATATCTAGGTGTTATAATCATATGATCAATCATAAAAGCTAGTCTTTAACAAAGTTGCGACCAATTTATAATGAACTTTAAACTGGCTAAAGCCATGCCCAAACCAGGCTTGTAGCCTCCAGGGCTGCCACTTTCGACATAACGTACCTTGATAAATTATAAAGGTGCCCTTAGGCAACGTCTCGCGACTGACGACCCCGCTGTCTGCTCCCAGCAAGTACACGACCTTAGGGCCGGACTCGAGGACCTTGCCAACACCGGGCATGTAGCCGATGTCCAGGGCTGCCACTTGCGACGCGGTTCTTTGCAGCACGTTTAATACCTGACGATGTATCATAATTCATTATAAATTGCGGAATTTTAGCTAGACATGAGTAACTCAACCAAAATGCGTGAGCTGCGGCTCACAAACGTGAGCCGGAGCTGCGATCCGGTTCACAGATCAGCTCAAATATTGCCAACCAATCACAAAGTCTCTACGCCGCTGCCGCGCTGCAACGACTCAATATGACAGAATAGATCACAGATTATATACAGACTGTAAAATTATAAGTAAGTCGTGAGCTGTTTAGTTTGCTCTTGAGCCGCAGCTCGACAGTTCAAGTAGGTGTGATCTGATCTGTTGAACCGGTTCAGAGCTGAGTTACACATGCCTAATTTTAGCTTATTTTTGTATATAGGACGGGCAGGTTTGTGCGGTACTTAGATATCCCGACTGCCAAGCGACAGGGTTCGATTACCATCCAAGACAAACATTTGTGTGCATGACTGCAGACTTTTCCTAACAGTCTGACTGACCCTATCAACGCAGAGCCTAAACAGTACATTTGTGTTAAAGCTTGATATTTCGCACAAACAGGTTCCTTGTACAACTTACATATACATTAAAAAAAGATTTTAGGAAATTATATCCGTAAAAAAATATGAAATAGGGGATGATTCGTCATTTTTATAGTTATGACTATAAAAGGTGGTACTTGGTAGTAAGTGGTACTTGGACTTTCTGTCTGAAATATAGGAAAAATATTATATGAACTCCAGGTCACATCTTTAACAGCCTTACCTTCCAGCTCTTATCCTCCAGCTTATCCTGGAGCTTGAGCGCCAACTCCTGCGTGTAGGCCAACAAGGCGGCACCCTCAGGTGTCTTCAGCTGGTCCGCGCCAAGTATCACGACGGGACGTTTGGCCGACTGCAGTCTCTTCAGAACATCGCTCGATGATGTTCCTGATGCCAAGTCTTTGACTATAGACGCTGAGTCTCCGACGTGCTGTGGAAAACAAACGATATGAAATACTTCTCGTTTAAGCTAATAGCAGGCGTTTTGAAGATTTTCAGCTAATGAAGTTTCCTTATAAATGACAACTGCATTTGCAGGAATAATTACTGTACTTTATTATTACACTAGCTATTCCCCGCGGTTTCACCGGCGCTCCCTAGAGAGATAACATTGCCTGTGTGCTATTCCAGATTATAATCTATGTCTGAGCCAAGTTTCATCAGATCCATTTAGCTGTTTTGACAAAATTTCCCATTTATAAGAGTAGGTAGTAAGAAGACTCAATAATAAAGTGTAAGTTAAGGATGTTGCAGTATTGTTAAATTCAGAAACAATGCAACTACTTGATTGTGGTCCATCATCATCAGCCTATCTCGGTCCACTGATGGACATAGACCTCACCTATGGCACGCCACTGAGCTCGATCTTTAGCTCTTTGTTTCCAACCGCTGCCAGCCAGCTTGCGTATATCATCGCTCCATCTAGCTGGAGGGCGCCCTACACTACGTTTATCGAGCCGTGGTCTCCACTCTAGAACACGTCTACCCCAACGGTGATCGGTTCTACGGCAGATGTGACCAGCCCACTGCTACTTCAGCTTGCTAATCTTTTGAGCTATGTATCGACATACGAACATAGTTGTCGAATTTCGTTCATATTTTGAAGATAATATCTTAACTTATGGTCCAGCTACAAATTTCTTCGGTTGTGTCACGAGTGAGTGAAGCGAGTGAGCTGCAAGATTTTTCCAAAGCAAAATTTGCAAATAATAATAGTAACTATAACTTACCGTGTACTCATAAGTGAGGTCTACTTTAGGTCCAATCATCGCGATGTCAGTTTCCTTATGCACGAACGCCTTGCGGATACGGGCGTTCAGTAGTGGCGCCTCGAAGCGAACGTTCGTCCCGATCAGAAGCACGAAGTCTGCGTCCTCCACGTCTGAGCATTAAATACATTTATAATCATATTGAAGTAATACAAATTAAACATTATATAGTTCAAAATAGAACACAAAATAGTCTCCTCTTTGTGAAATTATTGAAAACAAAAGAAGGTTTTTGAGTAACGTTCCAGCTAGTTTTATTATTATTTAATACTAGCTGTCCCCCGCGGTTTCACCCGCGTTCCCGAGGGACGTAACTTTTCCTGGCAGAAAAGGTATCCTATCTTCTAATACCTCCAAGAATATGTGAGTTATAGTATTATGATGATCGGTTAAAATAATCCGTGAAAGTGTAACAAACAAACTTACATTCACATTTATAGTATAATATTAGTAGAGATTGTTGTGTATTTACAGATAGAGATGATAAGTTATGAAGATGTTTAGCTATCGAACTGATTTTGTAGAAAATTACCAGACGAAGATTTGACCCTGAGCATAGACAGTTTTGGCAAATTCTTTTAACACTGACCAACGAATAGTTGAAACCCCATTTCATCTATGAGCTAAAATTAAAAAAACATGGTATGTACTAAATATGTTACAGAGTAATATTCTACGAAGGTGACCGCTCCCACAGATAAGGCCGAGAGGCAACTAAATATATTTTACTATTAATTTTAAATAAATGTTATTTTTTTAAACTACTAGGTACATCTATTAAAAAAACATGCAGAGAATCACTTACTGGCAATCTTAGTGTTGAACAGATATGATGACCTCAAGTCCGTGCCGGCGCCCTCTAGCGGGAAGTATTGCTCGGTGCAGGTGTTCTCGGAGCCGAGCTTGTTGAGCAAGTCCTTCAGCGCCACCAGCGACTCTGCGTCCGCCAGATCACCAACAACTGCTAATAGCTGCAAAATTTACACAAGACCAGGGTTATATGGCTCTCAGAATATGACATTTGCTGTTGCTCTGAAGATCCAGATGGCTTTGGCTAATTTCTAGGTCACAAAAGAAAACATGCTCTAAGGTGATGGCCCTTACTCTTGTCATACTTGTGAACAGTTATACTTATGATTAAATTCTTAATAACTCTCAATATAGCCAAATAATGCAATGTAATTTGTTTTAAAAAGTGAAGGTAATTTCTAAAATTATTCTCAGA
Organism: Habrosyne pyritoides; assembly: GCA_907165245.1. NCBI lineage: Eukaryota > Metazoa > Arthropoda > Insecta > Lepidoptera > Drepanidae > Habrosyne > Habrosyne pyritoides. The sequence continues at coordinate 3,987,255 of OU015600.1, read as the reverse complement.
AGATTCGTCCTTATAGACAATTGAATTATGGTCAATTGAAAAGTACTTAAAGTGTTAATTGTTTCAATTAAATAACAATTAAATATAAAAATCTTTACAGTTCAATTATCATGAGATTCTTGACGTTCTTTCGAAGTGCAAACTTCTTTAGCACTGTTGTGATTTCAAACTCCATTTACGAAAAAGCAACAAACATATACATCTTTAAAATGTAACCTGCGAAGGAATGATATAGGTATTTTATGAAAATTTCACTTCTACCTATTGTGAAATGTACACATTAATTATATACATATTACAGTCACATATTAGTTACACGAATACTTCTTCAAATTTGAAACCAGTCCTGGTTCGTCGGGATAAGAAATCTAAAACATGTATGCAAGCACCTTGTCCGGGGGGCAGTCCCTCAGCGCGCGAGCGGCCACGACGATGGCGTCCTCCCACTCGGCTGGCGCCAGGTTCCCGCGGCTGTCGGCCAGCATGGGCGTCACCAGCCGCTGGCGCTTCAGTCCATCACAGGCGAACCGAGACTTATCCGATAACCACTCCTCGTTGATCTCCTACATTGACCGAAATATATATTTTTTTAAACCATAAAAACACCTTAAATATCCAATATAAAGGCTCCACCTTATATAAAAACTAACCTCATTGGTCCGAGGCAGAATACGCAGCACTTCATTAGTACGCGTCGCGACTACAATGTTGCTTCCCAGTGGGTCCAAAACGTCTACAGAATCAATCTGGAAATATTCAACATGTTGATGTTACGAGTGCCACTTTTAATTGTTATGATTCCATCTATCATGATTGAATGCTACTTTGCATAGAGATCCAAGATTGCATCACTGCTTACCATCAGGTAGGATCGCAGTCAAGCACTAGTAAATATTAAAAAACAAAATATATGTTATTTATGTAAACACAAAAATATGCAATCTTCAACTGTCTAAAAAGCTAATTATTTATATACTTAAAAAACATTATATTTTCATTAAACAATAAAATTGTAAAAATTCCTTACCCTCCTGGTTTCCCAGGGTCGGGCGGCGAAACTGTAGGGCTTCGAAGTGAGGGCGCCCACTGGGCACAAGTCAATGATGTTACCAGACAGTTCTGAGAGGAACATTTTCTCGACATATGTTCCAACCTATGTACCAATAAATAATAATGGAACACACAATCTTTACATATAAAAAGATGACTTAAAATATTTTTAATAAATATTAAATATGTCAAATAATATTAGTTTTTATTTAAGTCTTCACAATTTCCAGAAAATAAATGTATTCATATCATTCTTAACTAAATGGTCCTTATATAAATAATAAATAAAAAAATAACATTTCAATATCACCTGCATATCAGTGCCTCTACCAGTGGTACCAAAATCATCAACACCAGCCACCTCCGAGGCAAAACGAATACATCTTGTGCAGTGAATGCAACGAGTCATTATAGTTTTGATCAGGGGACCCACATCTTTGTCTTCTACAGCTCTATAGTATTACAAAAAAGAAAAAAAACTTACATCATAAAATATTTTTTTGGAATCATATAAGTAAGTATTGAGTCACTTCAGTTAACTAATAATGTATAAATTATTTATTCCAACATTTCAAGGATGCTACATACCTTTTACCAGAGAAGTGGATATCTGTAAATCGGCTCTTATCAGATCCAAAAGCCATGGACTGATCCTGGAGATCACATTCTCCTCCCTGATCACAAATAGGGCAATCCAATGGATGGTTGACCAACAAAAATTCCATGACACCTTCCCGAGCCTTCCTTGTTAAGTCTGAGTTGGTTTTAATCCTCATGCCCTTCATGACAGGCATGGCGCATGCTGCTGCTGGTTTGGGAGACTTTTCCACTTCAACAAGACACATTCTACAGTTGCCAGCTACAGCCAATCGTTCATGATAACAGAATCGGGGAATCTCAACACCTACTTGAGCTGCAGCCTGCATGATACCAAAAATAAATCACACCATATGTTAAACTTTGACAATTAGTAATAATTTGTGAAGGCCAAAATATCTGTAATAATTACAGCAATAGATGCTTTATCAATAAATAAAGTAACAGACACAACTCCCAATTATCCAGGGCCATTGGGACGTCTCTTGACACACAATGATCTGATTCAAAACTTAATAAAAGCTTGTACTATAATAAATCTGATACTACTTTACTACTATTTGAATACATGTTTATGTAGGTGAAGACGAAAATATTACTTTGATTAATACAAAATTTACCTGCAAAATTGTGGTTCCAGGTAAAACATGGACAGGTTTGTCATCAATGAAGACTTCAACCTTTTCAGGCTGCGCCGGGGCGTCAGCGTAGCGTCGGACGGCTATGGGAGCCGCGCGAGTAGGAGAGCTCAGCGCGAGCGCCCGAGACAGAGGCTGCCGTAACATTTTCTGCAGCAAAACATCAATATAAATACCACTAAATACTTACGATGCCAACACCCCAATTTTGATGCTTTACACAAGTGTACACTACATTCTGCCCCAATGACTATCAAGGAAAAATCATCAGCTGTATTTTGATCAAAATATAACTAAATATATTGAAAAAACCCGTAAATTTTTCTGTTATTGTTACATAAGTATGATCACTTAACCTAAATAAATATTGTGTCAATTTAGTCACTAATTAAATATCGTACTGAGGGTTTAATGTTTTAATCACAAAAATGTATTACTTAATCGTATTAAGGTCGTATTTTCGTGAAAATCGTACCTAAAAATAAGTTTGGAATTTTATGTGTATGACAGATACACTATACAAGAATCTGTCAATGTCATATGTCAATTCACATAAGGATGTTCTAATTTTTCACGGTTGTGGCAAGATTTCCAAACATTAGTCGAATAATTGAATGAACTTATATTATTTTACTTTGTAAGCCACCCTAAAGTCATTCATTCTAGTTGACGTCACTAAAATCGCCATCTCTTTCTATTCCATTATGTTATCTCTTTTTTTTGTTCTGTTCTTTCCTTAGTCTTTCCTTTTTCGTGCGCTTTCCACCGGGCCGTGTGGTAATTCGAACAAATTAGATTTTTATAACAAAAAATGGCATTCGGAGACGTTAAAACCGCCCAAGGCCTCAATGCCTTGAACTCATATTTGGCTGAAAAGAGCTACATTTCTGGGTAAATATATTTATAATTTATAGGTTAGACATAACCACGTCAACCGCACAGATCGTACAGAGGTTTTACAAGTATAGGAATTATGATAATGAAGACTAATAGTTTTCATGAACATTCCCGTGCCCTTGAATAATTGAACCAGTCATGTTACAGCTGATTTTTATCTAGGTATTAAGCCGCTATCAACTATTCTAATCTATTTTCAGTTTTACGCCATCTCAAGACGATGTTCAAGTGTTCGATCAGGTAGGCAAGGCGCCGGCCGCCAGCCTACCCCACGCCCTTCGCTGGTACAACCAGATCGCGTCGTACGGTGCCGCGGAACGCAAAGCGTGGGCCGCTGGTGTCAACCCACTAACAGCTGGAGGAAAACCTACAGCTCCTGCACCCGCCGCCAAGGCTGATGATGACGATGATGATGTCGACCTATTTGGCTCTGGTGATGAGGAAGAGGTAAATATCTTTTTTTATAATATCCATGGAATAAATTTGAAGTGTCAATAATCAGTTAGGTGAACAATGTTAGAACCATGAATTACCATCTATTATAGTATCTATATAGACTGACTGAATTATTTGCACCAATTTACTTTGAAAATAGTTCATAAATGTAATTACAACATTACAAAAATTAAAAAACAATCATTACAGGATGCGGAAGCTGCCAAAGTTCGTGAGGAGCGTCTAAAGGCTTATGCTGACAAAAAGTCCAAGAAACCAACCCTTATTGCTAAATCATCAATTCTACTTGATGTCAAACCATGGGATGATGAAACAGACATGAAGGAAATGGAATCACAAGTGCGTACCATCGTAATGGACGGTCTCCTGTGGGGAGCTTCCAAACTGGTCCCAGTCGGATATGGTATCAACAAACTGCAGATTATGTGCGTTATTGAAGATGACAAAGTATCAGTTGACCTCCTAACTGAAAAGATCCAGGAGTTTGAAGACTTTGTACAATCTGTTGATATTGCTGCTTTCAACAAAATCTAAATAAACAAAGCCATTTTTATTTATTAAGTCAACTTTTCAATAAAATCACATTTGCAACATTTATTTCTTTCATTTATATTAGACAATAGAAAGGCTATTTACATTGGACAATAGACACAGTATAAAATCAGTCAAATTCATGCCTATGCCATTCATAATTCCTATTAAATATCTACTTGACTGGTAAAAAATGATTTTTGGGATTCATTTACTTTACACAAGATTATTATTATGGAAACATTGATTGTATTCTGTGAAATACCTACTCAAACAGTACTCAGGACAGTTGTAGAAATACAATACCCATGTCGAAACAATTCAATGACTAGACTAACTGATGTTATCACAAAAAAAATGAGTAATTAATACTCAATTTATATTCTTAGGCGTGGGAACAATATCGCCTAAATTAGCTTGCAAGAACATGCTGGGGATATCACTTCCAAAATAGATCTTGTTATTAAGAGAGAGAGCTTCATATTTCTTCAACTCCAAATATTCCTTTGTCAGGAGAAGTTTGTTAGCTTCTGCCTGTTTCTTCAGATGATAATAATCTGCCTCTGCTTTAGTTTGTTGCTTAGCTTTGTGAATACTGTCTTCAATGAGTTCTATTTTCTGTAGAGATTCCTTCTCCATTATTTTCTGTTCATACTGTATTTTTGCAACTTGTGCCTCTTTTTGTGCTTCTATGACCGCTTTCCGCCGAGCAGTCTCAGCCTCTTTTTCTACAACCTGAAATTGTATAAACTAGTATTTTACTTAACTCCTGGGATGTAAAAAGTAAACTTTATCATAAATTTTCGTTAGCAGGTTAAAATACATTGAGGAACTATACCTTTTGGTGTTGTTCAGCTATGAGCAGCTTTGACTTTTCGCCTTCCATGAGTTCATAATTTTTTCGGATAGCTTCAGGTATCTTTGGTTTGGTGACACGAACAGCTTGTACCCTCAAACCAGGTGCCATTTCATGCAAATCTTTTTGCAAAGCCTATAAACACAGATAAGTAGGTATGCAAAGTTAGAATCAATAAAAATTAAAACAGATTTTATTCAAATAATTAAATATCCTAAAACTTACAGTTCTCAAATTCTCATCAATCTGGTCAAACAGATCAATATATACTTCATGTAAGGTGTGGGCGCTGCAAAACTGATTCAACTCATGATGCACCTTGTTGAATATTAATGTTTTGTCATATTCAGCTGTAAAGTTACGGACCATATCCAACACTAAAAAAGGAAATATTTATTTTTAACTTAGTCATTTCCCTAATAAATCTGAACCAATTTTTTTTATAAATTTATAAAACACATTAAGCAATATAGAACTGACAGGTAACCATGTAAAACACAATATGTTTATTTAAAAATAAAGACAGTTTTGATAAATCCTTACCGCTGATTGGTTCTAATTTATTTACAACTTCTATTCTTTCAAAGTAAATCATTACACCTCCACTTGTCCCACAGGGTACATTCTTCACTTCATCTGTCTGAAGTGTGGTCTGAAAACAATAAAATTAAATGACAAACAATATTTTAATAGTTTATAAACCAATTTCAATAACTATTGACAGAATATAACAGAACCTTAAATCACAGAACTATTTATAAAGATCTACACTTCTATACATCAACAGTTAGAGCCGAGGAATTATCAAAATAAATGCAATAGGATTTCTGCCTAAGTATGGACATATTCTAACACTGGTAAATCTTAATAAAGAAACTAATATGTTGTACTACTCAATGAAAATTTTATCAACTGAGAGGCTTTTTAAAATGTAGATATAACAAGTATTTAATATAATAGTAGATTATTATTAAGTAATATAATCAAAACTTTATGTTATTGTTTATTATTACCTGAATAGATTTGTATGATGTTAGAAGTGGCACCATCATATGAAACCCAGGTTGGCTGGTAACTGGGAGTAGTGCACCACCCTAAAATAAAATTTACAGTTCAATTTCCAATCCAAAATAATGCTTTTGATCAACTTTTTGTACTTGTTTTAGATTTTTAAAGCAGCTGATTCATTAGTATTATTAATTTATATATTGTATTATAAGATAGTACTATTATTAAGTAGAAATTTCTTCTGTCAGTAGATTTTAAAAATATAAATGGATAATATTCTGCACAGGACCATATAGATGGCAATAAATTTGTGAGAAGAACAAAAATTTGGGATAAATAGTTTTCACACATTATTTCTAAAAACAAAGCTTACCCGATAATAAACTCCTACATGTCCTTCTTCCACCTTATGCACTGAAAAGTGCACAGTTACTCCAATAGCTAATATTAAGAGTGCCAAGATCGACGTCTGATCCGCCATGCCCGGACTGGTAAACAAAACATAAAAATGTGTCACAATCAAATCAATACATAAAAACAAATCTTACAATAAAAAATAAATAATCACCTCCACAATTTTATTCCAAGCAGATATTCAATATTATAAAGGAAGGTTTATATAATACAGTGTTTACAATTCCCTTATTATTTAATTTTAACTCTCATTCGTTTCAGTACATGAACACTGGCATTTGATTTAATGAATCCGCTGCACATTTGTAAAATAACCCATTTTACACTGAAAATTGATGAAAGACTGACAGTTTTGACGTTTCTTCGAGATGATCAAAACTTCAAATGTATGGTATTGTAGGAAGGTAGATAATATTACGATAAATGGTATTTGCAATTCATTTTTTTTCCACCTGATTTTATGGCAACAAGAGTCGGTAGGTACAATTGATTGACCTCATCTTTGTGTTTCCTGTCGTTCAAAAATATTATTTTCATCATTCCATTTATCATCAGATGAAAATTCTTTCCATCCACCTTAATTTATTTGATGCTTGGTGTTAATAGTTAAAATATTTAGAAATATTGTCTGTCTGTCTGTCTGTTGTCTCGATTTAACTACGAAACGGCCGATTGGATTTAAATTAAAGTTGGCACACAGACAAATATTCTAGATTAACAAGTAGAATAGGTACATATTATCGCGGAGAACAGATTTGGGAATCCGGTTGAAACCGCAGGCAGCTAGTATTGTATATAATTCACCATGCCAAACACAAAGGCCCGCTCTCGTGTCAAAACATTTTTGAATCGTTCTCGGATGAAAAGAAAACGATAAATAAAATGGTTTTCTTTATTATTCTTTTTAAAATATTTAATAAATGTCTTTTATTATCTGTCTTTATAATTAATATAGTCTTAGAATATAATTAATTTTACAACACTAAACAGAAAAACACCTGTTCCTTGTTTTACATAAACAATAGATACAAGCATAGGTACCTACTTATTTGTATACTATCTATTTAATCCCAAATATATTTATTTATTTATTTAGAAATTATGGTTATTTACACAGAGTAACGGACGAGGAGTTCGTAGAATCATTTTCTGGTGCAATTATATAAGTTTTACGATCAGCATGAATAGCATCTAAAACATTGCTCATGGTTTTCTTTAATTCTTTGTATTCTTCAAGCGCCTTCACACACAATTCTCCTTCGGGTGAATTCCCTGGTTCAATAAAAAGCATTTCAAGGGAGCTCCTTAGATGTTTCTCTGCATTACGAAGTTCATCCTGTAAATAAATATTATGATACTCTTTAGTTACACATTACAATACAAAGGTGGCAATGAATTCAATAGTTGTTGTAAATGTTAGTCTATTAAGTTTTTTTTTTTCTTTTTCAATTGTTTTTAATATATGTAAACGAATCATATTACCATATAGGCTGAACCAGTTATTTCTCGAGAATCAAATGACTTTTTGGATAACTGCACCATGGCGGCATGTAACTCGTAAAGTGTTATTGCTGAAATCAATAATAGAGTGTTACAGTCAATCTAACTTGCATTACCTACAAATAGACTCGAACATAAATAAGCTGTAGCTACATTATATAGGTACCTACACTGTATAACCTACTTCTAGAATGTAAGTACAGTCGATATAAAAAGTTTCAGTGGTTTCTTTAACAAAAGTAATTAAGAAGAATCAAAGAACCTACCTTATATATATTAGGTATCATACCTTTTTCAAAATTGTATAGACACTTACTTTGTAGACAATTCAGAAATTATATATTTTTAAATAAATATGCAACACACTACCTTTTATTCTAGAGATTCCCGGACAGAGCGTTTCAAGAACCGGTAGTAATTCTTGACATAGTTCCATTTTACGCCTCATCAACTTCTTGATGGGATGCGGCTCTCTGTTGATCGTATCCCGTAATACACCCGCCAGCCGTTGCTTTGCATCTAATAATAAATAATGGTTGGGCGCTAATATCAGTGATATATTTCTTATGTATTCTTCCAATTCCCTTTTGTCTTTTTTATCTGAAATAAATTACTGTAAGGTTTAACAGACCTTGAAAAAAGTTACTTTCATTAATGTCAAAAGTAGTGACCATACTTATAACTTCGAATTTCTCGGAGCAGCATTTGATCTTATGTCCAATGTTAGACTGCGGGTATTCTTTCTTGCAGCTATGACATGTCCAAACATCATCAGTAGTCTTTGAGACGTATCCAGTCTTACATTCAGGACAAATGGCCGAGCTCATGTAGCTCCCCATCTCTGTGACGTCTTGGCACCGCTCACATGAGCATTTGAAATACTTGCCGATTAATAAATGCTGTTGACGCAAATCTGTACCCTGGAAGATTAAACCACTGTAATATTCTAAATGCCCTAAAAATAGCAAATTCTGTAGGTATTTTTTTAAATAGAATGTTCTCGTACCTTAAGAGGATCCGTATAATTATAATAAATTGGATCTCCTTTCTTAATATCAATGCTCGCATGGCAAACTAGAAGATTGTTATCGCTTATTGACATATGGGTATTGGCCACGCAATCATGGGCTAACAACGATGCCTTCAAATATACTCCTCGTAATATCTCAGAGCACCCGATGGCTGGTACTGGAGGTCCACGCACATCGAAACTGTTCACATCGATCGCGGCACACACTCTCTGAACCAAATCTTCGCCATCCTCATCGTCTAATATTCCAAGGGATTGGATGAACTGAAATGGAACATTGCACATTACTGCCGGGTCTTCGCACCTTGTATTAGGCGGCATGGCAATGATTTTCAGTAGGTACTTTTTTTACAACTTTTATAAAAATGTTTCTTGAACGTTTTTTACTTTTACGTTAATTTATGCCTAGAAATAACCTTAGTTTGTATGACCCCAGTTGAGATCCCTTAGCCCTCACCGAATTGTCTACGTAAGGGCGTATAAACCATTTGCGGCTAACACTCTCTAGTCTATAAAAATCTTTTCCTACTTACTAAATAAAGCTTGAGTTCACTGAGTTTAGCGACATAACCATAAGGCAAAATACACATGGTTTGTTAACTTTTCGAAGGTTTATCCAGTCCCTATTGCACTCTCACCGCTATATAGAAATGTATCTTTCAATTATCTATGAACGAGTAGGTATACCTTTGCAGTGCCTTCATGGAATTTCCAAATACCAGTGTTTCTTCTCTCCTCTAAATGAGTTTCAAGTTGCAAGAACTCGTTCCATGCTTCAGTTTTGCATTGCTTTTTCAGGATAGCTCGAAGTGCAAGTACTGAGCCCACATTCTGTACCATGCTCATAGGGTGTAGTCCTTTAGTAAGTTTTAGAGTCCTGAAGAACTCGCATTCTTCGCTGCTGTGCCATTCTGGAAGATGAGGATTAGGGAGGAGGGTATAAATAAATAAATGAAATAAAGGATATTTAGGCCATCTGTTTCCAAACTAAGCAGAGCTTGTTATATGGAAACCAGCTATGATATTCTGCAATCAAACTCGACCATGAATTCACGCAGTGACTATTCCCTGTCTCTGTCTCGCAACTCTGCAATTAGACGAGAGGTCTGCTCTATCCGCGTGTTCACCTGAGCGATCACTCGGCGAGTTTGGCTTGTGAATAGCACTGCAGATAACTGATGTAGGTACCTACTTAAAAAGTACACAATGTTTGTCTGTTAACTACATATTTAGGTATTACAGATATAAACACTCAGAAACTGAAAAATATGTTCATGCACACAAATATTTGTCCTGAATGGAAATCGAACCCACACCCATGGCGCGGTCAGGTTCTCTAACCACCAAATCAACAGGCCCGTAAAATACAGGTATCACACACTAGCTTTTGCCAGTGGCTTCGCTTGCGCAGAGTTTAAGATTTGGTATCTACACAGACATTCATTCACAGTCAGATAATTTCTTCTTTTATTTGTATTTATGTTTGTGCCACGCGGTTGTCTCATTGCGTCGCATCGCTCGCCCGCGCTTTTTATATTTCGTTTTCGCTTAGCGTTCCTACGGATTACTTTTCTTCTAGCTCAACTCCAACGGGTTCTAGCGTGATGTTAAATAACTTATAACCTTCCTCAAGAGTAGGGCTATAAAGTTCAAAAAGATTTCTTCAAATCCGACTGGTAGTTTCAGAGATTAGCGAATTCAGACATACAGACGGACAGACAGACGAGGCGGGGGACTTTGTTTCATAAAATGTAGTAATAAAGGCTTTAAATGCGATAAATGATCTATTTAACCATCAACCCCATGCTGTGCTTAAAATTTCCATATTAATCATTTTGCCTCGCCACTAGCCATGAATTCGATTTCCATTTTCGTCCTGGCGTTAGAGCCTGACCATTAATAAGTGCATATGAAGGCCTATGTGTACCTAATAACACTGCGGCTGTCTCATTTCCATAGTGTCTGCTAAGTATGAAAGCACATGGGCCTGTGTGAAGAAATGTCCCACAGTATTTATTTATCTTAACAATAATCATATTAGTGACATATAACTCAGCAGGTTAGGTACTGTTTACACCCACTAGTTCCTAAAGTTTTAATTTGAATTTAAAACTAAGATATGTTCAATACTGCCGCTTTACGTAGCTTGTTTTCGGCTCAACTTACTAATTAAGCGCTCTGAGCACCCTTCGCCTGGACAAATCGGCACAACGGCACAATTCTTGCACACTACAAACTTGCTGATCAACGGCAAGTAGCAGTTATAACACACGAGAGATGTGTCGCTATTCGGGCCGAGAATAAAAGGCTCGTCAGATAATATTTTCTCGCCAGCTTTCAAGTCCTTTGCGGCTGCTAAATATCTACAGAAAATAATATATATCGAATATAGCCGATAATAATTGTTGGCGCCATTTAAAACGTCTAAAAAACTTTATTCACTGCCATTAGACGATGGTAAAATTTAATCCTGGCACATCATATTTTTATTGTTTCTTTTTATTCATGTCATTTTTGGAGGGAAAATTATACATAAATTTATTATACATTGAAAAGCGAGCACGTAGTTTTATTTTTCACATTAAGAAAAATGCATATTGAAATAGATTTGCCATAAAGTCTGCGTCAGCATAAAAAGGCGTAAAAATAAATTAACTACAATTGCAAACTTTGATATTACATTATAGGTACCTTCTAAAACATGTCTGATTTTCGTACTCTCTTCGAATGGGTTTAAAATAGAACGCTTCAAACTAACAAAAAAAGAGTACGTATGTTGGCACCTATATCAAGGAAGAGAAATATCCTTTTACAAATTGACACTAAGAATAAAACTTAACGTTTAAAAATTAACTTTAATAAAGTAACAAATTTTGCTATAGATTGTACAATTTCGACCCACTTGGCATAGAGAAGTATTAGCATGCCAAAAAGGTAAAAGGTACATTTTCAGCACGAGATTAATGTTTATTTCGAACTGATATTTAATAGCTATGCACTTTCAGTTATTTATATAAATGAGAAAACGAACTAATAACTCTGAACTAGATTTGCCTAAATAGGCAAATCTAAAGTACCTATTTAGGTACTTACATTTCGCTTACATTATTTAACAATCTACGTGCATATATAAAAGTTCCTAAAACTTCTTATAAATTCAAAACGCACCTGCCAAATTTTTCTGATATTTTCACCTCATATTTCGCGGTCATTTTTCACAATTTTAACGCTATTGGCCAGCGATCGATTGCTCTGTACCCGTAACCACTGCACGCACGTGTTGCCCTAGTCGTGATACTGTAACTGGGAACTGCTCCACGCTATATATAGACTTCGGTAGTCTCTATTTATAACAAGATCATTGTATTCGTAAATTTCGATAATTAGTCTTTTTTACTTTGATTCTTATGCCAAGCAGAATGCCGAATACAAGATAGTGTAGCCTTGAAAATTCTGGTAAAAAGTTTAGTTTTATGTAACAGTTAGTTTTTTTTTTTTTTTTTTTTATGCTTCTTGGGCCGGCAAACAAGCAGACGGTCCACCTGATGGTAAGTGGTCACCGCCGCCTATGGACATTTGCAACACTAGGAGCATCGCCAATGCGTTGTCGACCCTGAGACGTGAAGTTGTTAAGTCTCATGTGCCTGTAATTTCACCGGCCCCCTTACCTTTCTAACCGAAACACAGTAATACAATAGCACTACTGCTTCACGGCGGAAATGGGTAAGATGGTAGTACTTCCCCGGACGAACTCTGCACTAAGAGCTCTACTACTCTGTTAGTTCTGCAGCGCGAATCCCAGGATGAAAAGAACGTATGTATAGGACATACAGTAGTCCTGAAGTAATTCTTTGCTTACCAAAATTCTCGAAAATCAGTTCATCAGTTAGAAAGCTTAGTAGGTAACAAACACACACACAAACATTAGCAATTATATTATTAGTACAATACAATAAGAAAATATAGTTATAAGGTAACGGGATCTAGTAAAATAAAATATATTTTTATAGAAATAAATGTATGCATTTATTATTTATATTTACAGTATTTTTACCTTACTCGAAAGGTACTCTTATGACTAGTAAATTATTATTTACATCAACAATATGTACATTTACATCAAAAAAACGTTTTATAAAAATTTTGTAAATGTCAAAGTAATATATTTACACAACAATCCGACAAAATGTGGATTGTTTGTATTAAGATGCATTTAATTTATAAGTCAAACATATCACGTATTTACAGTCTTCGGGTAATACAAATGTTCCACATAATAATTCGCAACCACCATTTACGCCATTACCCATTATCTAGTTATTTTTTCTGATTTAAATTAATTACATTAGGTAGCAAAGCCCTTAATATTTGTCTATTGTCACAAGAGCAAAGATTTATTATCCAGTCAGGTGCCATGACAGACTAGCCAGATTGTGCACTATAATTTATTTATCACTTATGAGAATTCATTTTAAATACCGCTTGTTGCATAGTCTTCAATCTCATCATGTGAATGGTTTTGTTGTTGCAAAAGACAGTAATTATGATCGATACATTGTCATCCTTGATTCTGAAAAAAAAACAAAAAAAATATTAAGAAGACCGTATGGGCTTGCTTGTTTGACCATAATCTGGTAAAAGAATGATCCAGGATATTATTATAATTATTAATTTGAATTAAAATTATACTACGCAGTAATACGCATTCAAACGAGTGTATCATACCTCTTCCATAAGGGTGAGCGGTATCGCTTGGTACGAAGCGCTGATAATGTCCTGCAGACAGCGCGCGAACTCGTCGATGACGTCGCCGACGGGGTCCGGCTCGGGGTCGATGACAGGGTCGGACGTGTCCCCCGCCCCCGCCGCCGAGCTCGCCCCGACCCCCGCCGCCGCCGCCACGAGACACTGGCACACCGCCTCTATGACCTCCGTCGTCATGAAGCTGCAAGGTTGTCTGGGAACGTAAACAGAATTTCGAGATGCCCATATTACTTCGTAAACAATGATTCATGAGTAGTTTTTATTTTAAATGTAAAGAACACTATATGGGAGGGCGATGATAGCTCAACGGTAGCGACGTCAAATATCATGGGGCAAGGGTTCGAAACGTACAATGAGCTTGAGCTTCACTGAATAGTGAAGAAAAACATCGTGAGGTGACTCAACACAAGCCTAAATTAAAAAAAGACAGTGGCACTCCGGGAGTGCCGACAGTAGTGAAAAACACAACTCTCGTGTAAACGGGGTAAGTAAATATGTAGATACTTATACATATACAGAGGAATTCAGTTGTTTTTTTCCATCTAAAAATTTTCCCAATGCGCCTAAATAATATTTCACTTCAATAAAAGATTTATAAATATAGGAATGGTCAGGGATGGTAACCCACTTGAACTCGTTGACGGGCGGCGGGCGGAACACGGCGCGCGGGTCGCGGGCGATGCGCGGGTCGCGCACGCGCGGCAGGCGCAGGCGCTGCAGCGTCTCCTCCACGTTGCGGCAGCCCACGCACTTGCACGTCGACGTGCACGCTATCTTAGCCTGAAATACACAATAACGCGACTGAGGGAGGAGATCGGTAAATCTGTGCCAGACAAGGACAGCACAGTTTCAAAAGGTGCATCGATCATTCACCTTTTTACACACTACAAGCGGTGTGGGCCGCAGCCGAAACTCATTGTATTTCACAGCATTGTGCCAGATTCAATAAGGTGCACTTTGTGACATTGATATTTTTTTAAGTCGTTCGGTTAATAGAATACCCAAATTCATAATAAATATGTTATAACAGGTTTTAACACAATATTCCGCGCTGTGATATCATACTTTGTAATGTCGTGTAAGATAATGGGACAGCAATGACGAATATACATATATGTACAGTTACAGATACCTAGAATTTGAATCAATATTTGCAATGAAGTGTTGAGAAATGAAAAAAATTGCAAATACAAATATGAAAGCAATGGCGGCCTGCGAGCCTTAACATTATTAAAAAAATATATCTTTTATAAATACCTCGTAACATTCACAGTAATTCTTGAGACATCCACTTCGTTTGCAATTACATCCTTTGTTATGCCGTCGAACTATTTCGGGGCCACCGCTTTTTGCTTTGCCTATTTTCGGCCTGGAGACCAACAAAGTTTATTATTTAAAATTGCAAATAATTAAATATATTTATTAATTGTTTTATTTAAATTTACAATATAGTTTATATGTATTATATATTTACTGCAATAAAGAATAAAAAAAAAACTTAAAACTCTACATACTTAACTACTTAAAATATATACAGGAATATTTTTTAAGCAATGCGCAAAAAAATTTTGGTGGTTCAGTATTAGTAACAGAACACATTTCCATTATTTGTTTAATTTTTTTTTGTATTTTTTTTTCGACTTTAAAATCAACAAACAATGGACACTATCTATTCATAATAATATCAAAAAGATCGCGCGCCGTGCGCCGCACGCGCGGTAGTGCCAGCTGTTGCCAAGGCTACGGCCGGGTGGGCGCCCGACCCGAGTGCCAGAGTAGCCATAATATCAATTTTAAAGTCTATATATTTCGTTAACGATAACTTTATTTTTTTGTACTAAAACTTATCAAAATAAAAATTAGGTGTTTAATAAAACTCATTTAAGTTTAATTTGTCAAAGTTTGCGCACTGAATAAAAAATATTCCTGTATAGTGTTTTATTGTAATATTTAAGAAAAGATTAAGAAAGAAAGAACAAAGATTAATTGTATTCTTACCTAAACGCATTAGGATTCCTATCCAAACAGGCCCTGATGGCTTTCTGTCGTAACTCCTCATTCTCCAAATTGTTGTGACAATTGTTGCAGTTGCATCGGTTGCAGAACTCTCCGTTCGCGAAGCAGTCGCAATACAACTTAAGGCATTGCGATTTCGTACAGTTGCACGCTTTTCTCGGCCTGAGATCCAATTCGATAGATACATATTCTGAAAGATAAATACATACACTTTACGTGCTATTTTCTTCACATTTGCTAAAAAGGTGAAACTGAAGATCATTTAAAAAGTACATTAACTTACAATAAAAACATCCTAATCCTACTAATATTATAAATTCGAAAGTTTGTGAGAATGGATGCATGGATGTTAGTTACTCTTTCACACAATAACTACCAAACGGAAAGGGACATACATAGATAGAGCATGCTCTAGATTAACAAATAGGACTTTTTTTCTCTATGGAATACAATCGCGGGGGACAGCTAGTCTATACTCTATACTAATATTATAAAGAGGAAAGATTTGTATGTGAGTATATTTGTTACTCTTTCACGCATAAACTACTAATCGTATATGGATGAAACTATGGATATGAAAGAGCATATCCTGGAATAACATATAAGGCTACTCTTTATCCCGGGAAAATGTGATATCCCTCAGGAACGAGGGTAAACCCGCGCGGGACAGCTAGTTAAAGAATAATTAACAGTGGCCTATGATCTAACATTTTACCTGTATCAGAGAGCGCTTGCGTCGCCGGCGGCGACATATTATATTGCCGCATCGTATCACCATCCACATCTAAGATACTGCTCAAGTCTTTAGGATCTTCCTAAAATACAAAATTACGGTTATTTCCTCATAAGATTAACAAAATCATTTACAGAGAAAAAACAAATTAAATATAAATAAAGTAATAAATATTTTTTAATTTCATGTAGGGTGGTAGTGTAACTGGTTAAGCCTACGAACAAGCTCGCACAGTACCCACAAAAATAGTGACATTATATGCAACGAAAATAATGTAGCGGTCACAGTAGGACTTAAGCACAGTAGAGCAGAAGGGCTTCCACGATATTCGATTAAGCTAACACGTTTAGACGTTTCCCGAATCTTAATACCACTAATACCAATAATTATTATCAACTACATACATACGAAATCAATAAAGAGCTTGCGCACTTGGAAGCGAAAGCGCGTCCGACAGAAAATCAACAGCTGTAGTCAACAACAATAATTTATCGAAATAATACAATAAACAAATAAATGGGTGAAACCGTAAGGAAACGTGTGTGTTGAGTATGTATTTGTAATAAAAAATTAAACGTACTAGAGAGTTCCCGGAGGTATCTTGTGACGACTGACTTTGTGTATTAACGTAGCTGGGTGGTATAACAATTAGAGAATGTTGAATAGAATTCGACTCATCATGCTCCAGGCTGTTTGAGTCCTCCTCATCTATTGGACTCTGAAAGTAAAATGATCAAGCATAAAGGTATAGAAAATAGATTGTACGGGCCAACGACCGTACATTTGCAGCGGTCAGCAATTACTTGCCTAGCGACGATTCATATCATTTTAAAGTTAGTTCACATTCAACATCCATACCGTGTACTCGCCTCCATCTTACATATCAGATATCCAACTGTGCTAAGCTATCAAGTCGCTTAGCAACTTCCTATAATACCAATCAAGTGGTGTATAAGGAAGAGCTCACCACATAAATGTACCAGCAAAGTACATTGAATGTTTGAAATAATAAAGCCTCTTAAGCTGGATACTATTTAATGTCTTTAACAGTAATTATTGCTAAGATGGGGGTGAGTACACGGTATGAATGTTGAATGTGAACTAACTTTAAAATGATATGAATTGTCGCTAGGCAAGTAATTGCTGACCGCTGCAAATGTACGGTCGTTGGCCCGTACATAGATCCTTTGAAATAATTTCTGAATAAATTTTATTTGTTCGGTTTCATGTAAATGATGTGATAAAATGCTTTGAAATCTATAATTTCTAAGCGGTATGAATCTGTTATCTAAATACATTTAGATGCAGCCTCATTTTTAACTAATATTATGTATCAATCGACAAGCTCAAAAAAAAATTGCCACAATAAATTACTGTTACAAAGTCACAGAAACTATTTAGTATTATTATGAAGAATCATTAAGGTTGTAATAAAGTAAGGAGTATTCAAATAATACCACACCTGTTGCCGCTCAAACTCCACTTCTACTTCTTGGTAATTAGTCAATTCTTCTGATCCTTCTAACAATGTATTGGCCACGAGCGCTCGTAAATGGTCCTTCGAGTCTATTTCTATCTCCCTCATGTCGATACCGTCGCGCCTTTCCAAATCATCTTGATCGATGTTAGCCATCAGTGAGTGGTTGTCGAGTAACTCAGAGACGTTGTCGATTGATGTCGATGTATCCGCCACTGGAGATAGAGGAGCGAGCAAGCTTTGGGACGAACGCGCCACTTGCTGCGAACAATGAACAAAATGTTCGATCAAAAAAATATTTCAAAAGACGATTTATAAGATTTTTTAAATCCTGAATAAGAAACAAATATTTATATTTCATTGCTGATTATTATCTATTGTAACCCATTATGAGATTTATTAAATTCAAACTGAAAAACTTTTGATGGAATTAAACTGTTCGAGAAATAAATAATTGTTTTTTTTTTACTCATTTTTTTTATATTGAAAAGCTCTGCGATGCGATAAGAAATAAGGATGCTAACGTTGACGAAGTCGCGGGACAACATCATTTTTTTAATATAAAATACAAAACATTTTTTATCATTTGGAAGAGTAAGACAACCACCGGATAGGGGCCGGCATTCGATAATCATAGAACTAAATAACATTAACAAAGAAATCTTACCATCGAATGTTGCGAAACTTTTGTGTTCAAGGGTGCTATCCTTACAAGCTTCTTTTGTGGCGCCACTAACAAATAAAAATAAACATTAAAATCACTATATTCAATAACTTTTTCCTACTGACAACTGACTTTTATAAATTTGAATTATAACATGTTCTATATTTTTAAAGTTTCAAATAGAGAAACAATTTTACAAATATAGTTTTCCATATTCCAAAATTATGTATTATATCATTTAAATTATCTTCAGGCCAGTCTATGACAATGTTAACTTTTTAATTATTTTTTTATTGAGAATCGGCGAAGGATAATATCATAACCTCTCTTGTCTTGCGGTATGTTCTTCGCAACATCGGCCACTTCACATTACCGAAAAATTAAAACCATTTCTCAGTACTTTGATACCGCGATCATTTATGTATAAACATAACCACCAATCATTTAACGAATTGTAGTACTAGTAATAAATAAGAATAATTCTCACTATGGCACTGATATAGATATGATGAAAGATCTGCATCCAAATTGTTTAACTGTCTCGGGTTTAATATGGAAGTCAGTTGCATGATAGCTTGCTGGTTCGGCGCGAGACCAGTGTAGTACTACAGTCATAGCACCATCAATGTAATACCAAATTGACTGCAACGACAATTCCGACAGCATTACAATCGCCTTGCTAATCTTTCATACATGCCTGTTTTATTTAAATTCTATATATAACAGCTGATATATTCCATTTTGTGGTACCGACTTACACTACGCCGTAAATTTTTATCAGTATGTATAATTAGGTTCTAACTTACATTTGGTTGATACATCGTTCCTTACTAACGGTGGTGGTTGGATCATTTTCTCTGCAGTCATCTGGATCACATTGCCTGAGTGATAATTATTTCATTTTTAGAATTGGAATCATCTCAATGCTAACTGGTACCTACTAAACTCAAACTTTCATTACATAGTTATTATAGGCAACTCACAATGTTACACCAATAAAATAGGGTTAGAAAGTATAAACAAACGATATTTTTTTTATTAGTAAGAACAATACAATAATAATCCTGATTCTCATATCCTTCAAGTTAAACTAAGATTTATGAACATCTCTTTGTTTTTGTAAATTTGAAAAGAGATTTTTAGTCTCTAGTTATTTTACGACTTTAATGCATTTCTCCATGGCAGAAGTGACTCTGACAAGACTATTCGAGACTTTTTATCTTATAACAGTATGAGATGCACATTCAATGTTTACATTTGGCGATTTACAGTCATAAGCATGAAAACTGTCAGTTCTACAGTACTGCTGATTTCATGATTAATTCATAAATTTCTCATGTTTCATCTGAAGACGGCTCAACAATTACAACAACTCTATTGCAGTAACTAGTAACAAATGCTGAATTAAGCGATAGGAACCAGATATTGTTTTCGAATTGTCCATGGTTACTTATGCTTGTGACTCAAAATTCAAAACCATTTATTCAGTTTAGGCCCTCGGAAGGCACTTATGAAAGTCAAATTTAAAGTTACTGAAGCTACTACCGGTTCGGAAGTCAGCCTTCAACTAAGAAGAACCGGCATGAAACTCAGCAAGGTTACATTATGTTTCAAACAGAATCTGTACTATTGTTATATTTACCCTTGGCATCGGTCAACACGAAGTTTTTAGGTAATGCTGAAGTCTGTTGCTTGACGACTGGCTTGGCCACTGAGGGAGTAGAGTTTGTTATCAACCTTATATACTGTATCTGGAAATAAAACAACAATTCATATTATTAATTAGTATTGTAGGGTTAAACCTTTATAAGTATACTAGCTTTCTTTTGCAGTTCCACCTGTGTTCTTGTTAGAGGTGAAAATCGCCTGTAGATAAATATACCTATGCCAAATCCCATCAATTCGTTGCTCTGTTGCAGCGTGACATATGGACAAAGCAACAAACCGACACACACAAATAAAATCTATTACATTAGTTAAAGATATATGATTATCCCATTTATTAATTTTACATTGACTATCTAATCTTTATGCCCCTTGCAACAAAAACATAGGACTTTCATATAAACTACCGACAGTCGGTAGACCCCTTTAATTCAGTACTATCGCAAAATTGTCAGTTAAAGCTCCTAACGTTAAACTACCTTCGTGCCAAATTTCAGCATCATGTTTTAGAAATTTCGAGTGTGGGCAATAAGCAAATAGGTTTTGCTTTTATATTTAATATTACAGCAAAAAAGATTGCACATTATTTTCCATTCTTCAATTAAAAATAAATTAATGAACATACTCCTTTTCCTGGAACATTGATCTGGTGCAGTTGAGAGCGTTGACCTTGCACCACTACGTTACCGTCCTTGTTGATCTGAATAATAAAATAGAAACAATTTTAAAAGTGTTTTATTTTTGCGTTCAGAAAAAAAAACGTTTCATAAAATTGGAAGGTTCTAAACTCAAATCTTAGATAGAACGTACTTGAGCTTTGAGTGAAGCAAGAAATCGTAAGAAAACTACAGCGCAGTAGGTTTTTAATAAGGGCGACCTTACATAATAGTGATAAAGTTCAAAATCATGAAATAACTTACTTGCGCTGCTTTGGGAGGTGCCGTCGTTTTGAGTATAACATTCTGATTGGGATTAGCCGAAATAACAACATTTTTTGTCGTAGTTCCTGTAAAAAATATATATTGTAATTTTTTATACTTTTATATACCAATCGTGTGTACGTTTATATTTTATATAATTACCTTGAAGTGTAGGTGATTGTATGGAAATTATTTGCTGTTTTTTAGAGAATTTAATTCCTTGTTTCGTCGGTGACGCCAATAACACCTAGAACACGAAAATGCACATTAACATTAACACTACTTGCATTTTTTCCTAACCTTTACCATCAAAGTCCGAAAATATCCTATTTTACTACTATCAGCAGAATATACCGCCGTTTTTAGTAGCCTTATAATTGTTTATATTTGATTTAAAGTACATACACATGTCACTATCAATGGCGTACAAAATGACAGTGATGGAAATAGTCTTACTCAATTTTCGAAATTACTTCACTACTCCAGGTTTCGATAAAATATTTCGAATGGCGAGCATGAAACCAAAAGAAATTAGTTTTTATGAAGGACAGGTTTACCTTATTCCCGGCAACCTTGATGGGCACAGTTTTCTGCTGCATCACGTATCGACTGGATCCCGACACGGCACCGGAGCCGCTCGACGGCAAAACCTTGCTGATCATCGCAGATTGATCTTTAAACAAACCCAACAATTCTTTTACTATGAAAACCATATCTCACCAAATTAGTGCAAATGTTGGTATGTTAACAGTAGAGTAAATTGTAATGAATACTTTACCTTGGACTACAACTTTTGCCATAATAGGTTTAGACGGTTGTGTTCCAGTGAGAGCTTTGGAAGTTGTCCCTATTAATTGGGCCTGAAATTAAAATAAATTTCATGTTTTTAATATTTACATGATAATAAGAGATGTACTCCAAAAAGCAATTTTTTATGATACTTATTCATATGTATAAAGTCCGGTGGCGGAGCAGAAAGCATTTCGTACATTAACCTGTTATTACCTTACTCTGTCACTCTCGCGTTTATTATACGAAAATTCTTTCTGTTCCGCGACCGGACTTTAGTTAGAATTACATGCAAAATAATGCAAGCATCACCTGCTCAGAACTACTACGCACATACTGCACTGAAGACATTGATGTATTAGCAGGCACTAACTTTATCTTCTGACCACTTCCTGATGGTACCATCACTAGTTGCTTTCCTATTTGAGCTGTAATATAACCAAAACATTTCAATATTAAAATATGTCACGTGCTCCGTTCTATAGGGTGAGTTTGCGAGAATTTAATAAGATTATACAAAAAGCAAATATATAGTATGCTCCATGTAGAAGCGATACACATATCAATTTCCTGTTAAGTTTCCTTGTTTGGGACTTGACAGAGAAAGAGATCCAGAGGAATTAGTTACTAGATATTTGTTTTATGTATTATCTTATAATGGATTTCCGCAAGGGCACGCCTGAGTTAATTTGAATTGAATAACCTGATTAGGCAATTAATTCTTTCTAATTATCATTTAATAACATGGTAATATTACTAACTTAAAACGGAAGTTCCTTTGATGCTACCTAGCACATTCTCCGCGAGAGATACCTTCTTGAAATTGGCAGTTCTGTTGGCGATTAACGAGACAGGTTTTGGTGCTATCGCGTAATGTTTACCCGGGAGAGACTTCGGGGCCGGCACGTGGACCAACTTGGGCGGTTTGGGAGCTATGGCCACTTGACGAGGGACCGAGGCCAATGGGGTTGCTTCAGGCTTCTTCGCTCGCATCGGTGGAATAGCCGCCTGTGAATGGTTTCAACAATAAATTGAAATTATGTTAGCATAAGTAAAGATATTCTACCCCAAGAGGTACATTTGAACACAAATCAGACTGTAAATTAGAATATCTTTACCAATTTTTTTTTTTGGTTTAGCTAATATTCATGGATTGGAATGAAAATACCTTGACAGAAATATATTTGGGCTGTTGGATGATGTCCTGTCTGGTACTTGCTAAGACAGTTTGTGGTTCCAACTGCAAGTCTATCATAGTTTCAGACTGAGATCTCATCACATCAAACTGCTGGAAAATACAATTTATTCATTATAAATAGTGTTCGAAAGTCGACCGTAATATTATTTTTATAAGGTTATTGGGTAATGTTATTGATGTTTTTATGTCAGAGTATATAACCTCTTGGATCACTGCATAATTTTTTTGAGCTTTGTTCAATTATGTCCGCTGCAAGTATGTACAAATACATCATTATGTGTTTGACAATTGCAGTATGAACGTAAACAATTTATTTTAAATAATTTAATATATTTTTAACACTGAATATATATAAATTTAAGCTTCCTGCACTTCTTCTCCATATAAACTTTAACTTTGCTATATCCCACATTACACCATGCATGCAGTATGCTTAAAAAGGGGTGCAACATTATCTCTTATTATATTAATAAATAGATAATGATATTCTTTGACAATAGACTATATAGAAGATTATCCGCGTTCCCATGGATGTCACATGTATTATACATAAAAACTTTCTCTTCAATCACTCTATCTATTAAAAAAAACCACATCAAAAACTGTTGCATAGTTTTAAAGATTTAAGCGTACATAGGGATATAGGGACAAAGAAAGCGATTTTGTTTTATACTATGTAGTGATAACATACACTTGCATCAACCATTGCACCAACATCCTGTGATTGATCATCTTGAATGGAGTACTCCTGAAGTGTGAACTGATCTCCCATGAAACCTGAAAGTTAAATGTATGTTAATAAATAAGTATCCACACAATTAAATAAAAATGTTTTTTTTTTAATGGGTCACTTGGCTATTTATTATTATTTATTTATTTATAACCATGTTTTTGGATTAAACAATGGAGTGCAGTATCAGTTATCTGGTTACATAGTACATACAAACTCAGCTTAGTTGAGGATCAGATGGCCTTGTGTAAAGAATGTAGGGACATTCCATGACTGACATGACATTATCCACGGGGATATTCATTATTATCATGTACACTGGTTGTATCATGTCACAATTTAATAGTTCAACTTCTAAGTTGATATTAAATTAAACTATAGGGTTTTGGTTGCAATGGGTTATAATATCAACAGTGGAGTAAAATAGTGGTTGACTGAAGAAACTCAGTAAACTTTTAAGGTATTGTACATTGAACCATAATAAAAAGCAATAGTTTTTAAATTGAATTAATTAGCTGCAATAAAAAAAGTTTAAGCTTCAAAATACTCAATATTAATAGCATTTCTTAATAAAATAAAATCCTACCTATAATTTCTTCATTTCCTGTCTCCATGAGCATTTGCTGCTCTTCAATACTCTCAAACTCCATTATGTCACCATCATGTTCAGCTTCGAGCGTGATGTTTGACTGGTTCATTACATCGCCTGGGTTTTCAAAGTCCATCTGTAATTAATGTTAAAGATTTTTATTGTACTGAAAACAATATTTTTGGTGGAGTACTCAATTTAGTCAGCAATTGACATTACACAGACCCAGGAACATTCTCCCAGCACAAAAAGTGTCCTATGTTACTTCTGATACCTCCAAGAATATGTGTACGAAGTTTTATGATGATTGGTTAAGTAGTTTTCACGTGATAGTGTTCCAAACAAACTTACATTCACATTTATAATATTAGTAGGGATAGTAGGGATGCATGTATGGAACAAGTCAATTAAAATAATGAAGGACCTGATGTTGAGGCTCATATAAGTAGCAGGCTTCAAGCAGTAACTGATGATGGATCTTCTAGAAAGAACCATTCTAGGTGGTGGCACCTCAACAAAAATGCTTTGTCAAAATGTGATTAGTTTTGTTCAACTTTTCTGTGAGTATGTGTTTTAAGTCACCGACAATGACAGAAGATAAATGGTAAACCAAACAATAAACACTTAATATGCACTAACAGAACTAAATATGTTTGTAAAATTATGTGTTACAATTAATTATCTTCAGTATGCAATTATCACTATAACTTTACTTGAATTGAACAATTGAACAATATTATCAAATATTAATTTCCAGGTTTACAAAAATATATACAAATAGAAACAATACATATGATAGGTTCTGTTAATAATGATTCATATTAAATATATTTATATTAAATATTTTGTGATCTGTGAAAGAAAACATTTAATGAAAAGAGACTATTTCATGTGTGAAAAAATTATACAAATTCTTACTTCTCCCATAGCACCGTCTAACTTCAAGGTATCTTCCAAATTGTGCTCCATCGTGTAATCAGTCACTTTAAAACTATACTGTTTAATTAAGTACTCTATAACATCTTCACAAACATTGAATAAAGGAAGAATTTAGAAAGATTTTTGAGTTCAAATGACGCCGCCATTTATAACATGTCAAATCCCCCCAATAAGCCCCCCAAAGTCGCACAAGTCGCCACGGTTGAAAACAAATCGACACATTAAAAAAAGTACGCTTTACTTTAAAATAACAGCCTCGGCGGGATAGAAATCACTCACATATAAAGTAATACAACTATATTACACTATGAGCTACCTTTGAGTTAGATAAATTGAATAATTTGCGTAAAATATAAAGAAAACTTCATAAAAATTCAATGGCGCTTCTTTCAATTTTTTGATGTCAAGTAGTACCAACGTCTAGAAACTAACTTGAAAGAATCGATTCTTCGGATATAATTCGATACTTCAATCTAATTAAAACTAAACGAAGCATTTATCAAAAACTTATTTCATATTCAGACATTCCAAAATATAGAACTTCAAAAATTACAATCGTAATTAGTAATGTCAAGTAACCTACTCAACCACATGTATATGAAATAAAGTAAATTTTTTAAATAACATTTTTATCATACATTTAAATATTCACAATAAAAATCATACATTTGTACTAAATATATAATCACCACCTGCCACAAACTATTGTGTGTAAATTCAAATCAATAATTAAAGACTTTACCCAAACTGATAATGTCCACTACGGCCTATCTAGTGCACTCGAGATGAGTCCGTTCTGTATGACGTACATTCTTGTTAAACTTTTAAGAGGGATCTTATATCAATTTCTGCAGGATATAAGAATTTATATTTAACTGTCGTAAATTTCTACGCTTTTAATATATTTATTTATTTTTTCGAAAAATATGCACCATTAGTATTTAATCGATTTCAAGTGTTGATTACTACCTACTTCGGAAACCCGGTCGACTCTATAACGTGCTCATGTGTACCAACTTACTAATAACTATTTGTGTGAATTTAAATCTATTAGTCGTACCAACCTATCATTGTATTTACCAACAAACACTAACTTTTCTATAAAAAAACGTAAATCGACTAAGTACTTATGCGGCTTTTTCATATTTTCTGGTTATTCTCTTTAAGACTTCATTAAAAAAGAGAGGTTTATTAAAAGTGCGTAAATTTGAATAATTTTGGCAGTTTAAATGCTAAAAATTAATAATAATTGTGACTTTCAAGCAGTCTCAAAAGCATTTTCACTTGATTTTACTGCGGATGTTGATCTATTGATGGTTTTGGCGTATTGTCAATATTACTTTATGTGATGAAATCATATAATTCTCCATCTAGTAAGATTTTTACAAATGCAAAGGCTGTATGGTCTACGACCGTTGCCTACAACTATTTAAATAAGAAAAATGAAGTCGTCAACTCTAACGTCAAATATGACAACATCAAACGTCAAACTCGCGAAATACATACAAAAAAGCATAAAAACCGAATAGAATAGAACTTGGTGCGGTCGATCAAATAATAAAGTCAAAATATTGCAATCATGCCATTAAATTTGCAGGGAGTTCGCCAATATTTAAGTGAGCTCAGAAATTCTGGGGGCTTGCACAAAGATCAGGCTGAAAAGTAAGTGTAAATTCACAGTTATAATAATTTTATGGTATAGTTATTGGTGTTTATTTTAATTTATAATTCGTCAACAGAGTAGCGAGAGAGGGTAGGTTAAAATGGTGACAGACTACAGTCATAACTTGAGAAACAAATTTTTGGGTTTATCTATTCTTAAGGGTAGTTAAGTGGTACAACAATGAGAATCAAAATGATTGAAGTAGTTGAGTTACTATCTCCAGTTTAGACTTCAGTATATTATATTCTCATTGTTATATTGAATCTTTAAAGGTATTTTTATACTGATCATTTACACAAGAATTTTCTCTGTAGGTATCGCAATGTTCTCATGGAAATACTTAAAAACACTGATGGAGAGTTGGCTGAATCATTAAAAGCGTTTGTGGAAGCAAGTATGTATTTTTAATCTTCTTAAAAACTATCATAGCTAATATGAACCAATTTATGTTTGGTTTTTAAACATGATAATAGATATCATAATTGTTTCTCCAATGTGTAGATTGTTCACATAACACTAAATTTAACCACCTTATAATTGATTACAGTTGTAAATGAGAATGTGAGCTTGGTTATATCAAGACAGCTCCTCACAGATGTCAGCACACATTTAGCACTTCTGCCAGACAATATTTCACAGGATGTGTCTCATTTTTCACTTGATGTCATCCAACCTAGGGTGATTTCTTTTGAAGAACAGGTTAGTTTCTCTTTTGATAAATTTAATGGTTTTATAATAGCTTTTGCTCAGAGGTTTTACTTTATAATTTGCATGCACATCAATATCATGATATTCTTTATAAAATTTAAGACAGAAAAATACTTACCAGAATGCTCATAAAACCATTCTACCATCAGCAAAAAAAGTACAATTTCTGGAATCATTTAATATCCTGTTTTTCATTAAATTTGTGAATTATATTGGAAGTCTACCAGCGACATTAATTGTTAGCTTAAAAAGCTTGTCACCATAATTTCATTCATCCTTATCTCCAGGTGGCCAGTATCAGACAACATTTAGCAGACATCTATGAGCGCAATCAAAACTGGAAGGAAGCTGCCAATGTCCTTGTAGGAATACCTCTGGAAACTGGGCAGAAGTAAGTACATGTAGGTTTCTGATCACATTCATTCCTATAGTATTTTCAAATAGCATGAGTTGGGTGACACATGGTGTGTTACAAGATTTCTCAATGGTTTATGTATATTTCGACATAATAAGGGATACTGTAATAGATCAAGGTCTCATGAAGTATGTAGTATCTGAGAGTAATCAAGTGCTATTTCAAAAGATATGGGTAAAATACTTATAACTGTCACAACTCATCCTATGTGAAATAGATTGTCTTTGTTATTTTTAGATATGATAATCCAGCAGATTATTAAATGTGAGCCCATTGACTTGGTGGTTAGATACACTGACTGTCATGCCTGTCCTTTCAGTTATTGGGTGTCCAAAGTCTTGCTTAGTTTGGTATCAGGTTACCATGTGTAAATGTCCCTGGATATTAATCAGTATACCTTTATACTGAGTTGGTTTTATATGTTGGGTGTTGTCAGGATCTAGGTAAAACATGCAAATACAATGTACTACCCTTAGAATGTATCCGCCACTACAATAACATCCAATTTAATATTTATTATTTCAGACAATACACAGTGGACTACAAACTTGAAACCTACTTGAAGATTGCTCGGCTGTACCTCGAGGTTGACGACCCCGTGCAGGCAGAGGCATTTGTCAACAGGGCTTCTCTATTGCAGGCAGAGACCACAAATGAACAACTACAAATTTACTACAAAGTTTGCTATGCCAGGGTTTTGGACTACAGGCGGTTTGTAACAATATTGTGCATTAAAAATATATTTATATACACCGTTGATAAAAGCGATAGGCATTAAATGAAACCACATATACTATACGTGCTTACGATTAATTTGAAATTAATAAAAAAAAGTTAATGTGAAAAATAAGAATAAAATTTTTTCAAAGAAATTAAATAGCTGAATAGTCAAAGTAAAACTTAAACTTCCTTTGCAAAAATGTCCTCTGACCTACGTATCGGAATGGCAACTTCGCATAGTGTAGCGCCTTGTTTGTATTGGGAACTTATAATGAAGAGCTGCATCGTCACGTGAATTTTGTCATTTTATGGTGAATTACTCTAGGTAGCTATGCCAATGTTCTTGGAAGCTGCTTGGGAAGATACATCGTGTTTTATCTAAGAAAAATCTTTAAAAATATCTTGTGGCTAAACTATTGCTTCTATTGCTCTGATTTTTGGTGTGTGGCCTGAAAATGATACAAAGTATATGTGGTTTCATTTAATGCCTATTTGTAATTCATAACAGTTTGATCTTTATTTTTAATTACTTGTGACTAGAAAATATATTATTATATTAATCCACTATAACTGTTATGATTCTCAGGAAGTTCATAGAAGCAGCACAAAGGTACAATGAGCTGTCATACCGAAACATCATTCACGAGGATGAGAGGATGACCTGCCTCAGAAATGCACTTATCTGCACAGTGCTTGCATCTGCAGGTAATTTATTATTTTATTTATCCTCATAGAACATCCAATCAGGATATTTCATATTTTATACAAGGCTGATTTGATTGTATTGCTATGGGCATTTATTAAACTCCTGATGTATTCTTCACACACGCCCATTTGATTTCTAGATTAAGTAGCAGTTTGTGCTATGTAAACCAGATAACTCATAAACTACATACATACTAATAAACAACTTTTATATCACTATGTGACCTAAATCACAATGTATACTTTCAGGTCAGCAAAGATCAAGAATGCTGGCAACTTTATTCAAGGACGAAAGGTGTCAACAGTTGCCAGCTTATTCTATTCTTGAAAAAATGTATCTAGACCGCATTATAAGGCGCTCAGAATTACACGAATTTGAAGCGCTTATGCAGACTCACCAAAAAGTGGTGAGTGTAATAAATCAAAATATTAAGTGAAGCATTTTATTATGCATATAAATTGGCGCAGGGGGTAATTCAGTATCTTCCGTGTTATCAATACACAAAATATAGTATAATTTGTCATTTGCCATATATATTCCAATCGCGTTAATCGTGCAGATTGCCATTCAAAAAATCTCATCATATTCAAAGTCAGTGTTCCGATCATCCAATTTATGATTGGACCACACTATTGTCCTCATCAATAAACTGAAAATATGAACGAAATCGGTTTAGATATCTTATTCATACATTCGTTACATATTGAATCCAATTTTTTTTTTCCTCAACACACTGTCGCAATTATAAATAGAATTTTACATATTCCTCGGAGAAACGACCATGTTTCTTCGGGCCTGAATTTCGAATACTTACCTCTTCCCCTCCTTAGGCCACGACATCAGACGGGTCAACAATCCTAGACCGCGCGGTATTCGAACACAACCTGCTGTCGGCCAGCAAGCTGTATAACAACATCACGTTCGAGGAGCTCGGCGCGCTGCTGGAGACGCCGCCAACAAAGGCTGAGCGCATCGCCAGCCACATGATCAGCGAGGCCAGGATGAACGGTTACATCGATCAGATCAGCTCTGTCGTGCATTTCGAGAGTACGTATTTGTTCTATAATTTAATAGTACTAGTAACTATATCCCCCACTCCCTCATAATTTGGTAATTAGACTTCTCTGTGGCTAGACCTGTTGTTTCTCTCGTCGAGACCAACTCATCATAGGTTTCATTTCGCTTTTTACGTTTGACTTTTAAACTTTAATTACATTTGGCTTATTTTTTTGGTTAACTGAGAAGTTATTAATTACTAGTTTTAATAAATCAAACATTATGAAATCCGTTTTATAATAATTTAATTTCCAGCCCGCGAGATTCTCCCGCAATGGGACAAGCAAATCCAAAGCCTTTGCTATCAAGTTAACAGTCTGATCGAAAAGATCGCCGATGCCGAGCCGGAGTGGATGGCCAAACTCATGGAGGAAGAAATGATTCAATAATTTTCTTGAAGCCAATAACTCAATATTATTCTTAAATATAATTTGTCTGGATAAATTATTATTTGTAGTTTTAATACCCGTACCATCATATACCCATTTCAAACCATGATAAATAACCTATACAACGAACGTACCCTAATGAAGGGCTTATCCTCTTTATCTAAAAGAAAAATGCCCAAGGGCAACTCTCGACTATCACACGAAGTTCCGTACCACCGTTAATTGTATTTATTGTTATAACGGTCATAGCAGTACTCGGTAAAAAATTTAACTGAGTACCTAATAATAAGACAGACGGGCGTAGCCTTATAGTGTCCCGTTGGGACCCGCTAAGTAAGGAACCCTTATAATTAGTTTTTCGTTCTATGCAAATAAGCTCCAAGACATTCTTGCTAATAACTTGTGATTTAGGTACAAAACTACGTTATTTATAAAAGGAAATAAAAGCAACAGAACTTAAACGAATATTAAAAAATACTTTATTAAACAATCTTAATGAAATCAAAAATAAAATATAAATTCAACAAATTAGCAAAACCTAAATACTCCTACTCATTCTATTGGGTACTGCACAATATGGCGGACGTTCACAATAAGTGGCGGGATACAGGATGTGTGTTGACGCAGACCGGAAAACAATACAAGGCAAGGTCTTCTAATAAAACAAGTAGCGCTGATTCCAACAGACTATTCATTTTTATTACCATTCAATCAATAGTACAATACACCATAGGTGTTTATTTACAAGACAATAACTGATATGGGTGGTATTAAGGATTCAATAATATCATAGCAACAATTATGAATGCTTTTAACGCCGCGTGCTTAATACATAATACGTAACGAGCGCTAATAATAACGTTACTAGGAAGTCAGCGCGTTCCGCCATGTTGAAAGTGAAATTGTATGGCTGACGTCGCTGCAGCAGCAGTCGATCGACAAATACTTGTAGGATTATATTTATTTAGACAATTTTATTGCTGCGTTTAACGCTCGAATACACTATACAGAGAATACTCGAAGATACTGCTTTAATAAATTGATTTTGTTATAATATACGCTTCCTTTCCTGTTATTATTTATAACAGTTATGTGGCATTATGTATTATCTACAAGACTAAAAGCCGGGTGCCATCGAGAGCTTAGGGCTCCAGCTCGAGGGCAAGGCCGACCTTGTGTCCGCCGGCGTTGAAGTTCTGCCCGTCGATGGCAGCAGACAGGGTGAGCACCACGCCTGGAACAAGTGATCAATCACATCAGACAAGTGCCCAATAAATCTTACGCCTCTCAACAATCTGACGGTAGGCTTCACGAGATAACATATAGATAACACAATCATATGTAAACGACAATAGAAAAAATAAAAATCATATGATGTGTGTGATGTGACATAATACCACATTCTTATGTCTAGCAAATAACAGAATAGTATAAAATTATAGGATAATAACCATATAGGCAATATGTCAAACTGAAAATTTAACTGTATACAGAATGAGATTATTAGATAGTGATAAGTAAAATTTATAGGACACAATAGAACTATGTATGTAATGAATATTTTATGATAAAATTAAAATCCTATCCAACCATAATCTCATAGTGAACGCCATATCAACTTCATTTTTATAGACAGAGATAGATTATTTGAATATTAAAGGTAGAGTGAAAGTTAATATATATTTGAAATAGTTAGTCAATAAGTTTTCTTCTATGAAATGGGCTCTTGTAATACATTTATGAAAGACAACAAACACTACATCCAATAACAGAAAGAGGACCATATCTGTCAAGGATGATCTCAATCATGCTTCAGTCGCAATTATCATTGTTTTATTAGACCAAGACACTAGTGGATCTGTTCTCTGCATCTCATCTCATGAGCTCTAATTCAGACACTATCATAGACCACCAACATTACACTAACAATAAATATGGGGGTGAAATAGCAACTGACCAGGGCGCAACTTCTGTTGGTATCCAAGACCGATGAGCGATTTGTTGTTGATCTTGGCGTGCAGCGACGCATCGGAGTCAAGGGCGAACTTGGCGCCGACTCCGAACAGCGTATCTGCGGAGCCCGCAGTCCACTTCATGCTGATGCCGCACTCGAGCTTGTCCGACACCTTCTGGTAGATGGACCCACCGAATTCCTTGCCATTGTTTCTGTGGAAGCAGGTGCAACTTAGCCAAAATGTCTAGAGGGTTATTTATCCTTATTATCCTTGTTAAGGTCAGCGGTATTATTATAATAGTTGTTTACACCTAAGAATAGTCGTGTTCACAAAATGAATGTATAATTATGTAGTCTGTTCCTAACTGAACTTTAAGAATTACTACATATTAGATAGGGAAGCATACATTTTAAAATACAAATAAACCCATTGCTTGTTTAAATATTGTGGAGTGAGTTAATTAGTCATAAGCTTTCATTGTTTTGTTTATTAAAGAACAATACCTTCATTGTGGCCCAAATAGCGTCGGTTAAAATAAGCCTGGACTGTTAAACCAATGTATTGGTATTTGCATACCTAGTTGGAATTAAATAGTGCTGATGTATCTATTATATATTCCTAGAAGCTAGAAGCCACACTATAAATACGTAAATAAAAAGCATTTAATTATTGTGTGATCAACAAATCAAATAATTAAAATATCAGGTGATTTTAATCATTCTAACTGTTACCGATTTAAAATAAGGAGTACAATCATTTCATGTTCTCCATCCTGTATTAGAAATGATTACCTAAAGCCCACAATTGGTAATACGCCCAAAAGTTGACGTCAATGTTTCACCACATACCATGGGACCTAAAATATCGTGGGATGAAATTGTGGGTTTCAGAACTGAGACCGCTTTTTACTATTTCGGGGTATAATAAGAATGATATTTTCATATTCAAATTTTACACGAAAATTTACTATATATTAATCTCAAAATTCATGTAGGCGTCACAATTTGTTCAGAGAACAAAAGCGTTTCCAACCTATTAAGGCCAAAGTCACGTCATATCACTGGATATAACTAGCATATAACCAGTTTACATTATATGTTTTAAGAGTTATCCACGCTAAACTTAACTGGCGCATATGTTATGCAATCACGTAAAATCAATAGGCATGCGTCACGCCGCAGTAATCAAGTGTCTAAACGTGAAGTCTAGATTAGTATGTATGCTAGTTTTCTTGCTATCTTTTAATTCAATGCACATTGCATTGTAGTACTCACTTTTGTTGACACACTTTTTATTGAAATGAATAATCATGAAAAATGGGCTTCGTTTTTATTACGTAAGGCACCACCATCAATTAAGACATCTCATGTTTGACACATTATTAAGGAACACTGAGCAAATCAGTTCATTTAATGAGATCATTATTTTTGAGATTTTAAGGCCTAGGATTAAGATACTAAGAATTGGGATCTAATTTTCTATTACCTAAAATACATTTCTATATCATTGAAAATACTTAGCTTGTTCTGGTTTAACACGACAAAAAGGGGGTAACTTCTGTAAATGGCGTATTAGATAATCACTTTAGTATTCGAATTCTATAATTTATTAAGATGAATTTTTGGTTTAAAATACTAGTTATTAGATAATAATGTATTGTTAATACTAAAAATGTAAAAAAAAATCGAGGATTTTTATATTTAAGTGGTTAAATGAATTGGTTTTGCATAGAACTTTGCAGAAATATTGACTTAAAAAACGACATGATTTACACTAATTTTGTGTTTTATTTATATGAACCCTATCTTTTGAGGCTGACAGACTGTAGGCTGCAAACATGGGGCTATCCATTGTGGCATGTGTCCATCCTTATCTTTTCGTACCTTCTGAGAAATAATCATTCAAAAGCAATGGAATAACAATCATAATATTGTATACTTACACATTGGTGTGTAGGTTGAAGTCATTAGTCTGGTAGCCAAGAGCAAAGTTGTTCTTGGCAAACTTGGTCTTCTGCGAGTCAAACTGTGTGTGTGCACCAGCGAGCCAGCCCTGATACTTGAGGACTGCAGCCACATCCACAATGGGTCCAGCAAGGTCCAGATCAACATTGCTGTTTATTGCTACTGTGTCATTGGCGAATGAGGTCTTCAGTTTACCAGTCTTGCTCCTAAAAAGAAGACAAGTTTATTCACCCACATGCAGAATTCTAAGTAACTTAGTATAACTAAGTATACCTTCCAGTAAAGATTTGAAAATAACTTTACTTTAACAGGAGGATAATTTTATTTAAAAAAATCTATTAAGCCTTATTCACTGTAGAAATCACAAGGTATCTTGTTATTCAATCAGTTCCACAAATGTCTTTCGTTACTTATTGAAAAAGATTATATTTTCCATAGTTGTCATAAATCTGGAACATAACTTCTTATTAAATATTAATGTAATTTTACCCTGTCTGTGGTGCAAAGGTTCCCTCGAGTGTGAGTTTAAGTCCAGCTGCGATTTTGTCCTGGATGGTGATATCAGTTGCCAGTGTGTTATCTGTGTTCCATTTCTCTGTGAATGTAAGACCATAGTCTTTCACTGCATATTTGGATGAGAGGCTACCAAACACCTGCAAAATAAAGAAGTATTAATTTTTGGACACTTATTTTAATCCAATTATTAAATAATTTTCTGAAGGAGACAAATTACTAGATGTTATTTATCTTGATTGATTGGTATGGCATATATTGTTATTTATTTCAGTGACTACCTTTCCGCTTTCTTGGTTGGAGGTGATTCCACTTGAGAACTCAACACCAGACTCGCTCTTGGTCTTGAGGTCTAGTTTGATCACCCCAAAGTGGTAGCCTTTGCTGAACACATCATTAGCTTTCTTGCTAAGATCAGCATAGTATGGGGGAGCCATTTCCTGTAGGATACATTATGGTGAACATTATGAATATTTACGTTATTATATTGCGATAACCCGACAGGGTCATTACCCTTTAAAATTTCTACGAAATCCAGTTTTCCTACCTACATAGATTAGAGCATTCATAAATGACCTTAGAATTGATTAAGCTAATACGGCGCGTCAGGTGAAGTCGCGAAATGAACATTCAGTGCCAGCTGTGTCAGGGTCGGAATCGACTTCGGTACTTATTTACAAGCGGCTTTCAGCGCACGTATTACATAACACATCATAAATGACTACGTCTATACATGAGACATGTTCCTGCATCTATATCGACCCTGAAATAATTCTACGTTAAAAACGTGCTTTGACCGTAAACTTGACCTTTACATACAGCCGAAACGGGATCGTAATGGTTTAAATCAGTAATCACATGCGTCGATCGGCCAGCCCCCACTGGCGTTACAGTTGAATAAATATAGTCTTACTGAAGAAACGCCTTTATGATTAGGTCATATCAAATTCGACGCAGATCGATAGTATTAAGTACAGATTTCAGATGAAGGAAATTAATATCAAGATAGAAATAGGGTCTATGACGTCGATACTTCCCCGTTACCGGCTCGATTCATCAATTGTAACCTCAATGAAATGAAATATAATAATTCTCGTGTGATGTCAGTACATAATTTAACGAATAAATATGAAAAATACTCACTGCGATTTAAATTGATTCACAAATTGAAACTACACAACTGCAAATTCCAGGCAAAATTGCCGAGAGCTAGACCTTACACACCACACCACAAGACAAATTTAATTTTTGCGCATTGGCGCAAGAGGGCGCTTTTGCCGGAACTAACGTTATTGACATTTATTTCTGAATATATATATTTTGATCCAACCGCAAATTTAAGTATAATAATAATAACGATATATAAAATTATAAATTTTACATATACTTTAATAGTTTAAATCAGTTAAAATTTGTATTTTTGTATAATTGAGTACATTTGACTCAACGTGATGTCATTGACGTAGACCAGGCGGAAATGCTCATGTCATAACAATAACTAAATAATTACTAAAAAACTTATGTTACAAGAATAAGTCTGTATAGTAAATTAATAAATTTTGATTATTTCCTTCGCATGCAACAAATGTATGAAAATTATTTATAGTATAATTTCAAAGGAACGTCTGGGTGTACATTTTAAAGTACCTAATTTCGTTTACATTCTACCATTTACTAGCACTAGCTCTGAGCTCTGAGTGCAACTTTCGAGACTGCATTATAATTTATATCTACCATCTTACTAACTGCTTGTAGGTATCCTACATTATTTTATTTATAAATACTTTCCATTAAACTTATTTACCTGACTTACGTTGAATATATCAAACAATAGCTCAGTGTAATTATCTTCATTGTTGTTAAAACCGCAGGGACATTTTATTACTTCACCATTTTCATCTTTGCAGACATATTTCTCACCCATCGTGCCATCCTAAAGGAATTTCAATTTAAAACGCTCATAGAATAATATAAGGGGGAAGTAGGATATTCTATCAAAACGTATTCTTATTTTTATCTAGAAGTACTTACTTGGTTAGCAACTTACGCCTAGATCCAAATTTTTTTTTGTAGCTTAAATCTTTGTACGGCTTTTTGGGCCATGCCACCGTAATTGGGGACGATGTGGATATTAATAATCACCCAGGACTCTCATCTTGGTCACAAATTCACAATAATGTGACTAATCATGGACAGCATGAATCGTCTAGCTAGATAAAGGTTCAGAATACTTACGGATCGAATGCATGGTACACTTTCCTTCGTGATTGCTGCGCTAACAAAAGGAAATTTAATGATTCGCCAAAAATCAACGACGCAATTATCATTTGCAAAATTAAATATGTATTCAAAAATTGACATAATTATGAAAAAATCATTAAATTATGTTATTGTATCGCAAAAATATTGACATGGAAAAATGCGTCTAGATTGTTTGAAATTTTGAATCGAATTAATCTAATAGGCTTTTATTAATAATTTCTTAAACTTCTCCTTATAGGTTCAAAAGCAAAACATTAAGCTTGAAAAATCACCTTCCTGTGAATGATTTGTAGATAGAAATTTACGTAGTCGACAAGGCAGACTTATAATTTCGTTTGAACTGATCATACCCTGAATGGACGATTATTACGCAGGTTGTTGGACATCACAGCATATCTACCTACCTTCTTCTTCCTACTTTCTCCCTATAAATAACTAATGACACCGCTAAATATTCAAGAGAAGTAGAGCTCTTAGTGCATAGTTCTTCCGGGGAAGTACCTACTACCGCCTTACTCATTTCCGCTGTAAAGCAGTAGAGTTAGTGCACTTGTAGCCTAGGTATTACTGTGTTTCGGTTAAGGCGGTAATGACCTCGAAAGGTAAGGCCGGTGAAATTACAGGGACATGAGGTTTAACAAATTCACGTCTCAGGGTCTTCAACGCATTAGCGATGCCCCTGGTGTTGCAAATGTCCATGCGGCGGTGACCATTTACTATAAGGAGTTAGTAAGGAGGCTGCTTGTTTGAAAAAAAAAACAGCCGTCTCATTTGTAATGTATTTCTGAATACAGTGCAACCTCAATATAACAAATCGGAGGGGAACAAGTAAATATTCGTTATATCAAGTAATTCGTTGAACTGAGGTTTGTTATGTTGAGGTTAGGATGGTCTAAAATTCGTTATAAAGTTATTTTTTTTTCTTATATTAATAGTCAAAATTAAATGCAGTAATAACCGTGACAGTAGGTACATATATTTGTGGGTACATACATTATGTAGGTAATTTAATGTTAATTTCAAAGATTCGCACAACAAAACTCACGAATTAAAGGTAAAGAATCAACAATGTGGTTATACATATGTAGTAGCTTAATCTCAATTTTAATCAATTTGATTAGAAAAAAACAACAATGATTGGTTTACGAACAAAAGCGTGTCGAAACGTCGCGACATGAATCTCATACTATTAGATTAATAGTCATACATTGGTGACACTACAACTTTATATAAAGGTTTTGGGTTGACAAAATTCGTTAATTAGAGGTATTTATACTTTTTCTTGATTGTTGAAAATTCGTTATAAAGAGGTTGTTCCCAAAAAATGTTCGCAATGTAAAGGTATATTTTATATTGACTCTTATGGACAATTCAAGGGGATTACGAAGAATTTGTTAAATCGAGGAAGTCGTTATATTGAGGTACGTTATATTAAGGTTGCACTGTATTACAATCATTTATCATCTTCATCATAAATAACGTTCGCATAATCAGCATGCGCCTTCTGTACCCTACCCATGCCATTCCATCCACCACACGAGCTAAGCCCAACACGTATTAGTTTCCTCAGGATCTTTGTGAAAATTTGTTACAAAGATAAGATACATTTTCCGGATATAACATTAACTCAGTTACTTTACAGTTTTTACATTGGCACTACTCCATCTTATTTATACCAAACCAATAGTGCGTAGGTTCATATGTAAGATGTATTAGAACAATCATTGAACCTACTTCTGGTTCCAGTTTTTATGTGACGTCAGATTTTTAGACGTCTGTTGTACGGATATACGTCTGCCTATCTACGAAAGTAGGTATATCAATCAAGAATATTCATCCATATCGTCCAAATGTCTCGAGATCTCGACCGGCCCAATTCTCGCATGGTCTGACTGAAGCTTATTATAGCCGCTAATGTTGTTCAGACGGCAAACATTTACGGACGCTTCAATCTTTATCCGATAACTGTAAGGAGCATTTGTTTTATGAGTGTCTGTTAGTTAATTTCTACAATGGGTGGAGACGTTTGTCACTACGAAATAAAAAGGAACGATAAATATGGGCGGTATTTGGTTGCGAATAAGGATTTAAATAGCGGTGAATTAATATTGACGGATATGCCCTATGCGGCTGGACCGAAACCAGGCAAGTACTGTATCCACATGATACACAGCACGATGACACTTCCGCGTCTCTTACGACATTTTACATAATGCTACATAGTTAGAAGGTTAGAGGTACGAGCTACTAAAATAGATCACGTTGTTGAGGGAATATTTTTACAATGTTCATGCACCGTGGAATAGACGATTCTAACACGAATAGTCCTGTCAACGTTATTACATAAACATTATTCACGGCGTTCATAATTTTTAGAAGCGGCTCGTTTCATATGTTTACCTATTTAATACTTAGTGGAACATTAATCTAATGCCGCGTGCTGCTTCATCACTTAAGATGATTCATGTTTTCCTTTCCCAACTTTAGTTCGGAATATTCTAAAAATATTCACATACTTTTCCTAAATGCTTAAATAATGTATTTTAAAGGGAAATTAAAAGTAGGCGACTCTGTCAAACTACTAAATACTTACTTACTTAAAAAGTGAGTGAAACTAATCAAATAGATACTTTTGTTTCTTTGAAAAAAAATTGTCCTCTTAGACTTAACCACAAATTACTGACTACAGCGGAAACCCCATTATTAAACTCTGTTTAGTGTTGTGTTTGATCACATGGTGAGTGATTATTTGGCCGATGATGGTAAGCACATCAACAGGTGCTTGGCTACAGGTTTTCGACTTGAGGGTGGTAGCCAGCCAGGCGGGTACTACAAAGTACCCTATGACCAACTAATGGTTTCCTCACGATGCCTTCCATCATCAATACACATAATAGAATTTGCAACCCCGATTCTTGTCACATTGGACAACACTACCAACTGAGCTAACATTACTTTACTATACAATTTCATAAATTTACGAATGTAAACTGAATTACCTACGTATGTAAGTCTCAAAAGAAAATTCTTGATTACAGACACCCCACCTCTGTGTCTCGGCTGCTACTGCCCAGTGGAGAACACCGTATGCTCCACTTGTGATTGGCCGATATGTAGCGAGGAATGCGAAGCGGCCCCTCATCATGCAGCTGAATGTATACTCTTCGCAAATGCAAAAGTCCGGTTTCAGCCCGTGGCTGATTGGACCGCCAGTGCTCCGCAACTTGACTGCATTACCCCACTGAGGTATTCCTAACACAGGATAGACAATCTTTATTATTGGTTTATATTCAAAAGGGTAACTGAGGAAACGTGTAGAGTATGAGTAAGGGTATAAAACTCTGAAAATTATGATTTAGAGGCTTAGTCCTCTAAAGCTCATCTTGTCTGCTAGAATCTCGTCACATGTCTCTAAAAGTACTTAGGTAATTCCTGCATAGGTATAGAGTAAGAATAATTTGTTTTTAAATATTACGGTAAGTAGCGATGGAGTAAATATTCTAACGATCAGTCTACTTACTTAAAATTTTCACAAATCACAATCAATTACTGACAGCCGAACATTCACATACTATCCCACTAGTAATTATTAAAAATATGAATGACAGGCCAGTTGGCTAGGTGGTTAGAGACCCAGACACCCACGCCATATGTCGTGGATTCGATTCCCACCTAGAACAAATATAGCATGCCTGTGTGTAAATAACTATCTAAGTTTATATTTAGAAATGAAAGAAAAGTAGTAGTTATTAGTAGATATATTAGTGATCTTGGTTTGTAGTAGTGTCGTAGTGTGTTTGGGATTAGATGTACGAGTGTAAAGAATGTCCCAAGATTAATTATTCAATATTAATGTTTGTGAGTCGATCACGTATAAATGAATAAACGGATTTAAATGAATCTTTGCACACTGATAGTAAGTACTCTTACCGATATTCTGGTAAAACGCGTTATCCCGGGTGAAAATGAGATCATTCCGGAACGCGGGTGAAACGCATGAAAGCTTACTTGGTAAGAAACATATATCATCCGTACAGACTTCTACTAGCTAAAGAAGCAGACCCAGAACGCTGGCAGCGGGAGCTTGAACCGATGGA
Organism: Habrosyne pyritoides; assembly: GCA_907165245.1. Classification (NCBI taxonomy): domain Eukaryota; kingdom Metazoa; phylum Arthropoda; class Insecta; order Lepidoptera; family Drepanidae; genus Habrosyne; species Habrosyne pyritoides. The sequence continues at coordinate 3,945,346 of OU015600.1, read as the reverse complement.
AACTCACACGGAGGCCCGTCGACTGAGGCCCACGTGGGCCGCCGACCAGGTCAACATCGCGGACTTCCTCGTCGACCACTGCAAACTTGGTAGCAGGTTCGATAAGGACTTGGTCCAGAGGGCTTGCGGTATTCTTGAGGTAGGAGATGATTGTAAGCCACTGATGAGCATAAGGTACTTATTTATCATCATCATAAACTAATATAACAATTTCAGGCAAATGAGACATCAAAACTTCACGCCTCAGGGTCTACAATGCAATGTGACCACTTACCATCAGGTGGGCCGTCTGTCTGTTTGTCGGCAAAATAGTTTTTTTTTTAACTATAGATATGTGTGCATCATATTTAGATCAATCGCTGGTTATATCATACTATGGTTATATCGTACTATCAATACAATAGATTTTTTTGTGTAAGGTATAAATAATTTTCAGTCTATTATTATATCTACTCATAAGTAGATCTATAGGATCTACTGAAAACATTTAAGACATAGTAGTCTCTGCGGCAGGTAAATTCTGTGGAGATTCCGTCTCGTGCTGGTTTTAGTATACGCGCGATATACCCGCGGCTGGCCATCGCTGCCCACAGCTGTGTTCCCAACATCGTCCACACAATTCATCAAACCGACTACCAGTAAGTTATCTAGCAAGACTGTCACCTGATGATGTTACAGCCTCTTCTGACGGCGAGCTGGATTTTTTTACTTTATGGCACCGGCAACTGCATTTGAGATATATTTGTACTGTTCGTCCGGGAAAGTACTACACCGGATATTGTATTTTTGTTTCGGTTAGGAAGGTAAGGGTTCCTGAAAAGTTACTAGCACAACGTACAACGGTGCGAGAAAGACCACTTACCACCATGGACCATCTGCCTGATTGTCAAATTCACATAAAAAACAATAAAGATTAGCTGGTCAAATGGGTAAAGACTAATTCGATCTCTGTTTTACTTTGAAATATCTTAAGGAACAATAACTTGCATTTTCTTCAGGGTGCAAGTTAGAGCAACAGTGCCTATAAAGAATGGCGAGAGCCTCAATCTCTGCTACACTCACACATTATCCCCGACCATCATTCGTCGGGAATTCCTATTGGAATCAAAATTCTTCAACTGCGAATGCCCTCGCTGCACCGACCCCACAGAGCTGGGCACACATCTCAGCACTCTCAAGTGTAAGAAGTGTGACAATGGTCTAATATTGTCCACCAATCCTTTAGGTGAGTGATTAGTCTCATAGCAGCATTTCAATCATCAGATAGTTTTTGGGGAACCGCAGAACACTCTTTGTTAAAGAACACTCATTGGATCAGCCGTAGAGCTAGATTCTAATGAAGGTAGTTTCAGAGAAAAAATATTGCGTAGTGAACTCGAGCGCTCAAATTATAATGCCTATACTTTTTGCCCACAGCATCCTTATTATGAAGTCTCCATTTAAAGTAAACGTACATTTCAGACAACGATTCTCCATGGAAGTGCACAGAAATTAACTGTGATTTCAAGACGTCTGGTTCCGCAGTACGAAGGATGTTGAGCGTAGTTCAAGCAGAGATCGATCAGCTGGACGCGTTGGAGCCTGGTGCATCAGCAATTCAGCAGAGAGAGGCTACGCTTAATAAGGTTCGCCCAAGACACGGTTCTCCTAACTCGTAGCTGGCGATAAATGAAAATGAATGTACCTATGCTATAATCTTTGGTGAAAGCTTTCCTTTCTCGTAATCCAACATCTTATAATTTTTTTAACATAATTATCGGAAATATAAAATTAATAATAGAAGAGAATGCGATGGTAAGCAGTGGGCAGTTTCTTCAGAGCACGCTAAATATAGGTCTGGATAGTATAGTTGCAAACTGCAAAGAATATTAAAATATAATATATTTAAAAATGTTATGTTGGTTTGTGTACGCTTCAAAAACTCAAAAAGTTCTGCACCGATCGAGCTGAAATTTTGTCATGATACATAATCCGCATCATGGATTGTTTTATCTATTTTTTGCATCAGTCACATATCCGCGACCGTCTTTGTTTTGTTTCTCATTTCTCAACCATTCAATCACAATGTGCCACAGCGAAGCTTGGGAGGGTACAGCTAGTATAATATATTAATATAAAACAGCTGATGATACCTAATTCTAATTCGTTCTTTAAGACCCCTATGAACTTTAAATATTACATTTTGTATGACATTTCCAGTATAAAGCAGTATTCCACCCCCGACACTCGCTACTCCTCTCGATGAAGCACGCTCTGGCACAACTGTACGGGCGCGTGGAAGGGTACGGCATCAACGATTTACCTGACTTCACGCTAGAACGAAAGGCAGAGTTCTGCCGTTTCGTTTTGAAGACATTGGATGTCATTACACCTGGAGAAAGCAGGATGAGAGGTTCATTTGTTTTTATGAATACTAAACTAGCTATAAGTAGTTATGATGGACCAACATTTTCAATCACGATATATGATAAAATGTTAGCATAGGATTCAAAAACAATCAACATTTGTGTGCATGAACATCTCTGTTCATAAATATCGAAGTATTTTTTTTTAAAGTTGTATGTGTAGTACATATATCAGTTATCTAGTTTCCATAGAACAAACTCTCCTTAGTTTGGGATGAGATGGCCGTGTGTAAAGGAAATGAAATGAAATATTTATTCAAATAGGCCTTCACAGGCACTTATGAATGGTCAGACTCTAACACCGGTTCGGAAGGTTGCTTTTACTGAGAAGAGCCGGCAAAAAACTCAGCAATTACTCTTTTCAAAATAAGATTTTGTACATAAAGATGTGTCCTGCTGGAGCGAGCGCTACATCCAAGCATTGTCGTCATTAAAATAATCATTTGTATTGTAGAAAGCCTTTTGTACTAAAACAGTCTTAATTCTTTCCTTAAATTTTTGTCTCAGGATATTTATTAACTAAAAATAAATGCTGAATGTGGGTGACTTTGCTGCACGTTTTTATAAAAAAGTATGATCTCCAATGAATCAGAAAATTTCCTTTCCCAGGTATGATGTTGTACGAACTACACGCACCACTTATGTATATGGCAAGAAACGAGTTCGCAGCTGGTCTCATCACTCGAGAGAAACTAAAGGATAGGTTACAAGAGCCCCTACAATGCTTAGCTGATGCAGCTAGAATATTACAACGAGAAGATCCACAAGGCCCTGAAGGTATCACAGGCCTGATTGCATATCGATCGATGGAGCAAATGAAAGCAAGCTTGGATGCATTGTGAAAGTTATTTAGACCATAGAGCACAATGAGAATAGTGTACTTTGACTTGTCTATGATGTCTGTGACAATGATAATTTTTTTCTCTTTAACGAAAGCAATTTGAGTTGGGTGGGAATAATTAACGGGTAAATTAAAATTAAATTTTAGTTCGCATGGATAGTTGCACTTTTATTGTTTGTTAGAGCTAACTTAAAATAATGGTTTTGTGGTCTAATGAAAACAAATTATAAAATAATCCAAAAAGTTACTTTATATAATGCATCCTGCATTTTATTATGATATAATTTATTATTATGTACAAAAACAAAAAAAAGACATTATTCATTTATGATCTCTCAAAATTCCTAAGCATTATGAAATTTCTTAAATGAAAATACAGTATTGTAATAGTTGTAGAAATAGTTTATTTCATTAAAATAAGTGTTTTTATAATTCAAATTAAATAACTAAAACTGACTTCTAAAATTTTATTTTCTTGGGTTTCTTTGTTCCTCCTTCAGTAATTATATTTTTTGACTGTTGTCCAATATCTTCTATATTTTCTGAGGTATCTAATGTCTGCAGCTTAATTGATGTTCCTTCTTTCTTATCATTTGCCTACAAAGTAAAAAAAAATATTTAAAAATTGTGGACCCCCTTTAGCAGATTTCAGCCATACTTAAACTAGCTGTCCCCTGCGGATTGACCTATATTCCCAAGAGAAGTTTTATTTCTCTGGATTAAAAGTGTCCAATGTTAATCCAGGTTATAAACTATCTATGAGCTAAGTGTTATTCAAATCCAAAATAGTATTTATGAGTAAAAGGGTCTAAATATCCGTTCATTTATCCATATCCTTTATAATATAAAAAGGTATAATAGAATTTAAAATAAATTAGTAGTGTACTTTCAAATTGTTTTTTTTTAACGAAATTTCGCTGTTTTATGTCATCTTTACAGCTAAATGATCAAACTGATTATGATGTTGGTAAAACTTTAGATTTTATTTGTTTCCTCTGGAACTCAGAGCACCAGTAAGCAGTATATAATAAAATTATTATAAATACTCACAGTAGGACAATCTTTCCTCATATGTGTAACATCTCCACAGAGCTTGCAGCTTCCACCATTGGGATATAGTCCTTTGGGGTTGTCTGGACACTGTCTTGCAATGTGACCCTGAAAAATTGCAGTGGTAAAATTATGTTTTTGATAGGTGGAAATCTCAGAAATGAGTTTCTAAAAACTAGCTGTCCCCTGCGATATTACCCGCATTCATGAGGATGTCACGTTTTCCCAGGATAAAAAGTAGCCTATATGTTATTCCAGAATATGCTATATCTATGTGCAAATTAAATGTGCATCTAAATCCACTTGGTACTTTGTGGGTGAAAGAGTAACATACTGCCATACATACAAACTTTCGCTTTTATAATATTAGTAGGATATTCTGTAACATTTTTATAAGCAGCAAAAATTTTTGTACTTACAGGTTCCTTACAAATAAAGCATGTTGCAAATCTAAACTCTTTGTCTCTCTGTACTTTACATTCAAATTGCCTGTGTTCCGTAGATCCACACTTGAAGCACACTCCTTCAGCTAAATCCGCCCCCGGTATCTTTGACTTCAAGTCAGGACAATCTGATAAGTTGTGTCCACCTTTTCTACAATTATAGCACACTTCTCTTCTAACCCTCGCCAAAGCTTTCTCAGCCCTCCTCCTTTCTAACTTCATAGTTCTCTGAACTTCACTTTTCGGTATACCTTTCTTAATCATACTATCCTTCAATTCCTGCAGACGTTCTGCATCTCTCTTCATGATTGGAAAGCCATCAAACCTTACCAACTCCACCTCTTTCCCATTTATTATAAATTGGAAACTATTATCATCTACAACCTTCCTTCTAACAGGTTGGCCATCCACAAACTTTTTGTCTCTTTTCTGTTTCATATTTTTCTGATTGTTCTGTTTGCCATCAAATGTGTTGTTATTTTTAGTTTGAAATGATTTCATATTATTGTCTTTTTGATCGAGTTTTCCATCATCTGGACTAGAAGTTTGTTTCCCTTTCTTGTTCTTCTTTTTCTTTCCATTTGGTATATTTTCTGCTATTTCTGTTGAGATATTGATTTCATTTTCTTGCATTTCAGACTCTAAATGAGAGTGAGACACCATTTTGTTGTTACTTTGTTTTATATTTGGCGCCTTTCCTGATAAATTTTGCTCATTACTTTGAGGAGTTTCTGATTCTGCTAATGACACTTTTTTATTCTTCTTTGCTTTTTTCTTCTGTGTTTTATTTATATTGATGTCTGCTGTAGCTTCACTAACTACCTCAAGCTGTTTAGTTTCTATTTCATTATTACTTTGTTTGTTTTTCTTCTTATTTTTCTTAGATTGTTCACCATTCGTAATTGAAATGTTCTGTTTTCTCGATGTATCATCCTCAGGAAAATCACACCAAGTAGCTTTGCGCTTCTGAACTTTATGTTCTTTAAGAAAATTCTCATAGTTTTCTATGCGTTGTTTTTCAGCCTGAAATAATAATACATAACAATATAAGTAATCACTAAATAATGGATGTAATTATATCTCGTGACGTTCAGCCCCAAAATGTATGCAATCAATTAATACATGTATGCTTGTTTTAAATTTTAGTTGCAATTTGTAGCTTTGCTACCATGTTGAGAGGAAATTTTAACTACAGATGATGAACCACACTCTGCTACCATGTTGAGAGGAAATTTTAATTGAGGATAATAAAAGATAATTTTCTCACCGTATGACAAGTATAATTGACTGTTCACATATTCTTCTATATTTAAAATTAAGACAATACAAAAATCAATACTAAACCTAACCCAAAAAATAGAGTAACTATTTCAATAGTTTTTGTAATACCTAACCAAGTATTTTTGTTGTGGTATGATGTGATAATGAATACTCTAGTAGATAACATATTTAAATAAGATCTTATTGATAATTATTTTATGCTATAATTTAGAGTTTTTAACCACCAAGTGTTTTGAGTCTTAAATATAAATGAGTACTACATGGATAGCAATGGTAAAAAATAGTGATGAACTGGTATCAAATCTACTGAATTTGGGAGATAAAATTTTAAATGAATATACATTTTTATTTAGAAATAACTACAGCACGAACCTCTTCCCTATTTTTCGCATCTTCGGACTCCTTTTTCGCTTGCAATAATTGTTCCTTCATGACTTCCCATGGCGTGCTATCTTCAGGCGATTTTTCATTCGATGATTTCGAACCTTTGGCCCGAGCGAATCGGGTCATTTTGATTCCGTTTTCACTTTTGGAGCTAATATTTCAATATATATTATAATGTTATAGCATGTGATACACAAGTTTTCGTCTAAACCTCACATCACACGAACGCAGTTGAAGTTTAAACGCACGTGTACAAATGTAAATTTTTTTTGTGACACATGTCAAATGTGTCAAATTTAAAAAAATATAGACTATCCACTATCCATCATACCTCCTGGAGTAAAATTCATGACCCAAATGAAAATAATAATAATAAAATATTTATTCATCTCCACAAATTACAAGTCTTGGTAGCATACAAAGTCTATGTAAATGTGATGTCGCCGCTTTGAGAGGTTGACTTTAATTTTATTATTATAAATTAGTAGTTACAGATAAACCTGATCAATTAATTAACATAAATTAGAATTCATTAATTTATAAATATACTAAGAAGAAGATTTTTATTTGATTAATGTGTGTGGGTGTGACAGAAAGACTTTGATATATGGCTATGGTCACGAAAAATATTAAAAACAAATAGCAATCTTCTATAATTTTAAAACCAATTTATTATTTCAGACAATCCAATATTTTGTCCAGCACTACAAGTAGAAAAATTTTTGGTCTACAAATGTTCCGCTGTGAACCACTAGATTTACGGCAGAAGCCACTTTCTCTAAAGGCACAGAGGAAGCTGTAGGTGCCATATCCCAAAAAAAAAAAAAAGGGTAAAATTTCTTGTGCCTATCCAAAATTATATATGGTTTCTTTCTTATGGGATAGATTTGGAGTATCAAAGTATTGCTTCAATTCGTCTGGCATTCGGTTAATTTGGGAAGCTAAATTTGCTGCATTGTTACGGGCTGGAATAGCTACTAACTTTTCGTATCGAGACCATAATGACTCTGATTCTAATTCAAAGATTTTTTTTGTTTCAGAAGTTAACTGTTAAATATGGTGCTAATAAATTTACTTTGTAAAAAAATATCGTTTTTGATACGATTTTCAATATTGAATATTTTTTATCGATATATCGCATAATAAATCGCAAAATAAATCGTCTAAAATTATCGACGTATTTAGTAAAAAAATATCGATACATCGATAAAAATATATTTTTCAAATGCCTATGTTGTTTATTTTTATAATTTTTTTTCTGACCTATACTGAAACTCAAGATCTAGATGATTGAAAGTGAGGTTATGTTATCAAACTTTCTTGCAAATAACTTGGATTGGTATTTTTTGTTCACAAGTTCTTTCAGATATATAGAAAAGAATATTAGGGTGAGTAGATAATTAACTAGAGAGCACTCTATGTGCTTTAAACGGCTATTGCTAGAATCAAATTACGTAAGGAATAATAAAAATAAGTAATATGGTGTTGTTGGTTATGTCTTACATTTCCTGCATAGATTATTTCAGTGTATAATTTATTTGTTCTGCGACGGTGGCATCGTGATTGATAAATAAGGTTGCACGAAGACTTCAATCAGCTTTAATTTTATTTAATGGAAATCAAGGCGATTATTATAAACTTATTTGAAAATCCGGTTTTAACATTTAATTTATATCCATACACTGTTATAACAAACACCAAAATCTAATTCTAAAATTAGTAATATTCAGTATACATAGTAATACACATACAAAGACCTTCCCCTTTTACAGTAGATTAGTATTATGAGATAATAATGTGGCATAATCATACAAATTTCATACTTACTAATGCCATTTTATTGAATGAATTTGGATATAATCATATCATGTAAAACAAATATAGTGATTTAAATTATATTACCTTGCCATGTTTAATTCTCACAATAAGCTTGGGCTTGTTGAAGGAAACCTTACCTGCGGTAGGGTCATTAGTGGTGAGCATGTGTTGCTGAAGCCTTTATGAAGTGGGGACACTTACCATATAATATGGTTTTCAATGATTGGATCTTAAAAATTACATACTCTCGGATGTTAGATGCCACCCTCTGATATTATGAATTCCAAGAGACTGAAATCTACTTTTTATTAATAATAGTTTTAATGAAATCATCAAATGAGATTGAAACGATATTTTTTTTTCTAAATTGATCAAGCACAGGAATTGGTTCTTAAATTAAAAAAAGCCAATTAAGTGTATTATTAATTTATTCGTAAATATATTGTAGTTGACATGTTGGTTTGCATATGTTGTAAGATGTTACTTGGCTACTCTGCTTAATTAAGAAAAAGATGACAAAGATAATTTAAAAGCTTAACATTTATTTTAACTAGACAATCTATGAATACAAACTACGCATACATATATTGAAATGTAGAGAGCTATTATTTCTAAGGTAGAAGTCCAAATACAGTAAAAAACAATAGTGTAGAGATCCAAACCAAATGCTAGTTTAATTTAAATTTCTGCTTAAAGAATCGTATAACCCTTTACTCTTATCTAAGAATAATTTTCTTAATTTAATGTTGGCACATAGCCTGGCGTAGCTACATAGAGAAGCACATAAATACTTTGATAATATAAACATAACAATTGATTATATTTGTACAGATCGAAAAGCCCATTTTGACAGGTAATAATGTGATAAAATGATCTTTATTGCTTTTGATATTAGGTTTATCTATTGATTGAAACGTTTAATATAATGATGATGCAATGAACCTTATCAGAACACTATGGTGTTGATTTTCCTGCTGTCGAAACAGGCAGAGAGATCTCTACAACTTTAGTTCAAGCCCAATCCTTTCCTAAACTAGATTCTCAATTAAAAAATATGAAATATTATATTAGTTAGGTAGGTATGTATCTTTCCTATATTATGAACCACACATCGATACACTTCGACCTGTGGGTCGTTCCGTGCATTGCATTGATGTCGATACTAAACACAGCTCAGCTTAAATGGTTGTGCCCTGTGATGTTCGACGGTTCCGAAAACATTTTACTTAAAGGAAATATATTTAATAACATTTTACGCTAGATACTTTAGGGGTACATCACATTTCTCACTATTGCAGTGGCATCCTGTTAATTCTCATTCTATCTTACTTCTTCGCCACTAAGGAGAATATTCAATATTTTTTAATAAATAGATTACTTTTGCCATTCTACTCGATTAAATAATAACACTACAAGGCTTCGTAAGGCTCAATCTACACCCAAGTGCCAAATTAAATTACTTTAAGTAAAATATTTCTGCATCAAAGCAATATCTGTGACAGAATGAAGGACGCTGAAGTGATTTTATATATACCGTTTTCAAATCGGGTACGAAATACAGAATCTATTTCCATCTAAATAATAGCTATAGCTGCTCCTTTAGCTGCATCGCCCCCCGATGTGAACTCTAACGGCAAACTATAATATTGCTCAACAGCTCTTTGTAATACAACATTCCTGGATAATCCTGAACCATTTCCAACAATCCTGTTTATATTTGCATTGCGTAATATGTCTTTAGGCATCATGAAATGTAAATTCTCTACTAAACTTTCGCACAGAGACCTAAATACAGGACCTAGTTGGATATTGGAAAGATCGATATTTTCCACTGCAGCTTTTGCAGTTGGTGAATGCCTCTCGCCCAGCAAAAGGGGACTTATTTTCATTGCTGATGTTGTTTGTGCCTCTAAACCTAGGGCTATCAATTTTTCCCACACTTTGGATTGTGGAATAGGAAAACCAAATTCAAGCATCCATTGCTGTAACATTTTAACGAAAGTAGCAAGTACATTGCCACCATTTAGAGATGCAGCTACAACCAAATAGGTGTTATTGAAATATGGCAAGTGCTCTACAGTACTACAACTGAAATCTGTTATCTTGCTAACAACAAAGGCAAGTTGGGCAGAGGTTGAAATATTTAACACTGCATCTTGTTTACTTTCAAGAGTAGCAATAATAGAACATTGCAGATCACCCAATGCTACACCCACGGGTGTCTCCTCGGGAATACCATTCCAAGAACTGCTCAGCTTTCCAGCAATTTGTCCGCTTTTTACGATTTTAGGTAAAAGATTTGATGGAAAATCAATGGAGTTCAAAATATCATAATTCCATTCATTGTTTTCTGTGTTAAAGTAACCCCAACTTGCAGCATTTTGGTCGGACATTACTGGTGTTTCCAAATTACAAAGCATGGTCACTATGAAATCTTGAATTGTAGCAGCATATTTGAAATTTTTGAGTTTTTCTGGCTTATGCTTGAGCATCCATAGAAGTGTAGCACAGCCATAGCCAGAATAACATTTCAGATGTGAATCTGGTTTAGGTAATGATTCTAAAAATTCCGGCTTACATCTTGTGTCCTGCCATGTGTACAATGCTGATAAACTTTGTCTGGTTGCTTCGAAACGCATCACAATACCATCTTTTTCAATTTTTTCCCAGGCTCTGTAATTATATGATTGACAATTTAACATCCACTTTATTTTTTTAATCTACTTAGGTACTTAAAATTCGATACAAAAACATATATAAAAATAATTGACATGCGTATTTACCTGTCTTTCCACAAGACAACACCGTGCATCTGTCCACACACTCCAATCTTGGTGACATGTCGTAAAACATCTCTAGGCAATCGGGAAACACAATAATGAACAGCTGAAACTATTTTTGGAACATCTTGCTTGTTTCCTTCAATTCCTTGGTCACTCGGTATATTAGCTGCTGTATCTTTATTCTGCTTAGCCACTATTTCTTTTGCACTAGGGTCGTAAACACAAACTTTTACTGACGTAGTGCCAATGTCCATACCCAAGATATATTGTTTTTCAGCCATATTGCACTTACGGAATAAAATACAAATCTAACTCGTGTTTTATTAATAATATATTTTATAGAGACATCCTGACTCTTGCAGTGCTTTGTTTCAATTGCTCGAGCCCAGTAGTTCGCGCTACAAAGATAAGTGGGTGGTGGGTGAGCGCGTCTGGTAGCAACACGTCCGCATCGGCCTCGAATTAGTTATTACGTAAAAGTTTGTTTGTATTTCTTATCTCATTGAGTGGCCGATGTGTTTATCACACCCTTCAGGCATTGACTGACTTACAACCAATAAATAACACTTGTTGATATTAGTTGTATGGTAATTGATAACAGGTGCAAGTTGTTTCTATTTGGGAATCTCTATGTAAATATTAACACTTCTGCCTTCTGCTTAGTATAGTTCTTTCTTGTGTACTGTAAATGTATTAAATAGGTTTACAACCTATTAAATACTGATTATTCAGTGAATGTATATTTTATGTACTACACTAGCCAGTGAAGCATGACACTTTCGCCTCATTATGTCTGGGCCAAAGAGGATAATAACCACTAAATCTGTCACTGTCACATCCAATCGCCAGCTAAACTAAAATAATTCGCAAAAACGTAACCTACCCGCCTGCTAGACACGACAGACTACCGGCCGACCCGACAAATCTATATACAGTTATGTTTATGAATCACGTCAGCTGACCTACTTTTTACCTACCTTAGATACATGCGGGATAGCTGGGGAGAGATATTGCCACTTTAGTAAGATTGTGCCAGCTATACACACAATGTTCACACAATCATAGTTAGGTATTTTCGCTTTTATAAGACGTCATATGTAGTTGCTTACATGCAGCTATAATCATTCATATTCTCACTACCTACTCAATTACGTTTACAAAAATAATTGAGATAATGGATGGATAAACCATTAGCTACCTATACATACCGATGGTTTATGTAATGTACATAATGACAATGTTTCTCTTATTTATTTCTAGAATCATGGGAAAACCTAAAAAATCTAAAACTGCAAACACAGAATTAAGTGACAATAGTAAACAAATTAACAGAAAGAAAACACGTTCGAATGATGAAGTGTCTGTGGAACCAAAACCAAACGATTTAGTTGAACCAATAAACAAAAAGGTTAAGAAAACACGTTCGAATGATGAAGTGTCTGTGGAACCAAAACCAAACGATTTAGTTGAACCAATAAACAAAAAGGTTAAGAAAACACGTTCGAATGATGAAGTTACTGTAGAACTAAAACCAAACGATTTAGTTGAACCAATAAACAAAAAGGTTAAGAAAACACGTTCGAATGATGAAGTGTCTGTGGAATCAAAACCAAACGATTTAGTTGAACCAACAATAAAAAAGGTTAAGAAAATAAAAACAGAATCGCTACAGAATACGAAGATTGTGTTTACCGAAGACAAGGATGGGCCAGATGAGAAAGCAGTATGCACAAAAATAATAAAAAAGCAGAAGGGAAAAATATCTCAAGATGAAGAATTTGCAGAGGTCAAGGATGAAGATATTGATGCGTTTTGTGATGAACTCGACGAAGAGGACAACGTGCATTTTGAAGATTGGGTTAAACAAATTGAACAAAATTTGCACCCTAATAAAAAGAAAAAATAAAATGTCGATTTTTCATTTATAATGCTGATTTCAAGTGGGTAGTTTTAAACATCATGTATCTCATTAATTTTACTATTACGACCTACTTAGCATACACATTCATTCATAACTAACTTCCGTGCCTCGGTTTCAGTCGCGTTCCTGAGAGATTAATGTATCCCGGCATTATACATAGCCTATGTCCAACTAGAAAATGGATGGGAAAAGAACTTCACTATTACACTCCGTTACTACATATGTATAAACAAACGTTTAAAATCCGCTCTCTCTTTTTAATATCAATATATGTATACATTCAATTACATAATGAAGAATTTCTAAATGCTATAACCGACTTACTATGTGCAAAGATCTTAAACTCTGCCTCTCTGGTTGTTTGTTAATTTTTCACAACAAACAAGCTGAACTGACCTGAATGAAATTCTGTAGTTAGGTATATATCCATACATTAGTTGGGAAATCAGCTAACTCCATATGAGCAATTTTTTCAGGAATAAATCTAAAGAACAATTGTAAGATATCTATGGAATTTATTGTGATTATATGGGAGTTATCGTTTTTGCAAATCACGCCGAATAACTGTTGCATAATATGAACCAAAAATGTATTTTTGACGAAAGGTGGAGATGGCTGTTTGTTATATAAGGTACCTATCGATATGTTATCATAGTTACATAGGGTAATGTAATGAACGAAACTTGTTAAAATAAAGTTAAGTCTTATATACATAATACGTAGGTATGTAGGTACTCAATTCTTATGTATCGTTTGCATTTTTTATACTACAACTCTATTGTTGTAATCGAAGTCTATAGTTCATATCTAATCTCTATTATGGAAAGTGGAATATTGCCTTAATCTGTAGAGTGGACCAACGATATAAAATAAATATGCTACGTCATTGAACTGTTATCATATTTTAAAATTGATAATAGATAATAATAAATAAACAAAGCAATTTATTTGTTTCGTTTAAAATATGATTGGGCTTTGTATGTTTATAACTTTTTTAAATTTTATATGATAGCACGAAGTCCGACATAAACGTGGCCCATTTTTACGCTTTCAAAATCTTTTTAAAACAATTAATACTTCTTAATTAAATTTAAACATAATATGTATATAGTAAATATAGTTTTGTAATTTCCTTTATTTTGATACTCTACTCGATAGGTTTGGTTAAATATTTAAATATTTTTTAAAGTGAAACTTTTATTTGATCGTCTCAAACTTTTGGGTCTGTGTGTTGCATGTCGCGTGACGGTCGGCCGCGGAGTAGGGATAAAGTGAAAGGCGCTCGCCAGAGCAGCCAAGGCCAATATTAGTTGGAAATTTAGTCTACTTTTATCATTTCCCATTATCATTCCAATTTTCCAAGTGTAAAATTAAGATTGATAAAGCGATTTTTATACCCTTAATGGAATATTATTCCAAAAATTTTTGGCTAAATGTCTATGATGTGAAAAATAGTTTCACATTTACCGTGGTTTCATAAAACCACACAATCTAATTTTTTATTTACGTCTATTTCGCGCCAATAATCCGCCATTTCGTTTATACTTTTAATCACCTATCTAAGGACACTTGGTTTTTATGGCGGATATAACGATAGCTTAACTGTAGAAATCCATCCAGCCGTAGTAGTGGAGGATAAGAGGTAATAAACAAATATACATACGCGCGAAAAACATTACTCTTCCTTGGCAGTCGGGTTATAAAAAGACTCTAAAAGCTTCAATAAATAGTTAAATGAATGGTGCTAATGATATTTTTTCATGGTTCAATAGCTATGATAAAGGTACAGTCACGAAATAAGTGATAATTCTAACAAGCAATTTTATTATATGTTAGTGTTTGATTAAACTTCACACATAGGTATTAATTTTATTTATTAATACTGTCTCACAGCTGGGCATAAGTCAATCATTAAGTTTTTCTGTGAAGACTCGAATCGAGCTCCAGATATAAATATTTAAGCTGTTGTCGTAGGTGGATTGATTGTACTTAAATTATGGATATAGGTTTAGATAGGTATCCGAATACAAAAAACTATTTATATTATAGACTAACTGACCCGACAGACGTTGTCCTATCATAACAATGAATATTGAATTCGAATCTTCCGATTGAATCGACTGTGAAATGTGCACTAAGTAATGATATATTAATTATTTTATCAATATTATTCCGACCCATGCCTCTGTTTTAAACAATATTGTCAAACGACTGACATTATTGTCAAACACCATAAGGTTACATTATAAGAGTTTATATTATCAAAAGCGGTAAGGTTACATAAGAAAAGCTAATATGGTCGTTAAGTTTTCTTAAATTTTCTAATTTCTAGCGCAACTTTCTTAATTTTTTCGTTCATATGAACCATCTCCTGACAATAACAGACACATCAAAAAAATAATTAGAGAAATCGGTCCAGCCGTTCACGCGTGATGCCGTGGCCAAGGGAAACAGGGATTCATTTTTATATATATAGATAACACAATTTGTTTCAACAGTCATACCTAGTGCCCAGTTTGAGCGATACAATACGGGGTATACAGTGTATATCATATCCTATTGTAGTACATACAACTATATAACTTAAACATAATATAGTTTTTAAATCTTACTATATCCTACTTTCAACTAATATTAAATATGCGAATGCGAAAAATAATAAATATTTGAGGATGGATAGATGGACGTTTGATAGGTACTATTTCACGCAAACACTGAACGGATTTTGATGAAACTTGGCACATCGATAGAGCATGCCCTTGAATATCATAATAAAAATAAATACCGGAAAAGTTTAACGTAAACATAACGCGGGTGAAACCGCGGGGATAGCTGGTAATATTAGAAATGCAATGCTTATGGTAAATGGAATGAAACTTGCACATAGATAGTTTATAATCTGGATTCATTTATAGGATACTATTTATTCCTTGGGTGTGTAATATCCCTCAGTAACGCGGGTGAAATCGCGCGGGTAACTAGTAAATACACAAAATTAATATGGGACGAACATGTGCTGATACTCTCGCACCGTTCCCTTCCATTCAGTTATGTTTATACCATTTAGGCCTGTGGGTACGAGGAGCGCAACGCATTTTCGTGATATTTCTACTCGCTTAGTCGACGTTTCTCATGACCAGAAGACTGGCGAATACCTCGAATAGAGGATAATCATTGCATGGCAATGCCACCAGCGTTATGGACATGCTTCCCACTAGTTACCTTCGACAGCGATTTGGATGAGGCCCTTTATTCAGCTAATACAAAACTTTGACGGCGAGCCCGCGGACGGTGGCCTCGTAGAGATTAACTCTCACGTAATTCTGGTTACGTTAGCGAAAGGGACAGGCCGCAACGAAACATCCTCGAAGTATTGACATTATCCTTACAAAATTGAAGCTACTTTTTTCATACTCCGCACACTCGACACGATGATGCTACGCTTGCGATAGATATCTGTGCTCATGGCATAGCAGGTTCCTTTTATTTGTGAGCAGCTGATATACCATTTATTATTGTCCGCGTAAGGGTGTAAGAGCCACTAGAGGCTGACCATCACTCGTTCCAAAATAAAAAATAATATATAGGTAGGTACCATTTAGTCGCGCTTCAATCAATGTCGCGAACTAAACAGTGGTCTGAAAATCGAGCTCCATACTCATAGTGACCTAAAGTATACATTGGTATAACTATATACGTATATGATGTAATTTTAAGTAAATAAAATTCAGAATAGTACATACGTAGACCCACGCGACATTCGTCAGACCGTTAGTTTTCGTCAGTGTCAGACTTTCGGACTTATTTTTAGCCAGTGTCGAATTATATATTATTAACTCCTTTTGATTTTTATATTCCGTGATACCAACCCAACCAAAATCGTACACTGACTCTTGTATCCGTCTTCAACTTCTTATAGCAAATGATGAAAGAGAACTTTCGACACTAATCATATTTATTGGTAAATCAACTATTTTTTATTATACAAATAATCTTCATTTTCACAGTTGGATATCTCAATTTTTTATGGAAACCATAGCTTATTTGTCAAATTTCGTATCTATTTGGTAAGTTTGTCGAACTTTTTGAGTAATTCATACTGGCAGCACTGTGCACAAGATTGACATATGACGTCTAATATCCATTGACGTCAAAGAAAAGAAAACATAGCGGTTTTATTTTTAATTCTGGTTAGCATGTAACTTTGAAACGTTTAATTCTAAATGAATATTAATTTACTTTAACAATCTAATCTGAACAAAACGAATTTTTGCTGAAGTTTTAATTGTTCAAGACTTTATCAACATGGGTAATGAGAAAAAAGGCAACGAAATGGACATTACTACAGCCGAGGGAAATCTGCTGGAACAACCAAAGGAGGAAACGCTTCCAACTAGGAATCCACTTATGAAAATGCGTACATATGTACTGGCACTGCGGCCTTGGTCGCTAAGCGCTAGCCTACTACCTACACTGCTCGGGGCTGCGCTGGCATACCGGCTTCCCGGTGACCACGGATTCAATTGGTGCACCTTATTACTTACTCTATGCACGGTGATACCTGTACACGGCGCAGGTAACGTCGTCAATACATATTTCGATTTCGTAAAAGGAATAGATAACCGTAAGTCAGATGACAGGACTCTTGTGGATCACATATTGAGTAAAGACGAAGTGGTTTCTCTCGGCGCTTTATTGTATTTAGCTGGATGTGCATGTTTTGTCCCTTTGGTTATTTTGTCACCAGCCCGAATGGAGCATTTGGCACTGGTTTACTTTGGAGGACTGTCATCATCGTTTTTGTATACAGGAGGTATTGGTTTGAAATATATAGCTCTAGGGGATATCCTGGTCTTGGTTATATTTGGGCCGGTCTCAGTTGTATTTGCATTTTTGGCTCAAACGGGAAGAGTTGATTGGCCCATAATTTATTATGCTATTCCGTTAGCACTCAATACTGAAGCAATTTTACACAGTAACAACACTAGAGATCTTGAGGCAGACAGTAAAGCTGAAATTGTCACTTTAGCTATACTGATAGGAAGAACAGCATCATATTTACTATATGCATTTTTATTGTTCACACCATATATAATGTTTGTTGTAGCATCAGTGAGGTGTTCATTATGGTTTTTACTACCAATGCTTACACTACCACGAGCTTTTGAGATTGAGAGGAGGTTCAGAAGCCCTGATACAATGCGGTATGTCCCAAGACAGACTGCCAGGTTGAACTTCTATTTTGGTATGTTGTATATGGTTTCATGTTTGTTTGCATACAGGCTACCATTCCTTCTTCGGTAGGAATAAGTATATTATTGTAGTTTATAAAAAGTGTCTTACTTGTGTACTTATTCAAGCTTATGAAGCAAATGTGACAAGGACTGCCTTTAGAACAATTGTTTAATAATGATGCATGCAGGAGACATTTCTTAATGCCTTCTGCCTTGGCTCTCATATTTCCTGTATGGGACTGACCAGTATTTAATAAGCAAACAATGATGTAAATGTTTTTCTTTACATCTTTGTCAAAATATTTTTAATATGATACAATATTCTTTATTTCTGATTTAGTTTGATTGAGGAGCTTTATTTCTCCCTAAAAAGATGTCACAAATATAAGGAAAAACACCTTTTTTAATGTAATCATGTGTTTTTATTTTTATAGACATATCATATTATATTTGAAGATAAAATCATATTGAATAATGTTTATTTATGAGTTTGCTGTTCAACTAAATTGAGATGCAGGTTACTGATGATAAACCTATCCCATACAAATGCAAATCATATACATGTTATGAATGTAAAATAAGTGTTGTGCAGTTAAAAGATTATATCTTAAGTTTGTGACCTAGAATATGTACATGCATCAAGACAGAAACAGCATGAATAACTACCTCCTATTTATGGGTACTATAGTGTGTAAAGAATGTATATTCATTTTATATGAAATGTAGCCTCACAGATAGTTCTGAAGTTTTTCATCATAATTATCTGGATCACATTTGTTATTTTTAAGACAATGAAATCTCATAATTATGAATTGACAATAATTTATTTGTTTAGTTAGTAATTAAGTTTTAGTCAAAATATATATTTATATTTATTAAAATGAAAGTGTATTCCTTCTTTATCTTATCTTTAAGTATCATGTAATAAGAGAAACAAAAATACACAATTATTTCATTTTTATTGACATTATCAACATAAGAGACCTCTAACATATAATCTTTATAATATAAAGATAAATTACAAGTCAAATTATTATACAAGTGAGACCATGTAATTTAAAAAGAAATGGATTTCATTTAGGAATGCCTGGTCTACAAATAAGATTGATTAACTTGGCAGTGACTGGAGAAAATTAATAAAAATAAATTGATATAGAAATTGTAATAAATATAATATGCTACTATTACAGTGTTATTATGCTAGTGATAAATTATATTATCATGAGTGCTATGTATTCCTATTTCTGAAGTGAGAATCCATTTCAAATGATAACTAATATAATCATACACAGGAACAAATCACATTGACATTACCGATAATACAAAATCATGTCATCTAACAGGGACTAAACATAATATCACTATATGCAAATAGTAATCAAATCCACATCAAATAAAAATAATTAATTTTCCTAATCATTTTTGCACAAAAATAAGAAGTCTTTAACATTCCATACAATACCTATATTTTATATATTTATTTATTATCTAATGTATATCATTAGTTAGACTAATGCAGGACTAAACAACTCTAAAATCTTAATTACTTGCTCACTATTCGTGGAGATTTTCTATAAAATGCATGATGATGTTCAGTTTAAATGACACACATAATAATACAATATGTGTCCGCATATTTCGCCAGCTTGTAAACTTTTAGGGTCACTCATAGTCTTATTACGTAGGGAAAATGTCATGTCTATTCAATTTTGTATTTAGGCCAGTGTGATGTCATTTAAAAAATGCTACATTTGCATTACAGTCAATATCAATCTATATCTTTCTTCATTTGTTTCATTAACAATTCATACGTATACATAACTTGAGATGATAGTAAAATGCAATAATTTAGCAAAGTGAATAAAGATATCACAAGCAAAGGTCATAAGTAACTCAGATGTGACGAAAATTTATATTAATAGGTATGTACCTGTACATATTTAGCTGCAAGTTAAATTCACCTATACAATTGAATAGGCTTTTTTTCATTAGATCTATGAAACATTTGGAACTCTTTTTTCAATTGCACGAAACATTCGCACTGAATAACATACTTGGAATAATCTCACATTCATGCATACGGACAATAGTCCATAAAAGGCGGAAATATCCAGCCGATTTGTAGTCTTTATATATGGATTATGTTATATACATCAGACTTTATTCTGTTGGGTTCGCACGATTATGGCGACGGCGATTTCTTATCACGAATCCAGTGGTTGATCTTCTCTTTTAGTTCTGTTGCTGAAATAAGATAAAGATTCGTGACATTAGTTTACATTACTTGGTATGGATCACACAAAATAATGAAATTGAGATGCGTTTCGCATGGAGCTCAAGCTACCTGGACGCAGCTGGTCCTCTGAAAGAGGTTGTCGGTTGAATGGGTCAGTTGCACTGTTCAGCAAGTGACGTAAGATCACCGACCGGTCCATCACCTGAAAATTATAAATATAAAATTGAGCGAATGGATATAACTTCTATCTTAGTTATATTACATTAATTAATGTTCGATAAAAACAAATGCAACAAAAAACAAATATTAAGTGTCAATAAGTAAAATAAATATCCTGGGACATTCTTTTACACGCGGCCTTCTGATCCCAAACTAAGCAGAGCTTGTACTATGGAAACCAGAAAACTGATATACTACATATATAGATATTTACACCCAGACACAGAACAAACAGACATGTTCATGCACACAAATGTTTGTCCTGGGAAGGAATCGAACCCGCGACCTTCGACTTGGCAGTCAGAGGCGCTAACCACCAAGCCAATTGGCCTGTCACTTGGCCAATAAGTGTATGAGCTTTATAAAAGGGGTTGTTCGTTTTAATAGAAATGACTACGGTTAAGTAATGTGTGCTCACTTTTCCAGAAGGTAATAGTACAGGGTCAGTCATAAGCGTGTCCATGAGGGGGTCCCTGAACTCCTCTGGAGCGTCAGCGAGTTCATCGCTCTTCTGTTGATTTGATACTGAAATACAACAGAGTTACGTATATTAATTTATAACAATGAAGAAATTTATATTCCACAACAGAATAAGATGAGGCGAACAAAACCTTATGGTGAGGACAAAACATCAAACTGTAACATCAAATTGGTTTCTATTTGCTCATTGAACCTAATAATAATTTATGAGATAACACTTCTTCGATCAAACAATATCGAATTAAAGTCTCTAGAACTGGAGGTCTTCGCCCAATTGGATTTTAAAATTGTAGGTCTTCACAAATATATAAAAATATTAATGCATGGATATTTACCAGAAATTTGATATGCGTTGTCAGCGAGCATTTTAAAGCGCTCGATTTCCGATGGCGTCTTGATGCAAGACTTCGCCAGCCGTACCGACGCTTCCTCGAATAACTCCTTGCGGAATGACCTCTGGAATCATTAGTTATTACATTTAATAAAGAGATAAGACTTTAATAAAGACTTACCCTTCTGTGGAAGACGGGTAAAAATGCGTCTGGTGTACATTATGGTTAATCTATCATAAACAAAGATAAAACTAACATTACTGGAAAAATGGGTCTGCACGTATATGGGTAAAAGCTTATCTATACTAATATTATCAAGAGAGAGTGTAGACTTTTTATGTTTGTTTGTATCCATAGGGTAATCTTCACTGCACCTATTTCAAAATATATTCCTTTCACAATTTTGAAAGAATTAAATTAATATACCTACTAGTTGTCCCCGCGTTTATCGATCGATATCATATATAGCCTATAACCATATATGAAAAATTCCGCGTCGAAAACGGTAGCAGTCCCATCGCGATATGTTCAGTAGTTTTGAGGTGATGGAGCGGTCAAAGGAACCCTATTTTACCCATATATGTATATATAGATGATAGATAAACATATGTATACTAAATCTTTATATTAATACTTTTTACCCCATTTTAAAAAAATTGCGCGCACGGATGAAGTTGACATTTGAAATTTGACACAGTTAAAGTTTATATGGAGAAGAAGTGCATAGAGTAACTTTTTTTATTAAATGCATTAGAAATACATTAAATTTATTAAAATAAACATTACACACACTACCATGCGTTTCACACGCAGACATATATTACGTTCATACAGATAATGTCAAACATTTAATGACGTATTTGTATACGCTCACAGCTGTCGTAATAGAACAAAATTCAAAAAGATTTCTATGCAATGATTATAGCGGTTATATTCTGACAAAAACCTAATTTAGTTCTATACCTAAGTATTACGGTCTAATATCGATCGCTAAGCGACTTCTAGTAATTCAGAATGATTCCAGATCGATCTATGGGATTGCGATCCTAGGTTACGTTAAATCCCTCGCGAGTGATACCACGGCACGCCATCATAATATAAGGGTAAGTTGTGGAAGTTCTTCCTTATATTAAGTAATCCTATGATGTGAAAATCAATGCGATTAGGATTGTATCTCGTAACCAATAAGGTTAGCATTACCTCGTCGGCTGCGAGCGCGGCGTGGAACTGCGGCGAGTCTAGATTCAGGTAGATGTCGACAAGCTGGCTCAAGAGCCGCCTCGGCTCCCACCCGTACTTCTCTGGCCGACGGACCTGAGTACAAAATGAGCTGATCAATTAATTGTCCAGAGACGAATTATAAATAAAAATCAAGTAATATGTATGTATTGTACAAACTAGGATCAGATTCTGCGAATCTGCGATGTGACTTTCGATATCAATGTTGAATTAAACATTTGGCGAAGTAATACATTTAACAGTCATCAGATCTAACAAAGACAATATCTTTCATTGATAACACGAGTTGATCAATAATGGTAAAAAAATGTCGCTATTGACATTTAGGTTGTTCTATGACTACATTTTTTTTTTATATGTCAACTGTTGCTATATATGATACTTCAATATGTGTACCTTGAGGTTCTTGCACTTGGGCCCGCACAGCTGTTGTAGGTTGAAGTTGAGCATGGAGGCGAGCCGCTCCACCAACTCGGCTCGCAGGAACGGTTCCTTGATCTCCACCGTCAGGTACTCTAGCATGTCTACTGTCTCCCTGCAAATAGATGGTATTATCATTAATAAAACAATGATAATAATATTATTGAATCATAATTTACGGGCCAATCGGCTCGGTGGTTAGAGGCCATGCCATCTGGGCAAAATAAAAATGGAATTACAATATTCTATCTAACTGAATGCGGTAGCTGACTCACGACATGATAGATAGTGGTTTGTGAAAAGTTACGCGATGTATAAATTATATTTTAGCAAAACCCGTCTGTCTTTAACCTGTGTGCTATACAACGTTTATAAAAGCGAAGGGCATTAAATGAAACCTCATATAATTTGTATCATTTTCAGGCCACACACCAAAAATCAGAGCAATATAAGCGACAGGTAATTTTTAAAGTTTTTTCTTAGATAAAACACGATGTATCTTTCCTAGCAGCTGACAAAGTACATAGGCATAGCTACCGAGAGTCATTCACCTTAAAATGACAAAATTCACGCGATGTTGCCGCTCTTCATCATAAGTTCCCAATACAAACAAGAAAGCAATATTAAAAGACAGTACAGATAACGGTTAATGTCTCGCTCTAATTTAATAAGCGAAACAGAAAAAGATATAGGTCAGTGTGCTGCTATTACGCGGGCGGCTCTACTAAGTTAAGGTAGCGGTCACATATTCTCTTTTTTAGTGCGAAAACGATATCTGCACGTCACGCAACTTGTCACAGGATACTGTCGCTTTTCGCGCTATAATTGTTAAGTTATTCATTGTTATTGTGATACCTGGACACCAAACTTAGTGATAATTAGTGCTTTTTTTTGTGACAGGACACGGAAGTTATTTAGTGGTATAGTTATTAGTTTTGTATCGGGATACATTTAATGCTAACGGTGGACATTTCGAACATTTAAAGACTTAGTGTTTGGTGCTGTGTTTGATTGTGTGCAGTACATACTAACAATTAATAATTATTGCTTATTATGATCATAACTTCCAGCATTACGTATACTATTTACATAAGTGTCTACCTACCTACATCAAACGCACCACCCGCTTTGTTGCGAGCGGCACCGAGATGACGCGCTACGCTATGCGATGTTGCCATTCCGATACGCAGGTCAAAGGACATTTTTGCAGAGGTGTTTAAGTTTTACTTTGACTATTAAGCTATTTAATTTGTTTGAAAAAAGTTTTTTCGTATTTTTCACGTAAACTTTTTTTTATTGGATTCAAATTAATCGTAAGCACGTATAGTATATGTGGTTTCATTTAATGCCTCTCGGTTTTATCAACGTTGTATACACCAACTTTCATATTACATATTCAATTATTTACGCAATGTTCCCAATATCTAGCAATTTTTTAAAATGGGGACGCCTCTCGATACCTAATACCTTCGCGGACATCTATCTATGAGCAAAATATAGTTACTTTGACGCACCATCATCTCAAAACTACTGATCATATGACTACGGGTCTGCTACCATTCGACGCGGAATTTTTCGTAGATGGATATAGGATATAATATATGATATCGATAAATGCGGGTGAAACCGCGGGAGTTAGTATTGTATATAGAAGAGTGTGGGGGCAGTATTTAAAGCTGCGGATTCGATACCTCGCGAGTGTGAGATAGGAGCGGCACTGTCGCTCGTCTTGCGCCAGCGCGCGCGCCTCGCTGCCGGCCGCGGCCGCGCCCGCCGCACCCGCCGCGCCCGCCGCACCCGCCGTGCCCGCCGCGCCCGCCGTGCCCGCCGCACCCGCGCCGCTTGAACTAGCGGTGATCGTACCCTCTTGTGCCTCGTGGATACGTTTTAAATACTAAATAGACACATAATATATAATTAAACTTTGGTAAATTAAAACTAGTATTGTTGCTTTGCATAAAATCATAGTTAATGGTGGTAGGCACTAGGCACACAAAAGCTTGGGAAGGGCTGGTATTGGAGGGTAAAAAAAAACGCAGGGCTTAGCGGTACTTCTTGAGGTAGTGGAGCCCTTTGTGCTGAGTTCGTCCGGGGAAGTATCCGGCGTGAAACAGTAGTGCACTTGCATTACTGTGTTTCGGCTAGAAAGGTAAGGGGGGCAGTGAAATTACAGGCACATGGTTTTTTAAGATTCCTGTACGTAGAATCGTCGATTCGTTCCTCCTTATAATCTTAGAAGGATTGAGAACTTTGAACTAAATTACACTCACCGTGAGACATTCGTCGAGCAGGAATGTGGTGTCATTCATGAGCATGTTAATGAATTTGACGAACTGGCGGCCCGAGCGAGACTCCTTCACTATCGCCTGCAATGTGTGATTTAAATTTGTTAAATTAAAAATCTATGGTAGTTTTTCATCATCGATCATCATGACCGCAGATGTTAAGTAGCCAGACTAAATATTGAATAAGCCTAGATTCACATTAGCAGAAATAAACAGAAGTATTACATATCTTGACAAATATTATAAAGAGATAAAGCTTGGAAATTTGCTATTTCTTGGATTTGGAATTTCTATATACTAAAGTTACCATAGTTCAATAGTTAGTTTGTAAGTTAAGATGTGGGATCTCTGGAATGCTGGTAATGGTTATATCTCTCGAGTTAATCTCTGACAGAATCCTACACTATATCTGTGTGACATAGGCTATGTTATTATCCTAAGATACATTTAATACCTCGAGAACACTCAGCTACCTGAACTCAATATCATAGAAATCTCTAATATTGGCTGGTTAATATAGTGGTTAAGTTGATTCCTGCATAGGCTAAATATTTGAGTCCATATGCTATATATTTATGTTTCATTCTGGTGTCTTGTTGTAACTATATTTATGAGATGTATTTTAAAAATAAGCTATCTTGTTAGGCATAGCTTAGGCTCTCTTGTATGTAACAATAATCTACCACGCTGGCACCACATTATGCATTAAACACTGCATAATACATACTATCAATTTTATATTATTTTATGTCTAATGTTACCTTTTACTAAAAATTCACTCACCTGTTTATGAATTGGCCGTTCCCACATCCCTTTCAAAATTATACTAATGTGGAATCTTATGGTAAATTTATCGTAGAACTCGGTACTTTGCCCGGTTGTTTCAATATCTGTGTAAAACTTCATCAGGGAGCTCGGCAGGGCTGTTTGCGACATCGGATGGTCCATAAACTTCTCATAAATGTTCTTGAGTTTGAGCGGGGCAGACAGATTGATAACGAACAGTACTTCGACTATCTTCGCGACGAGATACGGATTTTTTATCAGATGAGAATTGCATATGGCGCTCAGTAGCCATGTTATAATCGGGTCTTCAATGTAGTCTCCCACTACAGCTGGCACGTATCTGTAAAATATGAAACAGAAATTAAATATATATATATATTTTTAAATAGGCTTTTGCAGGCACTTACGAATGGACAGACTCTAATGCCGGTTCGGACAGATAAATGATGCATATATGGTTAAAATAAAGGGTGTGCATTTGTCACGCGGTAGAAGTAAACCTTAGAAAACTTTGTCTACCTCTTTGTATATGTTTGCAACTTTTAAGTGTCACCCTTTTGTTTTATCGAGTTTCAAATCAAACGTGTGTCACTACGTTCAACACTAGAGGCCCGTTAAGCACGAACGTCTATCGAAAGCGTACCAGTATCGAGTGCGCTAAAAATATGGTTTCTATGAAATGTCGAACCTCCCGCTACGACACTGTATGCACTGTATTAAATTTTCCACAATTTTCGTTCGCGATAGATGTTCGTGCTAAGGCCACTGGTCTACTTTTATATATAGATTACGTATGCATTCAAATAGTAATAAAAGTGTACTGACTGCACAGCGAAGAGCATGAACTCGGCGACGTCCTCGACGTACCACTCGGGCGTGGCGCGGAAGGCGTCGGCGGCGACGCTGGCGACGCAGGCGGCGGTTTCGCAGGTCGGGGAGCTGCCCCCGGCGCGGCAGGCGGCCTCCAGCTGGTCGGTGAGCAAGGCACACACGGACGCGTAGAACTGCATGCTGCGTCGCATCAGCTCCACGTCCAGCAGTGCCGTCTCCGCGCACTGCTTCGACCTGGGGGTGGGGGGGAGATGAGCTTTATAATATAGACCAAGGTAGCATCGTAATCTTAGCGACGTATTGCTTAACATACCTAAATTTTAACAGCTGTACTCAATGACGTATTATAATAAGGACACGTCATTCACGGCTCTCAAAAACAAAGTAAATACTAGATAGCTAGTTATACGCGCGAAGAGTGGGAAATAAAATATACTATGTGCCTGTTGTTAGAGAGAGATGAATATACATCGTTAGCTACGTTTGAGTGCTGTATGAGCCACGCGTGCCGTCAACCGTGGTTGGTGCGCGGCTAAATCGAATTAGGTCAATTACTTAATTTTGTGTTGCCATTTCTGAGCGCGGATAACGCATGTATAATTTATATATCATTGGCCGTACACTAAAATGATTCCATTGTTTTACTTGTTGTAAATTTAGATCTATCTACTTATGTTATCTGTTATGTTATCTACTCACCGTACACGCCTGGACGGGAGTTGTCAAATTCTTACACTATTACGCGGATAACTCTGTAATCGCCGAGTCTAAAATCAGGATAAGTAAATGAACTACGCTCAAGGAAAGATTGCTTAAGGAGGATATAAATTATAGAGCTCCTTGCATAGACCTTCCGAGGAAACTACATACACCATACTCATTTCTAACATGGAGCAGTGATGCTTGTATGTAAGCTTAGAAAGAAAATGCAGATGATATCACAGACACATGGGACAACACCTACATTAACAGAGGACAACGCGTTACAAATTGTCTCTGGGTTACTTGAATTAATATCCATTCACCTGTGTAGACGTTTGATCTGCCTGCGCCAACGCCGCAGCAGCTCGCGGTTCCGCAACGCGCTGAAGCTGTTCCTCCACTGAGGCTCAGCAGCCATCAGCTCCTCGATCACTTTCTGCAGGTCGCGGAATGCACTACACAAAACAAAAGTACAAATAAGTCAATTTTCAGGTTAACTTATAACTTTACTGGACGAAGAGATGTGGCTATTTAGAAAATCTAATATACATTAGAAGCGAACCTAATATGCCATTCATTGGGTATAGGCTGCATAAGGGAAGTGTGTGTTAGTTTATTAATCAAAATTCTGAGCTATTTATTTTGTTAAGGCCTTAGCAGTACACTTACTTACTGCTACTAACTACTAAAGGTGCCACCGGTTCGGAAATCAGTCTCCAACCGAGAAGAACTGGCAAGAAACTGAGCATGGTTATTACGTCTTTTTTCTCTTCATTTTCGAAATACTAATCGAACATGGGCCCCATCCTATTTCAAAAATATATTTGTTTAAAACAATATAAAAAGCGTTTGAAGGCTCACCGGATGCGTCGCTGATGCGTGTGCAAGGCGGGTATAAGAGCGACATGATGCATGTGTAGTGTCAAGAACCAACACACTGTCTGGAACTTCGCTTCGGGCCATTTGTGAGAGGGGTCCGCATCTATAAAATTATTATTATGTTGTTCTTTTTTTATTGTATACTACGAAGGTAGCAAACAAGCTGACGGCCCGTCTGATGGTAAACGGTCACCGCAGCCTATTGACGCTTGCAACACAATGGGTATCACTGGCGCGTTGCCTACCCTGCCCTATGTAGTACTACCTGTGTCCTGCGGTTTCACCCGCAAGGATATAAGCAGACATATAAACTTTCCTCTTAAATCATTCTGTCTATTAATGAAAACCGTATTAAAATATGTTGTGTACTTTAAAAGATCTAAGCGTACAAACGGCGGAAGCAGAGTTCAAAGCTTCTATCGAATCTATACTAATATGATGAAGAGGTAAACTTTGTAAGTTTGAATATAGGAGGTAATCTCTGAAACTATTCATAAGATTCCAATAACTTCACTGATTTAAAGCTACACTATTCCCGTGACATAGGCAATGTCATAATCTTAGGATACATTAGACAGCGCGAGAAAAGCTAGCATCTCATAAACTTTTAATTTAAATGATAGTCTTTTAATTCAGGGAAAACAAGATCGTTCTAGTCTTACTAATATTCACCAGCGTTTATCGATATCATATATAGCTTATAACCATCTCCGAAAAATTTCGCGTCGAATGGTAGTAGTCCCGTTCCGATATGTTCAGTAGTTTTGAGGTGGAGGGTGAGCTAAAGGAACCCTATTTCCCTTATATGTATATATAAAGTAGATAGATAGAAGAAGATATCGGATACTATTTATCACGGGAAAAACTCAGAAACGCAGATGTAACTATACTACCGGCACGCTATGATGGGCGTTTTGACGTTTCAGATTGTCATAGGAGAATAAACTGTATTGCTTTGGTATTCCAAAGCAATACAGTTTATTCTTAGGTTTTAGGTTGATTGCCATCATCATACAATTAGCTGTTGGATCAATAGATGCACCTTATGTCTCAAGGAATAAAGGTTATTTTTCTTTGTCATTGTTAAACGTCAAAACGGCCATCATAGCGTGCCGCAAGTTTAGTACTCTATCGACCAAAATTATTATACGATCTCGATCTAAAATTGCAAGATTGAAGTAGAATTTTGACATTAGGTGTATTAAAATTACTGTCAAAATGTTCATCAATCCATGGATTTTCGATAGGGATTGCATATTAATTTTTGCCGTATATAGGCAAGTGCACTAACTGAGTTGATCGAGCCAGTCTTGAGCCTCCTGCGCGTTGAAGTAGAGGCGCGTCTCATCTCGCACGTTGCACCACGTGTTCGACTGGAACGTGTACAGCGGGAACACGCGCTCCAACTTTATACGCACCGACAGCAGCTGCAGCACCGAGCAGACGTTCAACATGAACCCGTCGCCTGTGGAAAGAACGTGGAAAGCATTAAGCATACAGTCAGGAAGATGCTGGACGATTAATTATTATCAATTGTAATGTTTTCCTCGAGTATTTTCACTAGAAGCTTAGTCATTGTTCATTGAATCTAGCACTGAGTAATATTTAACTCAACTGTTTATAAAATACAATAAATACATATTATACAGATATTACTACTTTTTAAGAAATTATTGTATTATTAACTTATACTTGTACTCTACTTAACGTAGAGTAAAAGAGATAAAAGAGGTAAAGATAATGATTATTATTTTTGTTTTTTTTTAAACTTGGATTTATTTATTCGGATTGTCTTTAATCACAACCTCATTGCAGTAAGTGCTGTGTCGCGGCAAAAGAAGATGACCAACACAGGCAATAGAGTTTCAATGGATGGAAAGCTCAGTCATTGTCAGATTAGAATCCCGAGCCAGATGAAGACAACAACAAAATTATCATTTCAGATATCAGTAATGGCAACGCGTTACCGACACCATAAAATAACGCCACGGCATATTCAATATGCATATTAAATGCAAAATAGATCAAAGGTTCACGTCAAATTAATTCAGTCTGTACGTTATAATGAATATACCATTTAACGTAAAATGTAAGTTAGTGTTACAAGGCTGGGATCAATTTTATTACGATGATGTAAACGCCAAAGAAATTTGTCCCACGTTAGTATTTTGGGATATTCGCGATAGTAAACATAAATATTTACCGCGGATCACGAAGCGGCATCGGCAGTCGCAATGATTCAATCAGAAACTTGGAAAGTAAATAATTTGGATAGGTGCCAATACAAAATCGTCTATTAGACAAATCCGAGGTGAGCGACATTTGAACGAAATATGTTTTCTATTTTCGCTTGTCATTACACCGATACGGACTAACTACGTATTCAATGTTAACATGCGAATTTGTTATTGTCTCTATTGTTGTGTGTTAGGCGGACGCAAATATTTATCGATTATTATGTAATAGGTATGTAGGTGATGAGTTTAAATATAACGGGACTTGATTATGTCACTAGATTAGACAATGCACGTTAGCATTGCAACAAACCTTTGTGGTTTCTTAATGCTTTTATTTATAAATGTTTGTATTTTTTTATGTTTATTCTCAACTTGGTAAATAAATCAATAAAAAATGTCAATTTCTGCGCGATTACTTCTGGTTAGAATAGGGCCACAGCTAGTCTTAAAGGTATAACAATTGAATACAACAATAATAATAATATGACCGCTTAACGGACGAGTTGGCTTGGTGGTTAGTCTCCCTGATCCGGTGCTATGATGGCAAGCGGATCTCTCATTTGACTGCTTAAACAGTGATAGAGAGAGACTTAGAGGCCTTTTAAAAATACCGACAAACAGGCAGACGGTAAGAAGTCAAAGCGGCCGATGGACATTTGCAACACCAGGAGCATCACCAATGCGTTGCCGACCCTGAGACGACAAGTTGTTAAGTCTCATGTGCGTGTTATTAATACAAGTGCACTACTGCTACTTTACGAACTCTACTACTTCTAAAATCTGTTTCATTTACCACGGTTCTACATTAATAATGATAGTAGATACAACTCACCGGCGAGCGATCTCTCATCGGTCTGCAGCTGCGCTCTTCTCTCGTTCCTTTGAACCATCGCGGCGAAAAAATTGAGGAATGGCTCCCGTGCTTCGATGGACAGCAGGACGTTGTGGCAGATGCTGTGCAGCGAGTCACGGCTCACTTCCACCTCGCGCTGCAAGGCGAACGCGAGGCTGCGGTCGCCTGTCCCCGTCGTGAACAGCCGCTCCGCGAGCCGAGGGTTCTCTTCAGCGAACAACGATACCTATATACATACAATATCATCTCAGTATGTATTATCAAATACATCAATTAAATTGTTTTCGCTATCAACTGATATGTTATGTAGTATTTTTATTTTGTTTCATTTTTCTTGTTCAAATTTTAAACAGAACAATTTTAACTATGTAGGTATATTGATTGAGGAAACATGTATTTGTTCTATGGGGTGGAGACCTGATCACCAGGTAACACAGGTAAATTCATATCGCAGACACCGACTCTTCACAAATCCTATTTCTGATGTAAAGAAATTAATTAAAATTATATTATTATAAGTAATTATTTTTAGTAGCTCGTAACTGTATCGACATGCGCTTTGACTATCAGAGTGAGAGTCCATTGGTCACTACTTACTTAAATTTCTCAAACCAAATGCATACTTACCTAATAAATAATGCATATTGTCTTAGGCTACAAAAACGTGTGAGTGCCAAGGTGCTCACGCGAATTTATCTCTTTAAGTCTTACGGTTAGGTTAGGTTAGCTATATTCACAAACCGTGTAAAAAGAGGTAAAACGTCTATCAAAAAACGAATCGGGTATCGAACCTCCGCGATTAGGTATTATTAGGTAAGTATGCATTGTTACTAGAGACCAAAGTTAGAAGTGAGCTAGAGAGTTTGAGTAATAGCCTTCCATTCAGATAGTTTATCCAATTGGGTAACACAAAGCACAAGTTGCTAAAGTAATATTGAGATATCATTTTATTCCTCTTTAGAATGTGTGTTATCCTGTGAATGTATGTAATTGTGTGGCCGATCGCTCACTTCCGTACTGTATGGCGAGAAGGGCGATGGCTCCCACATGCGTAATGCTTGTGAACAGGTGCTGCTTCTGGGGGCTGGTCAGCTTTAGTTTGTTTGTATTTTTTTTTATTAGATATTTACATTATTATTGTTTAATAATTCTTTACTTCTGCGATAACACACAGGTTTTGTCAGTGAGACCTAAGATCGTTTTTGAAAATAATAATTGCTGAGTTTATGGCCGGCTCTTCTCAGTAAAAATCAACCTTCAGAACCGGTATTAGAGTCTGACTATTCATAAGTGCTTGTGAAGGCCTATTTGAATAAAAATATATCAATTTGAATTTGAAGCTCGTCGAGTAAGTAGAAACTCGTGCCGCTACAGAGACGTGTAAAGCTGTTGACTAATGGGCTGTTTCCCTATTACATAATAAATACTAAAATGTCAGCGTCACTTCCCTGGCCTTTGCAACATGTGAACAGCTATATAGGGAATTTTAATCGCGAATAAATGTGAAGCAAAGAAATTAAAATATTAAATATCCTGCGACATTGTTTTACACACGGCCATCAGAACCCAAACATAGCAGAACTTGTACTATAGAAACCAGACTGATATATTACATACACTACTTTTTAAATACATACCTACCGATATAGATATTTATACCAAAACAACTTTTAGATAAGAATGTATGTCGCACAATGATGCAGTAATGATCAGAGAAAGTTTTTTTGCAAAGACAATACGCAATGTCCATGTCATATCATATATAAAATGGTAATCCAACGTCTCTATGTTACGCAGCGCTTGTTAACGTAAACACGTTACGTAACAATATTTATTTAGAGAAATAGTTATGTAATTTACGTAGAAATACTTAATTGAAAAGTATTAATTATTATTTCGGTATACAACATTCGTGGAGGAAACTTGCAAAGCAATATATTATAGGTCTTGGTAAAAGAATGCTGCGGTCGACTTAATTGTTTCATTCCACGTAAAACCAAACATACCTTTTTTTCTTGGGTTCTTCAATGTTATTTTTGGGTATTCACTGTATGATTGTGTAAACGACGTGATATAGCGTGGATTACAATTTTGCGTTGTTTTATTTTACACATTTTCATTTGTCCATCACTACATAGTATAAAACAAAGTCGCTCTCTCTGTCCCTATATCGCTATGTATGCTTAAATCTTTAAAACAACGCAACGGATTTAATGCGGTTTTCTTTAATAGATAGAATGATTGAAGAGGAAGGTTTTCATGAATAATACATGTGACATCCCACGGGAACGCGGGTAAAACTGCGGGGGACAGCTAGTGTTGTATAAAATTAAAGACTAAAAAACAGACTTGCGCGTGGTAGTGAGCCATGTGTCTCGTAACGAATTCAACCATTTGTGCGGCATTAAAACTAAAATAAAAGGAAAATAACCAAAATAGAAAGTTGAAGGCTGACTTCCGAATCGGTGCTAATTCACTTAAGCTTTAAAAATGTATCATTACTTTACCTCATTATTATTTCTAATTTTACCAGTATTAATAACATTCCAGACTGTCTTTATTGTATTATTCGCATTACCTATTTTATTTCATTTAAGTAACATTTAGCTTGATTACACACACACTTGAAAGATTATGAAAAGTTTCTGACATATTTATGAAATTAATCAGGAATTTTGATTGAGTCTGAGAACGACATTGATTTTTTTTAACTACTACCTGATTTAGCGTAACTTAAACTTACCGCAAAGAAAGGACCAAGAAAGCTGACACGAGCAATCTCCCTCCCCGGCGCTGTAGTTAGGGTAGAGGGAGACAAGCAGGTCAGCCTCGCAATAAGTTCGCACACGGGGCGCCGAGCTAGTCTCGGGGGGACTCTCAGCTCGCACAGAGCTCGAAGCGCCCGCAAGGCGGCGCCGTGCCCCCGCCCTACTAAGGGTGACACGCAGCGACGCATCTCTTCTCGTATATCGTATAACAGGGGTATGAACACCTGTGTGAGGAGAACATTATTAATAGACAATGTAATTAATTGTACGTACTAAATATATGGATGCTATATATTACAAAAAATAAACATGCAGATATTTTCTTACCATTCTCATATATATTCATCATCGACATATATTAAATTTAAAAGAAACATTACCTTCTCGAAATTTTTTTGATCCATATAGGAGGCCAATAGCAACTCCGAGA
Organism: Habrosyne pyritoides; assembly: GCA_907165245.1. Taxonomy (NCBI): domain Eukaryota; kingdom Metazoa; phylum Arthropoda; class Insecta; order Lepidoptera; family Drepanidae; genus Habrosyne; species Habrosyne pyritoides. The sequence goes on along the minus strand of OU015600.1, from coordinate 3,910,489 downwards.
TAAGGCCGCTCGGTGCGCTGCCGATCAATATGTAGGGAAACAGAGGCGACTTCTTGCACGTCTCTAGTCGGAACGTGCCCAGAAGCACTAGCAACAAATGGTTCACTATTATAGTCCTCATGTTCGACAGTAGATCACTCAAAGGCGGCTGCGAACATTTCTTTTGGTGATCTCTTTCGTATTGATAGATATTATTGTAGAATTTTAGCAAATAGCTAACGGCGAGTCCCTGTGTGGGGATCCTTTTTGGGATAGGCAGCGACGGTGTGGGACAGTCTGACTTGTCTGCGTCGGTCTCCGAACTGAGGAGTCCGCTCGACAACGCGTCGTCTCCGCAATCTTCACTCATCCTCTTTGAAGTTTCGGAAACGGCTATTAATTTTTGGTTTAATGGATCTAATCCATCCTCTATTTGGATGATAACGTCCATCAATGCTTCTGCTGTTATGTCTTTTAAACTTAATTGAGAATAATCGAGTAAAGCAGCTGCAACTGATGGCACGAATATTCCTCCTGTAACAAAGAGTCATGCGAATCCAAAAACAGTTGTATACAAAGTTTATTGTAATAAGTCAAGACAAAGGATAACAATAAACATGGTAATTTCGGACCTAATTTTAGCTGTGTATTCAACTCGAATCAGAAATATCATATGGCTGGACAAACAATCATTTCGGCTCTTGTGATTCGAGTCTGTCGTTACATTCTTACTCAATCATTAATTTCTTTTTCGATCTCTGTGGTCCAATATGCCTATCAATCAGGTATGGTATAACTTTTATGTCTGTCCGATGGGTTTCATTAATAGGCATAAAACAAATAGCTCTCAGGCAGGTAAACATGAAACATCTCAATAAATATGTGATTGTGACACAATTAAACCAATTTGGATGAAACTTTGCACCAACAGGATAATTTTTATGCCTGTACTTTATATGGCTATATTTGACACACTATTGAGTAAGAAACCTGAATGTGATCTGTTTGCGGACGGATGGCAGACAAGAGTGATACATAGAGTGACAGGTTTAGTTTTTGTAAATTTATTGATCTCATTTATTGTTATCCTTTTAAATAGATATGTGTAATTAGTGTTATTGGTGAAAACCATTCTAATTATTAAAATAAATAATTATTTAAAAGATTGCTAGGGATACTTAATAACATATTATATTAAATTAAATTAGATTCCCTTAAAACTCATTCATCTGATGCATACCTTTCTACTTAATCTTGAAAACAATATTTTCCTATAGGTGACAACAAGATACTAATAAGAAGTATTCACCTGCAGATTCTTCCGACCACGTCACCTGCAGGACCTTGGCGACAATGCGCCGCAGCTGTTCCTCGGTGAGCTCGGTGCAGCTGATCGTGCGCGTCCGGTATATCTTGCGCGCCGGTGAAGCCAATACATCATTCTCTTCCACCTTTACAAACAAAAGATCATTTTGAGAACAGCATTCTTATGAGAATAATGTGTACCTTTTTTTTTTGGACTTCATGATAAAAATATTACATGGAATGTTTTATACTATTCAATAAAACTACTGAATAATTTAATGAAAATTAGCATTGTACAGCTTCACATGATGGTTATACTTCTGTTTATAGAAATGTGGTAAACCGCAGGGCTCTGTGTTACAATCAATGGTAGATTTGCATACTAGAGTCATAGCATGCTGTTACCCTGTAATTATGGGTATTAAACATGTTTGCATTTCAGTAATTATTAGTGTCCTTCATTTTTCTGCGAGGTCCAAGATTGGTTGCCCATTGAAAATGTTACAGACAAACAGATAGACTCACTTATATATATTTATAAGAGTCAATTTCTGCATGACAACCTGTCTTGCGAGCTACTGATACAGCTTTGCCAACTTAGGCCAAGCTAACATTAAATGTGTTAGTGCCTGAGAGACAAAATAGTTAATAGCTGTAGGAGTAGCTGCAGGTAAGCTCAACCCATTCACAAGTTGATGGGAATGCTTGTTCCTCAGTAGACATCCCTTAGTTAAATATTATGATGAAGTTATTTAACAGATTAGTGTGATATGGTTTATACATAATGATACACAAGTATTCAAACAACAGGTAAATAATGGTAGGTATGATAATGTTAATGATTAGAAGTAACCTCCTTCAATCTCCATCCAAGGGCATATTTCTTCACCACATCTATTATTTCTAAGTACATGTATAAAGTGTAAAATTTTATTAATGAAGATGAAATGTTACTCTGTTCATCAAAGCCATCCTTTGTTAAAGCTCCATATTGATTATTAAAGCTCCAGTTTATTAGTTGTTTTACCTTGACCTTATGGTATTAGTAGCAGTAATTATTGTTAGCGTCTGTACACATAAGAACAAATACAAACCTCCATGGGTTCTTGCTGTTGTTCAGACTGTGAATTTCTTTCTGACACATCATCTACTTCCATAGAAAGTGAACGCCTTGAGCAACTGGGTGATGCATTACTAGGCCTTGGTCGCACTGGGGATGGCTCTGCAAACTGGGCTGGTGATATAGACCTGGATGTGCTGTCCTCTCGAGTGGACACACCTTCTGATGCACCCACTGTGGGTAAACTGCCTACCCTTACTGACCCACAACTCAATAATGTGTCATCACCCATTGAATCAAAGCTATTGTACTGCCTAGTCTGAGAGAGATCTGTCATTTTGGTGTCTGGTATTTCATCTAAAAGATTATTTCCTGCTTTTTCTGTTACAATCAACCCATTTGCAGGCATTTTGGTTTTCTCCGTGACTTCGTTTTTGTCTCCGTCGTAGTTTGGCTCTTTGTTGGTGTTGGCGGTGTCGGGAGTGTTCGGTTCCGTGGAACCGCGGGGGACTGGAGCGGGGGACACGCGGGTGGGTTGCTGTGGGATCTGAACGTCGGGTGAGGGCATCGAGACCCCGGGAGTCACAGGAGGGCTGGCGGGCGTCGGAGCTGAGCCCCCGCCATCGAGGACGGCCAACCGCGCCAGTCGACGTCTTCTTATCTGCAAAGAACGGGCATGAGGTCCTACAGCACGTGCGAGCGCCTAGTACGCGCGCTAAAGCTTAACATCGACGCTTTGTTTTGTTACGAAATTAGATTGGCCATACGCAGTACGCCAAGTTTCGTTTACAAAACAAATTTTCCACTTACCTCCTCTTGACTTAGTTCACTCATGATGTTAGATAATTCCTTACACGTTGAACGATGTCTACTGATTTCACTGTCTTTATTACTTATGTCTCGAAATTCTGATTAAGAAAGAACAGCAAGCCACACAACGACAAGTCAGTCACCTCGCTCAGCTGTTTGACGTTTGTGCTTGGCAGAATGACGAGAAAGTATTGAAAATACACGCGTCATCCTTGTTCGAACTCAAGTTCCAAGAAGATATTGGATTTAGCTTTATTACCTAGACATTTTTGTCCTTTTCTTTTTGTACAATGTATATTGAGACAAAATATAGCAACGGATGAAATATTTATTTATCTGTAGACGTAAAGTAAAGTAAGTATGGTCTGTCCAATTCTCTTACGCTGTGTTTTAGTATGTATGTATCTTTACTTTATAGTGTGATCAGTGTTTCCAGATTGGAAAAGTGAAATAACAGTATTTTTATTATAATTACAGTGTTTAGTTTTTATGAATTGTTGCTCACAATTACAGTAAATCAATACCACATAAATGTTCTTTTTATTAGTCACTATCACTTTGGTTTAGTTCAGGAACTGCCTTGGTTTTGTAAATAATTGAATAAAGGGCATTTATCATATTACCATATTTTATCATGTTTTTTTTTGGAGTTGACGGTCGACCTTCATCACATTTAGAACTACTTTCCAAAATGTTTAAGCATCTCACTACCTAATTCCTAATTATTGCATAATATAAGAATTAACTGACAGTCACTTCTCAAGTCCAATAACAAACAAAATGTATGTTTAATACAACGAAGCTGGACCTTCCGTAGTAAATGTAAAAGCCTGAAATTTACACCCATATCGGAACTTGAATCTAACAATATATTTTGATTGCTCCAAACATAATAGTTAGCGATAGGGGTATTCCTAAACATTAAATAAAACTTCTCATCGTTCATTCATTTACTACCAACAGATTTTTCTAAAGTCACCATTACGTTTCGTTCAACTTAAAGTTTTCCTTTTGTCAAAAATACAGTCCTATAAAACTCTTTAAAATTTTATTTTATCTACTGAACACATGTTTTACTCTAAATACGGTGTACAGTAGATCGCGTAAAGTTACAGTAAATCTTCTGTAATTACAGTATATCTGGAAGCACTGAGTATTATTATCAATATTTTTTAGTAATTGTAGTAAAAATAAGCCAGAAAAGCCAAATCTCAGAAAAAAATACTGAATTATTTAAATCGTTTACTTACTGTGATGATCTTCTGTCTATGACAATTTTATAATTCGTGAATGATTATAATGTATGTGATCGTTTTCCTTTCGATCGTTCAGAAGTTTTATGGAACAAATTGAAGAATGTAAACATTGTAAACATTAGCTCTTTTATTTCTGAACGTATAAAAAGTGGTCAATGGCCGCATGTTGTATTGTTAATTTGTTTACGTTTTATTGATAAAAGATAAAACAATAATCAATAAGTGGCTGCATCTTGATAAAAGCTTAGTTGCATAGACATCGTGAAGTTCTATTGTAGAATGTGTTTCATACATTATGAGTGAACTGTGTTGTCATAATAAGTAGTAGTGTAATGTTTATTTTGAATACCGTAATGTAGTGGCTTACCAAAAGATAACATATTAATTAAATTTACATGTATAAAGTTACATGTCTTATTATTAAGTAATTAAAATGACGACGTATCAAGTGTCTGAACTGATCTCTGGATTGAAATCCCGCCATGCGGAGACAAGACATAAAGCTATCCGTGAACTGCTACACTCCACCAAAACAGATCTTCGAGAGATGTCCACGGAGACACTGACGCAAGTGCTCGATGATTTCAACCAGCAGATACATGCTATGACCTCCAGCTATGATGTGAATGAGAAGAAAGCTGGTATTCTTACTATAGGTTTGTTTTCAGGTTATATTTCTTAAACAGTTCCTATCAATTAGTGTTTCGTGTGCAATCCTGTTTAGTCTCTAGTATAGTTATTTTAGATTTAAAATCACTTTTATTATTTTATGATTCTAGTGTGCCTGATTGGTGGAGATATAGAAACAACAAGAACAAGAACTATTCGTTATGCACATTATTTGAGAAATGTATTTCCATCTACTGACATCAATGTATTAGAATTAGGAGCTAAAACTATGGGCCGTTTAGCTAGCACACTTGGTATAAAGAGAGGGGAATATGTTGAACAAGAGATAAAGAGGTCCTTCGAATGGCTGGCAGAGGAGAGAAATGAAGGCAAGATACTTTCTGCAGTTCTCATCCTGAGAGAGCTAGCTATTGCACTACCCTCATATTTTTACCAACAAATTAATGGGTTTTTCAATCACATCATGGTAGCATTACGAGACCCAAAAGAGCAAATTAGGGAAGCAGCAGGGAAAGCCTTGAGAGCTGCCTTAGTTGTAACATCCCAGAGAGAAATACCTGAACAGAGTAATAGAGCACATTGGTACATACAGTGTTATGAGCAAGCTATGATTTCATTTACTGATCAAATGGCAAGAGAAAGAGGATTAACAAGAGATGATCATGTACATGGAGCACTGTTAATTCTCAATGAGTTACTTAGATGTTCAAATGCCTCTTGGGAGAAGAAGTACACAATACTAATGCAGAAACTTGATTCTGAACAAGATACTTTGGATGAGATGACTCCACTCAGCTCCAAATGTGGCTCATGGTCTTTGCAACACTTTTCTGATGAAATGAAAAATCAGCATTCGGCTATTTATGAGTCTAGTATTTGTAAGAAGTTGGTTGTTGAGGAATACGATAAAATTTGTACAGGTAAGAAATATATTTATTGCCTATATAGAAACCTTATTAATTCATTCATCATATGTTTTAGTTATACCCTTTCTCTCAATTAATTTGCTATATGCTTACCAAATAGCTTAATGTGAATTGACTAAGTTATTTTTAGTTTTTGAAGTTCAGACTATTTATTCTTAATTGGCCCCCCATCTCACTAGCCTATAAGGGAATACTAAGTACATACATAATATACATGTTGATAGATGGCTAATGATTATAATGTTTATGGTTATTTTTATAGTAATTACTTATGTGGTTTCAGATGTAATGGCACAACAAATATCAAGATCACAGAATGTCCACCAAATGCTACTTTTGATGATACCCAGATTGGCTGCCTTCAATAGAGAATTATTTGCAAAGAGGCATTTGAAATCTACTATAAACCATCTAATCACATTTCTTCGAGGAAGGGAGAAGGAAAAGGCAATGGCATTTACAACTTTAGGCCTTATTTGTGTTGCAGTAGAGTCAGATGTCCAGCCTTACTTGACAAGAATCATTGAAATTATTAAATTGTCTCTACCTATCAAAGAAACACCTAAAAAACGCAACGGTTCAGATACTCCATTATTTAACTGTGTCACATTACTTGGATTTGCTATGAAAGAAAATATTGCTGTTGAAGTTAAAGAGTTGTTGGATCCAATGTGTGCCACTGGTTTGAGTCCCCAACTTACTACATGTTTTAAAGAACTCAGTCAAAATTTGCCATCACTGAAGAAGGAGATAACAGATAGGTTACTGAATATGTTATCATTAATTTTACGCAAAAAACCGTATGCACCAAATAATGGAGAAAATCAAATTGTTCATATGTTCACATCGGCAATGTTGGTCGAACCGCATGACGCTACTAAGTTAGTTTTAGCATTGCGAACGTTAGGTTCCTTTGATTTCGAATGGAATAACACTCTTATGTCATTTATAAGGAGATGCACTGATCATTATTTACTGAGTGAACAGCAGGAAATTCGTATTGAAGCTGTAAAAACAGCTGCGAAATTATTGATAAAAGCAGTCGAGAAATGTTCCCATACAAATTCACGCACATTGAATATTATTGTGGATGAATCTCTTGGCAAACTACTGTCCGTAGGAAGATCAGATTTCGATCACGAAGTCCGATACAGAGTGCTCGAAATATTCTCCAATCCTATATTTGATAAATACTTGGCTGTAGAAGAGCACCTGAATTGTCTCTTTGTTGCGATTAATGATTCCAATTCTGATGTGAGTGAAATAGCCCTATGTGTAGTTGGAAGATTGAGTAATATAAATCCAAGTTATACCACGCCCACACTGCGTCAGTTATTTGTACAGGTTTTAATGGAATTACAGCATTCTGAATCAAATCGTAACAAAGAAATATCCCTGAGAATGGTGAACAATATAATTTCACATGCACCAAGGATCACTCGGCAGTTTGGTGATACCATCCTTAAAGTCCTTGTGCCAAAGTTAAAGGACAAAGGGAATAATTCAACGATGGTCTCTACTATACTCAAAGCGATCGGAGATTTAGCCGAAGTGAACGGTGGTGGAAATGCTTTGGATCTATGGTTATCAGAATTGATGTCGGTTCAGCTTGAGATACTTTCTGATGTTAATCAATCGGAGAAAAGAAGTGTCGCTCTCTGGTCTTTCGGACAAGTGATAAGTGCTACGGGCCATGTGGTAGCACCATACACGGAATACCCACACCTGATGGATATGTTACTTAATTTTTTGAAAACTGAACAGCATTCACGGGAGAGGCGGGAAACGATACGAGTTTTGGGCCTCCTGGGAGCTTTGGATCCATACAAACATAGAGTCAATCAAGGGTTGATTGATTTCCAAACTGTATCAACTTTGATACCTGTCACTGATTCAACAAATGATAATTTTGACACGAATATAAGTGAAATGCTTGTGAACATGTCTCCCTTAGTTCTCGAGGAGTTTTACCCGGCGATTGTGGTTACTTTGTTGATGCGAATGCTTCGGGACCCAGCCCTAGCCCAACACCATAGGAGTGTCGTACATTCGGTGTCGTTCATTTTCCAAACTCTGGGCTCTAAATGTGTCCCTTACATATCACGGGTGATTCCGAGCCTCTTGTTCGTGATACGCAATACGGACAACAGCAACTTCCGTGAATTTCTGTTCACTCAACTGGCGCAACTAATATCCGTAGTCAAAATACAAATTAGAACTTATTTGGAAGACATCTTCGATATAATCAGGCAATATTGGACGCCAAACAGTCAACTGCAGCCGACTCTGATAATGTTGGTAGAACATATAACGGTCGCAATAGGGACTGAATTCAAGGTGTACCTGCGAAAGATATTGCCAAATATTCTAAGGGTGTTGAAATATGACTCGAGTAAAGAGAGATTTTTAACTGAGAAACTGCTGTTAACTATTCAGAAGTTTGAGAATAATTTGGACGATGTGCTTCTATCGATAGTGCCTGCGATTACAGGGTTGTTTGAAGGCAGGAACATACCTACGTCTATATCGAAGCTCGCGATGGAGACTATCGAACACTTGTCTATGTATTTGTATTTTCGACCTTATTCGGGAGTAATAATACAAGCTTTGGCTAAAGTGTTGGACAACAATCCTGTTTTGAGATCGACAGCAATGAGTACACTTTGTGCGTTGATTGTTCAACTCGGGCGGGAATACATAGATTATATACCAGCAGTGGACAGATTGTTGTTGAAGCACAAAATACAATGTCCGAAGTACATAGTGCTAGTGACACGCCTGCAAGTGATTTCTACTTTGGCGTCTGATGATGACTATTTAGACGAGACGCGGTCACGACTGCGGAATCAAAAGAATGATGTAAGTTTTTACTGTAATGCATATAGCAAATAAGGAATAAAAAACATGTTCGGTGCAATGAGAGTGTCATCAGTGAAACCTCTGCCCACCTCGTCGGGGACATGGGCGTGAAGATATGTTTTTTTTTTTAATTTTTTTTATACCACTTGGGCCGACAAACAAGCAGACGGTCCACTTGATGGTAAGTGGTCACCGCCGCCTATGGACATTTGCAACACTAGGGGCATCGCCAATGCGTTGTCGACCCTGTGATGTGAAATTTTTAAGTCTCATGTGCCTGCAATTTCACCGGCCCCCTTACCTTTCTAACCGAAACACAGTAATACAAGTGCACTACTGCTTCACGGCAGAAATGGGTAAGGTGGTAGTACTTCCCGGACGAACTCTGCCCTAAGAGCTCTACTACTCTGAAAATGTTACAAATTTTCTCTACTACTAATTACATCAATTACTTTCTAGGTTGTTGCCAACACCGGCGATATCCAATCTATCCAGAAGTTGTCTATAAATGTTCAAAATCTGCGCAAATGCTGGTCAGTGCGTAACATCATATCTAAAGAGGATTGGGTTGAATGGCTACGTCAGCTTAGTATGGGTTTTATGACTGAATCCATGAGTCCGGCTATAAGGCAAGTATTATACAACTTTCGTTGGTTTTTATATTTTACTATACCTGATTAATTGTCACTAAATCTTGTAAACGTCTAATTGATATAAATGTAATATTTTGTTTTTATTATAATGAATCATCAGATTCTTATAATAAGATATTTTTTAACCTCTTGAATGTAAATACAAGTCATCACTATTCAGAAAAAAACAAATTGTTAAGATCGTACAATATTATAATACCACTCCTATACAGGGCGTGTTCAACTTTATCCCAGAACTACACACAAATGGCGAATGATTTATTCAATGCAGCATTCACATCGTGCTGGACAGTACTTGACGATGCACCTCGCAGGGAGCTGGTCTCAGCACTTGAACAGGCTTTAACCGTCCCAGACTCTCCCGAAGTAGCACTAGTAGTTTTGAACTTGGCCGAATTTCTGGAACACTGTGAAAAGGGGTCACTGCCTATTTCAATCAAGCTGTTAGGCGACACAGCTATAAACTGCAGTGCGTATGCTAAAGCGCTGTATTACAAGGTAATGTATACATCATTATATTTATTTACTAATTTAGATAGTAAGTATATAATGATCTAATAAAATTTATTTCGTATTCAGGAAGAAGAATACCGAAGAAATCCAACTACACAAGTTGTTGAAGCTCTTATTCACATTAACAATAAACTACAGCGAAAAGAAGCCACTAACGGCTTATTAGAAAGAGTTATTACACAAAAGAAGAATGGGGATTGCTGCCTCAATGTTCACGTACGATGGTATGAAAAGCTTAACAACTGGGAGCAAGCGTTAGATCTGTATAACAAGAAATTGGAAGTCGAACCGCAGGACGAAGATTCCAAACTGGGAATGATGAGATGTTTAGAAGCCTTGGGAGAATGGAGGAATCTTTATAATATTCATAATGATCAATGGGACACTATGTCAGAGGACAGTAAGAAAAAGTCGGCCAAAATAGCTGCAGCAGCATCCTGGGGCTTACGAGAATGGGAGTCCATGAAGAAGCATGTAGGCTGCATCTCGGAAGACACGCTGGAAGGATCCTTTTACAGAGCTATTTTAGCTATCCATGAAGGGCTCTGGCCAGAATCTAGGCATTACATAGACTCGGCGAGGAGTTTACTTGACCTAGAATTGACTGCTGTTGTCGGTGAAAGCTACCAAAGAGCGTACGGTTCGTTAGTCAATGCGCAGCTACTCACAGAATTAGAAGAAGTAGTGACGTATAAATTGGTGGAAGAAAGAAGGAGTGTTATCCGAAAAACTTGGTGGTCGAGGCTGCAAGGCGGGCAGCGGTTAGTAGAAGACTGGAGGAAAATGTTGCAAATACGGAACTTGGTGATGTCCCCTCGGGAAGATTTTCAGACGTGGCTGAAATTCGCATCGCTGTGTAGAAAGACCGGCGCTATCAGTCAAGCACATAAGATAGTTCTTTCGATATTAGGATCCGATCCTATAACTAATCCTGATGTGCTACTGCGAATGCAAGATCCCAGAATAGTGCTAGCTTATAGTAAGAACTTATGGGATGTTGGTAACAAGCGCTACGCTTATGACGTTTTGCAGAGATTTGTGGATAATTCTGAGCCGGATAACGAAGACCAGTGCAGATTATTGGCGCGCTGTCATTTGAAACTCGGCTCTTGGTGTGAAGCTCTACAGGAAGTCAATGAGTTATCCATACCAGAAATATTGAGGAATTACGCGGCTGCCACAATTTTAGCCCCCGATTGGTACAAGGCTTGCCACGCTTGGGCATGCATGAATTTCGAGACTGTTCTCTTTTATAAGCAACAAGATAATACATCAGAGAGTAGTCTAGCAGGTGGTTCTGGAGAGAAGAAAGTTTCTAGAGCTGATTTTATCAATACCCATACGATACCCGCTATAGAAGGGTTCTTCAAATCCATTAGTTTGTCCAATGGCAGTTCATTGCAAGATGCTTTGAGACTGTTAACATTATGGTTTGATCATGGTCACCATCCTTCTGTATATGACGCTCTATTCGAAGGGATTCGACAAATTGATATCAAGATTTGGTTACAAGTTATACCGCAGCTTATTGCAAGCATTGACTCCCCAAGAACATTGGTTGCGAAGCTGGTTCACATACTTCTTATAGACATTGGAAAACTGCATCCTCAAGCGCTAGTGTATCCCTTGACGGTTGCTACTAAGTCGTCCTTCGTCACGCGTAAGAATGCTGCGAATTATATACTAAAAACGATGTCCACTCACTCGCAGAATCTTGTCAATGAGGCTGCAGTAATTTCTGAGGAATTAATCAAAGTTGCTATATTGTGGCACGATCAGGTGTTCAAAGCGGTCGATGCAGCTATAAGGTACCTACATAAGATTTTCGATCAGAAAGAAGTGATAAAATTCTACAAGAGGACTAAATAAATACGTTTTTTTTCAGATTGTACTTCAGTGATAAAGACTATAAAGGTATGTTTAAGACGTTGGAGAAAATGCATGCAATGTTGGACAGCCCGCCGGAGACACTGAAGGAGGTGTCTTTCCTGCAGATGTATGGTAGAGATCTCCAGGAAGCTCAACATTGGTGTGAGCTCTATAAGGTTAGCATGGTGTGGACTGAGTTCCACATTCCACCGAAGTTATTTGAAATCCCCAACGTTACATATGGTGAGTATTAACGGGCCGGTTCGCGACCCTGACTGCCAAGTCGCAGGTCGTGGTTCGATTCCCACCCCATCAACATTTGTGTGCATGTGCATGTCTGTTTGTTCTGTGTCTGGTTGTAAGTATAAGTAGGTATTTAGAAAAAGTAGTATATTTAGTAGGCAGTTAGCTGGATAAAATAGTACAAGCTCTGCTTAGCTTGGGATCAGATGGCCGTGTGTAAAGAATGTTCCAGGATATTTATTTATTTATTGTCACCGTATTTCGGGCTTATTAACAATCCCAGGCGTCCGGTCATCTTTTCCTTGTCCGACCTGAGAATTAAACCCAGAATATCCGGTCCCTAATAATAGGGTTTTTTAAGTTGGTAATAAAATATCAACTGCGACATTTGCCATAGGAAACCGGTGAAGACAGATACCTGAACGAAGCGTGGGACCTCTACTGCCACGTGGCGCGGCGCATCGAGTCGCAGTTCAAATCTCTGACGACACTCGAGCTGCAATACGTCAGCAAGAGATTGCACAGCTGTAAGGACTATGAGCTCGCCGTTCCTGGCTCGTATGTGCCCAACGAAAAGGTCATACGGATATCGCATATTCATAATCATTTGCAGGTTAGTGTAGTGTTTGAATATAGAATCTAATAAATAGTCAATTGCTGTCACGCCATCTCTCAATGAACAAGTCAGTTAGTTTCCCTTTTTGATTTTGATTAGGTAATTGTCAATATTCAAGGAACTATTGTTAAACCCTATTCGATATTGGTAATGTTGAATGGCGTTGTTTTGAACACGTTAAAAAAATCGGATACTGGAATGTGACTTGTATCACTAGAATGCCAATTTTATAGTGCTGTATTGTGTTGTATTCAAATCGATGTATGTTCATCTTTCTATTTTATTTGTATGAAAAAAGAAATATAGGCTTTGAACCAAGGATCTCCCACGCTATTTTCTAACTTTAGTAAAAGAAAAAAAGGGTTTATTATTTTTAAGATATGTTTAGCTTGATGCAATACAGAATCGGGGTTAATGTAAAAAAATGTAAAACCTTGTTGAAAATTTAACTCTCGTGACATTTGAAATCGCCCTCATAAATGCCATGCTATGTACCAAACAGTTTCCTAATCAACCACCTCATTGAAACAGGTAATAAAATCGAAGCAGCAACCACGTCGGCTAACAATCCAAGGTTCGGACGGCAAGCAGTACATGTTCCTGCTGAAAGGACACGAGGACTTGCGTCAGGACGAACGTGTGATGCAGCTGTTCGGCCTCGTCAATACTCTCCTGCAGGCCGACACCAACACTTACAGGCATGATCTAGCGATACAGAGATATGCCGTCATACCTTTATCACCGAACTCCGGGCTAATAGGCTGGGTGCCACAATGCGACACCCTGTACTCCCTTATAATCGATTACAGAGACAAGAAGTCCAATAAAATGGCACTAAACACGGAACAACAAATCATGCTGCGAATGGCGTCTGATTATCAGAAATTGATGTTGAAACATAAGGTGAGTTTAAATGGAAAGTTCATTATTATTTATTGTAGCGTTAAAAAGCAAGAAATATATTTGGTCATAATACTTTCGGTTCTGAACCCGCATAATCTTCACTTATCTCCACAGGTGGAAGTATTCGAACACACACTATCTCAAACTCCCGGTAACGACTTAGCGCGACTGTTGTGGCTGAAGAGTCCATCAGCGGAGGCATGGTTCGAGCGTCGCACGAACTACACGCGCTCGCTCGCGGTCATGAGCATGGTCGGCTACATCCTCGGGCTCGGAGACCGGCATCCCTCAAATATAATGCTTCACAGAGTTACTGGGAAAGTCCTTCATATAGATTTTGGGGACTGTTTCGAAGTGACGCAGACGAGGGAACGGATCCCGGAGAAGATTCCGTTCAGATTGACTCGGATGCTCATCAATGCTATGGAGGTAAGTCAAATTATGGTATTGTGATCGATTCACATTAAAATTCAAAAAAGTGATAACTTAACTCTTTCTGAACTTAATTTCCATCATACAAACAATTTACTCTTTTTTATTTGGGATGCAGGTGTGTAAAAAATGTCAAAAAGGCGTGTACTTATTCGATATTATTCTAATTGCCATTTTGGACGTTCGTTATTACATTTTTGTCACAATATTTTAAAGATAAAATGATATCATTTTAAATATATTATATCGATTATCGATTTGGGGTAGCATGGTTAGTAGACACCTCTCACTGATTAATTCAAGCCTTTAAAACAAAGAAATTCAAGGAACTAGTAGGTTATCTAAAGTAGTTATTCTTTAATGCCTATTCACGAGTAGCTCAATTCAATTATTTCAATTAAAAGTTACGACTATATAGGTCACAAAATAATTAACTGTAGGTGACGTCATTTTATTCAACTAATCCGAATTGGATTCGTTTGATCTTGGACTTTCCGGTCGTAAATTCGGGTCAATTCCCGAGAATTGCGCTGTTGACTGCTTTTAAATTGTGGGTAATTAACCCTTTGACAGTTAGATGCGGCAACCCTTCCATATTTTTAAAACGAGTTCGCATAGCTGTCGTTTCAGAAAATATAGTATTACTAAACTGCTCAAATTTTTTCTCAATTCACTTTGAATGTAAGTAAATGAGCATTTCAAAATTATGTTGTTGCGACAATAATCAAGTCTACTGATAATAACCTAACAACAATTCGCCCCTAGGTGACAGGCATCGAAGGCACATACCGGTTCACGTGCGAGTCTGTTATGCATGTTCTACATAAACACAGAGACAGCGTAATGGCAGTACTAGAAGCATTTGTGTACGACCCATTACTCAACTGGCGGCTCGTCGACAACGACCACAGATCCTTATCAGAATCCTCATTCTCATCAGACATTGACTCTTCATATACCCTTCCGAGCAGGAGCCGGAATCCCCTGCACTATGAGTCGCTAGAATTACCACCCGAAGCGAACCTTAATAAGCGTGCATTGTCAATATTAAACAGGATAAGAGACAAATTGACAGGCAGAGATTTCCCACACGTCGAGGCCGTAGTCAGCGTGCCGAAACAAGTCGATTTATTAATCAAATTGGCCACAAATAATGAGAATCTGTGTCAATGCTATATAGGCTGGTGCCCATTCTGGTAAACTGCGACAACAAATAAATTATTTTTGTATATTGCTAAGTATGAAAGTGAGATTTAAAATTATTTATTGTAAATAAGGAAGTTTTATTTTCTAATCCATTTCTATGTTATTAATGCTGACAAACGAACACGTTTTTATGAATAATAATTTTGTATTATTCGCATATTATTATAATGCTGATAAGAAATTATTTTATTTATTTAAGAAGTGTAATTTAACATTTTGCTGTAATATATTTTGTACTTTACTTCCTATAATCTGACTTTTTTCTATTTGTGTCTGCTGTAATTTAGTTAATATGTACCACTTATATTTATTTTAGCCTTTAGGTGTATAAACAGATGATTTAAATTGCTTAAAACATTTACTCAATTTCAGCGTATATGTACCTACCTATGTATTTGTATTTAGTCGACAGTATTGATAGCTATTACCACCGCATTTAATAAGCATAGTTATAACCCGATCCACAAAATGTATATGTAGTGGACATCTTTCAACAATACCTAGATTTTAAGCAAACATTGCATTTAGCGGGCCGTCCATAAACGCGCCTTTGAAAACTAACCTCAACGACACAAACATTCAGTTGTACACTACTGAAGCGACTGCGTTTAACGACTTGATATTAAACCTGTCTTAATTTTCATGTTATAGTTACGATAAATTTTACAACAATACAGTGTTCCTATAGTTCCTAAGTTTAGTTTACTTTAGAAATCGCTATCGCTTATGCTTATGTACGACAAGGCTTAGGGGTATTCCCTTTTGCAAGCTGTAATACAGCACCTTGTTTGTAATTATCACATTTTTCCCCATAACAGCTTGGTTTTGAGTAAGTTTCTTTATATTAAAAGAGATACTCCATTGTTCAAATTATACTTATTGTAAAGTGTGTAAATATGTACGCAATAAAAATTGTTGAAACTATGATACTGTTTTATTTCACTCGTAATATTTCTTGCATTATAATCTGCGTTTTTTACGACACTCGCCTTGCACCACCAATGTTAATGTTCTCAAAACACGTCACAGTTCTCGACACTTGTATTCTCCTACGTCACGATACTGTCGTTTTTATAACTCACGAACGAAAGCGGTAAAATTTTGGACAACTTCGTGCAGAGAACTTTGTCCATGGATGGTTTGCTCAGGTAAATGTCAATGTCTCCATTGGAGCCACAGAACTCGCTGAGCGTTTGTCTGCACACTCCACACGGTGCGGTGAAGTTCTGTTGATGGGCGACTACAGCTACCACTTTGTACTTTAGGTATCCATCACACACTGCTTTTGCAACTGCCGTTCGTTCCGCACATAGAGACGGGCCCAGTGTTGAATTCTCTATGTTGCATCCTGTGTACATCCTGGAGTCATCTTCTGTGAGTATAGTGGCTCCGACTGCGAAGTTCGAATAAGGGCAGTATGCTCTCTTTCTTATTTCAGTCGCTTTCCTCAAGAGTGTTTGTATGTTCTCGCCTGTAAATGATATCATATAATGTTGTTAAATCTATTAAGCTTCATTGTTGAATCGTATTGAGCTATTAAGAATATTGCCTACGAGATATGAAAAGTAGATTATGAAATTTATTATTGTAAGGTCATACAAAGTTAATCCTAAATAAATTATTTATGCCTTGGTAACTGCTACAGCCAATATGACTTTCCGGACGAGTCATAATTACCCTTGATTCTGAGAATCGACTACCGTTTGTAGATATTTAAAGTTAACTATTATTTATAATTAAATTGATCTTTCTGTTAAACATTGGCTGCTATAATCAATAATAATCATTAACACAGACAACAGATTTGAACTGTGGAGGTAACAAGTTAATTGATTAGATCCATGTTTCGTAATTAGAGTTTCAATTACTCGCTTTAGTTATGGCCTATTGTCATCATTTCTTTAATTTAAGGAAAATAGCATTCGTTACCTTCATATTAAGAACGTTTGTAGGTCAATATACGTAGTACACGTTCAAAAATAGCTTACCCAGCTGAAGGAATATTAGTTTGAGGGCACATATTTAATATTTTCATAACAGGTCATCACAACTCAATAAAAATTAAATAAACATTTTTTACGTGTCACTGGCGATTTTGGGTATACAAAATAATAAACAACTTACTCAAAGAACAGAAGTCGACAATTTCGAAGTTATCCATTGAGCGCGAGTTCATGTCGTAATTTGTAACTAGCGGTAGCACGTCCGGCGCTGTAAGCGGTCACCGACCAACTGATTACAGAAAACGATTGCAGCGTTGATCAGATATCTGTCTTTTATGATTCAATGTCCCTTGTGATAGGATTGTTACTGCTTGAATGTACTTGGGTGTATTGAGCGCGGCGTAGCTTTTTTGCGCTCACGCATACGTGGGTATCTTACAGACAAAACAGGGTTCGGGCTGTTTGAAAGAGAAGGAAAGCACTGCGCAGTATGCGTTTTTCCAATTACGAATTGTAAGAAAACCTTTATAACGCATTGCGGCTAAGGAAATCCAATAAGCAGGTACATAATTCTAAATCTCTGTTTTAAAGAGCATTTTGGTATTATATTCAATGTTTGAATAGCTCGAGAAAACTAAGCCAAACATTTCAATCACTTGGCAGTCGATTGTAACTTACATTTTATTCAATGGATACAAATTTGTTGAAAGCGTGATGCCGTCGTGTCGGTAGTTATGCAAACGCTATGAATGCAATGCAAGGGCATGCCAATGCCAGGCTCCTTTCTTTTACTTACAATAAATAATAGGAGTGGCATTGTTTATAATGGAATGTAATAAATAGCTGTCGTTAGTTGTTTGCAATTTTATATGTACTTATAAAGATATTTTAAAGGATTCCGCGTTACATCATTAAATCCATTTAAGAAAAATGAACTTATATGGTTATTCAGTACCTAAGAATTAACCTTTTTGCAATATGATATCAGTATCAGGTATCATTTATAACATTACTAGCTGTCCCCGCGGTTTTACCCGTTCCTGTGGGACGTCACGTGTATTATACATATAAACCTTCCTCTTGAATCACTCTATCTATTAAAAGAACCGCCTCAAAATCAGTTGTGTAATTTTAAAGATTTAAGAATACATAGGGACAGACAGACAGCGGGAAGCGACTTTGTTTTATACTATGTAGTGAAACAACACAATTGCATTTATAGATGCACCTTATGATATAAGTAATAGAGTATTGTTTGCTGTGCCATTCTAAAACGTCAAAAGGAGTTTCTTATAACATGAGGTTCTATACGGGCCCAATTAAAAAGAAAAACACCATTAAAACAAAATGCATTTATTTGTATCAACAACAATTCTACAGTGTAAACTTATAAATAATAGGTATGAGTGTACACATACAGAGGATGTAAACCAGTCATACTTTTTTACAAAACCATTTCTACCATCGATGTAAATACTCGTATAATAACAAAGAATTATAATGAAAAGACATTCGGTAGGCTTTTGTTGGTAAACCTTTGAAAGGAATACAATAGCTTTACTCCCCATCCCATTTCCTTTCTTTTGCTCCCTCTAATCTATTTTTAGTAATTCCTAAAGATAGTTTTGGGTATCAACAATAGCCGATAACCTTACACTGTATAAATATCTCAGGACATTCGAACATGGTTATCTGATCCCAAATTAAGAAGTACTACTTGTACTATGGCTACCTATGGGTAACTGATATACTACATACTTTTAAAATACATACTTATATAGATATTTACACCCAGACACAGAACGAATAGACATGTTCATGCACACAAATGTTTGTCTCTAATCACCAAGCCACCTGTAACGTCAAATCTTCGCACAAAATCACCAAATTATCAATTTTATACAGTCTTCCTTCTCATCACACCAAACATATTTTATAAACCCGCCCTTTTTCATTCAATCTATAAGTGCTCTTGTAGTATCGTATTTAAGGGATTATAATTGCGATTCTCATTAAATAAAGCTGAATTGGCAGTAAATTGTTATCTATATATTATTAATTAATAAAACTATTTTTTTTATTCACATCATTATCTATAACATAAAATGGCGTATTATTATTATTTTTACACGAAACTAACACGCTAAACCCAGGGTACATTGTTACCACTCGCCACATCTCGTAATTATAGTAATAACATTTTATTAGATGTGTTAAGCAGATTTTATTGTTTTACGGCAGGTATTACGGCGTATCTATCATATTATAACTATATTACACGTTATACAAATTGAAACAATGAGAAATAATTCACATCAATAAATCTCAAGCGATAAGAAGATAGTTTAAATTATTTGCTTAGAACATTAATTCGTCACCATCGTACTTTTAACCTTACTCATATCATTAAGTATAAAATCATAACCCTTCCTTTTGGCTTTGCCGTAGTCGGGTAAAAATGGAAAGTCGAGAACTTACCGATGTGTTAGGCAGCTGCACTTGAAAGTTTTTTTAGCTTACTCACCATTACTTTACATTACATTACTGTAAATTTAATTACATTACTTACCAAGGTTTGGTTGTTTAAGAAAATCTACCAAAATGGACACCACCCGACGTAACACTGACACAAGTTTTCATTGCTCGTCGCCTGTTGAATCAACAGATGCACTTGTTTCTGTACTGACACCGTCTCATCTATGTGGGGGAAATCGCGACCAGTCAGCTTATCCCTCACTCTATTAACTATAGCCAGTGCTCGTTTATTTAAGTTGGTTTCGGCCGGTTGGTCCAGAGCATCATTGAGGCCTATGTGAATCTTGCTTCTGCTGGGTTGGGGTGACGACGCAGGGTCGGAGATGTCCGCGTCGGCTCTCGACCGGCGTCCCGCGTCTATAAGCCTCCAGTTAAGGAGTGGATCGTAAACGAACGCTTCTAACACGGCCATGACACTGTCCTTGTGCCTGTGTAACACTTCCATTACGGACTCGCAAGTCCGACGGTATGTGCCTTCGATGCCGGTTACCTGCAGGGAAATATATTGGTATTTTCAATCTACTTGATACTTTTGTGGATAAGCATCACGCTTGGGAGAATAATACGGTTCTAGGATTTTTCTACCGATCAATGAAATTTCAAGATCCGTATCGTGCAGACAAGTTAAATATGTCAGAGATGTTATGGATATGAAATTTCGGATCTGAATATGGACACTATTCGCTTTCGGTTACGGATATGAATTTATATCACATTATCCGATAGTTTCGGTTACGGAGCTCCATAACATCCCTAAAGATATGTGCTCACTGTGAAATGTCACTGGCTATGTAAATGAATACAACTGTTGTTTATTGTGTAACAAAGCGTGACAAACCGGCGAGTTCAGGGCGTTGTACCCTCGTTGCGTTAATTGGACGTGATGAGCGGGGCGCGCGTCCACAGCGGAGCAATCATAACAAATGATCACGTCATTTCTTTCAAGCAATGTAATAAGAGCATTTGGTTTGTTTTTTTTTAAACTGTCCAATATGTCTTGGTAGTTGTTACGAACCGAACTCATTTATATCACCTTTTTTGATTTTATTTTGTCTTCTAAGTTACATTAGAAAAGTTCACTGGTTTTCTCTTTTTTGATTTTGTTAATTAATTTAAAATATAAACTGTGGTTTCAATCCAGCGCCCTCTCTTTCATTTCGCATAGTTACGATCGGTAACAGTAGTCTTATAGTAATAGGAATATTATACAAAAAACAAATATCTTGTAACTAATTCCTTATAACTCAACAGGAAATCCTTGAGAATTTTCCTTGTTAGGGACTTGACAGAGATCCAGCGGAATTATTATATTTACTAGATATTTGCTTTTTTTTTTATAATCTTATAATGGATTTCCGCAAGGCCACGCCTGAGTCAATTAGTTAATAGGTACATGTCTTCCGGATGGAATGGGTGTACTGTAAAATCGATGTCAATTTATTTAGACACAAGTCTTACTAATATACTATATAATATAATATACTATATAATATACAAAGACTTGTTTACAATCCGCAGGTTCACCTGTGTTTCAAGTAACTTAATATTTCTTGGGATAAAAGTATTCTATATGTTATTCTAGTGGATATTCTATTTAAGCGCCATGGCCGTTTGTCAGTTTATACGTGAAAGAGAACCAAGCGTTAATAAATCATAAAAAAAAAATTATTCATAATATAACTAGCTGCGCCCCGCGGTTTCACCCGCGCTCCCAAGAGATGCTACATTTTCCTGTGATATAACACATATACGTTACTCGAGGGTATGCTCTATCTATGTCGCAAGTTTCATCTATTTATAAATCCGTTAGGAAGTATCTGCGCGAAAGAGTAACAAACATTCATACATAGATTCTTACCTTTCGCATTTATAATATTAGTAGGATGAAGAATTACCTCCATAGCATTGATCAGCATCCTCGTCAGTCTGAAGGGTATTTTCTCGGGGAACTTATCACGGGTGACGGCAACTTCAAAGCAGTCACCGAAGTCGATATGCAGGAACTTTCCGGTGACTCTATCGAGCATTATGTTCGAAGGGTGTCGGTCTCCGAGCCCGAGGATGTAGCCGACCATGCTCATGACCGCGAGCGAGCGCGTGTAGTTCGTGCGACGCTCGAACCACACTTCTGATGACGGACTCTTCAGCCATAGTAGCTTTGCTAAATCGTCGCCTGTCGTATGCTCTAGGGCGTGTTCGAATACTTCCACCTATAAAGGAGTATGGATTAACATATTATCACGCCTATTATCGCCAAAGAGGAAGACAGAGTTTCATTAATAAGACCTACATCACACACCACACCCACATTCACCAAAGATACTTCCAAGTCGCAAAGTGAAACGTGGCATTGTCCCAGTCTCAGTCGGATACATTACCTTCCCGGGCTATACATGTAATAATTTCTAAACAGGAAAACTTCATATAACCTTCCCCGACGCGGGACTCGAACACAGAACCTTCGGGTCTCTAGAAGAGCATTATACTACTCGTCTATTGTGACGTTTTATGGATTTATAGAAAATTTATAAAAGATACTTTTTAACATTCTGCTGTCCCCCGCGGTTTCACCCGGGTTCCGGGGATGTTTTCCTTAGATAAAAAGTATCCTATGTCTTAATCCAGTTTATGAACTGTATCTATGTATGTGTATCTATTTAAGAAGTTTTTGCGTGCAAGATTTACAATTATTCATCCATTCTCACACACTTCCGAATTTATAATATTAGTAGGATATAATATACAAACCTTCTGCATAAGCATCAACTTGTCCAAATCGGACGCCATTCTCTGCATAATCCTGTGCTCAATATTCAATAGACACTTCCTCTTGTCCCTATAATCCCTTATCAGCGAGTGCAAAGTGTCACAGTGGGGCACCCATCCAATTAACCCAGAGTTTGTAGACAGAGGTATCACTGCATATCTTTGTATGGCCAAGTCCCTTCTGAAAGTATCTGGGTCGGCCTGTAGGAGAGTATTGACGAGACCGAACAGCTGCATCACACGTTCGTCCTGACGCAAGTCCTCGTGTCCTTTGAGAAGGAACATGTAGTCTTTGCCGTTTGAACCGCGGATGCAGAGTCGCCGCGGCCTCTGTTTTGATGTTATCACCTGCGAAAAAGTTTAGAGTCTAATGTGCTGTTTTTCATCTACACAAACTTTCGCATATTTTTTCCTGCAAAGGCGCTATCTGTCCCAGCTCGCGGGGAAATCTCTGACTCAAAGTTGCGACTTTGTTATTACAGTTTGTTTATATTTATAGTTATTTATTGTTGTTATTTATATATTATTATAGTTTATTAGCAGTAAATGTTTTTTTTTGCATAATTTATTTGTAGACGAGCAACTTGGTATCTGATGCGTCTATATCACACAGTGTTGAAAGGCATTTCGCACTTATAAATTTTTTTGTCCTTGTCCAAGTGTCTAGTTTGTTTTTAAAAGAGTTAATTGCTGCAGATACTACTAATAATAAATACTACTACTATTTACTATTTATATATATATAAATATATATATAATATATATTCTCTATATATAATATAAATACTACCTATATTATATATAGAGAATATAATACTACTAACGACTAATAATTTTCGCTTTAATAAAATTAATAGGTACCTGCAAACTACTCTGTATATGAGCTATCCGTATCAGATCCTGGTCAGGTATATAGGAGCCGGGTACAGCGAGCTCGAGGTCTCGGCAGTTGAGCAGCCTCGTCGACACGTACTGCAGCTCCAGGGACGTCAGCTGGGGCAGTTGGCGGCTGATTCGACGGAACACGTGGTAGTACAGGTCCCATGCTTGGTTTAAGTCCCGGGTCAGGTTTGATTCCTGATGGCCATAATAATTTGTCATGAAATTAAATATATACATATATATAACAGGCACTTATATCCTGGGACATTCTTTACACACGGTCATATGATCTCAACCTAAGAGCTTGTCTTATGGAAACCACATAAGTAATATACTACTATATATAATAAATACATACATACACACATACAAGGCTAATATGATGCTCTTTGTGGAGCCAAAGAATATGTATGTACTGTAATAGGTATAAGTTAATATGTCTACGTCTTCTGAGCGGTTTAGTCTTATTTTAATAAATAATCGGAGTATTAGGTTATAGTAGGATACAGGCTTGCCTAGTGAGGAAACTAAAAGAAAATCTGTTTGATAGTTTAGATCTGCAAAACTCTTAATTATCATTATATTACTGTTGAATTCAAAATTCTAAAAATTCAAAACCATTTATTCAGTTTAGGCCTTCGGAGGGCACTTATGAAGGTCAAATTTAAAGTTACTGAAGCTACAATTATCTAGTTATTTTGTAATAACTGTGTGTTTTTGCTGAAATAAATATTATTATTATTATATTATTACTTAATTTGATTTACTCTGTTTAGTTAGAAATCAGATTGCCGTGTTAAGAAAGTCTCAGGACACTTAGTACCCGCTAGTTAATCTTAAGTGACATTTGAATAGTAAAAAAGTTTTGTTTACCTTATAACGGTTGCACCACTCTAGTGCTTCACTCAGATCCCTTCCATAAGTCTGCGTGAACGATACTTCTTTCATTGTTTGCGGACCTCTTTCTAGCATTGCATGCAACGGCTCCAAAGACTTGAACATCGCATGAACGTCGTTTTCACTGAAGTACAGTCTTGACGCCTCTTCCAACGCTTCATGCCATTGCTCGTGCCATAAAATAGCCACCCGTATAAGCTCCTCAGATATCATAGCCGCCTGGTTAACCAGGTTGCTCGAATGAGTGCACATGGACTTCAAAACTTGATTCGCTGCATTTTTCCGAGCCACGAATGAGGACTTCGAGGCCACGGTCAATGGATAAACGAGCGCTTGAGGATGTGATTTTCCAATATCTATCAGGAGTGAATGTATCAATTTGCCGACTAATGCTCTCGGCGTGTCGATTCTCGCAATGAGCTGGGGTATCACTTGAAGCCAAACGTTGATTTCTATCGTCCGGATACCTTCGACGAGAGCCTCGTGAACCGCCGGATAGTGGCCGTAGTCAAACCAAAGCGTCAACAACCTGAGAGTGTCCTGGAGGGAACTGCCGTGGGACAAGTTTATAGACTTGAAGAATCCCTCCACAGCCGGCACAGTGTGCAGTTGAATACACTCCGGCGGCGGCCTCCTTTCACCTGAATTAGAAACGGTAATATTCGTTTCTTGGTGCTTATAAAATAGCACAGTCTCGAAGTTCATGTAGGCCCACGCGTGCCATGCTTTGTACCAATCCGATGACAGATCCGTTGCCAACGCGTAGTTACGCAGAATCTCAGGGATAGAGTGTTCGTTGATACCGAGCAAGGATTCACACCAAGATCCCAGCTTTAAGTGACACCGAGCCAACAATCTACAGTGTTCAGCATCGCCGGTCTCAGTGTTTTCCACGTAGCGCTGCAGCTGATCGTATGCCAATTGTTTGTCATTAGCGACCCACAAATGTTTGGCATACGCCAGAGTCAATCTCGGCTCATGGGTGGGTAACGGCAAATCTCGGTTTTCACTCGGATCTATACCCAACAACATGACCAATGTTTTGTGCGCTTGTCGCGGAGCACCGCTCTTTCTGCAAAGCGAAGCGAACTTGAGCCACGTAGCCATATCTTCTTGAGGCGTCAACACTAAACTTCGCACTTGGAGTATCCTGCGCCAGTCTTCGACCAATCTTTGACCTCCTTGTAATCGCGTCCACCAAGCCTGTCGTATGGATTCTCGTCTTTCGTTAACCAATTTGTATGTTATGACTTCTTCCAACTCGGCAAGTAGCTGAGCATTGACTAAAGCCCCGTAAGCTCTCTGGTAACTCTCGCCTGCTACCGCTGTGAGTTCTGAATCGAGTAGAGTTCGCGCTTGATCAATAAACTGTTTTGATGTTTCGAAGCAATTGTTATGAATGTTGAGGACCGCTCTGTAGAATGCACCGTCCTGTGTATTATCTGGTAGGAAGTTGACATATTTGGCCATTGAATCCCATTCTTTTAGGCCCCAAGCGGAAGCCGCGGCCAATCTTGCCGCTTTGAATTTCTCATCATCAGATATTTTCGGCCAGCTTTCAGAGACCGTTTTGTACAATTTGACCCATTCTCCTAAAGCTTCGTAGCAACGTAATTCACCGAGATAGGAGTCCGTATCATCTGGGTCTACGGACAACTTTTCACCATAGAGGTTTAATGCTTTCTCCCAATTGTGTAGTTTCTCATACCATCTGATTTGCACTTTTAAATTGGCGTCACCTGCCTCACGCTGTGCCATGACTCTCTCCAGCAGACCTTCGGCGGCTTCCTTTTGTTGCAGTTTGTTATTAATATGTATCAAAGCCTCTACTACTTGTGAAGTTGCACCTTTTCTGAATTCTTCTTCCTGATAAATTTTAATACCAATGATTAAAAAGATAATATTTTCCATTTCAATATTGACGAGATCTAATTTGGTACGGTATACGTACCGGTATCTTTAGACAGCAAAGAGTGTACTAGTTATTGATAGTATTCATTAAAAAAAAAACAAAAATACAATATAAGTATGGGTACATAAACAAATAAATTAAATAACCATACCTTATAATGCAAAGCTTTAGCATACGCCCTGCAATGCATTGCCCTCTCCCCGAGTAGTTGCGTCGGTATAGGCAATGTCCCACCTTCACAATGTTCCATGAACTCCGCCAAGTTTAGAACTGTATGAGCTAACTCCGGCGCGTCTGGAGCGGTCAGTGCTTGCTCCAAAGCGTTAGATAACTCCGTACGAGATGTGTTGTCAAGTTCCGTCCAACAAGACACGAATGCAGCATTAAATAGGTCCCGTAGTAGCTGGGAATAGTTGTGTGCTAGAGCTAAGCTCGCCCTGTTTAAAAAAAGCATATATTTTTTATATAAGACAGATCTCACGCCTGACAGTGACCCAGGACCAACATTTATATGCATGAATAAGTAATCGATATAAGCATTTTCATTTAAAAAAGTACTTTTTAGTTTATTATAATTTTAAAACATATTCCCTCACACAGTTACCATAGTACGAGCTCTGCTTAGTTTTGATCAGATATTCATGTGTTAATATCTCAGTGTATTTGTTACTAGAAACTACTTAACGGGTGAGTGCTTCGTATAAAGGGTCAACTAAGATTCCATACGATCTATTAGTCGCTGTCTATGACCCAATTTAAGCGACCTATACAGGATGTTACAAAACTACCCGTAAAGCCGAAAGGAGGTTAAATGGGGCCTTATAACGAGTCCATTCACAATATAGAACCGTAGTAACGCTGTATAACATAACCCAAAAAAATAAAAAATCTCATTTTTATGAATGAAAAATAGAAAAACTATTAAAGTAGTCAACTATTAGGTAAAATAGGTACGTAGGCCTTTCTGTTAAATAATCTGGTTCCCTGACATGACAGCTTACTAGGGTTGTTGGCTTTGATAATTAATTACATTTTTTATTAGAGTCAGACTATTCATAAGTGCTTGTAAAGGCCTATTTGAATAAAAATATTTTCATTTCATTTCATTTCATTTCATTTCATTTCATTTTCATTTCATTTCATTTCATTACGGGGTATTTTGTAACACGTTGTATAGTATTATCTTCCTTGTCGCGGTTTCGCCTGTGTTGCCGAGGGACCGCATGTATACCGAGATTATAACATAGCCTGTAACCATCCCGAATAAAGTACATTTCAAATGTTGATTTTTTTTTCCAATAGGTGACGTGATTCCGGATATTACCCTCTATTTCGCACTCCTTTATAATATTAGTAAAATTTTATATTACCAAATAATATGACTTTAAAAATGGAGTATCTAATAGGACACCGTTGATGTTATCTTCAATAGCATATATTATGTGCCCTCCGCGGACCTAGACATGCTTTTAAATAACTTCTAAGCTCATTGAAGTGTAATTGCTAAAGTCTTACCTAAGGGCAGGGCTATGTGACTCTGTAAGCAAGCCAATGCTGAACCGACGCAGCCACTCTAGCCAATCGTCTTTCGACACGCGGCTGCTGACTGTCCACGCCAATTTCAAATTGTGAGCATTCACACAAAGTTTGCGAATCGATTGAGATGTATCGCAAACAACGATACGGGCCTGAGAAAAATAAACGTAATAATTAGATCAGTACTAGTAGAGATCGAATCCTACAATCAGCTTGAGCTTTTGGTGAAGGAAAACATATCATTGACTTGAGGGAAGTTGAAAATCTGTCCCATACTCTTATCGCTGTATGAAAGTCACTTCTCCCTCACTAGGTCGGCAAAGGCCCCTAATCGGCGATGCCTGCTATCCTTGTAACATAAAAATAATTGGGGTTGGTGGAATATCTAAAGGTGGCTTGCACAACAATCCTTAAATGTAACTTCAGTTCCATCAATTAGCTTTATGCTTTACTAGCTGTCCCACGCGGTTTCACCTGCGTTCCCGAGGGATTTAATATTAGTACAATAGTATCCTATGTGTTATTCCAGGGCATTTTCTATATACGTGCCAAGTTTAATCCGAATCCGTTTGGTAGTTTTTGCGTGAAGAGTAACAAACATCCAAACAAACTTTCGCAAAACTCAAAAATACATATATAGCTTGATGAGGTACTTCTATTGATCTAATACATAAATACTACATGATATACGATCATGATGCAGATGAACCATTTCATAAAGTATGATTATTGTTCAAACCACGAGTAGGTATTTGAATGTATATTATTTTCTTACCTCCTGATTGTTATTTCTTGGTTTTCTTCTAGTGCTTTGCAAAAACTCATCCATCGCCAGAGTTTGATTTGACTGCAATTTTGATAACAGTAACTCATAGTTTTGATGCTGTATTCTATGCCTTATCACCACTTTCTGCACTAGAGGTATAAAGTCATTGTACTTTCGACCCAGTTGAACAATCAAAGCACACAATGTGTCCATCGCAGTGGGACGCAATAAAGGGCATGTATCCAAACTCCTCACAATTGGGTGAATAATTCTAGAAACTAGTTCACTATAATTCAATGAGTCAGATAGAAAATCTACGGTCTCCATTGCAACTTTGGCTACATTGATCGGGCAGTCGGATGCGTCAAATAACTTTACTATAGACGGTATTATCAGGTGCATGTAATCATCCAAATTATCTTCGAATTTCTGTAAAGCTTGCAGCAATCTTTCAGTTACATATCTATCCTTGCTAGTGTCATGGGCGAGGACGCGTAATATCTGCGGCATCAACTGCGGTAGATAAACTTTGAACTCCGATCCCAAGGCCACGGCGATGTACTCAACTAATATTATTAAAGTATGCTGCAAATTACTGTTAGGCGTCCAAAACTCTTTGATGAGATCAAATATTTTGTCAAGGTAATTGCGAATGTGCTGCTTTACGATAGCGATCAATTTTCCTAGTTGAGTGAAGAGGAACTCGCGGAATGCGTTGTTGTCGGTTGCTCGCGCGACGTACAACATGCTCGGTGTCACACGTGAGATGTAAGGTACACATTTGATTCCTAAAGACTGGAATATAAAAGTCACAGCTTGGACCACACTTGTGTGGTGCTGTTGAAGTGTTGGGTCTCGTAGTATACGCATGAGTGTCGATATCACAATCGCTGGGTAGTACTCATCTAGTACAGGAGAAGACATATTAACCAGCATCTCACTTGTAGTCATATCAAAATTATTCTCCTCAGCTTTACTATCAGCTACTGGTACCAAACTTGAATCTGGCTGGCCATCAATCAATCCTCTAGTAATTTTATGCTTGTACGGATCGAGGGCTCCTAGGAGACCTAAAACGCGTATTGTTTCTCTCCTGTCTTTAGGTTGCTGTTCTGTCTTGAGAAAATTCAATAGCACATCCATGAGATTTGGGTATTCAGTATAGGGTGTGACTACATATCCCGTTGCACTGATTAATTGACCAAATACCCATAGAGCTACGCTTCTTTTCTCTGTGGCACTTGCATCTGACAGCAATTCAAGCAGTATAGTCAGAAGTTCAGGAAGGCATTTTTTGAGTCCAGTGTTATCACCATGGACATCAGCTAAATCACCTACAGCTTTTAAAACACTGATCACCACTCCAGGATTTGAATCTGATTCTTTCAGTTTTGGTACCAGGACATTTAAGATTGTTTCCATATAGGGTTTCACAAGCTTAGGCGCATGTAAAATTAGGTTATCAAGCATCCTGGCTGCCTGCTCCTTATTCCTGCTCATACCTGAATGTTCCAATTCAGTAAGAAATTGTATCAAGGTCTTTCTGAGCCCTGGCATCACATAAGCAGGGTTCACTGTACTCAATCGCCCAATTGTGCAGATAGCTAGTTCACGAATTTCCAGATGTTCATCATTCATTGCAATGAAGAGAAAGCTTAGATTTTCAATTTGTGCCAAATGGGTATCAAATATATCATGCAGAGATTCCAATACCCAATACCGAACTTCATAATCGGGATCGGTCACTGCAACAACTAAGAGCTTTCCTATTACTTCTGCTGTCAACAGTGTCAATGTTTTTGATGGTGTTTTTATAGTTCTAATAGTAGAATCTGCTAATAACTTTGCTGCAGTTTTAACAGCCTCTAGCCGTACCTCTTGTTGGTCACTCTGTAAGAAGTGGTCAGCACATCTCCTCACAAAAGTAAGCAAGCTATGTTGGCCTTCAAAATTAAAGGCACTAAGAGTCCTTAATGCTAACACAATATTAGATGTGTCTTGAGGTTCAAGAACCAGGCTCATGTTACTCATTTGCTGCTCCAAGCTTCTCGGCACTCCTGGGTGCAGGAAAGGTTTGTTTCTCAAAACCAATGACAGCATGTTTAGTAGCCCCTCTGATATCTCATCTCTGAGTGATGGTAAACTTTGGCTAAGCTCTTTTAGACAAATTGTCAAAGATGGACTAAGACCAGTAGCAAACATGGCATCTAGAAGTTCTTTGATGTCATTGACAACAAGATTTTTGACAGAACTTCCAAGTATGGTGATGCAAGCAAATATTGATGGGTCAATCCATATTCTCTTTTTAGTTTGTAAGTCTCGGAGAGGTAATGTTTGTTTAATAACATCCATTATTCTGGGAATGTAGTTCTTGATATCATTTTCGATGGCTGCAGCCATCAGGCCCAGAGTGGTAAAAGCCATGTTTCTGTCCTTTTCTCTGCTGCGCAGTGATGAAAGTAAGTAGTTCATAGTTGAGCTGATATATTTACTCATGAAGTATTCTTTATTGAAAGCAGCCAGTCTTGGTATGATGATGAGTAGAATCTGAGGCACTCCTTGGGTTTTGAGAAGTCTCTGAGACATAACATCTGGAAATATAAGATTTATGATATTAGATATAAAAACAAGAGAAGCTGTGAAAAGCAAACCATGGCAAAATACTGAGAATCATAGTTAAAAATTTTTGATTGTTGAATAATAATAATGACCCTGTGTTCATTATTATTATTAGCTTATTTTGTTAACTGTGCCACTGTAACTTTTATTGCTTTTCTAAAAGAAAATGTTTGAATTATTGTAATGGGCATACTATACCATAATATAATTATAATAAGTTAATGATAAATAAATAAAATAGTACCTTGACAAAACTTTTCAAATTTCTCAGTTAACAATTTACGACACACATCAGACTCATAAATACGCACTGGATACTGAACATTCTCAGTCTTGAAGCCATCGCAGAGATACCCTCTTTTCACAGACAAGCTGTGTATTTTGGTGCTTATGAAGATAATATCATCAGACACAATTATATCCTTCTGAGTATCTAAGCTCTGCATTAAGTATGTGTATTTCTTCTCCCAAACTGCATTTGAACATCTCAATAGCTCGTTTAAAATCAACAGACCACCATGTACTCTGTCTTCCTTTGTTATTCCTTTCTCTTTCATAGGAACATCCTCAAATGAGAGCATTGCTTCTTCATAACATTGCATATACCACTGTGGCTTAGCTGTAGATTGCTTTGCTGTTTCTCTTTGGGCTGTAACTACCAGACCAGCTCTTAGGGCTTTAGCAGCAGCCTCTCGGATCTGTTGTTTTGGGTCCTTTAAAGCTACAAGAATATGATCAAAGAACCCTGATACTTGTTGGTAGAAGTATGTGGGCATTGCTATAGCTAATTCTTTCAATAATAGAACAGCGGAATGACGTCTTCCTTCATTCCTCTCCTCTGAAAGCCATTCAAAGGCTCTCTTAACTTCGAACTCAACATATTCAGCTCTCTTGACGCCAGAGACAGTGGCCAATCGACCAACTGTCTTGGCAGCTAATTCCATAACACCAACATCAGAAGATGGGAGAAGGTTGCGAAGGTAGTTCGCGAACCGGGTGATTCGTGTTTTTGTTGTGTCGCAGTCGCCACCAATGAGACATACTGAAAATAAAAATTGTTTGTAATTATTCAGACTGTTATGAGGACTTATAAAAATAAAGGATTAATAAACATACCAATTGATAAAACTCCGCCCTTTTTTTCGTGAACGTCTGTACTGGAGACCATCTCAAATATATGATGGTTGAACTCATCGAGGAACTGGGTGAGCTCCTCTTGAGGCACTTCTCGCAACTCGGTCTTAGCATAATGATAAAGCTCCCGAGCTGTCTTTATTTGGGTGTCCACGTTCCGGGATTTCAATCCCGTAACGAACACATTTACCAGATTAGACATTATGTTTTACTTCATAATGCTGTTCTAATTAGATTTACTTCGTCTTTTATCAGTTTTTATTTATAATAATAACAAAAACAAAGTATTTTCACACACCGCTTGAATGTCAATCATAGACATATTTTTATTTCTTTACAATTTCACATATGTTTAGTTGAATAGGGAGAACTAGCTAGGGAGTGCCTATTATCATTCACACCTTCCAGTTGATAATCGACTAATAAATTAAAGTGATTGAAAGCATTTGAGGAACATTAATTTTAAGCCAAAATAAATGAATCTAATTTGTTTAATTTAAATTTCAATTAATTTTTATCATATTTTTATATAGTAGATGAATGATGAAAAAGTAATCAGTGTCTATGGTTAAATGGCCGATATTTCATTCACTTGGGAGCTTCCTTTTCTTTCTGTCGTTTATGGATATCTATACTACGGGCGGTCATCGTTGAAGATTTCCGTATAAAATATTAAATGAAGGTGCTATAGGCGTTGATTTTATGAAAAAGCTGTAGGTTATAAATTGTTAAATAATGATCTTACTCGAGATCAACAATAGAATTATAGAAGAAACTCTAACAGTTAAATATAAAAATGCACTGGCGCGGTGAGTACGTTACGCTTAGAAAGTTGACTGTTTTTATAATTACAATATGTTTAGTAAGCATGCATAACATTTTTATTAATTCAATGATAAATACTGGTCCGAGACAAGTTTCTTCGAGGGGGTAGGTACTTGGCCATAACCCCTTTCGGGATTACTTGACAAGTGTCAAGTTCTTGGGGTGGGCCCACGTTGGTCGCCGGGTTGACCGAGTTCACGTAAATTTATAGAAAATAATAATAGTGTGATAGAATTCACATTATGTCATGGTGTTGAACATGACGCGTTTAGTGCCTATCTCAGCAAGGATGACTCATTGCGGTTGTTTATTGGTGGTACCTGTTCGTGTGTGTGTGCGGATACGTCCTATAAAAATGTTTTTGGATTCCACTGGTTGTAAACAATTTAATGAAGTTGATATGTGATACTGATTTCCTGCCTTGATTTGGTGTACTGCATCCAGTGGTACATTCACACATAATATTGACCAATGTTATTATTTTAGTATGAAATATCTAGTTAGTTTCTAAAATTTATCTTTTCAGCTTAAAGCCTGAATCTATAGATGTGACGGTAGCAGATTTTGATGGAGTGCTCTTTCATATATCCAATGTCAATGGAGACAAAACCAAAGTTAGGGTAAGCAACACAGACATATTTGTGCCTTTACTTACAATGCTCATAATGCAAATTATTTGTGATATAGCTACTGCCCCATGATTTCTTCCTCATTTCCAAGAAATACTTACTTTACATTTAAAAGAAATCATCAAATGGCCCTTTTTGAATTGAACTAAGTGTATATTACCTCACATTACATTGATCATGCAATTAATTCTAATTAAGCCCTTTTCTGACAACACTTATGATAAATTTTGAGTGTGCTCTATCTTAGCTCTCATCTTCAACATAAAGTATAGTTAAATTATTTAAATTGAGTTGAATATAATATAAAACAAAAGACATGGGCTCAATAATTCCAATACAATACAAATATACAATAATATCCAAATTAAACATGTGTAATATAAAAACTTGTACACACATCTGTTGACAATATCTGCCTAATGCCTTACATATAACATTGGCAACCTTGAGAACTTGTTGGCATTTGATATATTATACATTCTATAGATTACTTTACTTAATATTTTTTTATATAATTTGTATGTGCATTAATCACGGAACCATACAGAAAAGGTAATAAAAGTAGTTTTATATTGTATCTTACACCATTTAAAATTATAAATACATTTGGTATTACAATCAATGTAGTTTCCTATAAATGTATGCTCCTGCTAAATGTAGATCTCTTCCTTTTGTACATAGTAAACAAGTACACATAATTAAGAATTCTTTTAACTTTTATATTGATTAATTCTACATCTCTGAGAACCTAATAGAGATTATAGGTGACACATAATATAACCTTGGCAATCTTGAAACCCTTCTGTATATAATGATAAAAGAAT
This sequence comes from Habrosyne pyritoides, assembly GCA_907165245.1. Lineage (NCBI taxonomy): Eukaryota > Metazoa > Arthropoda > Insecta > Lepidoptera > Drepanidae > Habrosyne > Habrosyne pyritoides. Next base: position 3,875,961 of record OU015600.1, on the reverse strand, counting down.
GTTGACTTCTCAGATATTCTTCTTATAAACAAAGTGCTTATTCTATACCAGTTTCACTGCAGTTTTGACCATTTTTAAGATTAAGAGAAGCATATTAAAAAGTCTGCAACATATAATACTTAAATGTTATCTCTTTTGTATGCTCTGTCAATATGTGACTAGTGTTTATAAATACAGAAAAGCTTTTTGTGTACACAAAGCAAGTATTGGAATGCACATGCTAATAAATTTCACTATAGGAATGTGTTTAATAAGATAGATAGTGTAAACAAATTTAGAATTGAGTAATATATTTATATATACAATATAATTATCTGTTTATCTGCAAGTAGAGAATTGAGGTATAACTAACATAGTTAAATGTGCACAGAAATCCACTTTAACATTATTAGAATATGAAATTTTGTTGATATCTTATAACTTTTCTAGACTACTGTGCAATGTTAACATGTACTTTTTATGGTTTATTTATAGGTTAGTATATCACTAAAGTTCTACAAGCAGTTAGAGGAACATGGTGCAGATGAATTACTCAAAAGGGTCTATGGACCGCTCCTTACTGAAGCAGAGTCTGGTGAGCATTGGCTATTATTTTAATCAACTATTGTGGTATTTATGGTACTAGGAGGTAGTTGCTTCCTACAAACTGAATCAGATGCTTTGACATGATAGAGTAAACATATTATTAGGTTTATTATTTTCTACTATTGATAATGATAAACAAAGTAATAAAATACTTATAATACTATATAATTTTAAAAGCTTATTTCATTAATAGTAGAACATATTAAACCCATTTATTAGTCACTTGACCATGACCTTTATTTATAGAGTAAGACAAAATGAGTATAATAATAATGTTGACTTTCCAGAAAAGATTTATTAAAACATGTCTTACAAAAATACAGACGTCTCTCAGTCTAGCGAAAATACATTTCTAGTATTCCAAATACCTATTTTAAAGTGAAATAGTATGGAAGTGTACTATAGTGCAACAAAAACTTATTGCATCAAATTGAAAGTGAGAATGTGAACTGTTCTTATGCATTTGTGAACACATGACTTAATTACATTGCCGTAGTTATTGGAGCATCCATTGTTACAGTTCATGCACCACATTAATATTAGTTTCAACCTGTTACAATTTGTTTTCCTTATGACGAACTGGTTGTATTTATAACTTATGATTATAATATTCTTCCTGTTCAAGAACTATATTAGTTATTATTTGTTGGTTAAAATTTATATTCAAAATCTTTGATGATTCAAATTCCAGTTTTCAAGCCTTTATGATTGGTCCTTCAACAATTTAGGTCCCTTTTAATAAATATTATGACACTAACAACAAGGTCAAGTCAATAATATATCTATATAGATTTTTCAAAATAGCGCCGTAGTTTTGGATATTACTCTACACTAATGAATTCGCAGTATTTTAATAATCTATCTTCTATATATATAAGGAAAATAGGGTTACTTTGATGCACCATCACCTCAAAATTACTATATAAATCGGGGTGGGACTGCTAACATTCGACGCGGAATTTGTCCTAGATGGTCATAGGCTATATATGATATCGATAAATGCAGGTGGAACCGCGGGGGACAGCTAGTATATACATATATTTTTTCGAAACAAATGAATATTCTGCAAGTCAAAAGCATGATAAACCCCCTGTCAGATAGCTCTGTATAATTTTTTTTCTTATCAAATTAAATTGTTTATAATGACTTCAATCCTAGTTTTTATTTTGTAATATTCAACACATAATACAACATTGCGTTTTTATATCTATTGGAAACATACATATAATTGATAAGATTGTATGTTATTCAGTTTCACATTGATAAGATAGCCCTGCCCATTAATTTTAAATGTAGCACTTTTACTTGTGTATATTTATGAAAAATGCTAAATGGACTGAATCATATTCCAATAAACGTTTCTGTCGGTTCTTGGTGAAAGTCAATTGAACCAAAAATATGCAAAAGATAAGACAAATACTAATGCACGCACAAGCATACTAATAACCAACATATCTATGGGTCATGCAAATATGATGCATTTGTATGCTTCTGCTGTAATACTTCACTCTTAGCAAAGTCAATTTAACACAGTTCCGTTTGTAGACCATAAGAAAGTTTCCCAAGAATCATAAAACTTCATCTGTTACCATTCCCACATATAGGCTACAACATCTCCTTACTGCTCGACCTTGAGACTATTCCGGAGGACTGGGAGGATGTTGTAAAGAAGGTTGGACTCCTCAAGAGGAACTGCTTCGCTTCGGTATTCGAGCGCTACTTCCAGCTGCAGGAGGAAGGCGATGTCGGGCACAAGCGAGCCGTCATCAACTACAGACAGGATGAAACACTGTAAATATAAACATTTATATATATTAACTCCCAAGTGATTAAGGATGTGATGTGTTTATTTTTAGTTACTATGTAATATCACTTTTTTATAACGATAAAATTTAGTTATATGGAAATTGATAGAGAACTAAATTGTGTTGCTTCTTCCTGTCGTCCTACGATTTCTCTAGCTTTCTAATTAGAATGAGAGATGAAAGGTACTAAACGTTTTTCTATCCTATGTTTGTACGTATTAAATATCCAGAAATGTTAATTGTTTATTCTAATAAATCTTCTCTAGACAATAATTTGTCGTATTTCAAAAAGACAATCCCCACTAATGAGAATAGCTATTTATAACTAATGTAAAATTGTTTATAATCACATAAATTAATTAAACAGAATACATTTAGGGTGTGCGTGTTGGGACGCTATTAGTCATCGTTCGATACTGACATAAATTTTATTTATATCATCATCGAAATTGTATTGTAGTAAAAAATACATTTTACTCTATTATGTTGAGTCATAAAAGTTTCTAACTAAAAGTAGCAACGTCCAGTATTAGTCATTTATTAACGGAAATACAACCTTAAATGGATTACAAATGTTTCGTATTAGTTAATGTGATTATATGACATATTACATCCTGTTAACGCAGACAAAAAAAATACAATAGTTAGACAACTGTTTATACTCTAATCCTAAAAATTATATTGTACTTTAACTAATAACTGAGTTATTTATGTGTGACCTATAAAGATATGAAAGCAATAACTAATTAGTAATCTATATAGTTACGGCCTGAAAATCCGGAGATTCAATTTCAGACTCAAATATTTCAAATTCGATTTCGACAATGTCTGAAATTACTAAAATGTTGCCTAAAATTGTATGTACGCCATTATTACTTTTGAACGCCATGCCATAGCGGCATCTCACTTGTCCTATATACAGGAAGTATACGCAAAACCCGAAGATCGATAATCAATAAAACGTATAAAAGTAATGATTTAATATGCTTATGTAACCTGTTTATTGTCGAGTATAGAAGACAATGGCGCACAAGGCAGACTTGCGCATGTAGAGGAGTATAGCCGTCATTGGCGTTCAAAAAGTTAAATGGTTAACAGGAATATCTCCTTTACGTGTTCTTCACCACCTCCCCCCATTTGACTTAAACTTGCGGCACGCTATGATGGCCATTTTGACGTTTAACAATGGCAAAGAAAAATAACCTTTATTCCTTGAGACATAAGGTGCATCTATTAATCCAACAGCTAAATGTATGATGATAGAAATCAACCTTATTTCAAAGCAATACAGTTTCTTTCCTATGACAATCGGAAACATCAAAACGGCCATCATAGAATGCCGGTAGTATAATTAACCAAGTATTTATTAGTTTTATTTTGATTAAATGGCCACATCTTACTTACATTATAATAAATGTTCCAGCTACGTGGAAGCGCAAACAGACCGCGTGACGGTGGTGTTCTCGACAGTGTTCCGGCACGAAGACGACATGGTCATTGGCAAGGTCTTCATGCAGGAGTTAAAGGAAGGTCGGAGAGCATCCCACACTGCACCACAGGTAAATAAACTTTATTATAACATACTCAGATGTTTGTTACCTTTGAGTTTCTAGACAGTTCTACTCAGAAGACTACCCTCGACTTTTTAAGCCAAGATTTATTAGGATTTTCAACAAAAAGTACACTGCTTATGTAAACTTAAGATTAGTTACTAAATACTGTGCTAAGTGCCCCGGCAATCACAAGAAGTCCAAACGCAAAAATAACAGGAGAAACAACTAAACGCTCAAGATATATTAATTAACACAAATTGAATGAGTAAACATTGTTGTGTGAATTGGATATTCATAATTTTTTTATTTAACTGGTGGGCAGATATATTAGCGTGGGCTGCTTTATTTATTTATATGTATTTAGAAAGAAGGGCAGAACTAAAATTACACGAATCCCCATATCCGCTAGATCAGTTTAACGACTCGAAACGAGCGAATGCCCTATCGCTGTCGGTGATACAGGGTCAGTGTCCTCAGTCCCGATAAACATCACATTACCAACAATGCATTAGATTATACTCATTGAACTAAAACACAAAACTTTAGGTCAGAAAGTCAATTAACTATACAGGATTTACAATTTTTTTGTTAAAAATGTGTGTGTTTTTGTTCCCAGGTTTTATTTTCGCACAAAGAGCCACCGTTAGAACTAGTGGACACTGAAGCGAGAGTAGGTGAAAATATCAGTTACGTTACGTTTGGTAAGTGTATTCTTATAAAAGATTTAAAGTTATTTTGAATTGTTTAATTTATTTGAGTTAGCTACTGACTAACTGCAACCGATTGTACTAAATTGTGTCTTCACACACCATTTGCTTTGTAACTTTTAGTGCTTATCAATTAATTTATTATTAAGCCGTGCCGATATTTTTTCCAAGTGAGAAAAGTCCGGTATCGCGCCATTCCTTATTTTCTAAACAGATAGAAGATGAAACTGGGGTCACCGATTCAAAGTTATAAGTGACAATTAGAGTTATAAAAGCAAAGTCTTTTTAAAACATCTGCAGATTATGATCTATAATCTAAAGCTTGGATGCATTGAACCTTGCATGTTGTATTGGGCGTGAATATCTATAAATGTATGTTTTTAGAAATAAAAAGTAGTATATCAGTTATCTGGTTTCCATAGTACAAGCTCGCCTTAGTTTGGAATCAGATAGCCTTGTGTTAAGAATTTCTCAAAACATTTATTATACAGGTTTCTACAAAACTACCCGTAAAGCCGAAAGGAGGTTAAATGGGGCCTTATAACGAGTCCATTCACAACATTTAAGAACCGTAGTAACGCTGTATAATATAACAAAAAAAAAAAACTGTTTTTTATGAATGATAAATAGAAAAACTATTAAACTAGCAATTATTAGGTGAAATAGGTACGTAGGCCTTTCTGTTAAATAATCTGGTTCCCTGACAAAACAGCTTACTGGGTTGTTGGCTTCGATAATTAATGATATTTTTACGGGGTATTTAGTAACACGTTGTAATGCAGAATGTTCGATTGATCCCCCAGTACTGTTCCCGCGCCACACGTGCGCGGCGGCGCGCCACAACACGATCGACCTGCTGCACATGTTCCGCGACTACCTGCACTACCACATCAAGTGCTCCAAGGTGTACGTGCACTCGCGCATGCGCGCCAAGGCCGGCGACCTGCTCAAGGTGCTCAACCGCGCCCGGCCGCAGGTCAACACGCGTCCCAACGAACGGAAGACCATAACGTAAGATCACCATGGTTTTTTTTATGTGAATTCTCTTTTAGAACCGTTGTGATTTGAAAGTCGAAACGAAAAAGCGACACAAACAATACCGATCGAAAATCCATGGATTGATGAACCTTTTGACAGTCATTTTAATACACGTAATGTAAATTTTATTTCAATCTTGCGATTTTAGATCGGGATCGTATATTAAATTTGGCCGTAAGACTAGACAAATATATATACATTATTCTATAAGAGTTAGGCCCTGAGAGAATAAGATAAGTAGTTTCTGAAGGTTCTACTTCTACCGTATGTGTACTGCACACATTTTTTTTTTTTTTTTTTATTTATAAGCATATAGTAATTAAGGTTGAGTAGGTTTTGAACAAAGAGCTGAAGATCGAGCTCAGTGGCGTGCCATAGGTGAAGCCTATGTCCAGCAGTGGACGGAGATAGGCTGATGATGATGATGATAAGGTTTTTATTGGTTTATGGCAAAAGTAAAAAGTTAACTGTTGAAATATATTTCTAAGAAATATTATAAAGTTAATAGTCATGTTCATTGTTTCTCATTCCTTTTAAAGCAATCAGAGCAGACACTCCATATATGATTGATTGCATACAATATGTCAATGGCAAATTCATTGTTACATTGTCTTCAATATTCATTTGCATTTCTAAGTAGACTACTCTCGATATTTTATATTGAATATGTTTCATGAAACTACATTTAGATGATCTAATGGAAGACCAATAAATATCCTACATGCTAAAATGTGATAATACTTGAAAGAGCTGTAACTAACTTCATAATACATGTAACATCAGAAAACCGTGTTTAAAAAATGTTGCAGGACATTTATTATTATCCATAAGGATAACCTACGTATCAAAGTATTGTGACCTTTATGCTCTTCAGCAGGGTTGTTGACCGTACATTTAATTAAATATGTAATTTGTTTGCAGGGGGAAAACGTTTGTAAGGCGAGATTGAGTGTTGCGTGCCGTCGGGACATCGGCGCCGACCACAGCGTAGCTGTTCTTGTTTCACACATTACCTGTAACGCACCCACTCCGGTAACATCTCCCACACTTCACCAACAAACAAGCCACCACATAGGACAATACTAACAAAAGCAATAATACATAGTCATACAGTCCTTTAAAGCGATCAAAACCTCAAGAGATCTTATCCGAGTGGACGCGTTAAACACGAAGAAACACCGACAATGTGCGTATTTCATTATAATCCACGTGTAAGTAAAATGTCATATAAATTATATTCGGTATTTATTTATTACGATGTATTTCGGTTTCACACGATAGTCACAAAGTACTTATTCTTAACAGTTAAAATGTCTCGTTGCCATTTCGTATGAATCAAATTGCCAAATGAATCACTTACATGCTCAACTTTTTTATCCACTGCCTTTTATTGTTTTGTAATAAATAAACTAATGGAAATGTGCACATTGTATAATATATAAATATTTATTATCAAATCTTCAAGCCTAGCGTATAAAGTCAATAAATAATGTTGCCGTAGTACTTGTTAATAACAAAATTATGCTTTATTATTATGAGAGTTCTATTTACAACGGTGACACTTCAATATTTGAATGTTCGGGTTCCTAAATGGTTTAGTGTTCACCCGCCCCAGTCCGGCTGTGTCGGGTACAGACCCTAGACGGTACCTTAGTGTTGACGTATGGGTGTCCCATCTAGAGAGAACTTTTCTCGTAGCTTACGTAATTTTGTTGATGTAATTTTATGCAATTACCAATCCTCACGTAGGGTAAAAATGTATTATAAAATCTTAGCTTATACTTACCGTTTTGGTTGACAAACTTGTAAAAATGTATATCACGCAATATCGAAACAGGTACCATGCACAAACTCGTACGAATTATTCAATATTATTATTATTATTTAAACACCGCTCCTGCGTTTACTTCGTAACGCTATGCAATATGTGAACAATAATGTTAATGAAAGTCTTCAACGTTACTTTTTAGGTAGGTCCGATACAATTGTAATTATGTAAGTGAAAATGTATAGTATTTGTCAATAGATTCTTCCATAGAGTTTGGGAACTCGTTGAATAAATTATAATGGCCTTATTTATGATGTCGGTTGAGTTCAGTTCGCCCTCGGGGCCGGGCGCTCGGGGGCTCGGTTCGATAGAGTCGCTAGTTTAGATCACGATACAATACGTATCTATGTTTAAGTGCAATTCTATTCACAACATATTTTCGATTCCAACTTGCATTTTTTTAGTTTTTAGAAGAAATATATATATAAAAAAAAAACACTATTTAATTACGATTAGCAAAAATATTTCCGTTATTAAAAAGGTTTTATTATTCCAATGGTATTTTTATTCGTCCCGTAGCGAACACTTGTCATTGGATGCGTTTGTTCCGTATTTGCACCAAATGATAAAGTTGCTCAAACAATTCTGAACACCAAGGAGCTATATTGATATGATATCATATATTAAAAGAGATAATAAACATGTTAAAGTCAACTCAAACAATATGTGAAGTTAATATTTGAGGATGTTAGTGTATAAGATAAATTAATACAGCGTGGATGAGATTGAGGCAAAGTAATATCGAGTCATGGACTGAGTGTTGTTTAAGGCTATCGAAATGATTTTGTCAGAGAGTCAGTGGAATTATATTAAATTTAAAATGTAATTTGCTAAGTCAAGTAAATGAAATGTTATGGTGACATTAAATAAAATTAACATGACAGGTTAAGGGGCCCCTAGTCGATTTTAATAGTAGTTCCATAATTTTGCGTCTAAAGGCGTCAATGAACAGCAAAAATGGCAATATCTCGCGGTACTCATGTCATCGCGGGAAAGTGCCGATTGCAACTAAAACATGAATACAATTGCTGTTATTGTTTTTAGATTGTTATCATTAGATCAAATAGGGTGGATAATATATATTAATTGCTACTTTGACACCCAAAATGCGCTTTAAAACAATTTTTTGTTACTTATTATTTAGATAATTCAGATTACAACAAGTTTTATCTACAGTGAGTTTGATGTTTAACTTTTTATCATATGCAAAATATATGTAATTGTGGAACTACTGTTGTATGGGATCGACACGTAAAGGGGTGTTTTAATGATGCAATTTTGGGATATATGAGTAAGAATGGACATGCATGTAGAAACAATTTAACTATTTAATAAAAAAAAAATATTAGCTAACTTGAATTTATGTAATTTTTTTTTAATTTGCGAGATGTATTATTTATGTATTATAAAATGTAAGTTAAATGTTGCTTTAAAGTTATCGCTTACATCTTGATCATTGTTTTGACTGTCAGTTTTAACGCGAGATTATGTACACTACAGAATACGAAAGTTATTTGTGAATATGTAATAATTCTTATGATTTTAAATCCGTTTATACTGTATTTTTTATTTTCTAGATTAAAGAAAACATCTTACTGCAAAATGTGTACTTTTATTTTACTGATATGTAACATTTATAAACTATTTTAAAACAATATAGAAAGTTTATCATCTTTTGTCTGGTGTCAATTTATTCTGACTAATTTTGCTAATAACTATGCTAACATAGTTATTAGCAAAATTATTATTATATCTCAGTTAAAAGTTCAAAACATTTTGAATTGTTTATCTGAATACTGAATTTAATAACATTAGCAACTTGTTAACAGATTCATTTAATTCATCGAATTTTACAACCTGTACAATATGTTAAAGGTAATTTAATATATATAATTACTTGGTCTGACAACAATGCAAAGTCTAAACCTCTGGGGGCTACAAACTTGAAATTTTGCACAAAGGTTCGTTAAGTGACGGAAGTAATCACTAAAAAGAGATTTTGGAAATTTCACCCCTAAAGGGATGAACGAGAAACCCGAAATTACATATACCTTCTGCTTAGAAATAAATGTAGTAGAAAATGTAACATCAGGAACGCGGGTGTAAACGCCGGGGACAGCTAGTCATTTAATAAATTCAATTGATACAATGAGACTATAGAAATTGACGTTATTATTTATCCGGGACAAAAGGGGAGAGGACCAATCATCTGAATTGAATAACGACAAGGATAATCAAACAACAACAATACTTCACTTATGCGTATAGATATATATTATTAGTGTTCAGTAAGTACATCTTAAATAAGATATTTAGAAATCCATTTTATTTCCTGATGGTGTTGGTGACGTAGGAGATTTCGGCTGGCCCAATTTGGAAAGATTTGCTACCTTAGTCGCAAACTTGACGAAGTTAATTCCGGACACTTGAGGTTCCGGCTTCTGGCCTCCTTCAGGTTGGAAGGACGCATCCAGTGAGCCTGTATTGAAAAAATATAACATTTTAATAACCATTCATTGTACCCTAACATAATAATAATAAATATCCTCGGACAGTCTTAACATACAGTTATCTTATCTCAAATTAAGCAGAATGTACTATGAAACTAGACAACTGCTATACTACATATTATAAAACTGTTTCTTATACAGATGTTTACATGTCTTCATGGACACAAATGTTTGTCCTGGGTGGGAATCGAACCCACGACATATCGCGTGGTCGTCAGGGTCTAAGCACCAAGCCAAGTGGCTCGTCCACCTAAGGTGTAATTGACACCTTGTAAGTTAGAACAAAGCTTGAGAGTGGCTTGTTAACTATCTACCTACATGATGACTTTCGAATAGGATATGGATTTATGATTTGTGTGTTGAATACTGGATTGGAATTCTAACTCAACTAAGCTACTTGCATTCACCTAAAATAGTTTTTACATTACAATGCTCTACCTCTTCTCTAAATTGTATAAAACACAGTACTATTTCTTTCTGTCTGTTCGATTGTATCTTTTATACTACGCAGCACATGATCATATCATCATCATTCATCTCAGAATCATAGATTAATTTCTGTCGGAAGGTTTAATTTACTTTTTTACTATCCCACTCAGGCGAAGTTAGGACGAGGACGCTCGTAAACTATTTCGCAATGACTGGAATGTGGTTGATAGATGTGTGAACATTTAAATAGCATTTTATGAGTATGGTCGTACATCTCATAAAGTGTTATTAACTCACTCTGCTGCGGCGACATTATAGAGCTGTGCTGTGAGCCTGCCTGGTTTTCGGACTCCATTTGATCGTTTTTCTTCTCGTGCAACAATTCCAGGGCTGCCACAAACTGATACTGTTAACCTCGCAGTACTAAATGCATTATCTCTACATACATTATCTATGAAAGCGTACAAACGATTATAATATGTAAATAGTGGAGATACGCATCTGCACAAGTAAAGATAGCCATTATCATGTGTCACTCTGATTCGATCATAAGTGGTAGCATTTCGTAAAACCGCCCGGTCAAGTGGGGTTTGTATTTGCGCACGGAGGGTTGTGTACAATAATAATTGAACTAACTTAACAAAAAGATCTATGTTTGACGACCAAAGTTTCAATTCATAAAAAAAATAAGAATTTCATACTAATAAATTCCTCAAAAAAATTTGTAAAACTATTTGAATAATCACTTATATAGGATTTCTTAGCTCCCAAACTTAGTAAATAAGGACGGAGGAAGACGATAGAAGAAAATATCATAAACATATAGGGTTTTAGAAAGCGATAATCAAGCCTTAATCGGCTATTTTGAATTTTTTACTTAGTATAGCGTCATCTCTCTCATTCATAGCGAAATGACTCGTGCGATAGAGACGACTATCTACAGAGCCATTATGGCTGATATATCTATCTCAATTCCAATTGCAGTAGATATTAAATTATTGTATTTGATGACATTCAAATCTACTGATAACTTTAGTTACCATCTTTCAACGACATGGCATCCATCTTAGAATCCTGTATAGTCTCCAACTCGTGACGGAACTTTGTGGTGATCTTCCTGCGCTGGTAGTCCGCCTCGATCTGCTGCTTAGTGCGCGGGATGCGGAACCGGAAGCAGCAACACACCATCACAACTGCAATTTTTTACAGCAAAGAGTAGGCGGTTATAGGCATCATCTCGCTCGAGAAAGAAAATTAGTTTGTAAAACTGATTGTAGTGATGATAAAAATTGTTTGTAAAATGGGATAGCTTTTAATTGGTATATTATTTTATATCAAATCTTTTATTTCAGATTAATAATGTGGGTGGGGATTTTTAACCCTGTATTAAATCCTGGCATAGTGGTTGATCATAATAAACGAAATTACACAAATAAGTAGTTTATTTCTAGTTATCTTTCCCCTGAAACACGAAAGAATCTGAAGTTCGCTAGTATGCATAAGAAATCGTAATTTACGCACTTAGAGAGGCCAATCCAGCTAAGCAAAGGAACATAATTTGCCAGACCCTCAATTCGCCAACCACTGATTTTTCTAGCCACTCCGGCTCCTCTGAATTTTTTATAACGTCCATTATAGGATCCATCGCGGCTAAGAAACTGTTTAATTAATAATACGGGAAAAAGTGGGTCAAAAAGTCGAGCGCGCGTCCGAATAGGATACAACAGAAGTAAAAACTAATTATACTATTCCAAGGAGTGGTTATTAGCCACACCTAGCACTCCTCGGCACTCCCGTATTATTTTAATCGAGGGTTTCATCTATTTGACATTCAGCCATCAAATTAAACATTTGGTTACATAACTAGGAATATTTTATTCATTCATTTGTTATTCATGATTAATGTTTTGTAAAATCTTTGGCTACAATCATTCATCGTGTATATCAACAATATCGAACGTAACAGTCAAGAGTTTAAATTTCGCGCATTTTTCATTGCGTTATGATGTTGCTGATAATAATATTACTTAGTATTATTAAATATTATGTAATCCAAGTCGGTACATACATTATATAAAATACACACTTAAAAAGTATAAGTTATGTGCCTATCTACTTAAAATATTTGGAAGGAATATTACCTATATGCAACGGAATACTCGTGTAAATACTAAAGTAATTATAATATTTCTTCTTAAACTGTAATTATGAAAGTACGTAATTAAGGTTTTAATATTATTTATTATTGATTTGAACATTATATGAGATTGATGAATAAAAATAAATTTACAGCTTTATTAATTAAATTATATGTATTTATGTATGATATGACAAACTTTCATGAATGAACCACTATGGTGTGACTCTTTTTTTATGTTGACAACATTATGTACGTTTTTCTCTTTCGTTTGAACGACCGTTTCACTTTCCCGCAGAAAATAGGGTGTCGAATCTGTTCTATAACCTCCGTTATATTTATTACTATTTAAAGATCGAAGATGAATCTTTTATGATAATTGTGGATTATTTCGTGTAAAGGTTGTTCTAAGTGATGTTGTGTAAGATCGTTTGTGTTCTTGCGGTCTCTCTGTAGCGTTTTTAAAAATTAAACATGGCCTCGAACCGAGGAATTCAGATCGGATCCGCGTGGTTTCAACGGAAGCTAAACTTGAGACCGCAGCACCGGGGCGTGCACCTCGTCACCGAGGAGATCCTCAAGCAGGTGCCGGAACTCTCGCAGTTCGCAGTCGGACTCTGCCACATTCAGAGTGAGTATCAGCATTGCTGCCTTGCCGCCGATGCTGCACCCCTACTTGTCATGCTTGCCCTACATTCAATCCCGCGCTATTTTCTTATTACTAGAGTGTGTAGTAAAACAGCTTCTAAACACGCCGTGTTACGTTGGTAGGGTTGACAAGTTACGCGCGGTAGCCAGCTGATCGAAAGCTTGTTGATTTCAGTTATGCACACTTCGGCGAGCCTGGCGCTCAACGAGAGTTGGGACCCTGACGTTAGAGATGATATGGAGATGATGCTCAACAAAATAGTGCCAGAAGGCCTTCCTTACCGACATTCTTGTGAAGGTCCCGACGACATGGTGAGGGTTTTGTAGTACATGCTTAAAATTAATGGTTATAAAATTCAAATGTAGAATACTACAGTATGAGAATGTCAACATTCATTTGTTTTTGTTATCAATTTATTTTGTAATTTTAACTTCATGATATACTTTTCATACATCAGCGATAAGACTTCCATTATCACATACATGTAAATCACTCAAGGTTGATGTGTATGTTATCTGTGAACTTCTGTGATCTACATGTATATTTTATACCTACTTAATATCTAGTTGCTGTGTCAGTGGGTAATGTTTACTTGTTTACACCATTCCACATGCTACCTAGAGTCTATAAACTCTTTCAAATCTCCATAATTTATAGAATATGGTCCTTTTGAACAACTGATTCTGCTGTGCCTTTTGATTTTATTCTGCATTTCAATAATCTTACCCTGATTATGTCTAAGGAGCCAACCATGGTGCACTTGCAAAAAAGCACTCTATAGCCTAAGTAATTAGTTGCTTTTACATGCATATACAGTCTAATACTGATCACTATGTAGGGTCACTCTTGAGTATTGACATAAGATATGAATGAGAAACTAATGACTATTCCAATTTACTATTTTCTAATAATGTAATCTACACTTTAATGCTCACTATTTTACACAGTTCTCTAATTGATATTCAATATTTTGATGCAGCCTGCTCACGTAAAAGCCTGCTTCCTGGGCTCATCGCTGACAATCCCTATCACAGATGGCAAACTCAACCTGGGCACTTGGCAAGGAGTGTGGCTTTGTGAACATCGGAACCATGCAGGCAGCCGGAAGGTATATATTGGAATTCTTCATTATTAATTTAGTTTCAACTTTGAAGGAATTGACTTCACACATAAACAATAATACCTTGCCATATTCTTTACATACCACTTTCCACTTTCGGTTAACCCAAACCATGCAGAGCTTGTTCTAGAAACCAGATAACTGATAATCTATACATACCTACCACTTGTTTTGCTCGAAATATATTTATAGATATTATACTAAGAGTCAGAGCAAACAAACCTGTTATTGCCCACAAAGTTTTTTCCAAGGTGGGAATTGAACCACACTGTGGTATGGCAGATGGAATAATAATAATAAATTTATTTAATCAGCCAGATACAAATATAAAATGTATAATATGTGAGAATTACAGTGAACAGGTACAGTACAAGATCGATTTGCCTCTGACTCTCAAACTAGGTTACCTGTGAACCTGTTACCCGTCCCAAAATACCATCTTTCAAACAGACTACCTTGCAATTACCCTTGCAACATGATTTATGATAGTAGAGGATTTCAAAATGTGGTAACTATTAGATAGGACCTATTATTATTTATTAGGAGTATTTATATTTTTTGATAAAAAAAGTAAAGAAATAAATCTACCCAAAACTATAAATGTATATATGTATTTAAGCTAGGTACACTGAATTAATTAAATTGAATTCTAAAGTGATGTGTGGGTGGATGCATAATTAAGTAACCGGAGTGGCTAATGGTTTGCTCTTTGTTTATATATCTATACTAAGGGGGTAATTAATTCATTTTCATCCTAAGGGGCTAATGACCCACTACATTCACTGAAAGTGGGTCAGTATTTCATATACAATAAATACTATTATGAGTGTATAGGCTGGAACAATTTTTTTATTTTGCTAGTATTTTAAATTGTTATTAATGCTAATGGACTTGTGATGATCTGTCAGTGCATTTCTTGTAGAGGTGTAGTAATGTGTTATTGCATGTGTTTTCATACAGTTTACAGTACAATATGACAGGTCCATCTTATGAAATGTTATTAATAGTTGTATAAATAAATAAATATCCTGGGACATTCTTTACACACGGCCGTCTGATCCCAAACCAAGCAGAGCTTGTACTATGGAAACCAGATAACTGAAATACTTACATATACTACTTTTTTTTATTTTCTAAATACATATTTATAAAGATATTTACACCCAGACACCGAACATACCAACATGTTCATGCACACAAATGTTTGTCCTGGGTGGGAATCGAACCCGCAACCCTCGGCTTGGCAGTCAGAGTCGCTAACCACCAAGTCAACTGGCTTGTCATGTGTCTTATATGTCGTATATGTGTATTCCAGGTGGTGGTGACGCTGTCCGGCTGCCCGCGCGACTCCCCGCTGTCGCCGGTGTCGGCGGCGTCGTGCTCCAGTTAGGAGCGGGGGGGGGCCGCGACCCCCCACACGCACTCGCACTCGCGCCCCTCCTCCAAGAGCACGCGGAGGTAAACCCGCCCGCCGCCACCCACCGGCGCGGGCGCAGGTATCCCACACCTGACCTAGACGTTACTTCTTATTCTTATCTTCGAGCGACAATATGTACATAAGATTAATATTTTGTAAGGATTCGACTGGCGTCTCGATCTCGGCCCCGGTGCGACGCGTCGGCGTGTCGTCGCGTTCTCGAGGATCCCTGTAATATAGCGTTTGTAGGAATTGAAATTGTCAAGTCGACGGCCGACGGGCGACGGTTCCGCGTCGAGGTGCCCCGCGGTCGCCGATACCCTATGACGTCACGTTCGGTGAAACGTTGCGGACCCATTGAACTTGTACATAGATTATGTGCGACGGTTTTAAAGTATACTTAAAAGTAATCGTTGTTTTGTTATTGCGAGTTGTCGATATGTACATAGATCACGCGTGGACGCTGTGATGTGACATGCCGCTTCGTAGGTTCGACCTACTCATCGTTACTGCGTTACTACGAAGTGTGACACTTGAGGAGTAACGGTTCGAGAGGATTGACTATATTCACCACTGCACTCGTTCAAATTTTTTCAAAGTTCACCGGGAGACACGTATATTTTGTAACATGGCAGCACGTTAGACGTTTTTATGAATCGGGACACTCATTTTACTACACAAATTTTGTATGTAATCGCACTGGTTAACGGTCAGTTCGTGTAAGTTTTAAGAGCTGAATGTAGGTTTATATAGTTAAGTACTTTGTACGTCTACGATAGCTCCCTTCTCTCTCCGTGTTAGGTTAGACTTTATTAACGATTAGTATGTGAAACATGTCCATAGCTTTAAATGTGTCACACCCGTTGTATCAACGGGTCCCTCACGGGATGACAGAGCTAACATTCGGTACCACTAGTCAGTAGTTGTATATCATTACTCTTAAGATCATGTAAGTGCCTCGGATTCATGGGGTGGTCATGTATAATTTGCAGCCTCGTACCGACTACTGCCGATTGGCGAGTGCCGAGTGCCGAGCCGAAGGTCGCGTCACGTGACGTCACTAGACTGATCCATCTCCGCTCGCGCCCGAGAGACGACTTCCTTTCTTTTTGATTCATCTGTCCGGCCGATACGAACGCGATATCTATCTATTTAATATTCGTTACGTCAATAATATAAACGCAATAATTTTCTTTATTATGGAATGTAATACGTAATAGGTTAATCTATTAATTTCGCGATGTCTATAAAAGCGTATGTGTATAGTTGTATGTCTTCCTATGTAAGTTCCATCACGTAAGATCGAGTTAGTGTAACCGTGAGTGGGAGCAATGTGCCCGGTATATGTGAGCGGTAGTAGGGTATACAACGTCACCATATCCGGCCACATATATATAACTTAGATATTAAACGAAGTATCGCGATAGGGGCTCTAAATTAAATCCAAATTTGAGCATAGCCATTATTATACATATTCGTCAGGAGGAGTTCGTCAAATGAGAAGGGATCTTTTATATGATACCGAGTCGTAGAGGTAACATCAATAAGAAGTTTTGAACTTCGTCTCTTACAGGAATTTATTATATTCATTCAAAAATTTACATTCCATCAGTAGCGGATCCCGGTAGGGGTGGAGGAAAGTTTAGTTGCGTTTGGCTTTAAATGTCCCGTCGAGATCGCTTGTGTGGCACAATTTTACACTCGAGACTTAGTTAGGAGTTAATAAATTATAAATAGTAGCGTATAGGTAAATATAAGCGGTGTTGACGGTGAGGAGGGTCAGAGGACAGCGGCGGGAGGCGCCGGCGGAGGCTCGGCACGCACAATACGAGGACGGGTCGACGCGGTGCCGCGGGATCGGCAACATCGCACCGACCTTGTTTTGATACCGCATTGTACAAAGTGTAGATGTCACAGACATGGTACAGTTTTGTCTCATGGACGACCTTAGAGTTACTTCACCTAGGAGCTTGTTGTTCGTTCATACTCGGGCTTTTGATAGATCCACGTTCTATTTCAATTTTTTATTTTATTTTTAAATCATATAATAGACATAGGTGATGTTTTGGAATTATCTTTAAAGCGTTATATAAAGGCTTTATTATGCTTTGAATGAATACATATTAGTTATATACGAATACGATATACTTTGACTTATTAATGCATGATCAATGTACCTACTGTTTAACGATGTACTAGTTTGCGTAAATACTTTTTAATTTTTTATTGCTTATACTCGATTCTTAATTGCTTTTACATTTTCTCTAATTGATAAAATTCGGAGGAGCGGGTTAAGGGACGGCTACGAAGTGCTTTTGAAAACATAATTAACTAAGGTATTGTAAATATTCTTTGCATTAATATAGTGTACGGACATGTACATTAACCCGTGTACATACAGTGATTCATATGTAAAAATTGTTCAAGTGCTATTCGTGTATGGGTGTTAGGTATGCCACTGCCATTGAAGATTTGCCTATTTGTAACAATGGTTTTAAACAATAATTTCATTTTAATATCATCAGATTATAAATAAAATTGTAAACATACTCTTAAATAAATAGTAACTGAAAAAATCCTACTAATATGCAGATAAGTTTCCAATGAAAATAGCGACTGGTTCGCCTATAGTTAACTAATGTTCTATTGTTTTTAAAGATAACATTCCCATGGGATATCGTTGATTATGTTTATACCGTTATTTAGCTTATAGCAAATGTCCCATTTTAGGCTGTTCAACAACAACGAATGTGTCTAGTGTTTACCTTTAAGTGCATTCCGGTTCAACATTCCGAGACTTACCTTTTTGTATTTAACATAATATTATACTAACGTATCGAATCCCAAAATGTACCAATCCATGCCGTGTATTCGGACAAAACAATAACCAATATTAAATGTATTCGTAAGTGACATATAACCACAATTGATTTGTTTCTCGTAAACATGTGTGTTCTCACTATTTAAAGTATATTATATTAAACGTAACAAGTTCACGTATAAGGGCACGGTTTTTTATCTTAATTATTTACGTATATTTAGCGGGTCAGTAATCATCGTTAATTTGTTATATTTCATATTAATTGCACATAGGAAAATGAGGTTGTAATCAGGATTATAAAATAATAACCAAAATGGGAGACAAATAATTTGTGTGTATATTATTTAAGATCAATAATTAATTATGATACCAGTATGATATGTTTGTACAGTTCATTACATCACAATTTTCTTAGAGGATTATCGTCAGTTGTTTATTGTTGGTTTTACGCGATCACTTGTAAGTGACGCTCGGATATCTGTCACGATAAAAATTTGATTGTATCATATAACTTGTACAATATAAATATATAGATCCACAATTATGAAAGAGATTAAATATTTGCAAAAGTTAATCATTTTGAGTTTTATTTTAAACATATAAAAACATCCTAATACTCAGTCGCCTTCACGTTTATTTCTACATTGTATAAGTTCTTAATATAATTTGTAAATTAACTAATGTAAGTATACTATATTATTTGGCACTGGATTATGTTGTGTTTCCCGCACTGGGGATGACGTGAGGTCCTGGTCCTTCGGGCTTGGAGTCTGTCAAGGAAACATTACATTTAGATTATAATATATATTTTTTAAAGTTAAAATTTTATTAGATCGTCTCAAACTTTTTGGTCTGTGTGTTGCATGTCGCGTGACGGTCGGCCGCGGAGTACGGATAAAGTGAAAGACGCTCGCCAGAGCAGCCAAGGCCAATATTAGTTGGAGATTTAGTCTACTTTTATCATTTCCCATTATCATTTCAATTTTCCAAGTGTAAAATTAAGATTGATAAAGAGATTTTTAAACCCTTAATGGAATATTATTCCAAAAATTTTTAGTTAAATGTCTATAATGTGAAAAAAAGTTTCACTTTTACCGTGGTTTCATAAAACCACACAATCTATTTTATTTATTACCAATTTAAAAAAATAACATACATCAACTTATACACAGCATTTGGAAACCATAAAGGTTTGTAGTAATGCCTACATCAAAATTAATTATGCTTACAGAAATTATACATAGTAGCATACAACAATAAAAAGATGAAGTAATAACCGCTCATAACAACAATATACTTATTAATTAGTAATATTAGATTATAAATCAGCAGTTGTTATCATAGATAGGTAGTAAGATCTTGATCTTAAATTATGATTTATTTTTATATTAGATAGAGGTGTTCCATCATATTTGAACACGAGTATTGTATCTTTATATTATATCATTATTCTGTGCGTGTGTATGTCACTGTCTCCTACTAAACAGCTGGACCAATTTTGATGACTTGTCTGTGTTTGCGTAGGTGGTTTAAATTAACAATTGGATCGAGTTTTACGGTCAGAAAATATATGTAAACAGAAGAATTCGACTGCAAAATCAGCCAGTCGAGCTCTTTTACTTAATTGAAGAAGCCTATGAGAGGAAATGCTGCATAAATAAGTAAGGGGACCTGAATCCTACATTTGTCTGATTAAGATGTTAAAAAAATTGTTTAGTTAGTTTATTATGTACAATTTGCGAATATCATGCGCATGTTACTTCTTCCTTCTGACGTATACGTCAGGTAGTTGTTCGTCTACCCGACATTGGTATGGTAATATGACGGCAAATTGAAATTGGAATTATATAAAGAAGTTTGCATAATAGCCGATTCAGGGTCCGAGCGCCCATAGGCTGCGGTGACCGTTTACCATCAGACGGGCCGTCAGCTTGTTAGCTACCTTAGTAGTATAAAAAAAAGCTTTTGTGAAGAAAATTCGTATTATTGTAAAAACAACTTGCCTGTAGGTTTGGCTTTTCCAGTATTCGTCCCTTCCTTGAAGTCATTCAATGCGGTGCTGAGACTTAACGACATTTGACTGAACTCATGTGTCGCCACTGATAGCTGTCCAAGCGCGAAGTTCATGTTGGTACCCAAATCTACTATTTTAGTCATAATTGTATCGACCTGAGACAAAACAATAAATTTTAAGTTTCCATGTAACTCTTATTATTGGGCGGTAAAGGTTATTTTTACTTACTTCATCCTTTACGTTTTTCATCGATTTAGTACTGCTTTTAATATATTGTTGTGTTTGTTCCTGCGGAAAAATTGATTATAGAATATTAATGTTTGTGGAATAGAATTTTTTTAACTATAGTATGTTATTTATAATAAATCGATTTGTTTTGCTTCTAAGGGTTCATTTGATGAATTTAACCTATTTAAATAGGTACTACTATACTATACTTTTACATACCATTAAACTATTTAAATATGTAAAAGAAAAATACCAGTGGTTTTGAATATTTCTTCACTGGATTAAGTTTTTTATCTTACTGATTTATTTTACTTGTTGTCTATGGAAACAAGAGTGCCAAGTATACCTTCAAACGACTTACCGTAAGCGAGTCTAACGATCGCTTATTAGTACTCAGCTGTTGATGCATAATGCCGATTTGTCGCCACACCTGCGATATTTCCGACTCGATTTTGGCGGTCAAGTTGGTAATACTGGCCGACTGGTTACTCGCTATAGTTGTTTCTACGCTGTCAAACCTGACGAATAACCAAAATATTTAGTATTTAGCAGCATAAGTAGCTAACGAGAATCAAATACGGTCACCGCAGTTTATTGACGCTTGCAACAAGACTTTGCAAAATTATTGAAAAATAATGAAAACCGTCTTATACTCACCTGTCGTGAACGGTCGAGTTCATACTCTTGGTCTGTACCTTGATGAGTTCTCTCATCTCCGTCAATATTTGATGGACACCGTACTCGACACGTTTTTTTGTTGAGATTACATTGTCCGCTGTTTCAAGCAATACATGCTCACTCTTTGTCAACGTTTGGACCTAAAATAAATAAACATATTTAAAGCGTGACCGGAAAATGAATGGAGGGCAGCAGTTTTGCTTTTCATTGCAAAAAAATATAACAGAAAAAAAATTGTTCCATTATTTTATTTTTCTGGTCAGGCTATTAATTTTAATAATGCAAGATGGTGAAGTGATAGAAGAATGCCTGGTATTGATACGATTTCGGCCAGATCTGTGGAAGTGGGCACCATATTTAACACATGGAAACATTTAAGATCCAAAACTGTATTCAACGATTTTAGACCGCTATCGAATAAAAAATTTGACCGTTAAGTGGTATCATATTATATGCGACATGACATTAAATGTGGAATTCCACCTACTTCTAGAATGAAATGCTAGATTACCTAACCTTCCGTCTAGTAGAAAAACGGCATCAACTTTGATTCCGAGAGCATTATTTAATCGCTTTGCAGATCCCAGTTGTAAGGGTGTAAGAGCCATCAGAGACAATTTCCAGCCTAAAACCCTTGCATCTAGCCTCCTTAACTCACCTCGGTACGTAGCGTATCGTAACTTCTTGAGATATCACCGAAAGCTCGTTCTGACATGGTATTTCCCAGGGTGAGACTGTTCTGTATGTCTTCATTGGTTGCCACAAGACGGTCGCGCATCTCGGCAAGTTTTGTTGTTATCTTACCCACCGCTAGATTCACAAAAATATTACCAGGTTATTATCTTTTATCATACTAGCTGTCCCCCGCGGTTTCACCCGCGTTTATTGATAACATATATAGCCATCTAGGAAAAATTCCGCGTCGAATGGTAGCAGTCCTATCCCAATAAGTTCAGTAGTTTATAGGTGATGGTGCGTCAAAGGAACCCTATTTTGCTTATATATATATATGTGTATCGATTTCAAGGGTTCTCTGTATTATTGTAAAGAAAAGTGTGTAACCTACTTATGTAGTACGCACGCAAGAAGTTATAGTTCTGCATTCATACAAATTTTAACTAAGCAACAACCAATGCTAATATAATAATAATAAGGCGAATGGAAATAATAAATAATACAATCAAACAAAAAAAAAACACTTAAATTTATAACAAACAATGTGTTTGGCGCACCGTGCAACTTCGTCCTACTCTAAAAATACATTCAAATCTGTTTTCACATACGCGCCAAAAGAAGTTTAAGTTCAACAAATTAAGGCCAATGTAAGAGCTTGTGAAAGTCTAAATAAATAAATATTATTTCCATCATTTTTGCTGTGCCATTATAACCGTTATATTCACCGTTAAATACCTAGTGTAAGTGTCAAGTACTATTTTTTTTAGGAGGTAGAAAGTCATCATTGAAATCGGCGTGCGGAGTGCACCAGGGGCGTAATCAGGATTTGGCTAACATCTGTGCGATATCTGTCAGTTACATTTACGCGGCATTTAGTCAGTTACGCGGTATTGAGCTATTCCGGAATATATGTAACCTTTTAAATAGTAAATTCGACTGGTAGTACCAACTATTTATCTATATCTCTTTATCTAAATAAATAAAAATTAAATGCTGTTCGTTGTTAAGCTCTTCGCATAAAAAAGTCAGCAAGATTTTTAGGGAAAGAAAAATTTTAAAAGATTCGCAGAAAATTTTAAAATTCGAGAAATATAAAAGTACTCTTTTTCTATGAGAATTTTGTAAGAACTCAAGACTTACAAAATTCTCATAATTCCCTTAATCGATATAAGGATGCATTGCAACATTGTTTTGGTATGATTAGTCTTTCTATTATTCCGTTCCCTACCTGTATTAAGGATACAATAGCCCTTCAGTGACTTACTTACATTTATCATCATTTTCCTTAATATTTTCAGTAGCATTGACAATAGCGTCTAAGGTCTGGTTGGTGGCTAGGTGAAGGTCTGCTTTCCGCGGCAGATCCTTCCACATGCTCTCAGCATCTGACAACAGCTGTTCGATCTTCTTTATATCCTTTTGTTGATGTACTAAGACTGAAAATAAAAATAACATACGATAATTTTTCGGGAATCGTTCTGGGAACAGTTCCCGGGAAAAATCTGTCACCGCTTGTGACAGATTTTTTATGGTGATACATCGGCGTTTGTCTCTCTGTATTTCTCTATGGACTTGAAACTCTCTGTTATATTGATCAAATGATAAAATTTTAAGTAAGGAGGTACCTACAATTCTTGTATGAGCCATCCACATAAGTAGCTAAACAAATTCACAACCTACCTTCAGTCATATTGTTGTGCCAAGCTTCATCAGCCAACGAGACTTCATCCAAGGAGGCGGTGTCACTTTGTGCTTTTGAGACAGTGATGTTATATTCATTAAGCTTCAATTCATATTTGCTTAGCAGTTTATCTGCGTCTAAAATATGCTTTTTCAAAGGATTTATCTCGTCTGAGGCTAAATCTAAGCATGTTGCGCGAAGTGTATCCTGTAATGCAAACAAAGATGTGTTCTTTATACGATTAATGTAACTGATATTTTTCACATTCCATAATATAGATATGGAATGTGTTGATAATTTAGGTAATATCTCACAATTACAAAGAGGGGTGTTGTACAAACGACTACAGAAAGATGGAAGAATATCATAGATTGCCATTTCGATTTGCCGTCGCGTACCAACGAATACCTCATTCCGAATGGACTCAATTGCCAAAAAATAAGAAAAATAAAAAGCGGGCCATTGCGAGACGTACTCGCACAAGGGTTCAATACCGCCGAACGCCGGAAAAAGCATTTCTTATATGAGGAACCCCTTTAAATTTTGTTTTTATAATTTGATGTTGTCATGATGAAATTTCAAGTGCTTACTTATAACGGATCAAAAGTCCGCCTGTGACTGACGAACGGAGAGCGGAGCCTTAGTCATTGGGTCCCCTTGTCACCCTTTGGGTAGGTAACTCAAAAACCATTAATAGAACTCATTTTTTAAGGTTCTAAATTTCAAACTCAAAAGAACGATCTTGTTACCTCGGTTAAACTTTTTTTTAAATGCTCGATTTGCATTTTGACGGCGTCTATTTTCGCATCTGTCGTATCGAGTCTTCTATCTATGGTGTCATCGCTTGTTGTTAGATTGTTATCTATTTCGGTGTTCTTGTTGGACTGGATAGCTTGCGTGACAGTGCTCGTTAGCGTTTGTAGAGAACTCTTAATACCTTCCAATTCTTCATGCATTTTCTTTTCACGTTCTTCTTTCTGAAAACAATGAATACCTTGATATCCTGTCTACATAGAGGCGAACCCGATTAGGAATATTGCCATTATAAAGTCTTTAGGAATCAAATTGAAACTAAAACCTTAATAATTTAGACAAATTAAACTTTTGGAATTCAGTGGCATGTTGGAAACACTATCATGTATAAGCCACGTTGTGTCATGAATTAAAAAAAATCGCGCCCAAAGGAGCCGGTTACAAACATACAAGTGAAGTTAATATAATTGTATAATTATGTACGTAGGTAATTAAGCCATAGTTATTTGTGCAACAAGAGAGCAAAGTCATTTTTTGCTGCGAGTGCTGAATTTGAATCCTGATCGCATTTTGCTCACTGATTTCAGGCAGCAAGACCTACATGTTTGAGTTACTGAAGTGAAAATACCTATCCGTGGTCAACATAAATAAATAAATAAATATCCAGGGATATTATTTACACGGCCATCCGATTCCAAACTAAGCAGAGCTTGAACGATGGACACCGCATAACCATACAATATTTTTTTATCTAAATACTAATCTAATAGTACCTAAGTGGATATTTACACCCAAACACAAAACCCACAGACATGTTCATGCACATAAATGTTTGTCTAAGATGGGAATCGAATCCACAACCTGTGGCGTGGATGTCAGGGTCTTTACCCTCCAAGCCAACTGGCCCTGATTATCATTATAAATTAATATCGTTTTAACAAATGATCACCTGGAAAAGTATAGTTTCAACATTAGACAGTCTCTGATCCAGCCGTGTGATCATTCCATTCAGTGGCTCCAACGCCCTGTGTTTCTTGTCCAAGCCAGAGATCATCCTCTTGAGCTGGTCTCCAAGAGCCTTCTCCCGGTATTCATGCCGTTCCAACTTGCTTTCCGACGATTGGATGGTGCGGACCAGAGCCAGCACCACATCGAGAATGTCGTTGTTGCTGACGCCAAATTATAATATTAGAAACCGTAAATAATAGAATTAAATTATTATTATTAAAGAACAGAGGGCTCTGCCCTGCGGCATGAATAAATTATCTAATACAGACTAGAACTAGGTAGAAAATTAGGAATACGATACTGTGATAATTTTATTAATAAAACACGAGTTCCTAGTCATTTTAGTATCCAACTTAAATATTAAAATAAATAAATATCCTGGGACGTTCTTTACACATGGTCCGAACAGAGCGCTTTACTCTGGACTCTGGAAACCAGATAACTGACATTATACTTCATATACTCCTTTTTTCATCTAAACACATATCTAGTTATATTTTCACTCAGACAGAGAACAAACATGTTCTTGTTCATGCACACAAATCGTTGGGAATCGAACCCACGATCTGTGGCACGGCAGTCTCATGGCAGGGTCTCTAACCGCGTAAAATATTTTTGTAAAAATTAAAAGATAATTTAAAAAAAGAATTATAACAAAGTAAACATCCGTCCGAACCCATAAAAATATCACACAAAAGAGCCAAAACAGTAAATGTTGATGAACTCGTAAATCTGACTAATTTTGTGAAAGTTGAAATATCCTTATACGTTACAGATGCCACAGTGTTTTATTATCTAGAATGTAATATTTATTCTACTGGTTAGGTTATATTTAAATGGAACCTAGTTTTAGACGAACTCTCTCGAAAACTCGGTTTCACCATAGCTACTATACAACGTGTTACAAAATAACCCGTAAAAATATAATTAATTATCAAAGCCAACAACCCCAGTAAGCTGTCATGTCAGGGAACCAGATTTTTTAACAGAAAGGCGTACGTACCTATTTAACCTAATAATTGTCTACTTTAATAGTTTTTCTATTTTTCATTCATAAAAATCTGTTGTTTTTTTTTTGGTATGTGTTTTAGCGTTACTACGGTTCTTAAATATTGTGAATGGACTCGTTATAAAGCCCCATTTAACCTCCTTTCGGCTTTACGGGTAGTTTTGTAACAGCCTGTATAGGGCTTAGAGTCGTATTTTTCTAACGGCCATAATTAAGATACGATCCCGATCGAAAGTCGTAAGATTGAAGTAGAATGTTGACATTACGTGTATTAAAATTACTGTCAAAAGGTTCATCAATCCATGAATTTTCGATCGGGATTGTATATTAATTTTCGCCGTTAGCCAGTATTTGACATCTTTGATAGACTTACATCCTCCACATGGCAAAATAATGCTGTCAATATAAAGTTTGCCAGAATGGAGTGAGTAAAGGCAAAATGTTCCATCAGACTAAATGCCGGAAGAATAATATCGATTGATCTGTAAATGTGCACTTCGCTACAGTTTACATGAAACATTAAACAAAGGATATTTATTTAGCAATGTAGGCAACCATACGGTGAGGCAAAGATAAATACTACGAAATGCAAAAACCAGAACCGGCGCACCAGTTTATTAATAGGTCTAAGATCTAGTTACTGAAATGCATTTTGAATTACGGAATGCCGTTTGGTCACGACTTAAATAAGATTAGACAATCAAACGAGAGGCAACGCTACCAAAAACCATCAACCAATAATTTCTTGCATTCTTTATTAGCTTCGTAAAAATGTAAAAATAATGTTTTAGAAATGAAAAAAAAAACATTCATAAACGGCCTGCTTGTTGTAAAAATTCGTGGACGTCATACAAAGATCATTGCTCCTAAAATCAATACATTGGTTGAATGAACCTGATTATAATTCAATTCTATTCACAGAACACCAATCAGTTCTTAAATAGAAACGTTTTGTTGCTCTCTCATTAACCGTTAAGGAGATTTACGATGGAGGTGCACTTTTGGAGATAAAAATGGTTCGAGACGTTTATAGCGCCCACTCATTAAGAATTGGAGATAGGCAGACATCGAATAGAATACAAGCTCATTATTGTTTCATTAACTTGGGCTTCTCTCACTTTATATCAGTAGATATTAATTTCAATGGTACTTAGTACCTTAGTAAGTGCCTACTGACATTTACAGAATAGTAAGAAGTTTATTGTTATGCTCATTTTTGGATGTGCGATCACTAATTGCCAATTTAAAGATGACATACCTACGTTATAATTTCAAAGCTAACTAACAGGACAAGGTTCTAAGCTGTGGTTCTAAGTATAGATTTCATGGAGAACAGTTACAAATAAATAGAACGAGTCACCGAGATAAACTTGTAACAAAATCGTGTCACTGGTGTTGTTGGTATGTAGCGTATAATTGAACAGCTAAGCTCTACCTGTACACGCACCGGCTACAAAGGTGGAACGCCAAATCACCTCGTAAATACATCACTGTTTATTTTATGGTTCACTCACAGCAACTTTAATTTATATTACGCCGTAATAAACTGTAATGAGCGAATCAAGATTTTATTATCAAGTCTTTATATTTTGAAATTTTTCTTCATTTATAAAGAAAATTTCAAAAAAAAAAATTGCAAATAACCATTGGCTTAGTCACATTAAACAATGGATTTTCACGCTCATTCTCACTGAAAAGGCAGAGGTGTCAGCAATCAGACTTTCTATAATTCATGTCCTCGTGACAAGTGGTAAGCATTCACCGTATCTCACACTCATTACCATTCTCGACCTACAGGGAATAATTTCTAAATTATACGTTTAAATTACCTTCCCCGATCCGGCATCGAACCCAAAATGACCGAGGCCATGACACATTAAAATGTAGTATGAAAGTACTTACATCCTTCTCCACTTTTTAAAGTTGGAACTGGTAGATTATCTTGTCTATGTACCTATTCACGGATTTATATCGCTTTGGACACTTTAAGTATAGGTGACAGCTGAGTGGGCAAGCAATCTATAAGTAGTTCAATTACCACCATTTCATTGAATCAATATCAATTATGTTAGTAAGACAATCGGTTACTTACCTGACCTACTAATTATTAGGTAGGTATACTCACGTTGTATTCCGACAGTGTGCATTCTGTGTCCACAGCAACAACGCGATCGCCACCCACCACACTCTCTGGGGACAGTAGTAAAAACTTAACTTGCATAATAAACTAAAGGTTAACCCGCGTCGTGACTTCGTGACGTAGTGACTGCTTACTATAAGCTCCCTTAGCATGTTTATGTGAGCACGTTTACACGCATTTGTCTGTTTAATGTTAAGCTTGTAAGCTTCTGATGGCTTTGACATCCATTGCCATACAATTCAATAATATGGTATTATAGTCACTTATAGCTTACGCAATCAACACGATTGATGAGTTTTTATGTGGAAGTTATTTTAATTTTATTACTGGTAACTTTGTCTATCTGTCGGCCATGTTTTTTTCTTTTATAATTGTAATGTTAAAGTCTGGTCTACCTTCTGTGCAATGAATGCAACCGGTACATCAAAAGTTACCTATGTAACAAACCTTGCCATATAAGTGCAAACGATTTGGAAATCAATATTTTCGAAGAAGTGATTAATAGATTTTAAACTGATAAAAGACAAAAGATATCCACGGATATGAAGAGAATATACCAACACCTTAGAATTCTCGTAGCTCGTAAATTTGACGAGTCGCGTTAATAAATGTTGGTGCTGCACATAGATATATTGTTGTAATTTAAAGTTATTTATTTATTAAGTAGATGATAACATTAAAATAAAATCAAAAGTGAAGGGAACTTCCCTTCACTTTTGATCTTATTCTTGTGCTTAACTCCTGACACCACGAGCTATATTTACGCTGGGTGTCCTATTTTTAACTACGGCCAGTTGTCGGTTGTCCTATTCCATAATACCTATATGCAAGCTCATAAAACAAATCTTTTGGCATTATACATAAAAAAATTCGAATGCCCAACATCGGTAATAGGGTTCTTAATTTGAAATTGAGTAAATTTGTTCTAGTTAAAACAAAACTAGTGTTAAAATATTAATGAACGGCCCGTGGGGTCACGTCAGTTGCGATAATGCGACCTTCCACCTTTTATCATCTCTAGTATTCGAATTTAGAATAGCAATAATGAGACTTCGGTTTATCTATTACTGACGATTAACTGACATTCGAATTTCGAGTTTTTTTTCTCTAGTGCCATAAAACATTTGTGAAAAAAAAAATTAAGGATACTTTTCATTATCTGTTTTCAATTGAATGAAGCCTTTTTAGAGTTTCTTCCGTTAAATGCCAGTTTATTCAGGATAGCTGCCCCCGCGATTTTACCCGCGTTCCCGAGGGATATCGCATTTTCCCGGGATAAAAAGTAGCCTATATGTTATTCCAGGATATGCTCTATCTATGTGCCAAGTTTCATCCATATCCGTTTAGTAGTTTTTGCGTGAAAGAGTAACAAACATACATACAAATCTTTCCTCTTTATAATGCATAGTGTGGATGGAGACGAGTCAAATAGATACTGTTTTATTTTCTACTAGTACAAAACTTTTCTGACTCCTTGCGTTCAATTGATCTCTGTTAATGAATGTTGTCTACGGTGATGACGAGTATTATCATCATAATAATTATTCATTTTGTTGTTGGTAGCTTCAGTAACTTCGACCTTTTAGTGCCCTCCACGGGCCACAAACTAAATAAATGGTTTTGAATTTAGAATCTTCTTTATCTTGTTATTTCATGTCATGTTTGCTGATATTAAAGTACAGTCTCTATCTACCATTTAAAGTCAAGTTTAACAATAATCTATTGTTATAACAAAACTGTATAGCCATTGTAAGTAGCTAAACTACCTACCTAATTATTAGGGGCGATGTAGGAAGAGAAATAATGAAATGTTATTTATTCAGATAGGCCTTCACAGGCACTTATGAATGGTCAGACTCAAATTGAATTTAAGGAAAATAGGGTTCCTTTCCTTTGGCGCACCATAACCTCAAAACTATTGAACATATCGGGATTGCTACCATTCGACGCGGATTTTTACGTAGATGGTTCAGGCTATATATGATATCAATAAACTCGACTGAAACCGCGGGGGACAGCTAGTATATATAGAGATAATACTTTTATATATTACATTTTTTTATTTGATTTTTGCGAAGTCTTTTCAACACAATGGATAGCAGTTTTATCCCAGTAACTCGAGTAAAACAGCGGGGAGCTAGTTACCTTAATAACAATCTGCATATTGACACAAAATACATAGTTAGATATGTAAATTAATATAAACTTTAATTGCTGTAAAACTATGAATCAAATAAATTCAAATTACCTTACAAACTATTGCATTGAATCGCTTTTATGGGCATTAGGTATAATATATGAATATTATTAAGGCCTACAGCATCAATCACAGAGTCTGTAAACAATTTGCAGAAATAGACCTACTCATCGCTATATTTAATCAATTAACTTTATTATTAGATACTCTATTAACTGACTACTTTGAGATTGATATGATGTTATGGTATTTAATTATCTGTATAAATGGAACAATTAATAAAAGAAACAATAATTGTATCTATGCTAATCACAAACTTTTTCAAAACTATGGTTTAATAAATAAATATTCTGGGACTATCTCTACACACGATCATCTGATCCCAAACTAAGCAGAGCTTGTACTATGGAAACCAGACAACTGATATACTACTTATACAATTTTTTAAATACATACTTATGTTGATATTTACTTCCAGACACAGAACAAACAGACATGTTCATGCACGGAAATGTTTGTCCTGGGTGGGAATGGAACCCACGACCTGCGGTGGGCTGCCAGAGTCTCTAACCACCAAGCCAACTGCCCCGTCGTTCTTGGATCAATATTATAGATTTCAAATATATTTATTGAATCCATTTCTTAGTTTCATCTATCCAATTTTTTCACTAATGCGAAACGATTTTTGATGAATTACTGTATTTTTTGGGATTTCTACCCAAAGAGAGACAGCCTATTACAAAGGCTCCACTGTCCGTCCCTCCATCTATGTCTGTTAGCGAACTGTATCTCATGAACCGTAATAGGTAGAGTATTGAAATGTTCACAGTGTGTGACTGATGTACTTACTACTATGGCCGCTCTAGCAAACCATATAAGAAACCTGTTTCTTCGGCCTTCTGTTCAATTTGCTGTCCCCGCGGATTCTCCTGCATTTCCGAGGGATATAACATTTTCTCGAAATAAAAAGTTGCCTATATGATATTCCAAGGCATGATCTATCTATGTGCGAAGTTTCATACAAATTTCTTTGGTAATTTTTGCGTGACGAACTTCCATACATACATCCTAACAAACATTCGCATTTATATTATTAGTAGGATATTGCAGTAGTACTTGCATACAAAGGGTTCCGCTCCAAGTGCTAGTCTGACTCGCTCTTGGCCGCTTTTTTAATGAATACGTGAACATTGGGACACGAGGACGGAAAAGTTCAAAGGGATAATCTATCATCGAAACAAAGCGGGAGGGCTCGACATTTGCGTTAAGTAATTAAGGCTAATTACTATGCATGGTAGTACCTTTCAATTAGATAAGATACCCACTTCACTTATGTAAGTTGCTTGAAGATCGTGACACAAGCGCACATCAGAAGAGATGATTAAGCTACCTACCTTATATGCTTATAAGCTATTAAGTTGCTTCTGGCTATGAATCAATATTGATAGGTAAAGGCAACATTAAAAACTAATAAACAAATACCTTAAAATACATACTTTATTTTCAGTATTTAGAAAACGCTTAAAAGTAACTTTTTTGTCTTTACAAAATCGTATTTCCGCGCCAAAATATAAATTACCTATAGGTACCATTACCCACAAGAGAGTTCTGTGATTAAGGTCATTTTTACAAGAGGTGGGTACATTTATAACTTACTAGGATATTACAAATAGACTTATCGCAATAACCACGTGTAGGGAAACCTATTTAAACTATCTGTTGTATTTTTTTGCTACATTAACAGTAGCCTCGCATATTTTGATTCGCGCTAAAAATATATTATTTCGGGAAGACCTAAAAAAGAGAAAAAATGACAGATATAGGCGACTCAACAATAACCCAGGCTCCTAATAATTGATAAAAGGAAACGCTTAACGCGCCAAACTCTGAAGGCTCGTTAATAACATCCATTTTGAAAATGTCACTGTAGGGTTTATGCCGTAAGTACCTTATAAGTGAGGTTATGTTCATACATCTTTTTGTCTTTCCCTAAACAGCGGCAAAGTGTCGCTTAAAGCTACAGAGTATCCACAGATAACTTAAACAGACTATTGATAGTTTCTTTTTATCTTAAATTATCGATGTTTACTGAACATAAACGTTCAACAAACCCTATTGTTCGATGATGAACACTAACCTTAGATACGCAATTAATCGTCAAAGTCCATGTGAATGATTCGAATCGCGATAACTAACGGCATTCAATGTATTGAATATAGTATAGATTATCATATTCAACGCTAAGCGCAGTATTTGCAATGCCTAACTTGACCTAATAATACTGATGTATTTATTATAGGTACCATATCTATAATGTTTGTCCGCTCAGAATATATTCATTAAAGCTAGCTCGCTAAATTTTGCCTGCGAGATATCTTGGAAAGAATTCCATAATTATTATTATCTAAGAGTGGATTTTATACTGCGAGGTATACATTCTTGAGGCAATTAAATCGAGCGGCTAAAATTATTAATTTACTCATCTATTCCAGTATTTTGCTCATCCTCACGAAATGATTTTTTTGAATAGTAGAGCTTTTAGTACAGTGTTCGTCTGGGGAAGTACTAACACCATACCTATTTCCGCCGTGAAGGAGTCGTGGTCTTGTATTGCTGTGGTAAGGTAGGGCCGGTAAAATTATAGGGACTTGAGACTTAACATCTTCGTTTGAGGGACGACAACGCATTGGGGACGCCCCTAGTGTTACAAATGTTTATAGGCAGCGGTGATCACTTTACATCAGGTGGACCGTCCGCTAGTTATAATGCCCATGTGGTATAAAAAAAAATGGATGTATCACAACCACGACAGTATTTATCAATCAATTTATCATTTTAAATAGACCGAGCAATTGTACAAACCGACAAGGCAAGACAATTTTATTACCAATGTTGAGATACTTATAGATGTAGTTATAAAGATTAAGGACAGTTGTCAATAGAGACTATTAAGTGAAGAGTTTTAATATTTCATTGGCCCATAAATATAGTTCAAAGAGTCGCACTAAATCATCATAATTTTAATGCAACCGCATGAAGCAAGATGCTGGTTGAAATAACATTTTTCAAGTGGTTCATCTATTCGCGGGATGTTGCAATGTAGAGAAAGATTTGAATTAATTTGATTTTGCTTTGAGGCTTAATTTATTTCAACGAGTTCAAAGAATGTTTCATAACTTCACTTTTACTGTCAGCTCACGAGCCACAAGACACACAGGGGAATAATGTAAGATTTTTTAGTATTTTTGTTCTCGATTACTGCATTCTACATTAAGTCAAAATCTACCATACTCTATACAAAGTCTTCCCCTGAGCAAGTCCTCGGAAAGGTAGTTTTTTTTTTTTTCAAAAGTGTTATGGGTTTGGTTTTACTTATATCTTCTACAGTATCTACCTGCACAGTTTCCATTGATCGCTTGCTTAGGTATATCGGCCACCTCGACATACATTCCATTCGCATATCATCCTTTATGAAATTCGTCAATATTGACGCTTGCCTTCCTATTCATAACGCGTTCTACTATTTTTTATGGCCTAGGTGTTAGCTCCTGATGGTTTTTACCTTTACGCGGACATAATGTCCTGCCATGACAAGTGATGCCACTTTATTGGAACCAAATGATTTTATTAAATAAATATAGGCTTAGACAAATAACAAAATTACATAAAATAATATTAATAATAAATATATATCCTGGGACATTCTTTACACGAGGCCATCTAATCCCAAACTAAGCAGAGCTTGTACTATGGAAACCAGATAACTGATATACTACAGACATATACTACATTTTTTAATACATACTTACATAGATATTTACATCCAGACACAGAACAATCAGACATATTCATGCGCACAAATTGTTGTCCTGTGTGGGAACCGAAGCCACAAACTGCGGCGTGGCAGTCAGTCTCTACCAAGCCATCTGGCCCGTTAATATAACTTTTAATACGCGTCGATATAAAAATGAGTAAATAAACAAACTTACATGTTACCTACATGTACCTTAAGTTACGTTATATACGTACTTCTAGAGAAGCTAAGTGATGTAGAAGAAGTGGTCTCCAATCAACCGAAGGTTACGTAACAGACGTCAAAGGCTTGACACCGGGCAGAATTACAATAAATGCACAGATGTAAAACATCGATACTGATTTGATTCATCGGGTGGAGAATTGGGTCAATATGCACTATAGATCAATTGGATTTGAGTTCCTATTGGTAAATACACATAGGTACCTAAAAGAATAATATACTGTGTGGAAATAATATGCAACTCGCTCGATGATTCTTCGAGAGCTAGAAAGATTAATGATCCTGCTATTATAAGCTTAAAGTCCGAAGAAAAAGCCTCGGTTGACTGCTTTTTTCATAAATCTTGCTACTATTACAAATTCTTAAGTTTGTATTGTTGTTTCTTACTCAATCACTCACGACAGAACTGCGGAACAGACCTGGATGAAATTTGGCACAGAGATCAGTGGCGTAGCTACTGGAGGGCTAGACGGGGCAGTGCCCCGGGCATCCAAGCTCTGGAGGAGGGGGGAACAAACGATTTTAGATAGTTTAGTTGGGGCCCTACTTAATTTTTTGCCCCAGGGCCTTTGGTTACCTAGCTACGCCACTGACATAGATATATTATAATCTGGACTTCTTATCCCAGAAATATTTAACATCCCCCGAAAACGCGGGTACAACGGGGGACAGCTAGTATTTAAATATGTAGTTTTTTAGTAGTAGTAGAGCTCTTAGTGCAGAGTTCGTCCGGGGAAGTACTACCACCTTACCCATTTCCGCCGTGAAGCAGTAATGCAATTGTATTACTGTGTTTCGGTTAGAAAGGTAAGGGGGCCGGTGAAATTACAGGCACATGAGACTTAACAACTTCACGTCTCAGGGTCGACAACGCATTGGCGATGCTCCTAGTGTTGCAAATGTTCATAGGCGGCGGTGACCACTTACCATCAGGTGGACCGTCTGCTTGTTTGTCGGCCCAAGTGGCATAAAAAAATAAAAAAATAAATAAATGTAGAAAAAGAATTAAAGAAGATAGGGACTAGTTCATTCAGTAATGCCTGCACAACATATGTATCTACGTCAGAAACAGGGACCTACTGTTTTGACCAACTGAAGCGTCCCATTGCTAATCATGTAGCTCGCTACTTGAGTAAAGTCAAATGCCTTAATATATCTTTATTATGTACGAGATACATAGGTTCCTATTAATTCTTATTCTGTGTTTTAAGATGAACAGTTCAGAGTAGTAAAGCTCTTAGTGCAGAATTTGTTCGGGGAAATACTACCACCATACCCATTTCCGCCGTGAAGCAGTAGTGCACTTTCAGTTAGAAAGGTAAGATGGCCGGTGAAATAACAGGGACATGAGACGTAACAACTTCACGTCTCAGGAGCGATAACGCATTGGCGATGCCCCATGATGTTGCAAATGTCCATAGGGGCGGCGAGTACTTACCATCAAGTGGATCGGCTACCTATTTGTCGGTCCATATGTTATAAATAGTAAAGAGAAGAGAGTGGTGGAAAGTCTTACTTAGACAATCAAAATTGAATGAAAAATGCGATTCTATGAATAATAAATGTGAATTAAAGTTTGTTTCTACAAATTATGATGTTCACGTGGGTGATTTCTTGTGCGGGGATAGTTGCCCCTAGGGAGAAGCAAATAATCTTTCTTTCAACCATGCTGTAGGGGAGAGGGGGGCATGACGGGGTCGCGAGGCACGACGGGGCCACCCACACTTACAAAAAACTATACGCTCTAGATGTGTTTTGTTTTCGCTAATAGGTGGCCATTTTGTATCTCTCTTTAGTCTGACAGTGACCGGCGACAAGACTGCCCGCGTTTGATTTTTAAAATAAAAAACTATTTTCAACGTAATTTTATGTAATTTTGAGTGACTACGAACACGCATATAAAAAGGTAAGTGTTTATGTCGCTACTATCATGTATTTATTTTGTTTTTGCAGATGAATTACTGATTGATATGTTTTGAACAAAATTACTCTAACCGCCACTCATTTTATTTGGTTTGTTATTTTAAATAATATGAGAATTGGGGCATATCGGGGACATGGCTACGGGGTACGATGGGGTACCCCGTTATGTTCCGCAGCCGTTGTTCCCATTATGTCCCTGTTCTGTAAATTAACTGGAGGATCATTCTTTTTCATTTGATAATAGATATTTTTTATTTTAGGTATAAAAATGATACGGACATATGAGAAGAAAAGTTCGAGACTAAGTTGGTCCATGGAAAACATGAAACAGGCAATTGATGGAGTCTTAAGCAAAACTGCAGGCTATAGAAAAGCAGCTCACCTGTATAGTGTACCACAGACCACATTAGAGCGTCACGTCGCTAAAATAAGGAAAGGCGAGCTGTCTCTAGAATCTACTCCAAGTAACTTCAAGCCCGTGTTTTCCAAACAAGAAGAAGAGGAGCTGGTCTCGTTTTTTTGGTTTAACCACTATCTTCCTACGGAAGCTAGCTTATCAGCTAACGGAAAATAATAGCAAAGCTTTCAATTTTAATCATGATTAAATGATAGCTGGCGTAAATTGGTAAAAGGGATTCTTGAAGCGCCACCCAGATATATCTATCCGAAAACCGGAAGCTACATGGGCAGCTCGAGCAATGGGCTTTAATAAAGTGGCTGTGAGTTAAAGTTATTCTCTGCTCGGGGAAGTATATGACAAATATAATTTGACGCCAGACAGAATTTTTAAACAAAACAGAAAACTGTTGTTCTTACTTCAACCTCCGACAAACTTTAGTTACAAGAACGAGAACAACTTAAGAAAACGAAGAAGTGTTCTAATCCAAATGACCCCAAGTTAAAGAAGAACTCCAAGAAACAAAAGACTCAAAAAACTCCCTCTGGTGTCAAAAATTCCGACGAGGATACCATGTGCCTGTACTGCCTTGACGTAAACCACACTTGATAATGTCTTCGGAGGCTTGCCAACTATGTGGACGGTGGGCTCATACAGCTTGTGCTGGTGTAGACGACGAGAATACAGTAGAAATCCACATCTGCTTGTACTGTGACGCAAAATAAATACGTACCCCATACTGCCCCTACCCTGGGGCACGATGGGGTTTTCACTATAGTTTCAAAAAAAATCTATTTTAACGTCATATGATTATTTACATCACCAAATTCTATGCCAAATGATAGTTTAATAAGTAACCAAAGTGTTGTGATTAGTTTTAATTAATAAATACATTGCGTTGGTTA
The DNA here is from genome assembly GCA_907165245.1 of Habrosyne pyritoides. Taxonomy (NCBI): domain Eukaryota; kingdom Metazoa; phylum Arthropoda; class Insecta; order Lepidoptera; family Drepanidae; genus Habrosyne; species Habrosyne pyritoides. Next base: position 3,837,718 of record OU015600.1, on the reverse strand, counting down.
TTTTACTGTGTATTTTCCTTAACGTCCCCATTATGCCCCCCTCTCCCCTACTTATGGAAGCTAATGTGATATAAAAAATAAAGCTAGAATAAGCTTGCAAGTAGCTGAAGATAATTTATTTCTTTAGAAAGTATGGTACAAAAGGAAAAAATATTGGTGTAGAGTCTGCTTGATAATATTGGATGGGATAGACGAGAGAAATTATTGAATATACTATAAGTCTCCAAATTAATAAATCATGTTTGTCAGCATACTTAGAAGATTCATGTGAAAAATGACACAAATGACATCCTGAGAACAAAACAAACTAACAATAAACCATGCGTGTCGCAAGTATGCGTATGCGCAAAACGTGCTTGAAAAGGTGCGAAAAGCGTGCGTAAGTCACTAAGTGCAACACCTGGGGCAATAAACTCTCATGTTGATGGTTTGTGGACAACGATGTCGCGCACAATTCTCATAAAAGCATCTTACATTTCATATTTGTTTATTTACCTTCAATAAATATTGCATTATGAATATTTTAATATTAAATATGGCATTATACGTGTACTTATTTTGTGATAGTTCAATATGTAATTGTTGATTTCTGAGATACATTTACGTCAATAGAAAAGCATTCGTTATCAGAACAAGGGTGATAAATAAAACATTTGGCCTTACCAAACATTTTTCTCAAGCTTGTTATTAATAAATAATTTATCAGTAACTTTTATGATGCACGTCGAAGCATCACATTAAAATGTTAATTGTCGTATAGATCACTTCAGTAAGACTAGTAATCCCTTCATTAAAACCCATCTCTAAAAGTAAAAAAAAACTTTATATAAAAATAACTTACCGGACTATGCACCGCCATGTCGCTCTTTTAATTCTAAATTAAACTAGGAAGCACAGTTTGTTCTTTTTTGTACGTTAGTGCGTGTGTGAAGTCGGATTCTATAAGTGCTGTGGGACAACGCGTCTACGCACGCACGCAGCCGCTCGCGAACTAAACGATAGATCTCCCGTGTGGTGCACAATGCACATCACATGCTGCGCCCGCGACTGAAGGGCTCATTGGAGTATCCAATCGACATTCCAAGGGTAAAGAGGCCTTATTTTCGGACACTATCGGTCAATCAACGCACTCATAATAGGCTAAGCCCCATACTAAAGCCACCACTGTTGTTCTTTGCTTAAGTTGACTCGACATCTGATAAAGATCAAACAAGACATTGCTCCTCTAATTTCGGTCAAGTCAATAATAAACTGTGTTGGCACGGCCTGGGGCTTATCGTTATCTAGAAAATACACAACTTTGTCCATTAAAACTAGCTGTCCCAGCAGGTTCATCCGCGTTTATGGGATTAATGGAACGTTAATCTTAGTTTTTTCAGGTACTGTTCCGTCATGTTCTGACTCAAATGTTTTCATAGTTAAGATAGCTGACAGGTTTGACTGTTACTATTATAAAGCGCAAATGTTTTGTTTCATTAATCATAATACCTAATTGAATGAAATGATAGAATTCATTCTACATATTACTTCAAGCAAATCTAGTTTCGAAGACATAATGAAAAAATATTCTTTCTACATTGCCCTCACAAAGTTTTCAATTATGCACGCTGGTTCTACAGTTTTATCACATGTATCATACTCAAAATTAAACAAGCCCAGGCCTGCACATTAGATCGATAATGTTGTCGAATTTATAAATATTTTATGAAACAGTTTGTAATCAATATTATGGGTGAGTTTACTACCAGTTCTTCTCAGAATAAGCAACCTTCAGCGCCGGTGAGAACTAGTAAATCGCAAGTAATTTACGAACCAAATTAGTAGAACCCATTGGAGTTACAAAATAATTTGATTATAATATTTTCTCAGATTAATTGATATTGTGATTATGTAACTTAGATTAAGATGTAATTAGATTTGATACGCTATCTAATATATAAAAGCAAAAGGTCACTCACTTACTGACTTACCACGAAATCTCGGAAAACTAGTTGACGTATGGAGCTGAAATTTGGCAGCTATCTGCCAAACTTACCTACAAGTGAAAAAAATCAACAGGTTTTACGACAAAAAAGGGGGCAAAAAGGGAGTCTAAACACTATCATAGGTTTATATGACGAAAGCCATTTGGCGTGGTTGTTAGATCCCGACTGCCACGCCACAGGTTGTGGGTTCGATTCTCATCCAGGACAGACATTTGTGCATGAACATATCTGCTTGTTCTGTGCCTGTACATGTATATATTTATTTTATTCTATATCTCATTTTGTTGTATATTTACAAAGCGAAGTCTAATATATCAATGAAGAAATAACAAGAAATTCTCATTAAAACGATAACTAGCAATGATATAGAGATGTAAAGGTCAGACATCTAAATATTAAAGAAATCAAGGCCGTATCTTTTATTTACATAACTTACTCGTTTGTAAGTAAAGCCATTGAATTGCGGACGACTTTCCCTAACTTGAAATTTTGCACACACTGAAATTTGGGAACCCATGACCGTGCACTTTATTTACAAAAACTCAACGGAATGAGGATTCACTTCAATAAACGACCTCACAAAAAATGACACCTATCATATACTTTTTTAGTTTTATATCTACAATTTATCTCAAACGATGTTGAGGGGGCGCGCCGCTATCAAATTTCTGCCCCGGTTCGGAAAATCGTAGATCCGAGGCTGATCACGAGTGAGACAGACAGTCGAGCTTGAGTGCAGAATAGTATAGCTGATGCGGTAGCCAGGATCATAGCTATGGATCTTTGAAATATCTAATGATAATCATGCAGTTTAGGGTTTGAATACTTGTATCGAGTATGTATTAGCGCAAATAGTAGCGGCGCCAGTTGCAGTCTTCTTCACGTCTAGATGTCTACTCGTATTCAACGAAACTGAGGCGTGTAGTATTTGGGCTCAATTTGAATAGATGATTTCTTCCTGAGAGTTACTATACATGAAGATGTACACATTTGCATAAATTTTTATCAACGTCTTTAAATGCTAAATCTATGTTTGATTACGGAGGATTTCTTTTAAAGCAATTAAAAGGTCCCAATAATACTTTAAATAAATATATATAATACATTTTATGTTTATATGGACTCGAAAAGCATGCGTATAAGGGCGATTGTTTAGTGCTCTTGGAATCAAAGACGAAGTAGTTATTTTCATCGGTTTATTTAAAAAAGCAGTCGTATATGAAGTTAAGTGGTCATTCAAATAATTAATAAATAAGACTCGTTACTTTCACATATTCTTGTCAGTAGATTAATCATTATTTTCTTTACTAAAACCTTTTTAATAGTATGTACCTATTTTTCACCAGTGTCGAGTTGTATTTGTGTGAGATTAAACATCTTTGCTTCTCCATCTAGGGCGCTTCCCTCGAGATGGATGGATGGAGTAGCTAGAATAGATACATGCGTGTTATACATTTGAAAAGTCGGGTGGAACAAAAAAATATATGTAACGACAATTCAAATTAATTATAGTGTTGAATTTGTACTACGAAATCCAGTTAATTGATATACATAGTTCATATACATTTTTTATCTAAATTAATAAGATATTTACACCGATACACAGAACATACAGACATGTTCATGCACACAAATGTTTGTCCCGGACAGGAATCGAACCCACGTCATGTAGGTAGTATAATCGAAAGAACGTAGTCGAGTACTAGGCGTCGTCCTATTTGGCGTTGATCGAACGATGCGTTTTTATCGCAGGACGAGATTAAACACACACATTTCGCACCCTCAGTACGAGCTATAAGGGCAATAAGGGCTTAACTCAAAATTTTGCGAAATAGAGTTACGATCATAGAGAAACTAAAGTACGCTCTATCCGACGAATAGTAAAACATAGTCAATTTAATGATAGAATAAGCATACCGATACTTCATCCTCTTTATCACCAGGACCCGCCCTCCCCGCTCAGTGCGAAAGTGACCTAATCAGAGATGTGCCAAAAGTGATTTTTTGAGTTAAGCCCCTATCGTTCTGAGGGTGCGATTTATTTAGATTTTTCTTATTGAAGCTTACAAGTCATCGCACGACTACAGAAAGGGTATCGTGCGATGGGTTTTTAGTGCGATCGTGCAATAAATGCTACAAAATCTCGATTTGTGGTCGACGTCTTCTTTTTTCAATATCACTTGCAATTTGACAGGCCAGTTGGCTTGGTGGTTAGCGACTCTGACTGCCAAACCGATGGTCGCGGTTTCGATTCCCACCCAAGACAAACTTTAGTGTGCTGTATAAGTATGATTTTAGAAAAAAAAGTAGTATATAAGTTATCTGGTTTCCATAATACAAGCTCTGCTTAGTTTGGGACCAGATGGCCGTGTGTAAAGAATGTCCCGGGATATTTATTATTAGTTATTATAATTTTTAGAGCAATATTGCTTGAAAGTAAAAACTGTGCATCTCTGTACAGAGCCTTTGATACTATGACGCTGTTACGGAGATGGCGGGGCGGCACCGCGCGATCAATTAGGACACCTTTTGGTTCATCGCATGATCATTTACATCGCGTGATGACGCCTGAAGGTATAAGTTACAAAAATTAATGCTATGAATAGCGCAATTCGACAGATAGTATGAAATCAACGACATCGATCTCACTAGACACATTTGTTGAGTAAGGGTAGAATTTCTCTATAGTCTTTTAATACATACTTTCACTTAAGGTGGTATTTTGCTTGCTTTCCGTGACGCCATCATGTCCCAATAAAGTTGAAAGATAGTTGCCTAAATGCTGCCGACTCTCTAAAGACAACCCTCCAAGCATAGAGCTCATATTAGAACCCGATTCCAAATTCGTGTCGTTTTGAGTCGATAATATATCGATCTGAAAGAAATAAAAAAACAGTTATACTACCAGGACGCCATGATTGCAGTTTTGACGTTTTAGATTGTCATAGGAAAAGAAACTGTATTGCTTTGGAATAAGGTTGATTTCCATCATCATACAATTAGCTGTTGGAATAAAGGCTATTTCTCTTTGTCATTGATAAACGTCAAAACGGCCATCATAGCTTGCCGCAAGTTTAGTAGAGCTCATAGTGCAGAGTTCGCCCGGTTAGGTACTACAATCTAACCCATTTCCGCCATGAAGCAGTAATGCACTTGCATTATTGTGTTTCGGTTAGAAAGGTAAGGAGGGCCGGTGAAATTACAGGCACATTAATGAGACTTAACTTAGCATTGACAATGCCAATGGTGTTGCAAATGTTTATAGGCGGCGGTGACCACTTACCATCAGGTGGACCGTCTGCATATTTGACATAACAAAAATAAACGTTATTTTCACTTACCAAGTCTTTAAGATTTTTCATTACCGCAGAACTGTTAATAATATATTGTTGTGTTTGATCCTGGGAACATCTGTTACGTTTATTTTTGTATCGTATAGGCATAACCAATCCGTGTGTGGTGATTATAATTCAAAACGATACATTTTTATTTCCAGTAAATTTATTTTATTTTATTGATGTGTAAACATATTAGCGCTCGGTAGACGGTATGGACTTCGAGCGTCAGATGACGTCACCGTAAAACTTGTTGTGAGTGCGTTAATGTGTGCGTGAATTCGGTACGCGGTACGAGCTCACATGTTTTCACATCAATTCTTTTTTTTTAAATCTTGATTTATCTACAATTGGAAATAAAGTACACAACTCCACAATATAGACTTGAGTGGCCATTCAACTGACAAAATCGCCAGTTCTTTAAAAGCTACACAAACGACTTACCGTCAACGTATCTAGCGCTTGCTTGTAAGTATTTATTTGTTGATGCATGATACCGATCTGTCGAACCAGGGATCTATCCGACTCAATGTTGGCGGTCAAGTCAGAAAGACTGATCGTTTGGTTTCTGGCTATAGTCGTTTCTGTACTGTCAACCCTGTCGATAAAAATACGTTAGCAGTACCGACCTTAGGGCCACATAAGCCCCGGGCATGAATTTTGTGGCGCCCACTGAACTATCATCCTTACTGTATTCAGTATATCATATAAAATTACACGAAAACAAGAATATGTGTGTTGTATATAGGGAACGAAGTGTGTGTGTATGTGTGTTTGTCCCTATGAGTGTGTGTGTATCTGTGTGTAAAAAATATTAGGAATTTCATCTTCCTTTTAGCGTTACACAGAGCCAACGACGTGGGCGTAGAAAGTTTAGTAGCGTTTTGCGTATAGAGCTTAGAGGACAGTATTGAGGGTACGCAGGCATAGTATTAAGCACGGAAACCGCAGACCTCGGCGCCCCGGGCCGTCGCCCCACCTCGCCCTCCCCCTAGCGGCGGCACTATACGTTGGCTATCTTGAAGTTACATCTTTATTCATGACCATAGAATACAATGAAATAAGAACTATCTTGGACTTACAACTCTTTCTCCCTCTCAGCTATGTTACTCTTGCTCTCTATCTTGGTACCTTCCCTCATCTCCATTAATATTTGATGCACACCATGCTGGATACGTGTATTTGTAGCGATCACATAGTCTGCTATAACCGGTAAGATGTGTTGACTTTTTACCAACATTTGAATCTAAATCAATATATTATTTTGATTTTAATAATGCCAATGTACAATTAAGGCTGGCTTTGGGGTGGATAGCATACTAGATTTTTTATTTTCAGATTTTACCTTAATTCAATTTAGAGTAGATGTATATTCGTCACCGGCGTGAAAAGGTTGATAAATCGAAAATGCACACTATTCAAAGCGGTCATTTTTAGGTTTTGTAAATTCTATTTTGATGTTACTTAATTTCTGTTTTTACCTGAATGTGATTAATTTGATTGGAATTTTCTGGAAAGACTGAATTTATCAAAAAAAAATAAACCAGTCTTAATGCTTATTATATTGTAAAAAATATATATGCTAGTGGACTAATCAACCTATTCACGCATGTTACGGATATGTGCTGCATGGGATGACATTTATTATAGAAAAAACAAAAGAGCCATTCAAGTCTAATATAAATAAAAAAAATATTAAAATCTCCAATGTTCACATACCATTTATTCCGATTGTGATGAATAAAAAATTGGGGAGTAGAAGAAAAAAGTACCTCCATTCTCAGAGAATCGTAACCCTCAAAGATATCATTATAAGCTCTTTCTGACGTCGTCTTTCCCTGGGTAAGTCTTCTCTGTATATCCTTATTTGATGCCAGTAGACGGCCACTCTTCTCACCGAGAATCGTGGTGAAATTGCTTTCCACTAGGTTTAAAAAGAGATTCGAGAAAGATAAATCAATTTGGTTAAACGAAAATTAAAATATTTGTTTATTTATGTAGATTATGCAACTATTTGACACTTACATTTCTCATCATTTTCTTTAATATTTTCAGTTGCATTGACAATAGCGTCTAAGGTCTGGTTGGTGGCTAGGTGAAGGTCTGCTTTCCGCGGCAGATCTTTCCACATGCTCTCAGCATCTGACAACAGCTGTTCGATCTTTTTTATCCCCGTTTCTTGGCGCGTTAGCACTGCAAAGTGAGTGTACCAAAGTTATGACATATTTTTAATAAGTTAGGTCAGATTGTGCCTTTAAGAATTACATAGAAAAAATACTTTAATGCTTTCTGATCAGGGCCGTCTTTAAGCTATTCGAGGCCGTGTTTACACGGATAATGGGGCCTCTATGTCTATGCTATGAGAGCTTTAAGAACGGGACACACCGTTCCGATCTGACGAAACGATCTGTCGCATGCGTACTCTGTAACCCATGGCCATCCAACTGCTTCCATTCCATCCGAACTAGTGGCCCCATGGATCGCGGGGCTCTGGGCACTTACCCAGAGGAAAAAGGCACTGTTATCTGAGTTATCTGCACCAGATGATATAATTAGCTATTGGATCAATCAATGCACCCCATTTCAAGCTCTGATTCACAATTCTCCTACCTCCAGTTATACTGCTGTGCCAAGTTTCTTCAGCCAGCAAGACTTTATCCAAAGACGCGGAAGTAATTTGTGCTTCGGAGACCGTTGAATTATATTCATTAAGTTTCAGTTCATATTTGCTTAGCAGCTTATCTGCTTCAGACAAATGCCTTTTCAAAGGATTATTGTCTTTATCTGGCATATTCATGCAAGTTGCGCGAAGTGTTTTCTGGAATTGAGCAAAACGAGTTTACATTACCATTATCCTTGTCACATTATCCACATATATACCTTGATCGTCAGCGCCGGCCCTGGGGTAGAGCGAGAGGAGCGGTCGCTCTAGGCGCCTGGTGGCGCCAAAATAAATAGCTAATTACATAGCGGTAGGAACTATGCTTTTGTTATAGAAGCACGAGTATAATTAGAGCTTCTTGAACATCAATAAATGTTGATTTATGCAATAAAAGTTATTTAACTAAACTGAAATATAAATTATTTGATTTAAAACCATCGACTAAAGGGCGCTGAACGACAGTCTCGCTCGACCGGCAAGGGCTTATAGGGCACTGGTAATCGTACTTCGCTCAAACTTTTATTTAAGTCCTCGATTTGCATTTTGACGGCGTCAATTTTAGTATCGGTCATATTGAGTCTTCTATCCATAGTGTCATCGCTTGAGGTTAAATTGTTCTTGCTGGTGTGAATATCGTCTGATATTTCATGCGTAGCCTTCTGAAACCAATTAACATGTAGTAGTGACGCCAATGTCTCAAATGAGATCAAACCAAACAGCAGGAAATTATAACGAACTAATACTTCGACGGTTGGCTGTCAAAGACCAGTTGGCTTGGGGGTCAGATACCCTGACCGCCACGCCGCGTCGCGGCTTTGATTCCCACACTGGACAAAGATGTATATGTAGTGTATCCGTAGTCTGGCTGGCGGTCCATGGTTCAAGCGCTACTTAGTTTGGGATCAGATGGCCATGTGTATCTAAAGAACTTCCTGAGATAGATATTAATTTAAAAAAAGCTTACGTCGGTAGTACCGGTAGAGTGACATTTGTTTACAAGCAATGTCTCCACGTTTGACAGTCTCTCATCCAACCGTACGATTAACCCGTTCAATGGCTCTAGCGGTTTGAGCCTTTTCTCCAGCACATTAAGAATCATTTTCTGTTTTTCCCCGAGTGCCTTCTCTCGGTATTCGATGCGATCTTGCTTGTCTTCTATCATCCGGGCAATTTGGCCAAGCGAGATCATACCAACGCGGATTTCTTCGAGTCTGGAATAAAAATATTTTCATAGAATGTTATAACTGGGTGAACAAGGCTGTAGGGTTAGTTTAAGCTCCACAAGCTTATGTTTGTCATTAAATGTTTAGTCACGCTTAAAAATTTGGGTAGGTGAAAATAGATCTTATTACACAGAAATTTTAATTGAGATTACTGACGCGGAACTGGGCGGAGTGGAGAGGTGCGGACCGAGAATTTGCCAATCACAGTGCTCGAAATCTCCACTCAACAAACACTTGCAACTTTTCACTGCTCTTCTACGCCCAGCTCCACGCCAGTGGAAACGCACCCTTATTATCCCGGGATAGGTACATTATATCCAACGACAACGCTGGTGAAACCGCGGGATGATATTTAGTATATGATACTTACGTAATTTCCCGACAGTGTCCACCCTGTGTCCACAACAGCAACGCTACCACCCCCACCAAACTCTCTGAAAACAGAAGCTCAATAATTCAATTTAAATATCACGTGGCTTGATGATTGGAATAAACTTTAAATAAATAAATATCCTATGACTGTTTTTTTTTTTCAATTAAAAACCATGAATTGTTTTGGCAGAGGAGGATCCACAACAATTTTTTGTTTATCTACACGGTTCGACAAACTAGCAGATGGTCCTATCAGACCAAATATAAAATGTCGGTGACCCCAAGAAGTTCAATTCAAGAATCCTACCAATATTATAAATCCGAAAGTTTGTAAGGATGTATCGATGTTTGTTACTCTTTCATGCAAAATCTAATAAAAGTATTTGGATGAAACTTGGCACATAGGTAGTTAATAGCCTGGAGTAACACATGGAAGACTTTTTATCCCGGGAAAATGTAATATCCTTCGGTAATAGGAGTGAAACCGCGGGCACAGCTAGTATCATATAAGTTGATGAATCAAGGCTCTTGGTATTTCAGAGTTGGCTTCATGATAACGATTATCCTTATGTTTTGTTTCCTGTTTGTTATCACTAAAAAGCAGTTTATTATTAACTCAACGAAATAACAAATCGTCGTTGCAGTTAGAGATAATATAAAGCTCGTTATTTAATGGACTGTATTCCACCTGAAGGTAAGTGGTCACTGCCGCCATAGGCATTTGCAACACTAGAGGACAATATACGCTAATGCGTTGTCAATCCTGAGACGTGAAGTTGTTAAGTCTCATGTGACTTTAATTTCTGAGGAAATATCCTGGGACTTTTTTTACATACGGCTATGTGTCCCATACCTTTCAAACTAAGCGAAGCGCGTGTTCTCTTCTTTGAATATACAATGTATAATGCGCTTTATTACATAGATTCAAACACCAATTCTGCTCACAGTAATTTTCAATATCATAATCTAGTTTATTGGAAGATATGGTGATAGGAATTAAAAAGAATGGTCTAAGCGAAATAATAGGTTCGAGACTTAATAACTTCACTACTCAGGGTTAACAACGCATTGGCGATGTCCTGGTGTTGCAAATGTCCATAGGCGGGTGTGACCACTTTCCATTAGGTGGACCGTTTGTCTGATAATATATGATTTATATAATTTCTAACTGCAAAGATGATATAATAATATGATTAGGTTATTTATAATAAACGGCCTTTTGGTGATTACAAAAGGGAAACAAAACATTATGAGGATAATGCAATTGTTTCTAGATAAAAGCATCATGACCATGAAACCAACTCTGAAATTGCAAAAACTTTGATACATGAATTTATTTGTTGAACTTTTTGGGGAACTTAGATATTATAATGGGTCCTGTGATCCGTGCACACTAAGCGCGAACGGCTAAGGTCCCGTCACCCTCTATGGGCATGTAAACTGTGTTCCTAAAATGCATGCGGACCGTACTATTCTTGGGCGGGCGCGGCGCCGTGTGTTGACGAACCTTTACTTTTTTTTTATTACTTCATTTAAAAAAAACACGCAGTTTACATTGACAATAAAAATCGCCAAACTGCACACTTATCCTACTTCATACTAATATCATAAATGAGAAAGTTTGTGATTTGGATGTACAGATGTGTTTGGCGAACAGATTTGGATGGAACTTGGCTAATAGATAGTTTATAACCTGAATTAATTAATTTATTTAGGATACACAATACAAATTACAACCAAAAGGTAACCACATAATAAATAATAATACATATAGAGCTGGGTTGTAACATAAAACATATGTATACAGAAAAACAAAACTAGAAATGAATACCAAGACAAATGACAATATAGATAAAAATCTTATTATTTAGAAACTATGAATAATTTTTATTTATTTAGACTTAATTTATCTGCTGGGTATGAACCGGTTTGATTTGGAGAATCTTTTATGGTTATTTAAATTGAATTTTTTAGAATTAACATTTAGTATAATTTTTATCTGGAGAAATTGTAACATCCTTCGAGAACACGGGCGAAGTCACGGGGGCAGCTACTATTATAAATGCGAAAGTTTGTAAGGATCGATGTATGGATTTGGATGAAACACTTAGCACATAGTTTATAACCTGGATTAACATAGGATACTTTTTGTTCCGAGAAAATGTTACATACCTTGGGACCGCGGGTAGAACCGCGGGAGACAGCTAGTAGTAAATAAATCAATGGATATAACTTACTGAATAATGCGCCGCCATGTCGCTATTTGAGTTCTTGCAAGCGTGTAGGGTTCTCTTGTTGTAGGGAACGCGTCCGCACATGCGGCTGAGTTGCGGCCGAAATATAGGTTTCCTTATAACTCAATGTTTTTATAAGCTAAGCTAGATTTAATAATTCATATAAAATTACAATACAAAAATAAATATCCTGGAAATAAGTAATAATAATAATTTATTTATCAGACGGAAAGGAATCGTAAAGAATGTTCCAGGATATTTATTTTTTTATTGTAATTTTATATGAATTATTATTATTATTTAACGGCCATTTGATCCCAAACTAAGCAGAGCTTGTACTGTACTATAGCAACCAGTTAACTGAAATACGATTTTTTTTTCTAAATACATACTTATACTTATATATATTTACACCCAAACCTAGAACAAACGTTCATGTACACAAACGTTTTTTTCTTGGTGGGAATCGAACCCACGACCGGGCGGCGGCGTAGCAGTCAGAGTACCTAACCACCAAGCCAATAGGCACGACATTGTTAAAAAAATATATATATGTCTGAAGAGTCATTAGTACGGCAGTTGATTTGACAACGAGGCAAAAGCGTTATGACGTCAGCTTGGACTTGTGTTCGCGCGAGCCGAGATAACGAAGACATTCGACGAGCACGCACTTCTCTGCTGGCCGCCGCGCGGAGAACTAGTCTAGGAACTGTCTCACGTTTCATTGTGTTTAGTGTGATTGTATTAAAGTACTCAAGCAAGTTAACGTACCTACGACTTGCATTTTCTCAAAGAAACATATCTACGCCCATATAATGTCTGACGGTGATGATTCTACCTATGATCAGCCCCATATCCTGACATATAAATAAGATGAATTCCAATTCAGTTTGGCCAGTTTGGACCCTAGAAATGAGCTATTGAAGGTACAAAGCTACTGAAAGAACCATACACCATAAGATAGTTTAAAAGAACAATAAGTTCTTTTTAGAGTCACAGAGTCATCATTGTTTTGTAAATTTTTAGAGTGTGTAGCGTACTACAATGGTCGCTATAACTACAAATAATAAAGGACCATGTTTTTATTCACCGTTTTGATAAGTATTGTAAGGTGGTACCGAACCATTCGTGTACGAATCCGATTAGTATTAAACTCTAAATTTGTCGCCCATCTTAAATATGGCCTCATCTTCACTTACCATCAGGTGAGATTGAGGTCAATCGCAATCTCGTCATAAATAAAAAAAAATGTGTTAGCGCTGCCTAGAGTCTAAATAAGAGTAATGAAATAAAGGATAGATTCAAAATCAAACAAATTTATACCATATTGTTATTTATTGAACTTTTATATTCCTATGTACAATTCTCCTGTGTCTGCTCACACAGCCTGCCGTCCTGAAAGTCTTGCCGCAGTCTTGACAACTGAAAGGTCGTTCGTCCGTATGCGTCCTATTATGTACTTTCAAAATATCCATTGTATTAAATCGTTTCCCGCATGTTTCACATCCATATTTCCTTTCATTAGCGTGATAGACAAAATGTCTCCTATATTGTGCTATAATGTGGAACGTTTTCCCACACACCTCGCAGGTCTTCCTCGGCGTCGGCTCGTGGACGGCTTTATGAACGATCAAGCCACTTTTAAACTTAAACTTCTTGTCGCACACTTCGCATGAATACGGCCGTCCTTTAGAGTGAGCGTCCAAGTGACTGATCAGATTCCGCGTATGTTTGCCGCAAACTTCGCATATTTTCCAATAGTCGTATCTCAATTTGCGCTGTTTCTTCATTTTTAACTTCCTCTTTTCTACTTTAACCGGTTTTGTTTCATGTGATTCTGAATCGTTTGTTACTTCCACATCGAAATGCGTGTCCATATCGTCAGCCCCGTGTTTGTCTAGATCCATTAAGTCGTCATTATTATTATTTTTCTGATCGTTTACCTCGTGTTTGTCGAGTATTTCTACTTTGACTTTGTGCGCGGTGCTGCGGAGCTGTTGGTCGACATCTTGACATTTCCGTCGGAATTTGTAAGCGTTTTCTAACTCTTGGAGACATTCGAAGCATATACGAGACGGTAGATTATCTGATTTGTCCACCTAAAACAGATTAAAAAAAAAACCATTACCAATTGGGCTTTAAGTTAAGTTACAAGGCGCTAAAACGCAGTCAAACTGTTTTTAACTTACCTGGATCCCACCAATAACCTTCAACTTGTAAGCCAAATCCAGCCCATCATTGTCTTTCTGCTCGAAGAGATCGACGCATCCATCGACATGGCAACAAGACCTGCACTGATTTAAATCTTCAAACTCAAACTTCGGCTTTACCAACAGCTTCCTTTTCAAATCAAACAGCTTCATATCATCTTCATAGTCGTCATCGATGCCACAGTCTTCGAATGAATTTTCTTCTTGTTTCCGCGTGTTAATACTAAATTGATTTTCAATCTCTTTGTATCGCCCAATTGCTTCGAAATACGGCCACTGCTCGCTTAGAATACCTTGACTTGCAAATTTTGTTTTCCACTGAAATTGGTTAAAAAAAACAAAATTGAATGTCAAAATCAAGGAATATCAAAGTAACGTTAAGTGAAGACAACCTCCAACTTATGTAGTTTTTGGCAATTTAAATTTTTATGAAAGTACTTAAAGTAAACTTTAAAACAAAAAAAAATAAAACAAAAATTTAATAATAACCCAAATAAAAATGTGCAGGTGCACTTGTGCAGAATTCAGCTATTTCCAAAAGTTTGTTCTTTCAAATCTTTCTAAGTCACTGTATGGCGCGAGGAAGAGGCGGAGCGGGGCGAACGACCGATGCAGCGTCAAGTCGAGCTGCGTCGGTCTCAGCTCCGCGAGGTCCTAGTGGCGGAATGGCGGGACAGGCTTTCGCGCCCTACCGCCGGCCTCGACATAGTCGGGGCGATCCGGCCGGTGCTCGAGCGCTGGCTCGGGAGGAGGCACGGCTCCCTGTCGTTTCGGGCGACGCAGGTGCTCTCGGGGCACGGTTGCTTCGGGAAGTACCTGTGTCGCATAAACAGGGAGCCGGACGCCCGGTGTCACCACTGCGTCCATTGCCGGGAGGACACGGCGCGGCACACGCTGGCAGAGTGTGCCGCTTGGGAGGAGCCGCGCTATGCCCTCATCGCCGGAGTAGGCCCGGACCTCTCGCTGCCGGCCGTGATCGAGTCTATGGTCGGCGGCGAAGAGGCCTGGGACGCAGTGGTAACCTTCTGCGAGACGGTTATCTCGCAGAAGGAGGCTGCGGAAAGGGAGAGGGAGATTTCAACCCCTCACCCGATCCGCAGCAGACGCACCGGGCGTCGGCGGAGGGCGGACAACGCCCTCTTCCAGCCCCCCTAAATGGGTCCAGGGGCGTCAGACACGGGGATACGTCTGTCGCCCCACAACATCATAAGGACCCGAGGTGGCGGCGCGCGTGTGATGTTCCACGCGCGCCCCTCAGAGAAGTCGGGGGGGGAGGAGTTAACACCTCGCTCCCCCCCCTCGACCAGACGGGGCCCGCGGTGGCGGGCCGGCACCAGCCGGGGGTTGCGGAAGCTGAATTCGTGCCCGCGACCCTCGGCGCTCAAGTGTGCGAAGGAACATCGGAGGGGTTTTAGTGGGTATACCCTCGGGCCCCTTCTCATTTTTGATATGAGAAGGGGAGTTTGCGAGTGGGAGTCCCACATAACCACCGCGTCTCTCCCCGGGCGCGGTGGTATGCGTAATGCATTTCACCTCCGAAAAAAAAAAAAAAAAAAAAAAAAAAAAAAAAAAAAAAAAAAAAGAATCGTACAGTTAAGGCCTGCTCAAAGATATGAAATGGAGCCACATGCTACATATAGGCGATATATCGCTACCGCTGTGGGTAGCGAAAATTCTGTAGACTTGCGTTAAGCATAATGAAAATGCTTCTGCGGATTTCGCTGCAAGTACGGGTTTTTGTTTCGCGTAAAATACCTACTTGAACGGTACGTCGCGGTATTCTGGTATCTCTTACAAATATCCATCGAAATACCGCTCGATATCATTCGCTACCCACAGCAGTAGCAAATTGCATACATATCTGTATCTTATAGTAATTGTATTCAACAGAAATATAGATAATATAGACGTTTCAAACATAATGCGAAAGTGAATAAAATATAGAAAAAATATTACCTTGAAAGTTTTAAGTAAATGTGTCCAAATCAACGGCAAGTCCAACAGGCTGTGGTTTAGAGGCAAACCGATGCATCGTAGTCGCTTCTCCACATCTCTATATGAAGATAAACATTAATAATTAAAATTATGTCAAATAAAAAAGCGTCCAAGAGCGGGTTCCGCACCACTATACCTACAATATTTAACAAAACGTCGAAAATGTAGGATTCTAAAATGTTTATTTTCGTTTTTAAAGCGGCCATAGTAGTACACAGTCTGTAATAAAAATACTACTGGGTGTACTCCAATGACAGATGGACGGACGGACGAACAGATGGCACCCTTGGGGTACAGAGCCCTATAAATCTATTTAATTTAGTTAGACAAAGATAGAGAGAAGATTACAGGCACATGAGACTTAAAAAAATTCACAATAGAGTAGTAGAGCTCTTAGTGCAGAGTGCGTCCGGGGAAGTACTACCACCTTACCCATTTCCGCCGTGACGCAGTAGTGCAATTGTATTACTGTGTTTCGGTTAGAAAGGTGACATCATGAGACTTAACAACTTCACGTCTCAGGGTCGACAACGCATTGGCGATGCTCCTAGTGTTGCAAATGTCCATAGGCGGCGGTGACCACTTACCATCAGGTGGACCGTCTGCTTGTTTGTCGGCCCAAGTGGCATAAAAAAAAAAAAAAGTCTCAGGGTCAGCAACGCATTACCATCAGGTGGACCGTCCGCTTGTTTGTCGGCCCGTGTGGTAGTAAAAAAAAAAGAAGAGATAGAAATATTAAATCGATGTTTTGCATCAAAGAAGAACAAACTTACTTTTGCATTCATATTAAAGCTAGCTGTCACCCGCGGTTCCACCCGCGTTCCCTAGAAATATTTCATTTTCCCATAATAGTAAAAAAATAGCCTATGTGCTATTCCAGACTATTATCAATTTCTATGCCAAGTTTCATTCGAATCCATTCAGCACTTTTGACGTGATTGAGTATCAAACGTCCATTCAAACATTCGCATTTATAATAGTAAAATTGGTTCACTATTGCTTACCTCCACCCCTCACTTCTGTCTTGTAAGTTAAATTTGAACAAATGATGGAGGTCTGTTCTTGCACTAATCAAATTGAATACCCATTCTTCTTGCCCTGTAAAGTTAAGGTAATTTTTTTTAGAACAGAATTTCTATTTATTTACTAATTTCAATAAATAAGATATCTTTTCATTTAAGTGAAAGCATACTTTTTTTGTTGTTGTATGTACTCTATAGACATCATTTATACCACTCAACAGACACGTTGAGGTTGCCACCTCATCGTCTATTAAAAGTTATTTAAACTCAAAATTAAGTGAATATTGTGTTAATGTTTGACTTACAGCCAATCAAAGGCTCCAAGCTGATGCCACCTTCTCCTAGGTAAACCTCAAACAGTGTGTAATATAACCATGATTTGTTATTTGTTGCTTTCGCCTTTTGATAATCCTGTTGATAATAAAATTATTGGTTAACCGCTTTGAAAAAAAATGACTAAGGTTACATGTAGATCGCAGGCTCTGCTATTTTAACAATTTTTTTTTGTGAATAGTATAGGTTTATACAACTAGCTGTCTCCGGTGGTTTCACTTTCGTTTCCGTTAGGGGTAGAAAGTCGTCTATCTATTCTGCGGCCCATAAAATATGTATATGCCAAAAATTGCATGTGCTGTTACGTCCTTTTCGCTTAGTGTTTTTTCTGTCAAATTTTATTTATGCGCAGAGGCCCAGTCGTTCAGCGTTTGTGATAATTAAAAAAAACTGACAAGTATTTACTGGATGTGATTTTTTGTGACCTGTAGAATAATCAAAAAATTCTCAAAATCTGTAAACTATGCACGCGTTCAAGTATTAAATTATACGTCCAAAAATCAACTAAGTATGTCGTTCCTCTAACCCTATATCCGGAATTAAGTCTTGTTAAGGAATAGCTTCCAATATTACTTACGGCACATGTTGCGGACCATTTGCGGCTAAGATCTCTAGCGCTCAATGTTTTAGGAAATCCATATTCACCAATCATTATTGACAGCAGCTCTCTGCAAAAAGTAAAGTAATACGCATAAACTACTCCGCGGATTTTATCGAAATTAAGCAAACGTTTTGTTTCAAAAACATAGGCTTCTGCTTCATTCTGCCTAGTAGGTGGCGGAATGAGCTAGTAAAAGTAATTTAAATACAGCGCCGCCTATCGGATCATATGAGTAACCATAAAATTAAAAAATATATCCTATTTGTCTTATCACAGCGCCACCTACCGGGCGCAATCATTAAACTAAATTATCCGGGGACATATTTAGATACACAAAAAATACATCAAAATCGATCTACCCTTTTACCACACCGTACCTAAGGGCGGTTAAAACCATTCTTAACTAAAACGTTCCGCCGTATCTTGACAACCACAGCACAGGTTTTAGGTTAAATTCCGACATAGGCCAAACATAAATGTGTATGAACTGTTTCTGAAATTCTCTGTCTGAGAATATATATAAGTATATTTATATACGTAGTATTATGTAGTAAATCAGCATCAATCATCAGCAATCATCAGGGGGCATCCATTAATTGCGTGAGGTGATTTTGACGTTTTTCGACCCCTTCTCCCCCCTTAATCTCACGTGAGATTTGTTACTGCTAATTTGTCCCGTTCGTATAACCACAATCATAATTTTTCATGTGGTTCACGCCTATTTAGTGGATAATTTTTTTTACTTCGTTACCCAGTTTTCGCGTAATTTCAGTTTCTTGCAGCACAAAATATCACGTGATATTTGTCGAGACCCCCCCTCTCCCCCACGTGAGAAAAGGTGAGGTTTTGCTCGACCCCCTTCCCCCCCCCCCCTCCCTAAACACCTCACGTAATTAATGGACGCCCCCTTACCTGTGCCCTAAGTACGAACATCTATCATAAGCGTATCGTCATCGTATCTAGTGCGTTAAAAACCAATGCAATGGGAAATTGAGCATCAACGTCACGGTATGCGCGGTGTTCAATTTTCTATACAAACCAGCTTTTTGGCGCATTCGATACGATGGCGCTACGGTTGCGATAAATGTTCGACTTAGACCTCTGGTTTATATAGCACAAACTGTGCAAATTCTGGGATCTGGTACCTGTGTGTTCCTTACTTAATATTATGCAAGTACAACTAAAAAAGAAAGAAAAAATGTTTCTTACTTCCAAGCCCATTTCCTTTCTCTGAATAACCAATCGTTTTGCAACCTTATTTGTATGAATGTTTCCGTTATATCTCTCGACCCTGCAAAGATTACTATATATTTAAACATTTACTCTTAAATCCTGTCTGTCCTTAAGTTTTAAGAAACCTGATTTTATTATAGCCGTATCTTTTTAGTTATATATGACTTTAGATAGTGTCGAATATATTTAAAGGTTTTACTAACTCTTGTCATAAGGGGTCAGTAACTAAAAAGCTATATAATGGTCTCGTAAATTACGTCACATTTTTAAGGGAGGTGGTTTATTTTAAAATGAGAAACTATTGAAAACTTATATGAGTTATGTCAACATTTACTTTAATGTCACTTTCTTTTAAAATTTTACTTTATTTATATAATTATAATAAAGTATTTTATTAAATTGGGACAGTTTGGGATAATATGAAACTAGAAATTCTGAAAACATTTGAAGAAAACCATTTCTTGAGAAAATTGTTTTGTTAGGTATTAATAAAAAAAAATAATAGCTACACTTTTTAAATTAATAATGTAGCAGAAGTTGATCTTAAAATCACATACTTACATTGAAACTCATCATTTTCATTGTCATTATTATCTGTATCTTTATTTCTTTTTTTATGGCGTACAGAAGAGCTTTTCAGACGTAAGTCGTATGCGGTGTCACTCTCTAAGTTTTGAAGGTACATTTGGTCGAATTTCTGATAATAATTCAACATGGAATCATATAATGGCCACTCAGTAAGCTCAGCGCCTTTCTTAATTTTTAATCGATGTTTCCTCTGCAACATTCATTTCTATTATGGGCGAGGTCAAGATTTTAGTACCAATATAGATTCACGATAGATGTGACATCTATCGGATCAGGTCTTTTTCTATGTATTGAAATTACAACCGTATTTTAGTGGCTTTAATGTTTATTTTATCGAACCATACATTATTCTAAATGAGATTTAATGTGTGTGACTCAATCACACATAGAATCTGGTTAACTTAACACAGATTTTTTAAGCAGAACATAAAGACTTAAGGAATGTGGTTAATAGCGCGGGGCAGAAGGTAGTCTAACTGGCAATTATTTTTTCTCAGCACTAGAGCCTAGATAATTATAATTTCACTGAAGTACTACTGATTTACCCCCAAGATACAGGCTTGGCCTAGTTTGGGGCCATTGCCTAATAATTGAAGTATACGAGTACATTACATTAATGCAATATACATTATATTCTATAACTTGTATTACTTACATTGAAAGTCATTCTAAGATGGTGCCACAGACCTTTCATGTCTTGAATGCAACAATCAATGGGGAGATCCAGACTTCGCATTGCAGTCTCTATTGTTCTGAAATAATGTTTATTATATTACTTCATTAGTGAATCATTCTCTCTTCAATATTTAAGTTTGCTTTAGATATTAATATGTTTTATTAAATAAGTTAATTATACTAACTTCCACATAACATGAAATTCAAGACACATATTTTTTGCTGTTGTTATGCTTTCAATAAATTTCAATCGCCACTCATCACTCCCTGAAAAAAAAATGTTTTTATTTATTTTTTAATTTAGTTTTGTAAAATTATTAGATTATTTCAATGATGAAAAAGGTTTTTGTTGTAAGGAGGCCTACACATGCACAACAGTGTTATTTTAAACGATGTGGTAGCTTTATAAATATTATATGTAACTTAATTATATTAACCTTAAGGGATGTGCCCTTACTAAAAACACTTTGTATATTCATACCATGAGTGTTATGTGATGATATGATTTATAAGTTGTATTTGTATAAAGTTTGAATAAAAATGCACTATATTGAAGTATACATGTGTTTCATTTTATAAAAGGAAAAATAGAACAAATAAGGGGGTATTAATGACGTGAGGCGATATTAGTGATTTTATTTTACCCCCCTTTCTGAGATTTTGCTCGACCTCCTCCCCCTCCACAAGTCTACCGTGAGATTACTTATCTAAATTTGTTACTGCTACTTTGTGTAATTTTTTTTTACATATAAACGATTTAACCATATTTTAGCGCACATTTTTTTACTTAGCTTAACCAAATTTTCTCGTAATTATATACTGATTCATCGTGTGGATAAAAAAATTGCATGATATTTTCCGAGACTTCTGCCCTTCTCCCCTCACCTCGCGTATTTAATGGACGTCTCCTAAGTATTTGATGAAATGGATTTCGTTATTCTGAAGTTGCATATGTTCTGTACAATTTGAAATTTACTCTATGAATATTATAACAGACGGCTTATAACACTCACAAGATTCATATTTGTCCAATGTTGTTGTTTTACCAAAATGTCCGTCAAATATTTCGTAATATTTCCAATCTTTATTCTTAGTTTTCTTTGCAATTCTATACATCTGAAAGTTAAATATAATTGTATTATTTAGCAGTCAAAAATTCTGGCTGGTTTCTAAGACTTTCAAGCTGGAATTCCATATCGACTAAACAAAACAGTGGCACTCCGGGATTGCCGACAAAAGTGAAACAACTCTCTAGGTGTCGGTAACGGTGTCGCGGGTTCAATTGCTTTTTCCCATCTCAAAAAATGCCCAATGCGCTTAAAGAAGTTGTCACTTCAATAAGAAACTGAACAACTTGATGATTCTGATTGAGGCATGATGGAAAGGAATTATTTGAATCAATTTTATTTGGAGCAATTGATTCAAATAATTTTCAAATCCCATCTTTATTCTAATCTTAATATATTGGTGTCTTACCAGATTTTGCTAGTTGCAGTAGTTTACAGTACCTTTACCTCACTAGTAGGTTGGAGGAGCCAGTCAGTAGTAATTTGTTCAATAAAAAAATTTATGACTCCCTTTCTTCTTTCCACTCCTCTTGATTCAGAGCTCTACTGAACCACTTGTATATGAGCATGAGAGGAAGAAGCATTTCCCCTACAGTGGAACACTATGGGCTGATGATAATAATAATAATTGAATGTATAACTCACATCATAGGTATATGACCACTTCTTTCTAACATGGTTAATAGTCATTTCTTCAGGGTATCCACTGGCCCGTAATATCTTGTAGAAAGCTCTGAAAATAAAATATAATACTTAATGTTAATCTTAATCAGAAGACAAGCATTGAACTCTACATTATGTTTTAAGAGCCATGCTTTCATGGAACTAGATGTGATATGAGTGAGACAACATAGAAACTTTGAGAAATAGATTCTTTAAACCGAAGTAATTTTTTTTTTTTTTTTTTTTATGCCACTTGGGCCGACAAACAAGCAGACGGTCCACCTGATGGTGAGTGGTCACCGCCGCCTATGGACATTTGCAACACTAGGAGCATCGCCAATGCGTTGTCGACCCTGAGACGTGAAGTTGTTAAGTCTCATGTGCCTGTAATTTCACCGGCCCCCTTACCTTTCTAACCGAAACACAGTAGTACAATTGCACTACTGCTTCACGGCGGAAATGGGTAAGGTGGTAGTACTTCCCCGGACGAACTCTGCACTAAGAGCTCTACTACTCTAAAAAAGTAATGTGCTTTAGGAGAGGGCTTTGTTCTGCAGTACATTGAAAGAGGATAACAATGTTGTATAATATACATACATAACATACAGGACATAAATTCTTTTGATGTTAGTATCATATTTTTAATTATAAAACTTATTAGATCGCAAATGATAATGACAAATCTAAATATAATAAATTATTTTAATTTTTATTTCAAAAAAACTTTTTTTTTTCTGTTAAGGGCATTTCTCTGTAAGCTCGTACAGGTCCCATACAAATGCTGTCCTGGTAATTATTTTTAAAATTTGCCATAAAACTGTGTTCTATTACGAAGAAAATAAACTATTATTTTAGTAAGATACAGAGGCCCACTGAATTTATTTATATTTTCTGAGTTATTAGCGACTTTCCAAGAAATCATGACAGGGGACTGTCTGAGACATCAGGGGACTGTTCTGATCATGACAGGGTACTGTTAAGTGAGACAGAGGACTGTTGTACTTTAAAAAAAAGTCATTTTACATTAATCAAATATTTAGTATTTTTGTATAATAATATTTTTGCATCAATAGTAAACAAAATTTCTTTATCAAAATGAATAGAAATAACAACTTTCATTAAACATTCATATCAAAAATTAACCTTACGTGCTAGAAATAGTTTGTACTCACTGAGATCAATATAGTCATATATATTATTATACTATCAACAACTAAATGCTTCATTCAGTATTAATTGAAATACTTACAATTATTAGAAAACAGTCTTTTCTCTCAAATATATGATATTTCAATTGAGATCTCCAATCAAATCCTAAGGATTTTTCTAATTTTAATAAGGCACATAAAAAAATTTAACCACATTACAAAAATTAACCTAACATTTAAAAAAATTAGAGCTCGAAAACGTCAACTTGAGTAGAAAATTGATAAAATATTCTCTTTCCCTTTACAATCAAGTCAGGATTATCCAACTTTTGGATAACTTGATCAAATGACACGTCCGAAATGTCCTTATCATCTATTCTAAAGGTCTGCACTTTATGGTCACAAATTTTGAGGAATGTAACACGTAAGTCGTTTTCATCATCATCAATCTCATTAATTACGGCAGCATAACGGTATTCTACATTTTTAGTTGGAAATTTCACAAGAACGTAATCTCCAGTATTGTAACATGAATTCCGAGTGCCACTCGGTCCTGCTATATCATCATCCAATCTTTCAGGGGACTTGCTTGGTGCAGCTGTCAATTCAGGTTCAGCATATTCAAGATCTTCCGGTTCGGACTCTGTAAACACTTCTTCTACTGTCCACCTAGGTTTTAAAGCAAAGTTGATACTGCCAATTTTATAATGCTCACAAGAGCCGCCGTTGCAAAAGCAGCTGAGACTTTTCATTGTTAGTGTTTTACATTTACTTGGAAAGCCGAGGATGGACCTGGAATAAACACCTGCGACCTGATGCACATTTAAAGTGCCTTTGAAACCTTTCTGATCGGCCGATTCCACTTCAATTTTATCTACCATTGCCTGAATGTCTTTACCGTCGATTGCGATACATGTGATGCCAAGACATCGCTCTTGGATTACTTTAACAAACTGATCAATATTGTTGATGTCGCCTCCAGAATTAACAACAAAATCAGCTGTTCTTTTGCACGTTGCTCCGATACCATCCGGTGCACCTTTCCCATGACCACTTTCGGTGTAGTTCCATGTAAAGTTTTCAATATCTGGAATTTCTTCAGTGAGTTTGGTTGCCATTATAAAAAACATAGTTTTATTACGATACTGCGTTACAGGGCCATCGCTCAAAAAATGCACTCGTTTGATGCCACGTGGAAGAGTCTTGAAAATTGGTCGCAGATGTGTCCAAATGGCAGCAGGTGAATGGGTTATGTTCTCGGAGACTGTACAAAAAGAAATAATGGAATTTCGTAGGTAAACTACTACGGTATGCAGACTCAGTTGTGTTCGAGATCCACCGAAATGAAAGGCCTGTATTTCTTCTGCGTACTTTGTGCAATAATTTTCGCTGAAATCTACGTGGATCAGAACTTCATCACCTTTTAGTAGTGACTTCAAATCGTTCATGCTTTTATATTGGTGAACAATATTTCGCTGGTGATCTAATAATTTCTGTATATCTTTCTGCAAATGTGTTATAAGCTGTTTTGGATGTACTTCAAATGTTTTTTTCAAACATTTAGTTACCAGTCGGGGCTTTTTAGTCTTAAAATCTTGGATTTGTTGTCTTTCGGAAACCCACATTTTATATTTTATGTAATTTCTATCGTCAAATTCTTCATATTTCGGGTTTTTATTCAGGCAAGTATGACATGACCTCGCCAAACAATCCACATTATACCGGTCGCAACATAAATCTTCCAGCAACTTCTGGTGATTGTTGTAAGTCAATATGTTAGCAGTATGAAGTGCGCTGAGCTTCATGTCTATGTTGCTGTGAACTATGCAAAGACATGTATCGCGGTTTTGAGCGTTTGGTTTCACGACCCAAAATGGACGGAGTCGACAAAATGTTTGGTAGCTCATTTTTAAGTGCTCAGTAATAAACTTTTTGTAAAGATTCAAAACTGTGTCAAGAAGATATCTTTTCTGTCTCTTCACAGTTTTTCTAGTGATAAATTCTTTTTTACCGGCTGCCATACGACTATTACTGTCATCTTCGAAGAAGTTCTGAACAGCTTTTTTATAACTTTCAGGTATTTTACAGCGTTTAGCTACAGGTACTTCAAAGCCAATAAGATTAGATTTTTTTCCGGGTCTAGACAACGACTTCATTTCTTTAGGTATCCAGTGCTTGTACTTTTGAAGAACACTACCAGTAACAACTTTTTTAAAGATTTGTCTCTCTTTGGTACGTTTCAATGTAGAATAATTTTCATTTAACTGCTTACTAATAACGTCGCCAAACAATGCTTTCTTGACTACTTCTTTTCTTTGATCAGGGTCGTCTAACATTTTTAACATCTTTGTCTTAGGCGTATCTTCAACGTTCTTTTTGTTTTTTCTTTCAATTCTCGCAAATCTTTTTTTGTACTTCTCAAGTTTTTTCTCTAAATGTGCGATCTTTTCATTTCTTTCCCTGTTAAACTTCTGTCGTCGCTTTTTGGCTTCTTTTTTTCTTTGCTGTAAACTAGCACTGGAAACTGCCGGGCTTCGAACTGGAGGTATTTGAACTGGACTGGGACTGGCGGGTCTTGAAGGCGGAGTATCTGCTTCTTGGTCTGATACCGGCGTATTTTCTCGGACAAAAGTGTTAGTGATGCTTTTTAGTCTTAGTCTTTTGGCTCGGTATACCTTACAATATTCTCTCCACTTCTTTGAGGCAGCTCTGTGCTCACGAGGTGTCATATCCTTTACTAACTTCCGTAAACCTTTTTCTTTTTTCTTTTGGTACTTCAACTTCTCCTTTTCTCTCATTTCTTCTCTTTTTTGAGGGTCATTTTTTCTTCTTTGGTAACGTAATCGCTCTGCTTCCCTCTTTTTCTGTAGTAATTCCTCTCGGGATAACTTTTTCTTTTTAGGAGCCATAATAGTCACGTGCGTTCGATCAGCCTTCGGAAAATAATTTGAGTTTATAAAGGATAAAAATAATGCGAAGCGATCAATAATACTTTGACGATTCTTACAAACAAAACAGATAAGCGAATAAATTGACGCAAACAATACATTAAAACAATACCCAAAACACAGTCCCCTGTTGTGTAAAACAGTCCCCTGCTGCAATTTCAAGCAGAGGACTGTTGCCAGGGAACTATGTATTTCGGTTAGATTTTACAAAATTTACAAAAATGATGTAAAATAGTTTTTTTAGAATCTACCGATCAATTAAGACATAAATAATGTAACAATAAACTTAATATAGAAATTATTAAAGTAATTAACATACATATTATGACTTACCAGAGGACTGTGTGTGGTAGCGATCCAAGCGCGTGTTCACCTTACAAATGACGCTCTGACACTAAACAAAATGGCGTCTCACCGCCGGATTCGGCAAGGTTGCCAACTTCAAAGCAATTGCGTTTCGTTTCACTCAAAAAAAAAATTCTTTAATTATAGTTTTTCTTTTATTATGAATTTAAATGTTTGGCAGGGGACTGTATTAAAATTCTGGGGACAAAGTTCACAGGAGTTTACTAAATAAATAAAATTCGTAATGAGACCATGTTTTAAAAAAATAATATAATTTAATTATTTTTCTTTATGATATTGACGGCCAAATGTATGTAGTTTCAAGAACTTCTTCTTAAATCTCATTTATAGGTGAAAATGCAGTGATGGGGACAGCCAGGGGACTGTATTTTTAGAGCTTCTATCACGTCTAGGTAATAACTAAAAATAATTATGGTTCTAAAATCAAAGGGCCCGTAAAGTTTGAGAGTTATAGTTTCATTAGGAGTGATTTTTTTTTTAATAATTTAATAACTTTTTGAAAAAATCGGTCGGGACAGCCGATTACGAGGTTACAGAGAATCGCCCTTAATTATCTGCAATCAGTTGCTGGACTATAATTAGATTTGGATCAAGGGCCATACCCCTTAACCCTTTACCCCTTACTTAAGGGTATTTCAGTCTTTTAATTGTACCACTTGATTGAGTGATTCTTTCTGTATCTTTATATACCGCTCAATATTGTCAGTGACCGTAGGTGTTTCCATATAAATATGGGTTTCTGTTACATTATGCATACTATTGTGCACTTATGATTTATATGCTGCTTTGAACTCTTTTTCATGGTGAAGTATATATTATTTGCTGGCTATAGACCATAACTGTCATAAAGTCAGATGGGTTATTTGGTCATCATTTTTATGATACCCAATAACTAATTATCTTCCCAGCAGCCATAGACGGTTTCTAAACCAGTTATCCAGCAGCATTCCCAAGATATAAATGCTTATTCTCTAGGCAAATTACATGCCAACCTGCTTGTAATAAGACTCCTTAATAAGACAATTGGACACCTCTATAGACATGGTAAGTATGTGCAATAGTTGAATTTATCATTTAAATTGATCAAGAGTACTTGGACAATATAGTCACAGATGAGAGAAGAACCTTACCCCCAAGGTTGCTTCTTTTTTTTGAATATCCAGTCGTATTCGAATCGCAGGTTAAACATTTTCTCTGTCAATTCAGGAGTCCCTATAATTATAAAATCGATGTAATATCTCGAAGGACAAACTAAGAATGACACCGAAAGGTAACATTATAATTATTGGGTGCGTTGAATACTAACACACAAACATTTTTTCATCCATTCTAATTTAGGATATATGTACAGATAGTTAATTGCTTTTTAAGAGTATTGTCAGAATTATTTACGAAGCCACTGAAAATTTAAGTGAGAAGGTCTTAATAAAAATTCATTTCAATTCAACACAAGTCAAATGTATGTTTATTTTTGCCATGACTGACAACAGGATGTAAGGTGCAAAACCTATTGTGTTAGAAAGAGTACAAATAATTGTTATGCGGAATATTAAGTAATGTCTTTGGAACACAATCATACTAATCCATTGACAGAAAAGCAGGAGTAGCAACATAACAACAAAAAGTCTTCCTTAGATATTCTTATGTTATTTTGATTCCTTTTCTTCTTTCAAAGTAAAAGATATAATATCGAAGATGCAAATTCTGGTTTCCACCTCCATTGTATTGTAACAGATTTACGAGCTACGAATTAGTTGTATATATATATATATACATAGTAATAACTATTAATTGTTATTTGGTTCCCATAGTACAAGCTCTGTTATGTTTGAAATCAGATGGCTGTGTGAAAAGGATGTCAATGGATTAATTTTATTAATGTGTCTATGGAAGTAGTAGTATAAAATGTATAAAACTTGTTATTTTAAGTACTGACATGAAATACTTTCATTAAGATATAAGATCAGTAACAAATTCGGATATATTTGTTGTTTTTTTATTTATGGACTCTTGATTTCCATTACTTAGACAGCATCTTTGAATAAGCCGACTAAAATCATGATTGAAAATATTTTATTTCTTCAGGTACATAATTATTCGAAATTAGCAACACTGTCAACTGTCAGGTGTGGTAGGTGTCATTCTGTCAAGTTTATTTTGATTCAGCATCTGTAAATCGTGCTCTTTTTCAAGTTTCACGTGGTTTTCGATTTATCGGCATGCTGTGAATATTTTTTTACAAACATTGAATTAAATTGATGACAATGCATCGTCTTATATCAGCTAGGAGTTTATATCAAAGTACTCTTCACGGTATTTCTTCGCACTCGAATAGTCCACTCCAAAGCACGAAAATTACTGAAATAAAATGTTCTTTTTGCCGCAAAATTCTTCTAGGACGACACAATACAGGTAATTAAACAGTTCTTATATTCCTACGGCTCATAATAATGATGATATGATAGAATAAATTTGAGAATCCATTTATAAACATGTAAACAATGTGAGAGGCAATGATGAGAGGTTAGAAAGTTGCATAACTTTTCGGTTTTGTTCCAGACAACATTTTTCCAATAAGACATCAGTCCACGAGAACGGCTAGTGCAGTAATACTGAAAAAGAAAACAAAACATAAAAATTACAAAAAATATGGAGAGTTACTTGAAGGTTGGTATTTGTTTACAATACCATAATTGCAAATGTAAACAAACTTTTGCAAAATTAAAACTCTTTTTATATATTATAGTGTATATATAATGAGGGTACCATAATCTAACTTTAGACATCTTTTAATGATTTCCCTGACCCCAATAACTATTTGCTCTTCAAATTTTTTAGTGAGTGAGAAAGCTATGACTGAAATGAAAGTGTCAATTAGCAAACTGCGAGCCGTCCATCTCGCCAAATTAGCATCTAGTCCAGTGTCTCTGGGTCAACTACATCAGTTAACAACAAATACAAAGAAGTCAACTATAAAATTAGAAGAAGTTGATCCTGAATTATTACAAAGTGTTAGAGAAAAAATCCTTAAGAAATCTCCACCAATGATAAAGGAAATACTATTAGAAGATGACCAATGTGCCCTAGTTTATACCAACCATAAAATATCAAATATGGGTAACAGATTAAAAACCAAACAGTTTATTGATTCGGTAAAGGAAAGTTATTACAATTTCCGAAAGGCTACACTCTATGATCAGAGATTGCAAGACCTTAGGTATGCTATAAATGAAGGGCTGACTCAGGAGTTTGACTTGGAGATGACATCAAAGGTAAAACCAGAGGAAGATCAGCAATTAGCAAGAAGTCCACATGCAGTATTCAAAGAGTTGTTTATTGATAATCAATTAGATAGTTATGATCAAGAGCTAATGCATCATATAACAAATTTACAGTAAGTATTATTTACAGGATAATAAGTATTATATAATCTTCTAACAAATATGGACTGTATATGTTTATTTTATTTTTTAATTGAATTGAATAAGACTGAAGCTATTGAGATTTGGCTTTTAACATAGTGTTGAGGTACTGAGTGTACCTGCACCTCAACTACAAGTTAAAACCTGTCACCTAACACTTCTTTATGTGTTCAAGCTGTTGCACTTGTAACCTGTTCCCTTTTAACCTTTGTAGTTAGTGTGATTAAATAAAATAATGTGTTTAAACCACCATATCTACGATTAAAAACAAAAAGAAATTGTTTTTAACACATCTCTTCTCGCTAGTATAAAACAAAGTTACTATTATTCTCTGTTTGTTCCCTTCTATCTTTTAAACTATGCAATAGATTTTGATGTCGTTTTCACAATTATTTTGTGAATTTTTTTCCAAGGTTTATAAGGGTGCATAATTAATATTATTCCATTCAAGAGATAGTACAAATTGGATGCATATCTTATACACTAGTGGAAAAAATTAAGGGATGAAAAATATTTCTTCTTGGTACTCATTAAGATTTTGAAATACTCATTGCTCGAAAAAATTTGACACCCCATAATCTTGAACCTTCAAGCTTTAAATTGCTTGTTCTATTTAAATTTTATTGTTCCTATAAGGATTTTTCACAAAGATACTAGCCATCTGAAAATTCACAACAATAAAAAATTTTTTTTTTTGGTTTCTTAATTTTTGCACTAGTAAAGCTAGAAGAGTTTAGCAAACATATGACACAACAGTAATTGCATTATGACTTGATAAGTAATAAAATAAATAAGGTATAGTCCAAAGAAAATAATTTATTCTTTTTTTTTATTTTAGAACACAAGGATTAACTCATCCAGCAATAGATGATGTCTATGACGATGGAGCTCTGCACAGTGAAATAGCTGAGGTTAGAGAGGATCTCGAATTTGATATTGATGCAGAAGCTGATGCTGAAGCTCTCAAAGTGAAGAGTTTAAATGTTAAGAAAGCGTAAGTTAAATAAAATCATCTCTAAACTGCAGCTACGTTTAGCTAGCTCCAAAGAGAGTAATTTTCCTTGTAAACTTTAAATAAATTACTCTGATGGAGAAGGTTATTTTTCAAGTCACATTATTTTAAAATTACAGCAATCAGGCTTTGAAAAAGAAGAAGAGAGCAAAGCGTGAGAAACGTCGAGCATTACAAGAGTTGAGCATGAAGGTGGACATGAAGCAGCTGGAGCGGAGCGGCAAGCAAGATGCTCTGCAGCGACTGCTGACGGCACATCTACAGCTGCTCTGTTCACTCAACATGATCCAAGAGGTGGGTGTGCACAATGTTTGGGAGCCAATCAATTTGTTTGTAGATTTTATAATATTCAGTAATAAAATCTAGAAAATATAATTTGACATTATGGATCTCAAAATATGGTATGATGGTAAAAAAAATATATTTTTTCTTAAATTTTATTTATTCTGAAACTAAGGGCAGTAAGATTTAGTATTCAATACAATAACTGGCCAGTTTCATAGCATGATCAAATATAATCATTGTTGTTTAAACGAGTAAAAATGTTGACCTAATTTCTTTTATTTTCATAAATTCAAGACATCTGTTATCTGCCAAGTCTGTGACCGTAATTGATAAGCTCAAATTGGTCTGAGATTTCCGTATGCTTATCTTGTTTTCTAACGGAATTGCGTTCTGTATATATATAGCTGTAAATTATGCGTACTCCATTTATGTACAATGTAATGCTATTGTATATGTTAAGTATATCCCACTGGACCCCAAGATACTTCCGAAGGTTCTGCCTAGTGTGGAGATATTGCTCAGCCCAATACCAATTGTAAACTACATTGATGCAATAAATATTGTATTTTATTCTAAAATGTACATAATTCGACGGTTAAAAGGCGACTTGATTCAAGCGCCATTTTGAGAACTTTACAGGAGAGCTATTTGAAAATGTTAAAACCCAAATACAGATACTGCATCTAAACTTCTTCACATTCCACATCGAAGCTGTTGAATATTAGAACTAAATGCAAGCTTCAACGAATTTGTGCATGGGCCATCATCATAGTAGTATAATAATTTGAGAAAAATGTTACTTTCGTACCATCGATGCTAAGCACTTGTCATTTGTAGTACCTATTTGGGTGGCTAACAGTATCAAAATCTTTTGTCAAGCGTCTATGTCTTACGGCAGCTTTACTTGGCAGATAGTTCCCATCCAGGTTTTGTGTGTTTATCGCCTTTAACCAACGTCAATCTGAGTTTTCTATAGTGTAAATCGCAGTGCTCAAAATGCCTAAAAGTGGTTTTGCTAAAGGACCAATGCTCTAAGTGCATATTATAAATAGTTCTGTTATAACTTAAACTATACTTCAGTCAGTACCTAACTTTGACAGGCCAGTTGGCTTGGTGGTTAACGCTCTGACTGCCAAACCGAAGGTCGCGGGTTCGATTCCCACCCAGGACAAACATTTGTGTGCATGAACATGTCTGTTTGTTCTGTGTCTGGGTGTAAATATCTATATAAGTATGTATTTAGAAAAAAAAAAGAAAAAAAAAAAAGTAGTATATGTAGGATATCAGTTATCTGGTTTCCATAGTACAAGCTCTGCTTAGTTTGGGATCAGATGGCCGTGTGTAAAGAATGTCCACAGGATATTTATATTTATAACT
The DNA here is from genome assembly GCA_907165245.1 of Habrosyne pyritoides. Lineage (NCBI taxonomy): Eukaryota > Metazoa > Arthropoda > Insecta > Lepidoptera > Drepanidae > Habrosyne > Habrosyne pyritoides. The sequence goes on along the minus strand of OU015600.1, from coordinate 3,804,962 downwards.
TTAATAAAATTTCCCATTTTTCGCAGCGAAAAAGAAGCTGTTGCATTTCATAAGTCATTCTTTAAAGGCATAAAAATATCAAAGTGACAACTAACTAATCTATTAAATATTTTGAATTATGTAATATCACATAGAAATAGTAGTACTTGCCAAATTCAGTAGCATCTAAGAATAATACTGCCACTACATATAATGATTTCCTAACCTATCTCGATAAATGTAGAGGTATAACTCCATACCAACAGCATATCATGTGACATAATTATATATGAATTTATAATAATAATAATAATTTATTTTATCAGCCAGATACAAATATAAAATGTATAATATGTGACAATTACAGTGAGACAGGCTATAAAATTATATGTTCAAAATCGATTTGCCTCTGACTCTCAAACTAGGTGGATACCTGTATTTTGAGTCACCAGTGGTTCCTCGCTTGGACTACAATATATAGCTTAATAATATAATAAACATAAACCATCAACATATTAAGGCTATTAGTATTATTTATGTTCTACAAGTGCCAAGAAATCTTTGGAGATGCCAATTGTTGTCATATGGCTTGGAAAATAATAGTCGCTTTTAATTTGGGTTCGAAACAAATTATATATGTATATTAATTTAAAATTTTCATATCCCGGAATTAAGGAGAAAAAATGTTAAATTCTAATTTAGTGTGCTTTTCCATTGTTTCAGGCTCGTCAAGTCTTTAAGTATTACAGGGAGAGAGGTTCCAGGGTACCAGATCATCCTAAAATTAATGATATTAGGATCTACAATGCCCTTCTACATGGATATGCACATATGGTAAAAAATCTATATTTAAAAAGATGTATATCAGTGTTGTGCTTAAAAACAAGCTCTGCTTAGTTTAGCAGTGTATTTGTCGGTATTTATAGAGATTCCTTTCCTACAGGGCCACGTTAATAACACAATGGAATTACTATCGTACATGTCTGAAGATGGTGTCCAACCAAACGCACAGACGTATGCCGCAGTATTCGAAGGTATAGAGAGGAGCAAAATCGATAATAAACATACGTTACTACAACATTACAAGCAGGAGATGAACGAGAAGGTACTTTAGCACATTTTTTTTATATTGTATATTTTTGACTGTATTTATTATGTTATTTACGCCTTTGTCAATAAAAATAGATTCATATCGTACATGGAAAAGTGAATAAGATCCTTAAATTTAGAATTAACTTAACCTTATCATGCACATCTTTTCTTCTATCACCAAAGTCAAGCCGTTCCTGACTCCTGACTTCCGTTACTTCATTGAGATGTTAAAGAAAAATAAATAAACTCATTTTTGCATTTATATTAGTAGTATCAGGATTCTTCAAACAGATATTGTAATTATTAAATTCTATGTACTATTTTTCAGGGTATACAACTAAATGATCTGATGGACAAAACCAAATTCCTCTACGACCAGCGTAAGATCGTTCTCAACGCTATACACACGATAGAACCAACATTTGAACCACAATACACTCCTCCAGTTTTAGACTATGTCTGTCCATTAATGAGCAAACTGATGCTAGATTCAGTTGAAAATAGAAAAGGACTTCAGAACTCTCCAGCGGAAGGTCTTCTTTCCGTTGAACAGATGATAAGAAAAGGAAAGGAGCAAATAAAGCTGGAAATCCAGGGAGAAATTGAAGTTAAAAATATTGATGTAAAGGATAGCCAATGTGCACATGTGATGTTTTGTGTAAGTATTACATGAGTCTTTAAACTATATATTTTTGTAAATAAGAAATGCTATGTTTTGGAATGTAAACAAATAATAGTAATGGTTCCAATACAGAGCCCTTAGGAATACTTGATAAGCCTCTTACTTTATACTCATGTTATTAGTAATAAATTATATCGATAATAGTGCCTTATTTTCTAGCTACTGTCCTGCAGTTTCCCCCCACGTTCCTGAAGGATCTAATATATCCTGGAATTATAAAATACCTTATATCACTCGGGAATAGTGTAGTTTTTCTATAAACTAAAGAAGAATTAGTATAGGTAAACTTAAAATAAAACTTGCATATTTTTTGTTCAATTGCAGAGGAAAAAACTGGCAGAAACTGAAAACGAGTGGCGGGAAGCAATCCGCGAGGCCTTTGTACGGAATCTCGGCACGCTCAAGTCTCAGAGTTCCGCTTCACACACCGCAATCACGCTGTACCCTTATTTGAAGGTCTTACAGGTAAATATATATATTGCTATTATGTCCTGTATTGATATTGTACTGGTTTATAAGTCTCTTCTAGGCTTCATTACTACTCTAATCATGGTGTGACTGTGGCAAATATAAGACCAACCACAAATACAATAAGTTATCCCACTCAAAAGGGACTAATACTCCATTTTAGATATAATTTCATTAATCACACTATTCCTATATATATATCTTATATATCTTAATATATATATTTCTTGTGTGCGTGTGTATGTGACTGAACTCCTCCTAAACGACTGGACCGATTTTGATGAAATTTTTTGTGTGTGTTCGTGGAGATTCGAGAATGGTTTAGATTTACAATTGGACCCGGTAGGGGGCGCTGCGATCGAAACCCTGAATTTTTGTATGGACTTATTTTGGCAGGACAACGTCTGTCCGGACAGCTAGTATCTATATATATCCTGGATATCCCTATCCTTTTCCACGTCATGATCCTCCATTTTCCATGGTCTTGATAAATTATGGGTAAATATGTGACTTAATTCTTAGCTGAAGGCTGGCTTCCGAACCGGTGGTAGCTTCAGTAACATTGACCTTCATAAATGCACTCCGGGAATCTAAACTGAATAAAAGGTATTTTTTTTTCTCATTCCAGGTGGATCAATTTGTAGAACTAATGATGGGTGAAATTAGCAAACTTGTTGATGGGAGCGAGTCATACAGCCCAACACTAAAGTTACTGCAGAGAGATCTTGGAACTCAAGTCTACCATAAGTACGCATTTCATAACTATAAAAGATAGACGAAACTAGAGTAATATTTTGCCTGGCTATGAAATTACACATAAAAAGTTTTTATGTCGTCACATATTTATCAACCAAGTTCCTGAGATTTACTTATAACGCAACCTTTTAAAATGGGTTTTCAAATTGTGGTAAACTTAACGTTTTGTAAGAGAATGCCCGTTGAGAAAAATGTATTACTCTTAGGCGTAGGATACGATATAGACTTCATAGTGAAGATGATCTTGTTTATAAACTATGAGGTATTATAATATAGACACGTCATCCGCCATCATCACAGTACTCAAAAACAGCGTAAATACTATCATAGATAGCCAAGAAAATAAATAGCACGTGTACCTGTTGTTAGGGAGCGATAAATATTCATCGTTAGTTACGTTTAACTATTATTTATTAAATCTAAAGAGATTTAATGCCGCAAGCGCGTGCGGTTTCAACACTGGTTGGTGCACGAATTAGGACAATTACCATCACTATGTTGCCATTTCTAAGCGTGGACAACGCATCTATAGTATATATATATCCTTTATAAAGGTATCAAATCGAGCAGTTTCGTCGCAACGGCATCCTGGATAAGATAGAGCGTATCTACGAGCAGTACTGCGCGTGGTACGTGCGGAGGGACGCGGCCGGCGCGGACTACAACGGCCGCCAACTGTGGCAGCTACTTGTGCATCAAGACAGAGATGGCGCTAGTTTGGTTAGTAATACATTATTTAAATTACTCCTACTTATTATATATATCATAAATGCGTAAGTTTGTACATTGAGTATGCCGTTGAATAAAATATAGGATACTTTTTGGCCCGGGAAAATTTAACATTCCTCGGGAATGAGGTTGGACCCGCGGGGAAAAGCGAGTAATATTATAAATGCAAAAATTGCTGAAGATGGATATATGGATGTTTGTTACTCTTTCACGCAAAAACAACTAAATGGATTCTTGGCATATTTTATAACGTGAATGAACACATAGGATATTTTCTATTCCGGAAATATTACATCCCAACGCAGGAGACAGCTAGGTATTAAATTTATCCTTAATAAATAAACTATAATTCCAAAATGTCCACTATTAAACAAAATAACTTGTTTAGAAGATGGTGCCTATTAGATTTTCTTTTTAAATATCCGGTTTTATCATTAATTTAGTCATTTAGTTAGAGCTTACGCTTCCCTCAGATGATTTCCTCTAGCTGTTACTTTGGAACACTAATTAGATGGGTGAGTTAGGTTTTATCTATTTTTGGGTACAAATACATACAAATTGATGTAAGTGCAGAAACTTTAGGTTAAACCTAAAACTAATAATGATGAGGAATGAAATGGCAAATCTTCTGCCAAAATGCATGAGCTGCGGTTCAGCTCACGGCTCACGTTTGTGAACCGGAGCTGCGAACCGGTTCACAGATCAGCTCAAGTATTACAGACCGATGACAGAGTCTCTACGCCCCGCTACCGCGCCGCAGTTCGACAACGACTCAATATGACAGAATAGAGCACAGATTGTATACAAACTGTAAAATAATAAGTGAGCCGTTGTTTGCTCTTGAGCCGAAGCTCGTCAGTTCAAATAGGTGTGATCTGATCTGTTGAACCGGTTCAGAGCTGAGTTACACATGCCTATCTTTGCCACAGTGGTATTTTAGTTTATTAAATTGTTTTCGGTTTCTAGGATATGGAGGAAGTGGCATGGCCTATGGAGATGAGACAGAATATTGGGAAGTTCCTCTACAACATTATTATCAATGATGTAAAGATCGATGTCAACATGTTCAAAACTAAGGGTAAAGAGTAAGTTATTTTATATTTCATTTACTTTTAAACCATACTAAGTGCCCCGACAGACGTTGTCCTGTCGATATGGAATAGTTTAAAAAATGCAGGAATTCGATCGCAGCGCCACCTACCTATATCAAACTGACCGGAACCGAAATAATAGTATTCATAACCGGATCCGAAGTTACATATCCATAACATCCCTAGTTCAGCTGTTTAGAAGTTCATAGCGGACAAACAACCTGACACGAAATATTGATAAATTAAGATATTGATTTTGCTGAACTGTCTCCCTTTAAACGTAACCCTTTTAAGGGACGTGTGCTTGTTTGGTAATGAGGGTATATCTGCGAAGATAGCAAACGGTACATAAAGTTATACCTTTATTTTCATTGACTAGAAATTACTCGAGCTTCAGTCAAACCGAACACATCCTAGCGCTACTATTTGCCGTGATATAACGGCCGTTTATCCTAAGCTTTTATTAAAATTAATTATGTGTGTGAAATAAAACTTTATAATGCAGTTTGTAGGCGTCGCGTAAATGACACGTTTTTCTATAGTAATTAAAACCGGAGTATATTACGAGTATGTATTTGCAATAATGTATGAGAGTGATGGTGTGTAGGAAGAAGCTGCCGGGCGTGTACCGCGTGCACCGGCCGTGGGGGCGCGTGGTGCGGCTGGAGCTGAAGCCGCACCCCGTGGTGGCGCGCGTGTGGGCGGCGGCGGCGCGGCCGCGGCTGCGCTACCGCGCCGCGCTGTGCCCCACGCGCGCGCCGCCCGCGCCCTGGGCCTGCGCCGGGAAGGGCGCCTACCTGCTCACTCCCACGCCGCTCATCAGGTTACTCGAATCTCGCCCTTATCGTACATTGTATGAGGGTGGTTTTACAGTGACGCTTTCGCCAGCGCGGTTGGTAAGCGTCGCGGGCCACGAGCTTTGCGTCTCTTGGATCGTTACATAGTTTAAGCAACCGTCGCGGATGGCTTACGGGCCGCGCTTACCACCCGCGCGGATGGTAAGCGTCACTGTAAAACCACACTTAGATTTATCGTCTTACGCATCCCACATGCTAGTAATATGGCCGAATACCGAATCATGAAAAATACTTTATGAGAAGTAAGTTGTGATTTTTTTTATAGGTCATAATCGGGCACAAAGGTAAGCGGTGACCGCGGCCCATTCACATTTGCAACACGAAGGGCATTGCCAATGCCTTGTCGACCATCTGACGTGAAGTTATTGTGGTCTCATGTGCCTGTTATTTTATCGTCAAGTGTGTAAGGTGCTTTTACTTCCCCGGATGAACACTGTACTAAGAGCTATAATTTTCTGATATAATTCAGAAATATATTTGCGCGCTAAAATACGCCTTATACGAAGTTTCTATAAGCTCCAGAATTGTTTCTACACAATTCTGAAATACCAACCTGAAATTGTAAAGAAACATTCTTTAAATAGACAGATGTATCACATCACACTGAAAAGCTTAAAACTAATGTAAAAATTAAGTTTTCTGACGGTATTTGTCATTCCTCTAGAATGCCATTCTACGTGTCAAAGCAGTGGAAGAGATTGGAGGAGGCGCCTCCAGGTTCACTATACCCGGTTTTGGACAGTCTCAACCAGCTTGGCGAGGTGCCGTGGGTCATCAATAAGCCTATACTCGACCTGCAGCTAGAGTTATTCAGGTAGCATACTTATACGAGTACAAGCTGACCAGTCAGTTATTATTCACCAAATCAATTTTGCATCAGTTTTTGATTTTGACGTCTGAAAAAAATACAAAACCGCGAATGTGTTGTCTGACCATGTAGGTTTGGATATTGCCTTAGTATTTTAAATGATATTATGTAATAATAGTTTATAATGATAATATATAAAATACTTACTTCCACCGTGCGGTGTCATAATAAAAAGAATAAAGATTATGTTTTGTGTCAAAAGATAGCCTATGCCTATTCCCCAAGATACAATTTTCTTCCTTACCAAATTTCATCAAGATTATGATATAAGGAGAACAATAGAACTATTTTAATTTCTTATATTCTTTATACGCTATCTCATCATCTCATATTCGAAACTAATGTCAAACCATAAACAAATGATTTCATAGACAACTAAAATTCTTTTCTTAAAAGTTACATCTCAAGAATCTGCAGGGCAACTAAAACTCACTTCGCATTTATAATACATATTAGGATGGATTAATTTGTAGTTTACACATAAGTTTTCCCACAGGAAGGGTGGCAACAAGAAGCTAGATATCGCTCCCCCGGCGTCGTCCCTGGACACGTCGCAGCTGCCGATGGGCACGGACGCCGGCAGCGTGTTCAAGCGGCGGCTGGCCATCAACCGCGCGCGGGCGGAGATGCACTCGCTGTGGTGCGACGCCCTGTACAAGTTGTCGCTGGCTAATCATTACAGGTTACTTTTACTCTACGGATATTCGGATTATAAAAAAAAGGCGATTTTTGAATTTTTTTGCTCACGCAGTAGCCTTTTAAAGACATGATGAACGTAGTAATCCTGCAGTAAGATCTCTTGCTATTTACTAACTGGCTACCTCCTCGCGAATTTCGGGAGTAAAATTTATTTTAAGGATTTACGATTTCTAAAAATACTTAATTACGAAAAATATATATAAATAACAACGGGTTGCACTCGGGGAGTGCCGGCAGAAGTGAAAATTTGAACATTAACGTTGTGCATTTTTACAGTCTTAAGAATTTTCGATCAGGTTACGTGTGAACGCGTTACGCGTGTTACGCGAGTTTAACATTTTATACCCATCCCAAGAAAAGTGCTCAACGACGCAAATGAAGTTTTCACTTAAAAAAGAAATCATCGTTACCAGGGACTCAGTATTCTGGCTGCCCCACAACATGGACTTCCGCGGGCGCGTTTATGCCTGCGGTCCCCACGTGTCGGCGCTGGGCGCGGACGCGGCGCGGGCGTTGTTGCAGTTCGCGCGCCGCCGCCCGCTGGGCGAGCGAGGCCTGCGCTGGCTGCAGCTGCATGCCGTCAACCTCACCGGCGCCTTCAAGAGCTACACTGTCGATGAGAGGTGACCTACCGCCTTAGGAATCGTCCATTAATACCCTCCTTTACCTCTGGTGATGCGCAAGGTTAGACTTACCCCCCTGTCCCTAAATCACGTGTATGTTGGACTAATCCCCCTCTCTCCCGAAATCAGGTGTATGTTAGACCAAGCCCTTCCTTTCCCCAAATCACGTGTATTCTTCTCGGTATAAATTTGTTCATCAAGATTGCTTCAATTATATTACAATAAGTTGGACGAATTATAATTAGAGGCCTAAACATATTTTAGATAGCAAGACTATTATACGTACAATAAAATAAAAATAAAAAAATAAAATATTATTGGTATACAATATCTTACAAATGTTTGGAATATTTTAATACAGCTGTAATTTAATTCTGGCAACGAGTTGAGGGCACGCATCCTTTTTCTGCTTAGAAATCGCGACGACTAAGTATATGCGTTGATTAGACTAGACAATCATGTAATTAGACCACTGTCGGAGGTCTCACCGACAATTTTTGTACTACAATTAGCTAGCCGAGTAATATATAACTCAGCTTCAGACCATAGATTTCGATTTGGCTCTGCTCGAAAACACTAACTTTGAATTGTTTTCGTTGACCTAGGCTCGCATACGCGCAGAGTATAATGGGCAAGATCCTAGACTCGGCGGACCGGCCGATGACCGGCTCCGGCTGGTGGATGGCCTCCGAGGAGCCGTGGCAGACGCTCGCCTGCTGCATGGAGATAGCCAACGCTGTCCGCTCGCCCAACCCTGAAGGTAAGCCGGAACGCCCAACTGGCTTATGGACTAAATATGTCTAAAAATACCTAGAACTAACTATTGGAAAGGAAGCATTATGTTTGAAGGCGCACAACCCTATAATAAATTACCTAAAACTATTAAAGAGACAAAATCAGCAAAGACCTTGAAAAAGCTACTGTTTAAAGGCTCCTATTTTATCAAGATAAAATGTGACCGTTAGTCATTAAATTAAGCATTTTTTTTTAATAATTAATCTAGCCTCAATGATTTTAAAACCTTCACAAATCTAACTATCTCATTCTCTGGTAGGCTAAATATAGATGTTTGTCTCATTCATAGAGTTTCAAATCACATAAGTGCTAACGATGTGTTGAGTACAAAAGCATCGGGGAACATGGTTGATTACAGAGTACATGTGCGGGTTCCCGGTGCACCAGGACGGCTCGTGCAACGGGCTGCAGCACTACGCGGCGCTGGGCGGCGACGCGGCGGGCGCGGCCGCCGTCAACCTCGCGCCGCGCGACCGCCCGCAGGACGTCTACAGCGCGGTGGCCGCCTTGGTGGGTACACCCTCCACTCTACACTCCACATCCTCCACTCTACATATACCTGTTTCTATAGTTACCTTTTCATTGACTAAAGCCCAGTGGCGTAGCTTGCCTTAGACGAGCCCTCTATTAAATTTTGTTGGGGGGGCCGACAATTAATATTTAAAGGATTATGATTTTCATTTTTTTTTGCTTAGTTTCGGCGCCCCTGTAATCTGGGGGCTATAATTGATACTGTAGGTACGGCGGTAGCTACGCCCCTGCTTAACCTTTAATTAGGCGCGCGGGCCGCCGCGACTCCAAGTGATCTTCAAGTTAAGTTATTTTTATACCTATTAACGCTGTCAACCCGAATTTCTTGCTAGCTTTCTAACTCTCTAGTCTCCTAGTTCTAGATCTAGTATCTAATTTCATACCTATCAATTTGGTAACTGCAGACCCCGCGCGACTAACAATGTTAGTTTATTGGCGCGCCTAATTAAAGGTTAAACCATGTTCGACTACAACATTATTATGGTAAGTGAGAGGTAGTCGAAGGTGGCAAATGACTAAACGCCGAGAGCCAAATGTTTACAATATATTTATTTTATTTTAACTTAATTTAAAGATAGTAGGTACTAATAATTATATAAAAATCACATAGAAAGAAAAAACATTCTATATACAGAGTGACTAGTGAGATACCTTCGATACTTATGGAGAGTACTCGGTACTTGATTCTCGTTAAAATGATATAATAAAATTAGGTGCTTAATTTAAATTAATATAATATAATACATATATTAATAATAATTAATTAATTAAGTGACCAAAATTTCTCTAAAAATAAGTGAAATGTGGATATTATACTCTCTAAACACGCCGCGGTGTTTGTTGTTTAAGTTGATCTAGTCACGTGCGGCACGCGCTGGTATATGTAAATACGTAGGTAGGTAGTTTCATTAAATTCAATCGTTGTACATAGGTATGAAAATACCAATTTACGGCGTATTTAAAAAATGGAATCATAGAACCTTGGTAGGTTCTTGAACTTTTCAGTTGCTCTGTAGATTTAACCTTGTCTCAATACCTACACTTTATTTAGTCAACAAATTAGTGATTACCTTGGTATTTTTGCCTATCCTAAGCCAGGATTTAAGAATGAAGGGAAAACGGATCTTGCTCATGCGGATCATATATGTGGAGAGGTCTCGATGTAGGTAGGCAACAGCTGTACAGTGTAGGTACCTATGTATTCTGTGTTGATAGCGCGCTGCGCGACACGTGCGTCCGCGCGGTATCCAAGTATTGCGCAGGTAAATACGGGACACTCGGTGTACTGTTTACTAAGAAGTAATTTAATATTTATTTTTAAAGTTTTTTTTTTTTCATCATATATGTTCGCCAACTATCACGTCCTCAAGTATTTAAGGTATCTCACCAGTCACTCTGTATAATACAATGAGGGTTATCATCACTATCATTCCCTTGCTTCTAAAATATTTTCTCCAACTCACAAGATAACTGGCGAATTGAACCCTATCGGTATTTAAATAAGGTTCATGATCAACAGGTAGAAGAGATGAGAATACGTGACGCAGCAGCCGGAGTGCCGGCCGCGGTTATTCTTGAGAACTTCGTGCGACGAAAGGTCATCAAGCAAACAGTCATGACCACGGTGTACGGAGTCACCAGGTTTGGAGCTAGACTACAGATTGCCAAGCAGTTGAAAGGTACATTGTTTTGTCGGCCTGAAATATTCTTCATATTGAAAAACGGATTTTGTAGACTATGAGACCTGCTATTTACCAGTCGGCTTAAAGTTGTGTTATCTATGTACGATTAGAAATCAAACTAGATTATATTAAAAGATAATTTACATCATTTCATATTTTTCAAGATAAAGTCTATTGCACGGTATTACGACCACCGATCCGGTAGTACCTTCTCCTACGGCTTAAACTGGATAAATCCATCGTTTTATTTTATTGACCATCAAAATTAAAAATAATTTCCTTATCTACAGACATTGACGAGTTTCCAAAAGAGCACGTGTGGGCGTGCTCGCATTATCTGACGACGAAGACGTTTGAAAGTCTTCGGGAGATGTTCACCTCGACCAAACTCATACAGGATTGGTTCACGGATTGTGCTAAGTGAGTATCCCACTTATTTATTGTCTAAATAAAGACTATTTTAGATTGTGATGATTTTGTTTGTACTGTTTATTTGATTATATCCATTATAAACTAAGCACAATAAATTTATTAAAATAAACATTACACACACTACCATACGTTTGACACACACACATAGTTTACAATATACATAGCCTAGGCTCATACAGCTAATGTCAAACATAAAATTCAAGAAAGCCTATGCAATGATCATAGAGGTTATTTACTCTGACAAAAATACCTCAGTTTTGGTTGTAAGTAATTATTGTCATTTTCTATTTTGTAGTCTCGATATTTCTTTTTTGTTTTTGTAAATGTAAAATATATAAAATTGAGATAATAAAATGGCCAAAAATTCAGAATAGATTAAATTTATATAAAAAAATATTTCTTTTAAATGTAACCTTGCTGAGATTCTTGACGGATCTTCTGAGCTTCAGGATCTGCTGACTTCCGAACCGAATATTGAATTTTGTATAGAAAATTTGAAGATGTTGGATATCATAAATAATAAATATCGATAATGTTGCAGGTTGATATCGGGCGTGTGTGGTGAGAGCGTGGAGTGGACGACGCCGCTGGGCCTGCCCGTGGTGCAGCCCTACTACCGGCGCGCGCCGCCCGCCGCCGCGCCCGCGCGCGCCGCCGCCTCGCTCGACCACCAGCAGTACGTCCTAAGCCTTAAGCACGAGCATCTAGCGCTAGCGTATCGTCATCGTATCGAGAGCCAAGAACATCACGCAACGTGTGCGCATTGTATGCGCGGTATGCAATTTTACATACAAATCAGCTTGCCGCACTCGATACGATGACGCTACGCTTGCGATAAACGGTCGTGCTAGGAGCACTGGTCTATTCTACATCTGTACCTATAGTAGAATAGAATAGAAACATTGTTTATTCATGTAGGCCTTCACAGACTCTTATAAATAGTGTATACATGGTTTTTTAAAATATTATAATGATATTATAAAATTATAATTTCACTGAATATCCGCGTGAAACTGGCATCGGAATTCAATCGCTGCCGATACAGTGGACGCAGTGTGAAAAAATAATGCGGTTGATGCGATGCGTCCGATGCGTACAATACCGACCTGTGGACTCTGATAAATTTATTACTTTGTACCATCCACAGGCGTCCATGTTCAATGAAGCAGCGCAACGCTTTCCCTCCGAATTTCATCCATTCGCTGGACTCCTCCCACATGATGCTGACCGGGTTGCACTGCGAAGGCGCCGGTGTCACCTTCGTCTCAGTACACGACTGCTTTTGGACGCATCCGAACACCGTCGATGTTATGAATAAGGTATTGTGGAGTTCATTTTATTTATTTGAAGATACCAGCAATACATGTGAATGTTTAAATCTTCTCGCTCATTATTCCTGAAGGGGTAGGCAAAGATATCGGCAATGAAACTCATATTCCACCGAAGATAATTTAAATCCTAACGTAACATGTTATTGTCGCCATCTAAACAATGATACGTTAATATTACCTTGCTCGAGCCGGGAATCGAACCCAGGACCTTCGGATTCCTAACCGAGCTTTTATTATATGTACATGTGAAAGTTGGAATGTTTGACTCAATCACAAATTAATGGCTGAATGAATTTTAATAAAATTAAGAACACAAATAGAATATATTTTAGATTCTTTTTGATCTTAAAGAAAACATTGTATCATAAGGGTTTTTATAATATTATTATTATTACCACAACCCTTGGCAATCGATTGCTCGCCTGACACTATTTTTATTTGATTACCTATTTTTTAATAAATGTTTTGTAATAAATATCAGTTCGTTTTTAAAAAGAGTAATTTCTGTGTTTATTGCCGGCTCTTTTCGGTACAAAAACAAGCTTCCGAACATTCAAACATGCCTATTTGAATTAAAATATTTTCTCTGAGCAACACGCGGCAAAAACTAGTCTAAAAATAATCAATTTTTGTTATTTACTTACTTCACCATATTAATATATTTAATTAAAATAACATGCATTAAAATACTATAATTTAACTAATATTCAATATATATTTATTATATTTACAGATCTGTCGTGAACAGTTCGTCGCCCTCCACTCACAGCCGATTCTTGAAGACTTATCGATGTTCCTCATGCAGAAATACAGCTACGAAGACAGGTACGTGCGTTTATTTACAATAATATCTTTATCATAGCAGAATAGAACTATCATTACTACAAATACATCTGCAAACCGTAGACCTGTGTTGTGGTTAAATTATAAATATAAAATGTAAACCTTAATTAACATGATGTCCTAAAATTGCATGTGGTGTTTACCTGTAAAGATTGTGCAGTAAGTTTTATTATAATTTTCCTTCGGTATAAATTGTGTATGTAAGACTGTAACAATAGTTGGTAAACCTAATAAAAATATATCTGCACGCCCAAAATACTGACTGAGTGATTACTGCAGTACTTACTTTTAACCAAGCAAGGGTAGTGAAATCTGTTAAACTCCTGCAGTGCGTTCGCTACTTCTAACCATTTACTGTCTGTTTTTTTGATGTTGTATCTGTCAAAAAGTTTATCATCGAATTTGGATTTGGATTTTTGAGATTGTTTTTGGCCGTTTGTCGTCTTTGCGTTTGAGAGTGGAGCTGGGTCAGTCGTGAAACATCTCACCCAACCCTCAAAAGTATCACATGGTTTATTGATGCCCCTTTACTTCTTTCAGATTTATCATACCTTACCATACCACTTTTGGTGACAATAATAATAATCATATAGGTATTTAAAAATATCTAAAAAAAATGGTTGTCTGTAAAGTCGGTTTACGGATGATAGTTTAACGTGACAACGTCATAACATTACATTGATGAAATGATTGCATAATTTTTTGAAAAAAAATTAATCATTTTTATTGAATTACTATTATTTTATATGGATATAAAGAAGGAGTGAAATTAAATCTACAATTGATTAATTTACTTTTAATCATTATAACATGATTTTATTATTTATTATGTTTTGATAATAAAAGAATAAATACTTAAAATTATACTCGTAATCAGATTTTTAAAATATAAGAATAATTAACCTTGTACAATGATCGTAACGGGACAATTTTTCGTACATGCAGCCAGCGTTCATCGATTTATTAAACGTTTTCACGTCCAAACTAATAAAAATAATGTAATAATAAATAACAAGTAGTATAAGCCATTTCTTCTTTCCAGTGAACTTGAAGAAAGAACGATAGGCGCCGCAAACAAGAAACGAGTTAACAATCTTCTACAGAAAGTGCCGGGAAAGGGTGATTTCGATATCAACAGTGTGATCAACTCAGTCTATTTCTTCAGTTAAAATAGCAAGCTGATTCAAAACTTATGGCATTGATAATACGTTCCGTTTTTATTAATTCGACTTGGGTGGATAGTAAATTTGTAGGATCATTGTGTGTCTTATTGAATAATGACTAGTAACACTGAGTTAAGGTATTTGCTGAATCTTATACATTACTCGCTGCATAGTTCAAAATAGTGCGATTACTGTACTTTTTTTTTATTATACTAGATGTTCTCGACATCTGGTGCTATGTGACTTTTTTTTTTGTGTCAGGAACCTTCGCAAGTATACGTAGAACAGCTCACTAAAGTTTTATAGCTATCGGGTACAAGGCATAGGTACAAGGATTTTTCTTTATATAGAAGATAGTAGCAAGCATCTAGTTAATATGGCAAAATTTGAAGCTATAGTGAAAAAATCTAGTATCATGGTTGTATCCGTATAATAAGAATATACCAGCGTAGTTGATACATTTCTATATGTTCCTATTGGTCAATTGATTTGGTTTCAAATCTTGGATTCACTATGTGACCGCCAGCACTGTATCTAAAAAGACACTCGTTCTGCAATCAATATTGCACCTTAAAATAGTCGCATAAAGTCGATTATAAATGTATACTCTCGAATCACATACTACTTATGATAGGACTGAATGTACATATACAGGTTAGGGTTGACGCCACGTATATTTGTGGTTTACCTTGTTACATAAGTTTTTATGATGAAATTGTATGTAAATACATTCTCGGCCTCTTCATGATTTCTTCTGGGGTCAGCCGAAGGTCAAACGCAAGCCCATTTTAAATAAAAAAATAATAAATTATGCACATACAGGAAAAAGACACACAATGTAAGAATTGATAGACTGAGTTAATGATATAAGTCGCTTAAATGTATATTAATGTTACTGCGGATGATGTTCCCTAAAGAACCACTTTCTCAGGCAAATTTCAACAACTTCCAGTTGTTGAAATTTGTTTGATTTTTCTAAACTATATGAATTATATGTGTTTTTTTTAATTGAGAATAATTTTGTAATAAAGAATTATTATTGGTCAGTTTAAAGGTGGTTGAGAAGCTAACAATGTTTAGTATGAATTCCAGTTGAGTTATTAAAAAAGTAAATTGAAAATTACTCTATTTCAAGTTCTTGCAGTTTACACTTGTAGAGTAAAGCTAATGATATTGTTATGTATAGATGTATTTAACAATATACAATGATTTTTGATTGCATTGCAACTATTTTGTGCAATATCTTAAACTATTTGTGTATTATTGAGTGATTTATCGAGTGTTTGTACATGATATGCCATTTATTATTTAGTTCGAATATAAGGTTTGAAAATTATTGGTATATTCTCAAACTGTATCTTAAATTACAAAAATTGTAAGTATTCACCAAATAATATGAAACTTAGTGCCCTATTAAATATTTGTGCGCATATGTACAAAGCTTATAATACAACAAAACAGTCTGTGATTTGTAGTTTAAAAATAAAATAAGTCCATTACAATTATTTTGTTTGTAATTTTCATCCCTGTATACAAATCTGTGATAATTTGCTATCCCTTAAAATATGATACCTAATGGATATATCGCACCTTCAGTACGATATAGGCTTAACTTAATAATCATAGACAGGCTAAACAAACTACTCTCTATCCGATGAATAGTAAAACATAGTCAATTTAATGATAGAATAAGCATACCGATACTTCAGCCTCTTTAACACCGGGACCCGCCCTCCCCGCTCAGTGCGAAAGTGACCCAATCAGAGATATGCCAAAAGTGGTTTTTTGAGTTAAACCCCTATCGTTCTGAGGGTGCGATATATACAGCCGCCTTTACGGTCGTAAAGACACGCGATAGACGTGAAACTTGTATTACAATATTAATTATTCATCAATCACTTTTGAATAGCATATAGATTCATTTAATTTTTGTCACAAAAAAGTTTGCGGATCAGAATTTCAACACAACAAGTTTCACTTAAAAACATTGTCGTAATACGGAAATAATAACAAAAGCAAATTTGAAAATCAAGTAATTTATTTGAAATACAAAAAGCTTTCGAACAGTTCACATTACTAATTACAACAATTTTAAACATGCATGATAAACACTGGACGGACAGACGCGTATATTATGAGGTATTCTAAAATAATTCATGTTTGGTTATCTCTAAGCGTATCTAAATTCTAACATAGCGTTTTCTATTCAATTATGGGGGTATAATAAATTCGTTGGGTGATTAAACTATCTAATTAAAAAAATATTTGGCGTGTGCGCAGTCTACTTTAAATTATTCTACAAAAGTGTAAAATTGTTCAACATCCATTTTTTAAGTTACGACGTACGAACGTGTTTTAAAATCCCAACAAGTTCGGATTGTTTTCGGACGTCGGAACTACACGTACGTATACGCATGACTAAATCGCGCCTAGTCTGCGCGCTCACATAGTACTTGGAATGTCGGGATCGTTCGTGCGTGTTCGTACGTGTACTCACGAGTAAAATTCGTATGAAAACGTGTCCAAAGTGCGCGCGGCCCAATACGCCCGTTATATCTTTTCTTATACTATTGATTCCTTCAAATTTACAAGTGTTGCAAGCTCAAACAAATATTGAATCTCTATTTCCCAACTGATTCAAATACCTCAATCATATTATATTTTTATTAATATTTTAAAAATCTTGAATTAGTGTGTATAGTTATGTATGTCGAATTTTAATGTATAGTGAAAAAAATCTCAATATATAACATCTTAACACAGTTAAACCTAAGATATAATTTATCGGGCACTACAATGGGGCATATACCGATTTAAAAATATTATAAAATTTGAATTCAAAATTATTACACATACAGTCAAGTGTAGAAATCAATTTTAGACCTTAAGCTGTTGAATTAGGATTAAATATCTTTTCACATTTGACTGTAGGTTTCTATTATAAAAAAGACTTATTTAAACACCTGAATCAACCTACCAAATGCGTAATATTTTTGCCTTATGTTTATTTTTGCATCAGTGGTGCTTGTATTTATGAAAGTCGTGTACGCTTGTGTGGGGACGTGCGGTTTGATCCGCGGATTCGTTTGATCCACTCGTTGTTGTTCGCTGACTGATGTCAGATGGACTGAAAGAAGATATTTTCATCAGAAATGTATAATTTTAATCCTATAAAATCGAACGAAAGTGAGAAATTATCTTTCGGGTACGTTACTAGTTGCGGACTTCAAGCAATCTTTTGGAACATTAACTGTATCTTGCCTTCTGGAAATCGAACCCAGGACCGCCCCGGTCGACCAACCAAACCGACAATATTTTTTGTAAATGTAAAAATACTAACGTTGGCGTCAATGTGTCAACATCTACGTTCTGCAAACAAATCCATTGAGGTGTTAAATTTTCACCATTTTTGGCACAGTCCAGGGTTCCATTATAAATTAATAGGTCATCTATTAAAACCTGAAAAACAATAAACGTTAAAATACACAGAAATTTAGAACTAAGTGTAAAGACTATAAAGTATTCTATATTCCTCACTCCAAATTCTTTGACACCTCTCGTAGGTGTTTTGCCATAGTTCCAAATCTTCATACCGTATACGGACACCGGGACATCGAACACGAAAAATACCCTGAAATTAAAACTCATCTTCCAAATACGCCTCATGGTCAAATTACCTACTTGTATCACTTGTGTTAACTGGCAGTGTATTTGCACAAGTGTTTAAACTATAAAAATATTAATTAGTTACCATACAGGGAATTATCAATTAGGAGGATGTGAAAAATCTGTAATGGTTTAATTATTTCATTACTTGTATGCGAGCGAGGTGTGAGACTCCGTAATTTAAAAGGGAAGATCTTTCACCAGGCTAGGTGATCGTGCCAAGGGACTGCGGTTCAACTGTTAAAGTCGGAAGTAATGGTCCAAACCTGAGAAAACTTCAATGTGCGATGCAGGATTCTCGGGTTCATAGATGTCGCTACATTTGACTTTCATAGTAGGTACTGAAGTAAGTGTTTTTCCACCAGATTTTCAATAGTTTCTTATAGTACCTGTTCAGTGTGTCGGGCAGTACGGGCGCGAGCCAGCAGTGGTGTCCGCCCCCAACGCGCGCGTTGTGCCCGTCGATCAGCTTGTCCGGCGTTCGGACATCCAGTGCAAGCGCTTGCCCGGTTGTGTGTCCGGCCGCTTGTCCGGCAACATGTCCGGATGCGGACAGACACAATACGTTCACACTCGCCGGGTGAGCGCACACGTCTGTCATATCAAATACTATCTTATTTCTGAGATAATAAAGCTTAGGTTTGCTTATTAAATTTTAAATCTCCGTCAGTCTTACCAGAATATTAGTGATGTGATTATCACAAAAATGAAAACAAGGCTCATAATAGCTTGCTTTAATCGGAAACAAATTCTGTCTTAAACCAATACTAGTACTAAATCCAAGTCGGTAAGCACTGGATCTTAAAGGCAACTGCCTGAATACATTAGAAGTTGCTGGTGAGAATTTTTCGATAGAAGTCGATAAATATCGAATGATAGTTGCATCTGACCATACCACGGGGTTATCTTTCATTAAGCTAATCAATTTAAAACACGTACTAGTCTCAGTGAGGTGTATAATATTCCCGTGCGGATCGTACAGCTCGACCCCGGTGAGCCCCACGTAGTAGGGGTCGCCCCACGTCGAGAACACGCTCAACTGCACCACGAACCCGGTGGGCGCGCCCATGTCCATGTTGCTGCCGTACACCAGGCAGTCCATACGGAAACTGTCTGAGTCTTTTGCGTCATCCAATCTGTTTAACAAGTATTTATTTAAGAGACGAGTCATAAGACTGTTGTCACCTTAGTAATATAAAAAAATATTAGGCTATCATTATAAAATTTTAGAATGAAGTGTGATAGACATATTGAGCTATGTCAAAATATAGGTGTATAAAGAATTCATCAATATTCATCATCATCATCAGCCTATCTCCGTCCACTGCTGGACATAGGCCTCACCTATGGCACGCCACTGAGCTCGATCTTCAGCTCTTTGTTTCCAACCGCTTATATTCTGTAACTAAAAAATGGTAGCTCGACAAAGAGTTTGATACAGCGACTCGTAGTACAGAAGGCTGACTTAAAAGCCAACAAAGATAAGTCAACATGTAAAAAATTTTGTTAGTCAAGTTATATAATTGTTTAAATTATAGTCAATGCGACGGAGCAACAAACACAATAAAGCATGCTTTTATCTGACTTTAAACATAAAAAGGGAGTATTATATGGAACACAATATTGCCAAAGCATAAGCAAAGTTTCCTGAGCCTACAGTCAGAAAGAATTCAAAGTAACAAGAACATAATATGTAAAGACCAAAGGCGATCCAATGCAACTATACAAAGCATCAGAACCTAGTAACTCCAGCTCAACAAATTCAGATTTTAAGTAAAATAAACTCTTCAACCTGTAAGTTGTCTTACCTATCATCAATAGTAGCCAGTTCCAACTGATGCACGTAATCGTAGCAAGTGTCACCCGGCGCGCGACGCAGTAACACAGGCCTGTAGTGTAGTGGCACCCCGTCTAGTGAAATCCTTGCATGTTTCGCGCCTATGTATGATGCCTCCATGTTCGCGTTGTAGTTCCAAACGCGAATACCTGAATTCAGGTTGAAAAATGTAATGAAATACTCTTGCTGACCACTCGGTGCAGGTTGTAAAGACCGTGAGGTCATTGGGATACTCATTAGTCTTACACCACTATCGAACAACATACGCAATCCGACAAATTGTAGCCCTAAAATTAGTTTTAATAAGGTGGTAATAATTGGGCTCCAATCATTTTGACAAGTCAGAAATCCATAAAAGCTATTTCTGGTAAAATCCCTGATCCACTTACTTGTAATCTCAGAGGGCTCTTTCAACTCCATGACAATGTGACAGAACTCGTTACCACTTGCAAAGTTGGTGCACCACATGTCTTCATATTCCGTGGTGATGTTGCGTCCGTTGAATAAACTCTTGCACTCTATGAGGCTGCCGTGTTCAGGAGCGTGGTCCTCGGTAATGTAGGCAGTGTATGCATACGCACGGTGGATCTTGACAGATTCGTTGTAGCAAAATATATCTATGCCTGTGTGGAGGAATAACTTTTGAACATATTGGATTATTTGGAAGCAGAGTTTAAGAAAAGATTTATATTGTCAGACTTTGTCATATTGGGGTACGTAGAGATAACAGTTTCTAGATGATGACCCAGTTGGCTTGGTTGTTAGCGCCTCTGACGAGAACCTCACAGTTCTTGGGTTAGATTTCCACAAAAATGTGTGTGGATGAACTCAGATTTGGTTTAATTAAATTTGGAAATATATTTCTCCTTCCAACATCTAATCTTACCTGTGAGACCAATTAACAGGCTTTGTCCCCAATTGGACATCAGCGTTAACTTGATCTTCTTTGCCATATATTTGGTTTCTTTCTCCTCTTCGTCCAATGCTTGCAACAACGATTGAGGACTCAATGTGAGGCTGTCGTTAGCCGTCGGTGGACGCTTCTCGTTTATGTTAGAGTCCATTGGCTCAATGTCTTTGAGTAGTGCTTGGAAGTTCTTATCATTTACCATTATGGCTTCGAGGATTTTCGGGTCTTTTGTGAAGAGGATTGTCTGAAATGAAGTTACAGAGTAAATGAAGTTATAGACCCCAACCCATTTCGGCCATGGAGCAGTAGTGCACTTGTATTACTGTGCTTCGGTGAGAAAGGAAAGGGGGCCGGTGAAATTACAGGCACATGAGACTTAACAACTTTATGTCTCAGGGTCGACAACACATTGGCGATGCTCTGGTGTTGCCAATGTCCATAGGCGGCGGTGACCACTTACCATCAGGTGAACCGTATGCTTGTTTGTTGGCTCACGTGGAATAGCTTTTATATTATTCTCAGGGCGTTAGTTTGGTAATTGGAAAATGACCTCATTTTAGATTATATACATATTACATACTTTATACTTCGTGCGTTAAATAAGTGAAATAAAAAATGAACTGATTTTTAGACTCTATTAACAAAATTTCGTCAATGGGTTGACATTTATATTAGGTTGGGGAAAAAGTCTTTTCGCATTATAGTATGTATGAACTTGTAATAAAATCTCTTTGGCTATACTATTTGTATCTGGCTGGTTTTGGTATCATTGAAAGTTTAAATTTTAAAGAACATAATTCCAAATTCAAATTAGGACAATGTGTGATTTTCAATTGTTTTTCGTACCGTCAAGATGAGTGAATCTAATGAAGAAATTCGACACATTTTAAAATTTTACTACAGAAAGGTAAAAATGCAACGCATTCCGCGAACAAAAATTTGCGATGTTTATGGACCTAGTGCAGTGTCTGTGAGAGTAGCACACATTTGGTTTAAGCGTTTTCAATCCGGAAATTTTGATGTCAAAGATGCACGTCGCTCTGGTCGCCCCATTACGGATAAAATGGATGCCATTTTAGAAAAAGTGGAGCAGGATCGGCATGTCAGTAGTCACGACGTAGCTGAAGAACTGGGAACTGACCACAAAACAGTTTTGGCGCATTAGAAAAAAACTGGCTACACAAAAAAGTTCGATATTTGGGTACCTCACGAGCTCACTGTAAGAAACCTAATAAACCGTGTACTCATTTGTGATTCTTTATTACGACATAATGAAACGGAACCATTTTTGGAAAAGCTAATAACGGTGATGAAAAGTGGATCACGTACGACAAGAACGTGCGAAAAAGGTCGTGGTCAAAAGCCGGTCAGGCTTCACAGACTGTGGCGAAACCCGGGTTAACTCGCAACAAGGTGATGCTGTGTGTGTGGTGGGATTGGAAGGGCATTATTCTTTATGAGCTGTTACCACCAGGGAGGACCATCGATTCTGAACTCTACTGCGAACAACTGATGAGATTAAAGAAAGAAGTTGAGAGAAAGCGGCCTGAATTAATCAACAGAAGGGGTGTGGTTTTTCATCATGATAACGCTAGACCTCACACATCTTTAGCCACTCAGCAAAAATTAAGAGAGTTTAATATTAGAGTATTAATGCATCCGCCGTATAGTCTTGACCTTCCACCTTCCGATTTCCACCTGTTTCGGTCTCTTCAGAATTATTTAGGCAGTGTCACGTTAACATCACGAGAGCACTGCCAAAACCGCTTGTCGCGGTATTTTGATCAGAAGTCCCATAATTTCTATAGCAATAGGAACCTATCCTACCTACAAGATGGCAAAAAGTTATCGAACAAAATGGTACCTACATACTTTAGTTAAATGTAAATAAACTATATTAAAAAATGATTTGAATTTTCTTAAAAAAAGCGAAGAAACTTTTTCCCCAACCTATTATTATGCACTTACAGTAGGTAATACTGTCGAAGTTGGCTTTTTCCAACTCTAGCATACACGATTATTCGGTACTTACATCACCGAATGAAGGCAACGGTCCTATGAGCTCGCCACTTGACCGTGCGATCTCCCCATAGAATATTATCCGATCATCCAACTTCATTTGTACTAATTTCATGCCTCTTGCTGAGTAGATGCGGGATTTATTGTAGTTCTGGAAGTAAATTTGGTTGCTTAGTCTATTTATACTAAGTCCACCAAAGGCGACTATCGCGTACCTACGTAAGTTATTTCCATGAAACCATGATAGACGGAGAAATATTTTAAAAGACGCGAACTACCGTCCACACTTTACTTTACCCTTACGGCTGGGAAATTAGAAACACAATCGCCCATCATCACATTCGAGGAGTTTTGGCGAGATCAAATCAATGACCATTAACTTTCAAAACCTATATGTCGAATAAAAATTACATATCTAAACATAGAAAAGAATTTCGAATTAATGTAAGTCTACAAGAACAATAGAGTTAAGAGTCTATAAATGCCTGTGATGAGGACTCACATATTTATTGAAATAGGAAATAAATTTCATCTTTTAATTTCAGATTTAATTTACAATCATTAGACCCGACAGACGTTGTCCTGTCTTAACTATGAATATTGAATTCGAATCTTCCGATTGAATCGACAGTGAAATGTGCACTTAATTATATAGAAATTTTAAATTAATTATTTTATCAATATAATTCCGACCCATGCCTCTGTTTTAAACAATATTGTCAAACGACTGACAGTTAAGTCAGACGCCATATGGTTACATAAGAAAAGTTTATATTGTCAACAGCAATAAGGTTACATTACACAAGGTCATTAGATTTCTTAAATTTTCTAATTTTCCGCGCAACTTTCTTATTTTTTTCTTTCATAAGAACCTTCTCCTGACAATAACAAACACATCAAAAAAAGAATTAGAGAAATCGGTCCAGCCGTTCACGCGTGATGCCGTGACCAATGGAAATAGGGATTCATTTTTATATATATAGATAAAACGTGTTCTGTAAGGTGGTTCAAGAGCTGAAAATGAACAGTAATTCTCACCCAAATCCTCAACACAGCCAGTGTGGTGCACGCAGCTAGTAGCACGGTGAGCGCTATAGGCACGCCCCGCGGCGCCGGAGCCGTCCACGCGTGGATCTCGTCCCTTGTGCGCACCACGCCATCGGCTATGTTCTCCGCTCGCCCGTGCTTCGACTGATCACCCGTGTCCGAGTCTGTCCACACCTTTATAAGAGAAAGCAAAGCAGATTAACAAGCCAGTTAGCGTGGTGACTGCCATGTCGCATGGTTGTGGGTTCGATTCCCACCCAGGACATTTGTATGCATGTTTGTTCTGTGTTTGGATGTAAATATCAATATAAGTATCCATGTATTTAAAACAAAGTAGTTTATGTAGTATATCAGTTATCTGGTTTACTTTGTATACACAAACTCAGCTTAGTCTGCGATCAGATGCCATGTGTAAATAATTCCGCAGGATATTTATTAATTTATTCTTATTAATCTTGCAGCATTTCATTTAAAATTCTATTAATATTATAAATGCGAAAGTTAGTAAGATGGATATATGAATTTTTGTTACTATTCCCGCAAAAAATACCAAACATAATATATGTTATTATTTTTTTTGTTTGTAATTTCTCTTTTTGTATAATCTTCCACATGGATATAGAAGAAACTTGGCACATACATAAAGCATGACCTGGAATAACCTACAGGATCTTTTTATCCCGGGAGAAAGTAACAACCCTTGGGAAGGCGGGCTCCGGCGGCAGGTCATTGCGAGGCCCTTTGTCCTTCGTGAAAAGTATGTGATGCCAAAGTAAGTCTGGTTGTTTGGTTCAGATATTTGTCATATTTGACAAGAAATGCTAAAGTTATACCAATAAATCAAATTTGAAATCCATATTTTTTTTAATTTGCCTAGGTTGCGCGAGGCCCCTGCAATAGCGAGGCCCCAGGCGATTGCCCCGTTCGCCTCTGAACGCGGGGGACAGCTAGTGCATTCATATTTCTTATTGCTAAGTTCTCCTACAGTAAACGATAGGATAATGATTTGTTGTTGTTAATAAATCAATTACCTTTTCAATAGTAACCACATCGCCATTCGAATCAAACAATTCTATTCCATTCATGCCGACCAAGTACTTATCACCCCAATTTGAATATATTTTAATTTCCAACAGCCTCCCTTCCGGCAGTTCCGGAATAATAAATTCGTTTTTCATTTTCTCCTTCAAAGCACTCTTATTCGATATCGAACTTAGTGACGCAGGCTTTTTAGTTGAATTTTTACTGGCAAGCTTTCTCGTAGCGTTATTTTGATGTAAATTCAAGGAGGCTTCTTTGGATATTAGCTTCTTACATGTTTTTTCTTGCGGCCCTGAAATGGGAGTATCTTATTATACTTTGAGATGAATTATGTAAACAATTCCCTTGTGGTAATTTAACTTAGTCTCATTTAACTCAAGGATTCAATTTATATCCTTCATGCGTAGTATGTACGGTTTTTTTTTCTGATGATCATCAAAGTACCTAAAAACACTAACATTTTTTTTCTGATGATCATCAAAAGTACCTAAAACACTAACATTACTATAGATAGTTACTGAGAAATTAAATGGATATTGCTAATGCTTTTACACATAAGAGTGACTCTTCTTTCTTTCTTAATGACACAAAAAGATCAAGTTTGCAAAGAAGTACAGAGAAAAAATAACCAATGGCTGGATGAGGTACTGGAGCTTTAGAGAGATTATGAAAGATAAAAACTTCAGCAGATAAATTGAAAATCTGTGTCATTAGAAACAAGACCAAGGTGACGAACATAATACATAAAATCAAAATGCTCAAATGGCGATAGGCAGGGCACATGATAAGAGGACAGGACAAATGGAGCAAGATTGTGACGCGATGGTATCCTAGAGAAGGAAAAAGGAGAAGAGGCGGACCACCGAAAAGGTGGGATGATGATAACTAGTGGCAGGAGTGTTGTGGAACAGAGTGGCTCATGAGAGACACGAATGGAAAGGGTTGGAAGGGTTTGCAAGTCGGTAAAGGCCTCCCCTTTACCGACTTGCAAACAGATTTACAGAAAAGGTAATCTGAATAAAGGCTATTTTATTTATTTATTATAGATAAGATTGAGGTCAATCGCAATACTGTCATTAATTAAAAAAAAATGTAGTCCCTATATCCATAATCTGGTCTCCATAGTACAAGCTCTGCTTAGTTTGACATTGGATGGCCGTGTATATAGAATATCCCTCGATAAAAAAATAAAAAAGTCGAAATCTAATCCCGTTTTGACAACAAATTATGCTATAGAAAAATTAACCCTATGGCGTTACGATAAGGTTCATCATCATCATCATACAATTAACCAAAGGATCTTTAAAAAATCAAAACTATTTATTCAGTTTATGACGGTTAAATTTAAAGTTACTGAAGCTACCACCGTTTCGGAAGTCAGCTTTCAACTGAGAAGAACCGGCAAGAAACTCAGCACAGTTACATTTTTATTTATTTTAATAAATTTGATCTAATCCGACTTATTAGCTGTTTAAATATTTTAAAATTCTAGGTATATAGATGATTTTTCTATAACTCTCTTAACTGCTAAAATGGCCTTTTTTGAATAGTATTTTAATTACATTTACACACTAAGTAATCATTAGGCGGTTTAAAGTTATCGTGTTCCGGCTCCAAGGACCAACAACTACTTTATCAATTACTTACTCGGCCCCATAATAACATCATGAAAGTCTTCATCGATCGCATTACTCATACTTCTGTGCCGAGGTGTTACATAATGCGGTAGCAAATCTGTTAAGAAATCATTTGAACTCGTGTCTGATGAATCGCCCCAATCAAGTTTGCTTCTGACGCTGTATTTCCGACGCCCGTTTTGATTGTACCCTGAAAGTTGTGGGTAAATGAGTATTTCAATATATTGCGTTATGCGAGTGCTTTCCATTATATTATTTAATAAAAACTTTTTTGATTTATATATGACTAGCTGTCCCCCTCGTTCCCGAGGGATATCACATTTTCCCGGGATAAAAAGTAGCCTATATGTTATTCCAGGATATACTCTATCTATGTGCTAAATTTCATCCATATCCGTTTAGTAGTTTTTGCAAGACATAAATTTCTAAAATAGCAATAAATCTTTCCAAATTACTTATGAACTTAAGAGTAGTACTACTCTAATCCACTTTCGGAGATTAGCCAGGATAAACAGACAGACATACAACCATTTTTAAAATAGTTGTTTTTTTATTATAATTAGGTTCGTCGTATTAAAAACTGGTATTTTTACATTACAAACTTCAATAATTGTTTTTTGTTTAAAATATAGTGACAGCAGCACTACAAATTAAAAAAAGAGTATCCAGAGGAAAAACCTTTACTTTGACGTAATGTACCAGCAGAGTGCGCCACTGGTGGCATCTGAGGTTTCATCAGCAAGTCCATTGTAGCATCCAGTGACGTTCTACGAGTCAATCTAAAATAAGAAAATTATTAGGTATTTTATTTTATCCACCAAAGTAGCAGGAACATATTGTGAGAGTACGAGTATAGCATTTCAAACTTTAGTCCCGTACTTAGCTGAATTTTAACCCACCACCACTTTTTGTACTAGGAATAGTTTCAGTATATATCTTACCTATGGCTATCCGCATTGGTAGTTCCATAATTATACTTCCCCTCATCGCTCTTCAAGCTTGGAGAAGATTCACTACTCTTATTTAGAATATGGGTTTCTTTCATCGCCCTAGAAAAAAAATAATTAAAAAGTAAATAAGAGAACAGAACAAACGAGTTCTAAATGCTTGTAGTATAAAATATAAATAAGGTTGACACAGCCTTGACATGGAAGTAAAGTCCGTTGAACTGCTGTAAGTAGTTCCTATTGACGTCTCACAATCATGGAAAAGTACATGATTAAAACGTATGCACTATTGAACATTACAACTTACTTGGTTATGTTTTCGAGCCAGGTTGGTACTTCCCTATCTATATTAGAATAATCAAACCCATTTTGGTGATTTGCCATCCTTGAGCCATGAGAGTAATGTTTTCATTGCGTTCGATAAGAAAAACCACTTAGTTTTAAGCACATTTTTATGATTATATGAATAGTCTGACTAGGTTTTAACTATAAATATATTTTTAAAACAAATAATGTAAGCAGAATTGTTTTTAATATTAAAATCAATTTTAAAATCTCTAATCACACTTGCCACTTTTGAAACATATTTTTGCCGCTGTTTGTTTGACCTTGGTTGCTATAGTTACGTTTTAACACCTTTCCTAAGCTCATTTTACGGTAAAAAGGAAAAATTTTAAGTATGTGCATAAATTATCCACAATTTTATCTATCACAACATATATTTGGATGATTTAATTAAAATAGCAAAAGGTTAATAAAATACTATAGTGTAAATGTATTAATTTTGCACTATTGTCGATATTCAGTAGGTTTTAAAACTTGGCTGTTCGGTCCATTATTCAGCGGTTTTTGAACGTACATGCCAAGTGCCAACGTCGTTGTCATGTCATGTCAGTCAACTGTAAAGTGTCAACGTGCCTGCGACGGTGGCAGGCAGGCTGAAAGATAACCTAAAATTGATTATTTCTATTTTTAATCTGAAATCTCAATTTAATATTTTGTATCAGAAGAGTGAACAAAACTCCACCCAATTAGTATTCTTAAATTAATAATCTAAAACATACATCACATATTTAAAAATGTCGAACGAAGATCAGAAAGAGTTGGAAGAAAGGACAACTAAGGCCGAAAAGGAAGCGAAAGCCATCTCAGAGGAATTAGATAGAATTACTAAAAATGATCTTAGCTACATCGGTGACCCTCAACTTGACAAGTTGTTGACAGAAAATGAGAAACTAAAACACCGGTTAGCTATTTTGGAGAATGCAATCAAAGCTGAAAAAGCTGGTACATCAGGGGCAGACAAGAAAGCTTCTAAAAAACGACCTACTTTGATCACTGACATTGACTCGGTAGAAGGCAATGTTTGTATTTTAGATGAGTTGCGCAATATCTTTGAAGTGGCAATCACTTCTGCATACCCTGATTTGGTGGACCCACCTATTGTTATTACTCTGTCTGGAAATAATCCAAAATTCGGTGACTATCAGTGCAATTCTGCTATGTCAATTTCACAGCTACTCAAAGCTAAAAATGTCAAGTCAAATCCTAGAGAAGTAGCCAACAATATATTAAATAAAACACCCACATCACCCCTTATATTACGCATTGAAGTAGCAGGAGCTGGATTTCTAAACATTTACCTCAACAAAGCATTTGCAGAACATGTACTTAACTGCATACTCCGATTTGGTGTCAAACCACCACCTGTTAAGAGAGAGAGGGTTATTGTTGATTTCTCATCACCTAATATTGCAAAAGAAATGCATGTTGGCCATCTAAGGTCAACCATCATTGGTGATAGTATTTGCCGTGTTTTGGAGTATTTGAACAATGATGTTCTAAGAATTAACCATCTTGGTGACTGGGGAACTCAGTTTGGTATGTTGATTGCTCATTTGCAAGATAAATTCCCCAATTTCAAAACCCACTCACCACCTATATCAGATTTGCAAGCTTTTTACAAGGAATCAAAAAAGAGGTTTGATGAAGATGAAGAGTTTAAAAAACGAGCTTATACTTGTGTTGTTCAACTGCAGTCACACCAACCAGACTATATTGCTGCATGGAAACTGATCTGTGAGGTATCAAGGCAAGAATTTCAAAAGATATATGACCGCCTTGATGTTAAAATTAATGACAGAGGTGAATCATTTTATCAGGACCGAATGCAAGTTGTTGTCCAAGAGTTAAAAGACAAAGGCTATTTGGAAGAAGATGAGGGACGTTGGATCATGTGGGGAGATCCAGTCAAGCGAGATAGCATTCCTTTGACCATAGTCAAATCTGATGGTGGTTACACATATGACACTTCAGATATGGCCGCTATAAAACAGAGGGTTGAGGAAGAGAAAGGAGATAGGTTTATTTATGTAACTGATGCTGGACAGTATACTCATTTTATGATAATAGATGCATGTGCAAGACGAGCTGGAATACTCAATGCTCAGAAAAAAGTAGAACATGTTGGTTTTGGTGTTGTATTAGGTGAGGATAAAAAGAAATTCAAGACTAGGTCTGGAGATACAATAAAACTCATTGATTTACTTGACGAAGGTCTGAAACGGTCACTAGACAAGTTAGTAGAGAAGGGACGTGATAAAATACTTACTCCTGAAGAACTGAAGCAGGCTCAGGAAGCAGTGGCATATGGATGTATCAAATATGCAGATCTGTCACACAATAGGGTGAACGACTATATATTTTCATTTGACAAAATGTTGGATGACAAAGGCAATACAGCTGTCTACTTGCTCTATGCATTGACTCGAATAAGATCAATAGCTAGAACAGCTCAAATTTCTCTAGAATCATTATTGGAGGAAGCCTTGAAAACTGGCATTAAGTTTAATCATGAAGCTGAATGGAAGTTAGCTAAAGTCTTGCTTCGGTTCCCTGAAGTAATCATCAAAGTATCAAATGACCTATACCTACACAGTTTATGTGAATATCTGTATGAAATATCATCAGCATTTACTGAATTCTACGATAAGTGTTACTGTGTTGAAAAGGACAAGGAAGGGAAAATCGTAAAAATTATTTATGAAAGATTAATGCTTTGTGAAATCACTGCAAGAGTTATGGAGAAATCCTTAGAGATATTAGGAATAAAAACTGTGTCTAAAATGTAACCAATTAATATTATTAACCATGTATTTAATAACTTTTTGTCATAATTATTGATTAATATTTATGATTTTCACAGCACACTTATCGCCCATACAATAGTTTGTACAATAAAGTGAGTAATACGCCATATACGTTTGTAAATTTTTTATTGAGTTCCCAAAAACCTCTACAAAACTATACCAGGGTCCGTTATCAAAGGTAACATTAATGAAGTAACACTATTATCTGATAGAAAATTATTATAAGAACAATCACTGGGCTTCACATGTACAACTATGTATCAAATGGATGTAACCTTACCAACTACAATAATACACTTTACATTACAATAAACACCATACAGACAACGAGATAAGGATCATTTTCATATAAGCATTGGTAGAGCTGCATTTAGCGGAACTATTTTATATATGTACTGAAACTATTATTCTTATATGAAATAATTTAAAGTAATATTGAATAATAGTTATATTTGGTACATAGAAAGGTAGATATTCATTATTATAGCCAAATATTTGATTAAACATGTACAGTTATAACTATCATAAGATAACAAAGTACTTACACTAAAGTCCACATTAGAAGAATTAAAAAAATATTCTGTTCAATAAATAAAATAACCTACGCTTATATGAAAGTAATCTAATTAACAATGATTACGTAATTCCATTATGTATTACATTCAAAAATTTCATCTCTTTTTACAGTTACAATTCCCGAGTAGGTACTTCAGTAGGTCAGGTATTAATATGGTATACATTATAACGGCGGGAAACTACGAACTTACATATATAGAACCTACTGATAAAAATAGCAGGAGTTTTTAGTAGTTGAGTGACTCACATTCATCATGTCGAGGTAAAATAGTAAAATGGAAGATGAGATCATTAAATTTCCAATCAGAGGATCTCCAGACTCATGCTCTTCATGACAAACTATGATTATGTACATTAAAATGGATAACGGGCACTTATACACAGGAATGTTAAGTTTATAAGTTCCAATGTAATTTATTTGGAAGACTTCAGACAAATTCATAATTTAAAAATATATGTAAAGCCAGTACCAGCGTAAGGCATGGGCAAAGGGGCAAATAATGTTATCGAGACTCAAGTGGGTGATAAATAAAAGTTTGCCCGCTTTCACTTTAGGTTATTATAAAGAGAATTATTTTCAAATACCTTGTAGTTGGAATTACTGTTTAAATACAAAGTATTTCAAAATAGACAGTTTACTTTATTTTATAAATTTTTGTTTGCAAGCCCATTTTTAAATACAGTGTAAACTCTTTATAACGAAACTCAAGGGACTGAGCATTTTTTGTCGTTATAGAGAGTTATCGTTATATGGAGTGAACAAAAAAAAACAAAACAAAGTGAACAAACCAACCAACTTGGGCTCACTTCAACGTTATAGGGAGTTTATCGTTATAAAGGATAACGTTATAAAGAGTTTACACTGTAGTTTTGATCTAAAAACAAATTTATTCAATTAAATTAATATCCAAATTTTCTATTTAATTCTAACAATGTATTATATAATCATCTAGTTTGAAGTAATTATGTTGTAATAGAAAATCGTTATTTCAATATCTGAAATAACGTTTTGATTTTATTTTTTACAAAATGTCACACCTACTTATATAGTTTGGCAGCGATAAAAATATGAAACAACTTTTTAATAACCGAATATATATAAATCACACGCATACAATGTTATTGACTTAGATTGAGTACATATTTA
The DNA here is from genome assembly GCA_907165245.1 of Habrosyne pyritoides. Taxonomy (NCBI): domain Eukaryota; kingdom Metazoa; phylum Arthropoda; class Insecta; order Lepidoptera; family Drepanidae; genus Habrosyne; species Habrosyne pyritoides. The sequence goes on along the minus strand of OU015600.1, from coordinate 3,772,365 downwards.
CTTATTATTAGTAAAATTGAATTTGTAACAGGACCCTAATCACATACCGGGTAAAATTAAAATTTGATCCAGCAACTACCATCCCCTACTTAGAAATACTTTGCACTCTAAAGAGACATTTAAAATGTATTAAAATCATTTTAGGTAACACTACTAAATACCTGAATAGTTTACCAATAGTATTTTTAAAACATTTTGAAAACAATTCTATCTAATTAAAAATAACTTTGAACATCGCTCAATAATAATATAGTATACTCATTACCAAAGCGGTAAAGATAAAAAACAATACAAATTTCTTCAAATTTTGTGCAATCATGTAATATTTGATTTATTACCCTGTGACAACCTTGACTAACCGGTGTTAATGTTTACAAATTTTCTCAAACAATTTATTTATAATCACAATAGGTATATACAAATAAACAAAAATATACTGTGTTAAATAATATTAATTTATAAACCCATTACTACATTCAATGGTTTGTAGCAAATATAATGACTAGAAAATGTTTAAATTACAAAAGAAATATGTATTAGCATTTTGTCTCATGTGACCTGACATTCTTAAATAATATTTATGTGCCAATGTTTTTACTCTCCGAATTACTAACGGATTTTATAATTTCATTGCATCGTTAATCTTTTTATTGCAATTATCTACCCCGTTGTTAGTAAAGCATTAAACATGTGGCGATTTCACGGAAGAATACTAAACCAGCATTGACAGTTCAGGTAATTTTCATATTCAGCGATAAATCGATTAGATATATAGATCGAGACATAAATATAACAAATCGATTATGAAATTTTGAATCTAATAATTAAGATATACTATGTGTTAGTAGATGGCACCAAAAGGTTAATAAAGTCAAAACTATTCTCATAACTTGTTTAACAAACGTTCAACTGTGCAAAGTGTGAACGTGAGATGCATCGCCCAGTTTTCAAACAGTCTCGATTGTTTCGCCATCGTAATGCGATCGCTCGAACAATAACAGATACGTAATAGTTATCATATCAACTTTCAATTTATGAATCAAGTAGGTTGACCGTTAAAAAAGTTTTTAAGTTAAAGAGATTCTATCGAGATTCTATGGTTACAGTTTTGGAAGTCTAGCAAAATATTACCTAAGTCACACGAATGATTGAGCAATCCTTAGCTAATCTAAATTGGGACATTCAAATAAATAATAACAAAATATACAGGATCGGAATGAGAAATATTATGGAGATGTTGAAAATATGTAAATCCTATTATAATTTAGGATAATGGTACATTCAACTAGCTACACTATAAAGAACTAATCTAAGGAAAATTCACTTTGAGGTGTATAAAAGATTACGCTGACAAAACTGGATTTCATACAAGTATAAGGTAATAGGTATAAATGTTTCTAAAAACCCCCAAATACGCATTAAATAGATATAGTCTAAAAAGGGTTTGATTGGTCTCGTGATTCTGAGATACGACTACAAACACTACAACAATAGTACAACACGTTTCAACAATATTTTACAAAATATACACACATATCTCGATCATTTTGGAGTCATTTTGGCCGAACGTGGCTCTTGCTGGTAATAAATGTAAAGATCTAATAAAATCTTTAATACCGGTTATAGTTACGGCCAATTTAGATTTAGCGCCACGCTGCTATATAACACAATCATTTTCTATGCATAAAGAACATAAAGGATATCGTAATATTTTATTCTTGCAATAACTTTATTTATTTTAAATAGTTCCCGGCTTCTTTTGTTACGCGACTTTTTATTCTATTTTCGAACCTTCGCAGAACAACTCGTTAAAGTTTCATCGTTATCAGATAAACAGTATGAGAAGTCATAGCGTACCAACACACATTCATTATTACATAACTTATTTAATTTATAGATGTTGAAATCCGCGCTGTAAAATTGTTGTTAACCAACTCTAACAGTTTTCAAGGAAAACTAAATTATTTTTATACACTCCGTAATACAAGACATTCAGTTAGCCATTACAAATATAAATCTTCCTTTGTGTATAAATAGCTAAGATTTGATTGATATAGTTGATTGCGTGCAGCGTGGCGCACAAGAAGGCGGAAACACACGTAATTGTACACCGTGGGGCACAGTTCAACCAGCCGATGTCTTGAACACTTTGTAACGATCAAGTTGCTCAATATTCCAAAGAGAACAGTGCCGGCTTTAGGTTCAGAATTTTGGGCAAAAATGGTCCACATTATCAGATGACTATAGAAATCCATCAGATTTTTTAAAATCAAAAACGGATAGTGAATGTTGCAAATTTAACTCGTTTTTAGGATTCCGTGTTCAAAGATGAAAGGGGACCCTAATACTAAGGCTCCGCTGTTTATCCGTCTATTTGTCAACGGGCTGTTTCTCAAGAACCGTAATAGGTTCTTGACATTTTTCACCAAGTGTATAATGTTCGGTATAACAACCAAAAAATACAATGAAGTTAAAAATGAAAAGGTTCCCATATAAAATTATTTTTTTCGGCGCTTTGTTAAATATTGTGCGGTAGTATGGAACTCATCGTGTGCGAGCCCGACTTGCACTTGGCCGCTATTTTTAACACTAATCATACCAACACTTACTAGGTACCTATTTCTGCCATAGCGGGTCAAATGTGACTTTATGTTTCCTGCTTATATGTATGAAATATGGTTGTTAGGAAGGGAAATAAATAGTATAACTGTATATTAATTAGTAAGAAAAAGTCATTAATTCAAATGTGCAAAAGCAATAGGATGATACGTGCATTTTAAATACAAAGTACAAAATGGGTCATTTGACCCGGTTATGGTATGTTTAGTGTTAAACATTAGAAGGTGACCAAAGCCGTCTCTGAGGAGCGATTAGAGTATTAAGCAACCCCACGTCCAATTTCCGCTCGTAGTACCAGACACGCCCAAAGGCCTTGAAGTGTGCTTATTGGTATACAATTACGAGCGTTTACAGTTCAGCTACCTATAAAACGACTAATTCAACTACATAAAAGATTCATTCATATTTAATCTACAAAGTTGGCGACCTCATGAAGCTACGTTTAAATCAGCTGCACTGTTAGCCGTTTGACATCGGGCATTTTGCGAACGATTGTCGGGTGAATTATTTAATCTGGGGCCTTGTCGTCGGATTGGAATACAAAAATAGCTTTAGAGAGCTCTAGTAATGGAGATTCAATAGGTTAAATGGGCAGTCTTCATTGTGATTTCAATTCGGGGAAGAGATGTCGCAGTATGGCTAAATAATGTACTGTAGCTGCCAGCGCCACGAACATGTGCCATATAGCGTGAGCGAAGGGTATACGACCGTCCGACTTGAAGAAGAACACACCGAGCAGGTACAGCATCCCGCCCAGCTTCAGGTCGTACATAGCTGGGAACTGGTGCTGAAATACAAATAAACATTTATGAGCTACCGTACAGGCACATTCGCAATTTATACGTCTACAAGATCTTAAAGATTAATTGTCATGCAAACATGAACCGATATCTTCTAAAATTCTATAAATATAAAAAGCTTCACTACGACGCAAAATACCTAAAAATATATTGGTTAATATATTATCATGCCAAAAATTCCAAAGGGCGCTATAATCTACCCACCGCCGCCGCCACGTCTCCTCGTCTCCTCGCGCCGCCCCGCTGGCAATATTTCGCACGAACCATAATCCCTAGATAACAGCCCCAATTCAGGCCCGTTTCGATTTGCCAAGTACTCATAACGTGACGCATCAAATATCATACAAATTATGACATGTCCATGATATTCAGTCTGCCACTCTACATTCTATCACTATCATCTGACTCGAGCTAATATTAGAAACAAGATATATTTTCACCAAATTACAGGCATATAAGACAACTTCACGTCTCAGGGTCGACACGCTTTGGCTATGTCCCTGTTTTTGCTAATGTCCATAGGCGGCGGTATCAATTTACCATGAGGTGGAACATCTAGCTGTTAGACGGGCAGCTTAACTTAAAATAAAACAATCTTAAATCAACCGTCAAACCGACTCGTCTAAATGGTTATATAAGATGCAATGATGTGTAGTACCGATATATAATGAAAGGCAAATATTTAAACAAGCCCAGCAGGTAAAGTATATTAAAATTAATTCTATATTTAAATTATTCAAATTCATGCTGACGAAAAGTAAACAACTTGAAAGTTAGATTACAATAAGAATAAGGGCAGTTGTAAATCAGGACGGTTTAAACAATTGCTTTACGATGCCGTTGCTCTACATTTTTAGTCAAGTCATTTCTACATTTAGAAGGAACCCTGATGTCAATAGAACAATGACACGATGTACAATTCAATGCGGTAAGTAAAGAATCATTGGGGAAGTTTAAAAAGGAGAACAACCTACTATAATAATCCAGCCGTGTTAATTATAATTTGAGTATATAACCTTTTTTTAATCTTTGGCCTCGTTTAAGCCTACTCATTAAAGAAATGCGAGACGATTAAAAGATACTGGTTGAAATAAAAAAAAAGAATATTTAAATGTTATTCAAAATACGAATTCCATAGACCCAAAAATAACAGACAATAAAACAAATTTCCTGATGTGTTATCTAATAAATTTAGAAGAGCTTTGGAAAGCCTATATAAATAACGATTTCTATTTCAAAAATCCGAACGCAAATAGCAATTCTATTATAAGCTGCCATATCTGTTAGCAATGTTACGATGCGTATACATTGGTTATTTTAGGACGTTGACAGTGATGTTTAGTTAAACTCGTTTATTGCACAACGAAAAAGGTAAGAATAGCTTTTCAATTCAGTAGTGTTTCTTTTCAACCTTCGACATGCAAGCTTGAAGTTCGAACATTAACAAGAAGGGTACATCAATTGTATTCACAATTCTACACGAAACTTTCGCCTTTATTCGCATTGATGTTATTAGATATGACACACGCCATCGGAAAATACAGTAAATAAATAAAAAAAGGTATTTTTATCGTAGGTGAATGATAGATAATAAATAAATTACTTGATTTATGGTGAAGTCCAATAACTTGTTAAAAAGTAAACAAATACCAATTAGATTGTAGATTTTCTCCAGCATAAGTCTTGTTTTATTTAGCTTTTATTTTGTTCAGAACATAGAAGTATTCAGTTTGTTTATGAGGCATATACATAATATTAAACATCAATGGTCATTGGAGCCGGGAAATAATAATAACGATTTTATATTCTAGTAAAACGTTCGCACAATTTTGCATTTGAATCTTTATTATTTTCAACAACTGATGATATTGCGATAGACTCAGAATCCGTGACGATTTCGATAAATGATAATGATTCTTCATCTACTTGCCCTGTTTGCCCCCATTCGGAGTCACTACAGCTTACAAGACTACCTGACTAAAACCCTCATAGGAAATCCTCTTGTTGACCACTCGGTGCAAAATCAGTTCTTTATGAAATAAAATGAAATATTTAATCAAATAGGCCTTCAGGTACTTATGAATGGTCAGACTCTAACACCGGTTCGGAAAGTTGCTTTTACTGAGAAGACCCGGCAATCAACTCATCAATAACTCTTTTCAAAATAAGATTTTGTACATAAAGATGTGTCCTGCTGGAGCGAGCGTTACACCCAAGCATTGTCGTCATTACAATAATCGTTTGTAACGTTTACAACATCTTTGACATAAGTTTGGTGGTAACCTAAGCCTACTGCACAGCATTTAGACGTTCTCTACGAATCCTTCCGACAAATATTATAAATGCGAAAGCCAAACATATGATATGATTTTTTTCTTTGTAATTGTCTTTTTTAAGGAAACTTTGCTGGTTTATGTATTTAATTTTATGTAGTGTTTCAAATGTTTATTACAGTATGTTTTCCAGAATAAATAAACAAACGGACTGTGATGAAACTTGTCATATAGATGGACATTTAGGCTACTTTTTAACCCTCGGGAACGCGGATGAAACCTCGGGGAACAGCGAGTATACTACGTGTTACAAATACCCCGTAAATATATAATTAATTTATCAAAACCAACAACCCTAGTAAGCTGTCATGTCAGGTAACCAGATTATTTAAAAGAAAGATTTACTTAAATAGTTTTTCTATTTTTCATTCATAAAAATCTGTTTTTTATTTTTTTGGGGTATGTTATATAGCGTTACTACGGTTCTTAAATATTGTGAATGGACTCGTTATAAGGCCCTATTTAACCTCCTTTCGGTTTTACGGGTAGTTTTGTAACATTCTGTATACTATATTCCTGTAATGAGCTGTAAGTTGTGTAAAATAAGTATTCTTTACTCTGTATAGACTTGTGTTTGACGATAACCTCATCATAGTAAGTAATGATGTAGGTAACCAACATGAAGGGAACTGACTCTCAAATGCATCGGAAGACACCAAGAGGGTGCTTGGCGGTAGTCTACAGTATGATACTGTAGTACCCTACTACTGCGCTATGTTTATCCATGCAATGTCTGGTTCAGCCCATATGATTGAAGGAACATGAATAGCATATTGATGCAGCAAAACATACTTGTCTTAACATATTTTTGCCGCATAGAATCTCGTATATATTTGTATAATTTGTGACAACAAATTTACATATCATATAAAATGTTAATTTAAGTAGATACCATTTAACGTACTTAGATTTTTATTGTATTTATTAAACTTAATAACCCAGGCAAGTATAAAATAATGATATAAAATCCTGGAACATTGATCATATACGGTTATCATATCCCAAACTAAACAGAGCTTTGGCTACCAAATAACAGATTTACCTAGTGCTTATACTAGATACATTTTATATACCTAGTCATTTAGACATAGCCCAGATGTGTTCATGCACGCAATTTTCTTAGACTTAGATGGGAATCGAACTCACATCCTATGACAATGGTATCAAACCACCATACCAACCAGCCAGTCAGTAGCATAAAACAAATTCTCAATTTAAAATTCGCATAAAAGTGAAAAAAAATGCAAATTACACTTGCGTTTGTTTCTCAAATGATTTCCGGATTAATAAGTGTCGGCCTAGCTATGTTTAGCATATAAGGCATTGTTTAGTGAGATTCGCCAAGGTTAGTCAAGTCGGCATTCAAACCGGTTCATGGTCGACGAACAAAAAACCATAATTTATACACTTCTTTGGCACACGTATGAAATATGTTCTGCCTATACATAGGAAACATTATACCCCGGGAAAATGACAATTCCCTGGGGAACGCGGGGCACAGCTAGTATCTTAAGGGTGTATTTAGAAAAAAAGACAAAAGTGAAATTTTTGTATTACAGGAAAACATTTTAATTATTCATCAATCACTTTTGAATAGATTGTGTTTATCATTCAATTATTTTTCGTCACACGAAAAGTTTACGGTTCAGAATTTCAAAGCCCTCCCATAAGAAGTTTCACTTCAAAAATATGGTGTACTCGTATATTAGTTATAGTCAGCAAAGACACATTTATATAAAAAAAAAATAAAGACCTTGCTGAGTTTCTTGCCGGTTCTTCTCAGTTGAAATCTGACTTCCGAACCGGTAGTAGCTTCAGTAAATTAAAATTTGTCCTTCATAGGTGCTTTCCGCGGGCCTAAACTGAATAAATGATTTTGAATTTTTTATTTAGTTTTAAAAAACAAGCCTAGTATTTTTATTTAGTTTGGGATCATATGGCCATGTGTAAAGAATTATTTAATAACGTCTATTATAGGTGTAACTATCTACGCCACTACTTTCATGCTAATCAATACCTTTACAGATTACACTAATACCCACTACAATGAAATCATACTTCATGAATACGAAAAAACTAAAGTGCCTACTTCAGATGCTATTTAGTTTATTACCTTCACCTTTCTTTCTCACTGAGGAATTATAAAGGTCACGAAGGGTATTTTTACGCAATACATTTGCATGTCTTTACCAAGCAATTTGGGGCAAATAGCACGATTTCCAAGTCCCAAATATCTCTAAGCATATCCCTTTCTAAATACCACAAGCGGTTGTCGTTATTTATATTTTTTAGGTCAATGGATCGTGGCTATCGATGCTCGGCAAGATTACGTATATGGGGTGGATGGGTGCAGCCATTTCGTGACCTTATAGATACCAATAGAAATATTTCTATGTACCTATATAAGGTACGTAACTATTGCGACACTAATATACTCGTATATTAAAAAAAAAAAAAACAATACCCACAACGCACGATATTATCACCACGGTCAAAAAATACAGAATCAAAGCTGAAGTTTACACCGGTTTGAAAGTGACTTTAGCTGAGAAGAAGCAACAAGAAACTCATCAAAGTAACTTTTTTAACAAAGGGTCGATTTCTCAGTCCATGGACCAACTATAGATAAATACGCGCCTATATTCCTTTGATTTGTTTATACAAGAACTGTTAATTCAAATGGTACATTGCGATTTTTCCATGGCCAGTTGCCATGGAAAAGGCTTCAGGCCTATCGGTCAAAGCATAAAAAGTGGTTTAAAATGGCAAATCCCAGTGAGAGGTTGCTTGATAGAATATGGCCCAAATTTCCATATTTAGATTCGTGGATTAGGCTTCGTGACATAGCTACGTAAGGAGTTGCTGATAACTTCAACATGTTTTTATTAACAACGGTCGACTTGGCGAAAGCAGACCGTCCACGCGTATTATGGGCGTAAAGAGAGCTCAGCTTATGCTGGTAGCTTTCCCTGTGATGTTTGGTTGACTTTTTAATGGACTCAATCTGAATTCTGAACCATTAATAAGTAGGAACTCTTGAACTTTGATAAGAGTACAAACATGTAAACAAGGAATTAAATTTCCACTCTAATGTACAGTCAGCAAGTAATATCAACACAACAACTATTCTAGTACGTTCAGCTAAAGTAAATTTGTCTTCATAAACACATACTAAGTACGATTTATATTTAATAACGGTTTTAATCGCCTATAAAGCTCGGGTGGCAAGGTAATATAAACGTTAGTTTAGAAATGATTGCCTGAAACTGGACTGGTAATGTGCCCGCGAAACAGCGGTAATACTCACATGTCACCAGCGCCGGCCCTGGGATAGAGCGAGAGGAGCGGTCGCTCTAGGCGGCATTATGCAAAGGGCGCTAAAATAAATAGCTAATTACGTAGCGGTATAAACTATGATTATGTTCAAGAAACACAAGTGTGTTCACAGGCCAGTTGGCTTGGTGGTTAGCGACTCTGACTGCCAAGCCGAAGGCCGCGGATTCGATTCCCACCCAGGACAAACATTTGTGTGCATGAACATGTCTGTTTGTTCTGTGTCTGGGCGTAAATATCTACATAAGTAGGTACTTAGAAAAAAATTATAGTAGTTTTACGTAATATATCAGTTATCTGACTTCCATAGTACAAGCTCTGCTTAGTTTGGGATCAGATGGCCGTGTGTAAAGAATGTCCCTAGATATTTATTATTATATTTAGAGCTTCTTGATTTAACTTCAATAAATGTTATTTAATTGCTTAAAAGGGGATTCCAAAAACATATGTAACCTAAGTTAAGCTTTTGAAAAAAAAAATATTTAAAAGATAAACCAAACATAATTAACAAAGTAAACTGAAATACAATATATTGAATGTGATTTAAAACCATAGACTAAAGGGTGCCGAAAGACAATCTCGCTTCAGGGCCAAGGGCTATCGGGCCGGCGCCGCATGTGTCACTATAGAACTAACAATATCTTCGGTGAGATGTGGGTCTTATTATCTAACTAATCTTTGCCTCCTCGGGTGTAATGGGCGTGAAGGTATGTATATATGTAGGTTTTAGCGTGCAGGTTTGTTTTGGATTTGCCCCGGCAATTATTGAAATTTTATTTCACACAACGATAGCATTGTATTTAGGAAATTTAGGTATATTATTTCTTGTAAAGCTGAAAACCAGTTTTTGCTGATTGCAATATCATCCCTGAGCTGCGACCTTTTTGTAATGATGCGTCAGACGTACTTTTAGTTTTAAATAAATACTGTTGAAACCTAAGTATTTTTTGTTACCATTGTCATTTTCCGTGTGGATCCTTCTAATATTATAAATGCGAAAATTTGTGATTAAATGGATGTATAAGTAGATATTTTTTACTCTTTCACACAAAACTACCGAACGGATTTGGATGAAACTTGGCACATAGATACAGGCGCGGTCGCAGCCTGAAATTTAGAAGGGGGTCCCCAATAAAATATAATAAATAATAATACATATATATGGTTTTTTTTATTTTGCAGATTTTTACAAGATTTTTCTATTTGAAATAGTACATTTCGGTAAGTGGGGGGGGGGGGGGGGGACATGTCCCTTGTGACCCTCCACTTCGGACCGCGCCTGCATCTTTTTATCCCGGGAAAATAAAAAAATGCCTTTATAGCTCTTGGGACCGCAGGTGAAACCGCAGCGGACAGTTAGTTTACGAATAAACGTTATATATATCAGTTTATTTATAATAATTTATAATTTTAATTTATAATTTCCAGTGGGTCCAGTGATTTGCTTCTATTTACTAGTCTGTATAACTTTATACTACTATCGAATAAATTTAGCGAATATTTTTCCAAGAACTTATAATGTAAGGAAATCGGAAATTTATTATCAATAGCTTTTATGTAGGTACATGTTATAGATATATATCTTTTTCATTTATATTTGCCGTTATCTGGCACGTGTCCACAAAGGCATTTAAAACGTCGAGGTACCTAGTCGAGTTTTAAGTAATTAATTAAAAACTAATAACTATAGAGATAAACTACTTATAGATAAGTTCCCCGATGGATAATAAAGAACAATTAGAGGTACTAACCTATAATTATTCTGTGTGTATACATTGATTATAAGGGGAGGTCAACATACTACGTCACTTTAAAAAATAGTAATGATTAAAAATTTCATTCCGTTATTGTTTGTGAATAAAATTAAACTAGTTTGTACCCCTGTCTTAGCAATCTTACCAATCGACAAAAAGAACCATTTCAAATCAAATATGTTTATAGCGTGATGGGGGATGCTATTAAAAACAAATAATACCATATAGCTGACCCCCGCGGCTTCACCCGCATTCCCGAAGGGTTTTACATTTCGTTAAAAAAAGTATCCTATGTGTAAATCTAGATTATAAACTATCTATGTGCCAAGTTTCATCCACACCCGTTGAGTAGTTTTTTGTGAATGAATAACAAACATCCACATGTTTAATATAATTAGAACTAGCTTTCCGAATCGAATTTTATGTACACTATAACATAGCATTAAACACTATATAGCTGTCCCCCGCGGATTTACCCACGTTCCCGAGGGATATCACATTTTCCCGGGATGAAAAGTAGCCTATATGTTATTCCAGGATATGCTCTATGTATGTGCCAAGTCTCCATATCCGTTTAGTAGTATTTGCGTGAAAGAGTAATAAACATACTTACATACAAATCTTTCCTCTTTATAATATTAGTATAGATATCAGGAATAATGTACCTTTCAAATGGCAAAAGAACATTTCAAATAGGTGCCGTGGTTCCGGTGATTACCCTTCGCATATATACACATACAAAAAATCGCTTTCTCTCTTTATAATATATACTGGCTATCCCCCGCGGTTTCACCCGTGGTTCAAACTATGTAACTACGTGCTCAACACTACAGAACATATCGGTATGGGACTGCTACCATTCGACGCGGTTTTTTTCCTAGATGGTTATAGGCTGTATAAGTTATCAATAAACACGGATGAAAACGCGGGGGACAGCTAGTAGGTATTAATATAAATACATACAAACAGACAAAAAGACTTACATTCAGTGGCTTTTAGTATTAGTTAAATTGAAACAATTCCAGTCCCTCAGTGCTTTATACTCGCACGGCATGCATACATAAATGTAATTGATTAATTGTATCAATATACCCGAGTATATAGTGAGGTACTATATTATTATGTATTCTGTTTAGCATACATCCATAATCCATTTACATAATGCCTAAGTAACCTCAATACAATTCGATGACATCGGTGTTTAGGTTAGAAACAACAGTTGGGTGTAATTTTCGAAAATTAATAAAAATAATAGCACGCCAACGGTAACGTACTACCGTAGAATATTTGACAAAGCGCTGAAAATACACGTTTATTTTTTGAGGATTTTAATATTTAACTTAATTTTATAATTATTTGTTGTTATAGCGGCCATAGTTGTAAACACTATGTGAACATTTCAAGCGTTTACCTACTACGATTCAAAACAATAACGATACAGTCCCTTGACAGACGAACAGCGGAGCCTTATTAAAAGCCATTGGATACGGGACCCAGTATCCCAATATGGAATTCACTATACTCTATTAAAAAAAAATTATTAGTGTATATAATAATGATTACCTAATTTGGATTTTGTTGATTCATCCATTTTACTGTATCCGGCACAAAAATACACGTGCCCTATCTATAGTAAAAATCATAATGACGCGATAAAATAAATTCTAAGCCTTGATAAAATCTCAACACTAAATAATACAAATACGCACAAGCACACAACGCAAGCATCATATAAACATGCAAACAAAAGCACAAAGTTACACAAGCGTGCAAACAAACATTGAACGTACATTAGATGTGACAATGATCGCCGCCGGACCTAGCCCCATGATCAGATAGAGAAGCAGCTCCAGCATCTTGTATCTCTCGTGGAATATCTGCTGGTAGGTGATGCCGAGGACTGCTAGCAGCCATATCGCCCATCGGAGCTCTCTGAGCATCCAACAGGAGAGCGTCCCGACAGTCAGCCATGGGAAGTAGGAGCTTGCGATGAATATATAGATCATGGCGCGGTCGCATCGGTGGAGAAAGTGTTTCATCTTACTGTGGAAATTAGTAGGGATTTAGCTTTGGAGGAAAAACAACGTTAGTAACTAACCTAAAGAGCTAAACAGTGAGATCGTTAATATCTGAAAATGTCTATAATTTTCAAACTATACTGCAAAAATATTACGCTCAAATCGAGGCAGTATATTAGCCGTATAAAATTTTACGCTAAACTGAGTTGGAATTTTCACGATACTGAAAACAATAAACACAACTCAAGAAAAGTTATTGTAATTGATTGTAAGCAATAATATAGTCTGGAAATCCATTTCAACTGGTAAACGTACTAAGCTGTTTATATAATATAGTTTTATTACGATCTGAGTCCGACTAGAAAGACTGCAGCACAGAAAAAAATTGTTTTATTCGTTTTTGTACACACAAAAGCAAAGGATGCAGATTAGAAAGACAAAGCATAAATGTGTGGTACTCTGACAATCAGCTAAGCGTTTTCGTTCTCAGACGTAACTAACAACTTCCTGCGATACCAGTGACCTCGGTGCTCAACTAGCAACGCCATATACTAGCGAACACGAAGCCTTAAGCCAGCTTACATAAGGATTTGTAGTTATTTTTGGCACAAACCCCTTTGAAAATATTACGATCATTTTAAAATTGAGGAAAAAGTTAAAGCAGTCGTTTATGTTTGAGATTGCTTTGTATTGAGGCTTTGAAAATAGTGGTAGGTAGGAACTTATAATAAAACATGATACTTGTTGATCCTAAAGTGATAATCAGAACTAGGTCTCCTTAGACGTTAGGAGACTTACTCTTATTTATATAAGTGAAATAAAAACTCATGTAGGGAATATAAAGTCTTATAGATACTTTCCGAGGAAAATAATATATATTATACCTTATTGTAAAGAAGTATAGTTCAAAATATCTGAGCCAAAAGAACATCCTTATTTGAAAAAGAAATTGTCGGATAATATCTTGCAACGTTACGTCGATTTAGATATACCAGAATATTTCTGCGGTTACCGAAATTTTGCTCTTCCCTGATTATTTAAAAGTGGAGTCGTTATGATGAATGGTTTTTTGGAGCTAGCTCAATATATTTTGTATACACTGACTGAATGTTTGTCTGTATGTTTTTTATAGAATCGTAAACTATGCAACGGATTTTAATGCAGTTTTTAGCAATAGATAGAGTAATTCAAGAGGAAGGTTTATAATTAGAATTGAAAGCGGGGAAAGCCGCAGGGCGCAGCTACACTATACAATTAGGTACGTGGTGTTCGCACAGAATGAGACTTTAAATTAATTTACTAATACATTACTGCCCGTATATCTGATAATCCTTATTTTTGTAAACTCCAAACGTTCGAACAAGCAATTAAGTTGACAATATTCATGTACCAAGTTATTGTGAATATACGTATTATTCCATAAATAGAGCTCGTCGAACAACTACGTGACTTGCGACTAGAAATGATTATACTAAGTAATCCATACATTAAACGGTAGACGATATTAGCACGGGGGCACGTTCCAATTACATTACACTCAAGATCACTCACCTTCAATCAGTTTGCGTCAGAATTAATTGCTCTTAGTTCAGAGTATACATACAAGAGGAAGAGCACTTTATACGACGTTATATTCGAAATCAAATCAATCCTATTAATATTACAAATGCGAAAGTTTGTATGTATATATTTATTACTCTTTCACGCAAAAAGTGCCATACAGATTTGGATGAAACTTGGCACATATATAGAAAATGCCCTGGAATAACACATAGGATGATTTATATGCTGGAAAAATGTTAAATCCCTAGAGAACGTGGGTGGGATATTTAGTAATAAATATATTATAAACTAGCTGTCCAACGCGGTTTTACCCGCCTTCCCGAGGGATGTCACATTTTCTCGGGATAGAAAGCCTATATGTTATCCAGGATATGCTCTATCTATGTGCTAAGTTTCATTCAAATCTGTCCGATAGTTTTTGCGTGGAAAAGTAACAAACATCCATACATACAAACTTCGTATTTATAATATTAGTATAGTAGGATTAAATAAGTCTACATATATAGTATGTAATAGAACTGTCCAATAATTTGTTTCACGTTCGTTACCTCTGGCAATGAAGTGTCACTTACAAAAGCAATTGGCATTATCTTGTTAGAGGAGTCGCGATCTATCTAATAGCCCAATTTTTACAGCTAAGAGTGGCATACAAAAATGTACCCTATATCTTCAAGATAAGGATCATAATCATCATCATACTTTAACCATTGGATCAATAGACGTACCTTAACTTTCAAAAAGGTCCATTAAATCTCAAAAATTTAAAAGTTTTTTTTATTTGAAATTCTAATAAATATTTATACTCTAAATCAAATTTCATTTGCCAAGTAGAAATTAAACCATCCTGGGATATTGTTTCACTTCAGCCATTACACACAAACCAAAGTACCTACTATGAAAGCCAGATAGCGGTATTCTATATATTTGATATTTTAAATACAAAAATATACAGTTTTTATACTTGACACGGAACAAACAGACATGTTTATGGAAGTGTTAATCTCGGGTGGATATTCAAGCAGTGTTAGCCCCTCAACCTGTCACTATATTATTTCCTTTTAGCGAAATTCCCCAAAAGAATTGTCGAATTCTAAAGCATTCCCTGCATATATTTCAGTTCCGTTTCTATTTCTAGTACCAATATAATCTCTGTACAACCAACCTTTCTGGTAATTTACTAAACAACTTACGACAATCATATACTTTGATACTCTGTTCCACTTTAGTACGTAATTGAACCATAACGTAATTCTAACAACATAATTCATACTAGTTTTAAACAGCCTTGACAGTATTACCTCACATATGCGTAGGAATTTTACTTATACCTAACTATTTTGCTTCATGTAACAGTGCAAAGTTCACTCCTATGTACTTCAAACTCCAGGGAGCTAAGTTAATGAACCTAAATTGATATGATTCACCTCCGTTGTGGTCTTGGGAATAATATTGCAAATAGCTCAATAATGTTAGTGGAAGGTTGGCCTTGCGCTATTTATTTAAGGTCAGCGGTCTCATCCCTCCCGAGAAATTATTAACTACATCGATACAGTTTATATTTGATCAATCAATAGCTGATGCTGGGAATGTATGTGTATCTTAAAACTATCTGAGATATAAAAGGAACTTTTTATTTATTTACTTTACCATATTGCTAACTAATTAACTACTTAAACAATAGTCCTAATATTTTGGTGAATAACGTGATTTATTGTATCGCGACCGTATGGATAAGATAAAGGACTTGAGACTCAGAGAAAACTTTGATGGGGCAGTGTAGCTAGGGAAGATATAAATTTTGGCAAGCAAATTGTAAAATACAGGGTATTATTTAAATTACTCACGTATCAGATCTGCAGCAACATACGGAATGGAAGGTGGTGGATACGGCGAAGAGAAGACATAATGCCAGTCCATAAACAACGGCAGCGATCGCTTGCGGTGCGTTCACGGAACGCGTAAGAAGTTCGCGTGCGCCGAACGATGCCGGCGCAACGCACAGTGCGTGCGTGCAAACATTCGCGAAATTCTCCACCTGTGAATAAATATTCATTTAAATTTTTCGATAAATTTTTGGAGTTAAGAAAAAACTTTAACTAAAATACTTAAGCAATTTCAAGTCAATGATAAATTAACATTCATCAATCAATCAAAATAGCTTCGTAATTTAAAAATCTAGCTTCCACGAACTCACGCTACAATGTCTCAGTCAAAATAATCTTTAAATTCCTTGCTAAATGCCCTAAAGACAGATTTTAATTATGTAAACGAGAGAACTATGGTGGTCTTAAGACATAGCGCTTGCTTTGTCCTCACCAGGGTCTCACAAACACATATCATAATCATCATCAGCCTATCTACGTCCACTGCTGGACATAGGCCTCACCTATGGTGCATTCTAATCTCCATAGAGGATTGGAACCTGCTGAATAATTTCCGACGGTTCAGCATCAGCTTGTATGAGTATGAACTCTGTTATTTTCTGTTAAGGCATCGCGCCGGCTATAAAATAGACCTTACGGCCTACTCGGGCTTATTTCAGGGCATAGATATAAAATTTAACCTTGTGGCTATTTCTGCTTAACTGAGGAACTCAGGTGAATGCGGCTTAGGTACTATAGTACGTAATTAATATTAAAATAAAATTCTGAGAATAACATTGTTGATTGAAATACAGTACGGTACTTATGCAACACATATCGATTACAGTTTCGCATAACACATAACATGTTAGCGATGTTTAAATAATTAAAAAAACATGTTTTGATAAAAGAAATTCGTTCAAATGCCTCGGTTTTGAAACCAGCATGTAGAAGCTATACCAACAAGGTATTTATAGTTGTTGAGATTTTATACTTCTAACTTTCAGTCACTGATTCACAAGCTACTTCTTTGTTTCAAAATGGACTGAATTGCTTTTTCTATTTATGACTGGAAACAGTAATAATTAAACGATACCTCAACATACTTACTACTTTATACTTACATACACAGTTAGGTGTCTGTTCTGCAGAAATCTCACATTACAGTAATCATTTTCTCGATTCTATTTAACTTTCTGAGGTTAAATAAATTAATAATATTATCATGGGTCATCTTACGCACGCGGCTAGCCATTGGATTCGATAACGTGACACGGAAGCGCCGAGAGTACAATTATCATTATTACGTATTTTCATCGAAATTCGAATACCTGACTATCTCGCTCTATTCTCCATAAACTGTAGAGATGCAGTATTTTATAGATGATACCTTAGTCTAGGCGTAGAATAGGTAATACTGGTACAATTAATTTAACGTATAGCTACCTATTATTCCGTAATACTTGAATTAAAGTAGGTAAACAACCCTGAACAGAAATGTAAAATTACCAAATTATATTGATTGTTTGTAAGATCGTCAAATAATAATCATGTATCCACATCCTGTCATCGCGTGACTGATTGTCGTTATAGCGGCATTTATACCATATCAGTGTCGGATACTTAACATTCCTAATTTATTCTGTAAATATTAAACATGTATATTTACATACAAATGTTTTACAACCTTTTATTTGACTTACAATGCAAACTAACAACATTTTGGTTTATTTGTTTGGGTTCAAATCTTGCAAGCTGAATTAGATCCACTTCCTCTTATCCTACGGACTTGAAATTAAACATGTTGGCTTATTTCGAATGACAATGCATTTTTATGGTAAGCATGGCCTGATTCATCACCCAGGATTGGCTTCAGACGAAGGAACTCCTCAAAGGTCAACAGTATAGACACGTCATTTTGTAAACAAATATAATTGTGAAAATTGCAGCACTACCTGACTGTTGCACCCAGGGTTGCGCTCAGACACGAAAAAGCTTGTTTTAAAAATGATTTTTTAACTATTAATCTATATTTACTTCTAGTAATTATGTTTTACTATACTACAAGTTTATACTTGTGTTTGACAATGTCTCACCATGGTAGGTATGTAATGAAATACATTTGTTTACATCAACTAACAATATTTTCATGATGTGGTTAACTGACTACAACTGTTATCATAATCCCACTTATTCTACTTAGCTGCCTGTCGATCGGACCAATTTTTAAACTTTATGAATTTTCTGGTGCTGTGGTATTCATAGTATGTACCATTTATTGACTGTGGTTGTTAAGCAATAATGTGCCTTATTATTACTATAAAATGGAAAATAATTGGATACCTGTTACCATTTTATACTAAATAGCAACATGTTAATTGATAGTTGAACCTTGAACTTCTTGTTCTATCTTACTAATCTCTTAAACTCATGTTTGTGTATCTTTGTTTGTTACAACTCATCTTTGTAATGCTTCATTGGATTTTAATGAAATTGGCACAGAAGAAAGACAATGTTCTGGATTTATAGAGAAGAGACTTGTAAAAATTAAATACCCCTGGGGAATGCATGTGAAACTGCGAGGCAGAAGCTAGTATATGTATGTGAATCATACCTACAAGACTAAATAAATTAAAAGTTACATATTATACAAACCATATTTGTGATTGTCAGTTGTTAGATAGGTACCTACATTTATTGAATAGTGGTTGTTTATTTATATTTCTTTAGGAATGTATTTTTTTGAATTAGATACATAATAAATTCCATTGAATCAATTTCTTACAGAAAATATCATTAAAATATTTTCTTTGATATCAAAAAATATGTTTTCAGAATTTTTAACTTTAATTAAGTAATGTATTAATTTATGAAATAAAATAAAAATAGCAATATGAATTAACTTACCTTAGTTGGAACATAAGCTTTATTAGAAGTGGCCCTGTCGTTCATCCATTTCATTGTCTTCAGCCTCTCCCAAGGAAGATCATAATGGAAATAAATTTTACTTTCATTGAACTTAGATTTAAATTTCATTACTATCACAGAAAATAAGCTTAGAACGTCACCCATTGGCCGTATGTTATATCGGCAGGGGAACTAAATGTTAAATGGTCATGAGACCAACAACAGTACGCTTAATCTTATTATGATGTTAACACTCATATTATTAATTCAATTTACATTTTTGCGTTTTTAAATACACTTTTATTCTATTTTTAGCAAACAACCATCGCGGTCGATGCAATGTGACAGAATGAATGAATGAGTGACTACAATACACCATTGAATGGAGGAATGACATTTTGATATTGCCGTCCGATCCTCAGCCTATCAAACAAACCTCACCTATACTTCGTCTTCTGACAGATTATGAAATATTCTATGTTAAAAAAAATCCAACGATTGTATGTATTTATCGTCAGCTACTTGTTAGACTTCTCTGCTAATTATAATTTAACTCAAGCTTTGAAAATCTTGTTCGTCCTTTACCTTTTAGGTCTTCAGTAATCAGTCACAATAACAGAAGTGCCATATCACATCCCATGAAGACTTTAGTATTACATTTTGTCCTAAGAATAAAGTGGTGAAAGGCTTTATACTATTGTGATATAACCAAAACAAAGAAACAACATTTGGTGCTATAATTAAAGAAAACAAGTTTGGTAACAATATTATAATTTTTAAAATTAATATGTATGGGAAACAGGGCCAATAATATTTAACACTTAAAAGTTACTTTCAAACAAATGTAGAAGTCTCTTTATTTCAGCAATCCTTGCTGCCTGTGCTTGTACTGGAATCATTGCTTGAGAAACTTCTTCACCTTTTGCTAAGATTGTGTACATACTCTTTATGTTGTTATCCATTGCATCACATGTTTTACCAACAGCATCTTTGTAAACATCCATATTTTCAGCTGTTAGTGATGAATTGGAATGTAATATACTTGATAAATTTTCTATCAAGTTGTCAACTGACTGCGCTATTCTCTGTGCTTCATATTCAAGATCATTTAATACTGTTATGTCTATTTGGCCGATTTGTGGTGCCAATATTTGTCTGTACAGTTTACCTGATGGGGTACTAGAGCGAGATGCACTTGAGCTTCCAAATACTGGAGTTTCACCTCGTTTGGTAATAGGACTAGAGAGTTTAATCTTAAATTCTAGATCATCAGCTACATAATGTGTCATATCACCTTCATATCTTACATGGCCGTCCATATCTAGGGGTAATTTCTCTTGTTTACGGTTTTCTGAAGGTAAATCATAGGGTCTTGAAGGACCTGGGGCTTTCTCCTCCTCAATTGCTTGCCCTTGATCTGAATGGAATGATATTTCACTGTAGGAGGCAGTCATACGGGCTGAAATCTCTTCATCTATGTCTATATTGCCTTGTTGCTTATTCATCAAGTCATTTAACTCTTTGTCTTCTATCGGAGATCTCGAACACAAATTATCTATATTTGAGTTTTCTGCCATAGTAAATTTGTAGATAAATACAAGCCAGTGAAAATTTTCGTTTTGGGATTGTAAGAATTAGGAATGTTGTGAAGATGATTGTATCGTTTACACATTAGGTACTCAATATACGAGTATACCTTATTTACATAGGGTTATTATCAGTATTACATATGAATTTGCCCGATTTGCAATATTCCTTTTACTCGATTGTTAAATGTATATAATTTTATGAAAACAGATCGACTACAGATACAAACAATCTTAGACAGACACAGAGCAATAAAAGAACGAATGAAATAAAATAAATGAGGAAGACGGAAAGACAGACGCACAGCAGGTAGTAGCACAGATGAATAATAAAGTAAATTAGTGTCTTCTCTTGTTGACATTACAGTGTTACTAATTAAAATTATGAAACAATTTATTACACAAAAAACTTAATTATGGATCGGAAGTTTTGCCGGTAACTTGCAATGTGACATGGATTTTTTGTTTTATTTCCATTAATGTACATAATTTTCCCTTTTTAGGGTTCCGTACCAAAAAAGTGCCAGTCTGTGTTTCCAGAAACTTCCCAAGTTGTAAGTTTCGGGGCTCTTTAAGAAAAGAGTGAATAGGCTACTCGCGGGAAAACGAGCACCATCTTCGGCCTCATCTTCACTTACCAACAGGTGTGATTGAGGTCTATCGCAATCTAGTCAGAAAAAAAAATCTCGAAGCGACCCTTTTACTAAAGCTCAGCTGTCTATCCGTTTGTTTGTCGCGTCGGCGCTCTGTATTTTTGATAAAATAATAGGTAGCCTGTTAAAATTTTACTACTATAGTCACATTAATAACAAATAATGAAAATAAAAATTTGAGAGGTGTCAAGGGACACCCGGATGGAACGAAGATACGCATTGGAATTGACCAAAACGCTGAGTTTAGGTCCAGCGTTGAGAAAAACTTGCAATCTCTTCAATAAAAGATCAAGACTGTGCTAATAATTACTAATTATATTAATTTATAAATGGAACAGAATTTTGAACATGGTGTATGTAGCCTTTAAATAAATTATGAAAAAAACAAAGCCAATAATAAACCATATCATTTAAATTTCGAAAAAAAAGTGTCGTTGCAACTTTTTGTATTATATGATTTTTTTCCGTCTAGCCCCTATTCACAACGCGCGAAAAGGAACTTCGTTCCAAAAAAAGGAGGCCGTAAAATATTGGCTTTTTTTAAATATTGTTCGGAGGTACGAAACCCTTTGAATAAGAATCCGATTTGTACTTTGTCTCTTTAGTACACAATAAAGATAAATAAAAAATAAGTGACTTTTCAAGCTGTTTCAAAAAGCGTGTGAAAATTAAAAGTTTTATCATAGCACCAATAGATCACTCCCAATTTCCTCTGAGGAACCTTAGAAGGCTTAAACTCAGTCAATTCATTTGACTCATGAACTTTACAGAACTCTTACAGGAGATCTATTTTCTATATTGATATACAAAAAAATACTTTTATGACTTTTCATATACATTAACCATTAAAAAGATAGCTGATGTGAATATTTACTATAATTATTGACATGCATAAGCTGTAAATAAATTATTATTGAATGAATGCCCACCATTCGTATTCTATTCGAAAAATGTCAAAATTGCGGGAATTTTTGACAGTTGTCAATAAAAACATCGTGAATCGTGGTTTTCAGTTGGAATTATTTAATTTTATTGATTTACGAGTATTTAAATATAATTTTGTCAACAAAAATCAGTAAGGAGTGGCTTAAAGACGACGTTGAATTCGATCGGTGAGTGTTTTTAATGCGAAACTCGCCTGTACCATGACTACTTTGTCCTTAAAACATGGCGCTGTGTAACGACATGTGGGGACGATAACGTTCGTCCTTTGTAGAGTTAGTTTCTTTTTTGTGTGAGAATTATATTTCATTTAGCTTTATTTTGGAGTTTCGTGTGCGCGTAACGTTGTACGTTTGTTACATAATCGATTTGGTGGGTTGAATGTCACAAGCATTGCGATGGTGAAAACCCGTCGCAGCAATGGCGAGAATGGGGAGGTTGACGACGGAAATTACACTGTAAATGACGTCGGCAGCGTCTCAGACGAGAAGGTGATGCGTTAAAACTCATAACTGTTAATGGATGGGTACTTTGAGGTGTGGCACGAATGGCTTAGTAGATACTTGTCTAAATACGATGACTTCCTGTCCCCATTCACACAGTACATGCGAATGCATGGAGTTGCATGCGCTTTTAGAGCTTTCCCTTCGATTATAACTCCTGCCTGTGTGAGCATCTGCTAATCATAAGAGTACCTACCTGTTCTTGATCCATAGATCTAGATGACAAACCTGTTTTGTTAGGGATTATAAAACATTTTCTATACCAAAGTCTTAAAATAAACTTGCATGGTCAAAGAATTCTATGTCTTACAAATGGAGTTAAGAGTTTTTCATGACTTAAGTTATGAATGAAAATGATCCAACTTCTTTATGTAATTGAGGACTATGCAATGATGCAATATATTATTTCAGACCATCATCTTGATGTCAATTATTTCAAACCTATATTTACCATGTCTCTTACACACTTAGTCATTAAAATGAAAATATTTTTTATTCAAATAGGCCTTTACAAGCACTTATGAATAGTCTGACTCTAATACCAGTTTGGAAGGTGGTTTTTCACTGAGAAGAGCCAGCAATAAACTCAGCTATTACTGAACAATTGAGCTCCCTTTATAGTTAATTCTTCAACAGAAACCAAATTGTGAATATAAGTGGTTTCTAATAAGAATGCATTGCATTTAGTAATGAGGCCTCTAGATAGTAATGCAGTAAATAAAGATAATAAAGTAATAGATAAACAATCAGTTTCTATGTTTAAAGTAAACAAGACATACCTTGATGTGGTGATGTGTTATATTAGTATTTGATCACAACAATGTTTCTTTTCCTATGACAATCTGAAACGTCAAAACGGCCGTCATAGTTGGTATGGTGCAAGTCATTCGTAATGTCTAAACCTCAGCTCCCACTCAGTCACGTGTTGGCTTGTGATTGTGTTACAAGTTATTTAAACATTATTTGTCTCTTTTGCAAGCAATTTTCAATTGCACTTGGCACATTCAAACAATAAGCCTCGGTGTATGTTCTAAGCATTAGGGTTTATTTCATTGTAATTTATTCTCAAGAGAAAATAATAGGAAAGTCAGCTCCTCAGTTGGAAAATATTATGCCTACAGGATCAGCTTTTGTACATACTACTCTTATAGACTACCAGGGGCATCTTTAAACTATTGGAGGCCCTGGCTTCGTGAGCTCTAAGAGCGCGACACACCGATTCCACACGATCTGTCGCATGCGTTCTCTGTAACCTCTGGCCGTCAAATGGCTTCCATTCCTTCCGAACTAGGGAGCCCCATGAATCGCGGGGCCCTGGGCACATGCCCAGAGTGCCCAATGAAAAAGATGGTCTTGTAGACTACTCCAGGTTTACTTATTGACTCAGGCGTGACCTTGCGGAAAAACATTGTAAGATTATACAAAAACAAGTCTCTAGTAACTAATTCCGCTGGATCTCCTTCTCTGTCAAGTTCCAAACAAGGAAGCTCAACAGTTTTCTTGACTCAACTTCCTGTTGAGTTTCCTTAGTACTCCAGGTGTCAATGAATCCATGTCTAATAATTTATATGAATGTGTAGACAGACATTATGAAGGTTTGATTTTTTATTTTATTTATTTATTTAATTAGACAAGCAGCTTGGTAGCTGATGTGTGATGTGTCTATATCACACAGTGTTGAAAGTCACTTCGCACTTTATAGTTCACTTTTGAAGATATTTAGCCCTTGTCCAATTGTCTAATTAGTTTTTAAATGAGTTAATTGAAGTAGCAGATACTACTTCGTAGTTGGTTCCAATTCCAGACCACTCACTTACTTTGAAAGTGATGTGCAGTATTTGATTTAGATGGTGCACAGTTTATTTTGTACTGATCTTATTACCTATTTATTTTCAATATTAAACTACTTCATACTTGTCAAGGTTTTTGGAGGAATGTATCGTATAGGCATTCTCTATACTTTCTCCTTTATGCATCCTTAGTCAGCCCAGTACAAGATCAATAATGTTCATAATTAATGAACATTCTAATATTCAGTTAGATTTATTTCTTTTTACAAATGAAGTGTTGGCATTTGAACCTTAAAATTCTTTAATTTCAGAAGCATGGCTATAAAGGAAGCTGTATTACAATATGCAGTTATTTAAATTTATGTACTATGCATGATTTGTATTAAAATGTTTTATATTTGTAGCCCATTTCCAATTTTTTTATTTCAAAGTGTTTGTCATGTTGTATATTTATTTATTTTATTTGTGTAAAAAGTGTACACACATTGTATATCATTGCTTTTGTAGTGAAACAGAGTTAGGATTTTATGTATTGTCTTTAGTTAAATTATTATATTTTTAAATATTTTTCCAAATTTTCAGGCCACAAATCATACTCCTCGAGAACTTAGGAGTAGTCAATATAAAGTGACTAGAAAAATACAACGCTGGCCTGCTAAATGTTAGTGAATAAATAAAAAACATAATCAATTACTTTCCAAATCTGAATGTTGTTTTCATATAGTTGTTTTTTTTCCCACAGATAGCCGTAGGCGTCGGACGATTAAAATGCCTCGTATTATGTTCCCCGAAAGTGATACTGAACCCGAGAAATATTCGAGAAGGTATGTTCAAGAGAAGATTGTTTAATATTAGACTAGGTAGAGGATTACAAAAGACCCTGGTGTGGAAATACGCTTAGCAGATCTATATTAACATAATATAGGAACATATACAGGAATATTTGTTAAGCCATGCGCAAAAAAATTTTGGTGGTTCAGTATCAGTAACAGACATTTCCATTATTTGTTTAATTTTTTTTTGTATTTTTTTTTCGACTTTAAAATCAACAAACAATGGACACTATCTATTCATAATAATATCAAAGGGCGCGCGCGCCGTGCGCCGCACGCGGCGGTAGAGCCAGCTGTTGCCAAGGCTACGGCCGGGGTGGGCGCCCGACCCGAGCGACAGAGTAGCCATAATATCAATTTTAAAGTCTATATCTTTCGTTAACGATAACTTTATTGTTTTGTACTAAAACTTAGCAAAATAAAAATTAGGTGTTTAATAAAACTCATTTAAGTTTAATTTGTCAAAGTTTGCGCACTGAATAAAAAATATTCCTGTATATTTTGACCCGTGTCAATTAGATAACCATAATGCATCTGCACTTTTAAAAGTCGTGCAAAAGACAAAATTTAAGTCCGTGAATAGACTAAACGGTCCAACAGGACAGTTGGCGTGGTGGTTAATTACAATTTTTTTTTCGTTTATTTATGACGGGATTGCGATTGACCTCAATCTCACCTAATTAGATGGTAAGTGAAGGTGAGACCGAAGAAGGAGGTTGCTTTCCCGGTAGTAGCCTATTCACTGTTTTCTTATAGAGCTCCAACCTTTATTATAACACCTTCTGGGTACGATTCCCACCCAGGCAAAACCATTACCTGCACACACATGGTTTGTTGTCTGGTAGTAAATATAAAAAGTACCTAGTATGTCAGTTATCCAGTTACCTGCGTACAAGCTTTGCTTAATTTGGGATCAGTACCGTGTGATAACCATCCCAGGATGTTCATTAATGTATTATTATTTAATGATCTATTGCAGAGCAAGACAATTAAGAGTATTTTTCGCGGAGGGCAATGATTCGACTAATAGGAGCATGATACGCCGTAACCGCGGTCCTAGGAAGAACTATATGGAGGACAGTGAAGACAAACCAATACAAGAAAGTAAGTGTACTTAAATAATAATACGACCGCCCAAGGTTCACCTGTACCTGTACCATGAGTTGCTATCGAAACTTACTTTAGTCACTAGCGAGTAAACTACTATCGATACAGTATTTCTCGATAGCAACTGTCAAATTTGTGACTCATGGCACCGAATTTCTACAGCAAAGGCTAAAAAAAACGTTACTATCGTAACGTGTCTATATTTCGATAGGTTTACACGCTTTATAATAGGTTGGGGAAAAAGTTCCTTCGCATTTTTTAAGTAAATTCAAAACATTTTTAATTTAGTTTATTTACATTTAACTAAAGTATGTAGGTACCATTTTGTTCGATAACTTTTTGCCATCTTGTAGGTAGGTACATGATCCCATTGCTATATAAATTTTGGGACTTTGATCAAAATACTGCGACAAGTGGTTTTGACAGTCCTCTCGTGATGTTAACCTGACACTGCCTAAAGAATTCTGAAAACCGAAACAGGTGGAAATCTGAAGGTGCAAGGTCAGGACTATACGGCGGATGCATTAATACCTCCCAGCCAAACTCTTAATTTTTGCTGAGTGGCTAAAGATGTGTGAGGTCTAGCGTTATCATGATGAAGAACCACACCCCTTCTGTTGATTAATTCCGGCCGCTTTCTCTCAACTTCTTGCTTTAATCTCATCAGTTGTTCGCAGTAGAGTTCAGAATCGATGGTCCTGCCTGGTGGTAACAGCTCATAATGAATAATGCCCTTCCAATCCCACCACACACACAGCATCACCTTGTTGCGAGTTAACCGGGGTTTCGCCACAGTCTGTGAAGCCTGACCGGCCTTTGACCACGACCTTTTTCGCACGTTCTTGTCGTACGTGATCCACTTTTCATCACCAGTTATCAGCTTCTTCAAAACTGGTTCGGTTTCATGACGTCGTAATAAAGAATCACAAATGAGTACACGGTTCATTAGGTTTCTTTCAGTCAGCTTGCGAGGTACCCAAATATCTATCTTTTTTGTGTACCCAGTTTTTTTCAAATGCGACAAAACTGTTTTGTGGTCAATTCCCAGTTCGAAAAAAGAGAAAATAAATTTTAATAAATATTAATTAAGAATAATGTAAAAAAAATTAATAAATATAAGCTATTAATAGTTTGAATAAGAAAAAATGTTTTATTTAAAAGAAAGTGGGGGTGCTTTTCAAGATATTATCGAAATGATAATCCTACTCATATCTGTCAATTAAATATTTATAACTATTGACACCATGCACCCCACACTTTTTTTTTAAATAAAACATTTTTTCTTATTCAAACTATGTATTAATAACTTATATATATATTTTTTTACATTATTCTTAATTAAAGTGCTAAGTGCCTGTTATATATATCCTGTTGCTCTCTTTGAGATGGTTGTCAAGTCGGTTTTTGAATTGATTAACATTTTGAGCTGTTACAACGTCTTCTGGGTTCCTGGGTAAGCTTGTTCCACGCTTTGGCCACTCTGTTGTTTAGGGAATATTTGTGAGGGTTGTTGTTTGAGTAACTCGTGACTAGTGAGATCTAAACGCTTGTGAAAGCTACAACAAAATGTATCACTTAGATTAAAAAATATATGCGGAAAATAGACAAAGTATAAGCCAAGTAAGATATAATAATAGATAAAAATTATCTAGTCTGGTACTTGCGTGAGTGGGTTTCAAAAGTAGAGAAGCGTAGAAGAAGAGAACCGAGCCAATGTTAATCACTAAAAGTTAGTTCACACTTTTGTAGGTGCTATTGTTAGCAGAGTGCAATGACAAAAGCAAAGATCATTTCTTTGTGTGAGTGTACTGTGAAAAAGAGCTACACGCTGTCCTTTGCAGTTTGATGTTCAAAAATAAGGATGGTGATAGCACCTCGGCATGTCAAGACTAGAGAGCCGGTGTCAGTATGTTTCTGACACACTATTTAAATCAGCGGTTCCTAACCTTTTTTGGACCGGGTACCACTTTGGCTTCATTGCTTTTATATAATGTAATAGTAATAAAGTGTCTCAATCTAAACAGAAACCAACATTAACATAAGTATTCGTTAAACTCAAAAGTTATATTTATTGATACAGAAAATATAGCATTACTAGTAGAAAATTTAGTTTGCATTAACAAAGGAATGATTTTAGAACGAAATTATATTTTAAGTCTTTCGCGGACCATATGTTAGCTCTTACGGACCATCGGTTTGGATTCTCTGATTTAAATAAACCCATTCTATATTTGTCACACTTGAATAGGCTTGTTTTGACAGACAAGAATGTCAACGAAAATTGAACCCTGTTGCATCATGATACTAAACAAATAAATAATAAATTTCTAAACAAATAAAGGTCAATTTACTATGTGCTTTCAATTTTTTATCTAGATGTGAGGCGAAGCTGTCGCAAGCGTAAACTACTTCATCACAACTTCAATGAGAGCTGGATCACCAATGAGCTCAAAGTTAAAGGTTACCCGGACCTGTATGGGTTTCCAGGGTTCAGTTCATCAGATGAGTTCACTTCTGGTGATGAAGCTAGGCTTACTAGTAAGAAATTGGTATGTTTAAATGTATTACAGTTACTACATTCTACTTAGAAAGGCATGTGTTTACAGTTATGTTACTGTGACTGCAGACAGTAGTTGCTGGGATGAATAGAAAACTTTTTTATTGAAGAAATTTGTGGTGTAAAAAAAAGGAGACTTTTTAAGGGTTTAAAATTAATACGCCTGGGCCTTAGTCCTCCATAGCTATAATCAAAATTGAAATTTCAGGCTTCATCCTCTAGTGACGCCATTGACTGCTGATTGACGATCTGAGGCCATATTTTTCTGTGATAATTATAGGCATACACAATGACTTGCAGAATACAGGGACTGCATATGTGTGTTTATGTCGATATATGTGTGACTAAATTCTACCAATTTGAATGAAATGAATGAAAGCATTTATGCAGCATATTTATTATTGTGTTTTAGCCACAGAGTCATGTTCCAACCAACACAGATGAGGACACACAATTATCACGTCAAAGAAGAACATCAGCCAGATTCAACAATAAGAAAGCAAATGTAAGTTTAATTGTAGTTGCCAGTTGTTAAGTCTCATGTGCCTGTAATTTCACCGGCCCCCTTAACTAACCAATGAACTGCAGATGTAGACTATTCGAAGTAGTCAAAGTACACTCATATACTCGTTATTTGTATTTGGATCTCAGTTCTAGGTTCTAGAGTAGTAGAGCTCTTAGTGCAGAATTCGTCCGGGGAAGTACTACCACCTTACCCATTTCTGCCGCGAAGCAGTATAGTGCACTTGTATTACTGTGCTTCGGTGAAAAAGGTATGGGGGCCATTGAAATTACAGGCACATGAGACTTAACAACTTCACGACTCAGGGTCGACAATGCATTGGATGGCCAATGGTGTTGCAAATGTCCATAGGCGGCGGTGACCACTTACCATCAGGTGGACCGTCCTGCTTGTTTGTCGGCTCAAGTGGTATAAAAAAAAAAGTTATACATACTTCTTTTTATAAATACATTGGGTAATTAATTTATATTACAGGATGCAACAGAATCAGATTCAGAGGATGAGCCCAATCAAACAGTTATTGAAAAGAAACCACCATCGGATGCTAAGAAGGAAGAAGAAAAGATGGAAACTGAAGATGCACCCAAAAATGAGGAGAAGTGTGATAAAAATCAAACCATTCAAAGCCAGGACAGTGAAAGGTTAGAGTTGTTGTGATTTATAGTCCTATGGTATTGCAATAAGGTTGAGAATTGTAGAGCAAAATAATTAATTACGGTAACTGAGATGTTGAATCTATAAACTTTATATTGATACGATTTTTTTGTTTATAAGCCCAGAATTAAAATCTCTTATTAAAATTTCTAAACTAGCACAACACTTACCTTCAGGTGGACCGTCTGCTTGTTTGTTGGTATAAAAAAACACTTGGAATTTTGTAAGAAAACAATATTAGTCTATGATATTTGTTATAAAATTTAAATAAATCTATGTTTTACAGTAACCAAGCCCCAACAAGATCTTCAAAGCGAAAGGGAAAAGGAAGACCAAAGAAAGATAGTCAACAGGAAACAGGTTTGTGATCTTGATTAATACTGTAAAAAAAAAATTTACTTATTTATTTACGTCAAGTTTTCATCTGTCAGTGTCATTTATAATTCATAAATTATTTGTATTTTATATTTATTTTTGTATTATATTATTATAATGTAAATATTAAACTAAAAAAGTTGTGCGTTATGTGGTGTGTTGTATGTGTAAAAATTATTGTTATTCGTACAAAAAAATATGATTGTTTTGTAATAAAAAGTTCGAGGAGAATCAATCAATGACCATTCAGTTCTTATGCTCGACTTTTAGAGCGAGATGAATTGCTAAAAGGTAATTAAATAACTTAAAGGTTTTCATAAAATTACGGTTACAGAGGCCAGGCCCTCCCGGGAAAATAAGTTTAGATACGCCTACGATATATGAGAATATTATTAGTTAGTTTCATACATAATAGTAGCAATATTATGTACTAGTACTACTTAGTTACTATAGTTAGTGCTAAAGTGCTTAGTACTAAAGTTACTATCACGTCATAGGTCGTAGGTTCGATCCCATTCAGAACAAATATTTGTATGCATGTATGTGCTGTATCTGGGTGTAAAGATCGATACAAGTAGGTATGTATTGAAAAAATTTGTTTGTGTAGTAGCACAAGTTATCTGGTTGCCATAGTAAAAGGTCTGCAGGATATTTAGGCTAGGATAGCCGTGTGTAAAGAATGTTCCAGGATATTTATTTTCCGAGTAAGTGTGTTAAAGCTATCAAAATAAATAAATGATTTCTTGGGACATTCTTTACACACGGCTATCTGATCCCAAACTAAGCAAAGTTTGTACTATGGAAACCAGATAACTGATATTTAAACTACTTTTTATTATTAAATACATACTTATATAGATATTTATAGACACGGAACAAACAGACATGTTCATGCACATAAATGTTTGGCCTGGGTGGGAATCTGGGCAGCCAAGGTCGCTAACCACCAATCCAACTGACCCGCCAGTAATAACAAGAACTCTCGATATATTGTGATAGGGATGATATTCCCACAGCATCGGAGTGTTCGTCATCCGAGTCCGGCAGCGAGTTGAACCTGAGCCGGGCCCCGCGTCGCTCCAAGCGGACGCGCAAGCCCAAGCCGGCCTTCGTGCAGCTCGCGCAGGGGGAGACACGCTCTAGAGGTTACCTACCTTCATATTTTATGTTCGATTTTCGATTTTTTTGTGAATCAAACAACATTTTACTGAAGTTAATGTGTCTATACTGAAATTGTAAATAGGTAATATTTGTAAGTATGGAGTTAAGCTATGAAGCTACTTATCCGATTTCTTTTCCTATATGTAATATATGTTACAATTACGGAAAACATTATAAATGATATCCATCGAGAGACCGCGGTACAGTAGCCAGTCCAAACTGTATTGCTTATCCGAAAGTTGAAAAGAGTAATTGGTATTTTTAGTCCTGTCAGTTTTATTTCAATTCATATTTTTTTTTACTGTTTTTAAACGGCTAAAAACAAGGAGGAGGTTCTCAAATAGATTGCTGAGATGTTTGTTACCTCAGAACTCCGTAATTTTAACCGGTTTATCAATGCACGCAACAGTTCGACTGAATTAATTTCAAGCTTCTTTCTCTTTTCGTCTTTTTAAATTAGAAGAAAATGTACATAGATTTAATTAAGTTTACCATTCACTACGTAATTGGATACATTTTATTCTGATTATTTTTTATTTCCTTTTTTTTAATTTACTAACTAATGTTTTAAATGCGAATATAGGCTATGGTATGAAGAGAACCATATAATACTTTTCGTCTGGGGAAAACATTCGACCCTACGGGAACGGGGTTAATATCGCGGGGCAGAAGGGAATAAATAGATTCGTGTATGAATGAATTTAAGAGGGTTCTTAAGAACTCTTTGTACTGTACAATTTCGATATCAAGTTAATTATTTCTATAATAAATTGGTTGTGGGAAAAGACGTTTACTACTTTGCTTTCTCTTAATTTATTTTGGAGTTCAGTGTTTCTATTTCTTTTCTAGCTAAAACGTTTACAATTAGGAAGAAGCCGTACTCTCTGAGAGAGAGGAAACCCAAAATACTTCGTAGGAAAACTATCAGATGTATGTACCACATTTTATGCTGTTTTTTTAAATCATTGTAGTATCTTATTTTAAAAAACAATACATTTGCAGCTCAATCTCCATCCAGCAGCAGCACTACGAGCACTTCCAGCTCGGATACAGAAGAAGACCTCAATGTGTCTATGAAAAATAAAACTAAGGGCCGGTGAGTTTATGTTCTGCAAAGGAAAGACCAGTGCCCTGTGCCCTGAGTGCGAACGTCTATCAGAGTCAGAGTCGTATTAGAGTCAGACTATTCATAAGTGTTTGTAAAGGCCTATTTAAATAAAAATATTTTCATTTCATTTCATATCGCAAGAGTAGCGTTATCGTATCGAGTGCGCCAAAAATCTGGTTTGTATAGATAATTTAACACTGCGCATACTGTGAAGTTGCACGATGTTCAATTTCCCTTTGCATTGGATTTTGGCTTACTCGATATGATGACGATAGATGTTCATACTGGGCACTGTGCTCACTCCTGGTTTGTATGGTAAATTTTACACGGCACATACCGTGACGTTTCCGTCAAATACAGATCAGGTTATGGGTTTGATTCCCACGTAGGACAAACATCTGTTTACTTGTTCTGTTTAAGATCTTATAGTGTGTAAAAATAATTTTGTATTTTTAAATATTTTCAGACAAAAGTCAAAGTCAATGGATGATAAGAAAACAGACAGAGCCCTGAGAGATATACAACCTGTTGAAGTCGATGGCAGTGTCAGATTTTCATCTGTAAGTTTACTAAGTCTTGCATTAATAAAATCGGTTTGACGGGTCAGTTGGCTGTGTGGTTAAACCCTGACTGCCACGCCGCAGATTGTGGGTTCGATTCCCCTCCCGAACAAACATTTGTGTGCATGTCTGAACAATAAGCTTAGAAAATATGGATAGGATATTTATATTTTAATATATGTGTATTTTTTTAGGTTGGAGGGCTAGAAGAACATATAAAATGCCTCCGGGAAATGGTCCTGTTTCCTCTTATGTATCCAGAGGTATTCCAGAAGTTCAAGACCAGGCCAGCTAAGGGCGTTCTCTTCCACGGCCCACCGGGAACCGGCAAGACCTTACTAGCCAGGGCATTGGCAAATGAATGCAGTCTAGTGGGGGGTAGGAAAGTGGCCTTCTTTATGAGGAAGGGGGCAGATTGTTTGAAGAAATGGGTGGGGGAGAGCGAGAGGCATTTGAAGTTGCTTTTTCAGCAGGTAAGACTTTACTATAATTTATAATGCAGACAGGGAATTAATGAAATTTATTTTTGACTATCAGGGCTACATTGAAAAGGTTTTTAAGGCAAGCATACTAATATTATCAAATTGTCGATTTATGTCTACTATATATTTTACACTTATTTTGGATAGTTTTGCTACAGGATCGAATATTGATTTTAGCTGTTAGTCTTTTCAACTTAGGAAAAGAGAGATAGAGAGGGAGAAGGAGAGAGAGAGAGAGGGAGGGAGAGATATTTCGCATAAATCGAAACATTAAATTATATAGCTCTAATATAAACCACTAAATCAATTACACAATTCAGTGCCATAATATTGTTTATGTCTCCGATTAGGCTAATAAAATGAAGCCGTCTATAATATTCTTCGACGAGATCGACGCACTGGCGCCGGTCCGCAGCGTGCGACAGGAGCAGGTGCACACCAGCGTCGTCGGGACGCTGCTCGCTGAGATGGATGGCCTCTGCGATAGGTGAGCTTTTTAAACTGACATTTCAATTTACGGAATAAGGAAATTTGAAGTTTCTCAATCTACAATTTTATAATTTTTGGCGTTACTGTTTGGTTGCAAGTCAAGTCGATTTAACTTTGTTGGTATTCAATACTTCTATACACACTTTATGATACTTGAAGAACATTTTTTACTACTTCAAAAATTTGAAGAGAATAAATATTTATTAAATACTAACATAGAGCTCAAACAGACTAGCCAAAAACCCAACTCACTTGCTAAGCGAAAACCGCCTCTGTAACCAGGGGCGAAGTGGTAATAATAGGCGCGACGAACCGCCTGGACGCCGTGGACCCGGCGCTGCGGCGCGCGGGCCGCTTCGACCGCGAGCTGCACTTCCCGCCGCCGCACGCCAGAGCGAGACGGGACATATTGCACATCTACACGCACCAGTGGCGGCCGCAGCCGACCGCCGACACCTTGGACTATATAGCTGACGCCTCTAGTGGGTACGGAGGTAAGCGGCTTTTTTGTAATGAAATCTTAATGCAACGAAAAAGCAACACTAAGAAGAAATAACCATATATCTTTAGGATTTAGTTTGCGAGCGAAAGAGATAGGTAGTTTTCCAAAGTTTTCACTTCTACCACGTCTGAACTGCACACATTTTACTGTTTTTAATGATGGAGTTTTTGGATGGCGGTGTAAGGTCAGTTGTAACTAATATCTGGAAGGAGCAGTGCCCACATTGAAGTGTGTGAAGCCATTGTCAACCTAATGAGCCCATTGTCTAATTAAGTGATTGGAGGTGCAGGTTCATTATGATGTTTAAAGTCCATCTAATATGAAACCTCTTTTCATGTTAAGTATGTCATTGAAGAGTTTACATTATTGCTTTGGAAATAAAGTACATTTATTGTTGTTATGTGAAATGAACCTCTTAATGTAGCTAAGAGGTTAAATTTATTTTTACCTTTTTTAAATGTCGACGGGGTTTGTTATATTTGACAAACTAAAGCCGTGATTTTATTGAATAAAAACTCATATGTTAAGGTCCTATTGTAATAAATGTTTCTTATAGGTTCGGATCTGAAGGCGCTGTGTTCAGAAGCAGTATTAAAAGCATTAAGACGAGTATACCCTCAGGTGTACGAGAGTGAACATGCGCTACTTATCGACTCCAAGAATGTGAGTACATATCGATTTTTATCTCTATCTTAAGTTTCGTAGCCTCGTAGTGTCCGTAGCAATGCACTGACCTTAGTGATATGAGCTCGTAGCAGTGCTACGGTGAATGTGATATTATCTATAGATGTTTATAATTTGTAAGTGATAATCATAATATATAAAAATCCTTAAAAGTTCAACTCTCACGGTAATATTCGAGAGATATCGAGTAGTAGAGCTCTTAGTGCAGAGTTCGTCCGGGGAAGTACTACCACCTTACCCATTTCTGCCGTGAAGCAGTAGTGCACTTGTGTTACTGTGTTTCGGTTAGAAAGGTAAGGGGGCCGGTGAAATTACAGGTACATGAGACTTAACAACTTCACGTCTCAGGGTCGACAACGCATTGGCGATGCCCTTAGTGTTGCAAATGTCTATAGGCGGCGGTAATCACTTACCATCAGGTGGACCGTTCGCTTGTTTGTCGGCCCATGTGGTATAAAAAAAAAAAAGAGAAAGTTCGTATTGGGTGCCTGATATACGAGTATATGGAGCCTTACGTGGGTCGCAGTAGATCCTTATTACAGACTCTGCTTAGTTTGGGATCAGATGGCCGTATGTAAAAGAATGTCCCACGATATTATTTATATATTGAATGGACTGAAAAAAAAAAGTAGAAAATAAATATAGGTGGGATATGATTTATTTATCAGTACGAAGTATGTTTTATATTAGTGATTAATATATTGTGTTATAAAAAGAAAGCCTTGTTTACGTGTACAAAATGAATGAATACCAAGATAACAATGAAGGGTTGAAAGAGCTGATTGGGTCGACCCCAAATTAAACTTTTGCGGTCGACATAAGGCCTGCGTAGTTTGTAACGTGCTAAAAGATTGAATGATTTTCATTTCTACAGGTGGAAGTAACAAGACGTGATTTACTAGAAGCCATGCAATCGCTAGTAGCGGCTGGAGCTCGAACCAGCCCGATGCCGGCTCGGCGGCTCCCCGCACACTGCGCTCCGCTCCTAAACACGCAGATGCAAGCTGCCAAGCAATTGTTAAACAATATATTCCCTCTGCAGGATAGCACCGGACTTAGGTCAGTTTAAATATGAACTTTATTTGACGTTGTTATAGTTTTAATTTGATTTGTGCGAGCTAGAAGAACGAGGAGCTAGAGGAAACATTATTATATGTATGTAAATCTAGGCATTTTTTTAAAGCAAACTGAAAAATAGTAGTAGAGCTGTAAGTGCAGAGTTCGTCCGGGGAAGTACTACCACCTTACCCATTTTTGCCGTGAAACAGTAGTGCACTTGTATTACTGTATTTCGGTTAGAAAGGTAAGGGGGCCGGTGAAATTACAGGCACATGAGACTTAACAACGTCTTTCACGTCTCAGGGTCGACAACGCATTGTCGATGCCCCTGGTGTTGCAAATGTCCATAGGCGGCGGTGACCACTTACCATCAGGTGGACCGTGTGCTTGTTTGTCGGCACAATATCCCTGATTGTAAGTGGTCGCGGCCACCAATGGACATTTGCAACACCAATCGCGAAGTTTTTTCAAGCTACTTTTTATACCGGGAAAACGTGACATCCCTCGGGAACGCGGGTGAAACCGCGGGGGACAGCTAGTATATTATAAATGCGAAAGTTTTGTGAGGACGGATGTATGGATATTTGCTACTCTACCACGAAAAAACTACTAAACGGATTTGGATGAAACTTGGCACATCAATAGAGGAACATGTAACCGCACTCGCGAGCGAAACCGCAGAGGACGACTAGTCCATAATAAACTTAATTTTGTTCGCAGAATGACAGACACAACGCTTACACCCAGCGTGTTATTGATCAGTGGGGAATGTGCGGAGACGTACATAGCGCCCGCTCTGTTGGCGGAGTTGGAACATTGTACAGTGAAGGAGCTTAGCATGTCGACGTTACACTCTGCACACACGTTCACACAGGAACAGGCGTTGATATCTGTAAGTTTACAATTATAGACCAGGGGCCTGATGATTTGTATGGGAAATTGAATACCGCGCATACTCTTGACGTTGCGTAATGTACAGTTTCCCATTGCATTGATTTTTTGGTGTACTCCATACGATGACATTATGCATGCGCTAGACGTTTGACTATGATGAACTTTTTATATAACTTTTTTTCTTCAAACAAATCATAGCTTTAAAAATGTCATATAATTCTCGTTACGGATATTTATGTTTTTCGATATAAATGTCAAGTTTATTTGCACACAAATTATTATGAAAATATTATTTAGTCTCACACATTTCGTTCATGATGATTTTAACTGCAGTTAAATATGAACGCTGTATTTAATAAAATCCTGTAGCTTTTTTTTATTAGTCCACAATTGACCAAGACACGAAGATAGCACCTCCTCTTTTTTTGAAATCGGTAACAAAGACTTGATTTGTTTATAACACAGTTTCTCCTACAAACTTTAAACTGATAAAATCATTTGTATTATCTATGTTTGTTAGATTAGTTTGCATGGAGATAAAAATAAAATTGATTATCATTATTGTTTGGTACCCGTTTGCAGGTATTCTCGGAGTGCCGGCGCGCCGACCGCGGCTGCGTGCTGTTGATCCGCGACGTGCTGGCCGTGTGGCTCGCGCTGGCCTCCTCGCACGGCGCCGCGCTGCTGCGGCAGCTGTGGCGCGCCCGCGCCGCCGGCGACAACACGCTGCTCATGGCCACCACCACTGTCGCCCACGAGGACTTGCCGATTGAGGTACACACTACTTTAAACTCAACCTTAATAAGACTGCATTTTGACTAACGGTTATCTATCTTTATAATTTTTAAAACGAATTGTATGTGCGTAAAAACATAAAAGAAAAGAAAAAATACGGAGATATAATGTTCTCACATTTGTTGTAATATTAACAGCTTCACGTAATGTTATTTACAGCTCCAAGACCTATTTCCGATGTACAAAGATTGCGTGTACACGATGCGCGAGCCGAACGCTTCCGAAGTGATCGGGTTCCTGAAGCCGATCATTACCGAAGCGCTGCAGGATCCGCCGCCCGCCGAGAGCACTGAGCCGCCTCCTCCTTTACCTAGAGGTACTTGATTTTAAACTTTAACAATATTTGCGGTAGGTTGATAATACTTTGGCAGTAATTGGATTTAGGCTGAAGTCAAAATGTTTGTGGAGGTCTGATCAATCAAAGTCCATACACAAAGGTACATGTACATGTTCCTCCCAATTTTTTGACGTTGTACTCATACCTATGTAAACTTTCCAGAAGCAGACATGATTGCTTATAACTTAATTGTGTTTAAAAAAAATGGGTTCAATTTGGTGGTATTTTTAATTTTTAATTGCTAATGCCTCAATTCACAAACCGAATAAAATTTTTACTGTTTAGCACCTCCACCGCCCCCACCTCGTGAAAGCTCGGAGGAAATATCGCGACGTAAACGCAAGGAAGACTACAAACTGCGCGAACTGAGGATCTTCCTCCGTGACATCTGCCGTAAACTCGCTTCCAACAGACGCTTCTACAAGTTTACCAAACCTGTGGACTTGGAAGAGGTAATAATCTTATTATATTAACTTTATTATTAACATGCTTTCATCTATATTTGTTAAGGCATATCTTAGGATAGTCTATGCATATTTTCTGATTTTCTATGAACTACTACACCTGCCAAAAGACATTAAGTGGTACAAGCTAATCCAAACTTTGTTTAGTGAATGATAAAGGTATTTTTTGCTTTATCATTACAGGGGCAAATCTCTTCTGCCTTATTTTGGCAATTGTTATAGGATGCGTGTTACATCTTGTCATCTTTCCAGGATACTGTGAAATTCAATCGATACTTCGTTATTCAAAACGATACATAGTTCGATCCTAATTGATACTTGATGCTGTATGCATGCACGCTCAGCTGAGTTAAATACATATCTACACTAATATGTATTAAAAAGATAAATTATTCGGTTTTTGTTTGTAATTATTAAACTCAAACGACTGATCCGATTTGAATCATTCTTTCACTATAGGAATGCTACTTGATCCAGAAGTAACATAGGCTATGTTACAATCCCGGGCTAAATTAGATTCTTTGGGAACACGAGTGAAGCCGCGAAGGGGAGCTGGTATCAGATACTTCCGTCAGACTTAATGTCAACAAATGATCATGTCTTTTGAGGCAGTAACGTTCTATGCAAAAGTCTGGTATTGTGGATAACGATATGAAGTTTATCGGATTTTTATTTTTTGTTCCATTTGAATTTCCCCAGGTAACAGATTATTTAGCCATAGTAAAACAACCAATGGACCTAGAAACAATGATGACTAAAGTGGACATGCACAAATACAACTGCGCCAAAGAGTTTTTAGACGACATCGATCTTATATGCGCAAACGCACTTGAGTACAACCCTGACAGGTAAAGTTGATTATTTTTACTTTAGACATTCTTAAAAGTGTAAACCACTCTTTCTGGTCGGGTTATATTGTGTGTTTTTTATGTAAACATTCATCAAAATCAGTTATAATCTTCAGAAAACATTTGGTAAATATGATAAGGTATTTAAATGTTCTCTAAGTGTCTATGTTTGGATGTGCTGTTATAGCTTCAACCCTTTCTCTAAAGCCTTATGTCACAAATTTCATCGCATTTAAAATTTTATTTAACATGTTCATTTTTTCTTTTTCCACATTTCCTGGTTGCCAATCAAAGGGCTAGAGGGATGTATAGGTATGAATATTAACGCTTTGTATTGTAACTAAGTAAATAGTTCATGTAATTTCATAGAAACGAGATAATAATTTATATGTATTTTACATCCTCTAACCTTTTGTCCGCTGTTATTTCGGACATCATGTTTTTTGAGTTATTTAACACGTTGACTGTAGAAAATACTCTGATGAAATCAGAGAGCCTAGTGTGTGTTATATATATGCTTAGACCTTGTTTTACGTTCTTTAGCAATCGGATGCACTGAAAAAAGCAGTCAATATCACCCACTCAAAATCTCTAGAGACTTAAGGGCCACTAGGTACCCAGGCTGCGGCAGCCAATCATACAATATTGACGGTTCATAGCAATCAAAATGTCCTGTCCGGTTTTAGCTTCCCGTAGCGTTGCCAGTCTAAAATTACATTTGGAAAGGGACAACATACTGCGTTTGAGCAAGATAAGAAGCTATGCATCTCGCTTATACATTTATTTTATTTTCTACCTTACATTATAGTCTCAGGATCTGAGCCAATGTTTCGTTCCTTGTTAGAATTACACGATTAAGAATTGCTTTGGAAGTCAGCAGTGATCGTGTTAAATGCATGTATTTGTATGTGTAGCTACATAATGTTGCATGGTTTAAATTCTCACGTCACGAACCTCTATCATTTCATTAAACGTATAGTACATTATGTACTTTTAGTTTATTTTTAATTGTAATTTGCTTGAAAATCGATATTAATTTAAACCGATGCCTTGATAGTCGATTTAAATTCGATTTTGAGTGAGTAGGTAACTCATTATCAACAGAGTAATTTCATTCTCGATCGATATTATTGTATCTATATAAATAGGTAAAGATAAATTAGTCGAATACCAATTTGTGTGTTTTTGAACCGATTTTTTGTTTAGTAGCTATTGATAAGCGTTAAGTGCTTACAACCAAAAAACGAATAGAAAAGTAAAAAAGAAAGTTTTTGAAAACGCGAATTCGTATTATGTTTTCCAAATTGTTTAAAAATGATTATTATAATTATACTCGATTACGCCCCTTGGGTCAACACTAGTGATAGTAAATATACACTTACATTTTACTCTATGCCTTATAGGACGTCATCAGACAAACAGATCCGCCACGAGGCGTGTTCCTTACGAGACCATGCGCATGCACTGATCGATGTGGAAATGGACAGTGACTTCGAGCTGGAGTGCCAGGACATTGCCAGAAAGAGACAGGA
The DNA here is from genome assembly GCA_907165245.1 of Habrosyne pyritoides. Taxonomy (NCBI): domain Eukaryota; kingdom Metazoa; phylum Arthropoda; class Insecta; order Lepidoptera; family Drepanidae; genus Habrosyne; species Habrosyne pyritoides. The sequence goes on along the minus strand of OU015600.1, from coordinate 3,730,738 downwards.
TGAAGGCAACATGGCCGACAATGATCTACCTGACTTTATTTATACGGCATTTAATTTACGTGAGTAGTCTGTAGCAGTTATGAATTGTGCATGACGGGCCGAATGGATTGGTGGTTACACCTTGACTGTTACGTCACGGGTTATGGGTTTGATCCCCAGAACAAACTGTGCTTTATCTGTAAATGAAATATAAATAAGACTTTGTGGTGGTATTACAATGTGGAATGTAAGGAATGGTTACCTTAATTATTTGAGAGGCCTTTGTTCAGCAGATGACGTTAATGATTCGCCGCTAAATACTACCATTGTATTTGGATAGGTCGCTATTGTAAACTGATCTCTGGTATTCCAAAAAAAAACTATTTCTTACAAAAGCTCGGTGAACTAACCGGTTACTTCTTAATTTTTATTCTTTTAGTCTATTGAATGAAATTTGAAAAAGTTAAAGCTCCAGAACAAGGCCTGATATGAAAATGTCTCATAATTGTCTCCCATCTAGGATTGTCGTTAACAATAGAATAAATATGTATTATGAAACGACGTTATTGAAGCTTTTAAATAATTGACACAGCTAAATTAGACCCTATTTTAAGCAGTTATAAAGTTACAAAAGAATTTACCTCATTTAATGACATTCTTTTTTGATTTAATAACGAATCATGGGCATATAAAGGTTGTATTTGATGCCAGCGCACGGTTTGGACTCGATAGTGAACGACAGCAAGAGCCCCTACGGGGTCGGGGCCGACAAGAGCGAGGCGGGGGCCGGGCAGGGGTCGGGGGGAGGCGCAGGAGGCAAGCGCAAGCGACGTCGCATCAACGCGTGGTCCAAGGGTATGGTTCTTAAGCGCCCCAGAACTTCCAATAAGGTAATATTGTTTAACAAACTTTCCTTAAAACACTGTCAATGTCATGTATCATTGCATTCTCATTCTATTAATGGGCATAATTTATAAACGAGTGGTCAAAAATCTATGTATGGATCTAGATTTTTGACATTACCTTCATATTCATTTCTATCGAAAAGAAGAAGAAAGAGAATATTAGTTTTGGTCGTAAGTCATAGTCGGTAGATCGCTGCCTTGTCAAATCAGCAAATATCAAATAGTTAGAATATAGTCAAAACGATAACGAAAAATATCATGTCTATTTTATAAAAGTGAGTTGGGGAATTCAAAAGGATTAAACTAGTCGGCACTTTGATAGCGGTTAAGATGTGCATTTTGTGAATATGGATTGTATATTCTATGTGCTCCAGAAAGTAAGTTAACGTTTAGAAGTGGGCTCTTTTAGACTGGAGCTTATGATGTTCCTTGCGCATTTATAATTTACTGTTATTGCATTGGAGTTTACGATTTGACAGGTTTTAGGGATCACTTCAGCTAAGAATTAGTGAAGACAATTAGCAATGTTATTTTATACTAAATATTATCTTCCTACACTTTGTTAAAACGTACAAGTCCCATCTATCATTCTACGCATTGAATCCATACCTCTTTCACATTCATCTTTTCTGCTGTTTATTAAATGGCGAAGTTAGATAGCTTCGCTGTATAAGATTGTACAGCTTAAAAACCACCTGCTTTACTAACAATATCTTCATCCCAAACTAATACATCACCGTCGCATCAAAAACCGTGAACAATTTGTCAGAACTTCAAGGACTCGAGCATGGTCATAACGGATGAGGAGTCGAAGGAGAACAAGCCTATAACTTCGACGCCGCTCGCCAACGGTGAGGTCAGTTCCTCGTCCGCTTCTGATGATGATGTACCGCTGCGAAGACCGCAAGACGACTCTGATACGATGTTCAATATCACTGCACAGTCAACTAATAATCATGTGTTAGATACGTAAGTATTTGCGACTTATTTTTGCTATATAACCGAAAGGCATGAGTTGTCTATGTTACTGTCCTGACCAGACACATTAAATATGCAAAAGATTTCGCTAGATTGAAAGTTGATCAGGATTCGGTATATTTTGGTAATTTTTATGTATTACTAGCTGTCTTCCGCGGTTTTACCCGCGTTCCCGAGTGATGTATCATTTCCCGGCATAAAAAGTATCCTATGTGTTATTCCATGGCATTTTCTATATATGTGCCAAGTTTCATCTACATCCGTTTGGTAGTTTTGCTTGAAAGATTAACCAAACATGCATACATACTTTCGCAATTATAATATCAATAGGATAAAGCTGTGTTTGTTGTGAAACCCTAAGCCAAAAAGTTTGATTGCAGTTCTTTTATTTTGTTTGCAGACCAACAAAATCAACAGAGAAAACGCCAACAAAGACAACACCAAAGAAAAGGAATTCAGGACATGACTCTTCCAGTGGGGGTAATATAACAAATCTTTTTACAATGCTTTTCTTTTTTTCACTTTAGGGGTTCTCCAAGGATCTCACATGGGTCCCATACTTTTTATTACCTACGTCGGTGACATTTAAGTAGCTGATTAATAAAAGGTGACTGAAGGTGAATCTAATGTATGTCTTCTCTCGTTCCAGACGCCGAAAAATTACTGATAAACAAGACTGAGTTAGATAACATTATATATAAAAACGCGAAAGCTCTGCGATCGATTGGCCTCGAAGCGTTACTGGATTTACACACGCAATTAACGAAGGTTGTACGAACCTTCTCATCGAAACACGATCGGTTGAAGTTGCCGCAAGAACTTCACGCTATAGTCACTAGGTACTTACAATTGGCAAAGAAATGAAGGAAAGCGTTTAAATAAATTATATGTGTCGTAATTTAGGGTTGAAATGTTAATGGCGATGTTAAAGGTGTATTGTTGGCATTTTGGTGTTAAAATTCGATTGTATTATGTCAGATGTTCTTTTTTAATTTTATTGACGCCAGATGGCGTTGCGAGGTAGTAACAGTTACTGGTTGAAATTGTGTCAACACTGCCGAAGTGTAACCGTATACAGGGTATAAGATCATCTGTTATGTAACTAATTGAGTGTTTTAGAACTAAAATAGATATTTTGTTAGATAAAAATAAAATGGTTGTAAATGTTGGGTAACGTGAATTTTACTATCTGGTAACGCCATCTGTTATAAATGAAGGTTTATTTAAACTTAGTATTTATACAAAGACAAAGATTCCAGAGTTTTTTTTTACGTGACAGAGACCTGTCTTTTATGTGTCATTGTATGTTGAATGTCGTGTTTTGATGTTGGAATTAAACATTCCTTATTTGAAAATGACCCTTGTCCACTTATTTATCAGTATTTTTGATCTGATTCAGTTATTGATGTAATGTTATATGATAGTGGATCAGGGGTATAATCACTGCCGTACAGGGCTCTCTGGTTAAATGATAATTTGGGACGTGTACATAAATTAACCAATAGTTGACTAACAAATAACCATTCCTAATTAGCCAAATTGTGAGTGAGAGTATTACCATTACTGTCTGAATGAAGTAATAATGGCATTTTGAACGATAATATATATTTTATGAGGGAGTTGGTGTCGGAAAGGTATAGACAAATAATTTTCAGTAGGTGTCAAAAAGACAATATTTCATGGGGCCAGAAGTCAAACAAGAAAACATTTTTAAAATGTAAACTATAGAAGTTTAAGTTAGAAGCTTATTAAAAAACATTTCCAAGGATTATACGGAGTATTTTGTTTATTATTATGTTTATATGGAGTATTAACGCCCATAGCTATTGGAGATACTTAGAAGAGACCCTGGTGGGCTCTACTTTGCCCACTCCTGCCCCTTTATTCAGCTAATACAAACTTCGTCGGCGAGCCTCTTCACGGAGGCCTCGGAGAGCTTACTTCTCACGTGATTAGTGGTATTAGCGTAGCAAGCGACAGAGACAGAGCATCGAAACATCTTTGAGTTAGTGTCATTTTCCTTACAGAATCGGGCCGCTGCACGTAGGTATGTGAGGTGTGTGCGATTCTATCATTTATGTGCTATGACGTAAACTGAGATTTTTGATTATATTTAGGCTTTCAAACGCTTTCCGCCAATATTATTTCATTCAGACGCATCTAGGTTAGGTTTAAAACAGGATTTAGAATTGCCCACTGGTCTGTGATATGTAGAGGATGTTTATAAAACGTGTGTATAATAGAAATTGTTTCATTTATCTGCTTCGCTTACCTTCGCTAGTGTGTATTTATAGTCATTTAAAATAATCATTTCTTACATGATATGAATTTGTCTGTAGTCAATATTGTTTTTTTTTTCGCGCTTTAGGAGATGAGGCGAGAAATTCACAATACGATTACTTAATACCCAATATACGCTTACTTATGGAAAATATTATTTATGTCTTACTTAATTTATTAGTTGTTGATAGTACTTGTATATTAATGTATAGTTAACCAAATTATAGAAATACTTCGAATGATATTTTTAAATAAAAAAAATGTTACTTTAGGAGGGCCGTCTTGAAACTAGAGGCCCTAGGCACTGGTATTATGGGCCCTCTAAGAGCGCGACACACCGATCCGACCTGACGACACAGTCTGTCGCATACATTTCTTGTAACCGTGTGCGTCCATCGGCTTCCATTCCTTCCGAATTAGGGGGCCCTTGTCACTTGCCTATAGTGCCCAATGGAAAAGATGCCCCTGGACTTGAGAGAGAATAATGCAGGACCGTTTGATGCCGAATCGAACCATTTTTTTATGTTCCACGAGCGTGAAATCAATCTACTAATATTTACTATAGACAATTTCATATTATTAATGTATGATTTCATTACCAGTGTGTTTTTACGTGTCAGTGCAGAATTTATGATACAATTTGGCTTTTTAGGTGTGTAAGATTAAAAAATATGATTTATATGCACTGACGATTTATGTTAAAAATTACCAAATAGGCTAAATTAACCATTCTGCTTAAATTAAAATAAGATTGTGCTAACAAATAATTTTCATTTATACTTTAATTATTTAAAGGAAATTGTTAATTAAATTATTGGTTTTTGAGGATATAGACGTGTAATGTATGTAATGAATAACTTTGTAGCGGAGTTTTTTTTTTTAATTTGTCGGCGATTGATTATGGATGACAATTTTATTTGGAAATACTATATTATTTTCTCTGAATACAAAATAGTAATCTCCTAGCTAAGTCGTTCGATAAGTATCGAATAGTGTTGTGGTTGGAATCAAAATATTGTTATATCGCATTTATTAATGTAATATTGTAACTAAATATAAAATTACAATAAGTAAAAATTTATGGTTCCCATGAAATTGTCATACAATCTAACCTTTGCACGAATGTTTATTTTTTTAAAACCACTCCTTACCATCTACGAAATAATCTGTGAAAGAAAAAAATATCGCCGACAGTAATAATACAAATGAGGACTGAAAGATATAATTAATAGGGTTGAAATTTGATTGATGGTTGTTTATTCATAAATGAATACTAGGAACAAAACGCATAAGAGAATTTAAAAGTTATAAGGTATAGTCACTTTGCGTAATTTAAAAATTAATAAAGGTTAGTACAGGCTTATTATTCAAATATCGAAACGGAATTATAATCTGCCCAATATAAGATGTCCCTTTTGACGTATAAAATGTTATTTAAAAATGTATCCTTTTGCTTGAAGATAAGGTGCGTTTGGATCATCATACATTTAACCGTAGAATCAATAGATGAACCTTTTTTTCTAAATTAATAAAGTTGATTTTTGAATGATTTTCTTAAAAGTCAAAAGGGGCTTCTTATAGTATCGCAATAACTGTAGGACATTTTTGGAACTTAATGTTTATTTATACACAGGCACAGCTACAGACTGTAAATCACACTTAATTGAAATAAAAAAGGTATTTAGACAATAACTATAATAATTGACAGACCAATTGGCTTGGTGGTTAGCGACTCTGACTGCCAAGCCGAAGGTCGCGGGTTCGATTCCCACCCAGGACAAAGATTTGTGTGCATGAACATGCCTGTTTGTTCTGTGTCTGGGTGTAAATATCTATATAAGTATTATCAGTTATCTGGTTTCCATAGCACAAGCTCTGTTTTTTTTGGGACCAAATGGCCGTGTGTTAAGAATGTCCCAGGATATTTATTTATTTATTATTATTAATAATTAATTTACACTCCGTTTAAAGCTGAGCACAGCATTCAAATTATAATAGAAGATCGGAAGGAATCCTCTAACTAGTGTGTAATCTAGTAGTGTGACCTATTTTTGAGATAGGTACCAAATTGAGTTGACAAAGTTATTTCTATATTTAACCACCACGTGACTATACCTTAGAAATACCATGTTTTTAAGTATTGAGACGGCACGCTTTAGCATATTTGCAAATTAGTCAAAAATGTTAATATTTACGTCAAAATGGATTTGTACCTAAGTTTGTTTGAATGAAATTGTTTCATCACAATTAAGTACTTAAATACAGGGTGTTACAAAACTACCTGTAAAACCGAAAGGAGGTTAAATGGGGCCCGCCAATCACAATGTTTAAGAACCGTAGTAACGCTGTAAAACATACCCCAAAAAAATAAAAAAAACTGATTATTATGAATGAAAAATAGAAAAACTATCAAAGTAGACAATTATTGGGTAAAATAGGGACGCAGGCCTTTCTGTTAAATAATCCGGTTCCCTGTCATGACAGCTTACTGGGGTTGTTGACTTTGATAATTCATTTTATTTTTACGGGGTATTTGTAATACGTTGTATCTTGTCACATAATTCCTTCATATAAACAATTTATTTAACATGTGTAAAAAGCTATAATAATGTACCTATATCTATTAACAAATACAAAACAGTGTGATATTGTCGAAACTAAAGCTACGTGAAGCGATCACGATACAAAAAATAGTTACCTCGATTCCAAAAATGGGAATAAACTTAATTACAAACATTATTTTTTTATTAAGGGCAAAGTGCATTCTAAACCATAGCCGGACAATGTCGATATTAAACCTTAGGCCAATTTTACTGATTGGCTACGAAACTAAATCGGAATCCCGTCTGAAATAAATAATAAAAAATCTATGCTTACGCCTGGTGCACTACATGCCATAACAGCATCTCCATGTCCTGTAAGCAAAGTCCGAAAATCGATATAAAAGTATTTAATAAGTAATTTACTATTTTTCTGTAACCTGTTTATTGTCGACTATAGATGACAATCGCGCACAGGGCACGCTTGCGCATGTCGAGTATAGCCGACATTGGCGTTGAAAAGGTAAAGTTCTAGGTTCAGCGCTAGGTCGAATGATGTTGTTTTTTTAGCCTTTGGGACTAGAACTTTCGCGTTTTATTTACACGGTAAAATCGGCCTTTGGTTTGTCTAAGTATATAATATAATGAGATACAATATCGACATTGTTCGGACAGTATAATGTATGAGGAATTGCTCGTAATGTATTCATAAATAATGTGTTGTAAAAAAGGTAGTATATTTTGATTGCCATATATATATTTCTTTGATAAGTAAAGCCCACAATCTGTCGATTACTGTACCTTTAACGTGTGAAACTAATCTGCTTGCATTTGCTCAATTTCGGGTGTTCGAAGAATTATTTGTAAGCACTCAGTATCCACCGTTTAATTAATGTAATTATTTTGTATAATATAAAATCGTATTTAATGAAAATAAAAGGGTATGATTTAATTGTGATATCGAATACATTGTTTTATTTATAAAAATAATCATACGGACTTATAACACATTTTGTTTGTTTTTTATATACAATACATATATTTATTTACCTAATCATGTCACTAAAATATAGTTTAAGAGCCTGTGCCTAAGCCTCGAGGGCTTATTGGTCTAGGCGGTCGCCGCATACAGTTTTAATTATATCAGTAAAAATCTATTATTTTATATAAATAATATTTCATTTAATCGGTGCCCAAGTTTTTACAAAGTATTGTTTGGTTTTCCCTTTATAGCAGTCTGACTCCGTGTATTTTATACTAATTTTCTCTAGTAGCTTATTAAATATTTTGAGCAACAGGTACTCCTACGTTCTAAAACCATATTGATTTTAGTTGTAGCTTAGTGTCCATGGAGGTACATATGACAATTATCGCAAGCTCGTTGGTCGTTTCTGCACAGTTGGTTATATTTTTATATTCTTTAGCACCACGACAGCCATTTTTACCTGATTGAACACGTTTTTAGATTAGTACCTTACCCATTCCCGCCGTGAGGCAGTAGTGGACTTGTATTGGGTACCGTGTTTCGTGAAATTAAATGAAAATATTTTTATTCAAATAGGCCTTTACAAGCGCTTATGAATAGTCTGACTCTAATACCGGTTCGGAAGCATGTTTTTTACTGAGAAGAGCCGGCAATAAACTCAGCAATTACTCTTTTAAAAAAAAACATCTTAGATTTATTACATAAAATCTATTTAGTCTCACTGACAATACCTGTGTGTTATCGCAAAATTGAAGAATTATTGAACAATAATATAATATTATGAATAACTAATTAAAAAAAAATACAAACAAACTTAAGCTGACCAGCCCCCACAAGCGGCACCTGTTCACAAGTATGACGCATGTGGCAGCCATCGCCCTCCTCGCCATATTGTAGGGAAGTGAGCGACCCGCCACACGACGCCGCCGCAAGCAAAGAAAGGCATTAAAGCGAGCATGACTAAGTTAAGTTTGATGCTCATAAAAATAAGAATTTATGAATTTTGAAATACACACAAAGTGTTATCACTGTGACCATAACATGTTCAAAGTTATAGATAAATTTACATTGCAATAAAATAAAATAAAGATTTAAATCATAACATACAACAATACGTGTAGAAAGGTAAGGGGGCCGGTGAAATTACAGGCACATGAGACCTAACATCTTCACGTCTCAGGGTCGACAACTCATTGGCGATGCCCCTAGTGTAGCAAATGTGTATAGGCAGCGGTGACCTTAAAAAAAAAAACGTTTACCACCTCGCAATAGTTGAAAAGGTTTTCGCTTGAAACGATTCAATTCTTTTGTAGATAGAAGTAATTATTTAAAAAAAAAATTGTGGGAGGTTATACGCTATTTCAAGGTGTTTTATATGTTCTCCCATAGCTACTGATTTCGTAACCGATAACAGAGTTAGCCAGGGCTATATATGACATCCGTCAGGTTATGTATGAAAGCTATTATTTAACACGTTAACTGTCCGTGCACAAAATATAGTGCATTTTTGATCTAGATGTGACGTGGCACTATATGAAATGCTAACTCAAAACTGTCGTACGGACGTACTAGGGACCGTAAGTAAAATAACCTGGACAGTCAACGTGTTATAGTTATTGTTATCAGTATAGCTATCCTGCCTACTACTGCTCTGAACTTATTGCATTCGTGGTCTATATGTGCACCCCAGTTAAATCCGCCATCGATTACGAGACCTATCCACTCTCTATCAACACAATATCAACCCATATGTTGATATAGAATCGAGTGGCAGGCACTTGCAACTAAAGCAAAACTCATGCAATCATGGTCCTGGGTAACGATGCTGGTCTTAATATTTAAGAGTTGATTACTAAGCCGACACCGTAAGCCCACTTGCACACCACAAAGTTTCCCTGCATTTCCCTCTGCGCCGAATCCAGGCTTTTATGAGCAACAAGGTAGACTGGTGTCGTCAGCAAATTGGTTTACCTATGGATCCCTTCCTAATTATGTTACACATGTCATTTACTTACATCAGATGTTCAATAGGGCCTATTTAGCCTGTTTAGTCAAAATCATTCTACTATATACGTTGTTTATTTAAACAGTGGTACCGTACAGTAGGTATGTGTTTTTGTTATAGTCCTTAAACCCATTCGATATGCTCTAATTATATGTAAAGGAAATTGCCTCAGGGTGTCATAAGCCCTGCTGAAATCTATGAAGTCAGAAAGAACAATTTTTCTGACATTGTAGTGTTTGTTAATATCATCTGTAAAGTCAGCAAGTAATTGTGTTGCACTTCGACCCTTCTGAATCCTGTATTGTTAGGGATTTATTTTGCTATTTTGTCTCAAATATGCGTTTACTTCGTTGCTAATATATCTTTCAATCATTTTATCGATGAACAATAATATTGTGATTGGCCTAATCGTTACAAACTATTTCGTGTTATTACTATTTAAGAGATTTTTTGTTTTTAAAAATAATCAATTTCAGTTGTGTCAGAAGCTTGGTTTCAATTTTATTCTCTGCTCTGTTTTTTAACTATTTTAGCTATATTCCTTAGCATTATTATTATACAGTTTTAAATGATATTGATATAGGTGTATGTGTCGCTTGAAAGAAAATAAAACATCACATTGGTATTTAATATTTTTATTTTTTACACTTTACGTCGGCGACCGTAAACGAATTTTACTACAACGCTCCATCCATCATTTCAATTTTAATTACACGATATAATGATACTAGAACATAAATACTTTTTCGTTATTATTTATTAAGATCAAATAGATAATCTTTTTTACACCCTAACGTAACGATATCATTTAATTTAATTTGTCATTATATTAAGCAAAAAATACAACAAATTAAATTACACAACTTAATTATTAATTATAATCTTTCATAATATCGGAGAGAACAATTGCTCTAAACGCTAAAATCAATTATTACATTTATATAAATATTCATAACAAAAAAATTAAAGGAACTAAATATTTGGATACACTAAAATTAATTCAATCACATGTTTATCAACTAAAAATAAGTACTCAATTTCTTAATTTATAATTATCTATTTTATATTTAACTTCTTACATTTGGCTCCTGATGAAAATTGATCTGTAATATCTACGCTTAATTAAAACTGCCGAGAAGCTGGTACGAGTTGGAAATGTATAGCGAAGTAAGTTAATCTATGTATAACAAATCATACAAGACGAGTACCACGGAACCTAAAATATTGTTACTTTACGTAACATGGACAATATTTAAAAAAACATTATAACTCCACAATCGTAGTACAGATTAACAAATAACAACTTAATTAAAAAACTTCTTCAATTAAAACTTTAACAAAATCACTCTAATACTGCTGAATTTGTACGAATTAGGTAATGTTTGACGACAGCACATTAATTAATCACATGTCATTATAAAAATAATTATTAAAGGAATGTTTCAATTTCGTTATAATTTTTGGCACATGTATTTACGTTTATTATACCATCGGATTTTCATCCATACATGACCTTATTATTTAACTTCTTTTTACAATAAACACGTGCATGTGTGACGAACGACGATGTGTAAATAGTGCATCGGTAACGATTTTGCCATACGCGAAAAATCAATAATGTTGCCAGCGTAAACTGAAAATCATGAAAGCAAATATAAAATCTGTTTAAACTATTACATATTCAATACAATGTAATTCGTTTACATATAAAATCCCTGTAATGATAATATTGTTATATGAAGTGACACTAACAGTGTACAACTACTGTATGTATGAGATTCATTGCCGCCTGATTTGCTGTGATCATGTGTCATGTACAATAATTTTTATAAAATAGAATCGTAAATAGTGTTCAGTCTTCTGTTAAAGAGTTTTTGCAGTTTCGTCTATAGTTAAATTCAATTAAATTGTGATAGAAATGTGTCTAAAAACACAACACAAAAAATAAATACTGTTCAAGACATTTGGGAATGTTTCATAGCATTGTCATAAAGGAAACTTTAAAATTTCAACATACCTATAAATAATTATTATACAAATAAATCGTATTTACAACAGGTAAAATCATTTAACGTCACGTGATGTAATAATCACATACTGTATCACTAATTTTATGAAATCATTGTATACAATTATCTAAAGCCAGGTTTTGATTGAACGATTTAATCTTACTTTCATTATTATTTCCTAAAGTTTTTGAAAGCTCCTTTTTATTTGAACATTGAGTGCAGATACTTTATTTTTTCTATACCTGGCGAGCACTGTCATATTTTTTTATTTTGTTGTACGGTTTTTAAACCTCACAGATTATCATGAGCATTTATCGAGCGATTGCTATGGTGCGATCCGCGTGCCACTGCGGCGGCATTAATCATCGCATTGCAACAATCGCTTGTTTAAAACCACCCTTATTTTAAGTTTCACAGAGTCAGAATGTGGAAGGAATGCATAAATTTTAATACTATATGCTTCAATGTGGAAATTAAGACATTGAAACATGTTCGGGACTTGTTCGTATCTATTTGTATACCTACTGATGGATAAGCTTTCAATTTGTTTAGATGCAGGTTTGGTGTGCGGGTGTTTAGTGAACAAATCGTGTGTCATGGGTGACTAGTGCATCGCGGACCTCCGTGTCATGTCTGCGTCCCTACAGGAACATTTCACTGTTTTCACTTCACTAATAACTACAACAATTACAAATACACTACTATTTACCATTTTAGACACTTAAAAATGTCCACGTAATAATGGTTAATTATTTTTTAAATTTCCATTTAATTTATAGATAACTATTTACATTTAAAAAGTTGTATCGTCGAATATAAACTATTATTACGAAATATTTTACAAACTTTGGTGAAATGCAGAAGTGAACTCTCACATATAACACATAATATCTACATTGGAAACACTAACAGGAGTTACCAAAAGCAATTAAGTATTCAATTATTATAATAGTAAATAATAGTTCAATTGTAAAAAAGATGGAATGTTAAAAAGGAATGTTAACAATAAAAAAAATGAGAATTCGGAACGTCTTAACGATAACAATCACAACACCTTTCATACTTATTGCACTCCTTCACAATAATAAATTATCGCCTATCACTTAATATGCGATTTAATATACATTTACAGTATTAACACATCTTTTAAATATAAATTTAACTAATTTTAAATGTGGACGTCACCCGTCTCGAGTTCCGGCGGTGTTAGACATACACGTTCTAAACAAATGAAACGACGGATCACGTAAAACTGGAACTGCTTTAGTGTACTCCTGTGAGATACCTAGTTGTTTTCACTACAATATATTGCACGTTTATAAGAAACTTCAAACATATAACAACATTAAATAGACATTCAAGTTTTACACCGAATAAGAAAACTTGTTCCTAAAGCACAGATAATGCTTGAAATTTACCTAAATCAAGAACATGAAAATACACTAAATAAATCCCAGTTTCAGATTCTTGACACAGACGTTTTCGGTAAAAATGAGGCTTAAGCAAGACCTTCTTTTTCCTCCATGAAATACGCCCGATAAGAAGTGTCTAACACAATTGAAGGTACAGTGCAGATCGAAGACGTTTCAACTAATTTGCTCGAAGAAATTAGTCCTGTCCGTTATGATGGAGTAGCGTGCGATTGTCGGGTGGATGCGGAGGATGTGACGGCGCACGGTACGGATCGCCTTCCTCATCGGCTGAGTTCTCCTTTGACCTATCACTCTTGCAGTCCTCCTCCTTTGTCACACCTGAAAGCGCGTCCAAAGCCATTGGCATCGACTGATACAGCTCCCGCGCTTTTTCACTCGGTGGTAAAAGATGCAGCATGTTCAGCGGCATCGGGAATCCTGGAGGGAACTCAGGGTAGAACCCTTGTTGGAACGGATTGAACATTGAGTTCGAAGATATATCAGGTTCGGAGCTCGCCGGTCTCTGGCCCATGTTGTGATGGTCCTCCTTGTCGTGATGTTTGTTCGATGGATGATTGTTGTTGTTGTTGCCAGAGTTCAGATTCAACACGTCGAGTGGACCGCCGATACAATCTTTCCTCAGCTGCTCTAATTTGAGGCTCTTGCCGTATTTACCGCGCACGTACATCAGAAGCGAGTTGTAAGGTATACCGAAGATCCTGGAAGCTTGGCTCGTCGTCATTTTCTTGTTCCACACGTGCTGGAGCGCCTCCGTCAGTTCGGCGTTGGTCCATGATCGAGGTGGCCCGCCGCGCGGCGCGCTGTGCTGGCCTTTCGGCCTCCCTGTCGATTTAAATTTACATGTCAGTATCGTAAAGACGTCAACGTATCGTGTCAGCTGAGCTGAAATGTTTAGCTAACTAATTACATTACGAAACAACGGTAAGCATAGAGTTTAGTGATTTACGAGCTACAAAGTGCAGGCGGACCGGGCCGGGGGCTCGGGGGTCGGCACGACATGTGCCGTGTGGCGCGCGCCACCGCGACGGCATTACGCGAATGCACCACTATCTAATAACCATGTTTCGGCTGAGCGATAACTCTATACCGACACACGACCGAAATGAGCGGGTTGCGGCGACATTTTGTTCGCGGCGATTTGTCATTAATTCGATGCGAGCACGCGACTATTACCGCGGTTTGTCAAAAAGAAACGCGGACATGCATACGCCGGCGACGTCGCCCCACGTAACTTTATAGTTTTATAATTTCAACGGGGCACGTTAACTCGATTCCGATCAGATAATTCGAAGAACGTTTCGGATCGCTCGCGGAATGATATTTTATTATGGAAATTAGTTTTTCTTTTAATAGTCGTCGCGGGTCACGCGAGCCCGCGGATAAAAAAAGGATGTTTTACATTTGTAGCTCGTTAGCGTTCCCGTCGGAGCGTTCGTTTATTATCGAGTATGCATGCGAGTGTCGAGCGATGGGAGCGATGGAAACGATGGGAGCGATGGGCTCGATGGGCGCTAATCGATCGGGGGCTATTGTTGTTGCTGCCGAGTGGAGCGACGGCGAGCGAGCGAGCGCGGCGAGCTGGGATCGCATTCAAAGCATACGTTAGACTCGCCGTCTGTTCCCCTATGAGATACATTATCAGATCGTCTTAATAAACATTCGCTGGGAAACAATGGGCGTTTAACATTTGCGCGGCGCGATTGCGAGACCACTCGATGTGGAGATGTGTGATACGTGGAGTTTGTGCATTATGCTTCGAGTCATTGTTGTGTCGCTTTGATTCTGAGGCGTTTGTTTAGTATACGGGTTGGATGTATTTTATGGACTTTAAGTGAAATGGTTGTTTGGCAATTTAGTTGGAGAAAAATTTTTGGAATGATTAAGACTTTACTTGCCCCTTAATGCATTTCTTTATTTAATAACGAATTTAGTTAATGTGAAATTTGGAATATTTAGATCTTATAATTTTTTGAGGTTTTGACGTGGTGTTTTACGGTAATTAATAGAAAAACGGCTAAAAGGATTTGAATCAAATTTAGTATTACTTCACACGTTGCGTACATTTGAACGCGGATTACTGCCCAGGGTAGTAGCTATTGTATCCTATCTTACTATAATTATTAATGCTGTTTGTGAGAATGAATGTTTGTTTCTTTGTCACGGGAAAACTACCACACCGATTTGGATGAAACTTGTCGCATAGATAGAGCATGCCCGGGCAAATGTAACCCTGGAACACTGGTGAAATCGCGGGGATGGCGAGTTTTAAAATATTTTTTTCCTTTCATCACAATTCTGCGAAAAAAATGCGCCGGGTATCTTATAATCCTTTTACTTTACGACCATACCTAAAATAATAACCTACCCTAGTTTAAGCTCATAATCCTTGTTCTTATAAGAAAAGAATAAGTTAATAGTTTGACACAAGGGAAAACTTACATTTCTTTTTGACGTTGGTAAATAGCTGTGCGTCAAGCGGCGGCGCGCGGTGTTCCACGTCCATCAGTGGGTACATCTTGTGTTCCATGCCGGGCGGGAACAGGCCCAGCGGCGAGTCAATGCCGAACACTGGAACAAAATAACAGTTTAGAATGGTGTGCAAATAGAATTGAAGTGGGATGGCTTAACCCCATTAAGGATATTGGTAAATTTTTGGTTAGCTTTCGGTGTTATCAAATCTTTTGGGAAACGATTAAGATAAGGAAAGATAGAGATGCTGGTGGATGGGGCATAGGTAAATATAGATATTCAATTTTTTTATAAGGTACGCATAATACTGATCCAACTAATATTATAAATGTCAGTATGTTTGGATGTTTATTACAATAAACAAAACACGCAGACAGTTTATTATCTGGATGAACTCAAGATACCATTCCAAAGATTATCTCAAGAAATCTTAGATTCCCCAGAAAAGTAAGTGAAACCGCCGGAGGCAACTAGTATTTAATAAATAACACAATTTAGAAAATATCTTGAGTCGCACCCTCGTCTCATATCAGAAAACAAATGTACGGCTTAGCAGTAAAACTGAAATATATAGCATAAACCTTAATAAACTAGCACGAAAATCAGGTCAAATTATTTTAATATCACGTTTACTAGGTACAAATAAATTTCTGTCGTACGACATTGGCATCATGAATTTATTCAAAATATTAGTATTTTTCGATTTAATTATGATATTTATAAAAAAAAATATTACTATTAATTCAGTTTATTTGAATCTTTACTGCAAATAAAACATCATCAATTTTCACACTTGAAATTACAAGTAGGAAGAAAACGGTTCTGCCACTCAACGCTAGATGGCGCGAGTAGTATTATAAAAAGTGTAACAACATCCATGCATTTTGTTTAAGTGTAATTTGGAAAGGTTTCATGATGATATTTATGTTATAATACTTATTAATTCCTTAATAGAAGATTAGTTCATATTAATGAGTAGAAATCCTTTAATTGAATGCAATTTTAAGGTTTCTTTTCGTTAATTTACCGACAAATGTTGGTTTTTAAACCACAGATCGGAAGACACATTATTTTTCCTATGTACCCTACTTTTAATCATTTTTACATAATGAAATTAAGACCCATATTAAAATATTGGACAGACTATAGTTTGTTTCTAAGAAGTTATCGTTTAGTGGGATTAATAACCTTATTCAGTTATCATAAACTATGAGCATTATGAAACAATTGATTATTGGAATAATAAATGAACTTTATTCTTAAGTAATAAAGTTCACATTCCTTAACATCAATGAAATTGTAACATTTGTCCAAAACTGTACCACAAAGATCATTATAATTTGATCCTTCATTTCTACGTTTCAAGATTCAAATTACACTTACATGCAAGTTTAGGTACAAACCGTAAACAATACTCGTATATAAAGATACATTCAGTGTAAGATGTAAATACGCTTTCTCGTCTGGATGTCGTCCGTTGAACCGTTTGCGACGAATCGATATCACTTCGACTTGGTTTTTTGCTAGGATTTACCTTAGTTGAAGTTTGATACCTATTGTACAACCAAGGAAAGTAGCTCACAGTACCTAGTTTAGAAAACACTAGTACAGACAATATAACTATGCTTTGAAAAGATAAAGTTAGTATTTGTCTTCATTATAATTCATATAAGTTTTCGTGTACAGGTTTTTTTATTTTTGAACTGACGAAGGTGGCTCATACGGCCTTAGGCGGACATTTTGTACTGGTATTGAAAATTTGGATCTGTGACACAACTTGTATTACTGACTGTATCTATACCAAGATTATACCATTATATCTAGATTCATTGGTAAGAAACATTAAGATATTCTAGATGTTATTTAGGAAACCTATTTTTTTTTTAAATAATATAAACTAGTGCTTGACTGCGATCCCACCTGATGGTAAGCAGTGATGCAATCTTAGATGTTGAGGCGCACTAGTTTATTAAGAGCCTATTCACTCTAGCCTTGAAGACATCCAAATTATACTTACATACTTAATGGGAAATTTGTTCGATAATTTGAATTAAAAGGTACAGGAGACCGCCTATCTGATAGTAAGTGACCTGTTGCATTTTGACAATCGCAATATTAGATGGAGCTTTAATATGTTGCCAACTTAAAAAACCCTAGAAGGCTCTCAAGAGCTGTCAAACAGCGGTAAGTTCTGACGAAAATATTAAGGTACAAAAATGCCAGAGGGGTACAAAACAGCACCTTTACTTGTTGTACCTATGACCGACAGAGCTATTATTGCTTGAATTACTAAATATAACCACAAATATTATCATGCATAATAATATATTACCAATAGATATTATTTATAATGCGTTAAATAATTAAAAACAATGGTTTAGGTTTGTTCGGGGTCTTTGTTCTATCCATATTTGGTTTGTCGTTGGTATATTTTTAGCTATATCATTACCTATAATATGGTTATGATGATTGGGGTATATGACTCAGTTATTGTGAACTGTAAAACGTGAACTCAATATATTGACGTACCTATATCAGCTATTATTAGAACTGAGACTAGAGAGGCAATAGATCAATAGATCGATCATCCTTTGTAGGAAAAACTTGGCATAACATGTCTTTATAATGTTAACAGAGATGGTTTTTAATGTGTCAAATGATATGTAAGTGTTATATTCTGAGCTAGCTACCGTACTGCGGTTTTACTCGCGATCCTGAAGGATTTAGTGTATACTGGGATTGTAATATTGTCTATGTCTAACTGGAATAAAGTACCTTTCAAATTGTAGAAGTATTTTGATAATTTGTGCAGTGGTTTCGGAAATCTCCACATATAAACAAGCTTGCCAAATCCTATCTTCTCATTATGATAATAGTATAGATTTTGATCTATCTCCCATCGCGAATTTTACCAAACTATTAGCGATTGAGAGACCGAAGCTTTGAGCTATTTATTCGCTCTCTTCAACTTCTAATCTTGTAATCTAACCAATACAGTAGGTATTAGAATAACCTGTAATTATTTTCGCGGAATACTTAAAGAATTTTAATTCGACATTATTTATTGTCAAAATTTATTGGATCATGATATTGCTTGATTCAAAGTATTCATAGCCACTTGCACTGAAATATAGACCGTACAACATAGTAACATAAAGTTGCGTTTCCACTATCTCTCAGGAACGTTTCCAATTAAGATGAAATTGTTAATAGGTAAGTTTTAACGACATGTGTGTGCACTCACCATTAACCGGCCAGTGGTTTTATTACAACTATTGGAATATCCAACGAACAGTTAATTCGTGTCACCAGTTAAAACCGCTAGTTAGCTAGCCGGTTACTAGTTATTTTGCATAATTACCGACAATCAATAAGCCCACATTCATATCGAATGGAAATGGTTTAAAAATTTACATCGTATATCTACTGTGGAGATCGATTTAGAGCTAAAAAATTAATTAATTAATGTACTATATTTATACAGCTTTTTGTATATCACTGACAATACTGGCTGGTAAGTGTCATGTTTGATCCATGAAGGTTCAAAATTGTTCGTGAATATTTATTTTTTTTAGTAGTAGAGCTCTTAGTGCAGAGTCCGGGGAAATACTAACACCTTACCCATTTCTGCCGTGAAGCAGTAGTGCACTTGTATGACTGTGTTTCGGTTAGAAAGGTAAGGGGGCCGGTGAAATTACAGGCACATGAGACTAAACAACTTCACGTCTCAGGGACGACAACGCATTGGCGATGCATCTAGTGTTGCAAATGTCCATAAGTGGCGGTGACCACTTACCATCAGGTGGACCGTCTGATTGTTTGTCAGCCCATGGTATAAAAAATATATCGCGATGTCACTTTTCTCAAAATCATGATAAACTTAATATTGTGCTAGATGCTAATGCTAGGTGTATGGTCATATCCTGAACACTTTAAGTTCCTAAATCAGATTCCTTTTCGATAACAACAGTTTCATTAATGATATTTAGAATTAAATTAAATTAAATTAAAAGCGAAATGAGAAAAATAACAATGTAACTTATTGTAGAGATTGCAATCAAACTGACGTCGTTTCATTGAATTCAATTTAGATTTAAGAATAACATACATATAAGTAGATAAACTTACTAAACGAAATATTTTTTTTTATTACATTGTTGGAAATGTTGATTTACAACTGAATGCATCGATTCCTGGGATTTATCTAATATACAGTCAATAGACCGTAGATTGTAGAATTACACGGACCGAGTTTCCCTTTGTTGACGTACTTTAGTTTCGCTATTAAGAAAATGTTGTTAAAGAACTGAAAATATCGTAGGCACTTATATCAGCAGAAATATAGCGTTATTACGTCAGAATATTCAGTAGAATAGCGTAAACCTTGCGGTCAATTAGTTGTACCGGAGTCGGCTGGCTTGACGCTTTCTAATTCCGGTCTCGCGGACCCCTTCAGAGAACTACTCGACCATAAACAATGATTTACGAAATGTACCCGCTAACCAGACGCTCGCAATACGTTCGCATTAGATACGACCTTTTTTCCAATAATTTTCACAACTTGTTAACAAAATTTTAAATATATTTTCGCAACGCATCCGAACAGTTTTTAGCTCGCGCCATTGTTTGAAAGCTCCACCAGATTAAATCGAAACCGACTAATGAAATAGGGTTTCGAGTTAGCCCGCAACAAAGTTAGTTTACGATCGATTGCCCGACCCATATGCAACACGCATCGAAATCGAAAGCGTTCGGAAAGTTAGTTCGCAACTCGGCTCAACATGTGTACACAACTTGTCAAACTTCACCCCGTTCATTCAGACAAAAGTTGAGGCCCCGTCTCCCTCACACGCGGGGTCACGCACATGTGTCGTTTTGTCTCTCTCGCGTCACATGCGTGCATTTTCCCTGTAACCCGGCGGAAAGCGAGAGGCTCGGCGGCGCGCGGAAGGGTTCGCTTCCGGAGTGCGTTCTCTCCGGTCGGGTTATAGTCGCATATCGCCACGTGACGTGTTTACGGGCCGCAGCCGGGAAGGGTTCCATTCACGTCTGCGAGCACACACGAGCGCGGACTCGGGCTCGGGCTCGGGCGGAGGGCGCGGTGACGTATCGTGCCGAGGTGTGTGTGGGAGTCACCGGCGTGTTGTCTATGGTCAGGCAGGCGCGCGTGCTCGCCGTTTATTTTGCAACGAGATTTACAACTATAACTGTAAATTAACTTTATCGAGCGGGCCCGAATCTAGGTCGTATGGAATCAGCATTAATTATCGCTTTAATCTAATACCGATGTCGAGTGTACGTACAATAGATCACATGATAGATAGCCGCTCACGCCAAGGATACGAAAGCAATAATAACGCGGGACGAGAAACGCCATTACTATTACAGAACATGCCACAACTGGGTTAATCTATTGTTTCAGTGAAATATACGTTATAATTTGATGTGAGGAACAATTAAAGAGGAAAGAAGTCTAGGTCGCGATTGTGATAGGCAGTTCTATCCTTGCATTGTTCGAGAGGATTGCGTGTCCAATATAAGTCCCCATTACATAAATAATATGGGGTGTACATACCGGCGGCAGCGGCGGCGGCTACGGCGGCGGATACTCATAAAGGCAACCTCATATTTATAAGACTTGTTAACCTTGAGAACTGTTTGATTATCACTGATAAACAATGGCCACCTACCGAGAATGGGACATAATTATAATAAAGCGAGTGTGATTACATGAGAAAAATCTATTCATAAATCGATGTAATTGGATTAGTAATTGCTATTCATTGCATAAAGTGTCGATTCCGGTGATTGTCAATATTTTTTGGTGGGATCATATTTCCCGACACTCTTAGAAAAACTATAAGAAAAAATATCTTGCTTTCAAATATCGATTAAAACCTTTTAACTTTCTTCTTACTTAGCATTGCTCGTGTAAGCCGGACTTAACTTCGTAATGAAAAAAAGTAAACAATCATTTTGTTTAGTTAACAGTTTATATCATCTTTTCATTTTGTAAGTTAATTTATGGATAAAATAATTATTGTAAATTCTAAAAGTATTATTTAAGTCATTTATTAAAACAACAAGTGAGATCAAACATAATAACTATGATAGAACACTTATTTTTAATATTTTAGAATTTGGCAATTGAATTTTGAAAAACGAATGAAATTTCTAACACGCGGTGTGCATTTTAAGGTAGATTATGAACAGAGTGGTTTCCAACGTCCTCTTCAATCTAGAAAATTTCCGGGGATATTCCTAGGGGGATTTCAGATCTACTTGTACGATATTACACCTTATTTGCATTAAATATGATGTGAATCGATGAGATAATTATTATAAAGAGGTTACGTAAAACAGTTTCGGCAGAATACCAGCGTCTGCTACACACAGTAGATATATGCTGAGTCGAGACCATTTTGCTGATGTAGCACACGTAAAACATTTTTTTTGTTTAATGTTTCATTTGAATTATTATTGTTTTTTTTTTATTATAAAATTTGAAAATGTTGCTTTAATTTGTAATTATGTGTCTAATATGTGGCAAATAAATGAATGTCAATGTCTAGTTCGTAAACTTTGTTATAGGAGGTAATCTCCGAAACTATTTGTCTGATTTAAAAAGTCTTTCACTGATAATAAGCTACAATATTCCAGAGTGATATTGCCTCAGTTTTTTTGTCTCAAGAACATTAACAAAGCCTCGGGATGGAAGTCAGTTTAACATAATTCTGTAGTGACTCGAAACTAGATTTTCAATTTCTGAATGTAAATTTCTCTGGACAAATGACATACTGCAAGTTCAAACAGAAACCTTACGCAAAATTGTACACAAAAGGCAATGCTCATATGTGAATCATAATTAAGATTATGTTCACAATAACAGTTACCAAATAATACGAGCGCAAATTGGCGTTGTAACCCGAACACATTAGGTGAGTCACACACTCGCACGGACCCTGGGAGAACTTTATACAAATGAATTATACTTGGTAACGTGATAATTTCGTAAGCTTACATCCAATTTGGCTTTTTAAACTATTGAAATGTATTTTCGTTAACTTTCCACGTCGCTTTACCCGTGTGAATATGTAGGAGGCCCCACTTTCTATTGTTTCTGAACGCTACCAAAATGGCTGGCTCATTGTCTATGCTCAACAAAATAGCGAAGATGACGCTTTAATACCCGACATCTCATTTTGATGCTCGATTTATTGAGCACACAGCATTCACACTCGAATATCAAATTGGCTATTGTTGTTCAGATTGTTCGTACGGTCAATCTATTTGCGTAATTATTTTATAATAAGAAGCTTTGAACTATGGAAGTCATCCATATAAGTACCAAAAAAATGTAGCTACTTACTGTAGGATAATTGGACGATAAGGAGGTTTTAGATTGTTAAACAGCCTATAAATTGAGTTTTTGACAAGCTTGTCAAATCAGCAACTCTTTAATAAACGTCACCTTTCTTATGGCGTTTGGTATTTTAATTCCATTATAACTAGCTGGAACAGGTAATTCAAAATTTTATCTTATCTTGCTTCTTGCTCTTACTTATGTAATAAATGCGAAAGTATATGTTTATTGACTGTTTGCTTTTCACGACGGCTGAAAACTGGTAGAAGATTTCTTCATACCACTACCGTATTTTACACGAATAAAAATAGTGATAAAAGAAAGACATGGAGTAAACATGCATCGGTTTTGGAGAGGTATTGCAGCAAAGGCGTATCTTGTAGTTTAGTTTTACTGCACTATTGCTGTCACTGGTTTTTTGATCACATGTCCTGAAAAAAGATGTTTACCAAAAAGGCTACAGTAGGGATGAGTAGAGAATACAGTGGACTCCCGGTAATCTGACAAACGTTTTGCAGGCAGTTTCAGACTATAGAGTACTGCCTAACGGCCAAAATTAATAAACGATCCCCATCTAAAATCGCAAGATTGAAGTAGAATTTTGACATCACGTGTATTAAAATAACTGTCAAAAGGTTCATCAATCTATGGATTTTCGATCGGGATTGCATATTAATTTTGGCCGTAAGTCCTCCAGTTTTTTCCTTGTAATCAAACAAATTACAGATCAAAATTAAAGTATTGTACCTGAACTACAAATCACATTAGTGAAAATTTGCCAAAATATTGTTTGTGTACCTACATTCAACAATTATTGGCAAGTCGGGGGCGCTGGATTATCGGGGTCCACTGTATATGTTTTCTTCAGTATGACATATCGATATGTTATAATCAAAGTAAGGAAAAAGATTAAAGATCCTTATCTAAATATCTTCAAAGCTGTATCTAAATAGATTTAATTACAAAACTGCACCACTTTCAAAGATGCAGTTTACTGCGAGCTATGAATAAATAATGGTATTACCGGTTAAATCTTAAAAACTTTTATCATAGATTAAGTATAAGTATCTCATAACTTTCCTTCACTTTCCGTATTATATTTTGCTTACTAACTTTTATGTAACATTCTCTTTAATAGTTAAGCTTGAGATACCTCGACGTGGTATTAACAGCCTCTGAATATAAACCTCATAGACTATGAACGGAGGCTTCGGACCTCTCACCTGATTGCCTAGTTAATGAAAGAGACGAAGCATAGAGGCCGTCATGATACATTGTCAATCTAGAGTCATTTACGTTAGAGAATTATACCCCTTGGTAAAATTTGTGACAAATTTTGTATGAAGGTGGTTTTATTTAAAGGAAATAGGCAATTTGTGTCGTACCAAAGGTGTGTTGAAAAATGTGTTTAATGTTTAAGTGAGGATACACTAGCTTTTCAGTTAAGAAAATATCAATAGTAGTGAAGGCAAACAAAGGCATGAAAAGTTTATGCGCGCTGGGCAAGGTTTCAATCCCTCACGATGTTTGTGAAGGCCTGAAACCCCAGAACTAGGGACGTTTTGATGTTTTTCGCTTTACAGAATAATGATTTGCTAATGTTACTATATTATACTTGTATTACTGTTTCGGTTAGGAAGGTAGGGGAGCCTTTGAAATTATAGATACAACTTCACGTCTCAGGGTCCACAACGCATTGGCGATGGCTCTGGTGTTGCAAATGTCCTTAGGCTGCGACTACTTAGATCGTGAAAGTAAAACTATACTATCATAAGTTTTTTGAGTTTTTCATAACATAGCTTAACTTACCGAGACTATTATTAATATCGGTGGCCCTGGGTTCGATTGCCGGGTCCCTCACGGTACAATTTTGGGTGTAAATTCTCACTACTATCACGTTGTGACTCAAACATCCTTCGGTAAAATGTAGGTATAGTTAAGACCTCTGATTACCTCGGTGATACTGGACGTGTAGATATAATTTACTTATCCCTACTAATATTATAAATGTGAATGTAAGTTTGTTTGTTACGCTTTCACGAAAAAATCTTCCTAACCGATCATCATGAAACTTTTTACACATATTCTTGGAGGTATTAAAAGTAATATAGGATACTTTTTGTTCTGGGAAAATGTTACATCCCTCGGGAATGCGGGTGGAACCGGACTATAAAACACTTAGAATGTTTATTTGCTATGTATTTTTTTATTCTTAATAAAATAACCGGCGTTGGAGTCTGACCATTCATAAGTGCCTGTGAAGGTTTATTTTAATAAATATATTTTATTTTAAATCATTTCTAACCTCTTTTTAAGTTATGTAACTTATCTACTCTCCTTTACTTACCCTACTGCTAAGTAAACTTACACTAACTATAATAAGTACGTATTTATTGACTTTCAAAATACGATATTGAAAAAGATAAAAGTTATATTGCTACTGATGTAGGTAAGTACATATAAATTATTTTACACTTTCTCACAATAAACATGGTATGTCCTGCGGTTTCTTTGCCATAATTTCCAAGCTTCCGTTGCGTATGTAATCTATCATGTGAAATAAGATATCCAAAACGATTGTGGTTGTTCGCAAGAATCGATTTAAAGTGGTTTATATGCGATACGAATAAAAAAAAAATCGTTCATTATAAACCGAGTGAGTATTAGTCGACTTTCTCTAAATCCAAACTCGATAATAAAATGCATTGTTACCTATATGAAATTACTTTGGTATTGTTATTGTAAAATTAGAAAATAATTGAATGAAAGAACTTTTTTTTCGTTCCGAGAAAATTAATTGCCAATATTTTATATTTATTATATAGCTTTTATTAGTTTTTTTTTAAATTTATTTATTGATTGATGTGAGTAGGAACATTTACTTTGACATCATATTAAAGGAGATTAAGGTTACCGAAATTTAAATATGTACATACAATTTTCTGTAAAATTTCTGCACCATCTTTTTTTTTTGATCCCAAATAATTTCCAATAAGGTTCAAATTGTTTTAACTAACATAAAAATATACAGAAATATAAAACTGTTTCAAGTATTATTGTTCTTTATCTATCATTCATACCTCTTTACATTCCACATTCAAAAGTGTAACTTTACATCAACATTAACACTAATTAATTCTTTATTAAGCAAACGTTATAAATTATGTAAACGAAAACGAAAGTGACGTGTAATTAAAAAAAAGAATTAAGTGCCTTTTGTTACCATAATACATTTACAATGTAACATTCGAGGTTTTAAATAACACTGAACAAAAGTATAGTGATGTACAAAAACACGAATGTGAATCACATATCGGTTATTGATGCTGGAAAAAAGGTTTGATTGATCTCAAAATTGCTATTTACAAGTGGTCGACCACAAAAATGACTTTGCTTCCTCTTAGTGGCGCTATTGTGCCGCGGCTTTATTACTCACGTGTGGCGTGATTCATATGATGATAACCTATACAATTTGTAATTAAATTACTCGGAATAATACCAATGACATTTATTAATTCCAGGAAAAGCTTTTAAGTAATGATTTTTATTGAAAAAATAGGGTAATTAGATAGCTTAATGAGTGCTTTACATACTTGGGTTATATCATTGATATTTATGTTCAAATCTTATCAAGAATGGTAACATTCCATAATAGTAATGAATACAGATAAAAAATAACCAGGTAAATTATTTTTTATAAGGACATCAACACTAGCTACAACAAAAAAGGATTTTCAAATACTACACGAGTAACCGAAGGGCAGTAGTGAGTAAAGTGTGATAAAAACAGAACTACCTTGTGTCAGTAATTCAGATAATATCCTTATTCGTACTTAATTCGAGATTAAGGAACCCTAAAACCTGCGGAAATGCTTTAGAACCACTGCGGTCGTTTTTCATTTCGGAAGTCACGTTCGAAACAACACGTACGTTTAGTAACCTACGGTGTACATGTTTGTGTGGTTTAAATATAGGAGTTGGTCGTCTGTGGTTTCCCCCGCTTTGTACAGCTCCCAAAACTTTATAATCGCAGGATCCGTAATCTGATTTCGATTTCATACCGACCTTTTTGTGGCCATAAAAAAGCAAAGTCCACTTTCGGCCTCTAAGTAGCTCCTTTTGTATCGTCTTTCGTAAAGGTACATAAAGTTTGCAAAGTTACTTTCAAAGGTAATTTCTATTATTAAGGAGCAACAAAATGGGCACAGTTTACTTGTGAATATGTTTAGTTACTATTTGAGATAGTATGAGTGAGTACGTCAGTTTTGCGGTTTATGTTATTGATAACTGTTGTGAATGGCACAGAGCGTTCGTAGTCCTGCGTTTTCCTGCCTGGTGCGTACTTCACCTAATGTCAACGGGGTACAGTGTGTTTTGCGACAATCATTCGTTTCCGAGAACTATTTGGCGGTGTCCATTCGTGCGATCTGAACACGGAGCAAATATCTAAAAGAATTGTACACAATGCGCGACGTGTTCGACAATTTCATGTGTCGATCGCACTTTTTGGTCGCATTCGTTTTCGTGGGCACTGATTTTAATTGCTTTCTAAAGTCCATTCGTCGCTCGATTCCCATGACGGCCGCTGTGAAATTGACTAGCACACGTAGATGCATGACATGTAGCTTTTTTTAAGTTAAGTTTTTTGTGTTTATCAAGAGAGAGATCTGGCTGTATGCGTCGCGGTCATTGTGCCGCGCGGTGAGAGGCTCGCCCGCGACCCGCCAGCCTCTCCGGACGTCACTACACTCGTGATCTTATTTCGATTCTCATTCAGTGAACGCTCATTCAAATTTCGAATTTTACGGATGGAATCAATTACGAATGTGTGACGACTACATATTGCTACTGGTAATAAACGCGGAGCGCGCGACGAGCGGTGAAAGAGCCGATCGCGGCATAATTTAAGGATGAATGGATTATGGAATATTAATTATTACTGCCGGCGCGCACAGCGGGCAGATACGATCATGCATGCGCATCAATCTTGCTCCGAATTGTATGTCGGCACCTCTTTATCAGAGCCAAAAAAATCGGGCAGTGCCTTTTTCTCATGGTCACGGAACACACAATAGACGGGCGCGCATCTCACTTGTTATTAAATTCGTATAAAATTAATTCTAATGTGTGATCCCAGTTCCGGTTGCGTGATGGGAACTCTGGGTAACTGTTCTTTTTGAGATTTTTCCGACGGACTCGTTAAATAAAATGGCAATAATTTGCATACATTTTGTAGCATTTGTATTATGGTGATCGTCATCTCAGCGCATTTTATACTCGACACGACCATTTCACTACTTAGCGCAATGCAAATATGGTATTCATTTTCGTCGTATAAGAAACATAAGGCAAACAAAAGTAGTTCCCAGATCAACACAACACCCAGTCAATTTAATTCTAAAATCAACGAGCGGGGTTCCCCAAGGACATACATTGGGTGCCAATTTGTTCCTCTTATAGGTTCAGTAAGTTCACATGTACGTAACAAAACAGCACGGTCACCAATGACGCAGCGCTCAATATCTTAAGCGTACAACCCGTGTCATAATGTTAGTCATCGATTTATGGAGGAGGAGGCATGCCCGGAAAACGAGGAAAATACCAACAACAATTAATTACATTCATGAATCGGTCATTGAAGTAATTTTTTACAAACCATAAGTACTTATTTATCGCTAAAATTGAAACTTTTATTGTAGATAATATAGGCAGTGTCATTTTATCATGATAAGAATTGCATCATATGATAGTGTATTAATAAGTTATACAACAATTAGGTAATGTGAATTTGAAATTTAAATTGTTTATATAATAACTCGCTAGACTAAACAGCTTGATGTAACAACAGATCAAACACAAACAATGCAATGACATACTTAAATGGATATGTTCTAAATAAAGAAACTGATGGCAAAAAACTAGTTTTATGAAGACAATAATTTATTAAAGATGACCTTTCTAAAACTGAGGGTTAAACAAAGCGAATTGCAAATAAAGCAATATCAAATGAGCCAACTGATTACAAAGCAAACGAAAAGCATTCGACATAAAGAATTTCGTGTAAGCAAATGGTTTGAACACGATTATAAGTCAAGCAAAGGCAAATTTCGATGAACAACTTTCATTATGATAGTTATTGATAACATGGCGTCGTCGTAAAGCACATAATTTACAGTGCAGACAGCAATGGGGATCAGCGGCATGCGCGCGAGCATATTTTCATCCAATTAACAACTAGTATTTGTCAGAGTTTGTGAGTAACGACGCACCATTGACTCCATGAGCCAGGGCCTGATGAATCTCCAATCTGTGGTTCTCAAACTCCATCCCATTAATAACTGTAAAATACTCTATTTAATTAAAGCTTTTATTAACTAGAAGCTAAAGCTGAAAATTGGGTGATAAATTTGTTTCTAAATATTTAATAACTAAACAGACACGATATTTTTAAATGTTTACATCTCAGTAAAGTAACTCAGATTTATTTTTAGTTACAATCAAAGTATAATGTTGACTAAAATGCTAACTAACGCCATGACAATGGCAGTATTTTAAAATTGAAGAAAACAATTGATGCGTTGAATGTCAAAAGGACGTGGAGACATTGGAATAAAAAAAAGAAGCTGAAGTTGTCATTGCTGCCAATCGATGATTGCAACTCTTTTGACAGATAATTTTCCTCTTTCAGTTGCATCCTTATATTTTCTCTGACTTTATTATTGAATGTTGCCATGCCTAATATATATTTTGGGGTATTAGAAAGAGTAACTAGTAGTTGTTATCTATTGTATCGTAGCTTTATGGTAAATGCAAAAGTGTTTTAAAAATTACTATGTGTCATTTAATCACAATTAGATCTTGATTGTCATGCAGGTATCCAAACGCTAATGAAACCAATAAGTGTACACGAAATTAAAAGATGTACATACTCTGGTGATTATCAGTGATATTTGAAAATTCTCTTCGACTCCAATTAAAAACTCTGTGCTGCCTGCTGACCAATTCCTTTGGGAAATTGGACCTTACAAAAATGATAAATAAAGTTTGGAATCTTCTGTTCCACCACCGGTATACATTTAACATAATAGACCTGCAATAACTTAAGTTAATTTATAACTCATTTTGGTACGTTTAGTACACAATGCGTAATATTAACTCACACAATGATAGAACAGTGTTATTCACACGTAAGTCTCAGATATTCGTTCTACGCATTGACATTATACGTAAGACTTAGGTACCGCAAGTAATTTCCTTCATGCAATTACCTGTATTCCACTAATTTATTGTATCTCATACATTTTCAGGTGAATTAATTGGTTTTGTTTACCATTAGTCATATATTAGTAATACTTATTCATATGCGAGAGGAAAAGTAAACAAATGTAACTGGCATCGATGAATATTATGTAATGACTCTGGCTACTAAGTTACTGGGGATTCAAAATGCATTTGTTTAAATTTGAAGTTGGCCGACAATTAGGCAAAGAAAGGCTGGTAACTGGTCACCGCCGCCTATGGACATTCGCAACACTAGAGCCATTGCCACTACGTTGTCTACCCTGAGACGTGAAGAGTCATGTGCCTGTAATTTTACCGGCCCCCTTACCTTTCAAACAAAAGAGTGTGCTATTGCTTGACGGCGAAAATGGGTAAGGTATTACTTCCCCGGACGTTCTTTGTAGTAAGAGACCTTTCGAACCTAAACAGTAATACAAGTGCGCTACTGCTTCACGGTGGAAATGGGTAAGGTAGTACTTGCCCGGACGAACTCTGTAGAAAGAGACAGAGTCCTAAAACTTCAAAAAAATCTATTTGGTCATTGGCGAAGGATCATCTTGATTTTGTACATGAAGATAACTGAGAAGATGGAGAAGGACATAGGCTTCTTAATCTCTTGTTATTTTTGATTATTAGTTTCTGTCAGTTTCAGAGTTGACCGTATTGTGCCGTGTCAATTGGTACTCATAATTATGCTTGCAACTTAAACCAGACTTGATCATGTTAATTGGCGAAGTTTATTTTCCAGGCCCGTTTCATAATCATCGGATTATATTTGACCAGTAAATCGAATTTTCAGAATCTATATAATCGCCTCATCTATTTAATGACGAACGGTATATTATTTATTACTATACTTCGTTTTTTCAAAATTAAAGATTCTGTCAAAAACACACCCAGATCAGAGATGTGAGATCCTGATCGAATTTTAATATTGGCCAGTACTGATAACATGTTATCGGTCGATAGACATACTTCTACTGTTTCGAGTCGTACTGGCCCCTTAGAATGTATTCCTCAATTAAGATCATAAAATGCAAAAGGTATATCTCAAGTACTGTTTGTTGTCAGTGCCTACGTCACGATATGTGTCGACACAGCTCTCACCTTTCACGAACTCACCTGTTCGATGTATCGCAACTGATATAAATGTTCACATTTCCCTATTAATTATACATATTACAACGGCTCAGTTACAACTGTCAAGTTAGGGTTGCGATCTCGTAAAAATGATGAATGCAGGCATAATTTTAAACGGTTGTAATATGAGAAGGGGATACAGTTAAGTCTAAAAAGAAGCACACAGTACTTATTTAATGGAGAACCTGTTCCTTTTCTTGAAGTAGTAGAGGAATAAATGTCCACGCCGTTTACAATAAATACAGAATGGGAAATAGGTACTAAGTTATTATCATATCAGTCCAGGGATGTCCACTGCTGGGCATACGCTTTCCTATGTATCAAGTATAATATTTGTAAATTGGTAACATTTTCGTAGATTTTTTAAATCTCGTAACTGTAGTCGTGGCGGCAGAAATCCTAGAAGGGTTAGAACCCAAAACAC
The DNA here is from genome assembly GCA_907165245.1 of Habrosyne pyritoides. Lineage (NCBI taxonomy): Eukaryota > Metazoa > Arthropoda > Insecta > Lepidoptera > Drepanidae > Habrosyne > Habrosyne pyritoides. The sequence continues at coordinate 3,698,947 of OU015600.1, read as the reverse complement.
AGTAGGTACTGAATTACAGCTCGAGGGAGGAACAAAGCACTCAACAACCGTGCTATGATTTCCTCACGCATGTGTTCCTCCAGTGAAAGCTCAAACTTCATTCTTAATATTACAGATTTGCTCAATTTATAATATTAGGTGTCGGAGGAGGTTTATTCAAAATATTATGGTTTTTGTCTTTTTATGAATTCAAAAATGGCCATGCATAATCTTATCCGAAATTTGGTATATAACCTTCTTTTCTTCAATACTGTATGTAAAACGGTAACCTCCTTGGTAAAAGGTTTATAAATTGTTATCTATTTTAAAGTTTTATGACATATCACGATAGCAATAGACTTCTATAAATGGGCATACTCTAAACCCATATTTAGAATTTGAATCTTTTATCGACGCTAGCACCCGTATTTTATACCGAAATAGGTGATTATGGTATTCATAAAAATATTTATAGGTTGAAAATGAAACCATAGATTTTCATACGCTGGAACGTAATAAATAAATTAATAAATTAAATTCTAAGTTTGTCTGGAAAATGTAGTGGTGACTTACTTCGCCTTAAATAAATATGAGGTTGATTAATTATGATCTATATAGTATACGTTTCATTAACTACTTCACTAGAATATCGCTTTTAATTCAAGAATATATAAGCCATACATTGTAAAACATGTTACCTTTTTGGTCTCAAAATTCCAAATATAAAAGAAATAAAAATACTATAATAGGTTAAGTAAATAATCTGCCAGTATTATATCGACTTGCATTTATGAAACAAAAACTCTAATGGCGATATAAAGGCATTACATACTGGCACCGCGACTGTGCCAATTATTAACAACATATCTGGCGTGTACGCTTGCCAAGCTCGTTAATTAGCATTCTAATCAACCATTGTGTTCAACAACTAGTAATAGTTGTTGTAGAAAAAAAAAACTTGTTACATGGTTTTTTTGGCGCCATAACCACGCTACGCTCGACACGTGTGTAATTAATTGTCAGTCGATATATCGGCCAGTTGTATTGTTATTGTTGTTTTTTTTTTCGTTTGTTATTGTTTGGCTCATGTAAGATAGTGTTACGTCAATGTGTTTTGAAAATGGAACAGCGTCAATTTATTTTTGGTTTGTAATCTAAAATTAAATGGTGTAACGTATAGAATATTGAATTGATTTTCATTTATAATTTTTTTTAAGTTCCATTACTTTCTGATTTTAAATAGGTTTCTTGAATGGATGGAACCTACGCTAAAATATTTTATATTAAATTCGCTGATATGTTCTGTATGTAAGAAACATTTAATTTGTCGTGAATCAATTTTTTTTTCTGTTCTTTATATGATAGGTAGTGACGTCCAATGCCGCGGCGAAGGTCGTGGGATCGAGTCCTACAATGAACATGTGCTTTTAGTGATACCCAGAGTAAACAATAGCACAGCGATTGCTCGGTTACCACTCTTACTTAATAATCTATTTCCAAACATCTGCATGTATTCTCTATCAGCTGTTCTTAAGAGTCAGTGCCCATCTTGAACAATTTCGTCCCGAATGGTCAGAATACAAGCCATATATTCAGGATACCACTTTAATTTACAAATAAAATTATCATGATGAATTGTAATAGTTACGAACTTCTTAAATGTGTTTTAAAATACTTTAACAGACATCTGTAATGTCTTAGGTCAGTAATAAAAGTACAGTCGCACACACACCGGTTTTTACCAGACAGAAGCAGGTGTCATGTCTGCGTCTGTCAGACAACAAACTTGTAACCCTTGGGTATTAGCGGACTTTGCCATTCTTTCACCCCTTCAAGAGTGTTGGAGAGACGGTGTTTCTGAATTTAAATGTACAATGTACATGTTTGAGTATCGAAGTGATAAGTAATAACAATACTTAAACCTTGGCCAGTAAGAAACCGTCGTAAATTAAAAATAAATCTGTTGAATCTTTTTTATTTCTTAATTCAAAATCTCGATCGTATATTCAATGACTTCAATCTGCATGAATAAAGTGATAATTATAGAGTAATGTAAGCTGTTCGTTTTTCAATTATAATAAAAAAAAAGTAAATTGTTTCTGATCAAAGGACAATGGTACTCTGTGAGGTGTTAAGTACACAAGTAGGTCACCGGGTGCAGATGCGGTGTCGATTGAATGTAAATGCGCGAGCGCACTTCGCGGCATCTCCATGTCATACTAGTTTAGGGTGCGCACCGTTTCGGATTTATGCAGGACAATTATAATAAAGTATACTTTTATTATACTATTATAAACAATAGTGTTAAATATATAAATCAAAAATTTTTCTTTAATAAAATTATAGTCGTGTACAAGTTATAGATATATGTATAAATGATATCCAGTGGCTATATAACTTATAAAAGCATATGTTATTGCAGTACTGTTATTTTCCTTAGTTATAATAATATTATTTATTTTAATATCTTAAAAATTTCCTTCTAATTTATTTAACAGCAGATAGTATTTCAATAATAAAATTAAGGTAATATTGTTAAAATGAAATGAATTAATATGACTAATTACAAAAAATGCGTCTCATGTAAACAATTTAATAGTATTGGAATTGATCCACTATTAAGTGGAATCAATATAGGTGACTAACTAAGTGCATAAATGAAACATATATCATTTTAATATTAATTATTATTCATATAAATGATTCGTTTAGGTAGACGTTTAAGAGACTTCACTGAGTCATGCGTGTCATAGTCATCATGTGTTACCATTGATTTAATTTAATGTTTAGTTCGTTGAGAAATTAATAAAGACTCCTTAGTTAATAAGTTCGTAGTTGGCAAACAAAAATGAAACCTCCTTGTGTAGTAAGATAAAATGACCATAGACAAAGTTTATATTCTGAATGTCTCACAATAGTCCGACGCATATTGGTTCTATTCGCCCTTGCGTGCGCGCACGGTATCTAGCGCTTCGTGCCAATGTCGTCGCTTGTGCAGTTTTTTATGATTTTTTCTACCCTTGAAGGTCGTGTACCTGATGGTTTAAGACCTCGCGTGTCCAATGATAAATTAATGTAAACATTTGATTGTCTACAATGTGAAGACATTCAATGTAAAATTCTCGGTCTTCCTTTATGGTTTCTTTCTCGTGGGATTAAATCACTTGATGTGGTTCAATCTTCCGTTCATTTGTTAACGAGAACAAGGTGGAATTTTTATTCATCTGATTTTAATATATCAGATATTTCTGTGACTTTCTCCGTTTCGTATTTTCGAAATATTCTGTTTTTGCTTGCAAAACTTTGGTTCTAGTCATAATCGCAATTCAAAAATGATGTATAACGGATTCTCAATCGATAATTAAATTGTACCATGTAATTTTAACTGCTCTATAATTTTGAAACACTAGATCCCACACACGAAGACCCATTTGTATGCTACCTACTTATTATAATTTGTTTAATTGTGGACAAGAGCCCTAAAATTAATATTGCAGTACAATTACAATAGGCAACGTTTACGATTTAATAGCCTTAATAGTTTGGTTATAAAGCGAATCTGCAATGTAAAAACAACCGAGAGAATCAAATTTGGAATTGCTTGACAACTCCAAGTGGGCACAATCAGGAAGTCATCCCGACGTTTTGTGATTGCCAGCGGTTTCTCCTAACCCCTCATTACATTTACGCACCATCATTAACCATAATCAAGGCTCTCATCACACACGGAGATGGAGGAAACAATAAAACGTGCATTTACAATACATCCTTCATGGTGGTTAAATACTTATTTTTAAGAATCAGCCTTAATACATTCTTCTTCCTTTTGGCGAATCCTATAAGTTTTTAAAAGACATAAATGTGAATGCTTTTAAAAATATAATTAAGCGGGGCAATTTAAAATTTGATTTTAGAACGAAATGACAAGTGCGGAAACGTTCATAAACTCCCCCTGTTGTATTTAGTTTCCCTATTCATGTCGACGGTGAGAAGCGAGTGCGTGCAACCCTTCATTACAACCTACGACTATTATGCTGCAATCAAGCACTCGCCACATACGCGAAACTGAGGAAACAATAAAACAAAATTGACGTATAAAACCACTCCTTGGACTAATTTCAACCCGAGGCTTTAGGTCTACCTGTTGTATAAAATATTGTAGATCGTTATTCTGAGCTTTAGTCTCTGAAATCGATTGAATGTAACACTAATTAATATGATCTCTTATTGATTAACAAGTTGATCAACAAAACGATCGGCGACAGAATTTCTAAATTATATTTCGACTGATATTCTATAACGTTAGAAACAGAAAGCTAGAATAAATTAATAGAAAATAAAGCTCTTCTGAAATAAGATTACAATTACAGAATATCCGCAATAAACACGTTTAGAAATCGAAAAGGGCTCGTAAAACATGATGACTGCTAGAATTGCTTCCTCTTTCATACGCGTAAGGAGGCTCACAGGCAATAATTATTGAGGTGTAAAATTTACACTGACACCCGTTTATGGGTACCATACACGACTGGCCTGAAATGAACACACGGCTACCATTTAAAATGATATTTTACGGCGAATGTTTGCGACATGCTAAGTTAATGGACTTTATAAAGTTAAAACCTTTCACGCGATCAACGAGATAATGCACCCGACGTATGAATAGGTGATCTTAATTTATCTGTGAAACGTTCCGGTTAACACTCGGTATCGGTCGCTAATCGAATCACTGGTTACTCGTATGCGATTTATGAAATCGATAACGATACTGCGATAACGGATCCTTTGATGATTCGACTTTAATTAGTGTACCGACTCTATTCCCATCGAGCGCCATTCTAATACGAGATTTAAAATTTAGATCACTTCTCCCAGTTAGATTCTAATAAGAGATTGTTATTATTTTATTGATGCATGCATCACTATTTAACCGTTTGAGAATATTCATACGTCGGATGTGATATCTAAATGGCATTTTATTATAGATAGTACTCTTAGATACCAGCTCACCTACTTACGTGTATGGAGATTTAGCATTGAGTAAAAATAGCGGCAAAGTACGATTTGTTGGTTTGACAATGAGTAATCGAGGTCAGTTTTTACCAGCAATAATTATTTATTTACTTTGTAATTGTCCATCCACGACGGCATTGATAACATCGACCTTTGTTTTTTACGCACAGGATTTATTAACTCTTATAGTATTGCGTTAAATGCATCTTTAACGATTTGTTTTTGTACTAAATTTACTTACACTGGAAAAAAAAATCTAAAAGGTTATTGCAGAAAAGTTTACTATCAGAAAATTATCGAAATATCCTTAGAATCATAAGATAGTAACCGTACAAAAAGCAAAAAAATAAGTACTTACTGTGCGGCGGCGTTAATGATAGTGCGGAAACTGCTGATGGTACTGGCGGAAACATATCCTGATGTGGCTGGAACATCCTCGGTGGTGGCGGTACATCTGCCTCCGGTTCATCGCATTGTTCTTGTTTTGGCGGAGATCGAGGCCTCGCCAGGCGAACGGCTTTCAAGCCACCGCTTGGTGATCGACGCATTGATAAGTTTTCTGGTGTATCAGATTCTCCAGAGCGACGACGAGGACGAGCTTGTTTCCTCCGAGGCTGCGGACTCGCCGGGCTAACTGGCGGTGATGGCGCCGGAGGCGTCGTCTGGACCGGGCTTCGAGCCAGCGGTGTCGGTGGTGGAGACCGCGCTTGCTCCTCGCGGTCCTGATCAGCCAGGCCGCGCACTTGCAGAGACTCTCCCGCTCGTATCACAGTTCCTAGCTGCTCTTGCGCTACCGACACCTCTCCGCGGTACATAAAGTCCACAACCGCTTGCACCTCCCATCCTTGAAAGTCTTTGAGCACGATCACTGGGTGCTTGCACGGGTTCTCGCTGAATATCCGCCGGAACAGCGGACTGCACGCGCCAAGAAGAACTTTGTGAGCTCGGACACGGCGTTCTGCACATACTAGTGTCACGTCGACTAGGGTCTCCGCATGGAGAAGGGCTTCAAACGATCGAAGCAGATGTGCCTGATGATTGTTCCAACGCAGGCTGTAGTGTTCCTCTCCGCCGACGGCGGTCGGCTTGTCGTCCATCGCGCGCGCCGGTGTCAACGCGTGTGTCGTAGCCGCGCCGCGGAGCGCCGGCGGGCGCGTGCGCGGCCTCGCGCCGCCCTCCGCCCGCTTCGCACCCCGCTCTCCAACCCTTTCGTCGCTCAAAGAATCGCCTTCCCGCCGGACCGCAATGTTCGCACCGCACTATTTTGTGAGTTCACAATTTTTTTTCTACAACAGAACCGTGTCGTCCGAGATCACTGAGTCACCGAAAGTTCGAAAGCACTGCACGTCACACGTCTGTTCGGTAGGCGCGATGACGTCGAGGGTGGCGACGGGAGCGAGGACGGCACGTACGTGTGTCGCGGGAGGCTCGCGAGCGCGGAATGAGCTGACAAGACGAGCGCGCGGTGCGGCGGTGTCGCGCGAATGCCTCGCATCGGGTCGGCGTGCGGTCGGCGGGCACTGGCCGCCCGCACGGTGTGGGGCCCGCCCCCGGCCCCGCCCCGGCCACACACACACGCGACGCTCGCAGCGCCCCCCTCACCCGCCCGCCACACATGTGTCACATTACTTGAATACCTACACATACGTGACGCCTACTCGACAGTACATGTTTTTTGGATACCTACCTTCCATTGGAAAAAAGATAACTAAGATGATTGATGAATTTTTTTTTCAGGGACGACAACGTTGGTAATATTATTTTGAATTCTATAAAATATCGCCATTTGGGTGCTTAGTAATGTAGATAACAGAGACATTATATCCGTTAGTTAACGTTAAATACATGTACTTGGCGTATAAGTCTGTCAAGAAATGTGAACTTATAATAGATGGTGAACCGTTCTACGTACTATTGTGCCATCAAAATTATGCCTGTTGGACTTATCTAGGGCACTACCGCGTCGTGAGCAAATATTTTTACAGTGAATGAGTTAATCATCGAGTTAGAACCTACAGATTTATATCACGATGTAATAATATTCGACCTACGTTAAAAATAAAATTCTGTAACCTTGCCGTACAACTGCTTGCCTACAGGAAAGAGATCTTAGAAAGTTTACTTAGAAACTTTTTACTTCAATGTTAAGGTAACGGTATATTTTTATTAAAATTAACTTCTTAGCTTAAAAATCTACAATGGAAGTTACTTTTAGTTGAATTGGACAATAATAAAATTAGTTTCGATTACTACATGTTTATTGTCAGGGTTTTAAGAAAACAATATTTTTTTATTAGATGTAGGTACCTATTTACTACAGTAAAAAAAATTATTTTTATTTATCTTTGATTCCAGTCGCCAGAAGAAGCTATAAAAGTAAGACTAAGATTTCTCATGCGGATTTCGACGTGAAAATAAACACGTTTATTTTACCTGTCGGTATGTTCAAATACAAAAGATAATTAACCAAAAGATAGTTTTAATGAAAGGTTAAGAGTGATTATCGCACGAAAATCGCTTCTGATAATAATTATGATATTGCTAATGGGCCTTGTGACGTAGTGACGTAAAAGTGTTGCGTCTCGTAAAATGGTTTGCGTCAGCGAATTTGTGTGATACCTAAAAAAAAACAGGTGTGTCGTATAGACACATGATAGAAGTGTAACTTTTGTATTACAGGGAAAAATTTTAATTGTTGATCAATCACTTTTGAACAGCATACATTGTGTTTTTCATTCATTCATTTCTAAACTTGCGGCCGTTTTGACGTTTAACAATGACAACGAAAAAATACCTTTATTCCTTCATGCATAAGGTACATCTATTGATCCAACAGCTAATTGTATGATGATGGAAATCAACCTTATTCCAAAGCCATACAGTTTCTTTTCCTATGACAATCTGAAACGTCAAAACGGCCATCATAACGTGCCGGTACTATAGTCATCAGAATTTCAAAGCCCTTCTATATCAGTAAGAAGTTTCAAATCAAAAACTTTCTTTACGAATCGTGGTGGTATTTTTGGTGCCAGTAGTGTGGAAGCATAACATTATTTTGAAAATCGAATCGAGTTTGATATTTACAAAGCAGGAAACTGTTTACAAAATCAGGGAATTGCCACTACAATTTGACGTAAAATGGACGGTGCTATGCAAAACTTTTGTCTTATAATTTTTTTTTTCAGCAATAACAATAAGAAAATGTTTATTCAGTTGAGGTCCATCCAAATCATTAGTCTTTGAATGACATACCTGACAGATATTTCATAACCCGACCAACTTCACTACATAGTATAAAACAGAGTCGCTTTCTCTGTCCCTATATCCCTATGTATGCTTAAATCTTTAAAAATACGCAACGGAATTTGATGCGGTTTTTTTAATAGATAGAGTGATTGAAGAGGAAGGTTTTTATGTATAATACATGTGACATCCCACGGGAACGCGGGTAAAACTGCGGGGGACAGCTAGTATATTATAAATGGGAAAAATTGTGGGGATGAATGGATTGATGTTTATTACTTTTTCATGCAAAATTGACCAATCAGATTTGAATGAAACTTGTAAAAAAATTACATCCTTCGAGAAGGCGGGTGACGGCTAGCAAAGTGTTAAATACATTTTCGTTTTCTGTAAACTAGGATGACAATTCAATTCATACTTGTAAAATCTTGGGTTTTATTAGTGACGTAACATAGATCCCAGAAATGTCCACATCTTGAATTTATTTATAATAATTTCATCCTCAATAGGACCGTAGCGTTAGATGGAAATTCCCAACTATTATAAGGAACGTGTGGTGACTCATTTCATAGGGTACACACAATTCATTTGTTTGGAGATAACAGGTAGGTGAAAACAAAGTATTCACCATTACCTGACTTTACCTGCTCGCTTCGGCTCATTCTGTTTATTACGTCTATTGTTCTATTACTGCCGTGTGTGTTTATGGGGAAAGTAAAAAAAAGTAAATAAAAAAAGGTGTTATTACCTACGTATGTTCGAAATGTTTTTTTTATTGACTATCGGGTTTTGGGTTATATTGTCTTTCTTTGAATAAGTTGGACTTACGCGCCATTTTAAGTAGGTAGGTACGACTACTTAGTTTTACTGACATCATTTTTGGTAGATAAATAGGTCAGTTCAAAATTCAAAATCATTTATTCTGTTTAGCCCCACGGACACTTTTGAATGTGAAATTTAAAGTTATTGAAGTTACTATCGGTTCTTACTTATCGGCAAGAAACTCAGCAAGGTTATATATTTTCTATATAAATTTTATCTATTCTGATTTTTTGGCTTATTTATTATCTCAATTTTAATGTTTTTATATTATACATAGTTGGTAATGATGTCGAATGCCGTGATGAGGGCCGTGGGTTCGAATCCAACAATGAGCAGCTTTCGGTGCAGGAACCAGTGGAAGGGTAGTTTCTAGTACCTGACTCCGTTGCCAAGCACCTGCTGGTGGGTTTTGGGAGCTGTACTTGACAGCTAGTTTCCTTCTAAGCTTTGGGTACGTAACACCTTTGGCTACATCATTAAGACTTACTGTGGTCGGATTGTGGTTAAACTACATTTATATATTACTAGCTGTCCCCCGCGGTTTCACTCGCGTTCCCGAGGGATGGAACATATTCCTGGGTTATCCTATGTGTTAGTCCAGTGTATTTTCTATATATGTGCCAAGTTTCATCCAAATCCGTTTGGTAGTTTTTATGTGAAAGAGTAACACACATCCATACATACAAATATTTGCATTCAAATATTGATAGGATAACATCAATTATTTAACTTACGTGGTATAAGTATGATAAGCGAAATTCGGTGCAATTTTAGTTTGTTGTGTCTGCATTTAATCAGTTCCGAAAAATGATTATAGTGATTAAGTAATTAGTGATAAAACTACATATTAATTAACTACTTACTAGTAATGTGGTCACCACATAGGTAACCTTACATAGTTGTCTTTAATGTGTTAATGTATTATTTAACAGACCTATTTATACAACGTGTTACAGAATACCCCGTAAAAATATAATTCATCATCAAAGCCAACAACCCGTGTGTAAAGAATGTCACAGGATATTATGTATTAATTATTTACTCTGTAGACGTTTGGTAATGCAGTCCGGTAGATATAATTGAGAAAGTTTGCTATTTATTGTAAATCTATACTTTATCAATATGTTACTAATACTATACTAGCTGTTCCCCGTGGATTCACCAGCGTTTTTAGGATATAACCATAGTTACAAAACTTCCTTTTGAATCATTCTGTCTGTTCATGAAAGCCGTATAAAAATCCGTAGTTTCGTTTAAAAAATCTAAGCGTAGAAATGGCGGAAGCGGCTTTGTTTATTTACTATGTAAGGATATACACTTATATTTTTGTACTAGCTGAACCCTGCCACTCTCCACTGTGGCACATTGTGATTGAACGGTTGAGAAATGAGAAATAAAAAAAAGACGGTCGCCGATATGTGACTGATGCAAAAAATAGATAAAAACAATCCTTGATGCAGATTATATATCATGCTAAAATTTCAGCTCGATCAGTGCAGAACTTTTTGAGTTTTTGAAGCGTACACAAACCAACATATTTCTTTTTTTTATATAGATATTGTATACGTATATGTTGTGAAAGTATTATTTTGTTTTAAATTTATATTCTGTGCTTTTTTATTTTTATTAAAAAATGTATTATGTTAATGTACCTACTTTAGTTATAGCACTATATATTATTGTAATGTAAAAATTACAATAAATAAAAAATAAAAAAACTATATACACCAGGACTTCGATTTGAAAACTAAATGAAGTTACAGCGTAGCCTACTATCTACTATTAACTACTTAAAGTTTGAAGTGTGACATTGACCTATTTTCCGTTAAGCACGCATTTACTTCCCTTCCCTTTCCAACGCTATTTAAATGAAAACTTGGCGATTTCGATATCACAATCGTAAAACTGATGATTTCTTTTGCATCGTTCTAATAATTCACACTAGATTAAGCCCTGTGGTATTACCTACATTCGAAAGGGAAATGCCTACTAATATAATAAATGTGAATGTAAGTTTGTTTGTTACGATTTCACGCGAAAACTACTTAAGCGATCATCATGAAACTTTGTACACATATTAATGGAGGTATTAGAAGTAACATCGAATACTTTTTGTGCGGGGAAAATATTACATCCCTCGGGAACGCGGGTGAAACCGCGGGGAACAGCTAGTAAGATATGATGACAAAAAAAATGTTACGAAATTATAAAGTTATACAAGAGATATCATGACCTCTGTAAAGTTCATTTTTAAAATTATGAACCAAAGGCTTTGCTTCAATTAATAGAACCATAGCTACTTCGTCAATCTTCGTAAGAGACAAACTATAAATCCTTTATTTAAGTACCCCTTTTGGATCATATAAACAGCAGGTACATATTCGGTCAAATTAATTTTGGTTATTTGTTACTACAATGAAGTAGAGTATTTTTTACTTCGAACGCAGTTGGAAATTTTTATGAAACTTCATGAGCGGACGAACGTCAAAATTGTCAACAAAGCATGCCGCTAGTATTATTGTGTTGCTATTTTTACCGAGAAGAAATGGCAATAAACTCAGCAATAACAATTTTAAAAACTATTGTAACTGTAACTGAAACAAGATATATTAATGTAAAACAATATGAGTGACTTAGTCCATATATAGATACAAATCCTGCTAATATTATAAATGTGAATGTAAGTTTGTTTGTTATGCTTTAACGCGAAACCTACTTAACTGATGGTCATGAAACTTTGTACACATATTCTTAGAGGTATTAGAAGTAACAAAGGATAGTTTTTGTGCCGGGAGAATGTTACATTTCTAGGGAACGCGGGTAAAACCGCGAGAGACAGCTAGTATAATATAATGTAGTTATCTGTGAAACTACTAATGTAATTAAAAAAAAAGGTTTGATAGCTTTGTCATAATGCCGGGATACATTCGATCCCTCGAAAATGCGGGTAAAACCGAAGGGCGGTATCTAAACTTGCGGCACGCTATGATGGCCGTTTTAACCGTTAACAATGACAAAGAAAAATAGCCTTTATTCCTTTATACATAAGGTGCATCTATTGATCCAACAGCTAATTGTATGATGATGGAAATCAATGCGGTACAGTTTCTTTTCTTATGACAATCTGAAACGTCAAAACGGACATCATTGTGTGCCGGTAGTATAGTGAATACTAAACTAAATCAGACCAGCCTCCGAAAGCAGCGTCTGTTTACAAGTATGAAGAATTCCGGCATAATATGTAGGTACTACGTTGGATTCTTTTGATTCCTGGAATGTATCTGATCCCCCACGAACGCGGGGAAAAGATAGTTAAATATATTATTTAACTATCGAACTTTGAAAATGAACGGTAAATACTATTAATTAGTAAGTGGATATTCCAGACATTTAATCCTTTGTAAGAACTATTTGATCCTATACTAAGAATTGTTTAGCATTACAAATTCAATATAAATTTAATGCAATATGTATGGGGCGGATACGGTACAGAATTAGCCTAGTATGGGTGCCATTTTTTGTGTTTTAAAATTTACTATTTAAAAAAGTTAATCTGTTTATCATTTTTCAAATAACAGAGCTTTTAGAGCAGAGTTCGTCCGGGGAAGTATAACCATACTCATTTCCGCCGTGAAGCATCAGTGCACTTGTATTACTGTGTTTCAGTTAGAAAGGTAAGGGAGACTTAACAACTTCACGTCTCAGGGTCTACAATGCAATAGCGATGACTCTGGTGCTGCAAATGTTCATAGGTGGAGGTAAAATTAGGTAGCCCGTCGGCCTGTTTGTCGGCAAACTTGGTATAAAATAATACAGTGTCGGTTTAAACTTATTTTTGTCTGCGAGTTTTCGGGCCATAAAAATCGACCTGTCAAAGTCAAATCTTCAGGAAAACCCGTGCTAAATACATATTTTGTGACTCCAAAGTTCTGTATCAGTACATACATACTTAGCCAATAGGGACATAGCATCTGGAACATCACCTTTAAATGGGTGCTGTAGTTCTTTAGATCACCATCCACATAAACAAACTACCAAATTCTGCTCTCTCTTTTATATTTCTATAAATTAACCAACGATTAGCTAAACGAAACATGCATCCATATTAAGCCGGGTGTATTTTCAAGTGCTCAGTTAGAGTCGAATTAAAAGTAAATGAACACACATTTACGACTATGGCTAATAAGGGAATCGCGTGGCTTTCATTTTCACAATCAAATCGGCATTTACTTACCACATAAGTGGTCCTATTAATTCTTACGCTACCTTTACACAGGGATGGTTTTCACGAATAATTTTCCTTTATTCTATACTAGCTGTTTCCTGCGGTTTCACCCGTGTTCTCGAGGGATGTGACATTATTTTGTTCTTTCTATCATCAATAGTTTTCGCAGCGAACGCGATGTGAATTTTTTTTCACCTTGGGTTGTATTATTGGAGTTTTAGTAAGTGTCCATAATTTAAAAAAATATATAATTTAGCCTATGTCATCCGGGGATAGTGTAGCTTCCCAACAGTGAAAGAATTATTCAAATCGTTTCCGTAGTTTCGGAGCCTGTTCAATGCAAACAAACAGTTAAATTTTTCCTCATCATATATTAGAATAGATTATGATTGTCGATAAAAAAAGTCCCGTTTTGTCACCAAAGAGTCTTATCGTCGACGCGACTGCAATAGCGCGTAAGAGCTATTTGCAATACCGCGTATCAATATTTTATCAATTTTACAGGAGGAAGAAGTAATTGTTTATCTCGGTCAATCGAAAGTCGATGGCGCAATAACGAATTTTTGCGATTTTTGTAAATACGCGGTATTGCAAATTGCTCTTACGCGCTATTGCAGTCGCATCGACGTTATACAAAAATTAACCTTATATCGTTATTACAAGGATCATCAGCATCATTATACAATGAATCATTGTATCGATAAATGAACCTTATTTGGTGAGCATTTTTCAGTGACAAACTTTGCTGTCAAAATGGGACTCGAAGACTATAGTTATTAGACTAGAAAAATATAGTTCTTGAAACGCTATTTCATTTGCGTCCACCAAAATTTAAATTTTCATAGATTTTTTTCTCTAGCCGAAGCCATTGCTTCTCTAGGACGTGAAGGAAGAATAAATTAACTTACGAATGTTTAATATCGATAGGATACTCGCTGTAAGCAGACAAACACACAGTCTACACATGGCCCTTAAAAACTCACTAAATTCGCACTCCCTCCTTATAATGGACAGGCCAATTGGCTTGGTGGTTAGCGACCCTGACTGCCAAGTCGAAGGTCGCGGTTTCGATTCCCATGAGTATGCATGAATATGTTGTTTGTTTTGTGTCTGGGTGTATATATCTATATACGTATGTATTTAGAAAAAATAAAAAGTAGTATATGTAGTATATCAGTTATCTGGTTTCCATAGTACAAGCTCTGCTTAATTTGGGACCAGATGGCCGTGTGTAAAAGAATGTCCCAGGATATTTATTATTATAATATTAGTAAAGATTCTGAATACAGGGTCCTAGACTATTCTTTGATATACTTTAATGTCTACTATATCTTCTTTTTTGAGACTTTAGCTGAATATTTCATAGCCGAGTAATAAATTTAGTTACATCATAGTAGTCTTATGGTAGCTTGTAAAAAGTAGGCAAAACTTCTTAGACGTCACGACTATTGCTCGATAACTTATAGTATTAATGTGACATCAAGGACGAATGTTAAAATGAAGTTTCAACCTCCTTACTCAGTGAATACAAAGTTCATCGACGAGACGGCGCAACGAGGCCTACGAGAGCGGACTTCTCACGTGATTGTTTAGTTAGCGAAAGAGACAGAGCGCGATGAATCATTGACGAGCTAGTGTAATTTTACCTTACAGAATGACACCCCTGCTCAAAATGCGACGTCGTTTTTTCATGTCATTATGGAATATGACATTTTTCATAGGAAATTATAATGTAGGTAGGTATTCAGTATGTCTAGGCATAAACGATAATAAGATTTTAAGTCTTAAATACTGCAAGTTTTGTGCGATTTGTCCATTAATTAGGTCATTATCGACCCAAATCTCACCTAATCTCACCAAATCTCATGTGGTCTGGGGGTCTCTATCGGGGGAAAATATGGCTAAATCGTATATAAAATTATTCTAACTGTAAAGTCTGTATGTTACATATTCACGGCTAAACGTCTAATCGGATCATGATGTAATTTGGTCAAGGGAGTCAGTGTATCTTGGGGAAAGTCATAGACTACCTTTTGTATCCCAAAAAAATGAAATACTTTATAACGCACACGAAACCGAAGCTTGTAGCTCGAAGCTAGTAGAAAATACTTGAAGAATACTCAACTATTCA
The DNA here is from genome assembly GCA_907165245.1 of Habrosyne pyritoides. Taxonomy (NCBI): domain Eukaryota; kingdom Metazoa; phylum Arthropoda; class Insecta; order Lepidoptera; family Drepanidae; genus Habrosyne; species Habrosyne pyritoides. The sequence continues at coordinate 3,683,534 of OU015600.1, read as the reverse complement.
TGAATTAAGGTAGACACTTGTATCACTTAATACTACTAAAGCATTACATTTTTGTGGGTTGTTACTGAGAGATTCAAATCAAAAATAAAACTTGGATCCCTAATCAGTATATATTTTTTGTATCTTGTTGAAAAAATAAAGGCTCTTGTATCAAATGTAAAAGCAGCCCTACGTTTTAACTTTTCAGTATGGAAATTCACGGCTGCGTGCGTGTCCCATACATCACATCGAATTACTATTACGTGTGTGCTATTAGTATGTTGGTAGGAACGATAATATCTGACCTCGGCTGAAAGCGCGGGGCCACTCGAAACATGCTATTTGAAACTCTTTGGGTAATAACGAATTGTAGCCTGCCCCCTTATTCAGTTAATACAAACTTCGTCGGCGAGCCGCTTCACGGAGGTCTCTGAGAGCTTACCACTCACGTGATTAGTAGTATTAGCGTAGTAAGCGACAGAGACAGAGCATAAAGGCCGCGACGAAACATCCTCGAGTAAGTGTTATTTTCCTTACGGAATCGAGCCCCTGATTTATACGTTTTATATATGAATATGAAATGTTACAACACGGTTTAATTCTGTGCTGATTTGGTTTGTGGTTTAGTTAATCACAGTCCTAACTGGTTGTTGACATTCATGACTATTTGTTTTATGGGTCATTTCGAAGGAGTATGAAAAATGTTGAAGAGTTCATGAAATAAGGGGAATCGAAGGGGTGTCAAGAGATTTTTGCAGGGTCGGCAACGCGCGATTGATACCCACGGTGTTGCAAGCGCCCATAGGCTGCGGTAACCGTTTACCATCAGACGGGCCGTCAGCTTGTTTGCTACCTTAGTAGTATTTAAAATTGGTGGTTGGTGATGAAGTAATTATTAACTAAGTCTTTACAAAGCTACTAAACTCTTTTCTACAGTACTCTAATCTAAGTCAAGTAGTTACTGAACCGACTCACTTCACCGATCACAGTGAAACCCTGATTGATATAGTATGCACTGACGCTCAGGTGAATAGGGTTTCAGTATCACATATACCTGAGCTTAGCCAACACTCTGTTATATCAATACAATTGAATATAAAAATAAAAAAACCTGTCCCCTGCTGGGTTACCTATAGACCACTTAAAGACATATTGTTAGATAAATTCAATGAAGATTTAGATAAAATACATTGGGCTTACATAGAGAGTCTGGAGGATGTAAATTTAATGGTAGTGACATTTAATACTCTGGTTACTATGTTATTTGATTTGCATGCTCCAGTCAGAAAAGTTAGGATTAAAGAAAAATCCCACCCCTGGATAACTGATACAGTTAAAGATATGATACGGCTACGTAATAAATGTTTTGAGCGTTTCAAATTAACTAAATTAGACATCCATAGAAATTCGTATAAAGATCTCAAGTACCTTGTGAGAGCTGCAATTGAAAGTGAAAAGTGTGCATACTTCAAAATATTTATAAATAATAACTTAAAGAACCCAAAAAAACTGTGGAGCCACCTTAAATCTACTATCCAAATCACAAAAAAACAAGAGCATGATTTACCATATTTCTGTAATGACCCAGAAGAAATAAATAAACACTTTCTGGAGGTACCTGGCACTGATGATGTTACCATGTCGGACTTGACATTTTTTGAATTTAACAGGTTTGGGTCGGGTAGTTTTTGTCTCCAACAGGTTAATGAAAATTTGGTGCTTAAAATTATTCGTAGCTTAAAGTCAAATGCGCAGGGTACTGATAATATATCCTTAGAAATGTTGTTGATGACACTTCCCCACTCACTCTCAGCTATAACCACTATCATCAATAGATCTATTACTACGAATACTTTCCCTGATTTGTGGAAGACGGCGATAGTAAGGCCTATTCCAAAAAAATTTAATCCTTCTTGTGCAAAGGAGCTGCGGCCAATAAGTCTTCTGCCTTGTCTGTCTAAAATTCTTGAGAAAGTTGTATCTTATCAGCTGAGACAGTATCTTGAGCAGCATGTAATACTACCATCAGTACAGTCAGGATTCCGTCAAAGTCATAGTACGGCCACAGCTCTCATTGATGTTGTTGACAATGTTCTTGAGGCAAGAGACCAAGGCCTGGGCACAGTGCTTACTCTTCTTGATTTTTCACGTGCTTTTGACTCGATCAACATTTCCCTCCTCCTTTCCAAGCTTGCCTACTATGGCTTTGATACTACAGCAATAAAGTGGTTTCATAGTTACCTGAGCAATAGAAAACAGTTTGTTCAGGTTAGTAATGGTAAGGATGGTAACAATGTGACATCTACCATCAGTCAGGTTACCAGAGGTGTCCCTCAAGGGTCAGTTCTTGGCCCTCTGCTTTTTATTGTGTACAGTGCTGACATTACTAACTGTATAGCAAGCTCCAGGTATCACTTATATGCAGATGACTTACAGTTATACCTCTCTTTCCATCCAGAACAGTGCCTCGAAGCTGTAAAAGGGATAAACGAGGATTTAGATAAAGTAGCAGAGTGGGCAAGAAAGAATTCTCTTGTGTTGAACCCTAATAAGTCCAAATATCTAATCTTAGGCTCTAAACAAGTTATAAATAAAATACAGACCTTCAATCCCATAGTGAGAATTGATGGATGTTCTATAGAACAGGTATTAGAAACTCGCAATCTTGGGGTGGTTTTTGATGGTCTTCTGCACTTTGAAACACACATACTTGAAGCTGTACGAAACTGTCTTTATCGCCTTAGACTTTTATATCGAATTCGTCCTTACATCACTGTAAATATGCGTATTTTGCTATGCGAATCTCTTGTACTGTCGAAGCTAAACTATGCTGATACTGTGTTCGCCACATGTCTACTCAGTAGAACTGAGAGGCTTATACAGAGGGTGCAAAATGCATGTGCACGATTCTGCTTTCACATTCCACCTCGATCGCATGTAACTCCATTCTTAAATAAAGGCAATTTAATGAAAATGTCATCGCGCAGGAGACTTCATTTGGCTACCCTCTTATTTGGCATAGTACTTCACAAAAAGCCGGAGTATCTCTACGCAAAATTTGCTTGGGCACGGGATCGAATGAACCATCTCACCAGGGCTTCTTCTTACCTCATGAATATGCCAAGACATAGAACGGCTGCATTTCGCGGCAGCTTTAAATTCGCTGCAACACGTTGTTGGAACGATCTGCCGCCGCCTTTTCGTGCTATGAAAACAGTATTTACTTTTAGGAATAACTATAGGAAATATTTGCTAGAAAAACAAAAGCATGACTGTAAATAGCTTACCTAGGGTATGCACGTTATAAAATTTATTATAGCATGGCAATGGTGGACGCCATTTGTTGTCTCACGAGAGTCACACGGGAACAAGCAACGTTACTGTTTTCTTCTTTAATATGATGCACTCATGACAATAAGTGTTACACTGTTGTAATACACCACTGTCAACAGCCCCCAAGGCTACTCTCCGACCCATACTTTTATCCATTTTGTTATTAATAGTAATTTTCAAAAATAATTCATTGTTCAAATCTGTTTGCTTTTAGGTTATTCTTCCACTTCACATTGTGTTCAACCATAGATAGATAAGATACTTACTTTCACCATTGTTGCCAACCGCCAGGGAAACTGAGTGCGTTCGGACGCAATGGTGGGTACAATATTAAATAAGATTGGTATATTTACTATTTTTATTGCATATCAAAATATATCATATATTTACGATTTTTTATTTGTTATTTATTTTTTATTTTATTTTTTATGCCTGTGCCGCGACTGTCCGTGGCACCACTAGCCCTATCAGAATATCAGCGCTGGGGTATTTACGGCCGCAGCTTATGCTGAGATAGGTGCCTTTTTGGCCTCACACAGTGTATATACTGTATGATTGTATTGTTATTGTTATGTTGTATCTATGTGTAATTTGTAATGTCAATGAAATTGTCTATGTTGATGCTGTGTGAGTCCAAAATAAATGTTTTCTTTTCTTTCTTTTCTTTTACTGAAATAAGTAATAGGTTATATTATTTTAAAATCAAAATAAAAGCTCTTATATTTTCTGAGCGATCAGTGTCAATGAAAAATATTTAGATTTGGTTACCGAGATTGAATTATAAATAAATACTAGCTTCAACCTCACGGTTTCCATGTTCGGGGAACCGAGTATTTCCCCGAGATAATAAGTGACTGGTGGAATCCGATGGTCTGTTAACAAACATACGATCACTCACATTCCCATTCACATGATTGTATATTATACAATGAGTGTATGCGTATGTGTGTGTGTATGTCTGTGTATGTATGTATGTGTGAGTGTATAAACAAATTCTTATATACATGTCGGAATAAAATGATATTAAAGAAACAATATAAGTTTATGTCCTACATAAGCAGTCAAGTGCGAGTCGTAGAAGCGACGAGGCGTACGAAATGAATATTTTGAACTCACGTAGTCGACCCGCCGCGCTGTCTTGGAAAGCTTTTCATTGATAGAGTAGTTACAGTTCTAGAGAATTCAAATGCTTACATTTTTTATATATTAAAATGGGTTCGGTCTTTTTACCACAGATTTTGTGTTTGTTTTATTTTATAATTAATCAGCTTTTTTATGCGTCTTTTTTATTGAATTCTTCAATCGAAGAACAAAACGATATCTAAGGCCAATTTAAAAGCTTAACCTTTGATCTAGCAAACTCTTTCACACTATTTTATAGATAGTTTTATTCCGCGATAATAAAGATTTAAGTTTCCAGCATTCTATTGTTTTTCTCTGTGGCACCTTACCCTTTGCAACCCCTCAATGCAAGCGATGCTCATGTCACTGAAGTAAGCTGACGGCTGAAAAACGTATCACTTATTTTACGTATTTTTTTTGTAATAAGCTTAATAAATAAATCTTTACGGCCACTATCACCGCAGAGGCAGGCAAAGGCAAGTGGTGAGCATTTTAGCCGTTAAGCGGGCAGGGCGGGTGAAAATTTCAACTTTCTAACTATCACGGTTCATGAGATAGTGCCTAGTGACTGACAGACACCGGAGTCTTAGTAATAGACTCCCGTTTTACCCTTGGAACCCTAAAAATGGTATCATAAATTTGGATAAGCAAACGCTTTAAAACCATTGTTACATAGTTTTTTGCATTTCCATTTCCAACTTCCCTTTGTTTTCTCTGACGCGGCCTACTCTATGCAACCCCTCCATGCATGCGATGCTCATATCACTGAAGTTCGCTGAAGGCTGAAAACTGAAAAAAAACGACACGTCCACGTTGGCACTTGTCTGCCAACTTGTTCGGGCAGCACTTAGATTAGTTTCCAACTTGTTCTGTAGTTTCCACACCCCTATTATATGTACTGACGTGTACGGAAGGTGTATATTGAACTTTGTTTGGATCATATTTTTTATTTCTTTTGGTTTCTTGTGAGTTTTATTCGTTGGAGTAACAAAGACTTTATTTAAACGCTTTTTTAGACTAGTATTAACTATATTTTTGTGATTGATAAACTGTTTTGCGTACCGTTTTAGTTAAAAACTCTTTTATAATTAATATTTTTCATTATTTGAAAAAAGGATACACCGTTGTTTACAATATCACAAATATTAATTTAATTTTATAATAGACTAGTTGTCTCCCGTGGTTTCACCCGCGTGTCGGAGGGATGTTACATTTTCCTGGGATAAAAAGCTAGGCAGCCTAAGTTCACTTTATAAAGGCCATCTCACAGTGAAAGTCTAGTCAAAATCGATTTACCCGTTTCGGAGATTAGCCTGAAGAATCAGACGGACAGACAGACAAATTTAAAAAAAAAGTATTTTTGATCTAAACTAAACAGACACTTTGATTTTATTTATTTGTATAGATTATAATAATCATTTTATAAACCGTTAGGGTCAAAATGGGGTATGCTTACTAAAGAACCGTCTGACCACGGTAATCAATGTTGATATTTCACCACATCGAATTAAGATTTATTTTACTGTTCTTAGATCTATAGTAAATTGACCACAATGATTTACCATGACGATTATTTGTGACATTTTAATCAATTTACTGTGTTAGTTTTGTTGTATTTGCTTGTAAGATTTTAAATTAAGAAACCTCAGTTGAAAAAGAAAATAATTGTTAAAATAATTGTTCAAATTTCGAACCTTAACTACTAAGGTGAAAAAAGCAAAAAAAAAATACGATTTCAATTGTAGTCAATTAGTAACCTTGCTGAGTTTCTTGCCGGTTCTTCTCATTTGAAGGCTGAATCCCGAACTTTAATAACTTTGACCATCATAAGTACCCTCTGCTACCCTAAACAAAATAATTGGTACCTATTGTCATGTCTTACAAAATTATAGTCGAAGAAAATCCAACGCGGAAGAAGATATGGCACTCTGTGATTCTCTATGGCAGTTAAAGACGTTGTATAACCATGAGTTGTCTATGTTTTGAGGCACAGACAATGTAGATCGCGGGCAGAGCGCGGTAATGAATCAGATGTGTATCGGCGGACGTGTGAGAACATACGGCCAAAATACCAGCCGTAAATACTGGCTCGCGTGCGCTTCATGTAGACCTACCAAAGGTAGAAGTGGCAGAAAGAATACTTTTCCAAAAATTACTCATAACTCAACTCATAGCAAAACATAACTCCATGAAATTAAAGATCGATTTGTTATGATTACGTGGTATTCTGAAGAAGTATCCTGGCAAGTGGAATTACTAATAATTAAAAAATAAATAAGATTTTGCTCGCAAATCAATATTTGACTTCTCGAAAGAGGAATTTATTATGTGGTTAGTAAAGTAAGCTTTTCAATAACCACTCATTTTAATACGAATTTACAGTGAGGTTGCCGCTTACAAAATAAGCAAATAAAAATAATAAATTGGTAATTAGTGTATTAAGAAATAGTAGAGCTTGTCCTGCCGCGTTCGTTCGGGGAGTACTATCATCATACCCATTTCCGTCGTGAAATAGTAGGGAAGGTATTACTGTGTTCCGGTGGGAAAGGTTTTGACACAGGCACATGAGACTTAACGATTTCACGTTTTAGGGTCAACGCAATGTCAGGCAAAGGTCAATAGCCAGCGATGACCACTAATGGAACGTACCCATACTACGTGACCCATTCGGGGGGGGGGGGAGGTCTTCAGAATACCACACTTAGTCACAGGGGAGTCATGTAGTCCAATACCAAGGTACAAATGAAGAGCCTTTTCAAGAGGTGGCATATATAAATTAATATTTTAGAATAAAAAACTGCTTACTGTGACATAACTATAATATTTAGACATATGCTGTCGCGACACTTTTTGCAGATAATGATGAGTTCTGCACAGTCGTAGTAAATGATTTTGTTCTATCATCAATAGTTTTCGCAGCGCACGCGACGTAAGGAATTTTTCAGGTCATTTTTTTACACCTTATGTTACATTATTGGAGTTTTAGTAAGGATCCCTAATTTTTTTTAAATATAATATAGCCTATGTTACTCGGGGATAATGTAGCTTTCCAAAGGTGAAAGAATTTTTGAAATCGGTCCAGTAGTTTCGGAGCCTATTCATTACAAACAATCAAATCTTTCCTCTTTATAATATTAGTATAGATATAGATTATAGTATAGACTATTTACAAATCAGTCTTGGCATATACTACACTTGGTCACCGAGGGGGGGAGGGGGGTAAAAATTGTAAAAGAATGGGTCACGTAGTATGGGTATGTTCCCTTACCACCAGATTGACCGTCTGCCTGTTAACCAACCTTATTGTAATAAAAAATATTAATATGTTGGGTTATTATAACAATTCTAAGTCTATGGATGATTCGTGCTCACACGAGGCTCGCTCCGGGCGTCCAAAATAAAAGTTAAAGCGTTGCCTGATAAGCGCCGAAATTTTCAATGTTTTCTGTTTTCCCTGCAGTTACGGCGCGGGCTCGCGTTCCAGTTATACACAATGTTGAATTGCACACACGCTTTTAATAGACTACCCTCGACTTCTGAATTAATGGATGAGGTATGTTTTTGTAAAGTACGAGTATACTACCGTTTTAGGTGTTTGTTCACGGAACGCGCAACACAAAAGTTGCGTTCAATTGGATTTAATGTTTTATGGTTATGATAAAATAAAAAAGGGTTTTAATAATGATATCTTGTTTTAATACGTTCCATTTCATACAAAATGTATGAATACTATGTAGTATTTTAAATACAGAACAGATACTTTAAAATAAAATAAAAATTGACAAGTTATGACAAATATTCCTTTATTAGTAAAATTTAAATAAAAAAAAATATCGAGTGCCCAAGTACATTTATCATAATTATAAATAATTTCTTCATAAACTGATCTTGATGTGAAACAAAATCACAACCTGTCTTTTTTAATAGATAGAGTGATTGAAGAGGAAGGTTTTTATGTGTAATACATGTGACATCCCACGGGAACGCGGGTAAAACCGCGGGGGACGGCTAGTATTCAATAATTCTAAGAACAAACCCAATATTGGGTTCGAAGAAAAAAGACTTTGCAAGAAGCTTGTAAAGTCGTTTATCCCTTGTTTGTAATACATGATAATTGGTACTTATTGTTAGAATATATATAGTGTATATTACTTTGCATGAAAAATTATGTACTTAGTTGGAGTTTTCACCTTTCATAGATGAATGTGTTATAACGTAATAGACACCTAAACATCTAGTGCATACAACATGGCTCGTTTAAAGCTCGTTCACACGATAGCTCCCGGTGGAAGTTTGGTTCTTGCCGTTTTTTGCCGTGTTTTGCCGTTTTTTTGCCGTAACCCGTCGGTTATATTAGTTAGCCAACTGTTTCTGTCGTTTTGTACTGTCGAGTTCGGAACTTTGAGTGATGTTCAGTCAGATTTATATTGCTTATTATTACTGTAGTTCTTTTTGTGAATTAGGAATGGTAGGTTTTTTGTTGTCGATTTGTTTTATTTGTATATTTTCTTTGTTAATTATTTGGCTTGCGATTACGTGTGGCTTTTAATCGACTTCAAGAAAGGAGAAAGTTCTCCATTACATGTATGTATTTTTTAAATGGTATCTATTTAATCTATTTAAAATATAGTCGCTTACAGAAGTAATGGTTACCTGATCCCAAGTTAAGCACAGTGTCCTGCTTGTGGTATGGCTACCAGGTAACTGATATACTACATATACTACTTTTTAAATACATACTTATATAGATATTTACAAACAGACATGTTCATGCACACAAATGTTTTGTCCTGGGTGGGAATCGAGACCACGACCTTCGGTTTGGCAGTCAGGGTCTCTAGCCACCAAGCCAACTGGCCCGTCTAATTACTATTTTAGAATAACATTTTAGGAAGTCTTAATAAGTGTGATATGAGATGGAGTTTGAAGTCATATGGATAACATTGTAAAATGGTAATTGGTACAAAAATTATTATTTATTTTATTATGTACAATGTAATGCTATCAAGTTAATCTTAAACCGCTTTAAACCGATTTTAAACCTACATGCATACAATCAATATTTTTTTCCTTTCAATTCTATTCTAATTCAGTTTGAAAATACATAATATCAAATTTACGACCACAAAATCTTTCCTAAATCTTACATCTAGATTAAACGGCCGGCACCATCAAATCAATTTTATCTACATCTATAAGCCTCCTTTAAAAATAAATAAAACAAAAGGGATAGTACAAAGACACATCCGTTTCGAAACATGTACACAAAATTGAAAACAATATCCCTTACCTGGGTTTTACCACTTCACACATTCACCACCTATACTTGGAACTGATAACGGTAAGATTTACGTAATACTTATAGTCAAAAAGGATAGCACGTTACTTGTAATTGTATTGTTTTGAGAATTATAACTGCTACACTCTGCTAAAGACATAGAACCTCTTTTAAAACTATATGGTTTTATAGATAACAATTTGTAATGAAATCTTAAAAAGAATGACCACGTGGTTTTGATTCTAGAAGCCAGTACTAGAACGGGAAGGCAGAAGAAAGTATAGTATGATAGTTGTGGCGTGAGTTTATCTATGTGTTGTTCCATCTATTTGACAGGAAATTGAAAGAGATCGAAGAATTTGTTATACAATCCCGACCCTTAATGAGAAGGCAGAGAATAATGCTCTTTTAGTGATTTTGAAGGTGTTAGCTTGTAATGGCTTTTAAACCCATACACGGACAATAGAGTATGATGCGTTTGCAGTTTGACAGGCCAGTTGGCTTGGTGGTTAGCGACTCTGGGTTTGATTCCCACCCAAGATAAACATTTGTGTGCATGAACATGTCTGTTTGTTCTGTGTCTGGGTGTAAATATCTATATAAGTACGTATTTAGAAAAAAAATACTATATGTAGTATATCAGTTATCTGGTTTCCATAGTACAAGCTCTGCTTAGTTTAGGACCAGATGGCCGTGTGTAAAGAATTTCCCAGGATATTTATTTATTTATTTATTCAATCTTGATACCATATGGTCTATTATAGTTTTGATATAAGAACTTAAAAAATACTATATATAGTTCTCCTTATAATGGAGAGAAGTCGTTCTCTTATACCCTGCTCATCCACACCAACAAATCTTCCTTGCTATATCACTCAACACCAAACCAGCTGTGTCATGTCTTACTCCAATAAAGCGACACTTTCGACCTCAGTTCTACGGAAACCACGAATTCGGAAGTCCAGATAAGGACATTAATGGATTGGCTGACATAAATGTGACGTCACTCCACATATTTCAAACGTCGCATGTTCGCAACAGCCAACGTGCCTTGACCTGCGTGTGAGCATGTTCCAATCATAAAATGTTAGAGTTGTAGTTCCAAAACGGGGGGAGGGGAAGGTCATATCATTCTGGTGGCAATCAAAGGTTTATCAGATAGTTCAAGGGTTACATTTAGTCAACTATGCGTGGTCCGGTTCACGCGTTAGGGCTGATAACGATCAGTGGCATTAGCATGTTTCCATGGTAGGTTCTTGGTGTGTCTTTGAGGTCATGTGTAGGTGGTGAACACGCAATGTAGGGTGTTTTGTTTTGGATGGACGTGCAATAAAGATACTTGAAAGTAAAATATTGAAATAATTACCTCTATATTTGAGATAATTATAATAATTAAAATCAAAATGGATTATAATTTAGAAGTAGTAAATTCTTCTGCTTTTCATATAATACGGCTAGTTTCATGTGAGAGCGTAAAGAGTATATCAGTGACCTCATGTGCTGTAGAGTATTGTCAAAAACGACCGAGTAACCACCGTAACACATTTATAAAATCTCTTGTAATATTTGATGTACTAAATGGATCATAATTTGCACTAACTCCAAAAGATGAGGAACAGGGTTAATGTCGATGTTTGTCACTCTTTCACGCAAAAACTACCAAACGGATTTTTATGAAACTTGGGACTTAACATAGTATATTTACCCTTTTTTTCCCGGAAAATGTAACTTTCCATGCGAGTGCGAGTAAAACCGGGGGGGACACTTAGTATTTGTATTTTCGAAATGACAAGGTACAGTCATATCAATATTATAATTCATCCTATATGAGGCACACTTGTAAAATTAAAAATAACTTCGGACTAACGGTCATGCATAGTTGATATCTATCATAATACGAAATACTGCCAAAAGGGCTTCGATTCCGTAAAGACAATAACACGATGTTTCATTATTCCTCTATGCACTATCTCTTTCACTAACTACGCAATTACGTGAGAGGTAAGCTCTCTGTCGCGTCGTTGCGCTGGCCCTCCGACTGAGCTGAATAGGGGGTGTTGAATCTGACTATTTCTCACCCCAATCAAAACTCTACATTAATTGCTCAAAGGTAACACTTAACTATCATAAACAACAGGGTCGTGTATTAACTGTAGTTATATTTAACCCTCAGTTAGCTGATAATTGTCGGCGGGTGTTAAGATAAATTGATAACGTGTCTGATAAGAAAATTGAGTTGGGTTTCACTTTAATTGTTGGTTATGTAACTTATTTACATAATGGGTTTTGTGGGGGTATAATTTTAAAGATTTCTGTGGGTGTTTGACCTAATTTTCTTTAAGGTTATTATGGAGAAGAAATTACTCATAGTATTACGGAAATTTACAATGGGATTGATAAGTTGGTTTGGTGGTTTTAGTCCGTTTAAGAGTGTAAGAGCCATCAGTGATCTTCGTACCTTCCAAAAAAAAGGCATGATGGTTAGAGACCCCGACTGCCACGCCGTAGGCCATGGGTTCAATTCCAGGAAAAACATTTCTTTCCATGAACCTGTCTGTTTCTGAGTTTGGATGTTATATAAATATGTACAATTGAGGAAAAATATAAGTAAAGAATTGTATATTATGTAGTATATCAGTTATCTGGTTTCCATAGTAAAAGTTCTGCTCAGTTTGAAATCAGGGGCGATTCTGTACGTAAAATGACACTAGCTCGAGGATGTTTCGTCGCGGTTTCCGTGCTCTGTCTCTTTCGCTTACTACGCTAAAACTACTAATCACGTGAGAGACAAGCTCTCCGAGGCCTCCGTGAAGCGGCTTGCTGACGAAGTTTGTATTAGCTGAATAAGGGGGCTGATGGCCGTGTGTAAAGAATGTCCCGGGATATTATCATTATTAAATGGGCACATATATCCTTATATATGCTATAATTAATTCATAACTTCACACAAATTCTTTATTTTTAAAACAAATCGTTAACTAAGCCCTTGTCACGTGACGGGGCGGTACACTCGCGGTAAAAACACGTTCACTTAATTTAAACACGGGATTGGTGGGCCGTGACAATAATTAATGTATAATAACGCTTTATTGAGTTGTTTATTACGTGTTTATTTTATAACGACTGGAGCTTACTTTATTTTTAGCTTTTTTTGTAAAATACGCGAGTTATGTTGGTAAAATATTTTTTATTTTAAGTGAAGATTCTTATAGGAGCTTTTGGCTTTGAAATTCTAAACCGCGACGCTTTACTGTGACGAAAAAAAATAATAAATGAAAAACACAATCTGTACTATTGAGAAGTTTCACATCTCTGTGTTTTTTTATATTTTAATGTTTCATAATGTTTTTTGATGACGCATAGCTTTTTATAAATTGTAACAAACTGCAAAGGTGTTAAATATTATACTCATCCTACTAATATTATAAATACGAAAGTTTGTGAGTTTGTATGGTTGTTTGTTACTCTTTTACGCAAAAACTACCAAACGGATGTTTATGATCCTTGGTACATAGATAGTATTGCTGGACTAACATATATAATATATTATAACCGGCAAAATGTTACATTCCACGGGATTGCAAGTAAGTTTGGATAGCGCCAGACTCTCTAGTTTTTTTTTAAATTTTTACGACCATAAACCTAAAAATTCCTTTTACCCTCACGTTACCTTGTTACACAAAGCACAACATTTTGTTCAAAATTTCCTTTTTATTTTTTTAATCGACATCAAACGTGCCGAAAGACAAACTCATCAATACATATAACATGGGTTCATTTTATTACCGTGTACTCCATAAAAAGAGTACCTGTCCTTCAATACAATATTTAGACTATTTTTATTAGCTGTTATATTACTTTTTGTTGCATGGGTGTTGTTGTAAAGCAATTAAGATAACTAAATGTTCACATGGTATTTCCTGAGATATAGAAGACTTTTTTCCTTATCTGTACCGATCTCCTTTTTAAAAGATTTTGAAACTTTTATCATAATCTTTGTGCGTTTTAACATAAGTATCAATTTTGATTGTTTTCCACACATATTGACGCTGAATTAAATATGAAAATGTCAAATTAACCGTTCTTTAAATGGATAATTAAAGTTAATAAACTCAGCCCTAAATAGGTAAAGCTTTAGTAATGTATATTGCAATGGTATCTGTTTCTAGTGGTATCTATATCAGGGTTTTTTTTAGGCTTTTATGTTTTTTTTTAACTATCTATAAAGAATCGCATTTCTATATATTTATAAATGTATGTTGGTTTCTGTACGCTTCAAAAACACAAAAAGTTCTGCACCGATCGAGCTGAAATTTTAGCATGATATATAATCCGCATCAAGGATTCTTTTTATCTATTTTGTGCATCAGTCACATATCAGCGACCGTCTTTGTTCTGTTTCTCATTTCTCAACCATTCAATCACAATGTGCCACAGCGAAGCATGCCAGGGTACAGCTAGAATTTAATAAAAAGCATTTAAGCACTTCTTATACTATCGGGCGTCAACTAAACTATTTGGTTCCAACTTTTTTGTGTTCCTGAAAACTATAAATATAGAATTAAAAAAACCAATAGTCTACATACAAAAACAGTATTTGACCTCCCCCTACATTATACGCAAGATATGAAGCTGTAATAAAAAAATATATAGGTGTTACAAAACTACCCGTAAAGCCAAAAGGAGGTTAAATGGGTCCTTATAATGAGTCCAAATACAATAATTAAGAAACGTAGTAACGCAATACGTATAACTTAGCTCAAAGATTTTTATGAATGGAAAAACTATTAAAGTAGACAATTATTAAGTAAAATAGGTACGTAGGCCTTTCTGTTAAATAATCTGGTTCCCTGACATGACAGCTTACTAGGATTGTTGGCTTTGATAATTAATTATATTTTTACGGGGTATTTTGTAATACGTTGTATATTTTAGACCCACGAAATTTACTTAATTTACTTTACTTTACTTTGGAGGTCAAGCTCAAATGACCACTTCAATCAATAATATATTTCTCATGACCTACCAATAAACATGTCACAAAACGTGTGTACGAAGGGTCCAACATCACCATAGTTAATATTGATCACACAAACATTTATTAATGAGCAAGAGTTATGCAACTATTAGGGGTTATGATTCATTAAGGGCGATATATCGTACGGGTTTGCAGCTTTTAGGTCACAGATCACAATTATATTTGTGTAGATGAGACTATTAATATTGGTTGCTTTAATTATGCCTACTATTAATAATGTTGACGTTTTATTGATAGAAATATAACAGAAAGGAAAGTTTGTAAGTTACTTTATAAATTAAATAGTATATAATTCAGTGAAGCGATTTACAATATGTGATTTATATTTGGAAATAGATCAGAAGGGAATGTAGTATGTAAGTAATTTAAAAACATGCCTATTTCAAAAAATATAAATATATATATTTTTGTTTTATGTCCTCGCAACACTGGTGACTTCCCTTTCATTACTTACTTTTAAACCACGTTAACTTCTCATTTGTAGATGGGTGATACACAACAGCGGAAAGATAGATGTAGTTGAGCTTTGATGAAAACTTCTCCACTACCGCCTGAACTTCTACCACCATGCCCATTTCCGTCATTGGGCAGTGCACTACTGCCCATGCCCCCCTTACCAGGGGCCGGTGAAATTATAGGCAGACTTAATAACTTCACGTCTTAGCGTGGACATAACCGTAGAGACCCCATTGGCGATGCCCCTGGTCTGCAAATGTCTATTGGCGGCGGTGACCACTTACCATCAGGTACATCTTCTGCCTACCTGATGACCTAAAAACATGGATACCTTGGTAATTAAATTACTTTTCTCTAAACTACTATACTTAATATTATAGATATATATTTTTATTCATATTTAAAATTTTATCAGATAGATGCATTTATTTAAGAAGTGGGAAGAGCACTGCTCATCCTAAGCCACAGGGTTCTACCCTTTTTTAGGAAGTAGTCTCTCTTGTCATTTATATTGTATTTTTCTCATGTGTGTACCCACGAAAGAAGGCATATTGTGATGTTATGTTTTTTTCTGGCAATAAATTATTATTATTATTATTAATTAATAATTAATTTATACTATAATTGTAATAACTAAGGTCTCGGGTTTTCCTTCTGATAAAAAGTTTTGTCACCTAAAATAATTATCCAGTTATTATTATTATCATAATCATAATTTTACCTATTTCCACATCTGATCAAAAACTCCGTAACCGAATACAGAGTGTACATTGTAGGGCAATATTCGTTGTCCGTAATACGTCGGCGGCACGCGAGCCCTGCACCGGCACACGTGGCTCATCCAGGACAAAATGCAAATGAATAGGCTTTTATATTAGTTGTTCACAGGCTGATTGACTTTAATATTTTTCTTTGTCGGGTAAGTTGGCTTTGAAGTTAGATACCCTGAAGTCCAAGAGGTCCAAACTGATGAAGGTGACAAATTTATGGTCTAAATGTTGAATTAGTCATTCTCTCTCGCTAACTACGCTTATACTTCTAATCACGTGAGACATAAGCTCTCCGAGGCCTCCGTGACGCGGCTCGCCGACGAAGTATGTATTAGCTAAATAAGGGGGCAGATAGTCATGTGTAATAATGTCTCACGATATTTTTATTTTGTTTATCCACTTGTCACTGGCTCTCTTTTAATTGCTACTAGCAACATGCCCTGGTTTCGCCACAGTGAGATTAAAATAGTGTAGTTTATTATAAAGCGGATAAACAGACGCAGAAATAGTAATAGTCAGAAAAATTGTAAATACAGCAGTTGTAAAAGGTGTAAATTAGAATTGATTCCATTCCGATATGTGGTAGTCAGATTACACCACTGAGATTTGCTAGCAGAAACAAAATCTGTTTTATCGGAGCAAGTCATTTATTATTATTATTATTATTATAAAGACTTATTAGATTTCTCCAATAGAAATTCTGATAAAATATTGAGGAATTAGAACATCCCATATGTGCTGTGTAAACGTCATCGGTCGGCGCAAATTCGGGTAGGTTCGGTGCCAGGCAGCACCGGCCCTGTATAATTGCCCGCCTGTCTTCCACGTGTGCCTCATACGACTGGTTAATGTTCTCGAGAATTTACTGCCACTTTTTATTTGCAAAGTACCAAAAATATTATTCCATTTGTTTAAAATTAGAACCTCTTACAAATATTCACTGTGTGGAGCAACAATTAAACTGTCCTTCGTCCGATTTAACAGTCGATTATTTCGCGATAAAACGATAGGTCGACACGCTGTGGCACACGGGTCGTGGAGAGTCGCACAGTGTCGCCTTGAAGTGTAGTCTCGCACAGCGACCGTGGGACAGCCGGCTGCGTAAACGGAACGCAACTGTAGCGAATCGATTATCAACAATCGATTTTTCAAAATAACGGTAGCCATAAGCGATTTACATCTCGATAGTTACGTAGCAATTTGTGAGCGTGATCGATGAAATTTCCTTTTGCGGGTAAACGTTTGCTCATTGAAGCTGCAACTGTCATTTCATAAGGCACGGCGACGCAACGGCACGAATGCAGCACACAATTAATACACGTCCAGTCACCGGTGACCCCTGGCCGGTGTCCTCTCACTCGTCTACTTCCAACAACATGTTGGATCATCGGCGGGACACGGCGGGTCTAGGTGAATCGGTCTAGTGACACATTGTCACCGGTCGCACGATTTCACTGTCCGGCGAGACGTGACGAGTTACGCGTGGTCGCCGTTTTTATTTCTGCCAATGACGGGTGTCGAGGCGTGGTATGGCCAGTGCGAATCCGCCAACGCAACTCTACACCCATATTGATTCTTATTAGCAAGGGGAAAAGTTCATTTTGTAATAATTAGCGCGCGACCAAGTTTGTCGTTGTGCAACCGGTCGGAGTGGGAGTGATATGTTTTTTTCATCGACTACACACGCCCACCGTCTAAGACGAAATCGTCATCGAATAATCGAGGTTCGATTGCGTCGGGCGATTTCTAAATTGATTTTCTATTTTGTCGTATTTATTACGGACGGGTTCATCCGGCGAGTTTAAATTTTTCTAAATGTATCGATTTCATAAGTCGAATCTCGGGTGAGAGAAGAATGAAGCGTAATCTATTGTCTACCAGTGTTCGATCTCTATTACATCAAATTCAAGTTCATTACTCGATTGCTTTGAGTTAACAGTAACATAATTGTAGTTAAAATTTGTAACGTAATCCTGGCGATATATCTTTGAGATTTGATTTGGCTTTGTGTTTTGTCCGCCACTATGATTATGACGTGACTGGCACATCTGTCGAGCCGTCCGCGTCGCACGCGCCGCGCCCGCCGCGTCCGCCGCCGCGCCCGCCGCGCCGCTGTCCCGCCAAAACTGAGGTCAACGTACACTTCTACTTATCGTATTGAAAAATAGATTCTTTTTGTGGTAGCGCCCGTTGTTTGTTTACTTTGTTTTTCAAACTAAAACCGCGAGAGCATTTATGAATTTTGTTTTAACTACAGTTATGACCTTTACAATAATAGATAACTGAAGAAACTTACGAAGTTTACTTGTATTTTTTGTTCAATATAATTTGGAAATTCAGTGACATTGTATTGTTCTCTGTCAAATTAATATTGCAACATAATACCTATAGTAAATCGATAAAAAACCGATTAGTTTTGCATGGAGTTTCTTAATCGTTCACAATCGACGTTATTTCCAGACTAGCACTCATCATACACTCACACGATACAAAAGGAGAATCACTCGATTAAATCGAGCTCATTTTGATTCCCAAGGTCTTTTTACGTGCACGTAATGGTCAAGTTATCGACATGGACACATCTCGATATTATCGATAACATTCACACGTAGCACACGCTCTAGCCGTCTTGTCAATAGAGATGGGTTGGCGGGTGCTTTGTTGCATTATCGATTATCGACATCGATTTTCGACGGCGGTCCTGTCACTCAAAACTTTTCGGGGTTTTTGTGCAGCCGTCGATGTATCGATGTGTTGTAGGCAAAGCTTAAACGTGGCGTTTTTGTAACTCTTTCTTTTTGTGAAGTGCCGACTGCGTGCCATTGCTGCCTATAAGTGCAGTGACACTAGATTCTTGTTTTTGTTTTCATACAGTTAAATCTTTGAAGCTAGCAGTTCGTTGAACTACGTGGATTTACTTAAAAATAATAAAATATCTTATAAGAATAGACCAACAGTATGAGTAGGAAACGAAATACTGAATACGTATTAGTCTAAACTAAACGGATTCTAGTTAGAAAAAATAACTGATTAGTCTAATCAACCAGTCTTGACAATAATTGAAGGAATTAATACATTTTTTTATGGTTTCTCATACTCACCAGTACTGCCAGTTATTTATATGCCCACAGACTTCAAACGCACTAGCCCAGCATCACTGGCATGAAATAATATGGTCAGACGGCCATTTATAAAAAAGTCTAACCCTTCATATTTAATACTTGCAACGCAACAGATGGTAATATATCGATAGTATTGGTGATATTAAGTTGTGTAAAGATGACAGATATCGCCTTGTCCATGAAGATTATCTAGAGTATAGAATTAACCAATGACTCTCCATTGAAACAGTGTTGGGATGGTTTTTTAACACCCACTCTTGAAAATTTATTGCAATTTGAATTTGTAGTTACCTGACTGGCTATCACCTTCAAGTTGAACTGGTACATGTACCCAGATTCCTTCTAGGTTTTGGATAGTTCGGCAACATAAAAGGAATACGCATTGTTGCCAATTTCTATCGGTGATCGATTGTGACTACCTTACTTCCTATTGGATGGAATATATGGCTCAAAAAAATTGAATTTTTTTATACCTACCCAATTACCACTTTTATTTATATTAAATGGGTATTTAGAAATTTTACCGATTTCAAGTAAAAAAAGAATATATGTAAAGTATTACGATACGATTACCGTCGCTGTCGATTTTCTTATCGTAGACCAAGATCTTAACTATAAAAAGCATAATTAAAAACGTATAAAAACCCGCCATGGGGCAACCTTTAGAAAATTATTTTTTAAAACAACGCTAATCGATTGGCAAAGCGTAAACAATAAAAAAATCGAAAAAGAACACGTCACAACGCGGATTACGCAACAGGCCCACTCACTGGCCACTCAGTTCAACGACCTCGCCATATTAAAAAGTTACGGACAATGGAAAAAAGTAGGTAAATTTGAAAACAGAATGTCAATAGCCGGCGGCCGGCCGAACCTGCCCCACGCGCCCTTGACTTGCGGAGATAAAAAGGGGGAGATGACCGACACCCCCTCCCCACCACCCCTCGACGCTGCCCTCTGCCCAAGCTCGCGGTTTATTGCTTCTTTTATCGAGCCCCTAAACTTTGTGAACTTCAGACTTCAGTGCAACTGGTAGTGATAAAGTTTATTCATACTGTTTTTTTTTTACAATAAACGGTTATTCACTTCTATAGCGAACCTTTTTGCTAGTATTGCCAGCTTATACGAGTATTATAAAGTAGTGGAGGAAGATATTTACTGAACATGATTATCAGTAAAATATTGTAGAGTTACATGAATACTTGTAAATTCATCTAAGGAACATACGTTTCAGCATCTAACGTTTGCCTGTACAACACAAATGTAATGAAAAAGAAATATGTGTCATATAAAATACCTTTGACGCAAAAATGTCTACTAAAGAAATGTGTGTCGTTTAAGCTGGGCTTAAAATGAATAGAGATTTCATATCTCGCGAAATCACTCAAGGAAATCCATTCTATTTTCAGTAAAACAATAAAAGCAGTAAAACAATAAAATAAAACCTAAAAAAGTTTTATTCAAACAATCGCGTTAACAAAAAAAAATTGCAAAAATAAAACTATCAATAAAAAAAATTACTAAATCACCGGCCAAAAGGCACTTTCTCCACCATGATGTCATAGATTAAAAACACGATAGATATAATAACAGTATCAGCTGATCGTAAAGTGTCCCCTCGCGGGCGGTGACCTTGAGCTCGCGACCCCACTATTGAAATTAAAGGAGCACCAGAGGTTACTGGCACTTTGCACTTTTAAAAATGGTATTGCCAGTTGCGTAATGCCGTTATGATATTTTAAATTTAGAATTATTGTGTTGCTTTAAGTTTCAACGATGATTAATTGTGTTTTGCTTTTTTATTCGTTTTTATGGAATTATTATTTTCTTAGTGACCAATATTTTTTTAAATGTGTTATAATTTTAAAAAATCCCATAAAAATAAAGCAAATGATGTTATAGGTACTTCATCCATAATGCATAGTTACACCTACTTACTTTGTACTCACCACAGATTACATTTCTTGTTCTTCTACTAATTTTCTATGTTTTATTATTCTGTTATTTATTCCACTTTTTGTACACAGCTAACGAATATCTTATTATTATTGTGTGTTTATCAGTGAGGACCTCTAAATGGCTCACCAATTTTGTATGATGAAATTGATGATTGAGCTGTTGGTCCTCCAACTAAAAAAAACGTGTGTGTGTACTTATGTACGCACGTAAGGAGTTAAACCCGAAATTATTGGTGAGAAAAAGTCTTACTATTCAGTCGTGACATTGTAGTGTCCAAACTCCTTGCACCTGTCTGTAGCAATGAATAACACAACAATTTTTGACGTTGTTAGGTTATTATTGACAATAACATCATTAATCACTCATTGACACTGACAGTTGCGATTTGTGCGATGTTCCGGAGAGACCGTTATCAGCTAACTTCAACCTGTTACTTTTGTGTTACAGTGATGCGCGTGGATCTTAAAATTTCACTCTCACAATGTTCTCATAACGCGCCTAAAGAAGTATAATTTCAATAAATAAATAAATAAGATAGCTGTTCAGTAAGTGTTTATTGCCGGGTCTTCTCAGTAAAAGCAACCTTCCGAACCGGTGTTAGAGTCTGACCATTCATAAGTGCCTGTGAAGGCCTACTTGAATAAATATTTCATTTCATTTCTGGTATCCATAGTAAAAACTCTATATAGCTTAGGTTCAGATGGCCATGTGTATAGAATGTCCCAGGATATTTATTATAACTATATGTTTATTTATTACTCGAATCTCGGCATAGCGGGTAAAACCGCGGGACGATAACTAGCTGATAATTTAGCAATGACATGCTTAAGATACAATTGTTATTTATAAAAGACTAGCTGTCCCCCGCGGTTTCACCCGCGTTGTCGAGGGATGTTACATTATTTTGGTCATTGTATCATCAATAGTTTTCGCAGCGAACGCGATGTAAGAATGTTTTGTAATTTTTTCACACCTTGGGTTACATTATTGGAGTTTTAGTATGGATCCCTAACTTTTTTGAAAATTTTATATAGCCTATGTTACTCAGTGATAATGTAGCTTTCTAATGAAAAAAGAATTATTAAAATCGGTCCAGTACTTTTTGAGTGTAGACGTACGTTTGACTTTAGTTGTGGTGGCACAATATACAGTTACGCACACGAAAATACTGTTCATGTATAGGTGTTAACATATTCAAAAAGAAACGGACTTCATGAAATAGATTGCTTTCTTCTATACTTGTTTATATTTGTATATTTGCCTTCTTATACTGGTTATCCGCTAGAGATGAAACTTCTGAGTTATTCTAAAAATGACTGCAAAGGTGAATTAAAGTCCGTGTAAGAGCCATCAGAGGAACCGCCTTCGTTATTTAATAATACAGTGTAAACTCTTTATAACGTTATCCTTTATAACGATAAACTCCCTATAACGTTGAAGTGAGCCCAAGTTGGTTGGTTTGTTCACTTTGTTTTGTTTTTTTTTGTTCACTCCATATAACGATAACTCTCTATAACGACAAAAAATGCTCAGTCACTTGAGTTTCGTTATAAAGAGTTTACACTGTAGTTAAAAAAAAAAAACTAAAAAACACGCTTTATATAGAAAACCAAACTAAAAAACAGAAAATAAATTTTAATAAATATTAATTAAGAATAATGTAATTTAAAAAAAAATATATAAGTTATTAATAGATTGAATAAGAAAAAATGTTTTATTGTAAAAAAAGCGTGGGGTGCATGGTGTCAATAGTTATAAATATTTAATTGACAGATATGAGAAGGATTTTCATTTCGTTAATATCTTGAAAAGCAATTTGTTTTCTTATTCAAACTATTAATAACTTATATTTATTAAAAAAAAATTACATTATTCCTAATTAATATTTATTAAAATTTATTTTCTGTTTTTTAGTTTGGTTTTCTATATAAAGCGTGTTTTTTAGTTTTTTTTTTAACTATTATTTATTTTTCATTTTTTATTAAAAATTTTTTGAGTGCCCGAAAGAGTAAGTCTGGAACTGCACGCATGCGTAGTTCGCGCACTAGCTCTATCTCTCTTACTCGCATGCAAAGGATGCGGAAAGAAATGAATTAATCCTGGCCAATCTAATTAGGATAATCGGATGCTTTGATCGGATTATTGCATTGTCATCGGTCTTTGACAGGTGTGCAAAGTTTGAATTAAATTTGATCGTTCAAAGTAGGACAAAATCGAGCTCAAAGGGGTCGGTTACATACATACATACAGGTGAAGCTAATATAGAGCGTGTAAAAAAAAATACTGACACAAAAAAAATAATTATAAATAGATATTCCGGGACATTCTTTACACTCGGTCATCTGATCCCAAATTAAGCAGAGCTTGTACGATGGAAACTAGATAACTGTTATCCTTACTTATATAGCTAATAGTTGACCCGCAAACGATATTAAGCCAAAAAAATAAAAATAAAATGTTAGGGGTGGACAACCCTCATCCCTTAGGGGTATGAAAAATAAATAGTAGCCGATCCTCAGACCTACTGAATATGCATATTAAATTTCATAAAAATCGGTCAAGCCGTTTCGGAGGAGTATGGTAACTAACATTGTGACACGAGAATTTTATATATAAGATTTACATCTAGAGACAAAACAAACATGTTCTTGCACCCAAATATTCGTCCTGGATGGGAATAAAACCAACGACTTGCAACATGGCGGTCAGGGTCTTTATAAACCAAGCCAACCTGACCGAAAAAGAAGTCGAATAGAAACGCATACCGACAAGAAAAATAAAAAAAATACAGTCGAATTGAGAACCTCCTTTAAAGTCGGTTAATAAAAACGACTAACTTCGAAATCAATATTATTTGGTAACCATCTTTTACGTAATTTATAAGATGGATTACATATTTGTTTTTATTTTCAGCATCTCTTTCTTATTCAAGATAGAATAGTGTAGCCTATAAATAAATGGATTTTTGTTTTAAAACGTTATGAAGCTTTAATTCTCTGCCGCTCTGACACTGGTTTAACAAGCTGTGGACACGAGAAAAGCGTTTTAATTACAAGCGATTAAATTGTGCACTGGCTAATTTAGTTTTTTGTTTGTTTTGATTCAGAGTGTATTTACTATATATGGAAATTTATATTGAATAGGTTACTTTGGCTTATATATTATTACTAAAATTTTATTGCCAAAGAGGTGTTGTGGTGTAAAGTAAACCAATATGTACTTAAAACGCAGCTATGTTACACAAAATATTGAAGGAAATAACACTATGTAGTAAAAACAGAAAAATAGGAAAAGTAAGTCTTGCCTATTCATAATTATAGCTGTGTTTGTTAAAAACAGTATAATCTGGAAGATGCTATGGAGTAATGTGTCTTAGACTCATAGTTTTACAAAATCATTTGTAAAAAAAGTCTATGCCCTTCTACAGTTATTTACATACATGAAAGATAAAATATCAAAAAAATTATGTTAGATAAAATAT
This sequence comes from Habrosyne pyritoides, assembly GCA_907165245.1. Classification (NCBI taxonomy): domain Eukaryota; kingdom Metazoa; phylum Arthropoda; class Insecta; order Lepidoptera; family Drepanidae; genus Habrosyne; species Habrosyne pyritoides. The sequence continues at coordinate 3,658,996 of OU015600.1, read as the reverse complement.
AAAAAAAAATTGGATTGCAGCTCTGTAAGAGCCAACCTTAAAGGTACACTTCCCGCTTATTTTGTGGCCCCACATCTAATACAATCGGAGGCCAATGTCCACTGCGTTCCATTGATCCAACTTTCTTCGAGAAATCACGTCGAACGCCGGAAGACGATTCGTTGCGGAACACGCAGACCAGAACGCGGTCTATAAATATATTGACCATTTACGACACGTTCAAAGCAAAACCAACCTTATAACCAAATCATTGAAATCAAAATTAAATTGACGGAAAATTTGATGACAAAAATATAACAGTCAATGAAATTGCAACTGCAATCGATTGGAAATAAGGTGGAGTTTTGTCTGTGTTATGAGTTAAGCGTGTGTTAGTCTTCCAATCTTTCGTTCTTTCACGCGCGACTGATGTGGGCTGAAGGAATCGCGGAGTCATCGCTGACAGATGACGCGTTCCGGACTGGTAGGTGTATCCAGTTTTCGGATTAAACCGGCACATATTGTTAGTTTGGAGTCGCTGAAGCGTTTTGTAATGGTTTGAGACTTTTTTTTTATTTGTCATTGATGATTGTAAGAATTTGTAGTTATTGTGGCCGGGAACTTATATATTCCCCGGGGTTTTAAGATATCCATAGTCATTCTGGGATGGTACAGCTTTCTATAATTAAAAGATTTTTTGAAATTGATTGAATACTTTCGGAGATTACCTTCGACATCCAAACTTACAAACAAATTAGATTTAAAAGAAAATTTATATTAGAGTTCATCCGGGGAAGTTCTGCCACTTTACCCATTTCTGCCGTGAAGAAGTAGTGCACTTGTATTACTGTGTTTCCGTTAGAAAGGTAAGGAGGCCGGTGAAATTACAGGCACATGAGACTTAACAACTTCATGTCTCAGGGTCGACAACGCATTGGCGATGCTCTCGTGTGGCAAATGTCAATAGGCGCCGGATACGTAGAACACAAACATACATATCCTAATATTATAAATGCGAATGTTTGTATGTATGGATGTTTGTTACTCTTTTACATGGAAACTACCGGACGGATTTAGATGAAATTTGGCACATGGATAGAACATGTCCTGGAATAATATATAGGCTACTTTTTTAGTATGAAAAAATGTAGCATTCCTCGGGAACGCGGGGCACAGCTAGTCTATAATATTTAGAAGCCCATCTGCCAAATAAAACGGTAATTTTTGTTTATTGGTATGAGATTTTTTTTTGTATATGTATATTAAAATAAAATGAAATATATTATTCAAATAGGCACTTATGAATGGTCAAACTCTTTGCCTGGTTTGGTAGATTGTGTACCTAAGTATCAATATTTTGTAGTAACAAATGCTCCTTACCTTAAAAATTCTTGAAGCAGTCAGTTTATTTTCCTTAATTTCTCGAGAAAAACTTTAGTACGTGACCATTTAATATTATTAAGTTTAGAGTCTTGTATCTTAAATACCAAATGTTTGATTTTTCAGTTGAAACATCTTAATACTCACTAGTATTCATAAAAGTAAACTAAACGATTAAAGTATTTAGTTTAAAGCACAAATAACACGTGACTCCTTTGTTAGATACATCATTAGTTTACAAGTAATTATAAATTTTAGTCACAAAGTTATTTGGAAATTTAATTATATTTGAGATATAAGAACATAATATTAGAAAATAAATTATTCGTAGACCACCAATTAAGTTTCGTAGCACATGCACGCGTTGAATTCTTCTACACGTGTGTAGACACCGCTACGAGTACGTGTAGCATCGACGTATGCGCATCTACGACATGCTACGAGATCTTTTAGCTACGGTTTTATATTAAAGAATATTTGGTAACAAAATCGCTCTTTGTAGATGAGACAGAGAAGATTCAATATACTGTGCAATAAAAAAGTTTCGTAAAAAGTAAAAATCGCTTTGATTCCAAATCATTCCAGTTTTTGACGTATCGTTCACTCACAATTAAAGTAAAAAATCCCCAGCTTCAATAATACCAACTAACATGCAGAAAAACCTTTTTATTCCCCCTCGCTCTCCTGCGAGTTCATTACACATCAACAGCGTTCACCAATCAAGCTTTCATTAGTCGAGAACGAAACAATCAATATTCATATCCCATGCGAAATCTTAATAACGCGCCGTGTGGAGGCAGAACGGAGAAAAAAAATACAAAAAAAAACCTTGATAGATGATCCCGAGACTGCGCCGCATTCGCAACGAAATTAAAAAGAACAAGTCATATCACTTAGCGCACACAGAAGCGCGGTTTTTATTAAAAAATTCTACATATCTCGCGCGTCTTCACCGCTTTATCTTAACCCGGGGGGTGGGGGCGAGCGAGACGGACGACAAAAAAATACAGCGAAAGAAAGGGACGGCCACGCGTAGAATACGAAAATTATAATTGCCAACTGTACGTAAATTAACACCGTGGATTCGGTTCTTGCTCTCCTTCTTCGCGGACGTGGTGTGGTGTGAATGAGATGGGCTGTGTTTGTGTGTGCGGCGTGGATTGAATGATTTACATACATGGTGCGCTCACAAACACAATAATGGACAGAGGCGCGGAAAATCGAAGGAAGCGATGCGACGCGATCGGTTTTCCGATTTACTTTATGCGCTGGGATGCATCTGTGCGCCGGTGCCCGCTCGGCGCTTGCATAATGGATGGCTACAGTCTCTGAACGAAAACACACCGGCCGCGGCCCGCCGGATTATTGGACGGGAATATGAATACATTATATTTTTACAGCATGCAGCTACCGTTATTTTTGTGAGAAAAAAGAAAACATTGGATTGGAATATGAAATACACAACTAAGTTCATTTACGGCTAAAATTAATATAGTATCCCGATCTAAAATCGCCAGATTGCCATTTTGACATTATGTACATTTAAATTACTGTCAAAAGGTTCATCAATCCATGGATTTTCGATCGGGATTGCATATTAATTTTCACCGTTAGAGCTGCTTGACGGCGATTTAAAAATGAAAGTTAATGCCGACTTCACAAAGTCCACTGTTGGACCGTCAATTTAATATCTTCAATAATATTATATTAAAAATACAACTTTAGAATAACCCTCGAAATGATAAAAGGACACAGACAATCTGTAACTTGAAATGCCCCTTTCTATCTTTAGATTACAAGCACTTTCTTATTCCACCCATAATGTATAGCAGGGGTAAAATAGTCTTATCGATCTACTTATTTAGTCTATCTAGTCTAGTATTTATCCAGTCTTTAAATTTGATTTATTGAAGCACTGTTATATTAAAAAAAAAAAAAGTAAAAATCGTATATTTTATCATGTTTAAAGTAAGCATTTTGATGTTGTCCCAAGAATTGCCAAGCTTAAAAAAAAAACAAAAGAAAAATGTATTCCAAGATAAATTAGACGCTGTAACATCTACCAACAAGCACAGTTCACAAAAATACAACGATTTCATTTTCACCAATACACTAAAGATTTGAGCTATATTCAACAGCCTTATTCTTAAAATACATCCACCATAGATATACTTACATAACTCAAATATAAAATACAGTTAAAATAATTTTCTTTATTTTGATTCCCAATTATTCTAGTTTTTGACGTAGCGATCACTCACTATTAAACTGAGAAATCCCCAGCTTCAATAATACCAACTAACATGCAGAAAAACCTTTTTATATATTACTAGTTGTTCCCCGCGGTTACACTCGCATTCCCGAAGGATATCACGTTTTCCCGAGATAAAAAGTAGCCTATATGTTATTCCAGGATATGCTCTATCTATGTGCCAAGTTGCATCTAAATCCGTTTGGTAGTTTTTGCGTGAAAGTGTAACAAACATACATACATACAAACTGTAATTTATAATATTAGTAGGATATATCCAACAGTCTAATTCCTAAAATCCCTACTAATATTATAAATGTGAATGTAAGTTTGCTTGTCACGCAAAAGCTACTTAACCAATCATCATGAAATTTTGTACACATATTCTTGGAGATATTAGAAGGACACTTTATGTGCCGGGAAAATGTAAATCCCTCGGGAACGCAGGTGAAACCGCGGGGAACAGCTAGTACATCCATAAATATACTTACATAACCTAAATATGAAACAGCAAGTCTATAGAGATATATTCAAGTAAGCGCAAGTACACGCACAAAACAATGGCGCGGTGACGGTTGACCTCGGCCGCGCCTCCCCATGTCTTGCCGCTTGCCGCCCGGTAGCGCCGCGTGCAATTAATATGCCGAGGCGGCCGCGACTACTGCGGCACAACAGTTTTGATACTTGACATTTTTTGGTAACATGGTTTTAGAGTAGTAGAGCTCTTAGTGCAGAGTTCGTCCGGGGAAGTACTACCACCTTACCCATTTCCGCCGTGAAGCAGTAGTGCAATTGTATTACTGTGTTTCGGTTAGAAAGGTAACGGGGCCGGTGAAATTACAGGCTCATGAGACTTAACAACTTCACGTCTCAGGGTCGACAACACATTGGCGATGCCCCTAGTGTTGCAAATGTCCATAGGCGGCGGTGACCACTTACCATCAGGTGGACCGTCCGCTTGTTTGTCGGCCCACGTGGTATAAAAAAAATAAACATGTCGCTTCCCGCTCAGTGCGAAAGTGATCCAATCAGAGATGTGCCAAAGTGATTTTTTGAATTAAGCGCCTATCGTTCTGAGGGTGCGGGTGAGTGATGAGGAAGAAAGCTTCTCGAGTAGCGACCACATACAGGAAAACGCCGAGTGGGAAGACCTCCTACCAGGTGGATCGACGACCTGGTCAGAGTCGCTGGAAGCCGCTGGATGCAGGTGGCTCAAGACCGTTCGAAGTGGAAATCCAAGGGGGAGGCCTATGTTCAGCAGTGGACATCCCCGGGCTGATATGATGATGATGATGATGTGGTGATGTCAACTTTCAGAACTCATCATAGTTCTGAAAGTTGACAGTGAAAACTAACCTGTTGTCCTTTGCATAAACAAAGGATTGTAAGCTTTATACTGTATACTTAAACTCCATTTAGCCGTATACATGATGCGTGTTAGTGACCAAATTAAAGTGGACTGATGAATAAAAGAAAGACCTGAACGTTTCTCAAGGCGATTGAGCACTGTTTAAAAAGTATCTGTTATTTTCTAACTGAAACTGTAGATTATTCTGTCTACTATGTACCTACTGTAAACTTTGGTAAGAGTAAGTTGGGTGTGTTATGATTCAGGTGCATGCGCTGTCTTCTGGTTATGCCTGAATAAGTATAGTATAGTAATAAGGCACCATAATGCCGATATGGTTGTGTTATTATTTGACAAGTGGATTTTTGGTACCACCCGTTAGTAGTCATTTCAAAAATTTTTTTTTAATGACACAAAAATAATAAAAAGAACTCTACAATACCCATGATATAAAGATTGTACGACTGAATTTCCCATCACAGTATAAATGTAGAAAATTTTAAAAAATCAAATAGAAATATAATATCTAATTACAACGATCAAACCATACCGGTTGACACATAACCCGTCCAAGTTTTCTTTTGCGAAAGAAGAGAGAGAATTTTTGATCAATAATTGTCACTGGGCGGCCTCCCTTCTCCCTGGCGGGGGCGGGGGTGGTTCCCGCGGGGGGTGAGGCTCAAAGGAAGGGGCGGGAGGGGGTAATTACGAGTGCGTTTTGTTACCGAGATGATAGGCGCGAAAAATGGCTCGCGCGTGCTTTACGTGTCTCCTGTAGTTTTGAATATTCAAAGTCGGCCTTTCGCCCTGATGAAATATTGAATTGACTGGGTAATTTATTCCCAAGGGAGTTGCCGAACGGTCCACGCTCCTTTCGGATATTGAAATTAGGATACGCTTTGCTTAAGGAGCGTTTGTGTGGCCTATATCTGGGGCTTCTACTTCATTTGGTTTTAATTTTCTTAGGTGCCGTAAATTTTACTTATAATAATATTTCATATAAGTTTTATACGGACATACATTTTTATGTATATGTACTCGTAACTTAAAATGAATAACGATTTCGAATAGGTATGCACTGAAATGTACAAAATAATGATTCGGGTACTCTAATCTAGTTGTTGTTATTATGTTCTGTTTGAGAACAGTTCTTTAGGACGTTATTTTATGGGAGTAATCTGATAGAGTTTAAACTTTTCAAATCAAATAAAAAAAATAACCTTTTAAAATTATAAATTGCTTTTATTGAACGTATCGTAAATTATGTCAATGGCAAAAAAAATATCACAAGCAGAAGGCTTAAGTCGCTTATAAAACAATGTTTGTTTTAAACCATTCTTGTATACTCACCAAAAATATCTGTTCTTGACCAATTAATTACAAAACCATCATATGCTTTCTGCAATGGTTTCATTATGTAAATTTTTGTTAATAATATCCCCTAAATAAGGATATAATTTAATTATTACATATTTGCTTCATAATTGTTGATCACTTATTGGACTTTAACATTCTCACTACATAGAATAAAACAAAGTCGCTTTCTCTGTCCCTATATCCCTATGTATGCTTAAATCTTTAAAACTACGCAACGGATTTTGATGCGGTTTTTTTAATAGATAGAGTGATTGAAGAGGAAGGTTTTATGTATAATACATGTGACATCCCACGGGAACGCGGGTAAAACCGCGGGGGACGGCAAGTTTACAATAAAAAAAAAATTATATAGAAAAAGCTTCATAATGTGTAACATCTTCATGAAACTATTGCTGAGATTTCTTAAATTAAAAGTTATCTAAAATAACGTAAAGTATTTATATAACTGTTGATATAAATTCAAAGAAAAGTATAAATCTGTAATAAAAATATAAAGCGTGTTCTAAATATAATTAAATGTTCTATTTATGTTATTGGATTCTAAGAGAAGTTATCTTACAGACAAACCAAGACTATTAATTTTGTAAACTTGCTTGTACAAGACATTACCCGCGTTCCCGAGGGATGATTCCTTTTTTCCGGGATACAAAGTAGTCTAACAATCATATTCTAAGACGTTTCCTCGAAAATTCCTCGACTCCACTCAACCTCACTCAAAGATATTAGTATTCATAGTTACAAAAATCTCCTCCATTCGGCTTGACTTGTTCTCTCACTCCAGGTGAGGAAACAACTGTTAGCTTCAAGGTACGTCGGGACCAACCTTAAGGAAGTTGCTTGTAAACAGTTACTGAAACTCATTATTTTATTTCATTAATATTATATCTATAATATAATGATGTAATTAATGACATGTTACCCCGACTTCACTTCGACTTAACCCCAGTCGGGGTTGCTTGAGTTTTACTCGAGTTATAACTTAGAATACCAATTTTGAGGATTCCTCGAGAAAATGCTTAAGGTATCCTCAGTCGAGTTGGAGTCGAGTGACATATGAGAAAATGTCTCGAAAAGTGTCGCGCTTCGAAAACTATTGATGATAGAAACAACTAAATAATGTAATTATTCATAAGTATACATTGATACAGTAACAATCAAAAGAATCCACTATTTAGAACAGGGTACACTATTCATATTCTGTCTGTCTGTCTATCTGTTTATACCTTTAACCACGCAATAGTTTTTGATACGGTTTTCTACCATCATTTAGAGAATTTCTTCCAATTTGTTATGTTTTTTAAAATTGTAATGTAAGACGATTTTTCACCCAATTGCTGTAATTTGAATACTTCTTTTAAGGTGAATATAAGTTATTTACTCAAGATTGTGCGCGATTTCAACAGGCACCCACTTGCATAAGAAATAATTGTTTCTCCATACAAAAACAGTTAATTAACAATTGAGAAATTAAGCGAGGAGTCTCGAATGGAAGAATGTATGGAGTGTGTATAAACAAGCTATTGCACTTAGTGAGAGCGCAAATATGCAAATTCATGCTTTGCTTGCTTGGCGCGAGTGTGCGTTGTGTGCTAGATAGAGTTAGCGAGGGAGTGGAGTCGTCATTGGTTTTACAAAAACAAAATCCGAGGACATTCTTTACACATTGTTACCTGATTCCAAATTAAGCAGAGTGTACTGCTTGTACTATGGTTACCAGGTAACTGATAAACTACTTTTTAAATACATATTTTTATATATAGATATTTACAACCAGACACAGAACAATCGCTGTCACAGACACACGATGATGAACATTCACTCACGATGTCCAATGTCAAACACAAATGTTTGTTTTGAGAATCGAATCCACGACCTGCGGCTTGGCAGTCAGGGTTTCTTAACACCAAGGCAACCCGTACCCCTTACAAGTTCGGCAAGTACAAAGGGCTAATAGAACGATCAGCATCGGAGCTGGTTGTCCTTACTAAAACCGCTGTAAAATATTATATAATATTATTTTCCTTAACCTTAGTAGGTACTTGTTATTTTAATACTCCAATTAAGGATTTGAGCATTATAATTCTTAGAAAACACAACAAAACAACAATAATAATTGTTTAGCTATTACTTTACACGTGCCTGAAAGATCAGTTGAAAACGACATGTCTACAGGATCGCATATTGTAGGCATTATCCAGGCTCGAAATAGCACTCCATGTGTTGTAGAATCCATATATAAACAATCGATTTTAATGTGCATGTATTAATTGTGGTAGTGTTAGTTACTTTTCCATACATATATAGAGATAGGGTTAAATTTTACTTTCAATTTGAAACTAACTACTTTTATTATTTTTATGCTACCGATCCACCTGATGACAAGTGGTAATTGCCCCCTATTGACATTTGCAACACCAGGCACCGCCAATGCGATATCGACCCTGAGACGTGAAGTAATTTAGTCTTATGTGGCTGTAATTTCACCGGCCCCTTACCTTTCAAACCAAAACACAGTAATACAAATGCAGTACTGTTTCACGGAAGAAATGGGTAAGGTAGCGCTTTCTTCGTTGAACTGTGTTCTAAGAGCTGTAAAAAGGATTCTTTGAAAATTATGCATTCTCCAGTGTCTATAACCTCCTTGGAAAATGTAATCAAGACGGTGGTACATATTTGTTGTAAAAATATATCATCTCTACAGTTTTCACTACGTACAGGGACACCGAAGTAAGATGAGGGTGGTTAATGAATAAAAAAATTCCCGTTTTTTTCCACAGCTCAGTGATTAGTTACCCTTATAATGAGTAGTGTGTGTGTGTGTCCATGTGTGCGTGTGTGAGGAGGGTTGCTTAAGTTTTTTATATGACAGTTGATACGGGATGTAGATTAGGGTGTTTTATTGATCGTATATTTTTCGGGTGCCGTTATGTTGACAGTTTTAAATGCCAGGAATTATGTTGTTTTGATTCTGTTTTACCCATTTTTGACTAGCATGACTTAACCTACATTTCCTTAGTAGATATGACATATCTAGGCAAAATCTTATGTGTTTGTACAAGTAAAATATAAAACCAAGAATTTCGAGATGGACTTATAAATAATTGGTTCAGCATAAAATTGGAGAAGCTTGTATCATTAATGTTGCTTAGTAATTAGGCTAAACGTTTCAGGCCAAATATAATAACTGAATAAAATCAGAGCAATCTTTGACGCCAAAGTAATATACACTTAATACAGCATTACACATGAAAAGATTACAGATGTAAGGTCTATAAGCTAAAGTAACCATCTTGCTTATTATTTAAAATATATTCTCTTAAATAAAAGTCCCTTTTTCCCTAAACCGTGTAACGGTACCGCAAACGACGTGTTGAGGTGAGCCCGGAATAAAATCGGCTAAGTATCACACACACATAATACCAACTTACTGTATTGCCTCAAGGAATAGGGACTTTCTTACTTTTATTTCCTTATTCGTGACATGCGTCCATTATAACATGACCTATGTTACACCCTTAACGACCCCTAATCTGCTAACGAAAAGTATGCGGAGAGGGATGGGGGGAAGGCCAAATAATTCTGATCGGCTCCCAAGTAGGGATGTAAGAGTGACTCAAGTTAAATTAAGAATGTGAGTTTTTTCTTTGCTGTTTGTTGACGGAGACTTATTTTGACATTGTAGACTTTGTAAACGCCCTTACGCGTTTTCCTCTTTTAATTCTAGAGGCGTCCGTGTGTTTATACCTTTACTACGCCCTCGCACGTATGTATACGCCTTAACATTTTTTCTTTGCGATGTATTAAGGGATTTGTGGACTCGAGAGGTGTGTTTTTTGGATTACCATCTTTGATGTCGACGGTAGCATGATATACGCTTTGTTTGTTTTGGTACAAAGGTATTTTTTATGTAGGGTACAGCATAGACTTTGGGATTTAGTAATAATTCACGATGAAAGAAGTACTCGTTTGTTTTCATGGTAGTATATATTTATTTTATAATATATCCTAAATTATTTCTAGTCAATGGATTATGTATGAAATCCTACTAATGTACAGTTAACTGCCTGTTTATAAATCGTGATAAATATATTTTTTTCTAATGTCATTAACCCGGTAACGGTTATCTCTGGGAAAACATTGCCGTTGACCAAAGCAAAAAGCGAGCAATTAATTAAAAAAAGTCTCGCTGAAAGTGTTCGAGCGATTGTCATTTACAAACAAGATATCTGAAATGAGACCTTATGGTTGTAGTAATAAAACTTATATACGAGTGTGTTGCAACAGTAACGATAGAGATAGATAGAGCGTGTCGCATGAAAAACGGCACAATTCAAAAAGTGAACAAAAATATTTTGTATGCGCCGTGGTGAAACGTGAACGGCACATACCTATAGTCCGTCGATGTATCTAGAATTTTCTAGACATTATATACGGTAAAAATCAATTGGTAAATGTCAAATTGTGAAAGCTATCGGTTAATAGATCGTGTAACTGTTTTCCTTTATATGAAGTATTGTTGGCGAAATGTGTTACGTTCGGATATTCGCAACGATACGAGTAGCTATCAATATTATATAATTGAAATGAAATCGTGCATGAAATATTATTAGCGGAGATGTTGCTATGTTTTTAGAAGTAACCAGCTTGTATTCTGTCAATATGCCTGTAAGGTTGTTATTTTGATTTTGTGTTTACAACGGGAAGTTTCGGATGGTTTTCAACAACGTCGCTTAGAAAAAAGTTTTTATTAAAAATATTGTGTGGCGTGTAAAATTTCAATGCTCAAAACCTACCCATAAATACTCTTCTCGGTACTCAATAAAGTTATTGACAGTAAATCTGTCTAGATTTATTTGCCCACCCCATTAAATCAGCATAAATCCCCATAAAATGTACAATCAAATGCAAAAAGATGTAAACTTCCATGTGCTCGCGTTCGTGCCGGCTGCATTGTGGAAATGTAAAAATTTGTACAAATACCTCCACTCTACGGAAACATGCTTTGTGCCTGCGCTTTCGCTTCCCACCACTACCATGAGCCATTTGGTGTTTAGGAAAAATCACCCAGTTTTATAATAACATTTTTGTACAGAATTGTACCCGAGAAACATACATTGAAATAGTATAAGTAAAGGAAGATTTGAGTAAAAATGTTTTGGAGAAATTAATGGAAAAGTCCTTTCGCTGACTATAAATAATTGGGAACGGAGCAGGCAGAAGATGAATCATATTTTGAGTTCATTACACAATTGGTATATCAGTTATGGGTGCCACAGTACACACTTTGCTAACTTTGGAATAAGGCGGCCTATGTACAAAATGTTCCAGGATATTAAATATAATAATATATATATATATATATATATATATATATATGTGTTCTTATTAAGTAATTTGGTTTATAACTAGGATTGAAAGCGGACAAAGCCGCAGGGCACAGCTAGTTTATTAATTAAATGACTTGCTGTAAGAGAGCAGAAGAATAATATTCTCATGATTGATGATGCGAGCTCCATCTTCGGCCTCATCTTCACTTACCATCAGGTGAGATTGAGGCCAATCGCAATCCCGTCTGATATAAAAAAAATAAATAATGTATAAAAATGTTACTCTGAGTAGGAGCCACATTTAGAATACCGAAATGCATCGTAAAAGTTTCGTAGCGCCAGATTTAGGAAATTTCTCGGTTATCTAGTGTCTTTAAAAGAATTTCGTTGCTATTTTTGTTCACTTTAAAACGTTGAACAAAAAATCCGCTGAAAATTTTCAGTTCGCCGAATATTCTGCCTTTTTGTACACACTATTGTTACTAAACTATAATAAATAAATTAGTCGGTTGTGATATTTTTTTCGCGTAAAGAAGATTGACATTGCGTATTTTTTCACGGCTGTGCTGGCTTCAATTGATTTTTTGATTTTGGTGATTACTTTGAAGTCTGTACGTAGTGGCGAACTGTAAAATGTGCTCTTTTTAACTTATCTCCGTTTAAAATAAGATTACATAATATTTTACTTCAAAGAATGAAGTGGAAGTTGATGCTCCTTATCAGTGTCTTGTAATTGTCTAGAAAGTTAGAAACATCTGCGTTTTATCATGAATATAGGCTAATGTTTCAACTTATACCATTTGGTGATTTAGTACTACGCACTAAAGATGAATAATTTGGAATGAAAATTTGTTTAAATTTACAACAAATTACTAAAGATATAAAAAGTGTTTTATTAATCTTAACTATGATTTTATTCAGTCTGTGGATGTAATGTCCCTAGATCTAGAAATTCTTCTAAATTATTGCAATATCATATACATACATACAGTCCACAGATAAACATATTAATCGAGTACTCCTTAAAATGTTATGGCTTTTTGTAAAAATAATTGATTCAATGATGAGTGTAGATTTTGGTAACTATAATTGTAATAACTTTTTTATTTTGTATAAAAATTACATTTTTTTCAATGCCTTTTAGTTCAATTTTATTTATCTTGTGACACTTTAGTTGAATATTATATTTTTTCTAAAAACCCTATGTTTAGCGACTGGCTGGTGGTATAAAAAAAGAAGTGAATTTGGAAGGGTTGTGATTGTCCGTTCTAGTTCACAAAAAAAAAAGGTTGCATATGTCAGTATTATTTTAATCTAATCTATCTATCTAATATCTTTAAACGAGCAATTCTTGTCTATATATATCATATATAGTATAATATATATGATATATATATAGGATCTATATTTAGGAGATATAATTAGGATCTCGGAAACGGCTTCAACGAGTATCTAGGTATATATGACAGTGCTTTAAAAAAGAGAATACGGTAGAAGTCACGTTAGTAAAGAAATCCCGAGCAATGCTCGGCCGTCCGGGTACTAAATATTGATTGAATGAAACATCTCAGTAAGCAGACACCTAACTTTCCATCAGTCTTCAAAATTTTTATACTGTGTCAAAAAGTCAAGAATCATTACAATAGCCAATATATTTTAATTTGTTTTAAAAGGTTCACCAATAGCACAGGTATTATCCTATCTACGTATATATAAAAGAAAAATATAGTTCATTTGACGCACCATCACCTTAAAACTACTTACATACAGCGAACATATCGCGATGGGATTTTTCGTAGATGGTTATAGACTATATATGATATTGATAAAAGCGGGTGAAACCGCGGGAGACAGCTACTATATTATATAAAATATAAACAGATAAAGTATTCTTATATTTATGGCAATTATAGATACACAGCAATTATAGTGGTACTCACAACTCAGAGAATCGCTGAGTACCGATATCTTAGCATTTTAAAATAGTGCCTTATGTTTCATACAATTTTGTACAATCAATATAACACTTTAAGCGTCCCAAAAACTGAACACATAGGCTGTAGCCAATCGGGCGTTAACCCATCGGTTGTTTTAGGCCAGTCACATCGTCAATCTATTCTAGTCAAGCTTCAATAATGTCGTAAAAAACTGGAAATGTACTTTTTTGGATAAAAGATGTACCTCTTGTTCAAAGAACTCCTTACAGTAAAAGAGAGTACCATTACACAAGTGATTTCGGTGATTGTATATTTAATATAAATCATAATTTAAATTTAAAAATACTTGTTTATGTAAAATGTCAAAATGTCAGAATGTATAAAGAGTTCTTTAAGGTCGGCAACACATTCGCAATCTCCCTGGTATTGCAAACGTCCATAGGTGGCGGTGACCACTTACCATCAGGTGGACCGCCTGCCTCTTTGTCAACCTATTGACAAAAAAAAATGTAATTTATCTGGTTCCCATTGTAGCTCTGCTTAGTTTGGGATCAGATGGCCGTGTGTAAAGAATGTCCCAGAATATTTATTTGATCAACTTTTGTACTATTTATGTATCATATTAACTTATCCACCTAAAGCATCTAAATAAACTATAGCTGTCAAATAAGTGTTATGTGGGTGATAAAAGCGATAAATGTCCTTAAAAATCAAAATGTTTATTTTTTTTAAACAATATTACTATATACATACATATATGGTATTCTACATCAACAAATTAATATAAATATACTAATTTAGACATTTAAACCAAAAGTAAACCGATGTTCCTCTTCTTTAGGGAGGTCCTAAGATGCTAAACAAAACCCAAAAAAAGAGTGTATTTCATGAAGTTACATGTTAGCTATACAATATTATAGCAATTCTTAGTAAACTACGTATCTATACGTAATTTTGCGGACTCTCATTACACACATATTATTACATGATATACATTACTCGTAGGTTGTTCACTGTGTCGTGCAGTAATACAGTTTTTTTAATTATTTTTTTTACAGTAAAGTAAGTATACAATATTATATAAGTCCTCCTTCGAAGCCACATTAGCCGACAAACAAAGCCTTCAAAGCGTGCCGCCAGTCTACTATTATTTGTAGAATGAACATCCCTAGAGGTTCCATTCTCGAAAAACAATACTCCATTCATAAATTGCTCCCCTAAACCGCACTTCTAACGAGAGGAAAGGCAAATGATCTATGTAATCCTAATACATGTAAAATATTATATCAACACTTACAAAGCTACAATCTTGGCAGGTGTGTGGATCGAAGCGTGATTCCTGCAATCAAATCGGAAGAACAGGAAATTTGCGGTCGAAAAGGGAATAGGCCTCTGGTAGGCCTACTATGTTTCGTCTATTTATGTACTTTATAAAGCTCATGTGGATGTTATTTGATTCTTGATTTTACCTTATTAACATACCTATCAGATAAGAGTTCCTGATTTTTTTTAAAAAAACTTGAGCGCATTTGACTGGATCTCACATTTTGGTTTTTGGAATACTTTATTGAGTTGCATTCTTTATTAAGACTTAAACTTTGGTATTTATTATTTACAGGTCGGTCAACTCATGATGTTTTTTTTTAATCTCTTTTTTTACATTCTTCAGAAAAGAGGTCCAGACTTTGGTTTCTTCGGTTACTATATTGACTTGCTCTAATTTTTCAGTACTTACATATTAACAGGCTGTATGTCACTAGAATAGGTCCTGGGAAGTGAACCCTGAATATTAGCAGTGGTAAAGCTCATCATGCAGAGTTCGTCCAGGTAAAAACTAGCCCTATACCCATTTCCATCAGGTGCACTGCCTATTCCTCGGCCTAATTGACACGTAATAAAAAAAATGTTTGTATCAATTTTGGGAAAGTATAGTAAAATCAAATAGCATCGTTTGTACTGTTCACTGTTAGTTGTAGAAGGTGTTTTATGTTTTTGTTCTTATCATCATCATATAGCAATATAAAGTGTAAGCTAATATACCTTCTTCAGAGGTATTGAGCGTGTAATATATTTAATTTACGCTGAACATAGCTAAATAGGCCTATGAGACTTTGGCGAGAAATAAAATTATGGAAAGTTGCTTTTTGTTGAGAAGAGATTTGTTAGGGTGTTATAATATCACCTGTAGGAGTATAATTATTATTTTATTTAATTAACTTCCTATAAATCTATTTTTAACCGACTTAAAGTAAGGAAGTTTGGTTTTTGTTAGTATATATTTATTTGTTATGGGAGATAAAGTTCACAAATAAAGACTGCCTTCTAAAACTATATTTTTTTCTATATTTGATATAGAACTTATTGTTAATTAGGAGTAAGACCTATCTACTTTACAAAAAGATACAATTTTATACAGCAAAATGTTTAACAAACATTCAAACTGTCGATATTATATTATAATAAGGTTTAATTCCACTTTCTACCGATTTTATACTAGTACAAGTATTTGTATATACTATTGACCACACCTTGTTTGTATTGGAACATAATTTTCTATCAAATGCAGGCATCTGCTAAGTAAAATTCAAATAATAATAAGATGTAACGCGGTGCTAGGGTTGGACGAAACAGAAATATCGATACTTTTTATAACATTGCAACAACTCGATGGTTCATCGACAATGGAAATTCGTACATATAATACATGTAATAGTGACTTGAAAATTATTTTTATTTAACACAAATAAATTTTGTAAAAATTATTTAAACCATTCTGAAATTATGGTAAAAATGCTAGTAATTATAATATTTAAAAACGCTTTCGCTATTGTAATTAACAAGTTTTTGTTTTAATTACATATGCTAATTCCAGGTATGAGAAAGCCAAGTGGTACCCAGAATATTCTTGGATGTCGAATCTGATTGGCAATAAATAATATATTACGAGAAGAATATATTACATATAATTTATATTTATACGATAAGAATAATTCTGTCTGTACTGTGACTAACTACACAATGCCAGTTAAGGATATTGACAGGGAGATTTTACTGTCTACAGTACTGTAAAGTATTTTTAAAGGATCCTGTGTTAAGGTCTTATATTCAGTGCCGGATTAAGCAAGCGTGGGGCCCATAGCAAATTCTGTCGAGGGGTCTTTGGTCTTCTATGGGTTCTGAAGTGGTAAAAAAAACAATCGGTGGTGGGCGGCCTTAGACATGCGGGGCCCCCTTTTGTGCGGGGCCCGTAGCAATTGCCACTCTTGCTACGTGGTTAATCCGGCACTGCTTATATTCTCTATTATTGTCTAGTAAAAGCTGCAGTTGCTAAGAATAATGTAGTATCTATCGATATTATTCATCGACACTTCCACACCCCTATCGGTCTCACATCAACGCTTTGCTACGTGTGAAACTCCACCGCGTTTACAAGCAATCAGTAAGTATATTGAAACCGCAAATAATGCCGACAGGGACATGAGCATCGGTTTTTTAACTCGATTTATCGGAAATTGATCGAATCAGCTCGAGTAACAAGACTCGTTCACATGATAGAGTTTTCTTCACCCGCTTTACTAGATTTTATACAGATTATGGATGATCGTTATTTGTGAAGTGATTATGTTGAAGATAAAGATGTATGGAAATAGTTTACTCTGGGCAAGACCTGCTTTCTTATGTGTAGTTCCATGTGCTTGTACTACAAAGCGGATACGCTTCAATTATTTCAACTTGCATGGGCTTTTGGATTCCATGATGCTTCTATAAGGTAATTTGTATTTTAAGATGTAAACATTTTAGTACATAGTACATTAGATACAAAATGACTAAAACTAAATACAGCCTTGCTAAATATCTCGGTTCTTCTCAATAGAGGGGTGACTTCTGAACTGGTGAGTGTACCTATAGAGCCTACACTAAATATCTACATGATTTTGAATTTTGTGTTGTATTCTATGTAATTCTTATTCGTTCCATACGGATGTCGATATCAGCTATATATGTAAGAATGATATAACTAGTATATTATGTATAGTCCATATACCAGTTATCTGGTTTCCATATATCGGATGGGCGTGTGTAAAGAATACCCAGGATAATTATATAATATATTTCTAGTAATAAAGGTCTAGTTCAAATGGCACTAAACGCAGTTTTAAATACAATACGACTAAATATGATTGGTATATTCCCACATAGCATTCGTTATGTCAAACCTGCTTTATAATGAAACGTATTATTATCGTCGCTATTAATCTTTAATTTCAGATGTGTGAACACGGTACAGTTCACCATAGCCCTTTGAAATGGCCCTGAAGGTTTTTTAATGATTTATTTGTCAGTTTAGGTAGGACTACAGCGGAAGGTTTATGCCCATTTTCATCAACCAATTAAGACACAATGTGAAAGTTTGTGTGTGTCTATATTTGTTAATACTGTAAAACAGTTGAACTCTTTTTAATGAAATTTGTATAAAATGACTTGAGTTTGGAATGGAAGTTCATGTTATAATGCAAAATACCCATGTATGTAAGAATGTATCAAACTAGCCCGCGTCCCGTAGTTTCACCTGCGTTCCCGAGGGAACTAATGTGATATACTGATGGTAACCTACATATTAATTGCAATTTTTTTTGAAAGCCGGTTTATCATTTTTTTCGTTTGACATCAAACTTACAGACTAACCCCATTATAATATTAGAGTAAATCTCACTAAGCCATTATACCCACACAAACTTGCATATCTACAACATTAGAAAGACAAGAACCCAAAAACAGTGAAAAGGAACATTCGCCCACAAATACAGTACATTTGTCCGCGTACCTACATATAAAAACACATACATTAACGAGCCCGTGCGTGCCTCGGCTCGGTTGCGTCGAAGACTTAACTAAAAGATGCCTATCGTATGCCTTAGTTATTAATTACCCCCGAATAAAGCAAGTGGAAGGGTTTGTGAGCATATTAACTAGTATAATTTATTGCTAAAGCACCGACGATACATGCTGATACGTATTTCGGTAATGCGCAGTCTGGTTTTTACGATGTACGACACGCGAGCTTTGGTTTTAGCTTTAGTTTAATGGCTCACATTGTTTCGCAGTGTTTGTTATCTTAAATTGTTTTTTTTTGTGTGCCGCGACGGAAGCGGCGACGGTTTATTTTTGAGACTTGGGGGGGAGTATCTGTTACTGAAATATTTGTCTGGTTTGCTTAAAAATCTTACACATTTAACTTCTTCTACTTAATTCTATTATAAATGCGAAAGTTTGTGTGAATGGATGTTTGTTAATCAATCATGCCAGGATAGCTTAACGAATCTAGATGAAATTTGGCACAGAGGTGGATTGTAATTAAGAACAGCACA
Organism: Habrosyne pyritoides; assembly: GCA_907165245.1. Lineage (NCBI taxonomy): Eukaryota > Metazoa > Arthropoda > Insecta > Lepidoptera > Drepanidae > Habrosyne > Habrosyne pyritoides. The sequence continues at coordinate 3,640,028 of OU015600.1, read as the reverse complement.
TAATACTTTTTATTCCCGAAAAAATACAATACAATATACTTTATTTGTGCAACAACAGGAGAAAAAGAAACATAAAGAAGTGGATAACAGAGTAAGTGTTTACTAAATAGGCGGCCTTATCGCTACAATGATTTCTTCTGGACAACCTAGGGGGTAGCAGGATACAGAAGAGGATAGCAGGTGTTGCACGATCAGACATCTATATATACAAAAATGAATTCCTATTTCCCTTGGTCACGGTATCACGCATGGACAACTGGATCGATTTCGCTAATTCCTTTTTATTTGTGTTGGTTATTGTTAGGGGATGGTTCTTATGAAGAAAAAAAATGAGAAAGTTGCAGGGAAAATTAGAAAATTTAAGAAAACATAACGTCCATATTAACTTTTCTAATGTAACCTTACCGCTTTTGACTATATAAACTCTTATAATGTAACCGTTTGATATTATCGTTTAAATCAGAGGCATGCGTCGGAACTATATTAATATAATATTAATTTATAATTTCTTCGATTCAATCGGATGATTCGTATTCAATATTCATTGCTAATACAGGACAACGTCTGTCGCGTCAGCTAGTTTGAAATAAATAACGAAACCTATATCTATGTTAATAAATACTTATAAATTAATAATAATAAGGTGAATATACTAATATATACACTAACTATAGTAATACAAGTATTATATATTATTAATATTGAAATAAATAAAAAGAGATTACATAAAATAATAGTACAGGAAAAATCAAAGAATTAATTGATGGAGTTCATAAAGAGAGATAGTGGTGGATAAGAAAATTTTACATCTCTGAGAAAAGCGGGTGAAACCGCTGGGAACATATTATAAAGTTTGTAAGGTTGTTTGGTAATCTTTCGTGCAAAAACTTGATGGAACTTGGCACATAGGACGTGTCTTGGAATAATATATAGACTTTTATTCCGGGAAAAAGCAATATCCCACGGGAACGCGAGTGAAACCACGGCACGGAAAACTAGTAATTAATAATGTGAACTTGAATTTTAAATTTTACTGTCTCCCTGTTGACATTGTTTTAAGCCTAGAGTAAGATTACACTGACAATTGTTTTACAAAATAAACAAGATAAATTACACTGTTAATTTAACAATATAATCTGAAAGGTCAGTCAAAAGTCAATCTTTGTTTTCAGATGCACAATCATTCAACTGAATATGAGATATAAAAGTAACCGAGCTAATGCTGTAGGTATCTAAACTAAATAAAGGAATTTTGAGAGCATTCGTTGACTCTTCATTTAAACAAATAGAAACGGGAGCTAAAAAATAAATAAAAAGAAAGAAACAGTAAACTTGTTAAATATAATCGATAAAGTTTTGTATGTTGAACTACAGAAACGAAAATGAGTAAAAATCGTGATTACCACAATATGTAACAGCATTAAAAGAAATCGCTATTGCTAAATAATAAATTGTCCAACTAAAAGGTTACATTGTCAACAAACTACGTGACTAAAGGTTTTACATTCAAAACCCATCCAAACTGTGAAAATTGACGTTTGACTGGAAAATAGTTTTGTGGTGTTACAACCCTGGCATTAACACTCCGGTTGGTGTAATTTCAACCTTATTTGTAAGTGTTCAGAGTCTTGATTAATGGTTTGATATAAATTAGTTGAAAAATCGGATACCTAGTCGTGAAACGTGAGGGATAAATACAGCTTTTTGGTACAAATTATGGAATTTTGGGGGTTCTCGTGTTATATGTAACGAAGGTGGTTTAATTGATTTTATTAATAAATATGACATGAAGATAATCATAAAAATCTATACTTTTAATAACATTAGAAAGAGTAGACCTCTTATTAAAGAGATCGTCCGGAGACGTACTACTAGCATTTACACGTGAAGAAGTACTACCTTACCTATTTCCGCCGTGAAGCAGTAGAACTATACTATACTGTGTTTCGGAAATAAAGGTAAGGGGGCAGTAAAATAACAGGCATATGAGACTCAATAACTTCACGAAATTCTTTATTTTTCTTCGAAATAGATTTCCGAGTTAGATCTCTATCTAGTTACAGTTTTTAATAATATATAAGTCGATGTTGCCAACTGTATGCAGATGAAGGAAAAAAGTGGTGGTCCGATCGTGAAATTCACTTAAAGGCATCGAACGCCTTCGGAATAATTTTACCAATAACAATCCGTCGGCTAATTTTAGCGGCGAATGGAAAAAAATGGTCAAGCAAGTAGAGGCTTCAATTTACGTGGTTCTGTATACTAGAAGCTACAAGGTTTAACTTAACTTGCAATGTACGTTAGTTTGTTTAGCTCAAGTCTTGCGAGCTAAATTTGAAATATTTCCTCTTATGCTAAGGAGTTGAATTTTATCGAGTTGGTTCGGTTTCAAAGCCAATCCATTTTGATAGTAAGCATGACGTGATTTTACACCCTGAATAGGGTTCTCACGAAGGAACTCCACGGAACTCAACAGCATAGACACGATTTTTTGTGAATACGCAATCAAAATTACAAAGTTCAATTGCCTGTTTTATATTGCAACTTTAGATACTTGACTGCTGCACCCCAGGGTTGGCTTCTGGTGAAAAAACTTGTAAAGAATGTCGCAAGGTTTTTATTTGTTATAATTAGCCCTCGGCTTAGGGCTTTGTATTTTGGTACTCTGATGGATACTATCCGCCAGAAAATTATGAACAAAATATAGAGATGTTTGTGGTTTAAAATTCCCGCGGAACCCTAAAGCCATCCAACGTTTCCAGCGCCTTCACCAACGCCCGGTAAAGCAATTTGCGTGGCAAAGTGTCGGAGCTGCGTGCGGTAACCAATAGGAAAGTATGTACTGAATTTTGTCCATCGTTGTGTAGCTATGCATAACCGTAGCTTTTAGAAATAATATAATCTTTATAGATCAACATTTTATGCTGTTTTATTTTAATGTTAGAGTCTGAAAAAGGTTCCTAGAAAAATAAAATTTTTGAAAGTTGCCTGGTTATTTTTTTTTTGTATAAATTTGAATCAGCTAGTAACTAATATAATATACAGTGTAAACTCTTTATAACGAAACTCAAGGGACTGAGCATTTTTTGTCGTTATAGAGAGTTATCGTTATATGGAGTGAACAAAAAAAAACAAAACAAAGTGAACAAACCAACCAACTTGGGCTCACTTCAACGTTATAGGGAGTTTATCGTTATAAAGGATAACGTTATAAAGAGTTTACACTGTATTTATAAATATAAACCGTCTGTTGATTCGATTGCTTTATTTTAAACTACTATCGGCCTCGAGAATTGAGCTATGGTTTTGTGTTCACACAACAATTATATAGAAAAAAAAACACTTTAAGTATTGTCTTGAATATTAAAATTTTCTGATCAATTTTTACAATTTTCACAATGACGAAATTTCAACAAAAATTGTCGTTCTCAATTGACGCTTTTACCAACTAACAGCATACAAAAAATATTTATACAGATATATGTCCTGCCCTGATCACAACATGATGTCACCCCGACCAGCCTTGGACAACACTCGTAGCTTAACAACACAGAGATCTTACAAGATACCAATAAAACCTTTAAATTCTACACTCAGACAGACGAGACACATTTAAACGGCATACGCCAGCGTTTACTAGTTTCTACATTGACACTTTCGATTTCTACAGGATGTTATAAATTAAGTGGGTACATACCGGGACGCATTAAGTTGTCTCCTCTATCAGTTACACGCCAGTCGTTAATTAGTGCCTTCTGTGGATATGGTTTAGACACATTATTAGAGTAGTAGAGCTCTTAGTGCAGAGTTCGTCCGAGATAGTACTACCTTACCCATTTCCACCGAAAAGCAGTAGTGCACTTGTATTACTGTATTATTGGTTATAAAGGTAAGAGGGTCGATGACATTACAGGCACATGGGACTTAACATCTTGATGTCACACGGTCATCAGGGCATTGGTGATACCCCTGGTGTTGCAAATGTCCATAGGCAGCACTGACCACCTACCATAAGATGGACCGGCTGCCAGTTTGTCGGCCCATGTGGTATAAAAAAATTGCTGACAAGCTACCGTCCCACTTCACCCTTTTTCTAAGGGATCTAATGTTTCCAGGGAATATGATATAGCCAATGTCACTTGGGAATAGTGAACCTTTCTATCAGTGAAAGAAATACTGAAATCGGATCTGTAAAATCGCAGATTACCTCCTACATCCAAATCTACAAACTTGACAACATTGTAATGTTAGTATAGATACCCCGTAAGTATTTTTTTTTTGACTTCGGTCAAAAGCGAAAGAACAGCGCTTGGCTACAGAACAAACAAAATGCAAGATTTAACAAGAACTTAATTTTTTTAACTACATAATGTTGTTTCATCCTCATCATTATCATCATCAGCCTATCTCCGTCCACTGCTGGACATAGGCCTCACCTATGACACGCCACTGAGCTCGATCTTCAGCTCTTTGTTTCCAATGTTGTTTGCAATGCCCAAAGTCCACTCATGTTATTTTTCAAGTTACATGTCTCCACGTCTCAGGGTCCACAATGGAGACAATTCTCTTTTAAAAGTATCTATATGTCTACATCATTATATGTAGCCATGGAGAATATGTCGTTTAAAGAATTCTGTACCTGAATTGATTACCTCATAAAATAATTGAGTGAAAAAAAAACATAATTGTTTGTCTATTCTCATTTACAAATTAGATCACATCTTTAGATTATTTGTAGGCTGCAAGTACAACCAAGCTACATAATCATTATGTAGTCTTAAAGGAGCACGGCAACATAGATTTTCTCATTATTTCTTGTTGTGTAATGCATATTAAGTGCATCTAGTTGATAAGACATCAATGTGTAAATTAACTGATTATTTATATTAAGAAAAAATATGTCACACTTCCATTATGGTACTGTTGAAGCTAAAAGTACCTATTTTAACTATTTTTTGATAAGCAAATAATTATTTTTTTGAAGAATCCCTTATATATCTCATATCTTATGGGAGGCCATTGAAATTCTGATCCGCAACCTTTTTGTGTAACGAAAAATAAATTAATATTAAACACAATCTGTGCCATTCAAAAGTTATTGATGAATAATTAAAATGATTTCCAGTAATACAATATTTCACTTCTTTTGTGTGCTTTTACGAGACACCCTTTTAGAAAAATACATTGCTTTAAATATCGGTAATCAACCGCTATCGGTATCTTACCGGTATCTTTAGTCCCAACAAAGCATGTGGCAAGGATTTTGATTGTCGCCGTCTTTCGAACATGTTACCAAAGCCGGACAAAGAACCATGTGTAATGATTGAATTTAGGACCTCTAGTCTTCAGGCTGAGCTCCATATCGCTCGACCACAGAGGCGATAATGTTTATTTCTAGTGATTTAATAAATTATTACACGATAGAGTAGTAGAGCTCTTAGTGCAGAGTTCGTCCGGGGAAGTACTACCACATTACCCATTTCTGCCGTGAAGCAGTAGTGCACTTGTAGTACTGTGTTTCGGTTAGAAAGGTAAGGGGGCCGGTGAAATTACAGGCACATGAGGCTTAACAATTTCACGTCTCAGTGTCGACAACGCATTGGCGATGCCCCGGTGTTGCGAATTTCCATAGGCGGCGACAACCACTTGCCAGGTGGACCGTCTGCTTGTTTGTCGGCCCACTTGGTATAAAAAAAAATTCTAAGTCGGCAAGGTAATTAGGATGAGTAACTTGTAATTCTCCAAAGAAATCACTTTTCAGCTCAACTTTACATATCGTTCCATAATTCCATTTCCATCCAGTTCTCATAAGTGAACTTGTTGGTATAAAATTTGAATAATAATTTTAAACAAAATTAAATTGAATCGGGCCACACATTAACGTTATTTATATTTAAATTTAATTTAATATTATGCGACAACTTCACCGTCGCCACTCGGGGTTCTTTATTAATAGTCAGTGCAATCAAATGCAGTGGCTTGCAGTTAACTAAGTCTTATCGGGTAAGATATAAATTGTAATCAAATCAGATCGTCAACTGGGACTTTATTAATATTGTACAGTTATATTTACTGAGCTTAGGAATTAATTGATTTAAATTCTTTTAATAACCGTTTTGTAAGTTTATGCAGGACGCATAATCTAAAAGTTTTATGCAGAAATGTATAACCGACTTTTTGAAATAATAATCAATATTTAATTAGACTTTTTATACTTATTAGCAAAGCCTTTTTTTGGGTCATAGGTTATTTACCAGGAAAATAGATATTAGAGTAGATTATCATCATTCAACATCAGTCATTAAACAAATATGTAGTAGGTAAATGTAATGAAGGCATACTCTGAAAAAAAACCACTACTATCTTAACCATCGTATTCATATAAATGCAAGACATATTAATGTAATGTATTACTTTCTCTTTTTTATTGTTTAAATGTATGTTTATGCATATTAAACCTCAAGCATTTGTTTTATTTTTTATGTTTTGTAACTTATAACTATATGTGATTATTTTTTTTTGTATTTATTACAATAATATATACAAAATATAAGGAACTGTCATTACACCAAAATAATATTTATTAATAAAAATATATAATACTTTGACACATGGAGTGCTTTTCAGACAGATAATGCTCCAGGGCTGATCCAGTGGACCTGTTTTATCAGACCTACTAAACATTTCACCTGGATATTCCAGTTTCCTGAGTTGGTACCTACTTTCATTGAGCCCTAATAGTGTTGTCAGAACAAGGATAAGAAGCTTAAGTGATTCTACAAATGTCATACAAGATGTATAATCTAGAGTAATCCTGAGTTAACTGATAATATTATGGAGTATTTACCATACGTCAGTGTGGAAGAGATTAAGGTCTTTGGGAAATAGACTATGGAAAGTCATAAAGATGACTAATAAATATAACGCATTTTGAATTGAGAATCCGTCCGAAAAAAGAAGCATCAGAGTTGTCAGCTCCAAAAAAATTGGCCGCCATTTTGCTGCTACAGATAAATATATCAATAAATTTTACAAATCAGAAAACCTGAGTTTGAACCTTTTATGAGTAGTAGACCTTACCTATTTCTGCCGTGAAGCAGTAGTGCACTTGTATTACTGAGTTTCGGTTAGAAAGGTAAGGGGGCCGGTGAAATTACAGGCACATGAGAATGAACAACTTCACGTCTCAGGGTCGACAACGCATTGGCGATGCCCCAAGTGTTGCAAAAGTCCATAGGGGGCGGTGATCACGTACCATCAGGTGGACCGTTCGCTTGTTTGTCGGCTCATGTGGTATAAAAAAAAACCTGATCACTACAATAGTGACTACTACTACTGTAAGATGACTTTAAGTAAGCTTAAGTTTTAAGTCGATCAATAAGTCTTATAAAGGCTTAATTTATTCTCATATCAAATATTTTTAATATAAACTTCTTGATTCTAATTTCCACAGTTTTTAATGACTGTAATAATAATTTCTACAATAGAAACTAAGTTTGAAGCTTGAATTTATTAAAAAATCAATCTAGGCCTCTCAAGTAATTTCTACTGCCTATAGAGCTATGTCAAGCCTGACTAGAGAAGTAAAAAAACCTGAACTGGTGGCAGCACTTTCGTTTTTCATTGAAACAATATGTCAAAAAAAAAGTTCCATTATTTTCCGCAACACGGCGAGATTTTTATTTACCTGGCCACACTGTAATTATTCAACTTGAAGTTATATCAAAAGGTAGGTATGTTCAGTCGATACTGCTTGTAGATTGTTATCAATTTATTAGTTTTAATCCATTTTACGTACGGATAATACCTTAAATGCAGATATAGACACATTTATATTTGAAAATGTTAAAATTAATAAAATCATAAATTAACATGTTAAATTACTATAATGTTTATGTTTAATATTTATAAGATACCGTAAGGAGTATTTATTTTGATTACAGATTATTAAAATCATATATTTAGCATGATATGTGTTATTAAATATAATCTAGTGACCTTTATATTGGCTTTATAAAGACTAGAATATTATGAGGCTTTCATAAACCCAGGGACATCTATATACAACTATTCATCTGATACTTGTGATATTATCCGGAAATGTCAAATTTTTTAATTGTAAAAAAAAAAATTGTGTTAGAAAAAAAGCTATTCTACCTTCAATATGGTGAGAAGAGCGATGGCTGCCCATACGTTATACTTATGAACAGGTTCTGTTTGTGGGCTGGTCTGCTTCACTGTTAATCACTCCTATTTTTTTTAAATAATATGCACCTTTACAGGCAAAAACTGTCACTTCGACCACAAAAAAATTATGTGTACATTTTTGGTTTTTTAAAAAGCTATTGCTAATTTGTCTTCAAATTCTTCTTCGTTGGTCTTGTCAGCAAAAACAACCTTGCTACCCAATATTAGAGTCAGTATATAATTTCAAATATCGAATTAACGCGCTGTCTGTGATGTTTCTAACATAACCTTTTTTCATCAAACTATTTTGTAACAAAAAAATATAGATGTAGACAGAAACTATTCATATATGCATATTGCAAATTTTTCAATGCACAGCACATAGAATTTGAAGTCAATAAATTTATTAATCCAGTCCAAGCAACCTAGTGAGCAGTTGTTTCACCTTATTCCAACAATACAGTTTGATAAGTTCAACGTCATTTACCGTAGAAGGCTAGCTCTGCAGTCGACGTCGCAACATGTCACTTGAATGGACGCCCGTATTCCAACTATTTACATATTTAATGACGTAAAACGTCGCTGAGAGTTTGCTTAATGAGATACACTATCAAGTTGTTAGCGAAAGTATAGTTTATAAATGATGTGCTCATTTTTTTGTTGCAACGTTATAGTTTGGCGTATTAAAAGTTTGTTTTGGGATAAAAACGACTGTGTGAAATTATTCGATATTTGAAATTATCTACACTAATCTATACTAATATAAAGAGGAATGATTTGTATGTAAGTATGTTTGTTACTCTTTCACGCAAAAACTACTAAACGGATATGGATGAAACTTGGCACATAGATAGAGCATAATTATCCTGTAATAGCATATAGGCTACTTTTTATCCCGGGAAAATGTGATATCCCTCGGGAACGCGGGTAAAACCGCAGGGGACAGCTAGTATTTGATATATTGACTGCATCACCGATCATAATTATTGTATGGTATTTATATATTATACCTCCTATTTTAAAAGTATTGGAAAAACCGTATAAGTGCGAGTCGGGCGAGCCAAGTCGCAGATCGCGGGTTCGATACCCACCCAGGACAAACATTTGTGTGCATGAACATGTATGTTTGTTCTGTGTCTGGGTGTAAAATATCTATATATGTATGTATATAGAAAAATAGTATATGTAGTATTTCAGTTATTTGGTTTCCATAGTACAGGCTCTGCTTAGTTTGGGATCAGGGGCTCGATTCTGTAAGGAAAATGACACTAACTCGAAGATGTTTCGTCGCGGCCTCTATGCTCTGTCTCTGTCGCTTACTACGCTAATACTACTAATTACATGAGAGGTAAGCTCTCCGAGGCCACCGTGAAGCGGCTCGCCGACAAAGTTTGCATTAGTTGAATAAGGGGGCTTATGACCGTGTGTATAAAGAATGTCCTAGGATATTTATCTCTAAACCCCGTCATCCAGACACATCTGACGGCAGATAGGATCATTGTTACCAAACAAGTAAATCCATTTAAACACTTCCTGGTCCATATAACCCTTAATCCGTTAATACAAGTGATATTATAGGTTGGTCAAGTCACACATGGCCTGTAATGAGGACACTGTAGGTTTGCGATTGTCATTGCAACTATTGTTCACTTTATATGGTGGCGCCACTGAGCGCGGTCACCGCATTTTAAATAGGGATGTAAAGTAGCTGGAAAGCTATCGATGTTTTCGGATATGTGCGGATATCCGAAAACATTGATAGCGAGATTATGACACGAGAAATATCTCCTAATTCATAGATAGAGTGTGAAGGGATGTCAAATATCTCAAACTAGACTCAAACTTCTGTTTCTTTTATAATAGGTATTTGCCGCTGCCGTAGCAGATGAAGTACTTACCTTGAAAAAAACTGCTCAAATCACGGTTGAAACCTAGTCAAGGTACTTGCATTTGAAAAATAAGTGAAAAAAATATCCGAATCAGCCATTGTTTTTTTTTGCAACACAAAATATCCGCAACCCCAACCGACCATATCCCTACCATCCCTAATTTGGACGTGTCTAAACAGGCACAGATCTATGCGAGCGGCTTTGCTTTTTACCACCACCATTTTCGCGAGAGCTATCAATCCTTTTGAAACTTACTGATTTTGTATATGTTTTCTGGCTCACCTTACGTTGGTTTCTTATAAGACGGTTACGTATGGATAACATTGTCAAAGTTACAGCTTTCTTCTCGTTGTTGACTTAATTAGTAAGTCGGATATGTGAATGGCAGTGCAATGCGTTTCTCTATGTTCATAGTAAATCTAAGAACATCGTTATATTGAAAATATGGGTGGCGTCGGCATTAACTCTTTTAAGGTTTTGTATGGGACGTCAGTTTTGGTTTTGTTGGATTGTTTTGTTTATGCTAATGAGGTGTCTTTTACCGAAAACTACGGCACTTATAACGATGGACAATATTATATAACTACAAGTTATAATGAAATGTTAAGTTTAAGTAAAGTTTTAACCCTTTCGCGGGCAATACTAATTACACCTCCGATTTTATTTATTCAAAACATTGTGAAATAACATTTTTAGAACAATACTAATCAATTTCCTCCTCTTGCTTACGCCCCCCCCCCCCTTTTTATGGGTTACGGCAATATTTCTGCCAATGCCCGTTTGTGACTTCTTATTTGGCAAAGTAATTGCCAATGCCCAGTTTGAATTACATATTATAATATGATTACAATCTCAGATCATAAACTATATCTAAAAGGAATCTAAAAGTGATTTGGCAATTATTTTGCCAATGCTCGCGAAAGGGTTAAGGAAAGAAAAAAGTAAGTATGAGATCCGAGTTTGAACTAGGAATGTATGATAACTATAACTATACTATAACTATAACTACTGTAGTTACAGTATATTTTTACAATTTATTAATGTCTTACATAACTATGTATTAATAAATTGTAAAAATAATACGTTTTCTAGGACATTACATACACATGGCCATCTATACCACACTAAGCAGAGCATGTACTAGGAAAATGAAAATATTTTTATTCAAATATGCCTTAACAAGCTCTTATGAATAGTCAGACTCTAATATCGGTTCGGAAGGTTGTTTTTTAGTGAGAAGAGCCGGCAATAAACTCAGAAACCAGATAACACAATTTACCTTTCTTTTTGTTAAAATTATGCACTTATATATATACTAGCTGTCCCCCGCGGTATTACCCGCGTTCCCGTGAGATGTCACTTGTATTACATGCATTACATAAAAACCATCCACTTCAATCACTCTATCTATTTGAAAAAACCGCATCAAAATCCGTTGCGTAGTTTTCAAGATTTAAGCATACATAGGGATATAGGGACAGAGAAAGCGACTTTGTTTTATACTATGTAGTGATTATTATAACACTTTTGCTTAATTAATTATTAATTAAGGATGAAAATGAGCTGATTAATTTAGTAATGAAGAGTAATTTAAATAAAAATAACGCAAAATAAAATCCAAAACTAGCTGAAATGGTGCAAAGTTTCCATCAACATCGGATATATTGCTAAAAGTTCCAGTTACGGAGCGGCATCCACTCGCAACTTAACTAATTGGCGTCATTAGTTAACGACAACTATGCTTGTTGAGTCTTGTTGAGAGATGTACAGTACTCGTATTGGATAACAGAAATGCTAGGAAATAATTATATTGTTACTACATATCCCCCTCGGTTTCACTTGCACAGCCGGGATAAAAAGATTCTCCATATTATATGCTATGTGTGTGCCAATTGTCAGAAAGATCAGTTCAGTAGTTGAGTCGTGAAAGTGTAAACTAACAAACAAACTTACTTTTGCATTTATGATATTAGTAAGGATCAGTTGCGATGAAATAGAGTAAAATAGCTTAAAAGCATAGACCATGCCTTGGAATAATATATAGGATTCTTTTTGTCAAGAAAATGTAAGATCCCCCGGAAACGCGAGTAAACCGTGGGGCGCAAACTAGTTAAAAATATAAGAAAGATATTAATAAAAATGTTACGATTGCATCAAGGAGTAAAAGTCTCATTGTTTGAGTATTTCTATTTACGTCTTAAATACGTCTCTTAAATTTTAGAATAGATTTATTCACATTTCAAACCTACGCAAAGTATGTTAATTTAATCATCCATAAAAAATAATACAAAACTTTAATTCCAATTATTTTTTATTTCACCATTCCACTATTTATTCATATACTCAGTGTCTTTGCCAACAAACCACAGAGCGCACCCTAATCACTACCCGCATTAATTCAACCAAAAACAAACAATCATATATCAAGTAACAATAGACAATATTAATTAAACACCTCACTTGCGTGCGCATAGACAATATACCAGTGTTTACGTAATAAAGAATCAATAAGACTAAAACCATGTTAAATCAACATTGGGCGAAGGCTACCAAAGACAAGAAATCCGAAAATTTATGGTCTCGCGCAGAGCTCGGTACGGATAGAGTTGGGACACAAATGGCGGCGGATTTTTCAATGTCGGTGCGTTGCGGTGCTTGTAAATGGATCTTTGGATAGATTGACGCTTCGTTAGTGTTGTGATGTAAGCTAGATTAAGGGCTTCTATTGGTGTTACATGTTTTGTTGCGGTGGAATTGAATTAGGAGAATACTTATTTAATATTTAGTTGAATTAGTTTTAGTCTTTGGTTAATTTACTGGGAGGTTAGATAGTTATAAGACTACTATGTAGTACTTATGTTTATCCCTATATCAAATAATAGCTGTCCCCCGCGGTTTTAGCGTTCCCGAGGGTTATCACATTTTCCCGGGGTAAAAAGAAGCAAGTAATAAAATCCAGAATATGCTCTATCTATGTGCCAAGTTTTATCCATATCCGTTGAGTAGTTTTTGAGTGAAAGAGTTACAAACATAGTTACATACATATCTTTCCTCTTTATAATATTAATATAGATAAAAACAAAAGTAATTATTTTTGTCTGTCTCTTTGTCTGCTTATATCTTTTGAACAACACAATAGATTTAGCGATTTTAAAATTTACGTGTGAAATACACATACATTATCTCACTCAGGCGAAGTTAAGGCGCGTCGTTAGTATAAAATAAATTTGATTTCAATTGATAATTTGAAATAATACATTAGATAAGGAATGTATACACATGTATATAAAAAATTATATTTAAAAATGGCAATAAAATATCGTAGTTACCCGATATTTTTATTAATTTAATTAGTATTTTAACACTTCTAACATATTAATAGACACTGACAATCGATCTATATATTCATAACTCTACATTCCTAAGCCTAATTTTATTAGGGACTCGCCCGCACCCGAAAAAGGCGCGAAACACACGCGATATAAAAAATGGCGGCATGCGATTTGAATGCGTGAATTATTGTCTTTTAAGGAGAAATAATACACCTTTGGAAAATAATATGAAGCTCACACCACGTAAAGAAAGGTGTATGAAAAATGGAGATAGGGAAAAGCTTTTGTTACAATTGAGACTGCGGGTTTGCCATTGTAGGTTGTATTTTGTAAAGGACTCGCTTCTTGTTTGTGATATTGAAATATAAAATGGTTTTAATTCAAACTCATAAAATGTTATTAAAATGTTAATCTACCAATAATACCTATGTAAAATGGAACTGTATGTTTGTGAATTAAAAATAAATAAAAAATGGAATTAAAAAAAATATAAAAGTATAAACACATATAAACGATGTCAAATCACAAAATACCGTTTTTAAAAATCTGCCTGTCTGTGTTTTTTTCTTAAACAGACTCTGTAATGGTTTATCGGATTTAAATGAAATTTAGCACAGACCTATATAAAATAAAAATTAATCATTGGCTGGTGTAGCATAATTAGTAAGTTTATATAGTTTTACAAGAAATAATATCTATTAAACGGCATTTCTCATTATCACATATAATACACTATATTATATACATTTTATCGGAGCATAAGAGAATATAGATCCTTCGGGAACCCGGATAAACCGTGGGTCGAAAGCTAGTAAAAGATATGTTATGAAGAAACTAATTCAAAAAATATTCTAAGACTTATAATGTTTAATATTATACACATGACTTATATTAGGGCTTTGATGTATTTTACATAAAGTATTTATACTCCACTCATTGTCCTTATAACAATATACTTTCCAATCGCTAGCTTTGATCTCTACCTACATAAGCCCATTAACAACGTAGTCTTCCTACTTTTGCTCATTACCAGTAATGACAAAGGCGGATAATGATACTCGTCAAACCACGTAATGATCTGCGACGGTGACCGCCAAGGATATGCAAAAACTTGCTGCAATATAGTTTTTATGTCAAAAACCTAGGTTATAAAAAGCTTAGTATAGTGTTCTAGTTTGTATCGTATTCTTTCTCGATTTGGGAGGTCTTAACATCTGTCAACTTTCATTAATACTTTGACAGACCTGCCCCCTTATTCAGGTAATACAAACTTCGCGGCTACATGGATGCCTCGGAGAGTTTATCTCTCACGTGATTCGTAGTATAAGCGTGGTTAGCGAAAGAGACAGAGCACGAAGGCCGCGACGAAACATCCTCGAGTTAGTGTAATTTTCCTTACAGAATCGAGCCCCAGTTCGGATGGACCAGGATAAACATTTGTCTGACCGACGGTAGTTATTCAGTACCTGCAGCACCGTCACGGCGAGAGAAAGAACACCCCAGGGTTTTAGTCAGTAAGAGTCTGACATTCCCAACGGCTCGGCTCACCCTGGAGCCGCCAACTCTATACCCAATGAGTTAACTTGTTTAAGAAGTAGCTTTGGTAAGGTTAAAATATACTAAATAAAATGAGGTAAGGTAAACCTTCCTTCTATGTTCAGACCCTTATATAGATATAAGTCTATAATTTACCTCCTGGATTGATGAATATCCTCGTCACGTCATAGATAAATGTTCCAGGTCTAGTATATGCTCCCACTTCCATATTCGGAGGGGGCGGTCCAACATCTGCATATGTTCATATCTCTTTATTGATCGGTAAAAGGAGCGAATTTAATTATTTCCCTGTCACAATCTTAACAAATTTCCATTGCATGGGTCGGTAACATTTTTAAGTGTTAATTCAAGGTCTGTTCAACAGATGTTAGAATGGAACTAAAGTAGTATATATAGATTCATGATGAAAAGGTACTAAGTGTACGCTAATTGCACTGCAAACGCTACATGAAACATTGTTTATAAGCCTTAAAGTTTATATGTGTTTTAACATATGGGGGCGAGTCAAATCTCACCTAATCTCACGTGAGAAAGAGGGGGGTCTCAGCAAATATCACGTAATTTTTTATCCATAGCAAACAGTGTAAAATTACGAGAAAATTTGTTAACCGAAGTAAAAAAAATGTTTCCACTAAATATGGCTAAATCAAATACATATAAAAATACTTGGGCAATGCGAACGGCACAAAATAGCTCTCACGTAATAATCTCACGCGAGATCAGAGGGGGGAGAAGGTCGACCAAAATCTCACGAAAATCGACGAAAAATCGCCAAAATCGCCTTATGCAATTTATCGATGCATAAAATGATATGATAACATAAAATGTGGTCAAGCATTTATATAAGTGTAAGCAAAATATTCGTTTATGTGTCTAAGCTGAACTGAACTTTAGAACTCTTGTGAAATTTCTAAAATATATGAAAATAATATTAATTTATACTATCATAACTTAATACTCTAGTCGGGCTACGAGGCAATGTGTCAATATTTCATCTTACCTATTTACTAGAAGTCCAAAGTAAACGCGTACAAAAGCAAATATGTATAATCAACATACTAACTACCATAACTTATTCCACTCGAACAAACAACCTCTCACTGTACCTAAAGCTACGGCAACTATTAAAACAAAACTTATTTATTCATTAGACCTATAACGTAACAATCACTAAGATAATGAGTAGCGCAGTAAGTTGGCACATACTGATATTTACATACAGTACTTTATTCAAAGCACACTTTGTAATAAGTAAAATGGTAATCACACCATAAATATATCAATAAAAGCGTTATATCTTACATGCAAATGAACTTATATAACCAATAATCCAGCAAAACGGTCGATTTGTCCGACAAATATATGAAACTCCCGGCTTATTACGTCAAACGATTTTATGTGGCCAATAACGCTGTATCCAACATTCTATTAAATGCGCTATCAATGTGATAAAATGAAATGGTTCGCCCGATAGTAAGTTCCACTTATGTGACCACAATATCGCTTTCGCATATCAGAATTGCTAATAAAGGGAGGGAATGTATGCCAGCCGGGTGCGCGAGCGCTGCTTATTAGCAGCCCGACGGTGGCGCCCTCCGGACAATTGCGGCGTCGCCGGGCACTAGCGTTAGCGAATTAATAAAATGCGCCGATAGTTTGTGATCTCTGTACTTAAGCTGGCCTATATTTACGATGGAATCTTAATAATATATTTTTTTTAATACGAGTTGGTGTATTTTACAAAATCTATGGAGCGGATGCAAAATTGATCAAATATCTTTGTCTTAATTTTTTGATAGATAATGATATCATTTAAAACGCTTTAGGTACCTATAGCTTTTATTTGTTATGCTTTTACTAAGTTATTTTTGGACACTAAGTATTCAAAATCATGGTATGAATTATTATGAAACGAATAATTTTTGAAGATATTATTGTAATATTCAGTTTATTTTAAAATATTGATATTGAGGTCGAAAAAAAAAGTTAATTTTTTGTTCATGTTTAAATTAATTGAACTGTCATTCTTTGAACGATAATCTAAATGTCTTTAGCCCAAAAATTTTTGTCATTTATTTAGTTAAAGATTTTTTTATGTAATTTGTGTAATCTTTCAATTTTTTTTATTATGGGTCTGCAATATACTTAAATGTCTGTTACAAGTACTACTATGTATAGTATTATATAATAATATTATGTATGACATATGATGAATGTATTTCTATTTGATATAACAAATTAATTTAGCAAATATATTGAAAAATATATCAACAAAATATAGATAATATCACTGTGTACTCATATTTATACTTTTTTCATAAATTTATTTATTTTAATAAAACTCATTATTTTTTTATCGTCAGAGAACCAATTTAAAAAAAATATTTTTCATAAAAATGTTGCCAGTACCTGACTAAGGAAGTTCGCATATCATCGACATCGTCACGATATAGGTTACCGCCTGCGCTCATATCCCAGTTGCACTACGTATGAACGAATAACTAAGTCGCTTGCATCTCCAGTTTATAGATAAATGATAAAGATACAGAGAGATTTAAGAATATGCGTTAGTGTAGGACGAGCCTGTAGTTAGTTTATTTATACGTATCAAGTGTATCGGGAATTAACGTCAAACTACCGGTAGGTGTAGGGTTGGCACATTGGCTTATTTAAAAAAAAATATGGTACAGATTTTGTGACATGGCAATTTACACTTATTAATACTATGTTCTCGTTATTAAACATTGTTTTATCATGTTCGTTTTATGGCGCCAAATCTATAAATTTTAAAAATGTTGCCTGTCTGTTTATGTCTTTTTATAACTCAAAAACGATTATACCGATTTTGATGAAAATTGGTATGTTAGAACATATTGCGCGAATGATAGGATATAGATATCGATAAACACGAGCATATCCGCGGGGACAGCTAGTATTATAATAAGCTGCTTAAAATTTCGAACCAAGATTATATTTATGGATACCGTTCAGAAATTTTTGGAATGTTAAGTGAGGTATCGATTTTTAAAGTTTACCAACAAAATTTAATTTCTTTGGCTTGGCAGCCCTAGCTTGTAAGGGAAGCCAAACATTTTTCATTAGGAATTAATTGGCGTTTTCGCACCTTGAAGTCTGAATGTTTTCCTTATGGCGATATCTGTACGTCCGTCTGTCTACTGTATATGTACTTACCTCTTAAACAACATTAAACTACAACGTTTTAATGAGTATATATAATAATTATGTATGTTAATAATATTATATATGAATTTCGTAAATACATTAAATGCACATTAGGACTGACTGGCCGAGTGATGTATGGTTAGATACTATAACTGCCACGTCTCAGTCACTGCCAAGTCTCGGTCGAGAGTTCGATTCCCACCCAATACACACATTTGTCTACTTCAACATGTCTGTTTGGTTTTTGTCTGTAATTATTATTTTTTTTAATTATAAGCCTGTCCTAATCTTAATCATTTGGGCATTTTGGGCGCTATAAGTATGTTTGCTGCCCATTTGATGCATTACATTGTCATATAACCAAGTAGTTTGGCAGATTTTTTTACATTCGGCCGCCTGCCTGACCCAATCCCTCTTTGAAAATGTTTTTGATGACCACTTGGTGCCAAGTTTATGCGGTTATTAATGACGGACGTAAAGATGAAATTGCGTCTATATGAAAGGTAAGGGAGCCGGTGAAATTACAGGCACATGAGACTTAACAACTTAATGTCTCAGGGACGACAACGCATTGGCGTTGTTCTGGTGTTGCAAATGTCTACAGGCGGCGGTGACCACTTACCATCAGGTGGACCGTGTCCTTGTTTATAGGCCCTTGTGGTATCAAAAAACAAATATGTTGCTCACTGAAGCCTCAGTATATCACTATAAAATTGTCTAAATAAATATGTATTTTTCATATCAAGGAGACAGACAGTCAACCTGATGGTAAATGGTCACCGCCCCCTAAGGATATATATATTTTTTATCCTGGGTCATTCTTTACACACAATTTTTTTTTCTAAATACATACTTATATAGATATTTACACCCAGACACAGAACAAACAGACATGGAATCGAACCTGCGACCTTCGGTTTGGCAGTCAGAGTCGTTAACCTATTGTAACACCAGGGACATCATAATGCGTCATTGACCCTGAGACGTGAAGTTATTAAGTCTCATCGAATCACAGTAATACAAGTGCACTACTGCTTCACGGCGGAAATGGGTAGTACTTCTCCGGTCGAACACTTAACTAAGACAGAAGCTACTACTCAGTTAAAGGATGACTTCGGAACCGGTAGTAGGTATATTCGGTAGTTTCGACCTTCATAAGAACCTTTCTAGAATAGCTTCGAATTTTAAAAATAATCCGATAGCTGGTCACAATAATCAATCAACTCATCAAAATGATTGACTTTACACACAACTTCTAAACACACCTCACAAGTAATCCATTATTTACACAGTTCATGTATTGCACTACTAACAGCAGTTTTGTCAACTCACATACCGTTATCACATGATCTGACGTGCCGCGTGTACCCGTTCTAATTAAACCTGAACGACGGACTACAAACATCGCTTCATTAATTTTGACGCGAGAACCAGCTTCCGATCAGCCATCTTATCTTTGAGTGCACTTATCATACGTTGTTATGTGGTCTTGCTGGATAATCTTATGTGCTATAGCTCCTATAGGTCGGTTTGTCGGTTGTCGTTGCATCGATTACCTGTGGCCTAAGTATGAACATCTATGGCAAACGTAGCGTGTTCGTATCTAGTGCGCCAAAAAGCCAGTTTGAATGAAAAATTTAATTTCGCGCAACGTAACGGTATGCGCAATGTAAATTTTTTAACGCTTAACCAAGGAGGACCAAAGAACTCCATCCGAGTTGTGTAAGTCACTCGGATTTAAAGTTGAAGCCGATCTCTGGTTGGCGTGCAGTGAGAGAGAAATACAGCATTTGTAGCGCTGTAAAAAAAGGCGTTTATTTTGATTTCGAGAGCACAATTGCCCCCTGGTCAAAGTCGATGAAACCGTCAGCTGTGAATATTTATGGCCCATTTTCGGTAGTGAATCTCTCTGAATTAATTAAAATAATAATAATGTTAGTTCATATTTAAAATTTTAATTGAATATTTTTTAAATTATATTTGGGTTTTTGACTGGCCGTTACAAATCTTCCATCACTATACACTATATATATCACTCATACATCATTTGCATTACTGATCGTAGCTTTACGAATACACTCTACAATAGAAATTCTGTTTACTACTACCAGTTAAAGGTACATAATAGATAAGAATGAGTCACATTACGTAAAACAATAATTAAATTCAGTGCACGTTTGAGACGCCGACAGTTTTGTAAGCTAGCGCGCACAATAGCAATTAACAGGGTGCGCGGGCGCCGCAGTCAGACAGTAAATTTGTTTTGTAACGTTCGTTGAACAAATGTTACACGTACATACGTATAAACTCTCCTGGGCTACTACTACCTCCACTTATTATTCTGATTGACCTTCAGTAGTAGAGCTCGTAGTGCAGAGTTTGTCCAGGGAAGTACTACAACCTTACCCATTTACACCGTAATGCATTAGTGCACCTGTGTTTTGGATAGAAAGGTATTTTTTTGAAATTACCGGTGAAATTACAGGTACTCAGGTACCTGGTACGTTACTTAACAACTTTACGTCTCAGGGACGAAAACCCATTGGCGTTGGTGACCACTTACCATCACGTGGGCCGTCTGCCTGTTTATCGGTCCTAGTGTTATATAAAACCCTTACTGATATGTTTTTCTGTCAGTCAAATAATTTACCTCTACCAGTATACTACACACAATAAAAATAATTTGCGTTCATTTGTAAAAACAGAATATATATGAATTTTAAACATTTATTCTTTGTATAAAAATACAAAAACAAATTATATTATTTTGTATGGAAATGGTATTTATACGTATTTAAACAAGATTTCATGGTAACCATAATATATCTTAAGTTTTGGATAACTTATATTATGATTATCGCAAACTTTTTGTTGTTGTGTCTGACATACCAATTATATCCTTACCAACTACGCATGTTTCGGACATATCACATAAAACTGCATTATCTATCGCATAAACTAAGGCATGTCCACACACGTACGACAGTCGTGCGCTAAACTTGCATAACAATGCCTTAATGTGACAATAATAAAAGTTTTACGCGAAAGTAACAATCGGCTGATCTCAAGTCGTGACCGTTTCAGATAAGTGGTCATGTGTTACATAAGTGTACGGTTTGTTGATACTGGGGCTACTGATTAAGTTGTTGATGGACTGTGGCATTTGGATTGAGGTATTTAAGACTAGTGGAAGATGAAGAGTAGCGTGGAGTTGTAAGGTTATAGATTATGTTGTTGGATTTGTTACTTGTAATTTTTTAGTTCTGCAAAAGAGGAGTGTGGCTGTCGTGTAATTTCTGAATATGTCACCAACAGCTCACTATAGAATCGATCGCACATCCACATTTTTTTACCATATGAGCCGACAAACAAACAGGCGGTCACCGCCTAAGGACATATGCAACACCAGGCATCGCCAATCGTCGTCCCTCAGACGTGAAGTTGTTAAGTCACGTGTGCCTGTAATGGAATGAAAATATTATTATTCAAATAGGCCTTCACAGGCACTTATGAATAGTCTGACTTTAATACCGGTTCGGTAGGTAATTGTTACTGAGAAGAGTCGGCAAGAAACTCAGCAAATACTCTTTTTAAAAACGAACTTAGATTTATTACATAAGATTTATTTAGTCTCATTGACAATACCAATATTTTTATATATTTGGGTTGATATTAAAATATCATGCCAATATGAACTCTAATGTCACTCATATCATTACTAGCGACATGCGCGCTCGTTCATGGACCATTACGTCGTTATTACGTTGGCAACATTAAACGCTTGGTATTTAGACAATGGTCACCGAGTGGGCCTGTAATCTCAGCTTTATTGTAATTGGTTAGGTGGTCAAATGTAGGACAGTTAGTGTGTTTGTGTATTAAATTGCAATAATGAACGTTTATTTTCCACTTGTCTATTTTATTACTGATTTTATAATTGTTTTGTGTGTTCAGTTTATGTGGGGCAGGTGTTTTGAGAGTTTATTGAAATTCTGTTGAGCTATGTTTAGTATCTTTCTATGGTCTTTGACTATCGTAAAGGCCCAGGATTTCTTATTATTATAGAAATTCATACTCAAGAACACAGAAAATACACAAAATTTCCATTGAGGGAAAAATAAATGATTTAATAACAAATATTTCATATTTTATCAAATATTACCTATTTATATCTACGTTACTGACGCATTTTAGATGTAGTTATACTCTTGGTGCAGAGCATAGAACGTGCAGAGTTCGTCCGGCGATGTACTACCTTCACACATATTTTGCATGAAAAAGTAGTTCACTTGTATAACTTTTGGTAAGCAAAGCCAGAGAAATTACAGGCACATGAGACTTAACAAATTCACGTCTCGGGGTCGACAATAAATCGGAAATTGCCCTAATGTAGCAAATGTTCATAGGCGGCGGTGACCACTTACCATCAGGTGGACCGTCAGACTCTGTGTAAGTTTATTTCCTATTAAAAATAAAAAAAGTTAAGGGCCTCCTTGCGTTAACAATTTTAAATCTAAAACCGTTAAATTGTAATAACTTTCATTTTAAATTAGTACTCATAATAGTGTTGGTATCGAATATATTCTTGCGCATTGTACACTGTGCAGTATACTGTATACAGTATATAGCGTACCGGTAACAATGTGAACAGATAATCAGGTGTTACCTAGTACCCTATATAACGCGAAATGAACACACCAAGGGACCACTTCAGTACAGGATGATGTTTTGATAAGTTGTCGTAAATTGCATCTTTTTTTTTATGTCAAGCAGCCTGAGAAACAGATGGTCCGCCTGGTGGTAAGTAGTAACTTCCGCCTATGCTCGTTTGAAACACCAAGGCATCGCAATGCGTTATCGAGACGTGAAGTTGTTAAGTCCCATGTGCCTGTAATTTCACCGGCCTACCTTTCTAACCGAAAGACAGTAATATAAGAGCTACTGCTTCACGGCGGTAATGAGTATGGTGGTTGTACTGCCCCGGACTCTGCTCTAAGAAGTCTTATTCTTCTCAAAAATAATTTAATAATTGCAATTTTTTTGTTTTTTAATGCTATTTATTTATTTTATTGTGAATGAGAGGTGAATAGAGATAACATTAAATTAAACTAAAATGACAAATATCAGCTATCATTCATAGTCTATAGTCTCACAGTTTAATTTATATCATACCGAACACCTTTCAAACTATATAAAAAAATAAAACAAAATAATCATTGTTAACTAAAATAAAAAATCACCTCAAAAACTATCAAATCACCTGCAAATCTATTAACCAACATTCCAGCTTACACAACAAACAAAACCCCTACCAAATCAATCTAAATTTAACACCTTAAATATTCTACTCGATTAATATTGGATCATAAATAACATTCAACCTGTATAATATGTTTCTCTTACGGTACATTGTCCTTCGGTACCGTGGGCGCTACCGCTCGCCCACGGGCGCGGACACGGCGCGAGCGCTGCTCTAATCAAACTATACTTACGCGCATAATGGCCGCTGGTAGGTGCTTGCGATTTATCTCATTAATATTATAAAACGATAGTTGCATTTTATATTGTAACGGTGTTGCATGTACTGTGTACTAAGTCTAGTTTTCTCTGTATTTGTAAAATTGAAGTTATAAGTTATAATAGTTTTGGATGTCATTTATTTTTTATTAGGTAACTACGGCTAAGTAGCCCATGGGGTACTCATGTCTTTGTCCGTACTATTGGCTATGTAAGTGCCAAATTTCAGCAAGAATTGTTTAATTGTTTAGCAGTGAAAGCGTAATAATTAATCTCACTTTCTAGTTTACAAGTTTAAATGACTATTTTATACTTATGCATGAAACATAACTTCTCACTTATTATGCTCGAAGAGGTAGTTAGAGACCTTACTAATGAGACCCACATTCCCTCGTAAGTATTTTTAAGTCGCAAGGTGACATATAGTAAGCATTGCTGCGGTTTTAGGGCATAATACCAGTTCTAGACTGTTGGTTATGAATTGTAACAAAGAAACGTTAATATATGATTGCTCGACCCGGGATTTGAATCAATCTCCAGTGCTAGCCAAACTTTATATCACACGACCGAAATATCAGAGTTAGCACAACATTTTTATTGTAAAGAAGCCGACAATCAGGCGGATCCCCGTGATGATAAATGGTCACTGCCGCCTGTGGATATTTAAAATAATTGTTATCGCTAATGCGTTATCGACCCTAACATATGAAGTTGTTAAGACTCATGTTCCTGTAATTTCACGGGCCCTCTTACCTTTCTAATCAAAACATAACATGTTTCACTACTGCTTTAGCGGAAAATATTTATTACATTTTGTTAAAAAAAGCAAATGATAACATCTAGCAAAAATTTCAATGATCGGAGATCAAAATAAAAAAGCGACTAAAGGATCTGCTTTGATATTTCTTCCCTGCAATGTACTTGGTACTTGCCAATTTATAATCAACCAATATCTATTTAAAATTCTATGAATCATTATATATTTAAATACCTATTTAACACGGCAAATCTATACGGAATCTTATAATAAATTCCGATCGATTTGACCGTAAATATACTTTACCGTCATCGCGGAATGCAAAGCCAACATGCATGTCTGTCTGTCCGTGTGTTTTGTTAACGAATACATTTTATTTATGAGGATCAGTCTCTTTGAAATTCTGATTATGAACGGCGCATTGGCAACGTTATTTTGAAATATGATACGCATTTCCAGTGGCTATAATGTATAGTATTTAGGATCTTGGACTCTGAATTGAGTTTCTAAAATGTATACAAGTCACTGTTAAATGGCATTTCATGTAGGATTTCGAAACTTTTGCTGTATGATATACACTGCTTGTACATATTTATATTTGATATCCAGAATTGAAAATTCTCGTCTCATGTTGTTTATAAGGTGAAGGTTTCTCAGTCGTTAGTGACGTTGTATTGTCGATAATTTGTTGTATGTATTATATTAAATTTATTTATTTTATAACATTTACATGTCATGTTTTAAAAAATGAATCCTGCATTATAAATAGCATGAAGAGAATAATATACTAGCTTTCCACCCGCGGCTCCGCCCGCGTTAACAACATTTTATCTAGCTCCCAGCAGTGGGATCCTATCTGATGTATTCCTTAATAAATAGGCTAATCGGACCAGGAGTACTTGAGATTAGCGAGTTCAGCCAAACAAAAAACTCTTCAGCGTTATAATATTAGTATAGATTTATTCAAATAGGCTTTCACAGGCGTTTATGGTATGGAATGGTAACGCTAACGCCGGTTGTTCGAATCCTACGATGGGATACATCAAAAATCATACCATAGTGTAGATCCCTCATTAGAATACTCTCAAGTTGATATTCAGGCATCTTCCGGAGTGTTCCTGCAGCTCTTTGTGCTTACCACATTTGGTCGAATTATCGAGCTACAATGGTAAGATTGTGGTCAACAAACTTAACCTGTATTTTATTAAGTATATGCTTAGCTATAGATGTATTGCAACTTCAACAAAATTAAATTTACCATACAATCTTAAGCATGAGCTAACGAAATGTCTTTTACGTGACAAAATATACTTTTGAGTTATTTTCATTATCCTTCATCTGCTATTTAGCTTAGTTTATTAGTTTAGACGTCTAGAGTACAGTATAAATTAAAACAGTGATCAAGTTACATACGCTTCATAAAGTTGTGACGTGAAGTTAACTTGTCAGGCAAAATTTGTGCGGTAATTCAACAATTATATTATTATACATATGTTTCTTCTGGATATACGAGTATATTTATAATAAAAGCCTGGCTGTTTAATATCCAAATCATGAAAATACTCTTCTTTATCCTAAATTCTTAACAAATAGTAAGTTTTTAAGCAAATACTTTATAATAAATCCTATCTCTTTCTATTTAAATGGGCCGAAAAGAGAAAGAAAGTCTGAAATTTACTCTAGGACTTAATCGTTTTTTATCTATCTCACTCTTTTCAACACAGCAATAAAAGGAGAGCTTAAAGTTTATTTTGATCCACCAGATAATCTGGACCATCATTACTAAATGACATATTATATACTGTCTCTTTCGCTTACCACGTACCTAATCACGTGAGAGGTTGCACCGTTGCATCGGATCACCGATGATATTTGTACTACCTCAATGGTTCTGAAAGTTTTTGCCCCACAAACCCCTTTATACATTCCAAAAGACCGCATACCCCTTTATAACAATTAAATATAAACCCTACGATCTGGTTCACCCCAGTTTGACCCCTGACTAGTTGAATAAGGGGGAAGTAACGAATAAGCCTTCACTACTGTTCTGTAAATGTACTACAAGATCAAAGTTTACACAAGGCAGGTTTGCACGGGGCAAGTGAGTGGGACAAGTGACTGGCACACTTGCAGCACGATATATTATCATAACATTATGAATAACTGCCCAACCACTGGTTTACGATACAGACACTGTTGACATGTCCATTTCAATGGTTAATAGCAAATTACTATTGGAATGCTAGTTAAAGGTTTGGAAATTGCGTAAAATAAATGAGATCTAATCAAAGTAATGGACAACCATTATTGTGATTGTCACAGAAAAACCAGGAAGCCGAATACTTATTAGTTATTTCTTTAGTGGTAGAGTCTTTTTTTGTTAATTTATTTGAAACTGTTACTAACTTAACTAACCCCTACATTATTCGTCTCCACAGAGTATAATTTTCCAAAACATGGAATAACATTTAGCAAAGAGGTTTTAGTACGTATATGAATTTAAATACAACACGAATACCATGTTTAGGGTTAAAATATCCATACATAATTCCATGGAAATGTCGTGTACTCTGTATACAGCGACACAGCACTTAACGAAACGACACATATCTCCGCAGTGCGCGAGCATTGTGCGCACGCGCATGATTTGCGCACACCCATACTATCAACGTCAACACGGCTAGTTTGCGCGGATTGTTATTTATCACGCTGTCTTAAGGCCCTTTACACACGCAGATTCACGACCTATTTTGATTATAGTACAAATAGCACGTATATGGTAACAAAGAGAATATGATCAAAGAGCAAGAAGGTTTTAATATAATATAAGTTATTAATGGTTTGAATAAGAAAACAAATGTTTTATTGTAAAAAAAGTGTGGAGTGCATGGTGTCAATAGTTATAAATATTTAAAAAAATACATAATTTTTAATTAATATTTATTAAAATTTATTTTCTGTTTTTTAGTTTGGTTTTCTATATAAAGCGTGTTTTTTAGTTTTTTTTTAACTATTATATATTTTTCATTTTTTAATAAAAAGAAATTGAGTGCCCGAAAGAGTAAATCTGGAACTGTACGCATGCGTAGTTCGCGCACTAGCTCTATCTCTCTTACTCGCATGCAAAGGATGCGGAAAGAAATTAATTAATCCTGGAGAATCTAATAAGGATAATCGGATGCTTTGATCGGATTATTGCATTGTCATCGGTCTTTGACAGGTGTGCAAAGTTTGAATTAAATCTGATCGTTCAAAGTAGGACAAAATCGAGCTCAGCGTGTAAAGAGCTCTGACAGATACTCCACCTGTTGGTAAGTGGTTACCTCTCCCTATAGACATTCGCGAATGCCGATAACGCAGATTCTTGAGTCGTGAGAGTTGTTAAGTCTCATGTGCGTGTATTTTCATTTTTTTGTAACCTATTGCCATATTTAATAAATAATAAATAAATAAATAAATATCCTGGGACATTCTTTTACACACCTTCACTTTTATGGATCTTTCGTAAAAACCCCATTTGTATGGTGGCAATTACCAGGTGACGATTTGATGTAGCCAACTAACAGGCGGACGGACCACATGATAGTAAGTGATCACTATCGCCTATGGGCCAAGGGGCATCGCCAATGCGCTGTCGATCCCGAGACATGGAGTTGTTAAGTCTCATGTATCTATAATTTCAACTTTCAAACCGAAACACAGTAGCAGTGCACTAGTGCTTCACGGCGGAACATTCTTTCCACACGGCCATCTGTTCCCAAACTAACCAGAGCTTGTAGTAAGGAAACCAGATAACCGATATACTACATATACCATTTTTTTTCTAATTGCATACTTATATAGATACTAGCTGCCCGGACAGACGTCGTTCTGTCGAAATAAGTCCATACAAAAATGCAGGAATTCGCTCGCAGCGCCACCTACCGGGTCCAATTGTGAATCTAAACCATCCAGGGCACCACCCAAACGCAAACAAAAAAAAACATTCCAATCGGTCCAGCCGTATTAAAAAAGAAGAAATAATTGAATTTCACGGTATTTCGTTTACTACAAAATAAATTTAATTTATACATTAGCCTCAATAACACGTGGTAATCATGATATTGAATTGTAGCTTATATGACACGTTCGTAGATTTACCATAGCAGCGCCATCTATTGATGACTTACTCAACCCAGTCGAAAGGTATCGACATCTCTTAGAATCATTTGGAGTTAACAGATAATTGTGACTGTCAAATAATAACAGACAAATAATTAGCAATAAATTAAAATTGCGACTATAATTTGAGATTTAAACTATCCTATCTCTCAAGTTGGATCGAACTGCACATGGTGTGCGAATTTTATTATAATCGGTTAAGTGGTTTAGGAGTCCATTGAGGACAAACATTGTGACACGAGATTTATATATATTAAGATTTACACCCAGACACAGTACAAACAGACATGTTTACACAAATATTTGTCCTGGTTAACAAGCCAGCTGGTCCGTCAGCAGTCTGGAGGTAGTACTTCCCCGGACTAACCCTGCACTAAGAGAAACTTCTATCAGTACACCTTGCCTTAAACGTTTTGTCTCCATGGGGCATTAAGCTTTAGCATTTCTATATGTATATGGGTTACTTTTATTTGTGTACATGCCAAATCAACCTGTTGCCAGTCTACTATGAGTTACAGACTGAGCCAATGTCTAAATTATTGGTTCTCTATGCATATGTGCCGGTAGGAAACGTACTCGTTAGCAAGATAGCTGATTGATGTATAGAACTTTAAATATATTCTATGGTTTAGTTTTGTCTGTGGGTCTGCTTGCTTTTATTGGGAAGTGTAAAGTTTGTAGGAGTTGATTTTCTTGCTAGGAGGTCAGTCAAATTGTGAGGTTGTTTGGAAGCTATTGTTATTTTTATTACTTATACTATTAGTATTAATAAATAAATAAATAAATATCCTGAGACATTCTTTACACACGGCCATCTGGTCCCAAACTAAGCAGAGATTGTACTATGGAAACCAGATAACTGATATACTACATATAATACTTTTTTTTTTCTAAATACATACTTATATAGATATTTACACCCAGACACAGAACAAACAGTCATGTTCATGCACACAAATGTTTGTCCTGGGTGGGAATCGAACCCGCGACCTTCGGTTTAGCAGTCAGAGCGCTAACCACCAAGCCAACTGTATTGTTATTAAAGTTTAATTTTGAGTGTTAATAATGCTTGCGAAATTATCTGAGCTAGAGAATTTTGAATGTTTAAATGATCTTTTAACCTATCACATTAATATTATTAATGCCAAAGGTTGTGATGGATGTTTGTCACTCTTTCACGCAAAAACGAATCAACGGATTTGGATGAAATTTGGTATACCGATAGTTTATAACCTGCATTAACATATTAGATATTGTTATCGCGTGAAAATGTAATATCTCTTGGCAACGCGGATGAAACTATGGGGGATAGTTTGTTTCCAAATAAATTAAGGAACAAATAAATGTTTGATAGAAGCAATTATTTAGTAATCAGTTATTTTTCTATGTATGTAAGTAGACAACTTTAAAACATTATAAATTTCAACACAAACAGACAAACCATTTCAATTTATTAGTAAAGATGTAAAGTAATTCCGTTCTCAATGTACGAGACGCCGAGTCCCGACATGTGCTGATTTTTTGTATTTATGTGTATAAGTTTGCATATCGTTCCTTTGAAATATGTTTTTCTCGACTTTGACTCACGGATGTGGTCGGAGATAGATACTGGATAGATATTTGACCTGAAATACTGCAATGATTTATGATAGTCTGTGGTTTAACTTACATACAACAAAAAAGTTTCGGATACTTAAGAAATTTTTTGGTTATGATAAAATATATAAAATTCTTTTTTAATAAAATACTATTTCGTATTAATATGTTTCTAATGAGTTTAAAAAAAAATAAAGAATGTTTTGAAAAAGAAAAAATTTAAAATATAGTTTCAGTTTTTCTAAGTGATGCCAAACTTTTCTCGTTTGTCTATGTGTTTTTAGGAAAAAAGTATAAGTTTTATATTAGTTCAGAACATATGCTATGTGTGTGCCAAATTACATAGGAACCCGTTGATCCGGATTACCTTATTCAGTCACAGACATCTAAGCATAATTATTAGTGCGACAAAATGGTTTAGTTTTCAATCTTTTTCTTGTGTAGTTATTACTATAGTATTTATACATGAATATATTAACACTAAACATACCATAACCGGGTCAAATGACCCATTTTGAAATTTGCATTGAAATACACGTATCATTTTATTGCTTTTGCACATTTGACTTCATGACTTTTTCTTACTAATTAATATACAGTTATACTATTTATTTCCCTTCCTAACAACCATGTTTCATACATACAAGCAGGGAATATAAAGTCACATTTGACCCGCTATGGTAGAAATTGCTACCTAGTAAGTGTTGGTATGATTAGTGTTAAAAGAACTCAACAAAAAGATCAAAATATAAAATTCTATCATAGAACTGCAGACCAACCTTTTAATTTCCTTTGAATTTTCTTCTTTACTGTCATTATATTTATATAATAATAATATATAAATATAACTACCAAAAGCCTATAATCATTATTCAAAACGTATTACAGCACGTCACTCCTTATTGTTTATATAAATTTACTGATCTCATTTATTGTTATCCTTCTTAATAGATATGTGTAATTAGTGTTATTGGTGAAAACCGTTCTCATTGTTAAATAAATAAATAAAAATAAATATAATTTTCCTCATAAAATAGATGTACGTAAGTTTATACCTATAAGTGGCATTATAAGTAAAATAGTGTTAGTACTGTATCTTATTTTGAATAAGGTACTTCAGGATGACTTCTTGCCCTATCATCCTCTATTGTGTTCGTAAAACGCGTAGGTGACTTCTCAATAACTTTAGTTTAACACTACATGAG
Organism: Habrosyne pyritoides; assembly: GCA_907165245.1. Taxonomy (NCBI): domain Eukaryota; kingdom Metazoa; phylum Arthropoda; class Insecta; order Lepidoptera; family Drepanidae; genus Habrosyne; species Habrosyne pyritoides. The sequence goes on along the minus strand of OU015600.1, from coordinate 3,608,644 downwards.
TTATAAAGGCATTTACTCATTGGTGTACTGTCACGCAGCGTTTTGTGACGTCAAATTTTTTCTAAGCAACTTTCTGACGTCAATCATGACATTCTCATATGTCAGTCTTTCTGACATAAAAAAATACAGCTCACTACAGTAGTTTGACAGCTTAGAGTGTTATGAAATAATGTACCCTCTGGCCGTTATGATAACGTTCATCAGCATCAACATGCATAACCATCGGATAGATGAACATTAAGTATCTCAAAACGAGTATTTTAGATCATATGACAACTTTACCAACTTCCTCTACTAGTAACAGAGGCTCGATTCTGTAAGGAAAATTACACTAACTCGAGGATGTTTCGTCGCGGCCTCTGTCTCTGTCGCTTACTACGCTAATATTACTAATCACGAGAGAGGTAAGCTCTCTGAGGCCTCCGTGAAGCGGCTCGCCGACAAAGTTGGTATTAGCTGAATTAGGGGGCTGTTCTTGTAGGTAGTTCTAGGCTCAAATTGGGCAAGTCTCTCACATTTACAAACACTAATCAGATTTACAATGTAACATCTTTCCGCGAGGGATTTAATGCATCCCAGAATAATGTACATAATCCCAGGATCTGGAATAATGTTCCTTTCAAATAATAGAAAGAATTTATCAAATTAGTGCAGTGTCTTCGGATATTACGTACCCTCTATGAATAAACAAACTTACAAAATGGGTTGTTTCTCTTTAAAATATAAGTATAGATTGACTAGTTGATCCTCGCAGCTACACCCACGTTCTCAAGAGATGTATCATTTTCTCAAAAGTTAAGAAACTGTTGTGTTGTAATACAATAAATAAATAAATATCCAGGGACATTCTCTTGCACACAGCCATCTGATCCCAAACTAAGCAGAGCTTGTACTATGGAAACCAGGCAACTGATATACTATATATACATTTTTTTTAAAATACATACTTATCTAGATATTAACACCCAGACACAGAACAAACAGACAGGTTATTAACTATCAATGCGCCAAGTTTTATCAAAATCCATTCGGCACTTTTGCGTGAAAGAGAAATTTATTTATTGTATAACTTTTAACTTGTCTTGGTGGTTTTAAGAAATGGAACCTTTATTGTCTGAATTAAATTAAGTTTAATAAACATAGACATACCTCACAAACTTTCGCATTTATAATAGTAGAATATAACGCGCGTGGAAAGCGACACCAGTCGGTGCGTAAATCGATTTAAATTTCGATTCCGAGTGCATTACTAAACCGCTTTACCGATAAAGGGTGTAAGCGTGTGCGCAGTTTAACGCACGTTTTAATTAAAAGCGTTCGTGACAATAGCCCTTTAGCTGGGTATCTATTTGTACACAAACAGTATCTCAGTGCTAATAGCGCGCGTGAGTGTGAAACTCAGAGCACGTTGGGATAACAACTAGTGGTGAGAGGTGTTTGCTGTGTATTAATGATTTATCATTCACGTGGGTGTTGGTAATTGACTTATTTCTAAGGAAAACTTGTGTTGTACAGCTTGATGTATTGCGTATTTGTTATGTTTAAGCTGAGCACAACACGTTGAAGAAAAATAAATTGTATGAAATATATTAGGTTGGGGAAAAAGTCTTTTCGCATTGTAGTATGTATGAACTTGTAATAAAATCTCTTTGGCTATACTATTTGTATCTGGCTGGTTTTGGTATGATTGAAAGTTTAAATTTTAAAGAATATAATTCCAAATTCAAATTAGGAAAATGTGTGATTTGCATTTGTTTTTCGTACCGCCAAGATGAGTGAATCTAATGAAGAAATTCGATTCATTTTGAAATTTTACTACAAAAAAGGTAAAAATGCAACGCAAGCCGCGAAAAAAATTTGCGATGTTTATGGACCTAGTGCAGTGTCTGTGAGAGTAGCACAAATTTGGTTTAAGCGTTTTCCATATATTTCCAGCAATGGGATCATGTCCCTACCTACAAGATGGCAAAAAGTTATCGAACAAAATGGTACCTACATACTTTAGTTAAATGTAAAAAAACTATATTAAAAATGTTTTGAATTTTCTTAAAAAATGCGAAGGAACTTTTTCCCCAACCTATTACATAGATATATTCACGCCCATTTTATTTGAAGAGGTTGGCAGGGGTCTCAGTAATGAAATGATGTTCCGATGAATATATTTTAAGTCATGTATTAATGAAATAAAATAAATGTTAATCCAATTTTGTTTATTCTAAAAACATAATAATTTGTTTTATTAAGTGTTTAGAACATGTAACGGTTTAGAATAAATCAAATATTATTTATTTGGTTTAAAAAGTAAGTTTTCAATTTTTCAATATTTAAATTTTTTTTTTTACAACAAACAATTAAATATAAATGTCCCATTTCCAACGAAAAAACCAAACTTTAACTTCTCTCACAACACCAAACCATTTCCCTCACAACATAAAGCAAATATAAAAGCGAACACCTCATTCGATGGAAAACCGAGCACATTCGTTATCATAGAACTTGTAAATGCAAATCAATTCACAACCAGACTGGCTTAGCCTATAAATAACAAAGTTTTGATTAGAGAAAACCTTTTATACCAACATGTATATTAATACGGATATTAATTAGGCTAAACCTCCATATGGAAGCACACGTTAATGTGAACTGGTTTTAGATCGTGTATAATAAATATGTCTTAGGGTTAAAGTTGATCAAAACATGAAACCCTGTAGATACCAGATATATTATATCTATACTTTATTATGTCTTTACTAGTATTTACTTTAGTATTTTAAGGAAAGGGAGTTTGTTTAAGTATTTTTCAAATGGCATGAGTTGAGTGACACTTTTTTTTGACAGGCCAATTGGCAAGGTGGTTAGCGACACTGACTGCCAAGTCGAAGGTCGCGGTTTCGATTCCCACCCAGGACAAACATTTGTGTGCATGAACATGTCTGTTTGTTCTGTGTCTGGGTGTAATATCTATATATAGTATGTATTTAGAAAAATAAAAATTAGTATACTCGTATGTAGTATATTAGTTATCTGGTTTCCATAGTACAAGCTCTGCTTAGTTTGGGACCAGATGGCCGAGTGTAAAGAATGTCCCAGGATATATTTTTTTTATACCACTTAGGCCGACAAACAAGCAGACCGTCCACCTGATGGTAACTTGTCACCGCCGCCTATGGACATTTGCGACACTAGGGGTATCGCCAATGCGTTGTGGACTCTGCGACGTGAAGTTCATAAGTCTCATGTGCCTGTAATTTCACCGGCCCCCTTACCTTTCTAACCGAAACACAGTCATATAAGTGCACTACTGCTTCACGGCAGAAATGGGTAAGGTGGAAGTACTTCCCCGGACGAACTCTGCACTAAGAGCTCTACTACTCTATGAGTAGTGTTTTATAAGATTTCTCAATGGCTTATATTTATTTCGACATAATGAGGGGATATTGTATTTGTAACAGCGAAAGTTCCATGAAACATTTAGTGTAGAATCTTAGAGTAATCAAGTTCTATTTCACAAGATATGGGTAAAAAACCTTCAACTCTCACAACTAATCCTATATGAAAAAGATTACAGCAATATTTATACTTTATTTTATCTATACTAATATTATAAATGCGAATAGGAGTTTGTAACACTTTCTCGGCTAAACGACTGAACGGATATTACTGAAATTTGGCACACACATAGCCAGGGCCATCTTTAAACTATTGAAGGCCCTGGGCACTATAATATAATGGGGCCCCTAAGACTATGAGAGCACTAAGACCACGACACCAATCGGATCTCACGACACGATACAGATTGCATACAAAGAAATAATAAAAAAAAAAGTTATACACTGTCAGTGTCCTCATACAAGAAATGTGTTTTATTTCCCTTTGTGTGCGAGTTCGATTTGTATTTAGCGACTTTTTACACGCTTTATATTAGCTTCACCTGTATGTATGTATGTAACCGACCCCTTTGAGCTCGATTTTGTCCTACTTTGAACGATCAGATTTAATTCAAACTTTGAACACCTGTCAAAGACCGATGACAATGCAATAATCCGATTATCCTAATTAGATTCGCCAGGATTAATTAATTTCTTTCCGCATCCTTTGCTTGCGAGTAAGAGAGATAGTGCTAGTGCGCGAACTACGCATGCGTGCAGTTCCAGTCTTACTCTTTCGGGCACTCAAAAAAATTTAAATATAAAATGAAAAATAAACAATAGTTAAAAAAAAACTAAAAAACACGCTTTATATAGAAAACCAAACTAAAAAACAGAAAATAAATTTTAATAAATATTAATTAAGAATAATGTAATTTTTTTTAATAAATATAAGTTATTAATAGTTTGAATAAGAAAACAAATGTTTTATTTTTAAAAAAAGCGGGGGTGCTTTTCAAGATATTATCGAAATGATAATCCTTCTCATATCTGTCAATTAAATATTTATCACTATTGAAAAAATATTAATTAAGAATAATGTAAAAAAAATTGGTACCATGCACCTCACGCTTTTTTTACAATAAAACATTTTTTCTTATTCAAACAATTAATAACTTATATTTATTAAATTTTTTTACATTATTCTTAATTAATATTTATTAAAATTTATTTTCTGTTTTTTAGTTTGGTTTTCTATATAAAGCGTGTTTTCTAGTTTTTTTAAACTATTATTAGATATTCGACTCAACAAAATTGCCAGTAAATTAGAGAGAGACAAATTGTGTCTCAACTGAACCGTGGTTTTATATACGCACATTTCGGACACTGGTCTGAACACACAGTGGTTTAAAAAAAAATGGGTAAATCCCCAAATAAAAGCTTTTAGTTGACTCAAATAATTAGGTCTCCAATGAAGATTATCAATAAAATTAATTGCATGCACTTTCAATATGTAGAATCAATTAAGGACCTCCGGCCATAATGGTTCTCGTATGTCGGCGTTTATGATCGAAAACTTAAGAAAGCACTTCACTTATTTACTGTCCATGTTCAATTGATGTGTTCTCGTGAAGGTTTACTTGTATGTTACCGGATATCCCCGTCGTTATGGTTTATAGTGTGCTTTTATGATATAAATGCTTTAACCTGCGATGTAATTTGCGTTGATTTGTACCAATTCCCATGATAAGTGTATGATGCATAAAGGGATAAGTTTCCATCCTCAGTAGGTATTATATTTCAGAATCCACTCTGAAGTGTATGGAAGGGGAAATTTGGAATTTGAAAGGAGAAAATACAATGGTGACAGCTAGGTACTATTTGATTCCATGGTATTCCAATCAGTATGTCTGATTTGGGAAGAAATCGTAAAAATGTTTTGTATTTTTTTTTTAAGATGGTCACAACTTGTTGTACATTTAAAACTACAATACCAAGGGAATTGCCAATGTGTTACCAATCTGTACAAAACCTGGAAGGCACACTGTTTGTTGAACCTGGGAAAACAGACCTGGGGCTCGATTCTGTAAGGAAAATGACACTAACTCAAGGATGTTTCGACGCGGCCTCCGTGCTCTGTATCTGTCGCTTACTACGCTAATACTACTAATCACGTAAGAGATAAGCTCTCCGAGGCCTCCGCGAAGCGACTCGCCGACGAAGTTTGTATTAGCTGAATAAAGGGGCTGACGGTCATAGGTTGACGGTAATAAATTTTCAATTAAAAATGTTCATCCAAGTACCCTGCAGCTACGCGAGTTTTTAAAAAGATTGGCATGGGTTCAAAAATAATAATTCGTAAAGTCATTCAAAATTGTTTGGCGCACCACTAGACATACGCAACACTCTGATTTCTGTCACAATCGTATGTTCTTTGTTACATTCATCAAGGCTAACCGTTCTCGGTCCATTTGACAATAGACATTATGTAAATCGTATATGTGTGTAGATCCTTAAAACTATTACAAACATATCAGACTGGCTGTCCCCTGCGGTTTCACCCGCGTTTATCGAAATTATATGTAACCTATCATTCGGGCAATCGTCATCAAGTTCTAATCCTTATCTTGAGTAGCCTTGAGTTATAAAAGGACATATTTATTTATTTATTTATATATGCATTTATGTATACAGGTAGGTACTACAGATTTATATAGTAGTAAAGATATAAATAGAAACTTAATTATATCTATAAGCTTTTATTAAGCTCCAATAAATCGTGTTAATAGAATAGCAATAATTTAAATGTACAAGTGTCTCACTCTAATTGATGGAACACTTAAAAAGCAAATTAATATCCTCACATCCTTGTCCATAAACATACACAACATAATCGCATCGAGACATCGTGCAATTATAAAACAAATAGTGCGGCCCGCAACGGCAGCTATGTCGACAACCATCGACATATCGACATGTCGACAAGAGAGATTTATAGGGGACGGTACTGGCATGTGTTAATTAATACCGCCCGCCGACCTGAGATCCGTTTTAATAAGGGTTGTCGATGGAAAAAAAATGTTGGCAACACTATTTAGGTGTCACTAGTTAGTCTATTTAGTATATCAATGGTTTTAGAAGAAAAGGAATATAAATTGGGCTAAAAAAATATTCAGATGTCAATAGCGCTTATTCAGTGTTACATCTTTATTTCCAATTACAAAAAATACTACACATTACAACTGTACAAAAATAAATACGTGAATAATTAAAAAATGAAAAATTTCCTGTGAAATTTGTCCAATCATCAATTTCCAAACTAAGCAGATTACTATGAAACCTGATACATTTTAAATAAATTTATAGAGAAATACTTACACCCGCCTAGATTCAGAAAAATACCCGTCATATATATCACCGTGTAATCATCATCATCATCAGCCTATCTCTGTCCACTGCTGGACATAGGCTTCACCTATGGCACGCCACTGAGCTCGATCTTCAGCTCTTTGTTTCCAACCGCTGCCAGCCAGCTTGCGTATATCATCGCTCCATCTAGCTGGAGGGCGCGCTACACTACGTGTACCGAGCCGTGGTTTCCACTCTAGAACACGTCTACCCCAACGGTTATCGGTTCTAAGGCAGATGTGATCAGCCCACTGCCACTTCAGCTTGCTAATCCTTTGAGCATCGTGTAATACCCTCATAAAAATATACTAATCTTATTATTGTATATTTTATTAAATATACCTATTAAAAGGGTGGAAATTGAACATATATCCTGTAGAGTAGAGGTCAAGGCAGCTAATACATCACCAACCGACTCGAAACATTAATATATTATTTTATTACAGGATAGTATGTGACATCCCTAGTTCGTCGTATCGTAAGGAAATGTAGCGGCCTTGCGAACGAGAATGGCGGATCTATTTTCACAGTGAAACTTTCGCTGTAATATTGCGTATTTAAATCAAATATGTTATTAGCACCAGTGTCGGTTTGTCAGCTCAATCCTAAGCCCCTATATAAATACTTACTATAGTAAAATTACATCCTACTAATATTATAAATGCGAAAGTTTCTATGTGTTACTCTTTCACGCAAAAACTACCAAACGGATTTAGATGCAACTTGGCACATAGATAGAACATATCCTGGAATAACATATAAGCTAGTTTTTATCCCGGGAAAATGTGACATCCGTCGGGAACGCGGGTAAAACCGCGGGGGACAGCTAGTTGAAAATATCTTCAAAAAACTAATTGCGGTGTATTGTTTAAAACTTTGACTGTCTATTCGTCGGAATACGCTTATCTTTAAAATTAGAAGGCAGGTCAGCCGATTTAGAGAAGTCGGTATCATTTAAATAGGCCGCAAGATTTTAACAATGCAGTTGAAATAGAAACACAAAAGCTTGACATTTACAATTAACTTTAAGAAAAGACCTGAAGCCCTACAATGACCTTTTATTGCAATATAATTTTCATTATTTTTTTTTATCAGAAAGAGTCAGTCTTTTGACACACACAACAGAAGTATGGAACTGAACTAAACTTAGTTCGATTCCAAAGTTAGATTTCCAATACAGTACAGCCTTAATCGCCTTGCAACTGAAATTACAGGCACATAAGACTTAACAACTTCACGTCTCAGGTCGGCAACGCATTGGCGATGCCCCCAGTGTTGCAAATGTCCATAGGTGGTGGTGACCACTTACCATCAGGTGGACCGTCCCCTTGTTTGACGGGCCTTGCGGTATAAAAGAAAACTTAAAGTTAGACGTAAGAGAGAGATGGAGAAATTAAACCAAGACAATCATACAACACACAAACAACAAAAAATGCAAGTCTATAAATTATCATTACGAAACCATCAGGCAAAGAGCACTTAGCTAAACTGTTAAAAAGATATAGACGATGGGTTAGTCGTGGATTTACGTGCGTGTCGCCGGTTCGACTCCTCGGTACGACATCGTATTGTGCGCCGCTGTATTCATATGCCAACACTCGATTTATGCCTCCACCAGTCAACTCATACTTTTAACAAAACAAAAACCAATCAATTACCCATCTTATTTCAACGGACTAAGAAACTTTTTAGTATGTGAAATGTTCTTGGTAATTTTGTTCTTAGATCAGATATATGGTGACTGGGATTACTTCCCCTATAATACCAGTAGCTTATTTATTACCATTGTTGAGTTAATTATTTTGCTTTGAGTAATTGCTCGTTTGATGTGCTATCTCCACTATTGTATTGGCCGAGTCTGAGTAATTTGATACGTTATGGCCGTTTCTCTACTATGGCCGATTATAAGTAATGGCTTTTCTTGAAGGCTGGTTTAAAGTGGCTAAGAATTCAGAGGATATTTAAATCTTTGGGTAGAAATAGTTACTTAGATAAATAGATATCCTAAGAAACTCTTTACCAACGACCAACTGACCTCAAACTAAGCAGAAGTTATGAAAGTGGTTGAGAATTCGTAGGATATTTAAATCTTATAACAATCATAGTTACTTAGATATATAAATAAATATCCTAGGACATTCATTACACGCGTCCATCTGATTCCAAACTAAGCAGAACTTTTGAAAGTGATTGATGGTTAATTCGGAGGATATTCAAATCTTAGGTCAGAAATAGTTACTTCATCATCATCATCATCATCATCATCAGCCTATCTCCGTCCACTGCTGGACATAGGCCTCACCTATCAGCTCTTTGTTTCCAACCGCTGCCAGCCAGGTCAGAAATAGTTACTTAGATAAATAAATATCCTAGGACATTGTTTACACATGTTTATATGAACCCAAATTAAGTAGATCTTGTAAAAGTGGTTGAGATTTCGGAGGAAATTTCAATCTGTGGACATAAATAGTTACGCTAGTACCTACCTGCTTAGATATTTGTATAAATAAATATTCTAGGACATTCTTTACACTCGTATATCTGATCCCAAACTAAGCAGAACTTGTGAAAATGATTGAGAATTCGGATGATATTCAAATCTTAGGACACAAATAGTTGCTTCGATAAATAAATAAATATCCCGGGACATTCTTTACACACGGCCATCTGATCCCAAACTAAGCTGAACTTGTACTATGGAAACCAGAAAACGATATAGGTGCTTTAACAGTCCAGTTCCTCTGTAGTGCTTTTAAAAGAATTACTAAAAATGAATTTGAGTTTTAATTTATTAGAGAATAAGTTCCATTATGGCTTATTAAAATAAACAACAAATTATATTTATTGGTTATATACATATAATATATTTTAAGTAACGGTATATCTCCTTTAAGTCAAGTTTCGTTTGCATGTCAACGTTAACATTGACGTTTTTCCTGACTGCTTAGCGACCCGGGGGTACAAGGTTCGATTTCTTGGTAAGGTAATATTATTATTTCTTTGTTTAGCAATGATCATTTGGACCCCAAGTCAGAGAGACAGTGAGAATGCTCACCACAACAAAATATCTTTGGTGGGATGTGGTTCTCGTTACTGAGATCTCTGCCTAACTTTTTGAAGAATAGGCGTAAAGATATGTTATGCAAAATTGAATATATTGATACCACTAGTCTACTTTTCTCATAGCAGCATAGCTTTAGTATGTCCAATGTATGGCCAGTTGGCTTGGTGGTTAGCAACTCTGACTGCCAAGCTGAAGGTCGCGGTTTCGAATCCCACTCAGGACAAACATTTGTGTGCATGAACATTTTTGTTTGTTCTGTGACTGGGTGTAAATATCTATATAGAATGTATGTAGAAAAAAAAAATAGTTTATATTGTATATCAGGTATCTGGTTTCCATAGTACAAGCTCTGCTTAGTTTGGGACCAGACGGCCATGTGTAAGAGAATGTCCTAGAATATTTATTAATGTAAGAAACCTCCATTGAAATTTAAGATATCATAGAGTAATATACTTCAATGCTCCTCTAATAAGGTTTATCTATTGATCCAATAGTTAATTGTAAGATAATATAAATGAACTTTATCACAGAGCCAAAAGGTACATTTTTCCAAAACATCCTTAAAAGGCAACGTTACATATTTCGGACAAACCATACTGCATCATCCCTAATCAAACGTTTCACTCCCTTCAAAAATAATTTCTTTAACTTTGTAAAATACAAAAGAAACCTCCGTAGATAACAAACAAACTAATCTCCAATCTATCTGTAAAGTGATATCCTGTAATATGAGACGCCATTGTGATGTCTTTCACTAACTGCGACTTGTAATTAAGCGTTGAAAGATTCTGTTACTTTACTTGATAAATAAACATTGAACAGTTTCAAATAAACAGCCGTTTTGTTTAAGTTTGTTGTTTATGTAAAGTGTTTAGGTAAATTTATTTATTAACTTTATTTTATTTTTCTTTTACAGCAACAGTCTTAAACTATAAAAAATTACAGGGTTAGAACTTAAAATTTAGAGACTAATTACGCCAATCCACGTACTAAAATGGAATTTTTACCAATATCTTACATAACACTAGTTTGAAGCAAACAACAAATATAAGTATGAGTATGAAAATTGACAGTAATTACAACAACATGCTATCTACGAATATTTACATATCTTACAACTATTATTACAGGTTCATTACATAATGCATTACATGTGCATTATCTATACAACGTGTTACAAAATACCCCGTAAAAATATAATTAATTATCAAAGCCAACAACCCTAGTAAGCTGTCATGTCAGGGAACCAGATTATTTAGCAGGCCTACGTGCCTATTTTACCTAATAATTGTCTACTTTAATAGTTTTTCTAATTTTCATTCATGAAAACCAGTTTTTTTTGGGGTATGTTACTACGGTTCTTAAATATTGAATGGACTCGTTATAAGGCCTCCTTTCGGCTTTACGGGTAGTTTTGTAACATTCTGTATATATAAAAATGAATGTTTGTCTGTATGTCCTTTATAGAATCGTAAACTATGACACGGATTTTAATGCAGTTTTCAGCAATAGATAGAGTAATTCAAGAGGAAGGTTTATAACCAGGAAAAGTCGCAGGGCGCTAGTATATATACATTAAATTCTATGACTAACAACTAAACTAGCGACAAGATATGATTGCCTATTTGACTTTAATGAATGTCACTGAAAAATTGGCTTTAATGCTCTTGTTATAAAGTGCATCTATTCATTCAATAGTTAATCGTGCGATGTGGTAGATAAACTTTATTTTAAAGTAATTAGGGTTATTTTTCCTATGACATTCTGAAACGTCAAAAATGCCATCTTAGCGTGTCACTAGTTTAGTAATGCAACCTTTATAAATTCATTTAGTGCACAGCAAAATAGGTTTAGATAAACTGTTGTGTAGGAGACGAGAGTATATAAATATTCTTATATACTATATTACACTATTATAAATATATAAACTGTTCTTAAAATAAAAAAGAAAAAAAAAATTATGAAGACTTCGTTAGTAAAAGTTGTCATAGAAAAAGGAGTAAATAAATTTAAAATACGTTTAAAAATCCTCGGCGTATAAATATTTAAAAAGATTTCCCGATTAAAAGGAGGTAAGTAGTAAACCAAAGAAAATTTGTCGGAGGCAGTCCTTGAAATAAACTAAAATATTGCAATTTTAGAGTATGAGACTGATTGAAATTACGTTGCGTACGTAAATAATTATAGCCTTTACTTGATATTCTCATATTCTTAAATCAGAGCAGCTATTCTTAAATAAAAGAATGGAATATATATAATTCTAGCTGTTCCCCGTGGTTTCACCCGCGATTATCGATATCATATACATCCTATAACCATCTAGGAAAAATTCCGCGTCGAATGGTAACAGCACCATCTAGATTCGTTCAGTAGTTTTGAGGTGACGGTGCGTCATAGGAAACCATATTTTCCCATATCTTATATTTAAAATTCTCGTGTCACAATGTTAGTTACCATACTCCTCCGAAACGGCTTGACCGATTTATATGAAATTTTAAATGCATATTCAGTAGGTCTGAGAATAGGCTGCTATCAATTTTTCATTCCCCTAAGTGATAAGTCCAAGATGATGTCCACCGCTATAATTTTTTTGGGACAACCTTTTTTTAATTTATTTATAATGTGGCATTAAAAAATACATACAACCCTAAATTTTCACCCTTCTATCACCAGCCCCTGTTTTTATATTATTCTGTTGCATCCGCAGATCCAGATACATTTTCATATACCTATAGTTTGTAATATAGTAAATATGGCAAAACAACGTTTGCCGGGTCAGCTAATATATAGATATATATAGATAGGTAGAATGACGAGCCTATAATAAAATGGTTAGGTAACCTGATTACAACATCGATGTTCGAATCCCACTCCTCACACGATTCTTTCCGTGTCTGTTTTTTTTTTTTTTTGAAGGGACAAAGGTGTTAGCCTCGGATGGCTCTGACACCCTTACACGGACAATAACGGTGAGCGCTTAGGGCTCTCAACCGAAAGTTTCCGTGTACACAAGATCTATTTAAGTGTAAATATAGCTTAACCTTCAAAGTACAAATACGTTCCTTAATAAATAAACCCAGTAATACTTCAAATAGGCAATATAAACCAAGTTGGCTAATAAATCAATTAACTGGTATTCTCATTAAGAGTGCTGTTATCGGGAATCGAACCTTGGACCGGTCGGTGAGCGCCGCCGCGTCGCGTGCGCAAGGTGAAAGTGTTTATTTGCACACATTCAAATCCTTTTAGCAACATTGATTTATCGGAATTAGTATCGAAACTAAATTAGGATGTAGATATGGCGCCATTTTACTTGCGTTTGGAAATTATTTGTTGAAATATAAACCATTTATTGATAACACTGATTATTATAACGAGTTAGTCTGAGCTCTTCTCAAAAATGTTTGAATATAGTCAACATAGCAGAGCTTCTTACCAGTTGATGTCTAACTATCGAACCAGTGGTTACTTGGGAAGAATGAACTTCATACTCTACGTGCAACTAAACTTAATAAATGGCTATCATTTTTGAATATTTTTATTCAATAAAAAAAAAAAATATTACTCTATCTATACTTAATATTATTAAGAGGAAATATTTGTTACTCTTTCACGCAAAAACAACTAAACGGATATGGATGAAACAGGGACATAGGTAGAGTATATCTTGGAATAACATATAGGCTACTTTTTATCCCGGGAAAATGTGATATCCCATATATATATGTGACAGCTAGTGATAGATAAATGTAGTTATTACAAAAACAATTCAGTATTGTTGCATGTTTTTATAAATGACTGCGTATAGCATATTTCGTTGGTAAGCCAGCGCAATGAGGCCTCGAAGAGCTTACCTCTCCGATGATTGCGTAGTTAGAAAAAGTGCCAGAGCATAGAGACCGCAATGAAACACCTTCGAGAAAGTTTCATTTTCTTTACAGAATCCAAACCAGGTTTCAACTTGTTTCTGTACTAAAATCTAGGAGTATTTAAGGTAAGAGTGTATAGGCATTACTTGAGTCCGCGTGTACCATACTCGACTGCATCGTCACTTTCCATCAGTTGAGAGTCAGCGCTCGAGTTTGAAAAAAGAAAACTGAGTAACAGTCCGCTTAAAATTGTATATGCAAATATTATCACTACATAGTATAAAACAAAGTTGCTTTCTCCGTCCCTATATCCCTATGTACGCTTAAATCTTTAAAACTACGAAGAGGAAGGTTTTTATATATAATACATGTGACATCCCACTGGAATGCGGGTAAAACCGCGGGGGACAGCTAGTTATTTATAAACCATTCCTATTACGAATAGCATCGATATTATCGCTAATTCGAACATATATCAATCTAGAAATCGTCATCATCATCAGCCAATCTCCGTCAACTGCTGGACATAGGCCTCACCTATGGCACGCCACTGAGCTCGATCTTCAGCACTAGAAATCTATGAATAATCTAATCTAGAAATAATGATAACAAACATCTGCATACCAATCACATTAGGCATTGACCCGATATCCAATACACACTTAACTATCATTTTAATCCAATTATACCGTAACGTTACCATAAAAATCCTCTTAGCAGTCCTCACAGGGACTCTAACCACAAATTATGTGATCAAGCAACTAATAATCATTTAATTAAAAGAGTAAATAGCAATTTGAATACTTGTCCATTAGAGCTATGCGTAAGCGCAACATACTCGTATATTAAAAGCCCACATGTGGTGTCTTATTCTGGAGACTAACGGGTTTTTTTAATATGGTCACATTGATTTAATAATAGGTTTTTCTCAATGGATAGTTATCAATTTAAAACGACCCTCAAAGGAATATTTACCTATATTTATTATATTTATATTTATTTATTATCATAACTATACTACCGGCACGCTATGATGGCCGTTTTGACGTTTCAGATTCTCATAGGAAAAGAGACTGTATTGCTTTGGAATAAGGTTGATTTCCATCATCATACAATTAGCTGTTGGATTAATACCATAGATGCACCTTATGGGTCAAGGAATAAAGGTTATTTTTCTTTGTCATTGTTAAACGTCTAAACGGCCATGATAGCGTGCCGTAAGTTTAACTACCGTGCCACTGCTTCACCCGCGTTACCGATGGATTTTATTATTAACGTAGCCCACGTTATTTGAGAATAATGTAGCTTTCTATCCGTGAAAAAGATATCAAAATCCGATGAGGACTTCCGAGGATCCGAGGAGGAGGATTACCTCCTACTTCCAAAGTTATAAATAAACGTACTTACAAACTTAACCTCCTTGTAATATTGGGGATTAAATTGATTAAAATAAGGTTGGTCCGTTAAAAAGTTCCTATTAAACTCGTCATTGCGTGAGGAAATATGCTTTTTTTTTCTGGAGAAAGTCTTTCATTTGGCCTTTACTTCATATCTTATGTTCTCTTATAACTTTTAGATGCAATACTGCAGTAATATTAATATAGTTGGCTATAAATTCACTTCCCTTACCAAAAAAAAATCTAGAATCTACGATCTAGAATCTACTCCAATAAAATGTTGCAATATTCCATCGGGCGATTTTTCAATCCAGAATAAGATGTCAACCTGTAGTTCCCACAAGTCAGGCCGGCGGTATCACTTGGCGTAATGAAAACGCTCCCAGTTTACTCCATGTATTTTGCATATTGGTCTGATAAAGGGTTTGCAAAGCTGTGGAGAGGCTTTGTTAAAGAAATTTGTGATCTCTTTGACTGGTCTGTATTTTTAGTACTTTAACGTTCCTCCATAACCGATTGGTAAAGAAAATCCCTTGGCATCCTTAGACCAATATAGTCCCCCAAACGCAGTCCGAAGGTACCAGCGTTGTGCTGCTCTGTGATAATGATATATCAATAGATGTTGATCTCTCTCGGTGGGTAATCTGTTAGAGTAGTAGACCTCTTAGTGCAGATTTCGTCCGGTGAAATACAATTTAAATTTTTAACAATTTCCGCCGTGAAGTAGAGCACTTCTGTTACAGATACAGAGAGAGAAAATATAGAGAAAATAGAGAAGGTACAGAGACCTCACGTCACAGAAACGACAACCCTTTGGCGATGCCACTGGTGTTTGAAATTTCCATAGGCGGCGGTGACCACTTAGCATAACGTGGACTATATGCTTGTTTCTCGACCCAAGTGGTAAAAAAAGCTGCTGAAGCTCAACTATAGAATGGAAGTTTTGGATTGGATTGTCATCGCTAAAATTCAGCCCACGATTGGTAATGCAATCGAGAAAGAAACCTTTGAACACCCGTTGGTTTGCAATAGACAATTCAACCAACGAAATAAACCAAAATTATGTATTTTCATTTTCCCTCTCATTATCAATAGCAACTTCTGAACAAAATCAAAACAATTCCTAAAAAGGAAAACAAGTGATGTAACGTCATGATATCGAAAAGTCTTTGTTCTTATAATAATTGTTATTTTTTCGAACGAGTCTACTAAGTTAATGTTTCTTTTGTACTTTTGTTACTTCACGAATAATAAAGTCTTTTTGTCTAGAAAAAGTTACGAAAAGACAAACGCTAGTAATTTATTGTTACTAACTTTCGCATTGGTTGTTGTTACAGAGTTTCTCGTGAAGGTATTTCGTTTTGTGTTTTAGATGTTGTTTGGTAAGATTTGTGTCGATTTATTGTCTCTGATCAACCCATTTTCAAATCTGCATTTGACAGGCATGCTGGTTTGGTAAGAGACCCTGACGGTTGTATTGCCATTTACGACAAACATTTTTTTATTTTTTATTTACTTCCTCACAAATTGACTCCATGCTGTTAAGCAGTCAATGAAGTCCCCTAGTGATAGCCGTCATCCCAGCAGCCAGCATAGCATTGTGGCATGATGGCCCTCACCTTGACGGCCTTGTGTACATGTACATCTCTGTTTCTTCTGAGTCTGGGTGAAAACATCTTCATAAGTAAATACTTAAATAATAAGTAGTATGTGCAGTATATCAGATATCTGGATTCTATAAAGCTCTGGTTAGTTTGGGTTCAGATGGCTGTGTGTAAAGAATGTCACATAATATTTATTTATTCATTATAATTAACTTATTTACCTACTATACCTATTTTCTAGCATTTCAGGGCCTTCAATATTAATTGGGTTTTTAAGTTCTAATAGAATTAGTCAATAACCCTGGAATCGATTTCCCAATATTCCGCGTTTTACTGAGTAAATTGTTATTATTGATGATATTATTATTGAGTTATTATCTTGAGTTCTTGTTCACTTGGTCACGTATCTAAAACCTGACGTGTCATGTTTTGTTTTACCTTACTGACAAAAATCCATCAACGTTCATAATTTTTTTTGTTACTTGTTCTATAAAACAAGAGCATTTGAAGTCTACTCCACGCAATTGAGTACCAGGGGCGCATAGGTGAAGTAGCGAATACCTCAGTAAAGATAATATTGATTTAATTCCGTTGTCGTGTATTAGTCCGATGTGGTGATAACTCCGCGCCGGCCGCCATATGAAATCAGATCATATTAACATATTTTAATAGGTTAGCGTTTTCTAGATTATTGCGGATGTCGCTTAGGTGCAATTTTGCTTGATATGTTTAATTAATTCATGAAGAAAAATATAGTAAATGTTTTTGTATTTTTTATATAAGTGTACAAGAGAACAAGGTCAAGAGAACCAGTGAGAGCGTCTCTGGATGAGCTAGCCTATCTTTAAGGTTGTTTTTTTTTTCTGTACAATATATTAAGTGGATCAACTGTAGTTTTAATTTTATTTTCTCGATATTATTTTTAGTTTTATTGAACAAATAGAGTATATACAATATAATTTTTATATATAATACAATTTTTGTATTATTACTAAATATTATAATAAACGAATAACTAAATACTATAATAAATTCAAAGTTTCTTACAGGATATTGGTACATGATAAATCTTATACAAAAAATGCAAAGAGGTATAGATCAAAACATTAACAAAATAAAGCATCTTTTACCATAGAATAAATATCTAAGCAAAATGATTTTAATAAAACATAAGTAATCATTGCAATATGTAAAGCAAGTGGAAAATTTAGCAAAAAAGGAAGTGAGTTAAGTGAATCGATTGAATGTAATGGTGATCATGGGCCCGGGGGAAAATAACTTTCCATTCCTGTATCTATCATGTAACCATTACAATGCATGCACCTACAATTCATATAGAAAGTGTTCTGCAAGCTCGGTGAGACCATTGAGTGTTTGAATTTGGAGAAAAACACAAAAAGAATAGACAAAACAAATATATTTTTAATTTCATCTCGTTGTACACTGTTTATTTATTTAAATACTAGCTGTCCCCCGCGGTTTCACCCGCGTTCCCGAGGGATGTAACATTTTCCCGGCTCAAAAAGTATCCTATGTTACTTCTAATACCTTCAAGAATATTTGTACCTACAAAGTTTTATGATGAGGTTCAGTAGTTTTCGCATGAAAGCGTAACAAACAAACTGACATTCATATTTATAATATTAGTAGAGATTTGTATATTTCTTAGAAAACAAAGATCAATGCTAATATATCATCGATATTTTATTTATTTATCCTATTAATATTATAAATGCAAATGTTTGTATGCATGTATGTTTGTTACTCTTTCACGCACAAACTACCGGACAGATTTGGATGAAACTTGGCACATAGATAGAACATATACTGGAATAATATATAGGCTACTTTATATACCGGGAAAATGTGACATCCCTCGGGAACGCGGGTAAAACGCGAGTGACAGCTAGTACTTGATATTTGCGTAGAGTAAGTGCGAGACAATCTCGCTCAGTAAGACAAATAATAATGTGTTTTAACTAAAACTTTTTCGTGATTTATTCAGTTATTCGAATAAATTCTGGTGATGTTGTAGCAGATTCCAAAATATATAGAAGTTGAGGTAAGGCTCTATTTTTAATAGAAATATTTGAAAAAATCCTTGGAACAATTCGAACTTATATTAAATAAAAAAGCTAATCCATAAATGTAATTTTTTGTATGTATGTGTGTAGGCTTGTCTTTGAATTGGTGTGAAGTGGTCTGTGAATGGTATTACCATGGTAGTCGTAGTATCATGCAGGCGATGGGTGTAAAAACATAAAGCCTAGTAGGTAACTGTTTTTCAAGTGCAGCTACTGAAATAGACCGGCAAGTCCATGGCGACAGATTTTCAACTTGAAGGTAGCCAGCCAGGCGGGTACTAAGACCCTATCATCGTTATATGGTTTCGTTACGATGCTTTCCATTCATGGAAACTCAAGTTTAGTCGAAAATTCTATCATGAATAACTGAGCTGAGCAAAAAGCGTCAAAAATTGCGCTATTATGCTAGTTTAAGTAGCGTGCTGTAGAAAGCTGGGTGCGGTGTGTGTATCAGATGGCTGGAGTAGGCCCCAAGACATCCTGTACAATGTGTTGCACATCTAATGATCAGTTCTATAACTCGTATCCACGGTTTTGCATATTGGACTGGTCCAGTTTGATGTTGCATGGAAAATGGGAATTATAGTTTGCGACGGGCTCTGCTTTGTAAGTTGATTTATTAAGTAGAAGACTGTTAGGTTTTGTTTGAATTTATCGGATTTTTGATTCCTAATGAACATTTGAATTAGATATCAATTATTGATTATTGAACCCCAAATTAAGTACTAATTAAATAATTTTGAAGATTTTTATAAAACTTCATTTTTTCTGAATTATTTATGTTTAATAACATTAATTATCTCGGCATCATGTAAACGTTGTGTGGTACAGAATGCCTTTGGCATAAAGACAACTTTTGTATACAAAGTATTAAATAAATATTTAATATTAATTAGTATCTTACTCAAGTTTTCAATATTTACCTATGTAGTATTACCAACTTTTGAAATATTTTCAGAAGGGTATTTTGGTGCTGGAAGTAGCCAGCCATATGGGTACTACAAAGTACCCTTCCCCCCCGGGGTTTGGACTTCCTCACAATTTTTTCCTTCATCAACACGTCAAGTTCAAAGTAGGATTCGCCCCACAACTCTCGTCACGGCATTCGATGTCAATGCCAACTGAGCTATCATCGCCAAATACTAAATCGAATATTTCTGGTCTAAGCAAATTTAGCCAAAACGATCGACACGCAAAAAAAAAAGGATCGAATATTTCAAATACTAGTGTTTCTATGTATATTTATTAGTGTTGTTTATTCCAAAAAAACTTGGTGTTTAACTAAATTTTCAGTTGGCGAATAATAGTCGTAAATAACGTCTTCATTAATAGAATATTCCATGCATTTAACACATGATTTATAAAGTACGAAAACAGAGTAGCTGTTACACAAATCCAACTGGCGAGGGATCTATCTTAGTTCTGCATCGCTACATCATTTACTGTGACAGCCTTGCATGTCAAACGCATACACATACCATTGTGAGCTTTCAAATGAAATAACAGGAGCTTGTATATGTGAGAACACGTTTTGTTTGCGTCAATAAGATGATGTTTCTTAGTCCTGCCAGTGATATTGTTCGTGAGTTAATCTGGTACGAGAATACTTGCACAATAATGTTATTTGCATGGTTGTTGGGGTTATGGTATATGTTCTTCAAAAATAAAAGTAATAGTAACACTTTATTTGTTTGTTTTTGGGTATTAGTCTCAGTTCCTTTGTGTAGCAGCTGATCGGATTTTAATTAAATTTGGCACACATATTAGGACACATAAACATAGTATATTATACAGTCAAGTCGTTAAAGCTACAGTAACCCGAAAGCTGTAGTCACAACTCTCCAAACTAAAAATCATTGTTTGGTTTTTTGTAAATTCTAAAGGCCAAAAATAAATTCTTAGGAAAAAAAAAAATTTTCATTGCCCATTTATTGACTTTAAAAAGTGACCTAATAAACGAAAACGCATAAATTAATAAAGAATTAAAATGAAGATCTTTGATTGATTTAATTGAAGATTTTGTAACCAAAATATTGTTTACTACAACCCATTTGAGAAGCCACCAGTTGATCCTCCCCACACAAACTCCTCGTGTAAACACATCCACTCGATCACCAAACTGATAATAGCCATTATTAAATGTACACACAATGTCCATAGCCCACTGGCTGGTCCACGGTCCACAATCCCTGGTATCTTAGCAACGGATCGCGCCGCCATTACTGGGGACAGCTTCCTACTGATCGAGGATGGCATTGAGTGATTTTGCGATGCATTGAAAACATCCATGTGGTAGATACGCCATATGAACAAAATGGTGAAAATATGTGCGGTAAGAAGGTAGTCTAGAGTGTGCTCTTAAATTATAATATTATAATTAAATTGTGTAATTATATAATTATTAGTATTGTAGTTATTACTGTGGGACCTTCGAAATTTTTTTTTCGTTAACTTTGGCAATTAAATATTGAACTTTTCTACGGAATGGTTTACTTTGTTAATATTGACTGTATTGCAAAAAATATTATAAAGACGATTTATAAGGGCTTGTGACTACATAGATATAGAATTTCCATATGTTTTTTCTATTATATAATAATAAATATCCTGGGACATTGTGGTTTGCGATCTGATCCCAAATTAAGCAGAGCTTGCTCTATGGGAACCAGATAACTGATATACTACATTATTTTTTTCTACATACATATTTATTTAGATATTTACAACCAGACACAGACAAACAGACACAGACAAACAGACATGTTCATGCACACAAATGTATGTCCTGGGTGGGAATCGAACCCGCGTCCTTCGGCTTGAATATAGTATATATAGTAAATATTATTGTATTTCTTAGTGATTTACCGAGCTACCGACTTTGTGTCGTATAAGAAAAGAGTAACTTTTAATATTGGCTAACAAGCAGGCAGGGATTGCAGTTGATGGTAAGCAATATATGTCCTTTATTAGCAACTAGCTGTCCCCCGCGGTTCTACCCGCGTTCCCGTGGGATGTCACATGTATTTTACATGAAAATTTTCCTCTTCACTCTATCTATTAAAAAAAACCGCATCAAAATCCGTTGCGTAGTTTTAAAGATTTAGCATACATAGGGATATAGGGACAGAGAAAGCGACTTTGCTTTATACTATGTAGTGATACTAGATTGTCAATATGTTTCTGATCAATGCGGCTAAGGAAACCACTGTCTCTAAACGTCATCGGCCTAACACATCGGTGTCGACAAATTTCAACTTGAGGATGGCTACCCGCATAAAATACTTTATTTTACTTCACTGAAGCCACTCGTTCAAGTTACACGTTAGACGAGTAAAGAAGTTATTTTTAACACACTTTTATATTAGCTTCACTTAGAATTTGTAACAAAACCTTGAAAGTTGATTTCAACCTACTTCTAATCGTCCAATCGATTTGAAACTTTGCGATTATGTGGGATTCTAATGACGAAATAATAATTTGCCATCGAGCTGATCTGGTGATGGAGTCAGGTGGATAGTGGAACTCTTCAATAGCTACTAGTCAACCCCTCGAGTTGGGAGGCCTATACATTACAATTACGGACGAGGGTCCAGGGGTCACCAATTAGTTTCTTATTGAATCCTCTGTTTTATGGTCGTATCTAAAGCATTTAAGATCTATTATCCTGTAGCCTATACTATATATATGAGCGTCTATAATTCAGAATTAACATACGTGGGCCGATGTAGGATAAGTTATTGATGTATGCCATTTTAGTGCTTGATTTAGTCGTTACATTATCGTAGAGGCATGCGTATTGAGCAATGCTGTTTTGGGTATACACATTGATATATGATTGATTGTATTATGATTTGCAGTGGGTCCTGAAACAAAAAGATTTTATTTTTAAATAAAAACGTTATTTTAAAAAGTTTGTTTTGATGACACAATAAAGTACAAGATATTTTTCCTTAAACGCTCATATAAATATTTTCGAAACTTTATAAGCGAACAAACTGCCCGTCAAAGCCTGCTGCTAGTCTAATGATTGGCTGTACCTTGACATGGAAGGTTGCTTTTGCTGAAGAGCCAACACTGACCTCTAAAATCATGTCGAGCAATTTTAAATATTAAATAGGATTCGTCGAATTTCAAGGTCAAGGTCATTGCTACATTTAAAAATCTGGGCGAGCTTATTAAGGGAAATAAAGTAAAGCTTCAAGATCTTTTTGGTATTGTAGGTCCTTAGAATAGAGTATATTTTATTCAATTGTGATGGTAATTAGGAATTGATAAACCTACGTTAAAAAGCTTCTGAAAAATAGATATAAATATAATTACTTAATCAAATTATCTCCATACATATTCAGTTGCATCGCTATAATATACGAATAGAAACGAGCAATAATATCTCACATCTCACAATCAGCTGTTGGCGATCTATCAGCAAATCTCGACGACGCTTGCGCAATTATTCAAATCAGTACGATGTGCATTGTCACTGCGCTTGCGCACCGACGATGGGATTCGATAGAGTTCGCGTATTGGTCCATTGAAATTAAAGATGCACTTCTGTTTGTGATGAAATTATGTAAATCATCTATCCGATGTTTTTTGAAAGAAAGCAAATAGGTTTATTTATGAAATAGGAAGGGGAAGGTTAGCAGAAAAACTATGGATTATTTAAAAAAAAAATGCTGCTACAATTTGTACTTCAGTTGATAGACTTAGTGATTGACTACTTTTGTTGATGTTATTGAACGTTAGGTGATATTTTACCTAAAATGGAATCGGATTTGCCCTCCTTTTTTAAAGTTAGAAGAATCTCAAACAAGTTTTTAAATCAAAGAAATGAATACCGCTACCGCTTATAAATTAAAATCTTAGCATAATCAGAGATAAGTAAATAAATCCACTGTTATTGTTTCATTCTGTTCAGTCATAATGATGTGTCTTATATAATTTCTGTTATATTTTTAAAAGCAGTCCTAGAGGACTTTCTGGATTATCTTCTAGACTTTTTTCATATTGGTTCAGATTTTAAATAAATAATAAATATCCTGGGACATTGTTTACACACGGCCATCTGGTCCCAAACTAAGCAGAGCTTGTACTATGGAAACCAGATAACTGATATACCATACTATATGTACTACTTTTTTTTCTAAATACATACTTATATAGATATTTACACCCAGACACAGAACAAACAGAAACGCGACCTTCGATTTGGCAGTCAGAGCGCTAACCACCAAGCCAACTGGCCTGTACTGCTGATCACTTATCAAATTGAAGCACAAACCATGTCATTTCAGTGCTAAAGTTTAATTAATAATTAAGATAATTATACATCAACTAATTTTAGTAAAACTTGACATAAAATGGCTTTCAGATCTCCGATGACGTCGCGGTAAGAGTAGCTGTCAGCACTACGTTGGCAACTGTGATATTGCACTGCCTCTCTGGAAGAGGGAGATAGAGAACCTGGTGAAGCTTTTTTTAATCCCAGAGCATTCCAAACTTAGCAGTGCGTGTACTATGGAAACCAGATACTACTCTTACAATACAGGTATTCCTTTATCTATAAAAATCTAGATAAAACAGACATGTTCTTGCACATTAATTAGGAATTGAATCCAATTTGACAGTTTGTACCTTGTGTTCCAATTAGAAAACCCAGCAGATTCGTATTAGCTCTAATAACCGCTGTCGCTTATAACTTGTGTAGCAGTCAACAAGCACTTAGCGGCAAAGCGCCTCGTCAGCGTCCTCTATATCAGATCACATGTCGTTGCGCACGCGCTGCTTCCAAAGAAAGAGATAGAATACTTGTTAGGGCTTCCGTACTATCTGAGTATACGATTATTAATGTTGGTGTTACTCCGATGTTAGTAAAGTTAAGCCTTCGGATTAAGTGGTTTATTGATTGATTGTAAGTTCAATTAGTAGGATGCAGAAAAAGGAGAAGCTATTCATGGTGCTGATATCATTTTAATTCGTTCTGATTAATATTGACTCCATGTTGAGTTTGGCAGTTTGTTTGATGAAATACGTGTAAGTAAATAAAAGTGATAAGGCAGCAGGCTTCTGTATTTCAACCAATGGCGATTACAACATTATAGTTAAATAATAAATATATACGTATATCCTGCGACATTCTTAACACACGGCCATCTGATCCCAAACTAAACAGAGTTTGGAAACCAGATTACTAAATACACTATGTATAATATTTTTTTTCAAAGTACAAACAGGCATGTTTAAGCACACGAATGTTTGTCCCAGTTGTGTGGCAGTCTGGGTCTCTAATCATCAAGCCAACTGTCCCGTCTATTGGACTACGGTATGATTGTGGTGTTACGAAATCCATAACAGCTTTTAAACATTTGCTCGAATGATCTGAACGAAGATTGGTAAGGAAAACAAAACCCTATGAGGAAGAATAATACAAATCATTCATTCCATGTATTTTTGATAGCACACTAAAATAAGCTTTTGAAGGTATTTTTTTGCACAATAAACGTTTAAGCAATAAACAGTTACAAAGCGGATGAAGTGAAGCAAATTATGTAAAAGTAACGTGCGCCGGCGCAGCTCGTGTCGTTAATCTCCTGACGCCGTGTATCGCGATACAGAAGCACTCTTATCCAGAATTATATCTTGTACACTTACTGCCGAATAACTGTTTAGACACATTATGTATTGAGTTCAAATTCAAATGACAACCTTTTAATGTAGACATAAACATTTAATGTTTTTATTTATTTAAACCGCGAAGCCATTTTGCTACGTTAATACTATTCTATTTATAATTTATGATTTCGATATTGGCTTACTCTTCTTTATTTGCTATTTTCATGCATAAACTCCAGCGCAGACAAACAGAAGAGTAGAAGTAAAAGTAGTAAAAAATGTGTGTTCAAAAATGGTTGAAAATTGGTTATATTCTTTTAACTTTGTAGCTTGGGTCTGACTTTTAACTATGTTAACCTTCTTAAGTTAAAATTAAAATATATAAATACAACTTACATAATACTTCGATTCGACGGAGAGCGACTCGAATCGTCGACTGCCAGGATATTTCATATCGGCTGGACCCTTTGGCGCTGCGTAGAGATGTGGCCTCGCTTTGCATCTTCTATCGTGTTTACTATTTCCTAAGAATTGTTCGGACTGATACCTCCTTCTGCTTTTCGCCACCGTCCTACACGACAGCATTTCCATCCCCATCATTTAGATGGTTGGCATTCCACAACTGTGCGTTTCTCTAGGACTTATCTGCTTCGCACAACAAAACTGTGGAATGAGCTGTCGCCTGCGGTATTTCCGGACCTCCATACCTTCAAGAAAAGAGCATACTCCTTTTTAAAAGGCCGGCAACGCACTTGTGGCTCCTCTGGTGATGCGGGTGTCCATGGGCGGCGGTAATCGCTTACCATCAGGCGATAGGTCTGCTAGTTTGGCTACCAAAACATAAAAAAAAAAACTTAATAGCAAGAGGAGGGACGACCTCTCATCAGGTGGACCGTCGATCTGGTCATAGTCGCTGGAAGCCATTAGATGCAGGCGGCTCAGGACCATTCCAGGTAGAAATCCAAGAGGGAGACTTATATTTAGCAGTGTACATCACTAGGCTGATATGATGATGATGAAGAGGAAGCTATGGAAGTCTTACATCCGATAGAAGAATAACGTAAAATAATCCAGGTAGAATTTAAATTACAATCATACCTTGTCATAGACGTTTCCTATTACCATACAGTGTTTGTATTTCAACATATTTCCCCCATAACTTGCAAAAGCTGAGCCCACACATCCTCAACAAAATCATTAGACAAACGACTTCATTAACCCTACCCGTCATTTCTAATGTACACTTTATTTTGTCCGTCAGTGTGTGCATTTGTCTACGTGTGTTACAGTTATGGTTATAAATAAGGCCGTGTGACGTCTAAAATATTACCCATGAACTTGCCCTGGTGCCCGCAACGTCATAAAGAGCTATGTGAACTAAATTCCATTTTAAAGAAGAGCTGACAAAATTAGATATGCATTTGTTTCTGTTGCTTAGTCCAGCTGTTTGGAAAGTTGAAGGTTTGATTGGTATACCGAAATTAATGTTTTTTTTTTATTTCAAAGGTAAATAAGCATTGTCAGTCACTCGCTGTCATTAAAGGCAAAAAGGACGAACTAAACTTGCGGCATGCTATGATGGCCGTTTTGACGTTTAACAAAGACGTTTAACAATAACCCTTATTCCTTCGGGCATAAGGTGCATCTATTGATCCAACAGCTAATTGTATGATGATGGAAATCAACCTTATTCCAAAGCAATACAGTTTCTTTTCCTATGACAATCTGAAACGTCAAAACGGCAATATAGCGTGCCGGTAGTATAGTTTCTATATTTCAATAATAATAGGAACTATTAACGATAGCATTCTTTACACTGAACATTTCAGAACTGTATATAATTCAATGTTATGACTGCCACTCAGACTTTTGAAGTTACTTTCAAAGTTCCCATTGAATGCTTAATATAACTGAAATTTATGAGGTAACCAACCAAATTTAAAAATACACAGATCGAGGGTTGCCACATGCGTCATACTTGTACTTAACTGGTGCTTCTGGGGGCTGGTCTCTTTTGTTTGTTATTTTTACGCTTTGTTTGTTCATTTGTATAATTATTGCCGCAGAAAAGTATACTAAGTAATATCAGACTTTGTTGAAGGTTTTTCTCAGTGAAAGCGACTTTTTGAACCGGTTTTGTAATAAGACTATTAATAAGCGCTTTCGAAAGCCTTCTGAAGTAAAAAACCTTTTCATTTTCATACCTTCCAACCATGGAATCTTTAAAACAATACGACCAGAAAATACCAGTTCGCATTCTCGATCTAACTGTAACCCGACAATATTATAACAGTACCCACACACAAGGAACGCTAATGCTAGGAGGCGTGTGTCCAATTTAACATATCGTGCGCCAGCAATATCTCGGCTAGAGACAGGCGACAGGCTTAGGTTGCGAGCCTCGCAAGGTGCGTAGGACGGCGTAACGGACGCGGTAGTAGCTGCTAAATCAACCATTGTCTGATTGGGTGTAGCCTGCCGCATTCTCTGTAAGGAACCTATGCATGTGGAGAATTGGACGGGGGATATTTTTGTCTAATGATATTGTTTGGGATGCTGCTGTATTTCGTAAAAAAATTACGAATTGAAGGAGGCGAGCTTTAAGTTAAGTGTTAGTCAAAATTCATAAATCAGGATCATTTTCGGAAGCTTGAAGTTTTGAGCCTCGTCCGAATACCAATGTGTAGAGAAATTGTGCCTTTTACTCACTATATTCAGTAACAGGAATTAATGATTGTTTTAATTATTCTCTGTTATGTGGTTCTTTTTAACTGATCCTCTAGGAGATAAATATTAGCTCGCCCGCTGTGGGCTGCTGGAATTCCCACTATTAGTTAAAGAGGTCTCATGCTTAATTTCAAAGGAATATTTGAATGTAAAGCCAATTCTTGGACTTCTAAGCTCTAAGCCAGCACACGTCGGAGCGAACACACGGCTCGCGTGTCCCAGCTCGGGCGACCCGCTGCTATATATTGGCCATAACTCGCTGCACCGTTGCCCGGGAGTCCTGCGGCGTCGATTATACTCGTACGTTCGCGACGCACAATTAAATCTCATAAAACCCATGATCGCCTGGTACTTTGTTGCCTCTTTATTGCTATTGAAGTACGAAAATCAACTTTGATGCTCTTTATTGATATCGTATATGATACTTGTTCAAAGGCTATGCTATTCTGGTACTTAAGTTATTAAGTGGTACTAGTGTTTTGTATGGCTTGTTAGCTTTTACTCATGTAGAGTACATTTTAGGCCTGTGGGCCCTTATAATTTAAGCATCATTGGAACCAGGTGGTTCGATGTACATTTTCTCTCCTTATCCAGTATATTATTGTATTTAAATCTACAACAGCGGTTCCCATTTTTTTCGACTAAATCCTCCACTTGTTTCTCTTCAAATCTTGCAACTGAATAAAATTAACTCAATTAGCAATTACAAATAGAAATTGGGTTAGTTATGTGACGTCTTTAGAAATCAAATATTTATTCATGTTAATGTTTGTGAACTTAAATTTTGTTAGTTTTATTGTTGAAGTAGCTTTCTATTTGTAAAGGAATTACAAAATTTAGTCTAGTAGTTTTAGAGAATAAACAAAAATACCACATCTTATCTTTTTTGAATATTATTGTCGATAAAGTAACTTTAATAAGTACCCTGCCTGATAAAGAACCTAAGATCTGAAGTCTCCATCAGCTGAGTTTTATAACTCTCGACAATATTTTCTTTATTTTTTTTTTGTTTTATTGCTACCGCCCAAATTGACTCCATGCTGCCTGATGCTAAGCAGTCAACGATGGCCATCATCCCAGCAGCCAGCATAGCATTGTGGCATGATGGCCCTCACCTTGACGGCCTTGAGAGAAGCTTTTTCACGCTCCGTTTAAAGGACCCAGGATCATAAGTGAAGGGAAACACGTGGGCTGGTAGCGAGTTCCACGTCTTAATGGTACGGCAGCACTAAGTTACTTACTATCAAAAAGTAATTCTGATGATATTGGAAAGTAATATAAACCATATTAAATGTAATGCATTAAATGGACGGATATCATAGTAACAAATATGAAACTATTGTAATTTGGGGATCGGCGCTGTAGATGAAATATTTTTTAGTAGTACAGCTCTTGGTGCAGAGTTCGCCCGGGGAAGTACTACCTTAACCATTATTGTAGTATTACTGTGTTTCGGCTAGAAAGGTAAGGGAGCCGGTGAAATTACAGGCACATAAGACTTTACAACTTCACGTCTGAGGGTCGACAACGGGATGCCCCTAGTGTTGCAAATGTCTTTAGGCGGCGGTGACCACTTACCATCAGGTGGACTGCTTATTTGTCGGCCAAAGTGGTTAATAAATATTGTCTGTCACAATCTGGTTAATCGACAAAAAATTAAAGTCTTTTGACAGAAATATGTTAGAAACTAAAAGCTATCTCCACATCTATCTCAAGTCTTGCATAAATGTATAAAATAATTTCCTCAAATGAAATCGACAGTTAGGTACTCCCTCCGATAAATCATGCTTTTACTGCATTCCAATAAGATTTTAATTAAATCAAGGAAGCTTAGGCATGCCGTACACTGGCACATTGTGATAAGATCGTTATGAAATCCATCGAACACGTAAACAACGCATGGTGTTAGAATAACACGGCGATATCTTGTATCTCTGTCGCGCCGCACCTTGTTATATGCAAACTAATTCCTTAATTAAGTGTAAACCGATAGTTATGTGTTAGGGTTGGCAGTTTGGGAAAATCAACTGATCATTAGGGTTGGCGCATTTTATATTGAGTAACAGGGATGATATCTTAGTTTCTATTGATTAGGTATTTTAAATTTAGAATATTACGATTTTTATTTAAATATAGAACATACTAGACATTATTGGAGTTCTGTACTCGAAGGAATACGAAATATTTAAAAAGAAATAATTTTCATAATTTCTATAAATTATGAATGCCAATAGATATGACAAATATTCACCAAATACCTATTCATTACGTAATAATAAAATATCGTTACTATTTATATCTGTCTGTTTGTCCGCTCAAATCATTCAAACTACGCAATAGATATTGAAGGGGTTTTCAATATCATTTAGAGTATTTTTTATGGGTGATTTATTTGTATAATATATTTAAATTATCCCAATCAAGCAAAGCTGGGGCGAGTCCCTAGTTATTGGTGAATCCCAAAAAATGGTCCTTCAAGCCGGATAACCAAAAATTGTACATACACAGAGATAAAAAAATCTAAAATATATATTGCTTATATACAGTTATGAATTCCCATCATCTCAACTGTCACTCTCAACTTCTCTTTAACCGCATAAAGGGTGTAGTTATGTTGACACTAAACACAGTTTAATACGCGCTCACCTCAGATACGCAATTACCGACAATACGCCCGCATGAGGCTGAACTAGCTGATTGCGGAATGTTTCCTTTATGTTATACTAATTTGCTAAGTTGTGATGTAATCTTTACTTGAATAGTGGTTTTATTGAGGTAGTTTAATACCGGGTTACTATATACGATCCCGATCTAAAATCGCAAGATTGAAGTAAAATTTTGACATTACGTGTATTAAAATTACTGTCAAAGGGTTCATCAATCCATGGATTATCGATCGGGATCATATATAGTAACCCGCCTTTAGTATTATTAGATAGACCTTATACCTATTTCATTTGGTCTATTTTTAAAATGAAACTTCTTATGGAAGGGCTTAGACGGGCCAGTTTAGCTTGGTGGTTAGAGACCCTGACTGCCAAACCGAAGGTCGCGGGTTCGATTCCCACCCAGTACAAACATTTGTGTGCATGAACATGTCTGTTTGTTCTGTGTCTGTGTGTAAATATCTATATAAGTATGTATTTAAATAGTAGTATATCAGTTACCTGGTAGCCATACTACTAACAGTACACTCTGCTTAACTTGGGATCAGGTAACCATGTGTGAAGAATGTCTTGGGATTTATTTATTTATTTGAAATTCGATCCGCAGCGTTTTTTGTGTGACGAAAAATAAATGAATGATAAACGCAATCTATGCTAGTCAAAACTGAATGAAGAATAATTAAATGTTTCCCTGTACTCAAAAAGTTTCACTTCGTGTCTTTACGACATACCCTGTTTTTTTTAATATACTAGATTTTTTTTACACACGGACATCAGATTCCTAATTATCAGAGCATGTACTTTATAAACCAACTTTTTATTCTTCAATATACACACATATAGCAGATACAGAACAAACAGACATGTTCATGCACATACATGTTTGTTTTGGATAGGACCCTACGACCTGTGGCGTCAGAAGAGTTAGAGTTAGAGCAGAGAGAGTTAGAATAAAATATTTGATTAGTGGACACGTTAAGAACTATAATTTTCATATACCTTCTTTAAATTTACTCTTACCTTCGATCACCATTTTTGACAATAATAATAAATAATCGTTTAATATAATTTAGTTAAGTTTCAAATAATTTGACTCAAAAAAGTTGTAATATTATACATAATTGCTCTTATTCAGTATACATAAGATAGTAGCACTACAGGCACGCTATGACGGCCGTTTTGACGTTTCAGATTGTCATAGGAAAAGAAACTGTATAGCTTTGGAATAAGGTGGATTTCCATCATCATACAATTAGCTGTTGGATCAATAGATGTACCTTATGTCTCAAGGAATAAAGGGTATTTTTCTTTGTCTTTGTAAAACGTCAAAACGGCCATAGCGTGCCTCAAGTTTAGTTGCACAAGGCTGTTTCTATAGATATCAATATTCCATACCTTCTATGACAAATATATACCTGTTATTTGATTTATAAATCAGTGATTTTTGTGTACCTGTTCGATTTGGTTTTAGGTTAACTAGGTTATTTTCTTACGAAATAATGAGTGCGAGTTAAAGACGTGTAAACAAATTATGTGACAAAGTATTACATTATTTTTTCTAGATACCGTTGAACTGAGACGGTGATATGCAGAAAAGGTGTTTTTGCAGGAAAGTGAAAGGGATGCAAATGGTAATTTATGGCAATTGGCACAAACTATCCCGCGCTATTCTGGTTGAGGGCAATGAATGCTAGCTACAAAGATTTGATATTTTCAGAGCTATGCACATACGACTTAGAGTCGATTTTCCAATCGCTCGTAAAACTTTGAATGATCTCTGCTATTCTTATAATGAATAATTACAAATGTTGTTTTTATTTTCAATTAGCATCTATTACATATTTACCTAATTGTAGGTAAAATCAGGGGTAATCAACGACGAAAGTGTTTTTTTTGAACTTTATCATACCAGAGGTTTTTTATAGAAATTTTATTTTTGAATAAGAGCAGTAGAACTTTCACTCAAAAAGGAAAAAGTAAGTTACACTACGGAAAATTCATTCCGAAATTTATTTCGGAAAGTGTCAAGATGCAAAAAGTTTATAATATATTTTTAAATATTAATAAAATCACATGCTTTAGGTTATACTTAATTGGTAATAAACTAAACCGATTCACACAATTAACAATTTACTAATAATAATTTCACTATCTTGTAAGTTACTCATCTTAATTAAGTAGGTAGGTATATATTATGTTAATGACAAATTAAATTCTTAAAACTGAAGTAAATATCTACGCCATAACAATTAAAATTATGACCGAACATTATTTAAATAACTATTTATGGCAACTGTTCTGCAACATTCGAATGCAATAAAACAATTCTAAAACCGAATCGAATGATACATATATTGAATCGATCTAAAATAAATACAGATTCCTTCCCACTTGTCAGTGTACATGAGATATTTCGCGAACTTGTCAGACAGGTACATATAGTATCGGCATTGAGATAAAATAGATATATCCATCGCAGCGCAGATTTGTGACTTCATTCCGGACACAGAATTATGTGAACGTCACTGACGGGTGAGATGTGACACGGGCACACGCTAAACGAGCTAAGGGAACCTTCGCACTGATCAAGGATGTCTTCATCAGCACTCCACCTTAGCATTCTCCAATACAAGCTTCGTCGGAGTGTCGGCGCAATGAGAGCGGACCTTGCATGTGATTGCTTTGTAAACGAAATTGACAGGGCATTGAGAATGCAACGAAATATCGTCTAGCAGTGTCATTTCCATCCCAGAATCACACACCTGCCGCCTTATTCAGCTAATACACTTCGTCGGAGTACAAATGCAATGAGGCCTCGAAGATAGAACCTCGCACGTGACTGTGTTAACGAAAGAGACAGAGCATTGAGAATTCAATGAAACATCGTCCTGCTAGTGTCACTTACCCTCTAGAATCACAACCCTGGTTGGCGGTGCTATTATGTAGGAAAGCAATCATAACATAATTGAATTTAGTTTAAAATTAGTCCAATACTTTTTTATACCACACGACGATCCACCTGATAGTAAGTGGTCACCGTTGCCTATGGACATTTGCATGCTTTGGAGCATTGTCGACCCTGAGACGTGAAGTTGTTAAGTCTCATATGCCTGCAATTTCGAACCAAAACACAGTGCACTACTGCATTACGGCAGAAATGGGTAAGGTGGTATTACTTCTTCGGACGAACTCTGCACTAAGAGCTCTACTACTCTAAGCAATAAGCAGAATTGTTAATATCAAGTCAACTCCGAAACTGTACAAAGTTTATCCGTTTTGCAAACAGAAGCTGTAAATAAATCATTACAATATAATGCATTGCGTTTATAAAACAGCAAATTCAATTGAAAGTTTCAAAATACTAAAGTATTATTTCCACATCTATTATAACAGCTCCTTTACATCTGGCAATTCAACTTGGATAACCGAAATGGGGTCTTAAACCATTACAATGAGGTCCAAATTAGTTTGTGCACGTAAATAGGTTGCACAGTCCGTCTGTCAGTCTGTTTCAAGTTGATGTGTGGCCAGTGCGTGTTGCAGACTCCATTAAAGACTCGAATTATGGTTCGCTGTCGTGTAAAGCTATGCCTAGGGAATTTTGTGGCGACCACCGACATTTTTACATATGAATTGATAGTTGTTTATTGTGTATTTATGTATTTAAACCGATAAACGGTTTCTGAAATAATGTGTGTTCAAATATTATAGTGCTAGATTACATTGAGCTGATTTTGTTCGTACCTTTACATCAAAGGCGTATTTCGTAACTATGCGCAGGCGCAGTTGCAGGACTATTCTTATAGAAGCGATGTCTTAAACAATTGAATGTCAAATAATGATATAGTAAGTTTTAAAACTATATATTTTTGAGGGTTCACCCTCAAATTATTAGGTTTATAATCAAAAGTACTACAGGATTTTGATCCTGTAACCTTCCAATATCAACTAGAGCAAAACTATTTCGTCAATAAATAATGCAGCGACTAGATAAGAATAAATCGTCTAAATTACCTCTGTAACTTAGCTCAAAGACAGTGACTCGATACTTAGCACTAAAGTGACATGTTACCATTAAAACCTGCCTGGTTTTAAACCTAGTTTAGCTAAGTTAGGTCTATAAAACTCACAGGCATTTGGGGCAATGTTTTATTGTTAGCTGGCGTAACCGTTGTGAAGTTCAGAGGTATTTATTGATGTAATTATGTGATTAAAGTTGTATTTCGTTTGGTATTTGCTTACGTGGGCGTATGGGAATTGTATGCAAGAAGTTAATTGGGTATTTCGTTTCCCGCTCCCTGTTATGTAACTTGTCTACCTAAGTGGGACATATGAATAATAAAAATAACCGTTTCACTACCTTCTTGGTATTTTTTACTTTTTATTTTTTGGTATTTCTTGGTAAGCATCACAAGACCTTCCAAATGGTATTTTTTTTAAAATAGACTAGAGGAAGTTTGTCTTTAATGGCTGTTACACCTTTACGTGGACAAATCAGCAAACTTTGAGCTCTGTCAACTGAGGGAACCCAATGGTAAGTGATCATCGCCGCCAAAGGACATTTGCTATTCTAGCGATACGAAATACGTGTGTTGGTAGTACTTCTTCAGATGAACTATGCACAAAGCTCTAGTACTTCTTAAACTTGCTTCTTCTAGTTGGCTACTGGCTGCTTCCGCTTTGAATTTTGAGG
Source organism: Habrosyne pyritoides (assembly GCA_907165245.1). Classification (NCBI taxonomy): domain Eukaryota; kingdom Metazoa; phylum Arthropoda; class Insecta; order Lepidoptera; family Drepanidae; genus Habrosyne; species Habrosyne pyritoides. The sequence goes on along the minus strand of OU015600.1, from coordinate 3,573,152 downwards.
ATTTAGTGACCATGTTTGGCCATATAATCATTTGAAAAAAATAAAGGACGTGATCAGTGTATGTAATAATTAAAAAATTCTTGGTGCAACGAAAACTTTTAAAAAAGTAACTACTTTAGTATAATAAGCAAATAGCCCAAGTTAGAGTCTAAACTGATACAAAATACCCAGTTACTTTATGATGTTCCTAACTTGACCTCAAAATTATTTCGCAAATTATAATATGGTTTAGGAGAACGAAGGTACAGTACCTGTTGAAGTCGTGATGTCGTAAATTTTGCCAAATTACAGAGTACTGAAATGTGCCTAATTCTAGAGAATACAGTGCGCAGGAGTTTTCTATTAGCAAATGCGGTTTTAGGGTTGTGACATATTGACATACTTACTGTATAGAGGTTTTACAAATCTACAACTAACTTAAAATTTATATAGCATTTCTTAACCTATTTTACGTATTCAAATATGGATTAATTCATCGAAACATTTATAAAAAAAAATATTGTACAATCTATATATATATATAGTATCTTATCCTCTAAGAAAGCATATACATCACATATTTTCGCCGCTTGGTGGGGCGGGTAGATTCATTCAGCTACGCCACAGGTCTTGTATTCGGTTCCCATTCAGGAAAAATATTTATTTGCATGTAGGTACATGGCTGATCCTCCTTTTTTGTGTAAATATCTATTAGAGACTAAATTTAAATAGAATATTAGGTTTTCATAACAAAATCTTTGAACAGCTTTGAATCAGATAATCGTATGTAAAATAACCAAACGTCAAATTTGACGATTAATCGTATTGTACCAAACACACCAACGATCGAACTGCGGTTGTGTTTCGGTAATGGTTCACATTCGTTCAAAAGATTACGTCGAAATGTATCTTTATTTCGGTTGTAGTGCGTAGGAATACCATATTTATGAAATGTCAAACTTCAATTTGACATTAATCGTAGCCAAACCGTTGCCGAACCAAACGTGCTACTCGAACGTTGCATTTAGTGGAATTGGGCCCCTGGTTCTACCCGCTTCCCGCTCCGCTCCTGAGTGTACCACCGTTCAGCCAGTATCGCTCGCTAGGACGACATTCCTACAGTGACCGCAGCCACACGCTCGCAAGAAATTAATCACAATTATGTGACAGCGCCGCTCTACGCTGCAATCTCACAATGGGGAGACATTTCCACTTGTGTGATCATGTTACACTCACAGTTTCTAGATTATAATGATACTTCCGACTATCTAATGCCAGCATGAAGGATTACACAGCTGCATGAAACGTGCTATCAGCTGTGAAATATTGTAGTTCGTAAATTAACAATGGCATAATTTATGCATTTTCAGAAGTGTTGAGTTGTGTACCTTGATTACCAATATAGAAAATCTCGTGAAATGATAATAAATATCATGGGACATTCTTGACACATGGCCATCTGATCCCAAACTAAGCAGAGCATGTAGCATGTACTCACTGATATACTAACAATTTTTTTTTCTAAATACACGCCTATATAGATATTTGCACCTTATATTTATTCTTGCATGCTAAAGATTTCTGTTTTCAACTAATTGACCATTTTCAGATTATACAAAAACAAATATCTAGTAACTAATTCCGATATTAATTGTCCGCATAAGGGTGTAAGAGCCATCTAAGGCTAACCATCATCCCTTAAAAAAAACTGCTAGTTTCGCACTAACTAATTCCGCAGGATCTCCTTCTCTGTCAAATCCCAACCAAGGAAAGTCAACAGGAAATCAATTGCTTACTATTAGTTACTAGATATTTGATTTTGTATAATCTTATTATTGTTGTTTTTTTATTTATTACTATTTTAACATTACGTATAAGTACAACATAAGTCCTCAAACTTTACTAATTGTTGTGAGGAAGTTACATTTGCTAGGAGTACAATAAACGAAACTTGTAGTCAGATGTCAAAAGAAAACTCGAATCTAAAAAGTTGTCTGCAACTACTTTTCATAAGGCCTTTGTTATGGAATGCAGGGTCTTAGTTGTAACCTTTTGTTTTATTATTACCCATGTTTCCTTGAATTCTATTTTGTTATAACGTAGATTTTTAGATCTATTTTGTCTCTACTTATTCTTCTACTATAATGACAAACATGACTTATTGACAGGGCAATTGGCTTGGTGGTTAGCGAGCCTGACTGCCAAGTCGCAGGACGCGGGATCGGTTCCCACCCAGGACAAACATTTGTGTGCATGTACATGTATGTTTGTTCTGTATCTGGGTGTAAAATATCTATATATGTATGTATTTAGAAAAATAAAATAGTATATCAGTTATCTGGTTTCCATACTACATGCTCTGCTTAGTTTGGGATCAGATGGCTGTGTGTAAGAGATTGTCCCTGGATATTTATTTATTTATTTATGTCAAATCGGTCGTCTGTGAAGATAGTTCCAAGATATTAATTACTAGGTACCGTCGCGCGACTTCACTTCCCCGGAGATCTAAGATATCCCTGGGCTATCACATAGCTTATGTCTCTCGAGAATAGTGATGCTTTCTATCAATGATGGGCCTGTTGGCTTGGTGGTTAGAGGCCCTGCCTGCCTCAGATCGTGGGCTTGATTCCCACTCAGGACAAACATTTGTTTGCATGATCTTGTATGTTTATTCTGTGTCTGAATGTAGAAATACTAATATTATAAACGCGAAAGTTTGTATAGATGTATGGAGGTTTGTTCCTCTTTCACGCAAAAACTACCAAATGGATTTAGATTAAACTTGGCCCTTAGATATATACTTTTTATTCCGGGAAAATGTTACATCCCTCGGGAACGCCGGCAAAAATGGGGGGGACAGCTAGTATCTATTCGTCAGCTAGTCGTATATGTAGTATATCAGTTGTCTGGTTTCGATAGTACAAGCTCTAAAGTCCTAGGATATTTATTTTGTGAAAGAAATATTAAAATAGGGTAAGTGGTTTGGAATATTCCTTTGATCCAAACTTAAACACTTTACCCCTTTGTAATACCAATGTATTAATGCAGATAAAATTTTGCCATGTTCAATTTATGTCAACTTAACTTAACTCTTTGAACATAGCACAAAATCCTACCATCAAAGTCAATATTGAAAATTCACCTCACATTCTTTATACCAGGCTGAAAACACGTGAACAAAGGTTTATTTCCTAACGACATGCATTTCCAACACGGATACAGCGGCATTTTGAACCTAAGGATAATAGTCTCAAAGCTATCTGACATCAACAGAAGTCAATTTGAGGCTGATAGTCCAACCAGCCTTACATTGTTCTCTCCAGCCATCAGATCCTATCGTTTTCAATGATATATGTGTAACGAACTCAACAGCGCCAGCGGCGAGCTGTGGTTTAGAGTTTATATGGTTACAGGTTATGTTTTGTGGTAGAAAAATACGCATATTAAAGTATTTAAAATATTAGGTAAAAAAAAAAAGTGTGCTATTATTTGTCACATGACTAAATGGTTTATATTTTATGCTATATTTTTTATTTCCCGAACTCCATTTGTTTATTTAATTTGTCGTATACATATTTTATGTATGTTTAACTTAGGTTTTATTAATTAAGGCTTTTTGAAATTTTGAGAGGTACTTTTTTATTTTTTAACGCGGGTAAAACCGTGGCTAATAACCGTTAGCTTAGCTATTAATTACGAGTTTATTTTTATAAATAAGCAACCTTTATTAAACCAAGGAGCATTTTATATCACAATGGTTATTCCTTATTTCATAACAATACTCTAAATATTGTACAACATTTGACAGGAGCTTGCAAACCTGACGTTTCAATACAGAATTATTCTTGTCATTTACAAATTTCTGACATTAGTTCCCATAGTTCCTTCATCCACGTCTAACACTGCCTCCAGGGTCGTAATCAACAAATGTTTCAATCGCATGTCAATTACCTCGCTTTCCAACTATCCAATAATTGCCAACTCTCTGGTATTGAACAAAAATTCATAGACAATCACGCCTACGGCTCTTGTGGCCTTATCTTTAGTTGGCTAGGATTAGTTAACACTATCTGTTATAAAGAAAAAGGTTTTAAGTTTGTTTATAAATTACTTTTTTACTGGAAAGGGCCGAGCGGGATGAACTTTCACTAGGTGGACTGATTAGCCCCCTTATTCTGCTATTACAATCTTCGGTGACAAGTCATCGCCACGAGGCCTCGGACAGCTAATCTCTCACGTGATTAGTAGTATTAGCGTAGTTAGCGAAAGAGACAGAGCACGGAGGCCGCGACGAAGCATCCTCGAGTTAGTGTCATTTTCCGTATAGAATCGAGCTCCTGACCTCTCATGAGATTGCGTAGTTAGCGAATGAGACCAAGCAGTTATCTTACAAAATCAAACCTCTGTTCAGAGTAGCGACTCTGGGGTGACTTGGGGCGGCTGCATCCACCGCTGGGAGTTCGATGCGGATGGCCTATGTTCAGCAAAGATAAAATGATGATTATGATTATTTTCCTCCTCATACGCCCAGGATACAAACAATCATGTATCAATTTTGAACATCATAGATAGCTTTAACTCACAAACAGTTTGGTAATACATGTTGGGTAGTAGATATTTTGGACATAATGTTGGACGTTGATGAAGATACTATTTGGATGCAAGATCAGGCTGGAAAAGTCTGTCCTGCAGTGACATGTTGTGTCCTGCAGTGTGGCAATTATCATACTATTAAAGCGACAACTTAATATTTCGGTGAAATGAAAGTCCAAGTCAATCAATGCTTTTAAGTTACCTCAAACATGTCTATGGTAAATAATATTGATCATATAGTCATATAGTCGAGGAGTGTTACTCAGCAGCCATGTTGAGCTCTACCCAAACGATGGGTTTATTTTATCAAGCGGCTATAGTGACTGAGTCCTGGGTACAAGGTCACTAATTTAATAGCATTTTTGTTTCTGTAAATTTTGGCTATGTTATTTTTTCAAAAGGTTTTTTATTTATTTACGGAAAATAAACTTCAAAAATAAAATTCAAACGACACAACAAAAAAGACAAATCATTTTTTAGGCTACAATACTCTTTGTTTGGTCTTCTCTTTATAGATTATAGTAACTGAGGAAGGCAAGTAACACCACAGGGCGTGACTCTAGTGCAAAATAAGTAGAACGTAGTCATTATCTTGCAATATCCGTGTTCAGCGAAACGATATTATATCATCTGTGGGCTGTAGGTGCAACCACGTTCAGGTCTGTTGCACAATGAGAGGGAAATATACTTTTATTTGTGTTCTATTGGAGGGTGACAGAGTTTTCTTATTGAATTGAATGTTAGTAAAACAATTGTTATATAATTTAACAAAGTGATAATCTGATTATTAAATTTGGTACTTATTTGGAGACGGTATTAAATTCAGGGAGAAATATTAAGATCTAAGTAATCGAATTTTAAATTTGGTATGCAATTGCTGTTTAGAACAATAATTACTAGGCGAATTTAAGTAATTTTTGATTGGGATGACCATTTATACATTTACACATAGGATACTTTTAATCCTGAGAAAACATTAGTTTCTGAATCTGTTATTTATCCCAAGTCTATAACATACCCTATGTTTCTCAGAAATAGTGTAGCTTTTGATCTGAAAAATAATTTTGGAAATCAGATAACAAGTTCCGGAGATTATCCTCGACATACACAAACTCACACTATCTCTTTATAATATTAAGTAAAGATTTCTCTCAGTGTACCACCGCGTATGTAGACAAGTGCACATAGTATAGTAATTCGATGATAACAATACACACCTTCTGGGCAAGAGAGATCTTTCGAAAGTGGATTTCATTAGAACATACGGTAAATGGAGGTTATGGCTACCCTTCACTGCAATCCGTATTATGTTGCACGTTATAAATAATTCTGCAGCATTATATTAATCTCACACGAAATTATAACCTTTTGCGTATTTAGTAGAGCTCTAATTTCTTTGATTCCTCAGTTAGTTCAATATTTTGATGATGTGGTAGCTTTAGTAATTTTAAATTTTAAATTTGACCTTCATAGGTCCCCTCCACGGGTCTAAATTTAATAAATAGTTTATTTATTCAGTAAACCGTAATGATTTATCCTATATATATCTTACTTTTTTTATTTTTTTTTATTTATTAGGGTAAATAAACAGTGTCACAATAAATATTACAATTAAAATTTCGGAACATGACTTAATAATAGTGACACCAACACCATTTACAGCTTATTCAATAAATTTTTATCTTTATCTTTTTATCTTTAAATAAATAAATAAATATCCAGGGACATTCTTTACACACGGCCATCTGATCCCAAACTAAGCAGAGCTTGTACTATGGAAACCAGACAACTGATATACTACATATACTACTTTTTTTTTCTAAATATATACTTATATAGATATTGACACCCAGACACAGAACAAACAGACATGTTCATGCACACAAATGTTTGTCCTGGGTGGGAATCGAACCCGCGACCTTCGGTTTGGCAGTCAGAGTCGCTAACCACCAAGCCAACTGGCCTGTCAAAATATTGCAGTTTTATTCGTATGTTTCTTATAACTAACTTCGTAACAAATAGATTTTCATTTACTATATGGGGGGAAAGTAATTACATAAATAAATAATAACAGCTGGCTATTCTATACCGAATTAAAAAACGTTATTTTTTCAGGCATAATCTGTATATCTTGTCCTCGGTTTCACTCCTTCAAGAGTCTGATCACCTGGTACTTATAAAGGCTTTCAGTCTCGCTGTTCTGAACCCCGATAAAAAAACGAGACTCGATGCGGTCTCAAAATTAATAAACACAGTCAAAAGAAACTGTCTTAAAGAAAATTTCTTGTAAGCAAACCATAATAAATAGAAGACTAGTAAAGTTGATTCCGATGGTAAATGCTGTCACCTTTACATTAATTTAAAATCATTTCAGCATATTGAATTTAAGCTTTACCGCTAACAAAATAAAACTCACATTACATTCGTTTATCATTTATAATGTTCAATTCTGTTCTAGATCTCCAATTCTACATACCTTTAGTAAGGCTTCGTACATACCAGTGCAAAATTTAATCAGATTTAAATGAACGTTTGTCACGGCGATCACGAAATGCTCATGTGTGAATCCTATGTCATTACAAACATTAAATCACCGATAATATATCTATAAACCACCTTTATTTCTGCAGAATAAGGGTTTGAATCCACTAACAATCAGTTTCACACACGAATTGATACAACACAAACAAATATACTATATTCAGTTGTCCTAAATGGTGCATGAATTTTAATGTTAATAAAATAAAGTTGAGAATGCTTTGAGTTTCAGTAACTGATAGATACGGTAACGTTTGTAAGTAAGGTACACGTTCCTGTGACGTGTATATTTATCGGCGCCAGCGCAGCGCGTCCAAACACGGGCACTTCGCGCGAATGTGACCTAGATGCGGGATGTGCGGGTCGTATACAACGATTTTGGAACTCTAACAAACCTAGAAATATAATATATAAAAAAAATATAAAAATATTGTTTTTATATTTTTATTCAATAAAAAATCATACAGCTTACATTTACAATAAAATGCCATGTCGATGGCAATTTAAATTGGTTACGACTTCCAGAACCAGATGCAGTTAATAAATTGGTGGCAACTTGACTATTCTGCCGTAGGTCGTGAATTTGTTCAGTTATCTGGTTGCTATAGTAAAAGCTCTGCTTAGTTTGAGATCAAGTAACTAAGGAAAAAAAAAATATGGAAGTTTATTTTTTTATTGTTTATCGAGTAATTTCCTGCACAATACTCAAACTGAATTTTATTTTCAGTCCCTAAAATTCGACACATAGAGCCGGCACTCTCGCTATTGGCGATCACGAGTCCCGTGTTCGCTTATTAACGCTACAGGGGCGATATATCACGCCCGCCCTCGTATGAACGTCGTCGAAGATATATAATATATATCCGCCATAGAACTTGTAAACTTAGAGACCTGTGGATGACAATGAAAAGCGAAGAAAGGAATTTTGAAATTTTATCGCATAAAAAAAGGAGGGACATCTCTAGCAGTACGGTCGATACCTATGAATAACGTTGTAAAACCATACAATTTATCAAATGCAGTGATTTGCATTGAGATAAATTACCCGTAAATAAACTAGGTTTTTTATGTTCGTATTTTTGATAATATATTTTTAGACGGGTAATAAAGAAGAGTCAACAAAAAATTCCACGCGAAGAGATAGAGTTAAATACTTGATGTTTCTACGAGACATGTGTTGAACATTGCCGTCCTCTAGGCACAGTACGAATCCTAGGCAAGGTACGTAAATTTTGCCAATAGGAACGACATGGGTCTATAGCCAAACTTGGTACCACTTGACTACTAAAGGAATATTTTTTTTATGGAAAAAAAAACTATTCACAATTCAACTGTGCTTAGAACGGAAAGAAATAAAAAATGTAATTACTATGTATATGAAATCAAAAATATGACTAAAAACGAACGGTTATCCTATTTCAAATCTATACTAATAATATTACAACGGAAAAAATTGTATGTAAGTATGTTTGTTACTCTTTCACACAAAAACTACTAAACGGATATGGATGAAACTTGGCACATAGATAGAGCATATCCTGGAATAACATATAAGCTACTTTTTGTCCCGGGAAAATGTGATATCCCTCGGGAACTCGGATAAAACCGAAGGGGACACCTAGTTTAATATAAAATCATACAAAAAATTATAGATTATCAAACACATGAATGACGTCACTTCTAAACCCTCACGAAAGCCAACAGCAAAATTTTCTATACCATTGTATCGCAAGTAGGAAGTGATTTATTTAGAGCGGTTATATATTTAGTATAGGATCGTGGTTCGTGAACGCACGCGCAGATCCGCTGCACTGTCCATTTACAGGTTGATTGTGTGGTCACCCGATGAGCTATTGGCCTATACCAGCCATTTAACGAGTGCCCTGGTGGTTGTAATTTGTTAAGTGTCTGTACAGCTTTTAAATGCCAATGTGTTGTTTTTAACACCTGATTATGTCCTGATTTGAATATTAATGGGAACGTAATTTTGTGAATTTTAATCCTAACTTGCAATACGGTAGTAACAATATTATTAGGAACTCTATGCAAGTTTCGTAGTAATAATTTTGACGCTTTACGGTTTAAGAACTTTATACTCATAAGATTAATAAAACTACTGACAGAGATGAGAGACAGAGAGAGTAGATACAGTCAATGCGTACGAACAAGCTCGCATAGTAGGTACACTAAAAATTGTGACAATTCTCAATATAAATAAATATCCCAAGACATTCTTCACACATGGTTACCTGATCCCAAGTTAAGCAGAGTGTACTGCTTGAAGTATGGCTACCAGGAACTGATATACTACATATACTACTTTTTAAATACATACTTATATAGATATTTACACCAGACACAGAGCAAACAGACATGTTCATGCACACAAATATTTGTCCTGGGTGGGAATCGAACCCGCGACCTTCGGTTTGGCAGTCAGGGTCTCTAACCAACAAGCCAACTGGCCCGTCAAAGTAAAGTCAGGCAAGAGGTAGCTGTATGTAGTACGAGGATTAATTCATGAGTATACGAGTATGAGCTTATATTAGTATGGTGCAATTATCTGTAGTTATGGAAATATTTTTTCATAAAACTTTGTGATTTACTGAGCAACCACAAAATTCTTTAAACCGAACCACTGAGCGAGTGAACTGACTGATAACTATATTAGGATCACTGGATGAATGTAAACACAGTAAGCATCTTAAAAACAACACAATAATCGGTATACATTCATTCATATTTAACGAAAGAAAATAATGTTAGCATAAGGTGAGGATAGCTTAGTGAAAGGGACGTTGAATGCCGAAGAGAAGATTGAGCTTGCGGTGAAGAAAAACATCATGAGGAAACTATAGCACGATGGCAGGGTACTTTATACTATCCACCTGGCTGGCGACTATCTTCAAGTTGATTATCTGCCATGAAGCACCCGCAGGTGTTTCTGCAGCTACATTTTGGAGTTTCTTTAAATTTTGACCATATCATGACTTACAGTGATATTGTGGTCAAACACAAAATCTATACAAAGGGAAAGAAAAATAGTTCAAGATTTTATCACAATACTAGCTGTACCCCGCGGTTTTACCCGCGTTCCCGTGGGATGTCACATGTATTATACATAAAAACCTTCCTCTTCAATCATTCTATCTATTAAAAAAAACCGCATTAAAATCCGTTGCGTAGTTTTAATGATTTAAGCATACATAGGGATATAGGGACAGAGAAAGCGACTTTGTTTTATACTATGTAGTGATGCGATGTTTCGAGGAAGGTTGTAAAGTCTATAGTGACTAATGTTAGTAGACTATTGTAGAACTGTATTTTATAAAAAAACATTTAGAGCGAGGTGCGCCACAAAACTAAAAAGTACAATTCACAGTTGAAAATAAGTTAAAAAGTAGCGAATATGTCGCAGACTAAGTTGGTCTCATTTGTCCTCAACGTGCATTTTACTGTTGGCATAAAACGTTATCTTAAAATATGAACAGAGATGTGATTTTGTTGGGTTAAAGACACTAAGCTCGACGATGTTTTGTCGTGGCCTTCTTGCTTTGTCTCTTTCGTTCACTAAGCAATAATGCAAGAGGCCTGCTCTCCGAGGTCTCGTTGCGCCAGCTCAACAACGAAGGTTGTATTAGAGAAGGCAGAGGCTGCAGTTCGCTAGTCGTTTGTTATTGTGTCATTTTACTATTGTGATATGATTTGTTTCTGATTTTATAATTTTTTAAGCTTTATTTTTCAATGGCTTGATATGGTATGTTAATTTGAATTAAGAACAGTTTTTGTAGACTTATCAAAGAAATAGCGAATCAAAGGTCACCACCAATAGAGAAATGAGCCATAAAAAAAACATTTCAAACTAGCTGAACCTGGCATGCGTTGCAATATGTTCTCCTTCAGAAACCTCCTCCTTAGAACTACTCGCAAAAGTTCATCGCCATCGGATAAATAGACTACGGAGGCATAAGGAACAATAGATGTAGTATTCTAGCTTTTAAACAAGGAGGTTTTCTGGTAGTGTGTATATTCTATAAATAAATTTGTGGGTAGTCATGTTGTTCAAAATCGAAGCCTTCTGCATTGAATTTAAGTACGTAGGTACACATTGTTTTTAATGACTACCGCAATAGCCATGTATAAATTCATTTACAAAGACATTATGATATTAAAATTTAAAAAATTAAGTGTTTTGTAAGTAGGCGGATAATGACCGGCAAGTCAATCCTACTGGACACAAATGCTTTTTATCATTGAGTTCATCGGTAAAAGAAAATACCTTGAGGTGATTGACTTGCCCCAGTGTTTTCAAAATACTTATATTTTTTGGTATTCTATGGGCTGAATCTATGTTCTCCAATATATAGTTTCCCTACAATTTCTTCACTAAAACATTTTCTCTTCATTTATTTAGCAAATTTCCGAACTACAGCAGCATTATAAGTCTCATTACAAAGCTACCGACATCTTAAATCTACAACAATCACGAACCACTTAATTAATTTAATAACTTGCACATTGTACCGTATGGTAGGTTCAATAACCGGTTCGGTGGTGTTCGGGTGCCGTTCGGGTGCAGTTCGGAACGGTGCGCGCGCGCAATATGGCCGGCGCACAACGTGACTTGCTAGGGCTCCTATTAAAATACCTGCCGCTTCAAGACGAGGTATTATCTAGTGTGTAATATGCGAAATGTAGGGCCCTGTTGTTATTAGTTTAGAACTTGAGGTCAATGAATGTAGGGCTTCTGGGTTACAGGGCTGAAGAAAAATCATAAGCCGTAATCTGAAAATGTTATCAGGGCTTTGTAAATCTTTAGATGATTTTGTGAATAAAAAAAAAAAATCTCGTGATTATTTTACACATGGCCAACTGATCCCAAACCAAGTAGGGCTTGTACTATGGAAAGATAACTGGTATACTGCTTAAACATTTTTTTTTCTTAATACGTATTTATATAAATAATTACCCCCCTATATATTTTTATTGTTTTCTTTTTTATGCTAAGTAGGCTGAAAAACATGCAAACGGTCCACCTGAATGGGAAGTAGTCTCCGACGCCTATGGATAGTTACTCGACATGGGCATTGCCAATGCGTTGTCGACCCTGAGACGTGATGTTGTAATTTCACCGGCCTTTTGACCATTCTAACGTAAACAGAGTAATACTTATATTTGTACTAACCATTTATAATATACTAGCTGTCCCCCGCGGTTTTTCCCGCGATCCTGAGGGATGTCACATTTTCCCGGGATGAAAAGTAGCCTATATGTTATTCCAGTTTATGCTTTATGTGCCAAGTTTCATTCAAATCTGTTCGGTAGTTTTTGCATGCAAGAGTAACAAACACCCATACGTACAAACATTCGCATTTGTAATATTGGTAGGAAGTGTAGATTATTTTGCTAGTTCCCAGTAGAGTTTCAAGGATAAATATCCCAAGAAATAAATAATAAATATCCCAAGACACATGTGAAGACACTTGGTTACCTGATCCCAAGTTAAGTGTACTGCTTGTAGTATGGCTACCAGGTAACTGATATACTACATATACTTTTTAAATACATACATATATTATATAGATATTTACACCCAGACACAGAACAAACAGACATGTTCATGCACACAAATGTTTGTCCTGGGTGGGATTCGAACCCGCGATCCTCGGTTTGGCTGTCAGGGTCTCTAACCACCAACCACCAAGCCAACTGGCCCGTCGATCCCAAATCGTTGGGATCAGGGCAGGCAAAGTTGATTAAGCTTTAGAATAATAACCCCCTGCTTAATAATCACCCATGTGACAGTTCCCACATATCCAGGGCTGGCGTTGGGCGTGCCGTAATATGAGAGCGGTCAATAATTACAGTTAAACAGGCCCGGATTCCGCTACAATTAATATGCAATTAACTTGCCACGCGATACCATTTTACACCACTTTGTTATGTGGTTTAGATAATATCTGTATGGGAGTTATCGTAAAATGAAGTGCACTTTAATTAGCATGATTAGTTGCTTGGGTGCGGTGTCGTGCTGTGGAGAAAATTGGAAGAATGTTATTTTAAGTTCTTGAGAATTATGATTTTCATATTTCTTTGGGTTCTTCTATCTCTTTCTTTCAATTCAAAATCCCTAGAATAGTAGACTGTTAGATTGAAATTTCTGTCAAAAAAGACATCAATTCACCTGTAATATGTTTTAGCCGTTATTTCTCCAAAGGTTAACAAACTTTTTGCATCTCCCAAAACCAGATAAATCCAGTTCGAAACTAGAACGCATATCATCTATTCTACGAGTATAATTTGAGTTTCGAACACCCGATACGATCTCGTAAACAATCGCCGCTTTGCCGGTCGTCAGCGCATTAGCCGGTTGCGCTTGATTGTACATTACATTATTTATGGGCTATTATCAGTTAGCCGCTGGATAACGGCCGGATATTGTATGAAGCGCATTAATGCAGCGATGTATTTTCTAGAATGTTGTTTTATTATAATAAGAATTTGCTGTCAATGTCGTAAGGGTTGAGTTTGTTTATGGAACCGCGTTTCCGGGGGATTTTATGTTTATTCGAATCAAAAAATGTCCAGAACATATTCTATTTGTGAGAGAAATTTCATCGATATCCTTACAGCCGTTATGGAGCGTTGTTTGTTTGTTAACTACCCTATTTAACATACTTATACAAACTTACTTATAGGTACTTAATATTTGTAAGCAAAAATTTGTAAAATATCTAAGGTTGACCATTTACTTCCTTGGTTATGAAATATCTTAGAATAATAATAATAATAGATTCTCATGAAGACTATAAAAAAGACGATAAAAAAATGTATATATTGACATATTTTCTTAACGTCTAGGTATATTTGTAAGTTTGGATATAGTTGGTAATCTCTGAAACCACTCAGCCGATTTCAATATTTTTTTCACTGAAAGCTCACTATTCCCGGTATCATAACCTATTCTATAATACGTGTAAAGACGGGATCCCTCGAGATTTCGACTAAAACCGCGGACAGTAGCTAGTGCTAGATAAAGCAAGGACACAACAGTTGCAAATTGCTTTTTAAGCGCAACAAAGTTATAGATTTATGCGTGCGTATAAATAGCTTTCGATATAAGCCCTGGGGCTTGCATTGAATTATGCCTGATTCACAGTGACGTCGCTCCCGCTTCACCCGTGTGCACTATGCCTAATCAGAGCGGACCTTCGTAGGTGTGGTTCGACTAGCAGTAGTTATAATTATTTGTTCTGTTAGCGATTTAATTAATTATTACTTTTACGACGATGTTGCATGTTAAAATTATAGGAAATATGTATTGGTTATTTCTGATTTATGTTGTTTTTTTTTATGCATAAAACTAGATCATTATATTTAAGCTGTAGAAAAAAAAATATTTTGCAAATCGTTTTTTTCGCAAATTTTAGTAATAAAGTTTTTAGCACACAACTTAGGTTTTGCAGGCATCTGTAAAAATCCGGTTTAAACTAGAATCCCAAAATATAAATCCAGTTTAATCCAGAACCTATCACCCGAATAAAAAGGAACATTTACCCTTTAACTTGCACACATGTATATTATAACAGTAGCAGAGCTCTTAGTCCAGAGTTCATCCAGGGAAGTACCACCATACTTATTTCCGCAGTGAAACAGTAGTGCACTTGTATTACTGTGTTTCGGTTAGAACGGTAAGGGGGCCGGTGAAATTACAGGCACATGAGACTTAACAACTTCACGACTCAGGGTTAACTATGCGTTAGCAATGCCCTTAGTGCTATTTCAAATAAACATGTAGTATTAGGTGGATCGACTGCCTGATATTCGCCCTACTGAATAAAAAAAAAACTGACATATGTAAGATTTTATGAAAAAATTAACTTAAGCATGACGAATCATAACGGCAATTATCTATTTAGATAATCACAAAATATCTTTATGGCTATTATTCCTGAAGAAGTAAGCAGAGGTGTCAGTAATAAGACCCACCCCACAAAAGATATTTGAAGTCCCAGCGTGTGGTGGGGATTGTCACCATCTCTCGGGTACAGTACCAATCCCAGCTACAGGAAATCATTTCTTCCAAACATCGTTAATATTTGTCAGTTTGCTTGGTTATGGTTAGCGACTCTGACTCCCAAACCGACGGTCGCGGGTTCGATTCTCACCCAGGACAAATATTTGTGTGTATGAACATGTCTGTTTGTTCTGTGTCTGGGTGTAAATATGTATATATAAGTATGTATTAAGAAAAAAAAAGTAGTACATGCAGCATCAGTTATCTGGTTTCCATAGTACAAGCTCTGCTTGGTTTGGGATCAGATGGCCGTGTGTAAAAAAGAATGGCAGGATATTTATTATTTATTTATTATTATTATCAATTCCTCGTCCGACCTGGGAACCGAACCTAGAACCTTCGGGTATCTACCCAGCCTTCATAACACTCGACTATTGAGGCATTTAAAAAAAGAATGCTGAGAATTATATAAAGACTTTTTCCTTAAAATCTTCCTTAATTCAAATAAAGATTTAATACGTACAGCACGTCACTCAAATCACGTGGAAACCTCAGCGTGAGGGTTTTGTCACGCGTTAGACAGACGATCCATCACGCTACGTGTTAACAGCTTTACCTACATCTATTTACACTCTAATAGCACCTTATCGCATCGCCATACGTCTTAAATTCCAATATCAAAACTGCAATTTTAAAATTGTCAACTGAATATGTTACCATGTTTAAATACACTTGTGTTAAACTTTATTCACTTATAAATAGAGTTGAATTTAGAATGCACACTACAAAGAATAAGTTTGTAAGTTTTTCGCGGATTTTTCGCATCACACGTCCAGGGGTCTACCGAAACGGAAAATTGCGATATAACTTTATTTTTCACGGATAAGATTGACGATTTAAGTAGGTGCCTCCACGAGTCGGACGATATATTAAGGGTGGTATACTTATCTTGTTAGGTTTATTGGTGACGACACGGATAAAAATATTTTATGCATTCATTTTATTTGTACCCATTGCGAGGGACTTTTACTAGAGTACCTACGTTTTTAATACACCCTACAACGGTAGAGGTTTGAATTTTTGGTTTACCTTTTCTTATTAAGAAACTAGTTGTCTCCCGTGGTTTTACCCGCGTTCTCATGGGTGTACATGTATTATACATATAAACATTCCTCTTTAATCATTCTATTTATAAAAAAAAAACGAATTAAAATCGGTTCATTTAATGATCTTAGCATACATAGGGACAGACAGACAGCGGGAAGGGACTTTCTTTTATAATATGTAGTGTAGTGATTGTGTATCATTAATGTTATACTATTGTAGTGGCCTATTTGTTTATTATTTGTTTGTATACGTTTAACGTAAAGGTGTGGGTTCGAATCTCAACTGGTGACCTAGTGGTGAGAGTGATTGAGTATGTTCTGATCAAAGATATTAAACCTTCTAGAGTTAATGTTACTGGTCACCCTCAACCAATGCTAAAAAAAAAAAACAATTTTTATTTTTATTTTATAAGAATGTAAGTCAACATCGCAAAAAAAAAATACCCCGAAGTTTGAATTCAATATGAGATAGAAAACAAAGGGAGACAAAGACATTTAACTAAAATAACCTGAAACATTTGCATAAATAATTCGCAAATAGACATACATTACTTACATACATACATTCAAATCTAAAACTATTTATTAGTCTAATAAAAAAATGTCACCAAACAATCTAACAAAGAGCCGATAAAACCTATAACTCCCACACCCTCGTATTGATTAAAAAAGCAACATAAATTAGCGAATTCTAGGGGTGGAGAGGGGGTTGTTGTCAAAAAACTTTTATAAGTGTTTATGTGTACGTGCCGTCCCCCGTCCACCCCGCTCGCCCGCAGCGGGACGCCCGCGCGTCTCTGACACCCTTTCGCGTATACCCACATTCGTATAAAATACTGGAAGTACAGACGTTGGAGACAGTGGATTGGGATTGTATTGAGATTAGTACAGTCTACTAACTCCTACAACAAAGATCATAAAATATTTTTTTTGAAGTTTATCTTAAATCTTATGTATTATTGCGTAGTGTGACGTGTGTGTTACATTTTTGTATAAATTCGGTTAAATGGTATTTGATATACACAAACATTTGAACTGGATGGAATTATTTCATTGACTGAGATTCATCGATAAAAAAATATTCTAATAAAATAAAGATTTTTTATTCGAAAATTATATTTTAGGGAATGTCCTGTAAATACTAAACTAATGTGTTTTTATTACTAAATATCATAATATTATGGAACGTTCCTTTTCGTTTAGACATTCTTTGTCGATGTGTCATTACTACAAATATGTCGTAATATTACCCTAATCTACCCCTAACTCGTACCGCATCATCATTCCCCTGTACATTGACATACAAGTACATGTAAATTAAACACCACCGCACACAGACACGCACACAAATAAAAACGTAAAGAAACACCGCTGAGAGGAAGAATGTATTAAGAAAGCGGGAGCGGGACAACCTACTAATTAACACGGCGCGAGCGAGCGGGACAGATATACACGACACGCTAATTAAGAATACAAGAAGAAAGACGCGTTTTATGTACGCCGCGAAAATTTTACGTTAGTGTGAGTGCAACTATATCTATGTGTGAGAGATTTTCCATTTGTGACGTAAATGTATAGGTGTTGGGTTATTAACTCATTATGTGAAGAGTTAGCAAGTATATAAGGCTATTTACTGGTTAATTGAAAGCGGTTTGATAAGACCGTGGTAAGGACAGCGGTATTGGTGTGTTTTAATTTCGATTATAAAAAGGCTTTTTAAAATATGCCTTGAGAAAGTACTTGTAAGATCTATTTTCGACTACTGATTTACATGCGTGTTAAAATAACTTTGCAGTGGAACACAAATTAACCTTGTTACCATGTTTAGTAAAGTAGAAATTTTGAAGTTCTGGTAAGGGTAGAAATCTGAGAATCGGGTTACTTTAGCAAATGAGGTGTCACATTAATGGGCTTTGTTCCCACAATGCAAATCTTTTATTTTAATAACTTGGTAAAAAAATTACAAAAAATGGCAACCCCAAAATTTGAAATAGTTCGAACGTAATTTTTTTTAATTCGCCTGATAACAATTTTATTGAAAAAAAATGTAAGGATTTAAGAGCCACCAGAGGTAAACCGTGGGCGGAAGCCCATCCCAAAAAACAAAACATCGAATACCGTGACGAGTCTTGGCTTCTAATCTAACAATGAGCTTTTGGTCCAGGAAAACACTTTTAGGAAACCATAGTGGAAGGGTACTTATAGTTCTCGCTTTGCTGACCTACAGTATTTTCCGAGTTACATTTAAGAGCTCCCTTTTAAGCCTTTTGTCCTTACAACCTTTGACCACATCTTCACTTACCATGGTGAGATTGTGGCCAAACACAAGCTATATTCTCGTTGGACTTTATATATAACTTCATACATGTGGTTTTACCTCAGCACTGTCAGCAGCAAATGCCAAAACGGAGAGTAGAGAACCAAACTAAGTTGTCAATTGAAGATATTATTAGAGTTCTGTGACTACTGTTGCTGATTGTCACTTGTGTCATATTCAATCTACTCTTGTACATCGTACGTCGGATTTGGGGCTCGAAATATTTAAAGTGGAAATGCATTGTAAAGTTTATCATACTTATGAATGTGAAAATAAGACCATTAAAAATGTTTTTGGTCTGAATTTTGAAAAAAAAATCTGGAAATCACAAATAAATATCCTGAGACATTCTTTACACACGACCATCTGATCCCAAACTAACAAAGCTTGTACTAAGGTAACCAGATCACTGATATGCAACTTATACTTTTTTTTTTATAAATATGCTTAAATACAATGTCCTAGATGGGAACCAAACCCTCGATCCACAGCTTTCAGTAAGGGTCTACCACCAAGCCAACTGACCCGATAATAGGACTCGAGGATTTAATCCATCTAAATTGTTATGTATTATTTTTCAGCCATTAACAGCTCTACGTCAAAGTTGTTACGTTGTCGCAGTTAAAATCTTGACTATCATTAAGATAAGAGCGGTTGTACATTTACATCTAATGATGTGACTTCTTACTACTGATAAAAGACATTGCCTTTTGATCACCTTCCGACATCCAACAAAACCTTATCTCGCGACGTCGCACGTTTATTTGTTTTAAGCTTTCAATGTGAACGAATGAAACAGCCTGTGTATCGAATTACATAAAACGTCACAACTCGAAACGATGCACAATTTAAATTCAACTTTTTATAGAGAGAAATAGAGTTTATTTTTCAAATAGGGGTAACTAAGATATACAGGCTGTGTATATCTGTCTTGCTCTCGGAAAAAGCTTGCAAGAAAGCAAAGAATGGCGGAAGAAAGGGGAAGGGACAGGCTGGAAGGAGATATGTCTCAGGACGGCGTGATGAATTAAATTTTTAGGGGGTGTTTAGGGAGGCTTGCCCCTTTCATTGGCGCGTCTTCATCCAGCTATTCGTTTCTTTAATTTGTATTAATTATTTTTATTTAACTGGGAATCGGGGTTTGTTTGGGTATTTGCAGACGCAATTGCGTACAATATATTAAAATACTTTGGGACCCAGATTGAAACTAATAAAACGAAGTATTTTTCAAAAATATGTATTTGGATCAATAATAGCAAGTTCTTGTTAAACCACAGCCGATCAATAATTTTTCTATATGTGAAAAAAAGAACAGAATTATGTGTTCTCCATATTGTTCATCCATCTTGAGCTGTGACTGTTGGCCGTTGACCTGAAATAAATTTCAGAAAACAGATTGAGTGTCAAGCTGTGCAATTTCACGACTACACTCTGGGCAGTAGGTCAAGTCCGGTTTGTTACACTTTTTTACATTAGACCATTCTTTCATAGATCCGCCGTGGCAGAAGTAAAATCCTAAACATTATTCAAGTACCTACCTTACTAAAATGCAACACTCGGTAACGAAACTAACCAATAAAGAAATCGTTGACGTCACATTTAATTTTCCACCATCAAACAGCCCCTAAGTAAGCAAGTGTAAGCACGTATGCACGCACTCGGCGCCATTCGAATGAAAATAAAAAAAAGTTAATCGATAACGCAAAACAAAAGAGTAACCCTCGGAAAATGCTAAAATCGATGCGAAGAAGTGTCATTAAAGAACCCCCAAAAATTAAAACCCCTGTTTGTGTACGCACACACGCGCACGCATATGACTAATAGACGCACGCACACATGCAAAGAAGTTAATGAACTATTCACGGTGAGCAAATGTGATTTTGTTTTCGTCGAAACTTTTTATGCTTTCGATGTTTTGGGGAAAAATTAGCATGGGTTGCTTGGAGTATATTTTGTAAGCTCCTTTCATACTTTTGAAGAAAGCCTGCTTGACATGTTTAAACTAATTAAGCATTTCGCATGAGCCTTATTTAATATTTAGAATTTGGGTGTGAAAAGTATTTATGCTGACATAAAATAAAAATGTTGCTATCATTTTAATAGCGTGGGAAAATTGACAGCCAGACAATTTAAATTTACTAAAAATTCTCTCGAAGACTAAGTTGTAGGAAATATCGTATTGAATCCAAATAATACTTATAAATGCGAATGTTTGTGAGGATGGATGTAAATAAATAAATAATTAATAAATATCCAGGGACATTATTTACACACGGCCATCTGATCTCAAACTAAGCAGAGCTTGTACTATGGAAACCAGATAACTGATATACTACTATTTTTTTAAATACATGCTTATTTAGATATGTATGTATGTATGTATGTTACCTTTGTTACCCTTTCGGACCAAAACTTCCTAATCGATTTGGATGTAACTTGGCACATAGATAGAACATGCCCTGAAATAGCATATTGGCTACTTTTTGTCCCGGGAAAATTTAACATCCCGCGGAAATGCGGGTCAAACCGCGGGGAACAGCTAGTTACAATATATACTTACTACGTTCAATGAGGAGCGGCGACGTCCGTTGTATCCCGAGCTGAGACCACATACAGGTAAGCACAGCGTGGGGCACCCCATGGCAGATGGTTCTATGCTCTGCGAAAAGAATTAGAAATTGATTAATATGGTAGGCAGGATCCAGGGATTGGAAATGACTGACAACAGGTTTGAAAAGGAAGAAAACTTTATATCAAAAGGGATTTTATAAAATATCGCATTATTTGGAGGATGACACCCATTGATAACGTATTATTCGCTGGATAAGCTATTTATTTAATTATTCTTACTATAAATAACTTTGCTGGTAACATTTTACAAATAATAAAGTTGATTTATAAAAACTTGTTATACTAAGCATAGAAAAAAAAATATGGTGCCATTTAGAACATTAACATACTTACCATGGTAGAAAATATTATTATTAATTCATTTGTCATTATTCTGCCATCTATAAGCTAGCGTAATAATTTGAGAATCTATTATACATGAAATCTTTAGGACCTCTATTATATAATATAATATAATATAATTTTTTAATAACCATTTATTAACTTTAGGACAAAGCTCTAGAAGTTATCACCGGATCAGAAGACCTTATAAAAAGTCATAATGTTATAATATTAAGTCACAAAACTAGGTTACACGAGCCAAACGAAACGCAAAAGGTCCTGCACCAAAATTACATTAATAAACAAATGTATATGTGTGTACTTGTATGTGAACACGAGATGGGGCAAAGCGGCGATGAGTTCTAAAGTTTTTAAGGGTTCGCCGAAGATTGCGTGCCTTGATTACCGTGCCCCCCCTGAGGGGTAGGGGGACTCACACACGGGGCTAGGGCCGCCGAAAACACACCGCTGGCCTCCCTTTTTTAAGAAGGGAAAATTAAAAGTGTAAGTCGCTCTATAAGATGTTTTGAT
Organism: Habrosyne pyritoides; assembly: GCA_907165245.1. Lineage (NCBI taxonomy): Eukaryota > Metazoa > Arthropoda > Insecta > Lepidoptera > Drepanidae > Habrosyne > Habrosyne pyritoides. The sequence continues at coordinate 3,551,119 of OU015600.1, read as the reverse complement.
AATTTTAAGACATTGATCTATACGAATATTATAAAGAGGTAAAGTTTGTTAGTCGGGTGGTAATCGTTGACAATATTTATCTGATTGCATACATTCATCACTGATAGAAAATTACACTAATTCTAAGTGACAAAAGCTATGTTGTAATCCACTAGATCTCTGAAACGCGGGTGAAACCGCAGTACGGTAGATACTATTTTAAATTTAATGAGTTAATGAACTTAATTCATTGGTAATGAAACTAATTACTACATTACATTACTATAGTAGTGTGAGTGAACTCACCATAATATGTATTTTTTTATTAAGTAAGGTATATTTTTGAAATAAAGATGAGATGACAGAAGAGATGGTAGAAAAATTCCTTAAGTTATTTTCATATATTTGTATGCGTTAAAATGCAGTTCACTTTACAGTTTTTCTAAAATTTTGTTGTATCACTAATAAAATTACCCAAACATCTTAGGGGGAAAATGTCAAATTCTGTAAATATTCGATAATAAAATCTTAGTGTTCCATGTAACAACAACTTAATTAATCAAGTATCAAGATTGTTTGTTTGGTGTCGATCGCAAAGACATGTGCGTCGAGGACAGACATCGTTCGAGCTCGTTCATTTACGTACCATTGTAATTTTGTATATTATCTTTTTCACTGAGTAATATCGCAAAATTTTATTAAAAAATCGGACGAATCATTGATGGAAGGTATTTTCCAGAACATATTGAAGATGGTTGAGTTTTGGGCGGTGTTTGTTGTGTGCTGATAACCGATGCGTAATTTTCCACTTGATTGTTCTTTTTTTAATTTTGGTAAATATATATTAATTTAAGTATTTTCGATAATAAATCAAACACATATCCATTTCTTGCAAAAACTGCGAAAACCTGACAACAAATAATATCTGAAAATTAAGAGAAAGTATTATTTCTACATCAGTAACAGCCAGCACCAATGCGTCACCCCAAAAAATTAAAAACAAAACTCGCCCATAAAGGCGCGCACACACTCACAACTTCACCTAATTATCGACGCGGAGGGACTTTGCATAAGAAAGTATTGCTGCGTTTTACGACGCGTGTCGCGGCCCCCACCCCCCGGCCCAGATAAAAAATCTCCCATTTCCTTAATTCGTTTATCGGGGCCTGCCGAGGCTTTGTCTCCGATCGATGAACGCCTCAAATGAGCGAGAAACGTGACGCGCGTGTGTATTAAGCTTAAGGTGTCGAATTTTAAATAAAGAAAATGACTTATATATTTTTGGGTTTACCAAATTTTTTTTCGTTAATTTTGGAAATCTATGGATTCTTTAAAAAAAAACCTCATATCTGAAGACCTGACTAAAGACTGAACTGACCAAATTGATTTATAGATGGAGATTAACAATAGTTTCGGTACTTAGTCATTTTTGTCACAGATTTATATATATTTGACCCCTAATTCTGTTACCCTTTACAAGCTCTTGTAGCTGTGTCGTAACAATCTCATAACTAGCACACCACATCGTACTTAAAATTATCAAATTGGAAAATTAAATCAAAAAACATTCAACGCAGGATATCAAAAAGCCACCCCAAAAAGCGCCGCAAAAGTCAATAAATTTAAGCACGGAACACATGTACGGGGCCTCGTTTGGAGCGATAACTTAGTAATTAAGAGAGGCATTAATCATTGATCAGGACAAGCCGCGTTTTCTACACGTCTGATTGCGAATGTGACAAACTGCCATAAGTCATGCTTGCGATAGAACGCTCGTGGGTGCTGTGATTTAAGGCCTTCGTACATGGATAAGATCTTGTTGATCAGAATCTTAAGATGTTGATGGGAATAGAGAACAGAAAGGGAAAGATCTTAGGCAGTCATGATATGATCAACTTATGAAATATATATGACGAAAGAGAAGAAGGGGAAGAGATATAAACTACATGGACTTTACTGAAGCCAAAAGTAGAGATCTTGTCATATATGGAATTGAAAGAAGCCGGTAAAGAAGCTACACTGACAAGAATCTAGTTTTTAAATTTAGAAGAAAGATTTTAAAAAAATTTAATGTGACGCATTTTATACAACTGTTGCAATACTGGCTGAATCTGTATTTATACCATTATAGTCGGAAACTATAACGTAAATATAAGAAGTCCCTTTTGACGTTTAAGAACGTCACTGAAAAATCAACTTCATTTGTTTAGAAATAAGGTTCATGTATTAGTGCTCACGTATAAATGTATAATAATCTAAATGCACTTTATCTTGAAGCAAGCGGGCACGTTTTTCTATAACATTCTCATACGTCCAAGTGGACTTCTTAAATTGGACAGATAATAGTTGAGGGAGTGATTGAGATCTAAAAAGGTTGTGTTACACGGTAGGTTGCTAAAGCAAATATGCTATGCTGCCAAAAGAAAGGTGAATATAACATGATGTCAGATAAATCTATTTTGGTCTTTATGTATGATTTGAAAGTATTAATAGACTGAATTGTAATTTGTGTGGGTAGAGGTGGGTTGAATGAAATGAAAAATATATTACTGAGTTCGCATCACGTCAAAGTAAGTTGATCAGATCAAGTAGCTCGTGTACTGAGGGCTTTATAATCAAACGGATTTACAATTGTAGATATTAGAAATCTTTACCATTGAATAGTTTATTATTAAGTTTGTAGTTTATGTGATACGTATCGAAATTGTGATGTGAATTGAACATTCAGGATTCCATAGATTTTCTATTCATATAAAATCAATGGGACTTAAATTGAAGATGTAGATTTATTTGAGAATTCAAGGAAATGTTGTCTATGGTCTGTCTTTAAATTAAAAGAACATTGAAATTTCAAAAGCGAAAGTTTTTATGTGAGTAATTAATAACAAATAATTAAAAATTTAATAAATAAATATCCAGGGACATTCTTTACACACGGCCACCTGATCCCAAACTAAGCAGAGCTTGTATTATGGAAATCAGATAACTGATATACTACATATACTACCTTATTTTCTTCTGAATACATACTTATATAGATATTGACACCCAGACACAGAACAAACAGACATGTTCATGCACACAAATGTTTATCCTGGGTGGGAATCGAACCCGCGACCTTCGGCTTGGTAGTCAAAGTCGCTAACCACCAAGCCAACTGGCCTGTCTTTAGTAATGTATGTAGGCATTTGATTAAAGTCTCTATCGTTATAAGAATCTTTGAATAGAATAAAACAAAGTTACTATTTCTGTCTGTCTGTTAGTGCATTTAGTTCTTTTAAACTACGCAATTAATTATGATGCGCCTTCAGCATCATTAAGAAAATTTCTTGTGAAACGTTTATGTGTATAGTTCATTTATATTGTTCCACTCAGGCAAAGCCGGGCCGGGTCGCTAGTAATAAATAATTGTAGGTTGAAATCTGGACAAAGATCGTGTTGCTTCTATGTTACTCAAAATCATATAAAACTCCCTAAAAATAATTAAAAGTTATGGGTAGGTTCATAGTAAGTAATTTGCTTTTAAATGGCTAGATGTAAGTTTTAGTGCTTTTTACAGTATCTTTTTTTATACCACTTGGGCCGACAAATAAGCAGACGGTCCACCTGATGGAAAGTGGTCACCGCCGCCTATGGAGATTTGCAATACTAGGGGCATCGCCCATGGGTTGTCGACTCTGAGACGTGAAGTTGTTAAGACCAATGTGCCTGTAATTTCACCCGCCCCCTTACTTTTCAAACCGAAACACAGAAATACAAGTGCACTACTGCTTCACTCTTATCTGTCCTGGATGGGAATCTAACCTAAGACCAGCGGTGTGGTAGTCCAGGTATCAAACCACCACGCCAAGTATTCTGTCAAATATCTACCACACAATATACGGTTTCATAACACTCCTTTTTAATATTCTCAAACATTTATTCGCTTAAAAAATTGGGGCATCGTTCGCACCTCAAAGAAAAATCGGGAGCCTACCTCTGCCCAACCAATTCCTGCGGTGGTTTACCACTCTATTGTCTAAACATAAGGGTGAATATCCCTTGTGTAAAAATGTTAATATCATAGTACATTATCATGAGGGAATGGACGTGACATTTATTGTTTGACAAGCATCGATCTGCCCTTTGCTATGCGAGGCGTGAATGAGCCAAAGTTCATGGGTTTTTTTTTTTTTACGGTATGGGCGCATTGGAATTTCAGGGTGTGTATAGTCCTCTATCATATTGGGTAGGCCTATGTCACAACCTACGGACCTATGTGGGGTGATATGGTATATGAATACTGACTCCAAATCAAATAATTGTATTGTCCAAATAGATTATAATTAAGTTACATGCTGTATCGATGAAAGGTGAGAGGCGACTGACGGGGCGAGCTCTGGCTGACGCAATCGTCAGTTCCTATTTTGCTGCGTAGCCCTTATTGAGCCCCAACAGTGTGGTATGAGAGGAACATATAACGATAAATCATAGGGCCAAAAATTTTTTTTTAAGAACTTGAAAATAAAATGTTTAGGAATCTGTGTGTCTGACTAAACAAATCTTGGAACCGCTAGGATTACTACTAGTTCCAAGGTAATGTCTGGATAAGAGTTAAAGATTCATCGTTATCAGTTACATAGTATAAGAAGGCATAAAAAAGGTGGCAGAAACGACCTGGACGAGAAAAGCAAAAGATAGATCATTGTGGAGAATATTAGGGAGGCCTCCACTGGCAAGCAAAAGCAATCACGAAAACCGGTGTCCAATAGAGATATTATTTGCATTTAAGTAAACAAATTTTATTTATAGTATTAAGTAGAAATGTAACTTATAATATTGTTAATAAAGGCTATTAGTATTATAATTACTGGGTTAGATTGCTCCATCACCGTCACACACCGACAGTATAGCGGTTGGTTAATATAGGAGTACAAATATACTTTCAATTGATTCCGATAAAACTATAAGCCAAAAGTGTTAAGCTCTCCACGCCTTGAAGGGAACTGCCTCTCAAGTGAAGCTGCCAGAATGCAACTGCAGGTGCTTACCAAGATTTTCAAGTTGAGGATGAGTTCTTGGATACCTTTGACAAAGTATCTTACTATCTATGGTATGGTTTCTTCATTATGTTTTAATTAATAAATTTTTGCTCTTCGTAGGATTTGAACCCATGAATCTAGTTACGGCATTTGAAGTAGTGACGGTTTTGAGTAAAAGCATGTGTCCATTCAAACCAATTATTAAAGACACGTGGAAGGCAAGAATTTCGTTGCACTTAGAGTTATTGTTAAGTGGATGGATAATGTCATTACTACCAATAAACCTATATACATATATACTCGTATATCGGACACTCAGAACGATAGGGTCTTAACTCAAAAAAAATTCTACGGACATCTGCGATGGTTCCCGAGTGAATAGAAATACGTATTTTACACTGGAACAGCTAGTATATATAGATATAGCTATACCCCGCGGTTTCACCCACGTTTATCGATATCATATATAGCCAATTTTTTTTTTTTTATAAAAACTTGAGCGCATTTGGCTGGATCTCACCTGATGGAAAGTGACGATGCAGTCTCGGACTCAAGTAATGCCTATTCACCTTTCTTAATGCCTTAATGACTCCGAAATTGTATGAATCGGGAAAAACTGACGCCGGCAATGAGTTCCACTCCTTTGCTGTCCGCATAATGAAAGAGGAAGCAAAACGCTTCGTGCTTATAAACGGAATAAATATCCAAATAACCAATCCAAAAATTCCGCGTCGAATGGTAGCAGTCCCATCCCGATATGTTCAGTAGTTTTAAGGTGACGGTGCGTCAAAGGAACCCTATTCTCCTTATGTATACATAATAGGTATAGAAGACGGATAATAGGTGTAGATTTTTAAGTGAAATCCTCTTTAGCCGCGTTGAGCACTTTTCTTGGGATGGGTATAAAATGTTAATCTCGGCTCACGACACGTGTCCTGATCGAAAATTCGTAAGACGGTAAAAATGCACAACGTTATTGTTCAAGTTTTCACTTCTGCCGGCACTCCCGGAGTGCAACCCGTTGTTTTTTTAACCAGTAAAAGGCATTAATTAAAACGGTTATTTTAAGACATAGTTAAAACAAGTCTTCTTTATAATTCGATACGTACCGTATTCTCAGAGCATAATTACTCGCTTTATGACACTGGTATTATGTTCGCGAACAAAAATCTACCCGTAAGATAATCAATAGATACACACCCCTCGTAATTATCGCGAGTCTTAAAGTCGCAGCGGAGAAAATTGCATTTGGCAACGGTATTTTTCGGCGTCGTTAAAGATCAAAGACGGATACTGTTCAGAAACCGAACATATAGCTATAGTAAGATGATGAAATAAGTTCGAAGATCTCTTAATAAAATACTTTTTTTAATCATATCAAAAGGCATTTACTTCACCAATGAATTCTAAGTAAAAAAAAGTTTTTAACGTGTACCTACTCATATAAATTCAGTATTCCCAATGAAATTACATGGTCAAGAAAGAGAAAGAAGAAAGAGGTAAAGTCGAAAATGTGGTGATAGTCGTAGGTTTGAATTCTACAATGAGCGCTTGCGGCGAAGGAAAACATCGGGACGGACGTCACATTTTCTGAGAATAAAAAAATTCTAGTTTTTTTTTATTATACCAATTTAAAAAAAGAGAACATACATCAACTTTTACACAGCATATGTTATACCCGGTTATATGTCCCAAGTTTTAGTAGTTTTTGCGTGAACAAATAATAAAAAATAATACATCCATCCTTATACACTTTGGCATTTATAATATCAAGACAGGCCAGTTGGCTTGGTGATTAGCGACTCTGACTGCCAAGCCGAGGGTCGCGGGTTTGATTCCCGCCCAGGACAACAAACATTTGTGTGCATGAACATGTCTGTTTGTTCTCTGTCTGGGTGTAATATCTATATAAGTATATCAGTTACCTGGTTTCCATAGCAAAAGCTCTGCTTAGTTTGGGATCAGACGGCCGTGTGTAAAGAATGTTCCAGGATATTTATAAAAAAAAAGAAACGTAGTATAGGATATGATATAAAGATATAATTTCTGAACGATTCATTAATGACTTTGTTTCATTGAGTCTAAATCCTTATAACTAGAGAAGTAATAAAACAGCTAATAACATGAGCTACTTAATCCAAATATTTAACGCCCTACTAGAACACATTCAGTCGCGGAAATCGCAGAGTCATCCCAATGAATGTCGAATGTGTGAAAACACGATGAGACACTCGAATATACCCCCAGGCGTCGATCGTCGAGTCGAGTCTATCGCTAAACGATCGAATGCATTGTTATTTGGAGCACGGAATAGGACCCTTTGGTTTACAATGGTGTTTGATGATGTTTCTTTTTTATTGAAAATTTTGAATTTGGAACGCGGGATGCTTGGTAAGAAAATTATGAGAAAACTCTAGGGAACGCTTTTGAATATTTGAATGCCATACAATAAATGTAATGTAGGTAACATTATATACGTAGGGTTTAATTATTTTTTTGTAGAAAACCTTCTTTGAGTGAAGTAATAGTAAAATAAACAAATTTTGAATTTGAGATTGGAACAGAAAGTAGACTAATAGAACTATGTTACTGAAATCGTCAAACCTGTATCTCACGGTTTCACCGTATACTCAAAAAATGTTACGTTTTTCAGGAATGAAAACTATCCTATGTGCTGATCAAGGTACTAAACAATGTATATGTGCCAAGTTTCATACAAATCCGTTAAGTAGATTTTGCTTGAAACAGTAACACATATCTATAAAAATGATAGATCTGTCTCCTGAAACAAATCACTACACATATTTGGTATCCCTTTCTATTAATAAGATATCATAAATATTGGCTATGATATTAAAATTAGGGGTATATTTTATTAGTATTTAGGGTATTAATATTGACAAATAATATTGATGATTGTATTATGTCAAGTACGCCGGACAAATAGTTTGACAGTCCACCTGATGGTAGGTGGTCATTGCCGCCTGTAGATTGGCAATACCAACGGAGCGCGGCATCACCAATGCCTTCTTGACCCCGAGAACTGAAGTTGTCATGTCTGATGTGCCTGTAGTTTTATCGGCCCTTTACCATTCTAACTGAAATAAGTATAAGTACACTACTGCTTCACGGCTGAAATGGGCTTCCCCGATTCTTTACTATCTTAAAATGTATTCTCTGATCAGTTAAAAAGTGAAATCAGAGATTAGCCAGTATAGTATTTTTCATATCACCGAAATGTACGAAGCAACACGCAAACATTAATAAATAACCTGAACGCATTACGTTCATAATCTCTCATATCCCATAATTTAGAAGAATTTCAAGAAAGCGCGCCCTCATGTGCCTATAGACTCATGCGTATATTTAGTCAGTTACACCCCAAATTAATAGCATCCCAACAAAAAATGCCCCCCTGTCTTATGAGAGGGGGGGTTAGGGGGTTCATTTGCATATATGTCTCCCTGGCACCCCAAGGAATGGGCGAGGATGTATTTTTAATTTCATTCTTATCCCCGTGCTTAAATCATGAGAGCGGCCATGCGTGCGAGGGAGTACCCCTGCCCCCCTGCGACCCTTGTCCCCCTCTGTGGCCGTTAGCTTGCGTCATACGTCGCTAACCACGTACAGAGTAAAAAGAAAAGAAATCTTAATAAGTTTGTTAGGGTGCGCTAGGTTTGTATGGATCTATAATATTAATGAGGTAGTTTTGTAATATTTTTAAGATTGATCTGAAAATGCAATTCTAAATTTAAATAAAAAATTCTAGATTTTCCATATGTAGGATACTTCATCACCTAACGACTATAATCCATTAATTAGAAATCTTTAGCCAAACATTGTTACGGTAGTTGCAGGTAATGCTAGATACCTTCGAAGCTTTGTATAGGTCGGTAACAAATAACAACAATTGTAATTCTCCAGATATTGCGTTCGCCTATCTACATAAATACGACAGCGTCCACTTACCATCAGGTGAACCAACTGCCTACTTGTCAAGCTGTTGGAAAATCTAAGACAGTATCATTAATTAAACTGTTTACTTATTACTTCACTAAAAGCTTATTTTTACTTAATTTTTCGTTTTTATTGCCAACACAACCGAGATTAACAAAAAAGGTTTAGACAGTGCTACGAAGTCTTAAAATAGAAACTTTCGAATATACAACCTTTTTGTGACGCTGTTGAATGATTTGTGAACCTGTCACAGATAAAATACATAATTAAGTCAGCAAGTCTCATCCATATTAACTTATCGTCAAGTTATGAGCGCCCACCTACAAAAAACAAGCGTCGTCATTTGGGTGAGCAAATTTTGTGGAAGTTTTCCGTTCTTCCTTCTCCATACTATATCTTGGTTATGTTTCAACTACGTATAATGTCACTGTATGTGTGTGTGTATGTGTGACATCGTTGCGTGTGTGTGTAGGCTATTTGGCGCGGTCGCAAAAATGTTATTTGGAACATTTGTTCTTTGCAAATTTATTTTGGATGACTTTTGTTATGCGTTCGTTGATTACGTTTGTTGGTAATGAGGTTTTAGTTGCTATTTTCTTTGGTCATCATCGTGACATTATATCTATAAGGAGGAAGTTTCAAGATACAGTGGTGGCAGAAAAGTTTTGGTTACGCGCGCTGGAGACCAAAAAACTAATAATTTTTATTTTTTAACAGGATCACCAATGGATTGTCGACCTACATTAAGCATAAAGGTGCAACTGCCGGAACATACAGATTGGTTTTGGTGACAGATTTGCAACTTGAATCCTGCACTTACACAAGTGGGTAGGTACTACAAAGTACCCTATTATAATACCTCAAAGGGTAATGGATAGGCAAGTGGTCACCGCCGTCTAATGAAATTGGCAATACCAAAACGATTTCCAATGAGATGCCGTCCTTGGAGAGTTTTTTTCAGACCTTTTTTATGTGAACTTTTCTTTAGTCAGTTTGGTAGGAAAATTATGAAAAAAGGCCTGATTAAATACCTCCAATAATAATTTGATATTAAGAAGAGTTACTATTTACCATTTCTAATCCATATCAAAATATATCATATAATTATAATTTTTTATTTATTTTTTTATTGCCTGTGCTACGACTGTCCGTGGCACCGCTAGCCCTATCAGAATATCAGGGCAGCGTATCTACGGCCGCAGCTTATGCTGAGATCGGTGCCTTTTTGGCCTCACACAGTGTATATACTGTATGATTGTGTTGTTATTGGTATATTTTATCTGTGTGTAATTTGTGATGTCAATGAAATTGTCTATGTTGATGCTGTGTGAGTCGAAAATAATGGTTTTCTTTCTTTCTTTATGGATATTTAAAATAATAATCCTTAATGAAAGTGCAAGTCAATTTAATTTTCACCTAAACATAATTTTGAACCAAAAATGAATATTAACCACACCGAACTTCCCCCTTTACCGAAAAACATCTTGAATAACTCAATTACCAACAAAGGGAACTTTTCTAACCCGACATCGGAACTTCGGTATTTCAACTGAAAAAAATTAAGATAACGCAAAAACCCACAACCTTTATAATCGCATCAGCAAACCGGGATTGTTCCCGTTAATTATTGATAGAATGAAACTTTTATCAAAACTTCAAGAGCAGAAGCCAAAATTATTTGAAAGCAAGAAAACCCTTCATAATGCCTACGAAAATATTAAAACAAAGCCAAGGTGGCCGCCCCGCCTTCTACGCAGGACAGGGTTACATAGATATTTGTTTAGAGCTGCTATTACCCTCTTGACCAATATCCAATACATAGACTGTTGGATATGGTCCAAAACCCAATGACCTAAAGTTTTTTACACTGAAAATACTCTATTTTCAGGAGCATCCATTATCCTCTTCTATACTAACGGTTATTATCAACAATTCATTGTCCTAACAAAAAACGAGACCGTAAATCCAGATTTAATTTTTTTATATTATAAATGTGAATATAAATATTTGTGGCTTAATCACGAATAAAATGTATAAATAGCTTTAAATAAATTGTAACACATATATAAAATATGTTCTGAATTTACAGATTTGTTTGATTATTCCCTTTAGGATCTTGGGTCGAACGCGAGACAGAGCTAGTCTAAATTCAAAACGTCCTATGTTATTCCTCTAATATGGATTGTGCGTATCAACATCTCTATGCAAATACCGCGAGATTCTTCGAAGACGACTGCTAGCGGGTGGTGATTAATACAACGCATCTCCCCCGGACGGTTTAATCGCTGGCTGGCAACATTTTTACCCAATTTTTGGGTGAGCCCCCCTGACCCCCCGCGCCCCTGCCGCGCCCACCCCTTTTCTTTCGTTAAGATAAATTATCCGACGATCAGGATAAGAGTGTAGGTTCAAATTGCCGCCTTTAAAATTCAACGTTCGGCCTAAATATTTATGGCGAAATTAGTATACCGCCCTTCGACTTTCGGTGGGATTTAAAAAAGAAATTGAATTAATTTTTATTTGGGAAAAAAATCTTTAATTATTTGAGATTCATATAGAGCTTAAAATAGATAAGTAATTCTTAAATAGTTTTGTTCGAAAAGCAACCATAAGTGAGGATCAAAGTTTTTCATCGACTAACCAAATTTTCACAATTAAATATACACAATTGTTAATCTCTTGTATAAGTTGCTACATTACTTTTTTATTCAGTCCAAGATATTAATTCCATGTACTAGAATAAATAATGCTTTGACATGAGGAAACCACATACTAAAAACACTCAGAATTCTTCTAATTGATGAATGTATAAGAAAATAATTATAAAGGTGTATACCCATAAACATATAAAATACTGTATTATTCTTAGTCTTAAATTGTAGGTACGTAGTGTACAAACAACTTCTTCACAAGCATTTTCAGCTTGACAGAATATTCGTGGTCATCAAGATTGATTCTCTTAAAGATACGTTGCCATCTCTCTAACGGCTGTTCTCCTGGTACATCACTTTATTACACGCCAGCTTACGTATAAAGTTTTAAGGAGTGAATTCACGGACTGTTCCCTATATTTATTAGTAGCGAACCCTTATTGTTTCGGCATTAAATCCTCAAGGGCCGATTGTTTTGTTCAAAACGACTATTTCGTTTGTTATTTTAACTTTGCGCTCGTTCGTTTGGCGCGGCCGTTAATGATTTCTTTGATATTCGAACTACGGTTTCATTTTAGGGATCTGAGTGATGTAATATTATATTTTATTTTGCTTACAATTATATAAGTGTAACAAATATCAATGTTAATCTGTGTGTCACTAATTAGAAGTGGATTGATTGATTTTAAATAATGGGTGACTTAGCTTTTCCGATTTTCCGTAAGACCTTTTTCTCGTCACTCCATTCCTGCGTTAAAAAAAATTATTTTTAATTTTTTTGTAAATTATAACATATAACAGCCTATAGTACTAATTCGATGCTATAACTAAAGTAGGTATATAAATATTATACATTTTTTAATAAACATTATAAAAAAACACAGAAAATTAATTAAAAAAAAAATAGTAATTTCACAACATAAAATATAAAAGTGTTATAATGACCCATTATTTTCAACGCATTTGTATTCTGCTTCAGTGAAAAAATAAAGAAGCTCCATATATTTATCTCAAACATAATTCTCTCCGTGTGAAATGAAATAAAAGACATTCAACTTGACTCACAGGCTCTTAAGAATGGTCAGACTCTCAAGTTTAGTCAAAATCCGTCCAGTTATTTATATGTGATTAAGTCACAAACTTCCAAACCACCAAACTTTTACATTCATAATAATATCTACATTTTACTTTGTGATCGACTAATACTGCTATCCCAATTTATCTCAAGGGTGTCGTGAGAGACAACAGAGTATACCGATGACCACATGCACTTAAAAGTTGAAGTCAAAGAGCTGACAACATTGAAAACCACAGTGAAATTGTTAAAGAAAAACACTTACTCTTTTTTTACAATAATCACCACATAGTATAAAACGAAGTCGCTTTCTCTCTACCACAAATAAAAACTTAAAATTATAGACAAAATTTATAAGATAGAAACAAAAAAGGGGAAAAGGGGAACAATTTGTAAAAATTATAATAGAAAATTAAAACTGGATAGAAAAGGTCTCCGACAATCGCATTGGAGATACAAGATGGGGTTGCTTCCTAGGAAGCGACCTTTAAAAAAAAAAAAGTCGCTTTCTCTGTCCCTATATCACTATGTATGCTTAAATCTTTAAAACTACGCAACGGATTTTGATGCGATTTTTTTAATAGATAGAGTGATTGAAGAGGAAGGTTTTTATGTATATTACATGTGACATCCCACGGGAACGCGGGTCATAATGTATAAAGAACACAATAACAATGGGTCTTCGCCTTAATAATAGAGACAATAAGAAAAGTGTCGATGGGCACATTCTTTGCTTAATTGAATTTATAATTTTATGATAGATTTAAATTACTTATTAGCCTACCTAGGCTAGATTGTAGTATAATTAGGCGATATAATACTTTATTGTGTATGATAATATGATAAAAAAAGCTCTTTTTTACTCTATGGTTTTTCACTGTGTTCATATTAAGCAAAGTGAAAAACCATAGTGTAAAAAACAGAACTCACGTAACATTTAGCATTCAAACGACCACGCGAAGAGCAAATAAGGGGGCGGCGAGCAACGACATGTGGCAACTTGGCTCATTCTCCACACGTAACCAGGTTTAATGAGGGTTCTCTTTTTACTTTTCTTTTGTTCAGGTTTTTAAGACCTGATTTGAATGCTGAGTGAGTGTGATTATATTTGATTTAAGGGGCTACGCAATTTCATTATCTTGAAATATAAGTTCTGAATTCAAAATACGTGTAACTATTGTTTATGATGTTTTTTTCTTTTAATATTTATATTTTTTATGCCAGTAAGGTTAACAGGCAGACGGTCAACCTTCATGGTTTAGTAAGTGATCACTGCCGCCTATGGAAATTCGCAACACAAAGGGCATTGCCAATACTTCGATCCTGAGACGTGAAGTCTGGGAATAAATCCAAAAGCAAGAAGAGAATTATGTTATATAACTAATTAGATAAAATTAAATAAATAGATTGAAATTTATTAGAAACCTATAGACAAAAACTAAAGCTTGATGAAGGAATGAACAAGTGTAGGTTTTGAAGACATTTTTACTTTTTCTTTTAATTTAATGTTTCGTAAGTTTGGACCTCTTCAGTCCCCTATGATGCTGATTGTACTTTTGCAATGTTCTTAAAAAAAATCTTTCCGTTTGAAATAACAAGGCCATGTCAAGGTCTTTTTAATTTAAATCTAACATTTTATTCCAATTTATACCTAATGTATTTAAAAAGAAATCACATTTTCACTTTTAACAAACCACTTTCCTAAGTCTGACCCCTTAGCAGGCTTAGGTATATACCCCACAATCTATAATCAAGTCTAGAAATAACTACAGGAACTGTAAATACAAGATATTATCCAGATGAAGTTGGTTTTGTCGAGTGCTATTTCTATTTCTGTTAATACTTTAATTGAAGCCAATTGTAAAATCTATTTCAGATTCACATTTTTAGATAGAAATTAATGTTAAAAGACATTGAACAAATTATATCAATATTCAAATAAACATTATTTTAAACTCGACTGAGATTATCTGTCATCTATATCTATAATAATAAATCTGTAGGATCTGTCTGTAGTTAAAATTTTTGTGTGTGTGTGTTTTTTTATATTATATTTATGATTCTATGACGTATTCTGCTGTTTTAAAATTTCCATTGTCTGTCTGTATGACCTTTTATAACTCAAGAACGATTTGACAGATCTTGTGACAGAACATGTGCATGCGCAATTGATCAGTTAAATGATATCCATAAACGCGAGTGGAACCGCGGGGGACAACTAGTTACAGTATAATATTGTATTTAATAATTCAGTTTGACAGTCTTTTACTAATATAAAATTTTTCTCATCGAATAAAAGTGAGCAATTTCACTATGCAAACCATAAGCATATTAACAAAGAATTAGCGTTTGCTAACAAAAATAATAAAAATACCGGTACTCGACCGCGCTCTAGTTCCGTCATTTTTGCGGTACGGCTCTAGCGGACCACTTCGTAACGCTAATTGGCAAGCGACCGATGCCATGAAGCTTTGTTATCGGAACCGGTGACCTGAACTTTATGTAGTGTTGTTTGCAGTTCATGCTTTAGTAAATTGACGTCACAAATATCAACGGTTTCGAACGTACAGTTCGGTTTTTGAATATTCGAATTTGTGCAAGCATGTTCTTTTGTTTAAATTGCAAAGTGGTTGTGTTGTTTTCTATTTACTTATTATACTGCATCTTAGGTTTGAACAAAAAGTATCTAAAGAATCAGAGGTACTCAAACTTATAGCCTCTCAAGCCCCTGTTATACCTCCTAGTCTTCTAGGCCTTTTTATAATAAACGAGCTGACAAACCAATAAACAACAGAGTGACTTTCGCATTTATAATATTACCATGGATAAGTATTGCAATGTAGCTCTATAGAAAAATAAGGGTTTTGGTGATATAAAAATACCCTAAAAGTATTGTATTGATGTATGGACAATGACATAATTCTTGCAAATTTGCAATCTATGAAGCTATTTCGGTCAATTCGGATCAGAAGGTATAACGTAAATCTTGCCTACCTCCTACGAACGTACTCCTGAGGATACACTTTCCCACTTTGAGAAACTCTGTACTTAGCCAAGTAATTCCTTGAACTTTCCCTCCAATGTCACAGCGTGCGTGTTCACCGTAAACAATTAATTATTCACAAGTAGCTAAGATGCCCGATGTCCTTCCTGAGGCCCTCGGCCCTCATTAAGACCCATCCCTACATCACCTAATGAACGTGGACGCCGTAATTACAGCGAACACGGAAAAATCCAATCTCTTACACGCACACACACCACATTATCCCGTCTTAATTCTCGAAAGAAATTTAAGGAACACACCCACACATTCTCACGTAATATAAATTAAGAATCCCCCTAGCAATATATGCAATGTCTATGTGTTGGTATTGTAAAGTCTTAAAAATGAGAGGACGGAGGAATCTTTAAAAGGGTAGGACTTAAGTGGGGGGCCTCCCTTGTCCTCATTTGCCCCCCCCTTAAGGGTGTTGTGCCGCGCAAACGCGTTATACAGCCTACTGCTTCTTATTGTCCGTTGTTTTGGTTCAATATTCGGATGAGGACTAAAGGTGGGTTAGGTGTTATTTTGGCAAATTAATTTTCACTTTAGTGGCTTTTTATCTGTATTTATTGAGCTCTGTGGTCGTTGTTTCTAATTTAAATTCTTTGGTTTAATGGATAATGTTCAACTTTCAGCGCAGTTTACAAGTGTTGCCGCATTATTAAAGCCGGGTTACTATATACGAGCCCGATCGAAAATCCATGGATTGATGAACCCTTTGACAGTAATTTTAATACACGTAATGTCAAAATTCTACTTCAATCTTGCGATTTTAGATCGGGATCGTATATAGTAACCCGGCATAAGTCGATTGGAATTTAGGAATAGTTTGAAATTAGAATACAATGGTTATGTAAAATAAAAATGCACGTCATAATTTCTAAAAACAGTAGGTAGTAAAAAAAATATTCTTGTTCCTATTTTGAAAGGCAAAGTTGTATATTGCTGTCAAGAACATTTAATATTGCTATATACGAGTGAACGCTGAAAATACAGCAAACAGTTTCAGCAAGGCCATGAAAACTGCAACAAAACACAACCTATTAATATAATAATATGAATTTATTAAAATGACATTGCAGCTACTTGTTCGACTTTATTACTCTCATTTCATATTTCCCTTTCCAACTATACCGTAAAACAGTAACGAATACCAGAAACTTTTGTACCGAGACTTGTATTAGTCTTGCATCCATATAAAACCTTCAGAAAATTATTATTTACGTACCATCATTGTCACGCACATGGCTTCGCGGTTCCATTAAAGAACTATATCAGGACCAAGTTATATTTGCCTCTATAAAACTACAGCACGATCGAATACCAACTTTACCGCTTAACAATAAGGCTCAAATATAAGTCAAACAAGTGTATGGTACATTTGCGAAGGTACAGGTTCATAATGACATTTATTAGAAGTCGTATTTGGTACATGACAATAATTAAAACCCATGCACGAACCTTTGTACCATACCGTGCCGCGTACGTGACGGTTTTAGCATAATATTAACTTTCAAATTATTGGGTGGTCGATGAAAAAACGGTATGTAACTTTTTATATCTAAATTGAAATGGAATTTTTAAATTGTATGATTATTATTTGGTGGCATGCATTTACGGTGGATTTAAATACAGTTTGTAATGAAAAAGTTCTTTAGAAATGTATGTCTGTTTGTTCAGTATCGGTGTATGTATGTGTGTATTTGGAAAAATTATTTACATAGTATGTTAGTTAGTTGGTTTCCATAGCACTAGCTAAGGTTTGATTTAAATGGAGCAGGAATTTGTCATTAAGTGTCTCAGGATACTTATTTTAACTGTTGTTTTTTAAATAATTTTATCTTAAACCGAAAGGACGGCTTACAGCAGTACAGTAGAGTACAGTAGTAGGGACATTAAAAAAATATGAAAAGGTTTCAAATACTACTATGTTTGTTACTCTTTCACGCAAAAACTACCCAACGGATTTGGATGAAACTAAGCACATAGATGGAGCATACCCTAGAATATCATATAGAATACTTTGAATCCCGGGAAAATCGAAAATCCCGCGAGGACTCATTAAAATCGCGGGGAACAGCTAGTAAAACATAAAAACCTTTTTGAATTATAGTTCAGGCTACACATTCCATAATCTCATTTGAATTAAAACGATTTAATAAAATTTGAGGAAAAACTTGCATACACGGGCACAAGGCACGTGTCCAAGAAAGTGGAGGAATTTTAAATAGGGTGCTATCGAGGCATTCGCCTTAATATATATTAATGTGTGGCCAATAGTACGGCTCCTGAATATCGAGCAGTTTATGTGACTTCTTAATTTGAACTGATTATATACCTTTTCAAAGGTAAAATAAGAATAACAAAGGCAGAAGAAGATTTGAGAATTACATTAAATATATTAATGAGGAATTAATAAAAGCTAAATTATATAAAGACACAGATACAAAATTGTAGCATATTCTATACATAAGTCATAGATAGAAAAATAATCTCTCCAAATCTAAAGTCTTCTGACTTGAGCCTTGAGTTTAAAAAAGAATGAATATTATTTATAAAATGCCTTGAAAATTCTGGCCAACATTAAAATTTATGTCAATTTAAAATAAATAATCCACACATCAATTCAAAATTCCGGGCTTTAGTTCCACAGCTCGCTAATAAAGTGGAAAATATTTTACATTTAAAACAATAAAGTTTCCCTTAACGTACCAATAAAATTCCGGGGAGAAATCCGCAGAAAACGTTTGTGACATCCCCCGTGGACCGCCATAAAGCAAAAGTGACGTCCATAATGCGATCGCCCCTCTAATTGTATCCGAAATTTCCGAAAATCCCCCTTCTCCCCCTCTTAACCCATTAGTAAAGAACTCTCAAGAACTGGCACTTTTCAAACTGTTCCGATCGTCAAAGAATAAGTAAAGTTGTTGAAAGTTCTTTTTGGGCGGAATTTTATTTCTATTTTATTTTATATTAATATTTTTATTTTTTGTGTCATCGCAGCCTCTTTGCTCTGTCTCTTTCGTTAATTACGCAATAACGTAAGAGGTCCGATCTCCGAGACTTTGGAGCGACTCGCCAAAAAAAAATCGTATTAGAGAATACAGGGGCAGTACGTATGATTGTTTTGCGTGTCACTTAGTATTTTTCTACTTTATAGTCATTTGGACAAAGCGGTGGGAATATTTTTTTCGGAATCGTCAACTCCCATAAAGATACTTCTCAGTTCCGACATTTTTCTTAATAACGTTTAATTTATTTTCCAAAAAGCTTAATTTAAGTCGGTAGGTATAAAGGTATGTTAAACTGTCCGGATTTGTTCAAACCATCATTCAACAGATAAGGTAATTGCAGAGTTGACTAATGATTTGACGTAACATTTGCATATGAAGATAATATCTACCCTCCATTGTGAAGGTTTGTCGGTTTGTAAAGGTAAAAGGAATATAATCGGAGGTGGTGAAATACACGATTGAAAAACTTTGATTTGTTTAGTTAAGGTTAAGCTAGCTTGGACAAGCTAGGGCTCATACATCTTACGGGTAAACTTCCAATGACTTCATGTGGTTAAGTATGAGAATAACAGGTATACACATCAGATGCAAGTCACTGTGTGGCTATCTTGTAGCCTACTTATAACTTTAAATGTCTATACTGTAGGTGTGTCTATAAATAAATAAATAAATAAAAAAGTTATCCTTGTTTACGTTTGACTTAACTTATTATAGAATTTTCAGTTATTGAAACTCATTTTTCAACGAAACCAGACCGCCTTGTTCTGTTAAAACCAAATATCTCCAAATAAGTACCTTTATAGAATAAGACTTTTCCAAGAATCATTGGCTTAGTGGTTAGCGACTCTGACTGCCAAGTCGAAGGTCGCAGGTTCGATTACCATCCAGGACAAACATTTGTGTGCATGAACATATCTGTTTGTGTATATCTATATAAGTATGTATTTAGAAAAAAAAGTATTTAGTATATGTAGTATATCAGTTATCTGGTTTCCATAGTACAAGCTCTGCTTAGTTTGGGATCAGATGGCCGTGTGTAAAGAATGTCTCAGGATATTTATTATACATTTACTCAGAATGATGTTGTAAAGATAAATCAAAGTTTCTAACTCAATATGCTTTTCAATGTAACACAACCCTATCTCAACCACATTGTAGCATAAAACAAACACACAATTAGAATAATAAGGGCCGCACACACGCGGCGCTCAACGTGCTGGGATGCATGTAGGTGCCGCTGACAGCCACCCTGAGGAAGACAGATTGTCTCACCGCTACTCTTAGACACGTATAGTGTGGAGATGGACTATTGTATTATCTTATTAATATTTTTTTTATGCCAACAAAGCTGACAAACAGTAACCTTTCTCCTGGATATATTCAAGGCCAGAGCGAATAAGCATTTTCTGAATAAGCTACATCCTCGGCCTCACCATAACTCCTTGAGGGGTCAGTTAAAGGCCAAACGCAAGCCCATTGTAAATATTAAAAAAAGGTCGGTCCACCTGATGGTTAGTGGTCTCTGCCGCCTATAGACATTTCCAAAACCAGGGGCATCGCCAATGCCTTGTCGATCCTAAGACGTGAAGTGGTTAAGTCTCATGTGTCTGTAATTTCACCGAATAAATAATAAACTAATAAGTATATAACCATAGTTTTGAAGCATGCCAAAAAGCACGCCAGAACGGCGTGAATTTTGGCACAGAGATAAATTCTGTGACCTGGTGCTAAAAGGGCCAAAGTACGTTTTAATGAAACGAGATTGTAATGCCAGTTTATTGTAAAAGTATGGTATATTTATTATATATTTATTATGTTTGTAAATCAAATAAAAGAAAATTATTTTTGCCATACTTCAATATAACATCTAAATAATAACTATGTATGCTGATTCATTGTTATAAATCACACTAATGAAAATAATGATTATTAATATTGGCCCTATAAGCCACAGAATTGTAGTCTGATATAGGACATAGGCTACTTTAATGTTGGGAAAATTTTACATCCTTTGGGAACGCGGGTGAAACCGTAGGGGATAGTTTGTAATTAAATAAAACTATTTGCTTACAGTCACTTCTCTGTATTTAATTATGGAACAAAGGGATATTCACAGACATAATTAAATCAAGATTTAAAATGTCTGTAGAGATATCGTAGAAAGTGAAAGCGTAAATCTTACTAAGTTAAAAGGTCACAGGGTTCTCCAAATTACTTATGAAGTAAAGTATAAATCCTGTAAATCTTAGCTTTTGCACTTAAGTGAATTACAGAATATCAAAGTTTATAGAAAAATCAAAGAGGCGTACAGTCAACCGCACATTTATTATTGGCAAGTATTGCCAACGTAATAATCAATGACATTTTTTTTTTAACTGAGACCGTCGCTAAATGACCAAGGCCAAACAGACTGGTCTATCCGGCTTAGTAGCGGGTTTGGCGACCTAGCAACCCTATCGCCAACCATAATACCATTTTTTACATTTTTTTTATAATTGCAGATTTTCATGAACTTTATCTTATCGGTAAATGCTAGTCTTTTAAAAAAGCAACTACTATAAAAATTTAAATAAATATATAAGATAAGTAGGTATAAAGAGATAAACAACTGAAAAATAAAACATATCGTTATTTTAAAGATTCTTCAAAAATAATCCAATAAAAGCTAAAACCGTACGACAATTTATTCCTAACCCCACTTGCGATAAATAAAACCCCTTAAAAATGCCCACTCCATCCTTTTCGAGCACTTCCTTAAACGATTGTCGGGGACACGCGTGTTCTATCGCACATCTCTGACCCTACCACTGGCTTTGTATCGCTTCAATATCGTTTTAGTATCGCTAGATTTAATAAGCTTACACTGCGGAGTGCATTATTATATTCACTTGCTTACTTGGATTGTAGCCAAGACAATGGCTAAAGCAGAGAATTTACTTCAGTGCTTTGTAAGAATTTTTCTATTGATATTACTAGATATGTAATTCTTGAAGTGAAAATTGAACTAGAAAGAGACAAATATTTATATCTATAGGATTTAGTCTGCGAGAGACTGGGATAGGTAGATATAGGTTTTCTGAAGGTTTTTCTTGTACTGGGTTTTGAACTGCACACATGTTCTTTTAAATGGAAATATTAAACTTAACTACTTAAGATTAAAATTAGGTACATAAAAATGCAACAAAAAGAAAAATGAAAGAAAAGGTAGATCTGCTGCTCATAAAGCAATAACAATATATCTTTTTTTCGACTTAAATTGTTACAGATGGGTTTAATTGGTAAGTTCTGAAACATATCTACACTTTTGTCTGTTTGTTTTTTGCATCTTCACAACTAAACAGTTGAACGGAGTTTGACGGAATATAGTAAACTGATTTGTAGGTAAAGAGTTGTCTATTGAGGTACGACATAGGCTTTAACAAAAATTGTCTTTTTCTTTTTTTTAAAACGTGGAAGAACCTTCGGGCCGGTAGCTAGTGTATACTAAAATTATAAAGAGGAAATATTCTTATGTAAGTATGTTTGTTACTCTTTCACGCAAAATCTACTGAACGGATATCGATGAATCTTGGCACATAGATATATCATATCCTGGAATAACATATAGGCTACTTTTTATCCGCGGGTAAAACCGAGGGGGACAGCTATACAAGATAAAAATATTGTCCATCAAGGAAAAAATAAATGATTAATTGAACATCATATTTACATTTAAATACCTATTATATTTAGTCTAACTAAATTAAGATGGTAGAATATACCAAAATCAATATCTATACTAATAATAGAATTAAAAAAAGCGTAGCATTGTAATTAAGTACGATTTAGTTATGGAAGAGCGGAGTCTCCTGGTACAGGCATTACATGCTTAAAAGGAGGTTCCGGTTACTTTATGTGTTTGTAAAATATCATTGTTAACGAAAATAAAATAAATAACATAAATAAAAAAAATATATATATAGGTAGGAGGTAGAGTTTCCATGTATGGTTGTAGAAATCTCTAAAATTATACATCCGATTTCAAAAATTCCTTCACATATAAAAAGCTACACTTTTCCCGAGTGACATAGTATATGTTATAACCCGGGAAAATAAAAGATCTCATGTAAACGATTGAAACCTTGGGACGGTGCTAGCCTAAGATAAAACGACAAAGAAGTATCATGGTAGGGGCCCCTGATGGATCACGGTTCGTGTATTCGTGATGCGTCTAAGTTAATTGTTTGGACCCAAGTGCTATCTTAAATTGGTTAAGTAATATTGTCTATAGTGTTGTTAAGTTTGAATATAATAGGGATGTGTCCTAACATGTCAAATCAGCAATTCTTTATGAAACGTCAAAACTATCGAATGCATGAAGTTTTGTATGAAATAACAAGCTGTGACGTCATAATTGTACAGCATCAAACAACATACTCTTTGTGATTAGATCGGTACTTAAAAATCACATTAATGATTCAATTTTGATCATGTTTGGTGTTTTCTTATATTTTTGGATGTTCAATACACTGGTTAGTGTTTGATCATTTATCTTTAATACAGGACAGTTCCCCATTCTTTATACTTAAAAACATTGATAAATTATTGTTGATGTGAGTGTTTTTCTTGTTGTTTTCTGATATGGTCTATCTGTCGGTCTGTACAGCTGATTTTCATAGTAACAATGACAGTAATAAAACTATTTATTTCTTATTTAAGAAATAAGAGTAGCTCATATTTCATCACATGGTTATTTTAAATTTGTTTAGTGTCTTTTTTTCTAGTTTTTCAACCGTTTCTTTTAATTTTTTACGATTGTTTGTCTCCTGTCTATAAACTGATAAATACAATTAATTTAAAAAATAAATAAATTCCCATCAGCAATCTGATCCCAAACTAAGCAGATCTTAGTTAGAACTAAAGATCTATAAAAACGAGATAACTGATACCTATACCATACAATTACATTGTCTACTCTCTGAATACATACTTAATAAAATAGTTCATTACGTCCATATAAAGCTATAAATAAAACAGAAATCAAATCATTCATATTTAGTTACTGAAAAATAAAAGCAACAAAACGAAACAAAACCCTCGCACTTGGCAAGCCTTTAAACAACATCTTGTATACTCAAAAACTTAACCGAACGACACCCACAACTGTAACTTACCCGAAACAACTGCGAGCAAATAATTACATAAAACACAACGAACCCACCTAAAAAACGAACCAAAATAACTGTTACCGAAAACCACTCGACCTTGCGAAAGCGTAAAAAAGGATTTAAGAATACCATCAGAGACAATTTCAAGTCACTATTAAACACGAAAAACGTAATAAAATATGCCAAAGAGGTGGGCGGAATACTCGAAAATCGGACCCATCAATTATTTTTTGCTCGAAATTCGAGACTTAACGAAATTTAAATCGCTTAGCGAGCGATGGAATTATAGAAAAAGCTCCGCGCATCTTCAAAGGTAGGTTTCAACCCTTTGGGCCGGGGGTGGGTCGGGTGGCAAGGGGAAGGGTACGCACAGTAATATAGAAAACTTGTGTTAGCCCAGTTCCGCGCCTTTGTAACATCATTTCGGCTGCCGACGTAGACGGTGTGAGCGGTCTTGATACTTGTCTTTGTGTTTTATTTAATTAATTAATTTATGTACTTTAGTAGTCAACAATCTTATGTTAACGGGCCAGTTGACTTGGTGGTTAGAGACCCTGACTGCCAATCCGAAGTTCGCGGGTTCGATTCCCAGCCAGGACAAACATTTGTGTGCATGAAATGTCTGTTTGTTCTGTGTCTGGGTGTAAATATCTATATAAGTATGTATTTAAAAAAGTAGTATACGTAGTAAATCAGTTACCTGGTAGCCATACTACAAGCAGTACACTCTGTATAACTTGGGATCAGATAACCATGTGTGAAGAATTTCTTGGGATATTTATTTATGTTTAGATGGCTACGGTAGTTACTAAAGTACCCTACATTTTGTAGAGGCCTCCTGGTTGGATCCACCCTTATGTTAAAAATCTATGCCCAATCACCATTTGATGAAAAAGTTACTTCTGTTACGACTGCTGCGATTAAGAGTTTAGAATGTCAATAGGGACAAAATAAAAAAATACATACTTATCATTTGAGAAAAGAAGAAAAATCGATTTAATCGACAAATTTCAATCGACATTTTTCAGAGAATTTAATCATATTTATTTAAAGACATATTTTCAATGCTATCATAGTAAAATGTTATGTAGATCGCTTTACGGGAAGCAATTCGTTTCACATCAAAATTTTAAATTAAATTCATAAAGTATACAAAGTATCAAAACGATTCGTTCAACATTGAACTTTATAATTTAAGAAGAAGAAACAGGCCATAAGAAATAAATGTAAAGAAGGAGAAGAAACGTTTGGACGCCGAAAGGGTTGAAAGGGGTGCGAAACACCCCCACCTGTACATATACACTGTGAATATATCACAATAAGATCGCAGAGGGTTGTGTTTGTTTGTTGAATTCGTTTTCAGGTTTTTGTTCTTTGTGACAAAGACTTTTACTTATATTTTCTTTTTGGAATTAAAGGTTTCTTGGTTCTTCTTAGATTTTGAGCATGGTCGTGGTAACCACTATTTTGACCATGCTCAAAATCTGTTTACAAGCATCTTGTGGTGTTTAGTGTTTCTGGAAGGTATTCTAGACTTTGTACTTACCATCTTCTACCTCCTTATCATTTATTTATACTACTAGGGTGCTTAACAAGCTGACGGCCCATCTGATGGTAAACGGTCACCTAGCCTATTGAAGCTTGCAACACCGTGGGTGTCACTCGCACGTTACCAACCCTGCAAAAATCGCTTCACGCCCTTCTAGAAGAACCCCTTGCTGTCATCACTTACCAGAAGACTAAAGATGATGTGGTCAAAGTGGATAAGCAAAATCCTGAAGGGAACTAGGTCATAAGTGCAGTAGTCAGAACACCACTTGGTGTTTGGCAACAGATTTTCTACTTGAGGGTGTTTGCCAGCTTGTTTCTTTACGATGTTTAGCCTCACTGAAACCTCAAGCTCAATGTAGGATTCGAACTTTCGACTCTCGTCACGACTTTCGATTCAAGTTATTATCGACGTAAACTTCTATTATTTTACTGTTTTTATAAGTAAAATATTGAATTATCAATTACTCCGAAATTATTAAATTGCTTGACATATTTATATATTGAGTTAATAAGTTCTGCCTTTAATAGGTGGAAATGTGAAATAAAACTTGTAGCATTCTCTTTTTAAACAATAAATATGCAACCAAAAAATATTAACTTCCATTTCACTTTTTTAACATTAAGAGAAACCGCGTGAAGACTACTCTATCACATTATTTATGTAAATGCGTATTGTTGTGTGAGTGTATTTTTGCCTACAAGATATAAATTGTGAAGCGCGTATTTAAGAAAAGGCTCTAACTCTCAGAGTTTCTTTGTTTCATTAACGGACGGGGTTAGATTCTGCTCTCACTGTAAATTGTTCTTAAGACGTGTATTGATTGCTTAACGGTGCGATTGTGTTTTGTTTTCTTTTGTTCATTGCGTACCTACTGTTCGATTTGTCACGGAAAAGTATATTTAATTCGTTTAAAGAATAATTTATGTAAACATGACTATTACGACTTTGATCTAGCTTCGGTCACGCCATTTTACAGCG
This sequence comes from Habrosyne pyritoides, assembly GCA_907165245.1. Taxonomy (NCBI): domain Eukaryota; kingdom Metazoa; phylum Arthropoda; class Insecta; order Lepidoptera; family Drepanidae; genus Habrosyne; species Habrosyne pyritoides. Next base: position 3,524,702 of record OU015600.1, on the reverse strand, counting down.
TCAAAAAAGTATCTTGTATAAGAAGTTTGAAAATAGCATTTGGTTTTTAAAAAAAAATAGGGTAAAAGAGAGTCAAAGGCGATGATAGCTCGGAAACTGGTTTAATGATGATCATGATGTCAGTCAGAGGACATTATGGGTTTGATTGACATGTATTCATAATACATGAGTAAAATTTATTCATAGCAGATTCCAAGCAGATAATACGATTTGATTCCAATATAATTTTTGGTATAGATATCTATTAGGCATGGGCCTCGGCAAGCCAGAATCAAACAGAACGTCTAATCATTGTGTGTTGTCATATTTAAATGATTTATTTTCTTCGCAACGCCTTTCCAATACACCAACTAGATACCATCTGTTATCCTTCAAAGACAACGACAAAAAACGAAAGTATTCGATCGAAATTCAATACCAATTAAAACGGTCCTACCCCCCACTTAAACCCGTCAGTGGCTCTCAAGATAGTATTTAAATTAAGGAATATTCCCATTGAGTCGTCCCAAGCGACTCATTTAAATTAAGCTTTTTGAAAAAGTCTCATATCTTCTTTACCAGGGGCGCACCGGTACATCAAAGGGGGTTGTGGGGGCAAAAGGGGTAAGGTATTTTTCTTAGAGGGGCAAGAGGGGGCAAAAATGCGTAGCGACTCACACACTTATGCGTGTATATTTACCGACGGACGCACACAGGCGAACGCGGTTGTATGTAAAACACTTTAAGAAGCGACGAAGAAATGCGAGAAGCTTAGCGGTTACAGGGTGCTTCCGAAATGGTAATTAACGACTATTTTTATAGAGGTATGTTATTTTGTTAAAAAACTTGAAAATCAAGTCACGATAGTTTTTTACATACTTTTGAACACCTTTACATACACTATTTAATTTATCATGTCATTTATGCTATATATGAAAAGAATTGTTCATGTCTTTCGAGTCAAATCTTGTTACAATTTACTTTCTCTAACTTACTCAAAATAATTAGAGTTGCAGTAAGCATAAAAATATTATTGGATGATTAAAATTGAATATATTTGTTCACTATATGGAGGTTAGTTTTGGGGATGTCTCATCGGTTTTGACCTTTTTGTCTTTTGTCTTATTAATGTCAATTAAAAATGAAAATATATTTCTTAAGATTTTTCACTTTACTTTTTGGCATCACCCTGTCCTATGGGGGTAAAAGCGAAAGGGTTGCGGAGGCGATCGCCTCCCTCCGTCGTCCACCGCCTTCTTACAAACCTTTTTACTGAGGGGGATGCAGAGCAGCTATCCACAGAGAATGCGTACATCGATAATATCTTATATCTCCTTGTTGATTTTTAATGAACAGAAAGTTTCGGGTATTTGAGTAATTGTAATAAAGTGTCTTTTTGATTAAAATATGTTCACTGAAAATAAATCTTGTATTTTCATAAAAATACCAATTACAGAGTAATGTTCAATAATCATATGAATTCTGGTGATACAGGTTTATCATACAGCATCATAAACGGACACAACACTTGCAATGTTTCGGTTTTTTTAAATCTCGTATATATATTACTTTATTGCTACTTATTTCATATATTTCTCTTAAAACTCTTAGCACAGCCTCTGTCCCAAAATTGACTGTCGTCAAGAATGTTGTATTAGCGAGGCGTCGCGGGCGGGGGGGTGAAGTCCGCGAAAGGAGGGGGTAGGGGTGTAATTGCAAAATAAAATTAGCCGGAACGGGTACGTGCTCAATTTGCGCCTCCCAGGCACTGATTTGTTTTCGCTCTTGCCAATGTAAGGGTGCCTCAAGTCCTTACTTGCTCTGTGCCCGCGTTTTCTTAGCCTATATATTATTGATCCAACGTTACCCTGCCATATTGTTTCTTAGACGTCAGACGTAAATTACGTAGAAGCTACTCCTACAAGAAGGACTAAAGACTGAGTTAGGGTTTCTGAAATCGGTGAATATAAGCGGTTGGTTGTGTCGTTCCAAAGAGGTACGCTTGGCAGTCCAAACTATTTAGGGCTGTTTAACTTGTTTGTTACAAATTAATGCCCAGAGTTCAATCCTGTTTATCATTATCTCTTCAAGATCTATAGAGCTATTTCGATACTACCAGTATTCGTATTTAATTTTATTTTCGAGCGCAAAACTCTAATTAGTTGACAGAAATGAGTACTGAAAATCCTTCTGGCTATAAAAAAAATCCCTCCGGTCGTGATTTCATCCGCGGGAATGTTTAAAAAGGCGTCTAAAACTTTCGGGCCGGACTGCGGAGTCAATGGCTTTTTTATTTTCGCGTTTTCTTTCTTTTCCGGTTGAACTTTCGCAAAGTTTTATTTTGAGGAAGTTCCACGAGTGTCAGTTTGGCGTTCGCCCGCAATTTTCCGCGGTTTGCGCCGATAATTGCGGACGCAGGTGGGAATATTATTTTCTTTTTTTTTTCTTCGACGCCGTCTGTTTAATTTCCAGCGCCGTCGGCGTTTATTACTATTTGAAGTGTTGACTCTATAGAGGCGTAACGTCGCATACATTACACATATGTTGAGTCTTATACGCGAACGGCTATTTCCCTTTTAACGTCGAGCCTATCTGAAGCCATATACTGACATGTGGCATAGGTGACACGCCCACCGCTCCGTACGCCCACCGAGCATGTGGCATATATGTGCCCCAGTTACGTGACGCGACGTATGTGCGTCACACGTGGGCGTATGTGCCCTAGTGCGCATGTCTCGGGGCGGGGCCTCCCTACCGTTAACGTTAACGTGATGCTAACATCACGTTACTGCTGTGTGCGCTCCAACGTGACAGCTATTTATTTCTATGCCTCCGACGCTCGCGACTCCAGCGTTACGATAAATGAGTTATAATTTATTTTTACTCGAAAAAGGAAGGGTAAGCCCACCCCCGCCTGTAATTAATGGCGAAATTGGCTATTCCGAGTATTCGGGAGCCGGTAATGAGGTGAGATTGAGATTAAAACTCGCCTAAATGAGCTCTGTAAAGGATTACGGGCGGAAAAATTGGGAGTTATAAAGCCACATCTACCGGCGTACGGTGAAACTTTGATAGTTACTCTTTTTTGTGGAAATTATTAATGAAGTCGATTTTTCGCAATGTTTTAATTAAAGCTGTTTCGACGTAAAAGTCACTGAGCAAATTCTATGATCACACAATCACGAATATACTTTTTAATTAACTACAATGCTTCACGTAACGCCAGTCTTCTGAAAACAACTATATTCAATTCAGGCTTTCATTAAACCACCGAGAACCTGCACCGAAAACTACCATTATGAGGCATTGTTTTTCCATGCCAAGTTTTCCCTGCAAATCATGTAAAAAGCCTCTTGATCCAAGATTATAGGGCGATTCTGTGAGGCTTACGAACATGAGTTATGTAAATCACTGTAACTAGGTAACTTCAGGCTGAAATATGCAAATGAGCATCACGATGGATAATGGTTGAACTCTGAATTATTTAGAGTCATGAACCGGCGAGTGTTTTAGTATTAACGAGCTTTTTGACTTTTGCTTCATTTATGACTGTTTATATTACAAAATGAGTATGTATTTATAAGGCGATTATGGCTCAGCTGTAGTGTAGTCAAACGCTGGGGTGAAGACTGTGGGTTCGATCCAAGAGTGAGCTTGAGAAACTTGAAAGAATATCTAAAACGTGAAAATCTGTTTGATTTGGTAGTGGGATGAAGACACAAAATGTAGTGAAAGAACAAAGAGTGGAGTAAAATAGCCCCGTAAAGCATCAATAGAGTACAACTTCGGACTTAAAAAACTTCACCATCACCTTTCCAGTGTCCGTTGGCAGCTATACTTGAGAGAAAGTTTGCCTTTTTTGGCAAATGGTGATGTATAAGTTACCATGGGGTAAGATTGTAGTAAAACAGCATAATTCTCTTTAATTACATCAAACATTAGAAAAAAAATTGATTGATTTTGATTGATTAGCTTACTTAGTTCATCAATCATACATCAAATTACATACGCATAATACTACACTTAAACTTCAACTGTAATCCCTCATAATAAAGCTCACGAAACCTTATCAACCGCACACACGTATGTGACAAATGATCTCACAGCGGGTAGCAGGGTGACCATTAACCACCGTCACTGTGACACGTGGGTAGTTCCAGGAATTCAGGTAGTTTAGTTGACAGATGGACTGTCTACGGGTGTTCGTTATGTATGGTCACTTTGGTCACCGATGAATTTATACAGCATGTTTAATTTATTTGACATATAGTATTGTAGTGAAACTTCTTATGGAGGGGCTTTGAAATTCTGATCGGCAAACTTTTGTGTGCCGAAAAATGGATGAATGTTAACACAATCTATGCTACTCAAAAGTGATTGATGAATTATTAAAATGTTTCCCTGTAATACAAAAGCTTCACACCTAACGTGCGTCTTTACGATACATGCTGTTTTTTTAATCAAACAACGGTTTTATTTTTAAACATAGTTTACATGAACAACTGACATATCATTAACAGTAGTGGTATGAACTGAATTGTATACTGAGAAAGCTAATGAAAGTAACTGGCCGAAAATAGCTTTTAATTATTTTTTCGCGTCAGATGTTGGCAACCATGTCGACGGCACTTGGTAAGTGGTCACAACTGCCAATGGACATTAGCAATACGAAGAAAGATTACCAATTTTACAGACTCTGTAGAAGGGGAACTGACTCTTCAGATTTTTTTTTGGATCGCGAGGGTTTTGATCATCCAGGTACGTACTAGTGCTGAGTACCATCACAATGTTTTATACAAAACTCTAGCTCTTCATTAAATTTGCACCCTCAACCATCGCCACGGCGTTCGATATCACTCCCACTAATTTATCATCGTTATATAGAAATAAATATGAACATACTTTTGGTTACTCCTAAACAAAGTTTTTCAAAATTCAAAATTCAAAACCATTTATTCAGTTTAGGCCTTCGGAGGGCACTTATGAAGGTCAAATTTAAAGTTACTGAAGCTACAACCGGTTCGGAAGTCAGCCTTCAACTGAGAAGAACCGGCAAGAAACTCAGCAAGGTTACATTTTTTTTTATTTGTTATATAAATTTTTATCTATTCTGACTTTTTGGCTATTTTATAATTTCAATTTTACATAATTTTATATTTAACAATTACAAGATACTTATTATAGGTAACATTAATAAAAACAAAACAAAAAAAATATGACAAGACTACAAAATAGAAAATAACAATAATTAGGTACTTACAACTTAAACAAGAGATTTAGAGGTGCACTGTGCAGAGAGCAGCTATTTCCATACATTTTTATCTTCAATATAATGAACTACCTTGTAATACGCTTTTTCTTTCAAAACTTTCCTAATATAATTTTTAAATTTATGATCAGACATTTTGGTTATTGAAAGCGGTATCTTATTATAAAATCGAACACAATTACCAAGAAATGACTTGTTAACTTTAGTTAGTCTAAAGTATGGAACAACTAACTTCTCCCTTTGTCTTGTATTTATACTATGAATATCAAAAAAATATCTCAAAAAACCCCTTAATAATTATCATTTCCAATAGATTGTACATTTTATATTGCAATCTGACTGCAAGAAGTGATATAAACCCATGTTAAGTCATAACTACACCATGTATTCGGTATCTGGATTGCAGTTTAAGTGATTAAATAGATTTACACACAGAGGTAGCCGCATACCTCGGTAACACGCGCTCGCACGAGGCGGGTGCGTTCCTACTCGGCATTAAGCTATTTGGCTACTCTAACATGAAAATATAATAAATATATGTAGACTAGATGTTTACCTAAATCAAAAAAATAAATGATTTTTAAATGTAACTTTTGGCCGTGTTCAAGTAAAACTGCTAACCATGGGCGATAGTAATAAACAGCTATATAAAGGTTGGTAAATTTCAGCTCTATAGAAAAGTATATTTTATATTGCTTATTTAGGAAATAACTAAGCGACAGGTAATGTATATAAATTTATTATTAAAAATACATTAAACAGTACCTCGTTGAAATATAATATATTGTTCTGTAATCACATTGTACATACATTATAGGTATATTGTAATTTTTTTTTCATGGTGTACAATAAAAGATTTTTATTTAACTAATTACCATGACCAAATGAATATCTCCCGAAACAAGACCGAGCCTCACACACTGGTCACAGAGCCTATTAGTCAAACGCGTCACGGCACATTAGGCGTGTCCAAACGAATCATGTAAGATGTGGTCCGATACCAGATGTGAGGTGATAAGGTATCGTGGTATTCTGTTATTAAATTTATTACTGATCTATGACTGAAACGGGACAAGACTGGTGTACTTTATCTGTGTATGGGATCACATTTCGATATTACGTTCAAATCCCTACTAAGGTTATAAATGTGAATGTAAGTTTCTTTGTCGCTTTATCGCGAAAATTACTTAACCGATCATCATGAAACTTTGTACACATATTCTTGGAGGTATTAGAAGTAACATAGGATACTTTTTGTGGCGGGAAAATGTCACGTCCCTCGGGAACGGGTGAAACCGCAGGGGACAGCTAGTACTAAAATAAATCTATTTAATCTGTCACTTGGTGTTTCTTGACTCTCTCTGTTAGCACAATTAAACAGAAAATAATTGATACATTTTGTACAAAAACCATTTCATATTGAACAGTTTTCTTTCTCTATCAGTAAATAATCTAAAAATAACCAAGAATTACAACGCTCTTTTCGTAGATAAAAAATTTGCTTACCGTTAGACATTCTACCACCCAGGTTACGTATAGTTCACATACCATGTTCTTCTCATCGCCAATTCAGTCTGAAATCCATAGAATAGATCATGGTATCATTTACTATAATTTTTTTTTATCTTTAGATTTAGATAATACATTTATTGCCAGTTAGAGTCAAAAGAAAAACTAAATAGGCAATATTTGTAGCAATTTATAAAATAATAACTTGTCGTACATAGTGTTAGGGCAAAATCTATAGTTTAAGTAGATTACTTTATGGTCACTAATAAGTTGATTTAGTTATAAAATAACATGTCTGATATAACAGCAACATGCTTATCTTTCTACCATTATAAATGCGAAAGTTTGGATGCATGTATGCTACTAAATCACGCTGGAATTACTGAACAGATATGGATGAAATTTGGCACAACGATATGTCGTAGTCTCGAATAGATCTCAGGCTACTTTTTTACCAAAGGGATATGTAACATCCCTCGAGATGCGGGTGAAACCGCGGGGGACAGCTAGTAAAGTAAATTTTTCAAAAAAAGACAAAGTCAAAAAGTTTTTAAAATAGTCCTCTCCATGTGTTTTTGGAACAAGACGCAACAAAGACATAGTAGCATCGCAGCGACCATTCATCACAAGCGATGGCTATCTATCGCTATCGCCGCGGATCTGCGCGCGCGCAGCTATGATTAGTATTGTGAGCATTATTTTAATAGGGCCAATTTATAGGAAGCAAACTTCGTAGTTACGTAACGTTAGTAATATAAACTAGTTACAAAAGGCTCTTTAGATATTTAAAGGATTACAATTTTTTTGTTACAATTACTCAAAAATCTTTTTTTTTTGCATAAAATAAGTTAAATTGGTACTATGATGTTCTTGTATCTTTGAAAGCTATGAAAAATAGTTAATCTATTTACTTGTTTATATAATTATATCTGTTTTTTTTTTTGCAAATATAACTGTTCTTTAATTTGGCTACTCACATTTCATATTTTATTTAGTTGATGATGAAGTTTCCAGGAGATGTTATAAAAAAAAATCATTGTCGATATCCATTACAATATTGCTGCTCTTTAGGAACTAAGCCGACCCTATTTATGTCGTCATCTGAACAACGACCCACCATATCATTTCAAAACCGTACCGAACTGTATCATAAAACATATGAAAACAATATTAATATTTAACCCATACACAATACACGGCCATTCGAACAGCTGTGGCCACCATATCGGGAGAATGGCGCAAGTGGGACCTTTTAACCGACTGCTCTAAAGGAGGTAATGTACACGATGGTATCGCTTATCGAACGCTATAGGATCACATCGGCCTCGGGCGGATATTGTTTGTACTGAGGCTATCTATAGTCTGTGCTATCAATTGTGATTGTTGAAAGTGTGAGGTTGAGAGAACTGAACTAAGAGCAAACTACATCGGCAAGCTAAAGTATGTATAATAATATACCTTATGCCACTGTGACAGAGTTAAAAATACTATAAAGTGTATTTTATAGAAAAGTGGTTCATATCCAGGTAGTCATTCAAAAGAAAAGCATTACTGGTTTTATTTAGAGCATTTTTGAAGAACCCTTCGAATGATAAGGAGATACAAGTAAATCAGATCATCATAAATATACTGCCAATTCATTCATATAATGCCATAACACGTTTTATCTGAAGCATTTTTTAAGGAACCCCTCTAAATGTCACAAGTAAATTAGATCATCAGAAATATTCTGCCAAGTTCATTTAGTGTTATATCTACACGCAGAAGAATACAATTACATATATCAAAATAGCCCGTTCAGAAACTGTATCAGTATCTGCCAACAATATAGCTTCAATACCAAATAATACGATAATAATTATATACCATTCTAAATGCAAGTGCTTATCTAAACTATGAATAAGAGCAAACATAAAGCACAAAACGGTAACGTAGGTTGTAATTCTCTATACATTACAGGGCATGGACGAGAGTGAAAATTGCAGCCTCCAGGACATGCGGGCGGACTTACGCAATCTGCTCATAAAACCTGATGTTGGAAGCCAAGTTGTATTGATGTGGTATCGACAAAAAATTGAGGGAGTAAGTCTTTTAATACATGTTCATTGTGGTGAGTAGTGAATTCTTAATTAATAATACAAAAAATTTACAAACATTTCCAAAATTGATCTCATTCCGTCATACCAAGTACAAACTACAATAATTGGAAAATAATTTTTGACCAAAATTAAATAGAGGTGCTTTTAAGCCGAAAAAATTTGCTCATGATTGAGATAAAAGTAGACTATTTTTCACCTGAGCTTAAAACTTGGTTAGTTTTATCATAGAAGATCGAACATAGTACTAAAGATTTTACCCTAAAACCTGGTTTAAGTAGACCAGAATAAACTATCGGTAGATTAGACAACGTGAACTGATTCACATTTAAAGGTATCTTGTTTATTGTTTTTGTATACAGTGTCAATGACAACGAGATCAAGAATCTCCTCGAAGATCAGCAAGTGAATTTAGAAATAAATACATATATTATTGAAAAGTTATTCTCTATCCAAAGATGTCAAAGTTAATGAAAATATAATCGTTCGGGATCAGATAGCCTTATGTCAAGAAAGTCCCAAGATATTTATTTATATATATCTCTAAAAATATTGCGGTCAATTGTCACATACAAATAATACAAAGTTTCAGAGTAAAACAAGTAAAGGGCCAATAATACCACCTCCATTTAGAATCCCTTCGTCCATCGCCAGACTACTGATAGCGAATTTACACGCTGGCCAGGCCTATATGAAATGTGATTACGCCTGTTCTCCGGGATATTGTGTTACAGATGTTTGGACAGCTTCCTTACTGGCTGCCATTATCATTATTACTCCACTTTGTACCATGTGAGTGTTGTGAAATGTTCTTTTGTGTAATTTATAATTTAACGAAAAGTGTTTTTGGCTTATGTTACGTTTTATCTGAACCGATCTTGTTAAATTAGGCACACATGAAACCAGTAGTACGGGGAAGGACATATACTAAACTTTTTATCAATTTTAACGTGGGTGAAACCACTGGGCGGAAGCTAGTACATAATATATATAGCTATATAATATTCTTTGTATCAATAAAGATAGATATATGTATGTTTCTCTTTTTATTTCTATTTTTTATAACTAGTTTTAAAGATACACACCCTAAGACAGAAAAACATACATATTTCCAAATGTTTGAAATAAATCTGAAATAAACTTTCAACACTGTGTGATATAGACTTATCATCTACCAAGCTGCTCGTCTATAAATAAATAAATAATGAAAGAATTATTATTAGTATTTCATTTTCAATTTTATTTTACAATTTTATTAAAAAAATAATTGATAAAATAGAATTAATTATAATATTATATAAAATTAATAATAATTGCTATTATAATAAGGTCCACCTCGCCAATCGATCTCAAGAATTAGAACATTAAGATTTTAAAGATCGAAGAGTAGCATTACAAGACTGCAAGTAATCGATTATTTGGTAGATCTATGGATAGGTTATGATTTCTGAAAATTTCTTATGTGTTATTAGAATAAATATCATCTGTATATCAGTAGCGCTAAAGTTTAAAGTTACTGGATACCGCTGCTGGATGCATGAGGATCAAAACAGTTTGATGTATAATTTCATGAGGTTTATATTAGACACTGACTGATGATATTCCGTTCCGGGCTTTACCTGCTTTACTGAATGTTTTTAGGTTTTCCTCAAATACTATAATTTATAGCCAAAAACTAGAATAGATAACATTTATATAAAAAAAAAATGTAACCTTGCTGAGTTTCTTGCCGGTTCTTCTCAGTTGAATGATGACTTCTGAACAGGTAGTAGCTTCAGTAAGGGTCCTCCGCGGGCCTAAACAGAATAAATAGTTTTGAATTTTGAATAAAAAGGAGTATGTATCTTTTAATTCAGAATATAGTATATCTCTGTGGACAATTTCGTCCAAATTTGTGGAGCCGTTTCTGCGTGATAAAGTCAAACAACCAAACACCATTAGATCGAATAAACTTCCCCTACAGATCTAAAGAATGACCATCTACTTTTAGTCCAGTAAGTAAGGACTTGAAAACTGCTTCTAACAGAAAGTCTTCACTATTACAAAAATCAGTCGTGGAAGTTTATCAGCAAATGCCACGCCAATCTAATCACCGGACACGATATAAAAGAGAATGGATTTAAGTAAGGAAGATTTATTCATGTCCCATCACGCATATGAATTTATCATTGAACCGTGACTGATCGCCGCTTGGACCACTTACAACAACTTACAGGGTTGTCAAATGGTCTTTAAAAATGTGATGGATCAAAAACTAAATTTTCGAGTGTCTCAAAATATCTGCAAGTTAAGGAGAGACTGATTCGACAAAATTAAGTATTATTGTTCATAATTTTTTTTTAAATATCATGATGTTTTCTATATCCAAAAGATTTAAAATATCGTACCAAAGCTTAAATTTTTTGAGCCATATTATAACTGACAACCCTACAAACATACGAGATAAAAAAAACAACGTCACTAACCGTGCACCGTACTGGCATCAATCTGCCTCGATTTATTACCCGACCAAGCGTAGGAGGCAACTAAAAATTTACCATGAACTACCGGTATCTCGGATTTTAAAATTTCCACGCTTTTGTAATAGTAAAGATTAAGGGCATTGTTGCCTCGGGACTCTCATAGAATAAACGCTTATTAGAATTTATACGAGCACCTAGTTCCCTAGTACACGTTTGATGTAGAAGGAGCCGTTTAGTGTTCCGCAGGGTGGAAAACGATTACGAGAATGAACGAAAACTTTTTGTGGTAGGGTGTTTTTAGATAGAGCGTTTTTTTTTCAGTGGTTATCTAAAGTAGTACGTTAATAGTAAATATCCTGGGATATTCTTTACACAGGGCTAACTAAGTAGTGCATGTAGGTACTATGGATTATGATATACTTCTTACACCCATATTTACACCCAGACATAGAACGAACAAACATGTTCATGCACATATGTTTGTCCTGGGTGGGAATTGAAACCACGACCTGTGTCGAGATTTTTTTTGTGATATTTCATCTTCTAAATTGGTTACTCAAAGTTAATTTGACAAGAAAAGTTGTGGTAGAAATATTCGTTATTATATCCAAGGTAGGTACTATGGCACTTATTGAATTTGACCTGAAATAGTAAGAATCAAAAGAAGCATTAACCTAATTAAATTGCAGGAATCCCAGCATACGGAACTCTTCAACGCTATACCGTCTCGTACCTACCATGCATTTTTAGTCTATCATCTTTTATTAGCTAAGGAAATATGGGAGCGCTTTCTACAACATGACGCATCGAATGGCTTGTTAGCACTTAGCTCCAGGCTCCAGAATGGAAAATAGGATAATTCTGCAGCGTAATTCAAGCTGTCGTCGGGATATCAGCCTCTGGTGACGACGCAGCTATGCTTACGCTCTGGATAATGGTCCGAAGTAATAGTCAAGGTTGTACGGTAGCGAACGTAGTAATAGGTGGGTATCATAGGGCGGAGTTGGATAGCCGGTCCGTTTCGTAACGTTTCGGAATTCGCAAGAGTGGGGACATGTTTCGAACGCAACATTAGTTTTAAACCTAGCAATTGGTCCAGAATCTGACAGCTTGATATATGGAACGATCAGGGTCCAGTGCACAGATATAATAGAATATAAGAATCTATTCGTATAATTTAAACGCAATACAATATTTTATGTAATTACCGTTCGAGAAATATCTACGTTTGTTTCGCTGCGGTCGGTTTGTTCTGTGTAATTTAGAATTTAAGATTGAGTTATTTGAACTGCTTCCAATAGGTATTAATGTAGAAACTATTTACTTCAGTTTTGATTTATTCATATTATTCATTTCATATCTATCCATTAAAACACTTCGTTATCTGTGGTCTATCAAAGCTGTTTGCTATTATTACCTCTTAGGTAGCACGCTAAGATTGGTGTACCAAATGAGGGTGAGGACTCTTTTGTTAAGATCGGTTGTAAGCAAGCCTCTTGCATTCAGCTCCCAGTGACTTTGGCCAATTTCTGCTCGTAACGCGAATCATTTGACCACTGAATTTAATACCTTCTGATAATTTCTTAAAGTCCATATTAGGTCTGCTCACACGGTGATAAATAGCCATAATACATATGCAACAGGCCAAATAGTGGCAAATAAACGACTGTTCATTCAAAGGCAATAAGGACTCTAGAACGTCGCAGGCTTCAAATAATTTGGATTAATGTCTCTAATAATTACTGCAAGCTCAAACATCATTTTGTACCTTATTCTAGTATAGTTAGAACACATCCTTGACCGTTATAAATTAAATAATCAATAGTAGCTCTAATTGCTTGGCACAGACCAGAGACCTTAAGTACCTGTATGTAAAGCTTGCTCATGGTTTATGCAATATGATTATCGATCCTACATCGATTACGCTCCTTTAGAAAATAGCTGTACGTAATAAAATATACAAATGTATTTTTAAGTGGGTGAAAAATACGTATTTTTTTCTATTAATTATTAGCAATAATATCAACGCGTCTTTAAATTGTGACTTACGTTAAAAAATCCCATAGAAAAATGCACATACAATTTTTGGCGATTTTTCTTATTTACTGTTCAAATAAAAATAAAATAATCAAATCCCATTTTCGTACATCGATCATTTAAATAATGTAATAAATAAACAAATAGTTAAATTGATCCAGCCGAGCAATATTTGTTTTTTATTTTTTTTATTTCATCTTCTGGGTTTACAACGCAAATGCGGGTCAAACCGCGGGCAAAAACTAGTCCCCACAGTGCAATTGCACCTTCAATTTGTTCAGTCTCTAAAAAATAAATTAAACAGCACCAAAATAACAGGAAAAAATACTAAAACAAATCTAATGTATGTAGACCTCGTAACAAGATTGTAATTACCAATTATCTTACACACGACTTTCCCTTACAAATCGCTTCATTATAAACATCAATCATCGGCGAATGGTATAATTTAATCGAATAAAAGATTCGATTGTATCGATAACATTAATCAGGTATCGATTTATTTACACGGCTAATTCACTTAACTGTTGACATACAACATTAGTGGTCTAGTGTAATGTGATATAACTACCATAGTTAAGGCGATGATTGTTTCCGATTTTTTTTATTTGATTTTCTTTACATCGAGCTAACAAGGTTAATAGACAATTTATTGATTCTCTGTCTGTTTAATTTTATAAGTGATGAATAGTTTCGCAAGTTTTTGAATAGATCGCATTAATGAGATCTGGAAATTAGATCGCTTTTTGTATGATTACGAAGGTTTTTTTTTGTCTCTTTACGTCTGCACAATCTAACTGTTGACTTTTGTTTTTATTTTTAATTCTTTAACGGTGATAGGTAATTGCTAATTTATTCCATATGGTTGTGTTTAATGCATATGAAAACGTTTTGGTTTCGGCTACTAGTTACTGCATCTGTAGTGTTTTTCAAATAGCATGAGTTGAGTGGCACATGGTGTTTTATGAGTATTCTCAATAGCTGCGCTTATTTTGACATAATAAGGAGGCATAACATAGCAAAGTTTCAAGTAGCATTTAGTGTAGTGCTTCAGAGTAATCAAGTGCTATTCGCAAGATATAGGTAAAAAACCATCAACTGTTACAACTAATCCTATGTGAAATAGATTCAAAATTCGAAACCATTTCTTCAGTTTAGGCCCGCGGTAGGCACTGGCACCAACAATTTTACTTTGGTAAAATTGACTATTTATAAATAAATAAATAAATATCAAGGGACATTCTTTACACTCGGCCATCTGATCCCAAACTAAGCAGAGCTTGTACTATGGAAACCAGACAACTGATATACTACATATACTACTTTTTTTTTCTAAATATATACTTATATAGATATTGACACCCAGACACAGAACAAACAGACATGTTCATGCACACAAATGTTTGTCCTGGGTAGGAATCGAACCCGCGACCTTCGGTTTGGCAGTCAGAGTTGCTAACCACCAAGCCAACTGGCCTGTCAATTATAGATATGAATGTATATATATTTTGTGTATTCAAAATATCAACGCTGATTTATTATAATTTTACATGAAACTTGAGACCTGCCCTGCTTTACCTGAGAAGTATAATAAATGTATAAAACCCAAAAACATACTGGAATATTTTTTCTAAATTGCGATATATACCAATATGTATTGCTTACTTAAAAAAAATTATGTACAGGCAGAAGTAAGCATTTTGTTTAATACTATTCAGAGACTAAGTAAAAAACGATCGTAAGCGCTATTTTAAGATTGTATAGAATAATTTGGGTATGTCCGTACAAAGTTAGAAAACTGTAAAAAAAAACACCGATGACCGACCGTAGGAAAATTGAAAGTATTAGACAAGTATGTGTTTTATTGGGTTGAAAATTAAAGTTATTATTGTTTATTAAATTACACTATGAAAACAAACTAGTATATTATGTGGTATCTTTTTGCCATAGATCATGTTCTGTAGAGTTTCTGATAAGATCAAATGTGACAAATTGACAAGGATTCTTTTAATTATTATAAAAAAAATCCTACAGATATTATAAATGCTAATGTTTGTATGTATGGATGTATGTTACTCTTTCACGCAAAAAACTACCGGACAGATTTGAATTAATCTTGGCACATACATGCTCTATGTATCCAGGAGTAATCCGGGAATAAAGGCTACTTTTTTACCCGGGAACATGAGTCATCCCTCGGGAACAGCTAGTATATTAAATAGTTCACCAAATGCGATATACATATATACGTTGGCAATTATAAGGTATTTTGTTGCCATAAATCAAGTTCTGCAGAGTTACTGATGAGAATACGTATCAAAAATTACAAGGAATTTCTTATTTAAAAAAAATAAAAATAAAAACCACATTTAGTAGTTCTTCTCAGTTGAAGGCTGACTTCCAAACAGGTAGTAGCATCAGTAAATTTAAATTTGATTTTCATAAGTGCCCTAGATCTAGACAAATTGAAAAAATGGTTTTGAATTATGAAAAATTAATTGTAATTAGTAAATGTACAACGGTAATTAACTACCATATTTTTTAAGTTTGACCGCTATGTTGTGTGTCTGTCTGTGCCTCCGTAGCACTTAAACAGATAAACCGATTTGAATGCGGATTTTTTTAAATTAAAAAAGCAGGTTTTTTACTTTTACTTTCAACCAACCGCCTTGCCCTTAACACAGAGCGATATTATCCACGGCAGTTATTACGAATGTTGTCATTATGATCTAAGGAATGCCAGACATACATGCATTTATATTTAACTATAAGTTAACTATAGGCCGCAAGTGTGTCACGGGTTTAACTACCTAGTCACTTTTAGTTTCGTTTGACGGCTTGCATTTGAAAGTAATATTCATATCGCTATTGCAACATAGTTATCAATGTTTCAATTGTGTGCGTTTGTAATTGCTATGTGTGATTATTATTGTTTATTGTGGTAAGTCATTTGACCACACTGTGTGGTCATGTGGTAAGAAAACTAAGCCAGCATGGAACTGGCTAGCTTGTGTAAATTTGTTTTATGATAATT
Source organism: Habrosyne pyritoides (assembly GCA_907165245.1). Taxonomy (NCBI): domain Eukaryota; kingdom Metazoa; phylum Arthropoda; class Insecta; order Lepidoptera; family Drepanidae; genus Habrosyne; species Habrosyne pyritoides. The sequence goes on along the minus strand of OU015600.1, from coordinate 3,508,316 downwards.
AAGAAAAATATTTGTCACTGATACAAAAATATTTTTTTGTTACGATGTCCGTGGGGTGGAGACCTGGTGTCCTGAAATACAGGGTCTGCCTAACTAAGGCACCGGTCTCCCGCATTTTAAGTGGTTTTGTAAAATTTTGGTAAATTAAGTTGTTCATATTTTTATGTAACTTGTGGGAGATTAATAAATAAATAATAATTATTATTGAAAATGTTGGAAACTCCGTTATACAGAGTTTACATACAGTGTGGTGGTTGTACAGTCAGGAGGGTGCTACTATGTACCCTACAAGCGTTCTACTTTGCACTAAGCTTTCTTGGTATGCCAAGAAGGTCAAAGGTCAGGCAGATGGTACACCTGATGGTAAGTGATCATCGCCGCCATAATAGTCATTTGCAACACCGTGTCGTGGACCTTGAGTTGTGATATTATTAATTCTCATGTGCCTGTTATTTCACCGGCCTACCTACCTTTCTAACCGAAACCTAGAGACACAAGTGCACTAGTGCTTCACGGCGGAAATGCGTAAGGTGGACGTACTTCCCGGATGAACTCTGCACAACAAGCTCTACTACTTCTTCCTTATGCTCTTATGACCCGCGGGATCTTGGAAAACGTGTATTTCGACCTAAAGAGCCATATCTTGAGGTACAATTTTGAAGGTATGAAGTCGAGCAACCCGCACTGAAACCACCCGGCCTTACGGCTAATTAAGTTTGAGATCGGCATAGAATAATAATTAATATTCAATCCCGACCCAAGTGCCTAAGGTAAGTAACTCTTTAAGTTCATTGTAACAATCCAATAGGAAATACATGAGATGTACCAACTTCATGTTTCAGGGTCAACAACGCATTGGTGATGCGCCTGGTGTTGCAAATGTCCATAGGTGGTGGTGACCTCTTGCCAACAAGTGGACCGTCTGCTTGACTTTCCGCTTCCTTGGCATTAAAGAAAATGATATTACTTATCTTTATAGTGATTTTATAGAAATAAGATTTAAATAAATATTATGGGACATTCTTCACACACGACCGTCTGGTCCCAAACTAAGTAGAGCTTGTACTATGGATACCAGGTAGCTGATGTACTAATATAACTATAATACTTTTTTTTCTAAATACATACTTGTATAGATATTTACACCCTGACACAGAACAAACAGACATGTTCATGCACACAAATGTTTGTCTGGGTGGGAATCGAACACGCGACCTTCGGCTCGGCAGTCAGGGTCGCTAACCACAAAGCCAACTGGCCTGTCGAAAAATGCTTGAAATAGGTAAATATAAAACATGAAATTAAAGGACATAGTAAGAGAACTGGTCCAGTTTCTAGCCTCATTAAAAACGAAAGACATATTGAGAAAGTATGCAATTAATTTACTGGTAATTATAATCTAACTGCTTACAAACCTCATATGCATATTCATGTACTACAAGATCTCTTGTCAGATGTTAACAATGTTTAAAGCCAACAGAACGAGTTTAAAATCGAGATTCTATTCGATTTCTAATACAATCAACTCGCATGCACGAGTAAAATCCAAATACACACACATACCTACAATTACACGAAAATGACATATAAAACGAGTGGCCATGATTTATATTCTACATTCCAAGTGCACGTAAACACATCTAATCGAGTTGTACATGAATAATCGATTATAATCGATTCCATGTCCTCGGGATGTTCCCTTTGCATATGTTAGAGTTTATTAGAGCAATTATCCTCTAGAACTCGATACGCCAGCCGTATGACATATCGACAGGGGTGTCCAACATTTACCGTTATGGAAAAGTCAGGTTTTGATGGAATATGTCATCGGGAAGGCCGCGGGCCGCAATTATGGCCCGCTGTCTGTCTTGCGGCCAATGATTTAAAGCCTCTGATAGTTCGCTCACGGCGGCCGTTTAACATAAACTTTAAGATAAACAGATCAATGGGTAAACACTGTTATACGTAATACAGAGGTTGGGAGATAATATAATTTTAACAAAATTGACGATTTTATTTGGAAAATGTTTGCGGTTTTACTGACCTAGTGCATGCTTAAAAGATTTACGACTATACTTATAAAAACCTCAATCGGTCACTTAATTAATATCACATTTTATTTACGGTGTTGGTTCAGATAGATATTGACAATTAGACACAGAACAAACAGATAAGTTCATTCACACAAGTCATGTTTGACCCCACACACACACAAGATTACGGCCCATCTGATGATAAACGATCACCGCAACCTATTCACGATTGCAATACCAGAGGCATACTCTTTTCCGTCTTTGCAAAAATCTCTTCACTTCCTTCTCGAAGAACCCATGCTGTTCTTAGGAAACCACGGTATTGTTGCTTTACAGTTTTGCCACCAGCCTAGCATTAATAGAGCTTACCCTACACAATAAAAAACACAATTAACGTATTGATCAATCATTCCGGGGGTTAATTCTGATACTTCGACATCGATACGAATTTCGCAATCGGCATTGTGATTCTGTTTCTAAAAAAAGAAAACAAAATCGTTACTCATAATCGCTCATTACAAAAGAGGTTTCACTTCCACGAGCGTCACGTCTCACGATCAATTGAAAATAATATTTACAAAGACTTAAATACCTAACTAGAAGGTGCAGAGAGATTTGAGAATTATATCAGGAGGCCGAGGCGTGATTCCGCAATCTTCTATTTCTTATTCACTGTTAGATTTGACATTTTCTCGGTATTTAGATCAATAATGTAAGTACGTGCTATTTTGCGGACACTAGTGATTTTCATGAAAAAGCATGTATTTTTTACTATTTGTAGATACCATTTCACAATTATTTCTGCACAGTTTGATGTCTTCTCCCACGAACAAGATGGACGTCAAGCACCGTTTTTGAGTAGAAAAAGCACTTTTGCATGAGCGACATATGAAAACGAATTGTCATCCTATTTACCGTTCTCTTATCGACGATTGTCGCTATTTATCTTGTCTAACCCCGTTGTGTTATTTGATACTTCTTCATTTTAAAAGCATATATATCAATTCATAATATATCTTAATTGTATTTATGTAGCTATTTTAATTTCAGACACATCACATCACTATATCAACGAAGAGAACCCACCATGGATTTCAACAAAGAACAGTCCTTGGCCCTTTGCACGCAGTGGCTCCCAGCAATTCTGACCAGGTCGACGTTCCTCTTGATGGGAGATCGTCTCGGTCAAGGCTACTACTCTGTTTATTCGGGGCAATCAATAGACAGCAGTTCTTTGCTTCTAATAATAATCACGTGCCAAAAAGCGTTATACGAAACGGCCTCTCACCAGGTTAGGTTAGGTTAGGCGTTAAGGTCAGATGGGCTACATGTGGTTCATGACAAAGGGTGAAAGTTAGACCTTTTGTGCTTAGGAGAGACATTTGTTTGATTTGATGATTACTAGGAGCTTTGTTGCACGTGGTAGGTAGATAGGAAAGCAATGTGAAGGATAGACCAAATGAAGGCCGTCAGGTGTTCCTATCATTGATTGTACCAGGATGGCTAAATGATTTAAATCAAGACCGTTAAAGATATTCCCATGGTTGACTGCACCAGAAGGACAGAAAGTAGAGGAATGACATCGTGTTATTAGGTCTGAAAGAAATCATTCCACTTTGCCATGGTTAAGGAAGAAGAAAAATGAGCCACTTTTTTGGAAACAGCTTTTAGCAAAAGTTTTGGATTAACGTTTGTTCTGTCATAAAACTATTACTGTTAATATTACTGTTATTATAATGTAAAAATAGAAAACACATAAAAATATAACTTGCCATCAAACAATTTACAAACTGTGCCACGTTGTGTTGATAACGGTTACAGTTGATTTTAGTTTACCATTTCTTCACTAACAATCTGCTGTCTCCCTCGCCATTGTAAATCTATCGACATTCTATTATGCCTTTTCCATAACTTCTCTATGAACGCGAACAGCTTGCAATCCAATAGGCAGAATCGTGGTCCGACTACCGTTTTGTTATTGTTCGATATGTATTCCAATAATCCTGTTATAGATCACCTTGCGAGAAAGCCCCGCTCCGCACGGACGCCGAGAAAGCTGCCGTGTGCGTGTTGGGCTCTATACCATTTCCAGGTATTTTATGTTCTAATATCGTTTTTAATAGTGGATAAGGTTGACAATCCTCTGCAGTTTGTGTCTACACTACAATTAGTAAATAGGATGTTCTAAATTTTAATGCTACTACTATTTAGTTTAAATATATTAGATTTTGAGACGTTAGTTGGCTTGGTGTTTACAGACTCTGATTCCCATTCAGGCTAAACATTTGTGTGCAAGGACATGTTTGTTTGTTCTTTGTCTGGGTGTAAATAACTATTTAGTTAAAGCAGTACCTATATGCAGTCTATCAGTTATCTAGTTTCGATAGTACCTCTGTAGTTTGAGATCAGATAACCGTTTGTAAAAGTCTCTGGATATTTATTATTGTTTCCGAGATTTTCTTCTCAATCATCGTTATAATAATGGCGATAGTAGAAGATGTAAATTGGATGTTCTAATTTTAAACGCTAAGTATATTTAGCTTATGTTACATTTTCCGAGACCACTTTCTTCTCAATGGTGAATAGTATAGTGAAAAGTAATTAAGACGTAGTTTAGTGTTCAACCATTTTTTTTTTGACAACTCTTAAACCGCTACGCTCAGATTAGAAAATGAAGAACTTTTGAAAGTATTTAAGCGTCGATTAGGTAATATAAACTAGTTAATAGAAGCAGGCATTGGAAATTATTTGGTACCAATTAGAACTAAATTAACTTTTATTCAAATGAGTAATTCACTTGATTGTGTATATAATGGTTAATAAATCATTATATATTATACTAGCTGCCCCCGCGATTTCACCTGGGTATTTAAGGGATTTTACAATTTCCTAAAACGTAGGTTATAAACTATCTATATGACAAGTTTCATCCAAATCCGTTTAGTAGATTATTATGCAGAGGATATTCTCTACTTCATTTTGGGTAATATAATAATGAATTGGGTGTATACATCGTGTTACAAAATACCTCGTAAAAAAATAATTAATTATCAAAGTCAACAAACAACCCTAGTAAGCTGTCATTATTTAACAGAAAGGCCTACATACCTATTTTACCTAATAATTGACTACTTTAATAGTTTTTCTATTTTTCATTCATATAAATCAGTTTTTTTGTGGTATGTTATACAGCGTACGGTTCTTAAATATCGTGAATGGACCCCATTTAACCTCCTTGCGGCTTTACGGGAGTAATGGGTAATAAATATATCTATATTATTATTTTGTCTATCACAAACATAAATAAATGCCAGCTGACCCGTCAATTGCAATAAGAGGTAGAACCTCAGTGGTTTCATATGTGTATGATATAAATGCATTGCACATGAACAAGTGTGTACCTGTGTGTACGTGTGGCAAGTTGATTGGGTATAATCGCAGATCGGACGACATAAACCACAACCAAACGTCTCATTACAATCTTACAAGGCACCGCAAATTATACCAACACTGCTGTGGGTTATTCCTCAGATTTTGTTCCATTGAAAATATATTTAGTAGCAGTATAATATTAAAATTAACATATGTTGGTATTAAGTTTAAATTATCCTGTAAAATTAAATAGTTCTAGAGTGTATTTTAATTGTTTGTTGTTGTAGATGCTTCATGAATAAAATGAAACCTCTTTTTCGCATTTTCCTATCATTAGTCTCTCAGCCTATGTGGTGGCTTACGTAGGTGGTATTTACTGGCTGTCCCCCACGGCTTTACCCGCGTTCCCGTGGGATGTCACATGTAATATACATAAAAACCTTCCTCTTCAATCACTCTATCTATTAAAAAAAACGCATCAATATCCGATGCGTAGTTTTAAAGATTTAAGCATACATAGGGATATAGGGACAGAGAAAGCGACTTTGTTTTATACTATGTAGTGATAATGATTTACTAGTTTGTTTTAAAGGGAAAAAAATTGCCATCATTAGACGTGGCAAGCGCTAAGTCCGCCAAGGTTCTTGAAGAATTAAATGTGCCACTGTTTTCTTGTTGTTCACTGGGCTCTTAAAACTTAAATGCCTAGACACCACGCCACAGGTTTTGAGTTCGTGCTTATTATGTGTCTGGCTGTAAATATGTGTTTTGAAAAAAACTCATTTAAAGTATAATGTATATGTAGTACTAGCTGTACCCCGCGGTTTCACGCCCGTTCCCGAAGGCTGTTACTTTTCCCGATATAAGAAGTATCCTATATTTTATTCCAAGGCGTGTTCTATATATATATCAAGTTTCATGTAAATTAATTTTTTTTTTTTTATGCCACTTGGGCCGACAAACAAGCAGACGGTCCACCTGATGGTAAGTGGTCACCGCCGCCTATGGACATTTGCAACACTAGGAGCATCGCCAATGCGTTGTCGACCCTGAGACGTGAAGTTGTTAAGTCTCATGTGCCTGTAATTTCACCGGCCCCCTTACCTTTCTAACCGAAACACAGTAATACAATTGTACTACTGCTTCACGGCGGAAATGGGTAAGGTGGTAGTACTTCCCCGGTCGAACTCTGCACTAAGAGCTCTACTACTCGAAAATTATTATTATATTACGTAGTTTTTGTATGAAAGAGTAATAAATCCATACAATCTCGCAAACTTTCGCTTTTATAATATTTGTAGGATATTAGTTATCTAGCACACACTGTCTACAGACAGCTTAAATGGCGTTGGACGGGACATATGTTACGAGACAGTAAAGAAAAATGGACTAAGTTAATAACAGAATGGTACCCAAGAGATGGCAAAAGAAATAGAGGCAGACAAAGCAAAAGATGGGAAGATGACCTCAAGAAAGTGGCTGGTCCCGTATGGACCCGTTTAGCAAGAGACAGGAATACGTGGAAATCTTTAGAGGAGGCCTTTGTCGACAGACAAGCTGCCCTACACAAACATCCAGTTGCCGATATTCAAATAATAGAATAGATTAAATTAATTAAGTGTTTAGTAATAAGGCATGTACATACTAATTGTAAGGAAAAAGGCAGAAATAAAGGCTATTTTATTTTTATTTTTATTTTTTATTAGTTATCTAGCTCCTAGCACAAACTCTGCTTAGTTTGGGATCAGATGTAATGTGTAAAGAAGGTCCCAGCATATTAATTATACATATTTGTTTGAAAATTGACACGATTGTAATTTTTTGTATAGAGTAATACATCAGAGGAACAGATAACATATTAGATTATGACATTTTCCCGGAAAAAACGTATACGTATCGCCTCAGAACGATAGGGTCTTAACTCAAAAAATAACTTTTGGCGCATCTCTGATTGGGTCACTTTTCCACTGAGCAGGGTGGGTCCCGGTGTTAAAGAGGCTGAAGTATCGGTATGCTTATTCTATCAATAAATTGACTATGTTTTACTATTCATCGGATAGAGCGTACTTTGTTTAGTTTCTCTATGATCGTAACTCCATTTCGCAAAATTTTGAGTTAAGCCCTTATCGTACTGAGGGTGCGATATGTCTCATATAAAGTAATGCCTATATCTTATTCCAGGAAATACTCTATCAATATCCAAATCTATTCGGCAGTTTCTGCTTGAAAGAGTAACAAACATTCACATTTATAATATTAATAGAATCCTCAATATTAACTGAATAACCCTCACAAACCACCGGCAATATTTTGAAGTAGAGTCGGGCGAACCTCATAATTACACCGACACATGACTTCTGTGTTCCGCGCATGAATAACTGATACCATGTGAATGTAACTAGTGGCCCATCATTATCGTATAAATCAGTACCGATTCAACCGGTAATTGCATCGAAACGTCGATGTATCGATAGATACTATCGCATGCATCCCGTTGGAGCCGGTAAATTAAACTCGCCTTCAATATAATTTCATATGATGTGTGTGACGCTTTTATAAATTATTGGGTATTAGAACGTTGGGAGTAAATCATTCGGCTTCTATTTTGTACTAGATGTTGCACTCGGGTACGGTCGGCTTCTATTCGTGAATGTGAAGTATGATTAATTATATCAATATCACGGGTTTATGGAAATCCAACCGATTGAATATATAGTTTTACTACTAATATTATAAATGCGAAAATTTATGAGGACGGATGAATTGCTGTTTGTTACTCTATGAGGGAATCCACGATCCGCGGGATGATGGTTAAGAAATATATAAAAATGAATGTTTTTACCCTATGCCTTCTAAGTCTATTTATCCGATAGCGATTAAACTTTTGTCAGTTGTTCTAAGTACGTCTACGATTGTTCCTGACAAAAATAGTGCATAACAACCCGCCCCGGGAATAGCTATCTATACTAATATATAAAGAGGAAATACTTGATTGTTCGCTCCGAAACTATTGGACCGATTTGAAAAAATGTTTCACCGTTGGGAAGCTACGCTAACCCCGGGTGTTATAGGTTGTAATATATTTCCAAAATAATTAGGATTACTTACTAAAACTCCAATAATGTAACCCAAGTTGTAAAAAAATATATCTATATATAAAAATAATGTTCGTACCCTATAACTAATTGACTCAGGCGTGACCTTGTGGCAATCCATTGTAATGTGGATACTGGATCTCCTTCTCTGTCAAGGCCCAAACAAGAAAAAAAAAATTTCTGTTGATTTTCCTTCTTTGAGAAATAGATAAGGAGGTCCAGCGGAACTAGTTACTAGATATTTGTTTCTGTATAATTCGTACCCTATGCCTTCTTATACTATTAACTTTACTGAGTCAGAGTAGTAGAGCTCTTAGTGCAGAGTTCGTCCGGGGAAGTACTACCATCTTACCCATTTCCGCCGTGAAGCAGTAGTGCTATTGTATTACTGTGTTTCGGTTAGAAAGGTAAGGGGGCCGGTGAAATTACAGGCACATGAGACTTAACAACTTCACGTCTCAGGGTCGACAACGCATTGGCGATGCTCCTAGTGTTGCAAATGTCCATAGGCGACGGTGACCACTTACCATCAGGTGGACCGTCTGCTTGTTTGTCGGCCCAAGTAGCATAAAAAAAAAAAAAAAAAAAAGAGTATTTGTACCTATTCGCAAGAACGTTCCATACACAAAATAAAAAACAAAAGCTACGCATGCCAGAAACAGGTAGTATATTATAAAATAACAACGAGTAAACGTCATTTATAGCTCGTTCAGACATAATACTCATCGCAGTCATCGTGTGTCAAAGTGAATGTGTCAATTTGTCACAATTGTCAGTTGCAACGGATAGAGGTTGACAAACAAGCGATTGAAGCGTCGATTGCGCCCGCGCAGACTTACTTATGAATCTTTTGAAACCATTGATTTTACGTCTCGTTAAGGATTAGGTTGTTTTTTTTTTATTTTAAATGTTTGGCAATGTTGAAATTTACTCGTAGTTTTTATTAGTATCGTGAAGTAAATGGGTGTATGTATTTTTTATTAAGTCTAATTGAACTTTTATTTAGATGTTCAACTGGAAGGTGTCAATGAAGAAATACATTGAAATCTTTAAACATAATTTATAATGTATTTTAGAGTTATATAAACAAATAGGTACCTAATAGCATAATTGTACTAAAAACCAATCACCAAAATGTTTTTTCATAGACATAAAATATTACAATAATAGCATTTCAACTTTTTGAACAATAATGTGAAATGAAACGCAGAGAATTTTATTTTTAAATTATAAATGGCGCGAATTCTTTTCAGTATTTTTTTAAAACAACTAGTGTTAAATCTTCTGTATAACCACAATTTTACATATAGCAGCGATGTGGTAGTTTGTGGTATGCACGCTAGCCTAGAAGGAAGCTAATTATCAAGTGCTGTCGGAACACCGGTTGGTCGTAATATTTTTTCAGGTAATCAAACGAGGGGAAAGCGGGGTAATCATGCCACAGTTACACATTAATCCACAGTTAGCTTCCGTCACATATTTAATCTGCAAATAAGGTATCTATGAGCGAAACTAGAATTGTACAAGTCGTTATACAACTCACATCAACAATAATATGTAATCAGTTAATGCGCTTGTGCGTTTGTAATGATAGGCAGCGGCCACATGCGGCGGCTGAGGGCGGTTTGCTAGTAGCTGGAGGAGACTGGGGCTATAGTGATCTTATAATGAAAAAAAAATACATTTTAAATTTTTTGTTAGAGATCATCTCACGAGTGAGCTTGACTAGAAATTTAATTTCAATGATTTTAAGGTTACATTAGAGGTTGTAAGGTAAAAGCTGTTAAAGTTTAAAACGTGTAAAACTTTTTAAAAACCTCATTAATAATATAATAATTAATGTAATGCGCAACTTAACTGTTAAAAAAATCTATAAGGGCAACCAAATAAAAAAATAGTTTACATTGAACTAGCTATTCCCTGCATGCGGTGCAAAAATAAATATTCAATATTACACTGATAGAAAGCTATATTACTCTATAGTACCTATAGGCAGCATATGTTATAATCCCTATCCTTCAAGAACGCGGATAAAGCCGCGAGACGGTGTCATATACAGAGCTGGCTCTACAAAGTTCCCTAATTACCCATTAGTTCCCTCCACGTATCCTATGTGTCTTAAACTAAATAAATGGTTGAATTAAACTTTTTGCACTATAAGTGCCATTCACGGACCTAAAATGAATAAATAATTTAAATATTTGAATATTTTAATGTCTTAATGGCCTCAATTATCCTAGATGTCCACTCACCCCCAACGTCCCCATCTCGGTTACTACTTGACACACTTCTTGGTATAATTGTAGCAATTTACTGCGCCGACCAACACAACGTTGACTTGGACACGTCAAAACATATCGACGTAAGCGCTTGCGCAACAACCTTGATTGAGCCATTCACATACAATCAGTACGTTTATGCCAGTTTCACTCATACCAACCTATGCTGAGTGTCCCTTTAGGCGTTCAAGTATAGAAATACAGTCTATTATGTTTATGCTCTGTTTTGTTTGATGCTAGTTGGCTGGAAGAAATAACTGTTAGAAAAAGCCAGGTGTGATTTCCCCTACTATTTGATTGTGTGTTGAATATTTACAATTTTATTTCGTGATTTAAAATCGTTTGAAGAAAAGCGTGTTAGTCAAAAAGTGAATATATAATATAACAAGAACTGTAGAAATATATATTTTTTGTTTATTACTTCATGTATTTGAAATGATTAAGAAACTTATTTGAAGTAACATAGTTCGATAACACAGTAAAATCAATCTCAATCAAAGTACTCAATGATAATATGAGAACATTTATTCACAATCGAGAATCATTGGTAAGCCATCACGACCGATGCGTAACGCGGTGGCACGGTGGAAGCTCATTTCATGCACCATTGTGGCATCTTGTGAAAGCAATCAGTTGCCGCTCGAGTTTTTGTCGACAATACAATAATTACCCATGCCTATGTTCTAGTTACAGTGGTAGGGGCTGAGACATTTGTTTGTTAGAGGATTAAATTAAAATAATTATTTTTAAAGATTTTACTATTTTATCATATTTAATGGATTTATGAGAAGGTTTAACGAGAAACTTTGATGGTTGAAATGATGACTTTGGATTAAAAATGATGAAATGGAGTACATACCTAATAGTTATTAAGCTTGTTACTTTATTTTTTTATTAATTGTTTATGAAAGGTCTAAAACCGTTAGGTCAATGATAGTTACAGTTTAAAAAAAAACTGATTGACGTTTCCGACAGAATGCAAACAAAACATAAATGACAGCCTAACTTAATTACAACTTCATTATCGATTACGCAACCAAATGCATTTGTCGATTGTATAATCGAGAAAGGCTGCAATTGATATCGCAATCGATTTTATTTGTGTATGGTTGACAAAATATTCAAGTGATGAATGTGTCTGCGGAACAAATTGAAATAAAATGAATTTGTGTGGTCACAAAATAGACTTTAATATTTTATTTTGGTGCCTAGAGCACGTAGATGAATTCTTAAAGTCTATCTAACCGATACATGCTATTTTATTGTTAGAAATAAATTAAGTTACTTTTAGTATCATGAAAATCTAAAATCTTAATTTCATAAGGATTTTTATTTCGTTTATGTATTACACGCAAGAGTGTTCGATATTTGAAATTTAAAAGCAAGATGTAGACGCATACTTGATGAAACCTTATACTTAAAAAAAAAATGGAATATGGGTTGAGACATTTATTACTGGCTGGTTTCCCATCACTGTGTTTTGTATTAGATTGCTGCATTTGATTTACTAACAATTTTTTCACGTTACTTTTGAATAATTTACCATTTCAATATTTTAAGACTATTCAAGTTTTTCTGATAAAAAGAGAAACTCATCTACAGCATTGCCTAAGCCGTTTATATTTTTTCGCAAGCATAGTCACACTTGACGTAAAATGACCGATTGGTCACGATTAAATCCGATTTGCGACGTGTGACGAAATGTTACGAGATAAATGAAAATAAATGTCAAAACAGAGGGAAGCGTGACGGAAGTGGTAATAGGATTCATTTTTATAAATCCGCAAATAATAATCTTTATTATGAATTGCAAAAACTTTTCACCACGTTATTATTAATTCTAAAAGTAACAGTTAATTAGATTACAAAAATACATTTATGCTGTAAAATCGATCTGTTTTCATTCATAGATTGATGCTTTTGTCATTGTTGCGTAAAATATTTTTTATTAGTTAGAAAATATTTTTGTTATATTAAAATCCTGAGTTGTTATGTAATTGCGTCGCTGACATCAAACGCCTTTACATCTCTTCAAACAGCTTTTGAACTGGCTGATTTTCTTTAATTTCGATGAAACAAAATAAAAGCGATTTCCGCCGCCTCGCGGTATATCGCCGGGTATTTATATGAAGTTGCGATTTTTGAGCGAAACTAGAATATAACGGCATCCCGTCAATGTGCGAAACAAACATCCATTAATTATTTTTTATTTTATTATGTGATTAATTATTTATTTATTTATGCATGGATCTCCAACAAATATATACGCTGGCATTTCATCATTATTACACACAGTAAATGTAAGGTGGCATGCTTCTTCAATTAGAGGAGACCACACCCTGCAAAGATATCATACAAGAAGAAAGAGATAAAATCAGGTATAAAAACACAAAATAATAAAATCAAAATTAATGAGAACATAGCAATATGTTCTTATGCATGTATTTATGTTAGCATATATAGTATTATGTGAATCTTAGTTAATTTTTAGTTTTTGCCAACAGAATCCTTGCCTTCTTTAAATGGTAAAAATATATAAAAGCATGATTAAAAGTACCTACAAAGATTGATCAGAAAGAGGATGGGCTCAGTGTCAGCTGCCATACACCTAATGATCTATAGCACTGACTTTAACCTACCCCTTTATTTTTCGGTAAGCAAAGAAAATTGACTCTTAACAGTGGAACCTTCTTCGTTACGAAGAGATAATGGATATTCAAAGGCTTGGACTAATGTGAGTCTATCATCATCGTCTGCTTAACCTGCTTCAATAATTTGGAGTAGGTACTGGGTATATACCCATATACTATATACCAATACACAGGATGTTACAAAACTACCCGTAAAGTCGAAAGGAGTTCAATGGGGAGCTTAAATTGTACCAGCTCTGCTTAGTTTGGGACTAGATGGGCGTGTGAAAAGAATGTCCCGGGATATTTATTTTTTAGTGTGAAAGCTGCATTAAAATGTTTTCGATCTTTAGCAACCAATATAAAAATACTAAACGAACAGACAGACAGGGAATCGTTGTGTTTATCGATATTAGCAGAATACTAGCTTCTTAATAATGACAAGGGTATCCCAGCTAACCAGTGGATGCTGCATGCCGTCCAATACTCCCCCAGGCGTATAGTACTAATCGGATAATTGACTTCCCACGATTCTGAACAGTTTTGCTGACCGCCGCGTGCTTCTTAATGAAATTCATACAGCGTTGGATATAAACGGGGTAGTTGGCTTGGTGGTTAGCGGATTGCCACGTCGCAGGTCGTGAGTTCGATTCTTAACTAGGACAAGTATTTGTGTTCAGGTTTGGGTGTATATGTCTATTTTCGAATGTATTTAGAAGAAAAAATACAATATTGTGGTATATGAGTTATTTGGTTTCCATAGTACAAGCTCTGTGTAAAGAAAGTTCGAGGATATTTTATTAATACAGATTTGCTTCATAATGAAATAATAAAAGAATATTAAAGTTGCCTAAGTTATGACTAAGTTAATTACTTAGTTATAATTACTAAGTTAATACCATACAAAACTATTTGTATTGATCGAGATTTAAATAAAATAATACAGACTTCTGTTATTACGCTCAATAATTATTATTCGTGAAAACAAGCTCCGAATGGAAATACTTTTGCAAAAGTCTTAATCACATTTCAAACAAATCACCCTTTACAAATAAATTTTCTCGTTACTCAGTCTACATCTGCGGCCGAGCGCTACATTCGTAGACGATACACCAACGGGACAGAGTTGCTTGCAGCATCTCAAAGAAACTTACAAAATACACGCACACATTTATAAAAAAAACATTCTAGATATTTAAAAGTGAATTTTAATGCCGCAGGAGTATGGTCGAGTTAGGGCTGTACGTCGCAGTGCGATAGTTCAAAACGGAATTAAAAAAGTAATCGAAAATGAATGCACGTCGCGTCAGACTGCCGAGAAAGGAAAGCACGTATTTGACGCGGTTCCGTAGAGAAAAAATCTTATTTCATTCATAAAATGAGTCGCATTCAGACCGCGGGCTAGTTTTTTTTTACATCGAACACCGTAGATTTTATTCAACGGCTGCTGATCGTCGTGAAATGATGTCAAAAGTAGTTTTTTTTTCACTGAGTTCTTTACATTTAACACACTCTTCATACCTCAGTGGTTCCGTCACGGACTGGACTTTTAATATCGTTCCCAAGGCACTGACGTTTTATTTTTAGGTTGATACAATTAATTTTGTTGCGTTTTACGGGTTAAGTACCTGTAGCTGTTAATTTTGTAATATCTGGTACCCTCAAATACAAATCCTATTTATAAATGAGGTTTTAGTTTTTTTCATATTTTAGTGACTCAACGATGCAAAAGGGGCTGAACGGATTTGAATGAAATGTGGCCCACATGTAGAAAATATTCCAGATTAACATCATAGAAAATCATAAAACTCCTCGGCCCATGAGTAAAATCACGAGGCGGAAGCTAGTCAATAAACTTCTCCAATATCCATTTTTATTTTCCTTTATTCTTTACCATAATAACTGTAAAAAACTAACAAAACATTCAAACTAAATCGTTTATATGAAATACCAAAGAGTACATAATCTATGGGAAATGCTAACAAACAGACCAACAAAAAGAAAAAGCAAGCTTTACATAAACGCCTAAACTTTCGAATGGTAACGTAATCGAGATCACGACTCGATCCTTTGTGCAGATCGATACGATCCATCGATCTCTGCGGCGCGTCGCGGCGTGCGTGCGCGCATGCATTATGTACCCGCATTCTTTGATTGCCCGTTTCTACCACATTTTGGTTATATTTTAACTAAAGTTCAACTATAGTTTTTATTAAGGAGGATTATCGATACTTTATTAATATACTAGCGTTTTTTTATATTTAAATATAGGCCCCAATTATATTAATATGTATATTTTATAGGTTAATACATTCTTTATTATTTTTATCGAAGTGTTATTTTAAATTTGAAAACAGCCCCAATTTATAATGATATGCATATTTTTTAACCAGTAATTTGAGTTTTTTTAGTTTAGGATTAAACCCACTACTACATTACGTAAAAATAGGAGTCAAGAGGTCTATCTAGCTCCAATTTATTTGTTTGTAAAATTTGCGTTGGCAGGTAATTTTTTCAACGTTAGCTTTTCTCTTAAGAAAATAAACAATTTGAGAAGGCTATATAAGTATAAAGTACATATTGAAGTAATTTATTATTGACATATAATTTCATCATTTACAATTTTATTTAATTGACTGCCATTGTTACGTATTTTAATTAATTAGATAGGTAATTATTTTTTGTTAGTGAATCATATAATTTATTGGATTCTCATCGATTTAGTGACATTAATCTTATTGTTGGCATTCAAAATTCAAAACCATTTATTCAGTTTAGGCCTTCGGAGGGCACTCATGAAGGTCAAATTTAAAGTTACTGAAGCTACAACCGGTTCGGAAGTCAGCCTTCAACTGAAAAGAACCGGCAAGAAACTCAGCAAGGTTACATTCTTTTTTATTTGTTATATAATTTTTATCTATTCTGACTTTTTGGCTATTTTATAATTTCAATTTTACATAATTTTATATTTAACAATTACAAAATACTTATTATAGGTAACATTAAAAAACAAAACAAAAAAAAAAAAAATATGACAAGACTACAAAATAGAAAATAGCAATAATTAGGTACTTACAACTTAAAAAAGAGATTTAGAGGTGCACTGTGCATTTAACTAAGTAATGATACATTGTTAGAGAACTTTTTTTGTTTTATGTTCATTGTTTTTTTATGAACTTATAATCTCTTTTTAAATATAAAAGTAAATACATATTGAAATCTCCTCGTTGCCTATCGACTACTACCCATAAAGATTGATTTTAAAATTGTGCGTCAACTTCTCGTTATTTTATCTCTTACCGACTATAGATATCATTAATTTACTCTTTATTTTTTTAAACAAGCCTAGTTCAAAATTTACAAATTTTACTAAGCGTCTGTTAAGCAGCACGGTGCATCCGGCCCCTCACTATGCGCAGAAACCCGATAGGCATCTAGCAATAGGATCGTTAGTTAGTGCAGTGCCAAAGCTATTGCGGGCATTTTGCTTGAAATTAACAATTATGGGCTTACACTCGATTTGTATGTTTGAATGCCGGTATGGACGTGAAAGGGGATTCGGAATAAGTTGTTGAGCTGTTAAGAGTAGGGATATATTTCAAATAACTTTGCGTCGAGGGCAATTATGTGGATGGCCTATTACTTCCTGTTGAGAGAAAGTACTATTTCCTGACGCGGAGTTTTATGCAACAGAGGGCTGGCTCGTATTTTGGTCAGAGAATAAGATTAGCCATACAAAGAGGCAACATAGACATAGGCTAGCCTTCTGGGCACTTTACCCATAGTCAGCTCTAACCATTTAAATTCAGTTTTTTATTAATAGATTTTTTTAGTTAATTTTAAGTAGTTTAGTGTGTACAGTTTTAAGTTTTGAAATAAATTAGATTACTTTACTTACTCAATTTTGTTCTAAAAATATTGGTATTTTGTCATCGTCAGGATTTTTTAAAGGCTTTATTTGCCTCGAATATAAATAATGATAAAACTTAATTTCAGCCAAAAAAAAAACAAAGTAATACATAATGTATGATTCTATTATTTAAAAGTAAATTAACAAAAATGTAAATCAGGTAGATCTATCGTCTGTGTGGGAATGATATTAATATAGTCTTCTAGTGCTTATCATACCACATCATCCATTAGTACCACGAATGATCAAAGTAATATTGTTAGGTTTAAGTAAAATAATACTTTGATCCAATTTAACTTGCTTAATTTAAAGTTGTTCTTTTTGTGTAAGGTACATTAAATAGCCATAAACAATTTTTATTCAAACTTTTTCTATTATATGAATTTTTATATTCTTAACTTCATTTTGATTCACAAATATTTTCAATACTCAATCGATAAAGTCATTGTTTTTTCATTCGATTCCTTTTATTACTTGTATTAGTTTACAATTTTGATCGATTACTTTTAATATTGACAATATTTCTCGCTGTTATTCGAAGGACGAGTAGACTAACTGGATTTATCAGCGCTTCAAGAAACAAACGACATCGAATTTGTAATAAGCAGCAAAGGTAATCGAGGTAAGATCACATCCCAGTTGTACAAACAAGCCACCATTAACATAGCAGTGTCCGATACCGGAAGAGTGAGGGTTCGCACACGGACCGGACGGTCGGGATTGCCGGTAACAACCTTCGACATCACACGACGATTGTAGTGATGGGGGCATTCGATGGAATTGATATCGATACTTTGAAAAAAATTTATTGGACCTACTTCAATATTGCAATCATCATAAAATATTGGTATTTTTAAAGGAACTTTGTCAATGTTGACTTTAAAATATTGTGTAAGGGTTTAAATATTTTTAAAGTTTTTTATTTGTTTATTAGATATGTATCTGATTTTCATAGTACAAGTTCTCCTTAGTCTGAATTCAGGTGTTCAGGCTTCGTGTGTGAAGAATGTCTCTGGAGCCATTTTTTTTATTATCATTATAATATAAAGAATTTACTATGAACATTAATCTATAAAAAAAAATCTAGATAGATGTTTTCTAAATTTACATTGAAATAATCTAATTTCTAAAGACGTTGACATTAATGCGTCCAAATGCAAACACATAATTGAGACGTTACTTAACGAACTTAAATTTAAAAAATCCAAAGAAAGAAGCGAGAAATCCCGTAACCATTTAACCGTGGTACGTTAAATCTCATCTTAGGAGCTAGGTAATTATTCTGGCGACACTCCAAAGTGTCGCGCTCATTTCAATTAGCTCTCTTAAATATTCAATGTCTTTAAAATAGGCTGGCGGATCTACGGATGGAGGGGGCTAGTTCAGAAGTTTCATTACACTCGGAGGTTAATTGTTGACTCGAGTTAGAATGCCGTGGGTCTTATTTTTACGACGTTTCCCCACTTTTACGAGTTATGAAGTGAACTTGGCGCTGTCCGATTTTGTCAGTTAAAAGCCGAGATTCTAATTGCTTTAAACTTCATTTATATTTTAAGTCGAGTGCTTTTTAAATGGGCACATTATTTTTTAATCTGGCTGTATAGTTTTAGTTTTGTGCTGGACTTTAGCGATGTTTATTTACACGGCCGTATTTTTAATTTCGTACTTATTAGTCTATGATAAAAATATTTACTCCTAACATTTAGAGTTCATTATAAATAAAGACGGAATCTATAAGGAAAATGTAATACACATTTATCATTCCACAAAAAAACATTTAATATCATTTCGGCCAAAGGTAACCTAAATTTTTTGTACTCAGCATGATTCAGCAAAACTAAACCCATATAGGTATCACAAATGAATGTGTAGATTTGTGATTAGAATCGATAACGTCATATCGATGATTCCGCATCGATAATTGAAAGGCACACGCGGTATGCGTCGCGGCGCATCACTAGACGCACACGGACTGATGATCATTGCCGGCGCATGCGCTCTATAAATAATATGTTGTAAAACGATTTTCGATAGATTAATCTGAATCGTGCGCACGGTCGTGCGCCGCCGGGGCAGAAGAGGGATCTATTGTAGATCAATGGTGATTTAGGAATCGGGTAGAGGCGGGGGTGGATGGGTATGCTATTGTTATATTATCTAGAACTTGCATTATTATTACGATAGTTGTCGGTTATAAAATAACACTTTAAAACCAAGAAGAGTAGTAAGAAATAATTTAAAACCTAGCGGAGGCTCAGTTGCTTCCTATGATCATGACGCAGGTTCAATAACCTGAATATCTTCAAGAATAGTAAAGCTCTTCGAGCAGAGTTCGTCTGCAGAGAAGTATTACCTACCACCTTACCTAATTATACCGTGAATCAGTAGTGCACCTGTATTACTGTGTTTCGATTAAAAAGGTAAAGGGGTCGGTCAAATTACAGGCACATGAGACTTAACAACTTCACGTCTCAAGGATAACAAGGGTTTGACAATCCCCTGGGTATTGTCCATAGGCAGCGGTGACCACTTACCATCAGGCGTATCGTCTGTTTGTTTGTCGGCTACATAAGGTTAAATTGAAATATCTGACACTGAAGGTAATTGACTGACCTTATGCATCGAGGTTCCTTATTACAATTTAGGAATCTATAAGAAAGGATTGGAAGCACTACCCCTGGGATAAAATACCATAGGAGACGAAAGCTTGCCAAGCCAAGATAATACTTAAATAAAGTTTGCAGAGTAACTCTACTAAAGAAAAGCCTGACTTGTAAGTTGTTTATCTTAGTAAATATCCCAGTCACATTCTCCTAGATTCTTAGCTCTATTTAAGTGAGTGCGCACGCGTGCTCGTACGTAGATGGGCGCGCGTCTTGTGGGAATGTAGGATCGGTTCTATTTGCTCGGGACTACACGCTCGTCCGATTCTAAATGTCCATCCGTGAGGGCATTTAGTTAACTTTATGTGACCGTTGTGAAATGGCAAAGTATACCGTGTTAAGGATGTTATAGGTACCCTTAATGCTCAGTGGTGGAATGCAAGGCATCTTCGTGGGTGGGGGCAACATTTTTGCTTCTGGAATTTCCGTGAGGGAAACGAAAGACCATTTTCGCTAGTAAAATACATCGTGGATGGTGGGAATAGGAGCGTTCTAAATCTATGTTACAATGTTTCTTATCTAATACCTAAAACTTATAGTAGATACGTTTATTATGGTCAAGTTACTGATTTATTCCTATTCAACTTGTTAGGCACTTATAACGATTAGGCTCTTAAGTGGATCTTAATAATTAATGACCATCACAAGTCACGTTGGGATTTAAAATATATTCGGTGGATTGTGGGCATTGTGGGCCTCAGCACCGAGTCCTCTAACTACTTCATTTGAGATCAGATGACCGTGTGTACCCAAGGATATTTTATTTGATTACTTATTATTATTACTCTTAGACTTCAGCTAAAACAGGAGGTATACTTTCGCTTTTGAAGCCATATCTCTTAACTTAAGTACTAACTAAGTTTGCAACAAAATCCTATAACAACTATTAAGTACACATTTTATAGCGCGTTGCACCTCGTCACATAAGACGAAACGAGCAATTTTTTATATCAAAAATTCCCTTTTCCCCAACACTTTCTTAACTGGAAACTTTAAGCCCCATAAAACTTTTCAAGCGTGCTCCACATAAGTTTTACGTTCTCTCCAATACTATAACTTGGCAAATATAATTTTGCGCCCGGAAATATATAAACAACCCTATATGTTTATAAAATAAGGTGCAAAGTATACAGGGAGTGGACTCCTCAACTGATTCAGTGAGTTTGTGCTCATGTAAAGAGGCGTAAAATGCAAGCCTGTTGTACAGCAAATAACCATAAACAGTTGCCGTGTAGTGAGCTTTATCTAGCTCGGAGCTCTTTATATGAGTTTTATGATAAGCGAGCGATTCGAAGATCATTCCACTATGTTATGATATTATTCAACGGGGGATCCTTGAAGAGAATTGAACAAGTTTGAATGATGATTGTAGCGTTTGCAGAAAATTTTGCTTTTTTGTCAAATATAATAAATTAAAAAAATTGTAAACTAAACATTCCTATGATTGTATAGTTTTTGAAGATGTTATTCACTGCCAATTAGTTTTTCCCTAACTGATGGACTTAGACGTATCCCATCTATTGATCATGCAGTATCGGTACCTCCTCACAATCCAGTGCAAGCGAAACATATCCCTCAAAATAATTTAAAATGTTTTTTTTTTCTCTTATGAAATCTACTGTCTACTAAATAAACGACAAATTTTCTAATATAAATATTTAATGATAAGAATCTGTTATCGACATTAGATTTATCTTTATGTTAATGTTAAAACTAAATGAAGATTGCTGTTGATTCGATTATGAATATTTAAAAATAAATAATATAGCCAAGACGCGTCAACTGCAAAAAACAAGTCCTTTAATAGATTTTAACCAGGGCCAAAAAAAAAACAACTTATTTAGATAATTATTACCAGTCAAACCGACATATTCATACATTTACATGTTTATCCTACATGTCCTATATTGACTACAACCTACGACCTGTGAATACGATTGAGGTATGAAATTACTTCACCAACCGTCCATCAGTTCGCGTGTACCATCCTCGACCACATCGTCACTTTCCATCAGGTGAGATCTAGTCAAATGCGCTCAAGTTTTTATATAAAAAAAAAAAAAAAAAAAGACGGTCCGTATTCATGTTTACAACCTTGTGTTGTTTTTGTGTCAATGTTTTTATTGAACGAAAAAAATGAAAAAGTTTTTTTTGCAGCGATTATCATTTTAACTGAAGAATTAACTTACAAATTACGTTGTTTCTAACAGCATGTTAATCACTGGTAAAGTTTTACATATAATTATAAAATCTATAGTCTTCACACTAGGCTACATGCCTATATCGTGAGGACCTATTTACGATTAACTATAACATTATTTATATTGACATTTTAGTCTGATTTAAATCTTATTAAAAATTATTTTTTACAAAATAATGTCTTCATGAACTGCAACTTCTTCTATATGGAGGGAAATATGTGGAAATAACATTTCAAACGTCTTGTGTCAAATGTATTTTAACTTTATTTTTAACCGACTTCAAAAAAGGAGGAGGTTATCATATCGTCTGTATTTTTTTTTTTTACGTTTGTCACCTCATAACTTTCGACTGTGCGAAGCGATTTTAATGATTGATTTTTATTTTAAAACCTGGTGTTTCCGTGTGGTCCAGTTTTGACAATGGCACCCATGAGAAAACCATGTAAGTCTAAAATTAGCATTAAGTATGTGTGGGACAAATGAACGAGTAACTCAATATGACGCCAACCGATTTCGATTGATTTATTTATAAAAGGGTAGACTTCACAGATGGTTCCATGATAATTATTTTTAGATCTGTTATTAGCTATCTGTAGTCAAGACCATGACGTCACTACTAACCACTGCTTAGCATTACTATCCCCAAAGAAAGTTCCTGCTCTGATGCTTCCCTCATTAGGCCACTTTCATTATTTAAATGCAATATTGTAAACAAATACATAATACACAAACACATAGGTACATTTGCAAGATCAAGTCGTATCGATAGCTGGTATTGCAATAACGTTAACGCGTAGCCGTAAAATGACGGTAGATGGCAATTAGTGATAGTACACAGTAAATGCAATACAGGGACAACGCAAAGGACAATGTGGACTGTACCTTTGGGGGGCTATCATGAGAGTCAGTCGATAATTATGTAGAATTCCGGTAGTAGGAAGAAGTACCCACTCTACTTGCTCCTATCTAAAATTTTTACTATTTTAGTAAACGAAACTCTGTTTTTTTAAAGCTGAGGTGTATTTTTATTTATACTTTTGGTTGAGTATGTATTAAATAAAATAAATAATAAATATCCTGCGACATTTTTTTCCAGACAGCCATCTGATCCCAAACTAAGCAGAGCCAACTAAGGAAACTAAGGAAACCAGATAACTGATATACTACATATACTACTTTTTATTTTTCTAAATACATACATATATAGATATTTACACCCAGACACAGAACAAACAGACATGATCATGCACACAAATGTTTGTCCTGAGTGGGAATCGAACCCGCGACCTTCGACTTGGCAGTCAGAGACGCTAACCACCAAGCCAATTGGCCTGTCAATTTGTATTTACAATATCTACTAAGGAGCAATAATAAAACAAAAAGCTTATATTGTCACTTTTTAATTAACTAATTACTAAAAAGAGAGGAGATAATATATATAGGATAATATATTATAATATTTAAATAAAAAAAAAATATGTATAAGTATATAAAACCAGCAGATCAAACGCCGCAAGTGGAACTGGATCGGCCACACGCTCCGAAGGGACCATGATCACATTCCAAGGCAAGCCCTAGACTGGAATCCCCAAGGAAAGCGGAAACGTGGCCGCCCAAAGCAGACCTGGCGGCGGACGATCACTGCAGAAGCGAAGGCGATAGGAATGACCTGGAGCGAAGTAAAGCGCGAAGCCCAAGACCGTTCGGGATGGCAACGTACTGTGGACGCCCTCTGCCCCATCCAGGGGACATAGGACATTAAGTCAAGTAAGTCAATATAAAACCTGTAAGTTTTAATGTAGGAGGTGATCTCCAACTACTCATCTGATTTAAATGATTCTTTCATTAATAAAAAGCTACACTATTAACTAATGAAATAGGCTATTTAATCCGGGGATACGCCAGATCCCTGGGGGACGCGGGTGAATCCGCAGTATGATAGCTTCTTCTTTAATATAATTTTGTAGAAAGGAAGTACCAAGCACTACGCTGCCATAAAAATATATTAAATACTTTCTCAACATCAGACTATTGTCAATTGAAACTTCGAAACTAAGTAACTTTGACCTTCATAACTGCCCTAGGGCTTATACTTGGTTTTGAATTTTGAACTTTTTGAATTTTTTATTAAGTTCAAAGTAGAAATTAAAATATTCTTTCTTTATGTAGGCTTTCACAAGCTTTTGTAAATTGTCTTCATATGTGATTTTTTATTAATACAAACAATATTATAAATATCAACAATTTAATTATACAACAAAATAAAGTTAACTAATTGCCAAGGGTTATCCTCCAAATAATCCTTAATATTTAAAACAAACACTATTGACTGCTATGCTGCCCATGATCATTTGCAACACGAGGCATCGCCACTGCGTTGTTGACCCTGAGACGTGAAGTTGTTAAGTCTAATGCCTGTAAATTCACCGGCCCCCTAACCTTTCTACCCGAAACACTGTAATACAAGTGCACTATTGCTTCACGGCGGAAATTGGTATGGTAGTAGTACTTTCCTCGATGAACTGTGCACTAAGAGCTCTACTATTCTAAAACTATATAACTATCTAGGAATTATAACGAATTAACAGAATAGTCACCCATCCACCACACGTGTGTGACAAGATCTCATTGTAGCGAGTACGCGCGATCGCGAGCGACGATTGGGCGAGCGACGCGAAACAGCGAACACGTTAACTTTACATATCAAGATCCAAAGTACTGTTCCAGCTGTTTAATTCCTGCTGATATTCTTTAGGTTAGTAGGTAACCTAGTCATATTAGGGTGTTCACAAGCTAGGCAATTTTGCGAGATTGTTGCGCGTTTGTTTTTTATTTAACATCACGTGTGTGGAACTAATTATGCTACTGAAACTAGGCTAACCGAAACGTAAACTAGGTTTCCGTCGAATTGTGTTAAAATTTTGCAAATTTTATTTGTGTGATTTATTAAAAAAAATATTTAATTACAATCAAATGTTTTATGTTTTTATTTTAATAATAGCTCATTCATCACGAGGATTTACCTGCGTTACGGAGCATCCACTCCAGTTTATAAATTTCTACCATAACTATATTCAAGTCTAGCTGTCCCCCGCGGTTTCACCCGCGTTTCTGAGGGATGTAACATTTCCCAGCACAAAAAGTGTCCTATGTTACTTCTAATACCTTCAAGAATATGTGTACAAAGTTTCATGATAATCGGTTAAGTAGTTTTTGAGTGAAAGGGTAAAAAACAAACTTACATTCACATTTATAATATTATTAGGGATTTTCATAAAGGTCGGTCAAATTCATCTTGAGTAACAAAATGACTTATAGACAGAGAGATCCTACAGATATATTTAATAATGTTTTTTTCATACAATGAGAATTAAATTTCAAAATTTTAAAACTTTTCAAAACCTCTTATAAATATATATTTTGTGGTATTTCTATAAATATCATACCTACAAGGTATACGATATTATGAATTATCAATATCAATGTGGAAACTAAGGACGGCCTGAAGTAATTATTACTAGAAATACCTTAGACCCACGAAGTTGTCTGAGCCCCATGAATTCGCAAGTCAGAATATAATTTTCCTTTGATATTGACTAAGCAATAATTTTGCCAAGTATTCAATAAAGCATATTTCCACATCATCATGTTTAGATCAACTGGATAGAACCAGTAAAATCCGGTTTGCTTTCCCAATGGCTCTTACATCGACATTACGCTTTAATTGCAATCGTATTTAATTATTAATGCAATTCTATTGTTTACAATCACCAAGTTCTGCTGGGGGCTGGTTACTGTAATGTAATGTACAAGCAGTTGTTATTAGAACTGAATTGTAATACTGAAATCAATATTACTAAAGCTTTGAACATATGAAGTCCGTATGCCGATTGTTATCGCTCAGATTGTAGCGATTATAATTTGATGATGTGTAATGTGCATGAAGCCTTATTTTTAATGATGCAAAAGAAATATGACTTAATCTGTTGGTTTATGAATTTTTTATTTGATATAATACTAGTGACGCATCCAGGGTTTATCTGAAAAGGATAATATAAATGTATTATGCATATGTAAGCCTTCTAAAAAAATGTCTAAATAATGGTCAAAATGTCATCAAAATGCGGACAAATGGACAGACAAAATAGTGACTTTGTTTTATATTATTTAAAGACTAGATGAATTGTAGAGTAATAAGAGCTCTTAGTGCAGGGAATTCATCCGAGGAAGTACTAACACCATACCCATTTCCGCCGTGAAGCATTAGTGCAATAACAGGCACATGAGAACTTCACGTCTCAGGGTCAACGCATTGGCGATGCCCCTAGTGTTGCAAATGTCTATAGGCGGCGGTGACCACTCGCCCCGCGGCTTCACCCGCGTTCCCGAGGGAACGAATGTATCTCGGAATTTTAACTAAGCTCCATCTTTGGCCTCATCTTCACTTACCATCAGGTGACATTGAGATGAATCGCAATACCGTCATAAATAAAAAACAAATAAAAAAAAAAATACTTTTTGAAATTCGTTTAATATTTTTAGAAATCACGTCCTTCGCCAATCGTAAAGACTTAACCTCATTAGTCTGTACCCATAAATGATTCATAAAAATCATAGTACCAATTTCCAGCTCAAACGGATGAACTCAACCCGGAAACAAATGAAGACCTGTGCCAATTACAGAAGGCCACTGAACCTCTCCTATTCCTATCAAGGTCCTAATGACGTATAGTTTATTAACCTTTATAACTGTCAATATAAAACTACTACATAATGGGGTATCGATAATGTAAATTATAAACGTGATAGTGGTGTATGGGATAAGCTGTAGCGGTAAAATTTGAGAATTGATTTAAAATTGTCAAAGCTTTGTGTTCTTTATAGAAAATAATCGTATGGGGCAATATTGGATTGATAGGGATAATTTAAAATATTAATATTTTTTTAATTGATTTGAGATTTCAATATAAACCATGACGTATATAGTTGGATGCAGAATAATAAATCAATATCTTGACTTCTCTATAGGTAAATAAAGAAATCTGTCTTGTTAACTATTAAAATTTGCAGCTTCTGTGGTATCCAGATAACTGATATCTACTCTTTCTATTATATATTTATAGACAAATATTTTCCACAAATACTTGTGGAGTCAGCTAACAGTCATCTAAAATCCCTAACAGTTTCACCAACTCAATGCCAAATATTATACCGCTAGTCTCTTATAAATTAAATCACACATTATGACGAATGATACCTTTAGGCCAGTCCTCAACCCAATGCATCATACATCTGGTAATTGTTGCCTCCAACCGTTCTGCGGCTTCATCCATACTGGCCGGGCCTCACTGGCGCAGGCCTGTAGGCCTTAAGGCCTTACATGATGGATATCATACCACTGGCCTGCCGTTAGTCGGACTATTAGTGGCATTTGATACGAGTAATGGGTTTTAATAAGTGATTTAAATGAGACTATAAAATATTGAACACTTTTCCGTAATATATAGATAGTGTGACAACTAAATTACGATTTAGATGGATACTGGTCTAGAGTGTATATACATAGTAGTGACGTCCCGCGGTTTTGCTCGCGTACCCAAATTTTCAAATTTATGCCGGGGTTATAGCATAGCCTATTTCACTTCTGTGTAATGTGGTTTTGTAATAGTGAATAAATTATCACAATCGGACCAGTAGTTTTTGAGTTTATTAATTCCAAACAAAATTAAAAAACACACATTTTCCCTCGATGATATTAGTGTGGATATTTGACAGATTCCGTCAAATAGTTTTAGGTAACACACATTTTGGCAAAAATCATTTAAGCTTATGACGCCTTGACATGAAACGTCAATCACGTGACCTATAAATCACTACTCTGTCACATTGAATGTCCCAATAAAATAAATCACACGATATACCCACAAAAGACATGTTAGGGACAAATTACGTCAAATAGAAAAAGATAAATAAGGCTTCCCCTTTGTCGAATAAACGGCAATAAATCGACATACCCTTATGTCAACAGCGTATTAGTAATACTTGTATCACCAGCGTTAAATGAACTTTATACCCCTTCGTTTTAATCCCAATATGAACCGCAAATTTTGGCAGCCGAGGGTCACGATAAATCGGCCGAGTTAAGCCCTCAGATTTGTCGCGGGTAAATCACGCGAAAAATCCAACGATAAACGTCTATATCCGTTTTTCCCACACATTTTCGCGTTTCCCTCTCTCATGTGCTCACTTAATATGACGGTGTTTGCCCTTTTCCCCCTTGCCACTGCGGATTTAAACCTATGACATAACACAATTCAAACAAATACCTACCCAATGGTCCTCCATTTCAGGTCGAAAATAGCTTGTCGAGAATACAGAAAACAAAAATGAGTGTTTCTTTTTCCGAAATTCCAATTCGTAACCAAGAACCAGAAGCAAGTATACTTTGTTGGTATAAAAATAGAGTTCTATTTCGGTTGTTGAAAGATGTGGCTTTTAAACGGTTTTCCACCGATAGGGGAAGTTCGGGTGACATTGTTATACAGTGTATTGCACATTATTGGGTGATTGAATGTACTTAGCTGGTGAAGCGACAAGTTTGATAAGGTGCCCTCGTGTTAAGGATAACATGGGTATTAGGAGGTTACCCATAAAATTGTATTTGATGATTAGATTGACTATATTTATTTTATTTGTTGAGTATAGATACCCTGTTATTGGGATTTATGACTTATAACTGCCCCTGTGGTTTCACCCGCGTTCCCCAAGGAAGTTATATTGCCCCGGGATAAAAAATAGGTAATGTTAGACATACGAGTATCGTATTTGCCAGTGGAAGTTCCGACATAATTGGTCCAGCCGTTTTAGAACCCACACGGGACATACATACGTCGATTTTATATATACGAGTAAATATATTTTTTTTATACCGCATGGGCCGACAAACAAGTGGACGGTCCACCTGATTGTAAGTGGTCACCGCCGCCTATGAACATTTGCAACACTAGGGGCATCGCCAATGCGTTGTCGACCCTGAGACGTGAAGTTGTTAAGTCTCATGTACCTGTAATTTCACCGGCCCCCTTACCTTTCTAACCGAAACACAGTAATACAAGTGGACTACTGCTTCACGGCAGAAATGGGTAAGGTGGTAGTTCTTCCCCGGACGAACTCCGCACTAAAAGCTCTACTACTCTATAATATTATTATTTCTATCTTTATGGATATAATTCTTGTGAACATGTGTTGACAGTGAACTCCTCCTAAACAGCTGGACGGATTTGAATGATTTTTGGATGACCCGGTGGCGCTGCGAGCGAATTCCTGCATTTTTGTATGGACTTATTTTGACAGAACGACGTCGGTCCGGGCAGCTAGTAGATTATATGTTTGTTGTTTCAGATTTATTTATAAAAGCATACATTTTCGGTATAGTTACATAATACGAAATAAATCGATATCAATATAATATATATATTCTATAGAATATAGTCAATAAAATTATCCAATGACCCAAGATATTTATTTAAATTAAAGGCCATGCAGGCTTTCAGCTTTCATAGTCGTGAATGACTGAATATATTCATAGAAAAATTAACACCTAAATGTAATTCTTTACAGGCAGTTGGTACTGTTAGCAACATAAGTAACTTAACAGATCCAAAAATATAAGACTTTTAGTTTCAAACTTACATAAATAAATAAATGTGATGGGGTGATTCTGTAAGGTAGGTAAAGGATGATGTTTCGTCTCGGCCTCTATAGTTTGCCTTCTTTGCTAACTATGCTATCAAGTGAGAGGTACGATCTCCGAGGCCTCGTTTTACTGGCTCCGTATTTGTACGTCCGTGGAAGTTTGAATTAAGTGAAAAAGGGGACTTTTTAGCACACTTGAGTGGGATTATAAAAAATATTACACATAAACCTTCTGGAAAAAATTTTCTACACAATGGTGGAAAATGCATTAATGTTAATTGCAGAATTTAGAAGATATACCTTACTAGACTACAGACAGATAAAAGCCGTGAAAACATTTTATACTTTAAAAAGATATGGATAATCGTAGTGTGCAGGCGTTTTTAAAATTTGATCTGTTCAGCTATTTCTGTTGCTGACTGTACACGTTTGGTCAACACTTTCTAAACGGATCATCAATTTGTTTATTCGCATGTACCTCTATATTGTTACAAGAGTGCGGTACAATTTAATTTTCTATTTCAAATACGCCTAACATATCTACCAATGTTAGACATAAACGAATTAATATGTTCCCACACTTATGAGCACCGTATTGGGTTGCACGTGCGCAGTGAAGTTTCCTCGTGTTTTGGTAGAATTTTAAAATGAGAAACTTTAAAGCTGATCTACATTGGTACAAAAGTTTTTTAGTAAAAATAATTTTATATCGTTTAAATTGTTATTGAAAATTATGTATATTTTTTCAAATAGGCCTTTATAGCCACGTATGAATGGTCAGACTCTAACACCTATTCGAATGGATGCTTTTACTGAGAAGAGCCGGCATAATTTTTTATTTTAATTTTTTTTTTTTTACATTTTCTACGGATTCTTAGTCCGTACTCTTTGAAGATTCTACAATAAATTCTTTTAAGATGAATTGTATTGTGTTTTTATAAATTAACGTCTTTTCGCGCTTGCTCAGTTTGTTGTTTTGAACTGAGGCTTGTGGTTCCTTAATATATAGAGTTACATTTAATTTTTCTATTGCTGAATGTATGGATTATGAATAAATAACTTAAGATTTACTTAAATTTAGTTACACGGCAATAAACTTAGAACTTATTAGTTTAGTAGAACGTAGAATACAAAAATGTATTGTTTATTAGTATAGAAAAAATAAAGCTTCGGTTGGTTTGGTAGTTAGATGACCCTGACTCCCACACCATGGGTCGTGGGTTCGTGTCCCGCCCAGGATAAACATACGTGTGTTCATGGCTGAATATTCCGTGCCTATATTTATAAAAAAGTAAAAGTTATATGGAGTAAATCAGTTGTCATGGCATAAGCTCTGCTTTTTTTGGGTTGAGAGGGCCGTGTGTAAGAAATGCCCCAGGACATTATTATTTATTTTCGAAAATAATATAAAAAAAGCTTAGCAATAAATCACCCAATATTTTTTTTTAATATTTAATTCAACAATAAAATAAGCTAAGTTATCTGGATTTAATTGCATAAGCTCTGCTTATTTTGGCTTGCGAGGGCTGTGTACAATGAATGACCCAGAATATTATAATTTATTTTCAAATAGAATTTAAAAAGAAACTTAGTAATAAATCAATCTTTTTTATAATTTTTACATTTCATTTAACAATAAAATCCTCACGTACCTACCGTTAACTTTATAACGGGACCAAAATAAGCTAGGAAATCTCAAAGTTAGCACAACCGTTGTACAAACCTAAAACCACCTTCACGCTGGCCAGTTAATTTCCCCATTTCGATTAAGAGTAACACGCGGCAATAACGCGAACATGGTGTCCCGCTGTTGCGCGTGCGCAGCCGACCCTCCTTATTAGTATTGTAATACGAAATCACATATCATTTCGACGTGACATATAGGTACTGCCCTGAGGTTAGATTAGCTTACTTGTAATTGAATTATGTTCGATGGAAATTGCTGTAATTTCTCTGGATTTCGAAATGTTTTTGCTTAGATTCGGTTGCACGGTATAGGTTTGTTGGATAAAGGTATTTATGCAAAAATATGGTATTTTATTCTATTTTATCTATCTTTCCTTGGTAAAGCTAGATGGTGGAGTCAAATTTGGGGTAGGTATTCAATTTATTTATTTTATTTGGATGTCCAACAAAGAATACAACCCACATTTAAAACAATAGTAATAGCGTTTATACAGCTAGTGTTTCTTCAATTATTGGACATCAAGTAATGTTCATCACATAATGTTAAAATATCCTGGCACATTCTTTACACACAACTATCTGATCTTAAATTGAGCACAGCTTGTTCTATGGAAACCAGATCATTGATATATCTGCTACTCATACAACTTTTTTTTCTAAAATAAGAACAAACATACGTTCGACCTGGGTGGGAATCCAACGCAACGAACACGTAGTGTGGTAATCATGGTCTCTATCTACCATACTCAAATAGCCCCCAAATAGAGCAGACGGTCCATCGGATGGTCATTTGCAATACCAAGAAGTATTCCTATGTGTTGCTAAACTTACCATGGCCAAGTGCAACTGTCAAAAGCTAGAGGGGTACCACAAAGTACCAACCTGTATGTGAGAATTGGAGAATATGGAGCACTTATAAGAAATAGTACCTAATCAGATTTTCGAGCTCACGTTTATTTTGCATTCGAGAATTATGCAGAACTTATGACCTTTCACAATATCCACCTTGTTTTTACGCTTCAAAGGATATCTTGCGACGTTGACATCGAAAACACGAGAAATAGGACCCATAATCAAACAAAGCCTATTTTTTTATCCAACGCAATATTGTGAAACCAAACGTAATCATCTAAGTATAAAAATATATTATTAACCATATCATACAATATTCTATTATGAACAACAAAGCGGGCCGGTACGAAATGAAATGCCAAACCGCTTAGCATATCGGTTCGTTTGGATCTAAGGCGGCGGTCATGTGGTGATGCAACTGGACTACCGAAGGTCTGTCGTGTGATAGGAAAGGTTAGCCTATTAGAATGGACAGTTAAGATTGAACTAGCTTTAAATTATATGTAGTAAATGTAGAGTGGTGAAAATTCACATAATCTCTGGTCATTGAAATTAAAAAAAAAATTGAAGGAGAACTACCACTATACCCATTTCTACAATGAAGCAGTAACTTGTGTTACTGTGTTTCGATTGGGATTGTTAGGAAGCCGGTAAAATTACAGGCACATGACTTAACAACTTCACGTCTCAGGGATGACAAAACAGTGGTGATGCCTTTGGTATTGCAATATTCATAGGCGGCAGTGACCACTTACCATCAGGTGGATCGTAGGCCGCTTTGACAGCCCACTTGACATTCTAGCATATTATCGGTTGTAGAAAAGTTTCGTTTGAAACTGACCTATAAGCTTTGGTTTCTTTGAATTGGGGTGACAATAATTGTAGGGCAGAAAATATAATATATGTCGTGGAAATTGATAGTAAATATAAAAATGACATCGGCGCATTATCAAAGTGATGATTTGTTACACTAACTTATAGAAAGCTATATGTGCAAATAATTTAGTGCAAAAATATCGTAGCCACAAAAAGGATTGGCTCAAATCTAGACGTTACTTTAGCTCGATCGAATCAAGCCGCCGATTCCAATAAAAAATTGAATTAACCTCCAAGACTCGTATGGTACACAACCAAAGGTCACATCATTATAATCTGTGTTATACGTGACCGTCCAAAATGGCGGCGGTCGGCCATTGCTATCTCGACTCGTAATTCGAAATTTCTATTCTCTTGTCGTAATAAAATCATGCGCGCACGCATGCGGGCACCGCCCGTTCTAAATTTAAATTGTTTGTGCATTGTTTTTTTTTTGGAGATATATTTTCCACGTAGATCTTATTTAATTTATAATAGACATCATGAAGAATACATGGCCGTGATGAGTTATGATGACTATCGGAACAAGTTAATTTATTATTTTGCACGCGCTGTTATAAAAATAGCTCATGAACAATGTACCTTACGTTTCTTAGAAAAAGACTCAATTTACTTAATTTAATTAACTGTCTGAGAAAAAGTTTATAAGGGTTATAATAACCGACGACAATTCTATGTAGACGAAACGGTACCTATGTGAAGGCCATATAGTTATCTGAAACAACAATCAAACCATTCTAGTGTGAATATAACCGAACACTGTCGACTAAACGCGACATTTATCACCTTATCTCCTATTTCAACTCCTAATTAGTAATACTAGATAGCAATTTGCACTCTAGCTCATTGTTGCGACACACAAACATACAAACAAACATACGAAATGTCAACTGGATACACGTTGTTAGCACTTTAACGACTAATTAAAGTAAGATCGTGGCTTAAGAACAATAGACGCGTGGTAAAGGGGGATTGTAAAGATAATGGGTTCTGGGACATTGGTTTTTTGTTGGAAGTATTTATTGAAATCTTAAAAATGGTCTTTTAGAAAGTTGTAAATTTAGGACCGTTGATACAGCTCAGAGCTTACATGATTCATAATTTAGAACTGCTCTACCAAGATAAGCATA
The DNA here is from genome assembly GCA_907165245.1 of Habrosyne pyritoides. Classification (NCBI taxonomy): domain Eukaryota; kingdom Metazoa; phylum Arthropoda; class Insecta; order Lepidoptera; family Drepanidae; genus Habrosyne; species Habrosyne pyritoides. The sequence continues at coordinate 3,473,894 of OU015600.1, read as the reverse complement.
AGAAGAAGTTCAAACCGTACAATAATCGTGACTTTTAGTGAAAGAAACCAAAGGGAGAAAACCATAGTGGTGGGGAGTTTGTTGTATCTACTCTCTGTCTAATTACAACCCAAAGATCTAGATCGCCAATCACGTACCTACCGGTGTATTCCAGCAAATATATTTGAGAGTCAACTTTGGCTATATTTTCACATTGTTTGTATCAGCAACTGTAGGTCCGTTACCTTTAACATATCTCTCCTCATAGTCGAATAAGTTCTCCAAAAGCCCCGATCGTGACCGCGATAGTGAGTTTGCTTATTAGTCCTTCCTTGACATCATGACGGAGAAATAGACCAAAAGATGGGAGAAGGACATAGGAACTTATGAGAAACTGCACGGTGAAAGCTGTTTTTATCTATGACATGATATCACCTAAGAACTCTCGAAATTACAGTCCCCAAGAGTATACAATACATAGTCCATGTCCTAATTCCATAAAGATTATTACAACCCTATAGCAATATTGCACAATGCTATGCAATAACAATTTCAGTGACAGCAATGGGTGCATTCCCCTCATATTATCGGACATTATGTGCGGACTTGGCGCGGACAAAAGTCCGCATTACCGCAATAATATGTTATTATTGTGCGACACAGGTTATCTGATCCGTAATATTTATCTGCGTCCAGTATATGCATGACAATTTTATAGATTATTTCAATGGCCACGCGTAGATGTACGTGTAAATGGATAAATTTCAGAGTAACATAAAATTAATTACGTTTCAAGATTTTTTTAATGTTCTATTTTTACATTGTACTTTATTTATTTCTTTTTTATTATCTATTTTATGTTTAATTATTATTAGATTATACAAAAATGTCACAATGTCAAAATACAAGTACACAATGTAAAATACAATGTCTTTTTTATACATTCAGATTTTAAGACTCCGTTAGACGGTTGTAGCTTCAGTAACTTTAAATTTGACCTTCATAAGTGCCTTCCGAAGGCCTAAACTGAATAAATGGTTTTGAATTTTGAATTTTTTTGAAAGTACAAGTATATTCGCATTATAATATAGGCTCATTTTATTTTGGATTTTCAACAGTATACTTACCAAATACGGTAAGTACATTTATTCAAATATTTGATCACGTTGTTTGTTTTAATTGTCAGCTAAATCCATACAAATATGAAGAAAAGATATTTTATCTGATATTTCGCGATATACTACGTAAAACAATAAGCTGAGAGCGCGGCTGATCTTTCCCTTTGTCTGGGACATGCGCAACTCACCGCACTGCGCCGGCGCCGGTCTCTGGTACCCTCCACCAATATTGTTTCCACATAAATATACAAAATTTATACCATGGTATGAAATATGACAAATTACCATATATGTTGCTTGACTTATCTTTTTCAAACTCCAAATTTTTGGTTTTTATGAGATGGATCAGCTAGGGATCCTTTTATATGTATTGTTTTTTTTTTTTTTATAATGCTTTTATGAGCTCCATACGTATGTATGTAATTATGTCAAGTATGCCGACAAACAGTTCACCTGGTGGTAACTGTGGTCTTCGCCGCCTAATGACGTTGGCGACATCAAGGGCATCGTAATGCGTTGTCAATCCTGACACGTGAAGTTGATCTGCCTATTGTGCTTATAATTTCACCAGTCTCCTTTCTGACCAAAACGCTATTATGGCTGTGCACTACTGCTTCATAATGGAAATTGGAAGAATGTTAGCACTTTCCCGGACGAATTTTGTACTAAAAACACTACTACTTTTCATACTTTCAGACTTAACTTCGATATCAGCAACTGTTGCATAAATGTGTTGAATATATCGATGGTTTTTCCGAGAATTATTATCATTTTTCAAATCGATCTGTTGTTAATTTTTTTTTTCTTCTGTCCTTTATACATTGACAGGTTATAGTGCTTACAAAAATCGCATTAATTACCCAGTTTACCTACACAGACATTAAGTTGGATAATACTGTGTTCTGGCAACTAAACTTTAGACTCACTTCTCCTAGACTTTGTATACTTCGACCATATCATCTGGACTTCTTAGAAGCATATCTATCCAAGACTCTACATTACGAATTAAATCAATATATGCGATATCATTTTTTACTCTAAGGAGATCAAACCTCTCACTTAAAATTATACTAACCTATTTATGAGAATTCTGAAGTGAAAGTATATGAGAACCAATCAATAACGTTAACTAAACAGCATAAGTAACTGCGTAACCTAACAACCTATAGCAGTCCCGAAATAGCCGGCACAAATTAGCGCACCCCTATTTGAGAGGCAAACAGTGCGTTGATGTTCTTAGGCTGGGTTCACACAGCTTACTAAACTCACTATCCCCCGTGGTTTCACCCGCGTTTACGGGATAAAAAGCCTTTGTCCTTCTTCATACCAATAGCTGTGTGTGTGCCCAGCAAGATAGGGTCACTTGTTGAGCCGTGAAAGTGTATCAAACAAAGATAAACAAAAGTAACTAACTCACTTTTATTAAATTAGTAAATATTGCGATTTTTAAATTACTAGCTAGCTCGGCAGAAGTTATTGTTCTCAGTAGGTGGCGGTATGAACTTAATGTAGGTAACTTACAGCGCCAAATACGGCGGGCACATAATCAAAATACAATATTTATTATGATAATTTATAAAAAAAGTCTGCATCTCGAACAGTTTCTCCTACCTGGTCCAACTTTATAGCTAAAAACTACCCAGATGACCCAATAAATACAAACTTCATATTAGTAAATTAAAAATTTTAAATCGGTCAAGCCGTTTAGAAAGAGAAGAATTATGACACACGCACACCGGAATTTATTTACTAAAGCGATTAATAGGCACGATAGCGTTCCTTAAAAACAACAATTACTGAGACACTAGCTATCATTATTTTTCAGCCAGAAGATTATGAGTAAAGAACCTTTGCTATTGGCCTTTGCTATTTTGTACTACAGTAAACGAGGGGTGACCGTTTATATGAAAGATTGTAAAGCAATTACTGTAATTCCCAATTACTCCAGTACTATAATTAGACAGATTAACAAAATAACGTTTCTGAACGAGCCCTAACTAAGACTAGGTCCAGTCTAACTATCAGCCATAACTCAAGTATGTCGCGAGCGCATACCCGCTGCGTTTTGTCGCCGACGAGATTGTCGCTGTCGACAATGTGTTGCGCAACTCTGTCGTTGAAACGCGATAATTTGTCGCTAGATATCGGTCGACACACGTTATTACTTACCACTGTAAGGCTTTTGTTATAGTGTTGGCGAGTAAATGAGTGGTCAGCGACTAATTCCTCGCTTAAGACGTGAGGCCATAAGATGTCTCTTATAAAAATCAAAGCTACCGAAGTTATTAGTAGTTATCAATATTTTAATACTTGAAGTCTTTAAGGTTTTGCGAAGGATACCTGCTATACCTAAGCTGGTAGGTATTTAGTCCCTCAACAAAATTAAATAAGGGAACAAAAACAGGTGGTTTTGTGGATTTATACCCTGTAATGGGCAACTGTTCTCTGTTATGGTAAACCTCGTATGGAATCTTAACAAGGTAATATGTCGTAGTACCCGCTGGCTAGAACCATCGAGCTGAGAATATCTGCTTCCCTCCAGCATCTACTTCCTTCAAGTCATTGCGAGCTTTGTACCTTTGGTAACAGCATCGCTTATTACGGTGGGTTTGTGGTCTGATATCAGTCTATTTAAACAAAAAAACTTGATGTAGGATAAAATATGTACATTGTAGTTTGTCGATATTAAAACATAACAAAATTAATAAAAAATTTAAAGCTATGCAGATCAAGTATCTAGATTTGTCAGTGGCTATATACTCTTTTGACGGTGTTGCAAAGTTTTTGAAAATTCTTATTATTTTCCGTTAAAAAACACATTTAATCGATAGACTAGAATTGATACTTTCGAATTGGCCCATTGTGCTAAAAATGCAAAAAAAATTATCATGTCATTGAAAAAGTAAATAAACTCGCTTATGTTTATTTGGCTACTAGTTTAGTAATAGTAAGGCATATACCTAAAGCAAGGGAATTCTGGACATTTTAAAGCTGTTCAAAATGCACGATTTCACTTGTCGCGGTTTTGTGTGTGCCTTTCGTAAGCTAGACATTCCTTCGTTACTTATGAATAGCAATATGCTGTTTTGCATGGACTTTGTGTAGCCACTTATAGGAATCGTGCTGTTGTCACTCTGTTTCCTTCCACAACTAAAGCTTCTGTTTTTACAAGTTTCAATACTCGTAGTATTTAAATAAAATTTATGATCAAAACGGAATAAATTGTTATCAGTTACCTTGACTTATACTTTATAAACAATATTTGTTTTTCTGGTTTGCTTTGTATTGCTAGTCAACCATAAGTCATCAGCAGCATAATCATATTTATTTGCTGCTCTGGTAGATCTATTTTTTTCCGGTCCACTATCCTTAGGCCCTCTTTTTTATTCCAACCTTAGTGATCTTTGCCATCATTAGTATTTTTGAGTTTAAATGGATTGCTAATTTGTTGCTAATCTTGAATTGTCTTTTCACGTCTCTTTTGAAGAATCACATGTCATAGAGTTGCATAAAATCACAATAAGCCTTTAATAGTCGTAATAGTAAAGTCCGACCACAATTTTTTTTTTGTTTTTTTTTTCAAGAGCAGACGTTGGCCTGCCTTTATAATAATATATTTATTTTCATAGTGATCGAACAAACAGTATTGACGTTAATGAATCACATATATACCAACATCAATTAAAATAAAACCTATGCCCCCTCGCCCTGAGATATGGGGAATACTTCAGTCTCCAAATTATATATGAGTCTCGCAAAATGAGTCGAATCAAAAGTAGGTACGATACGGGTAAGTTAAGTTTGAGTAGTAGAGCTCTTAGTGCAGAGTTCGTCTGGGGAAGTACTACCACCTTACCAATTTCCGCCATGTAGTTGTAGTGCACTGTGTTTCGGTTATAAAGGTAAGAGGGCTGGTGAATAACAGGCACGTGAGACTTAACAATTTTGACGAAAAACATTATATAACTTATTGCATTTTATCTGTATACAAGAAAGAAATAAAATTATAAACGCTACCTGCGTTTAGCCCCGTTCCGAATTTTAACGGACAAAAGAATTTTGAACGCTGTATTTTTTCAATCAAGAAAATAATACAGCAAACATTATTTCTTACAATCATTGCAAATTCATAACTTAATAGTTATTAGTGCAACAAACTACGTTTTCTATTGCACCAGATTGTCTGTATTCAAATTACCAATTGCATGGAACATGAAAGATCTTATCACATCAATAGTTCAAAGTTAGCACGGAATCTGTGCGATAAATTGAACGAATAGAACTCATAATTATTTATAAGTATTTTGTTTTATTGCTCGACTAAATTTAATCTTCGGAACATTATACTCATTTAATTTAAGACGGTTTTTATAGCCATATCTTTGAAAGTTAGTCTACAGTTTAAAGTTAGTTGTGGTAACTTTTGATAAATAACCTATAATATTATAAAAAAATACTTTTATGTGTAAAGCTTTTTTACCTAGTACCTACTCTATTCCACGTAGTTGTGTATTCTTACAAATAGATTTTCTAAATCGGTTCATGAACATTTGATAGAGGAGGTGATTTGCGTGGTGTGATACCTTGACTGCCAAGTCACAGGGATCCCATCTCGATTCCCACCCAGGGCAAATATTTTCGGTTTTAAGATATTTTATTTCTCAAAGAGCAAATTACAGTTCACTTAGAGAGGAAACTTAAACAAAACAGTTATGCTAAACTTATGACATAGCGTCTAATATGTAATTCCTTAGGCCTTTTTTAAATGTTGGTATGCTTGTACACTCCCTGACGTTTTTAGGTAATTTATTGTATAGCCCGGCCGATTTTGTATCCATGAACATATCTATTAGTTCTATATCCAAACAAATCAATAAAATATTGTAATCGTTACGCTCATTATCCTCGATGAGGTTATCAGAGGTCCTTCGGATTAGTAATGAAAATGAAATGATAATGAAAATATTTTTATTCAAATAATGAAAATCATACCGTCGATAGGTGATATATTAGGTATATCAGTTATCTGGATATCATAGTACAAGCATGTTACACGTAGTTTGGGATGAGATTGCCATGTGAAAGAAATGTCTCAGATTTTATTCAGAATATTAACAATAATGGATTTTAAATATAATTTTAATGTGAGTGTATTTAAAATTCCCACGTGTAGAGAAATAACAATAAAGTAGGTGGTCATGAAGAGATGGATGACCATTAATTTGTCCCGTATCTTGTGACAATGGAGTGAAGAGCGCTGCATCCTATACTGTAGACATTATAACGGTTCTGTCTATAGGGTGATTTAATATACTAAATCAGTTTATTTTATACCACTAGAGGGTAACAAGTCCCACCTAATTGTAAGGGGTGACCGTCACTTTTTGACGCTTGCAAGACCACGAGTATCACTCCGGTGTTGCCAATAATTTAATTTAGGCTCTTCAAACTATTTTATCTTTAATCATCTATTAGTTTTTGTTGACCACTTAGGCAAGATGTAAGATAATGTGTTACCCTTATGGTACCCTTCATCACCGATTTATTTAAAAAAAAAGTTCGTAACCTTCTTCAGTCTATGACGAATGTATTTAAGAACAATAACCGAATCGGTCCAGCCATTCTCGAGTGAAGCGTTTACAGTTACTGTTTGATGACAGCATTTAGTTTGTCTTTATTTACGAGTATATTGACGGTTATTTTTTTCTATCTCTAGTAGATTTTTTTACATAGGATCGTCAAAAAAAAATACAGGCGAATTGATAACCTCCTTTTTTGAAGTCGGTTAAAAATTCTGATGAACGCATTAATATGCATGCATGCTTCGCACACATACACATTTTTACATATCAATACATACATTTCAACTCACGTATTTTCAAATGTCATTTCGTACGTTGCGCGACCCGAAATGCAAACAGTTCCAAGGTTTTTATCCAACCTCCATACAGGCAGACCAGCGAGACGAACTAAAAACCGCGAAAAAACAAATGCAATTACAAATTCAAATTAAAATAAACATCATCCTATACGCGCTTCATCTCATCCTGATATGATCTAAAGCCGACTTGTCACTCGTCAGCTCTTAGCTACCACCTACTATAATTGATGCTGAGCTTCGTGAACGGGGGCTCTATCTATACATGTTTTGTAAAGGAACGTGTCATGTGGCCTTTATAATGCTTTTTATTTTTAGAATGCCGTCTTATAACAGTTTAAGATTAGAGATTCATTGTTTGGAGTTGTGATAGTAAGAAACTAGCACTTATGGGGCATAGGTACAGTCACCAACTTAATGGCTCTGGATATTTAAGAAAAAGTACCAAACACCCTAACATAATTGGACAGCACTGTTACTACTTACTGAAATTAAAAGAATGAAAAAAGAAAAAAATATATAAATTCTGGTTTGTCTGCACTCATTGTATACACAGCGCATCGCGTGTATGATGAGTATAGAAATAAGAAGTGAAAATAATAAATATAACTAGAATAATTTAACTTAATCCAGAAAGAGCTTAAATACATATATACTAACATTTATATTTTGTTAACTCAAGATCCGGTGTTCTAAAAGATTATAGTCATGGATAAGTTTCATTTTATATCAAGTCAGGGGAGGCCTGATGTACTAAAGCACTAAGACTATGGCCTAGTTTATTAATATTAATAAGAAACATCTAGAAATCATATATATAACTATCCGTAGTTACATATTTCTGCTCATGACTGTACTAACCTAAAACTGAGATGTGCCTACCTCTGCCAGTCATTATTGACGTGAAGGCATTTTTATACTAGCTTTCCCGCATTTACCTAGGGAATAGATTGACATAGGGAAAGCATAATGACATCCGGAATAAAAATCCGTTATTAACTAAAATATTGCTAATTAAAAGATATTTTGGAAATGCGTTAATGTTAACGCATTTAATAAGATTGTACTTTCATATCAATATGCAATAAATCGAAATCGGTTGGCGTGATATTGAGTTACTCGTTCATTTATCGCACACATACTTAATGCTAATTTTAGACTTATATGGGTTTCTCATGGGTGCCTTTCGCCATTGTCAGAACTGGACAACCTACTCCTTTTTTTGAAGTCGGTAAAAAAACAATTTATGTATTGTTGGTCATCTATGTGTTTCTAAACCATTGCATAGATTGTTTCAACACTTTAGTGAGTTATTCTACGTAGGGACGCCTGCAGAAGCGACACAAAAGAACAAAGAAAAAAATATCGTCTAGCAATGCATGCTGGAAACAATTATATTATAATATGTTATATAGCTATCCCCCGCGGTTTCACCCGCGTTCCCGAGGAATGTTACATTATTTTGTTCTTTCTATCAATAGTTTACGCAGTGCACGCGATGTAAGAATTTTTTTAGGTCATTTTATTACACCTTGGGTTCAATTTTTGGAGTTTTAGTAAAAATCCCAATTTAAAAAAAATTATATAGCCCTTCTCACCCGAGGATAGTGTAGCTTTCCAATACTAGAATATTTTTTTAATATATAATAGTATACATAAATAAAAATTAATTTGTAAGTTGATAATTTCCATGAATAAATTATTTGATTTTATTTTTATCACACTTATATTTTTATTTCACTCTAGAAATAAAATACGCATAAATAACACATTTTTGAAAATATAAATGAAGTGGTTTGTGAAATACATGACGACATAAAAGTTTAAGTTAATCAGCGTATTATGAGCAAGACTGTAAAGACTGAGGTTAATTTATTTGAGCATTTGTGTTAATTTATTTGAGCATTTGTGTTAATTTATTTGAGCATTTGTGTTAATTTAAAAAGTTAAAATGATGAGTACATATTATTAATTATGCTTACGATAGGGTACCATAAAGTCATATTTATCGAATAGATAAAATAACAACTATCCGATGTAAGTGAGTAAAAATGAATCGTTAGTGAGTTGTGTTCTTAGTGCAGAGTTCGTCCTGGGAGCCCTTACCCATTTCCGCCGTGAAGCAACAGTGCACTTGTATCCCTGTGTTTCGGTTGGAAAGTTAAGGGGGCCGGTGAAATTACTGGCACATGAGACCAACTTCACGTCTCAGGGTCGACAACCCATTGGTGAAGCCCCTGGTACTGCAAATGTTCATAGGCGGCGGCGAACACTTACCATCAGGTAGACCGTCGGATTGTATGTCGGCCCACGTGGTATAAAAAAAAAAAAAAAAAAAAACTTCACGTCTCAGGGTCAGCAACGAATTGGTGAAGCCCCTGGTACTGCAAACATAGGCGGCGGCGACCACTTACCATCAGACCGTCGGATTGTATGTCAGCCCAAGTGGTATAAAAAAATTCGTAGAAAACCTTTAATAGATTATTTTATACTCGCTATAAAAGTAACCAAAAAAAACATAAAATTAAAGCGTAGCCACAAGTTATTGTCTAATCTTAATATCCGTAACTATAACAGAATTTAGATTCTAAGAACATCAGCAAAAGAAACAATATTACCATAGCAACTTTACAGTTTATGCAATCTTTAGCCTCAACAATATATCTAAAATAAAACCAAAAGTAACGGTTCAATAACTCTATAGAAGCACATTTAAAAAGTAGCGTATCCATCAACTTGAAGCGTTAGAACAAAAGGTCTTCGAAAAAAAGTATCAAAAATCGATTTATACATAAACAGTTCATAGATAAAGCTTTTAAATTAAAGATAAGTGCGTGATGATCGATTGTGGGAACATTTAAGATGGGCCGGTGACAGTAAGTTACATTTAAGTTGGTTCTAACTTGATCTTTGCTTAACGTATGGGCCGGGATGTGATAGCATCTGTTGAGTGCGACCAACTGGTTTTGATACGTGAAGTTATTTTATTCTGCTTCCGATTTATTTTTAACGGTATTATACGTTCGAAATTTATGTTGTTTTAAAATATGATTTTTTCAGATTAAATTTTTGAAAGTTTAAAATTTTTATTGCATATTTTTTAAATAATTAAAATAATTTATTCAAAATGTGTGAAACTACGGCCTTATTATCAATAGCAGAATTCGCAAAATAGCATCGCGCCTGGTCACACCTACACATTTTCCTTTACACAGACATATTCTAAATATTTGTAAATACCGCATCAAAATCTGCCTAGTTTTAAAGAACTAAGCGCACGGACAGAAAAAGATTTTAACTTTGCATTATACTATTTATTGACAAATAAACGTCAAAACGTTTCGATCTGAGTACAATCGAAATGCCTCTCTCATACATTATGCGGCTGACATACATTATAATATAATCCACATTATCATATTTCTCATAATAACGTCATTAGAATTAGTGCGGTCACAACAGCGACGTGTGCGGTCGGCTTAAGTCGCTAGGGTTGCCAACGTTTGAGTACAAGTACAAGTATTAAGCGATTGCGACTTTGGAGAGAGGCCTTTCCTTTGACAAGAGATAACAAGTGATAGATGGTTAATCTACGAAGACAGAGAAACTATAATGGTGGGACATATAGGCCATTTACAGCCGCTGAATGCAGGCGACTCAGGACCGCGCGAGGTGGAAATCGATGAGAAAGGCCTATACTTAGTAGTGGACATCTCAGGGTTGATATGATGATGATGTCATTCCTTTAAAAAATGGTCGGTGATATTGATTCTCCCTAGCTAAATTACTCTGTTGGATCTACATCGATCGGCTGGTTTAAGCTTGCCTACTGACCACATTCAATTCATTTTGTCGCGAAATACCTCTCTTTGAAAAACAGAATGATTCGTCTACCTATACTAATACTATAAAGAGAGTGCCAATTTAGTGAGTTAGGATGTATGCGAAGGTTAATATCCGTAATGACGACGCCTTGAAAAAGTCTTTCACCATTAAATAGATACATTATTCCGGAAATATTAGATTCCACGGAAAAGTGAATAAAACTGCGGTAAATGTATGGAAGCCCTGTCACTTATTAATACCCGCTATCGCTTCCCGGCTCGCTTATGAATTGCACTAAACGAAATTTACAAAAAGTCACGAAAGTAGAACGTGTGTGGGGCACTTAATGTCCACTTATTATATGTGAGCAGAGGTTGAAGCTGGCTTGAATGGAGATCTTTATCCTGGTACCGGAACGGAAGTTGTGAGAATTCTTTATTGTTTTATGAGGTAACGTGTGCTATATAAATTAAGTATAATAAATATCCTGGGACATTCATTACACATAGCCACCTGGTCCCAAATTAAGCAGAGCTTGTACTATGGAAACCAGGTAACTGATATACTCGTACAACTTTTTTTTTCTAAATACTTACTTATGTAGATATTTACGACCAGCCACAGAACAAACAGACATATTCATGCACACAAAATGTTTGTCCTGGATGGGAATTGAACCCGCGCCTTTGGCTTGGTAGTCAGAGACGCTAACTTAGTAACAAATTAGTAAAGTCATCAGTATTTGACAAGCATGTAGATATATCTCTTTATTATATTATTTACTAGCTGTCCCCCGCGGATATACCTGCATTACTGTTGGGTGTTACATTTTTCAGGGATAAAAAGTATCCTACGTAGTAATCCAAGTTATAAGCTGTCGATATGCTAAGTTTCATCGAAAACCGTTTCGTAGTTTTTGCGTGAAAGTGTAACGAACATTCATACATACATCCTCGCTAAGATTCGCGTTTATAATATTAGAAGGTTAGGATCTTCTTCATCTCAAGATTAACCGTTAGTTTATAAAGTTTGATAGGTCAGTTGGGGTGGCGGTTAGATCTCTGACTGTCACGCCACAGATTGTGGGTTCGATTACCACTTAGGACAAATATTTGTGTATAAATATCTATACCCTGTTAAAGATAAACCTCTTGAGGTTTGCGTTATGTGGCTACATGTACGTTTTAGTGCTTTGTACAGTATATTAAATATACCAATAAAAAATACAGTTTGACATTAGATGGCCGTATTTTAAGAAATAACACACGATGTTAAAATTATCAATTAATTTAAGGTTTCATTGTTAATACGAGTATATAAAATAAATAAAACGAGTACACTCATCATGAAGTTGTAGATACTGTTATAGCATTGATGCTCTTTCTCTGAGGTTGAATGTTATAATTTTTTGGTTTATTTTATACACTAGTTACCGTCTCGTGGTTTCACCCACGTTTCCGACAGATTTTAAATCCAGATTCCAGGAAAAGTCTTATATGGTTATTAAAATCGGATAAGTGGCTTCGCAGACCTCCTACATCCGAACTTACGAACATGCATTCCTACAGATATAAGACAGTACTTTCTTTAATTTTGATAGGTTGTTTAAGCCTAAAACCATAAATAAGAAAAATATAGACGAAGGGTAATTGTGAATCATAAAACCAAATCCACCAAACGATCCTTCAAAAATAAGAGCCTAAAGCGTCAAATATCGTTAACCCAAAACAGAAACAAACTTTCAAAGCAAACCTATCAACCGAACGGTACATTTAACCCTTGTCACATGCAACAGCAAATAAAATAAACCCTTCACTCGCCACATAAAATAAACTCAATTTTCCTCGGGAATGTTCGCGAAATCTGGCGGCATTTCCACCGAAAATCGTCCCACGAGCCGCGATGCCCCGCCAGCCTATACGTGTACGTATGTTACGTACGGGGGTAACTTAGACACATTATATGGGTTTGTCGTATGCGAGCAACAGGTGGCTGCCCGTAGGGTTAACGGTGCATTCCAAATGGTTCGTAGAGTGCTCTACATGTATGCTTTTGATTAGAAAGGATTTGAATATTTAATCTTTTGCGGTGTCATAAAATGTATTAGTAAAAACATTCATTAAGATTTTATCAATTTTAAAGTAGCTTTACGATCCGTAATTGTCGTAAGATGTCAGAGAAAGTCCTTTGAAAAAACGTTTTGACAGCAACTGTTTTAAATCCGTTATTCACCACGTTCACATAGCGTATTTAAACCATTTTTTGTATGGAATTGTCATGTGCTAAATGCTAAAAAAAATTATTAAATCATGTAAAAAATAAGTTTGATTGTTCAACTTCTATGCGTTACTATACCAGTAATCAAATTTTGAGTTGCTTAGTTTGTTAGAAAGAAAAAAGATTATCATATTTTGCCAAGAGCATCAATAAATTAACAGTAAACAGAGTTGGTCATAAATAAACAAGATACCTTATTTATATTTTCGGTTATAAAATCTTCCGAAGATACCCCTTACAAATTATGGGTAAAACCGAGTTATGTGGAATTCTTACCCTTTTTTGAATTTTTGTATCTTTGTCAATATCGAAGCAGAGCAGTACCCAACCAAAAAAATACCGTTGCCACTACACGGAAAATATTTTCTCATATATGGTGGAAAATCTCGGAGTTAATGCGTGCTGGGGGCCCATGTTGGATAATTTATGTCGCACTTTTGTTTTACGATGTTGCCACAATGTATATCATAATACGCCGACACCAAAAGCGTTATGTTTGCCACAGTATATTGTTTATGAATGTGATATACTGATTTATTGTACACTGTGGCTCTATATTTTAGATTTTTGAGCTACCTGCTCTTGAACTGGTTTAAAACGTTCCGCTGTTTATTTTGAAAGTACTTGCTATTTATGATCATGTACAATATTCATAATTTACACTTTAAGAGGCTTATTCGCTCTGCTTAGATACTTGAAACAATTTATCATTTCCTTGCTTTTCTTCGCTTGGGGTCAGCTTTTAATATTATATACTAAATCTATACACCTAAAAATATATACCTACTTCTACACATTTTTACTCATTAACTGACATTAATATTTCTAGATAGATAACTCTTATTGTACACCAAACAAGATAATGAAGAAAACAAACAACAATAAACCTTAAATCTATGTACAATGGGCGGTCTTATCGCTAAAAAGCATTCTAGATGTCGTTACTTTCAAATATACCATTTTATTCTTAATCTCTCATTGGTGACAGAATCTTGTGCATACATGAAAATGTTTGTCCTGAATAGGAATCAAACATACGACCCGTGGCATTGGAGTTTAGGGTCTTTAACCACGCCAACCTGGGGATTATATAGGATTATATAATCCCACAAATATTTTAAAGCCGAATGTTTGTGTGGGCGGATAAACGCCTGTTACTCCTTCACCAATTTTATAAAATGGATTAATCCAAAGGATTTTTTTAAGATCGCAGCAGAAACCGCATGGGACAGCTAGTACTTCAAATATAATAATCGATTTATAAATAAGCAAAATGGGGTTCCTTTGACGCATCATCACCTTAAACCAACACCTGCTACCATTCGACGCGGAATCTTTCCCAGATGGCTATATATAATATTGATAAATCCGAGTGAAACCGCGAGGGACGGCTAGCAATTATATAAAATCATCATCATCAACACATTGAATAAATGATTGATAAACTAGCTGTCCCCCGCGGTTTTACCCGCGTTCCCGTGGGATGTCACATGTATTATACATAAAAACCTTCCTCTTCAATCACTCTATCTATTAAAAAAACCACATCAACATCCGTTGCGTAGTTTTAAAGATTTAAGCATACATAGGGATATAGGGACAGAGAAAGCGACTTTGTTTTATACTATGTGGTGATAAGCTCATCAAAAGCTATATTACCAAAAGCTCACTAGTTCAACAGATACTCTGAATCTTTACGTAAATTGTAAGAATGTTAGTAAGGAAACAGTAAATCTCAAACAGATCGTCATCCCACACAAATCAAGCAGCCTTCAACGTAATTCAACAACACCTGCCCCAAAACACGACAAACCATAATCACGTACAGAATTCAACACCGTGAACGTTTAGCGTAAATGGGTGATAACGTGAAGGGGGACCATCCCTTGGGAGTTGACATGATTACGCTATTACATGAAGAGTATGTTGATATCGAATATATTCACTTGGTTGAGAATCAGATTTGGGGAACGGTTCTGAATTTGGAATCGTTTAATGTAAATTGGGCTTGTGGCGCGGTAGTTCGATACTCTGACTGCCAATTGTTGGTTTGATTCCTATCCAGGACAATTGGACTAATACTTCTGCGTAACTGATTATATAAATGTCTTTTTTTTGTTTTCTATATCATTTCTTTTTCGGTATCTATATAAGTATTTATATAAAAATTATATAGGATGTAAATGTGATATCTGGTTTTCATAGTACAAGCTCTGTCTAGTTTGGGGTAGTAGTGGGTAGTAGTCAAATATTTTATTAATTTACTATGTCTTATAGAACCAATAGATTAACTTATATGTATATGTTAATGACTAAATACTGGTGATAATAATTATGAAACCTTCAACCATCGATTTGACTAATAGTAGTAGAAATAATCCATGAGTAGGTAATGTAGTATGAATTGGATCATGAATAATTTATCTAAGGATATCAATAAGCCAAATAAGCAAACCAACATGTTGTATGAAATACCATTTTTAAACATCTGATTTTATATATGATATGGCCAGATCAGAAACTTAAAATAAAAAAAAAACGTAAACCTTACTTTACATGATGTCCGAAAATTGCGTGAAGTGTTTTATCTGTAAAGATTGTGCAGTAAGTTTTATTATAATTTTCCTTCTGTATAAATACTGTATGCAAGACTGTAACAATAGTTGGTAATCCTAATAAATAAATTGGCATATGGCTGAATGATATATTAGCCAACCTTTGGTGATAGACTAGACCCTAAAAAGAGATATTTACCTATATAATTTCCTCCTTTTAATAATCCTCTCAAAAGCGTTAAAGAATCCCTCTAACTCTGACGCTATAAAATATACAAACAACTACAGTTACAGCCCTCAATAGCAACAAACACTATCTTCCAAAGTATTTCAAGTCAGGCGATCGGCGCACGCGCAACATTATGCATATCTATACACGTACGCGCCACTTAAACGGTCAACAAATGGGATTAAACTTACATGAATTGTTCATTAAACTACCTTCGTATGGTGACCATAATAGGTACGGTATGCATAGCCAATTATTGCTCATTATTATTTTACAGAAGTCCGTTTAGTTTGGTTAGTTTATGAAAATGGAAGCATGTTTGAGTTGGTTTAGATTATATTAATTATCATCTTCAGTCTGGTTTAATAGTTATTTGTTATACAAGCGTGCGAAGTTGCTTTTTAAGCACGTGCTCAATTTTGATGACCAAGCAAGCGAAGGATTCTAAAAATTAGTGAGGGAATTAAAAGAGCACAAGGTGAACAATTTTTGCACTCGAGTGCAACACGTAACTTTTCATCCCACCTCAGCAAGGAAATGACTAAATGCAAAAAAAAAGAAGTTGAGACTCTCTGTGAGCTGATTATATTGGAGAACCTAGTGTTTAGTAGTTTTTACTTTTAGCGATTCTAGGAACGTGCACTTGTTACTGTGTTAAATTCCCGGATACAAAGATGAAGCTGATTTTATTATATATCTTTTATAGATGATGATATGATGTTTGCGCAAATAGAGATATACAAAAGTCATGGCACTTGTATGGCGCTTGTCAAGAGTGACATAATCGCTCTACTAGGATGATATGATTTTGACAGATATATGACACTAGCTCAATGATGTTTCGTCGCGGCCTTTGTGATCTGTCTTTTTCCGGTAACTATGCAATCATGCAAGAGGTCTTGCTTTTCAGTTTGTGTTTACGATTAGGTTACCTTTCCTTCAGAAGCAATTGTCTATTGCCCCTTGAGTTTACTGATTCTGATCTCATCTCATGACGTTGGGTTTTTAAGAAATATCTTCATTACGTACCGAAAAATTTGCATAGTACTTTCCAAACCGTGATATAATTATTACACGTTAAGCTTATTATGGTACCAGGAACTAGTAATTGGTCAAAAAAGAAAATCCGAACTTACTCACAAATAAAAATATGTCTATGATGTTAAGCTTCCTATCATTTTGGCCCGAACCAAGTCTGCACATCAGTTACATTCTATTTCTACCTAAAATTACTTAATTTATTACAACACCAACAATTTTTCCGACGCTACACATACCGCTATTCGTTGTCTAATCGAATGCTGCAAGTTATTCGCGTGTCATTATCTCACGCACGCACTGCTCGCTTGTTTTGCTGACGCTACCACCATACGCGTACGCTGCATTCCATCGGCTCAGTACGACATTGTAAACAAATAGATATAGGAAATGTACAAGTAATTATTTAGAGTTTTTAGTACCGAGAGAGCATGCTAAGCTGTATTTACCATCTCGGTCGTAGACGCTGATGCAAAGGGACAAGATATGTTTTAATGGCATCGCGTCTACACATTACATTAAAATAAATATAAAGGTGCATAAAATAAGGTATGGAAGCTGGAAAAAATTACCAATGGAAGTAATTTTTTTACTATTTTTGTGTTTGTCATTATCAATAGCCAATTGTGAAAGCACCCTTCCATGGTATTATTCCTTCCTGGTATTTAGCTTCATCAACAGCGTCTGTCTGTAATGTTCTCAATTATTTGGAGTAACATGTTTATTTCTTTCATTCATCCTTTCCACTTTCCATCTCTTATATTCATCATATCAGTCCAGGGATGTCTACTTTTGAACATAGACCTCACTCTCACTTTTTTCTTTTCTTCGTTAGGGAAAAAGTCTTTTCGCATTATAGTATGTATGAAATTGTAATAAAATCTCTTTGGCTATTTGTATCTGGCTGGTTTTGGTGTCATTGAAAGTTTAAATTTTAAAGAACATAATTCCAAATTCAAATTAGGAAAATGTGTGATTTTCAATTGTTTTTCGTACCGTCAAGATGAATGAATCTAATGAAGAAACTCGATACATTTTAAAATTTTACTACAAAAGGGTAAAAATGCAACGCAAGCCGCGAAAAAAATTTGCGATGTTTATGGACCTAGTGCAGTGTCTGTGAGAGTAGCACAAATTTGGTTTAAGCGTTTTCAATCCGGTAATTTTGATGGCAAAGATGCACGTCGCTCTGGTCGCCCTATTACGGATAAAATGGATGCCATTTTTGAAAAAGTGGAGCAAGATCGGCATATCAGTAGTTACGACGTAGCTGAAGAACTGGGAATTGACCACAAAATAGTTTTGGCGCATTTGAAAAAAAATTGGGTACATAAAAAAGGTCGATATTTGAGTACCTCACGAGTTCACTGAAAGAAACCTAATGAACAGTCTACTCATTTGTGATTCTTTATTACGACGTTATGAAATCGAACCATTTTTGAAGAAGCTGATAACTGGTGATGAAAAGTGGATCACGTACGATAAGAACGTGCGAAAAAGGTCGTGGTCAAAGGCCGGTCAGGCTTCACAGACTGTGGCGAAACCCGGGATAACTCGCAACAAGGTGATGCTGTGTGTGTGGTGGGATTGGAAGGGCATTATTCATTATGAGCTTTTACCACCAGGCAGGACCATCGATTCTGAACTCTACTGCGAACAACTGATAAGATTAAAGCAAGAAGTTGAGAGAAAGCGCCCGGAATTAATCAACAGAAGTGGTGTGGCTTTTCATCATGATAACGCTAGACCTCACACATCTTTAGCCACTCATCAAAAATTAAAAGAGTTTGGCTGGGAGGTATTAATGCATCCGCCGTATAGTCCTGACTTTGAACCTTCAGATTTCCACCTGTTTCGGTCTCTTCAGAATTCTTTAGGCAGTGTCAGGTTAACATCACGAGAGGACTGTCAAAACCACTTGTCGCGGTATTTTGATCAAAAATCCCAAAATTTCTATAGCAATGGGATCATGTCCCTACCTACAAGATGGCAAAAAGTTATCGAACAAAATGGTACCTACATACTTTAGTTAAATGTAAAAAAACGATATTAATAAATGTTTTGAATTTTCTTAAAAAATGCGAAGAAACTTTTTCTCCAACCTATTATAAGGATTAACATATATGAAAAAACTAATGGTTTTATGTATCATATAGGGAATCTCTTCACCGCATGATGGCTTGATCTTAATGCCTGGTATTCTTCAAACAAGTGTTTCAAAAGGTCTTTAAAGTTGGTACTCCGACTGGTATTTCAAATAGCGCGGTGACTTACCTTAGGTGCAAAATATATTATAATACAAACTTTATGGGACATGACGTAATAAAATATAAATTTATATCGTATGCTCTCGTGATTCTTATCGCCGGGGCATAAGGTTGATTTTGGCGTTTATTTCGCAATTCTAGTGATATTGTTAATGGTAGTATAGAGGCTAACGTGCAATCAGATGACTGGACAATGCAACGACTAAAATTCTATGGAGACTATTTTCGTATAGATTTTTGAAATATGTCATGTATGCATGTAATCATAGAGTCTGTTTTTAATAAAAAAAAATATCACAAATTCGAGTTTGTTACGTAGCAAAAATTATTTATAGATATGGAAGTGCTTACAACCTTACTGTTCATCAACTCTTTATAAAATAACAAAGACTGAAAATAGAATCAACTACTTCATGTTTACTTGCAATCAAATATGAAAGATGTATAGTTTTAGCTACTCCAAAGTCATCTAATTCTTATGTAAATATTTTCATCTTTCAGTCATTTAACAAGTGCACTGTCAATATCTCATTCAACTCAAAAATGGATATCTATCCTCTAATTGATTCATAATCAAATTTAATTTCCAACCACGTCATTGAGAAATCCAAGCAGATTTTAACGTTCGCAGTTATATCACTACATAGTATAAAACAAAGTTTTTTCTGTCCCTATATCCCTATGTATGCGTTAATCTTTAAAACTATGCAACGGATTTTGATGCAGTTTTTATGTATAATACATGTGACATCCCACGGGAATGCGGGTAAAACCGCGGGGGACAGCTAGTAATAAATAAAAATTAAATACAGTTCGGAAGCTATTCACTTGAGAGCGGCACATATTTGGCTATTTTTATTATCAATTAAGATTTTTTGGGAATGCAAAATTTAACTGTGCTCCAGGTTTTTTTTTTATGAACCCACTCGATTCGATGACGCGTGCCGGGAACAGCTACTTTATAATATAAAACTTTTTCAGACACAAAATTAAACATCTATATCCAATCTCACAATTACGACTCGAGTGAATCCATAACACCGACAAACTTGTCAGTTGGCCCAACTTTGGCAAAGGCCTCCTCGAATTCACTCGATTCGATGAGCATGCTCAGAACAGTCAGTTTATAATAACAGTATGATTGTAAATCGACTCCTCACCATTTCTATTCCAACACTAGGCTACTGATAAATCGACACAACTCTGCGCACATTACAATTAGACCAAATCTGGTGGAGCATAAATAACTTGGACATTTAATAAGTGATTCTTGCATTCTTGCCTACAACGGTGTTATGTTTTGATTGTTTCTAGAGATGTTAGCTCTCAGATATGTTGGTGAATAATTGGGACACGTTTATAGACATTTGAGTCATACTTCTATTTTCCGATGGGTGAATGGCGAAGTGGTTAGACATGGGACAAACATTTGTGTGTCCGTTTCTTCTATGTCTGACTCTATATGTAGTAAAGGGTGTTTTAAAATAATGGTGTATCAGTGTTTAACTACTTCACAGACAGAGAGCTTCGTTTAAATGCGTTGAGATGTTCTTAAAAATAATTTACTGAAATTCCCCCTAAAGGGGTAAATAGGGGAATGTAAGTTTGTATGAATATCAGTGAGAATTTTAGATAAATAAATTAATTTAGGTAGGATGTTGCACTGACAATAATATCTTTAATTTTTAGATTTTTGTTCGTTTTTATTGTTAAAATTATTATGATTAATAATTGTACCCTGATATTCCAAATTGTAATTGACATAATATGTCACTTCATTTAAACTGATGTTAATTTAGATTTAACAGAACATAATTTAGATTTAATATTTGCATTCTGACAGAGTTTAGTTTTACTAGGTTTACTATTAAGATGTAGTGTAATGTAGGTGGCAAACTTTAAAAAAAAAATAACAACAGTCAATTTCAATTAAAAATAAAAAAACGATATCATGACAAACTGTTCCAAAACACCATATTATAGATGCAAAAAGTGGTTAAAACAAAAACTAAGGACATACATCCACGACGGTAGCGTGTGATCGCTCGGTTCATCGCGCATAGCCTTCGTCGCGCTCAAATGCGCATGCGCAGATGTGACACCGAAAAAATAAGCTTCTCTTTTATTGGCCATAACATCATTTGTTTCGTTGTTTGAAGAAATAATGATTATTTTGTAACACTAAATCTATGATCTATATTTCTTTGAATAAAAACTTCTTTAGCGGCGTTGAACACTTTTCTTGGGATGGGTATAAAAAGTTAAGCTCCTATCTAAGACCTGATCGAAAATTCGTAAAACGGTAAAAATGCACAACGTTAATAATTAAATACAGGTAGTATTAAATGCTTTGTGTGTGTGTGAGCTCGTTTGTTTGTTACGCTTTCACGGCTAAAAAACTGAACCGGTCGTGCTGAAATTTGGTACACACATAGCCTATGGTATGAAGATGCTACTTTTTATTCCGGGAATACGCAGGATCCCCAGCAGATTGCCAGTTATTTGTACAAATTAATAAAAACAATAAATACTTGGGAACGCGTAGGATCCCTGGCCCATTAGCTATACGTGTAGAAATGTACAATAATAAATTAATAAAAAGACAAAATAAACAGAACATTTATTTTTTATTCTATTGGTACACAATTATCGACTAAGGTATTCGTGAAGATAAAACCAATAAAATACATACAGAAGAACCTCATCCTATTTTAAAATAAAATGAAATTAATAAAACTTATGGGACTGGCAACTGTAGAGAAAACTGACTAGCAATTAAAAATGCACACATCATACTCGTAGCTACAAATATACCGTTGATATTAGGATGTCAGTGACGCAAACCCTGGACTTTTTCCTA
Organism: Habrosyne pyritoides; assembly: GCA_907165245.1. NCBI lineage: Eukaryota > Metazoa > Arthropoda > Insecta > Lepidoptera > Drepanidae > Habrosyne > Habrosyne pyritoides. The sequence goes on along the minus strand of OU015600.1, from coordinate 3,451,868 downwards.
CCAAAAATCGCACAACGCGCCTGAAGAAGTTTTCGCTCCTATAATTGTAATGGAAACGACATTATAATGCTCCAAGTAATTAATTTTTTTTTTTTTTTTTTTTTTAAATATGAAAACTTGAGCGCATTTGACTAGATCTCACCTGATGGAAAGTGACGATGTGGTCGAGGATGGTACACGCGAACTCAAGTAATACCTATTCACTCTTGGCTTAAAGACTCCGAGATTGTATGAATCGGGAAAAATTGACGCCGGCAATGAGTTCCACTCCTTTGCTGTCCGCATAATGAAAAAAGAAGCAAAACGCTTCGTGCGGATAAACGGAATATCAACAACAAAAGGATGGAACCCCAGCCGGCGCCTAGTCGCCCGCAAGTGGAACGGAGCAGGGGGTATGAGGTCGTGTAACTCCTGCGCACACTCTCCGAAATGAATCCGGTAAAACACCGATAGGCAGGCAACTTTGCGGCGATGCTCAAGATTTTGGAGCTTACTCGAGACTAACTCGACGTCGCCTATGAGTCTCCTTGCTCGGCGATCTATAGCATCCAGGGCTTCTAGCTGGTAGCGGGCTGATCCATCCCAAAGATGAGAACAGTACTCCACACAGGAGCGGACCTGAGCCTGGTATAAAGTAAGAAGCTGTCCAGGTGGGAAGTACTTTCTCACCTTAGAGAGGATGCCTAGCTTCATTGCAGCGACTTTTGCCCTAGATTCAATATATCGGCCGAAATTTAAATTTGATGTAATATTAACACCAAGGAGCTCAAGGTGGTCGGATATTTTAATGGGCTCACTTCGGAGAGTGGGAGTCAAGGTGAAGGGACTCCTTTTGGCGGAAAAAAGACAAGCCTGTGTTTTAGAGGCATTGAACCTTACGAGGTTGTTGTCACCCCATTCAGACACTGCCTGAAGTGAAAGGTTCATGCGCTCTACCATGGCCCCTCTCAGGGACTGCGTCTCGGCGCTGGTGGCCCGTGCACTGGATAAATATCTGTCCACAACTGTGCTGTCATCTGCATACCCAATTATACCGGGCTTCAGCAACTCGGATCGACCGTTCCCTCAGAAAATCAGATACCCAGTCGCACAGGCTTGCAGGGAGCCCATATGAAGGAAGCTTGCCTATAAGGCTAGCGTGCCAAACCCTGTCAAAAGCCTTCGAGATGTCGAGAGACACGGCTAGAGCTTCTCCATGTTTCTCAATGGCTTCGCCCCATACATGCGTAGCGTACACTAGAAGATCCCCAGTAGATCTGCCACGGCGAAATCCGTATTGACAATCACTGAGGATGTCATTATCTTCTAGGTACGCCAGGATGCGGGTGTTCAATACACGCTCCATAATCTTACAGATTATAGAGGTGATTGCAATGGGGCGGTAATTGGCAGGGTCAGCCCGGCTGCCTTTTTTGGGCACAGGTTGCACGTTGGCAAGCTTCCAAGACTTAGGTACTAATCCTGTTTTGAGCGAGAGGCGGTACAGGCGTGTCAGAACAGGAGACAACTCAGGAGCGCAGTTCCTCAGAATAACGGCTGGTATACCGTCAGGCCCACTGGCCTTATTCACGTCTAGATTGTTGATTGTTTTGAGTACCTCCTTTTGACGGATACAAATAGGTGACATTGTGGTACCGCAAGGAGGCAACTTGGGTGGCATTTTGTTTACAGTGTCTAGACGCGAATTCTCAGCAAACCGACAGGCAAATAAGTTTGCCTTATCAGTAGCTGTGTGAGCCAGTGTTCCATCCGGCTTCAGCAGAGGAGGCAGGGACGGGCGACAGAAATTCGCCTCGACCGATTTAGCCAAGGACCAAAACGCCTTACTCCCCGAGGGATAGGAGGCCAGTTTAGATCCGATTCGGCTTATATGGTCAAGGCGTGCTCTGCGCAGGGTCCTCTTGCAGGACTTGGCGACTCTGTTAAAGGCTTTCTTCTTGTCTCGCGTATCCGGAGCTTTTCGACTTCGAGCATCAGCCCAAGCTTGGTAAGCCGAGTGTTTTAGTGCTTCAGCAACTGTGCACTCGGCATTGAACCATGGGCGAGCTTTACTCTCAAGAGGGATGTCAGAGAAAGGAATGAAATATTCCATCCCCTGACAAATCACCTCTGAGATTGCAGTCGCACAGCTCGACGGATCGCCAGAAGAAAAGCACGTTTGCCGCCAAGGATACGATGCAAAGAAATGACGCATCTCATCCCAGTCTGCTGACTTGTACCGCCAAACCCGTCTAGTGCCCTTGGGGCTGAGATCGGGTGGTGAACAGGACAGTACGGATTTCACCAGACAATGGTCAGAAGTTCCCAGGGGGGACGAAACTGACACACTGTATCGGTCCGGTTCTGTAGTCAGCAGAAGGTCCAGGCAATTTGCCGAGTGGTCATCAACGTCAGGTACACGCGTTGCTTGTTCTACCAGCTGGGACAGATTCAGCGACAAGGCGAGCTTGTACGCCTCTCTGCCAGCATGGTCAGTCCTCTGGTATGGGAACAGCCACTGCTGGTGATGGGCATTGAAATCCCCCAGAAAGACAAGTTGAGCAGACGGGTACCTGAGTTGAGCCTCGTCGGCGGCCACACTCAGATGTTCGAACAGCCCGGTTGTCTCCTGATCACCGCTATGTGAACGGTACACACAGGCATAAACTATTTTGTCCACACCTGTGTCGACCAGTACCCACAGCGTTGAAAAGGCGGAGTCCTCAAGGTTACGGAGACGCTGGCAGCAGATATTGTCGCTGACAAAGACGCAGACACCAGCGTGGGCCTTAAAGTTGTGCTCCAGGGAATACCCCGGGTACTGCAAATAAGACGCGTCAGCTGGTCGTCTGATTTGCGTCTCCGTAAGGAAGAGCAGCTGCGGCTTGTCAGTCTCAAGGTGGTGGTGGACTGAAAAGAGATTTGAGTGCAAGCCTCTGATGTTCGTGAGGTGCACTTTAAGTGGGAGGAAATGCCGCCGCTGTGGAACTCTATGCCTTTTAGTTTTCCTTTTCATTGTTTATTTTTTATGGAGTGAATAGGCAGGGAAGACGGAAGTTGTACGAGGCGCTGCGCAGAATCCTGTGGTGAACACAGATACGCTGCACTGAAGGATAGGCTAGTCTGGAGACCGCGGGGACGCCCGAACCCCCCCGGAGATCGCCATCGGGTCCTCCCACCCAATCGCCAATTGGCACGATGGAGCAATTCCGGGATTATGCGTAAGGTGGCGGGGCAGCCTTTCGTAGGTGGCTGGCCTACTACTTGGGCCCCCTACTGCCTACGGTCGGCCAGCGGTGCACCGTGCTTCGGATCCCGCTGCCCTCCATGACTAGCCGCCAAGTGCAGCGACACTGTGACACCGAATCGGCATACTACATCAGCGCGACTGTACAGACCCGCCTTCCCAATTAGCTTCTCCAGGCAACACACCGGAACACGTCCGAGGACGCTTGGCAGCATGACTCTGCCTGGAGGGTGGTGACAAGCCACGGCCGGAGCCTACCACCTGAAGAAACGCCATTGCCTCGTCTGTTGTACAGCAGGGTGCACCGCGAGCAGGTGAGGTTGGCTTGGGTCGCTAAGATGTTAACGGACCCCTTACACCCCAAAAATTCATCTTTATCATGTAAGTAACAAAATGACATGTCGTATCTAGATATACCACCCCTACATCATTGTTTTCCTTAAGTAGAGTAACAAATTTAGATAAGTAAACAACGTCAATATTTCACGGTGTAATGATTATTAGCAAAATAACTGTTTACTACCGAGTTTTTATAATTCAGTTGTAGGTACTTATATCGAATTAAACATTTAGTGGAACCATTGGCCGTGAACGAATTAAGATGTGAAATGAAAAAGAAAACATAAACCGAGTAATCATATAAAATCAAGATCAATAAAATCAGAAATATATAGGAGGTTAGGTGTACTTTGACCATACTAGTAAATCTTTTAATTAGATACCATGGAGAGCTAAATACATTCTTTTCGATCTAGTTAAGGTTTTCGTATTTTATACCACACTAGCGACCCGCCCCGGCTTTGCTCAGGTGCAATGAAGATACTAATACATATAAACATACTCTTTAATCACTCTATCTATTAAAAAAAACCGCATCAAAATCCGTTGCGTAGTTTTAAAGATTTAAGCATACATAGGAATATAGGGACAGAGAAAGCGACTTTGTTATATACTACGTAGTGATGAGTCTGATGGTAAGTAGTCATCGCCGCCTATGGACGTTTGCAATGGGGGCATCGCCAATGTGTTGTCGACCCTGAGACGTGAAGTTGCTAAGTCTCATGTGCCTGTAATTTCAGCGGGTCCCTTACCCTTCTAAACCGACAGTAATACAAGTGCACTAATGCTTCTGCTGCCCGGATGAACTCTGCATTAAGAGCTCTACTACTCAAACTGAAGTATTGCATGTAAAAATAGCTAAATTTTTTTCTTTTCAGAAATTTGTATTTGGCAGACTATCCTTTTGTTTGTAATTATAATGAATACGTATGTAAATATTATAATACAATTAATATCTCATACAACGTTGGACTACTGTGGAATAATATTTTTTCACAAGAAATCTAAACTAAAGTCAAAGTTACTGAAATTACAACCGGTTCGGAAGTCAGCCAGTTACTAATATAATTATTGATTCTACTGAAATAAGGCTGAGTCTGGGATCAGGTAATATTAGAAGGTGTTTAACCATATTAATTTTTCTTCTTAGTTTTATAAAAAAGAAATGATTTTGAATTTAGAATTGTAATAAGGAAAAAAGGTTAATATTAAATAATTTCAGCTCTTATAAAAAGTTACCTTAAACCCTTGATGTACTTTTTTCTTTTGGTTTTTTTTTCAATAGGTTGACAAACATAGAGGCGATCCACCTGATGGTAAGTGGTAACCCCCACCAACTTACGTATTATGCGTAAATGTACGGCAAATACTAAAATTACTAATCCGTTTTACACTCCTGAAAAAAGTCCCCATTTGAAACACATTTCAAGTTTTAAATGAAAATATGATGGTCTACATTCAGCGCTGTGGCATTAATGCATTTAACATAAAAATCTTTTTAATTCACATATTTTAACTGCTGTTTAACGCCCTATTCTGTACGCAAGAGACGATGCGGAACTTCCATGGTAAATTAATTATGTCTGTTTTGTTATTTATTCAGTATGTCCCTCGCGGTTTCGTACGCGTTCCCGAGGGATGTAACATTTTCCCGGGATAAAAAGTAGCCTATATGTTATTCCAATATATGCTCTATTATGTGCTAAGTTTCATCCAAATTCGTTGGCTATCCAACGGTTTTTGCGTGAAAGAGGAACGATCATCCATACATACAAACTTTCGTGTTTATAATAATAGTTGGATAAACCGATGGATTAACACGCGGTCATGAGGGTTATGGTTTATGCTGAGGTATTCTATGTGTAGAATATGTTCTATATGTGTGTTAAGTTTGATCGAAATCTGTTAACCCATAATGGCTTTTGCGTGATCCCATGCGTAACAAACATCTGAAATTCACAGTTTTAATATTGGTGGGAGTTTCTGAGATTGTCTGATGTTTGTGAGATCTTCTATATATATGAAAAAATATGTTTGTCTGTTTTCTACCCTATTCTTTTATACTATAAAATTTTTTTAAATTTTTGTGAATTGTTCTACGTGCGGCTGCAAAGGTCCCTTACAAAAAATACGCATATAGGCTTATTTTTTAATATGACAGATGGCAAAGGTTAGTGGTGCAGGCAATCATACCAATGCCAAAGCTTAAAGCGTTCATACCTCAGACTTTTTAAATTAGGAATGCACATGAAACCATATAGTCACTGGCCAGTAACACATAGTTCTCATAACATATTCAAAAGAGGATTCTTCGTAAATTTTTCAACACATCAATTAATATTCAGCAACCACCAGCATTCTAATAAATGATGAGTGATATCAGAATAAGTACGCGGCGCGTGTGGACCAACGCATCTGTCTGAATGGAGGCGCATTAACGCCCAGCATTCATCAACCGACTAATGACACGTCCGCACGTCACACTTACTGATGGCACAAGTTACAAAAGACTAGCTGTCCAACGCAGTTTCACTCGCGTTCCGGAGGGATGTAACATTTTTTCGAAATAATAAGTTAAGCTAGGGTATACTCTATCTATGTGCTAAGTTTCGTCTAAATCCGTTTGGTAGTTTTTGCGTGAAAGAGTAACGAACATCCATAAATCCATCATCACAAACATTCCCATTTATAATATTAATCAGATACAAAGTAGGATATGAATCTGTTTGTGTGGTAATTTGATTCCTAAACGCGACAACTATATTTATATGCATCAAGGGTATGGGTCTGTGGAGCATTAATTCCTATCCACGATAAATTTTTGAATTATTCCATAATTTTGAAATTGATCTGAGTAGTAGAGCTCTTAGTGCAGAGTTCGTCTGAGGAAGCTCCACCGCTTTAACCATTTCCGCCGTGAAGCAGTAGTGCACTTGTAATTACTGTGTTTCGGTTAGAAAGGTAAGGGGGCCGATAAAATTACAGGCACATGAGTCTTACCATTTTCACGTCTCAGGGTCGACAACGCATTGGCGATCCCCCTGGTGTTGCAAATGTCCATAGGCTGCGGTGACCACTTCCCATCAGGAGGTCCGTCTGCTTGTTTGTCGGCCCATGTAAATTTATTAATCACGGAGGTTGGTACGTATAAATATAAATAATGGTCAAAGTGATGTACCCGCTTTGAGCTGATAGTTTGCACACAGCTCTGACGGATGGGAATATTAAAACATTACATATTTTCCTTTCTTCCTTTTTTCTACCGTTGGCGCTTTTACACTCCTCTTGTATGCCTGAATGGTTTGCAAATGTGCAATATAAATTACTTGGAATTTTATAAATATCACATTTGTAGCTTTTTATTAGACATGGATCCAGCCACTACGTTCTCTAGCACAAAACCTCGTCGATGAAAAGACCTTGGAGAGAAGCCCCCTTATTTAACTAATACAAACTTCGTCGGCGAGCCGCTTCACAGAGTCCTCTGAGAGCTTATCTCTCACGTAACTAGTAGTATTAGCGAAGTTAGCGAAAGAGACAAATATATAACCCGCGACGAAACATCCTCGAGTTAGTGTCATTTTCCTTACAGAATCGAGCCCAGACCTTCCAGGTCATTGTGCATTAACGAGAGAGACAGAGCATAGAAGCTGCGCTGATTCGTTGTCAACCTAGTGACATTATACTTTACGGAATCACACCCTTGGTCAAAATTACTGGAAGTCACCGGCTGCATGTTATAGGTTTGAAGACTTTCAGCTTGAAAATCTCTAAGGCCTATGATGAAACAGAAGTGTGCCTATCTCAAACATAGTTGACATTTAGATGACCGTGATTCAAAGTGCAGAAAAAAGGTCTAACATGGAGTAAACTGAATTTCAAATAGAACCAACGTTGGAGGACGTTTGTACTCCTTGCCCTTAGCCACGAGTTGGGGACACAGCATATCCAAGAAAAATTACAGGCACAGGGGATTTAACAAATTGGGTTGATGCAAATGTTTGTAGGTAACCGCTTACCATCAGGTGGACCAAATAGTTCGATCAACAGACAGATTCGGAAAAACAGGATTTGAAAAGAAAATTGCAAATCAGCTGATAATTAGTCGAACTTCTAATGATCCAAAGAGACACAACGGTAAAGATAAATAAATTCATATTATGTAGAGCTTGATATTTAAAACAATCAAACCAAAAATGTGTCATTTAAAATCCTCAACTACTCTATTATGAAACTCTATTCTCAAAATCACTCCAAGCATTTCGCACGACCATTAACTCGAAAGAATTCTCGGGAAAAATATGCCGGGCTCGTTTTCCACACTAGCGCTCGCTTTAAGAGGGTATTCATGTACGTGTAACACCTGGAGTAGCGCCGAGGGGCTATTACACGGCCATTACGAGTATTATGACTACGTCGTGCGTAATAACCCCCTCCGTAGAATATGTGACGGTGGAAAGCTGGAAAATGGCAAAGGATTATGTGTGTAATTGAAAACTGTCTTAACTTAGATGCAGTTTTAGTTTATGGTTTGGATTGACTTTAGAATTTATTTTAACTGGTGTTAAACTTATGTTTCAGGCGATGATAGCTCTGTCGATAGTGATGTCAAGTGCCGTGATGAGGGTCGTGGGTTCGAACCATACAATAAGCTTGAACTTTTGGTGAAGGAACTCGTCGTCAGGAAACCATAGCACGGAAATAGTGCACTTACTTTTTCTTAGCTTGCAGCTGGTAACACTTTCACCATCACGCGCATAAACCAAGTCATGGCCATGTAAACTAGAGGTAGATATGGGAGGTGTATGCAAAATCTTCTCATTTTGCAAGTATTAAAAATCATTCCCATCTGTAATAAGCCAAATGGTCGTGAGTTGAGATTTTTGAGAGATTATTATTATTATCATTACCACTTCAAGTGGGTACATTTATTTCTAAGAATTTAGTCTCTCATGACACCATTGCACTATGCATCTACCGTGTAAGAAAATGGTAATGAATTACATTATTAATATTTGCGCTCATTCTATGTAATTCTGAGAAGCCTGAATGTGACAAGCTTCCTGTGGACTCCAGAACTCCAGAATATGAAAGCGAAATTCAACGAAACTATTTACCTAACCACTTTTGTGAATCTCAGAGTGGATTCGTGGAATCAACATAAGATATATTCATGCCCTGAATGACACAGAAGTAATGAGACCCACATTCTACCGAACATATTTTAAGATCCAACGTGTGAGCATTGTGGCCATCTCAGGTAATAATTTCAAAACAAATCAACTGTAACATTGACCCCCCGAAAATTTTACCCAACCCTCCGAGCTCTATACCACTTGACCATCGAAGCAAGCGTAGACTTATACCCATATTCTAAGACTATTCCTCATACGTCACTCGACTCAAACTCGACTGAGGATACTTTAAGCATTTTCTCGAGGAATCCTCAAAATTGGTATTTTAAGTTATAACTTGACCAAAACTCGAGCAATCCTGACTGATGTCGAATCAAAGTGTAGTCATTAGTAACGTCATTCTATTATAGATAAAATATTAATCAAATAAAATAATGAGTTTCAGTAATTTATAACCATTAAACTTCCTTAAGGTTGGTCCTGACGTACCTTGAAGTTGACAGTTGTTTCCTCACCTCGAGTAAGGGAAAGCGTTGAGTGGAGGTGATTTTTGAACTATGAATACTAATATCTTGGAGTGAGGTTGAGAGGAGTCGAGAAATTATCGAGGAAACGTCGTGGGTGTTGACTCCTAAATGATTTTTCTTGAGTATGCAGTTTGCTTTTTACCCTATATACGAGCTTTGAGATGCGGGTATGAGATATGGGATAGAGGGACAGAAGCATACGCATAAATTAGACTACCGTATAATCACTATCGATGATTACTGATGATCTACTAAACTATCAGGGTTTTTCGGTACCTGTACTGCAGCTCCCTCCAGGCTGTCTATCACCTTCATGTTAAAAATCTATCGCCAAGCATACCGGTTTGTTCCAATTGTTAGTTGCCCTTGTAAGTTTCCTTTTGGATATTGTGTTCTCACCATCATCGACCAGATCATTACTAACCATGTTGAGTTTGTTAAACATAAACCTATACGAAGGCAGTAAGAAAAACCTCTCGAATTTCCTTATTTGTCTTTACGGACTATGTTCCTATTGCTCAATAAAACAAGAGGCGTGTCCCATTATTTTATCAACCATTTCCCTTACAATAAATACAACAATCCGATACATAAATCTGTAATAGACGCCATGTGGTTCAATTTGCGACAAGTTTCTTTACCACCCTTATCACGAGCAAACACAACAAATTCAACAGATAAAGGGCCACAAACCGAATAGCTGATAATTCATGATTATCATTTGTACAATAAACCAGAGAACTGGTCTTAAACGTAATCACAATTCTGTATAACCAGTGTTTATCACATGAACGCACCAAGTTTATGTTACGTTTTGAGTGTTACAACTATTTCTGCCAAGTGCTCCAGAGGTATGGCGTTAAGATATCGTATCTTGGACGCTAATGCACTACTAACTCATGTGCACGCGCCGTTACAGTGGGGCAATGTACAGTGAGTTACTGCCTTAATGTTCGTATCTAGTTTTGGTTTCCTGGTTTTGAATGTATGATTTGTTGTTAATGCAAACTTAAAATGCTTTTATATGCGTAAGTTGTTACCCTTCTCTGTTTTGTTCGGGCAGGGATCATGGTGGTCTTCGCCTTATTTGCAAAGAGATTTTCTTATTCAAAAGAGTTACTTCTGATGCTCAATTACCTAAGAACATAGTATAGATGTTGTACCCTTAAAATGACAGTGGTACAAAATCCTTTGGGGACTACATTGCGTATTGGGCCTCGCTTAGATTGTCACTGAAGTGATTTGATAAATAAATATACAGGAGGATTCTTCACACAGAGTTGTACTATGAGAGCTTGTACTATGGATACCAGATAACTAATATACTAGATATTTACACCGAGAGCATAAATCATATAGACATGTTGTTGCACATAATATGTGTCCTGCATGCGTATCGAACTCACCATATCGACCTGTGGAGTAGCAGTCAGGATGTCTAATCACCAATCCGCGAATGATATCGTAGTTTTGATTACTCAAGAAATTGTAACTTATTATCATATGGAATCTTGATTAATAGTACATCATACAAACAACATATTAGAGAATTCATAAAACCATAGAGAACTGTATATCTAAATAAGACTTCTTGGTGCTATTTACCTATTTGATCTTCTATTTTTCTTTCAAATCAATACAAGACATTGGTAAGCGCTACTTCATAAATGACCTAGTATGTTCGAACCTACAGAGATCTCCAGTTGGAGCAATGGCATACTTTGCTTAACATTTCAAAATGTACAATGCAACGTATCTATTTCCCCACATTTACCAGTGGGCTCATACTTAACATATCACAGTCAAGTCTAGTGAGACTGAGACTGCGTTGGTGTACAAGTCTGACAGATGGCTGACAAATTTATGCGCCAGATAATCTTATCGAATGCCTCCACATGGCTTTATTACCCACTTTCTTGACTGCATGTAGTAATGGGAACGTGGTTGGAATTGGTTGCTTTTGAAATTGGCAAATATTGTGATCTATTCGTTGGATTTCTGTCATTTAATTATCCTTTTAATAAATGTCTTGCTTTATTTCTGCAACGTTTTCTATAGGTATCTTTTTTTTAAATCATATCCTTATCTTAGATACACTTACCTAATCTTTAACCTTCTTCTTGAAACTTTCTATGTAACTTAGAACGAAGACTTTATCTAGTACTCTAGACATATCTACAATATTTCTGCTTCAACACTCACACGGCACATCAATGCTTTCCGTGGTGAGTTCAAGATGAAAAATAAGCTTTCTAACAATAAAAAGAAATATATTGGGACCAATCGTTTATAGTAAGTTTCCGTGATAAAGACTGGGTTAGAGATAACTCCAATCAAAATCCACGGATCAGTCTGAAGCACCACCAAATTGTACCCATAGAACCACCAATATCTTTTATCGCCAACATTTAGCGAAAATCCCCCGATGTTACACGAGGCAAGCTCTCAATCCGAGCCGTGGAGCCGTGTTACATTCCCCGATACAAAATCAGCGTGTAAGTAAATACGTCAGTACAACGTTAGGTCTCGGCTCGGACACGAACCTGCGACACGTACAGACACTACCGTATCGGGTTACTGATTTAGGGCCCGATGTCGTCACAATGTGTCGGTTGAGGTGAATGCAAGGTGGTGAGAGATAGCGGTTTGGTTGGAAAAGAATTTTTTGTTTGGTGTAAATGAGGTGATAATTTTTGGACATGCATTACTAAGGAAATCTTTGATACATGATCTTTGGATACATGATGTATGTAAGTAGTAAGTATTTTAATGATAAATATATGATTTCTCTTTACCATATTTTTGTTGGCCTTGTTTATGGTTTTAGCAAATGGTAGGTACCTAATGTTATTAATAGTTTCGAATTGTTTTCTGTAAAATGATGTTGATGGTAATTTAAATTAGATTGCTTTATTTCAGAGCAAATACATCATTATTAATGTAAATCTAATTTGACAATCAGACCATTGGCTACTTAGTACACTTTCACAATTTCGCAATTCCACTAATACTTTAAATATGAAAGAATGCATTTTTGTCACTCCATCACAGACAAACAGCTGAACCTATTTTAATTCGATTCCTCAGAAACGCGAATAAAACCCCGGGCTAAAGCACAGTATGACAATAAAGTGCAATTTAGAGCGCATTTTTTTTAAATTTCAATATGTAATTTTGATTCAATTTCTCTCATGCTATCAATGTAACCTCAACCTTACACACGGACTGGATTGTAGGAAACAAGATTAAGCGTTGTATGTGATAGTCTGTTCGGAACTTTATTTTCACGACGTTACTGTATCACATGTAATGCAAAAAATATATTGAACCTGTCCAATAATCTTTTTAAGTTAATTGCTAGAGCATTTTCAAGTACAGCGAGTGCCTCTGTTTTTTGTTTAATTGAGTAATAATTAAGCGATGTCCAAGACCCGTTTTATTAAGAGTTTTAAATTAATATTTAACTTTTATTTTTCTACAAACATACATACATCTATATGTAATTGCAAATAATTGCAATCTATATGCAATTTTTTTTTTTGGTAAATTATATACAGTTGATTATTGGTTTATTGTTGCTTAACAACGCCATCTACTGAAGTAGCTTTAATGTTGTGGTGTCGTTAAAACAGTTAATGTCAGAAAGTCATTTTTTTCAGGTTACGTTTAAGTCAATTATCGATAAAGTTGATCATTGAAAACACGGATAAAACGACATTTTCTGAAAATAAAATAAACAGAGCTAATATAGATATCGGCTGGTAGAAAATGCCTAAGGCATTAAGTCCACCTTGTACATGTTTCTGTACGAAGTATAAATAAATAAAATAAATAAACTACCTGTAATTAGAACCATGTATGGAAAAAACAATATACAGTACGAGGGAGCACAGCTATATAATAACTTACCAAAAAATGTAAAGGACTGTAACTCGGCGAATACTTTTAAAAAGAGATTGATGGTGTACCTCAGTAATAACTGACACAATATGGTAGATTAAACTCACATTATATTATAATTTTAAGTTTCTCATTCTAAGTGAACTATGTAATGTTCTTTTTGGGAAATAAATTCTTTAAACCGAAATCCTAACTAGATCGATTTATCGCCCCCGAAAACCCCTGCATACTAAATTTCATGAATGTCGTTGGGGCCGTTTCCGCGATCCTATATATATATATACAAGAATTGCTCGTTTAAAGGTATTACATATATTAGATCGATAGATTTACAACCAGGGGCTCGATTCTGTAAGGAAAATGACACTAACTAAAGGATGTTTCGTCGCGGCCTCCGTGCGGTCTCTTTCGCTAAGTACGCTAATAATACTAATCACGTGAGAGATAAGCTCTCTGAGGCCTCCGTGTAGCCGACAAAGTTTGTATTAGCTGAATAAGGGGGCTGATCGAATACAGAACAAGTATACCTACATGTTCATGCATACAAATGTTTGTCCTAGGCGGGAATCAAATCTGTGGCCAATCGGCCCGTCAATTTAGCTTACTATTGTTATTAATGCGAAAGTTTGTGATGGATGGATGGACGGGTGAATGTTTCAAACTCTTGAACGCAAAAACTATGGAGCGGATTACAATGAAATTTGGCACATAGATATTTGACTCACATTTGGATCAACGTGGGTGTAGGATTCTCTTTTTTTCGGGCAAAATGTAATTTTCCTCGGGAACGCGGGGGAAAAAGTGGGGGACAACTAGTATATATAATATAGAAGTGATATTTTCTATGCTTATCCAATTGCGATTAAACTTTGAGTTTTTTTTATAAGAAACTAGCTTTCCCTACGGTTTTACTGCGTTTCCGTGGGATGTCATATTATACATAAAAAACTTCCTCTTCAATCACTCTATCTATTCAAAAAAACCTATCAAAATACGTTGCGTAGTTTTAAAGGTTTAAGCATACATAGGGATATAGGGACAGAGAAAGCGACTTTGTTTTATACTATGTAGTGATACGAATTGCAACGCACGCCAGGAAAACTAGATAATAATAAATGGAAACATACGAAGATTAATAAAATTTAGTCGTGTAACAGCGAAATATAATGAGCAGGTACTTCTGGAAGGCAAGTGTCGCCGCTATGACTATTAGTGTATTCTATATGAGCTTCCTTTGTAGAAAAGTTGTAGGATACGAAATTATACATCCCTCTTACAAAGAAACTGTACTTAGGTGGAATTGCACAAGAAATAAAATAAAATGAACACACCGTGTACCTAATGCAGAATATTTACGGTAATCGCACGTTGACTTGTTATCGTTTGTGAAAAGTTAGAAAACTTTATTAAATATCGTCATAGAAATTTTATTGCTATCAAGCAAAGCTGCGAATGCGTGATAATTTAGACTTAAATATTTTTGTAAATAACAAATAACAGTTCTTGTGTAAAAACAATTATTAAAAAATACATACGTACAATAAAAAAAAACTTTAGCGTCAAATACGTATTAATTCCTGCAAAAGCATGGTGTGAGGGCATTACTACTTTACCAAAAATTCCCACTTTTTCACTCAATATCTTTGATTGTTCTTCATGATTGATTTTTCAAAAAACTCAAGATCCTTCGTATACTAAAATTCTGAAGAAAAAAATAATTACATCGCATCTTCGAACGCACCCTTATACGCATGGCAATGGTAATAGCAATGACATATCTATGCGTTTACTTAATAAGTGCCTATATAAGTGAATTAAACACGTCGTGCATTAGTGTTTAATCGGCGAACACGTTGCGACGGATCGTGTCCGAGGTCGTATATCGGCCAAATGACGCCGTTACTTTGAAGTAGTATCGCCGAAACTGTACGCTTTGTGTAGTGCTCCATGTCTTGATATTTGGACTCCAGCAATTTTTTTTCGAACAGGTTGGTGGTATAGATAGTATTCTAAAAGAGGCGGCAGGCAGTAAAGTTCCGGCAAATCTTTTAAAATATGTGAATACACCAAATGGGCAGAAAGCATACGTACATTATTTTATCAAATATTATCTAACATTTATTACTAAATAATTGAAAGTACTTACAAGAAGATTACTATTTATATTACTAATTTAATGTTTCTTTTTTATGCCACCTAGGCCGACGAAGCAGACGCCACCAGACGGTAAGTGCAATGGTCACCGCCGCTTATCGAAATTTGCTACAACAGTAACATCGCTAATGCTTTCTCGACCCCGACGCGAAGTTGTTAAGTCTCATATGCCTCTAATATCTTAGGTAAAACTCTTACTACACCATTTGTATCCGAGTTCCTAGTGACCCAAATAAATAATCCAGGCTGAAATGACAGTAGTCCTAAAAGTTTTCCCCCTCATTCCCCCACTTGAGGTTTAAACCTCAAAGTATCAACTCACCTCCGTCCACACACAAAACGCAGTCTGTAAGACTCGTTGTCAGTGTGCACATTACGTGTGAGATACTATAGTATTGTCGCCAGGAACACGCGATTTAGCGACGTATTAAACGGAATTATTTACCTAGAATTAGGCCGATATGGTTACACGCCTACACGGATGATATTTGCGTTGGATTATGAATATTTATTATTGTTTTGTCAGAGTTAAATTGTTGTTAGTCGCATGTCAGTGATGGTCGGTTTAGTTGATGTTGCAAAGCTAATACCTGGTAATGATTTTAAGTGCAGTTGAAGATCTAACATTTATTTTTTTATTTACTCTTTATGTACTAAAGTACAAAGGCGAACATAATGCCTTAGGCATTTTCTACCTGTCTACCTTGGGGTGATGCAGAAACAAGCGAGGCAGGTGCACTAAAGGATGGTCAAGATAAGTGTACATTATGGTTGAATGATTGAAAATAACACGGGGTCTAGGAATCCTCCTTTTAAAAGGGAAGATCTTTCGCCAGACTAGATGATCGTGCTTAAGAACCGCGGTTGGACCGCTGTTGATGATGGAAATACAAATCCTGAGAGAACTACAATATTGCGATGCAGGGTTTTCACGTGCGTATTCCTAAATTTTAATACAATAATATTAATCTCAAGGCGCCAACAAAGAACAGATTGGTACAACAGCTCTTTCTGATAGACAGATCCCTCTTTTAAGCTCCGTTTGACCATATCGCGGCTAAGTGTAAAATAAGTACAAACAAAATATCATGAAAATAGGAAACAAAAAATTTATGTAAATTATGACAATTTAAAGGACATGTATGTGTTCGTATTCTGTAGTCTAACGTGCGAGTGAAACAACATATCCGTGAACGGTATAAGAAAGAGATAAAAACACACAACATAACATCCATTTTTTTATTTTACTCGAAACTAATATATTAAGACGCAAGGGGCTCTCAATCTTAAAATTTCAGACCACCGAAGATGCCGCAAAGTTTTTCAGTCGTGACAAAAAAAGGGCTCGTAAGTATAATATCTTCAACTACAACTCAGATGCGATCCAACAGATACGCGTCATAGATTCACACTGATTCCATAAAATAACAACAAATTAGCGACGTAAACCGTCACATATCATTCGTTTGGTCGTGACCACAGCTAATTGCCTTACCGTCCCGTCCCGATGGCGTCCCGGTCACGGTCACGACAACCGCACACATTAATCATAGACATATTGATAAACAATTGCTCTACCTTAAATGTGGGGTCAATGCTGTCTTTGGGAGCTGTGTTTTTGGTAACCACCTTAACTGTATGCGCATTGAAAAGCGTGTTTTATGAAATGGTCGATAAATTCGAAATTTGAATGGGGGAAATCTGTTTCATGTTACGTTCTAAATTTGATAGATATTTCTAGTTGATTTTTCCGCGGTACTGATTGTTAGAATAGGAGTCTTATGGTTTTTAGATTAAGGTGGATTTTTGAATGGGATTTTATAGGATACGGAGAGGGCATGTCGGCGATGCTTTGTCGCGAGCCGACAAAGGAGGCACGTGGGAACGTGCGCGTGCGCTTTCTTCCTAGTAAGAGAATAGAGTATTGTAATGTATGGTTGCTACATGATTATAGATCGATTTTCGATGATTGATTTTATTTTTCATTTACTATTACTTGCGTGTGTGTATGTCAGTGACAAAGTCAGTAGTTCTCAGGAAGATTTAAGTTGTGGCCCGAAAGTCTCGCAGTCTGATAAAAAAAAATATGTTAATAAGTCAATGGTTCTATTATTTTAAATAACTACCTAAAGTACAACTATTAACTGTCAATACTTTAAGCTTATAACTTAAAAATTTTATCGTTTTGAGTTTTTTCCCAGTTCATTTCATTTGAAAGCTGACTTCCCAACCGGTGGTAGCTTTAGTAACTTCGACTTTCATAAGTGCTCTTCGCGGACAGAAACTGGATAAATACAAAATACAAAATGTTTATTTTCTATAACATGTTTTACATTTTTCAGTACAGTAATTCGATGCCTCCATTTAAGTATAGAATACCTGTATTAGGAGCCATCGCTCTTCCTTAACATACTTAAATGGTTTTGTATTTTGAAAAAATAAGTTATTAACACTAAGTTAATACCTTGAGATATTCTATAACAGACATCTGATTCCAAAGTAAGCAAAGCTTGTATGGAACAAGCTAACTGACATATTTATTAGATATTTACACCCAGACAGATCAAACATACATGTTCATGTACACAGACACTTTTGTCCTGAGCAGTGAACCGACCTGTGACGTCAGGATCTTCAACCACCAAGTCAACTTAACAAAACGATAACAGCATATAATTTCAAGGCTAATTGATTAAGCAGCAAAAATGATTAGACCACAATGAGTGATAGCTGAGTATTTAATGAGCAAATGTACTAACGTGTAGCCCCCTAGTGTTCCGGGGAGTCTGAGGACCGAATACGTAACTGCTCCCTTATTCAGCTAATACAAACTTCGCCGGCGAGCCGCTTCACGGAGGCCTCGGAGAGCTTATTTCTCACGTGATTAGTAGTATTAGCGTCGTTAGCGAAAGAGACAGAGCACGGAGGCCGCGACGAAGCATCCGCGAGTTAGTATCATTTTCCTTACAGAATCGAGGCCCTGAAAACAATTTGAATTGTATTTTTTTATGCAAATTTTATTGCATTGCAAGACGAAAACTCTCGTGGTAAGTAATTTGCTGGAATTCTAGTTTATTAAGTAAGAAGAAGTAAATCAATATTTCTGAATTTCAGGTGAGACACTGTTTTAATAATACAAATTGATTTTGAGTCTCTTTAACGAGTTACTTTTTAAAAGAGTTAAAATGCTATTGAATCTGTTGGCAAACAAATTAAAGTTAATCTAAATCTACGAGCCACAAAAATATCTGAGAATTAAAAATACTGAAAACTTGAAATACTTTAGTTCTGTCAGTTTGGTCAAAACCATGAGCATGTCTCTTTCCACCATATTAAAATAGAAGGAAATGTACATTGATTTAATTTAGTTTAATGTAGCGTTGAATACCACCACTCCAACTCATATCTATGTCGTAAAATGCCACAAAAGAGTGTACCGATGGCTACGTGTAACTTACACCTTGCATCAAGTGGTCAACAATATTCTCAAAGAGGGTTGCCAAATCTCTTGTAATACGTAATGCACCGAATGGGCATAAGCATTCGTATTCCACCGACCGCAAATAATTGGACAGCCAGATGATAATGATGATGCATAATAAAATCGTCACCATCCACTTGCAAAGTCAGTTCCAACTATGGAAAGAACAAAATAAATCCCTAAGCAGTTACGTTCTACGCCAGACCCCACATGCGGCCATATTCCGCTAGTCATGCCCAAATGAGTCGATCCTATTAACGATATAAATACCGGGAGATATCATCGTCGGTTTGTTTCATCCTGTATAACGCCAGCGGAACAATCGCGACTGGATGCGATATGATAATGCGATTTGGCGAAAGCTCCGATAAAATCGATTAAGCGAATAAGTGTTTGATAGAAAATTTTAGATTCGCGTAGTGGTGGCTCGGTTGGGAATGGATTTGCCTATTTTAGTGACAGTGTGAGTTAAACAGGCCTTTCGTAATGCTGTATCCTTAATTGATTTTAGGTGAAAAGATTGGCTATTGAAGATGATAATGATACTATATTATGTGCCTATGAATCTTATAAATGAGACGGCAAATGTAGTAGTTGAATGCCCTTTACTTTTAACAGAAATTTTTTCTATAAGTAAAACCACATTTCTGAATTTTGTCATGAAAGGATTAAGCTGTGATAATCGATACATCTATTTTATACAATGCCAATAATTAATTTTCCTTGTCTCATCCAGTATTTCTATATCAAAACTATATACAGAGAGTACCTACAGCTCGTACAGCGGGATGCCAAAAATGCGTGCAAGTAACGGAATTGTAGATAGCATGAGCTTCTTTGTTGCAATTATTAATAGAATTCCATCCATTGTTACAAATAAGTACATGTTGATTATCCATATCAGCTGACCTGTTCATTGGTGATTGTTTAGACTCACTTTTTTTTACCATATAGGCCGAGAAACCTGCAAAAGTTCCCCCTATAGGCAGTGCCGGATTAACTACGTAGCAAGAGTAGCAATTGCTACGGGCCCCTCGAAAATAGGGCCCCGCGTATGTAAGGCCTAAAGGTATGTAATTACGTCATAATAACCTCCGTCAGAGTAATTGAGTAAAGCTTATAAGGACGTTATATTGAATTGACTTCAGACTAAGACAATTATAATAATATTAATAATATTCACGTCACATAGATTTTTTTTCCACTTTATACTTAGGAACCCATAGCAGACCAAAGGCCCCTCGAATGAATTTGCGGGCCCCGCGCTTGTTTAATCCGGCACTGCCTATAGGTAAGTGGTCACCGTCGCCTTTTTGGAGATTTGCAACACCATGGGTATTGTTAATATAACTTCACTGGCCCTTCTTACCTTTCTAACCATAATGACCAAGTCATTTCAGTTTAGGCACAAGATAGGAATTTCTAAAGGTCAGTACTACAAAAGTTTTAAGTGATTAGGATGAACCTTTTAAGGTTGGAAATTGATTAGATGGTCTCCTTAAAAAGGCGACCAAAAAAATTATTGCATCCGGAAATGGTCTTCCATCATGGGTATAGTGAGCAGCTCCTCCTGGTCTCAGCAGCTAAGCTTGGATAATTTTAATTGTGTTAGTCCAGGTAGACGATCATTAATAGTAGTCAAAGTAATAAATAAAAATCGAGAATCTTAGATTCCACCGAAAATATTTAAAGTCCCAATGTAGCATTTTTATCGTCTCTCGGGGTTGTCAATCCCTGGCTACAATAACCTAATAATTTCTAGCAAACTTCCTATCATTTAAAAAAAAAAGGTGTCGTTAGAACATACGACGGAAATGAAACTTTTCTATTACACTTTTGAATAGCATAGATTACGTTTATCATTCCTTTATTTGCGGTTGCAATCAAAAAGATTGCGGATCAAAATTTCAAAGCCGTCCCATCTTTTCACTTCACTTAAAAAACTCAAACTTCCAGTTTTTATATAGCTCGACCTCCAAAGAGATTAAAACGAGCCTTACTTTACTTCTTATCAAAAGAGGTTTTAATACCTAATAGTTTTCCTAAAGAAGAAAGTTAAGAGGCGTTACATACAGTAGATTACTATCCACGGGGACAAAACGTGTCATTGTGTTCGATATCGATATTCTATAACGTATCATTCAATGGTTCGTCTCGCGTGCCCCTCTATTACCTAGTGTTGTAAGCGATCTATATCGATATTCGATTCGGTTATCGATAAAAGGGTTTACCGATAAAACGTTATTAACTAAGATACTGGTTGACACATGTTTTATCGACCACTCTGTCATTGTCAAAATAATCCTATCACTATGTTATTTGTTATTTAAAAAAAACTACTTTAAACAAGATAACTTGCAAATTTTATGACTTGTTTATTTATATTTTATATTAAGGAGATTTAATTTAATCAATGCGATTTTTTTAATTATTGGCAATACATCAATATTCATTTTTAAAAATATTACCTATTATACCATACCTACCATATCGAACATTTTTATCTAAACGCCATAACTTTGCATAAATATCGATATTTCCCATCGACATCAATTTTCAAAAACAGCCCAAAGATGCCACCCATCAATTGGATTCAACGCCACAACACGTGTTTAACTTAATACGTATAATTAAGTTAGAGAGTCACTTATCTAGCGTAATTTAGAAATGGTGCGCACGCGCTTAGACAATACATCCTATTACCGAGGTAGAATTGAGGCAATGTGTCTGATAGAAATATAGATTAGTGTTTTATTTTTACTATGTATTAGTTCTATTTTTGTTTGACCACAATTGTGGAGGTGAAGTGATCACCATGGTAATGTGGCCAAAGTTGGTGGGCTCGCAAATCCTAGAATTGGCTCTCGAGTGTCTGATGCTTGGCAAAAGATTTTCAACTTGGAGGTGGTCACACCTAAGTGAGTTCTACAAACTACACACCCACCCTATCACAGTATTAAGGAACCCTCACAAAGCTCAAGCTCATGATAGAATAAGAGCTCACGACTGTCGTCACGGAATTCTACGTCACAACAAAGTGAGCTTTCACCAGCACCAGGGGCTTGATTCTGGAAAAAGACACTAACTCGAGGATGTTTCGTCGCGGCCTCTATGCTCTGTCTGTGTTGCTTACTACGCTAATACTACTAATCATGTGAGAGGTAAGCTCTCCGAGGCCTCCGTGAAGCAGCTCGCCGATGAAGTTTGTATTAGCTGAATAAGGGGGCTGATGGTGGACTTTGTCTAAAGTTTTGGAATAAATTCAAAAAAATCCTATAATCAGTGTCTTAAATATGGATGACCATCTACGTTAGGACTTACTGCAAAATAATTTATTCATGGAGATGAATATAAATTATAATTTAAATTCATTGTGAACAATCAATAAGGTAAATATTTCCAAATATTAGTTAGTCATTTATTTAATTGAGTAAGTACAACCATTAAAAAAGTTGAATGAAATGAAATCCGGCGATAAAACACCACACGGGCTGAAACGGAATACAAGTATCCATTAATAAACACTTGAACATCGAAATTCACGACGCAAAATAAACTTTTGAACGAAAAATTGGAACAATACAATATTTCGATTGGTCGCGAAACGGGGCAATTAAAAGTTTCCGAACGCTACGAATTTTTAAATGTTGTTTTTTTAATTATGCTTTTACGGCCAGCACTTGTGTTATGTGACAGCTAAAAACGATGTATTCAATTCGATTTTGGATCCTACGATTTCAAGTAAATTTTTAATATGTATTTAGACTCCTCAATGCACAATTAACTTGACATTTTACTGAAGGTCATGTAGTCCACCCAAAAATCAATTAATATAGGTGTGAGCTTTGAAATTAATAAATTGTACCTACTCCAGCTTCTATCTCAATAATTATTCACCCCCAATTACGTCCATAAGGATAAATGGCAAACAGAAAAACGTATATTCCACTTAACAACGGTCCGTGTAAACAAAATGTATGAACGCTCAATAAGCAAGCAATAAAAATGCTGACGCTTTGACGTTTCATCCCGCCATTTTTGATTCAATATGGCTACCATGTTGACTGCAATTTGCTTATGCAGTCAGCGGTTTTTCGATCGTATTTGTTTTATCGGAAGCTTTGTTTGTACGGTTTTTATTTGTACGATTTTAGAGTTTGTATGCAGTGTTTAAATTGAGGTATGTGTAAAACACAATCCATTGGACAATTAATATACACTCGGTTGATTTTTATGTGATTTAAAAGAGTGCCTTAACATAGAACTAACAAAACATATCTTTGGAGATAGTTCAAATGGTCGTAAGTTGCATTGGTAAATACTGGGAAAGCGTCAAGTATATTTTGAACTGGATATCATTATTAGTATCGTCCGGTGCTCACTCGCGATTACGTCTATTTTTGTCACATACGTGGTATATACCAGCGCTAGTTATGCGATCTTGAACCATCAACATAAAAGGTTAAAGTAATTTATTCAGTTTATACCATAAGATTATGAAGGTCATAGTTGCTGAAGATAGTATGGGTCGGAAGTCAATCTTAACCTGAGAAGAAACGAGAAATTCCATTGGGACTTAATTGGCAATTTTTTTTTATATTCAACAATATTAATATAGGTACTAAATTTAAACTTTTAAAACTAATCATAAGCTTCGACAAACTTCAAATTAATACAGTCCCAACATCACAAAAATAAATAGTAACACGCTAATTGCAATTTACGATCGAAATATTCTGTCTCTATCAAATAATACCTAAATTATTAAACCTCACCGAAACTTCTACGTCTACGAATCTTACGACATCCCAAATATCTTATACATTCACATTCAAATTAGCCCATAGGTGGTTTCCTGACCCTTATCCCTCCACCCACCACCCCGGGACTCCCTTCAGCTCCGGGTCCCGGAACTTGGTGCCACATGTGTTTCTAATACCCGGACATTTGTCAGTCTGTAATTGCGAAGCGATTCCACTTTCACTGTTCCTTACAAATCTTAATGTTAGTTTGGTCCGTGCCTTATTTATAGCTTATGGGACAGCCTTCTTGGTCGAACTTATGTTAATGAGATGAATTGAAGATTGTGTACCATTACTGTATATAGCTATTAATATTCTGTGTTTGGGTTAGAAAGGTAAGGGGGCCTATGAAATGACAGGCACATGAGATTTAACAACTTCACGTCTCAGGGTCGACAACGCTTTGGCATTGCGGCAGGTGTATTTGTCGTCCTCTTGACAGAAAAAATGAAACTATTTTTCGACCTTAGTTTTACGAAGATTGACGTAGAGTGTTTTCAGTACCCCGTTCAATTCGTGTTTGTTATAAATTGAAATTTATGATGCACATTTTTTTTAAACGATTCCAATCAACTTTTTTGGGTATTTTTTAAAGAGGCCAGTTCTACAATTAGTATTTTTTATGTCATGTATATAATATTTAATATATTAATATAATATTTTAAAATACAGAACAGCGCTGCATTTTCAATAAGAAAGTCAAATACAAATAAATAATGTTAAAGGCCAACAATAACTATTAAGACAAATGGAACCTTCCTCAAACACATCCATTTCATCATTAATCCACCACACATTATGGTAACCGTATCCGATTGAATCAAACACTTGACCAGTTTCCGTGATCTCTCCACACCTTTCTTCTCCAAGGAAATAAGTAGGTAAGTAAGGAAGATGTGTCGGTTGCCGGGTCAGGTGAGGCTGGATAGGAGTTGCTGCCAGGTAAGAAATAAGCATAGCTTTCGATCGCCCACGCTACGCCTACGGTCTTAGACTATCTATGATATGGTAAGGCCATAGTAATAGACTTAACTAGTACTTGTTTTATCTAATTCTCTTCTAAACATTTTTATAAAAGATTGTTCCAGTGAGACAAAGCCTTCCAAATTAAAAATATATTGAACTTCGGTAAATAAGTCCTGAATTTTCAGCTTTCCATCTTATCATCATCATGATAAAGTCTACTTTCAAATATTAGCATTCCAATCTTGTATTACTGGTACAATGTAGTTAGTATTATGTAGGTATTATTAGTAGTCTTCATTATAAATTACAGGCACATGAGACTTAGCAACTTTACGTCTCAGGGTGACCACTTACCATCTGAAGGTTGAAGGATCTGAACTTGAAACTCTGTTGTTCAGAGTTAATCGTGATTCTAATGGCTTGATTTTAAAATACTCTTTAATTGAGAAATAAAACCATCCCCAAGAGACACGGATGAAACCGTGAGGGACAACTAGTTATACATATTCTATAAAAATACATACTATATACTATAGAAATACAGTTTGTACGGATGGATGCATGGATCTCAGGCAAAAACTACAGAAGGGATTTGACTGAAACTTGTTGCATAGATAGAATATGCCCTGGAATAAATATAGGATACTTTTTATCCGAGGAATATGGACCATTCCTCGAATGTGTGACGGAAAATGTTAAACTGCAACAGCTTGTTTCTATGCATCATACTCGCTACCTTACCTGAACTGCGAGCAATATTACTGCGCAAAGGGCGTGATGTCCATACAGCGTGGCGCAACGTGTGAACAGCTGTTACCTTCCGCCTCGTATAGCACGCTCATTTCTTTCACAATAGCTTATTTCATATGACTTTAGGCGAATATTATAGCTTTGCTAACGAATCTTGTTGTTTTAAGGGTGGATTTCCGATTTATAGTTTCATTTCGTTTTAGCTTATTAAAATGGCATATAAAAGTAATGTACAAATTGAATATGTACAACATTAAACAGTTTATATTGTTTTCAATTATAAAAAAAATACTTTAAAAAAATATCTATATTTATATAAAAAAAATTATAAATAAAATACTTTATTAGAAAATTAAAAACAATATAAAACATTAAGAAACATTTCTTTCCAATAGGATAAATTACGTAGGCGTTTATCGTTAGATTGTGGCAAAGAAAAAAAACTACATTCACAATAATAATGTTCAAATTATTATCCATGTGAGAAACAATACAATATTAATCCACTAAATTCCATCTACGAAACCCATATGGCACAATACACTCACATAACTTAGCAAAACCAAGCTAGACCATTAAGTTTTCAATAAGCGAGGACGGGCCACATATTCGGGTATATTCGGGTATATTCGGTGCTATTATAATTTTGATACGGGTAAAGGATCGGCCAGTAGGAATTAACTTATCACGGTAGGGCCGCATCTGCATACCTTAAACATTTATGTGCTGGGGACGGACTTGGGCAATGTCTTTACAAAGTCGAAGTGTTTTTTAAATCAAAATTGTTCGACATGTAGTCTATGGATAATTCAGATTCTTAGCCTATTCTATACTCAAATAAAAAAAAAACTATACATTATTTTTTAAAATTATAAATATAGAAAATTACAAACCATAACAATAGATTATATAATTACCAACTTACATTTTTTCACCAACACTGGCATCAGATCTTAAACTAAAATGTTATTTAAAAATATTTCAAATGTTACTCTAAAACTAATTAATCAAATAAATGAAAACTATCACCCCAAGTCCATTCCTGTAGCCACCCCGGTTTCGGACACGGGGAGCTCAAGACACATATCTCAGACGGGGATGCAAGAAATGCCCACACCCCAATATGTAGATTTGTACCTAGCCCGCTCACTGTGGTCATTAGTGTAAGGGGAATTAAGCGTTTTGATACTTTATACTTACTAGTTATACTAGAAATACTAATAACAAACTAGCATAGTTATTTTGTTCTACCTCTCAACGTATCGTAAGATAGTGCTTGGTTGAGCATTTGGTAGTACTTCTGTATTATAGGAATTGAAAATTGTATTTTCGAAGCTTACCATGGATATTCACATTCTTCTTCGTTTCAAATTTATTTACAAAGTTGAATTACCCTCGCTTTTTGTACTTGTGTTTACAGCATATCTTTTTGCCCATTATCCCCAAAGAGGTAGGCAGATGTCTCAGTAATGTGACCTACATTCTACCGAATAAAAGTTAGTCAGATGAGCACTGTCGCCGTCTCTCGGGCTCTTTACCAATCTTGGACTATAGGTCGTTTGTAAGCAAAGAAATATTTGACAGGCCAGTTGGCTTGGTGGTTTGAGACCCTGACTGCCAAACCGAAGATCGCGGGTTCGATTCCCACCCAGGACAAACATTTGTGTGCATGAACATGTCTGTTTGTTCTGTGTCTGGGTGTAAATATCTATATAAGTATGTATTTAAAAAAATAGTACATGTAGTATATCAGTTACCTGGTAACCATACTACAAGCAGCACACTCACATTTTCAAATATTAATACTACCTTGCCTGAGCTGGCATATCTTCTCTTAGCGAGCTTTATACTACTAGATCAAAACGTGGTGATTCATTAATCGAACTTTATCAGGTATTACTTTAATATTTCAATAATTTATTTTATTTACATCAATTAATTAACTTAAATATAAACATTTATTATATATACTATTTACAAGAAAACTTATAATTTAATATTTGAAATTCATATTAAGTATGGTATTTAGCGATGTATTTAAAATAATTATCAATTAATGAAAAAGTATCAAAACTCAAAAAAGTCGCTATCCAACATACCTCTACCCAATCATCACGTAGGGAATGTTTTGTCTGCCTCAACTCGGGGTTATTACCAAGTGCGCCGTGTGACTGCCTCATGCTGGTGCCTCGTGCCTCATGCCTCGCTCCTACGGCATATGCCTCGAGTGTCCCTCGTTGCGGGTGACATGTTTCGATTAAGACAACCCTTTTAGTCCAGGAGCTAGGTTTGAGAAATCATAAGAAATTATTTCTTGTCAAATATTGGGTTGGTGTTGTTTAGTCTCGGACGTGACGTTTTAGTATTTAGGTTTACCACAGTTTTTATTAATAAAACATGTAATTTAAAGGTCATCTTTTCATGACCGTTTTGTAACTTCTAAATATAAAAATATGCAAACATGGCAAAAAAACGCTTATTACCATATCAAAGTAACTGTAGGAACAAAAATAATGTGTGCATTCCACACGCGGTACAACTATCTATCTTATTCTTCACAAGCAAAATCTTACAGATATTACTATAGGTTTGTCTCTTTTTAGTGTCGCTTTATCGTACCATTGAGTTTAAAATCACAACAATTACCAAAAAACTTACAAAATAATAGGACTACTCCTAATTAATTATCAAAAAGAAACTCACTCGAGCATCCAAAACCGCTGAAAGGCATTATTTCCTTGATTATACTGTGCAATATCATAGTGACATGAAAAAACATTTGACGTCCCCAAGCTCCTGGACTACAACCTAAAGATACCTTTCTTAGGGCTGTCTAACACACTCAAATAATATAATAACGTGCGGACTGCGACTGTCGTATGTGCGTCTTTGGGAATTATTAATGCTGGTGTGCATCCAACGAGCTTATTAAATACTAGCTGTGCCCCGCGGTTTTACCCGCGTTCCCGAGGGATTTTAGGTTTTCCCGGGATAAAAAGTAGCCTGTATATTATTTCAGGATATGTTTTATCTATGTGCCAAGTTGCATCTAAATGCGTTAGGTAGTTTTTGCGTGAAACAGTAACAAACATCAATACATACAAACGCATTTATAATATTAGTAGGAGAGTATCCTATGGACCGGAATTAATGTTAGGCCTTTGGTTATTTATTGAGAGGCGTTGGACTTGAAAATTGAGTTAAGTCTTAAGCTGACACGCTGTTTATAACATATATTGACTTGTTAACTATTATAATGGGTATTTAATTTCCGAATACTTATTTCGATTGATTGGTACTTAATTTACAATAAACCTTAATCGTATTATCTTAAACGTGTAATAAAATACCCCGTAGAAATATAATTAATTATCAAAGCCAACAACTCAGTAAGCTGTAATGTCAGGGAATGCCAGGTTATTTAACAGAAAGGCCTACGTACCTATTTTACCAAATAATTGTCTACTTTAATAGTTTTTCTATTATTTATTCATTAAAATCTGTTTTTTTTTTAATTTTTTAAACGCTATATATTAGCTTCAACTGTATGTATGTATGTAACCGACCCATTTGAGCTCGATTTTATCCTACTTTGAACGATCAGATTCAATTCAAACTTTGCACACCTGTCAAAAACCGATGACAATGCAATAATCCGATTAAAGCATCCGATTATCCTAATTAGATTCGCCAGGATTAATTAACTTATTTCCGCATCCTTTGCATGCGAGTAAGAGAGATAGGGCTAGTGCGCGAACTAAGCATGCGTGCAGTTCCAGACTTACTCTTTCGGGCACTCAAAAAAATGTAATTAAAAAATTAAAAATAAATAATAGTTAAAAAAACTAAAAAACACACTTTATATAGAAAACCAAACTAATTAATATTTATTTAAATTTATTTTCTGTTTTTTAGTTTGTTTTTTTTTTTTTGGGGTATGTACAGCATTACAACAGTTCTTAAATATTGTGAATAGACTCGTTATATGGCCCCATTTAATCTCCTTTCGGCTTTACGAGTAGTTTTGTAACAGCCTGTATATTTAAAATGGGGTTCCTTTGACGCACCATCATCTCAAAACTACTCATACCATTCGACGCGGAATTTTTCGTTAATGCTTATAGGCTATATATTATAAAGTTAAACGCGGGTGAAACCGCAGGGGCAGCTAGTCTATTATAATTGCAATAGTTTAAGTTTGTGCACTAAGCACCCGTACTGACTTAATCGATTTTAATAAAATTTTGCACATGTTTTCAATAAACTGGGACATTTTTACACACCTCTCATCTGAGCACAAATTAAGCAGAGCTTGTACTATGGAAAATAGATAACAGCCCCCTTATTCAGCTAATACAAACTTCGTCGGCGAGCCGCTTTACGGAGGCCTCGGAGAGCTTACCACTCACGTGATTAGTAGTATTAGCGTAGTTAGCGAAAGAGACAGAGCACAGAGGCCGCAACGAAACATCCTCGTTTTTTTTTTTTTTTTTTTTTTTTTTTTTTTTTTTTTTTTTTTTTGGAAGGGACGAAGGTGTTAGCCTCAGATGGCTCTTACACCCTTACGCGGACAATTCCGGCGAGCGCTAGGGGCTCTCAGCCGAAAGAAACATCCTCGAGTTAGTGTCATCTTCCTTACAGAATCGAGCCCATCAGGGGCTGCATAGGTACAACTTTTGTTTTTTTTTTCAAAAATATAAACTTAAATAGATATTTTCACCGACATTTTTACATACTACAAGCTCTGCTTAATTTTAGTTCAGATGCCAGTGTAAAAAACGTCCCAGCATATTTATTATTATTTTTACCAAGCCATTCAGTATAATAATAATAATAATTCTTTAATTCAGATTTCTCCATTTTGTTAGTAGTACAAAACCTTAAGACTATGTTAGTATAAACATTGAAATAATTATATAGATCTAATATTACATTTGATCCTACGTACAATATGTAACATGAACCCTACCACAATGTACCGAGTATAGGCAATATCCTTAAAGTTTTGGCAGCCCTCAAGTCTCCTATCGCAAGGAGCTGGACGCTGGACAATGAAATATTCGCTCATTAGCCCGTCTGCTGATTAATTGAGCTTCTTAATGTAAGGGTTGGGTTTTAATCTAGATAGAGCGATTTTGATAGCAAATAGGACACAGTGAAACAATAAATTAATATATTAATTCTTCATGCGGACACGATCAAGTATTTATGCATTTGATGTTAAGTAGACGGCAAACAGGTAGACGGTAACCTGATGGTAAGTGGTCACCGCTACAAATGGACATTCGTAACACCAGTAAAGTAATAATACAGTTAAACTAATACAAAGAGAGATACACTTACAAAACGTCTGTTTACTTCATTCCAAATAATGGCTAATTCAAGTTCACATGTATTTTTTTTAATTTGGATCTGTTCAGCTACTTATGTTACTGAAAGTACATAATAAATATGCAGTACCTTTTTTCGTATATCTTTATCGCCTGCAAGTTTATCGTAAGCATTTTGCTTTTAAGTATCTGACCTTCTTACATTAATTCATAATGAACTTCATAAAACCCACTTGTTTTTAACACTGTCTGTTTCATCGCTCTATAAATTAAAAAAAAAGTTTTTATTTCCATCCGCTCTCATTGGCACCCCACAGGCAAGCTTGTCGGCTCTTAGTCGGCCATTCTATTGTTTATACGGGAGATATAATGTGTTTTGTCGGTAGCCTTGTTGTGATACGGAACTGTTTTATGAGCCAGATAAATGGATGGAGACAAGAATGTTGGTAAGTATGTGTATAATGTATTTGAGGCATTTAACTATTGATAAATTATACTTTAATAGCGATGGGATATTCAACTTATTAATGAGTGGTAGCTACTACCCCAAGGTGATGATAAAGTGCACTATACCTTTCACCAAGTGGACAACAAAAAGATTGCCAAAGGGTCACTCAGATGTGATTCAGTTAGGAAGATAAATGAGCCGGTGACATTATAGGTATATGAGACTTAACGTCGCCGGCTCCGGACCTCTCACGTAATTACGTAGCTAACAAAAGAGACAGCAAAGAGCAGGGATGAAATCTCGTCGAGCTAGTGTCATTTACCTAGCAGACTCACATACCTGGAAGAGATTAGCGCGAAATAGGTGAATGTGCAAAAGAGGGAAGCCTGTATTGAACATGCTGAAAATGATAACTTTTAGATATTAATTTAATGTAATGAAAAGTATGTGAGAAAATAAATCTTAATCAGAGATTTGTTGAAGATATGAACCATCTTTTTTTTGTGAGGATAGAATGGGTTAGGTTAGACAGATTTTTAAAAATTTCGTTGTCATAATTTTAAGTTGGCGAATTAACAAAGTAAGTAATCATTACCAGTCATTAATATCTAATCAAATCATACCCAAATCATTTAAAGCCATTTAGCACAGGTAAACATTTTCTATCCCTGCCAAAGTCATAATGAGAGAAAGGGCCGAAAGATAACTTTATTGGTCTCACATGAACATAATTGTCGAATGCAGATGTCGCACAACCCAACCGAGATTAATTCTAACAAGGGGCGTACTATGGCTATATGGGTTATAGTTGGTCTAAGCTATAAAACATGAGCGTTTTGTTTCTAAAATAAAAAGCGTGAAATAGTTATTACCTTAAAAGTAATATAACTTTAAAACTCCTGCAAACATTAGGTCCTACTTCTCGATCTCCAATATAAATGTCCTATCTAACTGAGCAGTACCTACATATATTATAAGTATTTTTTTAAAATAGTAAACCGCTAAGCAAGCTGTTGGTTAGTGATCACCACCGTCTATGGTCACCTGTAACACCCGGCATGCCCATGTCAATGCGTTATAGATCCTTAAGCGTGAAGTTGTTAAGTCTCATGAGCCTATAATTTTACTGGCCTCCTTACATGTCTAATCAGAACACAATATAATTGCATTATTGTTTTACGGCGGAAATGGGTACGGTGCTAGTACTTCTATTCCCCGCGGGAACTCAGGACTAAGAAAGAGCTAACAAAAAAGCCAAATAAAATACCTAAACAAGGAGCATACAATACGTATATAATAATAATTTACCATTCAAATATAATAGTCTTTGGACCACACTTCAGCAATCCTTGTATTACACACGTAGACGGGCGATCGCGACGGATCACGTGATCGGATTTAATCCAGGCACACACGAACGCCTTAATCTAGGGATAAGTCCACAAATATTGGTTGAGATACCTACGAGGTGGGTAGGTACGTGAATTTGCGTTTGGATTTTGGGCTGTGGTTAATATTGACAACATTTAATTATTCATACGCCCTGAAATATGAAACCTTTTATCTTTTTGGATAAGGAACGATACTCACGTATTGGTGCCAGTTTCGTTTAGGCCAGTTGGCGTAGTGGTTAGATACTCCGACTATGATTACGCCACAGGTTATGGAATCGATTCTCACACAGGGTTTTGATTTCATTAGGAAAATGAAACAAGCTTGAGGATGTTTCTTCGCGGCCTCTCTTTCGGTAACTATGCAATCATGCGAGAGGTAAGCTCTTCGAGGTCTCCGTGCACCGGCTCGCCGACGAAGTTTGTTTTAGCTAAATACGGGGGCTGTGTATAGAAATATTGTTTGTTCTTTGTCTTTATATATTAAAGTATGTATTTAAAAAATAGTCATATGTAGGATTTATCAGTTATCTGGTTACCTAAATAATTATAGTTTTATACCAAACTTAGTTTTGTTTTGACGGTTGATGAGTGGACACTGAGACTTATACTTTCAAGTAAATCAAATAGAAATTCTTGTAGTGGTACGAGGTGGTTTATAAATGAAAATAATACACACTTAAGATAATCAAGACTATCGGTTTCGAAACAACATTGAAAATTGACTAACACTACTACTGTGTATGTCAAATTAAATATATTTCTTTCTTTCTATCTTTTTTAATTGCCGTAATGACTCGGTTAAAAGTCCTAACCAAAAAGTCCATGTAAAGGGACTTGCTTCTATAGCCTCAAGTCCCTACTAGAGGCTAACACGTTTTCGTCCGTCCAAAAAAACCGTGATGACATGAATTCTTAAACACGTGGAGACGCAAGTTACGCGAGTTTACGCAAACTATTTTTTATTTTTGATCGAGCCAGTGAAGGGGCAGTGGGGCAGTTATATAGGGCTATAGTAAACATTATTTTCGACATCTGACAAATTACCAAGAACCTCACAAATCTCCACCAAAGTTACAATAACTTAGCTACCCATTACCTGATATCTAATGCATCTACACCTTTCACCGTGTGATATGTAAATCAGATGTTAATACGCAGACAATTTCCACAACTCATGACCTCAACTGTACCCAAACTATCCCTGGTACCCCATAACTTGGCGTGTTTAGATTCCAAATGCAGATGTGGGTTTAAAATTAATATGTTTGGACTCGATTATCATTTGTCAGTAAAAGGAGATGGTAATTTGCATTGAATAATCTTTGCCAGCTGGAATGTAGGCTGTATTAAGTTATGCCTAGATGTTGTCTTTGTAAGGCAAAGGGATCGTGTGAAATAATGGTTTGTGTGCACACCATTTTCTAACCACGTCACATAAGCTTAAAAAAACGTAAAGAACCATAGATTTAAGAATGGAGAAAAGTTGACTTTGAAAATTACAATTTATTCAAGTAAAGAAATAAAATAATATCCAAATAAAGAACCCTTAAACAGTTGATTGAAATAAGAGCTTGTGAATGACAAAAGCCAAAAAAATATACGGTAAACCCTAAATCCAATCAGAAAAAAACCCCTTGAGCGAGTAACCAATACATATTGATATAGTGATGTGACGATATCCGATACATCGGATCGTCACTCGATAAGCTACATCCCTCCGGCCAGGATTCGTATCCGAATTAATAATCTTGATACGATGTGAGGACTACTCGTTATGTGTATGGAATGGAGGTGAGAAAAGTGGAGTAGGCAATTTTTCACCGGTTGATTTCGCAGTTGAGTGTTTATATGACGCTTTTGACAGGCCAGTTGGCTTGGTGGTTAGCGACTCTGACTGCCAAGCCGAAGGTCGCGGGTTCGATTCCCACCCAGGTCAAAAATTTGTGTGCATGAACATGTCTGTTTGTTCTGTGTCTGGGTGTAAGTATCTATATAGTAGTAGTTATATCATAAGTATGTATGTATGCATGTATTTAGAAAAAAAAAGTAGTATATGTAGTATATCAGTTATCTGGTTTCCACAATACAAGCTCTGCTTAGTTTGGGATTAGATGGTCGTGTGTAAAGAATGTCCCAGGATATTTATTTATTTTATTATTTATTTCTAAAATTAACGAACCTTACTTTTTATACATTGTTTGTGTTTTTAGAATACTAGTCTACTAATATTATAAATACGAAAGTGTGAAGATCTTCTTAAATTCTTCTTTCACGTAAAAAATGTAAACGGTTTTGGATGAAACTTAGCATGTAGATAGAATCCCTGAAATATAGTATATTTTTATTCCGAGTAAATATAAGATTCTTCTGGAACCCACAAAAAACTAAAAAGTGGTAATATGAGCAAGTTATGACCGAAGGCGAGTACTCAATCTCGAATGCTGGTTCTCCAATGTATCTATTAAATTACAAAGTAAGGGTAAAATTTAAGTAAAGCTAACATATTTGGCGATAGAAAAAAAATATTAATCCACTTAAATGTAAATTAAAACATTCCATATTTGGATTCATACTCTTTTACCAAATATAAACGCGACTGTAGTCTGTTGATTAAATGTGGTTACATTTTTAAGTAATAAATAAATTTCAAAAAAATCTTATAGATAAACAATATTCAAATACTATAGATTTTCAGATCAAGTATCTAGATTTTTAAGAGGTACTTGGGTGCTGCCAAGAAGGTTATTTGAAAATCCATATTATTTTTCCATGTAAACAAATTTAAACCACGTTCTATAATATATCAGTGGTATGGCGGCATTCATCTCGCTCTTTCCTAGCAATGTGAAAAACTTTATTTTTAGAGAAAAGGAGCTGAATGTTGATAAACCAAACATTTTCGTAACTCTATGTATTAGATGTATTAGGCGGATTCAATTTCCGTAACACGGTATTATTGATATGTGATAGATACAACACTAATGTGTTTTAAATGCGCGTTTCATGCCTGAAGTTATCCTGTTAATTTTCATGTAAATCGTTTAGTTTAAGAAACATGTTGGAATAAAAACTCATTACATATTTCAGCTCCTCTAATAAAAAAAACTTGGTGTAAGTTTCGGAGATAGGACCTCTCCTGTGATTGCATCGGTAATGAGAGAGATAGAGCATATAGACCAATTTATGTCGTTTTCACCCCTTAGGTGTTCCATGAATAGAAAAATAATGTTTGATTATATTAACTATTTATAATAAGGGAATTCGAGGACTCGGTCTACCGTGTAGCTTCAGTGATTACAAAAAAATCTCGAAGTAAGTGTATGAATAATACTAATAAACTTCCTATGTCATTATTTACACACAGTCTTACCGTAAGTGTTTCATAAGCCCTATTCGAATAAAAATATTTTCTATTCACTACATCACAATTTTTGTAAGAAATATATTATCATTATACTGGGACATTCTATACATACAGCCATGTGTTCCCAAACTAAACAGAGCTTGTATTATGGAAAATCAGATAACTGTTATACTAAATAAAATTAGTGGCAAATAAAACTACTCCATCACTCGCAATGAAACCTTATATACATTAAATGTAATATCTAATAGCAATAAACACAAATCCCAAACAAATCATACGATCGTACACGTAACTTCATAGGACTAACTTTCACGAGCCAGACACAAGCTTCTAATCTGCAGCCGCACCCGTATTCTAGGAATTCGATGTACCCTTTCGATTTGTAACCATACGTTGACTTCGTACAGTGATCGGGAAGCGGCCACGGACGGCTGGAAATGATACGGAATAGGGACGCGGTCGGAGAACGTTGCAAATCTCACGTATTTGATCGCTTGTTACCCGACATACAAATATTGTTACATACGATCGGGGGCATTTTATAGAGATGATATCACGTTCCGTTTATGTGCTGCTGAATGAAAATTATTTGTACTTTTGTATTTTCTTTTTTAGATAGGTATGTTTAATAATTTTATCTTAAAACATCATTTGACCTTTCAATTCAAAATTCAAAACCACTTATTCAGTTTAGGCCTTCGGAGGCCTTCTATTTTATAATTTCAATTTTACATAATTTTATATTTAACAATTACAAAATACTTATTATAGGTAACATTAAAAAATAAAACAAAAAAAAAATATGACAAGACTACAAAATAGAAAATAACAATAATTAGGTACTTACAACTTAAACAAGAGATTTCTGAAGCTTAACACATAATAATATGAAATAGTGTACGCTTATTGGTCAAAATTTACCAGAAAAAAAATGTTTAGAAATAAATAAAGCTTAAATTTTTTTTATAAGCTCGTGGAAAGCCTCTAAGCGAAAAAGAAAATTATTCACTACCTGAAGAGAAAATAGTATCTAATTAACTATTTTGTCTTTGCCTATTTATATATAAATGTCCCAAACCATAAAAAACAATATTTCATACGTTACAATTAGCAGCGCAGCGTAAGAGGCATAGATACATTTTATTCGACAGTGGTACCAACCTAATAAAGAATCTTTACCGGTGGTATAAACATCTCTATAAACATACAAATAACCCCGAACACGACATGTACAAATCAAATAGGCAGTGTCTCAGTAGCCAATCAACAATTTCAAGATGTTTGCTCCGCTGTTCCGTTTGTTTGTGTGCATCTTACGACCCGTCTGGAATGGCCATCGTGTGATCTGAGACGAGTGACCAGTATTTGGTAGAACAGGATTGTTGATCTTCAGTATTTGGCCACGATTTGGGTATGTCTGTAATTCAAAGGGCTTTACGCTTAGATAACTTAACCGGCGATTGTAAATTGTGCAGATTTTTATATGGTTTATAGATTCGTTGGTGGATTAAGCTGCAGTAAACTTAAGATGATATTTGTGCATGGTGATATTTTAAAGACGGAGCAGGAAAGTAATATTTATTTGAAGGTTAGATCTTCCAGTATCTATACCAAAATTACAAAGAGGTAAAGTTTGTAATTTTGGATTTAGGAGGAATCTTCTATAATATTTTAAAAAAAATCAATAATTTCAAATAATCTTTCTTTTTTTCAGAGTAATAAAGGTCAGTTTGATGACTATGTTATTTTGAGCACTAAATATGCGACGAGTTAGATGGCAATGTCACTTATAAAACCTTAATGTCAGCAATGCTGTAAATAAATAATAAAATATATAAATAAATAATAAAATAAATAAATAAATAATAAAATAAATAAATATCATTTTTTCTTATAAGGAGCGCTTTGAAATTCTGATCAGCAACCTTTTTGTGTGACGAAAAATAAACGAATGATAAACACAATAAAATGCTATTCAAAAATGATTGATGAATAAATTAAGATGTTACCCTGTAATACAAAAGTTTTACTTCCATCGTGTGTCTTAATGACACACTGTCCTGTTTTTTTTTTCACCAACCATTGTTTCTTGTAAAACTATTTTTGAAACATGAAATAAGTAAGAATAAGGTATGGCAAGTGCAAGCGCTCGTCCATTAAGCAACTTTATGAACGCAACAAAATATAACACAAACAGTTTAAGCTTTAAGTATGTTAGTATATTGCATTAATGCAATTTAATCTGCGCGCACGCATCACGAACTTGCGCCCACGCATGATACTTCTACACAGCTCGTAAGGTATATATTCCTGTAATAGAATGCTAGTGCCTAATAATAAGAAACAAATATTTTCGTTACCTTAGACATTTTTGGCGTTTAATGATGTCAAAGAAAAAAATAACTTTCCTACTATCTAAATTAGGTGCATCTATCGATCCAATATTTAGTTATATGGAAATAAACATTATTTTTAAGAACTAGGGTTTACTTTTCCATGACATTCTTAAACGTCAAAACGGTCTGTTGGCCATCCCACTAGCTTAACATATTCATATGCTGCATATTTCTCTAAAGAAAACATTACTGGCCTTCTGACGAGGAAACTCATCATAACTCCTTCTAAAGTCAGCCGTAGGACAAACGCAAGACCATTCTATAAAAAAAACTCCTCAACGGTAAACACCACGGGCACCAAAAATATGATATTCAAAGTGAAAAGCTTGTTTTAAAAATATTCTTTTACTTTTTTTTTCAATTGGGACTTCCTCGCCCTCCAGTATTTTTGATCCGAATTTATCGAAAGTAGCCTCCTTGATAGAACTAGATTTCATATCATAGCTTTGATGTCTCACCCAATGCTGTACAAGTATGGACAACATACTTTACCTGAGTATGCACATGCAAATGTAATTTAAACAAATGGGTAAGCGACAGTGTGTGAGAAACCCGAGATAATCGCTGTGACGGCGTTCGTTTAGTTTATAGTCGTGGATTTTGTACCCGTATGAACATGTGGCGTGAACATATTCCTGCGTTATTTATTTTTTGTTTGGATAGCAGAGGTATGGGGATGACTTTATTTTTCTTTTTTTTGCGTTGAAAACAATGAAGGCTATCATTAAAATTATAAATATCTTGGGACATTATTTACACACAGGCGTATGATCCCATGCTAAACAGAGCTTGTTCTATGTAAACCAGATAGTTAATATTATTATGCAACGTATAACTATATATTTTTTCTTCTAATTACATACTTATATATATACAGGTTGTTACAAAACTACCCGTAAAGCCAAAAGGAGGTTAAATGGGACCTTAAAACGAGTCCATTCACAATATCTAAGAACCGTAGCAACGCTGTATAACATACCAAAAAAAAAAACTGATTTTTATGAATGAAAAATAGAAAAGCTATTAAAGTAGACAATTATTAGGTAAAATAGGTACGTAGGCCTTTCTGTTCAATAATCTGGTTCCCTGACATGACAGCTTACTAGGGTTGTTAGCTTTGATCATTAATTATATTTTTACGGGGTATTTTGTAACAATTTTGTTAAACCTCGCAAATGTTGGTCCTGGGTTGAAAACGACTCCACGACCTGTGACTTGGCAGTCAGAGTATCTAACCACCAAGCCATACGGCCCCTTATTCATGTAGACTGTGGTAAAATAAGCTTTGTGTCATGTACACAGAAAGTAAGGATTTGGATGCTAGCTTGCCGAGTGGGCTGATGACCTTTGTAGTCGATACACCCATATTCAGATGGTTTAAACTTCGTCGTAGAGCGGACCTCTCACGTGACTTGAAAGTTTGCGAAAGAGACAGCATACACGTCACGATGAAACATCCAGCAAATCATTTCCCTTGCAGAATAAAACCGAGGCCTTCATTGTAGAATCCAAGGAGAAACACAGAATATCCCAGTTTGGAAATGATTATTTGTAATACCGTATTTAGTGTTCAGCTTTCTGCAATAAGTCTCAAAGGAAGCTCTACAGATACAAAGGTTTTCAATATTATTATGAACCGCTACAAATAGAAGATAGATTCGAGCTCCACGTTTGTTTGAAATATAGTTTCGTTTGCTTTACCTTTGGAGGCTCCTTAAAATAGCTGGATAATACCAGGGGCCCCATTCCACTAAATGCAACGTTTGAGTAGCACGTTTGGTTCGGCAATGGTATGGTTACGATTAATGTCAAATTGAAGTTTGACATTTCATAAATATGGTATTCCTATGCATTACAACCGAAACAAACATACATTTTGACGTAATCTTTCGAACGAATGTGAACCATTGTCGAAACACAACCGCAGTTCGATCGTTGGTGTGTTTAGTACAATACGATTAAACGTCAAATTTGACGTTTGGTTGTGATATGGTAATGGTTCGGTGCATAATATGTTAGTGGAATTGCCCCCCAGGATTAATGTACCTACATAAGTGAATAAGGCATTATTCACATACGACGACTATATTTTGTAATTGAGCCGGACATTTGCGATAGTGGCTGTCGCATGCGAACGGGAGTCGCGATTCGGCACGCTCGAAGCTAGATTAGTGCGATTAAACGCACACGACTGTCGCCGTAATTAAGAGCCGACTTGTCTTGCAGAATGTTTATATCGTTTTTTGTATGGTTGAGCGGAGAAGTGATTGATAAACAAAGTCTAACATCCACTAATATTATAAATGCAAAAGTTTGTATGTATGGATGTTTGTTAGTCTTTCACGCAAAAACTAC
The DNA here is from genome assembly GCA_907165245.1 of Habrosyne pyritoides. Classification (NCBI taxonomy): domain Eukaryota; kingdom Metazoa; phylum Arthropoda; class Insecta; order Lepidoptera; family Drepanidae; genus Habrosyne; species Habrosyne pyritoides. Next base: position 3,411,298 of record OU015600.1, on the reverse strand, counting down.
CCATCGGGTTTTAATGCATGCATAGATAGCCCATTTCCTAGATTAACATAAAGGTTACTTTTCATCCCTCAGGAACGCGGGTAAAACCGCAGGGATAAATAATTTTAATGTTGGCTTGTAATTATAGGAATATAAACTGTGCTTTTGTTATAATAGTAGCATTAGAAAGTAAACTATATAATCAAATTATAATTATTGTTCCTCGCCCAATACAAATAATTAAATAAGACAGCAAAAACGTTGGCTTTATTTTAAGGTTGTAATATTCTAGTTCTGTTCAAAGTACAGAAAAAGATAGATATTCAATATTTTAACAATACGATTAGCTTGACAGCCTTACAGTGCACAAAACCTTATCTATTATACTAAAACATTTTAGTGCAGTTGTTATAGAACTATACTTACAAAACACCTTGCATATTATGAATTCTTTAGGAGTACAGCTGTTATAAATTTGGATCCGTCTAGCTGCCCATGTTGTCGACTGTACCTAATCCCGATCGGCGAGTAGCAACATTAAAGGGCGAACGGCGCGTAACCGATTGTCTTATTAATGTTTTGTACAGTTAACGCCGCCCACTGCCCGTGATTGCCTACCTGACGTTAATTGACCTGAGTTTCATTATAGTGCTTCATACAGGGAATTTCACTTACTCATACATGGCTAATCACAGAGAGAAGATTAAACCATAGTGGAGGTAGATTGAATAATGTATGGATGGATTGTGAAAGGTGATATGAGTGAGGAAGGAGAGATGACTGAAATCATGCTAAGGGAGATGGGGGGAATTTTATTACATGACATTTATATTTTCCTCAATGTTCAATAACAATATGGTCGAATTTCGACCACTGGGCGAACATACGTTTTCAAGGCACACAAAATCCTCGTGTGCCCTTCTTTCTAAAGTCCGCAAGTCAAAGGGACGCATAACTTATTAGGGTAGTGAGCTCTGGCCCTACATATCAATTAAGAAAAATAACAATCTATCCCAATCTATCATTATGATACAAGATGTTTTATTTCTCTATATAATTATCATATTTTTGTTGATAAGCTTAAGGTTTGACAGAGAAGCCTTTTCAAACAAATTGTAACTCGTAGGACACCTATAAATATATTTTTCATTTTTTCGCAGTTTTGAGTTATGAATTTTTAATGAGATTGCGAGCGATATTAAGAGTCAGAAAGTCATTTCCCGGTAAAGGCAGAAGGAGAGGCATGAAAAAAAAGGATTGCCTCAGTCGTAGCGTTTGTTAGAGTTGGGCTACGAAATTAGCAATATATAAAAGATCTAATAAAAAGAAGGTTTTTTCGCACCATCATAATTGCTTACATCTCGCTAATAAATATTTTAATCCTTAATCTCATGTACATATATTATGTGTTAAATTTAAACTAAATTCAGCTAAATATAAAGCCGTAATTGAGTGACAAATGCGTATTTAGCTGGGTTAGTCAGACAGTTGACTAGTAGAGCTCTTAGTGCAGAATTCATCCGGGGAAGTACTACTACCTTACCCATTTCTGCCGTGAAGCAGTAGTGCACTTGTATTACTGTGTTTCGGTTAGAAAGGTAAGAGGGCTGGTGAAATTACAGGCCCATGAGACTTAACAACTTCACGTCTCAGGGTCGACAACGCATTGGCGATGCCCCAAGTGTTGGAAATGTCCATAGGCGGCGGTGGCCACTTACCATCAGGTGGACCGACGGCTTGTATGTCGGCCCTTGTGGTATAAAAAAAAAAAAAAGACATTATGCTGAGAATGTCAAATTATTCAAAAGATATATAGATATGTATTTCGAGACACGCTTACTGAATGGCCGAATATTTCAAACCGTACCTATCATCTCGAGGGCAATCCACGTTTCGTTTTCGGGTTGTGTGCCGCTTAACCAAATTTTTGTTTTTCCTATTTATTGCTTCATTTTTATTTGTTATTATTTTAGTGCGGGTCTCGTTACGTTACCGCCGCGCCGGTCGGTACTGGGTTGAGCGTTGTTGTGTTTTTCTAGAGGGTTAATAGTAATTGCATGGAGTGAGCCTTTTTTATGAATTTCAGAGTTTGTACGTACCTCAAACTTTTTGCTAATTTTTAAAGAGTTTTATGTATTCTGTTCAAAACTAATAAGCAATAATAAGTCAAACCTTTATTCCTACCTTCTTCTCCTTCCTTCACACATAATATAGTCCATATTCATGTCTATGTTAAATGGTTCGGCCTAATAGATTCCTAACTTTGTCCACTAGAAACTAAATATAAAGATCTTCTAAATATTCCACCATACTTATTTCCGCCGTGAAGCATTAGTGCACATGTTTAACTGTGTTTTGGTTATAAAGGTAAGGGCGCCGGTGAAATTACAGCCAAATTACACTTAATATCTTGACGTCTCAATGCCCGTAATATTGTAAATGTCCATAAGTGTGGTGACCACTTACCATCAGGTGGACCATCTACCTTTTTATCGCCCTAATAGTTATTGATTTTTAGTTTTGATTCCAAAAACCTGATAACTGATTGACTACTTTTCCAATCCGATATTTACACATTCACAGTGTTCAGAATCGAACCCACAAACTCCGGAATTGCAGACAGTATAAAACCGCTACCAACCATCCAGACAAACATAGCTAAACATTCAAAACTAAATATCATCAAAACCATGCAAGCTTAGCTTGGATTATCCACGGTCCATACCTAGTATAAAATATAGGCGGGCAGTGGGCGCGTGTCGTCCGCCTCACGGTCGGAGATTAAATGCGTTAACTGTTTATAAATTAGAGCCTTGCCCACGTCCATGTGTTGTTGATACTGGGATTTACGTGGACGACAAATTAGGATTTATATAGAGGTGATATTACATTATATTTATGTTCGCACTCGATGTTACTGGCGTGTGTTGCTAGGTGTCTTCGAGTCGTGAGTATATGGTGTTGAGTTCATAGAAATGTTCTATTACCATTTCCCGATTTTATAATTTTTGTTAGATGTCCTTATACTTACGAACAGCCTCCTTATTCAGCTAATACAAACCTCGTTGGCGAGCCGCTTCACGGAGGCCTCGGAGAGCTTACGTCTCACGTGATTAGTAGTCTTAGCGTAGTTAGCGAAAGAGACAGAGCACGACGAAACATCCTCGAGTTAGTGTCACTTTCCATACAGAATCGAGCCCATGCATCCAACTATTATTATAAATACTTGTATAATCGTGAGACCAACATAAATTTACTTTTATTGTATTAGAGCTAATAGGAGGGATAATCTAGGTCTAGTCTCTAGTGCCTACTGGAATTTCGCATTAGACTTCACGTGTAGTTACTTTAAAATTTGTCCCTATTTCTAATTATTAGTAGAGTTTTTTATCCGGGGAGGTACTCCCACCTTACCCATTTCCACCGCGAAGCAGTTATGCACTTGTGTTACTGTGTTTCGGTTAGAAAGGTAAGGAGGCCGGTGAATGCACAGGATACTTAAGAACTTCACGTCTCAGGGTTGAAAACGCATTGGTGATGCCCAAGTGTTGCAAATGTCCATAGGCAGCAGTGACTTCTTACCATCTGGTGGTCCGCCTGCTTGTTAGTCTGCTCATGTGATAAAAAAAAAATGTACTTGACACTTACTTTATATACCAAAAGCGTGCTAGTGAACAATTCACGATAATAAGTACAATAAGTAAACTATTCACGCATTGATGGTCGTTCTGACAATTGCATGCTAATAACGATTGGTTAAAATTGACAACTGCGTATGAAGAAATAATTATCGTACTTTATAATCGTACAGTAACAGTTTTCTAGTAAGTCAATAGCGTTCCATCACTTCATGAAAGTAAGTAATAATAATTAAATAAAAGTGAAAAAAAGGATTAAAAAAAGTAGAATGTATGACCATTATAGTTTGTATGTGTTTTGTGTTGTATGAAACGTTGAATGGATTATGAGTGTCGTAAATGAAACTAAAATGAATGGCCGGGTCGAGTTATCCGTCATGTGCCGAAAGGACTGTGTGGACTTTTTTTTATTTTTAATGCTATAGAGGTAAGGTATAAATAAGCTGACCCGTGATGGTAAACGGTCACCGCAGCATATAGACTTTACTTTAAACTACTATAAGTCGACTCAGTGACAGCGGGTCTAATACGTCCTGAAGATGCTTCGTGTTGAAGCGTTTAGAGTAGTAGAGCTCTTAGTGCAGAGTTCGTCCGGGGAAGTACTACCACCTTACCCATTTCCGCCGTGAAGCAGTAGTGCAATTGTATTACTGTGTTTCGGTTAGAAAGATAAGGGAGCCGGTGAAATTACAGGCACATGAGACTTAACAACTTCACGTCTCAGGGTCGACAACGCATTGGCGATGCTCCTAGTGTTGCAAGTGTCCATAGGCGGCGGTGACCACTTACCATCAGGTGGACCGTCTGCTTAATTGTCGGCCCAAGTGGCATAAAAAAAAAAAAACATGTGTCGATTTCCTATTGAGTTTCCTTGTTTGAGACTTGACAGAGAAGGAGATCCAGTGGAATTAGTTAATAGACATGTTTTCTGAGTCAATTAGTTACTTTAAGTCTTAACGTAAATAATGGTTTTAATTTGGAAAATCATTTTATATTTTGTCAAAATTTACGTGAAAGTAATGAAAGTCTTACTTATATTATAAAGCTAAACCTTTTTTCATAAACTTTGGAAGGTGTATTTCATAAAAATATTTAGGGTGGGTACTTTTCAACCCGGAAACGCGAAACCAAGGGGCAAAAGTTAGTGATATGTATAATATGTGAATGTTAGTTTGTTTGTTCTACCTTCACATCGCTTTCTCACAATCATAGCCTTCAGATTACTTAATAGCTACTAAGTAAGCCTTTGTCCTTCTCCTTAGGTTTAGACGCTTAGCCTAAAAAAAGGTAATCAGCATAGACATACAGGTGATTAATATTTATCAATAAAAATAATATTATAAAGAGGCATAGTTTGTACGTTTGTAAGTAAGAAACAACAAATCCGATTTCAAAAATGTTTCCACTGATTTAAACCTATAATATCATGTCACTACCCTGGGATACATACCCGGTAACGCGGGTAAAACCACAAGATAGTATAGCTAGTAATCAAATAATTTTAAAATAGAAGTAATTTTCAACAAGTAAAAAAATACCCTTAAAATAAGGGGATATCCACATGAACCTTTCGGTGACACATTCGAGGGTTCCCGCGGTCCGCACGCGACGAGCCCTTTCATAATGTATCGCTGAAAGCCCCTCATGTGTAGACTCCTTAATGAATCATCGCGAAATTGCATACAATTATAACGATAAACGTGTTACGGCCAGTCACGAACAGTTTTCAGTGAAATAAAAAATAAGAACTAGATAATAAAATTATAGGTTTTATTACCATAAAGAAGTTCGAAGTTCTTTTTTATAATTTCACTTTTTTATTTCTTGTCTACAAGGAAGCGTTAAATGTTTTTTTTCTTTTTCCGGCTTGAAACTCTTAATGGCTTTCACACCGTGGAAAATAGTTTACTGAATTGATTTTATAATCTGTGCCAATAAATCAAACATTTTAGTGAAAACTGCTACTTATACGGTGCCTATTCATAAATGTCTTTTTTTTGTAGTATGTGTCGAAGAGACTTAAAGTGTTATTGGATTTAAAATTTAGCAATTTTCTGGAACACATAATAGCACACATATAGCGCGATAAATTTAATCGCAGAGGATATAAAATCCTTCAGAAGCGCGAGTAAAACCGAAGTGAAGAACCGAGATAAAGTAATATAGGAATGTCTTAAATTTGATCTTCATAAGTGGCACCCTCGGGCCTAAACTGAATAAATGGCTGTGAATTTGAAAAAAAGATATATATATATAGAAGTACATAATACCTAAAAGTAGTAGGTATAAGTTACCTGGATTTTATAGAACAAGTGAGTGCACTTTGATTCCTTCAAAAATGAATAAGCGCAAAGAAATTCCTCGGGAAATTCCCAACAGAAATATACAGTTGATAAAAAACAACAAAAGAAAAAAAATACAATTCTAAACAACATATTAAATTATAGCCCTTATTCTAATGCTATTAAGAATTTTTAGTTGCATTCTACGCGGAACGTTTTCATTATAAAATATTAACACTGTAATGCGCATGCAAGGTTGCGGTAACCCATCATTACATTAAAGACTACCTTATTAACTGCGCTTCGAACCGAAACACATGTCTGTTAAGGGTTGAAAGCGCGCCATTCATATAAAGACAAATCGGAAAAATGCGAAATACTCACTACCAAAACGTCTGAGAGATGAGACAAATTTGAAAATGAAAAAAAAAATTAGAAGTTCTAATATATATATAGTAACTTAGTTTTGAATAAACGTACATAAGCAATGTTGGTAAAAAAAAATCACAGTGGCATGTCTAGCTAGTCCTTTAAAAAAAAAATCGAAATTTAAAATAAGTAAGTACCAAAACACTCGGACAACGTTATTTAGTTCCACGTCACACGAATTTAGGATTGTGAAATACTTAAATAGTAATTTAAATTGACTTCACGATTCTAGTTTCTCAATGCAAATTATTTCGTAGGCGTCGCATAAGCCATAGCCAGCTTTATTCTATACATCGCAGCTCGTTACTAAAGCCTGGATTGTATTCGACACGCGGTCACACCCTTGCATTTCAAATTAACATTCGAATTTCGTATGTCTGCGGCGACGACCCCTGTCTCGACGTATCACGTGACTATCCTATGTCTGTAACCCGCCAATCAATTCTTTATAGAATAGGCATTTAAATTTTAATTGGTTCTTTTTTGTCCGAAATTCAAAGTTTGGCATAAAACCTCATTTGCTTATTTTGTAGGGATGATGAAATTTTGATAACAAAAAATAAATCTAAACCTTGTTTACCCTGATTAACTTTTTGATATAATCATGAACTTAATAAAGTGTTATGCAACATGAACTACACATATCTAATTTAATTCAAAATGTAGGTCAAACAATAGATGGCCTTAGAGATGGGCGCACGGGTAGCGTAGTGCTATTCTGTACATCGATACCTGCTGATTCAATTGTCGAACACGTTTCAAATTACTGAACCAATCCCAATCTCTTAATCGAACGAGTGTTGCCACGCCCGCGACCTTTTATTTGCGGCCAGTTACATCTCAGAGGTCAACATTCCAAATTTGAATATGGTACAAATGAGATGCGAAGAAAAGTGACTGACTTATTATAAAATAATTTACTTTTATCTTATAAAAATGTTTGGCATGAATTAAAAAGTGAATTCAAATAAGCCTGGTATAATAAAATTAATGACCAATATAGAAAAGAAAATAATTACATTTATTACAGTATTCTTATGAAAAGCTCTATTTTAATTGCAATCAAAGTCATCAAGGAAATGTGGGAAAAAATCTAAAGTTTGAATAGATTCCAATTTCGAATTTCAAACGGCTCACACATCGTCATGTCAACGGGTTCATTAATCGCGGTACTCCAATTAACACCTACGAGCTTATCGTATTACTGTCTTTGTATTTTCTACTAGTAAATAATTATTTACAAATTTATATTTTAATAAAATATTAGAATCAAGGTTATAGTAGACATCAGTGGTAAAATAAAGCTTGTTTCCCTGCCCTCAGTGACGATCTCTCGTATCGGAGTTTCAGACACACTCTGGATCACTGTGCCAGCGGGGTAAGTAAATCGCAAAATCTATATTTTTTTAAATAAAAGTTCCTATCGCAGCGCTTTGAAATTCTGATCTACAACCTTTTTGTGTGACGAAAAATAAATTAATGATATTAATGGCAAAAGTGACTTATGAATAATTAAAATGTTTCCCTGTAATACAAAAGTTTCACTTCTATCGTGTGTCTTTACGAATTACAAACTTCGTCGGCGAGCCGCTTCACGGAGGCCTCGGAGAGTTTACCTCTCACGTGATTAGTAGTATTAGCGTAGTAAGCGACAGAGACAGAGACAAAGCATAGAGGCCGCACCGAAAAATCCTCGAGTTAGTGTCATTTTCCGTACAGAATCGAGTCCCATGTTTTAATTGTTGCCAAATTAAGTAGTGTTGAATGAAACGCCATAAACACAACTATACATGAAGCGAGTCTTTCATACAGCCACCGTATGACAGAGTTACCTTCATTAGGAAATGTAGGTCCCACTTGGCCACTCGACCCGCGTCACATAATTATCTACTAGTCATCAATATTTCCATTTCCTAGCGTTTGTGAATTATTCTCATTAGTGCAATTTAGTATTGCGTTGGAAATTTTATATTATGATGATATTTCTCATGATGTTATTCAAATATAGACCCTATTGATCGTATAGAAGTTAAAATTCAGCTATAAAAATTTGCAGTAGGTATGGTAATATTTTGTTATTTTTAATAATAGTTTTGCCATATTTTTCTTCTTATTGTTGTTTGATGTTGATTCACTATATATAACCTTATTCAAGCTACTATTTAATAAATAACTATTTCTTCATAATAGTAAGTAGTAATATGACGTCTCACTGTGGCTGATGAATATTTTTAAGTAAATAAAATCGAGTCTATTTTTAAACTTTAACACTTTCCAAACAATTTCATGAAAAGCGTATGTATTTTAAGTCCCCAAGCCTCTATCAAAAACTTGTCTTTGCCCTCCCCATTCAAAAGTCGAACTATACGTCACCTATTTTATAACTTAACGACTCATTCGATTGTTGGTTCATTTTATCGATTCGACTCAATGTTTTTGACGTGCCCCGCCCTATTATCGCTTCGTAGACACCTCGTAGGCAAATATTGTTGCCTGCCATCACATTCCCGTGTTTCCTTCCCATTTCCGGACGCTTTTTACTTTGAAAGTTTTTTTTTTGTTTTCGTATCTGCGTGTGTTGTGATTTTCGTATCCGGTGATTTTTGTAAATTACACACAACACACAATTGTTTTTTTAAATAATAATTTGATATAGACTACTTTACTTTGGTATAACCCATTTCGTTCTTACTTGTATATTTTATCTTGTAAGATTTATTTTGGGACATATTGTATGAAAGTCAAGAATTCTAAATCCAAAACGTTTAGGTTAAAGTTTATTCCCGCGGAGGGCACTTATGAAGGTCAAATTAAAAGTCACTGAATCTACCATCTAGGTTTACTTAAGACCTAAAATAATGTACTAAATACCTAAGTTTTTCAAACCCTCAAACCTACATGACGCAGAAGCAGTTCTTTACCTGGAAAGACGTACTTAAACTCTTAACTCATTTTCTTGAACCACTTTTACCTGCATCTCAAGGAAGTCTCAAGAAACTGAAATTACGCTCGTCGACATGAAAAATATGCAGTGAAACAAATGCGGGGGTGAAGTGAGCGTAGAACGCAACCAGTGTATAGAATATAGAAATGTTAATAGTAGCTAGAACTGGGTTTTATTGTCAGTTTCCAAGATGTCTGATACTGAGGATACGTGATGTGATATTACTGCCCAACTAGCTCGATAACATCATCCATAATCCTTAGAAGTATAGGTACTTTTTTGCTGTGTAAAATATATGAGTTGTTATGGATAGTTGCTTTGTCATCAGTCATAAACGTAATCTTAAAAACAAACTTTTTAAATAGAACCGCCAATTTGCTTGTTACTCAGCCTGAAAACAAAGTGGTTCTAAGTTTTTGTTTTATTTTATCTTATGTTATTATAATAATCATAGAAACAAATGGCCAATTTTAGGCACATTTACAAATCTCAGACACAAATATTCAAACAAATCTGTAAAACTTTTTGACATAATTTCTTGTGAAGCAGTTTCTACGTTACAGCTTAAAACGTTAATTCGTTATATCCACTCAGTTTGCCATTTCTAATCCATTACATTTCTATGGAATAGAACAAAAACAATTTACTGAGTGCACCCATACACGGCATTGTGACACACGTAGTAAGGTCGCGCGATTCAGTCGCACAAAACCGACACAAAACACCCATTGTGTAGTGAATGGGGTGCTTTAGACATTGTGCACGGAAACAAATTTTTTTAAGAACGCGCGCGACTTTTTTTTTATTTATTTTTAAAGTGTGGTCAGAGGTTATTTGGTTATATGGTGGAAGGGTTCTGGAGAAATTAATAAAATAATGTAAATGTTTTCGATCTTTAGTTCTGGTACTTTATTAAACTTCAATGCTGCTGACATTTTTGCAGTGGAAATATCATCATTTTCATATCAGCCCAGAAATGTCGTTTGCTGAACATAGGCCTCCCCATGGATTTCCACCTTGAACAGTCCAGGGCCGTCTGTATTCAGCGGCTACCAGCGACTGGTCAGGTAGTCGACCCCCATGGTTCTCACCACTTTCTCACCACTCCCAGCACTCTCCAGTCGTTCCACTCGGCGCTCTCCTGTATGTGATCGCCAATCAAGAAATGCATATGTTTGAAAAACTTGAAAATATATAAAAAATACGTCATTAAACTCAGAGAATTTCTTTGAAACTTTTTTGAAAATTAATCTTATTTTAAAGAATTCGTTTTTGTAGTCACTTAGCAAAGGGCTTATCACTAACACATCTTTTAGGATCTAAATTGTACGTAAAAAATATCCCATGAAGTAATAAATTAGTTTTACCTGACTGGCTACGACCCTCAAAATGAATTTCTCTGACCAAGTACCCGGTATGTCCGTTTGCTTGTACAATTGGCTTCATCATCTGTAGCCGCAGCTCAAAATTAAAGACAAAAGCTAGAAAATAACATGCACTGCAAGATTTCCTTAAATGCCAGTCCTAACTGGACTGATTCCAAGGGAAAAGAATACCCGTGGGATTTATGAAATTTTTCACTGAACCCTAAAAGTGAAATGTGTTCTGCGTAACGTCGTGTGACTTGTAAGTGTATTGCTGGCGTATGGTTTTCTTTTTTAATTTAAATAAATGCTTTCTTTTCTACACAATATTGTATTGGATATTCAAGAAATTGTATTAAAAATTTACATGGCTTTTTATGAAAATGGATCGTTTTCTTTTTAATGGAATGCATTTTATTTTGTATGCATTCGACTTGAAATAGAATTTAAGAAACAATTTTTTCAGATCTCTTGAAAAAAAAAAGAAAATCTTGAAACATATAAACTATTGCGACATTACTTTGGCTTCGAATGTCAATAAAATAGTGTACGATAAATAATAGGTTCTGCTCTACAATTACATTGTGTGTTGTGTTCAAGCTCAAATATATGAGTCAGAACATAACTATCAATGTACAAATAATTATACGTGTCAGTTAGTTTTGACGTGTATTTGAATGGATATTAGCACGCGATTTAGGCTTGGTCCCGTTTCGGTATTTTCTCATTTCATCAATATTATATTACTGAATTACGTCTCATTGGACAATAATAAATATGATTAATGTACGGCAATTTGGAAGGGTTGTATTTGTATTGGCTTAGTATCAAGATGAAGATGATGTGTGTGAGCATTTTCGTGTATGAGTGTGTGTGTGTGTGTGTGTGTGCGAGTGTGAGTATGTGAGAGAGAGAAACAATGCGTACAATTATTGGAGTAGTTGCATATAGCACTAATACTGGAATAAAGCCTAATTAGCTAACTCAAAGATCTTTATTGTTTTAGTAGATTACATATTACTAGATATTGATTTCATAAACTTTTGATTAAGGCTTAAAATTACAATCTAAAGTAGTACTTAAACCCATTAACATTTACAAAAACACATTTATGAAAAATACAAATTTTACTATAACACAAAATATTTAATCTAAGTATTTCTCAAATGAAAATATGACGAAGCGGTATCACGCATTAGGGCGAGGACCCACAAGGCGTGGTTATGGTATCCATTACAGCTTAACTGATATCGACAGCTCAGCTTATGGAGTAAGATCACGATGTGTCCGTGGATTTATATTTCTTATTGAAGTAAGGGAAGTAGAATAGAAATAATAAAATAAGGCGTTCTACATAGGACATTGTTTGGTATTGGAACTTTTTGAGTCTTGTATTATTTTTTCTAAGATTTAAAAACTATTAATCAATAAAACGAAATTCAATCAATTTTTTTTAATGTAATTCTTCATTGCAATTGGAACACCTAATTGTTTAAACCTGCTTTCTTAAAGATGTAAAAATAGTCACATTACCTATATCATAATCTCTTCTCTCTTTTTTTCACAGATTAATAACTCTAAACAAACAAATTATGCACATACCATACTTAGTGCACATAAAAATCGAAAAGCTAAAAAAATATATATATATGTATATATAATTAAATATCTTTTATATTTCAATGAAGTAATACCAGGAATTGTTGCAGTGGGATCAAAAAAAGAAATAAGGAAGCTGTCCACTTAAGCATTTCATAAAGACAAGGGATTCGTTGTCTCGAGTACTGAGTCTAGATTGCCCGCTGCATTTTATTGTACGTTAGTACGTATTTTAGTGTGCTATTTAAATGTATATTATCGTGCCCTAGCTTTTGACCGCGAGTTAGTTTACTTACATAAAGACGCGAAGGGGAGAAATGCGAAGAGGATGTGAGAACATTTCATATTTTGGTCAAAGGATTTTCTTTGCTGTCGCTCTTTCGGTTTCTTTCCCTTTGCTTTTGCCTCGCTTTCACAGCTCAAAGACTGAACCGATCTTACTAAAATATGGTACATAGATAGCTTACTGTAAGGAGAGGGCATAGGCAACTTTTTTTTCTAGTCACTAACTTGATGGAGTTAAATTCAATAGATAATCCCAATTATTTTAAAAAGAACAAGAAGATTAATTAGTATTGCAACTGTAATAATCTGCAAGCTGAATAATACAATTTGCAATAGAGAGACAATACTCAGAGGTTTTTCTTGGATTTCAATATTTAATTTTCTCATTATGGCTAACATAAAATGTATGAAGTTCGTATCAAAAAATAATGTACCTAAGCTCATTAGTATTACTTAGTCATCTCTCGCATACTCGATAAATCTCAATTACTTTCAGTAAACGTAGAACATTATAAATGCGTAACTGAGTTGGTTTGTTAGGTACATCTTGATGGGGCAGTTGGTTTAGTGGTTAGAGACCCTGACTTGTAAACGCAATAGGCCGTGGATTCGATTACCACCTAGCACATTTGTGTGCATGAACATGTCTGTTTGTTCTGTATCTTGGTGTAAATATCTATTTGTATATCTGGTAGCACATAGTATGGGTTCAAATGATCTTGTGTATAGAATGTCCCATGATATATAATAAATTATAAATATTGCCTTAATGACACAATCTATGGCATTAAGATAATTTGGCAAGCACATAACCTATGGCAAAAATGATACTTGGTATATGTTACATTCCTTGGGAACGTGATAACCCCTAAAAAATCATGAATATAATGTATTAGTACTACATTATTGCAGCCCTGAAACTAAACTATACACACTTCTCTACTCAACAAACATACGTCTAAAAACCTCCAATCATAAAAAATTACTCAGTCGATGCGAGTACCGGATTTTTCCCGGATCTCTCCGAGCACTCCCGGCTTCCTCAAGGAGTAATAAGCAAACGCGGATAAGATTCCCGGAGGCGGAAGGATTGGAGGGCCGAAGTGCACTGGCAGTACTGGGAAAATTATACGTACTAGGAAAATTGTTTCTAAGTATAGAGTTCACGAGAAAATTACAGAAATGATAATAAGAACGCCTTTGCTGTTTCTTTAGTTATCAGGTGAATATTAATTTTATGAGTTTCGAAATGTTACGTCTTTATTTATAATGGAAATCGGAGATGCCTTGTTAAACGGGTTATTATGTTTTGTTTGATGTATTGGGTAAATTCAGTATTGGTATACCTCAGCTGAGATCCCTCTACGCTCGCCAAACTTGTTCGTGTAAGGGTGTAAATCAGAAACTAATACCAACGTCCGGTATTTTAAAGTAAAGTTGGTATTTTTTTTTTATACTACTAAGGTAGCAAACAAGCTGACGGCCCGTCTGATGGTAAACGGTCACCGCAGCCTATGGACGCTTGCAACACCGTGGGTATCACTCGCGCGTTGCCGACCCTACAAAAATCTTTTAATAATGAAAGGATTTTTTTTTATAATGCTTCTCAGTGTTGAGACATAGCTTACACGCTGAACGACAAAAGGAAAATAAGAGAAAAACACTAACACATACGGCTTGTTTTAAGAATTGTCTATTTGGTGTCTTGTCATCTATTTTCTTACAGATTTTTTTTTTTACTAAAATCTTTGTTAAGGTTGCATGTTAAGGTATTTTAATAAAAATAGTAGGATGTGAAAGTATCATTGGCGCAATTCACAATGAAATATATTTTGTGACATTCTTATTTCTCGGCGGCATGTCTTAGCCCACTCTTGTGACTTCATTTTACCTGAGACGGGATTTTTGCATGAGTAGCCTTCAGTCGCTCTGTACAAGTAAGTGATGTGCATAATATCTTATCGACAAAAATCATTGCGACCTTTTTCAGCGTATCCAACTCATTTAAAGTTTGTGTGAATATTACATGTTACTGAATTAAGCCGTATTAGTTGAATTCTATAAGTCTCGATATTTCGGTACCGTAGAATACTCAAACCTTAGGTAAAGGATGGGAAAGCGCTATTTGGACGCTAGACAAGATATTTTTTTTTTATTTGGTTACAAAATAATAATTATTTCCAAAGATTTATTTTTCCATTCTAATGAATATCATAGGATCATAAAACATATACAACTTAACATTACTACTTATTTTTTGCTCTCATAAGAAGTGTCACTTCAACTTATCTATTATGTTATTTAAAGAAAGCATTAATATTATCGTGTATCGATACTGAATTTTTAACGACATCACTAGAGTACATTTCTCGGCAAGATTCCGACCGACGTCACTGAAACCAAACCTATTTAACTTCACTTGAGTACAGCGGAGTAATCTTAAGTCAGGATTAACTGCGCGTGTATTACTATTCCATCTTACTTATATTATACACTAGCTTTGCCCCCCAGCTTCGTACGTGTGGTAATATATTTTTTTAATTAAATCTAATAATTTTAATTTTTAAGCAACCAACAAAATTGATGATTTTACATTAAGATAAACGAGATACATTGACAGGCCAGTTGGCTTGGTGGTTAGCGACTCTGACTGCCAAGCGAAAGGTCGCGGGTTCGATTCCCACCCAGGACAAACATTTGTGTGCATAAATATGTTTGTTTGTTCTTGTCTGGGTGTAAATGTCTATATTTATGAAAATGTTAGCAATTTTCTTATTAAAATGAATTCCTTTTAGAAATTGTAGCGTTCACAAATACCTAAATAGTACCTTTTCTGCTTACCTGTTAGTGAGACTAAATAAATTCTCAGTAATAAATCTAAGATTGCTGTGAAAAGAGTAATTACTCAGCTTATTGCTATTCTAGGTTAAAATAAATTAGCGAACCGGTAATAATATTCTGGGACATATTTTACACATAGCCGTCTGATTCCAACAAAGCAGAGCTTGTACTATGGAAACTAGATAACTGATATACTAACTATACATACTTATATATATATATATTTACACCCAGACAGAGAACAAAAAGACATGTTCATGCACACAGGTTTTTGTCCGTGGTTGGAATTGAATGACCTGCAGCTTGGCAGTCAGGGTCTTTAGCCATTAAGCAAACTGGCCCGTCGAAAGTATTAGAGACAAACTATATATACGTGTCCAAAGATGTAAATAATCTATAGTAATGTAAACAAACTGCCGAAAATTCGTCTCCCCGCTGTTTCGCGTACAGTTAGAGATAATGGGTGAAAGGAAATTGTTAGCGGACCGCTTTATTTGCGTATTTTTGGCTGTGTATCCAACCCCCTTTTGTTTTAAATCGTGTGTGTTTGTTGAGTCATTAAATTTTCGGCTTCAGGAAATGAGAGGTTGTTGGAATGCAAAAAATTGAATTGAAAAAAATGTGCCGCAATATAACCAAATAATCAACGTATTTACTTAGGCCCTTCTGACATGTTGCTACATCAACGAAATCAATTACTTTAATATTAAAGACAATTATCGAATTTGTGTAGAAGATCTCTAAGTACAGAGTTCGACTGGGAAAGATCTACTACCATACTGATTTCCATCGTGAAGCAGTAGTGCACTTGTATTACTGCGTTTCTGCTAGAAAGATAAGGGACTGGTAAAATTACAGGCGCTAAGAGATAGCAAACCATGTGGCAGGGTCGACAACAGGGATTTGAGAAGCATCCTGTGCAAAATTTGGTAACTAGTTAGTGATTTCAGTAAAAAAACAGTTCAAATAAGTTATTAGTTCCAGCTAATGTGATAAAACCATTTATGCTTAGGCCCATGGAGGACACTGAAGAAGGACAAAGTTACTGACCCCATAGATGCCATCAGTTGAATTTTATTTTCAATATTGAACAATCAAACAATTTCTTTATGTTTATATTAGACAAGAATAGATGTGACTAATAGAAAGACCTTCCGCAAATTGGTGCAAAATT
Source organism: Habrosyne pyritoides (assembly GCA_907165245.1). Classification (NCBI taxonomy): domain Eukaryota; kingdom Metazoa; phylum Arthropoda; class Insecta; order Lepidoptera; family Drepanidae; genus Habrosyne; species Habrosyne pyritoides. The sequence continues at coordinate 3,394,763 of OU015600.1, read as the reverse complement.
ACAAAAACAAATCTCCTGATCTATCACCCAACATACCGCTATGAACAAAACTAAATGTTTTATTCCATTAAAGGAATACCTTGTTCCTTCAACTTCATAGGTATCCCTACCGATGTGCAGTTTCCTGTGGGAGTGGGGTGGAGGGGTCCGCAATTAAAATTATAATTTTTGGCAAACTCTTCCATCCCCCTGCAACGTGTATCTGTATCTTTGACTTGTCCCGCCGGCGATACAGGTGTTGGTACACTGAGAGAGATCTGATAATTCAAAATTAATTAGATTTTCAATTTGGGATTACCTTAAAAATAAAATATGCTTATATTTTACTGCTAATTGTGATCCATTGTGAAATTTGATTACAGTCTTGCTCGTAGCAAATTGCAAAGAAATAAGCTTATTTCTTCAACTTTAACCTTACCTGTGATTTTGAACCGTATTTCCCCACCCATGGCCGACAACAAAAAGCAACTATTTCTTTTCGTACATAATACGGACTTATTTTTCAAAAATTAACTTTGTTCCTAAAATAAATAAAACATGGAATTTAAATCAATAATCTGGTAAAACTTGATCGAGCCCATGAGCTGAGGCATGGCTAGGTTTAACCTGATAGATATGTAACTGGTGGTCTGCTAAATGTAGAGAACAAGTGACACCAGTATCACGATATTATGCAATTTATTTTAATTTTGATAGCATAATTTGAACGAATTAGAAATCCCTAAGCTAAGAAGCAGTTATACATCTGATATGGAAAAGTAGATAAAGAGTAAAAAAAGAAAAAAATATATAATTCACAGCTTATTTGATCAGTGTGCCTCTGGGCGGAACTTGACTTCCAAAAATACGTATCTCCTAGATTTGGGCGCCCCAAACGTCATTGTGACGTTGAGAGTGAGCCCTCTACGATTTAAATATTCATTTCGACTTTTTAATTATACTTTGTGCATGTGAGCGACTCTTCTGTTTTTATTTTATATTCTTTTGTTTTAAATTAACGGATTCGTCTGGAAACGAAACGTCAAGTTGTATGTTAATTTCTTTTGTTTTGTGGCGTATTATAAGGTCTGTATTCATAAGCGTGATATAGAAGCAATCGTTTTACTCTTGCGTATACCGAGTCAAGTAACGGGAAGACTTCGCAGATTCTACAGAATTTCGGAAGTATGCAAATAAATATCTCGACATACGAGTATTCCTCACTTATGGTTGTCTGATCCCAAGAGCCAAGAAGGTTTTGTTTTGTCCATAAATCAAAATATCGTTTAGTTGACATGAATGATTGATTAAATATTATAAATTCAATTGTGACTAAAATTATGGAACACAATCACATCCTTCCAATTCACATTCACACATCTCCAGCATTTAAGATATAATTTCCCATTTGGTTATTTCTGAATGTACTCCTTTATACATCCACTTATCTAATTTTTACTGTGTTATTCGAAATTCAAATTCAAAGTGATTTATTTAGTTTAAGTCCTAGAAGGGGACTTATGAAGGTCAAAGGTGCTGATTTACTACCGGTTCTATAGTCAGGCTTCTACTGAAAAGAAACAGCAGGATTTTTTAATATGATATTTCAAATATTTAACAATTACCAACTTCCAATATTTTTTTACTAATTCACAAAATTATTATAAAATTGAAATTTCGGCAGAACAATATTTGTCGGTTTAGCAAGTATTAGAAGTACGCCTTCATAGGCACTTAAGAATGATCAGACTCTAACGCCGGTTCGGAAGGTTGATTTTACTGTGGCACATATACCTTCGCAAATAATTGAATCTAACCTCAAAACATCCACCCACATAGATGTTTGTGTAATACATGTGTCTCAGTGCTACATTATGAACTATCTTTTCTACGTTATGAATTAGTTCATAACCGATTCAGGTTTGAAATATTATCTTTTTAAAACATTTTCAACTCACTGAAATCTTCCACCTACAAACGTGTGCAAATGAGATTGCGTTAACCGTATCCCTGGTGCAAGGTGCACATAAGTAGACCCAGTTACCCATCGCCTAACAATTTTACACGTAATCAATTTACCCTGCTCCGCTTTTCCCCCGCTTCCTTTCGCTTCAATAAGCCCAGTTTTCTGAGTTAGGACAAATGTTTTTGAACTGAAAAAAATATTTGTCTATGGAATCAACTATAGAGTATTAGTTTGTTGTATAAAACATCTAATGAAAAGTACATAGATTTGAGTTTTTATAAAATTGTCTCTCAAAAATAATATTGGTCGTGACATTAGTTAACATATTATTTTGGATGGAATTAAAAAAAAAAACACCAAGGAGTTTATTCAAATCACATAGGAAAATAGTATATGTAAAAGTATTGTTTAGAATGTGGTAATGAGATTTCTTATCTATATTTCAATTATTTAGTCATATTTTCCTTGCTTTATCAAATGCGCCCATTGTAGCGCGCTCCGTCAAACAAAGTTACGTCTCACCGTAGCCTCCGTGATTACTTTTCCTGCACTGCACAGTGCACTGTTTTGCATCGAGCGCCTCTGTTTATTGCTTTCGCTCCACTGGCCGCCTCCATTTGCACTATATCTCTATGTACGGGTGAAAAACTATTTTTATTGTCTGAACATTTTACCTGAAGAGGTTTACTTGGTTCTTAATTATTAAGTTTCGAGACAACATTTTTTATCACCTCTTTTTGTTATAGGGTGTATATTCGTTTTGTCACAACACGAAGAGCTAGCTTTATGTTGCCTCCCTCATTTTGTATTTTTTTTTAATTTTCGTCATTCTTTATACTACTATGAAGTAGGAAGTAGGAAGATATTTAATGCAATCATAATTTTATTATAACTACAGTAATCTTTATTTCCCTCACGTTAACGTACACATTAAACCGTTACAACCGTAACCGTTGCTTATTTAATAACCTGTTTATTCGCGTAACAATATTTCAGCTCATAAAAGGTTATAACGACTCATAAAGGCAGCAACACACGTAAACAAAAATCCATTATTATTCATCTGCGGACTGACGCGGCCAAGTCAATGTCTATCTTATTTCTTTTATAATTATTCACGGTGCCTCCTTAAGGGTGGCCTCCCCCTAAGGTGGGGGTGCGATAGAGAGAACGTCTTCGGTTTTTGCGGCGTTTGTTTCAAGTTTTTTAGGGGGTAAACCCTTTCCTGAACATGACAGGAATTGGATCATTAAGCAGGCCTAGCTAAGCTTAATACTGGGGTGCCAGTTTGTTGTGTAAGGCTTTTGAATAATATATTTTATGTCGATGTTGTTTTAATATTAAAGGTAACTAGCTATGCCCCGCGGTTTTACCCGGATTGCCGGAATAAATATTATCTCATCTCTGTCTCTGGTACTCTAGTCACCCCTCTGCTAATTGAAGTTTTGCCGCGAAAGAGAATATAGACAGGTGACCTATTTGTGAGGTCATAGAGAGATTAAATTGATTATGAATACCCCTCATCTATTGCTTTCCATTTGAACTTAGGATGCATTCCTGAATGACCAAGGAGTTTTCATAGATTTCACACAAAAGTAAATATAACATTAAAATAAATTCCGAAAAAGGTAACAATCGATAAGGAAAAGTAAGAGGCTCAAAATACGAAACAATTCACACTAAAGAAATCAAATTTATCATGATGTATCCACCCTCACATTGAACATTATCAATACTACTATACTATTATTCTGGACTTACATAATATTTATTGACACTTGAAGTGTTTTGTGTATGCAAACATATAATGGTCACAAAGCCCGATCTCTCATAATAAATAGCGATTGAGTTAGTGATGTAAGTCAAAACATGATGTTTGTGAGCTTGTTAAAACTAAATGTAGATTCCAACTCTTCGGTTACATGCACTTAGAGCTAATAAAAAACTAGCGAAAGCAATCACGTCAGATATTCCACAGCAAATATCGAAGCAAATTACAACTAATACCCATCGATGAATATTGGAAAATCCAGTTCAGCTGTACAGAGAAAAAAGTAAACTAAAACATCTGAACTCCATTCATAACTCAATATGAACCCGACCTAATCAATTCAAAAGAGGAAAACGGGGCAAAAGGAACACATATTCCGTGCGGACTGCTTATGAAATTATATCGTGGAAAATCTACGGGTTGAGGAGTTATTCTTTTTTTTTTTTGTGTGCAGGCAGACGTCTGAGACGTAAATGGGTTAGAAAATTGAATGAGCATGTGGCTCCGCCGTGGTTTTGAATAAGCGTGAGAGCGTATGGGGAGAGCTTGTATCCAAACATCTGGATTTTATTGGATTATTCGTTGAATCTGTTTTGGTTTTGGGATATGTTTTTTTATTTTGTTAGGCCTGTCGTTATATTATTTGTACCTAATAACGTGGAGTAGTTTAAAAGTGACAAATACTATTATAAGACCTCGCTTTTCTCAGAAATCGACTTTTGCAGCTATTTCTATAAATGCAGAATATGAAAATAATACTACTTAATGATTTTGCTAACTTCCCGCTTTGTAGTTATTATGGGCAACCACTGACCTACTTTGTTGGTCCATACTTTAATCTTGACTTTTCACATTCTCATAAAAATAAAGAAAGTAAGTACTTTCATTACCAAGTAATCCCATTAAATACAGAACTTTTAACCACACAGAAATACGTTCATATTCCCTTTCAAATTTATCTACAAAATGTAAAAGAATAATGAAGAGCTGCCATTTCAAATATAGAACCGTAAGACTCTTTGCATTCGCATCACTAACGATGTCTGCATCAAAGATTTCCTTCACATGTGCGGCGAGGACTAATGAAAAGAGATCTGTCGATGCCTTCTCGATGCAAGGATAGGAAAATTAAAATGTCTAGACTGCGACATGGACGTTTTGTTTTGCCAAGACGTTATTCACTACGCTTTCGTATGTAGCAGCTTACGGTATTATTTATGAGATGTGAATTATGGAAATTCGATCTCACGATGCGGAATAAATTTAAATCTCTGCACAATATGAATGCGGAAAGGACTTTTTCATAGAAGTTTCTCAGTGCAAAGCTAATTAAATAAATTAGCAAAGGCTAAAAACGCATGGTCTGAATAAAAGCCTTTAGCGAGTAAAAAGGCAACCATCCAAGACGTTCTCTTCATTAGCGACAAGAAAAGTGATGTCATTCCGTTGTGACACAGCAGCGTGCGGGTGGAGGTCTGCTCCCCCTGGTGGTCGCCGCGCGACTGACTTCCACGCGGTTACCCCTCCCCTCCCCTCACCCATTCCAGGAGGGGGTGGACGGCTTTCTCTTTCATTTTTCCTTCGCTCCTCGGCTCATCCAGTTACATCGTTCTTATGTTTTATTTTTAATTAAAGCGTACGCAAGTCGGCGGCGTAGATCTTCCCCCCCTAAATGAGGGTGGCCGGTGGCGGGTACATACGCGGTGGGTGTTGATGATTTTTCAATGGGGAGAAAGAGTTCCCTCATTTTCTTAAGAGAAAATTGCGTTTTGTTTTCGAGTAGTCGAAGTCTGTAGTAATCGCTTTTGTTTTGTGTAGAAGTTCCTCGTCGTTCTGTGTGCATGTGAACGTAAATTGTGTACTTTAAAGTTTGAGTGGTACCGTTAAAAGAAGCCAGGATAAAGTTAAGTCACCGTACATTAGAAGGCTTTTGGTTCACTGAACAAGTTTAAGAACTTGTGCATTATTCAGATCTTTTACAAAATTGATTAACAATTATAATTATTATAGTACCTGCATTAATTAGTAGTGCATTAAATTATAAAAAATAAATATAAACACGTAATAAATGCACACCATTCTATATTTAAACAATAACAAACGTTCATTAAGCACATAAAAATTATACGCACACACTAAAAACACATTATCCCCGTCTCAAAAGTTAATGTAATGAAAAACAAAAAGGGCCAAGAAAAGGGTGCGTTAAGTTCCACCGAAAAACGGGAATTTGTAAGAAGTCCACCCCTACCTCCCCCGGGGGGACACTGCCCCCTCGTGTGCGAAAATAAATTGCCAAGAATAATAATTATAATGAAAGCGAAAGAACGTATAAATTAGTGGGGACGCCTCGAGACTTAAAACTTACTCAAAGTGTGCGTGTGTTTTTTGTACAAGTATTTATAAGTGTGCGTGTCATATAAGATAAATAATGCCCTCGCGAAGTACAAGACGAATTCTTAATTAAAATTTTAAGAGAAAGTAGATTTGTTTAGCGACGGTTGATTGCACGTTATATTTATTTCTACCAGTCAGCTAGAACATTATGAAAATCTTACACCTTACAAACATATCCACCAATATGTAAACATATAATTTAATATAATGATTATGATGATAGATGTATTCATAATTAAACAAAACCAAAGCCCAGATATAAAGTCACTGCGAATTTTGAGTCAATTGATTCAAAAAGTTTGTAAAAATAAATAAGCAAAAACTTTTCGTGCCAAAAGTGGCATTTAATTATATCTCGGGCCACTACGTGCCGGAACGCCTATGGTCGCGCCAGTGTTCTGATTTAGCCTACTCTCCCCTCATTATAGCGACGATATTATGAACGACTAATGGACATTCCTCGACGTTTTTACGCTCTTGATTTTACACTTTTGATGGGGAGAAACGGATAATAATTTTCAATTGACACTTTTACGGTGGCTGAATATTTTTTTGTTCCTTATTTTTGTTGCGATTTTTTGTAAATTTATTAAAAGGATATTTGTGAATATTGGAGTTTTTATATAAAAGTTATCAATATTATTGCATTGCATCTTGCATTTGATCAAAACTTTACTGTAGCAAGTGATGAATGTACACACGTAGTATTAATGCGTCTTGTTTTTCTTTTGTTTTTCCTTCATCGAATTAATGGGATAGTTTAGACATTTAATCCCAGAAATGCAGATGAAGGCGCGTGACCAAAGCTAGTCTGATAAATAATTTTTTTTTTACTTATTTTTGACCTGGGCACGCGGGAGATACCACAGGTTAAAAGCTTGTTAAAATATTTTACTAAGTTTTTGTTAAGCTGTGACGTGAATCCTAATGACGATTACGACTTAATGTCTCATACTTTGAGACATCAGGACCAAAACCTTTTCGAAACGAGCTATAAAAATAAACTTCCAAAAATGTATACACAAATTCCATAACATCAATCAATAAACTGTACATAAAACACACACATATATAAAAAACTCGAATACATATTTCTTGCACGATCGCCGGGATGCGAAAAAGGGGGAATGAAAAAAAAAACTAATTAAAAAAGCAATCAAGGTTTTCTTGACGGCGCTCACGTTCGCCCATATCGTCTTACCCCCCATTTCCTGGGGTGACTTTCCCCCTGTTACCCCATCCCAACTCACCCTTTAGTGGGTGGACGGGGGGCGGTTGGTACTAGATTTACGTAACACGTTTAAAGTGTGTTTTGATGAAGTAATCATCCCATTTCCCCGGACTACGTTTAAGAATTTTGCGGTGCGGACTTACGGCGACATTTACCTTTTTTTGCTTCAACTCTTTAATCCGGATTTCTTAACGAGCCGCCGCAATAATTTCAACGAGTAATTCTCAGGATTGGACGCTAAAATGTATTGGAATTACTTTTGGCTGACAGGGTTTTTGTGAAAGTAATTGCCCATTTAGATTTCTTTTGCTATATATTTTGCTTAATAAGAACGTAAATCGTATACCATCAGTTCCTACGTTACTAAGATCAAGAACAAGAATTGGCACCGAATGAAATCTTTAATTTAACTTTTTAGAATGAACCAATATTTTTCCATATATTTACTCGCATATACCTAGATGTTTTATTGAACACTAACTTCGGCCTACAGTTTCACTCACGTTAACATTAATACAAAGTAGTCCATGTTAGTAATCCAAACAAAGAAATGAAGGATGACCTTAAGTCAATTTAGTTACTGACCTAAGTATCATTTTACTTTTATTCTGTATATTAATTTGGTCCGCTAACATAGAATAAATCCATGTTTTGTTGTATAAGTAATTGTACCTGCAAATCAAATCTAAAGTGAGAAGTTAAAGAACAAAGTATTCCAGAATTTAAGAATACTTTTCAATTTAACCTACCTAGGTATCTTCATTTATTCCAATCAACTCTGCTTAACTCCTAATTTCAAACATACCATACAATAAAATACTCTCACTACATAAGTAATTGGAATACCTCGTGTCCTTCAATCGTCTTGTCCTAGATACAAGTGAGCAAAACGTGATTTCCTTAACTGCCAACCAAAAATATACTTTATAGAATTGCGAGACAGTTGCTTTTTGCGTAAATATAACAACGGTTTATTAAAATACTGTGGCCGTACAGGTACAGAGGTAGAAATAAAAACGAGCCAAAGCAGTTACTTTTATGAGGGCGCGAATAAGATGTTTCGGACTCGGTCTAAGGAATGAGAGGGCAGGCGGAACGCACACAGGGCTAGGAAAAACGCTGAGAGTTCTTTTAGCCGATCCAAATTATAATGTAATTGATTTTTATCAATATATCCAATTATACTTAGAATTAATATAAAATTCAAAAGACAACCTTCACTCTGAGGTTTTATTTGTGTACCCAAAGGATTTAACGTTTTCCCAGGATATTCTTTCTGTCTGCGTGATTGAACTACAGACGCTAACGCTCACATTTATAAATGGAATTATTTTGATGGTTAAGATAACTACTTTTTGTCGTTCGTGATGCCAATAAAATGCATCTACTCCATTAATCTAAATTATATAAATCTTGAATAAATATCTGAGTTCTTTTAATCCTCACGTCATAATGTAACTGTAGTATCTGATTGGCTTTGTTTTTAATTGATAGAACGTAAAATTACATGGACTACCATTTATTTCAAAAATGCAGGTGATAATCTGTAACAGGTGTTTTAATAATCTGAAATCAAATAGATAATATTAGTCTATACATTACAGATATTTGTATTAGAAGTATATACAAAACAAAATCAGACAGGCATTTCTTCGGCACACTGTAAGCTGATCCTTCAAAAATAATAAAATGCCGTTCTACAGTCGTAACAAGCATCGTTGGAACAAAGCGGGAGCGCGCTCAAATAATTTGTATCAATTTGTAAAAATGCAGCGCCGCTCTTAGCGACTATGTCTCCCCATTTGAGGGGGATGGTATGTAACGCTACTTCAGTATGAAATAATTACTAACAATTTTATGGTCTATATTTTTTTGTCTTTTTGGAGATTTACCAGCATTATTATAATAGCTAAAACTGTGGTCCTTTAGAGTTAGATTTATTTATAGCTAGCAGTTCCACGTGGTTTCACCCGAGTTTATCGATATTATCTAGCCAATAACCATTTACGAAAAATTCTGCGTCGAATGGTAGCAGTCCCATCCCGATATGTTCAGTAGTTTTGAGGTGATGGTGCGACAAATGAATACAATTGGCTTATTATATGTATTTATCAATAGATTTCACTAAATAGATAACCTTAAAATTACGCAGATGTTATTTAAGCGTGAAAATACGCGAAAAACAAGTTTATGCTTCAATAAAAAAAAAAAGTTTTATTTTATTTTTTTAAACATAGATATTACTTACCATAAAATCAAAACTAAAGTTAATACACAAAATATATTGCAAAATAATATTTCCGTAATTTAAACATTTGTTATAAAATGTTAGTTTAGTCTTATATTGCATAAGAAGATTTATCTCATACTTAAATAAAATTACCTTACAATAACAACATAAAATGATCATCATTTGATATGAAATGATGATTTAGATTGTCCGTCGATATGTGGTCAACGATGCGTTTAACGCAGTGTTCCCATATCATACAAACTTGATGATGATTACCTTATAATTGTGATGAAATCGTCTCAAAAACAAATACAGAACAAAACAATAGGCGTTTGAAAGAGTACATGGATCTCTTGCTTTTTAAAAAAAAATAAACGATGAATATATTTATTACATCAGTCGGATATGTAGATGTGTGAATCAGTTAGCCTAAAGTTGTTTGAGTAGTAGAGCTCTTATTGTAGAGTCCGTCCGGGGAAGTACTACCACCTTACCCATTTCCGCCGTGAAGCAGTAGTGCACTTGTATTACTGTGTTTCGGTTAGAAAGGTAAGAGGGCCGGTGAAATTACAGGCACATGAGACTTAACAACTTCACATTTCAAGGTCGATAACGCATTGGTGTTGTAAATGTCTATGGACGCCGCCTATGGACATTTACTTACCATTATAAAGTGGACCGTCTGCTTATCCGACCCATGTCGTATAAAAAAAAGGTTAAGTGGAAGCTGCAAACATCTACCAAAGATCATGTCACAGCAATGTTATTAAATATCGTTTTTTTGTAGATATCCTAATAATTAATAAAGACGCCATCGCGCCAGTTAGTATAATAGTGTCACTGACTACAACACCATAGGTCGTGAAGATAAAAATGTATGGAAATAGCTACTTTCTCCACAGTGCACCTATAATTTTCTTGTTTAAGTTGTAAGTAATTATTGTTATTTTCTATTTTGTAGTCTTGTTATTTCTTTTTTTTTGTTTTTGAATGTTACCTATATTAAGTATTTTGTAATTGTTAAATATAAAATTGATATTATAAAATAGCCAAAAAGACAGAATAGATAAAATTGACATATAAAATTATTTAATAAAAATTAAAAAAGAATGTAACCTTGCTGAGTGTCTTGCTGGCTTTTCTCAGTTTAAGGCTGACTTTCGAACCGGTTGTAGCTTCAGTTACTTTAAATTTTACCTTCATAAGTGCCTTCCGAGGGCCTAAACTGAATAAATGGTTTTGAATTTGAATATGGTATATCAGTTGTCGGTTCCCGTAGTACTAGAGCACTACATTCTGCTTTATTTGGGATTGGATAACAGTGTGTGAAGAATGTCCCTGGATATTTATTATTCTAATTATGCCCAAAATTTTGATGAATTCGATTAAATGAAAAAAAAAATGTTAATGAAAAGATACAAAAAGAAAACATACACTTCAATTGTTTTTAACGATCAGACCGACAAATAGGCAGGTGGTCCATCTGGTAAGTGGTCATCGCCCCTTATGGACATTTGCAATAACCAGGAGCATCGCCAATGCATTCTCGACCCTGAGATATGAAGTTATGGCTCATGTGCCTGTAATTTCACTGGATCCTTTACCATTATAGCAGTTGAGCACCTAATAATAGTGCACTTCTTGCTACATCATGGTGGGAATAGGTATAGTGGTAGTACTTCCTCGAATAAACTATGCACTAATCGCAGTACTACTTCTAAACAGTTCTAGGTTCATGAAATTTAGTATGCAGGGGGTTTCGGAGGCGTTAAATCGATCTAGCTTGGATTCATTTTCAGAAAATGTCGTTTTATCGATGTTTTCATTGCAGGTTGTCAAGTTACACCTTTTGTGAGAAATACTGTTGGGAGCCCTTTATTATCGCATCTAAGGCGTATCTAGGTATATATGACAGTGCTTTAAAAAAGAGAATACGGCAGAAGTTACGTTAGTAAAGAAATCCCGAGCAATGCTCGGCCATCCAGGTACTTTATTATAATGCTAGCTGTTCCCCGTGCTTTTACTCGCGTCCCCGCAGGATTTTGTATTATGTATTTGTATGATGTATTTTTTGTATGAACTCAAGGAAAGGACTACGTTTGTCACGTTCTCTAGCTTTAAATAACTCAAAATTCTGCATATATTTTAAAAATATTATGTTTGGTTACAGATTTAAGATTAAACCAATAGGAAACAAACGAACATACATCAATCATGGCTGTGAAGCAGATTACGGGAGCCAGATTAGACCTTCCAGCTTATAAAAAAAAAAAACTAAAGCTACTTGGTGTTGAGGCTTTGAGAGGTGACCAATATACCAACAAACAGACACACGTTACAATACCACTTTAGTATTTATCATATAAGATAGGATATCTGCATGTATCCTCTACTTTCCATGTTGGAAGAAAGAGCACCAAAAGTGATCATCACTACATAGTATAAAACAAAGTCGCTTTCTTTGTCCCTATGTATGCTTAAATCTTTAAAACTACGCAACGGATTCTGATGCTGTTTTTTTTAATAGATAGAGTGATTGAAGAGAAATGGTTTTTATGTATAATACATGTGACATCCCACGGGAACGCGGGTAAAACCGCGGGGGACAGCTATTAGTTGATAATAATGATATTCTATGAACTCAACAAAACTATTGAATCACTCTCATACAACTCCTCATCTTTTATGGAACAAAAAAGGCACAGTTCCCAGAATTGTAATGTAAAATACTTAATCTGTAATCGGTGTAGTGTGATTACAGTAAATTGGTCCGCGGGGCACGGCCGTGTCACGCTCGCGAATATCAAGCAGGCTTGGGCAATACCACTTACTGGTCAATGCGTGATGTGCCTTGTATACTACTGGTATATGAAGTTGAATAAGTTAAAAATATCAATTTTAGAAAAAAAACAGTCGATTGGTCTATCATAGTCTATGATAATAGCTTGACTTTGAAATGGCTTATAACAAATTGCACTTACATCAATCTATGAATGAAAATCGCTTTGTCAAAAAATGTATTTAACACTAGCTGTCCCCCGCGGTTTCAATCGAGGGATTTTCTATTTTCCCGGGGTAAAAGTATCCTATATGTTATTCTAGGGCTTATTCTATATATATTCCAAGTTTCATTCCAATCCATTCAGTACTTTTTCCGTGAAAGAGTAACAAACATCCATACTCTAAAAACTTTCGCATTTATAATATTAGTAAGATTATGCTAAATTTTATAAATTAAATACCTGGCGAGAAGCCGTATAAGTATCCACCAATAATCATGCACTTCTAAATTGAGTTATATTCAACAGATGCGCTCAAGAAATCATGCAACTCAGAAATTTTTTGAATTCTATGAAATCCGTAAAATGAATCCCTTTAAATCGGATTAACTACATGGTACCTTATGAGATTGCTAAAAATGATTATTTCAAAGTTACATCGTTCTGATATCCGGTGCTTGCATAGATTGTTTCGCCCAATCTGTCGTATTACTTCTATCTAGTTTATATTCTGAAGCGATTAGCATAATTCTTCAATAATTCCTCGAACGATATTTAGTCCCAAGCAATTTTAGGCTTTATTGCTCTGAAGCTGAATACAGTTTAGACTGTACATATTGTTTATTTATTGTCATAATAATGTTATGATGCAAGTTACATATTCATGTACATATATTTTACTTACAACTTTGCCGATGAAGAAGCTGGCTTAAATATAATTATTTTTACATGTAATAAATTTAATAATAAATTAATTAATATCCAGGGACATTCTTTACACACGACCATCTGATCCCAAACTAAGAAAACTTTGTACTATAGTAACCAGATTACTGCTACACTACCTATATATACTACTTATTTTTCTAAATACATACTTATATAGATATTTACACCCAGATACAGAACAAACAAACATGTTCTGTTCATGCACACAAATGTTTGTCGTGCGACTTGGCAGTTAGGGTTGCTAACCACCAATCCAAATGGCCTGTTAAAAAACATTTGAAAACATACTGTCTAAAATTTATTTTCATTAGATTAATAACTATATTTTTAAATCTACACTTAACTTTAACTTGACCCTTATAATATAAGAAAACCAAGTACAAAAAAATATATCATACATCATTATTATTTCCCATACCGCAACACATGAACAAGTTCAAACTCCCTTTAATCATGTTTGTTTTGTATCCTTTTTGCTGCCCATGAAGACGTTACTTCCACGTTGTTACCCGTGTCAAAGGTTGATAAATATGCAATATCCATGGATAGATCCCAGATCGATCGAGCGTGTACTCTTGTCCATTTTATATAGACCTCCACACCCGCTGTGGTCTGAGACAATGTAGAGTTTATAAAGGGGGTTTCAAGCGTCATAAGGTGTCTTGTTCTATTGGACGCGTTGCTGGCATTGTTAGAAAATTATAGATGGCGCCTTAGGAGATGGTTTGCTGTTTACATTCCGCTCTGATGTCAGAGCTAAGGTTGTTTAAGAGGTTATAAGGTCGGCGTGTGATTACATGCTCGTCTTGTTTGTTGTACTTGAAATTGATTTTATAATCTGGTTGCTTGTGGACATTATGAACTCTAATTGGGTTTATGTGATGTGGTTTTTTAGGGTTCCGTATCTAAAGGTTGCCAATGGGACCATATCTGTCTGTCTGTTAATCCATCTGTTACAGGTCAGTACCTTTTGAACCGTTATTATAGACAGTTAAAATTTCCACTTAATTTGAGTGGGTACTACTATTATTTGGTTGCAATAACAACAAAGAAAAAACAGGATATAGTTAAAAAAAAAATCGGCGATTAGTTCCATATTTTATAGAGGTAAGGGTTCCGCCCTTGGCGAGTCTGAATAGCACTTGGCCTCCTATTTTTTATTCTTCAGCTTAATCATATTTTTGGTTTGGTATCTACGGTCACTCCAATATGTAACCTACTGAGTCTAACAGGCAATCCACTTAGAGCGAGAAGACTACGTCTGAAATCCAGTATATTTTATTCCATAGTTGTTTCTGATGTAAAAAAGAAAGCACCTTATAACAGTAACTTTAGAATGCAAGCACCTGCACAATGATAAATACAAGAAGAGCACAAGAATCCACCCCATAATAATATATCATTATTATTATGTGTCTAGATATTCGACTGGAGAACTGATATCATAAGAATAGGTACCTACCTGGTACATCCCAACGACCAAACGATCTTGATACGTTCAGGCCATTCGTGATTTAGAGCAATGCCCAAGAAATAGACAGCTATTTGCACGACGAGGTAGGATCGCGTCGTGATACAGGCGTTTGCACAAATGTAATGTAATGCAAGCAGGGAAATTATCCGTAATAACTGGACATAGGATGTTGTTTTATGTGACAATAGGTTTGGAAATTGTAGGTTTTAGAGCAATATGAATATGCATTGTAAATGTGGAAGATTTATAGGTATAATTTTAACTGATAATGTTTGGCTAACTATCCAATATGACATGCCCCATTGGCAGGCACCTAAACTCGAAATTCAACAAGTAAAATTGAGATCAGGAAAATATGTTATAGAAAAGGAGGTATAAAATATTAATGCTATCAGGATATAGTTAAGTTAAAAAATAGTGCCTAATAAATAACAGAAAAAAACCATCAGTCACTCTTCACGATCACGAAAACAAGATTTAACCTTTAAACCTTATAACTGTGTGAATTAATCTATTCTTTAATTATCCATTCTTTTGAATCTTACTGATGATAATTTTTAACCTGATTTGATATGATGATCATTCCATCTTCTCTAACTGAAGTGAAAATATGTGAAAAACATATAAAATACAAAAGTCAACCCTGTATCATCGACAATAAAGGTGGAAGCACTATTCCGTCAGATGATCGTAACGACTTTAATGTTAAACTATGATTCAAGTAAACACCTATTAAATAGCCCTACATAAACATTGAGAAGTTCGTGCTCTACACAACGGATCTGACATTGAACCACTTAAAGGGCTGCTATAGTAAAGATCACTCGTATTATTCCACGGGAAGACTTGCTTATAGTATAGACAACTGTGGGCCAAAATAACGAAAATAGGGTCCCTAAAATTGTTGAAGAAATGGTGTAAATCGACATATATTTATATACATCTCGACGAATACTACTTTTTAATAGACCTACTTTTCAAGTAGTATTCGTCGAGACTGAGGGGGGTTGCTGCGATGAGTTGAAACTTCCCGCAGAAGTTCACGTGTGCTGAAACCACCACGCTTGAGAGTGTGGAGACCTGCAGTACATATCCGGACTCCAGCTAGAGAGTATGAACTGTGTTGCGGACGATGAGTGTTATCGCACGAGCCAATTGGAGGATCAGGAAGTACGGCGAATCGGCTGCGATTGGAACTGGACATCAATATGAAGGAGGTGTGAGATTCTTCCATTTAAAAAGAAAGATCTTCCACTAGAATTCAGTTCAATGGACACCGAATTAGTGTCCTAACGAGCAATTGGCACCTGATGCGGGGAGTGAAAGTCGTTAGTGCTAGGCCCACTCGAGGCTAACGGTCCTACTATTCGTCTTGCCGAAATTGACTCTTTCCATAGCCTCTGTAAGTTACAGAGCTGACAATCTTACAAATCTTATAAAATGTGAAAGTTTGGATCGATGTGTCTTACTCTATCACGCCAGAACTGCAAATTTTAAGGGTAGTAGAGCTCTTAGTGCACAGGTCTAGTTCTTAGAAACCTTACCCGTAAAGCAGTACTGCACTTGTATTACTGTGTTTCAGTTAGAAAGGTAAGGTGGCCGGTGAAATTAGATCTTCACGTCTCAGGGTCGACAGCGCATTGGTGCTACAAATGTCCAAAGGAAGCCGCGACCATTTGTATAAAACGTCGGTTCTGGATAAAATTTTCGGATGAGAGTTATAGTATAGTCTGGAATAGCGCATATATGTTACATCCCTAAGGAAGGCGGATGAAACTGCGGGGAACAGCTAGTAAAGAATATGTACTTTTATAATTCTACAATTTATGGCTGCTCATTTCTCAAAAATGGTGGCTTAAATCCCCAACTTTTACAAAATTATTAATACCATATTTATTAATAAAAAGGTTACAGCTATCCAATTAGAGCATAAAACAATTTTATTTGTGAAAAATAGGAACAAATCATGGAAAAATGTCATTGCATGATTTATGTTATTTACAGCCCTATCTATACATTTCTAACTTTACAAACAACTTAAACGGTGTAAGTAAGAATCTCCAAACTGTAGTTAAGTGTACAAATTACTTAATTTAAGGTTAAGTTGGCGCCGATCACTCAAGGGTACTAAATGCCCAGTTTAAGTTAAGCCCGAGACTGTAACTTGGATATGTGTTTGTGGAATGTCTGAATGATCTAGGTACTCATTTCACTTTGCACATAATCCGATCTGTTAGCTTTGATAGTTTGTATTATTAGGTAATATTTATAATTAATCTGTTTTTGTGGTGTAAATACATTTCTATTAAAGCA
Organism: Habrosyne pyritoides; assembly: GCA_907165245.1. Classification (NCBI taxonomy): domain Eukaryota; kingdom Metazoa; phylum Arthropoda; class Insecta; order Lepidoptera; family Drepanidae; genus Habrosyne; species Habrosyne pyritoides. The sequence goes on along the minus strand of OU015600.1, from coordinate 3,377,671 downwards.
CCTATTATTTTATAGAAAAATATGAGAATCATTTTGAATAATAATAATATCCTGTGACATTCTTCCACACACGGCTATCTGATCCCAAACTAAGCAGACCTTGTACTATGGAAACCGGATAACTGATATACTACATATGCTTCTTTTTTTCTAAATACATACTTATATAGATATTTTTATCCAGACACAGAACAATCAGACATGTTCATGCACACAAATGTTTGTCCTGGGTGGGAATTGAACCCGCGACCTTTTGACAAATTTATGTTTATAACTAGATATTTTTTTTTGCCGGAGTATAATTTATTTAAAATACTATGGGTACTATTGGTTATATAAGCTATTGAGATGTTTAAGTTTATCCCATTATTTTATTCTTTATGTAGGATCTTTAATGCTACGGAATGCTTTGTACCGCTTAGTTTATTTATATCAAATGATAATCACAGTTAATCACTATCAGACGATGAGCCAATTTCACGTTATTTGGAAAATATGATTTATGGAAATACTTTAAAGGATTCGTTAGTTTGGATATTACATTTTAATCTACCAAGATTTTTTCCAAATTCTGGCAAAGTATAAGTCTGTTGACACTAGTCAATAAACAAATGGCAGAATTCTAAAATAGAATTCCATGTTTTTAAATAGACATTTTTTTCTAAAAAGTTTTGTCGTGTCTAGGATTTTAGCCATTAAGGAGTGCCCTCGCTTAGAGCTAACCCTGGGTGCCGCAGTCAGGTAAAAATGCAATTTGAAACGCAAACAAAATATACACAATATTTTGTTCACTTCGACTGATGCAATCCTGGGTAGAATCAGGTCATGGTACCCATAAAAATGCCATTGGAACTGAACCAACATGTCAAATTTCCACTTCGTAGGATTCTAATTCAGTTTGTAAGACGTGACCTTTATTTTAATTTTTATTATATGTTTTGTGCCGATGGGGCTACAGCACAAACAACTAGTGCACTTACGGCGTCGCCCCTCAGACAATGGCACATCTATTGTCATGCCCTGCGTGCTCCTCATCTTGCACGCCAGAAGACCTGTATAGTGGTACAGACACAGTACGTCTGGCAGAATTCTGGTCTAAACAAATTTAACAAAAACGATCGACACGCAAAATAAAAAAAATGGTGGCCAGGTGGAAAGTTTTTAATAATAAATAAAACTTACTTAAAATTACATAAAAATAAATACCTATATACAATAAAAAGATAATGGAAACAATTGTTGTATCGAAGTCAATTCGAAATCCAAAGCACAGATAAATATGTTTTTTAATAGTCAGTGCTATAACAGCAACTTCATAGTTAATGACCTTTCAAAAAATTCAAATTAAAAATTCAAAACCATTTATTCAGTTTAGGCCTTCGGAGGGCACTTATGAAGGTCAAATTTAAAGTTACTGAAGCTACAAGCTATTAGCTGTCTCCCACATTCTCGTGAGATGTTATTATATACATATTATTAAGCCTTATTATTATTCCCGACATAAAAGACAATAAAACACCTATGTGCTATTCCAGACTATAATCCGTGACTGTAATCTCCGTGCTAAATTTCATCCATACCCGTTCAGCCGTTTAAGGTGTGATTAAGTAACAAACATTAATTCAAACTATCGCAATTATAATAAGTTAGTATGTAGTAGGTATATGTAGACATTAAGCCAATTTCTAAAAGACAATTTAAGTAGGATTTTTATAAAATAAACAATCACAAATAAACCATTCCAAAATAAACTTACACAGGTTGGTGTAAATTCAACTTGTCCTAAAACACCGGAGCGGCGCTACGCCTAGTATTTGCTACAAAGTCTTAGCTTGTATTAGCATATTACCTAAATTAACGCCAAGTTTCGGTCAGTTGGAATTTAATATCATTCCATACACAGACGTTTGCAGCTACAATCGTACCCAACGCTCTTTGGTGGCCCCTAAAACGTATAGGGTGTTATATTTTGGTAATATAAATAATATTTCATAAGTGGGCTGATATATTTGATATTTATTAAGTGAGAAAGTTTATGTGATTTATTAGAGATAGTTCTTGGCATTTTTACAATTATATTATATGTGTACAACACACATATTAATTGAAAGTCGAAAATAAGCAAACCACGTATATATATTTTTTGTTTTTATGCTGAATGGGCCAACAATCAAGCATTCCGTCCACCTGATGGTAAGTGGTCACCGCTGCCTATGGACATTTTCAACACTAGGGGTTGAGAATTACAAATTGACACAGAATTACAGATGAGATCGTCAATACTTGTCGATCTCATCTGTAATTTCAGCGGCGCCTTACCTTTCTAACGAAGATACAGTAATACAAGTGCACTACTACTTCACGGCGTAAATGGGTAAGGTAACGAGTCATAAGAAAATAACAAAACATTTTTCCTCAAAATACTAAATTAAAACAAACAACCAACACACTTAATCATATTATTACAGAATTAATTTCTTGTTAAAACCCTGGCCGAATATCTAATCTGTCCAAACAATAACTTTGAACACCCTGTCGTGCCACCTAAGCACGCCGACATGGCCAAGAAATTGCTTGACGGTCAAAATATCTTAGTTATGACCACTCCTGTCCGGCACACGGCTTACGTTTGCCAAGTTTCGCCCCCCTACGTCCCCTAAGGCATAGTTGTCCGGCTGCTTGATACTTCAAATATAACAATTTACAACTGGTTGCTGGATTGCTAGATTTAACAAGAATCATTGGAAAAAAAAAGTGTTTAAAATGCCATATTTCATATTGAAACTACTCACTGTGTAAATTTCAAATACAATTTTAAATAAAAATTAAAATGATTGATTTACTTTCAATTTTGTGTTACTTTACCTTCTAAGTTATATTTTACTCACAAACCTAAGTATTCAAAAATCAGTAATCCAAGGACTAACCGGCTATTTTGTTGGTAATTATAAACATATTAAATTGTAGACACCATGAACAGTTAAAATTGTGCAACTATCGCTAACTCAAGTTACACAATCAACCTACACTTCGCCCCGTGTTCGCCTACGCCCGTCCCCCTAGTCCAGTGGTTATTAATAAATCTATCTGTGCATATTCGGAGTTTAAAGACAGTTGTGGCGGTATTCAAATGGGAACGGATGCTTTTAGTTAGACGGCCGTTATCGTACAGGACAATGATTTCGTTGGGTGATCGAGTAGATGTATAAAAGATAGTTTCAGGTGACTGGAAAGTTTTGATGGCAATCGTGGAGAATTTTCCGCAACGCGTTGCACGTTTTACGTTGTGCACGATAAGCTGGCTGGACGATTTTGGGACTGAGTTAGAACGTTGGCTTAAAGTTTGAATTGTTTGATTATTTTATCTGTTTCTATAACTGTTTAAGTCTAATTAATACTTTATTAATTAATTATACTCTCATAACAAACTCTACTCTGGTATTTGGACCATTTTATAATAAATATCCTGGGACATTATTTACACACGGCCATCTAGTCCCAAACTAAGCAGAGCTTGTACTATGGAAACCAGATAACTGATATACTACATCTTTTTTACTAAATACATACTTATATTATTTACACCCAGACACAGAACAAACAGACATGTTCATGCACACAAATGTTTGTCCTAGGTGGGAATCGAACCCGCGACCTTCGGTTTGGCAGTCAGAGCGTTAAACACCAAGCCAGCTGGCCTGTCAATTAGCTTGGTGGGTAACAATTTTATAGATCATTTCAATATGTTACTCCGAGAATTTAAAAATAAATGTTAATAAATCTTGAAGCCACGTTTTCAAATGTAAATTGAAATCAAAATTCATCACACACTTGGATAACACAATTAAGTTAGGGCAAGACGTCTGCCGGACGCCCGCCCGCCCTAAGATTTGGGCGGACAATAGTATCCTACGTATGAATTCAATTAGGATTCGAGTTTCGGTTCTATTGAGTTATGATTTTATATTTGCATACGGTTATAAGTTGTTTAAGTCAATTTCATGTTTGTTTATTTTTGAAAGTCTCTTGAATATGTTACTGGCACAAAATAACAAAGTTCTTAAAAAGTTTGAGGACTAATATTTTTTTTTATATTTGTTAATTTCTACTTATATTAAAAATGCAAAGATTAGTGAGGGATGTATGGATGTTAGTTACTCTTTCAAAAACTGCTTAAAGTATTGAAACTTGGCGAATAGATCACTATAAGGTTTTATGATCTTTATTATAATTATATTGTAGGTTAACGAAAAAATCTAAAGTCTCTCGGAAATGCGATTGAAAACCGGAGAACACAGTTATTGTTTTAATAATTTTTTTTTTTTTATAAATTTATGCTACATATTATCCTGACTATTATGCTATATATTGTAGCTTCAGTAACTTTAAATTTGACCTTCATAAGTGCCCTCCGAAGGCCTAAACTGAATAAATGGTTTTGAATTTTGAATTTTGACTCCTGGGATCCCAAGCCAAAATAAGCTAAGTCCATCATTAATACCTGTAGCTATACACTAATGATACAATGTTAATAAATTAAAAAGGCATTTTTTTTCATTTTAGATCTCAAAGACAGTACCTACATTTAGATTAAAGTACATTTTTATTACACAAAGTAGAAATTCTGACTTTATCACTGTAATAGCAGATTTAAGAACTTTACGGTAGTATACCATTTCTCCAATAATACAGCTTCCTTAAATTTCAAAAACGTGACAAACCCGCTACAGATAACAGACTTTCAGGTGATTTCCAATAGTTATGTAAAACATTCGTTGCTAAGCAATTGGCTAACGAATTTAGAATACTCTATGGTAGGTACACCCATAGGGCTGAACCACTCGTAAATTCCGAACGTCTTCAAATTCAACTATTTCCAACTATTGGTCAGATGCAGCAATAGTTTTACTAGAAGAGTTATTTAAAAGAATTCCTGTTCACTACAGTTAAGATTTTCGAAAAAGCTTTTTAAGCTAAAGACCTTAAGTATGATTCTTTAATTAAACAATCACAATTTTTTCAAAAACTTTCTGAGAATAAAATAAAAAAAGAAATTGTTAAGTGACCGTGCGAGTTCAACCGGATAATACGTTCCGAAAAATATTTTTATAAAATTTTGAAAATATAAAACATGCTGTATATAAATAGAAGGCATAATAAAGTTTTTAAAAACCAAATAATCCATTCGTATTTTCAACTCAATCCACTATTACTCAAAAAAAATCTAAAACAGATTCAAAATAAACGCTAGTGATTTACACTCGAGCTGTCTAATACTTATAAAAAATAATCTTATAAAAAAAAAATACCTTAAGACATGCCATGAAATATATGTATTCAAATAGGCACCTATGAATAGTTCGACTCTAATGCTGGTTGGGAAGGTTGCTGAGAAGAGTCGGCAATAACAGCACTGGTCATCCACCCTTTCCATTGAAATGTCATCATTGTACATTAACTATGTCTTACTGTACACGGACAGGACCGCGTTATTATTGTGCCTCTGTCAACGGAATATGAAATGTATTGGAACTTGGGATGAGCTGGTAACTCCTTGACCACCCGACACCCTACACCCTGTGACCTCGGGTGGTGGTCAGTGGAAGGGTTGAGGCGCGTGTCTAGAAGAAGGTGGTAACTAAGAGAATTTAAAAAAATAAAAACATTTATTGAATTATATTGTAATGTCTTTGAGATTGAAGTACGGTGGTATGGTACTTTGTAACACCCGCCGGACTGTCTAATACCCTCATGTTGAAAATCTGTCGCCAAACACCTACCAACTATGTTCCTGCACTTGAGAGTCAGTTCCCTTCTAAGATTTGCTTGCTTACGTCTTTCGGCCATATCACTTACCATGGTGAAATAAAATACCAAATGCTGACATGCAACAATACAATTGATATTCCTCATTATTATTAGGTGTATTGCAAAAAATATCTTAGGTGAGATGTGGCACACAGTCTTGAAACTCTTCGGTGATAACGGGCGTAAATATATATTACAAAATTCGGTTTAAATGTTATTGGGCAAAATAAAACTGACATACTAGTCCTAAAGCCGTAAATGTAGAATAGTAATAGAAATATAACATAATAAAATGTTTATGTCTTGTAATTATTTATTTTTCAATAAATTTTCATTTGCGACATTATTCGTGATAACCATCGAGGCGTCTTCAGACTCGGTACCCTGAGGTGCGGGCGCTAAGATTTAAGGAACATGGCCTCTCTACGTAGAGTTACATAATGTTTAGATCTGTTTTACATGACGAATAATGTAGTTTCATTGAAATCGTATTCATAGGAAAGCTTACCAATCTCTATGAACAAGAAAAATCTTCTAGGCAGGTAAAGTGAACACGTTTTTATGCGACTTCAATTCGTTGTGCCTTAATATATCTTGATGAGAAAGTAGTCTTTTTTATGCCGTATAGGCCGATAAACAAGCAGACGATCCATCTGATGGTATGTAGTCACCGCCGCCTATGGACATTTGCAACATTGGGGCATCGCCAATGCGTTGTCCACACCCGAAGACGTTAAGTTGTTGTGCTTGTAATTTAAATAAAAATATTAACTTTTGTTAAAAAAAACAAAATACGAGACAAAATTATGTGAGTAATGATTGCAGCTTCATACAAACACTTCTACACATTTCTAACCCAATTACCGGACACTCAACTTACCCATTTCAAATTGGAAAACACTGCCCAACGACTTATCCTTGTGCAAACGTCGTACCTCCACCTAGATAGTCCTACTTGCTATTTGAGTTGCCGCCCGCTCTGTGTACTTGCACTATGGTCCAAGGTACAAGGTTGTAGCGCATAGGAAAAGGTACCAAACTTTTTTGAAAGATGTATGAGGTTAGACTTTTAGTGTTCATGAAAATATACAATGCTCATTTTGCTACAGTACTATATTTATGTTCGTAACAAAATCTGTTATTAAATCTGAAACTTAATTCTCTTTTACTAATATATGGTTACATGAAAGAAATACCATTTTTTCTCTCTCCATTCGTATCCCTCACTGCTGAGGATCGTTGCTCCTTCTAACTTTGACAACCAGTTGTCTCCATCGGTTTCGATCCGTTACTTGGTCCATTGCAGCACTAACCGGCATCTCTAGCTCCTGCGATATATTCACCGCCTGGGGCTCCGGTACCAATTTTCTAAGACTTAACAAAACAAAAGCCTATCAATATAGATAATATATTCAATGAACTCATAATGTGTATCCATATCTTGTCATAGCTTAGAAATCTAGCAATTGTTGAAGTGAAAACTTCTTTAGCAGCGTTATGATTTTAAACTTGGTGTAACGAAAAAGCGACTCTCAAAAAGACAACCATATTTCATTTTATTGCACCTGACACCGACTGGCATGCCCGTTCCTTAACATCGAAAAATCCTGGCCTAGATAGATCCAGTATTTTGCTAAAACTTCGATAGAAATAATAGTTTGTCATCGGTCCCCGTATCTCACTAACTAGCACTATAGATAGTTCCTGTCTTTTTTTTACTTTTAATCAATTCCAAGAATACTCTGCCGCCTCTCACGTGTACCACACGTGAAACTAGATTATCTTAATGTATTTATATGCGGTCGGGGCTAATTTTCGGACAATTACAGTGGTCTTCCAGTTGGCCGAGCGTCTTATGTGAACGTTTGCGAGGTGATTTGTGTAAGTCGTTATTTTAACTTGGTGATTGTGAAATTTACCTTTGTATGAATGTTACTAATTATTTAAGTATAATGTATAATCACTGGACATTCTTCACACACGGTAATCAGCCCCCTTATTCTGCTAATACAAACTTCGTTGGCGGGCCGCTTCACGGAGGCCTTGGAGAGCTTACCTCTCATGTGATTAGTAGTATTTGCGTAGTAAGCGACTGAAACAGAGCACAATCGAGCCCCTGATACAAAACAAAACCAGAAAACTTATAAATAAAATATACTACTTTTATTTTTCAAAATTAAATCTTATACAGATATTTACAACCAGACACAGAACAAACTGATATGTTCATGCAGCCAAACGTTTATCCTGAAATCGAACCCACGACCTGTTTCCCTTCTTATACCGATAGCTATTAAATGTGCTTTATTGTATCTATAAAAATTACAAGAAAGTTTATTTTTATAAATATCAATAAGGAAATAGGAGCTTAGATTTAGCAAACCATGGATTTTATAGTAATTATTCTATATTAATAACGATTACTATTGAAGCTTGCAGTAGTAGTAGAGCTCTTTAGTGCTGAGTCCGGGGAAGTACTACCACCTTACCTATTTCCACCGTGAAGCAGTAGTGCACTTGTATTACTATATTTCGGTTAGAAAGGTAAGGGGCCGGTGAAATTACATGTACATGAGACTTAACAACTTCACATCTCAGGGTTAACAATGCATTGGCGATGTGTCTAGTGTCGCACCACAGTGTGTGACTACTTACCGTCAGGTGCCATAAAAAAATAAAGCAACTTTATACCTTTATACTATAGCTAATAAAAACTTAATTGTACTTCTGACACGTGTATCAATGGCCTACTGAAAGGTCAAATCAACCCCAAACTATCAAAACACACTGTCTAACCCTTCAACGGATGTAGACAGTGAAAAATACACAAGTCTCGTCAAGTAAAACGCAGCTAATTTGAGAAGCCTACCTTATCTCTGTGTAAGTTCGACATCGGGTGTCATTTGTCTTCGTCACTGTTGCCCGGTGATCATTTATGCCACAGCACACCCTACCCTTTCACTGGGGAAATACGGGCTGAAATTGCAATTGGCATGTTGGATTGCTCATGGTAAAAAAATTATGAAACCAAAAAAAAATGATTTACTATTTTAAGTGATTACCAAATTAAACCGCAACCTTTTATGTGTCAATTATTTTTTAAGATAAACACAATCTATTCGAAAGTGATAAATGAATAAATAAAATGTTTCCCCCTAATACAAAGTTTCAATCTTGTGCCTTTACGACATACCCTGTTATTTTTCCAAATTTGTAAGTCATTGATTCTTAAAGTAAATTTTATTTTTGTCACTGCAAAAAATATGGATCCATAAAAAAAAAATCAAATGTATCTTGTAAATCAAACCTTGTAAAGTGAAGGCAATTTGAAACAGTATTTTACAAGGTTCGACATAATAAGCTCCCGTGATAAACAACTCCAACATTTCTTTACTGGCCACCCCTATTCTTTACAAGTTAGGGGTGTATTTCGCGTGACATGTGTGGTTGAAGAATGACTTCGGAACTTCTTGGAGGAAATTGCGGACATTCGTTTGAGGGTATACAGTGACATTGCGTTTTTTGAAATCAACAAACGAAAAGTAGATTTGTGTGGTTTCTTTTTCAGTTGGTATATAATTTATACTTTAAAATAGGTTTCAGCCTTGTTAAAAGAGATAAAAAGTAGCCATTGGTACTCTGTGTACCATGGGCTGCGTTTGAGCCAAATTCCATGGGTCACCTCGGTTCTTCCGTTAACCGTGAACACGTAACAAAGAATAATAAGACAACACGGAAACTTAAGCTACAAAACGGCTGAACCAATTTTGGTGGTACTTTCACGGACAGACAGCTAATTTTATAATAAGTACTTAGGTTACTTTTTATCTTGAGAAAATGTGACATCCTTCGAGAATGCGGGAGAAACCGCGGGCGACTGGTATAATTTCAAATTAAACAAAAACTATGCTATTCATGATGTTCATAGGACCCATTATGGAATATTCCGCTTTAATTATGTTATTCAGAGACATTTTTGTTTGTATTCAGGATATTGTGGACAATTTGCTCCCATGGCGTTCTTCATCATAGTTTTTTTAATTTTTTTATTTATGACCTCAATCTCACCTGATGGTAAGTGAAGTGAGCCACTCGATACAAAGAAAGATTGAAAGTCTAAATCAACATAAATTCTTACAGGTTACCCTAAATAAAGCATCAATAGCAGAAAAAAAACATTTATTCTGGTGTTCTTAATAATCAGAAGCTATACTCAAAAAAACTTAAGTACCTATTCTGTATTTCGAGTGGAACTTAGTAGACCTCTTTACCTTCTCAAGGATTGGTGTGAAAAAAGGTTACTTTTAATGTTTGGTAAAATAGACTGTCATTAATGGCATACAGGCCAGTTGGCTTGGTGGTTAGCGCTCTGATTGCCAAACCGAAGGTCGCGGGTTCGACTCCCACCCAGGACAAACATTTGTGTGCATGTCTGTTTGTTCTGTGTCCGGTTGTAAATGTCTATTTATGTATGATTTTAGAAAAAAAAATGTAGTATATCAGTTATCTGATTTCCATAGTACAAGCTCTGCTTAGTTTGGGATCAGATGGCCGTGTGTTAAGAATGTCCCGAGATATTTATTTATGAGTTGATAGCCTAACCCTAATATTAAATATTCGTAACTGTACAATAACATATCCGAATATTCTCGTAATCACCCGACCTTTACCTCCACCACCCTTAATTGGTTAACGAGTATTATTTGCATACGTCTGCTTCCACGAACGTTTGTTTTTCAGATTTGGAACGCCCGAACAATCCCTAGCAGCATTGTCCGAACAATAACTTGGTCAAGATGTTTCGAGCAGTTAATTTAGTTTGCTTTGATAAGGGTCAAACCCTCTCAAGTAGGTATCCTTCAGGTAGCTGGTCAAAACTGGGACAAATATTGAATCTATCGGAATTGTTAATAGATACTACGAAAATCTAGGATTATTTGTTTCTGTTATCCCACTTAGATTATAAATCTGATAGATAGCTGTTTTTAATAAAATTTGTCAAACATGCGAAAGGATTGTTTATATTCTGGGAATACATAAGATCACATAAGAACATGGGTTGTAAAATTAACCAGCTAATCAAATAAAGCATAAACATTAAAGAGAGAACGAATCAGATGATAAATTAAATAAAATCAGAAAGGCGAGTTTGTCAAGAAGCAATATCTACCAACAACGTTAATGTAAATAAAAGGTAACACACACAAATCCCGCTGAACGCCACACCGGCATAATTATAAATTCCGCGTCACTCGGCAACGGCGGAACAATGAAGTTAATCCATCAGGCGAGTCCTCGGGCGTGGGCAGATAAGACAAGGGCCCGTATTCCGTACCACCCTGGCCACGATCTTGGGTCGCCACCCCTGCGATGAAAAGCTATGTGATGCAGAGTAGTCATTTCTAATGCAATTATATGATAGAAGCAGGAGTTATTAGACTTATTTAATAAAACATTAATCATTTTTAAGGTAAATAATTTTTTAAGCAACATTATCTTTTTGGAGACCTAAAAAGTCCGAATTTTGCTGTGATAACATCTCCCTCCTGGAAAGGCATGGGTTCAGGTTTGCTTGATAAAGCTATGCTTAACGCTGTCATCAGACTTTCAATCATAACTCTTTCACAGTCTCGTGAGTAAAGCAGCAGCGTGTATAGTAACGTTAACTGTACATGATAGTTCTATTACTGCCTCACAGAAACTGCCTCACAGAATCACTCTCCCACTAGGCATAAATCAGACCACTAATGCAACTCATTCCTCAAAACTAATCTATAAACAGTGACCAGTCGTAAGACCACCCTTCTCAGACTGTGACGTCCACCTGGGCCTGCCGTATGAATATTAATTCGACCATATCTTGACCCCTGTCCAACTGTGGGGTAAGAAAGTACCTTGATGTATGAATTTAAACAGGAATAATGCATTAGATAGATTTATTACGAGTTATAATGTCTGTTGACTTGTTTAGCATTACCTTTTTGAACTCCCATATTATCATAATGCTATAGCACTTTTCGTAGCATCTAAAGAAGGTATCAAATCCTTTACAAACTTTATGGACTAACCATTCTATATATTGTAAGGAAACCAAGACTACTGAATGATGTTTAGAATTTCTTTCTCAAACCCGATCATATAAGTATAGAAGAGCCAAAACTCCTAAGTAAAGGGATTACTTAGTCCCTCAGCCCAAAGATCATCCTAGAATCATTAACCTAACAAACTAATAATTAACTTCCTGAATAATATTTTGCCAAACATTTTAATGGAACCCTAAGTAACCTAACCCACATTTTCAAGTCATCGTGTTGTTATAAGAGGCCCTTGAGATATTATATCAGTGAAGGTACCAGCCATGCTTGGTCAGGCCACACAAATATTGTTTTAATTGATTAGCCCTTGGATGTTGCTAGGGTTGCCAAATTTGACACATGTCGTTGACATTGAAATTTGATGGAAGAATTACGGGAAGTGACTAAATCTATTGGAGATTTGTTATGGCATATCTTCTGGCTTCATGGATGAGGCAAACGTTGTATGACAGACCAGATGCTTTGATGATAAAATAGTGCATGTCGTTAGGTCGCTCCAGAATATCATTGCTTGATCAATTTATCTCTCAATAAAACTGATTATTTTGAATTGAAAATTACTCTACCTTACCTGAAATTAGTGAAAACCCTCACCAAACAACTCTTTTATTCGAACACGAACGTGCTTTACATATCTATGTGGCATTAACAAACGAGTGGCAACCCTAAACACGATCTGCTCTCGGTCAAGTGAACGCTTCTAATTAGAAATATCTTAATTGGGCAGCTCGGTAGGCGTTAGTTTCAAGAGGTACTGTTTGTTATAGCAAATGTTGGATGTAAGGGATTTTACTTGAGGACCATCGAAGTGGAAATCAAGATTTATTTACATTGTTTTTTTATGTGATAATTAGCGCAAACTTGGGTATATGTCAATTTTACTTTTACAGGAAGATTGTTCCAAAAATCTAACATAAAAACAGGGTGTCGTAAAGACACACGATAGAGGTAAATATTTTGTATTACAGGGAAACATTTTTATTATTTATCAACCACTTTTGAATAGTATAGATTGTGTTTATCATTCATTTATTTATCTTCACACAAAAAGGTTGTGGATCATAATTTCAAAGCTCTTCCATAAGAAGTTTTACTTCAAAAAATCGATAAAAGCAAGTGAAACTGTAACGCAATCCTTGTTTCATAGTTATACGAATAATATACATAGCTACAGGTATTACGACATACCAAAGTAATAGTTCAACGGACAATGGCCATTCGAAATTCGAAATGTATGTCGCCATTCCATCCAGTTCCGGTCGAGTTTGAATATCCGTCCAAGTTGGACTTCCGGCGGAAGCGGCCGCAGCCAACATGGCCGACGTCTTTATCTGAAGAATTAACTTGTGATAGTTATTCAAATATGATTGGGTAGGAAAGGGTTTATAAGATGACCTGGATTTATTTACGCTTATAAAACAGGTTTTACGGTTGTCACTCAACCTACATGGTGGAAGTGACCAAAGAGGTTCGAAAAGTAAATTAAAAAATTTGCAGATGGCATGGTAATTCAAACGATTCTTATAGCTATGCAAGTACACTTTTTATAGTATGCCCATGTACATATTGAAATCAATTATTTGAGCCATAGATTTTTTTTATAAAATATGAATAATTCCTGCAAAGGTATTTTTTAACTGGTGTAACTTCAGGATTTTTTCTTCATAATTTTATGGTATCATGTCACATTACATTCGCAAATTGTTTAAAGATGTAGTCCATCAGTAGACACCAAGTAAAGCACAAGTTCGTTAATAAAACCCTACCTTTATCTGATTGCCCAAAAATATTAGAAAATATTCTGAATAATTCAAATACGTTCTATAGGTTCTAACACAATTAAAGGGTGTTCAAATCTACCCATATTTCAAATGTAACTTTACAAAGGTAGAAGGGTTGTATATAATTGTCCGAAGGGTGGCAGAGGGTGGTTGGTCAGTGTTTGTGATTTGTAAATGGGCTCAGACCTTAGCCCTTCCTCAAGACGGGGATATATCACGTAGCCGAAACGATAACTTTGTTTGGGGATTTATATAGAGTTGATTAAATTGGATGGTTCAAATGCTGAAGTCTTATGAAGCAGAACGTTCAAATGGTTTTCTTAAAAAGTAAAAACATTATGTTTAATTTTGTTTGAATTTCATCAATAAGTATGTACTTTTAATTCATTATTCCATGAGTCTTAAAAATGAGCCCATAGTGATTCTATAATAATACTACCGAGACGGTTTTACTAATTGTCAAATTTTGCTCCTGCATTTTCTTATACAAATTTTGCCGTGAGCACAACGAAATATTGGAGAGGGGACCTCGCATATAATTGCGCTGATAATGAAAGAGACAGAGCAAGAAAAAGAGACATCGTAGTGCTAGTACTCAGAATCACACCCCTGTAGTAATAATAGCACCAAACATAACGTCACAATACCTCAATTAATATAACCGTAATTAATAATATTATATAAACAACGATTACTTCAAGATCACCAAGTAAAACACACCAAAGTGATACCTTATCACACAAACACAACTCTATAAATCACCCGTACAAACGGCATAGCCCAGTACAATTGTCTGACGAGATATCTTAAAGGGCACAAAGGTTCCCGCAAATTGCCAAAGTAAGTGTAACGTCCGAACAGAAATACATTATCTGGACTATTCTGGAGTGGAAGGCGGTGGCGATCGGGAGATTTATTGTTTTCGAGTATTACCGCGCTGACTGGCCTATTTCCTAAAGGGTTTGTTTGTGAAAGGGATTAGTAACCTGTACTTACTGTAAGGAAAAGCTAGAAGATATCCCCTTTATTATTAAATATAGATAAATAACTCTAGTTATTACATTAGGATGCCATCTAGGCAACCTAAATTTGAAGTAAAGAAAGAAGGGATCATTAATCCCCCCCTTCCTGGGATTTGATTCTGTAAAAAAAATTACACTAGCAATAATGTTGGATCGCAGCCTGTATGCTCTTTCTCTCTCGGTAACTACAACTTCATGTAACAGGATCGTTCGCCGAGGCCTCGCTGCGCCGGGTTGCGGACATAGTTTGTATTGGGGACCCACCAGATAGACCTAACAACCTAAAAAGTATATCAAACTTTTTGGTGTATTTCAAATCCGTTTTTTCGAGTTTGACGTAACATTATAAAATCTATTTTTGAAAGGATATATGATTATGCATAGGAATAGAGAGCAGACATTAGTGTACAATTACATTCTCAGCTTAGACTCTCTATAAGATTATTGATTAAAAAGCATTTAGACACAGTATAAGCAAAAATAAAAGACAAAACCCAACAAAGTTAAAAAAATAAGTATAAGAAAATAATGAGGCAAAATATTTCCGTGACGAACAAAGATAGTCTAAGAGCCGACCTGCACAAGTACAACAACACGTTGTACACCGCGGCCGGTGTAAAGATCACACTTGCGCCTTTCTCACAAAACGGCTCTTCGTGTCCGACGTTTAGCATTAAATATATGTTTTACCACCTTATAAAGATTGCGTCCGAGATCTGGGCCCGGGGCATGCGGCACGAACCACTTGTATCGCCTACGACAGTTCTTTAGTTCGTAGTGCAGGAGTTAGGATGTTGGACGTGTAGGAATTTATAGTAAAGGTTAAGTTATGGATCTAATGAATAGGTTAAAAATAAATGCTTGTGCTATTTGAGTAATGCCAAATGTGAGTGGATACGGGCTGATAATTATAATAATCTTGGGAATAAAAAAAAGTATGCCGAAATCAATTGAAGTAGCTAGTTGTCATTAGCATTTACCTGATGGTAAGTGATCACCACTGCCTACGTTTGCAAAACCAGGGACATCGTTATGTGTTATTTACCCTGAAACGTAAAGTTGCTTAATCTCACGCGCCTATAAACGCCTGCTTCACGGCGTAAATGGGTATAGTGATAATATTTGCCTGGACGAACTCATATATTAAAAATAAAACTAACATAAACAAGTAATACAAAAAATATTTTTTCAAAACGACGTAAATTTCCAAATCTACAAATCAATTTTGAAAATAATTAGCCATCTAATTCCTAACACCCGAGCTCCTAGACTAGCCATCTGAAACACACACGTGTTAAAAGTAGATATACAATACATAGGTGTCGGTGAGGCTCGCCCGCGGCAGCCATGTGTGCCGTGATGGCCACAGCGCCGTGACTCTTGCCAGGAATGTTTATTAGACGAGCCAGTGCTGCTGCAGCTAGGGCCTGGCCGAAACTGAACTCATTTATCAAGGTTGGTTAAATATGTACCAATGCCATGAATTTGAAAGAGTCCACGGCTGAGCGGATCTTGATGGAATTGGTAAAAGGAAAATGCTAGGTACCTAATGTCTCAAAAACTTTCTTTTCACTTTATGACGTGGGTCCACCCACTAAATAATTTTGGGCTTAATAATTGCAAAACATTATCATCATTAGCTTTTTTGTGAAGAACTGAATGTATATCTTGGTACCTCATTGTACCGGTTCGCCCGCAATCTTTCCACGGTTAGCGATAGCTCGGTCGAAAGTGGTAAGTACAAAAGTCTAGAAGGGGGAACTGGCTGCTCTCAATCCCTATCTGCAGGAACATCTCTGTAGATATCAGATTTTACTCTTGAGGATGACATCCAGCTAGGCGAATACTATGTGATACCCTACCACCTAAATATACTACTTTTCACTCGATGCTTTCCTTCACCCAAAACAGAACTATATTGTGGTATTAGAACCCACAATCCTTGCCTCAGCATTTGACATTACTACCATTGCGCTTTTCACGATAATCTGGGTAAAGGAGAGTAGAGAATTATACAATTCTTAGAGAGCTTTTTGGAATCAAATAAAATACCTATGGTTTAAGTTACAAAAGTACTTTCTAGTTCTCATCACCTAATAAGTCGGTATGATAGCAACCTAATCTAAATTTCAAGCTTAACATGCTATTGCCCAGAGTATATTTTTCTCTGCTCTAAGTTTAGTACCCCGAATGCACTCGTTTTAAATTTAACGTCATTAAAGGTTAGTAGTGATCATTTGACTAAACGACATTCTTGAATAAAAATTGACTTAAAAATATACCGGTAATAGTCACAATCTGTCCCCTTATTCGTTGGCGAGCCGCTTTACGGAGGCCTCGGAGAACTTATCTCTCACGTGATTAGTAGTATTATCGTAGTTAGCGAAAGAGACAGGAGTACGGAGGCCGCGACGAAAAATCCTCGAGTTGGTGTCATTTTCCTTACAGAATCGAGCCCCTGTACTGTATCTTTGCGTAATGGTCTAGTTAAGTTAACAAATTATAATAAATAATTACATCAACCTTATTCAGCAAGTAGCACCCCTACCCATTCGGTTTAACACTTTAATGCCCAGTACACACAATCAGATATTTGTTTTAAATTATGGTAATAAAATGTCTGCGAGAGTCACGAGCGGATGAAGGAGTGCGCGTGCGCAAGCCGACGGGATGAGCGAATTGGATCGGGATTTTGGATCAGGGGTTAGTATAAAGTGTTAGGTTGGAGTTTATACTTAATGAACTAGCTTTTAGGGATATGGCAGGGTTACAGAAAAATATAATTATGCTGAGTTTTAACCGACTTCCAAAAAAGGTAGGAGGTTTTCAAATCGACAGATAGTTTCAATTACCTAATTAAGGAACTCTCAAGGATAATTGATAAGGTTGTATGATAAACAGTCTTTTTGAGAGATAAGCGTCATCAGATTAGGGATAATGGGAATTTATAATAATGAATATTCATTTTGTACGCTTAAGGGTGCTTTCCAATCAATAAAAAAAACATTTGCTAGTTATGCAAATGATCAAAAGCCATAATAAAGAAACTATCACAAACTTTCTGATAATTTCAAAACAAACCAAACAACGGCCAGGCATGCATACAAAACCCTAGGTAGACTCAAAAAGTCAGGGCATCTAACTGAAATCTAGAGCTGAATGAAACAGAAGATGAGAAGCTGAAGTGAAAATGTTTAACCATTTCATTCTGAAACGAATACCAGATAACACACACGCAAAGTAGATAACATAAAGATGAGATATAATATATAATTGTGCAGACTGCAGTGTGCGGAGTGACGCATACTTGGCGCGGTTGCAGCAGGAAATGCGCAGTGAGAGATAAGCCGATCCGAACGGACTTTGTGATGTCTACTGTCCGCGCGTCTCCGTTTGTGGTGGGCTTAATATGGATACGGCATGATTATAATTGGATGTAAGGTTTCTTAAACTTCCAGGACATTTGGACCAGTATCGTCAAAGTTGTTTTTCGCTTGGAATTTGCTACCTTATTACGAGTAATTTTTTTTAACCTACAGCATTATGTCAAAAGCAAAATGTTAAAATTTTTTTAGTTAGCCTCAGATCGCTTTTACAGCCTTTTACGGTAGCTGGGAGACTGACAAATATAAAAAAAAGGAAATGATGTCTAATTGACACAGCCGTGACCTTGCGGAAATCCATTAAAAGCTTATACAAATATCTAGTAACTAATTCTGCTGGATCCTCTTCTCCATCAAGTTTGTCTTCAGAAGATGCTTCGTATAGAAGCGAAACACGTGTCAATTTCCTGTTAGGTTTCCTTGTTTGGGACTTTACAGAGAAAGAGCTCCAGTGGAATTCGTTACTTGATATTTGTTTTAGTATAATCTTAAAAGCAAATATCTTGCCGAACATTCGACGACATTCTATTACTGTTTTAAATAAAGGCATAATAGCTTGGGTCCAATTCACTGAATTGTAAACGTTATTCTGACACCTCTGTGACATAATTTAGTAATGACCAACAAATACCACCTGAAACCCAATGCTTTTTATACCGGTTAATGCCGAATGTTGCCACATAGACAGTGAAAATGTATTTAATGAGAGGCTGTCCACATAAATCGAACGTCCACCTACTGGCAAATCAGAGCAAGCTAGAGCCGCATTGTTGCACTGATTTAGAACGGCAGACATCTCCAAACTAACTCGAACCGTTCTCACGTATTAATATATTCTATTCGATTCGATAATTCGCTAGACGGGGACCGATGTATCGATTTACTTCGCGCTCACTCGAGATTATCGAGTTTCGGTTGTTTGCAGTTTGCGATTGAAATTTTAGTTGGAGATTAATATGTTGTTTTGGAATTTACTCTGTTCTTGTCTGATGTAGGTATTAATGTAGGGTTAAGACCTTACACTAATAACTAAGTAAGCCTAAAAATTTGTTTATACTTTAAAACTGTAGTAAGTAGGTTACTATCTGTTCGAAATTCAGTCACAACTTATAGGATTCGGGAAGAAACTCTCAAATGTTACTGGCAATTTAAAAAATACTCCATAGATAAACATGAATTTAAAATTTGTTTTTTTGTTTAATAGGCCGAGAGACAGTCGGCCTGTAGCAATCACTGTAGTGATCACCGCCGCATATTTAAATTTGCAATAACAATTACATTAAATTTAGTAAACATTGCCTAACTAAACGGAATCCTAATATAAAATTAATCAAGCTAGCGTTAATAGGTTGTTAAGCAACCGTTTATCGTGTGAGGTTAAATATGCTGGATTATTTCATGCTAGTTAATTAAACCAGTATGACTATTTTTATTCCTACAAGATTTTAATATACATTATGAAAATAAAACACCTTGTTTATGGACTATGAGGTGTTAGCCTCTGATAGCTTTTACACCAGTACACGGACAATAGATTCGACCCCCTTATTCAGTTAATACAAACTTCGCCAGTAAGCCGTCCCATCGAGGCCTCTCGTGTCTCGGAGCGCGTACCTCTCATGCGTTTGCGTAGTGATCGAAAGAGACAGAACACTTGGCTACGATGAAACATCCTCGTGCTAGTGTCATTTTATCTTACAGAATGACACTCCAGAAACGATCATTCATGTCATTATTATTCAGGCCATGTTCATCCCCACTCTAGAGGCATAGGCCTTCCCTAACAACAAGGGGGTGTGAATATCTACATATATGGGTATATTAAATTCATAGACTCTTCAAGAAATTAGTGAATAAGTTACTAACGGAATGCGAGCTCCATCTTCGACCTCATCTTCACTTACCATCAGGTGAGATTGAGGTCAATCGCAATACCGTCCTACGAAAAGAACAAAAAAAGTATATGGAAAGATGTTGTATGCGTAGTATAACAATTGCCTGGATTCTGCTTAGTTTGGGATCAGATGACCATGTGGAAAGAATCTCCCATGATATTTTTATATTTCGTAATTGGCAGATATCTCATGCCTTTAAATGGGATTTCTCATCATGAAGGTGTCTCTTTAGCGAAGCTAGCTTGACGATGTTTTGTCGCGGTTTTTATGCTCACTCCCTTTCGCTAACTATGCAATCACGCGAGAGGTCCGGTTCTTCTTAGAGGGGTTGTAGGCACATCTATACTGGCACATCGACGAATTTTGTTAAGAAAGTTCTGTAGATATTTAGGCGTGTAGATTTTTATTTACATATTTAATTTAAATGTTAAATGTAGGCATAGGCATTATTGCTAACATAGATATTACTTCTATCTTGTTGTAACCTAGATATGACATACCTAAGTAATATAAGTCTTACCTTCGGCTTTCGCATATATTTGCGCTAGATTGTCTTCATATAAATCAACACTGCAACATACTATTTGTTGTATTGGCATTTTCTTCAAAGCGACCATTTTGCATACTCTAAACAAATTTATATTTACCGTTACGAAACTTAAATTACAACTTTTATACACAGTATTAAGTTTGATTTTAGAATGGTTTGAGTTGAGTTAATAGTTAGTATATGTTTGTTTTAGCCCGTGTATTATCTAAATCGGTCAGTTGCCATCGTGTGGGGGCTCCGACTGATCATAAATCAGGACATGTATCTGTTGCTGACAATCATAACTATAAGACATTTCGATAAACGACCGGGTGTGATCTGATATTGTAGAAATGTGGCCACGCAATTTGTTGGCTATCGAGTGTGGTGGAATTTATTGGTTTCAAATGTGGATATGTGGGCAGTTGTAGAGAAAATGGTCGTAAATTTCTATGGGGAAAGTGATTGTTGAATTGCCCTTGTTTTTGTTTTTAATTGATGATTACAGAAGACAAATTTTGATATATTTCACGATTATTTTTACATTTTCCCCGGATAGCTGCTATCCTATGTGTTAATCCTGGTTATAGACTTTCTATGGGGCAAGTTTCATCCAATTCCGTGGAGTAAGTTTTTGCGAAAAAATAACATACATCAATTCATCTAACCTCAAAAACTTTAGCAATATGTATATATAATACTAGCTGTCCCCCGCGGATTCATCCGCGTTCCTGAGGGATATCACATTTTTTCGACACAAAAAGTGTCCTATGTTACTCCTAATACCTCCAAGAATATGTGAACATAGTTTCATTATGATCGGTTAAGTAGTTTTCGCGTGAAAGCGTAACAAACAAACATTTCATTAAAAATTATAATTATAGTTAGGACAACAGCTTAAAAAATAAGTTTCAAGCTTCTAGCTCTAAAAATGACGATAGTTCCGTACAAGTTTTCATCCCCCTTTTAACCCCTTACAACCCTTTTTTCGCATTAAAATGTGAGTCTATGTCATTCTTTAGGCTCTAGACTATCTGTACACCAAATTTCATTTAAATCGGTTCAGTAGTTTTGGCGTGCAAGCGAGACAGACAGAGTTACTTTCGTATTTATAATATTAGTTAGGATTAGGATTACTTAAATATTATTATTAGCTAAAACTCAAGAGTATTAAAGAATGAAACTAGGTTACATTCCAAAACTATGTACCCTATATATTAATTATGTAAAACAACTGTGTAACACTTTTTTTCATGAATATGATACATGCAACATGGAACAAGTCACTTAAAGTTTTGTCTAAGCATTTTTTTTAACTTTCCCCGTAACATATCACGATACAACCTTTCATAGACACACCAATCTTCAATAGAGCACTGACCACGCCCACTCAATGACAATAATTAACCCACACACACAAACTCATGCATATTCAATACAAGAGAACGTAACCCATACGCCAGTACTCAACGACCAATTTAAATCGACCCGTCGTATAACTACTCCATCGTAATATTAGTTCGAATGCAGGGAAGAAAGGGATACCAAGATATATTGGACGTGATATATGTATTTATATTGTATGGTTGTATGAATATAAGGTTATTTAGCTTATGTCAATTATTTTCGTAGATGGCGGCCAGATATTGCTTAGTATAGAACACTTGATATTGCCTTAACGAGCCAAGCTAGACCAGTTTAAAACTTATCTATGCATAGACTTAGGCCTACCTACTTGAACATACCTAAACAAGGCACTGGTGTAGATGGCCGATGATAATTCGAATTTCAAATAAATAAAAAAAAACATCTAGACGTATTGACTCATTGAAATCGTTCGAAAAATCTGACAGACGCTATGCGAGTGTAATTCGAATTTCAAATAAATAAAAACAAAACATTTTCAGACGACTCATTGAAATCGTTGTTCGAAAAATAATCTGACAGATGCTGGCTCATTAAAGAGGTCACAGATCAGTCTCGGCGTGATACTGGCCAAATGCAAATCCGCTACCGAGCTACGCAAGGCCCGTTAGTGCAGGGCTGGCCAACACGATTCGAGAAAAAAAAATCGTATCTATAGACGATATTACGAGCACTGCCCTAATTAAACTCGATATGCTTTACATACAGTTTAAGGATATACTTCTATCGTTAGAACTAGATTAATAATTGTACATTGTCTGTACAGTGTAGGGTAGTGGTATACCAATTATTCGTATTTTTTTTTTTATTTTACCACACCATATTCATTGTGCCAGTAATCTTGGAGTTGAAAGCCTGTAACAGACTGACAAGAAAAAATTATAAGGGTTCAGTTTTCTCATTTAGATACGGAGCCCTAAAAAAGAAAAAAAACACTACCTAAGTAAGTAAGTAGTCAAATACAGCAGATCAACGTATGAGGCAGGCGACTTGTGTTAAAAAAGGAATGAAAAAAATAAACATCCGAGTTTTTAAATCAAGTATCCAATCGAACCGGCTTTAAATAAATAGTTAGGTTAAGCATCCCTGATAGATAAATCGAACTCTGGTAAAAACGTAATTATACACACGGATGCGCATGATTCACGAAATATTTGAATACTGTATAAGATACATTCGCCACGCTAAAACTGACTTAACTCCCAATTCTAAAACAAACGAAAATCTACCTTAAGATCCATTAAAACAAATCATAATTTTGATTACACAGCTAATTGAAGAACGACTTTTATATTTCGAACAAAGGTTATGCTGAACGCATCTTAAAAATTCATAATTTTATTAACATTTTGAGTTTTATACCCTTGATTATAAGGTTGAATTCTTAATACAAATAATGCAAAGGTTGGTTGAAGAAGAGTGATGTGCAGATGCCGTGGGAACGATCGCCGAGTTTAGGTAATGTTGGTGCTTGAACGAGAGCGTGAACTCGCGATCGGTCTGAAGATAAGGAAGAACTGTAGCGAAATATTTGCTTTGTTCCTATTGGTTGTATTAATAAATAGAAAATCATTATGAGAGGGCTATGAGAATGGAATAGTGCTTATTTATTTGAGTGTAATTTTCAATAATATAACAGCTTTTTTAACCGATTAAAAAAAAGGATGAGGTTCTATATTCAACTGTAAGTATTTTTTTATTGTAACATCAACAATGCTCCATCTTATTTTTTTTTTACTAAGTTAGTTATTTATTATTATTAATTAAATTGGAACACTATACATATTAACATAAATAAATATATACATTGAAAAATACAAAAGCACTTAAAATTACATTAGTTACTATATTAAATTGAGCTAGTAATATTAGGAAATATCTACTTAAGACTTAAATAAATTAAGTTCCTTATTGTCGTCACTACCGCGTATTAAAATCTTTAGACAAATCCCGCGATCTTCAATCATACTGCTAATAATTTTGATAATCGATTTGCACGCACGCGACCTCACCACACTAATTGAATAGTCGAGTCAACTAATTGTCATTCAAAATTCATCTTTATTATAATTGATTAAGGACTTTGATAGTTTTTTCGAATAACTTTGTTTCTCCAAGATGCATGTGCGTTCGGACGCGACGACCACATCCTGTCCTTTGTTCGATTTAAATCGAGAACTCGATCGAGAATCGATGTTTTTGTGATGACGTATTTTTGATGCGTGTAAGAGTTTTTTCTTGTCTTCAAAGGTGAATGGAACTGAAAATGTCTTGGGGTTCCAGAACAATGAGATTATGATCAATCCAAAACCGGAAAACGGTTTTAAGAAAATAACTCGTAGAAAACAGTTATAAATACACATACAATGTACCTACGTACGTTTAATACGTAAAGCAAAATTCATGTAATTAAAAAAAAAATAATGGAATAAAATTGTGTTAAAAACAATTCAAAACCTTATTCAATTTAGGTCCGCGCAGTACGGTTCAATTTCCTGAACCTATGACCGGTTTGAAATTTAGCCTTGAACTAGGAAGAACCGGGAAGAAACTGGGCAAATTTCTCTCTTTATCTTGATTTTTATAATTTCATTTTTAATTTGTGTTTAACATTTACAACATTAGTAGGTAGAGTAAATAGATCACTTTAAGGTCTGTAATTCATAAAGTTTGTATGTGCGTAAGTATTATAATATTTTGAATTGAGTGCTTGTTTGTTACTTAAATTGGTACGTTATTACAAGCTTTATTATTGATAGGATATGAATGGATATCTACTGAAAAAAAAAACATGTGAATCTCAGTACTGTCAATACCTCGAGAACCTCATAGACTAGTTTAAAAATAAAAAGTATGAAATAACAAACGTTAAGCTTATAAAACACCAAAATACTCACTCTCCCAACATACACATAGAAATCAAAACAAAAGAAATAGCCATCCCAATTAACTAAACAAGCATATCACCCTGACCCATCTGAGAACAATAATCTTTACCCAGATTATCTGCACTAGAAACAATGGGTAGATAATGATATTTTGACATGTTGACGTCTTATTAACTGTTGGAGATATCTGTGGAATCGGACTGTATGTTTTTTATGACTGTTTGTTGATTAAGAATCAGTAATCAGTTCTAAAATTATAGCTAATAATGTGGATTGTCCTCTGATGTGGAAACGGAGGACTCAGAGGAACCAATAGAAAACCAATATCTCTTTTAAGTCAAACACACACACTCACAAACACACACACACACACTCGAAATAGTAAATGATGAGAAAATTTGATTATATTGTATTTTAATTATATAGATATTTCTTTCTTTTTTTTTTTGCTCGCGCTAGTTATGAAGACAGGGCTGCATATGATTATGTATTTTGATTCAGGTATAAAAAACAGTTTTTTTTTTTTTTAGTTTTAATTTTATGGTCGCTCCAACTAATTTAGTTTAAGATCTTACTAACACTATTGGGTTTCTGTGTTGCCTTATTCAATAAATATTAATATTAGTACCAATAGCCCGTACTTTCGTAGGCTTTATGGTGAAGGAAAATATTAATAAAAAACCGGCAACTCTCTCTCAATTTTCAGACCTTAAGTAAAGGTCAAACAGGGCGTGTAGGATCCCATGGCAATAGGCACGCGAAAATGAGGCTTCAGTATAGGTAGATAGAGGACATTTCCGTGAATGGACTAGGGAATTAGAAGTATTAACGTAACTAGTGAATTGACTTCGAGCGGGTTGAGGATGATTTGAAAATAATTATCGTCAGTTATTGTAACTCTTTGATACCTGCAAAATAATAAAGAAACAAGTAGGGTATAAAATTGAATGTTGGTAAATATTTCTGATGTATAAAACTAGAATTAGATATTTTTTTTATTTTTTTTATCAAGTTACTTATATTAAACTTGGTAATATACGTGGCTGTCAGATATGCTAAACAAATAAAATAAAAAAAATACCATAGACTTTTATCACAAAATGTACGCTATTCACGTAATAATACAGTCCAAATTTAGAAACTAGTGCTATGAAAAACACTCCTAAATTTTCCATGCCATCTAATCACAAAGCCGAAAAATACTATTAATATGCATGCTAACGCCATCTAGCGTCGAGTAGCGCAACTGATATCTATATCAACCATAGTGATGGTTGCAAATTTATTATAAAAGTTAAAAACCGATATCTACGATAATAATATAAAACAAAATATTTTGAAAAGTTCCTTACTGATATTTTTCTTCACTCATTTCTATAAATAAAATATTAAAGTTTACCTTATTATAAACTAGCTTCCAGCCCCCGGTTTCAGTTGTATTAAAATTGTTAAAGAGTTGTCCCATGTCTTCCTCGGTACTATAGACTATATATATACTTATATACTATAATATACTTATAGACGACGTGTGTGCCAAATGGATAAAAAAAATCACTTTCAACTTTATAATATTAGTAAGGATTTTAAGTCGTTTTATTGTTAGTCGAGTTATGTACCTACTTATATTTTTTAAGTGTTTACCTACTGTCATGTTAACTTAGCTTCGTGCCAGCATTATTTATAAAATGAGTAGCAAAATACGAGTAAAGCCATGCGTGCAACATTGCGTTAATTGTGTGCTCACCCATCTTTAATACTTTCTTTATGAACTGTGGCTTATTCGATTTGTTTGTTATTAACAGGGTGATTTTATTCTACATATATTCCAAATAATATTAAGTACTTCGAATTTGAGATTAAAGAAGAAGTTATTTTCATTTTTCTGTCTCACTTAAATACAATTCTACGGTATTTGTGTATGAGATATTTAAAAGTATATGGGATATGAAAATAAAGAAATCTAGCATAATAATTAGTCGCCTCTAAGCTAAATGCAAAACTACATACAAATACCTAGACAACGGCAGCCATCTAGTGTTGAAAACTAGAACTAAAGTGATGTGACATGCCATTATCCATTTGATTTATCCATCCAGCCCCCTTATTCAGCTAATACAAATTCGGCTAGTCGCTTCACGGAGGCCTCGGAGTGCTTATCTCTCACGTCATTAGTAGTATTAGCGAAAGAGACACAGCACGGAAGCCGCGGCAAACATCCTTGAGTTAATGTCATTTTTCTTACAGAATCGAGCTCCAGTTTTGTACTTAGACTAATTCAATCCAGACCTATCGCCATAGCATTACGCATCCCTCGTGTGTAATATAACATGCTTATAAAAATATTTTCGTGTAACCACAAGCGAATAAAGTAACAAAAACGTATGTTCGTGAAATTTTATTTATCTGTATTGTAAAATGAATTTAGAGCACCCCTTAGAGTCGGTGTTTTCTTAGCATTAGCGAGGTAGGCGCCGCTGCTGTAAATCTGGCGGCTACGTATGATAGGGGTGGCAAATAAATAACTTATTAAATATTAAATAAAAAAGTTGCCAATGGTTAGTTAGGTAAGGTTACCAATCTCGTGCCACTTAGGTAGTCAGTAATTCGACAAACAATTAGGTACATACTAAGATAGTTAATACTTTATATAATGGGGTATGGTGAAGGACCTATCTTCTTTTTCTTTTTTTTTAATGCCACTTCAATGCCGACAAACAAGCAGACGGTCCACCTGATGGTAAGTGGTCACCGCCGTCTCTGGACATTTGCAACACTAGGAGCATCGCCAATGCGTTGTCGACCCTGAGACGTGAAGTTGTTAAGTCTCATGTGCCTGTAATTTCACCGGCCCCCTTACCTTTCGAACCAAAACACAATAATACAATTGCACTACTGCTTCACGGCGGAAATGAGTAAGGTGGTAGCACTTCCCCGGACGAACTCTGCACTAAGAGCTCTACTACTCTAAAAATCTTAATTGGGTATCAAATTTATTTACTTATTTGAGCATAGTTCTAAAGTATTTAATAGAAGCACACATTTGAGAGCCAGATTCTCTCTAGGCTTTATGAGCTTGAGCCAAATCATACTTATACTTTTTATTGTTTTTTTTTATATACTACTCACTATCGTATCTAGTGAAAAAACTAACCCAATTTTGGACTTGTTTAACACTGTAACATTACAAGGACTTTTCAATATTTTAAAAGAGTCATAATTTCATCTCAATAATGTACTTGTTCATGTGAGTATATATTAATAACATTTTTATAAATGCTTTACGATTAAGCAACTCAGCTCAAGACCTCAGGTAAAACCGCTGGAGAAAGCTAGTAGACAATAATAAAAATAAGCACGCAGTATTGCCAATATCAATAAACCAAAATTAGTTTTTACATATGTTTATTTATTATATAGTATGTGGCAACCCTGCACAAATACTCCGCCACTTATTCCGCGTCGCCTCCCTGCGCCCGCACAATACCACTGCATGTTATAATTTTTGCCTTCCCCAAATATATTTGAACAAAAGGCCTTAATGAATGTATCGCAAAATTCGCAAAAGCATTATTAAGCATTGTTACGTCGTCGAGCTGCGGAGTCGGGGTACGTTTTGTTTTATTTTGTGCTTATTTTTTAAGATTTATGAGCCAGTAGCGTTCATCTAAATTTTACAGTTATCATTGTTTCTTCAGGAATAGGTTATACCTGTACAATTACCTAATGTTCCTAACTAGGTCCTAGTACTTTACTTTGTTTTTTTTTTCAATTTAGGCTTAACTTTCGAAGACTTTATAAAAATAGCTTCCCGCCCGATATCCCAATAGAGTGATATTAAGACCCACATTCTACTGAAGATATTATATTCTCAATGTGTCGTTGGGTAATGATTGTCACCGTTTCTTGAACACTACTAATTCCGGGTTACTGGTAATAATTTCTGACAAGAAATATCTACTGTATCTTGTCCGAGCTGGCAATCGAATCCAGGTCCTCTGATCTCTGAGTCGCATCGTTTAGCACCTCTCGACCACGAAGCATGGTCAACTGTTCGATTCTAGTCAGCTTTTTCTTCAGTTTGTCTTGCGATGCCAATTCACTCACCAAATCTTTATATTATTACTAGGTGTCCGTGGTTTCACCACCGTCTCTGATTATGTCCATCTCTATATAATAGGCTATGTCTGTGCCAAATTTCAGCAAGATCGGTTCAGTCGTTGAGCATAAGAAGCGTAACAAAGAAGTGACAAACAATCTTACTTTCTCATTTATAATTTTACTAGCTATATGTCGGCTTAACTTAGGATGTGCACTATCTATGTGCCTAGTTGCATCTAAATCCGTTTGGTAGGTTTTGCGTGAAAGTATAACAAACGTACAAACTTTTCCATTTATAATACTAACTAGCGACCCGCCCTCGCTTCGCTCAAGTGCAATGTAGATACTAATACATTAAACCTTCCTCTTCAATCACTCTATCTATTAAAAAAAATGGCATCAAAATCCGTTGCGTAGTTTTAAAGATTTAAGCATATATAGTGATAATAGATTTTGTCAAGTATTTCTTGCATTTCAGTTGTTTACTGTGCGTATGTAAATTAAGATACTGTCTCAATAAAACAAAAGAATCGTCGAGCGAGTGTGTTATCATTAACACCCCACGGAGCCCTACCCCCCTTCTCCTTTCTTTTCACAAATTCTATACAAAAGTTTGAGTAAGAGTAATACACGTCTTGTCTTGAAATTAGGGTGGCCAAGCTATTGGATGATTGAGACTTTATTCTTTTTATTATTAATTAATTTATATTATTAATAAGTATATATTTTATTATATCTTATTAATATATACAGGTAGACGGTCCACCTGATGGTAAGTGGTCACCGCCGCCTAAGGACAGTCAAACACCAGGGCCATCACTAATGCGTTGTCGACCATGAGACGTAAACTTGGTCTCGCCGGCCCCCTTACATTTCTAACCAAACAATAATGCACTACTACTTCACGGCAGAAATAAGTAAAGTGGTAGGACTTCCCTGGATGAACTGCACTAAGAGCTGTACTCGAAAAATTACCTGTATTAGTCACAAAAAAGTTCAATGAAAATACGTCTCCGTTATTCACGGTATATTGCCGACTGAACACACAAGTAATTCACAGTGGTTGGAGGCATTACCTACCCTCTTGTACCCTCTACCTTCTTGTTATAAATATATATCTCTCTAGTTGTTTCCCTCACTGAGGATCGTGGCTTCTTCTGACTTTGTCAACCAGCTGTCTCCATCGGTATTCGATCTGCTGTTTAGTGCATTGCAGCACTAACTGGTATCTCCAGCTCCTGCGATATCTGGTATAAATATATCTAACTACCTACATTACAGTACCTAATAATGACTTCCAATAAGCATTAAAGAATAGGGATGTGTCCTGACATGTCAAATCAGCAATTCTTTATGAAATGTCAGTAAGTTGTGACGTCATAATTGTACAGCATCAAATTCAACTCTTTATGATTAGATCGGTACTGCAAATCACATTAATGATTTAATTTTGATCATATTTAATGTTTTCATATATTTTTGGATGTTCAATACACTGGTTAGTGTTTGATCATTTATCTTTAATACAGGGCATATCCCAATGGAACCTGCTTCCTTATTAATTTAATATAAACTTTGTCGGCGAGCCGCTTCACGGAGGCCTCGGAGAGCTTACCTCTCACGTTACTAGTATTAGCGTAGTTGGCGAAAGAGACAGAGCACGGAGGCCGCGACGAAACATCCTCGAGTTTTACAGAATCAAACCCCTGAATATAAATAAACAGTTAACTTTATTTCAATAGTAAATCGAACAACAATTTCTTTGAGAATGTTTCACATTTTCCTCAAAAATATGGCCGCCGTAACACTCGAATATGAAGCCAATTGTTCTCAAGATTGGTTTAAGCCTCCGCATGTGATCTTAATTAATGAATACGAACGAATGACTAAGCTTATTCCGTTAATTTATTTATAACGAAATGAAAGCTTTCGTTACTTATAGAGGGTGGTGGAACATGATTTGAATCAAACGATACTTGGGATGTTTATAGAGCTTTACGTAATTTTTATTTGATAAGACTTCTTATATATTTTACGCTTTTTTTTAAAGGAAATTAAAGAGTAGCAGAGCTCTTGGTGCAGAGTTTATCCATGGAAGTGCACTTGTAAACTTGTATTACTGTGTCTTGGTAAGAAGGGTAAGGAGGAAATTACAGGCACATGAGACTTAACAACTTCACGTCTCATGGTCGATAATGCATTGCGATGCTACTGGTATTGCAAAAGTACATAGGCGGAGGTGACCATTTACCAGTGGGCCGTATGCTTTCGTATCAGCCCAGGTGGAATAAAAAAATAGTAATTAAAATACAATATTATTAATATGGAACCAATACGAGTCTACCTGTTACCAGTGATCTAAAAGACTTATATGCTCCTACTATTGTAAATGCTAAAGTTTGTTAGGATGAATGTACAGATATATGTACTAGCTGTCCTTCGTGGTTTCACCCGCTTTCCCGGGTGCTGGTACATTTTCCCCGAATATAACAACGGGTCGGCAACGCGCGAGTGTTACAAGCGCCCATAGGCTGCGGTGACCGTTTACCATCAGACGGGCCGTCAGCTTGTTTGCCACCTTAGTAGTATAAAAAAAAAATATATATATAATAGATAAAGTAGCTTACGTATTAATCCAGGTTATAAACTACCAATGTGTCAAGTTTCATTAAAATCCGCTAAGTTATTTTTGGATGAAGGAGTAACATACATCCAAACTTTTTTACATCTTTATGATATTAGTAGAATAAGATAGTTCGTTACTCTTTCACGGAAAAGATACCAAACGGATTTGGATGAAACTTGGCATATAGATAGAACATACCTTAGAATAACATATAGGCTATACTCTATCACGAGAAAATGTAATATATCTTGGGAACACGGGTGAACCCGCGGATTAGCTTAAAGCAACTATTGCTAAATAATGTTTTTAAATCAATTAAATTAATTTTAATTTTAAAAATATTCAAAATACTGTTAATGTTCATTTTATTCTGTTTCTATTTTGTTTTTAGTCTATTATTTAGCGAGTAAGTGATATTGTTAAAATACAAATGCTGATGACACTTGTAACTGTCATGTTTACAAAAAAATGTTACTGTACCTAGATTTTAAGTTATGTGTAAACATGATGTTTTTTGTTGCAAAATAAACAAAAAAAATAAATGTTTTGTAAGCACTAACTTTAGTTTTAAGTTTAGGTGTCACGTAACCACTTGTTGCAACACGACGTGAAGCTTTGATAATTAAAAAGCCATGATTTCTATTTCGGTGCGTCAAAGATGAAGCCAAAAAAAGTAAGAAGAATTTCTGTAACTTTAAAATTAGGCACTTGTTTTGCCGCTCAATAATTACGCAGTACGATACTCCTTTTGAACCCTTTTATTTTTTTTTCCAATGCCTGCCAGTATTTATGTAACTTTGTTGCAATCAGTTTCAAACTGAAGCCGTGAAAATGCAATGGTTTCGCAATGACCTATTTACTCGTACGTTGATTCGCAACTTGAGGTTTTATTATGGGGTTTGTTTGGGTTTTGATTTTGAGGTTAGAAACTGATTGACTGACGTAATCCACGAATCTTGTGCGTGTAAGGGTGTAAGAGCTATCAAAGACTAACACCGTCATCCCAAAAAAATGGGCCACAGACAAATCACAATGAGTCTATTGCTTTTATAAATAACCATTAGTCCCCCGGGGGCATTTTTTTTTAATTTCTGACGGGATTGCGATTGGCCTCAATCTCACCTGATGGTAAGTGAAGATGAGGCCGAAGATGGTTTACCCGCGTTCCCGAGGGATGTAACATTTTCCCGAGATAAAAAGTACCGTATCTGTTAATCGTGGGTATAAATTATCTCCTATTATATATTTACAATGTTGAATCTAAATTTGTTTAGTAGTTTTTTCGTGAAAGAGTAACAAACATACATATAACCCTCCTCGCAAAGTTTCGTATTTATAAAGACTACTTTCACTTCACGTCATAGCACATTAGTCTTAAATTCACGTATGAATTAAATAATTAACCGAAATTTTAATTTTCTAAATAATAATTTATTAGCCATATTAGCATTTGTCTTTTTTCTTTTCATCCTTTATCAATAAGCTAATGTATAGCATATAAATATAATCCTACAATATTAAATATTAATTCAAAGTGAACGATTTAAATTTTGATCTGGAACTTTGCAAATTGGCGACGGAATACCGACTCCCTTATGATAAAGGCAGCCATTGAACGAACATTAATGCTTTCTAGTTAAAGTATAAATATTTCAAATGTCCCCGATGCGCCGATACACCAGCGAATATTTTCTTAACGTGTGTACTGGTGGGGAAAAAATGTATAATAAAATTTTAATATTTTTTTGGATCGAAGTTTTGGAACGAAATTCCTTATCGCGCGTTATGAAAGGGGTTAGACGGAAAAAAATCATACGAAAAGTTGTAACGACACTTTTTTTCATATTGTTACGTTCGAAATTTAAATGATATGGTTTATTATTGAGTTTGTTTTTTTCATAATTTATTTAAAGGCTACATACAAAATGTTTAAAATTCTGTTACATTTATAAATTAGTATAATTAGTAATTATTGTAAGAAACAAGTTTCTCAACACTGGACCTAAACTCAGCGTTTTGGTCAATTCCAATGCGTATCTTCGTTCCATCCGGGTGTCCCTTGACACCTCTCAATTATTTTATTTACGTTTTTATTACAAAATACAGTCTTGAGCAATATGTAACTATTGATAGTTCTATTATAATTTTAAAGTTCATAATTAATTCATATTTGTTCTTTAATTAATTTCATTTTGTTCATGTTTTGGTAAAGCCCAATTTGAATATAATATTTTAAATTCATTACATTACAAATTTTGTAAGAAAATCATTTTTTTCCTGGATTTCTTTACACACGGCTATCTGACTCCAAACTAAGTAGAGCAATTACTATGGAAACCATGTATATGTAGTATTGAACATTTTTTTTTCTAAATACATATGATATATGTATTATAAATCTTTATAAGTATGAGAGATCAAACACACATGTTCGTTCATCCACACAAATGTTAATTATGGGTGGGAATAGAACATACTTCTACGAGTATTTTATAAGAATTAAAAAAAAAGTTTTTTTATACATAATTTTAATTCACTAACTTAAACTCTCTCCCCCGCTAGTTTAGAAGATTCTACGACGAATAAACGAACCCACAACATTCACTTTAGGATTCAACTATGATTGCCCCAAAACCAGAAGCGTTAACAGAGACATCGGTATAAGTTCCAAAATTCAATCAAAAATAAATTTAGTTTTTTTGCAGACCATACTTGCCTACAGACTGTATGTCTCCGCATGATAAGAAGTGCACACATTATACCGTCTTCAGATCTGCGCAGTCGGTGAACTGCATTTACAGAAAGGTTACTCTTGGGAGCTCGCATCGTCGATTACCATGTTTTAAAATGTTGCTTTATTTCATTCTATCGAATAGACGATATTTTTGTAAGAATTTATTAATGTTTTTTAGAGAGGCCAGTTGGCTTGATGGTTAACGCTCTGACTACCAAAACGAAGGTCGCGGGTTCGATTCCTACCCAAGACAAACATTTATGTGCATGCACATGTCTGTTTGTTCTGTGTCTGGGTGTAAATATCTATATAAGTATGTATTTAGAAAAAAAGGAGTATATGTAGTATATCAGTTATCTGGTTTCCATAGTACAAGGTCTGCTTAGTTTGGGACTAGATGGCCGTGTGTAAAAGAATGTCCCAGGATATTTATTATTATTATTATTATTATGAATGAAGCCTAAAGTTATTGGTAACCTAACATAAAACGAAGGTCAAATATGTTATTCTATCACTAGATGCCAAAAGAGTGCCTAAAGAGTATAAATAATATCGTCAGTAAGACATGTGGTCACAAATCCAAAGAAATACACCATAACATCTCTACTGAATGTTAGTTCGTTTGTCACGCTTTCACGTAAAAACTTCTTAACCGATCTTCATGAAACTTTGTACACATATTCTTGGAGGTATTTGAAGTAACATAGGATACTTTTTGTGCCAAGAAAATGTTATACCCCTCGGGAACGCGGGTGAAACCGCGGGGCACAGCTAGTATTTAATATAATTAAAATGTATATTTTTTTGTTTGTAACCTAAAGGTTCTTAAACTATTTTTCCAATAACGAAAAACTTTAAATTATTCTACATACGCCTGCAACGGTTCCTAACACGAAAAAAAAACAAAAAAAGCCCCATACAACTTATGACTGCCAAGTATATCATAAATGGCTACATTACTATACGACAAAAGTAAAAACCAGTAATTTTTTAAGCCTACTCTAATTTGTCGGCCTGTAACCCCCCTTACAGCATGATACAATACTTACCCAGTTTCAATATAACTCAAGACATCGCGCACTCATTGCTCCATAAAAAATACAAGAACAAAACCCAGACATTCAGTTCCACAGACTGAATATAAACTAATAAAGTCTGTCGCCGCTGAGATAAATCCACCGAGACATGAGTATGAGGAGTTAAAAGGTAATAGAATGAAATGATGTGAGATTGCCATTGAGGGAACCTCCCCAGACGCCTGGTAAATGTGACTGTCTCCACATATTGCTTTTAAATTAGTACGTTTCCGCTTTTAGCTTTTCAATTTGTGTGTTAATAATTTGTGCTCGCGGTTTGGTGTGCGTGATTATTTTAAATTTATGTATCTGTTTTCGTGAGGTGTATTCGATGAAATTGTGTTTATATGTCACTGCTGCTATGCCCAATTCCGCAGGTAATTTCGGCGATAAACGTATTTAAACAGAAAAACAGGCAGACAAAGTTTTCAATATTGGTCATGTTGTGTTCTATTACTCTCTCTTTATCAACCGCAATCAGTTTTTTGCAAATAGGTACAGTTTTATTGTAATACTAATTGAACGTCCCGGTTTTATCCCCAAGAGATGTAACATTTCCCAGGACGTTGTAGCTTCAGTAACTTTAAATTTGACCTTCATAAGTGCCTTCCGAGGGCCTAAACTGAATAAATGGTTTTGAATTTAGATTTTTTTTTAATTTTTGACGGAAAGTATTTAATGTGTTGATCCAGATTGAAAACTATCTACGTGTCACGTTTCATCCAAATCCTTTCGGTGGCTTTCGCGTAAAAGAGTAACAAATACAAACATTTATATATATACAATTATAAACTTTAAAGATTAGAGACACTTACTTAATAGATATACTTTTATGTATTTAAAGTTATCACAATGTAAGTAAAGTAACAAAACCCAAAGAACAATGTGAAGTGTCGCAAACGACATCAAAGCTTGCCTCAACGTCGTCGCCACCAACATGTCAGCCGCACGATTTCTATTACATACTTACAAAATTATCTCCTAACCTCGTGACTCTTAACACGGGGGGTTAAAGTTCAAAATACTGTGCCTTGCAAAGTTTAAGAATTAAGACGTGTAGGGTAACCTCATTCGTACAAAATTGCAGTCGACAGTTGTGGTTTGAAGGCGAAGCCCTATTCTGGATTCTATTATCTACTGAAATTATAAATGCATATGTGTGTATGTACACATGGCCATATGTACTATAGAAACCAGATAACTGATAATAATTATACTACATATACCACTTTTTTTTTTCCTAAATATATATCTACTTATATAGATATTAACACCCAGACACAGAACAAACAGACATGTTCATGCACACAAATGTTTGTCCTAAGTGGGAATCGAACCCGCGACCTTCGACTTGGCAGTCAGAGTCGCTAACCACCAAACCAACTGGCCTGTATGTTGGTATGATTAGTGTTAATGCTCTCGCAATCGAAATAGAAACCAATTTGCCAATACATTGACGACCCGACTATTGCTATCTCTCTCTGTAAGCACACCTAAACAGGTGTGTAAATGAAATAGCAATCACCCAACGGTCAATCTAGTAGCAAATATGCCTCAACTTCGATACCGAGAAAGAAACACAATCGCCTAGCAGATTGTTCAGGTAAGGACTTGAAAAGTTACGGCTCATTGGCCGGTTAACAAGCAGACGGTCCACCTAATGGTAAGCGATCCACTGCCTATGGATATTTGCAACACCATAGATATCGCCAATGGGTTGTCGATTCTGAGACGTGAAGTTGTTAAATCTCACGTGCCTGTAATTTCGCATGTAATTCTTAACAGGACCGATTATTCTTCATTACATCTCGAGAACGCATGTGAAACCGTGGGGCGGAATCTAGTCAGCTTATAGGTATGTTCCTAAGCTATTTTGACCTTATTTAGGTCATAAAGAATACTTCTCGTCCTATATACAAACTAACATGTTATAACATAAAACTGTGCCCTTA
This sequence comes from Habrosyne pyritoides, assembly GCA_907165245.1. Lineage (NCBI taxonomy): Eukaryota > Metazoa > Arthropoda > Insecta > Lepidoptera > Drepanidae > Habrosyne > Habrosyne pyritoides. Next base: position 3,340,359 of record OU015600.1, on the reverse strand, counting down.
TAAGGCAGTCAAATCGTGGCTTGTTTCGACATGATAATAAGCTTTAGGCGCTTTTAATATTATTTCCTTATTGAGCTTTTCACGAGTTTATTTTATGTATTAGCTTACCTATTTCACGTTTGTTTCTAAGAATTAAAAAAACTTCTAAGAAGAATAAAAAAAAAACAAGAAAAACAAAGAATTTTAATTCCGTGAAATAAAATACAATTTAAACAAGTATTTATTAATATATTGATACGAGTATAAAACCAACAGTAAAATAAATAATTATAATGTTATGTTGGCTTAAAATTACAGAGTAAATACATTTTTTTTATCTGTAACAGTTTTTATACAGCTTTAGAAAAGGCATAAATATTCAGTCATCCCTATACAGTTTTTAAGTAGTGGTAACTAACTCCCAAGTAACAAAAAATTCGAAGTGAATTTATTTGTTCGACTGCACCGATCTTTCTGGTTTGACACATACGTAGCCTATGGTACGTTGAGAAACATGGATGACTTTATATATATTTTAATGCAAGTAAAACCGCTGGTAATGCTAGTTACAATATAAACAACGTCTAGGTAGCATCAATAACTTTAAATTTGACCTTCATAAGTGCCTTTCGAGGGCCTAAACTGAATAAATGGTTAAGAATTTTGAATTTTGAATTTCCACCCTGACAATTACTAATGATTAATCCTAGATTCCTTTCTATAGAAAAAAAAAAAACAGAATGTGTCGTAAAGTCACATGATAGAAGAGAAACTTTTGCATTACAAGGATGCATTTTAATTATTCATCGATCACTTTTGAATAGCACAGGTTCCATTTAACATTTACTAGCGACCCGTCCTGGCTTCGTTCAGGCGCAATCTAGATACTAATACATATAAATTTCTTCTTCAATCACTCTATCTATTAAAAAAAACCGCATCAAAATCCGTTGCGTAGTTTTAAAGATTTAAGCACACATAGAGATATAGGGACAGAGAAAGCGACTTTGTTTTATACTAAGTGATGATATTTAAGCATACATAGGGATATAGGGACAGAGAAAGCGGCTTTGTTTTATACTATGTAGTGATGATATTAAAGCATACATAGAGATATAGGGACAGAGAAAGCGACTTTGTTTTATTCTATGTAGTGATTTATCTTTCGTTACATAAAAAGGTTGCTGATCAGAATTTAGAAGCCCTCCCATAAGCAGTTACTTCAAAACAATTCAGATTCTAGAATATAACCCTCATCATCAAAACAACACAAGTAAAAAATATTTAATAATCGCACGGAATATTAACACCGTTAAACAAATGAGACGGTGGTCGTGTGAGATTGCACGTCTGTCTGTCTGTTGCAAATTAACTTCGCAACTCAGGTAGCAATGCTGGTGGCTTGGAGTAGCCAGTTTTATTTGGAAGATTTTAGTTTTCAGTTTTATTTGGAATTATCTTGATCGGTAGTAAGTTGTTATTTCATTTTATCTTGTATAGCTTAGTGAATTAAAAAAATGATAAGTCTTACTAAGTTTTTATAAGAGAAATAGTAGATATATTTAGAAGATAAGATGAATAAGTTAAGTTACTTGAATTAACACGAGCAAGAATAGCAAATAGCTTATCTGCCTCGCACAACAAAACTGTGGAATGAGCTGTCGCCTGCGGTATTTCCGGACCGATATGACCTCCAAACCTTCAAGAAAAGAGCATACTCCTTTTTAAAAGGCCGGCAACGCACTTGTAGCTCCTCTGGTGTTGCGGGTGTCCATGGGCGGCGGTAATCGCTTACCATCAGGCGATACGTCTGCTCGTTTGCCTACCAAAACATAAAAAAAAAAAAAATTGCTAGTTAATAAAACTAGTGTTCGACCATAATCATTTTGGATATATTGAGGAAAATATATTTTCATTGTCTTTTTTGATAATAATATAACTCGTAAGTAGACTAAACACAAAAAGACAGGAGAGAAAATTATTAAATACATATTTTGTCTTTGCCTATTTATACAATATACATACGAGTATTTACTTTATTTAAGATGGCGTCTGAATAAATGCAATTTTTATTTACTTATTTACTGTTTATAATAGAGTGCTATTTATTAAATTTTTACAAAAAGATATTAACTTACAGCTCCATTCCTTTTCTAGTTCCATACACAGACATCAGTAATTACGAGCACGGTTGACGTTCGTTTCTTTCTTCATATTTCCAGCAATTGTAGGTTTATTTCAGACATTATTTATGTGTTAATGCATAGACAGTGGTAATACAATTGTGCCTCCATACTAATTGTGGTCACATTTCAACTTGGATTCGTATTTTGTTTGTACCTAAAATAATACAAAGGGCACAGTATTTTATGTAGGTAGTTATTTTAATACTGCTTCATGTGGAATTATGAAAGACCTAATTTGAATAAATGACTCAGTCTTCGAGTATTAAAATAGGGATAAAATAATACAAAATGTCATGGATTTAATATGCTACTGAGTTAAAGGTATTTTAATGTCAGGAGGCGGACATTTTTTTTGAGGCGAGCTGTTACGTTTGATTTCGTTTAGGAGGTAGAGCATTCTTCTGCGATTTGACCTATTTTGGTTTGATATTAACGATTCTTATTAGCAGTAAGAATAGTAGAGTTTTTAGAGTAAAAGAACTTTTAGTGAAGAGTTTATTCGGCGAAGTACTACCTTACCTATTTCGGCCGTGAAGCAGTAGTGCACTTGTATTACTGTGTTTTGGTTGGAAAGGTAAAGGCGCCGGTGAAATTACAGGCACACGACACTTAACAACTTCATGTCTCGGGGTTGACAACGTATTGGCGACGCCCCTAGTGTTGCAAATTTCCATAGGCGGCGGTGACCACTTACCATCAGGTGGTCTTGTTTGGCGGCACATGTGGTATAATTTTTTGTTTTTATAATTTGCTTGCGACGCGCGTCACGGGGTGGCAATTACACCCATTCGCGCCGCCCTGTATCCAGGACTGCCGTCACATACAAATATTGGCAATACCAAGGTATTAGCGAATATGTTGCCAACATATACAACGCTTAGGAGGCTTCTGACTGGCTTTCAACACTTTCTATTTGTATGATTAGAGACAGATTTTCAAGGTCAAATAAAAAGCAATTAATATTTTTTTTATAAATTCAAATAAAATATTTTCTTTTTATTTTATTACTAGCTGACTCGACAGACGTTGTCCTGTCTTAACTATTGAATTGGAATCTTCAGATTGAATCTGTGAAATGTGATAATAATGTCAAGCAGGTTACATTAAAAAAGTTAACAATGTCAAAAGCGCTCATAAAATCGTGAAGTTTTCTTAAATTTTCTAAAAACTTTCTTAATTGTTTCATTCATAAGAACCATCTCCTGACAATAACAAACACAATAAAAAAAGAATTAGCGAAATTGGTCCAGCCGTCCATGCGTGATGCCGTGACCAAGGGAAATAGGGATTCATTTTTATATATACTCGTATAGATTCAGAACAATAATTTCAATTCCTTCAAGTTCTTGAATGAATGTTACCTATTTATTATATAAGTATTTTGTAATTGTTTAATATAAAATTGATATTATAAAATAGCCAAAAAGTCAGAATTGATAAAATTTATATAAAAAAATATTTAATAAAAACATTAAAAAGAATGTAGCCTTGCTGAGTTTCTTGCCGTTTCTTCTCAGTTGAAGGCTGACTACCGAACCGGTTGTAGCTTCAGTAACTTTAAATTAGACCTTCATAAGTGCCCTCCGAGGGCCTAAACTGAATAAATGGTTTTGAATTTGAATTTGAAAATGAATTTGTTACCAATGCGACCGAAAAGCCTGTTTTAAGACAATTTCACATACATTCTTATACGAGTACTTAACGATTTATGTGCGTTTTATGTTCCCTCAAAACACTTTAAGTGTACTTTAATGAAGTTCATTGTTTCGTATTTCACATGAAATTATATGTAAAATGTCGTTTTGATGTGTGACATTGAGATTGTTCAATACCTCTACCATGAGCTGCTATCGAAACTTACTTTAGTCACTAACGAGTAAACGACCATCGAACCCGATCGACTCATACTACCGATTTAAGTTCTTTAGGTGACCGCTAGTGGCGCTGTACACAGTTGCCTTAGAAATGTTTTACGCCGTCGCTAGCGAGTACGTAAGTTAAAAACTCATGGTAAAGGCACAGATAACGGACATTCGTGTCCGCGTCAAATTGGCGTGCGTCGATGATATCACACGGAATGGTCATTTTACTGTCATTTTCTTGATGATATTCATATCTTTGTTGTGTAATGGGTGTGAAACTACTAAAATAAACGCACAATTTGTTGTCAATCACATAGGTAACCTATTGCATAATGTTTTAAGATATTACATGATTTTTGAGTTTCTTTTTATGTAAACCATAACAAACAATTAGTAAAATAACTCTATATAATATATATAAAAATGAATCCTTATTTCCCTTGGTCACGGCATCACGAATGGACGGCTGGACCGATTTCGCCAATTCTTTTTTTGTTGTGTTCGCTATTTTTAGGAGATAGTTTTTATGGAAGAAAAAATTAAGAAAGTTGCACGAAAAATTAGAAAATTTAAGAAAACCTAACGACCATATTAACTTTTTTAATGTAACCTTACCGCTTTTGACAATATAAACTCTTATAATGTAACCTTATGGTGTTTGGCATAAAAGTCAGTCGTTTTACAATATCGTGTAAAATAGAGGCATGGGTCGGAATTATATTGGTACATAATTCATTTATAATTTCTTAGTGCAAATTTCACAGTTGATTCAATATGAAGAATCGAATTCAATTCATAGTGTCGGGTCAGCTAGTAGTCTATATTTTCTAATAAATGTCTAGATTTTTGTGTCTGTGTTGTTAACCATATGCAGAGTAGTAGAGCTCTTAGTGCAGAGTGCGTCCAGGGAAGTGCTACCACCTTACCCATTCCCACCGTGAAGCAGTACCTAGTGCACTTGTATAACTGTGTTTCGATTAGAAAGGTAAGGGGGCCGGTGACATTACAGGCACATGAGACTTAACAACTTCACGTCTCAGGGCCGACAACGCATTGGCGATGCCCCTGGTGTTGAGGACCTGTAAAAAAAGCCATTAAGGAGTTCCCTCGCCTGGAGTCAACCCTGAATGCAGTTATGTCATGGTGGAACTTAGAACGGGCTATCATAATTAAATGGGTACACAAAATGTCATGTCTGCGCTGTTGAGGAGTTCCGTGGTCTGGAGTAAACCAGGTCAGGTAATAGTCAAATTTTAAACAAAAAATTAAATGTCCTTGCGAAAGTTCGTAGTTGACCATTGAAGAATTTTTAAGCCCGGAGCCTATTCTGGGCTTAGACTCAGGTCATGCTAACCGTAAAAAAGCGTTATCATTGAAACTGAACCAAAATGTTAAAATGTGACCTATGCGGTATGGCGGATGGGCACGGATATGGGGCAGTAGTTCTAATTCAGCTAACAAGACATGACCTAAGCAAACCAATAACATTTAACATTAGGTACGGGTTAATTAAAAGCTTGTAAGCTTGGCTCTTCTATACCTACTTGCTGATTGAAAAGTGTCTTCACAGATAGCTTATTGGCTATATATATTGGCAGATATATTATTATATTCCCTTGACACTTCTCAAGTTTTATTATTTTTAATATAAGTAGGTTTCGTGTCCAAAAGAGACATCGCAACAATTCTATAAAGCGACATCTACCGAACTGATATCGTATTTCGTGAGCGAAGCAAAAACCTTCGCAGTTTCGTATTTAAATACCTTAGTTCCATTTCAAAACAGTTCAGCTGTTTGCCGACAGATGGCGTTAGGTTCACTCGTTTTTACTCATGGTAAATAAATTTCTGAACTCCAAGGTCTCTGTCTAATTCAATTTAAATCAAACTGGCATAACAGATATAAAGAGTCGGTAGACAAAGATAATAATTGGTATAACAATATTATTCGATTCATAAAATACATGTTCAATAAGTTCATGCCAATTAGAACCTTAATTATATAAGAATAAAACAGAGGGTAAACTGTGGTGGTGGTGCAGTGTGGTAACAGGCATGAATAACACCCTCAACTCATCTTTTGGGTGCTGTAAGTAGTGACTAAAAAGTAACCACGTGCATTTATATCATGCACCAAATGGTGAACAAAAACCTTTTTAAACAGAGATAGCGTCAGGTTAGCGGACGTGAAAAATCTGCCAAAACTCTTGTAATTTGTAATTGGGTAGAAAGCATACGTATTGAGCCGATCCCACATGATTGATAACAGGGCAGGCAGAGAACTGAATCTACCTGATAAAAGTAAATACTTATTACTAAAAGTAAGTATAAAAGAACAATTTTTTCAGCCAATGTTTGAGAGAGAAGCCTTCGTAAATCTTAGATATAGCCTAGGAGACTGTTCTCACTGCTCTGCAGTCCTTACCGCAGTGACCATTTTTTTTCATGCTTGTCGAAGATTGATTTACAGATTTACATAAATATTGATTCATGAACTTCATTGTAAATAATATATGATATAATTATTAAGCTACCACCTATACGTGAAGACCTGTTACTGGCTTCCTGATGAATATTTATATTATTAGCCTGTAAGTGAATCAGCTGTTGGTCTTCCATTAAATAAATAATACTTATTTTAGCACAGTGTGATTAAATTATATTCAAAACCAATCTATCTTCTAGGATTTACCCTAAATCACGATAAACAAACCCTGATCACAGGCACGTCCATATTTGACATTATCAATCATATCCCTCCATAATGATAATAAAGCTTTCATGGTAATGGAATATTGCAACCGTAACTTTATCTCAAGTGGTTCTGAAAATATACGTTCCATAGTTTTCGTTTTAGTCACGTATCATATTGCACGGAAAAAAGCCGCTTTGTAATCAAACGGAGAAATGATTTGAAAATGGAGGAGGATGACTTTGAAGATAGTGTTCCGAGAGTCTGGTCGAATTGGACCGTGGACTATTTGGAAAATGTAAGTTATTTTGTAGTAGATAAACAGAAAGATAAGAGAGGTTTTGATGAACTGATAATAAGCTTAACACGGAGAGCTCTTTGTTCCGTGAAGCTTAACGAATTCTAGAACAAAAGCGATCAGTTTTAGATAACCAATAAGGTTATTATATATTATAACATATACATTATTAGTATTTTTTTTTTATTTGTTTCTTTTTCATTTTCTACGGACTCTCAGTCCGTACTCTTTGAAGATTCTACAATAAGTTATTTTAAGATTAATTGTATTGTGTTTTTATAAATTAATATCATTTGTATATTATTAGTCCTATTAACTTGAAGCGTGGTAGTTGGAGGGTGAATGTGCTATGTGGATCTAAATGATACATAAACTGGTGTAGGTAGGAATAGTGATAAGAAACGGACTGAAAATTCTGCATTCAAGGAAAAAAATTACAAAAAATTTACCGTGTACCACATGGGCCGATACACAAGCATGCGGTAGGTACCTGATGGTAAGTGGTCCCGCCGCCTATGGATATTTGCAACACCAGGGGCATTGCCAATGCGTTGTCGACCCTGAGACGTAAAGTTGATAAGTCTTATGTGCCTGTAATTACACCGGCCTCCATACCTTTCTAATCGAAACACAGTAATACTGCACTAAATACAAATGTAGTATTACTGTGGTTGTACTACTGCTCCACGGCGGAAATGGCTCAGATAGTAGTACTTCCCTGATGGAACTCTGCACTAAGAGATATACTTCTATTTATGAAAACTAATTAAGCATTTACTTTTTCAGCTAGACACATCCCAATACCCTTTTCCAAACACACTATGGCATGTGAAACCAGCAAAGGAAATAGCTTTCAAGACCACATTAATGCTGATCGTTGGAATCTTTGGCATAATCCTGAATTCCATTATGGTCGTCATTTTGGCCAAGAACAAGTGGCTCTGGAGTACCAGCAACTATCTCATTGGAAACATGGCTTTAATTGATCTGGCTACTTTAGTTATTTGTCCCTGGTTTATGCTGGTCAGGAACTTTTATCAGCAATATGTGTTGAAGTCTTTCGGGTGTCGCTTTGAAGGTTTTATGCAAGGTAAGGATATTATATTATGTATATCCAAATGGGCCTTCACAGGCATATATGTATTGTCAGACTCTAACGGCAAATCGGAAGATTGCTTTTCCTGAGTAGAGCCGGCAAGGATATTGATTCATCTACTTAATATTTTATCCAAGCAGCTGGATCAGATTTAATAGAAAAATTGTCGTAAAAGGCTCCTAGTAACGATGTTAACAACTTGCAAAATATGTAATTAACGATTTATATTATTTTCAACTGTTATATGATGACAGATTATTCTCGATATCTGTAGTTTACTATAATTTCCAGCCTCGTTTCTCCTTGCAAGTGTGGGTGCAGTGATGCTTGTGTCATACGACAGATTGGCTGCAGCAGCATTAAAAGCAGATGCAAGAATTACGAAAAAAGCTGCTCCAAGACTGATTATTGCCTCTTGGGTAATAGCCACTGCTCTTGCTTTACCTTGGACTATCAAACGAGACTATGTGGTAAGAAGTTTTAATATTAGGGGCCATCCATAATATACGTCACACTTTTATGGGGGAAGAGGGGTAAACAAAGTGTCACATTGTGTGATAGGGGGAGGGAGAACCATAAGTTTAGTGACGTCACATGTCAAAATCTACTTTGAATGTTTCTATAATCGTTTGGATATTCAATTTAAATGATATTTTGTAAAGTACATTTTGATGTCACACTAGAGTGGAAGTGGGCTAAAAAATGTGACTATCTCTGACAAGAACGGGTTCAAAATATTATACGATTCGTGTGACGTAATTTACGAATGGCTTATTATTAGTAACTTGGTCAATATGGATCAGTAATCTTGAAAATATGTTTGTTCATCAGGAGCGACAATGGTTAGACTATCTTGAAACTTTTTGCGTGGAAGATGTCCAAATAATGGGAGTTTACTGGCACTTCATTCTGACTTTATTAGTTTGGGTACCGTTTGGTCTTATGGTGCTAACTGTAAGTATTTTCAAAAGTAATTGTTCCTGAAATATGAGAGACTTATTTAAATATTTTATCATTTTTAAGTATGGAACGATAATGTGGCGACTGGAATGCAGTGCACGGGAGCTATCATCTCGTGGTGGTGGTCAATCGGTATCAAGAGCTAAAGGAAGAGCCATGAGGATCACGGCTTGTGTACTCTTAGCCGCTGTGGTGTGTAGAGTCCCTTACACTGCATTGATTTATTGGAGAAACCATTTGGATTATGAAATTAACGCGGTAAGTTATTGGTGAAGTTTGTTTCTGATGAGATACCTACTAATCCTTAGTAATATTATAAATGTGAAAGTAACTCTGCTTCCACGCTAAAACTTCTGAACCGATTTAAAATTCGGTACACTGATAGTCTAGAGCCTGAGAAAGGACATAGGCTACTTTTTTAATGCGACAAAAGAGTTGTAAGGGGTTGAAGGGGGGGTGAAAATTATTATGGAATATTTTAGCTAGACAGCTAGTATGCTAGTATGAAGAAAGATGTTCCAAAACAAAAATGTCAGAGCATTTTTTGATTCGACGGGCCTTGGTGGTTAGATGCCCTGACTGGCACGCAGCAGGTCGTGGGTTCGATTTCCGATATTTTTCAGGACAAACATTTATGTGTATGAACATGTTTGATTATTCTAGATGTAAATATCTAATCGAGTATATTATAGTATATTCATTCCATAGTACAAGCTCTACTTAGTTTGGTATCTGATGGCTGTGTGTAAAGCATGTCCCAGGATATTTATTTATTGCTGTAGAAGACATTTCCATCAAAATTTATATTAAACTTTTTTCACAACAGGCAAAAGGCAGTTTTGAAATCATGTGGTTTTCAGCAAATTTCCTCATGTACGTAAACAGTGCTATCAATCCGCTTATCTACGGCTTCACAAACATCAGGTTCCGAAAGGCGATGGACAGGACCCCTGGGGTTTCTTGTTTCAAGTTTGGATCTTGGTGCTGTGTTTGCACTATGGTACGGAAGTATTCTTTTGACTTACAAAAACATTAGTTAAAACTTTATCAATCTATATCTATACTAATATTATAAAGAAGAAAGATTTGTTACTCTTTCACGCAAAAACTACTAAACGGATATGGATGAAACTTTGCACATAGATAGAACATATCCTGGAATAACATATATGCTACTTTTTATCCCGAGAAAATGTGATATCCCTCGGGAACGCGGGTAATACCGCGGAGGACAGCTAGTCACTTATATATCGGCGCAAATTTTAGAAATGGAAACTTTGAGCTAAAACTGCGATAGAACTTTATAAGAGAAAATAAATCTATGCATAGTAGAGTATAGTTAGAGACTGACCTTTCATAAGGGCCTGTGAAGGCCTATTTGAATAAATATAGTTTATTTCATATTATATTTCATTACATACAATGCATAGTCCTTCCCGCTTTATTTCTAGTCGTAATTTATTATAAACTAGTTAACCCGACAGATGTTGTCCTGTCTTAACAATGAATATTGCATTCGAATCTTCCTATTGAATCGACTCTTTTATTGCAATAAGTATATTGATATTAGCAGCACGCATTCTGTCAATCGCGCCAACTGTCAAACGACTGACAATCAAGTCAAACATGTTACATTAAAAATGTTTAAATTGTCAAAAGCGCTAGTAAAGTGGTTAAGTTTTCTTAAATTTTCACATTTTCCGCGCAACTTTCTTATTTTTTTTCTTTCATAAGAATTTCTCCTGACAATAACATATACAATAAAAAAAGAATTTGCGAAATCGGTCCAGCCGTTCACGCGTGATCCTGTGACCAAGGGAAATAAGGATTCATTTTTATATATATAGATTGGTATCTATGGGACATATAATAAAGACTATATTATAACTATTGCAGTTCAAAAGAAAAGAAATACCAATTGAAGACAAGAATACAGAGAAGATATTTGTTATAGAGAACTCGCCTAAACCGAACAAGAAACTGTCACGTGTTATCAAGAACATATTGCACATTAACAAGGATTCCGTTGAATTTAGCGTCAAAATTGATGAAATGACAACTAAACCAACAAAAGTTACTCCAGTTAGAACTGAACATGTTTAATTTTGTAGTTTATTTTAGTTGTAATACTTCAATAATTATGTTTCCGATTTTGTTAAATTTTATTCATCGACTAACTTATCAATCAATTTAATACAGGCCAGTTGGCTTGGTGGTTAGTGACTCTGACTGCCGAGCTGAAGGTCGCGGGTTAGATTCCCACCCAGAACAAACATTTGTGTGCATGAACATGTCTGTTTGTTGTGTCTGGATGTAAATATCTATAAAAGTATGTATTTAGAAAAAAAAGTAGTATATGTAGTATATCAGTTATCTGGTTTCCATAGTACAAGCTCTGCTTAGTTTGGGACAGATGGCCGTGTGTAAAGAACGTCCCGGGATATTTATTATTTATTTATTATTTAATATTTTAATGGAATTAAAAGCTACACAGTAAAATTAAAAATACATATATTGTTTGTGTATATACTCTTTGTTTATGTTATGTTCGCATAAAAAAGACTAGTTTTTACTCATAAATTACATTTATTCTTAAGTTATATTCATTATGTATTTACAGAAACAAATTGTCCTATGTCTTTTATATATATCTATAAATTATTTGCTTTTGGACACACGATTGTAATTGGCATATCCAATAATGTCCTTATATAAATCTACTTTTACAAAATGACGTTTTGACACCACTGTCTTGTGCAATCAATACCTTGATTTTTTACATCCTTTCCCTAATAATAGAAGGTATGCATTTTATATATCTTATTAAACATTAACAGCTTCAGTGTTGTCTTCTGTCTGATCTAAATGAGACGCCAGTTCTCGAATCTTCATTTCAAGAGTATCTCGCATATGAGGCTCTACTTGTAAAATATTTGCTGCTTCTTGTAGTAAAATCATACTTTCCATCAGTTGGTCCTGTTAACAAAACGAATGATGTGGTTATTTGTGTTTTATTGTGAGTACAATAATGAACTCTCAGATCGGGGATTAAAATATATTGACAGGCCAGTTGGCTTAGTGGTTAGCGACTCCGACTGCTAAACCTAAGGTCGCGGGTTCGATTCCCACCCAGGACAAACATTTGTGTGCATGAACATGTCTGTTTGTTGTGTCTGGGTGTAAATATCTATATAAGTATGTATTTAGAAAAAAAAGTAGTATATGTAGTATATCAGTTATCTGGTTTCCATAGTACAAGCTCGGCTTAGTTTGGGACCAGATGGCCGTGTGTAAAGAATGTCCTAGGATATTTATTTATTTATTTATATATTTAATGACCTAGTAAACTTGGTGGATGAATTTAATGTGTAATAAACCGATGTCTTTAAAAATGACAACCCTTGCTATTGTAAAGTAATAATAATATTAATATACTGTACTGTTCACTGAAATAAGTATGATACAGAAGTTGATTCTCAAATAAAGGTACAATCGGCGGTCTTATCGCTAAAAGCAATTTCTTCCAGACAACCATTGGATGGAAAGAATTACATAGGAAAATGTAAAGGGTAGGTAGCAGTGTACTAAATACATATAGAATAATATTCCTTAAGATCTCCTTATATCAGTTATTTATCTTAGTTAACGTTTTTTCAACGAGTTTTATCATTTTGAGACTAAATTAGATGCGTTATTAGTTCACTTATAGAAGTATTTTCAGCATTAAATGTAACGTTTTGTCTTGCTCAAAAATACTGAATCTATTGTTTGGCTCATCGAACAACGGGCAGTTACACGCGAACCATTTCTTACCAGACACAATTATAAATAGCACACAATTCTTATTCGATATAAAATATGGAACATGTAATGTCAGATGTGAGCAGTAATACTATCTGGCAAAGATCCAAAATACATTAAACGTAACGTTATATGCTTAAGAGTTAAGAAAAAATATAAAAAGAATCCAAATGTTTTTTTATTATACGATCATAGCATTTCATTATAAGAAAGACATTTTAAATGTCTTTTTCATTTGAAAGAAAGCAATTTAGTCTATTGATAACATAATTTCAGCTCTATATTACGTGTACAGAGGATGCTTTTTTTCTTATAACGACGGTAATTAAGGCTGTGTTCAAATCATAATATTCGAATAAAACGAAAAGTGCCGTATCACTTTAACTGTTAAACTATTCCCTTACAAGCCAAACGACTGTACGAATTTGATGCGGTTTTCACCTGGGCTTCCTTTAGAAATGTTTTAAACTAATAAAAATCAGTTTAACTAAAATATTTATTGTAGTATTTTAGTTGAGTTAAGACACAAAAACATTTTCTAGGCGTTTGAGCAACGGGCAAAATCTATTATTGCAATTTTGTTTAAAATTCTTTAAGTTCTTCTAATTTTGGATCACTTCTCATGAATTAAATGCACTTATTTTCAAAAAAAGAAAAAAATATTAATTGTTTACATATATGATGGAATAGGGATCATCATTATATCAGCCCAGGGAGGTACAATGCTTAACATATGCTTCCCTCATGGATAACCAACAAATAACAACTAATCTATGTAAAAAAATATTATGGTGTATTTACCTGAGCCCCAGCTTTGGTCAATTTATCAGCCTCAAACTCCCTCTTTGTCTGAACCGTCATCGCACCCTGCAGGTCTAATAGCAGTGTGCCTCGAAACTTCGACCAGCCGGGTTCCAGCTTGTCAGCTATTTCCAATAGTTCATAACAAAGGTCTATTTTACGTTTTAAAAGGTGATCTGGAAGCTCTGCGAAGAATAATTATGTTTTAGACTTAATATAATAGTTTCTCAAATAGAACAAACTATTGATTTTTTCGTTAAAATATTACTAATTAAAACATTGGCTAGCCATTATAGTTATATTAGAAATGTACAAGCATAGATAAATTTATGAGTTTTATGAACATTAGATAAAATTTATTACTGATAAGCCCGGCTTTTACCTGCCAAAGTGTATCCTTTATAATTTCCATATATTTGTACGAGTGCCAATTTGGCTTGAATCACTAAATGGTTGCTCGGGTGCAACGTTTGACTGTAATTCAGAATAAAGTATTCAAATTCATTGGGCCCTTGTTTGTTTAATTTTTTCAAATCTTGTTTCAAAGCGTTATTTCCCCAAATTATTTGCTTGCTCGGAATAAAGTGATCGCATTTCTCACATTTCCACGGGGCTGATTCATCTAGCGGATTAGTTGACACCATCATAGGCCTCAACGATGAACTGCCATTATTGAAAGGGCCATTGCAAACTGAACAGTAAATATTGCCTAAATTAGTTCCAAGTTCGGTTGGATCCGTGCATCTCTCACATTCACAATCAAAACATTTATTCGTTTTCAAATGACTTCTACGATCCAAAGTTCCCCACAGCGATTGCGTATACGTTGCTGTTATCAATTCACCTTTAGCTATTGGCACTGTTGCAAGCACAGCTAAATTATAATCCTCTCCTAAGAATATGTGTCGAGTATTTGGCTTGCAACTATGGTCCATCATTGATGCTGTCACATAAATAGCTCGTAATCTTTTGGTGCCATCGGGGGATCTAACATCAAACGAGTTTGTATCAAATATAGAAGCCACTTTTAGTATTGTATCTTCATCAAACGGAAGTCCGAGAACTTGAATGATAAATGTCACAAGATTTGCTTTCAGTACGACGTATAGTGGAGTCTGCATTCTATCCTCCAAATGAGATTCCAAATTTATTATGTTTTCATACTGTAGTGAGTTGGAATAGTGCATGAGGAGAACCCTGAGCGGAGCGATCACACAATAAGCAGCTTCAACTTTATTAGGCTGTTCATATTTCACGCTACACTTATATTTTCTATCCGTCATAGCTTTACACTCAGGTTTATGGACATCAGCTTTCTCACAATCGGGGCTACACATGGGCCAATTACACAAGGAACACTTGTAAAAGTCATATTTATCTCCAATTTTCATTGGCTCTAAGTTTTTTCCGCACGCTAGGCACAGGGCTGGGCAGGAAATTCTCGGTCCTATAACAGCTGGCTTTTCTTTCAGGATCATTTCACCTTGCTTTATATCTCTCGTAGCGACCATGTGTCTCCCCAAAGTGTCTGAGTACTGAATTTTGAAGGCGCAGCATTTGAATTTGTGTCCTTCTCTCCATCCTAGTTTTTGGTGTGCCCTGGAGCAGTAGTAGACGAGCTTGCAGCCGCCGCAGGTCTGGTTGGCTGGTTGTTGGCAAACTTCGCACGTTGGAATTTGGCGCTTCATAAAGTCCATTGTGGTCTTATTGTTCTAGGTTGGTGAACATTGTTAGGACGATGAGACGGCCGTCCTGAACGGTATCTCACACAATACTCGATGTAAATAGACACACGTAATTAACACCCGCTGTACAGAAATGGGATGTGTGCCAAAGAAATGAAGTAATAATGTTCCTTGCTAATGTTATGCTTCTTGTAACAAATTGTAATGCACCAATTGACATTATAAGCATTTGTTTTTATGTCCTCTTGTCTTTTATTTCTTCGTGTCGTTATATTTATGCAGCGCTTAGTTTGATTTAAGTATTATTTTATTATATAGGTATGCTCAGCGTTTAATATAAAGTTATTTTGCTATTATTATGTTAGAAAGAAACCATCCCAAAATTCTAATGGAACAGTTATGTTTTTTATTTTCTTTTTAAACGCGACAAATGGCCACGTAGCGTTAAATCTATAAAAAAAAAGTACTTCAATAATTATCAAAACAAAGCTGGTTTCAATCTGCATACACTGCTTTACTTAACACTTGCGTTTGATGTTTCAAGGTAAAAAGTTTTTCTTAAATTATTGTCACAACTGTTTAATGCAATAATTTGCTATGTTATATTTACCTTGATACAAATAAGGGATCTCATATCAATAAACATCAAGATAATAGCACGCTCCTAGCAAAAAGTCTGCCTTAAAAGTTAGTTTTTTTTACTTTTGGTTCAGGTGGTCAGTTGTATATTTAAAAAAATCTGTATCCAGGTATTTACATATTTGAGTAATAATTATAATTGCGAATGAAATAAAAGCTAAAATATAAAATGAGGTACGAAATCATAACGTACGTATCTACAGTTGGAAAACAGTTAAAATTTCCATACAAAAAGACCTCACACCGCGAGCTTTCTTTACACAACGTGACACACATAAATCGTTAAACCATTCGTTTTCAGTTCGTTCAGACATTCATCTTTCTATTGCGCAACAGGCTGAACTTTCATCGTCTGTGCTTACGTAGTCAGACAGCAACGGCACACGCGCATACAGCTTTCATGGGAAAATAACACAGTCAAATTAAATAGTGCCTCTGTGACGTGCAACGGATGTGAATTTTAATGGTTTTTAAATGAGTTGTGTTATCAAGGATACTCTAGTAATCGATATCGTTGGAATTGTCTTTATAGGACTACAGGATTTAAAATGTAAGTAAAATAACTGTCAGGGTATTATTTTAGGAAAATCCACGTGTTTTCTGTGGACATGAAGATTTTAGTCCCAGGTGGCTTTAGAACCTCTATTCGGATAGTTTGCACATCTTTAAGGGACTAATGAGTTAAGGCGTGACGTTGGCATATTCTTATTAATCTATGAATCTTATATTTTTAGTAGGTAATATTTAAAACTATTTAGCCATGTTTGTGTTTATTAACCGGTAATTTCAGTACATGTAACATTCGTAATTTTGCACGACCAAAAGTGAACCTTTTGTTTATTAAATTAAGAATTATTATTCAAGCTTTATTGAAATCGAAATGATTTATTTTAGAACCGTTATTATTTACGATATCTAGAAAATAACGTCATGATATTTCGCTATCACCTAATATAAGTCATATAAAATCAAATTTTACGGTCGGCCAATCTGGGTTTATTGCCAGAATTGCGTAACGGCACATTTCACGCCGTACATAAATTTAAACAGGGTTTTAGACCAAAATAAACAGATAAAGTTGTTGTAGTGGAATTCCTAAGGGTTACCAAAGCAGGCCTAGAATATCTTGCAGTTGAGCCAGAATGTAACTCTATCAGTTATAAAACTATGAGGTACTTTAAGATTATTGAGAATTTATAGTAGAATGTGGTAGTTAATAGGTTATTCAAACAATTATCAATGTCATCGTCCTGCCGTAATGTATCCTATAAACCCCGTTTATTGTTATTTCTAATGTTTATGTAAGTACTTTGAGTTGACCCATCAGAAAAATATAATAACTCCAAAAGTCAGCTTGTCAGCTAGTTTTTGATGTTGCAAATGTCCTATAGGTGGTGGTGATCAGACCATCTGCTTGTTTTTTTTTTTTTTTTTTTTTTTTATACTACTAAGGCATCAAACAAGCTGACGGCCCGTCTGATGGTAAACGGTCACCGCAGCCTATGGACGCTTGCAACACCGTGGGTATCACTCGCGCGTTGCCGACCCTGCAAAAATCTCTTCACACCCTTCTTGAAGAACCCCATGCTGTACTCCCTTGGGAAAACCTCGGCAGGGAGCTCATTCCACAGCCTAAGCGTGCGCGGCAGAAAGCTCCTTTGGAATCGCACCGTGCGAGACCAGTTTGGCTCCAATGTGTGAGGATGAACTCCCTGTCTGTGGCGAGAGGTGCGATGGTAAAAAGTAGCCGTGGGCATCAAATCAAACAATTCCTCAGAACACAGTCCGTTGTACAAGCGGTAAAAGACACATAAGGAGGACATGTCTCTCCTTAGAGTTAGGGGCTCTAAACTGCTTGTGAGCTCGGGATCGTTGACAATTCTGACGGCACGCTTTTGAACCGAGTCAAAAGGCCCAAGCTGGCATCCAGGTGCCCCCGCCCATAGATGACAGCAGTACTCCATATGGGGCCGGACTTGCGACTTATATAGTTGCAGTCTTTGCCCCGATGTGAAGCACCGCTTGGCTCTGTTGAGCACACCTAGCTTTTTAGATGCCAGCTTAACCTTGTCTTCCAAGTGACTACGGAACTGAACGCCGTCAGAAATATCAACGCCAAGGATTCCGATGCTCTTCGTGATGTTGAGGGACGTGTTCTGGAATTGTGGAGCCACAGCAAATGGGGTTTTTTTAGCGGTGAACGCGCAGGCTTGTGTCTTAGTGGGGTTGAAATCGACTAGGTTTAGTCGACCCCAATCGGAGACACTAGTAAGTGTGCTCTCGATTCCAGACACAAGTCGTTCGCGGCATTCCTCTACCACGGAACGAGGGATATTTGCACGGCCCGTGTAATAAGCATCCCCAGTACTGTCGTCCGCATAGCAATGAATGCCGTCAATGGACAGCATATCATTGATATGCAGAAGAAACAGGGTTGGGGATAGCACAGAACCTTGCGGGACACCGGCGTTTATGTCCATGCTATCGGAGCAACTACCGTCGACGACGGCTTTTTTGTCAGCTTACTTGACATAACAATAGTCAATTGTTTTTTTTTTAATTATAAATGTTATTATATAAAGATATTTGCCGTTCTTACAGTTGCAGGCTGATTCTAAAGTGACCGGTGGTAACATCAGAAACTTTGACCTTCATATGTGATCCCCCCCCCCGTTCGCGAGTCCTAACTGAAGAAATGTCTATTTAGCATATGCCTAACCTAACATAATCCAGGCCGCGTGCCGCCCACCTGCCCGTCGCTCATCGTCTTTATATTCTTGTTTACCACTTCCGATAAAATTCACGTACATTGTAAAATTGGTTCCGATAAATATTCCATCAATTGACAGACAACTGACACTTCAGGGGCAAATGCTGACACGTCGTAAATAAAGAAAAAAAAATAAGATATAGAGAAAAGAGTACTCGTAGAAACATAAAGTATGATTGGCACATTCCTCAGTACCCCACGAAACTATAACACCGTTCCATCACACTCAGAATGTGGGTTAACTAAATCTATTTTCGAAGTGCTCGTTTTGTTTAGTGAAAACTGAAAAGCAGTTTGTATTAGGTACACACTTATATTATAAATCTGTTATTTTGGATATTTATAGTTTATCGATACTTTTGACATTTTAGAAATGTTATACAAAAATCAGAGGTGTCGTAAAGACTCAGGATAGAAGTGAATCTTTTGTATTACAGGGAAGCATTTTAATTTTTTTTTCTATACCACTTGGGCCGACAAACAAGCAGACGGTCCACCTGATGGTAAGTGGTCGCCGCTGCCTATAGACATTTGCAACACTAGGGGCATCGCCAATGCGTTGTCGACCCTGAGACGTGAAGTTGTTAAGTCTCATGTACCTGTAATTTCACCGGCCCCCTTACCTTTCTAACCGAAACACAGTAATACAAGTGCACTACTGCTTCACGTCAGAAATGGGTAAGGTGGTAGTACTTTCCCGGACAAACTCTGAACTAAGAGCTCTACTGCTCTAAATTAATCATCACTCACTTTTGAATTTTTTAAATTATGTTTTATTTCATTTATTTTTTGTCACGCAAAAAGGTTGCGGATCGGACTTTCAAATTCTTATAGGCCATAAGAAGTTTCCGTATAAAGATTACCTTTTCGGTTTTAGTTATTATTTACATCATAATTCAATTAAGACAAAAAAAATAAAGTAAATTTTCCTATGATATTCTTAAACGTCAAAAACGGTTCCTATATTGGACACTCTAGGTGTCTTGTCGTTTGAGACATAATCACATTGACGGGTAAAAGGCGACTTGGCTCAACCGCCATTTTTGACGAAACTAAAATTTTTCTCAATCAATTATAACTACTATGATGATGGCCCATGCACAAATTCGTTGATGCTTGCATTTTTAATATTCAACAGCTTCGATGTGGAATGTTAAGAAGTTTAGATGCAGTATTTGTTTTTTGGTTTTAAAATTTTCAAATAGCTCTCCTGTAAAGTTTTATTTCTATCGTGTATAATTTCGACACTTCCAATATTTTTATTATTATCCTGCAAAAGCATAGGATCACTCGAAATGACGGGTAAAACCGCGAGGCAAAAGCATGTCCTAGAGAGGATATAGTCACCCTTAACTTTCGGATGAAAAACTATTAGTAAATAACTATTCGTGCGCATAGTCCGTCCATTTTAAAAAAACGTCTTAGTATCTATATTTTTACAAATTTAATCGGTAATTATGGTAGTGTATTTAATGTAGTAAGTAATCTTGAACAAGATCATTACCCTGATAGTTTACTACCTTGACACCGTTGCTCTGCACCGGAGACTTGCCAAAACTGTCGGTGCTAACCTGTGCGTACATATATGCCTTTCTTAGAACTAATGCTACTTTTAGGTCTAGGTTGAATAGTAGAATATTTATATAGGATTAGATTCAGTGCTGAATTTTCGTTAAAATATCTTGTAGTACAAAATAAAAATTCTAGCTAGTGCTGAATTTTAATCATTTAAAGAAATCATCAAACAGCATTAACTTTATCTTACTTATTTTTATTGGAACGAAGTTCCTTATCGCGCGTTGTGAAAGGGGGCTAGACGGAAAAAAATTATACGAAAAGTTGTAACGACACTTTTTTCGAAATTTAAATGATATGGTTTATTATTGAGTTTGTTTTTTCATAATTTATTTAAAGGCTACATAGTTACATAGCATAGGTATATAGCACATGTTTAAAATTCTGTTCCACTTATAAATGAGTATAATTAGTAATTATTAGCACAGTCTTGATCTTTTATTGAAGACCTAATACTAAAGACGAAAGATTTTCTCAACACTGGACCTAAACTCAGCGTTTGGGTCAATTCCAATGCGTACCTTCGTTCCATCCGGGTGTCCCTTGACACCTCTCAAGTTTATTTTTCTGTTGATAAATGTACATAAAACTAGCTGTACCCCGCGGTTTCCCCGCGTTTATTGATATCGTATATTAACCTATCCTTCGCGCAATCACATGTTCTGACTGTATACTAAATTTTCATAAAGATCGATCAAATCGTTTTTGAGTTATAAAAGGACATATAGACAGACAAACAGACAACATTTTTGATAATAATAGAATTGGCGTCTGTGAGTCATAAAACAAATATTTATCTCTATATTTGATTGACGGACCAGTTGGCTTAGTGGTCAGAGACCTTGATTGCCAAGCCGCAGGTCGAGGGATCGATTCCCACCCATAACAAACATTTGTGTGCATGAACATGTCTGTTTGTTCTGTGTCTGGATGTAAATATCTAGAATTTAAAAAGCTGTATAGTAGTATATCAGTTTCCTGGTATCCATAGTACAAACAGTACTCTCTGCATAATTTGTGATCAGGAAATCGTGTGTGAAGAATGTCCTGGGGATATTTATTTGACAAAAAAATCATTTAAAATACTACAAATCCTATAGAATTATATAGAAGTATAGATGTAACATTGGCTACATATTTAGTGCCGGGGATAATAACATCACCACAATACTATACGGTCGACGAATGTAATAAAAATGATTTTAAGTTTCATTTTCCATGTATTTATGTTTGTTCAATAATAAATAAAAAATAAGTGGGAGATTCCTGTTACATATTGTCTAGGAGTAATCGTTAATACGATAACCCTATTGATACTTAAAAAATATATACATATTGAGTGTGGATGTAGGTATGAACATCAATCACCAATTAACGAAGTCACGGAATACATATCGACTTTATTTGTGTATCTGACAGTATAGAGAAGAGTTCTTTAATAAATTTATATGTGTTTATTAAAAATGTTATAATTTTCTTCCAGAATGGCGGAGGGAATCGACGCGATCGAGGTTAGTTGAACTCTTATTGTACCAAAGTAACTGTTGTACCAGGTACTGCCCTTGGCTGCCATAATAATATTGATACTAACGCCATCTACACACTGATAAAGAAACTAACATAAATTTTATAATCTTCAATCTTAATGAGTAAGTAGTTCACAATTTTTTTAATAGGTGGCAGTAAAATTTATAAGTTTGAAATGTAAACAGCTGTCACTAGGTGGAGCTACTTGTCCAAAAAGGATGTCACTCAAAATTACTTTTCAATAATTTATGGATGACTTATGATGATTTTCATTAACCGCAACTCATTGCATTATCTCGATACAGACAATTTTTTATACGTCTAATAACTAATCGTTTATTTAGATATATGTAAATATCTTGATGTTATCTAAAATTTAAAATATTTCATTAAAATTGTTTTTTTTTGTGAGTACATGTCTGAGTATGCTATTAAAATGTATTATTATTTGGCGGGCCAGTTAGCTTGGTGGTTAGAAACCCTGAGTGCCACGCCGCAGGTAGTTGGTTCGATTCCCACTAAGAGAAACATTTGTATTCATCAACATGTTCTCTCTGGGTGTAAATATCTATAATCATGTATTTAGAAACAAAAAATAGTACGTATTATGTAGTATATCAGTTATCTAGTTTCCATAGTACATGCTTAACTTGAAATAAGCCGGGCGTAAAAAATGTCCCAGGATATTTATTTTTGTTTATTTACCCAGGTGCGTACTTCTGAAGAGCTTGGCCGGTATCTCGTCGCCACCCGTGACTTGGCGCCGGGAGACGTGGTCCTAACTGAAAAACCGATGGTGTTTGGACCCAGAAGCTTATTAAATTCCGAAGAGTGCATGCCCTGTGTCGGATGCTACAAGCTTTTGTTTACTGAGGTCGGAGAAAGATGTGCCAAGTAAGTCACCTTTAGGCTTTTGGGTTTAATGTTGGTCATCACAGCTACTGTGGTAGTAGCATCTTGATCTACTAACACGGTCTTTTGCAGTCTTTTCTTTGATATTATTTAAGTATAGATTCAGACCTACGTGTATGGTCAGTAACTCAAAATTTTAAGTTAAACATCAGATCTAAGTATTAAACAGATTTCCCACATCGTAATATTTAGCATTGGCAACATTGTATTCTTCATTCCGGCAAAGCGGGTTTTGTATT
Organism: Habrosyne pyritoides; assembly: GCA_907165245.1. Lineage (NCBI taxonomy): Eukaryota > Metazoa > Arthropoda > Insecta > Lepidoptera > Drepanidae > Habrosyne > Habrosyne pyritoides. The sequence continues at coordinate 3,317,337 of OU015600.1, read as the reverse complement.
GTAATGTCATGAGTATAAAGATCTAAATTGAATATAAGGAACCACGGACAGTTTTGCGATAATATTGGATTTGATAATTTATAAATGCAATCCCCGTCATTCATTTGTAGACGTTTAGCTACAACAACTACTCTGTCGTTGTAAGTAGTAACAGTGAGTTAATGTGTAGAATGTCAGATAGTAGATTTAGAGTAGTAGAGCTCTTAAACTTGCGGCACGCTATGATGGCCGTTTTGACGCTTAACATTGACAAAGAAAAATAACCTTTATTCCTTCACTTATAAGGCTGCACCTATTGATCCAACAGCTAACTATGTGATGATGGAAATCAACCTTATTCCAAAGCTTCTTTTCCTATGCCAATCTGAATACGGCCATCATAGTGTGCCGGTAGTATAGTGCAAAGTTCGCCCATGACAGTATTGCCACCACATCTTGACACTTGACACACAAAGTGGTGGAAATTTGTTTTTAAAAAGATATTATTTCTAAACATTTCAAGATAGCTATTCTTTGTCAAGTATGGACACTTCCAGGGTAATTTCCACTTTCAATCAACACCGTCCTTTGAAAAATAGTTACAATATTACATAATTAATAAGCTTACGATTTTTTCCAGATGCGGTTGGCCAGTGTGTTCTGGTAATTGTCCTGGCCTTAGGGATCCAAGACACCATGGATTAGAATGTAAAATTCTTAGTGCCAGGCCAGAATGCGAGGTGGCCATGAACAATATGAGTAATTACTACAGGTAAGAAGCAATTACTGATATAGGTACCTTATTATTTAAGATTTTAAAATTAATTGTTTATCGTTTGATCAGGTATAAGCCCAAAAAAAATTTCAAAGCTTCTAGTTACAAGTCCAAAAAAGAATATTATTTCAATTCTGAAATTAGAAGCTGCTAAACTCCTTTACATGCGTAATTAGTGTCTTATTTTATATATTTTGTATTTGATCTTATTGCAAAATCTTGGAAATCAATATAATTTTTTTTTATTTGAATTGGTGTGCCATATAAATAATAATTAAATATTTTTGAATTCTTACAAACCAATTCCTCTTCAAAGTTGCTAAGTAAGGTATATAATATAAATGTTATTTCATATTTTCAGACATGATGCACTTTTTCCGCTGAGATGTGGTTTGCTTCAGAAGTCTGATCCTGAGAAATGGAAGATGTTGTTAGAAATGGAATCTCATATGGAGGGTCGCTTGCCAGGGACAGAAGAATATGAGTATGTATTTGCACTATTTAATTCAAAGTACAAAGTTAATCATAATACCTAATTTAAAGTTATGGAAGAGTAAGGTATGGGACTCCTCCATTTAAAAGGGAAGATAATCCATCAGGCTACGTGATCATGCCTGGGGAATGCGGTCCAGTTGTTGACGTTGGAAGCTTAAATATATACTTAAATCCTGAGAACTTCGATATCGCGACGTAGGATTCTCGCATGTGTGTTCATAGATGTCGCCTTAAAGTCTAAAATTCTAAAGATCTTGTTATTGATCAACACTAATATTAGAATGAAAAGTTGTTTTTTTTTATTTGTTTTTAATCTCTGGAAATATTGATTGCTACAGTAACTGTAAGTGATATAGGCGTTTCTTCTTCTTCATATGTGTTTCAACAATTAGTTTCCTCAGGAATGCGAGTGAAACCACAGGACAAGCAAGTAGTTTTGTTTTGGATTAATAAATCAATTTGTTTTCAGGCCTGCTGGCTTGGTGGTTAGCGACCCTGACTGCCAAGTCGCAGGTCGTGGGTTCGATTCCATCACAGGACAAACATTTGTGTCCATGAACATGTCTGTTTCTACTGTGCTTGGGTGTAAATATCTATTTAAGTATTTATTTAGAAAAAGTAGTATATGTAGTGTATGTAGTATATCAGTTATCTGGTTTCCATAGTACAAGCTCTGCTTAGTTTGGGATTAGATGGCCGTGTGTATGTAAAGAATGTCCCAGGATATTATTTATTTATATTTAATGCACATACCTAATTTAAATTAAATAATTTATTAATTTACATACCAATTAAGCTTATTTCTTATTTTCAGTGGTATAAACGAACATGTAGCAGAATATCTAATGAATGAGTTCATTAACAAATTAGATGAGAAGACTAAAAGCGAATATTTACCCGAAATATCACTAGGGCTGATACATAAAATCTGCGGCATTATTGAAATTAACGCTCTAGAAATTCGTCTGCCTGACAAAATTGACTTGGTCGCTTTATATGCTAAGACTTATTTGATGGAACACAGTTGTATCCCAAACACAAAACATTCATTCAATCTATCGCCTAAAGATAAAGGTGATCTGTATAAAATCACGATTAAGGTAGTTGTTCCAACACCAAAATATGGTCATGTAGCAACAATGTACAGTCATGCTTTATGGGGAACCCAAGCTAGAAGACTACATTTGAAAGAATTAAAATATTTCTGGTGTAAATGTTTAAGATGCAGCGATCCTACTGAGCTGGGAACTTACTTCAGTGCTTTGAAATGTCTGGGAGATGATAATAATAATTGTGATGGAATACACCTTCCAGAAGATCCTTTGGATAATGAAACTGATTGGGCTTGCAATAAATGTCCAAACAAAGTAAATAATTTACAGATTAACATGCTCATGGATCAAATGGCTGAGGAAGTCTCAAATGTCCAATGTATGGGTGGTTCAGTTCCTACGTTGGAAAGTCTACTTTGCAGACTATCGACGTTCCTACATCCAAATCATTATCATTTGTATTCAATCAAGCATTCATTGGTGCAGTTATATGGAAGAAAACCTGGTTTCACGTCTGTAGACATTTTGGATAAGAAAATAACCATGTGTAAGGATTTGATAATGATCACAAAGGTGTTGGATCCTGGAAACGCCAGATTAAGTTTGTACACCAGTGTTTTGCATCATGAATTACATTCTGCATTGGTTATGAAATCGTCATTCATGAAAAAGGATAACTATAAATGTGGTAAAAAATCTGTGAAAAAAATGAAACAGCTACTTATTGAAGCAAAAGACGCTATAGAATTTGCTTTAAATTCTTTAAAAGATGACACTGATGAAACATCTGGAAAAAAACTTTTCGAAGTGCTCGTAAATAGTAAAAAGGAATTCAAAAAGTATTGCAAAGAATTGAAATTGACAATTTAAAGTAATTTTATTCAACAAAAATATGTTATCTAAGAATAACTTATATAATAATATCACAGTTATTTCCTTGCATCTATAAACCTTTTTTATAAACATATTTATAATAATAAAGGCATTTATACACTTTTCAAAACCTGTTCCTTCATTATTCACACCTTTTAGGTTAACTACAAGAAAGAAATATTCCAGGCTTGTGAAATACCAAATTACGTAGCATTTTGAAAGGTACATTACTTTAATTTTACTTTGCAAACATTTATATTATCAATAATTTAATTAGTAACCACATATAAATCATCCAAATCTAGGGTACCAGCTCAATCCAGAGCGAGCATTGTCATAACCAATGCTCTGAACTATCCACTCTGTATATCTAGATATTCTTGTGTAGACTCCAGGCATCCTGGGTCTGGCACACCCACTGCCGGTGGAAACAACTCCAACTACCATCACATGGCGTTTATCTCTGATCATAAGAGGACCGCCACTGTCAGCCTGGAATAAGATTATAATTTGATTACTATCGTGTTAATATTTGAAAAATATTTATTTTAGCGTCATTTTACACTAAATCAGATACTAATTAGAGGAATATACTACCTCTCTAAATAAATGATGTCACTGGTTTATACATTGGTATGAATGATGAGAATCGTGTTATTGAAATAAGTAATCTACAATGTGATGCGCAGGCTTTATGCTCCGTCTCTATCATTTACTACTTAATCAAGTGAGAGATCCGCTAAATGATACGTTGCGCAAGTTCAAAGATTCTAATAATTTTCAAATTATAAAGATTACTTACCCAGCAGGAATCATAGCCACCGTTCTCATGACCAGCGCACATTTGAGTGGAAATGATTTTTACTTTGCTTCCTTGTGATTGATACCAGCTGTTGCATTCATCATTTGTTACTACCATCACATCAGTCTTCTGGAGGACGTTAGGTCTTGCACCTTGTGATAAAAACTAAATTAATACATAATATGAAAGAATTTAAGAGATCGGAAATGAGTATGGTTTACGTTTTATAATTAGGAAGGCTTATTTTATTTAATTGTCATTATCAACATTGTCAGCCATTCATCAGCTTCCATAGCCAATCAGTTCAAAACACCACTTGTCAATAATTTGGGCTTTTCAAGCTACATACATGGTACTGCAAACGGCTTAAGTCCTACGATGGCTTGCCAATTTATTGATGTAACACCACTTATCAATAGTTGATTTCTATAATTGATAACCTTTACATTTACAGACAAAATCAGAAACTATCAACCTGAAACTTAGCGAAGAACTCCAGATTGGCCAATTATAAAACTATTGATGTCTCATGTTTAGATTCTATATTCAGGAAAGCTAGATGATAACTTATTTACCTTTTTAATAAAATGTATATATGTTTGAAGCTAGATCGTTTGAAACCATTGAATCTTTGGGCCAGATGCATTGTGTCCACTTTATCAAAATTTACTATAATATATTATAATTCATAATTATTAGACAGGTCATTTTTAAATTAAGAGAAGTAATAATTAAAACATCTGAACCTTGTCCTCTGTCCTCATTAGTGAAGCCCCAACCAGCAACAGTTGCCAAGGTTCCACTGAAATCCTGTTCTAAGTACTTCGGCAAACACGCAGGCCGCAGTTCATTAGACCATTTCAATTGACGGACAGTTTTGAGAAGAGCTACGTCATTAGACTTCCTGTTGCATCTGAAATAAGGTTTATGTAAAGAAACATTTTCAAAACGAGAAAATTTATTGCAATCTCTGGACTACCCATAATTTTTATATACTTTCCAACTACTTCATTGAAAGAAAATTAAATTGAGATTTTTTCGCATAAATAAATTATAGGTAATTCGAAATTGTCTGTATATACTTACCTGTATTCAGGGTGTGGTACAATTTTGGAGAGCGGCTCATTTTGATCCTTCGATGATATATCCGTGTATCCAACAACAATACTTAGTTGCTTTGATTTGTAGAAGTCATCGAAAACACTGAAAATTTACTAGACGTTAAACTTAAATTAATTCAGTAAATAGGGCATCATCTAAGTAGATAATAGTAGCAAGTCCACTACGAATTGACACCAAAGAGGCCTAGAGGTGTACCTACTTACGACGAAAATGAGCGTGCAGACTCATACCGTCCCGATTTAGAAGTGATTTGCTTAGTTACTTGATTTCCGAATTCTTTAGTTACTTTAGTCGCTTTAACATTTGAAGTGCTTTCACTGAATAAATAGCTTTGAATTGTGACGTTATAATTTGGCTTTTTAGTGAAGAAAAATCGTTCTTATATTAGGGATCCAGCATGCCTGAGATGTCAAATTCTATATGGTGTTTATATGAACACCGCTAATCCGTGTGTTCCTAATTTTATATTACTAGAGGCTCATTGCCCAGTGTTGGTGATGATTGAATAGAATCTTAATATAAAAACATATGAATTGACTGAAGATTGCATATCTTTTTATGGAATATGTAACAGAACGCAACAACTTCGAGAACTGTATATACTTACCTACAGACACAATGTCCAGCAGTTAACAGCCACCTATCACTCAGTATGGTGGCCCCACATTGATGAGCACCTTGCCTCCATAAGCTGGCCGCCCAGGGGAATTCAGCAGGAAGACTGTCCTCACCACCGACTATTCTTCCACTTCTTGACACGTCTATACCACATTCTATATCAGCCACTGTGTAAATAGAGATAGTATAGAAATTTTAAAATATTATATTGATTTTTGTTTACAGGGAATATTCAAGTGTCGTCGTTTGGACTTTAGCATTCCAATAAACTTAAACAATAAGGTTTAATAAAATCAAAACCTGAAAACAAATTTTTGTCTATATGTATGCCTGTCTTTTGACCTTTGTTGAATAATTCAATCCAATAAAGTAAAATAGATCATACAGATCATATACGAGGAATTAGAATCTTAATATAATTATGTATATCGGAAACTTTAGTTGATAAATTTTTTTTTACTAGCCATACGAGTATATGAGATATCTGTATTGGTATTGGACATAAGAATAGTTTCTTGAGACTTCGTAGAGTTCAGTATGAGAAGAACATCGTAGGCAACTCTTTGGCATGTTATTTTTTATAATTCAATTAGACCCACAACCATGCAGACAATCCACCTGATGGTAAGTGGTCAAAGCCGCCAATAGACATTTGAAACACCGAGGGATCGCTGTAACTCTGTCCCCTGAGACGTAAGGTAGTAAAGTTTCATGTGCCTGTAATTTTACCGGCCCCCTAACATTTTCAAAGCACCGTTATGCATATGCACTACTCCTAGACGGCGGAAATGTGTATGGTGTAAGGGTACTTCCCCGGACGAACTCCTACTGCACTACCAGCTACTACTACTTCTCAATCTCCTGTCCAGGTATTATCGTCTCTAATCATAAGAAAATAAATTTAAGTTTTAAGGATCTTGCTACTGATTAAAAATATGAGGTCCAATGCTTATCATGGCTTTATCCAGTGTCCGTGGAACAGCAAATCTTTAAGAAAAATAATTAGCTTCAGATACCTAAAAACATGCAAGATAAAACTAATTGGGTTTGTAATTAAGGTAAGACATGATATGATTAAGTGGCAAAAGTGCCCTGCAAGGTTATGGCCTACATTCTGTCTTCATGACAAACTTATAAAGTAAGTGCCCTCACGTTGAGTACTGAGTCTTCTAGGATCTTCAATATCTCTTGATAATCAATATTATTTACTTGCCAAGCATCTAAGCTAACACTATTTTTTCCACCATTGTTATAAACGATTTTATACTTGTATGCTACTATTTATGAAATATACTAGTTTTGTTTTTAAATAAATATATTCAGCTGTATCAGAGGCGTGGTTACATTTGATTGCCAATTTTTTCCACTTCCTCTCTTTTATCGCTATTTTCTCCATCTTACTTAACAATCATACCCTTTAATCAAACTTTGACTTCTGAATTGTTGTAGTCGATAAATGTAGGATTTTTTGTTACAATTCATATCACATTATCGTCTGACCACCATGCTCCCAAATTATTGGGTTATTTGGGATCGGGGTAATTATGTTTGCTTCGTCCTTTGCCATTCGGTGTATAATATGTATTAGAGATTTTCTGTGGAATACTTTCGCTGACCACTTGGGGTAAGATCCAAAGGCACTCGTGGTCATCGGTATACTCTTTCTCACCTCATACGACGCCCTAAAGTTTAGGTATAAGTATTTGTCACCGCTACCGTAACGCATAAAATTACATTTTAAATTTATTTATTTCTATAAACAAAATGTTGTTTATGTATTTGGAAATTGTGGAAATTGAATCAACTATGGATTGTCATATAATATTTTGTTCCTATCTAACTTTTTAGTAAGAATACAGGACGTATACAGGATAAAGTGTGTTTCTTCGTATGACAGACATACGAGTACATTTACTCGTACATCAGAATCTTACAAAAAGTATTTTTACTATAAACAAGTTTTGTCCGCGACTTGATTTCCGTAGAATTCAAGATTTTGTGGATATTCGAATGTAACTTGTAGTTCCAGAGATTGGCTAGATACAACAAAAATCTAAAAATGGTAGAAATCGGTATTATAACCCGAAAATCCCTGAAAATTTTACTCCAAATTTTCAATGTACAAAACGCCACGACCATAGATTTAATAAATGCATGGAGGTATGTAAATCTTCAACGTGACAGTTTCATCAGTAAAGTCTTTGAAAAAATTAAATGCAAAGTTTTTAAATTGCTCCAATCAATGGCGTAATGACCTATGCCATAATAACGATAGTTGTACAATAAAAGAGAATTTGCATAAATACAATATGTGTCATTGATTCCGTAGCAGGAGGTTATAAAACTGCACAATATAATTTTAGCTCATTGAAATGAAAAGGCTGCGTGGGAGTTAAGGTCAATATTATGCACAAATTCGAGTTTATTCGAGGTTCAAATACTTGCTAGGTCATGGAAGTTATTAAATTGAGCCAAAATAAGTAAATAGTCCAAGGCGTTAACGGTATATTTAGTAGGTCAATCTTTAGATCGATTTTTATTACACTTTAACCTTTTGTTGTGTACACCAAACATTATTTTGATTTTCGCGAATTACAGCTGAGTTCTACATACCCTTCGAAATGATCATAAAAAATTTTCGCTCTCTTCTCTTTTGAAACACGGAAATCGATAACTTTAGGTAAAGAGTTCCCAATGACCTTAGTTAAGGTCGATGAATTAAGAAATGACTCAAGATCGTTCGTTTTAGGGAGACCTTTGTTTATTAATAAACGTTTCCGCAGTATTATGTAAATTATGATGATGTATAATATAATCATTTTAATTGTCATGCTAGTGATTTGGGTGTCTTGGCACTGGGCGGACCAAAACTCAGTGTTTGTTCATAAAGACCGAACTAAGGTTTTGGTTTATACCTACATATCCTTTGCACCGTTTTATTTTTTACTAGCTGTCCCCTGCGGTTTTACCCGCGTTCCCTAGGGATGTTACGCTTTTCCGGGATTCAAAGTAGCTTTTATGTTATTCCAGGATATGCTCTATCTATGGGCCAAGTTGCATCTAAATCCGTTTGATGGTGTTTGCGTGAAAGAGTAACAAACATACGCACAATATTTCGCATTTACTTTATTAGTAGGATTCATGAAATTTAACTTTTTTTTTTTCATTATTGAAATAAATATATGATATTTTCTAATTCAATAGCGAGTGGTGAAAGTGTGGCACGGGGACTTTAAATTAGGTCCTTGAGAAAGCCTACAGTGGTGTCGATCTGGCACCACTAAAATGATTCCATATAAATTTTTAAGCCGTGCTGAAAACTAAAGCGATGTACCCCAGTACTTCTCCAAGCTCCTTATTTCAAACTATGGTTATTGTCATCCCGTTATAAGGGATGGCTTCTAATACCCTTGCAACAGGGACGTAAGTAATGAGCTAATATGCTGATGACATTAGCATTTATTCTTAAGCCAGTTGGCTTGGCGGTTAGATACCTTATATTCCACTACACAGTTCGCGGATTCCCACCACAGGACAATCATTTCTGTACATGAACTCGTCTGTTCTGTGTGTAAAAATTTATAGTATTTATGTATTTATAAAAAATGTATAAATCACGTCTGGTTTCCATAGTACTAGTTTTGCTTAGTTTAGGATCAGATAGTCGTCTGTAAGGAATGTCCCAGGATGTTTATTTATTTATTTATTCCCTACCTAGTCCTGATATAATATAAGATTTTTAACAATTTTGTGCCAATGATATTTAGTCTTATATATATATATATATATATATATCGAATATCATTGCAGGTATTCATTTAGTTCAACAGTATAATTCAATTTCTTGTTGTATTTTATAGCTCTCGTCTCGTTCACTTATATTTCTCAGTAATTAAAACTATTCCATAAGTTATTCCAAAATACATTTTATTTCTTATTTTATTTCTTTCAAAATTAATGGGATACTTCTTAAGTATCTGATTCAATACAAGATGATTCAAATTTTAAATTAAGTTTTTTTTTTCTTTTTATCATTTTTTATTTCATCTCCATAGCTTTTCAAAATTTGAGGTATTGCTGATAGCTGCCTATTTAAGGAACTAACCCCTGGACTTGATGAATACGCTTTCCTAATATAATTAATACAAAATAATTTTACCACTGTTTGTTGCGATTTTTCAATCCATAACCTAATAGTTTGAGATTAGAAAATAATTTAGAATAGATAATTTTAATGTATTCTAATTTAGGACGAAATTACAGATGATTTTTTATTTTGATATCTCTTTAGTCTAGCAACTTTACTAAGACGTTAATTTTAAAGTACGTAATATTATTTCATGAACTGAACTATGATGATCGTTTTTACGGTAGATTGTTATAAATTTATTAATCATGGACGCAGACGATAAACTGTATTAAATTATATCTGGAAAAAATATAGGATAAATTGTAAAAATAATGATAGTAATGTTTTTTAATACAATCTTAAAGAAAATGGCTCAAAATTGGGGGATAATAATTTTGACTGAGAAAGCACAAAGTTTCCTGATTTTAATATGATATGGAAATAGTTTACGCTATTGAGAATAAAGTTAATAATATAATTAAATTTACTTTGGATTCGCCTTTCAGACAATCTTTACCAGCATCATTAATTTCGATACAGATTTGCAAAATGATTTATTTATAAAATACTTCATTGATAATTTTAAAATAAGCAGAAATTATTGCGCATTAGTTTATCGAAGGGTTTGTAACCTTTAAATAAGTAAGGGTTCTTTGTTAGTACCTTCTTTATTTTATGCTCTTAAAGAGCATTTAAAATAAATGCAATAAATATATTCCCATAAAAAAATATTTAAAAAGATTTTTAACTTACGATTAACAAAACAAAATCCATAATCGGCACATGTTAAAACGTACAAAAACACGAGAGCAAATAAGCGACACATTTTCACGGCTTCAAACAATTATCTGAAGATGACACTTGAGACAATTGTATATATATTTCCTCCAATGAATATAGGTCTAGGATATATTTTAATATATTGAAACTAAACACTATGCACGTGGCTGTGCACACACATGTCAAAGTGTGTGCACTTACTACTTGGTGTCGGTATTTCATAAGGATATATAAAGTATTCTATGATTTGTTCTGAAATGACCCTCCTTCATTTGTTCGAAGGCCTAACCCCTATATATCTGATTTTAGTGATGTTCCTCCACGCGTTTTGTATATCGATATAATACACATGGAGCATTGTTTGAATTCGATAGATATAACGGTTGATAATTTATTTCATTATTTGAGTTTGGAACTGTATTGCATAGTATAAATTAAAATAAATCTGAAATACAAAATACATTTCTTAGATATTTTAAAAATGATACATATTTTAACTGGCAATATTTCCAGCGTTACGCCAATGCTTACAAAAATGATCGAACGTGTTCAGAATTAAAAGTTAAATGGACTACATTTATCTGTACATATTATTATTGTTTTCCCTCAAATAATGCCGCTGGCAGATATTATAAATTATTGTCAATATTAAACATATGTTTTTCATAAAAAAAAACGGAATGCTTAATTTTCTCTAAATGAGGTATCATTCAATAACAAGTGACCAACATTTCTCTATCTTTTTTAGGTAAATAAAGAAATGTTGGTTCCTAAATATTTTTTATTATAAACGTCCTAATAATATGTTCACCAAAAATACTTAAATGAGACATAAATTACACTAAACTAAAACAATCTATTGTTTTGCAAATGAAAGTGAAATTAGCCTTCACGCCAAACAATCGATATCGACAAAGCGTAACGGTACAACACTACTGTGAATTCATTGTCAGGTTCGCCGCGTAGCCTCGGTCGATAAGCTGCGATAAGAGTCGCGGAACTGCCTGTCATTACTCGTAAATAAATACATACATACGCGTAATCGAAATATTTCTATGTCATGTCAAATTGTAGTAATAACGCTACATGGTGACCACGTAGTAAAAAAAATATTGGAAAAAAAAAGAACTCGGAAGTGACATTTCATGACTTCTATTAATTACAAGACTAACATTTAAACCGTCTTCAAAAAAGGTTTGTTTTTAGTTTGTCGGAATGTCTTTTTTATTTTTTTTATATATGTACCGCGATTACGCAAGATGGCTGTACTGATTTGTGAAATATCTTTTTTGATGCGAACTTTATAAAAAATTTAAACACAAAAAATTTTAAGCGTCAATATTTACGGTTTAATTTCGGTTTTAATGAATGAACACTACTAAAACAACTCCTAATACTAATACTTGGTACGAATAAAAAGAGTTGATAGATGATGGTGTTTATCATACCTTAGTACCTTTGTTATTATTATTATTAGCCACACTATTCCATTTTCATATTTGCGCGTAAAAACATAAAATCTAATGGATGAACAGAGAATAACATTCCTTGCTAAAACTGTTCATGACAGATGCGCAAGCGCACCCTGTCAAACTGCCCATGCATTTATCACTTTGTTTCCCAAATTATAGCGACTCTTACGAGAAACGACAGACTGAGTCACTTGCGTAAATCACTTTATTTATAAATGGCTGTGTTACCAGAACATGATTTATTATAAATACACGTCGTAAATTTATGTAAACTATTATGCGTCACATGTCATCTCGAGAAAAAAAAGTTAATATTATGCTGACTAATTTTCTGAAGCAAATATACAAAGATCGCATTTCATATTTCACGTTTAAACAACAAACAATTTGAATTTTATAGTTTCGTCAAAATTGGTACCAAAAAGATTATCGAATTTGAATTTAAAATTGATTGTATTAACCAATCTATCTATTTTTAAAGTCTTTGTTGTAAAAATGATAAAGATCACTCAATCCAAAGCCTATCGAAGTATGAATTCAAAACTAACGATGACAAAAAACTAAATGTATTAAAAAATATATTTTTGACTTAATCACGCATGACCGTCTTAACGGATTTAGATTAAATTCGACATACAGATAAAATATATTCTAAATTAATACATAGAATACTTTTTTCTCCAGTAAAACATTGCATCCGTCAATAACACAGATAAAATCGCATGGCGGAATTAATTTATTAATAAAAACTAAAATGTTACTGGCAACATAAATAATAATTCAAATATAGAATACCTATAGGTTTGTTTTAGGTCTGCCTTTAGCACAAAGGGATCGACACTTTGACATAAATATTTGTATTTTAAACGCTCATTGTAACTTGTTTACTCCTTTTTGTAAATACAGCAACATCAAAAGGTGTTTTCACGTCTTTTTCATTACCTACAATCAACATCTTTAGTATAATTAGACACTCATTCAAATTATTAGTCCACTAGGTTCTTATATTCAAATCTGCATACATATCATATGCTTACATTATATTTGCTAAGAGTATTAAAAAAATATATCTTGGGATATTTTTCAGACACGGCCATCTGAATACAAACTAAGTAAAGCTCGTGATATGAAAATTGGACATATAATATCCTACTCATGTTATAAATGCGAAAGTTTGTATCTGTAGATGTTTGTAACAGTGTCACGTAAAAACTAACAAAAGGCAACTTTGCACATAGATAGAGAAGAGACGTAAAGGACAATATCGTAGATGGGAAGATGATATAAAAAAGGTGGCAGGAACGACCTGGACGAGGTAAACAAAAGATAGATCGTTGTGGAGAATACTTGGGGAGGCCTATGCTGGAAACCAAGACAACCATGAAACATAAGGAGAAATAAATTAATTGTTACTTATAAGATTGTTAATAAAGGCTATTATTATATAATTATTATGGCACATAGATAGAGCATATCCTGCAATAACATATAGGATACTTTTGATGCCGCAAAAATCTTACATCTCTCAGGAACGCAGGTAACACAGTGGGGGATAGCTAGTACATATATAATACGCCACATTTAAATACGAAAACTTCTTAGTAATATCCAGTTTTGAATGGATCAGAAAAATAAATACCGCATCATGTCTATTAAAAAAACAAAAGCTAGTTAATCGTTATAAGGTAAGTAGCCACCATTTTAAAAACCAATGGAATTCTAGCCATTTTATTGGGCACATAGTCGTACCTACCATTTCAGGAATATAATGCTTGTACCTTTCAATTTATTACTTTTTTATCTAAAGAATCATGTCCTGAGCCAAAAACGATGGTCACAATACAATAACACGAATAAATCAGCAAATATTTCTTGTTCTGTTTCAAGATCAAATGAAGTGTAAGTAGGACGTGTGTGTGCATTTTGTTCTACATTGTCAGTTTGATTTATTAATTGATGATCTAATGCATCTAATGGTTCAGCCGCTACTGTGTAATGGGACCTTGGGTTCAATTTTGATTTTGTAACTGAATTTATTGTATGATCATTATGCATTATTAGTTCTCTTGTTAGTTCTAAGCTAACAATTTACTTGTATTATATAATGAGTTGATAATTATGAGTCATGACTACTCCGCAATGGCAATATGTAATTGAGTTTAATAAATTGTTAGCGTATTGTTTTTGCAGGGTAATTGTTTATTTTGAACTCTCACGGACTGTTAACTGGGTGGTTAGACGATTTGACTGCGCCACCGGTTGGGGGTTTTATTCTCGCCCAGGGGAAACATCTGTGTGCATAAACAGGGATTTTTTTTTCTGTGTCAGGGTGTAATTATTAATAAATAATAATAAATATCCCAGGACATTATTTACCCATCTGCCATCTGGTCCCAAACTAAGCAGAGCTTGTACTATGGAAACTAGATAACTGATATACTACATATATTACTTTCTTTTTCTAAATACGCCCAGACACAGAACAAAGAGACATGTTCATGCACACAAATGTTTGTCCTGGGTGGGAATCGAACCCGCGACCTTCGTCTTGGAAGTCAGAGTCGCTAACCACCAAGCCAACTGGCCTGTCAAATAATAAAAGTATGTTTTTGTTCTAAAGTTATTTGGTTCATAGCACAAGCTCTGCTTTGCTTGGGTTATCATTATTCTTTTATATTACACAAATACAACAAATATATCATCACCATTTATTTGTAAACAATAACATCTTTGTAATATTCCAAAACCATATTTATTTATACAAAGGCACTGCTGACTGTAAATTATTATACTCAATTAAAATAAAAAGGGAGTTAAACAATAATAATTATTAATTTACACTCCGATTAATGCTGAGTAAAGCATTCTAATTATAATAGTAGATCGGATGGAATTATATAATTACTTGAATTGCAATTATTAAATTAGAAACTAAAAAGAACATTGAGTAAATTATAATTAAATCATAAAAACGAAAAAATATAAATATTACACAATAGCAACTAAGTAAATGTGGAAAAGTCAACGATAAACGAAATTATATTTTATATTTAAATACTACTATTAAGTGATCCCAAAAAGACTAACTATAATTTTTCAATACTTATGTTATTTCCTAAAAGTAATAAAACTTCCATAAAAATAAACTGAAGTTAATTTACCCAAAACATACGACTATTTAAAAACTTTGTTATATTAAAAATCAAACACGGAAGTAAAATTAAAATCCCATATCTGTAAATCATTGAGGATCTAGGTCACAAAAATGCTATCTTATCTAAAAACAAACACTATTTTGGATCTCACCTCAAACGATTAAAAGGTTACCCACGTGGGTGTTTATCTAAATGAGTCAAAATAAACAACTTAAATATGTCCTCCAGCTAAAAATAGACAGTCAAAGTAGGAACTGCATGCGGAAAAGTTTCCGTCTGTTTGTATGGTGGCGATAACTCCTAAACAGAGGTCAAATGAAGGCCCGCGTCTAGTTAACAGTCTGAGCACGCCCGCGTGTGTTTAACGTTAGAGAAAAATATATCTACTGCTTATACATTTTATGCGATGTTATTTTCTTGAAATACATGTAAAAGAATTCAATAATATATTATAAAACAAAAAAAAAATGAAAATTTATGACACAATTGGTGGAAAAGATAAAAATCTAAAGAGTAGTAGCTCGTAGCAGATCTTATGAATCTTTAAAAATGTACGTATTAATAATTAATTTTCACATGCTGAACCATAAATACCCTTTGTCGTTATAAGGGGGTGAGATTAGAGATAACACAGATTTTTTACGTTTGCTATTAGCTACTAAACTGAACAAAAGTTTTTATTGAGCAATTTTTATAAGACAAAATTACAGATACGATCAAACTCTACTTCAAAAACTGTAATATATATGGCAAAGACAGATATTTTCAATTCAAATGGTACTTTCAAAATGATAGCACGACTACATTTGTTTGTAAATAACGAAGTAACTCAACGCCTCAATTTTCCAAACAATTATATAACGTAAGGGCCTTACGTCCACCAAGGCGATGTTGTGTCTTGAATACGTTAGGAATACTAAACATAAGTGTTACATTGTCAGGGCTAAGGACATGACTCAATTGGGACAATGTCAGATGTGTATCGTGACTAGGTTCATCATAATACACTAGATAACGATGCTATGCACTCGTGGAAACGTGATTATAGTAATGGTTACCTACCCTCTGTGGTAAAGCCAAATTATTTAAATCGAGAATGAAAATATTTGAGCCATTAAAATTCATTAAAATTTACCTTTATAATTCTTAGAAAAAAAAGTGTTCCACAGGGCACTCATATTGGCCCAAAATTGTTTATAACATCTACTCATGTTGCTAGCGACATTTAACCTAATAAACGGTTCTTGTACCAACATTTATTCTTAACAACTTGAAAGAGCAGGTTGATTTAGTCGATCTCAGTTTTTGTGTCGTTCGGCTGGCAACAAAGTCGTGTGTGGCTATTTGAAATTTTAATTCAGTTTCATGTTTATGTCAGTTTCGACTGTTCCTAAACCGGATGGAGATTCATCAATGTTAAATCTTCGCAATACTATTTATTGAACTTTTGTAATTTAAAGTATATCGTATTGTTGTTGTTGAAGGTCCAAAATCTATTGCTGCTTTATTTCTCAGTGGAAATGAACAGTTGGTAATATTTTGGCTTCGATTCGATGAACCGATGTAAAATGGACTTTTTCTTCGGAAACGACTACTGGACAAAGAAATGTTATTGGCAGGTGAATCCTGTATTTTATATTAGCTACAGATTTTGGATTCGTTTAAAGGTACCGGCGGTGCGTCGTCAATAGTTTGGCATACTTAAAAAGTTTATGCTTGCTTTCCAGCTTGTAAAGCGAGGCGGTTAAGCGTTTCTTTATCGGTATTATGGGTAGTAGGAATTTTTATGGCTCGTGTAAAATCTTCTGCGGAATTTATTTCTTTTTAATGAGGTAATAGAGATAGTAAATTATTAATTTTATGAGTGTTTGCTAGTTGTTGGTTTTAATGCATTTATTTACACAATTTATGATTGCATTTTTTAAATAAAATGAGGATATTTTTATGTTAAGGACATATTATATTTCCTAGAGAATTTGAAATGATGATAATGGCATCTGTGCTAATGTTTTTACAAAAAACGAAGGCATTATCTCTAAAAAAGCGTAAAAAAAATTCACTGTCAAATTTCTATCCACCTATTTGTGCTTTTGGTTCCTTCAAATTACGCAACAGTTTCTGCGAATTTTGCCATCATTTAGAGTATTTCATTCGGAAGGTTTACGTATAATACATTAATGTTATTCCACTCAGTCGAAGGCGGGGCAGTGTCAGTACATCCACCTTTATATTTATCACTTTTTTTATCAAACACTGTGCTCAAACTTACACGTGTTTACAATCAATTTCAAACTGTATGTTACGTTTTATAACTGCTACTCTACCTACATGCTATAAATAAAATGTGTCACTCAGTAAGCATGTGTAAATAGAATTCAAATTCAAGTATGGAAATGGATGAGGAATTCTCGGAACTGCTCATGATATTGTTTTATCTTATTTATCAAATCGTCAACAAAAGGTAAGGATTAGTGGCACAACATCCAAGGGATCTTTAGTCGATATGGGGGTACCACAGGGTTAAATTTTGGGTCCATTTTTATTTTTGTGTTACAAAATACCCCGTAAAAATATAATTAATTATCAAAGCCAATAACCCTAGTAAGTTGTCATGTCAGGGAACCGCATTATTTAACAGAAAGGCCTTCGTACCTATTTTACCTAATAATTGTCTACTCTAATAGTTATTCTATTTTTCATTCATATAAATCAGTTTTTTTTTTGGTATGTTATACAGAGTTTCTACGGTCCTTAAATGTTGTGTATGGACTCGTTATAAGGCCCCATTTAACCTCCTTTCGGCTTTAAGGGTAGGTTTGTAACACCCTGTATATAAACGATTTGCCATAATATGTAGTGAATTGCCTCTCAGATATGGCCTTGTTTGCTGATGATACATCATTATTTTTTTAAGTTGATAGAAAAGACAAGATCTTATAATTTACTTTTAAATCCATGCTGCAAATAATCTTTTACTAAATTCAAAGAAAACTAAATGCTTAAGGTTTGCTTCACCGAATGTAGCACAAGTAGATAGTCAAATAATAAAAGATAGGAGCAATATTAATCTTGCTAATAAAACGGTATTTTTGTATCTTACATTAGACTACAAATTACAGTGAGGACCTCATGTTGATACTCTAGCTGCTAAATTAAGTTCTGCTGCATTTGCTGTAAGGATAAATTAAACATTTGACGAATGTTGAGACGGTTAATTTAGTTTATTTTACATATATATAGGTATATAGAAGTTAGGTTTACGAGCACTTAAGGTTTTAAATAATGGTCCAAAAGTACTTGAAATTCAAATCATGAGTCCAATTATAAAAAGCCCTTGCATCATTTATTATTTGTTTCAATATCCTGGAATATTCTTTACGCATGACCATCTGATCCGAAACTATGCAGACCTTTGTACTATGGGGACCAGGAATTACTGATTTTTTTTTTCTATACTTTTTTCTTTTTATACTTATTTCCAATGAGACAGAGATCAAATAGACTTGTTAATGCACAGAAATGCCTGTATTGATACCCGAATTACTGTTTACAATTATTATTAAAGACATATTAATTTTTATGCGGATAAATAGTGCCCACAAAGGTGGTATTTTACACGCTTTTTTATTAGCTTCACCTGTATGTTTGTAACCGACTCCTTTGGGCGCAATTTTGACCTACTTAAAACGGTCAGATTTAATTCAAACTTTGTAGATTTATCGACGATCTTTGACAATTCAATATTTTAGACAGTTAGACCCGTTATCTTTACTATGGTGATCAGGATTAGCGCATTGACTAAAAAATTAAAAATATATAATAGTTCAAAAAAAGAACACGCTTTTATAGAAAATCCAACAAAAAAATATTTTGATTTATTTATCTTAATATTTAAAAAAATACCATTTACCTACGTAGATATGATGCACAACAAATACATTATGTGCAGGTATCTGAATACCGTTAAATAGCGTTGTTTTATTTAGCATCAATTTATTCATAGCATTTATTATACCGTCAAACTGTTGTGTTTGAAAACACGAAAGAGCTGATTTTATTATAGTAATATTTTTATCTTGCTTTTTTTTTAAATATGGTTTTTAATATGAACTCTACATTAAAATGTAATAGTTTAAGTGCTGCTACTATACAAAAAAAAACTATATATATTTAAGTTCCTCCTTCCTCCTGTTCGAATAAATTCAAGAGAATGGGTTAAGAGACCGAGAAGAGAGAGAAAAAGAAAAAATAAAAAAAAACCTGCATCACCTTTTCGTCACCAAAATACTAGGCGTGGGGAGAGTTTTCACCCCTTGTTGTAGACATACCACCGAATTGCACGAAGCGCTTTGCAGCCTCCTTCCTCACGCGCACAGCCAAGGATTGGAATTCTCTCCTCTCGTCTAGGTTCCCTGAAAATTACAACTTGTGGCTCTTCAAGAAAATAGTGAATAGGCTACTAACGGGAAAGCGAGCTCCATCTTCGGCCTCATCTTCACTTACCATCAGGTGAGATTGAGGTCAATCCCAATACCGTCATTAATAAAAAATAAAAAAGTTATCCCGCTTCAAATAACCCGACTATATTTTATTTTTATATTTTATAAAAAAACCTTAAGGAGTAAAAGTAAAAACCTTAAGGAGGCTAATTCATTCAATTTTTTTTTGTACAGAGTACCTAATGAAATGAATATTCATTCACATTCTTTCAATTAGTGTAAATCGCAGTGCAATAAATTCAATCAAAGTGATTTCCATAGATTTGTTATTCAGTTTATTCCTCGGCTGGGCTTAATGATAGTGTTTGCGACCTTAATATTTACTTTACTAATTCGAAGGCTATATAGAGTGTCCATAAATCTAAAAAAAATATATTGATAACTACCACGATTATACTTGAGTTCCAAAGATAAAAAGAAGCCAACGTCTTCTTCAAAGCTTCTTGTCTTCTGTTCAGTTTTCATGCCAAAAGGTTACTTTGCAGTACCGCCAGGCTACCCTCCCAGGGGCGACGGACTCGGGGACGTCCATCGCTCCCCACACATCAGGACCCGAGGTGGCGGCGCGTTAGTGTTCCACGGGCGCCCTTCTTAGACGTCGCGGGGGGAGTCATGCACCCACTCCCCCCCTCGACCAGACGAGGTCCGCAGTGGCGGGCCGGCACCAGCCGGGGGTTACGGAAGCGGGTCGAGCGTGCTCGCCATCCCCGGCATAATAGGTGTGAATTGGAACACCGGGGTTTGCTTTATGTGTTTTCTATCTTCGGGCACAAAATTACTTACTATAGTGAGACCCAAAAACAAACCTTTTCGTGGTAAAAAAAAAACTACCCCAAGGCTAAGAATCAAGTCGATGCATAGTCATGTTCCGTCTAGACGTGGAGGTAGGATAATCAAACATACAGATTACACAGAGTGATATGCACTCAATAAATACTAGAAATAAGCACAAACTCGTGACCTCTGCTTATCGACTGCAAAAAGTGAAATGGTTCATTTCTGGGACTAGGTGCGCACTTCTATAACAAAATCCCTGCATCGACTTTAGATTTGTCTTTGCAAAAAATTAAGGATTATATTAAAGCCGTATTGGTAAAAAAGGCTTATTACAACATAAATGAATATTTAAATGATAATAACGCCTGGATGTAAATGTATTGATGTATGTTATGATTTTTTTTAGTTTATTTCAATGTAAATTTATCTATAACTTTAAACATCTTATGGTCACGTTAAGTGATAACACTTTGTGTGTATTTCAAAATTCATAAATTCTTATTTTAATGAGCATCAAACTTAACTTAGTCATGCTCGCTTTAATGCCTTTGCTTGCGGCGGCGTCGTGTGGCGGGTCGCTCACTTCCCTACAATATGGCGAGGAGGGCGATGGCTGCCACATACGTCATACTTGTGAACAGGTGCTGCTTGTGGGGGCTAGTCAGTTTTAGTTTTTTTTGTATTTTTTTTACTTTTTTATTAGATATTCATAATATTATATTATTGTTCAATAATTCTTCACTTTTGCGATAACACACAGGTATTGTCAGTGAGACTAAATAAATGTTATGTAATAAATCTAAGTTGGTTTTTTAAAAAGAGTAATTGCTGAGTTTATTGCCGGCTCTTCTCAGTAAAAAACAACTTTCCGAAAGTATTTTCATTTCATTTCGTTCGTATTATTAATATTAAAATGTTAATGTTAAATAAAGACATATCACCAAAGATGTGAGGGGGGGTCGAAAAATCGCCAAAATCTCCTCACGTGCCCTCGATGTCCCAGTACATCCAGCTGGCTCTCCTATCAAGTTCATTAGGAATCCCGTCCCGCTTATTGTAAAACAGACGTCAAGTAAAAATTTCAATTTAACAGAAATATACTGCATTCTAAATTTGATTCCTGAAATTACACGCAGGTGTGTTTCCTTTGAAATTTAAAATCAAGGAATTAATGTCACAGTTATCGATTAAATTTTAATAATTGTATACTTCAGATTGAAGTTTTATTTATTACTAGCTGTCCCTCTAGTTCCCGAGGGTTGATACATTTTCCCAGGATAAAAAGTAACCTATACATAGTGCAAGTATGACATTCTCTATGTGCGAGGTTTCATCTAAATCCGTTCATCAGTTTTTGCGTGAAAGAGTAAAGTACTTTCTCTCTCACTTACTCACAAACTTTCGCATTTATTAGTAGGAACTAGTAGATATATATTATTAGACTGGTAACATAATGCCCATTATCAAAGTACCAATATATAATTCCCAATTTATACAATACAGAATAGCCGGAAAACAGGTAGATTTAATTACTACCGGCACGCTATGATGGCCGTTTTGACGTTTCAGATTGTCAAAGGAAAAGAAACTGTATTGCTTTGGAATAAGGTTGATTTCCATCATCATATCTGGATCTATTGATGCACCTTATGTCTAGGAATAAAGGTTATTTTTTTGTCATTGTTAAACGGCAAAACGTCATAGCGTGCCGAAAGTTTAGTTGACAGTTCATCACTAGTGCGGTGCGTAGCCGGTAGGGATGCGAGACGATCGATTTATTACAAAATACTTTAATACTATGTAGTTTTATCGAAATCAACCCGATAGCTTTTCATTAAAGAGTAACATGCATTCAAATATCCATATGTTCACCCTCACAAACTTTCCCGTTCAGAATATTACTAGCATAGGATTTTGTTTTTTGCAACAGACACAAAAAAAATCGACAACCCTGTTCTTAAATTCTGTCCGTTACAAAACAGAATCCCTCCTCGAATGTATATAGCACAACTTTATTAAAAAACCTTTGCTACTTTAAAACATTCTGTATAAAACCATATTGATTAACATTAATAACTTAACATTAATTTTAACTGATAACTGTGAATGATTACATTTTAAATATAACGTTCAGACACGAGCCATCAACTGTGTAAACTAATATATGGGACACATTTATGAGTAATAGCTGGTTATGGGCGGCATTAACTAAAGGTCTGTGTTGACTGGTTGATTCATCTTAGGTTGTTGCTTTTAGGGATATTTCTATATCTCAAAGAAAAAAATGAACCCTTGTAGGATCACTTCATTGTTCGTCTGTTAAGAAGCTTTTTCTCAGGAACGCGTTAAGGTATCAAGCTCAAATAATTACCAAAAAGGAAACCTTATAGGAACACTTCGTTATCCCTCTGGCTGTCCGTCTATCAAGTATCAAGTTCAAATAAGTATTAAAAGGAACACTTATAGGATCATTTCGTTGTCCGTCTATCAAGGACCCTTTTTCTCAGGTACGCTTGAAGATATCAACTTCAAATAAGTATTTGACAGGCCAGTTGGCTTGGTGGTTAGCGACTCTGACTGCTAAACCTAAGGTCGCGGGTTCGATTACCACCCAGGTCAAACATTTGTGCATAAACATGTCTGTTTGTTCTGTGTCTGGGTAAGTAAATATCTATATAAGTATGTATTTAGAAAAAAAAGTAGTATATCAGTTATCTGGTTTCCATAGTACAAGCTCTGCTTAGTTTGGGACCAGATGTGTGTAAAAGAATGTCCCGGGATATTTATTTATATTTGGACGCCCACGGGAGTCAAACTAATATGGTGCTTACTTCTCGGTGACCTAAAATATTTTTTTTTAATTTGGTAAGTAGTAATGTTTTGTAGCACAAGTAAAGAAGAAAAGAGTATTAGAGCTTTTAGTGAAGTGTTCTTCCGGGGAAGAACTAACTACCTTACCCATTTCCACCGAGAAGCAGAATTCCACTTGTATAACTGTGTCGGTTAGACAGGCAAAGGGACCGATGAAATTACAGGCACATGAGACAACAACTTCAGGTCTCAGGGTCGACAACGCATTGGCGGTGCCATTAGTGTTGCAAATGTCTATTAGGCGGCGGTGAGCACTTACCATCACGTGGACCGTCTGCTTGTTGGTCGGCCCATGTAATATAAAAAAAAGGTTGTTATAACTAATTGTGATGTCATGTGGTGTTTGTCTGTAATTAGTTGTGCTCTTAGATTAAGCTTTTATGTATGTATATGTTCATATGTATTATTGTAACAACTGTTGGCGGACCTTAAATAAATAGTTTACGACAAAATTATTTTGTTTACGGAACCCCTGCTGCACTATTCCGACTCAAACTTAGTCGGCTTTTTAATACGTTTTTTATCGTTAAAGCACCAGTAGTTTTATCTACCTTCTATTTATATTGTGTATTAGATTCAACCCTTTTAACCTAACGTAAAATTTAGTAGTTAATACTATGTACCATTATTTTAATTAAAGGAGGAAACTGTACCTAGGTACTTACCTAGGTACAGTTAGTTACCTAGTACACTTGTACTAAATAAATAAACATCCTGGGATTTTCTTCACTCATTCACTTTTATCAAATTAAGCAGAATTTTTACTGCTTGCACTTTGGAAACTAGATAACTGATGTACTACGTGTACAAAATTTTTAATATGTATGTATTTATACCCCAATATAGAAGAAACAGACATGTTCATGTACACAAATATTTGTCCTGGGTGGAAGTCGAACCTACGACCCAAGGCGTCGCCTCCGTCCTGTTCTAAGCCAATTTTTATTTGGTATATAAACTGTACAGTATAAATCAATAATGAATTGTATCTATATCTATACTAATATTATAAAGAGGAAAGATTTGTATGTAAGTATGTTTGTTACTCTTTTACACAAAATCTACTAAACGGATATGGATGAAACTTGGCACATAGATAGAGCATATCCTGGAATAACATATGTAAATATGTATATAAATGTGATATCCCTCGGGAACGTGGATAAAACCGCGGGGGACAGCTATTTATTATATTTTAAATCAATGATTGCAAAACGAATAAAAATATTATTATTGTATTTTATACTAGTTGCGCCCTGCGGGTTCGCCCCTTTTTTTTCGAAGGGACGAAGGTGTTAGCCTCAGATGTCTCTTGCACCCTTACACGGGTTCGCCCCCTTTCAATCCTGTTTATAAACCTTCATCTTCAATAACTCTATCTATTGCTGAAAACTGCATTCAAATCCGTTGCATAGTTAACGATTCTATAAAGGACATACAAACAAACATTCATTTTTATATGTATTCGTAAATTTAAAGTAGTTTAGTAGCTTTTTAATCCTCTTTTATTCGATACATAAAATAATAATTACCTATATCTTAAATCAATTATAGCAAACGAATGTGCTGGTAAAATCAATGAACCCAAGTGCCCTACACTAGTGAGTCATCGACATGTAACAAATAAATACCTCACTCTGGAATCTCAAACTTGTACGTAGACTTTTTATTTTCAAAGGTGTACCAGCCAACAATACAGGTACTAAAATGCGGGATCTTCTGTTTTCCTGTTCTTAGTCACCTAGCTCTTTAGTCGATTGCATTATTGTGTTGCATTGTTAAGTGAAATTTTATGGAAGGGCTTTGAGATTCTGATCCTCAACCTTATCGTGACGAAAAATAAATAAACACAATCTATGCTATTAAAAAGTGATTGATGAATAATTAAAATGTTTCCATGTATTTCAAAAGTTTCGCTTCTATCGTATGTTTTTACGACACCTCTTTTTTTGTATTTGTAACCACTTAAATTTAGAACCTCGTTTTATACTTATGGGATCAAAGCGTTAATTACCGTAATGAGAAACTAATTAGTAAAGCGTTGATTTTACCTCCTTCGTGTAGCCGTGACCTCTCGATAGAAGCTTCTTTATAGATTAGTAAGACCGCAATCGCTTTTGCACCATTACCTACTTGGTTGTATTGGCGACCTTATTTTGTTAATAGTTTTTTTTCTCATTGCATTCCGGTTCTATAAATCGAGCGTAATGTTCCTGACGCTACAAAGTATCGTAAAGTAGAGCATTTTTGCGTTCACCCTACACTAAGGGCTAAGTTAAACGCCGTTTTGCTGCCACTCAAATAGGTCATAAAATTTAATGACATTCCCCGATCGTGCTCTCGTCGCGCGAAACGCAATTTTTGCGATCCATTCGATCACCGCTTTATAAGTTTAAGGTAGCGTTCCACTGGTGCAACTAATCCTAACTCTATTTGAAAGAACCACTCTATTCGTTCGTTATACGAACAGCAAAGTAGTGGAACTCTCTTCCGGGGTCAGTGTTTCCCGACAGCTTTAATTTATGGATTTATTTAAATCCAGAGGAAATAGGCATTTTCTGGGTAAGCGTGCTACATCCTCTGCCTCATATCTCCTTCTGGGATCAGTCGAAGGCCAAACGCAAGCCCATTGTTTATAAAAAAATATATATATATTAGGTTTAACGGTTTTGATAATTGAAACTAGTAAAAGTTATTTGACATTTGATTGGTGCATCATTAACAGAAAACCATAAGAGACTAGATGATCTAGCATAGGGTATCCTTTTTTTCTTTTTTTTTTTATGTGGGGAAATACTCTGTTGGATACCCGGCGGCTCCGGGGGGAGCGGCCGAGTTATGTCAGACTCCTAGTGACTAATACCCCACAGTGTTCCTATCTATCGCTGCTGGCTGGGTATACGGGGGCGCCGAGGCATTCGTCCGCGTACCCAGCAGCGACGGCCTGGTGGAGGTCACGTTTCGTTGACGACGAAGACGTCTGCGGCAGTGAGGACCGGAACTCTCGTCCTCACCGCCTCGCCTTAAGTAACGTGCGCGAACACACGCACTACCCGAGCCCGATTGTGCTGGGCGGCGGACTCCCCCGAGTCTGCCGCCCATGGGCTCAAGTGGGGGGAAGGTGGCGTAAAAATGCCACCCTCCGGCGCCCGGTTCTCTTGCGGCGGATGGCCCATTGTATCCTGCATTGTTTCCTCCCTGTCCCTTTCCGCCGCCTCGTTTGCGAGCATTACAGTCTCGCAATAGCGCAACTCGCACGGCAACGAGAGGTCATTCCCCACTACGGCGCAGAGGCCTCTTCCTCGAGGCAGCATTGGGTATCCTAGTCTAAGGTTACGAATCAATGTTGTTACTTATATAAAGATTTTTAGTTATTATGACATGGAACATATGTATCTGCGTGTATCTTATAACTAATAATATATAAACAAAATTTTATTCTTATTATTGTATAATTGTTATACAAATTGCTGTACTTTATTATTTATGAATATGAAGATTACAATTATAAGCTAAATGTGTATTATTCAACAGATAGAATCAAACAATCTGTCATCTGGTTTCCATAGTACAGCAGTACTAACCGCTTAATTTGGGATCAGAGGAGCGTGTGTAATGAACGTACTAAAACTGGCAATATTATGTTCAAGTTGTTACGTTTACATCAGTTAATTGAATAAAAAACTTATTTAGGCGCGTTGGGCACTTTTGGAGTTGGAAAAAAACAATTGAACGCGCGACACCGTTACCGACACCTCTGTATATAAGTATCTACCTATATTGGCCCTGGTCACACGAGAGTTGAGTATAGGTTGAAATACATTCTACTAATATTATAAATGCGAAAGCTTGTATGTATGGATGTTTGTTACACTTTCACGCGAACACTACTGGGCAGATTTGGATGAAACTTGGCACATATATAGAGCGTATTCTAGAATAATATATAGGTTACTTTTTATCCCGGGAAAGTGTGACATCCCTCGGCTATGTGGGTAAAACCGCGGGGGACAGATAGTTGTTTTTTTTTTTCAAATTTGAATCTTATGAACTACGTTGTTGCCAGATAAATTGAACAGAATAAAAAGTATAAAAGTCGAAGAGGAGCGTCAGTGGAACGGCGCTTTAACTAAATTGTCCTGTAATTATTTTAAACGTTTTAACTTAATATTTAAGGCGAAACGACGGATGCATATTTTTATCGTCATGGCAACTCCAATAATAATATAATAGAGCTTAACACACGGAAGGTGTAAGCTTTTACGAGAATTTGATTAATAATGGCCCAATTACTTTTCACACAATATTATTATTGTATTAGTTATTTGTGAGATAAAATTTATAACTTAATCAAAAATACTTGTAATTTTTTTGACATCAATACTAGCTGTCGCCGTGGTTTCACTCGCGTTTCGGAGGGATATTATATAATCCAGGTTATAAGCTATCTAGGTGCCAAGTTTCATCCAAATGCTTTCAGTAGATTTTGCGTGAAAGAGTAAGAAACATCCATACTTCCATCCTTACAAATGACAATATTCACATTTTTATTATTATAGTAGGATTTGTTAGAGAGTTTATAAATAAATAAACAAAAGATATTTATACCAAGTCGCGTTGACTCAAAAAAAAAATAACCAACCCGTGCAGGGTTGGTTATTTTTTTTTTGAGTCATCGAATTGTCAGCCTATAGGTGTAAAAACTACTTGCCAGCGACTACTTAAAAAACCTTACGTACTTGAACTAAATTGAATATTTATTCCGCAGCTACGTAAATTAACTAAACTATAGAGCTTGCATGATAGCAGGTGCACCAACATAGATCCCCTCATCACAGAAAACTTTTAAAGGAAGCCTGATGTATAATCACCTATGAAGAGGCGTAGAACACGGCATGCAAAGATATTATTAGTGGGTATAGTTTGTAAGTATCAGATGCCAAGATTTGATATGAGAAATAATAATTGTTAGGTATTACAATATTGACGAGCCAGTTGGCTTGGTGGTTAAAGACCCTGACTGCCAAACGAAAGGTCGCGGGATCGATTCCCACCCAGGACAAACATTTGTGTGCATGAACATGTCTGTTTGTTATGTGTCTGGGTGTAAATATCGATATATGTATGTATTTAAAAAAGTAGTATATGTAGTATATCAGTTACCTGGTAGCCATACAACAAGCAGTACACTCTGCTTAACTTGGGATCAGGTAGCCATGTGTGAAGAATGTCTTGGGATATTTATTATTATTATAATTTTGTTATTTAATATAGGTATGGTGTGTATAAGGGCCGGTAAAATTACAGGCACATGAGGCTTAACAACTTCACGTTTCAATGTCGACAACGCTTTGGGGGTGCCCCTAGTGTTGCAAATAGGCCATAGGTCGATAGGTTGCGATGACTACATACCATCTACCTGTTTGTCGGCCCAGGTGACATAAAACAAAACATTTTTTTTTTAATTTAATTTTGTGTTCCGATAGCTACCATATGATTATATGGCTCTGTGACTTTTCCATGTGGGTTCTTCAAGAAGCGTGTGAAGAGATTTTGCAGGGTAGGCAATGTGTGAGTGATGGGTCCTACATATGAAATTGGTGTTTTGCACGGAAAAAGCAAAACGAGTTTTTAAATGGAATAATATTTTATTAATCAATCAAAGAACACAACCATTGTTATCCATGGACTTTCGCCATTTTTTCAGTGGTTCATTGCATAAAATTCTAGGAGCGAGAATCAATAAAATCTTGGAAAGCGGTTTTGACAGCATCATCGGAATTGATTTCTTTTCCTTGCAAGAAGTTGTCCAAATTCCGGAGAAAGTGGTAATCCGTTGGAGCAAAGTCCGGACAGTACGTCCAGTGTGTGGTCAGGCGGCGACCAGAAGCAGCAGTGGGCTAGAGAAATTGATCAGTCTCGATTGTTTTACGGCTAGTTTTTCCAATATGGTTCACAATTGTTGACAATACAGATCTGCCGTAATCGACTGACTAGATCATATATGGGCAACAACCGGCCCGCTGTAAGACATGACCCGGCCCGCGAGACATTTAGAAAAAATCCATATTAAAAATATTACATTAGGTTCTTATACTCACTAAGTAGTGCAGTAGTAAATTTACTAAGTACTTTTAAACGCGGCACGCGACCATATTTGCACGCTAAAGTTAGGCCCTCAACATGTCAAAGGTTGCCCATACCTGGACTAGATCTTAGGAAGTCTGTAGTGGATGACACAATCACTGATCCACCAGACTCTTATCGTACCTTTTTCTGAATCAAAATTAGCTTGGGGCAGGATAATGACACAAGCTCGATGATTGTATCAGTGCGGCTAATATGCTCTTTCTCTTTCGTTAAGTACGGAATCACTTGAGAAGTCTGCTGTCCGAGCTGCCATTGTACAGTCTCGTCCACGAAGATTGTTTTAGAAAAGCTCGAAGTGAAATATACCGTCAATACATTTACTTTTTTTTAGGCTAAAGCCAGATTTTTTTCTAGTGAGTCTTTTATAACGATTAATGAAAACGAGCGAGTTGGTCCCACACATGGAGGGTTTCGTACAATCATAATAAAACGACAATATTGTGTGCAGTAAGATTAATTTTTCGAAACAATAAAAAGCTGTAGTTGATCTATCCGTCAAATTTTTGCACAGTTATTATTTGTACTGGTAAAAAGTTATGTAGGTATTATAAAAAATAAATATTATGTGAATCTGCTTCATATTGCCTCATTTGCTATAAGAATTTATCATAAAATATGGCATAATCAGATTTCGATACTTGGTCTATTTTAGACCACATTTCCATTTAAAAAAATAAATAAATAAGATAAGATTAGATTGTAAAATAATTAAGTGCTTATGAAATATAGTTAAATAAGAGAGTTTTTCTGTCGACAAACCGTACTGCGGTTTAACAGAATGTTATTTTATGTTAACTACTTATTAATACTTTGGTAAAAAAAAAATTATAATAAATGTTTGAAGTAATAGAGCCCATAGTTCTAATTTCACCCGGGGAAGAATCTACTACCACCTTAACAATTTCCGCCGTTTCAGATGCCAATGACCAGTTACCATCAGGTATTTGTCGGCCTACTTCCGATTGAAAAGAAAATAAAAATAAACCCTTTTCGACTAAACAGCGTTAGTAGGTAGTTAGTAAAATCGACAGCTGACAAACAGATAGACGAAGCCACACTATAAGGGTTATGTTTACCATTTACGTACGGAACCCAAAAAAAGCATCTGGTTAATTCAGTCATCTGATTATGAGACGCTCTCGTTACGATTATGCACTTCATGCTCTTGCCCATTCCGCACTTTATGTAATTAATATAATTTTCATAAAGACGTCAAGTAATTTATTATTCGATGACGTGTCTTGTTCGAACCCTTTAATGTACTTATAATAATTGGATGAATTAAACCCTTTTTTTTTCATATTATTATTGTTTAATCATTCAAGGTTGGTTCACTTATCCTTGTTATGCCTGTTTCTGTGTGAGAATAAGATTTGCGCTTACTGTAATTACTTGTATGATTTATTGTGCAATTTGTGATCATAAATAAAATATAATTGCCTATTTATAATAATTAGTGTGGGATATTCTATAGCATTACTATGCACATATGGGTATATGGAGCATTTTGATATTATTTTTACGACCGCACAGGCAGAACATTAAGATTTATTTATACTATCCTTCCTCCGCGGTTTTACCCGGTCTCCCAGAGAATGTTACACTTATCCGGGATAAATCCCATATGTAGTATGCTTAAGTCATGCTCTATGTGCCAAATTTCGGACAAATTCGATTGGTAGTTCTTGCGTGAAACAATCACGAAAACATAGCGACATACACACACATATTATTATAGTAAATATGTTTTGAATTTACATAACATGAAGGGCCAGTTGGTTTAATGGTTAGAGATACTGATTGCCATGCCACGGGTCGTGGGTTCTATTCCCACCCAGGATAAACGTTCATTCATTCAACTAAATCCGTTAAGCAGTTATGGCGTGAAAGAGTAACAGATATCCACATCTATACTCATTCGCATTTATAATATTCAACAATAAATACCATATTAATAAGATTTCATTAATCGAGGACGCAGCGATTTGCAATCTATCTATCTAATACCTTTAAACGAGCAATTCTTGTATATAATATTTACGAGTATAATTAGGATCTCGGAAACTCTCCAACGATTTTCAGGAAATTTTGTATGCAGGGGGTTTCGGGGGCGTTAAATCGATCTAGCTAGGATTAATTTTGTCGTTGAAGAAATTGTTGTTTTATCTGTGTTTTTAGGCAATGAAAACTGCTACAATGTCATTAGAAGGTAAGGTTTCGCATCTAATTTGCATCTAATTATATGACTGTGCTTTAAAAAAGAGAATACGGTAGAAGTCACGTTAGTAAAGAAATTCCGGGCAATGCTCCGCTATATCTACTATATATCAACGAATTTAAATATTAATCTATACAATCAATGCTACTCGAGTGATTAATTCTTAAAGTGTTTGTAAAGAACACTGGATTCAAACCTACGATCAATAAACATTCAACACGAAGCCTACTCAGCCCTCAAATTATAGCCATACCGAAATTAAAAACCCAATCTGAGTTACGTGTAGTTATTTAAAGTTTACACTTAACCATTATGCTATGTCCATTTGAAATTACCCATCTAAAAACTCTTATTTCAAAGTAATAAGATTGAAAATACGGTGGCTGGTAGGTCAACGGAAAGTGGGCGATAAATAAGTGGCGGCGTTGTACAAAAGTTGTAAATTGAACGGCGCTTACGCATCCTTACAGTAAATAATCACACCTAATGTGTCAGACATAGATCGTAATAATACGTATACAAGGGGAATTCTTCATTCGTTTACCGAGTTATATCAATTTTATAAATTTAAATCCTTTGAAACTTGATTTATTACATATTTAATATTTGTAAATAAATCGTATTTAAATACGGATTTGATTTTATATTATCTGTGCAGAATGTGGATTGGCTATGGAATAAAAACAATGAATCACATGTGGCCAGCTCTGTTATAAAAGTTTCATTTGGATACGGACTAAAGAATTAAATAATTATTATTTTATTTGAATATGAAGCTAAAGACTATTTTTTTTTAAATATTTATTTATTAGGGTTGCCAACAGATGATACACATACACATATTTCAAACAAAAAGAGTCGAGTTGGTGGACATCCACTTTTTTTTTTTTATCTTTATTAATCATTTTATAGAGGGTTTGATCAAACATGATCATGTCACCCTCGTAGGTACACTTATATTATACAATACGTCTTCTTTTAATGCCTAATTGAACAAGCTTGTATAGCATCCTGGCTTCGTCCCATAACGGGTGTGCCAGGATACTGTTACATTTACGTAGTTCTTGGAGATAAATTCCATTCTGTCTTAAATCTAATCTCTCTGCTTCGTTCCGTACACATTCCACCATAATGTGGTACACGTCTTCTACAACATCACACTCAACACAATTTGGTGTAATAGACATGCCCATTAGAAATGCAAAATTGTTTAGAGGAATGTGCCCGGACCGCAGCCGCAGAGCATTCACAATATCGGATCTGGATAGAGAAGATCCAGTGAACCATGGTGAACGTGGCAGACAGGGTTGGATTGTCCTAAACCATATACCCCTGGTCAATGATCTCTCGTCAAAATATTCCTTCCACATCTCATTACACTTCTTTTTAACTAAATACAGGAGATCAGTAAACAAGGGCATACAACCGAACGATACCCCATCCGTAACGGCTTCCCTAGCGAGGCGATCGGCTTCCTCATTCCCCGGTATGCCGATGTGGGAAGGTACCCATTGTATTTTGACAGTAATATTTTATCCATCAACTTACGTAAAGACTCCAAAATGGTGTAGGCTATCGGTGTGCCTCGATTATTCGAGGTGCATCGAGCCAGATGCTTGATCGCACTTTTGGAGTCTGTTAAGATGACGTACCTATCAGCCTGAAGGGAATCAACATATGAAATAGCCTCGGCTATTGCAATCCATTCTATATACATAATTGAGATCTTAACATTAGTACTTAATTCAGAAGAACTATTTGTCTGTGGGTCGTAAAGGCCGATACCACTACATCCACTATTATCTATGGACCCATCTGTATATAATTGATAAAAATCGGAATATTTTGAGTTTATGAATGTCATACAAATCTGTTTTAATTGATAAGAATGGTAAAAATGCTTCAGTTCACTTACTTACAGGCAAACACAACATACACAAGTAACTATAACTAATTATTTCCTATCTATTAAAAATTACAAAAATTACAAATGAAATAAAATTCAATCAAAATTAAATGTACACAAAGGTAAAATAAGAATAGAAAAATAAAAAGACTTATAAATGATAAACTTTTATTTTAATTAACTGTAAAAACATTTAAATTTTGTTGACGTCTGACGTAATTTTAGATTTAAAATAATGCACAGAGCTAATGAAAATGAAACCTATCGCTAAGCATGCACGTACAGTATTGATTGAGACAAAAATAGGGCAAACATACACTAAAGATTTGCAGTCATAAAAAATATGACCCTTCTTAAGTCTTCCGTAGATACTTTTATCACATACACATTCAGTCCATTTTTATAGACATGGAGCAAATTTGACACATAGATTGACATGACAGAAAGGCACATCCAGGAGAAATATTTTATTTAACATTCAAAGTGTGGAATCGACTGGAAATAACTCAAGATTATACAAAATTTTCCGACGTAATAAGAATTTATCATAGGTCTATTAAAGTAGGAATATCTCAATACATTTTAACGATGGAACCGGTATCGAATCGCTTTGCATAAAATCGATTACTATCGCAAACATTATCAATTTACTTTAATCAAATAAGTGTTTTCAATGAAAAATTACATGCGATAACATTTTATTTATTAGCGTATTTATTTTATAGTGCTGCCCTTAAGCTTAAGCCTTTTGACATATAATGCCTGTGCTATCGATAGTTGATCGTATACAATCTGTGGCTATTGGTTGATAAATCTGTGGATACTATTTTATAAATAATTTTACAATTATTTGGCACCTGTAGTAATCAACAATACATTCTATATATACCTCGTATATTCCATATTAAATCTTGCAACTATTATAATTGTTAAATGATTAATGTTTGTTACTCAATAACACTAAAACGGCTGAACGGATTTGGATGAAATTCGGCACAGAGCTAGATTATAGTCTGGAATAGCACATAGATTTTATTATCTCGAGAATATGTTACATCCCTCGGGAATGCGGGTGAAACCGTGGGGACAGCTGGTCTTCTATACATCCCATATCATGCTAATTGTTATTATTATTTGTATGATATATTGACATGCCAATTGGCTTGGTGGTAAGCGACCCTGACTGCCAAGTCGAAGATCGCGGGTTCGATTCCCACCCAGAACAAATATTTGTGTTTCGGGTGTAAATATCTCTATATGTATGTATTTAGAAGAAAAAGTTGTATTTTATGAAAACGAAAAATAGAAAAACTATTAAAGGAGACAATTATTAGGTAAAATAGATACCTTTCTGTTAAATAATCTGGTGCCCTGACATGACAGCTTACTAGGGTTGTAGGCTTTGATAGTTAATTATATTTTTACGGGGTATTTTGTAACACGTGTGCGAAAGTCTGTATGTATGGTTGTTTGTTACTCTTTCATGCAAAAACTACCAAAAAGATTTAGATGCAACTTGGCACATAGATAGAACATATCCTGGAATAACATATAGACTACTTTTTATCCCGGGAAAACATGACATCCCTCAAGAACGCGGGTAAACCCGCGGGGCACAGTTAGTAAGTAATAATATCCACAGACAATATGTGGTTTAATATCAATAATAAATATTAATTAAGAATAATGTAATAAAATTTAATAAATGTATGTTATTAATAGTTTGAATAAAAACAATGTTTTATTTAAAAAAAAGTTATAAATATTAAATTGACAGATATGAGAAGGATTATTATTTCGATAATATCTTGAAAAGCACCCCCGCTTTTTTTAAATAAAACCTTTTTTCTTATTCAAACTATTAATAACTTATATTTATTAATATTTTTTACATTATTCTTAATTAATATTTATTAAAATTTATTTTCTGTTTTTTAGTTTGATATTCTATATAAAGCGTGTTTTCTAGTTTTTTTAAACTATTATTTATTTTTAATTTTTTAATAAAAAGCATTTTGAGTGCCCGAAAGAGTAAGTCTGGAACTGCACGCACGCGTAGTTCGCGCACTAGCTCTATCTCTCTTACTCGCATGCAAAGGATGCGGAAAGAAATTAATTAATCCTGGCGAATCTAATTAGGATAATCGGATGCTTTGATCGGATTATTGCATTGTCGTCGGTCTTTGACAGGTGTGCAAAGTTTGAATTAAATCTGATCGTTCAAAGTAGGACACAATCGAGCTCAAAGGGGTCGGTTACATACATACATACAGGTGAAGCTAATATAAAGCGTGTAAAAAAATAAGTGCCTTATATATTTGAAGAGCAATGACTTCACTATTGATAAGCATACCTATAATTACCAGCTCCAGCAAAAATCATTAACCGAGTCAATTAATTGATTGTTTAATAACCTCAAAGTCAATACAACTACTTATTACATTGAAAAAATATATTAAGGATCCGTTTCCTTGCAGACGAAAAGGTGTCGAGTCTAGATGATTTGATTATTACCTATATTAAGTACTATTTGTAAATGTTAAATATAAAATTGAAATAATAAAATAAAAAAAGAATCGTTCGTTTGTACTATGTTGGTAAAGTTACTTGCAGTTGTAGTGCTTATAATAATAACTAATTTACTACACAGAAATAGCAAAAACAAAACAAAATTGAGACACAAAAAAGGGGGCAATCGACAAAAAAATCAGGAATTTTTATAAAAGAAATTCAAACTTCAGAACGGTTTATTTTGGGATATGGGATTCCCTGGTCTAATAAGTCAGGAATTATGGAAACTACCACCTCTTAAAGGATTTAGGTCGACTTAACCAGTAACCCTGTATCATCACTACATAGTATAAAACAAAGTCGCTTTCTCTGTCCCTATAACCCTATGTATGCTTAAATCTTTAAAACTACGCAACGGATTTTGATGCGGTTTTTTTTAATAGATAGAGTGACTAAAGCGAAAGGTTTTTATGTATAATACATTGTGACATCCCACGGGAACGCGGGTAAAACCGCGGGGGGCAGTAGTTAAAAATATTACCATGCCGAGTTTCTTGCGGGATTTTCTCAGAATTCCGAACCGATGGTAGCTTCAGTAACTTTAAATTTGACCTTCATAAGACCCTTCCGCGGGCCTAAACTGAATAAATGGTCTTAGGTTCTGGGTAAGAATTCTTCATCTTTGGTTAACCTCCTGTTTACTTACTACCCCTAATGGGTGAATCTACAACCAAGCATTAGAAATTGGTATATCGTTGCTTTTACATAAGACTCAAAGTTAAATGACAATTCAAAATTAGACTGAGTCTCTATCGAAGTGAAGTTCACCCAAGGGTTAAACGAACCGAAAAATATGCAACTCTATTCTGGTTATGAATAATAAAATAACTAAAATTCCGATTTGGCCTCAGTGTTTTAAAATATCTCAATATTTGAACGAAAATTTACTTAAATGTGATGGTTAAATAAATAATTTTGTTTATTTTCCTTAAGCAAACTATTATTGTTTTTAATAAATGTATTCTATCATTATCCAATATCATTGGTGGAAGTCAAGGTAATTTTTAACCGACTTCAAAAAAAAGGAGGTTCTCAGTTGGCGGAAAGATTTTTTTGTTTATGTTCCCCGATCACTCGAAAACGGTGTACCGATTTGGACATATTTTTTTTATAACTGTCAATAATTAAGTGAACTTTCGTTTTAATCTTTTTTCTTCTACATAAATAAAAATGTGTGATTTTCTGTATATCCTTTATAGAATCGTAAACTACACAACGGATTTTAATGCAGTTTTAAGCAATAGATAGAGTAATTCAAGAGGAAGGTTTATAATCGGATTTAAAGCGGGCAGAGCCGCAGGGCGCAGCTAGTTAGTAAATAAAATATTACCGCGACTTTACTATATGGATAGTCACTTCGTACAATTGACCTTTGGAATAACTTGATAAAGTGCCAATGAATTCATGTTATCTCATTATTATTTTCCACCACCTTCGGTCAATCATGAGGAGGTACCCTTAAAGCTGCAAAAAGTATACCAACATACCACTTGCATCTTTTTTTAAATCGCGTAGTAATGGAGGTTTTATATGAGCAACAATGTAGTCTTGTGTTTGTTTATTCACGGGTTAAAGTACAATAAAAACTATAAAGATCGAATCTTGATCCATTCGCACGGATTCATTGCTACGATCAAATCCAATAATCACTTTAACTGTAAGTTTACATTCTTGGCAAGTTCGTATCTATGATATTACGATTTGAAAAAGGTTGCAATGAAAAAGTTTTTTATTAAAACTAATGTAAAAAAAAAATGTAAGTAGGTACCTACCTGTATTATATTTATATGATACAACTAGCTGTCCCCCGCGGTCCCACCCGCATTCCCAAAGTATGTTAAATTATATATCCTGATATAAAAAGTATTCTACATGATATTTCAGGGCATGCTCTACTTATGTGTCAAGTTTCATTCAAATCCGTTCGGTAGTTTTTGCATGAAAGAGTAACAAACATTCATACATCCTCACAATTACGCATTTATAATATTAGTAGGACTTGATATGCAAAAAATACATTCTAAATATATTTTCGTACACTCACTTCAATACGCACACATAAAATTTTCCCACCAAAATTTTCTCATCAGTGTTGCCATTATATAAATAAGGATAAATAAATAAAGTCACGGCATAGTGTAAGTTTGCCATAACACTAAATAATAATATCTACTAAAGGTACTTCGACGCGTTGGTTTGGTTTTAAACAAGACATTCTTGAGATAAACTTGATTATTGTAATGGTGGGAGTTGTTGTGAGGAACAGAATTTAATGTCATACCCAGCTAGCGCGTAGTTTTATTGCTCAGTATTATTGTCGACATTATTATTACTATATTAAGAACTATTATCACTTAAATCAATGTTATTACTATCATTATAGTATTTGAGTTTCGATGCGATGATAGCGTTGCGGGTTCGAATTCTACAATTATCTCAGGCTTTCTGAAAAGGAAATCTTTGTGACTAAGGAATTTTATTAAGAAACGTACCCTCTACAGACCACTTGCGATTGCTAAAAATGATCAAAGACATTCTTCTAGAATACATTTATAGTTTATAAATGATGTGTACTAACCAGAGTCACAAATATTACTGCAACAGCGACAATACCATTAAAAAATATTAAACAAAGGGTAATGAAAAAGTCAAAGCCCATTTTAAGTGAGTTACAGTTTGTGTTAGAACAAAGTCTGTAATTACAAGAAAAGCTATGTCAGCTAACAAGTCATCTATTTCATGAGCGAATGTCGACCAAGCATCTTGCGAATAACAAACTGCTTCCCAAGGCGAAGGGTTCTGAACGTAATCTGCCCCCTTCTTCAGCTAATACAAACATCGTCGGCGAGCCGCTTCACGGAGGTCTCGGAGAGCTTACCTCTCACGTGATTAGTAGTATTAGCGTAGTTAGCGAAAGAGACAGAGCACGGAGGCCGCGACGAAACATCCTCGAGTTAGTGTCATTTTACTTACAGAATCGAGCCCCAGATGTAGCCGCAGAAATAACTTTGTCGTCTAATATTGGGTCTACATAAGTCATATAGGTATCTGTGGAACCCTACAGGTCACGAATGAACTAAGTCAGATTTTAGTATGTTTGGGTAAAAATTAAGGACATCAAAACCAATACCTGGCACATCCTTCTGCCTTTTATTGCGTAATAAAATAGCACATTGTTATCGTGTCAATATTTTATATCATTTTATCTGTTATTCATTACAAAGTAATAGAAGTGGTATTTCATATATTTCTTGGAATTGTGCGAATCCCCCGTGGTGCGGTATTCCTCTGTGACAACAATATTGTATTGTATTATTTAGTATATGCTAGCATTCTTTATTACAATTAATTTACTTTATCATATTAATATTTGACAGTTCAACAGTTGATGAAAAGTATTTTTTTTATTAATATATGTTTTTTTTAATTAGAAGAATAGCTAAGCTCTTGTGTCCTAAGAGTTGTTTGAGAGGTCATTCTAGACAAACGGAACGACGCGCGACGCGACATTAATATATTTTAGTAGGTTTTTTTAAATTGATGAGTTCGTAAATACTTTTTTTTTTATTGTGTTAGCTTCTGGTGGCTCTTACATCCTTATGCGGACAGTCATAAATACTAATTAAATTGGAAAAAAATCGCAGTAATCTCAAAATTAGTTTAAAGAGGCCTTAAAGCTACTCTCGAAGCATATATGGTTATTAATTGTAATGGATTATGTATATCATAGTACTTTTTGGATTGGCTGCCCCCCTTTTTACTATACAAACGGAACCTAAATAATAAATACCATCAAAAACTTTTAATAAACCACCAATATAACCGTACGGCAACCATAGAGCAAAAGCGAATCATAAAATAAAGCAAACGAGTTTTTGATAATGTTCAAATTGAATTGTACGATTTGCGGAATAAGCCTAACTGATATCGAGATCTGCCTATTAAAACCGAGAGCTAAGGGCGGAGTCAAACTGACGTGTTGATTACATCTTACCGTACCGAAAAACTGTTCGGATTATATCAAGGGTAACCATCGGTCCTTCAGCGCTAATGAAATAATTTCACATGTAATTTAAGACTGTTTAAGACGTCAAAATTTAAATTGGATGCGCGAAAAGGGATGCTTTAAAATAATAAATTAATCGTTTCTGTGAAGGCGTGAGGCTTAAGTGACTGCGTTTGGAGTAAATGAATTTTGAGTTAAAGAGGCGGGTTTTGGTCGTTTCTTTGCTGTTTGGCGGTCGACAGTCTTAAAGTTATTGATGGGGGAACAATGACCATGAGTGAGTTTTCGATGAATACTACTTACTGCGTTTTCGTTTGTTAGACATTTTTCATAGATATAAAAAAATATTTTTGAAGTAATTTATAGTATGGTTGGTTTTTTTTTTTATCTTTTATTTTTTATTTATTATGCCAATATGAACTCAATATGCATAGTTAAGACAAGAATGACTAAACTTTTTACTATTGGGTCAGCTAGTTAAGATGAAAAAAGAATTTTAGGAACAATTTTTATTCTTTTTATTTATTTATGGTTC
Source organism: Habrosyne pyritoides (assembly GCA_907165245.1). Classification (NCBI taxonomy): domain Eukaryota; kingdom Metazoa; phylum Arthropoda; class Insecta; order Lepidoptera; family Drepanidae; genus Habrosyne; species Habrosyne pyritoides. Next base: position 3,276,552 of record OU015600.1, on the reverse strand, counting down.
GATTTTTGGTTTTTATTTTATTTAAATCTTTTGTTAGTTATTTTTAACTTTGCCAATTTGAACACAATATTTATTGTTAACAGGATAACGTCTGTCGGGTCAGCTAGTAAATATATTTATAAAAACATATTTTTATTATTTTATTGTTTTCTTTTTTTTTCTTTTTATAAAAATAAAATTATAAATTTACTGACAAACAACCAACCTGGCATGATATACCTATACCAACTTAAAATAAAAATAAGAAACATACAATACTACGCCTTGGTACAGAAATAAATCAAAATATTTATACCATTATATTCAAAACAATTAAATGCTTTTAAGCTCACCAATTAAACTGAATGATATACATACGGTTGACATTAATTATCCATTTATGTTTTAATTACATACATTTGACACTTATGCATTGACACTGCTTTATGCGTGGCTATTATAAAATTATAGTTTAATGTTTCTTATTTCACATTCCAAAGTCCGTACCATTATAACATATTCTATGATAGATGGCATGTATTCTGTCTGTCCTTTTATGCAGTTTTTTTTTACGAATAACCTCAAAATAAGATCACTACTAAAATCATAATTAGTTATGTATTTTTAGGGCTAGTTGATGATTATCTAGATGATTATGACGGATTATTGGTAAAAGAGTTTACTGACCTCAATTTATTAAATACAAATCGTCAAATAAAAAAAATATTTAAAATGTTTTAGATTTTTACATACCATACTGACAGACCAATTTTAATAGTAAAGACTTTATAACCCAATAAACCCCAAAAGCGCTACATTATAACAAAAACATGATATAAGTAAAGGTTTTGTATTACAGATAATCATTTTGATTACTTATCAATCACTTTTAAATAGCACATATTGTGTTTATTATTTTTTTATTTTTGGTCACACAAACGTTGCGGATTAGAATTTCAAAGGTCTCCTACAAGAAGATTCACTTCAATAAAATAATTTAAAACGCAAGTGAAACAACGGTCATAAGCTAGTATAAATTATTCATAATCCCACAAGCTTTATAGCGTGTATGACATTTATACGAGTGTATGTGTGTATATCACAATATACTTGATTTAGATCACTGACGGACTGTCCATTGTCACAGGTTTATATTTAAAACTGAACGCGCTCCTTGGATTCTGCGCGTGCGCACACCACATTTTTTTCTGCTAGGGTTCGATTAATTAAATGGCAAATAAAGAGAACGATTCAAATGTGACTTTTATTTACACTTGTTTGTTAATAAAATACGATATTTTAACAGTATTGTAGGTTTAATAACTTTTGTGTGATGACTTTAAAGTTAAAAAAAAATAATATTAATAAATATAATAATAAAATTAATGTTTAACTACGAAAAAATGTTCTTGTAGTAATAAAATATATTAGATTTATTTGTACTGAAATAATCTTAACTTTAGATAGCTATAGTGTTGTTTCATGAAATGATTGAACAAAGAATGTATCATTTTGATTAATAGTTTACGACATAAGAGTTACCAATATTATTAATAGATATAGAATTCGCTTAAACGTTTTGCTTATTTTGTATTCCTTTATGTGTTATTTTAGTGTATAAGAATCAATAATAGAACGTCAAAATTGAACATCTCGCTTAAAAATAATAAAACTGTATAAAAAATAATAACATTTCCGTATCCGAATCAACCACCGGCTACTAACCACATTCAGACATTATCACTTTCACGAAATCGGTAATAAAATTAACATTTCGTGCATTTACGAAGCCCGATGCAAGCCGAGCTTGGGCACACCATCATGCAGTTTTTGTTTATTTGATAGCGGCGCCGATGCATCGCTGGCTTCCCACTGCACGCGCGGGAGTTGCACAGTCGCCTCGTGGCGCGTGCGACACGCACATTGCACCACTTAACTCAACTCGATTCCTCAGATTCCGATTAATCGATTTCGGTTGCGATTGCAGTGCGGTGTGACCTCGCCCTAACGCATTCCTCGATTTCCGCATCTTTGAGATTCGAAATTCAAATTCAACACGTTCCGATCTGAATTCAATATATCCTGTTAGTATAGTTGGAAATGTCTGTTTCAATAAATATAATTAAAAAATACTTATTCATTTAAAATATTTCAGTGCCGTAAATAGAGTGTTAAGCCTAGTGCACAAGGGCAAGTTTTAGAATTGAAAATAGAAGAATATAAAATAAAATAAAACGGTTCTATTTCAAAATAAAAAATGCAGCCTTCCACTTGCTCGGCGGAGTGCATAATTTAGATATACAAGTTCTTGATTTCGGTTTCAAATCCGATCCCATTTTTCACGATCGCATTGAATTACAAATATGTCTTTTTTATAAAGACGTTGGTGTTTTTATTATTGTGGACTATTTCCCGTTGAATGTTGACGGTGGGTGTTGTGTACGTGCTCTTAACAATATAAGCTGCATTATCAAAAATATACCGAAATGGGGTAAGATTTTTTTGAATAATTTGAACTAAACTTTTCCATCCCTAAGAACATACATTTTGGTGGACAAAACGTAGGTTCTAAAATAAGACTTTAATATTATAAATAAGCTAAATCCCTATTTTTTATTAGAAAATATTATTTGTATATGAATAAATTGTAAAAGCTTTTCTTTGACAGAACTATTGAAACCTTAGTTAAACAATACGCCCATTAATAAAATATTATGCTCACTTACGCACATTAAAAGTTTAATTGAGGAAATGATGAAAGCTGCCATCGATAAAGCTCTGTGATTTAGTGTGCGAGCGTAGTAAAAAGTTCGGATAGGTTGTTTAATTTTTTAATAATTTTAATCAAGTATTTATGATTGGTCAATTTGGAAGAACTGGCTGTTTTGTAAGACCGTATAAAATCCCAAATTAAACCAAGCTTAGAGTTTTGTAAAAAATGTACAGATTGATAATTGAAAAGTACTTCATATTTTTATATCCAAAAACTATTTGAATCGAGAATAGTTAATCTACCCTTTTCTTTCACAAATAATTTTTCCAGGAAACATTTGCCAATTTTTCCTTTCCCTTGAAACCTTATTAAGAGAACTAATATTAAAAAAGAAAACTAATTGAGTCCGCCATTCTCCAGAGCTTACGAAAGGCTCGCTTACTAACGAACAGCAATTACTTTTATTTATATAATTAACTCAACTAATACGAATCAGTAAGAAAAAGTTATAAAATTCAAATTGATGTGTAATTTTATACATTGCATCATTATTTTACATCAAATAGGTACGACATTGACAAAAAGCTTGGACATCTAAAATGTATTATTCAAACGGTTAACGCTTTGTATTAGGAACTAGTTCTTAGTATTTCCTTTTAAAAAAAAATAGAGGATATATGGTCAAACTATTCTATTGTTAAAGAAACATGGGGTTTTTGTTAGAAGGTACTTGGTGGTACTTATAAATATATATGTGATTTAAATATTGTTATGTTGCACTGCGTGTCAACTCACCCTTTTACCGATTTTGTGATTTTAGGGTCATAATGAAATAGAAAGAGAGGCGAGTAAGAAAGAGTGAGATAGCTAAGAAACACCAATTTCCTTAGGTATTACTTTCTAATTTTTCTTTTTAAACTAGTTGTCCCCCGCGGTTTCACCCGCGTTCCCTAGGGATGTAACATTTTCCCAGCATAAAAAGTATCCTTTGTTCCTTCTAATACCTCCAAGAATATGTGTACAAACTCTCATGATGATCGGTTAAGTAGTTTTCGCGTGAAAGCGTAATAAACAAACTAACATTCACATTTATAATATTAGTAGGGAAGTAGGGATTATATACGTAACTTCTCGAAGATAGCAACTGATTGATTTATCAAAACCGTTCCAGCCGCTTTCAGTACGCTAAGGGATATTAATTTGTCACCTGAAATGTTTCGTTTAATTGTATATTGGTACTAAAAATCTATTGTAAAATCAACTATTTAAATTAAATATTTAAATATTTTTTTGTTTTATTTTTGAATGTTACCTATTTATTATTTATTACATAAGTATTTTGTAATTGTTAAATATAAAATTTATATTATAAAATAGCCAAAAAGTCAGAATTGATAAAATTTATATAAAAAAATATTTAATAAAAAATAAAAAAAGAATGTAACCTTGCTGAGTTTCTTGCTGGTTCTTCTCAGTTGAAGGCTGAATTCCGAACCGGTTGTAGCTTCAGTAACTTTAAATTTGACCTTCATACGTGCCCTCCGAGGGCCAAACTGAATTTTGAAATTTGAATGTGGTAGATATCCCTAGAAATCTCATCACCGCCAACTAACAGTTGCATGTGCGATTTATTCTGCCAGTCCCAGCCAGTCCATTCTACAGACTGACTTTCTCACTCTATTACTTCAGTCCCTTTGTTCTTACCTTGTCTATTCTGGATAAATTTTGAATGTTGTTTATCTTTTTTAACTCACAGGAGGGTACATTTTCTGGTTTTAATTCAAAAAACTATTATTCCAATAGTCCTTCGACAAGATTAGTAGAGCTCCTAGTGCAGAGTTCGTCCGGGGAAGTACTACGACCTTACTCATTTCCCCCGTGAAGCAGGAGTGCACTTGTATTACTGTGTTTTGGTTAGAAAGGTAAAGGAACCGGTGAAATTACGGCCACATAAGATTTCTCACGGATGACCATGCATTTGAGATGCCCCTGGTGTTGCAAATGTCCATAGTCAACGGTGACCACTTAGCCCATGTTGTATAAAAGACATAAGATTCGGTAAACCAAAACAATAAAACGACTTGTTGCCTTGAAACGTAAATGCGTAAATTATAATTTCCATTTCTTATGAATTTTCACTATAACTCACAAAACTTCTTTATTCTAATCATTGCGCTCGTTATCCCCGAAGAGGTCGGTATTGATGTAGTAGTACATCCTCAAATTGTTTTGTAAATCTGAAAAAAAAAACTTCTGAAAGTCAAAATAGTGGATTACTTCAGACAGGACACAAATTCATGATTATCATTCCCATTTACATGAACGTCACTGGATTTCGTTGAAAATAACAGAAGTGTTTAAAACGCTTTTTTTAACTGAAATCTAGCCTTGAATTCTGAAGTGGCCTAAAAATATTCTCTAGATGTGTTTTTATAGAAATGCGAAAGGTCTACTATAATTCTTATGATTTTGATCACCAATTTACCTTTTTTTTTTTCATGCATTAATAGCCTGAAAAGTCTCTCAGTGCCGTCAAGTGAATGCAGTTTGATTGAATCAGATCAAGTGATGCATTTACCAACGAATTTTGATAAATATATTAATAATATAATAGCTGGTACACGGCGTACTGCTGCCACAGAAAAAATATTTGTGGACATGTCATGTAGTTTTTTTTTATTGTTATAGTACAATAAATAAAACTTAGAATAGTCTTATAACATTCACGCAAGTGCAACCAATAAGTTAACAAATACGATCAAACAAACAATAGTTTTTATATTTCTTTCAACCCTGGTTATAAACCTTCCTCTTGAAGGTCTAGTCTACTCTATCTATTGCTGAAAACTGCATTAAAATCCGTTGCATAGTTTACGATTCTATAAAGGACATACAGACAAACATTCATTTTTATATATATTGTTAGATAGTGTAGTTGTTGTTATGAAATATCAAACGAAAAGGCCAAACTTCTAAGGTAAAGACTTAAAGGATAAGACCAGCCCTCATATTCAGCTTTTACAAACTTCGTCCGCGAGCCCCTTCACGGAGGCCTCGGAGAGCTTACCTCTCACGTGATTGGTTGTACTAGCGTAGTAAGCGACAGAGACAGAGCATAGAGGCCGCGACGAAACATCCTTGAGTTAGTGTAATTTTCCTTACAGAATCGAGCCCCTGACCATTCTATTAAGAAGTGGGGGTACTTATATGTGCAAATGTCAACCCCTCGCAACTCGATAGTGAAGCCCCGAACGTGATAATTCGTGTCATGTAACATTTACACGTGTTTACATTGAGGTAGGGTGCAGATAGGTTTAATTACCCACCTCGATGCACTTTTAAATAATTGTTTTGAAACACAAACGAGCTTCCGCTGGAATGTCAAGCGGACATCATCATCTGCACTGTTCTCAATTATTTGGGGTCGATGCGATATGTAATTTAATACTTTTCATTCGGTAGAGAGAGAAACGTTCAGAGACTAGCTGACTCAGCAGTCGTTATTTTGCTTAGTAGGTGGCACTATAAGCCAAAATTACCCTAGTAGGTATAAAAAGGATATATGAAAAACATTGCTCGGAAAATAAAAACAAACTTTCTAGATCTCGATCGACGCGGATCGAATTGTAAGTCAGGGAAGTCACTCAAACATACACAAAAAAAAAACTGAAAGACGGTCCAGCCGTCTAGGAGAAGTTTAATCATACAAGCAAAGAAGAATTATATATTTAAAGATTTGGAAGAATTTGACAGAAACCGAAATTTTGGCCGATCTTCATGCAAGGTAATTGGTTTAGTATTTATGTCCCCCGCGGTTTTACCCGCGTTCCCGTGGGATGTCACATGTATTATACATAAAAACGATCCTCTTCAATCACTCTATCTATTAAAAAAACGCATCAAAATCCGTTGCGTAGTTTTAAAGATTTAAGCATAGATAGGGATACAGGGACAGAGAAAGCGACTTTGTTTTATACAGTGTTATATAGTGATAACACCTGAGAGATGAGTTTGGGTAAGTTAAGGCGTGTATTAGTGGTAGCGGTATAGCTATCCATTTCACTCTTCCAGACATAGAACATCCAGTGACTTCCAAGTTTTGGCAATTTTACACAACATAACTATTTGAGGGTTGATAAGAATAAGGTTAATTCCAATGGTTGGTGTGCTTTTGGCTTGCATTTTAACAATATTTAAATAAAATCGTATAATTTTAATTTTTATTAAATATATTTTTATTTATTTAGATCACCAACAAGACACACACTAATACATTCAAAAATACAGGTATCAAAATGCTAATCATAGATGGTGTCCCAATTAGAGGTGACGACCGCATGCATTAAAGAAAGACAAACAACAGAACCAACAAATATCTTAAAAAATAAAAAAATATATTTCACAACCCAATAAAATCATGGAAAAAAAAATTATATATAGTAAAAAAGAGAAAAAAAAAAACACAACGGACAATGCTTTACAAATCGCTTACATTAAGCAGCTTACCATTTACAAGTTCAAATAATCCAATTTCAAAGCTCAAGTATTAGGTATAGCCATTTATCTGAATTTGCGGACGGTGACTAACATTCGAGACTGGCTAAAATAAATCCAAGAAAAGGAATAGGTTGCCATACTTATTATCTTCGGATAAAAAAGAAGAATGGTGTGTGTTTAAATCTTCCGCAAGATAAAACTCGCTACTTCTTTACCAGGTCATTCAACCACAAGTTATACAAGCTAGGATAGCATTCATTTATTGTGAAACTTCTAAGTGAGGTCTTCAGGAATAGAGCACGTGGCTTTCCTCCGGTTCAACTATACTTAATTGTTTATTTGTGCAACAATACTCAACCAAAAGCACGTTTGTTTTGTTGCGGCTTTCAAAACAACGAACTATATTTAAAACAATTACTTATTATATGAAACTGGCATAAAGGAAAATGTAAATTTTCCATTTTTAAACTTTTCTTGTTGACTTCTCAATACAAATTTGTTTTCTAGTCTTAATACCGTTGTATAATAACAATAATAATAAATATCCCGGGACATTCTTTACACACGGCCATCTAATCTGAAACTAAGCAGAGCTTGTACTATGTAAACCAGATAACAGATATACTACATATACTACTTTTCTTTTTTTTTTTAAATAGATACTTATATATATATTTACATCCTAACACTGAACAAACAGACATGCTCATGTGACCTTCGGCTTGGCAGTCAAAGTCGCTAACCACCAAGCCAACGGGCCTGTCATCGTATGTCACCTTGGTTGTAAAACAAAATTACTGTTCCTAGAAAAAACAATATATAGAATTATTCTATTCTGTACTCTACACTACTCTATCTATACTTTGTTTCGTAGTTTCTTACAATACATCCTGGATTTGCTGTAATAGATGGTCCTAAGATGATACTTCTTCGTATTTACTCAACCAGAAGTAGTAGTAGTATCTTACCTTCTATTAGTAATGAGTTAAAAGTATAATGATAGATCTATTTTATACTCTACACTACTCCAACCTGCCCCCTTATTCAGCTAATACTAATAAAGTCTAATAAAGCTAATAGAGGCTTTGGAGAGCTTACCTTTCACGCGATTAGTAGTATTAGCGTAGTGAGCAACAGAGACAGAGCATGGAGGCCGTGGCGAAACATCCTCGAGCTAGTGTCATTTTCCTTAGAGAATCGAGCCCCTGTACTTTGTTTTGTAGTTCATTATAATTTATATACAATGAACGTACATACTACGTAGAAATAACCAACTTAGTAACTTCTGTTAATAACAAACACAAAGTACCGCATCCCTAATAATTAATCCATGTTCCCCTTTTAACACCGTTCTCAATTAAGCTTAAAATCAATTTCCAAGTAATTTTAAAACAAACTTTGACGGTGATTATAGGATTTGGATACATCCTGCGCGGGAGACGCTGCTGAAAGCACACGGCGTCCTGTTTATGAGATAGAGCTTTTAGTCATTGAGCTTTTTGTTAAAGTTAATTCAATTATAATAATAATAATTTATTTAATCAGCCAGATACAAATATAAAATGTATGATATGTGACAATTACAGTGAGACAGGCTATAAAATTATATGTTCAAAATCGATTTGCCTCTGACTCTCAAACTAGGTGGATACCTGTATTTTGAGTCACCAGTGGTTCCTCGCTTGGACTACAATATATAGCTTAATAATATAATAAACATAAACCATCAACATATTAAGGCTAATTAAAACTATAGCTAGTATAAAATAGTGAGCAAAGTGTTTTTCAATAATGTTTTGCAATAATATTAAAATAAAGACTAATACTAATAATAATTGATGATAATGGTGTATCCAATCTAATATTGAAGGGGATAAATATAGCTTGTATGTTTAGGGAGTTATTTCAGAAACTGTTGTTCTGATTTTGAAAATTGTTTCAGTAATATACAGATATAGTATTCCAGAGTGATTTATGATATTTTTTTTGGGAAAACTTATTTTCCCTCGGGAACTTACATATAAAGTGAATGTTGATGAGTTTGGCAGAGATCTCAGTATTTCGTTTTAAGACCCCATTGTACTGAAGATAATTTGAAGTCCCAATGTGATAAGTGGACCCAGGACCTTGGGGTCGACGAAGCTTTCCACTCGACCATCGAGGCGATTAAATATATCCCTAAGGCAATTAACAAATTCAGTCAAAACATTTACATTAATGAAATTCAAACGAAGAAAAAGCTTTGTGAATCAGATACCTCATTGTACACTCTGCGACATTTATCAGAACACTGGAAGCACCGACATGCGACATGTCGTGCGATGTTGCCATTCTTATCACACGACATCTCATAAGTCTGGCAACGTCGCATTCAAATATCTTAAAATTAACTTGACTACAATAATACACATGTGCCATTCAATATTTACGCGGCAGTGTAATAAAATTTAATAGTTCATGAAAATAACCAATTTATTATTATTTAATGTACCTTCCACCTGTTCATGAATCAACATGGTAATACATTTACGACGGTCTGTGTCTAAGTCTGACTAACATTAAAGTATTGATAGTAAAATGGAGTGTCGTTTATTGATTTCACTAATAATGTTTTATTTTTTTATTATTCAATAAAAAAACCTATATTCACCTACTAGAATATAAAGAAATGAAAGCAAATGTTGATAAAATTGAACAATAAGTGTGAGTTTGTATTTAACCACAACTTTGATGTGGTGAGGAATGCTATGAAACCTAATAATATTTTGTTATTTTTAAAATACCAGACAACTATTCCATCTACTAATATTGTAAATGCGAAAGTTTGTATGTAACGGATTTGGGTGAAACTAGGCCCATAGTATATAGAAACTACCCTCAAATAACACAGGATCCTTTTTGTGCCGGGAAAATGTTACATCCCTCGGGAACGCGAGTGAATCCGTGGGGGACAGCTAGTCTGTTATAAATTTGAATGCAAAATATTTTATAACTACGATGAATACTTCAAATTCAAAATTGGCATTTTCATTTTTAATTCCTTAGTGGCATTGTACAGCTTATTTCTTCAATACTGTACACGTTAAATAAAGTTGTAAGCGAAAACGGGCATTTATTTATAATTGCAACCACCACAATCTGACTGTCTAAGACAGTCGTTTAAGCTCACGCATGAAAAGCACAATTATCCTTTGATACATCAAAGCTTTTTGTACAAAAAAGAATAACTTACATGGCGACACAATCCGTAAATCTGAAAATAACCTCCAAAATCAACAAACAAAAGCGTATAACTGAAAACACGATTGTGTCCCGTTGGGCAAAAATCTTAAACTATAAATACTACAGTCTGCCTGAACGTCTGTCCGCCACGCTGTTTTGTATTTCTGTCTGTGTTTTGATGTATTTTACTTTATGTCGTCAGATTTGGACTCGTCTGCGAATATATAATTAACTTCCATGGTTTGACGCGGTTAAGTTCCTTTGGAATGACTGCGTGAACTCTGTGTGCAGCCCCCTTATTCAGCTAATACAAACTTCGTCAGCCAGCCGCTTCACGGAGGCCTCGGAGAGCTTATCTCTCACGTGATTAGTAGTATCAGTGTAGTTAGTGAACGAGACAGAGCACGGAGGCCGCGACGAAACATCCTCGAGTTACAGAATCGAGCCCCATGTCGGATATTCTATCCTATACTAGTAATATTATTGTTCGGTTTTGTCTTCGCATATTAATATAATAATAATACCTTTATTTAGTGAAATAATGAGCTCCCGTTTCAACACCTTTTAGTCGACCCTTTTTCCATTTTGTTCTGTCCTGTAAAGTCATTTAGTCGTCTGTCCGTTTTTGTCTGTCTTATCGGCCAGTTATGTAAGTGTCAGTATAGAGGTTGGTTAGCCGCAACAATTTATAAATGTGAAAGTTTATGAGTGTGGATGTTTGTTACTCTTTCACGGAAACACTACTGAACGGATTTGGCACATAGATAGAGCATGTCCTTGAATAACATATAGACTTTTAAACCCGGGAAAATGTATCATCCCCTGGGAACGCGGGTGTATCCGCGAGGGGCAGATAGTAATATTAAAAATGCGAAGCTTTTTGAAAGATGTGTAAATGTTTGTTATTCTTTCACACTAAAACTTGCAAACAGATTTGGATAAAACTTGGCACATATATAGATAATAAGCTAGATTGACACATAGGATACTTTTACTCTCGGGAAAAAGTTACTTCCCTCGGGAACGCGAGTGAAACCGTAGAGCACAGCTAGTCTATCATAATTGGTCTATTATTAATGGTTACTCCATATAGAATAGCTGTCTATCTCAAGCTAATGGAACGAGAATGACTCATGAACGACAAGTGTAAATAATTTACATTTACTGGTTATTTTGCAAATAAATAAATAGGAAACATTTGAACCAAAAATAATATATAAACTTTTTGAAGACTAACTATACTCTCTTGTAGTATCTTTTAAAAAATCTGCTTAAGATTTGTTCTGATTAATATGATAGATTTTCTCGAAATGCTAAATTCTTTGTCCCCTTTTCTCTTTTTCTTTTTCTCCTTTTCTCTTTTTCTCTTTTTCGGGTAAATGTAGACTTCATCAAATGTATTGGCAATAGCTATATAATTTCTGAAATACCTACTAGCCTAGACTGAAATAATACAGCAAATACTAGTACTTTCTTGCTTTTGTGATCTCGCCATCTCGTATATTAGTCGATGATTGTTCATAAATAACTTAAGTAAGTACCTATTGGGCGTAAATCCATCTCGATAAATACTTCAAACTGTACAGTGACAGTTCCATTCACGTTGTTTTCCATTTTGTAAATGAGTTTTTTTATTTATCACTTTGAAGATTTATGCACCGAGTGCCGCCCGTCCCCACTTCACTCAATGTCACTTTGGGGACATTTGGGGTGTAATAGGCGGATACTGATGTATTTTCAGGATCGACACCCAAGATTTACTGCAGAATAGGTTTTGTTTTGAACTCTATTATTTCTATTACTGTGGTATTTCTTTTTAGTTTTGATTTTTCATTTCAATATTCGATAATATTGTTTTAAAGAATCAAAAATACTTAGGTAAAAGTCACATATATTATAATGATTAATGATTTTTTTTTTTTAACATTTAATTTTCGTATCCTTACAATATGTTTTTAAAAGCACGAAATTCCATTAGGACTTGTTCCACCCACAATAATATGAAATACTAGCTGTCCCCTGCGGTTTCACCCGCGTTCCCGAGGGATGTAACATTTTCCCGGCACAAAAAGTAACCTATCCTACTTTTAATACCTCCGGGAATTTCGGATTTTTATGATCGGTTAAGTAGTTTTCGCGTGAAAGCGTAACAAACAAACTTACATTCACATTTATAATATTAGTAGGGATTAGTCACCGATATTTATTAATTTATTACACATATTAACCTAAAATTGCATATAATGAAATAGAAAAAAGTAAATTACAACTCTACTTCCTAAACTACTTAAAATTAACTAATAAATAAAGCAATAATCTAGAAATAAAAACTGAATTAAGATTGTTATTAGTTACCTTAGAACATATTTACATGCATATATGCTATGAGTGTAGGAATATGCATTCAAAAATGTTCTTTATTGTATTGTAATTAGAATGGATTACTTAATTTTTTTTATGGTACTTGAGTGAGTTTTTATTCCCCAAATGCAAATACTTTATAAAATTCTATAAGATCTTTTTTTATAGTAACTTAAAGTAACATAATAATTATTATAAAATTTACACAACTAAGCATATTTAGTATTGAAACTGTAACTTAACTTAATTATAACTAAACTTAGCATAATTAAAATTTTTAATAAAATTTTCAAAAATTTTAAAAATTATCAAAATTTGTAAATAATGTTGGACGAGAACAACTGCCGACAAACTGCTGTACAGCTTGGCAGATTTCATGTATAATTTTAGTGTTTAACAAATTTTGGACAAATAATATTCAATTTTTACTTTTTAATGTTATTTTATTTACTAGATTTAGATCACCTAAGAGTTTTAAAGATTATTGTTACATACTCGGTTGTGTGCGTTTAAATTGGTCTTATTACTGTCAAAATCATTATTAACCTTGCTATAAATAACACTGAAACAATAATTTTATAAAATTAATTTATATTTGAAAGAAACTGTACTTATTTATATAAAAACAAAATCTTTTCCTATAAATTATATTTTTCCATATGTAAAATTTGAAAAACACACACGTACAACGTTTAAAGTGGAGTACGTAACTGTGCATTTTTATTTAATTTTTTTTATGAATGTATTTTATTTATAAATTTAAGACAATGAAATGAATATCTCAATTTCAATGTATTTATTTAAAAAAATCTATCCATACATATTAGTGCGAATGTTTCTCAGAATTATTTTTATTTCTAAAAATTCAGAAAAAAAAATAGAAAAGAACTGGACGGATTTGAATAAAACTTTGCACATAGATAGAACATCCTCTAAAGTAACATACACGGAGCAGACTCTAGTAACTACATCAAAATTTGCTCTTTCATTTACGAATTCTCACACACAATTTGAGTATGCAGATTATGATGACCTACTCGAATTTACATGTAATTTAAAAAGTTTACAACACAACTACGTAATGATTTATAGTGTGACGTTATAGTTATATGAAACAATGAACTGTTGTGGTGAGACGAGTGAAATTTATGGTCATTTCGCTATATGAGCTTATTGAGCTGGCCTGAGCCGACTTACGTGGCCCTCCGATATTTTAAACAAAACACAAGCAATTTAAACTTGGTTATTTAATACCTTTTATAAAGAGAGACGTGTTAAAGTTTAAACGATATATTTTAACAACACCTGTACTATATTACTTGCGGCTATTGTGGTATTGTTTTTGTTCTTTTATTTTTGGTCGTGTAAAGGAATATTTGGTACTGAGGTCAAAATAATGAATTTTGTGCAATATATTTAGAAACGCTTTAATTTGGTTTTATGACTGCTTTTGTCAATACTATAGTAATATTATAAAGGTAAAGTTCGTAAGTTTAGATGTAGGAGGCAATGTCCGAAATTACTCTTACGTTTAAAAAAAATGCATTAATGCTATTAAAGCCCGAGAGACATAGACTATGTTATCCCGAGATACATTAAATACCTCAGAAAACGCAGACAAAACCGTAACATGGAAGATAGTCATTTATAGTAGTAATATACTCGTATATGTAAGTATAACTCAGGCATTCCCCGCGTTAGGCTCGCCAGCTTCTTGTTTTAAAAAAATATCTCATGTCACTTTAAAACTATAATAAAAGTTAACTGACAATTGACGTCACAATTGCAAACCTAACCTCAAAAAACGTGACACTTCTCAATAACTCGACTTCGAGTCGATCGACCTCATTGAAAATCATCCAAAATATATTCCACATTCAACAACAATGCTTTATTCGATTTAAATCGTCTCCTGTTGTATAATCGGTATCGCAACTGTATAATCGATTTATAACAAGTGACAGGTCTATTTTGTAGCTTCCTGTCTTCCAAGCTTTGATGCTGTGAATTGTTTTGATGATTGATTGATTACATTGTTCTAGTTGTTTGGTACTAAAGTGTCAGTTTTATCTGAGAAGGCTGTCGTTGATTTTCTGTTTAAAAACTTAAAGTTTCGTTTTGAAAAAAAAAGCGAATACTTGGCTGAGCAAGATAAAATAAGTGGGATAATCCATCCGGAGTATATTTTGTAATTATCATGAAAGTCGCGTCAAATTTATTGCGTAGTTTAATGGACAAACGGACAGGCAGAGAGAGAGAACTAACGACTTTTTTTTACAATTTACAGATTATTTAAATTTTGGTTTTGTAACTGCAGTAAATTACGTCATTATTATCAGTATTAGATACCTACCTATTGCAGGACACTGGAACGTATCTTGAGCAAACATAAAGGCATTTTTTTTATCAACATCGTCATTTTCATTAGCAATAATTTGGTCTTAAACATAATTTATTATTCTCCTACAGAAAGCTGAGCATCTTCACAACTCGACTGGCAACGTTGCTGGTCCTCCACGCTGCTGGCGCTGGCTTCGCGTCACCAGCGGTCTTGGTCACTAGGCCGGTATCCAGGATAGCTGTGGAGTGGCTTCCCACTGACAACCAGACAGTCTTTAGGCTGGCTGAAGGAGAGAGTAGAAGGTATCATCAACTTCTCTATCTATGGAAAAGCTCACGTCACAATCTCGTGACTGAAGACGCACCCAATCACACATAACCAAGAAGAGAACTTCCTGAAATATTCAGCATACTGTTCTTGGCGACAGATTTTCAACATGCCACTATGGTTTCATCACGATGTCTCCCTTTACCGAAAGCATAAGTTTGGTGAATTTGAACCCACTGCCTTCGTCTCGGAATTTAATCAATATTATGTCATGGCTCATATTAATTATTTTGAACAAGTTGTAGGCCTGATTCCCGCCCAGGACAAACACTCGTTTCAAGGTTCCCATGGTACAAGTTTTGTTTAGTTCGGTGAGATGCCGTAAGGAAGGAATGTCCAGGTCCAAGATATTATTTAATACACAGCTGAACAGTTTTTTAATAGGTATTATTATCAAAGTTAATAATATTGTGTTAACATTTAATTGGCAACTAACTTAGCTACCAGGTTTGAAAAAGAGTTAATTTATTATTCATTAGCATCATCTGCCTGCCCAGTTACCAATCAATCGAGATCATTGCAACATGTGCTCCTGTGTACTTCGGTATTCGATGCATTGCTATAGATTTGGCAGAATTTTTAGGCCGGCCGCCTGCTAGGTTTAAGCATCCTATATATTCTACTAATATCATAAATCCGAAAGTTTATGTGGATGATGTATGATACCCTTTTAAGCAAAAACTACTGATTAAATTTGGATGAAACTTGACACATAGGTAGTTTATAACCTGGATTAGTACATAGGATAATAATATAATAATAATAATAGCCATTATTGACAATCTTATAAGTTACAATTGATTTTTAATTAATTTCTACTTAATACTACAAATAAAATTAGTTTAGATTGTAAATAAAATTTCTATTAGATACCAGTTTCAAGATTGTCTTGCTTTCCAGCATAGGCCTCCCCAAATATTCCCTACGACGATCTATCATTTGCTTTTCTCGTCCAGGTCGTTCATAGATAGGATGCTTTTCCGGGAAAAAGTGACATCCCTCGGGAATGCGGGTGAAACGGTGGGGGACTGCTTTAGTAATATTACAAATGCGAATATTTCTGAGAATGGATATGTGGATTTTTGTGAGACTTTCTCGCTATATCTACCGACAGATTTAGATGAAACTTGGATCCTGCATATATGATAATTTTTATCCCGGGAAAAGTAACATCCTTCGAAAAGTCAGTGGAATTATAAGGCCCTTAAAAATTGTACATGAAATGAAATGATATCGTAATACATTTGTGTACAGATAAAGAACAAGGCAGCACATAATCCCTTCCAACATGTCTCAAATAACGTATATTCATGAATTTTAACATACAATATCGGATGACGACAAAACCGCACGTGCTCTGTGACACGGGATCGAAAGCTAAACTGAATTTCCTAACACTTACATCACATGGTCATTATCTTATGAGAGAATACCTACTAAATAAAAATCATTTCTGCACAAATAAATATCTCGGGACATTCTTCACACATGTTTATATACTGCATTAGGGCAATCCTATAACTGTAATACTCCTTTTCTTGTTCATTTTCATAAAACAAATTGAGTTGAGTTGCTGGATCACCCGTGTAGTACATAAATAAACCCACTATGTATGCAAGTAATGTAACTATGTTCTTTTGTTTCAGTCTAGAGTTAAATACGTCGTCAATATCACAAGCAGTAGTCTTCATAACAATCAGCCCGTGTACGAAAGATTTTCACTGGGCACTGTATTATGGAAAAACTGGCAGTATTAACGGTAGGTTACCATTACCAATCTGAGAATAAAAAAGAGTTGTTTATGGGCCTTTAAGGTTGGCAATCCATTGGCAATGTCCCTGGGATGATAACACTAGTAAAATATGTTCTACCAATTTCAGGTCATCTAAGTTTGACAGAAGAAAGTCGAAGCAGTGAAATGACAACGCTGTCGTTAGTCGTATCACATAATGACCGTTATGTTTTACAGGTAAATAAACTTTATTTATAAAACATAGTTTATAGATTCAAAATAATATTTTTAATATATTTTCAAATATATATATAATACATTATAATAATATTGCAATTATAATTTGGGTGTCTTCAAGGCTAGAGTGAATAGGCTCTTAATAAACTAGTGCGCCTCTACATCAGTGATTGCATTACTGCTTACCATCAGGTGGGATTGGAGTCAAGCATTAGTTTAAATTATTTAAAAATAAAATGTAAAATAGAGCCAAAATTTTCAAGGTGACTGATTTTCTGAAATGTTGTGTCTTATCTCCATCTATGTTATCAGAATTTTTTGTGGTATAAAAGCTCAATAATAATTAAGCAGACAATAACATATACATGATCCAGATAGCTCTTACCAAATACATATAAGTCTACTCTGCTTCCTTTATTTGTTTAAGTAACTATTAAAATTTATATAAAATGAGTACCTACTCCTGTGTGAGCTGTTTGCGCTTGCCGCCAGAGGCTAAAACATTCAAACCCTTTAAAAAAATGTTGGCAATTTTGCGCCAAAACATTCGGACCAATTTAAATATTAATAGACCCAATGAAATCTTGGAACCCAAAGAGGGATACAGAATTATTGTTTACTCTATTTTCTTCAACAGTTATCATCGACAAGAGGGGGTGCAGCAGTAGTGAGTGTCCGTGGAGAAACGACGAGGCAGGTCCGCATGCGCCTCCGAGTGAGATCCCGAAGAAGGCTTGCTGCTAACTGGGAACCGAGGTACTACAGCACCTATATGACTTCTTAGAATACATAGCTTTACCTAGTTCGTTCGCTGTTGCAAGGAGTTTCAAACATTTTGGTTTTTTTTTTCTAATAACTTAAGTTCGGTTGCCAATTGTTGCATGCACCAAGGAGGTTAGTTTAATGAGAAGGTAAAACAATAATAAATATCCTGGTTTTGCCCTAAGTGGGAATTAAAGTCATGTCTTGTGGTTTTCCTTGTCAGGATATCATTCAAACCACCACACCAACAGGCCCATTCAAAATGAAAAAAAAAAACCTAAACCATTTATTGAGTTTAGGCCCGAGGAGTGTACTTATGAAGGTCTAATTTAAAGTTACTGAAGCTACATAAGCTACTAGTATGTGCTTCAAACGATCAGGTATATATTGTATACCAAATAGTGAAGCATAAGCAGATACTATCACCAGCCAGTAAGTACGGCAAAAAGACTTGTAATATCGCACTTTCACGGTATTTTGAGGTCGATAGGCTGGTGATATTATATCCAAAGCGGTGATAAAAAAAAAACTCCTTTGCAGGAATGTACTATATCAATCATGAGCGAGTTTTTACTTAGTGTTCTTAGCCGATTTTCGGATAGCTATGACTACAACCTTTTTTGTGAGCTGGATCCACGCCTGCCAGCCAGTATGTACCTCGACAATAAATACTTCTAACAGTTTAGTTAATTGCTATGTTACATTATGTCACTAAACAACAATTTCATAAGTACTTAATCAGACTTTCTCATCCAATGAAAGCTATATGTAATAATATTGTCTCATAAAACAACTTACACAGCGTTTGATGTCCAATAGATCACAATTTTCTCTGGGCTCTAAATCACCTATCCCCGGTGACACTTCGAAATATCTCAATAAAAACCCGTCAGTACCGTGTACCGCTAGTAGGGATCAGCCAGATGATACGGAAGATTTCTACAGTATTAAGAGTATTTAATGATCATTGATCAAGCCGCAAATGAAAGGGTAGTATCGACTAAAAATAAAATTTTGAAAAACTTTAAAGACTTTCTCAAAAGAGCTTGAGATCGTTTTTTCTAATAAATAATAAAATTATAATAAAAATACTGAAAACTATTTTACACACGTCTCAAACTGAGTAGTAACCAAATAACTGTTATACTTCCTACACATAGGTATAACTTTTCTTTTTTTTTTACTTATAAAAATAATTACACCATCATAAACGACATATATGAAATTGTATCTTTTTTTCGATTTATTACATTAAACAAGCAATGCCTGAATAATTGGTACACCAAGACTGACTAATACAACATACTGTTAAATGAAAACTTGTTGCTCTATGATAAAAATCAAAATATATTTGCAATAAAATCGAAACTTTATTAATATCTACTTAATGAGTACTTATCATGAAATATAAAGTACATATTATATGGCCCTGCGCTAACTTTCGCGAAACATAAATCGGTTCTGCCAATGTTCGTCACAAGAACACATGTGTATGGATGAATTTATGATACAGTGCCATATATGGAGGTAAATATCACCGCGTAAGGCTCCGTACATGCTAGCGGTTTATTGAATTAAAAACTTAATAACTTAACGGATTTTTTGAAGTCGGCGGCTCTATTGAATTATTTAATTGCAACGGGATATCTTGGAATGGAATCTAATATATGGAATGCGGCTTATAAATAATGAAAAATGCGGCTTTGCGACCGATTAATGCATTTTTATCGACTTCGGTAAAAGGAGGTTTAATTTCGACGTGGTACTTCGATACGAGATGATATTATTATTCGTTTAATTTCTAATAGACCCGGAATTATTTGACTATAAAGAGTAGGAAGTGCTGTAAATCCTTCTACTAGCCAGACTGACCTCAGGGGTCTTATTCTGGTAATTTTAACGTTAAGACTTACCAAAATATTTCGATAGCTATCACATTTAACGGAAAGCTTAATTTTTTTTTTATAACTTGCTACTTATGTAAGTCTTTCCAAATTTGAAAACGTGTTTTTTAACCTCTTGTTGGTGTCTGATTGAGCTGAAATTTGGCACACTTATGTAAATTTGGTGACAATGTAATGTTGTCGAGCTGGTCTGATGATGAAATCGGAAGGTGGTGACAGGAATTCTACTATTCACATATGACAAACCCATCGTGTTTGGGCTCGTTTCATATGTCTTGATAAAAGGTTTTACCTTGTGTGTTGCTGCAAATAAACTTTTCAGTTTGGTAGTTATTTTTAAATTTAATTATGTATTATTTGGTATTGGTATAGCTACTTCCAAAATTAGGACCGAACTGTTTTTCCGTTGTATATCACGGAAAAACTACTCGGAAATCGAAAATATGCTATCTGTTTTTAAGCCTGTCAAAAATCCTTCGATCGTCAAGCGAAAATATCTTCCAAATAAAGCTCCCTTACAACAGATTAAAATTTTTAGGTCGATTTAAAATGCAATCAATCAAAAATTTTTGTTTGTGGTGTTACTTTGGTTTTAGCGTCCAGATCACTGTTACCGAACCCTTGGTTCCAGCCAGGTACTTACTTGACCTTTAGTCGTGGAAATTTATAGTCACAGATAGCTAAGCATATACCATAACTCAAATATAGGTGACATATACATACATGCCGTTGTATTTTATCAGTTGTCCAAAATAATCAACTTTGCGAAGGCTTGATATTACGGTAAAATATTGTAATCAAAGTTTTATCTATTTCTCTCCTTTTTAAGCCACTTAAATGGGCGATATATGCTAAGATGCGAAAACCGGCATAGACCCCAGTATTTGGCAAAAATGCTCTAAAAAACGTGAAACAATTACCCTAACATCTATTCTCTAATCTAATAAGTTATAGATGTCTGAGAATAAAGCGAATAAATTAAATTCAAAAATCAATATATGTGACGTAACCACGAACATCTATCGAAAGCGTATCGTCATCGTATCGAGTGCACCAAAAACTAATGCAATGGGGAATTGAACATCGCGCAACGTCACGATATTCGCGGTGTTAAATTTTCCTAATAAAACAGATTTTAGGCGAACACATTGTTTTTTTTTTTTCAGATGGGTTGGCGATATGATGATGGGCTTACGCTAGATTTTCGGGCTTAGGACACCTATATTAATTTTTCAATCTAATTTATTCGTTGACTAGATATTAAGGAAGCTATATTGAAAAAAGAGATTCATTTGGGGATTCTTTTCATATCTTCTCTTCAAAAGCTCATCTAATGTACACACAGCATTAAGTTGTAAAATCTAATACAAGCGAGAGAACAACTTTCTGCAATTCGAATCCGTGTTGTTACTTGTCCAGGCCTAGTTACACCCGTGTAAGGTGAGCGAATGCTTAACCTGTACTGAGCTATTTCATGTTATTTACAACATGAACATAAATATTAAAAATTATGCCTCATAATCAACTTACCTACAACGCTGTACGCAATCTTCTACATCTTACGTACTTGCTTACGGCCGTTTTATATTTCAGACTTTCATTCAAGCCTTGAATCATTGGATGTTGATTTTTGTAAAAAAAGAAGATGTATGAAATATTTTACTAGCTTTCCGCGGCGCGGTTTCACCCGCTTTCCCGCGGGATCCAATGTTTTCGGGGATTACGACATAAGCTATGTCCATCCTAAATAATCTTCTTTTCTCTCACAAATAGATGGTATGAGAAATCATAAATCGAGAGAGGCTATGGACATCAAAAGTAACCATTTTTTAATTTCTTATGCCTACATTATTTATATATAAACAGGCAGACGGTCCACCTGATGATTAGTGGTTACCGCCGCTTGTGGTCATTTTCAACATTGGGGGCGTTGCCATTGCGGTGTCGACCCACAGGCAGACCACTGAGAGATGAATTTGTTCAGTCTCATGTTCCCGTAATTTCATCGCCCCTTACCATTCTAACGCAGTAATACAAGCGCACTGCTCCTTCACGGCGGGAATGAATATGGTGGTAGTACTTCCCCTACCAAACTCTGAACTAAGAGCTATATATATACTAATTATACGTACTTCTAGAATTCTATAAATTAATTCAGTCAGTTCCTTATAACTCCAACCAGATTATAGAGACCAACTTCATAATCATACACATTTCTGTAGATTACCTATTTTCCAGTCATTTTAATCATAATGATCGAACATATTGAACTGTGTATGTCTTACGTCGACTATACCATTACAATGATTAATTTTACAACATTGTATAACAGAACTCGCTGACATTCCGTTGTTTTTAATTGTATAAGATCATGGATCAATGCTCAGCAAATGTACCAACATTCCGATGTATTGTGACGCTGATTTGTATTGCCAGACCAAAAAATATGTGTTAAATGACACATTTTAAAATCGTACTGGCCTCATTTTTAAATATTTAGTCTTTTTATTATTTTATGACAAACTCTTTTCGTTTTTTTAAGGTCGGTAACCATAGCTGTAGAGTTGATTGAATATAAAAAATAGAAAAGAAAGCAAATATAGCAATTTATATAATTGAGCCAAATTTGAATTAACTTTTAGAAGAGACTGGAGAATCTCTATATTTTGTAACCATATTATATGTACTCTATAAGAGACAAATTTTCAAACTTTCTTAGTTGCTTAAGTTGATCGTCCTCCAAAGTCCTTATCACATTCACATCATGTTATTTTTATTTAGACACATGGCACGGGTAGGCCAATTTAAAAAAAAGCCTGCAACCAGAAATTGACCCTGTGTATTACATAAAGCACTTGTTCCACCTTCGTATGATACAATGGAGACCTGTCATATTTAGTGACGCACTTGCAGGATATAAATGTGTCACTAAATCAAATTTAAAGGGAAAGTCTCATATTAGGTAGGAATTTGTATAAAGATAGATTTTACTATTATAAATGTAATAGCTTTCCCCGCGGGTTCACCCATGTTCCCGAGGGATGGTACATTTTCCCAAGATAAAATATATCCTATGTGTTAATCTAAGTTTTAAACTATCTATGTGCCAAGTTTCATCCAAATCCGTTTGGCAGTTTTTGCGTGAAAGAGAAACAAACTTCCATCCCGACTAATATTATAAATATGAACGTAAGTTTGTTTGTTACGCTTTCACGCGAAAAATACTTAACCGATCATCTTGAAATTTTGTACACATATTCTTGGAGGTATTAAAAGTAACATAGGATACTTTTTGTGCCGGGAAAATGTTACATCCCTCCGGAACTCGGATGAAACCGTGGGGGACAGCTAGTATATTAATAAACTTCATTCTCATTAACTTTCGCATTTATAAAATTGGGTAGGAAGTAAGATAGGACAGGATCTGTGATAATAGTGTTGTATATTTCCAATGAGTGTGCAATAAGTACGCAGGCCTACGTAAAACGAAATTGTTTTTTATGATTTTGTAATCTCAATATGATATAATAAATCTTGTAATCTTTTATTTGGACTTGTAGAATAAAAATAAAGTCTAAGGAATGCGCATTGCGTGCTGTAAAATTAACTTGCAAGCTATGCTGCCTTTGTATAATATAATCTAACTATAGAGAAATCGCCCTTATAAATACAAGTCAGAGACGGTATTGAAAAAAATGGCAAAGTTATTTAATAAATGTAATAGTAGCAAAAAATTGGACATTACATGTCCAATATCATATCTAAGGAAAAAAGGAAAAAATATTATACTACACGTACAAAATACACAATTGAATTCGAACTACGGTCCTTAATATCAGTCCTAGAAACGTGCACACTACCCACTTGAGCAATTTCTCACCGAGATTACGTTATACTACATCTATTTTCATATATAAAACTTATAAATCGAACCAATTTGCCATTTATTCCTATGTTTATTTTATTTTGTACCAATTTAAGCCTTCCCCATTAAAACAGTACGTGCTACTAAAGATGGCACATGCGCAAATAGAATAAATAGTCCGTAAAGGCAAGTTTCATTCCTCAGCTTTTTATTTCTGATAGTGAGAGCAATCCAATGAATTTTATATCTTAATTCATACTCTTAAAGTATATTTTCCTTTCAAAGCCTAGCGTGAAATTTTAAATTAAATTACAACTTAACGTGTTTATAATTAGGTTCCATTTTGATTGATAAGATCTGAATATTTCGTATCTAAATGTGACAGAAGTCGTACGTATTAATCTTAGATACAGTGGATCGTATAAGGGACATTTCGAAAGGAGCTGTTAATTAACGAAGAGACGATCTTTATCATTCTATCTTTTTTTTGTGTAATTATATTGAATACCATCACATGGTACTGAGTGGTGATAACTTAACCATTTAGATAACTGGACTCGACTTTTGTTGGTATTCTGTAAGCACTCGTTAAATTTATCGTACTGTGTATAAATCGTTAGTAGCAAGACATGTCGGTAGCAAGTCGGTAGCAAGACATGTCAGTAGCAAGTCGGTAGCAAGTCGGTAGCAAGTCAGTAGCAAGTCGGTAGCAAGTCA
This sequence comes from Habrosyne pyritoides, assembly GCA_907165245.1. Classification (NCBI taxonomy): domain Eukaryota; kingdom Metazoa; phylum Arthropoda; class Insecta; order Lepidoptera; family Drepanidae; genus Habrosyne; species Habrosyne pyritoides. The sequence continues at coordinate 3,251,895 of OU015600.1, read as the reverse complement.
GTAGCAAGTCAGTAGCAAGTTAGTAGCAAGTCAGTAGCAAGTCAGTAGCAAGTCAGTAGCAAGGCTAGTCAGTAGCAAGGCATGTCAGCAGCAAGTTGAGCTAATAGCGAGTTATGTCGTTGTATACTGCAATGCAAATCAGTAGCAAAGCATCAGTAGCAAAGCATCAGTAGCAAGTTAAGCTAGTAGCGAGTCATTTCGTTTTATACTTTGATGTACTTTTCGATTAAGAATCTTATACGTTAATGTGAAAACCTCATAATTGATATATAGCAAAAATCACAGGTATATGGCACGGTAAAATTTTACCTTTGTGGTTCTTTACTTTCTTACATAACCTTATGGACACATATTTGTTAGTGTATAAAACACTTGGTGACATGAACACATTCAAACCATCTTTGTACCTATTCTTAATTATAGTAGTATACCATATATCTGATATCGAAACAAATACAGTTAAAAAAAACAATACCGAATGTTCGATTAATTCGATATAAAGGACGAGAATACACCCCTCCTTTGCTAGTAAACAACTTTTTCACAAGTATCCAGTATCTATTGATGTTTCGAACTCACCCTACCATTAATGTAATTCAATAGGATATTTCAAAACGTTTTAACTCGCTCTATGTACGTACAGTATGCGTGAGTTGATTGCAACTGTGGAATGCGCTATCTTTAAATTTTATTCAAGATTTGCGAATATCAGACCTCTTTATTGTTTTGTTATAATAGCTAGTTAAATTTCACGTCGAATGCTACTAATGAAGTGAAATGAGGTTAGGCTTCCGTTATATAAAAAAAAAGCCTACGCACAAAGATTTTTAGCAAGGGTCAATCCGATGTTTAGTGGTTACGTACCCTTATGCAGCAGCCGATGGACATTTATAATACCAAAAGTCTCGCTGACCTTGTGTAGGGTAGTTTTACAGATATATCAGAGATTAGTTTCTCTTTAGAACAGCCATTTAATCTTCAACTATAGTTAGATATACATCTTTAGAAAAGCGTGTTAAAAAATTGTAAAAAGCTTAAATGCAGGCTTGCGATAGTGATGCACCACCGCTTTGCCTCATGCTCTGTTACTTTGTTAACAATTAAGATTCCTAACAGGTTCCTTTTATAGCGTTCCTATTTGTTGGAAAGCAGCAACCTTCTGTGCTACCGCTGTTTTTTTACAACTCACTTGTTCTGTTTTTATTAATGGTGCTAGATTGAAGAATGGCTGTTTTTTAACCGTCATTTACTGAAATAGGCGCTTTTTCTCTTTGAAGTTGAAGATTTATTATGTATTAATTATAGGTACTGATGACCTTCTAAGAATTAATAAATATTCATCTAGCGCTTATTTCGTATGTGTCATGAGTATTATGAATTTTGCAACCGAATTAGGAGGGTCTAACTGCGTCATATTGATTTAAACAAAAATTAAGAGACATAATTTATATTTATTTATTTATACTTCGTACAGAAACATGTACAAGGTGGACTTAATGCCTTAGGCATATGTCGTTTACTACTTACTATTTTGAAACTTATAGACTACTTTCTATCCCTCAATGATCTGAGGTCTAGTCCTAGAAAAGACATGTTCGAACATCCATTAAAAAAGTTTGCAGATTTTAACAATCCCCCTGCTGGCATACCAGCTTGTTTAGGGATATATAAAACTTCCAGTTTCATTTTGTAAAAAAAAATACTTAAAATACATCCTTCTTTTTTTCAGTCCTATAGACCCCCAAGCTACAACATACTGCGTGGTAGCGTCCCACAGGAAGAACTACACATCCCTATGTGCTGCCCAATTTGACATTAAAGTCACCCGTCTGGAGAACAAATCCAAATACCTGAACCACAGCACCGACACCCGAGGGATCTCAACAGAGGTCGACAATAAAATCGAAATGGATTCAGAAACTTTCAGCATTTACGAAGAAAACTTCAAAAGTGTTTACAGGAAAAAGAAATTCGGTATGTAGCTATCTTCTTTATCTGAGGGTGCTGATTTATTAAGAAGATGTGTGATATTGTTTGTCATGAATGCTACTTTATTTTCGTGAGTTCATATAACACAAGATTTAATTATTATTATTGTTTAATTGAAAAAAAATATCAAATGCCCCAAATGCGTTACAGTATACAATTTATTTACATATATTACAGGTCGAAGTACTAGAGTCACTGATGCGGATCCAGTCATCGCTTGTGTTGGTGATAGGACCCATCATTTGATAGAAAATTTGGATCCAACCAGAGTAAGTATTTATTTATACCTAGCTATGCACAAAGTACATACAAAGTTTAAACTATGGGTTGTGTGAGCCAACTATCAGTAAAAAATGTCACACTAAAATTGACATGACAAGAAGCAAACCTCTGGCTAAAATCATTTTAGCACTAGCTGGCCCCGCAGTTTCTCCCTGGTTCCCGAGGGATGTTACTGATATGAAAATAATTGATCTCTGTGCCTACTTTCATCCAGACCCGTCCAGCCGTTCTGGCGTGAGTAACAAACAGCCATCCATCCAGACTTTTGCATTTATAATATATTGTATGTAGAAAGGTTATGGCTTGATATGTATATTTACACAAGAAGTGGGAAAGCTAGGTAAATCGCTAGTCGATGACTGGCAGAAAATAGATGACTAGAAGATTTAGCTAGTCCAGTAGAACATCTGTAAGCTGAAATGTATTACTGTGCATTTTTTCATAGACTCTTAAAACATTGATTTTCCAGACTTACTTTGTCAGCATATTCGGAGTAGCCAAGGAGCGGCAATCTGGCTCCCTACTGGCAACTGGTAGTGTTAAACCACGAACATCTACTGCTAAGAGACTTCGAGAGAATATGCCAAAGAAATTTGATCTTAGAGGGAGAAGCGTTTATTATTTTAAAGTGAGTATTACAGTAGCTTGAAAGAAAGAAACGATTTAATTTAAGATAACACTTAATTTAGTACAACAAAGGTTGAAACATGTTATTGTTAAAGAAGATATAAAAATATAATATTAAATAAACGGTGCAGCAAAGTGGAAAAAGCAGGGGTCCTTATTCCTCAGAGTAAATGCAGGAATTGCCCACAATACTGATATTCTGTAGACAGTGTTGTAGATTATATGAAATGGAATGAAATATTTATTCAAATAGGCCTTCACAGGCACTTATGAATGTTCAGACTCTAACACCAGTTCGGAAGGTTGCTTTTACTGAGAAGAGCCGGCAATAAACTCAGCAATCACTCTTTTTAAAATAAGATTTTGTACATAAAGATGTGTCTTGCTGGAGCGAGCGCTACATCCAAGCATTGTCGTCATTAAAATAATCATTTGTGTTGTAGAAAGCCTTTTGTTACTAAAACAGTTTTAATTCTTTCCTTAAATTTTTGTAAAGCCAAAATTTCAGCGGGGATTTTATTAAAGATGCGATAAATGAAGTGATTAGTGAAGAGTGAAGAGTACAATGATTTTACAGATAGGTATTAAATGCTAGGATGATATTAGTATAAAAATCGTGACGCCTTCGCAACAAAAGCAGAAAAAGCAGCAGCAAAGCTGACATGATTAACAACGGTGTAACAAGATAAAATACTAAAGTACCTATATTTCCCAATTTTAATAGGCTACTGTTGGGTCTGGAGGCGGACTTTGGCTGATGGTGTCAACTTGTGGTGGTGCGGTAGACGTTGAAGTATTAGTGAGAGGGAAGAGATTACATCTCGAGAAGAATATAGGTGAGTATTTTTGAAATGTGGAAAATTTGGTACTAGTTTAATAAATCTTACGTCTTCCCAGACTTAATACTTACAGTAATTTAAAGGATTTTGACATCCACATTTCTCAATTGCAGATCCTCATTCCAAGTTCTTCGTAGCAGCTCCAATACCATCATCTTCAGTACAAGAAACAAGTGATGAAGGTTCTGTAATGTTCGAATCAAGCTCAGAAGAAACAAGAATGAGATATGTCATCAAAATTATGCCCAGTAGATGGGATAGAGATGCTGCTGTTAATGTTGAGGTAATTTTAATCATAATATCATAGTATCGCTTCTCCAGAAGAAGTTATAGCCATATTATTCTCAGTTTTTAATTTTAATTCTAGAATTAGAATTTGTTATGATGTGTGGTCACGAAATAATACTATCTAACCTCTATAACTCCTATCTAGAGTGTTTTGAGGCGACTAAAGGTCGCATTAAAAACAATCCAAAGGGACAGCGTTAGGCATCGCCCCTTAAAACTTGTCTCCCAAATACATATATTGAAATTTATCATAAATTTTATTAATATTCCCTTTTTTAGTTAACGCCCTCAACCACTAGATGGGGTGTCAACTCTCCAGAACTGATGGGCGATGGGTCAATTGTAAGGGAGATACGACCGCAAAGGTCCTGCAGATCAGTCGATATAGCCTTCTTGCCAGCTACACATAATGCTACGGATGTTATACGGTAAGCTTTTTTAAAATAAGAAACCGACTTGGAGTTATTCCAGACATACTGTAATAACCCACATAAACCTTTAGTTATAATTTCTCCTCGAATGATTATAAGAATAAAACACTGACATATGCACCTACTGACTTTGTGTAACATTCTTTTTGTTTGTTGCCTCAGATATTGCATCACAGCTCGCGAAATCATGAACGGTGATTACAGCATCTGTACTTATTGGAGAAAATCTTCATCGAAAATACAGTGCATCAGCAACTTTCAACAATCGACGTACGTATGATATTACATAGTTTTTTTTCAATTACTGTCAAATATTCCCAGCTAAACATCTACCTTGCTTTAAAACTTGATCTGACCTGTTGGTTTGTTATTATCATTGGCAGCAATCCTAGCTGATTACACCTAGCGTCCAGCCCCCTTATTCAGCTAATCCAAACTTCGTCGGCGAGCCGCTTCACGGAGGCCTCGGAAAGCTCATCTCACGTGATTAATAGTATTAGCGTAGTAAGCGAAAGAGACAGAGCACGGAGGCCGCGACGAAACATCCTCGAGCCAGTGACCTTTTTCTTACAAAATCGAGACCCAGTTGTAGGAGTTTGCCGATTCTTTGATGAACACCGATGTAACAATGACACCTTCAACCCAGTTTTCAATTAACAATACAAGATAATATTTTTCCAGGTCAAATGCGATTGTACAGAAGATTAGTGGATTAAAACCTGGAAGAAAATATGCGATCTATGTGACAGCTGGATGTAATAAGGGGAGCCCTGTGCCTTATAACATTTTGTATGTTGACACCAATGCTTCGTGTAAGGAGTGATGTTCCACCCGTATTTACCTACATTACACAAGATTTCCATTGAAAGTTCATCAGCCAGATCGGATATGTTCTATGTTATCTTATACTTCTTCTTCTTTGGTTTTTATCGACCTCAGAGGTTTAGGCCTCTCTAGGTATACGAGTATATTCTACTTGTATCCCCTGAGCACTTGCTGCTGGTTTAAAGCGACTCTGGTCTGTTATTGAAAGAAATACTTTAGATTCTACAGTGGACTATCTGAAGCTAAATATGACAAAGCCATAAATGAGTCTACAAAAGCCATCGCTATCAAACAAGTTAATAGGTACCTAAATAAACCCAGGATGAAGAAAAATATAGGGGATTTTTAGTTTTCAGTACACGTGTGTCATTCATAATTGAGGCACTTATAAGAACAGTATTAATAGATGTTTAAATAATTATTTGATATCGTTTTGGCAATTAAATTTAATTTTCGTCATTACAACCTTATTCAGGATTATAATAATTTATACTGGTAATACCAATGTACTTACAATAATAGGTATTGGTTGCAAATCAGTGTTGTCTGGTTAAATTTGTTTCCCAGAGTAGGTACCTGGTAGTGTCATTAATTTGCGTGGGTGCCCTTACATAAACCATTGCTTAAATATAATTATTTAAACTAAAATAGGACCTACTTTGGATTACAACATGCTTTGCCGTATACCTACATCACATTTGATATTATGATAATTTTATTTTAGATTTGTGGCATTTATATATATTAGTAATTAATATTATTAGGTTATTATGTAACTATATATTATTGTTTAAATATAATCTATTAGTTCCTATTCAATTGTATGTAAATAAAGTGTGTTTGTCTATAAAATATGTTAAAAGAATCAATTAAATACTTTGTTTTCTTTTCAAATTACATATTTCGATATCCGTTTTAAGCAAGTTACCTATACATACTTTTTTTTACCCTGCAAAATCGGGCATAAGATAGGTCAGACTCCTGCCGACTTAAATCCTGTTCCATCTCTCGCCCTGAAAGGGCTGCGGGACCGGACATGTCCTACGACCGCGTGCCTTGTTGTCAGCGTCGCTCTTTCAGCTCTTTTCTGGGCGGGGGTTACTCATGCCTTGTTCCTTCGGTGAGGCGCCCAGAATCTGCGGTATAGTCATTGGGATTATTGAGGCCCGATAGCCCTATTACGACAAGCTGGTGACACTTAGGGGGGAAATATAAACGCTTGAGCCAACACGCGTCGATCGGTGTCTAAATAAATACCCCTTGCACTTAAATGCACATGTGCCCCGGACGAGAAATCAACACACAACAAGCAAGCGACGGATATCAAAAGATATCAAAGAATTAATAAATCGTAAATCGGAGCTTTGGAATAGATACGTGTTGGCCGGACTGGATCAAAGCTACAGGGACTACAGAATCATAAACAATAAATTGATAAACCGGACCAGAGCAGCTCGTATGGCATATGAGAGGGAACTGCTACTGGCCGGACCAAAGAGATTCTACTCATATATCAGGCACAAGTGACATCAAAAGTAGTATTCCATCAGTTCTACAAAACACACAAGGCCAAATTGTAACTCAATCACATGAAATCGCTAAAGTATTTGCAGACCAGTTTGCAAGTGTCTTTCAAAAAGAACCACGGAACCAACCACCAATGTTAGACCCGACTAGAGTTAGACCGATTAGAGACTACGAATAAAAGACTCTATCGAAAATATATTATTCACAGAAGATAAAATAAGACAAGCTGTTAAAGAAATGAAATGACCAGGACCAGATAATATCCCTGTATCAATATTACAAAAATGTGACCTTTCTGAATACCTAGCAACAATAATGCAGACATCTTATGATACTGGAAACCTACCAGACTTATGGAAAACACGACAATTCGTCCACGGAATTTGTGGTAGCTTCAGTAACTTTAAATTTGACTTTCATAAATGCGCTCAAGTTTTTATAAATAAAGAAAAAAAATAAAAAAAAACCCAACTGTGACACCAATATTAAAAAACTACAGACCTAAGGTCTAACCAGTGTAGTGTGCAAGCCAATGGAAAAAGTCATAGTTAAGCACATCAGAGGCTTCCTTGCCACCCACCGCGTAATTGGCGACCAGCAACACGGTTTCTGCCCGCATCGCTCCACAGTATCCAACTTGCTGACATGTCTATCCTCATGGACAAAGCACTTCAACGAAAGAGCTATCGACATAATTTATCTGGACTATGAAAAACCATTTGACAGGGTTCCTACGAAAATACTCTTACAGAAGCTAAAATTTGTAGGAATATGTTACGTGGAAAACTACTGAGCTGGATTGGGGCATTCCTACGACAAAGAACGTTACGAGTAACAGTGGTTGAAACACTGTCAGAAGAACAAGATATACATAGCGGCGTGCCCCAAGGCTCAGTTCTGGGGCCGGTGCTGTACATCGTCTATATGTTTGATCTTCCACAGTGCCTGAAATGCAATGTCAGTATGTTTGCTGACGACACTAAGATATTTGCAAACCCACTGATTGACTACGCCTGTCTTCAAAGAGACTTACACGAAATAGGTAACTGGTCAAAGGAATGGCTTTTAAACTTAAATTCCTCAGAATGTACGGTTTTACATATAGGTAAACGAAATCCCCGCTAGACCTACAAATTAGAAAACACACAATTGACAGATGTTAAGGTGCAAACAGACTTAGGCGTAAATAATAGGCTGGGGAAAAAGTTCCTTCGCATTTTTTAAGAAAATTCAAAACATTTTTAATATAGTTTATTTACATTTAACAGTTGTATGTTTAACATGTGTGTATTAAAAGTATGTAGGTACCATTTTGTTCGATAACTTTTTGCCATTTTGTAGGTAGGGACATGATCCCAAAGCTATAGAAATTTTGGGAATTCTGATCAAAATACTGCGACAAGTGGTTTTGACAGTCCTCTCGTGATGTTAACCTGATACTGCTTAAAGAATTCTGAAGAGACCGAAACAGGTGGAAATCTGAAGGTGCATGGTCAGGACTATACGGCGGATGCATTAATACCTCCCAGCCAAACTCTCTTAATTTTTGCTGAGTGGCTAAAGATGTGTGAGGTCTAGCGTTATCATGATGAAAAACCACACCCCTTCTGTTGATTAATTACGGGCGCTTTCTCTCAACTTCTTGCTTTAATCTTATCAGTTGTTCGCAGTAGAGTTCAGAATCGATGGTCCTGCCTGGTGGTAACAGCTCATAATGAATAATGCCCTTCCAATCCCACCTCACACACAGCATCACCTTGTTGCGAGTTAACCCGGGCTTCGCCACAGTCTGTGAAGCCTGACCGGCCTTTAACCACGACATTTTCGCCCGTTCTTGTCGTACGTGATCCACTTTTCATCACCAGTTATCAGCTTCTTCAAAAATGGTTCGGTTTCATGACGTCGTAATAAAGAATCACAAATGAGTACACGGTTCATTAAGTTTCTTTCAGTGAGCTCGTGAGGTACCCAAATATGAAGCTTTTTTGTGTACACAGTTTTTTTCAAATGCGCCAAAACTGTTTTGTGGTCAATTCCCAGTTCTTCAGCTACGTCGTAACTGATATGCCGATCTTGCTCCACTTTTTCAAAAATGGCATCCATCTTATCCGTAATGGGGCGACCAGAGCGACGTGCATCTTTGCCATCAAAATTTCCGGATTGAAAACGCTCAAACCAAATTTGTGCTACTCTCACAGACACTGCACTAGGTCCATAAACATCGCAAATTATTTCGCGGCTTGCGTTGCATTTTTACCTTTTTTGTAGTAAAATTTTAAATGAATCGAATTTCTTCATTAGATTCACTCATCTTGGCGGTACGAAAAGCAAATGCAAATCACACATTTTCCTAATTTGAATTTGGAATTATGTTCTTTAAAATTTAAACTTTCAATGATACCAAAACCAGCCAGATACAAATAGTATAGCCAAAGAGATTTTATTACAAGTTCATACATACTATAATGCGAAAAGACTTTTTCCCCAACCTAATATAACAGAAGATCTAAAATGGGAAGAACAAATTACCTCGATTACAAAGAAAGCTAACAGCCTAATCTATCTAGGAAAGCGTTTGGAACACTGACGCCGGAGATGATGCTAAAGATCCACAAAACTGGAGTACGCATTTTAGGTCTGGATTAGTCTGCAGTACTTTGTCAAAGACGTTGAGCTATTGGAGAGGGTGCAGCGTCGTTTCACCAAAATACCAAGAATACTAAAGCGACGCCCATACGAAGAACGACTTGAGGCACTGAAGCTCACGACTCTAAAGGATCGCAGGGATCGTGGGGACTTAATTGAGACCTACAAAATCTTAAATGGACATTACGACGTGCAGGAGTTCCAAAGTCTATTTAAACGAGACAATAATGACCGTCTAAGGGGTCACTGTCTTAAATTGAGCACTAGTTTCTCAAACAACAACCCCCACAAATATTTCCTAAACAACAGAGTGGTCAAAGCGTGGAACAAGCTCCCAGAAGACGTTGTAACAGCTCAAAACGTTAATCAATTCAAAAACCGACTCAACAACCATCTCAAAGAGAACAACAGAATATTAGCACTCAACAGTTGAATCAACTGCCTGCCTGATAATTAAATAATAATAATATAGGAAGATAAATTTAATCAATGAAGACTAGTAAAATGAGACTTTTTTTTAAACTGTGTAGGCGACCAATAAGCAAACAGTCCTCCTGATAGTTTTAAGTGGTCACAGTCGCCATGGACATTTGCAAACTGGGGGCATCGCCAATGTGTCGTCGTCCACGGAATTTGTGGTAGCTACTGAAACTTTAAATTTGACTTTCATTAATGCCTTCATGAGACCTTCATGGTTTGGAAGTTTGAATAAAGTTGGGGTCCCTGAGACATGAAATTGTTAAGTTTCATGTGCCTGCAATTTCACTGGCCTCCTTATTTTTTTATTATACTATAATAAGTGAATGCATTACACAATAATAAGTACTCTACTGCTTCACGCCGCAAATAGGTACACCTGTCATGGGAAATTTATACCTAATAGTACCGAAACCCCATCAGAGATCGCATTTAAACTCTATTGCTATGAATCCCAGAGACTGGTGACATTTACAACAAGTTCTCCAACTGCAGTACTACACTAGAACTACATTAAGTAGGTCATTAAATAAGTTCTGATCAAAAGCGGCCTTAGGGGGTGGCGAACGGGGCAATCGCCCGGGGCCTCGCGCAACCTAACCAAATAAAAAAAATATGGAATTCAAATTTTATTTATTTGTATAACTTTAGCATTTCTTATCAAAAATGACAAATACCTAAACCAAGCAACCAGACTTACTTTCGCATCACATACTTTTCACGAAAGACAAAGGGCCTCGCAATGACCTGTCGCCCGGGGCCTCGCAATGGGTAAGGCCGCCGCTGGTTCTGATGACTGGACGGACACTCATACTTTGTTATATCATTTGTATCATAGTGCGCTAATATGACGTGAAATTGTTTATTTCTGACAGTGTATCAAAAAAAAACTATTTTCACAGAAATATTATTATTTTTCAACCGGGAAAGGTACGTGGTTATTAGTTACCTAGCTAAAATGTTAATTATACACGGAAAACAAAATTTTATCGATCAATTTTATGGGCTTTTTTAATGTCAAGTCTGGCAGCACTGGTCGTCTGTGTGTCGAGTCGACTGTCACTGTCACTAATATACACGCTGTCATTGGCAGTGAGTGTGATAGTTGTTTTTCTTTCCGTAGGAAAAATAAAGATCTCTCTCATTTGTGAATAAAAATTGTAGGAAATTATAAAAATGGGTAGTAGTGAAAAAGAATTCTTTGGGCCCTTAACACTTAATCAAAAAAAGGAAACGCCTACGGTTATCAAGTCGACAGTACCTGAAGAATGTGCGTGCTTACTATGCGACGACAAATTCACTTTGCCAACAGCAGAGAAAAAATTACTATTACATTTGTTCTTAAACCACCGATTGATAGTTGCTGATGTTAACCAAATAGCCGATTTAGGAGAATATATGGATTATTGGCGTGTGCGATTAAAAGGTTGGATACATTTCATTTTTGAAATTATTGGTTGTTTTCAATGGTAGGGCTATATGAGGCCGTCAGCGCAAAAGTGGCCTAAGCTTGAGATAGACAGTTTGACAATAATGGGGGTTGTGTATTCATGAATTTTAAAACAATGTACATTGATTTAACTATAGTGGATTTTAATCCCAATCTCTATTTTATTCAATTACTGTGATATATTTTGTATTGAATTTTGCAGAAGATTGATATGAATATGAAAAATTTAGGGTTAGGCCGTTTTTGCGCTGACAGCCATGAGGTTTATATATGAATTTAAATGGGCAAACTGAAAAATAATAAGTAACTGAAACAGATAAGTTATAAAAATACATATTAGGCTAAGAGTTCATTGTTTGATTACAGACTTGAATATACAGATACCTAACGGAGCTGAAAACATTTCACTGTCTTAATATTTGTCTTACAATTACAGATGACAACATGCAAGAGTTCTGTGTAATTATGCTGCTTGACCATAAACCAGATGGAACCATGTCAAAAGGTGAAAAATACTACTTACTTTGTGATTCTGTTGGAGAGGACAAAGAGTTGAGGTCTAACTTAGTAGGTTTAAAACTTAAAAAGTTATTAATTAGGAACCAGTTTGAAAGAGAAGACAGAAATTACATACGAGAATGTTTATTTTGTCGCTATGTATCAGACACAACCAGAGCTGCATACCTTGACCATTTATATGAAAAACACAACTTTCATGTTGCAAAACCGGACAATCTTATATTCATTGATGAATTAATAGACACTATAAACACAAAACTTGAGAAACTTCAGTGCATATTCTGTGAGGGACACTTCAAAGACCGCACTATACTCAAAGAACACATGCGTAAAAAGGGCCACAAGAGAATTAATCCTGAAAACAAAGAATATGACAAGTATTTTCTAGTCAACTACGTTGGTGACAATATTACAGACAAAAGTAACACGAAACCAAATTATAAGTGCCAAAGAAATTTTAAGAGGCCTGCGGACTACGACCATGATTCTGCTGAAGATAGTGACCCAGAATGGTCTGAATGGACTGAGGAGAATGGTCCATTAATCACATGCCTCCTTTGTGATCATACAGAGATGGAATATGATTGTATGTTGCATCACATGGAACACCAGCATGAATTCTACTTCACAAAAGCTACCGAAAACTTAAGTTTCTACCACAAAGTTAAAATTGTGAACTACATACGTCGTCAAATCCATTTGAAGCAATGTTTGTCATGTGAAACCAAGTTTGACGACTCAAAGAATTTAGAGAAACATATAAAGGAAACTAAACATTGGGTGCTACGTAAAGAAAAATGGGATCAGCCTGAATACTATTTTCCAACCTTTGAGGATGACTTGTTCCTATGTTTCATAGAGGATGATGATGAAAGCTGGTGGTCTGGTGATGAACGTGAAGTTGAAAATCAAAATACTATGTCTGATAATATATCAAAGGCGATGGCAATGGCTGTATTAGATGATGAGCCTTGAATTATAATCACAGTTACTCTATTTATTTATTGGTTTAGAAGCCCATTATGGCTAGAGATCATTCAGACAGAGAGGGATTGTGATGTTATGTTATATTTGGGATCATTACTCCTAGGCTAATTGCAATATTGGGGTTGGAGCAATATGAGTTGGATTCCTGATTTCATAAATTTGTGTTGATGAACATGCATTGCATTTTGATATTTGTATCTTTGTATATTGTAACAAGCTTGCTTATTTATAGATGAGATTACAAGACAGTCAAGGAAAGCAGTTGATATTACTATATTTATTTATTTAAGTAGTTTCTGCAACCCTTATAAAGCATGGTTCTTCTAATCAATGTATGGAGGGTGTAGAATAGTCTAGATTTCTTAGAAATGAATGCAATACAGTCAGAAGTTCTTCTATGGTTGTTGAATCAGAGTTGTGAAATTTGCAATCAGTAGGTATATACTTTATAAAGGAGTTCTTTATCAATCAAAAACTTTCCGAAATGAGATAAATTTTAATATTAATCGCACTTGCTGACGGTCATTTATTGTACACACCCACTGTAGGGGTACTAACAACCCTTATTCTGGTAAAACTATGGTAATTTCAATACAACCTTTGTGGAAGGATACAGTATATTAAGGATCATTCTGTTACTTCATCTTGTTGTCATAAATATCTGTGTTTGAAGTTTGAACTCTGAGAAATGACAGTATAGTCACATTTTATCTGAATAGGCACGTATATAGCGCTGTGAAATAGCATGGTAAATAATTTAGATTAATATTTGGTTGCTATATATGACTGTAATATATACCTCTGATGTAGATTTAGCACTGCTTATATATTCATGCAGGTTCTAATGATAAACCATTGTATTATGGTTAGATTTTAAAAGTAGTTAAGTAAGAATGAGCTACTCTATTTAAATATTATAATGTTTTGTATTATTACCTTTTGGAGTTATATTGTTGACAAGTTGGTATATCACTTACGGTTGGTTTCATAAAAAAATATATATTAAATTTTTCTGACAATATATGAAATTATAAACACTTTTTTTTACATTTACGGGTGTCAACAAAATTATTATTTATTTATGTTATGTGCTAATTTTGTTATATATATTTATTAATATTTTAAAGAATATTTACTTTTAATACAAAAGTTAATCACCTAATATGTAATAATGAAATGTACGAGTATACATAGAATTTACTGTGCATTTTAATCTTAATAAAATGTAGACATCAAATAATAATAAAATTATAGATGCAAAATAGATCTAAGTACATACCTATATCGAAGTACCTATTATGCAAATATTCACTAACCAATACCTAACTTAGGAGACTCAACTACAGAGTACATTTATATATAGGAGGACTCAACTAGGGCTGCCATCACCTAAATTGCTAACGCCGGACAAAAACTTTAAAAACCCCGGACATTTTGGTGAAATTGGGTTTTTCCCAGGCATGCTTAAAAAAATATTTTTAAACTTATAGTTTACATTTTGATTGGATTTATTGATTAAATTTTAATGTGTCCGTGCTCTTTTTGAAAACCCCATCCGGACGTAAGCTATGACAATTCGGGAAAAACCCGGACAGCTGACAGCCGGAAAATTAAATAAAATTTGTAAAATTAAGTAAAACTGTCATTTGAAATGCGCAACATTTCTAAGGACCAGGCGTCTCCTAAGTAGTTAAGTGAAAATATGCATTAGTCTTTTAAATGAATTCGGTGAGCAGAGGGTACTTTTAAAATTATTTTAAGTCTTCAACTTTTAAAGAAGAGTCTTAAATCATAGATTTTGGTTTTAAATATCTATAGTAAGGACTAATCGTCATCTGCCAGTTCCAATCATTTGCTCCATAATTATTTATTATGCAAAGGGCTCAGTGCCATGTCAAGTAAATGTAGTTTTAGAATTATTGTAGTTTTATAGAGATTTTTTGGCCTGTCTTGACAGCAAAGAGTGTTCCAGAAATATTAACCCTACATAATTGTGAAAAGGTTCATAAGCACCATCATATTATGAGATACATACCCAACCATTGGATCAATCGACGAACCTTATTTTCAAAGTAATATAGATGTTTTTTCAATGAAATACATCGTAGATTTAATCCTTATAGTCTAAAATAAGGTTTACTCGAATATTTAGTATTTACAAAGGCCACAGGTGAAGATAAGATTACAGGGAATGTTGTATTAACAGTAAGCTGGTATTGTCACAGTGTAATAAAATGAATTTATTCAATGATGCAGTACTTTATTTAGTAGTAGATAGTCCCCCCCCCCCTCCTGGTTTCTGCCGCGTTACGAGGGATCGTAAATTTTTCCGATAATTTACAGTTCTAGGTAATTTTGTCTCAAGTGAAATTTATTTCTGGTAATAACAGCTTTAATAAAATGAAATCTAGACTAAATTGTGCGGTTTTTGTAAACGAAAACAATTTTTTCGTAAAAATTAAAATTGCTTTTTTTATACAGTTTTTTTTTCTAAAACTAATACTTTGAAATGCTCTCCTGAAAAGTTCAAAAATTTCGCTTAATACAAATAGCCCTTGACCCTAGATATATTAGTAGGATTTTAAGGCACAAATTTACCTAACGATCAGCTTAGTCCATAAGTTTCCTAAGTAACATTAATTTAACATTTCCACTAATCAAAGCTTAATATCAAAACGAAAACAAATTATAACAGGCAAGTAAACTTTTAAATAACATGAACTTTCTTTTTTCACTCCTTTGTCGTGACACGAAAATAATTTTTTATCATCTTTGTAATGTTTGCTCCATTTATAATAATTACAATAGCCCTTATCAGTTTATGACACGCAATTTTTTCCACGACATAATTTTTAGTTCGAGCAATTTTTTTTCCAATACCATTTTATTTTATAATTGCGATTACAATGGATCTAATACTAACATAATAAAACAAAGTGTACATGCTAAACTACTTAAAATTAACTAATAAGTAAAGCAATAACCTATAAATAAAAAACTGAATTTAAATTATTAGAGCTGTCTATGGGTAAAGTGCCCAGAAGGCTGGCTACGTTCCCTCTTTGTATGGCTAAGCTTATTCTCTGACCAAAATACGAGCCAGCCCTCTGGTCACCGGATGACTCGATGAGGCGCGTCGAAAGGTCTTTGAATAATTTACGCGCCTCTGGTCCCCATGGCCCAAGCGTTTCTACTCCAAACGGTGCAAATATGTAACCATCGCCGATGGTCGCATATTTCCGCCGCTTCGAGCTCTCAGCGGCAGTCGCTGTCGCACCCGCCGCCTTGGAAGTTGACTCTAGGTGGGATTGTGCAACGGTATCTACACATGTTGCATCCCACACCAGAGGTTTGCCACGACTCCAGGGTATTAACGTCATCCCATCGGGCCTCTTACCATCATCACGTGCTATTCCGTTCGGCTCTAAGATGGCCGGCACGTGAACAGTGGCAAAGGCCCTGCGGATGACGTCATTGATTGCAGCGTGTCTCGATAGGCGGCCAGCGCTGCGGCGACATGACAGACCATGGTAACCTAGTCGATCCCCGTCATTACTGCATAGACAGCGGTGGGGCTCATTCGTATAGGCACCCAGGCGTAGACAGATGGCTAGAGAGAATGAGGTATTGTCTAGTAAGGTACCGATGTTGGTGGATGGTAAAGCTTGTAGCCAGTACCCTGACTCCCGCTCTGAAACTGCAAGGAGACGAGCGCGTTCTGAAAGGTTAGAACTCGTGTTAAGTAAATCTTGCTGTACTGCCTTGCAAAGCGGCTCGTCCCACTGTCTTTGGACTTTTGGATATAGGGGAATGCTTTCTTTATAGGTAATAAAATAAAAAAATGTAAAAGTAAAAAAATATAAGTATATTATTATAAACCAGCCAAGGATAAAATTATACTTTTAGTAAAAAAAAATGGCGGTCAGGACCGTCTCACTTAGTTCACGAAAACCAACGAACCTATGTATCCGCGTTTATCTTAATTTAAAAACTTTTTTTTCGTGTCAAATAGTCAAGTTTTATATTACATATTTATAAATAGGTAGGCAGGTGCCTATGTAGATCTAGTCAAGAGGTTGGACTTCATCGTAAACAGTTAATTTGAACTAAAATCAGTTATAGCGTCAAATCTACAGTCAGGCATAAATACATTGCATCACTTACCTATCTAAAGTTAAAATGACGTCACAATTTCCCAGTACGTTAGTTTACCTAAATCTGAGAAATTTCGGAAGATAAAGTTAAACTTGACTAAATCAATCTCAAAGCTTTATTAATTTAGAATTAAAGCATTATTAACTCGCGAATAGCTTAATAAAACTATGTCCTTTTAAGAGAAATTTCGTGGAAACCATCATCAAAGAAAAGAAAAAGTGTACCTTCCTAGAATAAATCCTTTTTGAATTTCAAATTTAGCTTTGAGTTGTTTTGATGGGCGAAGTTTCGCATCATCTTGAAAAATTTGTGCTTTTGTCCCTTCATCACCAAAACGAAATATAACGCAGGTATCCTATTATTTTCTACTAGGTGTACGCAGTTTTACCCGCGTTTCCGAGGGATATTACATTTTCCCGTGATAAAAAGTAGCCTATATGTTAATCCAGGATATACTCTATCGATGTGCCAAGTTTCATCCATATCCGGTTAGTAGTTTTTATTTATTTATTGGATCACCAACAAGACACACATCAATACATTAAAAAATACAAGTACAAAAGAATATAAATCGTAAACGGTGTCCCAATTACAGGTGACGACTACAAGCACTAAAAAATACACACAACAGAACAAAAAATGAGAGAACTGAATAAAATTAAAGATAAAAATTAAACATAAATAATTTACCATAAATTTACACAAAAGACTCATAAAATAATAAAAAAAAATCAACACAAAGGACTATAACGCATTACTAACACTCAGCAACTTATTTCTAAAAAGAGTTAGTTTTTGCGTGAAAGAGTAACAATCATACTTAAAACAAATCTTTTGAGGATGGATGTTCGTTCCATTCAACCGAAACCTGTCAATAGATTTGAATCAAACTACACATAGATAGTTTATTATCTAGATTGACACATAGGGTACTTTTTATCGAATATATTATAGAGTAGGTACCTACTTAGCTTTAAGATTCACTAAAGTTTCATATTTTAAAGAAAAGTCTATATTTACAGCAAATATGGTATACCATTGGTTTAATATACACAATATGAAAATCGAAACGACGATAAAATTCCCAAATAAAATTGACAACAAACAAATTAAAAGTTAAAATTTTCTTTGTTTATGTTACTGGCGATGTCACCCTATAAAAAATATTTTTCCCTTCATTTATGGGGTGATTAATGTTCGTCTGGGAACTCTTTTAATTTTAACGCTGTCACAGCGTTAGTTGGTGTTAGTTGGTGCAATCTTATTTGGATTTATGGTTAAGGGTAGTTACGGTTAAATCGTTATTATCGTCCGGGGAAGTACTACCACCTTACCCATTTCCGCCGTGAAGCAGTAGTGCAACTGTATTACTGTGTTTCGGTTAGAAAGGTAAGGGGGCCGGTGAAGTTACAGGCACATGAGACTTAACAATTTCACGTCTCAGGGTCGACAACGCATTGGCGATGCTCCTAGTGTTGCAAATGTCCATAGGCGGCGGTGACCACTTACCATCAGGTGGACCGTCTGCTTGTTTGTCGGCCCAAGTGGCATTAAAAAGAAAAAAAAAAACTACTTCTGTAATTGGTCATAATTATGTGATACACGGTAACCCTCGGAAGGTTAATGTGAAAAAAAAAACTGTTTTTTATACCTAATAATTATATTTTAAATGACCTTTCTATCAGCCTACATATCCTATAGCCTACTATCCAGCAAAAGGTACCCGTGTAGATATCTATTGTTATGTGAATAATGGTCCACTACCCAATCAACCCTTATATTTCATATGAGCAAGACCTACACGGTAGGCAGACTTTTTTCCTTCTGTAGGGTGAGCAAGAGCGAGATGGTGTACTCCATCTATGGAATCTCAAAAGAAATTCACACAAAAAAGTATGAAACCTCTATGGTTAAGTGAATGAGTCAATTAATTTTATTAATCAAATACGCTGCCCCCTTATAGTAAAAAAAATGTTTGTATCCTAGGTCTTGAATACTAATTATTCTATGTTCTTGGACTTTTACGAGTTTGATTGTTGTTGTTGTTAAAGTGATAATAATATTTAAATGAATAGATTCTAAACGTGAGTAGTATTTGGCGTGTATTATAGCTGTACCTTCTTGGATTAGGATGTAGTGCTGATTAATGCTAACTACATGTCGTTTTCATCCGCGTATTTAATTCGGAATGCGTTGCACTCGCGCCATTGCTTGACATAGACCGTTATTTCTTTTTTTCATTCTCATCAATATTATCTATTTACCTAGTAATGTTCGTAGATTACCACACTTATATCAATGAAAACTATCTCAAAGGCTTGTTGCGAAACCTAGCCCTCTATTGTGTAACAAAACCTTTTTATAAAAGAAACGACTGATTTATTGACAGATCAAAGAAGAGCCGCTGGTCATAGGAACATGAAATTAGGAATGTAGTTTCTTTATGCTTTTTTTGTTGTAGCTTCAGTAACTTTAAATTTGACCTTCATAAGAGGCCCGAGGGCCTAAACTGAATAAATGGTTTTGAATTTTTTTTATTTTTCTATTTATTAGCTAAAGTTGTAAATCTAAATAGAATTAATACATTGGAAAATCATCTTTATGACCATGAGATAAGGTGTCAACCTCGAAGGGTACATATCCTATTTGGTAAATGTGTGAAAGCGCTAGAACGGAAGTACTGAGGGAAGCTGAAATAAATGAAGATCTTCATATTTTTCAGGAATAAAAACTCACAGATATGACAATCCTCCATTTGCAATTTTCCCTTAGTATTAAAAGATAATACAGGTTCACCCTCAGTATTATTGCAAAAGGATAGCGTGGGTAGACGCAATGTTATTGTAGTTTTATAAGGCCATCACATAAAAGGGCGAAGTTAAATTGTAAAACTTCAAAAAAAGATAGCAGTTTTATCGTTAAGTTAGTAAAGGTTGTATGTAAACGAAGCAACTTGGGAGAAGTGACCAGTCAAACAATTTAGAGCTTTAAAAGTAGGTTTTAAATACTCAATGGTAAGGTCCCAATTGTAGTGTCCTTTATTCACACTCAAGACCAAAGATTCTTACGAAGGTTTCCATCGCCACCTTGCTGACGATGTAGCCTTCATGCGTCATTACAACCTTCGAAACCCAAAGAAGGCGGTTTATATTAAAACAATCCATATCAAGTTAAATTATGCCAAATATGCTTAGTAAATTGATTTTGCAAACAGGAAATTGCCCTGTCTCACACCATTTTGGCTAATAACCTCGCGACTGACGGTCGGAGTCGAAATTCGCAAATAATCTCAAGCTTTTAATTACGTAATGATACGACATTTTATGTAGGATCGAATTATAATTTTGTGCCTGAATACTATTTAATGAATGAATATATGAATTTTTTTTTATTCGAATAGGCCTTTACAAGCACTTATGAATAGTCTGACTCTAATACCGGTTCGGAAGGTTGTTTTTTAGTGAGAAGAATATATAGAGCCGGCAATAATCTCAGCAATTACTCTTTTTAAAAACGAACTTAGATTTATTACATAAAATTTATGTCTCACTGACAATACCTGTGTGTTATCGCAAAAGTGAAGAATTATTGAACAATAATATAATAAAATGAATAGCTAATTAAAAAAAAAATACAAACAAACTAAAGCTGACCAGCCCTCACAAGCAGCACCTGTTCACAAGTATGACGCACATGGCAGCCATAACCCTCCTCGCCATATTATAGGGGCCTTATTAAGTGAGCGACCCGCCACACGACGCCGCCGCAAGCAAAGGCAGATAGATACTTAAGTTTATTATAACATACTACTTAGACTCAGTGGCGTAGCTACCGGAGGGCTAGACGGGGCAGTGCCCCAGGGCCCCTAAGCTTCAGCTGGGGGACAAAATATTTTAAGTAGTTTAGGGGCCCTACTTAATTTTTTGCCCCAGGGCCTACGGTTACCTAGCTACGCCACTGCCTAGACTAATTTATTCCTTCGCGATATTACTCTAGTGGGTATCTACTTATTACATAGTTTAAAAATAAAATATACGGAATTTAGGTAGAAATAAGTGAAACATCTAATTTTTATAAAATTAACGATTTATAAGTTTTCTACTGTCTACGACGAAACTGAGGTATTATTTTCGTTGGCATAGAATGTGTGTGTGTTATACAATGTGTTACAAAATACCCCCTAAAAATATAATAAATTATCAAAGCCAACTACCCTAGTAAGCTGTCATGTCAGAGAACTAGAAAGGCCCATTTTACCTAATAATTGTCTACTTTAATAGGTTTTCTATTTTTCATTCATAAAAATCAGTTTTTATAATGTTTTTGAGGTTAGTTATATAAATTATAATATATAATAATATTAAATATTATGAATGTACTTGTTATAAGGCCCCATTTCGGCTTTATGGGTAATTTTGTAACATATATGTCATGTATATAAAATTGCTTATCCAAATAAACAATTACTTGAATGCTCCTTCGCGGTAGAATTAACAAAGGTGCTACTGATTCCCCAGACGAACTTTGCACTGCAAAGCAACTATTAAACAGATCTTCTGATTCCAAGGACATAAACGAAGCTTTCAATTGTAATAACTTTATATCCAAAAAGATTTATTATAAATAAGGATTTATTCCTCTTTATTATTAGTCTGAAAACCAGGCTTACGTACTTTAAACTTAAGTTTAAGGGCTTCTAAACTTATGCGAGGTGGTATTTCCTCTAATTATACGGTATAACTCATCATTATTGATTATATAAAACAAAGCAAATCCTCTATAACTTTAAACAAAGGAATATGAACCAGGATATTTATGGCATCGTTGGTCCTTGTAAAGTTAATTAGGGAGTTCAAAGTCCCCGGATAGATTTGCCTTTTAAAGTTTGTGACGCTTTTATCGAATTTAGAGTTTGATCTTAATATCACCAAAGTATACAAAATAGTACAGGCAGAGCCGGCCTTAGGGGGTGGTAAACGGGGCAATCGCCCGGGGCCTCGCTCTTAAAGGGGCCTCGCGCATCCCAAGCAAATTAAAAAGAAATATATATTTTATTTATTTGTGTAACTTTAGCATTTCTTTTCAAACAAGACAAATACCTAAACCAAACAACCAGACTTACTTTAGCATCACATACTTTTCACGAAGGACAAAGAGCCTCGCAATGACCTGCCGCCCGGAGCCTCGCAATGGGTAAGGCCGCCGCTGAGTACGTGTACAGAGGCTTTCATTGAGGCCCCCAAATATTTTTTATATAAGAAATTTATTCAAAATCAGATATCGACCCAAGATATAAATATCTTCACTCCTATTATACGAAATCTGAAAAGGTAGGCAAAGGTCACAGTTCTAAATACAGAACGACAAATCTATTTTCACTTAGGCTATTCACTATTACAGGTTAAAATATTCTGTCAGTCTGTTAGGAGTAATAAGCCATGAAAATATCACAAATGATTTTATATTTTTTTCTACAGCAGCTGGTATTATAACTCCGTTGAAAAGGTTCATTAAAATAAAGTTTCGTACTAATAAAGTGGGTTATTACGGAGTACTAGACCGGTCCATTGTCTGTCAGACAACTGCTGTTGTTCTTTGTCGGAAAAGGCATACATTTTTTGAGATTTATATTGTATTATCTGTTCCCCGCGGTTTCACCCGCGTTCCCGAGGAATGTAATATTTTCCCGGCACAAAAAGTAACCTATGTGTTATTCCAGGGCATTTTCTATATACAGTGTAAACTCTTTATAACGTTATCCTTTATAACGATAAACTCCCTATAACGTTGAAGTGAGCCCAAGTTGGTTGGTTTGTTCACTTTGTTTTGTTTTTTTTTGTTCACTCCATATAACGATAACTCTCTATAACGACAAAAAATGCCCAGTCCCTTGAGTTTCGTTATAAAGAGTTTAAACTGTATGTGCCAAGTTCCAGCCAAAACCTGTTAATAGTTTTAGCGTAAGAGTAACAAACATCCATACATACAAACTTTCGCATTTATAATATTAGTAGAATTCAGTTGATTCGTTAGGTACCTACTAAGTAGGAACGTAATTATGCCGATAAATGTAATGCAACAAAAGCGTTATTAAAACTTTGTCAACTTTTAATTATTAATTAAAACCTCCCAACAATCAAGCATTCAGAAGACTGGTCATGAAGACTTCGATTTCGATGAATGAAACGTTTTCCAAACTCTCCAAGTTTCATAGACAAACAAAGATTATTTTCATTCATAATGAAACAAAAACAAAGCAAACTTCTCGCTTATTTCACTGAAAGATTAGGTAACGCTTTCTTTCTAAATATAAACGTCTGGTAGCTAATACAATTTCTGTAATATTAAGCTTTGAAAACTTTCAGGCGTCCAAAAACTTTTTATTTGGTAGAAATATTGAAGGTATTCCAAAAGGCCACTTTAGTAAATAGGTTTTCTTTAGTCACGGTCTAAAAATGCCTATACAATACATAGTGTTTTAATATTTACCAGGATTTTGTGTTTTTATGAAAAAACTGGTATTTTCGTTGTATTCCAGTTTTATTCAGAGCACGTTATTAGGTGGATAATTAGATTTAAAGTTTGTTTTATCACTTCGTTAATTTGCTTACGGCGTCTCAGCGTCTAAAGGAAATTTAATTTTCAACTGTCTAATGAAGTAATTATTAGAAATAGGTTTTTGGGTTGCGGCTCGGTAAGATATGGTTTACGTAAAATATATGCATATAATATTTAATTTAGCTTTTAGAGGGAACAGCTTTCATATTTTGTTGTCAGTTAATCTTAGTTAAGAAGTAACTAGCTTGAGCTATCCGAGCACATGATTTTGAATATTTATGAGGGGTTCGTGTCTCACCAAAATATTCGCAACAGTTAAGAAATGTTATTATACTTATTTTGTTATATTAGAAACTTATATTCTAATTAAATGATATAGCCAACAAAGATAGGGCAAGAAAGGTAATCTTTTCGTCGAATTTTTTTTTTAACAATTTTTTTTAAATAAAATAAAAAACAAAATTCTCTTTGCTAGTTAGTTATAATGAAGCTGCGTTATTTTTAGTATAATTGATTTAATTTTTTAATCATATTCAGATAACCAGAAGGGCTATTTTTTTCGCCTGAGTTCAATATCTGACCACGATAAACCTAGGTATTTACTAATTATCAAAACACAAATCAGGATGGTGGAGAATTATATTGAAGTATTTAGGAAACATATATAAGGCTGTCTCATTATAAAGTAATTATGAAAATTAAGTTTCTTTACAAACTAAAAATTCCTTTGAATGTGCCAAAAAGTAAATAAGTATGTTTTGTTACAGTTTTATGAAATTAAAATATTATAAATGTTATCTACCGTTTAAGAATTTTTGATTAAAATTGCCAACGGAATAGCTTGGACTCATATAATACTTTTAACCTTAGACCGAACAACAAAGCAACGGCTTAAGAAAAGGGCTCCCGAAACCTATTTTATTTGGCTAACAAATCTATTTCTATCAACGCAAATTATCTATTTAAAAGCAGTAAGTACCCTTACCCACTTCAAAATTATTTATTATTCAGAATGATCACTCGTTTCTATGTAATATATCATTTTGGGTCTTCTAACACTCATCCTAACATGTTTTACTAATATATTTTACATCTCGACCCATTGTCTGGAAATAAGGTTTATTTTTGAGTGTACTAGTTATAAATGTTCGGTATTTGTGCTTCAATCACGCATAAACTATTCGATTTAAATATAGGATATAATGTACGGAAAACATTTGATTCCCGAAAATCTTGAGACATGTGTCATTGACCTGTCGGTATAATAAAAAAGAATTTTGTATGCTATGTTGCGCATCACTTAACAGGCTCGACCGACTTGATTTTTTTTTATGTTCTTAATAGGCTAAATAAGGTTTTAAGGAAAGAAACTGAGAAAGATAATTTGCATTGTTATATCAGGTATTAATTATTTATCAATAGCAAATAGCTTAAATTCTAAGCATTGATGGACTAATACACTTTTAATGCGCGAGACCTTTAAAGAGAACGAATATTTTGTTTGTTAAATATTATTTCTACTTTATAAATAAATGATAATCTAACCTCGTTAAAACAGTTGTACACATTATTTAATTAAATAAATAAATATAAATATCCAGGGAAATTCTTTACACACGGCCATCAGATCCCAAACTAAGCAGAGCTTGTACTATGGAAACCAGATAACTGATATACTACTTTTTCAAAATACATACTTTTATATATATTTACACCCAGACACAGAAAAAACAGACATGTGCATGTCCATAAATATTTGTCCTGGATAGGAATCGAATCCGCGACCTTCGGTTTGGCAGTCAGAGTCTCTAACCACCAAGCCTAGCTTGTTCAAATTAATTAATAATTATGACGTTATTGTTACTTTACCTTCTGAAGATTAAAAAGAAAGACAAACTGAAGTTTCCGCAAGGAAGTATCTTTGTTGTCACAATTAAAATGTTTTTTATTTCATTTCAGTCTTAATACTTCCAGCTAGGGTTGCCAGGTAACTAAACCTTATAGCCGGACAGTTTGGCCGGACATTTGGGTGAAAGGGCCGGACATCCTACATTATTGAGGATTTTGTGTCTCAGTATTTTAATAGGTATTACAAAAAAGGATACGTAAAATCAAGCTTTTTTGATATTACCAGCTCTTTTGCGAAATGTAAAAAGCCTAACAAAAGCGGGACGAGCCGGACAACGTTTGTTTTAGCCGGACACGCAATCAAAAAGCCTAACTATGTCCGGCTTTATCTGGACGCCTGGCAACGCTACTTCCAGCTGTGGCCGTAAAATAACTCAAGTCAGTGAAGAAACACACCACATTCTTATTTATCATACCTACTTATATTAAAAATGCGAAAGTTTGTGAGTAAGGTTAAATGGACGATTATTAATCTTTCACACAAAACCAACTTAACGGATTTAAATAAATAAATAAATATCCTGGGACTTTTTTTACACACGTCCATCTGATCCCAAACTAGGCAGAGCTTGTACTATGGAAACCAGATAACTGATATACTACATCTACTGTTTCTTTTTTTTCTAAATACTTACTTATACAGGGTGACTGGTGAGATACCTTCAATATTTGAGGATGTGATAGTTGGCGATCATATGTGATGAAAAAAAATAACATTAAAAATAATTATCAAATTACTTCTTAGTAAACTTAGTTAACAGTACTCCGAGAGTCCCGTATTTACCTGCGCAATTTTTGGATACGCATATTATACAGAATACATAGGTACGTACACTGTACAGCTTAGGACAGGCAAAAATACCTAGGTAATCACTAATTTGTTGACTAAATAAAGTGTAGAATGTAAACAATAGAATTTGAGACATGGTTGAATCTACAGAACCACTGAAAAGTTCAAGAACCTTGGTATTTTAGGCGTATTTTAAAAATGGAATCATACCTATGTACAACGATTGAATTTAATTAAACTACCTACCTACCTTCAAGTTGTTAAAAATGTGTACCGCCTCGTGTGATGCATAGTTCGGCACGTTTACACATATTGTCTTTAACGCGATTTAAAACGAACGGATCACCTTGCAAACTATCATTAGCACGCGTATACGCACGAACCATGTCCAGCTCTCTGCATTTTTGTATTGAGGAGCCATACTTAACTACCTAGCCTAGCTACTTATCACGGGTCACGGGTCACAGGTCTCACACACACACACTCACACGGCGTGTAAATTTCTACGATCGTGGGGCGCGGAGGCAGGAAGCGGGAACACGGACATGTGAACCTGTCAGTGACATTTACACGCAGACACAGAACAAACAGACACGTTCATGCACATATATGATTTTCCTGGGTGGGAATCGAACCCGCAACCTACGGTTTGGCAGTCAGAGTCGCTAACCACCAAGCCAACTGGCTGAAACTTGGCACATAGATCGGCATCATTATCATATCACCCGAAGGATGTCCACTGCTGAATACAGGCCTCCCCCTTGGATTTGATGCACATATATTAGATAGTTACATAGTAAACTTGATTAACACATAGGGTCCCAGTAAAGGAAACATTCCTCAGAAACGTGGGTAAAACCGTAGGGTAGATAGATGAATAATTAAAAACCTACATAGGTCTATGAACATAGAAAATCGTAAAAACACGATCGCATTTAAAGCAGTGTTCATATTCTATCTCCTAGTGTGCTTCGAAATACAGGCTGAATGTAAATGCTTTTTAAAAAGAAAACACATTTTGCTTGTACAAATATTCTCACGCTCATAGGAAACAGTAAAGGAGTACGCATAGCCTTTGGATGGAGCATTGATTGTAATGTAGAAAAGATAATGATGGTAATGTTTTTAAAATTGCAACCTTGTAAGTGCATCAGGTGCATTAATTTTTTAATTAGAACTAGCTGACTCGGCAGACGTTGTCTTGTCTTTAATGAATATTTAATTCGAATTGGTATCAATAATATACCAAGAACATACTGTTTATTATTCTTTACAATTAAACTTTTAATATTAGACGTGATGGCGCTCTGAACTAACCGTGAAAAACAAACACTTCTTAATAACTCACTGTACATTACAACACAATATTCCGATTGAATCAACTGTGAAATAAAACCTCTGTTTTAAACGATATTGTCAAACGACTGACATTTATGTCAAACACCACAAGGTTACATTATAAGAGTTTATATTGTCAAAAGCGGTAAGGTTACAGTAGGGATGTTAATATGGTCGTTATGTTTTCTTAAATTTTCTAATTTTGCACGCAACTTTCTTAATTTTTTCTTTCATAAGAACCTTCTCCTGACAATAACAAACACAACAAAAAAAGAATTAGCGATATCGGTCCAGCCGAATATTACACTAGCTCGAGGATGTAGTGCGGCTTTTATGCTCTGTTTCTTTCGCTAACTACCCAATCACGCGAGAAAGACCCTTGGAAGCCTCATTGTACCGTCTGCCGTCTCAGATAATGCTCACTAAGGCCAATCCAGTGACAGTAATATTTTCTTCTTTCATTCTTCCACTCGACAGTCGTGTTCACGTTTTGTATGCGCGTAAATATGTTGTAAAACGTTTAGAAATCTGTTTGCTTTACGAGATTGGTTTCTGCTTGAAATTTTTCTGGA
Source organism: Habrosyne pyritoides (assembly GCA_907165245.1). Lineage (NCBI taxonomy): Eukaryota > Metazoa > Arthropoda > Insecta > Lepidoptera > Drepanidae > Habrosyne > Habrosyne pyritoides. The sequence goes on along the minus strand of OU015600.1, from coordinate 3,223,687 downwards.
GTATAGTGTATGAACGAATCTGTTAACGAATGTGACAAAAAAAAAATTGATTACATCTGAAGTATAAATATTCTAAATAAAAAAAAAGGATAGTCTCCGTATCATCAAGGGCCTTGGTATAAAAAAACTTTTATTTAAAAATAAAAATATAAATACCACATTTGCCGACAAACAAGCGGACGGTCTACCTGTTAAGTAGTTACCGCCGCCTATGAACATTTGGAACCCTAGGGGCATCGCCAATACGTTGTCGATCCTGAGACGTGAAGTTGTTCACGTATAACCGAAACAATAATACAAGTGCACTACTGCTTCATGGCGCAAATAGGGGTAGTACTTCCCAGGACGAACTGCACTAAGAGCTCTACTACTAAAGTTTTTGTAAAAGAAACTACTCTAAAAATTGCACCTTTATTGACCAACTTAACTCCATACCAGGAATAAAAATATACTTTATTGGTTCGTTAAATACCTACCGAAAAACTTTTCTTAAAAGATATATTTTTTTTATAACAACAATATGTACTCTTATTTTTATATTTCTAGTGTATAGATTTACTCCAGTATCATTTGATGAACAGAAAACTATTTGCCCTAATTACAAGCAAATTCCACCAATACCTAGATATATATAATAATAGATGTGAAAGTTTGGATGTTTGTAATCAATCACGGATTAACGGCTCAACGCATTCAGATAAAAAAGAAACTTCAATTACGATTAACACATAAAATATTTTGTATTATTCGGGAAAAGCTCAAGAAGCATGTTAGTACATTGTGACCTCTAATGTACTCTGGAGGAAATGTTCTACTTTACTATAATACTTGTTCTCTGTATCTCATTATAAGTGGACTGTAAGTTCTTATGAGAAATAAAATTCTTTAAACCAAAAACATTACTTATATCATAATATAATAATGGCAATGTTATTTTTTTGGATTTCGGGCTGGGTGTAGGTAAATATCTATATAAGTATTATTTAAAAGTATAATATGTAGTATATCAGTTACCTGGTAGCCATAGTACAAACACTATACTTTGCTTAATTTGGGATCAGGTAGGTAACTATGTCTTTAACACTAATCATACCAACACTTACTAGGTACCTATTTCTACCATAGCGGGTCAAATGTGACTTTATGTTTCCTGCTTGAATGTATGAAATATGGTTGTTAGGAAGGGAAATAAATAGTATAATAAATGTATATTAATTAGTAAAAAAATCATGAAGTCAAATGTGCAAAAGCAATAAGATGATACGTGCATTTTCAATGCAAAGATCAAAACGGGTCATTTGACCCGGTTATGGTATGTTTAGTGTTTAGTACCTTTTTGATTGCTAACTTATCTACTAGCTATCCCCCGAGTTCCCGTGGGATGTACCATTTTCCCGGGATAAAAAGTAGCCTATATGTTATTCCAATATAAGCTCCTATGTGCCAAGTTTCATCCAAATCCGTTTGGTAGTTTTTTTTTATAGCACTTGGGCCGACAAACCAGCAGACGGTCCAACTGATGGTAAGTGGTCACCGCCGTCTATGGACATTTGCAACACTAGGGAATTGCCAATGCGTTGTCGACCCTGAGACATGAAGTTGTTAAGTCTCATGTGCCTGTAATTTCACCGGCCCCCTTACCTTCCTAACAGAAACACAGTAATACGAGTGCACTACTGCTTCACGACAGAAATGGGTAAGGTGGTAGTACTTCACCGGACGAACTCTGCATTAAGAGATCTACTACTCTGAAAGGTTTTAGCGTGAAAGAGTAACTAACATACTTACATACAAATCTTTCCTCTTTATAATTAGTAGGAATAGGATTTTCTTTACGGTTGAAGTAACGATGATTATTACAATAGGACCCAATAATTCCAAATGAAACATAAAAACTTACGGACACAGTAAGTTTTTCGTTTCACTTCATTGAATTTTGGCAGTTCCAAGAAAACTATCTGTAGGGAATAAGTTTGGTGCAAAATATAACCTTTTATTATGTTGTGCTTACGGAAACTAATACAAACTCATAAATCATAAATGATGAGAGATTTTTAATTACATATTATTTTCCTTATGCAGGAGATATTTATTTGCTTTGAGATTGAAGTAATGATTTTCATAAAACAAACTTCCATGTAATAAATACAATCCAATTGGCTTGGTGGTTAGCGGGTCGCGGGTTCGATTCCCACCCAGGACAAACATTTTGTGTGCATGAACATGTCTGTTTGTTCTGTGTCTGGGTGTAAATATCTATATATGTATTTAGAAAAATAAAAAGTAGTATATTATATGTAGTTTATCAGTTATCTGGATTCCATAGTACAAGCTCATCTTAGTTTGGGTTCAGATGGCCGTGTGTAAAGAATGTCCCAGGATATTTATTATTATTATTATTATTTTAATAACACATGCATGACCTGTTACTAAATGATATTCCTACGACAAACTTCCTAATTATTTGATTAAAACATGCATAGCCCTTGATCCTTCCACCCTAATCAGCTAATACAAATTTCGACGGCAAGCCAGAGCAACGAGGCTTTGGAGAGCTTACCTCTCACGTGATTGTATAGTTAGCGGAAGAGACAGAGCATAGAGGCCCAGATGAAACATCGTTGAGCTTATGTCATTTACAGAATCGAAGTCTTGAAACAAAGCTGAGCATCGACACGTGCCATGGATTAGCAGATAACACCAGTCGTCTACAAACTTACTACCACCCTAAAGTCGTTTGGCTCCCACCTTGGAAATTATACGGTGTACTAGCTTCCACCCTCAGGGTTCGCCCACGTTCCCGTAGGATCTTATATTCTCTGCTATAAAATGTATCCTATGTGATAATCCAGAGACATTTAGACCTGCGGAGGGCACTTGAAGGTCAATTGACCATTACTAAAATAGCTTTTAATGAAAAGGGATTATTATTATAGCAGTTTTGATTTTTGACAATTTTAAATTCAAAACTATTTATTCGGTTTAGACCTGCGGAGGGCACTTGAAGGTCAATAGAATGAGTTTAAAGTTACTGAAGCTACCATGATAATAATGGTTTTGAAATCACAGATAGGCATCTGAATTTTATTTTGTGATATAGATTTAAATTAGTTACCATCTCAACATTCTAACTAGTATATGAAGCAGTGTTTAATAAATATAAATATAAATATGGCCAGAACTTATATCAAAGACAGACTGTACAATGATACAATGACACAACTAGAAGAGAGATACAATTGAAATACAAACAACCCGCTACTATTTATAAATGTGAATGTTTGTGAGTACGTATGTGTGTTGCTCTTTCACGCAAAAACTACTGAACGGATTTGGATGAAACTTGGTACACATATAGTTCACAATCTGGACTAAAATATAGGGTACTTTTTATTCAAGAAAAACTTGACAACCCCCGGGAACGTGGATAAAACCGCGGGGGTCAGTTAATTTAACAATAAAGCTAATAAACTCATAGAAAAGTTAAAATTAAGCTCAAATTAGCAACGGTAATAAAGAGGACATATTAATTTGTTTTAGAAAAAGTTTTAATTAAAATAATGATAAGCACTCAATTTTGAATTAATTAGTCTGGGTTCTGTATTAGCAGTACATAAATTCAATATTCCACTTGTGAAAGGCATTTGCGGCTAACATAAAAAAATACATAAACCACCCACTAGCAAAGGGCGAGTTTTAAAAAAAAAACTACTAAAATTATAAATGTCAATGTTTGTATGTATGGATGCTCGTTACTCTTTCACCCAAAAACTACCGGACAGATTTAGATGAAACTTCGCACATAGATAGAGCATATCCTGGAATAACATACAGGTACATATGTTACATAATATATTATATCCCGGAAAATGTGATATCCTTCGAGAACGTGGGCAAAACTACGGGGGACAGCTAGTAAAATTATGTATATTATTGTATGTACCTAGTTAAAACAAATAAAAAATATTTTTAAGATAGTAATATTTTAAAAAGAATTTGTTTCACAGTATTTCAAAAATCATGTCAAAAGCATGCCGATATAATTAATTTCCAATTTTTGATCATGCCTAAATAAAAATCAAAGTTGTATTTTTAATAATTAATTAATGAATACTTAATATAACTAAAATAATGTTGTTAAAAATATTATTTCAATTTAATGATGAACTTTTTAATTGTGTCCATAGTTTTTCTACGAAATAAAAATAATTTGAGCTCAAGTAAGGTAAGTAAGGTAAGGTAAGTAAAAAAAATATTTATGATCAATGCTATTCTAAATTCAAAGGAATTTTGCAAAAAAAGACCTGGTGGGTATTTAATAATGACATATTTTTTTAAAAAACCGTTTGTTATAATTTTAATCAACCTCTTTATTGTAGCAAATCAATTTAAGCCAGCACGCATTTGCAGATTTATTAAGAAGAAAACTTTAGATTTATTCCATTTTCAAAGAAGATTAATAATCCTACGTATTAAATCGTTGCGGTTGTTTTTTTTATTTGTTGAAAAGTCGATTACTCAACCTCTTCCCACGTAAAAAGAAAAAAAATAAAAACACGTAGAACCTTATTTTTTCCAAGCACGTTCGATTGCATACACAAGATTGATGGAGGCTGCTCCGCAATAGGAATTGCAACTGGATCATTATGCTTATCGTTACGTGATCACAAATTTCTACGATCAATCTGCATTTGAAGTCTAATGACCTTGACATTGCCCTCAATTTGTAGATTAGATTTTTCGTGGGTCGGATCACATAATATAATATATCAATAATATAGCAAAAAGAAAATGTTATCAGACCCTCATAAAAATAATTATAAAAGCTAACTATGAGATGTTAATACAATTTGCAGATGAAAACCATAATAATTACAAACTGTCTCGGAATCGTCAGCATTACTTACCATGTAGGTACTATATTTTTTTACTCAGTAGATATTAAACATTAGGGAAAAAAACAATTACTAAACTCGGCACAACGCTAATTTTCTTTCATCAAAACAATTTGCGTCCAATTCAACTTTTGTTAGACATTTAAAGTTTATTTACTGAAATATTACCATATTCTGGGTTATTCTATGCATTTGTCCCTAGAGGTGACTAGTATGAATAGATCTACTTTTTGAGTCCATTCTTCCATTCGTCCAGTCTATTACTTATATTAAGATGTTTATTGTTATAGTAAGGTAACAATGTATCTGCGTTTATCTTAATATAAAAAAAATAATAATAATTTTTTGTAGTAGTTATAAGTATTTATTCCTAAATTTACTAACATACTTTTTTCATTTTAATAAAACAACCTAATTAGGAAGTTATTTGAACTTTTACCTTATAAAGGAAGGACCTAGGCTTATAAAAGTAAGTCAATTAAATACTTAGTCAAAGTCGTGTCCTTAAGCTCACGGATACAGTACTTTTTAGATATAAAGGTCCCTATAGAAATGCAAATGAACTGCGTAGTCCACGTATTAATTTGACGTGATGATTTTGATGGACCGAATATATTGAACTGTATATGAAAATATATACAAGTAAATCAGAAAGATCAATTTTAGAAGTTTTTTTTTTATGCCACTTGGGCCGACAAACAAGCAGACGGTCCACCTGATGGTAAGTGATCACCGCCGCCTATGGACATTTGCAACACTAGGAGCTTCATCAATGCGTTGTCGACCCTGAGACGTGAAGTAAAGTCTCATGTGCCTGTAATTTTACCGGCCAAATAAGTAGTACAAATCCTAGTGTAGAGTTCGCCCGGGGAAGTAGGTAGTACTATTTTACCCATTTCCACCGAGAAACAGTCTAGTGCACTTGTATTACTGTGTTTTATTTAGAAGGGGAACCGGTGAAATTACAGGCACATGAGACATAACAACTTCACCTCTCAGGGTCTACAACGCATTGGCAATATGTGGTGTTGCAAATGTCCATCTGTAACGGTGACCACTTACCATCATGTGGACCGTGTGCCTATGTGTCGACCTATTTCTCATAAAGAAAACAAATATAGTCTAAAACAAACGCCATTTAGAGATTTGTGAGTTTTTTACTTTACCACCATTTGCAATATTCGAACAAAAACCCGGATCGACGAATATCGACGAACTGTAAATTTTTGCTCGAAATAAATTATGGGTGGTTTAAAGCAGTGACAGTTGTATAGAGTATATTGAAGCTTGATAAATTGCTGTCGAATATTGTTGTAAATTTAATGTTGATGTTGTTGTTTTGAACCCGAAAGATTATTAACGTGCCAAACTTATGCATGCGCTGATGGGTGCTTTTAAAGAGATTTACGCGATGTTTGATATTATAACAATTAAGGATGACTTGGTCTGAAACTGAAGCATTAAATTAAATTCGACTTATACCTGATTGGCAGATACGCGGAGTTTTGCTGTTATTTTGTATTAAAACAGATTTTGGAATATAATCGAAGCTTATTCAAGGTTTATTCATCGATAGAGAAATCAACCCTTAAGTTATACTAATATTTTAATGCGAAAGTTTGTATGTGGATGTTTGTTACTCTTTCACGCAAAAACTACGGAACGGATTTGGACGAAACTTGGCACATACATAGAAAATTCCCTGGAATAACACATAGGATACTTTTCGTGCCGGGAAATTGTTACATCCCTTGTTAATTAATTAATTTCAAATCAGTGGAAAATTGCAAAAATATTTTTTCCACAAGAACTGGACTTTTTTTATAAATTTAAGTAATCGTAATAATGGAACAAAGGTTTTTTTTTATAAAGTACTAGCTGTCCCCCGCGATTTCACCCGCGTTCCCGAGGGATGTACCTTTTTTCTGGCTGAAAAAGTATCCTATATTACTTCTAATACCTCCAAGAATATGTGTACAAAGTTTCATGATGATCAGTTAACTAGTTTTCGCACGAAAGCGTTACAAACAAACTTACAACTATTATTAAGAGCAATTATAATTTGAATGTCTTCAAGGCTAGAGTGAATAGGCTCTTAATAAACTAGTGCGCCTCTACATCAATGATTGCATCACTGCTTACCATCAGGTACGCTGTCAAGCACTAGTAAAAAAAAACTTACATTCACATAATATCTAATATTAGTAGGGATATTTTAGAACAATTTGTAAATTTATTACGTATCAAAATTAACATAATAATAATATTAATAAATTTATTTACATAAATAAACAGTCTCTGACTTCTGAGCTAGGCAGACATACCTGTGTTACAGAAGTCAATGCCCTTTCCTGTTAAAACATAATCGACCTTAAATTTATGGCAATAGTAAACATATTCGATATACAAATGATTCTGTGTATGGTTGGGTGAGTTTATGCGTATACACACACGTCTACTCCACATATTATAAACATGTCATAAAAACATGAATTAAATAGGTACATTTGTTTCGAACCCTTTGACTTTGATTCAGAGAAATATCCCGGTGTAGTTTAGTAAATAAATGACGTTTCAAAACGCCTCTACATATACGTAAACATTCCTCGACATGACACCCTTTGACTGGGCGGTTAGGAATTCAACCCTCCGAATCTAATAGTGGCTTCCTTGTTGAGTTTATTTTTAGCTTGTGTAGTTGTTATGTACATTTATTAATATTTTACGAATATTACTCTCTTACTGTGTTAACAACATTCACAGTATTTTTTTTAATGATTTCTACACAAAGTAATCGATCTTAAAACAAACCTTTACAAGTTTTCACTTGAAAGCTGGAATTATATCGATATTATGAATAGGAAAGTTATTTTTGTCCTTGACTTAGATTTTTGGATGAAATATAGAGTATTCATAAATTCCCTTTCTTTCAAATAAAATAAAAAAGTTCCAATTTCAAAATATTACTCCCTTTAGTCGCTGAGTAACTAAAACGCAGTCGGCCAATTTCGCGTTATGTCTAGACCTAACAAGAGATGGACATATTGATGTTCAGACCTATTGCGAACTAGTTTATGAGCGAAGTAGGCTAATCGAGATTTTGGGATAATGCGTATTATGCATGGGCGAGGTAGGTATTAACTTTAGTTCATGAGTGAAGTAGGCCTAAATTGTTTGCACTTTAAATATTTGTAATGTTCTTTTATTTTCTTTTTATGTCTTGTAAACCATAAAGGATATTTGTATCGTATTAAATTGTAGGTTTAGTGCGTATTATCTAAAGGGTGAGGTAGATATTAAAACTGTCTCCTTACCAAACATCCAAATCAGTTCAGCAGCATTAAGCAGTTAAGCATGAAAAGGGAACAGACAGACAGAACATTCGGTTATATACATTTTTATGTTTTTACTCGTACACGAACGTGGCGGGACTTGACTTTCTACCCTTAAACTATGATGATGGTAATTTTTTATTGTGGTTTTCTCGCTAGTGTGGGAGATAAATATTATAGAAAATAAAACTAAACGAGTACATTTAATACTATTTTACACAAAATAATAATGAGTTTAAATTAATGTCGACATTGTTTTATCAAAAAATGTCTGTCTGTAAATGCTGGACATAGGCCTCACCTATGGCACGCCACTGAGCTCGATCTTCAGCTCTTTCTTTCCAACCGCTGCCCGTCAGCTTGCGTATATCATCGATCCATCTAGCTGGAAGGCGCCCTACACTATAATATATTTAAGACTAGCTGACCCTACAGACGTTGTCCTGTCTTAACAATGAATATTGAATTCGAATCTTCCAATTGAATCGACTGTGAAATGCGCAATAAGAAATTTTAAATTAATTATTGTATCAATTCCAACCCATGCCTCTATTTTAAACGATATTTGCAGCGCGCATTCTGTCTATTACGCCAACTGTCAAACGACTGACAAATGTCAAACAGGTTACATTAAAAAAGTTTATATTGTCAAAAGCGCTAGTAAAGTGGTTAAGTTATGTGGCATATCATCCACTCCTGACCTCCTCCTGAAAGTCACTGTAGACGTTCCTCGACATCGGCACCGCCGGGCTCAACCACCAGAACATTTGCAACGAAATCTAGTCGAACAAATCTAGGTCAGTATGCACCACTAAACAGAATGATGACTCTGTATAATAGGGTTTCCTCAAGCAACAGCGATATCGACATATTTTGTAACAGTTTGTCGCAATTTAAATCGAAAATCTTAAAGCTAAATTTGTAATTGGCTGCCTTTGAATTATAATTTTAAATTGTTAAATAATATTGATTGATTATTATTAATAATGCTTTGATTTATCTTTTTAGTATTTTTTAATTGTTATATTATTATTTTTATCTAATTTGTAGTTAGTGTAAATTTTTTATTTTTTGTTAATATTCTCTAATTTTGATTATGAATAATTGTTATAAGTTGACTTTGTAAATTTTTTGTATTCTTGATATCTTGATATGTAGTTTACTGTAAATGGTGTGCATACCTGTAAGTGACGTATTTACACTGTACTTAAATTATGAAATATTATGTCACTAATAATTAATTGTAAATATGTCTTTGGTTTGCCTACATAAATAAAATAAATAAATAAATTAAGTTTTCTTAAATTTTCTAATTTTCCGCGCAACTTTCTTATTTTTTTCTTTCATAAGAACTTTTTCCTGACTATAACAAACACATCAAAAAAATAATTAGAGAAATCGGTTCACCCGTTCACGCGTGATGCTGTGACCAAGGGAAATAGGGATTCATTTTCATATATAGATTATATAATATATAGTATCTATAAATTCTGTCACTTTAAATATAAAAAGGTAGTAAATATATAATGTAATCGTTATATAAAGATACGACCCCTAAAGGAAAGCTGAAATTAAGGTGCACATCCTATTTTCCTTTGGATAAGGAAATAGCTTTTCCCATAGTGATTTGTGACCGTCGACCAAGGACTTCCGTTAGTGTAATGGCCTTGGTGACGGCTCGCCATTCCTTTAAAGACCTCGGTGACCCGTAACTTGGAGAATAATTTTATACAATTTAAATCGATTTTGCAAAGTTTGTTTTATTATTTAACTACTAAACCCAACCATGCTTCACTTTTTTAAGTAAATAAAAGTATTTTTGTGATCATAGATTTACCGAAAAACCACATAACATTATTTGTTCCTGTGGGTATGTTGTGATAAAAAAAAAGTATATATAAACACTCTAAAATAGAAATGCAATGTTGTATAAAAGTTTCAACTTGATCCAGCTACTGCATTTCGAGTTTAGCGTTCACAAACATACGAAGGCTGTTTTTTTAATATAGTATTACAGATACATTGTTTATGTGTAAAAACCTATAACATGTAGGTATATTAAAACGTCGTAATTTTTTTTTTTTATTTTAGAAAACATAAACTAGTATTTTTTTCTTGGCCAATTTTTATAAGTCCGCCTATAATTCAAGATTTACTATAGTTATCATACAATTTTAGCAATCTAGAGTGTAAAGTATGTTAAATGTTTCATCACGTTATTTTCTTCATAACGCTATCACTCGTTGCTGGAATTTATTGATTACTACCTGTTCTCCGAAGTTTCATCCGCGTTCCCTACTGGTGTAAAATATTTAAGAGATAAAAAAATATCCTATGTATTAGTCCGGACAAAAACCTTTGTGTAAAGTTTCTATCAAATCAGTTGGTACTTTTTTTAATGAAAAAGTAACAAACACTCTGCCATTCTTACAGGCTTTGCGCATTTATAATTTTAGTAGGAGCTAAGTGTTTCAACATATTTTTAACCTTATTAGTTACTATAACTAACTATTCATAGTATTAATTTCCTGTTTCGATATGCCTAGATATTACTTACGGTAGCACAACTTTACCAGCCAATTTTATAATAGAAACGTTAAAGTTGCGACCCCATAATTCACGCTGCGTCGGGCAGGGTGGACCGAGCTTACGAGATGCTGCTTCTCGCATGGGCAGGTCTACGTCACGCTCTTCCGTGTAAACGATGCCGTGCAAGCGATGCCGTGTAAGCGATGCCGTATATATTTATTTACACACCGGGCAAAAAAGCATTTAAATAAAGCCTTACATGACATCATTATTTAAAGACAGCAACAAAGCGAGGAAACAAGGAAATAACATTCATATAGATGAGATTCATAAATTTAGAAATTCCGAATTAGTGAACCTAATCTTGTTATAAAATGTTTTATGAGAAGAAATTTCTGTTTTAACCGATTGAATAATAATCACTGGTTTAAAAAAATACAGTATTCCCAAGTGACATAGGCTATGTTGTAATCCCGAGATATCTATATATATTTAAGCTTCCTGTGGAACGTGAGTGAAATCGCGGTAAGGTAGCTAGTAGTAGATATTAGGCTACGAAGATAAAGCATCGTTCAATATAGTTTAAAAATATATATTATGCTATTATACTAAACTTTTTGCAAAAAATTGTAACAGCATTGACAATTTATATTTTAATTCCGAATGAAAACTTTTACTTTTAGTCATGAAACTCGCAAGCGAAAAGGGGTTATTAGTCGTTTCGTTACGAAAACTCTGGGGGAATTACTTTCTTGAATTTCCATTTCAAATTGCAACTCTTTCGCGAATTAATCAAAAGTAATACAAAACTTGGATCGACTGTAAAGTTGAAAATGAACGCTGATCGAGTGGGAAATATTTAAGAACATGTCATTTAAGGATCAAAGAAGGAAGGTTTGGAGAAAAGGGTTTTATACTGTTTTTAACACATGAGTTAGAATGTTATATGTACACGACAAAAGATGCAAAATTGTGTTTACATGTGCATGTTTTTTATCACTTAACTGCTTAACAGATTTAAATCAAAACCAGCCATCAAATAGAATATCTATTGATTAACACAAACACATCATACAATTTTCCAACAGAATACATGGGATCCCTTTAGTATGAGAGTGAAATCGGGGTAGAAGCTTTATTACATACTAGCTGTCGCCCGCGGTTTTACCCGCGTTCCTGTGGGATGTCACATGTATTATACATAAAAACCTTCCTCTTCAATCACTCTATTTATTAAAAAAACCGCATCAAAATCTGTTGCGTAGTTTTAAAGATTCTTTGGTTTAACTGAGTCACAGAGTACCTACAATAAATGCATATGTTATCACAAGCTGAGATGAATGGGTTACTTGGATATCTGACACGTTGATTCCACTGAAAAATAGGAACTTTTATCTTACCAACGCATTTTGAGAAACAAATGGGTTTTGAAGACAACTTACTAGAATAGACCGTCGTTATCCTAGATTATATCGAATATTCTGAATAAATCCGATGAGACTATAAGCGGAGATGTTGTTTTAAGATATTATAAAATTTTATATCAAACTGGTATCGCCTCTTCTAATATTAAAGACATTTATATATTTAACGAGCTGTTTCCCGTGGTTCCACCCGCGTTTATCGATATCCAAAAAGCCTATAACCATCTACGAAAAATTCCACTTCGAATAATAGGAGTCCCATCCCGATATGTTCAGTAGTTTTGATGTGATGGTGCGTCAAAGGTACCCGATTTTGCTTACATACAATATATGAAACATTAAAATTACTTTTATCTTAAAACAATCTCATATCTCTCTGTCGTATTTAAAATTTCTTTCTTTATATAGACCATAAACAAAACTGTTATATCCAAACCTCTTTTGGCTGCAACACATACCATGCATCGTAGTTTCATTTACCTTTCCGTCAAAATTCAAAACCATTTATTCAGTTTAGGCCCTCGGAAGGTACTTATGAAGGTCAAATTTAAAGTTACTGAAGCTAGTGTAGTTTCACCCACCTTTCCAAGTAATCTAATATTTTCCGGTATAATTACACAGACTATGTACATCCGGAATAATGTACCTTTCAAATGGTGAAAGAATTTTTCAAATAGGTGCCGCAGTCCCGGAAATCGCCTTCCACACAAACCTCCTACGCAAACATAGAAAATTGGTACTCTCTCTTTGTAATATTTTTTTTATTTGTATATTTTCTTTTGGATCTCCCGTTCATTTTGGAAGGTGTGCATGGGAATAGAAATCGTGTTATTATTACACATATAACACATACTCGTGTTTGACACACAATATCACTATGTGATAATGTGGTCGAAGGTTGTATGCATAATCAACCTACATGGGTACAGGCCTTCAAGCTGGTTAGGCTGTTAGAACTCACTAGTAGGTGCAATTCAGGGCGGTAGCCAGACAGGTTTCTACGATGTATCTTTTGGTTTATTCTTCACTGAGAGCTGTCAAAATCTTAGCTATCAAGCTTCAAAATATCATTAGAGCGTATAATACAGAAACGAGTCATGCAATCTGATTCAAGAATAATATTAAAATTATTAACTTAGAATATAATAGAATTAGAGTTTATTTATAAGAAATGGACGCACACAAAGAAGATTAACATTATCATATACATAAAGACAGCACTATACATAAAACTAGCATTATTAAAAAACTTTTATGACAAAACAATATTGAACAATAATAAAGAATTTAAGAATCTATAGATAAGACACGAAAAATAAATAATAAAGATATGTTTGGAAATTGTATGCCACATTCCCTACAAACGAGGCCGGCAACTCAGCGTTTTACTGTGCCGAAAAACAATTTCAACTCAGCAAAAGCAAAGTTTTCATAAACATGACTGCTATAGACGGTATTTATTTGTGTTTTTGTCATTTAACAAAACCCCCAAAATGATGGCTTCAAAATTATATATTATACAAAGCACAAATAGAAAGTGTATTGCAGAATTATTATACTTTGACATCACTATGTTATTATTCTATTTTAAGTATGGCAATAAAAAAAATTATAGGACTTCTTTTTTGCTAGGGTCGAGTAATAATTTGTGTTCAAATCACGTAAATAACTAAAATAACACTACAAAAAGTCAAGTCTGTGACGGCGTTCACATTAAAGTAGTCGTATAATTCGAACTTTTTTTTCACTCTGGGATCCTTGAATTTATTTCAGGTCACTGGTACGTAAGTATTATATTGATCGTCATTAAAAAAAACGGTACAATTTAAAAAAGGAAACAAAAATACACTCATTCACCAATCACATATTTACATGGGTACAAACCTCTTTATTGACTCAGTATCAATATAATTTAACTCACACTTCTATAGTAGAAATAGCACCTAACTACAACGAGTAGCAAACTATCAATTCACGTCTGAGAGATTCTCACTTACAGCCATTATCTAAATGTCTCGAACGGAACACTTGTCTTGTTTCTCTTGTTCTTTTTAGTTGTCTTGACAAGACTTGTGGCACGCTATATTGTTGTACATTATTGTAGTGTCGTGCAGTGATAAAGGACAGAAATTGTTACTTGAAATGCAGTTGAAAATTTTTTTGGAAATTTTATTAACGGATAAATGTTAACGACCACTAAAACGGTACTTTAATGTCTTATCTATACTTCTATACTAATATGTGAAGCTATAGGATCTGTCTTTACATTTTATTTTTATTTTGTGATATATTTGTTTTATGACTCCTGACGTCAATTCTACAATAAAAAAAAATTTGTTTGCCTAAATGTACTTTTTTAAGTGTAACTACTCTTGATGAAAATTGGTACATTGTCAAAACATGTAATTAAGCGATAGGCTTAATATATTATCGCGAAACGGCAGCTCGTCAATAATTATATCCAAAAATATTTTAATTATGAAAGTCGTACTGATTTTGATATTTGTTAAACGAGATTTTCAGTAAATTTAACTTTTACACATGTAACCTACTTTTGGCGCACCTTGTCTATTATGCTTTTCTGTTGACATACAATATTATGTAAAATATGATGTAACAAAAGTATACTCATTTTGGTCCCAAAAAAAAAACGATCCCTCAGGTGCCTGGTTAAGGGGAGCAAGTATGAAATAAATAGTGATTGTTATGCTAACTTGCATAATGTACAATCTGCGTTAAAAGAGGTAGGTATGTGCTATAATGTTTAATTATGATATGATAGGCTAGAAGCTAGGGAGTCTTCGTATTTTTTTTAGCATTTTGGCCGACAAACAAATATTTCACCTGATGGTAAGTGGTCACCCACGTGTATGGACATTTGCAATGCTTTGTCGACCCTGAGACATGCAATTGTTAACTCTTATGTGACTGTAATTTAACCAGCCCCCTTTTCTAAATAAAACACAGTACTTAATATTATGGAGGAGCGAGGTATGAGACTCCTCCATGTAACAGGGAAGATCTTCCGCCGCTAGGTGATCATGCCTGGGGACCGCGGTCCTACATCAGATTTTTTTTTTGAAAGGACGAAGTTGTTAGGCTCAGATTGCTCTTACACCCTTACGCGGACAATATCATTAATAGCTATTGATTTTCGATGCTTGTATATACACAAATCCTGAGAGAATCTTAATAGTGCGATGTAGGATTCTCGCGTGTTTCTTCTCGTTCATAGATGCCGCCACATCACTGTAGTGCGGGCGGTGAAGGATTGTAGGCGTGTACATAGATGTCACCACACTAATAGTAGTGCACCACTGCTTTACGGCGGGAATGGGTATAGTGGTAGTACTTCCCCACACGAACTCTGCACTAAGAGTGTTATATTAGTAAACTATTACTGAATACGTTGATGGATTATTGTTTTTTTTTTTCGTCTCTGCTTTTCTTAGTTAGTGTAGGTACAATAAAGCGTTATCTATCTATATATCTACCTGTATAGTCAATGAGATGTCGACGCAGACCTGACATAGATTGAACGGCGTCAGGTGTCTTGTCATGACCTCTGCTTACAACAGCACGACCCACGTTTACAAGTACACATGTACTTCACGTCTCATGCAGAGCTATGTTAGGAATTAATTGCCTACCTATTGTTTTGGTGAGTACGTAATTAAATAAATACTTGACCACAATTTGTGGTAACTGACTATGTGACTAATCATTATCTAGTCTGGATTATTCCAACTTACTATTTAAAATGCGAAAGTTTGAAGAATGGATGTCTGTTACTTGATCACTTTTTATCAGAGGAATATGTAACATGAGGGATGTTACATATTCCGTACGTAACGTGAGTGTGACCGCAAGGAACAGCTAGTTTTATTATAAGTATTAAAAATTAAAAAAAAATTATAATGCTGCGAAATTTAGTTTTTTATACTACATTCGCTCACACCATCGATAATACTGTCTTTCTCAATGAACATCGCTACTTGATACTAATGAGAAAAGATCCACAATAGCCAGGAACTCCAGTCGCAATAGAGCGTGGGCACGTACCGGGAAAACTGCAGTGTCTTTCGACTTAATTACTCCGAGTGAGAGCTAAAAGTCACGGCTAACAGGAAATCTAGTAAAGATACGAGTTCCTTTCAGTATCTAATATGTCCCTGTTTCTCACTTATACAAGGTCACAAGTTCAATGATAAATTTGATAAAATAAACCCTATTTATAGGACGTATGTTTTATATTCGAATGCAACCAAAGTTTTTCATCAAGTGTTTCTCTATTGGTTCCGACGTCGTCTATTGATATTTGTTCGCTTACGAGTAAACTTTCAATAGGTTACGATAACAGGGAAAATATTGGTGTCCATAAATAAAAATACGTAAATTAAATGAGTATTTTATAAAATTGTACTTACTGTTTATGAAATAAAGCTTTAAGTCGAGCTATGAATTTTATTAATTTAATAACAATGAGAGATGTTAGCGTAACAACACTGAGGTTATAAATATATTCTTTAATGTTTTAAGCAAAATAGTGTTCCATTGACGCACCATAACCTCAAAACTACTGAACATATCGGGATGGGACTGGTACCATTCGACGCGGAATTTTTCGTAGATCGATATAGGCTATATATGATATTCATAAAAGCGGGTGAAACCTCGGAGGACAGCTAGTATTTCAATGTATCAAACTTAATGCTAGAGAATTTTGTCGTATTATAAGAATTTAATATAACTGCAGTACTGGAACGGAATATTAGAAGTGAGCTTAAGGAAACCATAGCACTATGCGTTGAGGCACTTTGTAGTATTCCCCTAGTTGCCTTGAATATGAAAATTTGCCAAGCACCTATTTATTTGCCACCTTACCGGGTGCTGCTGGAAAGTTAGTGCTTTTATAGGTTTCGTATCTTTACCATCAGATACCGTTTGAAATATAGGCCAATTAGCTGCTTCCCGCGGGTTTACTCGCGTCTCTGTGGGATTTTTAATTTTCCCGGAATTAATAGTACCATTTTATTCTAAGGTATGCTCCATCTATGTGCCAAGTTTCATCTAAATCCATTCGGTAGTCTTTGTGTGAAAGAGTAACAAACATCCATACATAGAAACTTTCGCATTTATAATATTACTGTCCTTCTCCCCCGCGGTTTCACCCGTGTTCCCGAGGGATGTAACATTTCCTAGCACAAAAAGTATCCTATGATACTTCTAATACGTCCAAGAATATGTGTACAAAGTTTCATGATGATCAGTTAAGTAGCTTTCGCGTGAAAGCGTAACAAACAAACTTGCATACGTATTTACGAGTATAGTATTAGTAGGGATTATAGTAGGAAGCATAATCATTGGTCCGAAAAAAAAATTGTCTAGAGACAAGATTGCCTGAGACTCTTCGTTATTTATCAATACTGTACCTCTAACATGAGCTGCTATCGAAACTTACTTTAGTCACTAGCGAGTAAACTATTATCGATACAGTATTTCTCGATAGCAACTGTCAAATTTGTGACTCATGGTACCGAATTTCTATAGCAAAGGCTAAAAAACGTTACTCGCTAGTGTTTACATTTCTATAGGTTTTTTACCCATCGACTCGTACTATCGATTTTAGTTCTTTAGGTGACCGCTAGTGGCGCTGTACACATTTGCCATAGAAATGTTTTACGCAGTCGCTAGCGAGTACGTACGTTAAAAACTCATGGTAAAGGCACTGGTTTCCACCTCATTTTCTCAAAAACTTTTTTGCCGTATTTTATTTTACCATGAAATAAAAGTATCTCACATGTTAACTCAGAACATGTATGCCAAATTTCATCCCGTTCAAGCCCGTTCAGTCGTTATGAATCCGCACCGAACTTTCACATTACTAATATTAGTAAGGTAACATTGTATAGACAAACAGAGAAAACACATTTAAAGGACAATCTAATGCCAATTTCAAACTAAGCAAGAATGTAACTATCTCTATCTTAGTGTATTTTCTTAAGTGAGTTGAAGCCCTTGTTGGATCCCTTTGATGTTTAAAGCTTTGTCTAATTTGGAAATGGACTCGCAGGGGTTTCAGCAATTTATTCTATCAACGTACATGGACATCAACAATTCTTTTATCGGTTTTGGAAATACTTGGTATTTCTATTGTGTTATTTCTGTGCTTGGGTCATAAGTATAAGTGGAATGTACCATTTTACAATGTTGCTATTTTTTTTATAATACTAAGGTGGTAAACAAGTTGACGGCCCGTCTAATGGTAAATGGTCACCGATGTTTGTAAAACTGAGGGTTTCATACGCCCGTTGCTGACCCTGCAAAAATCAGACCTATTTATCTACTAATAAATATTTTGTTAAACTGTAGAACTTTAACAAGGGATAAATACGCCAAGACTTCCTACCTTTAAAAGAAATGTGAAAGAACATATTGTAGCCTCAGACTTTTGTGTTACTACCATATTTTTATTAACCAATGTTATGTAAGTAAGATAAACACAATTAATCAAACTATACGAAAGAAAACGTGATGTTTTTATTAAAGTCTAGATAATGTACTTTTTATTAAGACTTTTCTCATCATCAATATCCTTCTTTCCATTTTTTATTTTTGTCAGAAGGGACGGCTAACAGGCAGACGGCCAGCCAATGTCTACAGGCGTAGACATTTGCTATACTAGGGGCATTTGCAATGCGTTATCAACCCTGAGACGTGAGGTCTCATGTGTATAATTTCGCCGGCCCCCTTAAACATTTTGAATATCTTTCCTCGAAAATCCAAAGCTTAAGAACTTTATTATTAACAGTATTTGTTGGCAAGACCTCGGAACTTTGGTGATACAACCTCATCCTTATCCTATTTACGTAACCTTAAAAGGTTTTAGTAAAGTTTTATACTTTTTTCTAATATAATATCGATATGGCCCAAAATAATGTTTGTAAAAATCAGTGACGTACATATAGAGTAAGACTAGTTCTTAAATAAAATCAATAAAAAACCATTTATTATTAAAATATATAAATGCTTATCATATTCCTTATTTGTATACCAAGAAGTTACTTGCTAAAGCTGCTTGTTATATTTAACATAAACTTTTCCAATATCAACAATAAAATCTTTTACAGTACCCGGTCGCAAGTTTTACACGAAGTTTTGAAAGAGATAATCGGCCTTAATCGTCTAGTTGAGAGAGCTCGCATTATAGAGCGTCGTCTTTATCACTCATACCTTCGTGATTTATGACTTAGACGATATTTTAAAGCTATTCATCATCATCATCATCAGCCTATGTCTGTCCACTGCTGGACATAGGCCTCACTTCTGGCACGCTACTGAGCTCGATTAAAAACTATTATTATTATTTATATATATTATTATATATATTTTATTCAGACGAGGATCCATTTCATAAAACTCTCATGTAAAGGTTAATATGCTGAACCCCATGCCTTATGCCCCATGCTTATCAGGGTTGACACCCAACGCTTCTGCGGAACACTATCAAATCTGCCAGCAAGAGTTTTCAGCTGCTCTATGTGTAAAACTGATGTCTTGGAGTTAGCTGTACATCCGTAACATACTAATATTATAAATGCGAATGTTTGTGAGGATGTATGGAAAATTGGTATTGGTTTACTCAAAACCTTCCAAACGGATTTGGACGAAACATGGCAAATAGTTAGAGCATGCCCTGGAATAGCATATAAGATATTGTTGAATACATAAAATGTTATTTTTAGCTGGCAATACATTTTTTTTATTCACTCAATAATTTTCTCTTTTGTACGATGTCAGAATTGTAAGATTGTTTAATTATATTTTTTAATATATATTTAAAAGTATTTCATTGTTTCACTTTTAACTATGTGGTGATCATAATGAAGTGGTCCTTCGAGCCGGATATGAACCAGCGACCTATGGTTTATAAACAGATATTTTATTATCGGAAATCTGGTAGCTAACCGGACAGCTAGTACATTTATATATTCAAGTCTTAGAACCGTTGCCAAATGTTGCAAATCACTGCCAAACCTTTCGTTACAGCAGGATTATCGGAACACGGAAATAAATTGCAATAAAGAAGTTCAGAATTGAGGAAGAAAAAGGTATAGGATTAATTTGATTGCTTATTAGTTCTGCAAAGATTACAAATGTGCTGAAACGATTGCACGTTTCAGGGATTAAGGACTATAGCAAAGGGCATTGATGGGCTTTTTCAATCCTTGGCGAATTCCATTACGATAGGGTGATATTATGTAGGTCAGAGCAAATATTATTTTTAACCTATCAACTTTAGGGGTAAACCAAACAGTGGATTGTTCGGTAGGTTAAACTGGTTACTGAGAAATAAATTTTATGTGTCATTTTCCTTCCGGTAAACCGTTGATATTTTACTACGTTACTACAACCCAAATATATAGTATAGTATATATTTTTAAGTGGGAGTGGATTTCCAAAACTGAAACTATGAAGTATATCGCTGAATACTGCAAGGAGACTCAGCTCGAGCTCAATTTTTGATGAAAATTTAATCTGAATAACGGAATTTTTTAAAATCAATATTCGAACCTATATCAATATATGAAGATTTTGGAGAAAAAAACAAAGACTGTTTACGCTGAAAACACTTTTTTGAAACTTAAACTTACTGTTAGTATAAGTATGACAGGCCAGTTGGCTTGGTGGTTAACGCTCTGACTGCCAAACCAAAGGTCGCGGGTTCGATTCCCACCCAGGACAAACATTTGTGTGCATGAACATGTCTGTTTGTTCTGTGTCTGGGTGTAAATATCTATATAAGTATGTATTTAGAAAAAAAAGTAGTATATGTAGTATATCAGTTATCTGGTTTCCATAGTACAAGCTCTGCTTAGTTTGGGATCGGATGGCCGTGTGTAAAAGAATGTCCCAGGATCTTTATTATTATTATTATTATTATTATTAGTATTGTAGCTGACCCGACAGACGTTGTCCGGTCTTAACAATGAATATTGAATTCGAATCTTCCGATTGAATCGACTGTGAAATGTGCAATAAGAAACTCGCATTTTGTGAATCGCTCCAGCTGTCAGCTTTTGACAATAATAAAAGTTTATATTGTCAAAAGCGCTAGTAAAGTGGTTAAGTTTTCTTGAATTTTCTAAATTTCCGCGCCATTTTCCTAATTTTTTCTTTCATAAGAACCTTCTCCTGACAATAACAAACACAACAGAAAAAAGAATTAGTAAAATCGGTCCAACCGTTCACGCGTGATGCCGTGACCAAGGGAAAAAGGGATTCATTTTTATATACATACTAGCTGACCCGACAGACGTTGTCCTGTCTTAACAATGAATATTGAATTCGAATCTTCCCATTGAATCGACTGTGAAATGTGCAATAAGAAATTAAAAATTAATTATTTTAAAAATATAGTTCCGAACCATGCCTCTATTTTAAACGATATTTGCAGCGCGCATTCTGTCAATCGCTCCAGCTATCAAACGACTGACAATAATAAAAATATTGTCAAAAGCGCTAGTAAAGTGGTTAAGTTTTCTTAAATTTTCTAATTTTCCTAATTTTTTCTTTCTTAAGAACCTTCTCCTGACAATAACAAACACAACGAACAAAAAGAAATAGCGAAATCGGTCTAGCCATCTATGCGTGATGCCGTGACCAAGGGTAATAGGGATCATTTTTATATATATATAGATAGATATTTTTATGTTATTTTTGCTGTGCTCACTTTTAATTAGTTGATTAAGTATTATTTATTCTAATTAATTTATCATAATAATAACATTTTAACTTGTTCAATTGAACATCATTTCGAACAATACGGGTAATCAAAGAGACTACTTTAACATTAAATCAGTTTATTAAAATTCAACATTGCTTTTCGTCCAGGTTGCCGTATGTCAATACTTATCAGAATTGGATCCTTATTAGCGATACTATGGGATGGCGTATGTTTATACAGTGTGTGTTTTTTCCTTAAATCGAGAGAAATGAGACTTTGCAAGGAATATAAATTTGATGAATAATTTTATCCAATTATATATATATTTATTTATTACTATTAAAAACATCTTACAACATAATTACAATCAATACAATCTTAAAAACCACGAAGGTTTGTCTCGATTGCAAGTAGCAACATTCTGCAAACAGGCTCGCAACAATAATAAGACTACCCACATAATATTTAATTTATATAGATTTAGTTTTCATCAAAATCTGGGCTGTCTTTTAGATATCTTTTTGGTATTCCCTGTAGCTTAGAATTTGCACACGTCCACTTGAAAAAATCGCCTTAAACCTTTACGGGAGATGATATAGTAGGCATTTTAATATTAATTGATATAATAATAAAAATAATACATGGTACAAAAGAAAGTAGATGGGTTTTGAGATTGAACTCCGAAAAACAAGGTATTCCTTACAAAAGATCGACCATCCAATAACATACTGTTCAATACACATTTGAAGTCATATAGAAGAAAGTAAAACGGGAAATAGCCATATATTCCGCCTTCCTTCATTACCATAACTGAATATAGTCGATAAAGGAACGCATATATTACAGTGCCTCGTGGAATTGTCAATCGACACGCATCTACGATTCCTTCTGTCATTGTACATAATATGACGGTTTTGCATTTATTCTACTTCATGAAGCTCGTTCCTGGATCGTATCTTGGTTTATTTTTACGGAGATACATGTGATTGACCACCATGCTGCCGTAGCAAGTAGTAATATGGTCTAACATGTTAAGAATACAAAGAGAAGTAGGTCTTAAGTGCTAGCGACAATATTAAGGAACCACAAGCCTCAATTCAAACCATCGCGATCGAGCTGAACAAGCGCGGAAAATTGTTAAAGTATAAAATGCAAAACAATGTATCTTACAACAATCCGACTAATATTATAGATGCAAAAGTTTGTATGTTCGTCGTCACGCTTAAACTAGCAAACGGATTTGGATGAAACGTGGCACATATATAGAAAATCCCCTGGAATAATATATAGAATACTTTTTGTGCCGGGAAAATGTTGATGCATGAACAGTAATTTTACCATACAATCATTAAAGAGTCCGAACTAAGAGTCCGTAGAAATTTAAAAAAAAATTAAAAAAAAAAAATTGCATGCGACAGTTTTTTTATCTTGAGACTAAATATGCAATATCGATAGAAATTTCGTTACAAATGGTCATCTGATCGAACTCTTAGCAGACCTTGCACTATGGAAACCAGATAATAGATGCATAATACCCGTGTAATAAACAAGATTATAAAATAAGTAAAAAGTCACGGAATCATATCGTTGCCTTTTGTATTCTTCTGTAAGGTATGATTGAGAAATAACTTACAAAAAACCCAGCCCATTAAAACAATTTTCAGTTGAAACATTTTCTTATAGCATTTCATTTCCCTCGAAGCATTAATCAAATCACAGACGCTCAAGCAAGTATACATTTCTATTCAGCGCAGCTTCATTGACGATTGAAATCGTAGGATTGAATGGACTATGACATCCATCATCCTTGTCACATCATTAGACAAAACAATGCCAACTCCGCCCCTGTATTCTAACACAAACCACGTCTCACGAGGGCTCGAAGAGAGGACCTCTCACGTAATTTTGTATTTGAAGAAAGAGACATAGCATCGAATCCACGCTGAATTATCTTCAAGGTGGTATCATTAATCTTACACAATCAAATCCATCTCGGAACCCGGAGATATTTGGACGGAAATAGACTTACTGTAGTGGTAGTGTTACACAAAGTTATAGAAGTGTAATGTTTTATTTTATGTTTTTAATGTTCACACTACAGTCACGAACTTATCGACCACTTTCATTCATGTTATTGTCATAAGATTTATAAAGAAATAAATATCCTTGGACATTCTTTTACACACGGCCTGATCCCAAACTAAGCAGAGCTTGTAATATGGAAACCAGATAACTGATATACTACATATTAATTTATAAATGCATACATAGATATTTACATCCAGACACAGAACAAACACACATGTTCATGCACGGAAATGTTTGTCCTGGATGGGAATCCAACCCAAGGCGGTCAGGGTCTTTAACCACTAAGCCAACTGCTTTGGTTGTATTTTTATTTAGTTTATTAATGTAACTAGCTGTCTCGGCTGACGCTTTCCTGTCCATCTTTGCACATTAAAATCTTCCCAAATGTTCAGGAAACTTCTTCAATTTGTTCTTTTAAATAAGCCAATGCTATGCGATATTTTATATAGATAAGGACATAGGTGTAAAGTGTAATAATGTAGTTCAGAATACATAATAATAAATATAAAGGTATTGGTAGATAGGTAAATACAATATTATGTATATATATGGCGATGTGGAGCTCATCCCCATATCCTCGAGCCGCCTCGATCGTCCACTCAACGATTCTGTCGGACATACCTGCTTCGGGCCATTAGGATGTGGAATGAGCTTCCCATTACGGTTTTCCCTCACCGCTACGATATAGGGTTCTTCAAAAGGGGCGTAAAAAGAGATCTTCAATGTCGGCAACACATTCGCAATCTCCCTGGTATTGCAAATGTACATAGGCGGCGGTGACCATTTACCATCAGGTGGACCGCCTGCCTGTTTGTCAACCTGTTGACATAAAAAAAATGTTTTCCCGAAAATTACACAATAATTATCTCTGTGTAGTACAAAATAAAGAAACCAAAAATTAATACCCAAAATTATGAATACCTTAAATCTTTATCGCTTATTTGTGTATTCTTATATCCATATTAAGATCCGCTTGAACTGTATCAAAAATGAATTAAACATTTCACAGTAGTGTGTACCCTACCTGAAACTGTAAATTTTGTTCATTCAATCAATTTAGAAACAAAGAGCTGAAGATCGAGCTCAGTGGCGTGCCATAGGTGAGGCCTATGTCCAGCAGTGGACGGAGATAGGCTGATGATGATGATGATGATGAATCAATTTAGAGATTGCTCTCGATCCTTCCATATACATTCCTTTTCCTTTTGGAAAAATACTTATACATGATTTGAATATGAACGGTTTTATGAAATTCCTAGAAGGAAAAGTGTTTGTATAATAATTTTATTTAATACCTTCGAGTATTATGCTTCAATTCGTATATCTGCCCCCTTATTCAGCTAATACAACCTTCGTCGCCGCTTCACGGAGGCCTCGGAGAGCTTATCTCTCACGTATAAGCGTAGTTAGCGAAAGAGACAGAGCACGGAGGCCGCGACGAAACATCCTCGAGTTTGTGTCATTTTCCTTACAGAATCGAGCCCCAGATATAATGTAGTATAATAAATTAAATTACGAAAAGTAGAAAGCTCGAATAAAATTATAATTAATATTTCACTCAGGTACATCTTCATAAGTACGCGAATCCTTATTAGGGTCATGTATAATATGGTTTTCAGGAAAAAAGGTATTCCCAGGGCTCCTATGTAAATTAAAAAGGGCTAACGTTTCGTAGGCTCGGCATTATAATAATTTAATCATAATACTCCAACATCTACTTTTGATACACTGCCTAAGTACTCCCCGTCCAAAACACAAACGCTTTTAAAAAGTTTGATTATTCAAATTTAATTATCTTAATAAAAGTGACATGCGAAAAGCTGAATGTAAAAAAACAACAGCCTGACATTCTAAACAAAACCTTATAAAAATAGCAGCAAAAAAAATTTTTGAAATATTGTGTCATCAGGGTCGCATGGCAAGTTTATAATTAAACTTTTTCACTAGTCGAGCGGTTCGGGAGGATTTTAATTTCGCGATGATTGATGGATTTTATGCTAACGGTACGGCGAAGTGTTTTGAAATTTTGAAGCAAAAAAAAATATGAACGTAGTGCAATTTTGATCAGTAATCGAATTTTATTTATAAACACACTTCTTTTTGTAACAATTTGATTAAAATGCTATAATTATAACTGTTAACTGAAAATTAAGCTCTATTTAACAACATTTTAAGTTTAATTTCAAATTTATTATAAAATTTAATTTTGAGTACAAATTTTGTGAATGTAAATAATTGTATTTTGATAGTTATTCATTCATTCGTGCAATCAATTCATTCATTTTGTCTTAAAGAAAAGGGATTTAAATTTATAAGCCAAATTTTTACCCAATTCCCTCAGGAAAGCTGATTTTTTATTTATTAATCAAAAACTACTAGAATAATAAGAAACTGGAATATTGGTCACACTTTGGTGGAAATGCTTAATACAGATTGCTGTTTGTCGCTGATCTGTGTCTGTAATTGCACGCGATTGTCACGTATTACGTCCTGAAAAATGTCATTTATCTTTATAAAGATTTCACTTCTGTGATATAATAATGTGGGTTTGAGTAAAACTTTACCTAATGACAATCTACTTGATTTATTATTTATACTTATACAACTGTTCTCCGCCGGTTTCACCCGCGATTCGGAAATGTGTTACATATTCTATGTTATATTCTGAACTATAATTTATCTCTGTGCCAAAAATCTAGATCTGTCTTTCCGTTTTGGTGAGATGGGTAACAAACAACCACTCATCCAAACTTTAGCTGATGCTATAATTAAGGAGTAGCTTACTTTTGATCCTAGGAAAATATAAAATTCCTTAGGAATGCGAGTGGAACCGCGGGGACAGCTAGTATTATAATAAACATGATTAATACCGTGCGTGACATGCACATGCTCGTATTAAATTACACATTGTGGCACTATTCCGTCAAAATAATAGTATAAAGTGTATTTTATATGCAACGACTACACACCATAGGTCGTGGCTTTGATTTCCACTCATGACAAATATTAATATGTCTGATTATATCTGTTTATTGTATGCCATTGTAAATATCTTAATTAATGTTTTATTCTCAAAGTTGTAGGTATAAAATGTTATGTGTTGTCTAGTTATTACAGTAAATGCTCTGCTACCAGACGTGTATTTTCTGTAATGTTGATGACTCTAAAATAAAAATAAAAATTCAAAACCATTTATTCAGTTTAGGCCCGCGGACGGCACCTATGTAGGTCAAATTCAATGCTACCACTACCACATTAAAGTCTGTCTCTTCCGTTAACTACGCAATACCGTGAGAGGTCAGCTCAAAGCAGAGTCTTGTCACTGTTTTGTCAACATTTAATTGTCATATCGGAATCGTATCGTATATCATAAACATCTTACCATCTAAGCTCGTGACACGTCTCGCAATACACCCGTACATTATTATACAGAAGTTTAGAATACGACCCCTGACTCAATCAAATTGGGCTGGAATTGAATAGCAGATGCTATTTCTGAAGGGACCTTGACATGAGGTACGGAGGCTACGGATATTACCATCTCACGTATAATAGTTTAGGATAAGTTATCCTGATGCTATGGAGTGAACTAAACTATCTTTATTATCAGGTTTCCATGGTGTAAATATCTATATAACGGGTTAGCAGGAGGATGAGGTAAGCGGTCTAGGCAATTGTCCTTCATCGTGGGCGTGTTGTAGCAGGAACGTTAAAATAATACCACGTGTGCAATTAATAACAATCACTAATTTTATTCTCATACATTTATACGCAAAATATAGCGTAAAATACAAGATGCAAATTGATTATGAGCCAATAGGTTAGCATGCGTGAACCTCTTGCGCTGTCTGTCTAATGATCCACCGACATCACCACGTAGGCGCAGACTTGCTACCCTATTCGGGGTACCCGCTCATATTTTACTATTCGACAAATTCAAACATTAAACCGATTTACATTAATCATTATTTTTCTAATTTTAAATTCAACAACAAGAAATAAACGACATTACAATCAGTTTTTCTTTAATAATTTACTAAGCTGGAATAGATTCTCTTTCTAAGGTGTCGCGCAGTCATATATAAGTATGTATTTCAAAAGTAATATAGCAGTTACCTGGTAGCCATAGTACAAGTAGTACACTCTGCTTAATTTGGGACCCTTATTCAGCTAATACAAACTTCGTCGGCGAGCCGCTTCACGGAGGCCTCGGAGCTTATCTCTCACGTGATTAGTATAACCGTAGTTAGCGAAAGAGACAGAGCACGGAGGCCGCGACGAAACAACCTCGAGTTAATGTCATTTTCCTTACAGAAACCGCTTATCGAGCCCCAGGTAACTATGTGTGAAGAATCTTGGGGAAATTTATGTTTGGAGGATGGAGTATAAACTTTGTAAGTAATAACATATATTTATTTGTTTATAGACAGACACCTTCGTGTGCTACTAAAGGATTGAAAAATATATTTTACTTGTTGGAAATAAAAAAAAAATATAACTTTTTTATCTTAATGCTAACGGATGAACAATATTTTGAGTCTAGATGATGCTTCAGCTAATACAATATTTCGTTCGGATTTCAGCCAGTATCAAATTGTGCTAGAATGCGTTTTTTTGTTCTTTCTGAAACCATCCTCGCATGTCTAATGGAACTCGTATTGGGACACATAGCTTGGATAGTTTTAAACTCTCTGACGACTATAGCCGAAACATTTTTTGTGTTTTCTAAAAATAGATTATTCGAATTATTTTATTCATTATTCATATTGACCACAACCTGAAACTGTGGGACAATTTAAATTAATGGAATGATGTACTCTATGTATAGTCAATAATAGTGCGTCATTTGGATATGAAATGAGCTGTCTATTATGGTTTTCCCGTAGCGCTTTGACATATTCGCAGGAAAATGAGTATGCTATTGAAGCTCGGCAACGCATTGGCGATCCACTCTGATATTCGAAATGTCCATGAGCGAGGGGGCCAATCATAAAGTAGGATTGCTAATTGAAATATGAGTCATTCACGTTTTGTTAAACCAATACCTCTTTTCTATACTACTAGCTATCCCCCGCTGTTTCACCTGCGTTCCCGGGGAAGGTAATATTATTTTTTACTTTCTATCATCAATAGTTTTCGCAGCGCACGCGATGTAAGGAATTTTTTTGGTACTTTTTTTACACCTGTGGTAACCGTAATTGTAAGGATCCATAATTAAAAAAAAAATATGTAATATTATAGCGAGTGATGATGTAGCTTTCTAGTACAACATAATTTTTGAAATCGGTCCAGTAGTTTTTAAGTTTATTTGTTTCATACAAATATATTATACCTTTACGGCTCCAACGATTTTCATGAAATTTTGCCAGGATTCATTTTCAAAAAATTTCGTTTTATCCGTGTTTTCAATGATCAACTTTATCGATAATTGATTTAAACATAACTTGAAAAAAATGACTTACTGACATTAACTGTTCTGACGACACAACAACATTAAAGCTACTCCAGTAGATGGCGTTGTTAAGCAACACTAAGCCAATAATCAACTTTACATAATTTACCAAAAAAACAATTATTATATACAATAATAAAATTAGCATAGATTATTTAGATTAGAATAGATTATAGTACGTATCCAGGATGCAATTATCAGCATTTTCGCCGGGTTCCTGAAATGATATCAAGTAATTACGGAACCCTAATGACCTCCAGAGGGATTTGCGGACGATCAATCTATCAGAGACTCGCAATCCAGAAGTCATTTGCTGTGTGCGTGAGAATTGCTAGGAAGAATTTCAGCCAATTTGTTTTGTCTATGGAAGGGATTTAATGCCATAGATTATAAACTGTCAAAAGGTTACTTTACAAGTTCGCTATGTTTATTTTACACGAACGCATAACATCATATTTTGTAGGTTTTATATTACAAACACAGACTGTAGAAGTTGAGATCTAAAAGGTCCATTTGTATAGCTACTAATGTCACATAAAATACATCTTTACTGCTTTAAGCATAAGGCTCACCTGTTGATACAATGGTTAATTGTATGATGACCCTAATGAACCTTACTTTTGAGTTTTTTTGAAGTGAAAACATCTTACCGGCATAGAGCATTTTTCTTGGGATGGGTATAAAATGTTAAACTCGCGTTAGGACACGTAACCTGATCGAAAATTCGTAAGTCGTTAAAAATGCACAACGTCAATGTTCAAGTTTTCACTTTTGTCGGCACTCTCGGAGTGCAACCCCTTATTTTTTTTTCTATAACACTCTTATCTGGCAGAACAGGCCAGTTACATCTCGAAACTTTAGAGGTAGAATATGAAAAAGAAGAAATTATGAAGAAAGAATAAAGAAGAAAAAAAGTATGAAGGTTGTAACTATGTCCAACCACATTCAGATATAAAATAAATATTAACATTTAAGAATAGACTTAGCCATACAAAGAGGCAATGTAGCTAGCCTTCTGAGCACTTTACCCATAGATGGCTCTAATAATTTAAATTCTGCTATTGATTATTACTTTATTTATAAGTATTTTTTTTGTATTTTAGTATGTAGAATTTTAAGTATTTTTTTCGTATTATTTAACTTGACTTGATATTATTTCTATAATAAATGGCCAATTAAATATAACCATAAAAAATAATTTATTAAAAAAAAAATCGATTAGCTCTATCCGCATTTTTTTTTTAAATGAGAAGTTCTTTTTTTTAGTATAGCAATAGGTATTAATTATTGTCTTCGTATATCATTGACTGTTACATTAATTCGAACACGCTTTGTTTTTCACGTGTAATTACTTATTTAACACATATATAACCACAAAACCTTAAAAAATCTAACGAAAATAATTACATTAGAACATTATCTGGGCCCTCATAGCTATTGGGGTGTGAAAGGTCAAATAAAGGGACGAACCCATTTCGTATACCTTTCCTTATCAGTTTTCCCCATTGGCGACTTAGTTACGTGTTACTTTGAACAGAAAATAGCCATGTCATCGGTCTGTCACGGAACACACAGTTGATCCCAGTTGACAAGTCATGTCTAACATTCTTTTGGATACTTATGTTCATTTCTAATAACTAGGGGTTCGATTCCGTAAGGAAAATGACACTAGCTCGAGGATGTTTCGCGACGGCTATGCTCTATCTCTTTTGATAACTACGCAATCACGTGAGAGGTAAGCTCTCTGAGGCTTCCGTGTGCCGGCTCGCCGATGAAGTTTGTTTTAGCTGAATAACTGTACCTAACTTAGGAGCCTTCTTACACATGTCAAATTGACAAATACGTAAGAAAATGGCCACTTTCAAATCTCTTGATGGGTTCAAGATATCCAGGCACTATATTAGGAGAGGCTACTACCCTGAAGATTTGAAAAGATAGCTCAGGTGTCATGAAATTTGACACTAGTGTCTAAGGATATTTTCTTTTCTATGGTACCATAAAAAGCCAATTTATCAAGGCCCTAGAAAGGTACTTATATTTTCAAAACTACTGACCTTAGCTCAAAATTGAACGTCAGCCTTCATCTGAGAAGAGCTAGCTGGAATCTAAGTGGGGTAACATTTCAGACTGAAAATTTTACTTATGGTAAATTACTTAAAAAACAGGATGTGTTAAGAAGGCACACGATAGAAGTGAAACTTTAGTGTTACAGGGAAACATTTGAATTATTATTCAATCACTGTTGAATAGTAAAGATTCTGTTTATCATTAATCATAATTTATAATTAATATTTACATAAAATAATATACCACTACTTTTCATCCCACAGAAAGGATCAGAATTTTAAAGCCTCAGAACCCCAACAGAAACGGTTTTAAAATAGTAGTTAAAAAAAAAGGAAAACTGCGATGTTGCCAACCCTACTAAAAATGCAGTGAAAATATTCAATAAAGGCGACAACACAACGAAATAAAACGAAAAGAGTAAAATATTCAGATGGAAAATATTTCATGCCAGAATTTTGCTTCATGAAAATATGAATTTCTATGGACTTTAACGTATCTGTATTATTTAACAGTATAGACTCCACGCAAAAGACACAATCCCAGTTGATTTTATGGATAGGAAGTCTGACTGTCGTCAAATATACAATCGATTGGCATTTATTTCGCCGTCATATTTATGTTGAACTTCCTCAACACATTTAATAAGTAGAAACGGAGAAAAGAAAAGAGTGAATAGGCTACTAACGGGAAAGCGAGCTCCATGTTCGGCCTCATCTTCACTCACCATCAGGTGAAATTACAGGCACATGAGACTTAACAACTTCACGTCTCAGGGTCGACAACGCATTGGCGATGCCCCTAGTGTTGCAAATGTCCACAGGCGGCGGTGACCACTTACCATCAGGTGGACCGTCCGCTTGTTTGTCGGCCCACGTGGTATAAAAAAAAAAAAAAAAAACAAAGTCTATCGTAATACCGTAATAAGTAAAAAAAAAACGTGTGTGCACGTAAGAAGTTATACCCGAAATTATAGATGAGAAAATATTATAGAATATAAATTTAAAATACGTTAGAATAATAAATATTTTAATACATAATTTATTTGATTCGAGTAAAAAAAACTATTACGTACTCTGCATTGAACGTACAACGTTCAATGAAACATGTTTTAAACGTAGTCAGTAATTTTTAAGTAAAATTTGACATTAATTGATTAATAAAATATCCTAAAGTATAACATCAACATAATCATAGTAAAACTACCTGTAGGTACATGGCCACAAAAGCCATTTAAAATTGAACAAAGCATTTCTTTATAAGAAATTGTTTCTCCTGTTTTTGCATGCTTCCTGTAATTGACGGGGCACTTAAAATTGTACTTTGTAACTAAACTTAAGCTTTCTTACACAGTGTACAGTAAAATATATTAATAATGAAAAATGACGATAATATTCACATAATATTGATAATATTAAAATTGCGATACTGGTACAGTTTTCTGTTGAAGAATTCCACTATATCTTCGTAAACCACAGTCTCATTAAAACAAAATTAATAAGGATACCATTTGCAAACAGGGATGTGATTCTGTAAAAAATATGACACTAGCTCGACGCGGCCTATATAATCTGTCTCTTTCGTTACTAGGTAATCACGTGACAAGAGCAATCACTTAAATTGGTTACATAGTTCCCGAAGCCAAGACTAAATTCATACAAAATATATAATACAGACGAATTAAGAATCACTTCCAAACGCAACCCAACTAAGTGTTCACTTAACAAACTTATGACTTGCAAAATATAAATAAACCACCATTATTGCATAAGCACTTTATCAGAGATAACACAGTGAATATATCTTTCATACTCTATTGAATATAGGAAAAAATTCTCGTAGAAATGATTTTCCACGCGGAATAATCTCTTATTTATGTGGAACTCGCTGAATGACAAGTAGATACGATTTTCGCATGAGTTTTAATAAAATATTATGTTGTTAAAGCTCATTTTCTGTCTAACGAAGTCGAAGAACGGTCTTCGTGAGATGCACAACTGTTACGCTGCTAATAAATTACAATGTGTACAGAGATTCTTGTTACAGCCACCCATCTATTTTAATGAGAGTATGGGAACACTAATTGGAACATGCATATTACGGAAACAGTTACGATGCATAAATACTGAGAAACGCACCAGTTTGAACCAGATATTATGCAAATACCCCAAAGCAGTTTTCCCAACAAAGCAGATTTTGTAGAATTCCCCGTTGTATATATGAACAGATATACAACGGAGTGGAAATCAGATTACCATAGTACA
Organism: Habrosyne pyritoides; assembly: GCA_907165245.1. Classification (NCBI taxonomy): domain Eukaryota; kingdom Metazoa; phylum Arthropoda; class Insecta; order Lepidoptera; family Drepanidae; genus Habrosyne; species Habrosyne pyritoides. The sequence continues at coordinate 3,189,912 of OU015600.1, read as the reverse complement.
AGGTCTGCTTAGCTTGGGATTGGCAGCCATGTTTCAAATTAATTTCTATGATCTGGATAATCAATTTTGTATGTACTAAGATCAGATTTTCTTCCTTTAGCAATGTTAAGGGATTATGAAATTACACTAGAAAGCTTAAATGTCAGAAGACTAACAAGCATTTTGACGTCAAACCTGATGATTGATGCTCTCCGATGAGATTGCCGATCTAAACAAAGCTTGGATTTCAAGTGAAACTTTCTTGTCTTTGTTGTCGTTCAATTAGAATGACGTTAGAATAAAGCCTTTTGAACCTAAACTAGTAAAGTAAATTACACATTACCAAATTAAGTTTTATGTCTTAGTGTAAATAGCGTCTAAAACGTTTGCACCTTTAAAGTATACGAAGTATCTGATAGTTGTTGAACTATTGAGTCAATAGTCAGTAACTATGTAAGTTGTATTGTAGATTTTTAGTTATTTTTTAATCTTGTCTATTTTTTATTCTTTTATTGATCTAATTTTGTATAGGTATAATTTTTATTTATATATAATTAATAACACAAAATAAACAAAACCTTAATTTACATGATGTCATGTGCAATCTTATTACATGTGGTGTTTACCTGTAAAGATTGTGCAGTAAGATTTATTATAATTTTCCTTCGGTATAAATTGTGTATGTAAGACTGTAACAATAGTTGGTAAACCCAATAAATAAAAATAATAAATTATCAGCATTAAATTTTTATTGTATGAAATATTTGTTAAAGGAATAATAAAATAAATATTTACGTATCAGATTATGTTAAAGACATTTGTAAAGTTGATATTTTGCTTGTTTAACGATGAATACGCCAATTTTCAAAGTACACAAAACAGCTTTACCTAAGCGTCTCTGAGCACCAATTTCAGTCCAAATACTTTCTGACAATACATATTTATTTCCCAAATTACCTCAATGCGATCTACCATGAAACCTTTTGCGTTTCAACTGAAGTGGATTCTCCTAAAATGGCTAACAAGCTACTGGCCGATTACCCTTAGGCGTTCAACGACGATTTTTGCCGATGTAATTCGGTGGAAAAAAGGGAATGTTTTTTATAGTACGATTTATTATCATACTACTCACGGGTCACTCATTAGGATACAAGTGTATTGGTACTTCTCCTTTTATTTTTTGCGGACACAACGCATGCTTAATGGAACATTGACCCATTAGTAGATAGGTCAGAATTGAGTTACGTACAGACACAGGCTTCTGTTAGCGCCATCTACCGCCTACAATTTTAATTACGTTGAAGTTACGAATGGTTGTCGCCCCAGTGATAATCCGTCTCTTTCACTTTTATGGGATCTCACATCGTGTTTTCGCGGAACAGCGGCTCATGCCAGTTTGTGTCCGGCACTTGCGAAGTAAGGTTATTATTGTTTTATTGAACGAAGACCCAATCGTCATTGTGTGTATTTTCGACTAAATTCAAAGGTAAGTTTCATCAAATTTTGTAATCCAATATCGACAGATTTAATCTTAGGTCAGTATACTACAAATTTGACTAATATGTTACATGAAACATTTAGTTTTGAGACAGTATATTATTGAACGTTATTAAATTTATCGTGGCCTATTACGAGTTCAGTCAGTTTACTATTAAAATCTTTACATGATTAAGGTACGACTTTGTAACATTCAAGTATAAGTCTGTTTACTACTAAAGGTAATTATTAGTTAGGAGCCGCAATATTAGTTAAGTCTTTGTTTAAAAAAAAAATAATGGAAAATAATGCGTAATTTTTTCAGTGTCGTAAATATTTTATATTAAGTCTTTGTTAGTCTAAATACTAATTACAATATTTTTTTCCACAAGAGGCTTATAAAATTTTTCTTTATGTTTTAGGATGACAATGTCATTCAATAGGTCAAAAAAGATAATGGAGCTTGTTCAGGCTCAAAATCCGGCGCCAGAAACGGCAACACACGATAAAGAACATGAATCAGTGCTAACAACTGAAGTGACGGTAACAATTTTAAGTGACTTTAAAAACTATGTGTATATTTTTTATTTATTTTTTTTACTACTAAAATACTTTTTTTTTGTTGTAGATGTTAGGTGATATAACAAACAAGCTCGAAAATCAGCCTTACTTAAACGTACAGGAATATTTTAAAATTCAGGAATCAAGTTCAGTCGGCAACGAAAATCACCTTCATAGCACCACAGTCGTCCACGATTACACTGATGAGAGACATTCTGAAAATAGCGATGTCGATTTAAGTGATCAAGATCCAACATACAAAGTTCCAAATACTAAGAAAAAGCAAATACCAGTATATACAAGTCAATCAAAATCATCAGTGAGTTCCTCGTCTTCATCGTCTTCTTCGTCTTCCTCGTCCTCATCATCTTCAGGATCTTCCAGTGATAGTTCCGATACAGAATCCTGTAATGAACAGAACAAAACGCAAGAGAACATCATTCAGGTAAATGCAGAAAAACAATCCGATCAAACGAACATTGATGAACCTACAACAACAGAAGTTTCGATAAATCAAGAATTCAGAGAAAATACTACATCACAAGAAGAAAAAAAGAATGGAAGGAAACGTAAACGGAATGAATAAAGTTGGAAACAGAATAAAGCTAAAAGTCTGAGAAATACTGGAAAACAATACATTAGTAAGAAAAATAAAACAATCAAACCTCGTTCTGTTCAATTACCTTGTGGTGTTAAATGTAGGCTCAAATGCTGTGAAAAGATAACTGCAGATCAAAGACAAACAATTTTTGATGTGTATTGGAATCTCGGCCAGGTTGATGCTCAAAGGTCGTTTATTATGTCTTGTATGACCGATATAACCCCTAGATATAAATATACAAATGCTCGCAATCCAAGAAATTGCAATCAAGCATTCCATTTCTTAGTAGAAGGGCAATCGGTACGTGTCTGTAAAACATTTTTTATAAAAACGTTAGATGTTTCTGATCGTGTCATACGCACTGTCAAAGGCAAAATAAATGAACATGGAATTCTAGCACGAGATGTGAGAGGACAGCACATCAACCATGTAAGGGTTGATGAACATCTACTAACCGATATTAAACAGTTCATAGACGCGATACCAAGAGTTGAATCCCATTACATTAGGCAATATTCTACTCGTGAGTACATTGATGGCGGGAAAACAATTTCAGACCTTTTCAGGGACTTTATAGAAACTCAAAATAAAAATAACAAAGCAGCTGGTAGATATTGTACATTTTATAAAGTATTTACACAAGAGTATAATATATCATTTTTTCGTCCCAGAAAAGACCAATGTGATTTATGTTTGCAATACAAGAACTCGACGCCTGAACAAAAAGTATTACTCAAAGAATCTTACGATACCCATTTGGCAGAAAAAACACTAAGCCGCCAAGAAAAATACGATGACCGCTGCAAAATAGACGATAGAAATAAAGTTCTGGTGTTTGATCTGCAAGCTGTTCTGCAATCTCCTAGAGGAGACACCTCAGGATTTTATTACAAATCAAAGTTGAATAGTTACAACTTCACAGTCACGTCTTTGAATAAAAAAGTTGACGGCCAGATGAAAGACTCGTATGATGATGTACACTGTTTCTTCTGGAATGAAACTGATGCTAAACGCGGGGCCAATGAAATCGGATCTTGTTTATTAAAAGTTTTTGAAAAGCTCTCAGCAGAGTCACCAGATGACAATGGGTGTAACTTAATTCTATATTCTGACAATTGTTCCGGGCAAAATAAAAATAAATTTATAATAGCACTTTACCTGTTTGCAGTCACTCATTTAAATATAAAATCAATCACTCATAAATTTTTAGTTAAAGGTCATACCCAAAACGAGGGTGATAATATTCATAGCCTCATAGAAAAGGAGATAAAAAAAAATCTAAAATCTGGGCCAATATATTCCCCTCACCAATATGTAGCGATAATTAAAAACGCAAAGAAGTCTGGCAAGAAATTTTCAGTACATGAACTGACATTCGAGTCATTTTTAGACTTAAAAAAACTTCAAGAAGATTGGGGTCTTAACTTTAATAAAACTAAAGACGGGAGAACTGTTTTATGGAATGACCTAAAGTTGATAAGAGTGAACAGAGATACACCTTTTTCATTTTTCGTTAAGACCTCGTACAAAGATAGCGAATACCAGGAAGTCAGCATCAGAAATAAAAGGAAGAAAATGCTTCCTCTGTGTGAAATTATACCAACTAATGTCTACACACAAAGGCAAGAGCTAAGTGAGAATAAAAAGAAAGATCTGAGAGAGTTATTGTCAAAAAAATTGATCCCAAATTTTTATTCCGACTTTTATAATTCTATTCTTTAATATTGTAGGTACTTACCTTAACATTGATTGATTACTGATTACATAATAAAGTTAATTAAAAAAAGAAAGTTCCTTTAAGTTTTATTATGTTTGCTTTAGATGTTTTTATTTTATGTTTTATAGTGATTTTGATAAACTTGTACTTTTTTAAAGTAAGTTTGTTAGAACTTTTTGTTTTTTTTTTTTTTATAGCGATTTTGTTGTTTATATTGAGTAATTTACCGGCTTAATTTTAATGTTGATTTATGAAACCTATTAGTAAGACTGAGAAGCTAAACTTGTTATTTTTATGTTGCTAGTGAAGGATGCTGCAATAAAAGATTGATATAAATATTTATTTCTTTTAATTGATTGAAAAAATACCAATATTTAGTTTATTTACGATCTGCGAATTTGAATAAAGTGACCCAAACTTTAAATGTGTTTCACTTAATTAATCATGTACAGACTAATTACTAAATGAGTCATTATAAATAATAAATAATTTAAAATGAAACAAGCTTACAATTTAATACGACACTTGCATTAAAAAATATTTGCTTTACTTTTTATAAAAAACTGACTTAACTTAGAATCTGCTTTTTAAAATATAAAATTAAAAAAGATAGATATTATTTCCGGGATATTTTTTACTCAGATCTGATCAATACTTAATCATACGTTAAAAATAGAAGCATTGATGATTGATTAATAATCAGTATTAATTTTATACGTGAACAAGTAGGACGAGTCCCATAGCAAGATCTTCTTTTGCGATTTCCCAAAAAATGTTTTTTTTTAGTAAAGTCAGTATTCCATTAAGCATGCGACAATTTGATTGGTGACGACAAAAATATAAAAGTGACTATTTATTTTGAGGTATGGTAAGACATTCATTCTATTTCCATTTGGATGCTCATTAGCAAAGACGACCAACAGATTATGATTAAATTTGATAATGATGGTCTTTAATACATCAGAGTATATTTTAAATCCAACGAAAGCTTGTTGTGGAGTATATTAAATGAAACAATAATTTATTTTGAGCATAATGGATACGCTTTCTCTCGTTTTTTTATTACTCATTTGTTTCATGATCATTGAAGCGGTGAGAGGTGGCTGAAGTATAATAAAAGGAAATATTTAAGATAACTAGCTTTACATAGCATTTGGAAAAAAAATAAAAGTGTGAATAGACTACCGGGTAAGCGAGCTCCATCTTCGGCCTCATCTTCACTTACCATCAGGTGAGATTGAGGTCAATCGCAATCCGGACATATATAAAAAAAGAAATGTGGTCTTTATGAACCTAACAATATATGTCAATGGTTTTTTCAGTCAAATCGAATCCATTACCTCTAGAGTCGTAGTCAGGGTATTTTACTCCATCAACCAGCCAATCAAACTCATTCAGATTGAAGGATTCCGACAAGCTTAATCAGATCAGTCAAATGGATCATAATAGACCCATTCCAATCGAGTCCGTCACTCGAATACCAACAATCGAGTTCATCATTCGATCCTGTATTCAGATTTTAAATTGATTCATTTAATTACAGATCGGTGATGAATCGAGATTGTGTTTCATCATGAATGTAGATTAACTACGTTATGAATTGGGAGAATAACGTTTTTTAATTAATGATTTGTCGTAGGAATATGTATGAATGAATTATGTTGTTTTCTTCCAGCTTTACACCGTTTTCTTAAAATAAGCGTATATAGTTAAAAAAACGGTCAAGTGCGAGTCGGACTCGCGGACCGAGGATTCCGTACAAACCTACATATTATAATTAACTTGACTACGCAACTCTAAAATATGAGTAATTTGTAAACGTCTATTTTAATCAAACATTGTATATACGTCAAGCTCAACCATCAAGGAGCAATTTTTCATCCATTATTAAGTTTAAATGACGAGGCGGAAAACGAGAGCCATTCGGTAATTAGAATCAGGTAACGTTTTCGTGGTGCGGTAACTTCTACATAGGCTGACTATTGAAATTGGATTAATATCAATTTCAAAAACGAAAATAAATTTTATATAAAAAAAATCAAAACGGAATTCAAAACCATTTATACAATTTAGGCGGAGGGTACTTATGAAGGGGTAAAACCGCGAGGGACAGCTAGTACTTAAAGCTAACATTCAAAAACAAAAAAGAAATAGCAAGACTACAATGTAGAACATAAAGATAACTACGCATTCAAGGGTAAAAAAGATATAAGAAGTTTAGGTTAGTATTAAATCATAGCCCGGCTCCAAATATGATACATATCTGGATAACGATATACTCGAAGTGCACAGAATGTATTTGATTGCAGTAGTGCTAATTCTTCGAAGAGCTTTATTACATATCTATGCAAATGCATATTCCTCTGAAGGACAGATTTTATTATTTATTTTAGTATTCATTTTAAAAATAAAAATATTATTATTAAAGCTTTTTCATTAAAAATGTTAGTAAATGTATCAAAAGGAATTTTATAATAATACTAGTTGTCCGGACAGACGTTGCCCTGTCGAAATAAGTCCATAGTAAAATTCAAGAATTCGATCGCAGCGCCACCTACCGGGTCCAATTGTGAATCGAAACCATCCAGGGTGCCACCCCAACGCATTCAAAATCGGTCCAGTCGTTTAGGAGGAGTTCAGTGGCATAGACATGTACCTACAGTAGAATTATATATCTATATATACTCGTATAAAAATGTTATGTTGGTTTGTGTACGCTTCAAAATCTCAAAAAGTTCTGCACTGATCGAGCTGAAATTTTAGCACAATATATAATCCGCATCAAGGATTGTTTTTATCTATTTATCTATTGTTTGCATCAGTCACATATCCGCGACCGTCTTTGTTTTGTTTCTCATTTCTTAACCATTCAATCACAATGTGCCACAGCGAAGCGTGGCAGGGTACAGCTATAACATATAAATATGTTTGATTGTTTAGATGAGAGGACCCTTGATGATGAATTGATCGCCTGAAAAGCTATCCATTGAAGTGTTTTTTTGTAAAATAATGTATTGTTAATATTGTGTATTATTCACAATATTAACAATTTCTATTCTATTTCTATCGGCGGCCAAAGAATTTACCTATTAACGATTATAGTATTGAGGTTTTGGTACATACGATTAAATCCGGGGCTCGATTCTGTAAGGAAAATGACACTAACTCGAGGATGTTTCGTCGCAGCCTACGTGCTCTGTCTCTTTTGCTAACTACGCTAATACTACTAATCACATGAGAAGTAAGCTCCCCGAGGTCTCCGTGAAGCGGCTCGCCGACGAAGTTTGTATTAGCTGAATAAGGGGGCAGGTTATCATTTTAGTTTATTATCCCCGCTATTCCACCCGTATTTTCGAGGAATTTTACATTTTCTCGAAAAAACCAAGTATCCTATAGGTTATTCCATGTTATCCTCTATGTATATGCCAAGTTTTATTAAAATCTGTTCGTTTTTTTTCGCGTAGAGTAACAAACGTCCATACTCACAAACTTTCACATCCTACTAATATTCTAAATGCGAAAGTCTGTGCGTATGGATGTTTGTTACTCTTTCACGTGAAAACTACCGAATGGATTTGGAGGAAACTTGGAACATATATAGGTAATGCCTTTGAATAATACATAGAATACTTTTCGTGTCAGGAAAATATTACATCCCTCGGGAATGCGGGTGAAACCGCGGGGGACAGCTAGTATATAATATTAGTCGGAAGTAGGGTGTAAGCTGTGGTTAGGTTACCAACGAGAAGTGTTTCTGCATAATTATAGGACGATTAATCATTTTGTGTATCTATAAGAATAACGCGGTTTGATATTCGCGTCGGGTAATTAATTAAAGCACAGAGTTCACCGAGCAGGAGTATACATTATTTGTATTAAACGGTTTGTATTTGAATAATATTTAAATAATACTATGGATCTATTTATAAATAGGCAAAGACAAATGAGTTATGTACCATTTTCTCTTCCGTTTGAGAATCTTTTTTTTTTTATTTGTTATTGATGAACTTTAATGTCATCAAAAAAAAATTCGAAGTTAGCTTAGTAAAGTTTTTTTAATAACCAAAATTCATATCTTTTCGGTCTAATTATCGACTATTGAGAGAACACTACTAAATATAATTAGGTATTTTATTGTTTTGATAAAAAAAAAAAATTTTCTAAAAGATATCTTGTTTAAATACGTTCCATTTGCACTACTTAATAAATTAATTTCATTTTGTTTTTTTAATCAAATAAAAAATTGAAAAATAAAAATTATACAGTTTTTCTTATCCTACATAGGTTCATATACATATATATAACTTTACAGATATTAAGGTACATATATTTGTTGGTAAATGGTTTCCATGAGTTTTTTTAAATATTAATATCAATAATTGAAACAATTAGTATTTTCACAAAAAGAAGTTTAGATAAGGCAATTTCTATTTCTACATTATACCAAAAAAGATAATGATATAGAGACTAAAATAGCTCCAAAATATTGTGGTCTAATGGCCTATAATATCAAACATGTAGGTTGTTAGAGCCACGCTGGTTAATCGGCAGGGGGCGCCACGTGCAAATAACGACGGCGACCTTGATGTTTAACGGCTCTATTAGAGTTATCGTTGTCATTTAATTAATTATACCACGAATTCCTATTATAATATACATATCCTATGTTATTAAAACATACTTTCAATACTTTCTAAAAAATTACTGAACAGATAAATAAATATCCTGGGACATTCTTTACACACGGCCAAGCAGAGCTTGTACTATGGAAACCAGATAACTGATATATATATTACATATACTTTTATTTGTAAATATAGCTTTATGTAGATATCCACCTAGATACAGAACAAACAGACACGTTCAAGCACACAAATGTTTGTCCTGGGTGGGAATCGAACCCGCGACCTGTGAATTGGCAGTCAGGTCGCTAACCAACAAGCCAACTGGCATGTCAATACTACATATTTGACGGTTCTTCTCGGTAAATTATAACCTTTTGAACCAGTTTAAGAGTCTGACTATTCATATGACATATGGAAATATTTTCATTTTCAATAAAACCGTTAAATATCAAGGTGATGATCAATGATCATAGGAGGCAGGAGACAGACCAAGTGAGACCTTAATAATCGAGAATTGATCATAGGTTTCAAACAAAAGAAGGTAGTGTTATATGAATTAATCAATAATATCTGTCGACATTTTTCACGCATGATTATCTGTACCTCTACCATGAGTTGCTATCGAAACTTACTTTAGTCACTGGCGAGTAAACGACCATCGAACCCGATCGACTCATACTACCGATTTTAGTTCTTTAGGTGACCGCTAGTGGCGCTGTACACAGTTGTCATAGAAATGTTTTACGCCGTCGCTAGGGAGTACGTACGTTAAAAACTCATGGTAAAGGCACTGATCCGCATTTAAGCAGAGTTTATACTAAGGCAAGTAAATAACTAATATACTACTTTTTAAATATACTATATTAGTGTAGATATTTCCCCCATGATATAGATAGAACAAACGTACAAGTTCGTTCATGCACACAATTATTATAAGAATAAATTATACCACTTGGGCCGACAAACAAGCAGACGGTTCACCTGATAGTAAGTGGACACCGCCGCCTATGGACATTTGCAACAATAGGGGCATCGCCAATACGTTGTCGACCCTGAGACGTGAAGTTGTTAATTCTCATGTGCCTGTAATATCACCGGCCCCCTTACCATTCTAACCGAAACACAGTAATCCACATGCACTACTGCTTCTCGGCAGAAATGGGTTGTACTTCCCCGGACGAACTCTGCACTAAGACCTCTACTACTCTTAAATTAATTAATTTGCCCTGGAATCGAATCCACGACTTGACGCCAACTGTTCAGTACGCTTTACTGTTGCGGCAAAATATTCCAAACCTCGGGCGCAGTACAAATTAACCGATTTCACGTACCTCCAAATTTCACTTCTCGAGTCATGTATAATTTTGTCATGACCATTTTCATTCACCACAAAGACACATGTTTGTAGGTACACTTGTCTATAAATAAGCACCTAAATACCGAATTGGTTATTTATTCCTAATAACAGTTTATTTATCCAAAAAGTGACCTATTTCACTAATCACAAGGTAGATAATTTCTCCAGACATAAAGTCGTTTTAGCTTTGGTAAATTAGCCTTTGAAAGTCATGTCGATGTTTATTCATAAAGATGACTTAATTCAGTATATGTTTTTTGTCTCTTTTTCTGTAATAATAAATATGTTTATTTTTTAACAGACAGACGGTTTACGATGCTAAGTGGTAACCACCGTCAATGGACATTTGATATACCCTTGGTATTGCCAATGCGTTGCCGACCCTGAGACGTGAAGCTGATAAGTCTCATGTACCTGTAATTTCACCGGCGCCCTTACCTTTCTAACCGAAACACAGTAATACCTAAAAGTGCATTGTTTCACGGTGGAAATGAGTATTATGGTTATTTTTTGCGAATTAAATACACCATTAGTTTGCATATCGATTACGAAGAACCTGTTTATATGGAGACACTACCACGATGAGCCCGACGATGATTACTTGTATTTTTTCCATATTTTTTAAGGAAAAAGACACTTCGCTGGATTTATCTGGTGTTTCGTTTGACGCACTTTCCCAAGCCAAATAATATTAAGTAGGTACTTATTTTCGTTATACACGTTTTGTTCGACGCTTACATGAGCATCATTATTTTCACGAGTCTTCTAATATCAGGCCGTGGAACGATCTTTCGTTCCACATTTTATGAATGAAAAACGGTTAAAAGAAACTATTCGATGGGGTTTTTTCGAGTTAAGCTAACTGCGACATAACCTGACTACGATAGATTTAGAGAACCTAGGGCTTCTGGGAACTGTAAGAGCTTGCAACGGTGAATGACAGCTCGATAATGAATCCGCGAGGTCTCATTTCTATGTCACTTTCATTTACTACGCTACGACCTGAGCAGCCCGCCGTTGCACCGGATTTCAACAAGTTTTCCTTCACTGAAACTGAAGCTGGTAGGAACGCCATTAAACAGACGCCACACGATGATTTAAACGAGAAAATGTGGAGAGAGATCTCAGAGTGGAATAATGGGGATTTATTCGTCTGTTGCAGTAAGTTAAGATGACACTCGACTGTTTTAACAGTTATAAATCCAAAAGGAAATTTTATTTTTGCAAATGAATGTTTTTGTCTCTGTCATTAAGAGACCTTTTAATATTAAGGATAGCTACCGACCCGCGGTTTTACCCGCTTGGCCAAGGAATTTAATGTTTCGCGAGACTACATAGCAAATGTTATATGGGACTAGAGAAGCATTCTATAGGTGAAAGTCTTTAAGGCAAGAGTGAATAGGCATTACTTGAATCCGCGTGTACTATCCTCGAATGTATCGTCACTTTCCATCAGGTGAGATCCAGTCAAATGCGCTCAAGTTTTTGTATAAAAAAAAATTGCTTAGTTTTGGAGATTGTCTCCTACATACAATCTTAAAAACTATACCTCTTTATAATATTGATATAAATCAAATCTTACTTTTATTATAAATGCAAAAGTTTGTATGGATGGATTTTTGTCACTCCATCACACCAGAACGGCAGAAATCTGGATGAAATTTGCCACAGCTAGAAATTATAGTCAGGAATAACCTAGCTTTTTATCCCGGGAAAATGTAACATCCCCGGGAACGCCGGTGAAACCGCGGGGGACAACTACTATACAATTATGTCAAGGAGAAGGAAGTCAGTTTATATGAGATCTAATAAATACTAACATTTTTAACTACATATATCAATGTTTTAAATCAAAAATCAGACTGTAACGGTTTGTGATTACTTTTCATCCCTGGAGAAGAATTTACTCCACCTGGAACGCGGGGTCAACCTCGGATATAAGTAGCTAGTTTATAAACTCAGGTTCTATCTTCATCCCATATCTATTTTAAATTTGCTCCACAACCCTTGAGAAATATAGATAGAAAATAAAAGACAATGAACCCAATTTTGCAAGATCATAATCTAACATGTAACATTTTTATTGATGCATAACATGCAGTAGATGAATATTTTACAACTTTATAAATGGTTAGTGGTTTGAGAAAAAGAATATTCTTGGAGTTTCTACACGTATTATCTATTTTACACATTTCAAAGATAAGTATGACGGGCCAGTTGGGTTGGTGGTAGACCCTGATTGCTAGGACAAAGATTTGTGTGTATGAACATGTCTGTTTTTTCTTTTTGAATGTAAGTTTTTGAGTAGTACAGCTCTTAGTGCAGAGTTCGTCCGGGGAAGTACTACCTTACCCATTTTCGCCACCGATAAATTGTACAAGAACAAGATAATATGTCTGTTTTATGTATTTAAATAAATTAATAACCGATTTAAACGGTAGAAAATTTAAATAAAATTTCCCGGTCTAAAGGACAAGCCCTTATATTATTATATTATGCACACATACACTCAGGAAATATTATTCATTTATATAAGTCTAGCTGTCCCCCGCGGTTTCACCCGCGTTCCCAAGGGATGTTACATTTTCCCGGGATAAAAAGTCTATATGTTTTTCCAGGGCATACACTATCTTTATGCTGAGCTTCATCCAAATCCGTTTGGTAGTTTTTGCGTAAAAGAGTAACAAAGATTCATACATACAAACTTTCGCATTTATAATTTTAGTAGGATATTATAGAAATAGAGAAGGAATTAATAGACTTACCGGTCCTACACTTTTATTAAATGCACATAATTCTGGTCAAAGAATATTTGACAAATCGATCATTATAGAATTATTTCAGCTGAAAATTTGAACTTAACTATTTCAAGAACTTGCTAAAAGCTACGTCGTAACTACAGTACTAATTAAGTACACTCAATAATCAACCTCTAAGTTTATAGATGTACCCTCACTTAGTAATGAGCTCTTTCAAAGTCTGAGATCGCAAATAAGGCTTGTGTCTCACGATCTTCAAGAGCGAAACTCAATTTGTTCGGCGGTCGAACGATCTATCAACGATCCTTTTTTCTCTTGTTTCAAGTCCCTTAGGATCGCTATCGAATTTGCCGATTTAATGCTGAGATTTTCAGCCTTTGTTTTGCGTTTTGGTTTTTAACGTCAGGCATTATTAAATTACTTTTATTAAATACTTGTACTTAACTCTGCCATAATACAAATTGCTTTAATTATATGTGACATACTATAAGCAGGTATTTATTTTATTCAATTATTTATTCATAAGGCACACCAACAAAATAAATACAGTTCAAGTACCAGGCAAAAAAGTCGTAAATAAATGTTATTTTCATACCAATGAATAAGTAGAGTAACATCCAGCTATCAAAAATCTATTCATTCTTTATTAAGTCGCCAAGACGAGCCAAAAAGTAGGTACTACCCACCTTTTCTCAAATATTATTTACAGATTTTCACTGTTTTTTTACGGTTTTCATTCAGTAATTTGTATGAGTTAAATATATGAAATTTGATCCCTTACAATCTATAAAGGAAAATTTGTATTATTATATATTTGTACTCACATATAGCTGTGCAATTTATTTCATAAAAAGATGTCCTTGGAACATGATTAAAAGGCAACCGATCAACGTTTTGTGGGAAAAAAATCATATGATTCCTAGAAACATATTTATAGACATCTCTTAATAATATTCTACCATAGAACTTCAACTTCTAAGCGAGTAATCGTCAGAAACGTAATTAAACTAATCATAACTTCTCTTCAGTTTAAGTAGGACTTAGTGTAGTTTTAGTTGATTCCACGAGCGGGAAAATTAGTCATAATTTCTTATTTAATTCCAACAACTTCAAAATGTCTTATTTCTAAAATTGGTAATTAATATTTACTTATGAATTTGAAAACGAAGTATCTAATGTGGAACACGCAAGGAAAAACTAATTAGGTTAATAAATATGCCAAATTATATTTAAATCTCTGGACGAATTATTAAAAAGAAACGTACTTTTACATTAAAAATGTATATTATTTTTACAATAAAGGCGAATTCTTTTCCCGGTACTCTGAAACAAATTAAACATGAACCTCTTTATAACCACATATGCATTTAAAAAAAGAATATCGTAATGTGAAATGATATTTTATTTTGAATACTATATTTTGACAACCCTATTCTCGTATTTACAAAGGTCGTGTACGTCTCTTCGCCAGAGCCTGTGATTTTAATTAAAAAAGGGTTCAGCTTATCCAAATGTCAAATTTTAAGCATGAGCTAGATATTTGCGTAAATTGATTTAAACTGGCTTATTTGAGGGGAGCCCAAGCGTAAAACGTAATAGAGTCGAGAAAAATGTAGTATGAAACGAGAGATCTTTTTAATCTAATATACAAGGCTTTGCGAGTTCTTTTGTTTTTTTATATTTCACATCCACTGTCAAACAAGCAGACCGTCGATCTGATGGTAAGTGGTCACCGCTGCCTATAGACATTTGCAACACTAGGGGCATCGTCAATGCGTTGTTGACCTTGAGACGTGAAGTTGTTAAGTCTCATGCGCCTGTAATTTCACCGGCCCTCTCACTTTCCTAACCGAAACACAGTAATACAAGTCCACTATTGCTTCACGGCGAAAATGAGTAAGTTGGTAACTGATTTTGATGACCCTGCCGTTCATACCCCAGTAAGGATTTTCAGCGGCATCACAACTATATATTATGCCTTCTCTTAATTGCTTGACTAAAACTAATCACAAAACACAACTATTTTGAGAGCTTTCTGTCCAACCAACAAACATTTAACATTTTCATAATAGAAAAGGAAATCCTTTGGCAATGGAAGTTTATAGGGCAACCAGTATTCGAAAGTGCGGAAATTAAATGTCCACAACAATTCTGACGTAAATCGAATTAAGGTGCCGCATTGATATGTTCTGCAGTATTTGTTGTGAAAACTGCCCAAATGCATATAGGGTCATAGTTTATGATTCCAAAGTGTTTGTGCGTATGTGGACTGGTTGGAACGGCTTCTATTTTATTTTACCTCTACACCAAATCGTATCGGAACGTATTCTAAAATATTTCGGATGGAGTTTGCCTGCGTAGAAAAATGTGTTTGACCATACCTCGTTAAGTAGAATACTAACCCCGAGATATATTATGTATCTTGATAACTTTAATAATTCATCTTGCTTTTTTCATCATCTTCAACATATTTTTCGTATTTATAGCTAGTTATAAAACTTTTTTGGTACACTCTAATACATTGTAAACAAGTCAAAATCCAAAATTATAATAAAGCTAACGTAATAATACTAAAAATAAATAATAAATTAATAATAAATTAACCTAAAAATTTTATGGTGTGATTGAGGTCAATCGCAATCACGTCACAAAAAAAAATACAATTTCATGATTCTTATTCAATTTGGAACATAACGTTCAAACAGCTTTTGCTGAACTTTTGTACCTTAGAATTTACCGACCTAAACCTCTGAAACCCTCTTACCTTTCTATTTTTGAGGTTTGTTAATTTTAAAATTATGAGCCCAAAATCACTGTACCATCTACTGTATCACTGTACCAGGTATCATGTCAATTGAGAGTGCTATTTTGCTACTAATAATAGCGGACCAAATATTATAACGCTGTCCAATTTCGCTCATCAAGGAACTAGTCCGAAATACCAATGTAGATAAACTACAATGTAAAGGAGAGTTTAATTTAAAATCTCATTAGTACTTGATTAACGTTAGCCAAATTACTTCATTTCTGCGCTGAACTGTGCCAAATGGTTGCACTTAATCCCTTCATTCATCACGTTGTGGCGTCGGATTGCGTTGTAATGTAAGCTGAGGCTTTGGTAAAGTTTTGAGGTTGTTCAAACAAACTTAAACAAAAGTTGACTATTTTTCTGCTATTATTGGATTGGATTTGCTCGAGTTTGTAGAGAAAGACTTTATAATAATAATAAATTAATTGATTTCTTGCCACACAAAACAAACTTAAACAAAAAATAATCTTAAATCTATTTGTAACTAAATTTAAATTAATTTCAATGGCTAAATACACAAGACAATGAGTCTTCTGACTATCAAACTAGAAGACAATAGGTTAAAGAAATTTAATATAATAAGGTTATAAATTGTTATTAATGGATATTATTGGATAGGGTAAACCTGGTTGTGGTTTGGGTATGTCACAAGCCGCCTTATGACATGATGAGAGCAATTTGACTAAAAGATTGCAGAAAATTTAAATAAATATATTATAAATATCCTGGGACATTCTTTAAACACGGCCATCTGGTCCCAAACTAAGCAGAGCTATGGAAACCGGATAACTGATATACTACTTTATTTTTTTTAAAGTAGATTTTTTAATGTAGTGTTTTTAAGTAGATGGTCATATGAAAAAGGAAGAAAATGATATATTTTGTTAGAGAATAATATCAATGGTAATAGAATAGCTAAGATGGTAACAAGAAGAGCTGAATGGAAGAAATTAACATATTGGGCCGAGCCGAAATGACTGGGAACAGAGCACGGTAGTCACTGCTTTGTTGTGGCAAATATTTCTGTTTAATACATAGTCTGGTGTTGACCACCATTTTACCATGCTATATGATTATTTGACCAAATGTGGTGGAAACACAAAATGATGGTAACTCGGTTTCATTCCCAGCTGCTATACAGACAGATGTGCTTTAGTTTTATCACGATATTTTCCATCACCATAAAAGCTCTAGCTAGCTTATTGCAGATTTTCAGTTTATGACTTTGGCCAGATATTCCTCACGTCCACTGACGTGGCTTTCATCATTATTATAATATTTAGTCACGCTTTAGTATTTTATCGTAATCTTTTAATAAATATGTAGTTCCATAGAGATGCCCTGGTCTCCTAAATATACATAGAGTTAGGCAGTAAGTAAAAATATGTTTCCTTTCTGCACATTCGTTGAGAGCCATTCACTTAGCCGACGTGCTCCTAACGACTCGTGAAATGTCGAGCACCCTCTATTTTTTTACCGATGTGAACATGTCTACAAAACGGACCTCGTTTAAATTTGGGCTAAGACTAGGGATATGAGCTTTTACTGATACAAAATATATTTTACATTAGATTTTTGTTTGAAAAATACTAAGAGCTTTTGGTTTTAATAAAATTAATTTTTATTTTTGTAAAATATGTACTATTAACGAAAATCTGAATACTCTTTAGAAAGTTTTGCATTGCAATACATCAAACATCTTGCTTCTATTATAAATGCTAAAGAATGCGATGGATGGATCTTTGTTCCTCAATCACGCCAGAACGGTTAAATGGATCTGGGTGAATATGCCGCGAAGATAAATGCCTGGCCTGGATTTTTTTTTCAGAGAAAATGTAACATCCTTTAGGAACCCGGCTGAAACCGCGAGGGACACCTAGTAATAATATAATGGTTGATTTCAGAGCCTCCTCCATCGCTTTTTCGTCTATTGAAAACTCTTTTTCCGAAATGCACCTTATTTAAGCATAGTACCTATACAAATTAATGAAAATGATCCCACTTTATTAAATTCAAATAAAACTACATCATTCCCGTGAGGGATACCGTTGAAAAATAGTTATTTTCACTTCAGTAGCTTAAACATGTAGGTTTTGCAGCCTGAGGCACAGTAACTTTTTAATTTTTGTTTTCAGAAAGCCGCGAATATCTTATTCGGGCTTAGATTAATCATACATTTCGAAACATTTACACTCCATCTCTTTCCCGCCATTAGAAAGAGAGAGAGACAAAGACCAGTCATACCGATGAAGCACGGTGATAAAGTAATAAAGCCTATATTAATAGCTTAGCCTTGTATAAAATTAACATACATGATTTCATGCTTGAGAGTTCATATTTGAACAAGTGAAATTAGAACCAGTGGTAACTTAACTAGTTTTGACCTATTTCAGCCATTGTAAGGCTAAAGTTGAGTTTTGATTTAAGGTACAAACAAATTGACACACACGGATAGTTTTAATTACTTTTTATTATTAGTTATTTTATATTATTTGAGTATTTATTATTTGTGTACTTTTCCATATATAGTACCTGGATGGCCGAGCATTGCTGAGGATATCTTTACTAACGTGACTTGTACCGTATTCTCTTATTTAAAGCACTGTCATATATACCTAGATACGAATTAGAGGCGATAATTAAGGGCTCCCAATAACAGTATTTCTCACAAAAGATGTAACTTGAAATCCTTACCTTCTAATGACATTGTAGCAGTTTTCATTGCCTAAAAACACGGATAAATCGACATTTTCTGAAAATCAATCCTAGCTAGATCGATTTTACGCCCCCGAAACCCCCGGCATACTAAATTTCATGAAAATTGTTGGAGCCGTTTCCAAGATCCTAATTATAAATACTTTTAAATATAGGAATCGTTTAAAAGTTTTAGATATTTTTTTAATTTAATTTTTTTGTGACATAATATGTGTGTCCTATATGTGGCATATAAATGAATACATAGACATGTCTATGTTTACAGACACAAAAGAAACAAATACATTTAGGCACACAAATGTTTGGGTTGTATACTATTCGTAACCTATCCATTTTCATGAAGCATTGCAGTCAGAGTAGGTATCGAACCAACACGCCAGACGGCGCGTAATAAAAATATTATTGGTTTAAAAATATGACAGTCAATAAATATTATAATAATATCCCGGGACATTCTTTACACACGCCATCTGCCCCCTTATTCAGCTAATAGAAACTTCGTCAGCGAGCCGCTTCACGGAGGCCTCGGAGAGCTTATCTCTCACGTGATTGCATGGAGGCCGGAATGAAACATCCGAGTTAGTGTCATTTAGCTTACAGAATCGAGCCCCTGATCTTAAACTAAGTAGAGCCTGTACTATGGAAACCAGATTAATTGATATACATTTTCTACTTCTTTTCTATGAAATAAATAATTATTTAGAGTAGTAGAGCTCTTAGTGCAGAGTTCGTTCGGGGAAGTACTACCACCTCACCCATTTCCGCCGTGAAGCAGTAGTGCACTTGTATTACTGTGTTTCGGTTAGAAAGATAAGGGGGCCGGTGAAATTACAGGCACATGAGACTTAACAACTTCACGTCTCAGGGTCGACAACGCATTGGCGATGCTCCTAGTATTGCAAATGTCCATAGGCGGCGGTGACCACTTACCATCAGGTGGACCATCTGTTTGTTTGTCGTCCCAAGTGGCATAAAAAAAAAATCAATATCCAGAGATATTTGCGCTTTTACTGTTGAAACGAGATCTGTTACATTTTCTTTTTTTTTTCTAAATGCATACTTATAAAGATATAATACTCAGACAAGTTTTAAAGTATTGAAAGAAAAAACGTATTACAATGTAGTTCATGTATGTAAATAACTACTCTCTTCACAGTGCACCTCTAATTTTCTTTCTTGTTTAGGTTGTAAGTAGATATTGTTATTTTCTATTTTGTAGTCTTGTTATTTCTTTTTTGAATATTACCTATATTAAGTATTTTGTAATTGTTAAATATAAGAATATATAAAATTGATATTATATATAATAATAAAATAGCCAAAAAGTCAGAATAGATAAAAATTTAATAAAAAATAAAAAAGAATGTAACCTCGCTGAGTTTCTTGCCGATTCTTCGCAGTTGAAGGCTGACTTCCGAACCGGTTGTAGCTTCAGTAACTTTAAATTTGACCTTCATAAGTGCCTTCCGAGTGCCTAAACTGAATAAATGGTTTTGAAGTTTGAATTTTTTCGACACATAACAAAGAGACATGTTCATGCATACAAATTTTTATTTTGGGAATCGAGCCCATGACTTGCAGTGTGGTCAAGCTCACAAATCTGGGACATATACATCAAGGGATATATCCTGCTTTGAATACAGTAACCTCAGCTAAAAACTAGCTGTACAAATTTATAGCGAGCATAGACGAGTCTTATAAGTGAGATGGCAATTAAGTCTCTAGACATACTGCCTAGGCTATTAAGGTAAAGAATATGAGCAATAAACTTCACTTAAAAGCAATTACCAGGCATATACACCACCTTCGTAAATGACTGTAATTACACATTATTACTTTGAAACATGCATGTTGGTGTTATAGAAGTGGCAACTATGTCGTGTTTTATTTTTATACTAACTGTCCTCCACGGTATCAACCTCGTTCATGAGGGATTTTATATATTAAAAATAATAAAAAAAATACCCGGGATAAAAATTACTATGCACTATTCCGGACCATGAGTTATCTCTGTGTCAAATTTCATCCAAATCTGTTCAGTCGATCTGGCGTGATTTGTTACCCAACTGCGTAGTTTCCATTATTTATCTAAGCATTAACCAGCTTTAATCATCAATTTATCATCTTTAAATCAATATAATAATTTGGAAGTCCATGCAGAAAAGGTGAAATTCTTGTATTATTTTAAATACATATACATATCGACGGGTAAAAGGCGACTTGACTCAACCGCCATTGACGTAAGTTAATTCTTTTATTCAATGAATTATACTACTATGACGATGGCCCATGCACAAAGTCGTTGAAGCTTGCATTTAGTTTTAATATTCAACAGCTTCGATGTTAAAAAGTTTAGATGCAGTATTTTTTTTTGGGTTTTAACATTTTAAAATAGATCTCATGTAAAGTTTTCAAAATGGCGCTTATATCAAGTCGCCTTTTAACCGTCGATATAATGCCTTATGGGTTGACATGTTTTTATTTCGACTAAGTAGGTACCCTATTTAGTATCTACCATCAGATATTTGTGTAATTAAACGAATCAATAACTTTTCGTATATCTCGGTACATTTTTTAACCGACTTCAAAAAAGGAGGAGCTTCTCAATTCTTATGCAATTTTTTTTTATGTTTGTTACCTCATAACTTTTGACT
Source organism: Habrosyne pyritoides (assembly GCA_907165245.1). Lineage (NCBI taxonomy): Eukaryota > Metazoa > Arthropoda > Insecta > Lepidoptera > Drepanidae > Habrosyne > Habrosyne pyritoides. The sequence continues at coordinate 3,168,659 of OU015600.1, read as the reverse complement.
GGGCGAAGCGATTTTAATAATTCAATTTTTATTTCTCAAATTTTTTTGAGAGCTGGTAGCATTATGATTGTTGTTTTTGCCTTAAAATGCCCATAGCACGTTACATTATAAAGGGGTTAAAATTATATTTGTGGTCAATCTAGGCAAACAATATACCTAATTATTTTTGTCTGTGGCAATAGAGCCAAAAATTATGCCATTATGTTTCTAGTTTTACCTAGATACCTTATTAATTAAATAATATATGGTTAGTAATATAGTATAAGGTCTAGTTAGGTAGTGATATTTCTTTTGATTTTTTTACCAACAATTGTTCAAACAACGGATATTTCACCAATTTTAGACTATAAAAAAATGAGCGGAGTTTCAGTTGGTCGTAATCTTTTTTTCCGATTACCTACTCGGTGACAATTTTTTTTGACCAGGCGCGTCGCTAATGCGTTGTCGACCCTGAGACGTGAAGATGTCACATGTGCCTGCTTTACGGCGGAAATAGGTAAAGTGGTAGCACTTGCCCGGACGAACTCTCCACTAAGAACTCTACTAGGTACACTAAAACGGATGGACCGATTTGGAAAAAACTTTTTTGGTTTTCTTATTAAATGTCAAAATAAATACAGACTAATTTCAGCCCTAGAGTTCATTTATCTAAAGACCAATGTCCGACTGAGGTCAACCTATAGTTATTAAAATTGCCTTCATTTATTTTATTCAATATAATTTAATTAATTTCTAATCAATTATAAATAATCTTTAAACCATACTAATAGAATAAATTAAAATAGTTTGAGTTCGAATGTTTATTTAATACGAGATGAGCTTTAAATAACTTTACTAGCTTCCACACCGCGGTTAACTTTTATTCCTCAGGGATGTTGAATATAATTAATCTGTGTGCCAAATTCAAATCCATTTAGGCAATTTATACATGAATGAGTGACTCGAAATCATTGTAAAGTCGAACATTCACATATATATATATATATAAAACAAATACGTGTTTCACCATTTATAACTCAAGAAGTCGGATTCAAGATCTTTGTTCTGGTGGATTTATCTCCGTCCAGTAAAAAACAAAAAAAAAACAATATTGTTATCGCTATCATTTTTCATTATCAACACTATCTCTGAGGACAGAAACTACAATCCTTAGGAACTACTAAACAAAACATGATGTTCGCCGCGATGGTTCAGTGGGGTAAAACTCGGTATAGTGAGTTTTGATTTCCGGCTTGGGCAAAGTTGACGTTTCTTTATCAGAATACTTTACCTGTAGCCTGAGATTGGTAATGCAACCAAGAGACAGTTACAATAATGCTCACCAGACGTGGGTGCATTGTAGGTGAAACGTCGGTTTTTGTTCAATAAACGGATCTAGTTTCCTGCCTATCGGTGTTTTACCGGATTCATTTCGGAGAGTGTGCGCAGGAGTTACACGACCTCATACCCCCTGCTCCGTTTCACTTGCGGGCGACTAGGCGCCGGCTGGGGTTCCATCCTTTTGTTGTTGATGTTCCGTTTATCCGCACGAAGCGTTTTGCTTCCTCTTTCATTATGCGGACAGCAAAGGAGTGGAACTCATTGCCGGCGTCAATTTTTCCCGATTCATACAATCTCGGAGACTTTAAGGCAAGAGTGAATAGGCATTACTTGAGTTCGCGTGTACCATCCTCGACTGCATCGTCACTTTCCATCAGGTGAGATCTAGTCAAATGCGCTCAAGTTTTTATAAAAAAAAAAAAAAAAAAACTGCGAATAAAATAAACTGTAAAGCTTTTACGTGTTCCAAGATGCGGTTAGTCATTCCGATGTCGCTTCCTACAAAGTGCATCCGTGATAACAGTAAAAAGATTTAACAACGTTTCAGCCATAAAACTAAACTTTGCTACTAGAAGCATAATAATTCTAAGTAACGATCGTAGCCATTTCTCTACACTACTTTTTAATTTCAACGCCTTGCGGGGGTCCGGCTACGTTGTGTGTATAAAATCTTATAAACATGGCTGCTTCATTAAAACTTGGCTATTGTTTTTTGATATTAAATATAAGCGAAATGAAAGGTTTATGTTTAATTAATTTAATTACATTTTTCATGCATAATTAGAAAAGATTTAAATCATTTTGAGGGTTAGAAATAATCGAAAAAAACGTGTTAAAGATATCAAGCCATGCGGAGTTTATCAGAGCCTCTCGCTAAATCACTACATAGTATAAAACAAAGTCGCTTTCTCTGTCCCTATGTCCCTATGTACGCTTAAATCTTTAAAACTGCGCAACGGATTTTAATGCCGTTTTTTTAATAGATATATTTTTAATAGATTGAAGAGGATTTATGTATAATCAGAGTTCTTCCGGAGAAGTACCTTACCCATTTCCGCCGTGAAACAGTAGTGTTCATGTGTTACTGCGTTGCGGTTAGATAGTTAAGGCCGGTGAAATAATAGGCACATGAGACTTAACAACTTCACATCACAGGTATAATAACGCACTGATGATGCAAATGTAAATAGGCAGTGGTCACCACTCACCATCGGGTGGACCGTCTGCTGTATGTTGGCTCAAACTTATTCCGATGAGGCAGGTAGTAGACATTAAACGTATGGTTTGACGCCGAGCTTTATACCAATTATATTAGGCTTACACTATAAAATGACTACTATTTGTTGTTAGTTTTGTTAGAAGGACAAAAAGTATAATCCAAAGAGACACACAAGAACAACACACGCATTTCCGCACAGGAAAACACTTATAAATATTTACCCTTTATTATGTATGCCATTTAATAGCCCCCTTATTCAGCTAATACAAACTCCGTCAGCGACCCGCTTCACGGAGGCCTTGGAGAGCTTATCTCTCACGTGATTAATAGTATTAGCATAGTAAGCGAAAGAGACAGAGCACGGAGGCCGCGACGAAACATCCTCTAGTTAGTGTCATTTTCCTTACAGAATCCTGTTGTCCCGAACATCCCAAAACCTATATGTCATTTTAGTATGTAATTTTTTTTTTAAATAAAAATTCTTTAGGCGCGTTGGGAATTTTTTGTAATAGGAAAAGAACAATCGAACTTGCGACACCGTTACCGACACCTCGGAATATAACTATGTGCGTGCATATTGGCTTCGTTTACACGAGAGTTGAGTTTGGGTTGAATTATATTGATAAATATGACTAGTTACAATATAAATATTATATTCTGTGTATATATATGTACAACATAGATATACGAGTATATTCATGTCAGTTTTCACTTCTGTCGACACTCCCGTAGTGCCACATTTTTATACTGAAATTCTGTACAATAATTTATTTATCAAAAGAATAATACATATTATAGTCAATTAAATATGACAAACTTTAAACAAATATAAGTGTTACATTTGTTATTTTATCTGTCGGTTTTATTATTAACAGTTATTATTGTTAAAAAAAGCCTTTTACCCGGCTCCACATTAGACGGAGATCATATTGCACGAGTAGTAATATTAGTTTAATATTAATTAGAGTTACTTAGTAATAAAATTATTAAATGTCAAATTAATCAATTCTAAGTCTAACTAATTATTATAATATAATTTTATTATTATTGTTCAATAGGTTTTCGAACAATTGTTCAAACATTTTTAATCTAGTTTTAAAAGTGTTTATGGTTATTAAATATTTACTTAATAAATAATAATAAATAAATATCCTGGGTAATTCTTTTTTACACACGGCCATCTGGTCCAAAACTAAGCAGAGCTTGTACTATGAAAACCAGGTAACTGATATACTACATATACTACTTTTTTTTTTACGAATACATACTTGTAAAGACACCTAATTTACACCCAGACACAGAACTAACAGACATGTTCATGCACACAATTTTTTGTCCTGGGCGGGATCCGAACCTGCGACCTTCGGCTTGGCAGTCAGAGTCGCTAACCACCAAGCCAACTGGCATATCAATTATTTTAGGTAATTTGTTATACAGCTGAGGTCCGTCATATTGTAAATTCTTTTTACCATATAATGTTTATTATATTACCAAGATAAAGGTCTTCAATATTTACTATATGCCTTAATTTTCTCGTCTAATCCTCAGCTAAAGTAAGGCTAAACTGATAATTACTTCCGTAAAGCAGTTAAAGCCTATGATATTTTGGTATAGACAGGGTATGCGGTGTTAAGATTTTTTTTCACATACGGCCATCTGATCCCAAATTAAGTAGAGCTTATAATTTGGAATCCAGATAACTAATATGCTACGTATACTACTTTTTTCTTTTAAATACATACTTATATATATATTTACAACCAGATACATAACAAACAGATATTCATGCCCGCAAATGTTTATTCTGGGCGGGAGTCGAACCTACGACCAATCGTATATGGCCACGTCAAGCGTATCGAGTGCGCCAATAAGCTGTTTTGTATGAAAAATTGAACCATTGCATTGTTTTTGGCGCATTCGATACCATAACGATTGGCTTACGATAGATTTTCATGCTCAAGGCACTGGTCAGTGTGTCTAAACACCAAGGCAACTAATCCTTCGAATCTTTTAATAACACAATATCTATTTGACTACTAAGAAACGTCACTTTTTTCCATATATTCTGACGTCTTTGGATACGAAAATAAATCCATTTTAGAATTACGATCCACGCAATAAATCGTAGTGGTAGAGCTGATATACAGTCTACAGACAACCTCTATATTATATTATATGATTAACAGATATCCGGTTTTCTTTTTCGTTAACTTGAATTCCGAAAATCGCGTACGTCCAGATATTATTGACAGCGCTGGTAATACTAATCTTTGCATTTATGCCCTCACCTTTTGCGAGGACTTGTAAGGGACTTTTGGTCTAACCATATTATGGGTGATCTTCCTCGTAAAGATATATATCAATGGTTAAAGTGGTATTCAATTCAGACAAGAACATTAAATTCGGCTTACGTTGTTACGACTCTGTAGAATCGTATTAAGGATTAATGCGCAGATGTAAAGTTCAAAAACCTCTATATACTCTAGAATACAGACGCAGCATTTGAATATCAAAACGTGAATACAAAATTTGTACGTACGTGATTTTTGATTCTTAAATAAACAATGATTTTGATTTCGTGCTAAATAATTTATCTGTTTTGATGTCTCGAGTGCAATGGATTGTGAGAAGAGATCGTAAATTGGTTTATTTAAAGATACCATCTGGTTTATGGGAGAAAATAAAAGGCATCGGTTTATAAATAATTTTACGGCGGGTATCTAAAGCCAACATAATTATTTGCCATTTTCCAAATCGTATTATCACTTGAACATAATCTTAAAAATTGTTAGGTAAATAATTCTTAGCTTTGAATATTAATGGAGTAGTAGACTAATTAGTGCAGCTCTTAGTGCAGAGTTCGTCCGAAGAAGTACTTCCACCGTACCCATTTCCGCCGTGAAGCAGTAGTGCACTTGTATTACTGTGTTTCGGTTACGAAGGTAAGGGGGCCGGTGAAATTACGGGCACATGAGACCTACCAACTTCACGTCTCAGGGTCGACAACGCATTGGCGATGCCCTTGGTGTTGCAAATATCTTTAGGCTGCGGTGACCACCCATCAGGTGGACCGGCTGCTTGTTTGTCGGTTAAACTGGCATAAAAAAAGAAAAAATATATTATGCATTAACAATTGAAAAAATAATAAAAATTCAGCGAGCCCTTTAAAAAGGCGAGGGCTGAAAATAATTAAATCTTGACAAAAGCTGAGTGGCTAGCAAAAACATAACTGTGGCCAGTGGCAGCAATTTATCATTTCCATCTCATAAACAAAGCCACGGAACAATGAGCCTTATATTCTGGGTAGAAAGAATAATTTGGTTTATTCATAAACATATTTTTTTCCAATAACGTCAATTGCACTTCCTGGACTTTAAACCTATCCAACTTAATGTTATAAATATTGTTTGTGGTTCTTTGACGTCTTTCAAATATATAACTCACAGAGTGGACAAGAATATAGTATTTAATCAAACGATCGCGGACTAAGCCCCGAGGCGTGCGCTAGTAATAAATCAAACAGGAAGAAGGTAGTCGTATTCTGTAATTGTTCTCAACATCACATGTACTATTCTGTTGGGATTCCCTTAATTATGAGTACTGAACATTTCTTGCTGCGTATTAATGTTGTTATTAATACTTAGCTATTGTATAATAGGACGGATTATACCTCATTGATAGTAATGTCAATTAATACCGTAAGCTTGTAGCAATACGGTTGAATGGTGCTTTGACTAGAATTATGGTCTTATTGAATAAACTAGCTGTCCCCGCGGTTTCACCCGCGTTTATCGATATCATATACGAGTATAGCCTATAAATATCTAGGAAAAATTCCGCGTCGAATGGTAGCAGACCCATTTCGATATGTTCAGTAGTTTTGAGGTGATGGTGCGTCAAAGGAAAACTATTTGCCTTAAAAACGTATACATATATAAATAAAGATTACTTAAGTAATCCACCCGCTGAATTGTTAACATTCAATTTCATACCAAAGAAATAGATAAGAAAGATATTAATAAAAAAAATAGTTTAAAATTAACTTTAAACCTTAAAAACGTTGGGAGACGGCTAAGTGTACAAAATAAGTACTTTTTTGCGTACTTGAAACAAAATGGTTCTTCGACATTCTATTTGTAGTTTAAAAAGCTAGAAATAAAATGTTAATAACACTACGAGGACTTCATAAAATTTGAATGCTCAAAGTTTAAGTACTTGAGCGAACGAGCTTTGCTCGGCGTTTTTGTTTGTTGTTATTTCTTTCAAGAAAGACTATATAGATAAATTTGAAAAGCATAATTATATCTAAATATAAATGTTCATCCAAATCGTTAGACCCGTTTCTGAAAGACCAATGTTATTAATTTAAAATCATGGAATGATATAAATATCCTTGGACATTCTTTACACACGGCCATCTGATCCAAAACCAAGCAGACCTTTACTATGGAAACCAGATAACTGATATACTACTAATATTATAAATGCGAAAGTTTGTATGTATGGATGTTTGTCACTCTTTCACACAAAAACTACCGAATTTTGAGTAGTAGAGCTCTTAGTGCAGAGTTCGTTCGGGGAAAAACTACCACCTTACCTGTTTCTGCCGTGAAGCAGTGCACTCGTAGTAATATGTTTCGGTTAGAAAGGTAAGGGGGCCGGTGAAATTACAGGCACATGAGACTTAACAACTTCACGTCTCAGGGTCGACAACGTATTGTCCACAACGAGTGAACAACGACTGCCATGCCGCAGGTCGAGGGTTTGATTCCCACACAGGACACATATTTGTGTGCATAAACATGTAAAAAAGTAGTATATCAGTTATCTGGTTTCCGCAGTACAATCTCTGCTTAATTTCGGATGAGATGGTCGTGAGTAAAGAATGTCTCAGATTATTTATTTTATGATAATTTTACATTCTATAGTCTGCAGCAATTAATATATTCTATTGAAATTTTGTGACAAGTTGAATGTGTCTACAATAATTAATTAGTATATAAATTTCGAGTTAATCCGTCTTGAAGGAGTCAAAATAATGTTCAAAGATTCCGTTACATACTAACATACATACGTATGAAGCTAATAAAAGCGTTATAAAAAGAGGAAATATAAATAGATTTATTTATTGGTTTGATGCTACAGTCTTTCAGAATAGATTCCAACTCGTTCCCGTACCATCTGCTTATTAGTCTGGCTCCAATGCGCAATAATATCCACATTATGTAGCTGAGTTAGGGAATAATTGCGATTACAGTGCCCAAAGATGCTTCTTATATACCAAATCTAGGCACGTATCTACATAAAACGTGTGCTCACTAACGATAAGGCAATTTGGGGATCTGTCTGTACCTTTCTGGAATTATCTCTTTTGGTATAAATTAGGCAGGCTTTAGTAGTGTATCTTGGCCTGCAATTTGATTTTTTATATAGATATTTTGTTAACATTTTCAAAATTATAATATCAAGTTATTTTTGGTATGAATTTGACCACCAATCATTAGCTTTTTTATGTAATTTTATCATTTTCTCTATATAAAAATATAAAGTCAATTTTTTGGTACGAATTTGACTAGTTTTTTTTTATAAGTTCAATAAGTTAAACATAATTTAACACAATTTTTTCTGTTTGTTTACATTTAATAATCACTATGTATTATCAAATATTATGTATGAACAAGAATACAATTTATCACAAAAGAACATAATCTAAAATAACGACGGGCCAGTTGGTACTACAGATGGTAGCTAGAAACCCTGATTGCCACGCCGCAGGTCGTGGGTTTGATTCCCACCCAGAGTAAATATTTGTGTGCATGAACATGTCTGTTTTTTGGTCTGGGTATGAATGTCTATCTATGAATGTATTTAGAAAAAAGGGTACAAGCTCTGCTTGGTTTCGGGTCAGATGGCTGTATGTAAAGAATGTCAAAGGATATGTATTTATCTATAAGATGCTTTTAATTAACAACAGGTTCTTAATTTTAATAATAGTAATTTATTAGAACAGATTCACAATAACTATAATAACAACAAATATATTAACGTCACACTATGTTTAACAAAAATTTTACAATTTCATTTTGTAATAAAATTATGAATGTAGTTGAAAGGTTTTTGGAAAGTCATTTTACCTCTAAAAAGACGTTCTCGAGCCTTCCTTCATTGATACTCTCTACAGCCAGAAAACTTGTTTATCCCATAAATTGCGCCTGTGGGATATTTAGCCACCCCCATGTCACTTCGGCATTCTAATTCACTGAATTATGTCGGCAAGTTCATACCGGATTTCCTTGTCATAGAGTTTGTGACTTACTATGTCACAAAAGTGAATACTTGAGTCACAACTTCAAGGATTGTTGGGATTAATAATTCTGTAGTTAGTAAATTTAATAAAGACTCAGCTTTGTAAGGCAAAGTAAGCGCTATACGAGATGCCGCAGCGGAATTCGTTAGTTTTATAAACTTCCAGGAATATTTAAAAGTTTTCTTCGGAAACCATTTTATTAAAATAGTTTCTAATCTTATAATAAAAGTGAATAGTGACTGTATTAGCAAACCTGAAGGTATGAAATGTTTTTATAGTATAACTAATTTGGTTGTTTTTTAATGTTAAACAGGCCTTTGCCCTACTGCGGGACGATTTAGGCTAAGAATAACAATAAGATAATTCTAAAATACATCATAATTAATTTCTTTAGATTTTGAAGTGCCTTTTCGTATGTTTATTAAATTAATCTTGCTTGATTAAATATTTTTAAATTTCATTCGTATATTTATAGTTGAACTGACTGAGACCTACTAAAAAAGAAATATGTATATCGCAAAGTTCATACATTTTATTAAAAAAACTATATTTACAACAAACACTACAGTTACCTTTTTTTAAGACTACATTAACAGCTATCTTACTAATACTATAAATGTGGCAGTTTGGATGAATAGTTATTTGTTACCCAATCACGCTAGACCGTTTCTGAATGAAACTTGGTACAAAGATAGGTTATAGTTTGGAACAACACATAGGTTTCTTATTCCGGGGTATACGTTACATCTCTCAGGAACGCGGGTGGAACCGTGGGGACGGCTATCACTACATAGTATAAAAGAAAGTCGCTTTCTCTGTCCCTATATTCCTATGTATGCTTAAATCTTTAAAACTACGCAACAGATTTTGATGCGGTTTTTTTTAATAGATAGAGTGATTGAAGAGGAAGGTTTTTATGTATAGAACATGTGACATCCCACGGGAACGCGGGTAAAACCGCGGAGGACTGCTATTAACAATATAATTTACTTAATGATGTCCGTGAAAATAAAATAGTGAAAATACAACAAGTGTGCGTCCGTAGTGTTGTCACTACGTAATACTGTGAATGTTGTGAACACACAAGATCAACTCAACTCCGTAGTAGATAAAGTTATAAAAGAAATCACATTTCTCGAATCCACAGGTTACACGTTCACCTTTTTGACGTGTATACGATCACCAAATAACATTTTATCGATATCGACATTGGGTTGGGTGACGCAAAATTGAGCTCGCTCGCTTGAATTACCAGAATACCAATTTTCCAGTCGATTCACATCCCTCGGTTATGGAGTTCTGAGGAGGATTCTCACACTTTTATAATTATGTGGTTTATCAATAGTTGGGGAACGACCGACAGGTGAACGTTCGGACACATCAGATTTTTTGTGACACCTCTTCAATATAATAAATATTTCTCCATTCAAGAATTTTATGGGAGAATTTTGAATCTGTGCGTAATGTGGTATCATTGACCTTATTACACTAAAAATAGAGAACACTCAAGCAACGAGACATATTTTGTATGTCAGTAATTAGTCTAACATGGCAAGTGGTGAGCATTTTCGTCGTGTACATCAATTATTAACGAAGAAACGTTAATATTATATTTACTCGAATTAAGAATTTAACTTAGTAACTCCTGGTTTCTACCTTAGCTTCAAATCACTCAACCATAGTAGTCAATACTATAGTAATAATAAAAAAAAAATGAGCGATACTTTAAACATTGCCTTGCTATTAAATAACCTAAATCTCTACAGGAGAGAACAAATATCGGCAATAAAATAAACAAAAACTATAGTAAGACCCACATGGAAGGTTCCTTAAGTGCCATAATAATAAAATCCCGATAGATGGATTTATGATGGCTAAATAATTTCAGATATTTCGGCTCACAAACACCGACAATAATGGGAAACAGATTTAACGTCCATTTTCGGCCAAAGGTATTTAGGTTAAATAGTTTTGGAATGTGCAAACAGCCCTTACAAATAAAACCATCCTGGCCGAGGTTCCACTTATACATTTTAGAACCCTGTTTCCAATAACTATATTTGTTTTATGGAATTTGTTACTGCTTAAAACAACTTTCTCTCTAGTCGTATCCCTCACTGCTAAGGATCGTGGCTCCTTCGGACTTTGTCAACCAGCTGTCTCCATTGGTTTCGATCCGTTGCTTGATGCATTGCAGCACTAACCGGCATCTCCACCTGCTGCAATATCTGGTTTGCCCACCGCCTGGGGCTCAAAACCTAAAAAACAACTTAAAGGACAGATAGATAGACTAGAGTAGTAGAGCTCTTAGTGCAAAGTTCGTCCGGGGAAGTACTACCACCTTACCCATTTCTGCCGTGAAGCAGTAATGCACTTGTATTACTGTGTTTCGGTTAGAAACGTAAGGGGGCCGGTGAAATTACAGGCACATGAGACTTAACAACTTCACGTCTCAGGGTCTACAATGCATTGGCGATGCCCCTAGTGTTGCAAATGTCCATAGGCGGCGGTGACCACTTACGTAAAAAAAAGATAAATACTGAAATCCTTTTTCCGTTGGTTTGGAACTATATGAAGAATAACTGCTATAAATAAACGCGGTGTGGTTCAAATTGACACCGATCCGACAAGCAATCCGATTGTGCTACAAGTATACAAAGAAATAATAAAAACTTTAGAATGTGGTAACTCTACAAAGTAGAACACATTGCAGATTTGATCGTTGGAACGGAATGGGAGTTTCATTTCTGGATTTCTAGAACGTTTTCTTGAAAAGCATTTGAAGTGAAATAAAACTGTGTAAAATACTTTACTATATTGGCTACAACACTACATAGCTTATTTTCTCTTCAATTTGAATGACACGTGCGGATTAGCTTCATATCATAATCCTTTCTCTATCTGGGTATTTATACCAGTTGAAGTTATTTTGTTAATGGGGTTGGAAAAAAATCTATGCGCATGGCATATTTTTTACAAACTCCATTATTTAGTTTATAAAATGAACCATTAAATACACTATATTAATGTTCCAACAAAATACATGTTTAGCCCAATTCTTGCAAGATAGATATGAAGTCCTACAAATCCTGTTTTCCTTCCAGATTCATAGTACCCGTTGCTAGTTCGGCGCGCGAGCACAGAAGGAACACTTGTGGCTGTAATGTGGAATGTATTTAAAACCAAGATAGATATTAAATCAGGAATCACACAAATTTACGATTTTTATTTTCCTTTCAGATATTTTGCACCTATTGCTGGTTCGGCGGGTGCGCACAGAATGGTAGCAGTTTTAGCCCTGCCAATGTTTTTAAAACTGGCTTTGTTTTCGATTCCGAGACCATAGCACAACCGCCCAGTTAGTATTTGCCGAAAATCGTACCAAATGATTAACCTAGTTATTAATTTAGCAAAGGTACACGTTTCATGGCCACCTTTTCAGTTTCCCTTTTCTAAAAAGTCAGTCGTCAGTACCTTATAAGGAAAACCTTAAAACCACATATCCTATGTGTGTATTATTATTCTAAATATATAATGCCTTAAAGTAGGATTACAGGATTATAATATCGGTACTACGATTCCAGAGGCTTTTGAATTGGTGAAAGCCAGTTCAGTATTGGAATGGTTATACTAAAATGCCTAGGTATTACTAGACAATCAATTGGTTTGCTATAAGCTACTTATCTTTCAAATGTATATTACGGAAACGGAACTGATTACCTGTCAGTTCAGTGAGTATAATAGATAAGGTTCTGTTTGTCTATGATGAACTAACATTGACCTTATTAAATTCTAGCTGTCCGCGGGGGCTTCACCCATGTTCCCGGGGGATTTGACATTTCCCCGGGATAATAGTTATCCTATATGCTATTCCAGGGCATGTTTTATCTATGTGTTAAGTTTTGCCCAAAACCACCCGCACACATCTGTCAATCATTTATCAGATACTAAATGTCCCCGCGGTTTCACTTACATTCCCATAGAATGTTAAATTTTCCCGCAAAAATTGTATTCTATGTGTTAATAAAGCTCGATTCTGTAAGGAAAATGACATTAACTCGAGGATGTTTCGGCGCGGCCTCCGTGCTGTCTCTTTCGCTAACTACGCTAATACTACTAATGACGTGAGAGGTAAGCTCTCCGAGGCCTCCGTGAAGCGGCTCGCCGACGAAGTTAGTATTAACTGAATAAGGGAGCTGGTTATAAACTATTTATGTGCCAAGTTTCATAAAAATCCGTTCGATAGTTTTTGCAACAAACATCCATGCATACTCACAAACTTTCGTAAAAAAATTTTGTGGGAAGTAGTCGTAGGACGGGATGGGGTATAATGAGCCGCCTCGGTGGGACCGAGTACTGGGGTCAAATTCCAGTTTGAGTAGTGATTACTGTAATTATATATTTATTAAACCGCGATAATAAATGCGCTTCTTATCATCCTAAAATTTTCCTCGAAAGGCCCGGCCCATAAGTCGATCCGTGGTAAATCTTATGGCCTTTAAAATTCCATGTAGTCGTTGTTGCGTTATAAGCGCACTAAAAGACAGACACAACGAGATTACATTTGATAGGTAAATAAACCTAAATAAATCAATTACGCACTTAACATAAAAGTTCACGAATCCGATATCGATCGAAACGGCGCAAACAGAATTAAAAGTTGAATAAGGGTTGATTAAATACTGACTTTCATTTTTTGAACGAACTTCAAGACTAAAAACTGATGTGATACTGTATACCCGAGGAAGTTGGTAACCGGAAAGGGTAGAGATAACCTCTGTTAGAACTTTAGGCTGTTCTAGTCTTCTAATAAATTCCGAATAAATATGTGGTGAGGTAAATTTAATTTTGAATGACTAACACTAATAAGACTTATATGGGTTTTTCATGGATGCCACGCTCAGAATTGGACCAAAGATATGAGACCAGCTTTGAAATAAAAAAATAATCATTAAAATCGCTTCACCCAATCGAAGGTTCTGAGGCAAAAAAATACAAAAAAAAACAGTCGATTTAAGAATCTCCTCCTTTATTTAAGTCGGTTAAAAAGGGGCATTTTGACAGCTAAGAATGTTATAGAAAATTGTACCTTATGGCGTTTCGATAAGGTATATTACCATCATCATTCAAATTACTATTAAATCCATTAATGAACCCTATCTCCCTTGGCTATTCTTGGATATTCTGAGCTGTCAAACCGGGCCCAATTTTCACATGTATAATGGCCTATCGTGTGAGAACATTAATGAATACTTATACCTATGCGGGAAAGTATGATATTCCAATCTAAAACGAATTTTCTTACTAGTTGCAACAATGATTTCCAATTTACTTTTTGAATGGCCGCCAAGTGATTTCAGAGACTTGGCATAATAATCTCCATTATTGTCAAAGTAGATACCAATTTTGTTCGACGACAAAGTGAAATCAATTGTCAACAACTATGTAGTAGCCATTTCTATAAACGACTAGCTGACCCGACAGATGTTGTCCTGCCTTAACAATGAATATTGAATTTGAATCTTCCGATTGAATCGACTGTGAAATGTGCACTAAGAAATTATTTTATCAATATAATTCCGGCCGCCACCTCTATTTAAACGATATTTGCAGCGCCCATTCTGTCAATCGCGCCAACTGTCAAACGACTGACAATAATGTCAAGCAGGTTACATTAAAAAAGTTAACAATGTCAAAAGCATTCATAAAATCGTGAAATTTTCTCATTTTTCTCGCAAATTTCTTATTTTTTTCTTTCATAAGAACCTTCTCCTGATAATAACAAACACAACAAAAAAAGAATTAGCGAAATCGGTCCAGCCGTCCGTACGTGATTCCGTGACCAAGGGAAATAGGGATTCATTTTTATATACGAGTATATAGAATTTCAAATTGTTCACGCAACTTTCTTAATTTTGTCTTTCATAAAAACCTTCTCCTGACAATAACAAACACAACAAAAAAAGAATTAGCGTAATCGGTCCAGCCGTCCATGCGTAATGCCGTGACCAAGGGAAATAGGGATTCATTTTTATATATTAGGTTGGGGAAAAAGTCTTTTCGCATTATAGTATGTATGAACTTGTAATAAAATCTCTTTGGCTATACTATTTGTATCTGGCTGGTTTTGGTATCATTGAAAGTTTAAATTTTTAAGAACATAATTCCAAATTCAAATTAGGAAAATGTGTGATTTGCATTTGTTTTTCGTACTGCCAAGATGAGTGAATCTAATGAAGAAATTCGATTCATTTTAAAATTTACTACAAAAAAGGTAAAAATGCAACGCAAGCCGCGAAAAAAATTTGCGACGTTTATGGAGTGCAGTGTCTGTGAGAGTAGCACAAAGTTTTCAATCCGAAAATTTTGATGGCAACGATGCACGTCGCTCTGGTCGCCCCATTACGGATAAAATGGATGCCATTTTTGAAAAAGTGGAGCAAGATCGGCATATCAGTAGCTAACACGTAGCTGAAGAACTGGGAATTGACCACAAAACAGTTTTGGCGCATTTGAAAAAAACTGGATAACGCTAGACCTCACACACCTTTAGCCACTCAGCAAAAATTAAGAGAGTTTGGCTGGGAGGTATTAATGCATCCGCCGTATAGTCCTGACTGTGACTGAAAATGCGAAGGAACTTTTTCCCCAACTTATTATATAAATAACGTAATTATTGTATTTCCAAATTGCATATTTTTT
Organism: Habrosyne pyritoides; assembly: GCA_907165245.1. Classification (NCBI taxonomy): domain Eukaryota; kingdom Metazoa; phylum Arthropoda; class Insecta; order Lepidoptera; family Drepanidae; genus Habrosyne; species Habrosyne pyritoides. The sequence goes on along the minus strand of OU015600.1, from coordinate 3,153,111 downwards.
CAGTTTCACCAGTCGTCTAGGGATGAACAAATTAAAATTAACTTATTAACTTTTAACTACCAATTTTAATGAAGCTCATTAGCTTCGCGGTAAATTAACGCGCTACCTCGTAAGGGTGCCCATTAATTAATTAGAAAGATTCGCTAGGATATACTTTAATTACCGAGTAAGCCGGATTTGGTTTTAGTTTATTTATTTTTAACTAGTTGACTCCTGCGGTTATACTCGCATTCTTGAGGGATGTTTCATTTTCCTGGAATAAAAAGTATTAATTATGTTAATCCAGTTTTTAAGCTATCTATGTGCCAAGTTTCATGCAAATCCATTTAGTAGTTTTTGCGTGAAAGAGTAACAAACATCATACCAACCATTCTCACTTTCGCATTTATACTATTAGTAGGATGTGATAAATAATAATAAAAAAAATACACTAATACGAAATATTATATAATTATTTGATATGTAATAATAACTGGTAAAATTTCTATTATAACCTGAAAATGATTATTTCCTGTTTCTTTTATTTTATGAGATTAGCTTCCGACGAGGAAGGTCAAGATCCCGGGCAGCTTAATATGATGAATTGGTCCATAGAGACCTTAGAAATATTTGCTCTGTCTTTTGTACTATGATAAAAGGTACTATTAAAAGAAGGCAAGTAAAAGAAGGTCCTAATTGGTGGTAGCCTTCTTAAGAACCATTTGCGGGTCTAAAAAAAATTGTTTGATTTTTTTATATACATAATACTGGCCATAAGTAAAGGTTTCCGTATTTAAAAATATAAATGTAGTTCATGTATATTTACACAACAAAGTAACTGCTATATGACTACTAACTTTTTACTTTGTTTGGGGAGTACCGGGGGTTTTTTTTTTTATTTATGACGGGTTTACGATTAACCTAAAACACCTACAATTTTTTTTTATTTAAAAGTTCCCCGATCCAATATAATTAGAAATGGTTATTTCAAACTTAAAGAAACATGAAGCCTAAGTACGAAGTCTATCACAAGCATAGCGTCATCGAGTGCGCCAAAAAACAGGTTTGTATGGCAAATTGAACACCACATACCGTGACGTTGTGTGATGTCCAATTTCCCATTGCATTGGTTTTTGGCACTTTCGATAGACGTTCGTACTTAGAATACAAATATTGATTTTTCAGTCAATTTTATTCGTTAACTATTAAGAAGGCTACATTAAAATGATAGATGGCTAGAAGGTAGGTAATTTATAAAAATAATTGTTCGTAATTTTACTGTCGTATTCTTTACTCATAACTTACAATCACATGATTTTGAACCACTTTCTAAGTACTTTGTTTTACTTTGGTACCTAGAAAATGTTATAGTTCGCCTGCGAGTGACTCTGCAAACGTTTAATTTTATTATTAGTTTTTAAAAAAGGTAAAAATACAACACAAGGTACACAACTTATTCAGTAATATCAAAGTTGCTAATTAATGTTATTTCCTTGGAACAAAGGCGTCTTAATTTTGTTACATTGTTAAAAGTTTGAAAGAACTTGTGACTTTTGCTCATTTATATTGAGGATGTAATTTTTTTAGAGATTAAATGGTTCGTTTACCTATTAATTTACTTATTAGGTACAAGGTACTTAGTAAGTATGCCAACTATATATTTATTTTGTTTTTTTGTCAGGGGGATCGCCAATGCGTTGTCGACATGAAGGTATTAGCTTTCTAATCAAATAATACAAGTGCCCTACTGCTTCACGGTGGAAATGGGTATGATAGTAGTAATTCCCCGGATGAGCTCTACTAGTTCCACTACTTTACAGAATATATATATATATATAATAAGTTCCTTCGCATTCTTTAAGAAAATTCAAAACATTTTTAATATAGTTTATTTACATTTAACTAAAGTATGTAGGTACCATTTTGTTCAATAACTTTTTGCCATTTTGTAGGTAGGGACATGATCCCATTGCTATAGAAATTTTGGGACTTCTGATCAAAATACTGCGACAAGTGGTTTTGGCAGTCCTCTCGTGATGTTAACCTGACACTGCCTAAAGAATTCTGAAGAGACCGAAACAGGTGGAAATCTGAACGTGCAAGGGAAGGACTATACGGCGGATGCATTAATACCTCCCAGCCAAACTATCTTAATTTTTGCTGAGTGGCTAAAGATGTGTGAGGTCTAGCGTTATCATGATGAAAAACCACACCGCTTCTGTTGATTAATTCCAGCCGCTTTCTCTCAACTTCTTGCTTTAATCTCATCAGTTGTTCGCAGTAGAGTTCAGAATCGATGGTCCTGCCTGGTGGTAACAGCCCATAATGAATAATGCCCTTCCAATTCCATCAGACACACAGCATCATCTTGTTGCGAGTTAACCCGGGTTTTGCCACAGTCTGTGAAGCCTGACCGGCCTTTGACCACGACCTTTTTCGCACGTACTTGTCGTACGTGATCCACTTTTCATCACCAATTATCAGCTTCTTCAAAAATGGTTCGGTTTCATGACGTCGTAATAAAGAATCACAAATGAGTACACGGTTCATTAGGTTTCTTTCAGTGAGCTCGTGAGGTACCCAAAAATCTAGCTTTTTTGTGTACACAGTTTTTTTCAAATGCGCCAAAACTGTTTTGTGGTCAATTCCCAGTTCTTCAGCTACGTCGTAACTACTGATATGCCGATCTTGCTCCACTTTTTCAAAAATGGCATCCATTTTATCCATAATGGGGCGACCACAGCGACGTGCATCTTTGACATCAAAATTTCCGGATTGAAAACGCTTAAACCAAATTTGTGCTACTCTCACAGATACTGCACTAGGTCCATAAACATCGCAAATTTTTTTCGCGGCTTGCGTTGCATTTTTACCTTTTTTGTAGTAACATTTTAAAATGAATCGAATTTCTTCATTAGATTCACTCATCTTGGCGGTACGAAAAACAAATGCAAATCACACATTTTCTTAATTTGAATTTGGAATTATGTTCTTTAAAGTTTAAACTTTCAATGATACCAAAACCAGCCAGATACAAATAGTATAGCCAAAGAGATTTTATTACAAGTTCATACATACTATAATGCGAAAAGACTTTTTCCCCAACCTAATATATAATATACCAGCGGTGAGCTTGTAAAGAAAGATTTACTTTAGGAAGACTAAGTGATGGCGTAAGTTAGTAGAGTACATTAATTCTTGACGGATCAGCTTGGCCGGTATATTTTCGACCACAATTTTTAACATAATTATGAAAGGTAGCCGTCGTCATTTTATACACACAAACACTTTAATATTTACCTCAATAGTTAACCTACTATTTTTAAAGTCTATTTTCCTTTACTCTTTCGTTTTCTGCTATAAAACCAAACAACATTTCTGGCCACCAGAATATAACCCGTCGCATTGCACTACAATAATATTAAAGCTATCTCTGTAACTTTAGCAAAACAGTTGGTTTGTTTTGGTTTTCTAGTAAGTAAACCTTTTTGCTTTGTCGTGAAAAGAATTCTATCTTACATTCTGTTTATAAATTGGATAAAAAAAAACAATTGAACAATACGAGTCTTTTACAATGAACTCTTTGATGCCAAACCTTAAAGAACTCTTTTCATCAAAATCCCCATATCGTGGAGCTGCGGGTAAGAGATTTACAATTATCACATCGACTTCATACTTCGGAAAAAGGGGGTTTTATTAAACTTAATGAAAGCATATTCGCAGGAAAATCAACCTTCTGAACAGGCGTTATAGTCGAATAGGATATCACAGGCCTATTTAAATTAATATATATATTATTCATTTCGGTTTTCACATCAAAAATAATATTTTGTGGGAAACATTAAATCTGGAGCATTCTTTACTCACGACCATCTGATCCATATTGAAGCAAAGCTATACTGGGAACTGGGAACCAGATGAGTGATAAATTACCATTTTCTCATTTTTCCATTTTCCATTACTTGGGCCGACCAACAAGCAGACGGTCCACCTGATGGTAAGTGGTCTCCTCCGCCTATGGACACTTGCAACACTAGGGGCATCGCCAATCGTGAAGTTGGTATATCTCATGTGCCTGTAATTTCACCTGCCCCCTTACCTTTCTAACCGAAACACAGTAATACAAGTGCACTACTGCTTCACGGCAGAAATGGGTAAGGTGGTAGTACTTCCCCGGACGAACTCTGCACTAAGAGGTCTACTACTCTAAATATAATATATTACATAGGTATATCAACTGTATTAGAGCATATAATTTATAATATTAGTATAATTTTCAGAAATAAATTAAAGCAACAAACGAACAAAACGTAAGAGAAAGTAAATGAAACAGAATCACTAATCTACAGTTTAAAATTAAAATCTTTTAACAGAACATTAAACATATAAAAGTATAAAGTGACACGTCTTTACACGCTTTATATTAGCTTTACCTTTATGTATGTAACCGACCCCTTAGAGCTCGATTTTGTCCTACTTTGAACGATCAGATTTAATTCAAACTTTGCACACCTGTCAAAGACCGATGACAATGCAATAATCCGATCAAAGCATCCGATTGTCCTAATTAGATTCGCCAGGATTAATTAATTTCTTTCCGCATCCTTTGCATGCGAGTAAAAGAGATCAAGCTAGTGCGCGAACTACGCATGCGTGCAGTTCCAGACTTACTCTTTCGGGCACTCAAAAAAATTTAAATAAATTTTTTTAAATAATTAATAGTTAAAAAAAACTAAAAAACACGCTTTATATAAAAAACCAAACTAAAAAACAGAAAATAAATTTTAATAAATATTAATTAAGAATAATGTATTTTTTTTAATAAATATAAGTTATTAATAGTTTGAATAAGAAAACAAATGTTTTATTTAAAAAAAAGCGGGGGTGCTTTTCAAGATATTATCGAAATGATAATCCTTCTCATATCTGTCAATTAAATATTTATAACTGTTAACACCATGCACCCCACGCTTTTTACAATAAAACATTTTTTTTCTTATTCAAACTATTAATAACTTATATATATTAAAAAAAAATATTTATACTCATACATGTAATAAAAATCTCACATACTTGCTCATGCTCATATTATGTTTGTAGGTAAACATTAATGGAAAAACCAAGCACGTTATGTTATCTTTACAGAAATAGTATATTATTAAACCCTCTAAAGTCGTTCCATTAAAAGTGCTAGCTTTTCTTTGTTTTTTATTTGGCACACAAAATAGAACACAATAAAAAACTCCGGAGTGCCGACGTGAATACTTGAAAATCCTATATATGTAGATACTTATATACAAAGGTGTCGGTAACAGTAACAGTGTCGCGAGTTCATCCGGTATTTTCCAGTTTTCCCATCTCAAAAAATGTTCAACGTGCCTAATAAAGTTTTCACTTTCCAAAGGAGTTAGAGTAGTGAGAGCTCTTAGTGCAGAGATGACAGCGCATTGGTGATGCCCCTGGTGTTGCAAATGTCCATAGGCGGCGGTGACCACTTACCATCAGGTAACCTGTTGAACTATGGACCGTCTGCTTGTTTGTCGGCTATGCTCGGTATAATAGTATAAAATAAACTTCAATAAGAGTTACCTGCAGCGCTTTCCAGCACTTTCGTCGTCGTCACATTATTAACTTCTCGAATTTTTGGTTAGATAGTTTCTAAGCTTTGTGTAGTCCTCAGAACTTAGACTCATGCCCATATTCTAAGACGTTTTCTCGAAAATTCCTCGACTCCACTTAATCTCACTCAAAGATATTAGTATTCTAATTACAAAAATCTCCTCCACTCGACTTCACATCTCCCACTCGAGGTGAGGAAACAACTGTCAGCTTCAAGGTACGTCGGGACCAACCTTAAGGAAGCTTGTAAATAGTTACTGTAAAACATTATTTTATTTCATTAATATTTTATCTAAAATATAATGACGTTACTAATGACATATTACCTTGACTACACTTCGATTCGATGTCAGTCGGGATTGCTCGAGTTTTGCTCAAGTTATGACTTAGAATACCAATTTTGAGAATTCCTGGAGAAAATGCTTAAGGTATCCTCAGTCGAGTTGGAGTCGAGTGCCATCTGAGGAAACGTGTTAGAATATAGGTGTCAGTCTCTAAATGTACCCATTAAGTTGTTATTATAAAAGTCGTAGCAGTCACGTAGCTCGTAGCACCTCGTAGCAGAATCATACACCGTACAGGCTACGACAAAAATAAATGTGATATCTTTGGAATTTGTTAGAACGTAATGTGGTTTTGTAGGCGTAATAGGACGCTAGTGTCTTAAATAATTGACATATCACGTTATGTCTATACTATGAAGAAATTTACTCATTTTTTAGAACTCTGTTTAGTAGGAATTTCTGTAATGTAACCTACTGTCTACAAATAAGGAATATCACACTTATCATTAGTCAAAGTATCCTGTATGATGTTTTATGTATGCTGTATGGGCCAGTTGGCTTGGTGATTAGAGACCCTGCCCGCCTCGCCACTGGTCGTTGATTCAATTTCCATCCAAGACATAAATTTGCGTTTTCAACTGTTTGTTCTGTGTCAAGATGTAAATATGTATGAAAGTATTTATTTAGAAAATAAATTTAGGTATATGTAGTATATCATTTACAGTGGACCCCCGGTAATCCGGCCCCTGTCTAATCTGGCGCCCCCTGTAATCCGACTTGCCAATCATTGTTGAATGTAGGTACACAAATACATATTATTTTGGGAAATTTTCAGTAATGTAATTTGTAGTTCAAGCACAATGTTATAATTTTGAACTGTAATTTGCCGGATTACAAGGTACTCCTTTTTTTAAAAATCCAGAAAGTTCTAGGCAGCACTCTGTAGTCCGATAAATTCGATAGTCCGACACTGTCCTGGAAAACGTTTGACGGATTACCAGCAGAGTAACTGTGTAATGCTATCGGAATTGTCGCTGCAGTCAATTTTGCAGTACATTGACGTTGCTACGAGTGTTGTTCCCACCCTGCTAGCGCTGAACCATCGATCTATTATGAAGTAGGGTTCCACATTTAATCCGACAGAGTTACACAATTAGGGGGCGGGACTTCACTGTATTTGGTTTCCATAGAACAAGCTCGGCTTTGTTTGTGATCAGATGACCGTGTGTAAATAATGACCCAGAATATTTATTTTACGGCCGAACAGTATCAATTATTCAAAGAAAATAATTCCCATTAGCAATCAACATAGCTATAAGCAAGTAGCAAGTAAGAAATACGAGTGTATATTCAAAAGTCAATAGTGTGTAATGTAAAACAAACATTCCATCAGTTGAAGGCATAATTAACACACCAGTATTCGCAAACATTATTATTATATTATTATAAGGCAAGGAGGCTCGAGACAGAAGTAAAGCCTTACAATAAATTTAAGGACAAATAGTATAAATATATTATATTTTATAGAGTAAGTAAAGTAGCATTTTAATTACCATTTCAAATTTAGCACTTAATAAGTAAATGTACGTCAATGATATAATAAATTTAACATTAACAAGACAGTGATGGGAACTTATTGGGCAGTTATCAGTTATTTTACATAATGCATGAATTAAATAAAACAGGTTTTAAAATAAGTAACTGTCTATACCTAGAAAACTGTAAGTGACTGACAGTTCGATGTAGCAGCGGGCCCCAAACTACGCGAAGCCTGTTTCTTGGTGACCCAAAAACATTGATTTAAGATCTGTGGATTTTGTGAAATAAATAAATAAATTTTGAAAATACTTGTAGCATGAGGTAGTTCCAAATTTAAAATAATATATTAACATACTGTATTTATACAGTATTTATTTATACATAAATTGTTAAATAAGAAATACTACAGATATAACAGGGAACTCATCAAATCAATTATTAACCTATTACTAGTTGAGCCCGCAACTTCGTATACGTGATAACTTTAAAAATTGATTTTTTACTCATGAGCGATTTTAATGAAATAATGCTTGAATGTTTCTATTACTTAGTACTTAAGCTACATTTTAGTTACCTGTGACCTCCAAATTTGTCTAGACCTGCAGGTTCAGACAAAATATAAAAAATGATCATTTTATATTCAGTTAGACTCCCTACTATTTATATTTTCTATCTAGGTACATACACAACAATGCGACAGTTTATTATTATTATGGTATAGAATTGAAGAAAAATATAAAAGACAATAATTCTTTGACACAAAGAGTGCTTTTAACGCGGAAGCATAATATTCACAAAAATACACTTAGGATAACATTATTGTTCAATGGATAGAGTCATCATATCAGTCCAGGGATGTCAACAGGCCATGTTGACAGGCCACTTGGCTTGGTGGTTAACGCTCTGACTGCCAAACCGAAGGTCGCGGGTTCGATTCCCACCCAGGACAAACATTTGTGTGCACGAACATGTCTGTTTGTTCTGTGTCTGGGTGTAAATATCTATATAAGTATGTATTTAGAAAAAAAAAAAAAAAGTAGTATATGTAGTATATCAGTTATCTGGTTTCCATAGTACAAGCTCTGCTTAGTTTGGGATCAGATGGCCGTGTGTAAAGAATGTCTCAGGATATTTATTATTATTATATTAACTGCTAAACATAGGCCTCCTTGGATTTCCACCTCGAAAGTCTACAGCCGCCTGCGTCCAGCAGCTTCCAGCGACTTTGACCAGATCATCGGTCCACCTGGGGGGAGGTCGTCCCACTCGGTGTTTTCCTGTACGTGGCCGCCACTCGAGAACCTTTCTTCGCCATCAGTTATCAGTTCTTCGATTTGGCCGGCCCATTGCCACTTCAGCTGGTTGACTCTACGAGCTATGTCTAAAGCCTTCGTTTTTCTACGAATGTGCTCGTTTCGGACCCTGTCAAGTAGTCTGATTTTTTACCTAATTTATGGAACTTAGTGACAATAGTATATCTGTCCCTGTCTGGCAACTATCAAGTAACAAATGCAAGATAGTCACACAATTGTGCTTGCGAATGCGGTATCTGTCTAAACAAGGATACATGAAGTTTGTAAACTTAATTTAAATCAATCAGCCATCTCACATAGTTAAGCTCAGACAATAGTTACTATTGTACAAACCTTATTGGTGTGTAAGTTGTGTTATAAGAAGGAGTGCACATTAACGATGTTTTCTAAGCGTGGTCCGGCTCGGTTACTCTCGCATTTCAAGGATGATATATCGATGTTAACCGTCTTGAATTCATTGAAAAAAACCAATAGAAAAAAATTCTTAAAATTCTTCCAGATTTTTTATATTTTCTGAGAAACTTGAAACCCTATTATTATTTGAAATATTACGAACATTTAAGGCCAGCTTACTCCAAAAAACGTAATTTGTTTCAATACATTTTATTTATAGTACAAAACATGTTGAGTAATCAATTTTTTTTACATTTTTTACAATTTTTTTTAAAGCACATATATGAAATTACTTGAAAAAAAATTATTTTTATTTTTTTTCATAATGGCGGTCCTGAAAATGGCTGTTGAAACTCATCTGATTCGTAGATGGATGAACTCATTTCTTGGAAAAGAGTTATCTGAAAGCAAAAAACAAAACGGTTTCACGTTCTGTATCGAATTGGCTATGGCCTCAAGCAGAACCAGAAATATTCATTATTATTTAAAAAAAGTTATAAACAATTAAAATTGAAAAAAGAATAAAAAAATTCAAAAGTCCGCCATTTTGTTTTTTTTCATTGAAAATGTTTCATTCTGCTTGAGGCCATAGTCAATTCGATACAGAACGTGAAACCGCTTTATTTTTTGCTTTCAGATAATTCTTCTCCAACCAATGATGTCATCCATCTACGAATCAGATGAGTTTCAACAGCCATTTTTAGGACCGCCATTTTGAAAAGAAAATAAAAAAAAAATTTGAAGTAATTTCATATATGTGCTTTCATATGTAAAAAAAATTATTACTCAACATGTTTTGTACTATAAATAAAATGTATTGAAAAAAATTACGTTTTTTGGAGTAAGCTGGCCTTAAATCTTTAAAAAATGCCAATTCGTTTATGCCATTCACAAGCGATCCGCTTACCAACGAAAGACATATTTTATTTTATAGATATATATATTCAATAATACAGATATTCTACATGAAAAAATAAGATTATGTAATTCTGAAAAATTCCCTTATTTACTAAATTTTTTCTTGGTAATTTAGATAATATACTACAAAGCATTGTACTTAAATATGGTTATTTTTAAACTATGTGTATTTTTTAGTACATCCACGTTATGTTGTCTATAAAAAAAACTACTAAGGAATTTGTAATGCCTCTGACAAACAACATTCTTCTCTGAACAATCGAGACCATGACATTCTTTCATGCTCGAAGCGCAATTTTTATTCCACATTGATTATTTGTTAAATGCAAAAAATTCTGTGTCAGCCGTTTAGAAATTTCCGAAGGCAAATTTCTGATACATGATGCAACTTATTCAATGTTGTCTAAAAATACTGTGGAATTTTATAATACCCGTCAAAGCCTTAAATTCGAGACAAGCTTTACCTTTATTTTTTATTAGCATTTAAAATTATATCTTCTGTTTTCTTACCATACGTATATAGGAATATCTCTACGATACGTCAATTACGGATTCTACGTTTAGCCCTTTTAACCACGGTGACCCTTTGCCCTTACACACAAATATTTGTCTTCATCCTTTCGCATAGCTGCGGTTTTATCTAAATCTGTTAAGGTATTTAGTTCATCTTACTCAGGCAGCTGGTGATTTGTCACTAGATTTCCTATTGAATTAATAATTATCTTTAGAAAATAGGTATCTCATATGTATTAAAAAGTGGTACAGTATGTAAGTCAATATTATTCTAAAAACCTAAATTATTCCTGAGTGACATAGGCTATATTATAGTCTAGTTAACATGTAAAAAAACGTATTAGTAAATTTTTGATACTGCGAATTAGAACACTTACAATAGCTTGTTGGACTCGTAATGACGGCTAGAAAAATGTGCGTAAATTTGAAACCCACGTAAACAATTTCAAAAGTTATAAACAATTAAAGTATCCAAAAAAGGGGTGTACGTTTTTGAAAATAACTCCAAAACTATTGGTGCTAAAGAGGAATTTAAAAAACATGTAATGGACATAGAAGAAATTTTATGTTTTATTTCATATTTTATTATAGTTGGGGTTTTCTTTTTATATATATAATGTTGTCACTATATTAACGTTGTGTATGTCTGTAATTGGCACACACATCAGACTGTATATATATATGATTAATCAAAATTACTTTGTAATAACTTTAATGTGTGTGTTGTTGACGTACCTTTTTGAAATTAAATAAATAAATTTCCCAAAACAAAAGTCCCAACTCCCGGAACTGTCCCAATATTTTATTGTAAACCCAGTTGAAACCGCTGTCGCGAACTACGTCCCGAAATGTACCATAAATTGTAAATAACTAAAACGTCAAACCTTGTTAATATTAAAGACTGGCAACCCAAGAAGTCCTGTCACCGGCATTGACACATTTTTCCCGCGACTGCTACCCACATAAATAAAAAATCAATTATAAAGTGTGAACAAAGAAAATAACTAACTATTCAGGCAGAGATTCAGAGATGTAAGTGTAGCAACCGGGAGGCCTAGGTGAGTGCTTTAGATATAGTTGATTGTAATACCAATTACCTAGTTGACATTCGAGCGTGCGGTTCAGAAACATTGTACTTACGGTTGTTGTTACTTGCTATAGTGGGATGTGCCTGCTTGCCTCGGATGGTTATTGGTAGGGACGTGATCGTTGGATGATGCTCAGAGACTCAGCTATTCGTATTGCTAGGACTTAGACATACATTGGTATGGAGAAGGAGATGATCGTTGGATTATGCTCCGATGCTTAGACATACGTTGGTATGGAGAAGGAGGTGATCGTTGGATCATGCTCGAGGCTCAGACATACGTTGGTATGGAGAAGGAGATGATCGTTGGATCATGCTCGAGGCTCAGACATACGTTGGTATGGAGAAGGAGATGATCGTTGGATCATGCTCGAGGCTCAGACATACGTTGGTATGGAGAAGGAGATGATCGTTGGATCATGCTCGAGGCTCAGACATACGTTGGTATGGAGAAGGAGATGATCGTTGGATCATGCTCGAGGCTCAGACATACGTTGGTATGGAGAAGGAGATGATCGTTGGATCATGCTCGAGGCTCAGACATACGTTGGTATGGAGAAGGAGATGATCGTTGGATCATGCTCGAGGCTCAGACATACGTTGGTATGGAGAAAGAGATGATCGTTGGATCATGCTCGATGCTGAGACATACGTTGGTATGGAGAAGGAGATGATCGTTGGATCATGCTCGATACTTAGCCAGTCATATTACTCAGGTAAACTGAGATGGACATGAGTGGAAAGGGGTCGCTATAAGGGGTGGCGGAGGCGACTTAAAAATAGTCCATAAACTATTGACTCAGGCTATTGTTCAGAAGAAGAATAGTAGAGAAGTATAGTAGAATGAAGAGTATAAACCCTCAACACAGTTTGCTCTCAGACAATCACCACTCAGATCAGCTACATGCATATTATTTATCAGTTGAGATATGATGCATCAATTCCTGTATAAAATAAGGAATTGATGTCTACTGCATCTGCGTTGTTAGATATATAGATTCTTTGGAAACTAGGCTGGAATTATTTACTATCTATAGGTACATTTACTTACCTTCAAATATCATTAATAATTCCTATATTTATCAGCTATTCGCTAGACCTATTTTACTTATTAGTACAAGTTTGGCGACATGGTGGAGATGCTGGGATTTGAGGAAGTAGTCCTGTTTGTCCAAACCCAGAGGCTGATTCATAATATCATAAGAGAATATTGATAAGTTAAATATGAGGTGTGTCCTTGGTCATGAGTGATTGTAAGACTATTAAGATATACTATTAAGTCTTTATTATCTAGTATATTAAGGTAATAAATGAATAATAATTAAAACTGTGAATGTGAGGATTATGAGTATAACAATTGAATAAATCATCTGAAATAAAAAGATAGCATTATAGTTAAGTTACTATGGTGAGATAGTTTTAAACAAGCACACAAATGCATTAAGTTGAGAATGCAGAATATTAGAGGATAATAGTTGTATGTGAAATGAAAATAAAGAAATACCTACTGTTTAAAAGGGTAAATGTAATACTACAAGGCATTACTAATGGTACAACAATGATATAGAATACTCATGATGCTATAAACAACAACAATAATAAGCTATCTACAAAAAAATGCAATGATAAACAGTAATTAGAAAAAGAAAATCAGAATGCTTGTGGCATAATATAGAGGTTACAAAACTCAGTGGTAAACCTTATTTGTGTACTCTTTATAGAAATATCTAATATGAGATTATTAATAATGTAATATTAAATAGGTATGTCCTCTTTTATGTTAACATATAGAGATCTACAGTTAACAGGTTAACATGATGGATTATTATGAAAGTTTTGCATTATAAAAAAAAGGTATTTATATGGGTTATAAAATAAACCAGATTACATAACTAATTACAATGAAGTAAGATAGATTGCTGATTGTGCTTGCAGTGGTCAAGCATATAGGAGATGTCTGGTGTATTTATCCTCTGTAGGTACAATAGGTACATATTGTTCAGCAACAGTTCTTGCAATGGTCATGCATACTGGAGATGTTTGGTTTGTTTCTCTTTTGTAGGGACAACATTAAGTAATGTTGTTTAACAATGCTTATCTAATAAATTGGTCGGTATAATCAAGTTTAAATAAGGATGTTTGAGATTTACTAACAAAATATTGTATAAGAGAATAAAGGCAAAAAAAAAAAACAAAAGTTGAATAAATAATAATGAATATGAATAAATATAAGTTACATGGTTTCTATGAATAAATGCATATAGGATGCATTACATGCTTATTGTAGTAAATTAATATATACAAAGCTTTAAAAGGATAATGAGAAGTAATATCTTTAAATGGTAATATAATTTATTATTGATGTCATGCAATTGGGAGTTTTATGAATATAATTATAAATATTGATTTATTGTGCATGAATCTTTATACAATGAAAATAAATTATCACATAGAATTCTAATTAATAGAATACCTAAGTAATAATATTGAAATGCTTTCACCTACACCCAAAGGTTACTAATGAAATTTACTAGGTTGAGATGGTAAATACATATATAACAAGGGTGCAAAAATTTACAATATACAATAATAAGAAATACAGCAGATTATATTAAGCTTTCCTTACATTGGTGAATCATCAAAGGTAATGATTGATAAATAAGTATAAGGGCCTATTGTGCTTATTTCCTGGCATGGTTGGGACAAACACGCTTTCTTAAGTTTGTTGTGGAAAGTAATAGGAAACGTGTACACTTGATGGTGTTTGCTGTTTATTCAAAATGCAATTGATTGTCAGTGTTGACTCCTTGTGGGGATTACAATATGCAAGCCTAATTAATGCCTGAATTTTCAATGTCCAGATAAACAGTATCTGAGAATTGATTTCAAATTATAACTGCTTTGTGTGGCTTAGTGGTCAAATAGCTTACCTCAGGTTTTTAAAGTCATTGATGAGTCAATGCCTTGATTCAATTATTAAAGTTATCATGCATGTAAAATTATGAATTTAATAGCTACTTGTTGGAAGTTGTAATGAACATCAGAGGAAAAAGGAAACAAGAACTATCTATCAAAATGGACAGTGTTTTGATAAGACGATTGCAATAGATTATTATTATTATTATTATTTAATTATCAGACAGGCAGTTGATTCAACTGTCGAGTGCCTGTATCCTGTTGTTCTTTTTGAGATGGTTGTCAAGTCGGTTTTTGAATTGATTAACATCTTGAGCTGTCAGAAGACAACGTCTTCTGAGAGCTTGTTCCATGCTTTGACCACTCTGTTGTTTAGGGAATATTTGTGAGGGTTGTTGTTTGAGAAACTAGTGCTCAATTTAAGACAGTGGCCCCTTAGACGGTCATTATTGTCTCGTTTAAATAGACTTTGGAACTCCTGCACGTCGCAATGATAATAGAAAGCTGGTGTTAAATTGCAATCAATATGTAATTTCAATGATGATGAAACAAAGGACTCTAAAATGGTCTGTAAAAGGCTAGAGATATTTATCACGAAATTTACTTCAGGTTGAGTTCAGAGCCATCAGCTGATGATGTTTTCCACTTCACCACGGTACATCTACAGGCTAAAGAAATTCATATTGAATTAACGTTAAAAGTCAAACAAACGAAAGGGTGCGAATTGAAACATGTCAATGTTCTTTCCAGGAAATTACTTAAACTAACATTGCCAGAATAAGATGGAAATATTTTACAATGGAAAGTATTTTGGGATCAGTTTACATCAAATATAACTGAACGTGATTAAGCCGACGTAGACAAATTGCTTTTCGAGACGTATTGGAGAATACCTTATCAGCCAGAGAAGAAGCAAGTCATTTGGTACAAGAAATGGATTCCCATTTAATTTAAAGGACAATACGGTAGCAAATCTCCATTTATTTGACCGGCCAGTTGGCTTGGTGGTTAGCGACTCTGACTGCCATGACTGAGGGTCGCGGGTTCGATTCCCACTCGGGACCAACGTTTTTGTGCGTGAGCGTGTCTGTTTTTTCTGTGTCTGGGTGTAAATATCTATAAGCATATATAAGGATGTATCAAGAAACAAAACATAGCGACAATGGTCAAAACAACGGAACTACAAATTACAGAAGAAGTAGGGAAATTTAAGATTCAAGAGGAAATTTGGTCGACTCGATCATAGAACAACAGAAAATACAGAAATACCGTTAAGATCAGAAGCATCAGAAATGAAGAAGTGAGAAGAGATGCCGTGTCAGGAGAGAAGTTACGAGTCGGAGGAGAAAAAGATAAAGTAATGTATGGTTTGTAGAGATTCCCATTTTAATGACGAGTGCGCTGAATTCGAGTCAATTGTAGAAGGAAAGGCTGGACTGATCGTTGCTGCGGTTGATTTCGCCTGGGACACAGTAGTCGGAGTTACTGCCGGGAGAGACTTTGTGTGCACTGTAAAAGGAATCCGATAGTCATAGTGGAGCTCTATGTCTCGGAATTTTTTCCAGTCAAGAGTGAAGCATCAGGTGCGTTTCAGCCAACGCAAGGAATACATCGACTGTGGTGCGGCGATTGTGTACGTGCAAAGGCACTCAAAACTTTACTCTTGCTTGAATTTTACAATGTCGTAGTCTCATAGATTCTTGTAGTCAGTGTGGCTATATAGCGCAAAAAATTGCCAAGGAACTTGATCATTTAATAGCAGAAGAGATCCATGGGGGCTCAATGGTAGAGGTGAAGTTCCAAACACGAAGAGTTGGGACTCGAACTATATCTGCAAGTGTTACGTCGGTGATCTTTATTGTTCTAGTAATAAACATAATGGTTTAGTATAGATATTAGGTGTGTATCAAGTGTTAGTGCAAGAGGTGTCCACCTATAATGGTTGTGCATTTAGTGTTTATGTTTAAGTTTTAGTTTAAGATTTGTATGTAATAGTGTAGCAACTGCTGGTGAACCATAATAAATAAATAAATTTCTCAGTGTTCCATATGCTAAGCAGAGGTTCTGCAATGAGGGAGATCCCTATATTCTTGCAGATGGTTCTTTCTCTGATAGAGTTAACATATTGATTGGTAACCGTGCCGTGATGTATGTAAAAGTACTGCTTCAAGAGATTTTATTTCGGTCTATTCTAAACTAGGCTATCTATTAGGAACTGTTGTGGTTACTGAGTACTGCGATTACCTATTCTCAATTCGGTACGGGTTTGGTCGGCTGGACCTACCATTAGATGAGGGGAACTGGAATCTATAAGTGTCATAGATTCAGCTAAGGCGGATCAGTAAGAGGAGGCAATGAAGAATTTGAGTTAGACTGCAGTATTGGTGAATAATAGTTGCTGTGTTTGTTGGGCCTGGACTGAATATTCCCCAGACTTGCCCACTAATTGCGGCCTGGCATTTTAGTCGTTTAGTCAATTTGATAAGAAAACTAGATTCGAAAGCATTGCTATCCTATTGTTGGGTTTTTAAACAGACCTTAACAAAAAGGGCTACGTACATTCACGAACATTCATAATCTGTGGAATAAAAAGATATTTCGACGCCAATCCGCATCATCGTTTTGGCGCCACCGGATACAGTACACAGCAAGCAGAACTCTCACGCCAGCCGGCAGCGAAAACCCCATTAAGAAGAAAACATCTCAAATGTGTGTGATGTGAAATTATTGGTGTATGAACGTGCCTCAGGACATTCAGTAAATGCATAGTCAATAATATCAAGCCCGAATTTCATTACATTTCATTCAAACGCTAGGCGCGTACAACTATAAGAACAACTAGGAAAGGTAATAATTGTAATAGTACTACGGATAATCTTCAAGAGTATCCTCTACATTATCTACCACATCATAGTGTGACACAATTGGAAAAACCTATTAGAATTATAAGATTTAAATCTCACTGGATTGGAATATCAGCAGATATTGTGAAGGCGTTTCTACAGATTGGTTTGATAGAAGGATAGAAATTTTACGAAATTTCTATGGGTGAAGGATACAAATCAACCGATGACAGAAAATAATTTATAACTTGTAAGGTTCAGTAGAGTACCATTTGGCATCATATCAAGTGCATTTGTACTGAAAGCTACAATCAAGTATCACCTTTGTAAAACTGAAACCATATAATAAACTCTCATTTCTCGCTGGGGAGGATCTATCGAAAACTGATGAGCTTATAAATACAAAGATATAGAAGATGATAGTGTTAGTAATACACATGAGAATTGAAGATGAAAATGAAGTTAATGTTGTGGATGAAAATTATTCCTTACAAGAACTTGGAAGAAATATACAACGGGAATATTACCCGGAGGAAACTAGTGGCATGGAGGCGAACTTTAGTCGAAATTGGAAACTCCGTTGATGTGGATGGACTTTCACGCTGCAAAGACATTAACAGATAAGATTACTGTTAGAAGAGAACCCTTCAGACACAATTAATAAGAAACAACGAACTGCTTACAATCATAAAGGAAGTTGAAGCGGTTCTTAACACCTGACCACTTACCTACGTCGACTCTGAAGTGGGCCATATATTGAAACCGTTAGATTTTTATCAATGGGTAAAACCTTACCTTGCAACAAACGATTAAATTATGTAAAGATATATTCACTAATCGGTGTCCACTAGACTTGGGAGAACGGTATGGGCATGCAAACAAATAGCCAAGAGTGATAAGTGAGCCTTGCTAGTGAATGCAAGACTGTATGGATTAAAGGCGACTCGAAATATTGAGAGAACTGGAGCGTCGGGAAAATAGTGGAACAATTTAAAAGCAAAGATGGTCTTTGCATAGTATCCCTGGGCAAATCCGGAAATACGGTATACACAAGATCCATCGCTCATATGTATCCCCTCGAATTTGAGAATACTAATAAAGATCATTTAGAGTAAATTGTCGAAGCAACAATATTTGAAACAATATCACAGTTTGTACCACAAATCGAAAAAACACCTTTTCATGAGACTATCGATGTGCCTATGCCTGAGACCCTACTAAGCGACATCCCTGTAGTAGAATCAATATATGATAATACGAGAGATATGGACTCACGTGAAGTAAGATTGGATAAAGCTTAAAATTTTACGGAGAACGATGTACAGACATCAGAGAGTAATGAAGGACCTAAAGTAGCTCGACAAAAAAGGCTGCGGCCAGCCGTGCCCTTGAAAAGATAAGGGAGTGGACACGTAATAGAAATTTATAGCTTTGCTCCAACATTTCCCCGGTGGGAGTGTCGCGAACTACGTCCCGAAATGTACCATAAATTGTAAATAACTAAAACGTCAAACCTTGTTAATATTAAAGACTGGCAACCCAAGAAGTCCTGTCACCGGCATTGACACATTTTTCCCGCGACTGCTACCCACATAAATAAAAAATCAATTATAAAGTGTGAACAAAGAAAATAACTAACTATTCAGGCAGAGATTCAGAGATGTAAGTGTAGCAACCGGGAGGCCTAGGTGAGTGCTTTAGATATAGTTGATTGTAATACCAATTACCTAGTTGACATTCGAGCGTGCGGTTCAGAAACATTGTACTTACGGTTGTTGTTACTTGCTATAGTGGGATGTGCCTGCTTGCCTCGGATGGTTATTGGTAGGGACGTGATCGTTGGATGATGCTCAGAGACTCAGCTATTCGTATTGCTAGGACTTAGACATACATTGGTATGGAGAAGGAGATGATCGTTGGATTATGCTCCGATGCTTAGACATACGTTGGTATGGAGAAGGAGGTGATCGTTGGATCATGCTCGAGGCTCAGACATACGTTGGTATGGAGAAGGAGATGATCGTTGGATCATGCTCGAGGCTCAGACATACGTTGGTATGGAGAAGAAGATGATCGTTGGATCATGCTCGAGGCTCAGACATACGTTGGTATGGAGAAGGAGATGATCGTTGGATCATGCTCGAGGCTCAGACATACGTTGGTATGGAGAAGGAGATGATCGTTGGATCATGCTCGAGGCTCAGACATACGTTGGTATGGAGAAGGAGATGATTGTTGGATCATGCTCGAGGCTCAGACATACGTTGGTATGGAGAAAGAGATGATCGTTGGATCATGCTCGATGCTGAGACATACGTTGGTATGGAGAAGGAGATGATCGTTGGATCATGCTCGATACTTAGCCAGTCATATTACTCAGGTAAACTGAGATGGACATGAGTGGAAAGGGGTCGCTATAAGGGGTGGCGGAGGCGACTTAAAAATAGTCCATAAACTTTTGACTCAGGCTATTGTTCAGAAGAAGAATAGTAGAGAAGTATAGTAGAATGAAGAGTATAAACCCTCAACACAGTTTGCTCTCAGACAATCACCACTCAGATCAGCTACATGCATATTATTTATCAGTTGAGATATGATGCATCAATTCCTGTATAAAATAAGGAATTGATGTCTACTGCATCTGCGTTGTTAGATATATAGATTCTTTGGAAACTAGGCTGGAATTATTTACTATCTATAGGTACATTTACTTACCTTCAAATATCATTAATAATTCCTATATTTATCAGCTATTCGCTAGACCTATTTTACTTATTAGTACAAGTTTGGCGACAACCGCGGTATACTGGCTAGTAAATTATATTAACGATTGAATGGTACAAAATAATAAGGCGATTAAAAGTGGATGTGTGTGTAATCATCTTAAGTTACCAGTTGATTTGAAATTTGAGTAAACATAATATTGTGTGGGTGCTCATTAATTGCCAACAAGATAGGTTTAGCTGTTAACAAGGTAGCAGACAGACGCAGTAATGGATGTGTATGTTACCTTATATTATATGAGGTCTTATATGCCTGCGACTACATAATTATGCCATATATAGTTATGTAAATATGAACTACTATACGTTGGTTATTATGATTATCATTTTTTATTACAAAATGTGTTCATAGATACATACTGGTTTGCATAACACAGGCTTCGGCTTAGCTTGGAAACCAGTTTCTCCAGCAAACTTTAATCTTATAAGTCATTTTTAAACCTTGTTAAAAAATAACTAGCTTGTATGGAGAAAGGAAATAAACATTATTATTATTATAGATTTTTTTGTCGGCCGAAATCTGCTATAGTATTATATTTCTATATTTTATTTATTTATCATCAACCTATTTATATATATTAAAGGAAACTTACTGACATATCAACGCAGGGCCTAATCTAAAAGACTTATAACTTGAAATTTTGCACATAACATAGGACAGCAATAAGAAACGATTTTTTGAAATTTTACTCTTAAGGTGTGAAACGGGGGTGCAAAGTTTGTATTGAACAACGTTATTTGTTGGTCTGAGCAACTTGAAACTAAACGTGGGTGAAACCGCGGGGGACAGCAAGTCAGCCTATGGATTTCAACATCGAACGGTCCTGGACAATCTGCATCCAAAGACTCAAAGCGATTCCAACTAGGTAATCGGTCTACCTTGTAAGTGTTCGTTCCACCCTGCGCTTTCCTTATCGTCACGACTCGAGAACTTTTCTTCCCCATCAG
This sequence comes from Habrosyne pyritoides, assembly GCA_907165245.1. Lineage (NCBI taxonomy): Eukaryota > Metazoa > Arthropoda > Insecta > Lepidoptera > Drepanidae > Habrosyne > Habrosyne pyritoides. The sequence goes on along the minus strand of OU015600.1, from coordinate 3,131,976 downwards.
TCATCAGTTCTCGCAGTTCTTCTGCGACTTCTTTGTGATTATATTCTGCATAATTACAATGCATAATGCAATTTTACAAAGCCTGAGCCGTACTCCACAGTTATTGTTGATCATTAATTGTGGAGTCTTGATGATTTAAAGTTAAATAAATAATAAAAAAAAAAATATATAATTTAATTATCTATGTATATTTTTTCAGGGACATTATGTCCATAAAACTTAACAAATTTTGCCAAAAATTTTGATATATATTTTTCCATATAAATAAAATATGTGAATATACAAATATGAATTTTAAAACCAAATTGAGTATTTTTATTATAATTTTGTTTTTTATCTGTTCTACTCAAGCGTTATTTATGAATAGCCAGCAGCTACACATTATCTAGCTGTTAGAAGTTTTTGTATAAACTTTACAATGGAAAAGTGTATCCGAGGTTTATCCACCGAAAACTCAGCAATTAGAGAAACAATAGCTATTTAAGTTGTATATGTCAGTCCCCTTTTAAGACATACTTTATAGAGTACGGTAAGCAAACAAAACAGTTACTACAGCCATCAAAAACGTTGTTTTAAGGGCCATAACAATGATTTGTAGTGTCGTAAATGAAAGAATCCACCAAAAAGTAGTTCAACATCGTATACAAGTTACATCTGGCTCGTTAAACTCTGATTGAATAACAATTTCTCGAACAAAGTTTCCTCTAAGGTGTCTCATAAAAACCTTTTCGATTTGAGATGACTCCCAAACAATTTTTTTAAGTAGCGCACTTGTATTACTGTGTTTCGGTTAGAAAGATAAGGTGGCCGGTGAAATTACAGGCACATGAGACTTAACAACTTCACGTCTCAGGGTCGACAACGCATTGTCAGATGGACCGTCTGCTAGATTGTGGGCCGAGGTGGCATAAAAAAAAGACCTCATATAAATACTACGCAATGATGTTCAGTGACATATTGCATATTGGTGTCCAACATATGTAGTTGTTTCTTCAAATATCAACTGTTTTGAAATATACAATAATATTTATGAACATCTAGTCTTCAGATATTAAAAAAAAAACGATTTTATCAATGGACTTTCATCGGTGACTGTACTAGACCTACTTACTCGTCGCTTATAGTTTCTTGCTTAATAAATGTAGACATATAATTTTAGACTGAGTTTTAAATAAATATAGCGGGTAATAAGAGGCTCTAGGCGCTTTTCACCCTACGCTTTGTTTATCAAATACAGTGCTGAAACTGCCTGAGGTTTTTTGCATTAGCCTTTTCGTCCCACTGTCGAAATAAACAAAAATTATAACTTTTATGTAGTTTTATAGTGAAAATTAGAAAATCCTTTGATGTAAATAATATAATTATATTTTATCCTCCTAATATTAGGTATAAATGCGAAAAATTGTGCTGTATGGAAATGTAAAGATAAAGATAAAGATAAAGATATTTATTTGCACAAAGTATGGTACAGATGGTGGTAATTTTTTTATAAAATGGAACATACATACTTTGCCATATTACTTGGCATGCAAAATATTAAATTCATTACAAATAAACATTTAAAATCAAAATTATTAGACACATTCGATTACACTAGTTCAAAACAAAATAAGTTGTAGGACGCATGACACATTTCAGTAAATAATAACAATAATTTCAAATACAAACGAATTAAATTTTCAAATGAAGCAATAAAACGAAAATTATAATTTTGGATACAGAAAATACATTACAGAAAATCATTAATATTATAAAAACTCTTAACCATGAGCCACGTGTATAATTTCATTTTGAATTGCTTGATTGGCAATTCCCTGATATTCCTTGGAATGTTGTTAAATATTTTAACTGACATAAAACTGGAATTATTTTTATACAGAGAAGTTTTACATTTTGGTAACATTATTTTAGTGGGATCCCTATTTTTTATTCTAGAACAAACTTGATCCTGATATCTGTTAAATAATATTAAATGCTCTTTAACAAAAAGTCCCGCTTGAAAAATGTAAAGACATGCCAATGGTAAAATATTTAGCTTTTTAAATAGTGGTCTACAGGACTCCAAAGGACCTGCTCCGCACAAAGCTCTAACACATTTTTTTTGGACGATGAAAGCTTTACTGGTATTTGTTGAATTTCCCCAAAGAAGAAGACCATATCTGAGAACAGATACAACGAAGCCATGATAGGCAACTACAGCAGTTTTTTGCGTTGATATAGACCTCAAACGTTTTAATGCAAATACAAATCTATTTAATTTGCTACACACATAGTCAACATGTGCCTTCCAGTTACAGTGCTCATCCAGCAAAAAAACCAAGAAACTTAATTTCCTGAACCCTGCAAATCTTTTGATTATTACATATAACATTCATTTCTTGTAAATTATTATTATTGTTGTAGTTGCGGAAATTAATATATTTAGTTTTAGCTAAATTAACATGAAGATTGTTAGCAGATAACCATTTCTGTATGGAATCTACTGCCGAATTGAGAGCTGCTTCGTGGTTTTCATATTTGCTAGCTACAACAAGAGATATGTCATCTGCGAATAGAATAGATCTGTGATTTACCGCGGTAGGTAAATCATTTATATATAATATAAATAATAAGGGTCCTAAAATACTTCCTTGTGGTACTCCTACTTTATTATCTCTATATGTTGATCGAAATGTTGTACATTCTAGAGATTTATTAATATTGTTTAACTCTACACATTGTTTTCGACCAGTTAGATAACTCGCTATCCATTTTTTTGTATTGCCTCTAATACCATATCTTTCACATTTGGTTAATAATATTTCATGATTCACAAAATCAAAAGCTTTACTCATATCAAAAAATATGACAGAAACTGGAATACGATTATCAATATTTTCAGTTATTTTCCGCATGAGTGTAAAAGCTGCTAGGGAGGTAGATTTATTTTTTTGATAACCATTTTGTTCTTCTGTTATTATATTATATTTATTAAGAAACTCAACAATTCTATGATGCATCGCTTTCTCAAATATTTTAGCAAAAATGGGTATTAGAGTAATTGGGCGATAATTGCAAAGTTCTTCTTTATTAGCTTTTTTATAAAGGGGCTTGACCACCGACATCTTGAGTTTTTCAGGAAAAATACCTTCCAAAAATGATATATTCAATATGTAATTTAGAACCGGGGCAATAATTAATGCAGATTGCTTTATAATATGCGTAGATATTCCATCAAAACCTACCGATTTTGTGTTGTTGAGCGATAATATTAGTTTCACTACTTCACCGACACTTACAGGCTTAAGAAATAAACTTGAACTTGTGTTTTGTATTCTTTTAGTATAAGATAAATCTGTCGGAATAAATTTATTATTATTAGTAATGTCAATAAAGTAATAATTAAAAGCATTCGCAATTGTCATAGAGTCAGTTAAAATTTGTCCATTTAAATTAATCGATTTAATATTTTCAGTCATTTTTAAATTATCAACTTTGTTTTTTATTATATTCCATGTAGCAAGGCATTTATTTTTAGAGTTCGATATATAACTACAATTAATGTTTTTTCGAGATTTATTCATACATTGCTTTAAAACTGAACTGTATCTTTTATACTGCGATTTAGCTTCTGATGTTTTTAATTTATAGTAACGTTGTCTAAGTACTCTTTTTTCTTTACATGACTTTTTTATTCCCCTAGTAATCCACTTCGGTGACTTAGGTTTGGAGCATATTTTTATTTTGTTTATCGGAAAACACAAATTGTAGAGTAACTTAAATGTGTCATGAAAATTATCAAAAGCTTTATTCACATTTCCCTCATTTAGTACATTACTCCAAGTAAGTGATGCCAGGTAACTTAGAAACTTGTCCACATTTTCCTTACTATAGTCTCTTAAGTCTTTATACCAGTAATTTAAAATTTTGTTTTTAAACCGGACCGAAAACCTGAATATTTGGCAAGTATTATGATCAGATAGATCAGTTTCTTCTTTTTCAGTTGTATGAATGCATGGATGTTTATTACTGTTTTACGCAAAAACTACCGAACAGATTTAGATGAAACTTGGCATATAAATAGAGCATGCCCTGGAATAATTCCGGAAAAATGTAACAGCCCTCGAAAATGCGGGTGAAACCGCGGGGGACAGCTAGTTTATCACATATACCACAAAATATCGGAAATTCGTGCTCGTAAACTTCTCTCGCTCGTTTGGTTATTAATTAAAAATGAAACATAATACAATCTACCAAATAATCCAGTATTAAATCTTAATTAATATCATCATGACTATCATGTATCAGTTACATTATATAGATACCTACATAGTGTAGTAATTTTTTTTTGTGATTTAAAATATTGGAATTCATGCAAAAATATTATTTGCACAAAATAATGTTGATTCGAAATTAATACTACTTACTAATATTAGGATAAATGAAAATGTGTGTCACTATGTTTGTTTATGTTTATGTGTTATGTATGTTCATGAAAAAACGAATAAAAATAAAATTTTATAAAATGTTTACAGTACCCTCGTCACAAAACTAACTAAAACTTTTGATTTGATGACGTTGGCCTGTTTATCCATAGTTCTCGTGTTCGTAACGGAAAAACGGATAAAAAATCTAAAACACCACTTCAACTAAAATGCCAGAATATCAAAAATACAAAATGTTTATTTTCCATAACATGTTTTACATTTTTCGGTACAGTAATTCGATGCCTCCTTTTAAGTATAGAATACCTGTATTAAGACCCATCGCTCTTCCTTAACCTACTTTAGATATATTTACAAAAGACAAAAACATATAAATTTAAATTTACTCAAAAAATATTGAAAATCATACTACATAACTAACTAACTAATAAACGGTAGTAACTAATCTATCATAGTTATATTTAAATATATAAATTATGCACCATTACCAAATGTTGGTACACACCACCAACTGTATGAGTAGGTAACAGATCAAGAATAAAGGTGATTATGTCAAAAAAGGTATACTAAGGCCATTATTTACCATTAGTACGCGAATAGAATCTCGTGAATAAAGATAATCAGATAATGTAAAGTCTTTGATATAAAAAAGCAAGGCCATTATTTACCATTAGTACGCGAATAGAATCTCGTGAATAAAGATAATCAGATAATGTAAAGTCTTTGATATAAAAAAGCCCCCCCACGCAACGCCCTGAGCCCGAGGTCCGAGCCCCACAGGAGGCACCCTCAGTGTGCTGTTGCTTAAAAATTGTATTCCGGTTGAGAGCCCTAAGCGCTCACCGTTATTGTCCGCGTAAGGGTGTCAGAGCCATCTGAGGCTAACACCTTCGTCCTTTCAAAAAAAAAAAAAAACATCGTGAATAAAGTAAAAATATATATTTGAATATACACACAACCTTACCCATTTCCGCCGTGAAGCAGTAGTGCACTTTTATTACTGTGACTCAGTTAGAAAGGTAAGGGGGCCGGTAAAAATACAGGAACATGAGACTTAATTTCTTCGCGTCCCAGGGTCGACAATACATTGACGATGCCACTCGTGCTACAACGTACTAGTAATCAAATAATTGAACACAATGACAACTGAAGCGGTGCAATGCATCGCTTCATTCTCTAAATTAACTTTACCTACGTCGATGAGGTTTTAATAAGTCTAGTAAACGTGTAGCTCGTATAAATAGCCTGTGGCTAGTGGACTTCAGCCCCCTTATTCAACTAACTTCGTCGGCGAGCCGCTTTACGGGGCCTCGGAGAGCTTATCTTTCACGTGATTAGTAGTATTAGCGTAGTGAGCGACAGAGACAGAGCATAGAGGCCGCGACGAAACATCCTCGAGTTAGTGTCAATTCCTTACAGAATCGAGCCCCTGTCCCTTTCAGTTAATACAAACTTCGTCGTCGATCGGGCGCACGGAGGCCTCGGAGAGCTTACCCCTAATAGAGACAGAGCGTAGAGGCTGCGACAAAACATCCTCGAGCTAGTGTTTTTTCACAGACAGAGGATAGATCACCGCGGATCCATCGTTGAATTTTCGAAATCACCCCAATAGTAAGGCTGGTATAGAATACTGCCATAAGAGACTCGAACATGAAGGTAAAAAACTACATTATTATAATTACTTAGCTACCCCCACGCGATTCCACCCACAATATAAAGGATAATGATATTTTTTGAGACAAAAGCCTACGCATTCTTCACCAAGATACTCACTATATCCTCAGCAAATGTCATCAAGATCGGTGCTGTTTAGCTGCCAAAAAAAAAACAGACCGGCAGACTTTGGAATTTAAAATATTACGAGGGTGCAAAATACAGCTTAGCAAAGTAATGACGAAATGTATATTATTAATTATTATTGCAGAGTCAATCAAAGTGGATCAAAAATCGGATAAAAATGTGTACCTTAGATAAAATAAACCTAACGAAGGAAAACACCGAAGAAGTAGGTATGTAGTTATGTAGATGCCTATGTTTATCATTCAGCCAATCCATACCCATAAACTTTACGCGTTGTTTATGGAAGCTTCCTTTGAGATTTAAAATCTTTAGGTACTTATTAGATTTAGGCAATTTTTCATAGTTTATGATTCTGTTTGAAGTTGAACATAGCTCAAGACTAAATTGTTTATGAATTGGCTATTGTATAAATATTTTGAATTTTATGTTACATCTATATTTAAATAAATGCCCATTCTGGCACGTCACAGGATATGGATTTGGTTCCGTAGTTAATACTTGTTTCCGACCCGTTTTACCCTCGCCTCGCTGTGGGATTTTGTAAATAAATATCCTGGGACATTCTTTACACACGGCCATCTGACCCCAAACTAAGCAGAACTTGTACTATGGAAACTAGATAACTGATATAAATACTTATACTGTTATTTTTCTTCTAATAAATTATGAATATCCTTTTCTAAATCCAGAACATTGTTTATTTGTATGACATAGTTCATTTATATGTGTTCAGGCGTTATTGAGCCACTATTAAACATTTATATGTATAAAGCGAGATGTGGTTGTAAAAAAAAATGCTTATTAAAATATTTAGATACCTCTAACCAGACAAGGTGATTTATGAACATCGACATATAATAGATAGGCTTTGACTAAGGTAATGGAAATCCCTCCAAAAACACAATAGTGAAACAAAGCCAAGTTCTTTACGAGAAAACTTGCAAAATAACCTGCATATTTTTACTCGGATAGCGGCTTCGCTCATAAAATAAGTGATATGTCTGACTTTCTCCCATATATACGTCCAATAACCTATCCGCACCATTTTTTTCCTTCCTAAGTCACCTGCAAGAATTCTATACTTTTGATGGGCGAGTAAGTCAGTCAATGAGTGATGAAAATAGTAATTTTGGTGATAGTATAATTTTCATTTATGTAGAAACTGCAGTTATGTATGCACAAAATGTAGTTGAAGGTCATATAAATTTTAAATTGTAGGGAGACGAAAGTGGCCCGAGATTGTTCGTGTAATTATAACCCACATTCGATGAGTCGCCATTTGGTTTAGGAACTTGGCTGACACACTACGGTGTGTTTAGGTAACATAAACACACATGTATTCTAATAAAGTGAACAAAGTTTAAACTCTCCTGTGAACCTTCCATGGATAGTTAAGTAATTAAGCTGACGGAACCCCACGTATTAAATCTTACCTCGAACTTGACTCTGATCCCTATATTTATGTATATTATGAACACACTACACAAAGAGGAAGGCATGAAGCTAAATTGAAATATATATTGTGCTACAGATAGCTTGCAGCCTTTGTTTTAGACGTACAGCTCATATTTTTTCATTATTTCTCAGCGATCATTAATCACAGAAAACATAACAATATTATGATTGTTCTGTTGAATATACCCGTAGTAATATTATAAATCTAAATGTAAGTTTGTTTGATACACATTTACGCGAAAACTGCTTAACCGATCATCATGAAACATTGCACACATATTCTTGGAGGTATTAGAAGTAAAATACGATACATTTTGTGCTGGAAATATGTTACATCCCTCGGGAACGCGGGTGATACCGCGGGGGACAGCTAGTCATTAATAATCTTACCAATATTATAAATGCGAATGTTTGTATGTATGGATGTTTGTTACTCTATCACGCAAAAACTACCGGACAGATTTGGATGAAACTTGGCACATAGATAGAGCATATACTGGAATAACATATAGGCTACCTTACATCCCGGGAAAATGTGACATCCCTTAAAAATCGCGGGGAACAGCTAGTTCACAATATATTTGAGAGTGCAAAAAAGTTTTATGGTGCAATTTAAAGCTATGGTTCTTAATAGATTTTCGTTGCGTCACAAAACCTTTGGAGTCAGAATTCCCTTTCGATTATCTAGAATGCTTTTTATGTAATAAGATGAAAAGATCGTAAGCTTCGCCATGGGACCGTTGTGGGACCTTCAATTTTGCCATGTTTTATGGGATTTGACCATTCTGGTATGACTATCCCAATTTAAGGTGTTTTTATCCTTCGTCAGTTTTTTGTCTCACGATGTTAATGGTCACTAGCTGACCCGGCAAAACGTTGTTCTTCCATATTTACTTTATTATAAACTCTTTTTTCTTTTCTTTTTCAGCCGTTTTCGACCATTTTGGTGTAGGCCTCCTTTAGATTGCGCCATCGTAACCGGTCCTGCGCTATCTCCGTCCAGTTCGCCCCTGCAGTTCTTATGAGGTCATCCTTCCAACGCATTTGTGGTCTTCCTCTGGGTCTCTTCTCACCCCACGGTCTCCATTCTAGGACCGCTTTACCCCACGAGCCTTGTTTGCGGGCTATGTGTCCTGCCCACTGCCATTTGAGACTTGCCACTCGTTTCACAGCGTCGGTGACCTTACTTCGTTCTCTAAGCCAGGAGTTTGTCTTATGGTCTCTTAGAGTAATCCCTACGAGTTTCCTCTCTAGTTTCCTCTGGGCGACTTGTATTTTGTTAATACCATCCTTTGTCAGGACCCATGTTTCTGCTCGGTAGGTTAGTACTGGTAGAATACATTGATCAAACAACCTGGCTTTCTGTTCAGCTGTTATATTCATTTTGAACGCAAAGTCTAATTTCGCGTAGGCAGCCCACATGAGACGTATGCGTCTGTCTATCTCGTTTACCTGGTTGTCCTTTCCCATCTTCATTTCCTGACCCAGGTATACGTACTTCTCTACCTTTTCAATGACGGTTTGGTTTAATTTAATCGTAGTTGGTGCATTATCATTGGTCATTATCTTAGTTTTGCTAAGATTCATTTCCAAACCGACATTTAAGGAGGCTTCGTTCAACTCATGGATCATAATTTGAAGATCTTCAGGATTGTCACTCAGAAGGACGATATCGTCAGCAAACCTTAGGTTGTTCAGTCTTGCTCCTGGCAACTTAAGACCACGCTTCTCCCATGAGAGTTTTTTGAAGACATCTTCTAGTACCAGAGTGAACAATTTTGGAGAAAGAGTGTCTCCCTGTCTTACGCCTCTTTTGATATCTATAGCTTGTGTTTGGTCCACTATTGTGACTTTCATGGTAGCATTTTTGTAGATGTTTTGGATAAGCCTCGAATATCTGTGATCTATGCGAGCATTCTGAAGTGATTGAACAACTGCCCAGGATTCCACACTATCAAACGCTTTCTTGTAATCGATAAAAGCCAACCAGAGAGACGTTTGATACTCCGTGGCTTTTTCAATGACTGTTCTCATTGTCATAATGCGGTCCATTGTGCTAAATCCAACTCTAAATCCGGCTTGTTCGGGAGGTTGATAGAAATAAAATTTGTTGGTCAATCGGAGTGTGATAATTTTTGTAAGTAGTTTGTACAGATGGGACAGTAGACTGATTGGGCGATAATTATTGATGTCAGCTTTGTCTCCCTTCTTGAAGAGGAGTATTACGTTGACCGATTCCCATTCTTTTGGTATTTTACCCTCTTCAAGGCACTTGTTCAACAATATGTTAATGAAGTCTATCACTCGTTGTCCGCCTTCTTTGACCATTTCGATTACCACTCCATCCTCGCCAGGGGTTTTGCCATTCTTCATCCTTTTTAGAGCCATTGCCATTTCTGAATTAGATATTTCTGGTATATCTTCAGATCCTACATTCATGATGTGTCTGTTACGGATATCTGTTGGCTTTGAGCTTTTAGAGGAACAAAGCTCTTTATAATACTGTTCAACGGTATGCAACAGTAATTTCCGATCTGATACCAAATGCCCAGTTTTATCCAACAGTTTTGTAATTTGTTGTGTTCCTTGAGATATTGCTTTCCGGAATACTTTTGGACCTTTGTACTTTTCTATAATGGATTGCACAGTTTTCTCTCTGTATTCCTCAATGTCACTTGCCACTCTTTTTCTTACTTTTTTGCAAAGGTTTCGGAACTCTTCCGTTGATGCACGTCCTTGCTTAATTAACTGTCTTCTTTTTTCCAAAAGGTCTTGAGTATTATAAACTATACTTGAATATTTATGGTACTACAATTATTATATTCGAACATTGAATTCGAACTGGTATGATTAATAAGAAAGAAATCCAAAAACATAGTATTTATACCAAAATCTAATGCTTTAAGATACACAACAATTAACACTTTTAATCTGAGACGTGATTGCTCTGAACTAACTGTGATGAACACACACTTCTCAACTATTATGTGTAAATTTTTTCATAAATATTCCGACTGACATGAATGTCAAAGGACATTATAAGAGTTATTATCGTGAAAAGCGGTAAGGTTACATTAGAAAAGTTAATAAGGTAGTTATGTTTTCTTAAATTTTCAAATTTTCCGCGGAACTTTTTTTTTTCAACCTTCTCCTGAAAAAACGAATACAACAAAAAAATTATTGGCGAAATCGGTCCCGCCGTTCATGCGTGATGCCGTGACCAAGGGAAATAGGGAGTCATTTTTATATATATAGATAGATTAAACTCGCTTATTAAGTTTCGAATATAATACTTTGATATAAATATTATTGTAGATATTTGATAGGTACTCAATTAGTAGAAGCTAAAAGCTTTTGGATGTCGCAAAGATAATGCGTCTGGGCTAAACTATAAATACATGGCTATAGGGTAGGTGCCTACTTCATATGTCACACGTATAATAATAAATATTCTATGACATTTCTTACACGGCCATCTGATCCCAAACTAAGCAGAGTTTGTACTATGGGAACCAGATAACTGATATAGTACTTACGTACGTTATACGTAAAATAAATCCATTTTATAACTACTTATATTATAAATGCGAATGTAAGTTTTTTTGTTACGCTTTCACGCAAAAACTACTTATCATGAAACTTTGTACACTTATTCTTTGGGGTTAGAAGTAACATAGGATACTTTTTGTGTCGGGAAGATTTTACAACCTTCGGGAACTCGTGACTCCGCGGGGGACAGCTAGTAAATAATAAATATCCGTTAGTAAATCCGGAATATCCTCTATCCGTATGCCATAGTTCATTAACACTAAACATACCATAAACGGGTCAAATGACCCATTTTGAACTTTGCATTGAAAATGCACATATCATCTTATTGCTTTTGCACATTTGACTTCATGACTTTTTCTTACTAATTAATATACAGTTATAATATTTAATTCCCTTCCTAATAACCATATTTCATACATTTAAGCAGGAAACATAAAGTCACATTTAAACCGCTATGGTAGAAATAGGTAGCTAGTAAGTGTTGGTATGATTAGTGTTAATATGTGTTCAGGTGTTATTTAGCCATAATTAAACAATTATACAACGTGTTCTTTTTGATATATAAAACTCTAGGGTATTAATGAGACCCTGTTAGAATACATACTTATACACAAACCAAATAGAGATGTTTATGCACACAAATGTTTGTCCTGGGTGAGAATAGAACCCGCGACCTGTGACCCAGCAGTCAGGGAACCACGAAGCCAACGGGCCTGTCAAAAAGTTTTACTGAATGTCAATGAATTTTTACAGAGAGAAACCCTATTTTAGTAGCTGTTAAGCAACATACAGAACAAAATTCAAGATTTATATATTTTTTTGTAAGTACTAAGGTAGGCTAGATTGGTACCTATTTTATTTCTAACCAGCTTTCCGAGCCGCAATTTCACCCACGTTCCTGAGGGATCTAATGTACCTTAGAAATGGTGAAATAATATTTCAAATAGGTGCCGAGGTTCCGGAGATTACCCATCACGACATACGAGCTCACAAAATGCTGATTCTCTCTTGATAATATTTGTAATTTTTCATAATAAACAACCCGAAATAATAAGAATAGCCACTTTTTCAATTTTTTCTAAAGAGTAATCGATTTATAAAATGGGAAATGACGTCACTTATATGGTAATTAATAACAAACAGTGGACACAGGACGTTAAGTTTGTTGTATGTGGAAGTAAAAAATAATGAAAAAAATGAAAAAATGCGGAAAATGCACAGATCCTCAAGCGTCGCAAATACTCATGTCTATCGGATGAATATGAATTTGCGGCTCTTGCGGTAGAAACCATGGGCCCATGGTCATCTGACACAAAATGTACCTTTGAGGATATAGGCAAGCGTTTGGTCTTAGCCTCTGGGGACTTGAGAGCCAGGGACTTTTTTGCCCAGAGACTAAGCTTAACCATCCAACGGGACAACGCCGCTAGTATCATGGGTACCATGGAGCATTTAGAGGACCTTTTATATTAGCAAAATTTTCGGTTTTGTTTTATTAGTATACATAATATAGTAACTAATGTAATTTTAAGTGCTTTTGTATTTTTCTATGTATATATTTGTTTATGTTAATACGTATAGTGTTCCAATTTAAAGATGTAAATATATCTCATTTAAAAAAATAATAATTTAATGTATATTGTATTTTTTGCATAAATGATATTATTATGTTACTAGCAGTCGCCCGCAGTTTCATCCACGTTCCCGAGGGATGTAACATTTTCCCGGCACAAAAAGTATCATATGTGTTATTCCAGGGCATTTTCTATATAATAGGTTGGGGAAAAAGTTCCTTCGCATTTTTTAAGAAAATTATACACATTTTTAATATAGTTTATTTACATTTAACTAAAGTATGTAGGTACCATTTTGTTCGATAACTTTTTGCCATCTTGTAGCTAGGGACATGATCCCATTGCTATAGAAATTTTGGGACTTCTGATCAAAACACTGCGACAAGTGGTTTTGACAGTCCTCTCGTGATGTTAACCTGACACTGCCTAAAGAATTCTGAAGAGACCGAAACAGGTGGAAATCTGAAGGTGCAAGGTCAGGACTATACGGCGGACGCATTAATACCTCCCAGCCAAACTCTCTTAATTTTTGCTGAGTGGCTAAAGATGTGTGAGGTCTAGCATTATCATGATGAAAAACCACACCACTTCTGTTGATTTGTTCCGGCCGCTTTCTCTCAACTGCTTGCTTTAATCTCATCAGTTGTTCGCAGTAGAGTTCAGAATCGATGGTCCTGCCTGGTGGTAACAGCTCATAATGAATAATGCCCTTCCAATCCTACCACACACACAGCTTCACCTTGTTGCGAGTTACCCCGGGTTTCGCCACAGTCTGTGAAGCCTGACCGGTCTTTGACCACGACCTTTTTCGCACGTTCTTGTCGTACGTGATCCATTTTTCATCACCAGTTATCAGCTTCTTCAAAAATTGTTCGGTTTCATGACGTCGTAATAAAGAATCTCAAATGAGTACACGGTTCATTAGGTTTCTTTCAGTGAGCTCGTGAGGTACCCAAATATCTAGCTTTTATGTGTACCCAGTTTTTTTCAAATGCGCCAAAACTGTTTTGTGGTCAATTCCCAGTTCTTCAGCTACGTCGTAACTACTGATATGCCGATCTTGCTCCACTTTTTCAAAAATGCCATCCATTTTATCCGTAATGGGGCGACCAGAGCGACATGCATCTTTGACATCAAAATTTCCGGATTGAAAACGCTTAAACCAAATTTGTGCACTAGGTCCATAAACATCGCAAATTTTTTTCGCGGTTTGCGTTGCATTTTTACCTTTTTTGTAGTAAAATTTTAAAATGAATCGAATTTCTTCATTAGATTCACTCACCTTGGCGGTACAAAAAACAAATGCAAATCACACATTTTCCTAATTTGAATTTGGATTTATGTTCTTTAAAATTTAAACTTTCAATGATACCAAAACCAGCCAGATACAAATAGTATAGCCAAAGAGATTTTATTACAAGTTCATACATACTATAATGCGAAAAGACTTTTTCCCCAACCTAATATGTGCTAAGTTACATCCAAATCCGTTTGGTAGTTTTTGCTTGGACTAACAGTAACAAACATTCATACATACAAACTCGCATTTCTAACATTAGTCCAATACTTTTAGGTTTTAATATAAGGCATTTAAAATTATTAAATTTTGTGTTTTAATTAAGATAAAACCCATTTATATTTTAACAAAGTAATTGATCGATTTATTATACCTTGATACAGAACTTTCCAAAGTCAAAAGAGTAAAGGTCAAGGGACGTCTGACCTCGAAGACATATGTTATAGTTTCCGTAATAGAAACAAATGTAAGGATACGTTTTCGGTAAATAGCTAGGCCATGTCGCGCTAACGCCTTAAGCCACAGGGACTAATGCTTTTGACCTGGTAATCATAGAAATGAGGGTTTGACCTGAATTCTGTAGTGTAAGAAATAAACTATTGTAAGAGTAAACAGCTTAGAGTTATTCGGGATCAAAAAGTGTATGTGGTGAAATCTTGAAACAAAATTATGGGCATAGCTTTTGTTGCTTATGGCACTTTGTAACTATAGAAGTACTTTTAAATAGTAGTTTCATGTTTAATTAGAAAGTTAATGATAAATGAAGAAAAAACTAAGATTTGTAAAAAAGTTTATGATGCTGCAGGCGTCAATTGGCTGTGGATCGTTTACCATCACACGGGCCATCAGCTTATTTGCTGCCAAAATAGTATAAACAAAAAGTTCTTGGATATCAAATAATGTTAAATGTGATGAAATGATAAAAAAAACGTTATACACTTTTGAAGTCTGTACATTAATAAAGTACATAGTTTAATATTTAAGAGGAAATTTGAATAAAAAAATGGTGTATGCTGAGTTATTGAGTATCAAATCAATGATAAATGTGGATAAATCTTGAAATACGTACAATAGATAAAATTTTAATTATGAACAAACCTTAGGTTGTTTATTTATACTTTGAAAAACTATACAAGTACCTTAATAAAGTAGCATCATATTCAATCGGAAAGTTGTTCGAAATTTACTGAAATTTTATATTTAGGTACGCGGAGGGTTGAAGAACAATTCATGCACATTTTTCATTAAATATTCAAAGGATCATCATCATATCAGCCCAGGGATGTCCACTGCTGAACATAGGGTCCCCCTTGGATTTCCACCTCAAATGGTCCCGACCCGCCTGCATCTAGTGGCTTCCAGGTCGTCGGTCCACCTGATGAGAGGTCAAGTAATCATTAAAAGCAAGAATACAAAAAAAAATTTGAAACTCAGATTAATCAAGTTAATATAACAAACAGAACTGTATGATTATTAACAAGTTCTACTTGTGTACCTAATGTCGGTGGTGTAAAGTTCTGGTCTTAGGCTTCAGTTTATGCCTGTGTAACAATATTGCTGACAAGATATATTGTCTGGCTGGACTTGAGTTGAGCAATTAGGCATACTGTTTCTCAAACTTGGAGTAGGGTTAGGGTTGCCATTTAAATTACAAAATTAAATAATTAAATTACTAACATAATTAATTTTATATAGATCAATATCGATATCTAAATTGTAATGTAACAAAAAATAACATAGGAGATAAGCAACCAGAAAGTGGGTAATACTATACTTATTTAGCGTTTGTCAAAAGGCAATATATTTAAATAATAACTTAGCATTAAATTACAATAATTTAAATGCAATATATATTACATCAATTTATTAAACAGCATAAAAGCGCGGCTTTTGTGTTCACGAAGTGCACTTCAAACACACGGATATGATTTAAATTATAACTAATAATTATATACACGTAACTAAAAGAACAACATTTTAAAGTCTTTTATATTGTTAAGCATTAGCAAAAATAAAATAAAAAATAAGTAAGATTATAAAAAAAAACTACCTTGCTGACTTTCTTTACGGTTCTTCTCAGCTGAAGGCTGACTTCCGAACCGAAATCTACAGAAGCTTTCTAAGTAGCACCTTCGTAAAAATAGCTCTTCTAGTACGATAAGTAGTACTTAGTAATAAATCAACATTGCCTTTTTTTATTTATTTTTTTACCACTTGGGCCCACAAACAAGCAAACGGTCCACCTGATGGTAAGTTGTCACCACCGCCTATCGACATTTGCAACACTAAGGGCATCGCCAAGTTGTTAAGTCTCATTTGCCTGTAATTTCACCGGCCCCCTTACCTTTCTAACCGAAACACAGTAATACAAGTGCACTACTAATCCACGGCAGAAATGGGTAAGGTAGTACTTGATAGTATGGTAGTACTTCACCGGACGAACTCTGCACTAAGAACTCTATTACTCTAGAATTCTTGAAATTTGTTTAAGCAATTAAACCTTACTGGTGGCAACCCTACCTTAACAAAATGAGAGAACCAGGGTAATGAACGTCTAAGCCTACGCGTGCGTCCATAACATGTATTGGCCCATCATTCCCCATTCCGTTTAATGGAGGACGTTGTCTATTGCCGAGAAGCTTTACGTTTAAAATCTGCTTTGACATCTTGAGATCTACTTTATAGACCATAGACATTTTTGTTTTATTATTAGTGTCATTTTATAAAGTAAAGAACCTGTTAATAGCAGGTCAGATAAGCTCAATTAGAGTTAATTTATCTATTAATTTTGATTTTAGTCATGAGCATTCTATTTTTTTTTTTTTTTTTTTTTGCGTGTCGATCGTTCTGGCTAAATTTGTTTAGACCAGAATTCTGCCAGGCGTACTGTGTCGTCTGTGGCATTATACAGGTCTTCCGGCGTGCAAGATGAGGGGCACGCAGGGCACGACAATAGATGTGCCATTGTCTGAGGGGAGGCGCCGCAGTTGCACAGGTTGCTTGTGCTGTAACCCCATCGGCACAGATTGTCCCTGCATCGGCCGACTTGTATAGCATTCTATTATCGGGATTTTATAATTAAACCACGGAAGCCATTTTCTCATTAATAGTGTAATTCTTAAACTTTCTTTCATAGACTACAAATCTATCTCAAATAGTGATGTAACAAATAATAGAGATGTCCAACACCCCCTCTCAATTTTAAATCTCCTAAACAAAGTGATTTTAAATTGTCTCTCATTAATACAATGTACATATACATAAAATAGACAACAAATAGTCTAAATTATAAATGCTGAACTACTACATAATTCAAATCATATCTGTTTAGTTTTGAAAACACAAAATACTAACATTTTCATAAAGTAATCTTATTACATATACTTAGTAAGTACTCACTCACTTAAATGTAGCTTAATTAAATTAAAGTTAACAAACAGTTATTTTTCATGTTATTTACCCTGTGTTACAATATGAAAATAGTATCTCAAATTCAAACTTACATTATATTCATTTTAAACGATAAATAAGAATGTTGATTGATAGATAATGCTTTAGTAAATATATCAGATACATTTTTATTACTTTCCACATAAGCTAATGTTATAGTTTTCTTTGCTATGATGTCTTTTATATAGTGAGTTTTAATGTCTATATGTTTTGATCTTTTACTATTCTCATAACTCTCAATCAATCTTAAAGTACTTTGATTATCTATTAATAATTTACAAAAAATGTTTTCTGAGTTGAGATTTGACAAGACACCCCTTAAATTAACAAGTTCACAAACAGCTTGAGCTCCTGCTAAATATTCTGCCTCAGCTGTTGATAAGGCAACTGAAGCTTGTTTCTTGGAATACCAAGAAATTAGCTTTCCACAGTAAAATACTGCACAGCCACTGGTTCTTTTTCTATCACACTTGTCACTCGCCCAATCTGCGTCTGAAAATGTCATCAAATCTCTAGGATTTCCCTTACTTTTATAGATCAAACCTTTATCTTTGGTACCCTTTAGGTATCTTAATACTCTCTTTCCTGCCTTCCAGAGGCTTTCTGTTGGTTTATCTAGGAAGCGACTTAGATATGAAATCGCGAATGTAATATCTGGTCGACTATTAGATGACATAAATAACAGAGAGCCAATAAGTTCTTTGTATGGTACATTAATATTTTTTTCATTTTGATCTGCATTAAAACCAGATTCCATAGGTGTAGATACTTCTCTGCATTCTGTAATTTTAAATTTTTCTAATATCTTATCTATCTGCTTTGTTTGACTAATCTTAATTCCATTCTCTATTTTCTTAATTTCCATACCCAAAAATGTTTTGATCTCTCCTAAATCTTTTGTATTAAATTCCTGATGTAATATTTCTTTTATTCTTTTAATTTCTTCTTGTTTTCCCATCAATAATATGTCATCAACAAATACTAAGAGTTTTACATCCTTGTTGAAATATAAGCAAAAATCATGACCTAACCTTTTCAATCCTGCTTTAAGCATTATATTATTAAACTGTTTATTCCAACACTTAGGGCTTTCCTTTAATCCGTAAAGACTCCTCTTTAGTTTTAATACTTTGTTTCCTTTAATATCAATTCCATGTGGTACTTTAATATAAATGTCTGACTCTAATATACCATTTAAAAATGCTGTTGGCACATCAAGTTGGTAAACTGGCATATTTTCTTGTACTGAATGTGCTATGAATGCTCTAACAGTAGACATTCTAGCCACTGGTGCATAATTTGTCTCATAGCATTTATCTGTTATTTGAAAACCTTTTACCACCAACCTTGCCTTTTTGATACCATTTTCTTTGATATTAAAAATCCATCTAGTGTCAATAGCCTTAATTCCTTCTTTGTACTCTATTACTGACCAAGTTTCTAGTTTTTCCAATGATTCTATCTCTTTATTGATGGCCTTTCTCCATTCTTTGTCTTTAATAGCTTCATCATATGTCTGTGGTAAGTCATCTTGGGAATTAGTTATCAAGCAATATGCTGTGTACAACTCATAGTCCTGAAATGCTTTAGGTTTATTTACTGTTCTTCCAGATCTTGTCCTAGATTTATCACTATTTTCTGTTACTTCTTCATCTCCATTATTCTCTATTCCTTCCTCTTCTCCATTATTTTCTGTAACTTCTTCAGGTTGTTCCTCATTTTCATCTTTCTTTTGATTATCTGTCTCTTCTTCTATATACCTTATTCTTGTTTCATTTTCATATATTTTTCCTTTATTATCTATCTCACTCCCCTTACTTATGTATTTAGTCTTACTTTCATCAAATATAACATCTGTTGACATGACAATTGTATTATTTACAGGATCCCATAGCCTATATCCCGACTTTGTGTAACCTACCATAATCATGGGTTTTGCTCTTGCCTCTAATTTACTAGGTTTTGGTATGATAATCCTCCATGCCTTTGCTCCAAAAACTTTTATTTTATCAATATTATTTGATCCAAACCAAATCACAGCTGGTGTTAAGTATTGTAATACTCTACTTGGACATCTATTCAATTCATAAACTAAGGAACAAACAGCTTCTCCCCACAATTGTTTCGGTAATTCTGTCTCTTCAAATTTGGTTCTAGTCCTATCTAATAATGATCGGTTCATCCTTTTGCTGGTTCCATTTTGCATTGGGGTGTGAGGTGTAGTATACTGCAATTCAATACCTTTTTGCCTACAGTAGTTTTTAAAATAATTTGATGTAAACTCACCTCCATTGTCCAGTCTTATCTTCTTAGTTTTATAATTCAGCTGTGTTTTAACTTGTTTAATGTAATCTATTAAATTCTGTTCTGCTTCATTTTTGACCTTTAATAATTTAACTGTAACGAAATGAGAATAATCATCTACTATCACCTGAAAATATTTTTCACCATTAATATTAGCTGGTCCAATCGGACCACATACATCTGAATGTATAAGATCTCCAATCTGTTGTGATTTTTTCACTTTTTCCAGAAAATCTCTTCTTGTACTTTTACCTTCAGTGCAGCTATCACATTTTTCATTTGATACTGGTAACCCTAAAATTCTTAAACCTTTTCTATTCAAATGGCCCAGCCGTCTGTGCCATAGAGAGTCATTGTCTTTCTCACCACTCAATAAACATTTATTTTTACCTAAATCAAAATTTATAACATATAGTCGTGCCTGTAATTGTCCCTGAATCACCTTCTGTCCATTACAAATTGACACAATATTTTCATGGAAT
This sequence comes from Habrosyne pyritoides, assembly GCA_907165245.1. NCBI lineage: Eukaryota > Metazoa > Arthropoda > Insecta > Lepidoptera > Drepanidae > Habrosyne > Habrosyne pyritoides. The sequence continues at coordinate 3,111,638 of OU015600.1, read as the reverse complement.
TTTACTTGTAAACCCCTGGCTAATAGCTGCCTAACTGATAACAAATTATATGAAAGATTTTGAACAATTAAACAATCAATAGTAATCATTTCATTTTTCCAAGTGACTGATATTTTACCTCTCTCTCTACTAGTCAAATACTCACCATTAGCTACATAGATTTTAATTTCTTCAGTTTCTGCAATATCAAACATGACACACTTATATAAATCTTTTATCAAATGTTCTGTGGCTCCCGAGTCTATTATAAACTTAATTGAATTACAACTACTGAAATTATTTTCACCATCATTATGTTTCTCTTCTTTGTTTTCCCCAAAAGCTGTAAATAGCCACTGTTCATTTGTTACCTTGTCATCATCCATTGCACAGGTTGCTCTACTTGGTTCACTTCTTCCTTGTCCTCGTATCATCGGTCTTCTCTGCCATGCTCTTCCTCGTCCTCTTGTATTACCTGGTCTTCGTCCATATGATGTTCCTTGACTTCGTCCTTGCCCATGATATCCTTGTCCCTGTAGGTGTTCTCTGTCTCCTTGTCTCCGAACATTTATGTTGCACTCATATGATTTGTGGCCACTTTTTCCACATGTATAGCATGAGAATGTTTGTTCTACTGCTGATTGTTTATTGGAAAACTTTATTTCGGCATCCAACAACCTCGCTTTGATGAATTCAATATTTATCTTGTTATCGGAGGCCATAGTTTCAATTGACGTTATAACAGCTTCATATTCTGGTGGCATAGCCGCTAACAAGTAACAAATCTTGTCTTCTTCTTCTATTGTACTTCCCAAACCAGTTATTTCACTTATAATGCTGTCAAAAGTCATAAAGAAGTCCTGCAATTTTGTGCCGAATGTACATTTTAAGGTTATAAGTTTCCTTCTTAAATTTAGTTTGCTGAACACACTTTTTCTTTCAAATAATTGTTCCAGGGCATTAATCATTTCTAATGCTGAATTACAGTTTTTTACGATTTCTAAATATTTGTCACTCAGACACTGTACAATCAAGCACTTAGCTTTGTTATCACTGTTTTTATCTTCACCCTTCTTCTTATACGCTTTATCGATCACGTGGTAAACCTCTTTCTCTTGGAGTAAAATTTTGATACGGAACTTCCAGTTTGAGAAGGAATCCCGTTCTTTTAATATGGGTAGTAATTTTTCCATTTTTCATTTATACTCGCACTCGCTTTTCTTTTCCCTTTTATATATTGGCGCAGTGGAAGCGTGCTATTGGGATTTTATAATTAAACCACGGAACCATTTTCTCATGAATAGTGTAATTCTTAAACTTCCTTTCATAGACTACAAATCTATCTCAAATAGTGATGTAACAAATAATAGAGATGTCCAACATCTATTGATTCTATTTGTTGTCGATACTGTAAACCATATACTTATACAAATAAATTTAAACATAGAAAGAATTTAAGCTTGGGAAGTGGCTTTCAAGCTGCTGGAAGACGCCAAAGGCATAACGATGAAATATTTTTCCACAACCGTACTCATTTAAAAAACTGGATTGGTCTGGTTTAGGACTAACTTTATATCATACTAGCTGATCCGACAGCGTTGTCCTGTCGAAATAACTCCGTACCGTAAAAGTTCCGTAAAAAAAGACAATGCAGGAATTGCCACCTACCGGCTTTTGTTATCCACTGGAACACACACAAAAAAAAAACATCAAAATCATTCTAGCCGTTTAGGAGGAGTTCACTAACATACACAGGAACCAGAGAATTATTAAATGTATTAAAAGTAGCTATCCGTGCTGCGGAAGGAATCTAAAAGTATTATAACATAAGCAATGTTCACTCGGTTTTTTTTTATACCTTATAGTCCGACAAACAAGCAGATGGTCCATCTGTTGGTAAGTGATCTCCGCCGCCTATGGACACTTGCAACACTAGTCTATCCAGTAGCTAGTCGCATCGCCAATGCGTTGTCGATCCTGAGACGTGAAGTTGTAAAGTCTCATGTTCCTGTAATTTCACCGGCCCCCCGCCATTCTAACCGAAACACAGTAATACAAGTGCACTACTACTTCACGTCGGAAATGGGTAAGATGGTAGTACTTCCCCGGACAAACTCTGCACTATTAGCTCTACTAATCATATTACGGACTACGGTATCTTTCAAATAGTGATAGAATTTTTCAAATAGACGCCGTCCATCCTGAAATTTCCGCATACATTTATACCCACAAAATTCTCTCTTTATAATCTCTTTATGATTAATATTCTGAGAGAGTGCAATTCCAGTATTACTATCAAATAGATTTGCCCCGCAATTAAGCCTGTTACTGCAGCTGCAGGATACATCCGCGTGTGTTTAATAATAACGAAGCATGTTATTCGCTATCCTTCAGTTACTATCTATTCTCTTAGTTCGGGATAATATTCTCCAGGACAATATCACCCTTATATACTCATTAAATGTACTGCAACGACATGATATGCGCGTATTTTACGATGACGCGATTAGGGTTCAAATTCTATACCTTTGTCCTTAGATAATACTAAAATTATAAATGCCAGAGTTTGTATCTTTGGATGTTTGTTACCCAATTACGCAAAAAGGGCTGAGCCGATTTGAAAGCAATTTGGGACACAGATAGACATATATATTCTACTACTTTTTCTGTTTTTCATGTTATGTGTTGTACAAAGTAAAGCCGCGGCATAGCCCTCTCCATCATACATCTTATATTTGCCAAATGTATCCTAAGTGTTTAATACTAACCGTTATGGAGTTTATTCAAGATGGAGTCACAAAAAGAAACATCACAACTTATACATTTACAATATTAGTTTCAATAAGTCAACTTAACTTATACTTTATGGTTAAAGTCGTAAGCTTTCTATTCGATTGTCACTTATGTTGTGTCGGGGACCAAACCTAAGCAATTGATATATGTATATTGTGCTGAATGGAATGAATGGGAATTTTCCAACGGATATAAATAAAAAATATCTAGACTCATAAATGGAAATAGCCATGAGAATACATAAACGGATATTTGCTTTCCTAAAATACAAAACTAACAAAAGCTACTTAATAATCTTATAGCACCTCAGTAGCGCTAATGGCCAAGACAAAAACGTAGGAAATTATCACAGAAGTGACAAAATTCACTTGTTAGATAATTTGTTTGGGATTTGTAAATTAAAGGTATTTCCAGTATATTCATATGATGACTGGAAACTACAGTGACCTTTTGACAGCATCTAATTAGGAGAAAGAATGTGATTGGTACATTTAAAAAAAATATTCAGTTTAAAACATAATATAATAATTTTATTAATGTTAAAACCAGTTTACAATTTTATATTTAGTTTTTAATATATGTTGACGGGCCAGCTGGGTTGGTGGTTAGAGACCCTGACTGCCACGCCGCAGGTCGTGGGTTCGATTCCCACCCGGTACAAATATTTGTGTGCATGAACAGGTGACGACAGAATAACAGCTATCGGTAAAACCTCAACATTAGGCTGAGTTGTAGTCTTTTCATGACTCACAGATACAGATTCATTATTTGGCTATATTGTATCCATCATTATTAATTGATGTGTTTGGGGAGAAAACTTTTTGTTCTGTGTTTGGGTATAAATATCTATATAAGTATGTATTTAGAAAAAAAAATGTATAAGTAATATATCAGTTATCTGGTTTACATAGTACAAGCTCTGCTTAGTTTCGGATCAGATGGCCGTGTGTAAAGAATATCCCAGGATATTCATTTATTATGAATAAATGATAAATGATATATGATATAAGATATAATAATATATGAAGATTTTATTTAGAGAAAGAAATTTTTTACCCCCTTCTATTCTCTATCTTTATTCCTCTAAGTAAATAAAGATAAATATCGTTATGGAAACATCAATATGAAATTAATAAAATAATTAAGGCAAATGTAACTAAGGTATGCTAGCGTTAAGATCTACAAGGTTTCAATATCTTAGTGTAACCGCTTTATGAACTCCACGCATACCCAACTCCTCCCATTACCTATTCCCCTGGTAAATCCATACAAAATCACTATAAATTTCTCATTAACTACCAGACACCACTTAATTAGCCTTAAAACAATTGGGCCTTAGTAAATTAATGTAACCTGATACTTTGAATAATTAAGTTTTTAGAAACGATACACGTACTATATTAATTACATACTAAATCCATTATCTGTTAGAAATTATTCATCTTAGGTCTACAACTTGAATCGCAGTAACCATCTATAGTGATGACTCGAAAAGGAATTGATTTAGGTCTCTTGTACTATAGCATCTATTACCCGCGGTTTCACTCGCGTTCCCGAACATTGAATGTCATATTTATATATATCGAATCAACATCAACAAATAAAATAAATAAATGTCTAACTACAATAAGAAAAAAAAAATAAAAAAATTATGGTCAAATTTAAAGTTACTGAAGCTACTACCGGTTCGGAAGTCAGCCTTCAACTGAGAAGAACCGGCAAGAAACTCAGCAAGGTTACATTGTTTTTAACATTTTTCATTTTTTTACAAAAAAAAAAGATTTTTTATCAAAAATTTTTTATCGATTCTGACTTTATGGCTATTTTATAATATCAATTTTAAATACTTAACCATTACAAAATACTTGATATAGGTAATATTAAAAAACTAAAAAGAAATAACAAGACTACAAAATAGAAAATAACAATAATGACTTACAAATGACACCTAACCTCAAAAATTCAAATAGTTTTATACTGGATATAATGGCGGAAAAAAATAACAATAAATATAGAAAAATTCCAAACAGCTGGAACTATAGTCTATTGGACGGCAATACAGTGCAACGGTATTACAGTACTCAGGGTTGAAAAGTCATTACTGGAATGCAAGATGGCGTTGAAGTAGCTATTTTTTGACAAACAACTATTTATCTTTCCTAAAAAATAATTATTACCCATTCTTTAATAAAAGGAACCTATGTTACTTCTTATACCTCCAAGAATATGTGTACAAAGTATCATGATGATCGATTTAGTAGGTTTCGCGTGAAATCGTAACGAAAAAACTTACATTCACATTTATAATATTAGTAGAGATTACAATTAAATGTCTCTAAGTTGTTGTTTTACAAAGAAAGGAATTTACTTAATATTTTGTTTGCTTTTTCTCTAATGCTAAATTAAATTCCTAGTAAAAAGTTTATAGTCCACTGCTTCCATAAGATTCTGCCAATGTCTTTTAATTTTTTTTTCTGTTAAAATGTCTGATTTATTGTCTCCACTGAGATTAGTTTTGGATAGATGGGTAACCTTCGCCTTCCCGTGATAATGTATTAAAATCAAATAAAAATCAAACTCATCGCAAAAAAATTCACAACTGTACCATACCATTGATTTACATGAAATAAAAAACACTCCGGGAGTGCCAACAGAAATGAAAACTACATGAATATATAGTTGTGATGTACGTATATACGTATTTGTGTATATACACAATTTATGTTCAAATTATATATAGTTATATTATCAATGTATTTCAACTCTTGTGTAAACGAGGCCAATATATGTAGCTACTTATATACAGAGGTGTCGGTAACGGTAACAGTGTCGTGAGTTCATTTGTTTTTTCCCATCTCAAAAATGCCCAACCCCTTAAGAAGTTTTCACTTCAAAAAGAGTTACATATAGATGACATAGGATTTGGGAGAAGAGCCAAAGCTCTGGTAGACAATATTTTTTCTTATCCGAGTTCTGCTCAAAATAATGACCATCCACACGATACTCGTGCCTATATGAAATTCATCGAATTTGATAATCTTAGTACTTACATACAATGAAATATAATTATTGTCCCCGCGTCTGTAAGGTCTTCTTTCGTATGGTTTCAGAAATCAATTTTTAATCATAAAAGCTGTTGTCATACGATCTTTGCCAAATGAAATGTCTATCTACTTTTTGACAAAGTAAACTCTACTAATTGATTAGGTTGTGTTTACACTATTTCGGAAAAGTGTTTGCAATACGGGTTGGTTTCTATGCGATTGTGAGCATTAGGCCGTATTTTCATTGGCCTAGTGATGTAGTGTAGTCTGAGCAAATGTTTGATCTTTCGAGGAGCTCGATAGATACAAGAACACCTTGTGTAATTTATATTGTAATGAGTATTGTGGGTGTGTCAGTGGTGGCGGTGCAGTGTGCTACCGGCGACGAATACCAACTCGCCAAGTCAGCCATAAGAGGCGACTAAAGATTATATCGATAACCACTTACACCTTACATCAACAAAACAAAAAACATCTTAAAAAGAGTTGGCGTCAGGCGGCCAAAATCGTGCGCGGTTGAAAATCTCTTGTAATACGTAACACCGAATGATCAGACTATGCTTTCTGAATATGTATTGCTCCAACCCCATATATTTGGATATGAGGCTGGATTTTTATTTATTATATTGTATATTATGTATGGAAATAGCTACTCTCTGCACGCACAGTGCACCTCTAATTTTCTTGTTTAAGTTGTAAGTACCTAATTATTGCTATTTTCTATTTTGTAGTCTTGTTATTTCTTTTTTTTTTGTTTTGTTTTTGAATGTTACCTATATTAAGTATTTTGTAATTGTTAAATATAGCATTATGTAAAATTGATATTATAAAATAGCCAAAAAGTCAGAATAGATAAAATTTATATAAAAAAATATTTTATAAAAAATAAAAAAGAATGGCTGACTTCTTGCCGGTTCTTCTCAGTTGAAGGCTGACTTCCGAACCGGTTGTAGCTTCAGTAACTTTAAATTTGACCTTCATAAGTGCCCTCCGAAGGCCTAAACTGAATAAATGGTTTTGAATTTTGAATTTTATCAAAAAAAAAAATCTTTTTTCAGTATTTCCTTTTAATTTCTTTTCGGAAAATGCTACTTATTGGTGTGTACTACTAATACTACTTAATAATATGAAGCAGTTTTTCTGCATGTAGTCTACAAAGATGATAAATAAAAAAATAATAATAAAAAAGTGTTTGCAGATATTTTTTAAATTGTAAAGCCAATCTTAGGAAACATAAAATATTATTGCTAACCTTTCCGCGTCTTACTGTCGTTATTATGTCAAATTCTCCGTGTCTCGCGATTCTCAAAGCTAAATGACAAGTCAGGCATTATTCAAGGATTTATTCTTTTTCCCTTAATAAACGAAATTGTTCAATTTCCTTAAGCAAAAAATCCTAACATAAAACATAACTTTTAAATAAAATCAACAATCGAAAGTTTTAAAATATCCCGAAGCTTTCTAAGAATAAACGTTTTCATAATCAAGAGGCAAATCCGCAAACTTTCTCCGAACCCAAAGTTTCAATACCCAATGGCGGGTATTGTTCTTTTCCCCTCTTTGGTATGTAATTAATATAATCTTGGGATATTACACACGGCCATCTGATCCCAAGTTAAGCCAAAGCTTTGGAAAACAGATAACTGATATACTACACTTATAGCCCTTTTTTTCTAGGCAGATTTTCGAAGATTGTAAGTGATGACCGCCGCCTACGGACATTCGCAACACCAGAAGCATTGCCAATGCGTTTTTCGACCCTTAGAAATCCGTTGTTGAATCTCATGTGCCTGTAATTCCCCTGGCCCTCTTACCTCCATACAATACATACATTTACTATAATTTTTACCAATCAATTTACTATCTACACCGACTCAGAACAAACAACAATTCGAACGTACGACCAATGGTTAGGAAGCCAGTGTATCTAAACCACCGCATCAATCGGCCCGTCAACTATTTACTATTATGAATTAGTACTTCAAACTATGAATAGAAAACACGTGCCTTCCTATTATATGTTATAACAAAATGTCATCATCACAATTTCAGCCCAGGGATGTCCACTGCTGAACATAGGCCTCAGAGATTTTGCGAAGAGGAAGGACCCGGCGCCTTCATCCAGCCGACCCCGAGGATTCTGACCAAGTCATCGATGCACCTGGTGAGAGGTCGGTCCAGTTCTTTACTGTACGTGGGCCCCACTCGAGAACCTTTCATATATCTTAATATATATAAATCTCGTGTCACAATGTTTGTCCTCAATGGACTCCTAAACCACTTAACCGATTATAATAAAATTCGCACACCATGTGCAGTTCGATCCAACTTGAGAGATAGGATAGTTTAAATCTCAAATTATAGTCGCAATTTTAATTTATTGCTAATTATTTGTCTGTTATTATTTGACAGTCACAATTATCTGTTAACTCCAAATGATTCTAAGAGATGTCGATACCTTTCGACTGGGTTGAGTAAGTCATCAATAGATGGCGCTGCTATGGTAAATCTACGAACGTGTCATATAAGCTACAATTCAATATCATGATTACCACGTGTTATTGAGGCTAATGTATAAATTAAATTTATTTTGTAGTAAACGAAATACCGTGAAATTCAATTATTTCTTCTTTTTTAATACGGCTGGACCGATTGGAATGTTTTTTTTTGTTTGCGTTTGGGTGGTGCCCTGGATGGTTTAGATTCACAATTGGACCCGGTAGGTGGCGCTGCGAGCGAATTCCTGCATTTTTGTATGGACTTATTTCGACAGAACGACGTCTGTCCGGGCAGCTATATATATATATATATCTCCATCGGTTGTCAGTTCATCGAAGAATGTGGCCTGTCAATGCCACTTTAGCTTACTGACTCTGAGCTATGCCTTTGTTCTTCTGCGAATGTCCTCGTTTCAGACCGGCATAGAGATATATATATATATATATATATATATATATATTTTATTTATGAAGGGATTACAATTGACCTCAATCTCACCTGATGGTAAGTGAAGATGAGGCCGAAGATGGATCTCGCAAATTCCGAGCATAGCCCGTTCCATAGCTCGCTGAGTGACATTAAGTTAAGCCATCAATAAAATCCATGTCTTTGTTTCTCATATCCTCACTGGCAACACACACGGTTGATTATTTAAGGTACAGCATAATATTCTTTGGTACCGCTACCGTATTACCATAGGCATACAATGTTTTGAATGTACAGCTTTATAACGTTTACCTTTTAATATCGCACCGCTCATAAAGGCCTATATACACAATGCAGCATTCCGCAGTGTGCTCGAATTTGCATTTTATAAGCAAAATATATTGGTTACATTTTTTTTCTAGCTGGTGATTCCAGCCGGTTTGTTTTTAGGCTGTATGGAGATTCTACAGTAAAATTAGTTATATTTTACGTGTCGATCGTTCTGACTAAATTTGTTTAGACCAGAATTCTGCCAGACGTACCGTGTCGTCTGTAGCATTATACAGGTCTTCTGGCGTGCAAGATGAGGGGCACGCAGGGCACGTAACTTAGTTACAAATACGCTATATTTTCGTCTATTTTTTTTAATAGGTACACCTGATTAACAACTTGTTTTTTTAAAGAAGTATCTAAATAGAATGTCACCATGTCTTTCGTCGGTTTGTACGCTCAGTTCTTTGAAACTATGAAATAGATTTTGATGAGCATTATGACAATTTCTTCCTTGCGGAAGTCGACACATTACGTAGAATACCTATGTATGAATATCTAAAAAATATATACACATATATATATGCATATGTTATATAATGCCACTCTAACATTGAAGAAGCCGGGGCGGGTGGCAAGTTCTAAAGAAACATAAATATGCAATTTAATAAATCGAAATATAAATATTAAAGTGTTTTTGTAAATAATTGTGTATGTTCTAATATAAGTAGGTAAGTATTAATAACATAACGTCTCTCTGAACGGTGATAATTTGACATTTGTAAGACATTTACTCTATATAAAGGGCATGAGACAGATTTTAATGTACTAAAATCTTGGTTTGAAATAAAAAATAGTTTGATAATTTATGAAGATGAAAATATTAATAATTGTTTTTTAGATGCACCTTCTTTTAGGACAGTTCAATTACAAAAAGAAAACTAACTTTAATAACATAATTACTAGATAAATTCAACTACATATATAATATATATATAAATGTAATTAATTTATATCCTTTCAAAATTCAAAACCATTTATTCAGTTTAGGCCCTCAGAAGGCACTTATGAAGGTCAAATTTAAAGTTACTGAAACTACTACCGGTTCGGAAGTCAGCCTTCAACTGAGAAGAACCGGCAAGAAACTCAGCAAGGTTACATTCTTTTTTATTTTATTAAATTCTTTTTTATCTATTCTGACTTTTTGGCTATTTTATAACATCAATTTTACATATTTTTATATTTAACAATTTCAAAATACTTAATAAAAACAAAAAAAATAAATAACAAGACTACAAAATAGAAAATTACAATAATTACTTAGAACTAAAGCTATATAATCCAATAATATATCTGAGAATACATAATATATAAAATTACTTAAAGCGTTTTAAAAAGGTATCTAGTTATTAAAAATGAAATAGTAATTTTTCGGCAATAAATATCATGAAACCGTTAAGAGAATCTATTGAACGGTATATCTTAATTACATAATAATATGTACTTCTGTAGATAATATTCAATAACGCAAGAAAATTAAACAGGCACAAAAAAAAACAAATACAAAATTAGGTAGGTAGCCACAAGACATTTTTTTTGTAGTTACGCTATTAACAAGCCGTTAATAAAACTATATACAGAAATAATAAAAAAAAGAAAACATAGTGCATGTAAAAAAAACAAAAAGTCTGTCAGGTGTGGGGTTCGAACCCACGCTCCCTCTCGGGAACCAGAGCTTAAATCTGGCGCCTTAGACCACTCGGCCAACCTGACATATACGTGGGCAGGCGAAATTGTACTACAAATTACGTCATTTACATATAATTCATGGCAGTTCTTGCATCATTCAGATGCAAGAACTATATACAATTTGATAAGGTGCAAGAATAGTGCAATCTGATAAGGTGATTGTTTTAGAAAAGCAATTCAATGGGCTAATTAACATTTTTATCACTGACTGACCCGATGAGGTTATTAAATATCGAAAAGTTTAGTGGTATTTAATTTTTTTTATCTAAATTCGAATAGGTGGCGCTGTTGTCAAATTATTATTAACGAATTTGTAGGAGATAATAATTTGAATACACCCGTATTGACTGCTAGGAATGCCACATAAAAATAGTCTTTATTGCTTCTCCTATAAAGTTCATTAGCAATATTATACAATGAACAATTGGATCAATAGATTAACATTATCTACAAAAAATAAAGACGATTTTTATGTATCAAAACGAACTCTTTAGGTGCCTAAAAATTACACAAGTAAGTACTTCTTACTTTAATATTTGAAATGCGAAAGTATGTATGTATGGATTTTTGTTACTCTTTCACGCAAAAACTGCCATACAGATTTGGCTGAAATTCGACAAAAATATAGAAAACACATAGGATACACCTGGAGTAACACATAGGATACTTTATTTTCCGGGAAGTGAAACATCCCTCGGGAACGCGCGTGAAACCGCTAGGGGACGGCTAGTCTATATCTATACTAATATTATAAAGAGGAAAGATTTGTATGTAAGTATGTTTGTTACTCTTTCACGCAAAAACTACTATACGGATATGGATGAAACTTGGCACATAGATAGAGCATATCCTGGAATAACATATAAGATACTTTTTATCCCGGGAAAATGTGATATCCCTCGGGAACACGGGTGTAACCACGGGGGACAGCTAATAATATAAATGAGAAATTTTGTGAAGATTAATATAGGTATAAAACCTTCTAAGCAAATTAGGATGAAACTTGGCAAATAGATTGTTAATAACCTGGATTAACACACTTTTCATCGCGGGAAAATGTCATCCTTCGTAAACAGTGTCGGCCGACCGCAAAAACAGCTTGTAATACCTAGTCACAAAATAACACATATATAATAGCAAGTCCCCTTTGAAAAACAAAAATAATTGATAATACGGTACAGAAAACTATGCAATCATCAGTCAAAGTGTCGCCAGGTCATAACAAATGGCCAATAACAATTCGGGCTGAGGGCTTGCGGATAAATCACGGAATGCCTGACACGTTGGCAGTAATACGTTTAGGCTTTTGCCTTTTAAAAATCGATATCCAACCAACTTTCTCGCTTTCAGATATTTGTGCGACCACTATAAATGCTCTGATATGTAATTTCATACCGTAAGTTTTATAGCTCCACAACGCTTCATCGCAACCTCTACGCTCCACTTCTGTCGTTGACTACGCGATCGTGCGAGAGATCCGATCAACGAGGCCGCATTGCGCCTTGACTATGATGTTTGCACTAGAATATGCTGGAACAAAAGTAAGTGTCAAGTTTGTTTCCTTAAGTAAACACTGTCGGTATAAGTTTTGAACTGTATCCCTTTGATATTTAAATGTTACACACGTTCAGGACTTTTGCTTTCACTTTCAACGTCTTCTAACTTTATTTGAGTGTGAGAGACGAATGTTTCAAGAGCCTGAATGGGTTCCAAATAGAGGTTTGTATGTGGTTTTACGAAGCTCTTTAACAAAGGGCTATTAATATCAACTTATTCTCTGTATGAAAGTGTATGGGAATAACCTTTGCCCTTTACAGAGCAAACGCTACATCGTTCTTGGTGGGTCGACAAATACCCAAACTAAATAATTTAAAAGGTTTTTTTTAAGGTGTATATATTATTTGGCACTGTCTTAGTTTTTAAATCAAATATCCCAGGACATTCTTCACACATCATCACGTGATCCCAAATTATGCAGAGTGTACTATGACTACCAAGTAACTGATATACTACTTTTTAAAAACATACTTCTATAGATATTTACACCTAGACACAGAACAAACAGACATGTTCATACACGCAAATGTTTGTCGAGTGGGAATCGAATCCACGACCTGCGGCTTGACAGTCAGGGTCTCTAACCACAAAGCCAACTGGCCCGTCGCTTTACTTAAATAAAAACAATGGACAAGCACGCTTAAAAAAAATACTCCTTTCTTTATGGTTGCTCTTTTTGCAAATAGAACATTGCATTTGTAGTTACAATTGTGCATGAATATAAAGAACTAGTAGGTCTAGTCGTAGTTAGTACCTACTGTTTATTTGTTCACTAAAAAGTAATGGCCACTAAAACTTTTTTAGAGGATACTTTGCAGTGCAAAGTTGTTAAATTTTCTGAAACCTTCTGCATATTTAACAGTTTTTATATAAAATAATATTTTGGGACATTATTTTATTCGGTCACCTGATAACAATCCATGCCTACTATGGAAACCAGGTAGTCGATAAAACCACATAAGCCTAAGATTATAGCGTTATCAGCTAACTTCATCCGTGAGAATTTTGTGTTACACTGATGCGATGAATACTTGAAATTTCACTCTCATAATTTTTCATAACGTGCCTAAAGAAGTATAACTTCAAAAACAAAAAAAAATATTCCTTGCTGTATTTCTTGCCGGTTCTTCTCAGTTGAGGGCTTTCATACCGGAAGTAATAGTTAAAGCTTCAGTAACTTTGAATTTGACCTTTATAAGTCTCCTCGAGCCTAAACTAAATAAATGGTTTTGAATTTTGTTTTTTTTTAACAAACGTCTCTATTAGTAGAGTTTCATTCAAAACTTTATAACATATTAAATACATTCAAAATATAAGCTAAATTAAGCCATTGTATTCATGTAACAAGCATGGTTATATCATAACATGTGAGCAGTCAAATACACTCTGTTGCCTTTACAATTGAATCAAATTAGTTAACCCAAGTGTCACACAATTTCCCGTGACTATGGTGCATCTATTTGTTTGGATCCTTACTTAATAATGTATATTCGACAGTGAGTTTCTTTGTTCATTTATTACCTTTTAACGGCTAAACAAAAAACAAACAAAACATTCAATGGGTATAAAAAAGAGATCTTCATCAAAATCATTTACTGAATGAATGGTATAGTGCGGAATAAAGTTAAGGCCCGCGGAGGGCATTTATGAAGGTCATATCTAAAGTTACATTACAGCACATATAAACTGTTCAATATGTAATTGCTATCGACTTGCCTTCAAGAATCGATATGTAATAGTACACTCACTTTTTCCTTTTAACCAAAACACTGTAAAAAAATATATATATTGTGTCCAGTGTCTATTACTGTTACTTATTTAAAAGTACCTTCTTCATAAGTGATTCTAATATTTCGTTTTAAAATTACCTTGTATTTCTCATATTAAGTGAAATGTATTATTTTTGAGAAATAAATGTCTTAAACCGTAAGCCATTACTGAAGCTACCACTATTTAATTTCAAAAGTAGTATTTAAATTTTAATATGACAATTGAGATCCAAATTGAAATACTGCTTTTAAAATCATGTTATCAAATATACATCAGCCCGTCTATTCAGCTAATACAAACTACGTCGGCAAGCCAGCGCAACGAGGTCTCGGAGAGCTTACCTCTCACTTGATTCTGTAGTTAACAAAAGAGACAGAGCATAGAGGCCGCGTCAATACATGTCATTTTCCTTACAGAATGGAAGCCCAGTACTAAATTTTCGGTTACCATAGTAGAAACTCTGCTGGATCAGATGACTGTGTGAAATACTAAAATTCTTTACTTATGTAGGTTTTCACGTACTGTCAAAAAACGTCTGTAGGCACTATAATGTAATCTGTGTCAACTGTAAAAAATAATTAATTATATGATAAATTAAAATAGGCAGTTAAATAAATACCTTGACATACGAGTAATTCATTGTCAAGGCTTATTATCCTCCACCTAATCCAGTAAATTATAAACTTCTACTATAGATTTAAATTGAGAAAAGATATGCTCCAAGAAATGATAATAATAAATAAGGCTATATTTGGAAGCAATATTTTCTAAAAATAAGCAGAGTATCTAATAAAATACTTTTTAATATCGGTATACATTGTAACAAGTAGGTACCTAGCTACGCCGCGGTTTCAGAGGCAAAGAGGATTAAAAATAATGATCCACTCTTACAATGGGACTTATTCAGTAAAACAAAAATAAATGAAGAAAATGGAAAGAAAACTTTCATTACAAGATATCATATTTTTTTATTAAATTAGGGTAAAATGTACTTTTTAGCAGCTATGTAGACCTCCTCTTTCGACACGACGTCTATTTTTACCTTCACCTAGTCCATGTTGTTAATCTTAGTTCTTGGTCTTTATACGATATACTAAGATCTTCATAATAATAATCTTGATGGTATGAAAAACAATTGAAAATCACTCATTTTCCTAATTTGAATTTGGAATTATGTTCTTTAGAATCTAAACTTTCAATGATACCAAAACCAGCCAGATACAAATAGCATAGCCAAAGAGATTTTATTACAAGTTCATGAAAGTATAGTAATAATCCGAAAAAACTTTTTCCCCAACCTAATAGAACACAAGAACAGAAGATCTTTATAAGAGCCTGTGAAGGCCTACATGAATAAACAAAATTTCTATTTTTTTCTATCACTTTACTACTACCTGCCCATCTATAATATTTTTAGAGATATAAGTTCTTCTTGTCTTATAAAATGACCTAACATATTTTCTCTTCAGTTATCTAGTGGTTCAATTATATTTATTATCTCTTTGACTAATAACTTATGCCCTGCCCCCTTATCCAGCTAATACAAGCTTCGTCGGCGAGCCCGCGCAACGCAGCCTATGAGAGCTTATCACTCAGTTGATTGCGTGCTTAGCGAAAGAGAATCAAAGCCCTGGGGCCCGATTCTGTAAGGAAAATGACACTACCTCGAGGGTGTTTCGCCGCGGGCTCTATGCTTTATCTCTTTCGCCAACTACGCAATCATGTGAGAGACAAGCTCTGCGAGGCCTCCGAGCGGGCGGCTCGCCGACGATATTTGTATTAGCTGAATTGCTGGTTGCTGTGGTAGGTAACTGTGACCGTAGAGCTTTTGACGCAATTTTACAAAATAATTTTAACGGAATATACTTTATTTTGACCACTTAGTAATTTAAGATATTCTAACGCTTAATAATATTGAATATCCTAGGACATTCTTTACACACGGCCATCAGCCCCCTTATAGCTAATACAAACTTCATCGACGAGCCGTTGCATGGAGGCCTCGGAGAGCTTATCTCTCACATGATTAATACTATGAGCATAGTTAGCGAAAGAAACAGAGCACGGAGGCCGCGACGAAACATCCTCGAGTTAGTGTCATTTTCCTTACAGAATCGAGCCCCTGGTACCAAACTAAGCAGAGCTTGTACTATAGAAACCATAAACTGATATATCTACTACATGTTTTACTTTATTATTTCAAAATACATACTTAGATACATATTTACAACCAGACACAGAACAACAGCGTGTTCATACACAAAAATAATGATAATCTATTCCAATTATCTGGTATAGTTTGTAAAGCAAATACCCTCTAGTAGGATGTACTTGTATATGAACGTATACATACGTAACACTTTGCGTGCCAAAACTGACCGAATATGGAAAGCGATAGATATTATCTTTTCAATCCCTATGTAAACATATTCTTGCGAATCAATATATCTTTTACTTGCCAGCAAGTGGGCCATATCCAGACCTGTCTAACTTCTGACATGAAAACGTAAAATCATATACATTCTTAGGTTCTATCAATAAATTCAATATTTTTAATAACAATTAAACATAAGTCCCTGGATGGCCGAGCATTGATCGGGATTTCTTTACTAACGTGCCTTCTACCGTATTATCTTTTTTAAAGCACTGTCATATATACCTACATACGAATTAGATGCAATAATAAAGGGCTCCCAATAACAGTATTTCTCACCAAAGATGTAACTTGAAAAACTTACCTTCTAATGACATTGTAGCAGTTTTCATTGCCTAAAAAACGGATAAAACGACATTTTCTGAAAATGAATCCTAGCTAGATCGATTTAACGCCCCCGAAAACCCCTACATACTAAATTTCATGAAAATCGTTAAAGCCGTTTCCGAGATCCTAATTATATTTATATATATGTATATACAAGAATTGCTCGTTTAAAGGTATTAGATAGATTTATTCAATAAAAGATTGATTTCCTAAAATATTAAGAAAACGGCGTAGAAATAATGAAAAGTTGTATTAAAGACGCAATTTCCATTTTAAAACAAGATTATCTTACTCCCATTACATTTATTCCCTCACCTACATCTTATTTGACAATCAATTTCCACGGAAATTACCGAAGCGTCTCGGAATCAACCAGCGAATGGTAGCAAGGATTATATAAATTTACAATTACTTATGTATAAAGAAATAAAAATCTTTTTATAAAATTAAACATAATATATTCCCTCATCACTAGATAGTATAAAACAAAGTCGCTTCCCACTGTCTGTCTGTCCCTATGTATGCTTAGATATTTAAAACTACGCAATGGATTTTGATGCGGTTTTAAGTGATTCAAGAGGAAGGTTTACATGTAAAATAATAAATAATAATAAATATCCTGGGACATTCTTTACACACGGCCATCTGGTCCTAAAATAAGCAGAGCTTGTACTATGGAAACCAGATAGCTGATATATTACATAAACTACTTTTTTTTTCTTAATACATACTTATACATATAGATATTTACACCCAGACACAGAACAAACAGACATGTTCATGCACACAAATGTTTGTCCTGGGTAGGAATCGAACCCGCGACCTTCGGCTTGGCAGTCAGAGTCGCTAACCACCAAGCCAACTGGCCTGGCATACTTTTGACATCCCACGGGAACGCGGGTAAAACCGCGGGGGATAGCTAGTAAATAATAAATAAATAATCATGCACAGCATCATGTAAGTCATCATTGATAACAGTATAATGTGACCTTACCGTCTAATATTATCAATGTAGTTATTAAAAAAAAATTGTACTGTATTACGGTATGTACATTTGGTGATACCACCAGGAATAAAAGATTAGCTCTTAATAAAAGTGGTATACACCATTTATTTTGGATCACACGAGTCTGTACGGCGTGGTCGGTTGGAATTGGAAAAACCCTGATCTTTTACATATTTTATATTTTTCACCGTTCCGTCATGAGTGACATCTCTACTAGATACGGTGGCAGTCTTACCAACCAGTGCCATAAAAAGGTGCGACCATGAAGGCGCCACATACACAACATACATTGTTTTTTAATTAATGTACCTATGCTACTTTTTTCTTAGAAACAGGTATTTCTTCAATAAAAGATTATTTTATATGATTATACAATGGGCGAAAATATCTGTAAAATACAAAATACAAAATAAAAATTACAGACGTACACACAAAACCTCCTGCTTTTTAAAGTCAGTTTATTGATTTGTCTCATTTATATGCGTAACAATAACAAAACAACTTACACAACGTTTTCGTCTAAAATCGCTGCCCGAAAGCTATTATAGTTTACTAAAACTGTAATGCATTCCAAGATTAAACCAACAACAGTAAAATATCTAAATAATAAAATTACCTATAAACAAAATTATAACACAGATCAAAGAAAATTCCAAAACCATTTCATACAACCTTTCTTAAACAGCGGTTTGGTAGTTAATACGACACCGCTATATCTTATTCGCTATCGTTAATCAATGTCATAGGTTTACGATCCACGGTACAGTTATTCAGCATTAAAATACATTGGGCCAATGAAATGGAATCTAGAGCTAAGATTGTTTTTCTAGATACAGTATTACTACACTTTAAAGGTAGGTTATATGTTATAATTGGTTCTCTGTTTAAAAAGGCAAGTTGGCTTGGTCGTTAGCGACTGACTGCCAAGACGAAGGTCGCGGGTTTGATTCCCACCCAGGACAAATATTTGTGTCCATTAACATGTCTGTTTGTTCTGTGTCTGGGTGTAAATATCTATATAAGTATGTATTTAGAGTTGAAAAAGTTGTATATGTAGTATATCAGTTATCTGGTTTCCATAGTACAAGCTCTGCTTAGTTTGGAATCAGATGGCCGTGTGTAAAGGATGTCCTAGTATATTTAAATAAATAAATAAAATAAAAAAAACCTTTTATTTCACACCTAATAATTAATTATTACATTTTTTTTCTTTAAGTTATAGGATACAAATAATTATAATTAATCAATATATTTACTTATAATGAAAATAATTATATTTTCATATCCTAGTATAATTATTTATTTAAAATAAAATTTATGAAATTGATTAGCAAAACACAATATCATTATGCTATACAATGGTATAATTTTTATTTATAATGTTACAACATGTAGTATGCAAACAAATTGGAACCTACGAAGTATACGAGTACCAAAGTAATTAAAAACATATATTTTTTTTTTTTTTTTTTTTTATGCCACTTGGGCCGACAAACAAGCAGACGGTCCACCTGATGGTAAGTGGTCACCGCCGCCTATGAACATTTGCAACACTAGGAGCATGGCCAATGCGTTGTCGACCCTGAGACGTGAAGTTGTTAAGTCTCATGTGCCTGTAATTTCACCGGCCCCCTTACCTTTCTTACCGAAACACAGTAATACAATTGCACTACTGCTTCACGGCGGAAATGGGTAAGGTGGTAGTACTTCCCCGGACGAACTCTGCACTAAGAGCTCTACTACTACTAAATACTACTACTACTATAATTTAGATAATCAATCATCGACTGCATAGAATAAGTCTTATTATTAAAAAAATTGAGAATACTTTTGAATATATTAAGCTTGCGTATCATATGTTATTAGATAATTAGACAATATATGTATTAGCGAGCGTACACTGGTCGAAATTAGATGAATTTACGTTTTTAAAAAAAACTGTCTTAAAATTTTATTTATTGTTCGTTATTGATCTAAACAAAAAAATAACGATTAATAAACAGAAAAGAAAATATTACAGGACTGTTTTGTCTTTGCCTATTTATATTTAGGTGTTGTTGAATTAAAATTACCTTTTCGGAGACTTGTCACGTGTCAGTTTAAACAAAACCATAATTTTTACCCAATTTTAGCACACTGTTAAATATTGTAACTACAACACTATGGCAAAGGAAATAGTGTTACAGCGTAGCCCTTTTGACCCTTCGTTACAGCATAGAAGGTATCAGGTTTCAAGCAATCAAGCATTCAAATTTGCCTGCCATTCAAAATTCAAAACCATTAATTCAGTTTAGGCCCTCGAAGGGTCAAATTTAAAGTTGCTGAGGCTACTACCGGTTCGGAAGTCAGTCTTCAACTGAGAAGAGCCGACAAGAAACTCAGCAAGATAATATTTTTTTTTTATAAATATTATCTATCTGAATTTTTGGCAATTTCATTATTTTAACAGTATGTTTAATACAATATGTTTTTTTATATATAACAGTTACAAAATACATAATATGGGTATTCATTAAACAGTTTGAAGAACATACATTAGAAACTGACGAAATTAGTTTTGATTACATTGAAAGGGAAGGTACTCATTTTGGTTAAGTAAAGGAGCCAACAACTCCTACCCCGCTCGGGTTCCAGTATAATAATTTACATCAATCAACGCGACAGTATTCTGTACCTTATTGATAGTGCTATAATGTTTAGATTTGTAACTGCATTCCATTTTCCTTCTCTTTTAATCTTATTAAAATAAAAAGAGATGTACATAGTTTTACGATACACAATGGTATAGGCACTATTCTGGGGGTAATTAAGTGCTATTTTAGTGTCAGTTGTAAAATTTTATACAGTCTGAATTTTATATCGCATTACAATTTATTTTTCAATTTGGTTTGGAAAGTAGCCAAAATTACAACTTGCATGGGTAGAGTGGTTCCGTAGCGATATTTTTATTTTCATTGGTTATAGAGACAAATTTATCAAGTACATTTTTGGAAGAATAACTCAGTGTGTAAATTTTAGATGTATGTATTTAGAAAACGTGCAGTATTAGTTATCTGGTTTCTGCTTAGTTTGGGATCAAGCCATGTGTAATGCATATCCCAAGATATATTTATTTATATAATATACAACGTGTTACAAAATACCCCGTAAAAATATAATTAATTATCAAAGCTAACAACCCCAGTAAGCTGTCATGTCAGGGAACCAGATTGTTTAACAGAAAGGCACACGTACCTATTTTACCTAATAATTGTCTACTTTATTAGTTTTTCTATTTTTCATTTATGAAAATCTGTTTTTTTCTGTTCTTAAATATTGTGAATGGACTCTTTATAAGGCCCCATTTAACCTCCTTTCGACTTTACGGGTAGTTTTATAACACTGTAAAATATATCTTAATATATATATTTCTTGTGTGCGTGTGTATGTGACTGAACTCCTCCTAAACGACTGGACCGATGTTGATGAAATTTTTTGTGTGTGTTCGTGGAGATTCGAGAATGGTTTAGATTTACAATTGGACCCGGTAGGGGGCGCTGCGATCGAAACCCTGAATTTTTGTATGGACTTATTTTGGCAGGACAACGTCTGTCCGGACAGCTAGTTACATAATAAATTTGTATGGAATTTATTAATCTGATGGCTACTCTATTATTGCATTATATAAAACGATATAAAAATAATGTATATTTATATGTGCGCTATTATTATCTATACTAACATAATAACATTAAAGAGCTTACATTGTTTTTTTTTGTTATTATACTAATCTCTAGAACAACCATTTTTGGCATTTGAAAAAACTTTTCACATTTAATACCCCAATTCCTAACAAAGATATCTGATAATAATAACGACAGGCCAGTTGGCTTGGTGGTTAATGCTCTGACTGCCAAACCTAAGGTCGCGGGTTCGATTCCCACCTAGAACAGCATTTGTGTGCATGAATATGTCTGTTTGTTCTGTGTCTGGGTTTAATATCTATATAAGTATGTATTTAGTAAAAAAAAGTAGAATATGTAGTATATGTAGTATATCAGTTATCTGGTTTCCATAGTACAAGCTCCGCTTAGTTTGGGATCAGATGGCCGTGTGTAAAGAATGTCTCAGGATATTTATATTTATTTATAATATATTTATAAACAAACACAATCTCCAAAAAAACGGGGCAAAAAAGGAAACATGGTGCGATAAGTATAATTATGACAATAAGGAAACATCAGTAGAAATACAACATAAGAAAAAAAAGAATGTTTTAACTTTCAATGTTTTTTTTCTTTCAATGAAAAAAGCTTTTATTATTTAACATTAGTATGCAAAGCCCTTTAAAGGTAAGTGAATCTCAAAGAGGCTAGACGTAACAGGCTCAAAGTCCACTGAAATCTTTTTTATGGACATAAGCTCCCGGTGAACCACCTTACCGTAAACTGTTACATATTTTACGAACTTTTTTAATATTTTAATATCATTACCAACCAATTTTAAGCTTTATTTATTTATTTATTTATTTAGTTTCATAAAATCTTAAATTAACTGGCTAAGCTGTGAGGTAGTTGTCGAATAATACACAATTCTTATCTAGAATCGAAAGAGCATATCGGCGAACACATGCACTTAGCACATCACACCGAATAGTCAGCAAATAAATATCCAGGAACATTTTTAACACACGGCCATCTGATCCCAAACTAAGCAGAGCTTGTATAGCTATGGAAAGCTTTGCTAGCTTTGGCTAGCTATGGAAACCAGGTAACTGATATACATTCAGATTCACCTAAATACATACCTTAGCTTCTTTACACGCAGACTGTACATGTCTGTGTGTAAAGTAGGTAGCGCATAAAAATGTTTATCCTGGGTGGAAATCGAAGCCATTATCTGTGGCATGGCAGTTGGGTTTCGAACCATCAAGCAAATTGGTCCGTCAAACCATTTACTAAGATGGCGTCAGACAGCTGGTCGTGAAAAATCTAGCAAGACTGTTGTACACCGAATGGACAATATTAATGACCTCAAATGATCAAAAACGTAGCAGGAACTTGCTTGGAACATAATTGGGTCTTGAAGTACCTGCCCAAATATATTTGCTCAGTGTCTATAGGCTCTCAGTCTAATATTTACCTTACTGCCCTATATTTATAGGGGTGTTTCCTATTTTACGTGCATTTACTCCCCCCCAAACTTCCGACTAAGTCGAATAAAAAAATTACTAGCTACCATTCCCAGCCCCCTAATTCAGCTAATATAAACTTCGTCGGAGAGCTTATCTGTCACGTGATTAGTAGTATTAGTGTAGTTAGCGACAGATATAGAGCATAGAGGCCGCGACGAAATATCCTCGAGTTAGTGTCATTTTCCTTACAGAATCGTGCCCCAGGTTTTATCCATATTCTCAGCGATCATTGTGGGATTTAAAATGAAAACAAAGTTGTACGATGAATGAACAAGGACTAATAAAAACTCTTTTATTTTTATCTTCCCTACACAAAGTCAAAATCGTTCTTTGAACCGCAATAACATGATTTCCAAGATATTTTTTCATGCAATGTAAATTTTCTAAAATAGCAGAAATCAATCAGTTAGTCGCATTTCCAGAAAAATCCTGTGATATATGATTTTATAGTTACATCATAGTTGATTTCTCGAGATTAAATTATTAATAATTAGATACATAGGCTGTAGGGTATAGCTGTAATATGTACTAAGGAATAGTCTAGCTATCCATCAAAAAATTTCATAGTAAATGCGAGTTCACAACCTGCAACAAATATGGTAATAAGGATCAATAGAATACGAATCATATATCAACGAAACCGCAAAATAAATCATGGGTTCCGCAGGGGCGCTGTGAGGATTCATGAGAGCACGTGTCATTCGAAATTTCCATAAGGCATCCTTGGAATCTTATTTCTTTATGGTTACCATAAAGCAGGAAAAATGTAAGAAATCCTCCTTTAAGATTGGTTGTATTTTCTTTTTAATTTCTGCATTGGTTGAATTGTAAAACCAGTGAAATTGCTAGAAAGTTATAAGAGTTAATAGAAGGCAAACAAAGTCTATTTAGATACTTTAATTAAGAAATTGTAGAAATGATGTAATATATTATAGGCACGAAACAAGCAGAATGGAATATTTACATGTCTGAGGCTGAAATAATTATTCAAGTACCCAATTTAATAAAATTATATAATAGAAACACTATTTACTTGGATTCCTACATTTATTAAAATATGAATCGAAAATGATTATGAATTTTCTATATATATTTATATATTATATATATTTTATAAATATTTTTATTTCAATATCAAAAAAGCCATTTTTTAAACGTAAAAGAAAAAATCTATCCTGTTAGGAACGTGGCGATTAACGTTATTGAAACAGTTCCAAATTTCAATTTTACGATCTTACGTAACATAAATTTGTCTCGCTCTATTTCAGAAAATATATGCATAAAGCGCGCTTTCAAAGTGCTTAAAAGTGCATCATACAATAACGCTACGTTGAAGCTACAGCTACCGTTCTGTAGCGCGTAGGAGCCGTGTAGCCCAGTTGGACGGCCATAGACGCTCTACAGTCGGATGCCAGCGACCGAGAGCGACAGCCGGCCGAATTCGAATTTCGAAACCGCCCTTAAGTTCTTGCGCGCGAACGTCAAGTTCAGTTTCTAAATTTAAAAACAGTGCTTATATTTTTCTTTATTTAGTGGAGGTTGTTTTATGCGTTCTAATTTTGAATTTATGAAGTGCTAACCGACATGCAGTTCGTGAAAAATCAGTTATTGAGTGAATTTTAGTGTCAGTGAGTTCAACTTTTGAAAAGAAAATAATTCAAGTAAGTGCTTTAATTCTTTTTAAACTTTAGGTTTGGAGTGTTGAGTAATTTATGGAATAAATATAATAATTTCTTTATTAATTTAAAAAGTATACTTTCGTTTTAAAGAAAACACATTTAGGTTACTGAACATTTCTATCAGAACAATAATTATCATAGCAATTATTAATTAACAACAAAATATACTTTTCTTACATTACATTTTTCTGAAAAATAAATGTCGCTTCTGACTTTAATTCTAAAACCTTGTAACCTAATATAAACCTAAACCTAAACTGAGGTTTTCAATTCTGTTTCATATTTTTTTATGCGCTGAGCTGAAAATAGTAATATAATTTTTGGAAATGACTACGTATTAAACGTTAACATGTATCTAAAAAATGTGTTCATCGAAGATATAGCTTTGTTAACTATAATTATTGATTATCGACCGTTTTGTGGAATCAGACTTACTGATTAAATTTTGCTAATTATGAAAATTTATATTCCATGAAAAATATTTTGAAAATGAATTTCTTGGGCTTCCAAGAACCATATTGATTTCGTCATAGCTGTTATCAAATTTAAAAAAAAAACAACGAGCCGGTAGGAAAGATAAAGATAAAACAGCATTTTTTAGTATTTTTTGTTCATTAATCGTGAACCTTAGTTTTGTACCATTTTAAACAACACAATGGTAGCTGGGTTTTAATATTAAAACTGACACATTAACAAAAAAAAAAACGTTACCAAATTCAACCCTAAAGAAGAAAATATTAATCAAAAAAGTATGCATACCAATGTTATGTATCAGAATGTAGAATGTAGAATTTCACTAGCTAGTTTTAGCCACCTGCTCTATATACAAATTAGCATAGAGTTCAAAGTGCAGTGTTTAATTATTTAGGAGTCCATCTATTTTTGTTGAAAGTAAATTTAAAGTTATGTGGCGTTGAAAGACGCCATTCAGAAATGTTACGGAAGATCATTTTAAATACATAATAACTCTGCCATAATAATGACTTTATTGCATAATGAAAAGGCTAAGCTTTTAAACGAACCATAGTGTCCATATTACTCGACGTATGATAAAGTATTAAATGTAAGAGGATAAAGTGGATTTATAATAAAATGAAGCGTAACCACAGATAACGTACTTTGTCTATTTTTTAAATGATGTCCTTTTAAAGGAAATGTTACTATTGCAATCACAAAATATTGCAAAGTAATTTATTTATTATAGTTGTTGCACAACTTACGTACACAAAAAAATATTTTTTCATTATATCCATGAAAGGATATAATGAAAAAATAGATAAAGTTGTGTTCATTAAAGACTACGCTAAATAAAATCCCAATAAAAATAATACATAACTTACAAATCTTAATTACGTACATTAAAAAATCATAACAAAAATCATAAATAAATTACTTTTTATTTTCAATTTTATATAAAAGTTTATTTATATTACTTTTTTGTGTATGTAATTAAGTTATGAATTATTTTTATTATGTATATAGTATATATTTAGCGTTATCCATAATGGACATGTCTATT
The DNA here is from genome assembly GCA_907165245.1 of Habrosyne pyritoides. Taxonomy (NCBI): domain Eukaryota; kingdom Metazoa; phylum Arthropoda; class Insecta; order Lepidoptera; family Drepanidae; genus Habrosyne; species Habrosyne pyritoides. The sequence continues at coordinate 3,085,413 of OU015600.1, read as the reverse complement.
TTTTTATCATATCCATTTCAAAGAGGTGTTACTAATAAAATCATATAATATTACAAAGTTATTTATTCATATTATTTTTTTGGGTACGTAATCAAGATTAGTAAGTTATGTATTATTTTATTTAGCGTAGCCCTAAATGGGCTCTTTTTTATATTATATCCTTTTCAAGGAGATGTTACTATTTAAATCCTAAATAAAAAAAAAATAGTTTTATATTTACTGTATACATAATTGAGATTAGTAAGATAAGTATGATTTATTATTCAGTTTTATTTTATATATATTTAATTAGCTATTCAAATAGATAATGAATAATTTTGTACATAAGGAAGTATATACTGTGACTTACTTTTCCATACGTCAATTTCACGAAAATACATTTATTATATTTCCTTCCTTAAAAGTGAAAAGATCTATAAATTTATCCAAAATCTTATTAGTGCTTGAGTACAAAATAATGGGTCATTCCAGCAGTCAAGGGTTTCCAGCAAAATTGCAAGAATTTAATGTTATTTACAATCAACCAAACAAAACGTCCAAACAATTTGCGCCGCAAACAGATCTGTAAACATAACTTCCTATTTATCAATCTGTCATCACTCACTACTATTGCATAGCCTTGGAATCTGATTAATGTAAATATGTGCTTCGTACAATGTAAGAGTTAGGTAACGTACAGGCAAAATTAAACAGCCATTTGACCGCGAGATTTCATTAAAAAGTTTGGATATCCCTTACTCGAACAAGGAAAATGATTTTGATATTAAATCTATTTATTATTTAAACGCCCATGTAAAATGGTATTTAATACAATATAGCATACGGCTTATTTTCATTAAAATTATTTGGGTAAAGCTAAAATAACGCAGCAGCCAGTAAACTTTTTATTTTATGCCAAGTAAGCTGACAAACAGGCTGACAGTCCACCTGATGGTAACTGATCCTCCCCGCCAATGGCCATTTGCAACACCAGGGGCATCGTCAGTTCATTTTCGACCGCGTGTCGTGAAGTTGTTAAGTCTCATATGCCTGTAATTTCACCGGCCACCTAACCTTTCTAACTGAAATAATAATACATGTTCACTGCTGCTTCACGGCGGAAATTGGGTATGGTAGTACTTCCCCGGACAAACTCGGCACTATAAGCTCTAACTACTTCTAAAGCCCTCTATACGCATATTTCCTGTGTTATGTCAAGTAGAAGTAATAACGCAACTAACGTAAATTCACCTGTCTGTGTGTGACGTCACGGCACCTACCTTGTTTAAATTTCTCCCACAAATAGGTATAGCTTAACTTTTCGCTAACACAACTTAAAAAGCGCCTTGCATTAGCCGGCGTCTTTGATATAGAGCACCTAAGTGCCAGATACTCACGTAAACGTCATTTGTATGTAGGTATTGATTGTTCTATTTGTGATTTTATCATTCATTCGTTCCTGCGATGAAACATAGGAGTCGGCGTTTGATCGGTAACAATACTTGGCAGCGTTTACTCGATCTATTTCGTCTAGAATTTATTGCTTTTTCTATCCAATATGATTTCTCATTACGTTTTAAGATCCTTCGTTTTTTTTTTCTTATACCACATGGGCTGACACACGTGACACGGTCCACCTGATGATAATGATGATAAGTGGTCACCGCCCCCTATGGACATTTGCCACACTAGAGCATCGCCAATGCGTTATCGACCCTGAGACATGAAGTTGTAAAATCTCATGTGCCTGTAATTTCACCGACTCCCTTACCTATCTAACCGAAACGCAGTAATACAAGTGCACTACTGTTTCACGGCGGAAATGGGTAAGGTGGTAGTACTTCCCCGGACGAACTGTGCACTAAGAGCTCTACTACTCGAAAGAATAATAAGTTTCAATTCTATCGTGAGTTTTTACGATACCATCTGTTATCTGTATTTTTTCTCATCAGTGAGTGATTTACCTGTCATTGATAAACATTATTGCCATATTTAAAATTAATTATTTAAACTTAATGACAACTGTACGCGTGACAGCCGGGCTAATGATTGTTAATCACGATATATTTTAACAACAGCAACACTTAATTCTACACAATAAACATGAATACGATCTAGTAATTTTTCCATCAACATAACACAATAGAATTATTGAAACTAATTATTAATAATAATAATAATTCAAATATCAAAAACTCTAAATTCAAAACCATGTATTCAGTTTAGGCCCTCAGAAGGCACATATGAAAGTCAAATTTAAAGTTACTGAAGCTACTACCGGTTCGGAAGTCTGCCTTCAACTGAGAAGAACCGGCAAGAAACTCAGCAAGGTTACATTGCTTCTTTTTTTTATCTATGCTGAATTTTTGGCTATTTTATTATATCAATTTTATATATTTTAAACAATTACAAAATATTTAATATATGTACATTCAAAAACAAAAAAGAAAGCAATAATAAGACTACAAAACAGACATAACAATTATTACTTAATAATAAATATCCCGGGACATTCTTTACACACTGCCATCTGATCCCAAACTAAGCAGAGCTTGTACTATGGGAACCAGATAACTGATACACTACATATACTATTTTTTTTCTAAATATATACTTATATAGATATTTACACCCAGACACAGAACAAACAGACATGTTAATGCACACAAATGTTTGTCCTGGGTGCGAATCGAAGCCGCGACCTTCAGTTTGGCAGTCAGAGTCACTAACCACCATACCAGCTGGCCTGTCGTATTAATTTGACATTCAAATATTGCAATTTAAAACATTGTAATTATGGCAGTTCTAAACGAAGCCATAACTAAAGCATTTATTCAATTTTAATAAAACCGAAGATTTAGTGCATTACTTCCTCAATAAAACGATCATCGTTCCATTTAAAACAAACAATAATCCCAAAAGAAAATCAATAAAATTCTCAAAGTATTAAAATAACAGATGTTCCCGCAATTCCTATCTACTTATAAGATATACAAACGCGTATCCGAGGCTCTAAGGTAAAGATGAAGTCTGCATGTTTCCCTTTACGCTATTTTATTAGCCGACCGTTGGTAATTGCCTATTTGACGTTTATTTTTAAATGGAATGCGATGAAAAAGTGTTTTAACGAAAATTTGTACACGTTTTGTTGGTTTTCTGCGAGGAAAAAGGTAATAAATGAAGATATATTATCTAAAAAGTATGTAAAGACAAGATGTAAAGGTGAAAGTATCTCTCTATATGTTAAATTGTATGAATATACCTAATGTTCCTGTAATTATGACTTGTTATGACTTGTTATATTTATTTATGAGAAAATATTATTTGCAGCTTTTCCTTGAAAAATCTCCGAGAAACATTGGAACTAAAAGAACATAGGAACTTTGTGCCTTGGGCTTTACCCATAATTGTAACGATACAATTACATTGACATTACATTACGTCAGGAAAATTAATTAGAACAGATTGTGTATGACATGGAAATTATTAAAATAAAAATATATCTTTCTTTCTTGCTTTCTTTTTTTTAATAATAATTAATGTTTATTTCCTTAGGTATTTTTGAACAAGGCTTAAAAATTACTCATAATAATAAAGTTTGCAGGAGAAACTGGTTTCCAAGCTAAGCCGAAGCCTGTGTTATGGAAACCAGTCTCTTCCACCTCGGACTCTCATAAAATCTCTAAAATCAAATACAGGTAGTTGATACTTAACAGAGCATTAATCAGGGGCTCGATTCTGTAAGGAAAATGACACTAACTCGAGGATGTTTCGTCGCGGCCTCTATGCTCTATCTCTGTCGCTTACTACGCTAATACTACTAATCACGTGAGAAGTAAGCTCTCCGAGGCCTCCGTAAAGCGGCTCGCCGACGAAGTTTATATTAGCTGAATAAGGGTGCATGTTAGCTTTCGTATTTAAGCGTATAAAGGTGCATCCACACTGTTTTCGGCTGAGAGCCCTCTGCGCTGACCGGAAAAGTCCGTGTAAGGATGTAAGAGCCATCAGAGGCTAAAAGCTTCGTACATTCAAAAAAGAAAAAAAATCCACACTGAAGTAACTTTTTATAGAAAATCATTATGTAATATGATAATAGTATTATGTAACTTACTATAACTTAAAAATTTTCACTTAAATTTTATGTTATCCGCTAACACAAAAAATGCTCCACAAAATATAGCCTCGCTGTGGATGCACCTTAACTTATATTAAGAGCTGAAACAACCTATACCTTATCTGTCAACATTCCTAATAACAAAAATATACATAGTTGAGTAAGCAAACTTTATTACAAAAATTAAAAAAACAATGCCCACTTAACATTATGACCTATTTAGACGAAACAATTTTAACGTAAAATTATTCTGCCATTAGCACGCGTAAACAGTTTTGTTTCGACCAATAATATATATATATATATATTAGTGAAGCACATAAAGTAAGTAGGTACTTCAACTATTTCCAATTTCTATTTTAACCTATGATTGAACAACCACAAATAACCCTCCACTTAATAATTTATAAATAAACCTATACAAACTTATTTAAAAACTTAATTAAAATCAACGAGTAAATTAAATACCAACAACTTACATTAATTCTAGTATTATTAAGGAAATTCAATTCAACTCTATAACTACTTAGAGTTGAAACTTCAGTACCACGTGTAGTCAGTTTGAAGTATTATTTCGTCGATATATCCCTTAATTTATAAAAGTTAAATAAAAATAGATCACAAACTTCCTTGAAGGCATCTTGTAGAAAAATAGCTTATGTTCTGAAAGTTTGGAAGCTTTCATCTTCCATTTACCCGCCTTTAATAGAATAACACTGATAAATGAATTATTGGAGTTTATTCTCACTTTTATAACTGAATTCAGAATATTTTCAGATGCTTTTAATTTATTTTTTAAGTATGAAACTTTCTGTAGGCCGTAATAATTTTTAAAACCACTTGGGCCGACAAACAGGCAGACGGTCAATCTGATGGTAAGTGGTCACCGCCGCCTATGGACATTTGCAACACCAGAGCATCGCAAATGCGTTATCGTCCCCGAGACGAGAAGTTGTTAGGTCTCATGTGCCTGTAGTTTCATCGGCCCCCTTACCTTTGGAACCAAAACACCATAGGTAAGATGGCAATACTTCCCGAACGCAAGACGAACCTGCACTAAGACCTCTATTACTCTAATCATCGATTACATATTACCAGAGACTTGGCAGATTTTTTTATATTTAGTTTTTATGGACAGTCTGACTGACCAGCTGATCGTTTTTAAAAAGAGTAATTGCTGAGTTTATTGCCGGCTCTTCTCAGTAAAAAACAACCTTCCGAAGCGGTATTAGAGTCTGACTATTCATAAGTACTTATAAAGGCCTATTTGAATAAAAATATTTGAATTTGAATTTGACCCCAACCTTCTCTGGGACATTTGTTTTAGTCCAACGTGTGAGTCCACGTGATCATATGTAAAGCATGTAGAAATATATCAGTTATATGGTTTCCTTAGTACAAGCTCTGCTAGTTTAGAAATGTTTGTCTTACGTGGAAATACCTTGAAACCTACGACCAGCGTGATAATCAGAGTATCATATCACCATTCCAACTGGACCTAGTTTATATTCAATTACCTACTGTAATAGGTAACCAATCAATTCCTAGCAATTTTTAATGGCATACAACCTCGTTAATTATGTAGCAGCGAAAGGTTTACATCATCGGGACTTGCGTAACTGATGCGATAGTTATGTAACAGAGGGTTCTCGTAATTGTTCTACCTTGGTTTCCTCAGAACATGTTTACGGCACTGACATCTACTACGGTAATCAGTTCCGGTGCCGGCCGTCAAACTAAGGTAGCGTAATTAAACTATGACGGCCATATTTTACGTCCGCATATTTACGGCTGGAACTATGGTTCTAGGAAACCAGCTTTATTGAAAAATATGTTTGGAAACTGTAAAGACGACGTCATGAAAATGCGGCACCACAATCTGACGTTACGGTATTAAACACCGCTCTCTAGGAAACAGCGTCATTTTATTTCCATAGACAGCATTTTGATGACGTCATTTGAAGCCATATTATGGCTGCTGTATGCACCACTCTTCCAGGAAGATTTCCAGGAACAAAGGTACCTTTCTTATATATAAGTTGAAATCAAAATATCGGAATTTTATTTTTCATCGAACTGCTACTATAGGAGTTATTGAGGTTGAAATTGTTATTAATATCGTTATCAAAACTTATAAGATTTAATTCAATGCAGTACTTGGCCCATTTGTTGCTTTGATGATTAAATAAAAATTATAAAAAAAATCTTATTCAGTTCAAGAAAGTCAGCCTTCAACTGTTAAGAACTGGCAAGTAGCTCATTAAGGTAACATTTTTATATGTCTTTACTACTCACTATTTGACAATTTTCTTTTTTGATTGATATTTCATTCATCAGCATCATTCATAATCAAATTTCAGTTTTCAAATGCAATGCAATTTCAAATGATAATTATGCATGCATCGAAAGTAATTATGCTCTCTGAAAATCCGTTAAAGTGGCGAAAATAGAACTGAATACAAGAGCAATAGATTTGTTCATCAAACTATGATACGGTTTCACAGATACAAACTATTGCGTATGTTGTACATAATACAACAAGTTCCCACAGCTTGCCAAATTGAACAGCAAAGCGTAATCCTGTTTTAGATTATCGACAACATTTGATTTTGATTAAATTTTAATCAAAGTTTAAAATTTGATTTTGAAATTCTCTAATAGTATTTTGAACTACTTGATTGGGAAACAGTTTCTGCATATAACTTTATTAAACGCAGTTTGGCTGAACTTAGTTTTAGAGTCAAAGTAGCCTTTTGTCCCTAACGCGAGTGCTCAAACTCTCAGTACATTCCTTACTCCGTGCAACGTGTTTCAATGGAAAATTACGAAAATGGAACTATTGACTTCTATTCCTGGATTTCTCGAAACGTCGATTTCAAACTCGTATTACCGAGAGACGGGAAGCCAAAAAATATTAGTAACAGAGCATTTAGTACTTAAGTATCCACTTCAGAGCAACAAAAGAGCGGAAAGTTTTAATTAACGAAAGCAACTAAGGCCAAATCGACGTTTGGGCCCTCGACAAATAATGGGCCCAACGAGTTTCCACACAAAACAAACTTTGTTTGAACCTGAGTTTTTCGAAAACTCATTTTTTTGTTAACAAACGTAGAAAGTTTGTGTACGTACGATGATCAAAAGTATGTTAAATTGTGTTTTATTTATGGCTGACGCTTATCGATGGAAACCTTATCGAGGATCTCGGAAACGGCTCCAACGATTTTCATGAAATTTAATATGCAGGGGTTTTCGGGGGCGATAAATCGATCTAGCTAGGATTCATTTTTAGAAAATGTCGTTTTATCCGTGTTTTCAATGATCATCTTTATCGATAATTGACTTAAACATAACCTGAAAATGACTTCCTGACATTAACTGTTTTAACGACACAACAACATTAAAGCTACTCTAGTAGGTGGCGTTGCTAAGCAACACTAAACCAATAATCTACTTTAGATAATTTACCAAAAAAATATCGGGCATCCAGGTCAGTACCTGGATGCCCGAGGAGGCGACGAGGAACTGTCAGTACAGTTTAAATAACTCAAGAAGGGTTATACTTAGAATTTGATCTAACTTTTGAATCGTAGGTTATGTATACCATATCTAAGTTATTGTTTTCATTCGGTTAAATGGTGTCTATGTACTAGTATTAGTTATTCTCATGAGAAAAGCATTTGGCATTTTAATGGCACCAGCATAACACATTCGTTGTTTCAACGTAGCATTAACTTGGGACCTCTTACAGTGTCACTGCAATTTTAAATTTATGAAGCTGGAAACATATTGGTGCCGACTTTTTCCTCTGTATAAGCTTGTGTTTGTGATGATATGGCAGAAGGAGGTTAAGACAGAAAGCCTTGATATAATGCTTTGCTGGAATACGCAACTACAGGGGGGCAATCCCACTAACATATTATGCACTGAACCATTACCATATCACAACCAAAGGTCAAATTTGACGTTTAATCGTATTGTACTAAACACACCAACGATCGAACTGCGGTTGTGTTTCGGTAGTGGTTCACATTCGTTCGAAAGATTACGTCAAAATGTATGTTTGTTTCGGTTGTAGAGCGAAGGAATACCATATTTATGAAATGTCAAACGTCAATTTGATATTAATTGTAACCATTGTATACCATTTCCAAACGTGCTACTCGAACGTTGCATTTAGTGGAATTAGACCCCAGGTGCTCAGCAAATTTTCCATTTGAGGGCGATAGCCAGTCAGGCGCGTACTAACAAAGTATTCTGTCACTGTGCTCCCTCCCTGTAAGATTGAATCCCCCGATCATCGCCACCCTTTAAGTAAAGATCATCAAAATATTATTCTTTCTAGCACCAATATCGTAGATAAAGCATACGAAAACTTGAACTTACTAACCAACATTGTATAGGGTATTGTAGAAGAGCGTCAATAAACTTTTGTATTTGAGTTGTAAACTGAGTATAAATTGTGCTATACTTGTGAACTTCGTTAGGTAAAGAATATTGCTAAGGCTTGTGTGTTTGTGTTTTAGTTTCTATGTAGGGGAAGTTAATAAATGTTTGATTCAAGTAAATTTCACGGAAAATTATAAGATTTGCGCCGAATATTTCTAAGAAATATATAAACTGAAATTTCTTCATACAATAAAAGAAAAATAAATCGTGTAGGATTTATATTCAAATGAAAATAGACACACGAAATTGAACCCTATACTGAGCACGTTAAGGACGTAATAAAGGTAATGTCTGAAAACAATGTTTGAAGATGGGCCCTCTACAAACAATAGACGTTAATGACACACATTTAAAAGAGTTATGACTTGTCATATACAGGTTGCAAAATCTCATATGAAAAATATTTCCACTTCTTCGTCTGGCATGGAAATAACAACACCATCAACATATTTTCCATAGACATCATAGATGGTACTTTCTCATTGTCTCACGGGCCAGTTGGCTTGGTGGTTAGAGACCCCGACTGACACGTCACAGGTCGTAGGTTCGATTGCCATCCATGACAAATATTTGTGTGCGTGAATGTGACTGTTACTTTTGTGTCTGAAAAATTATACACATAAGGATATATTTGTATGTCATTAATCTGGTTTCCTTAGTACAAGCTCTACTGTGTCAATGGACGGCCGTATGTAAATAATGTCCCAGGATTAGGTATTTTTAATGTTGTTTTGCGTTGTTCAAACTTAGTAAAAATTCATTTTTTATGGCTTGTATTGCAGTAGGGACAGTGAGACTATCCACTTGCCAACAGCTCAAGTGCATAATGCAGCAACCTACCGTGGGTCAGTAGACGTTGTCCCATTGCGTTCTCAGCTACTATTTGGTCAACGAGTCTCTTCTTTTGCCGTCATAATACGTTTCAAGTCAAGGGCGAGATCCCATCTATAAGGAGTGCGAAATTTGTGAGTACAAACATGAACGTTGAAACATAAACTTCGGAACCAGTCCTTCGCCTATTTGAAAAATTCTTTCAACATTTCAAAGGCACATTATCACGGATGAAAATAGGCTCTGTTATAATTCCGGAATACATGAGATCTCCTTGGAACGTGAAGCTACATGACAGAAAGCTAGTACAATATAATATGAATTAATATAGAATGAATGAGATTGAGAAAATCCTACATGCTTTGACCATGAAAGTTGGCACTAATTTTGTTTTCATGGAGAAAATTTTAATGCTAACCATTTTACTTTAACGCCCAAATACTGGGCATTGGCTTCGTTATCTTTTTACCGATACCAATAAAAATAAATATATATTCGCAGGACCACGTCTGCCGGGTTTTACTGGTACTCCGTATAAGTCAATATTTTGAAACGCGATATTTAGATCCTTAGTTCGCACGTAAATTTCCGTGTTCTGAAATCGTTTAGGGATTCTATAACATAGGTAGTAAAAGTTATGGCATAAGTTTGATGCTGAACTTGAAACTTATAGGCGGATTAAACTTTTGCTGATACGATAACCACGTTAGAAGTTTGGATTTATTCCAGCATCCCGCACTAGACAATCTTGATTGATTGCTCCTGAAATTTCCTATTTTGTTCTTCAGAAACCCTACACACAAAAGGGTTCACCGACTTTATAACTGTTTATATTTATATATATATATATTTTATAACCTTTAAGACTATTAAGAATTCGTTGTTCTGAAATGTTTTATTTTCTGAGAACCTTAACGACAATAATAACATTATGACTCGTATGAAAAAGAAACATGAGACAAAATGTATCAACTCAGCTAATTGACTTAAAAAGAATTGGTAAGTAGGCACTGGTAATGTTATCTTTCAATTATTCTAGTCTCGCCGCGAGTGTTTTGATAAAGGCCAAAAATTAATACTAGAGAAACGAACATTTCTTAAATAATTGTCTCAGCTTCGATAAATTTAGTTTGTAGAAGTCCTAGCTAAGTTACTCAAGTGTTGGTGGAATTCACTTATTATTTATTTATATAGAAATAAGCAAAAACAAAAATTTAACTACCATATTCTCTTTTTTTTATAAATCATTTTTTTTTTTTTTTTTTTTTTTTATTAGGAATGGGCTTGCGTTTGGCCTTCGACTGACTCCAGAAGGAGTCACGACGAGGCCGAGGATGTAGCACGCTTACCCAGAAAATGCCTATTCACTCTGGCCTTGAATAAATCCAGGTTTTAGCTGTCGGGAAACACTGACCCCGGAAGAGAGTTCCACTCCTTTGCTCCCTCCGCAATTGTCTCCTTTGCAATTTTTGGTATGTATAAAAGCAAGAAGCTATTTGTTTATCAATGAAAAAAAGGAAATAGCTTTTTTAAAAGCAATATCATACAAAATTAGTTTTCGGTCGAATTTCGAACAATGGGCGAACCCTAGCAACTTCAAATAGTTTAGCAATAGATACTCGAACCTTATTGAACAAAATTACAAAAATATTTCCAGGAAAAGTGGGTAGGTACCTTAACTCCGTACCCCTTCTACCTTCGTAGAACCTTCGTACTTTGTACCTTTAATAATCGTAGATTTCAGCTTCACAATTAAATAACCTTTATGTCAACACGGACCAAGAGATGATAAAGGAACATTAGATTGTGTACCATGAAATTGTGCAAAATTTATGTTACAAAAGTAATTTGTGCTTTCTTCAACCCTTTGATGGGAGTTCGGTTGGTTCGACCTTTAATTTGCATACTATGAATAAGGATCTAAATATTTTAATTCAATTATAATTAATTTTCAACCCGTTGCGCGTCGATTGAACTAGTACAGTGTTATTTGAAATATAATATAAAATGAACCTTTGTAGAATACTACTAATTATTAAAACGACCAGTATATGTGACGGATCAGTTGGCTTGGTGGTTAGAGGCCCTGATTTGATTCCCACACAGGACAAACATTTGTCTGCATGAACATGTCTGTTTGTAGTCTGGGTGTAAAATAATAATAGTATTTATTTCAGCTACACACAGTTATGACAAAATTTAAACAGTAATATAATTTTAATTAGGAGTACTGCAGACCTAAACGAAATAGTATATTTTGGTTTCCTCAATACGCAATTATGTATCGACTTAAACTCGCTACGACTTTAAAATTTTACATTAAATTAAAATCCTTAGTAGTCATAAACATCTTAACCTTTAATTTTAGATATTTGTAGGTTTATTCTATGGCTGCATAAAAGAGCATCCCATATGTATCCATTTGGAAAAAAGGTTATACGTATACATACATATGTAGTTTATCTTTTATGTGGTTTCCATACTACAAGCACTGTTTACTTTGAAATCAAATGACTGTGGGTAATCCAAGATTGTTTTTTTTATTTTTAAATGTTTTTTTAAGACCAACTTATGTGATACTTTTTTTTCTTTTTACATTTTCTACGGACTCTTAGTCCGTACTCTTTGAAGATTTTATGATAAATTATTTTAAGATTAATTGTATTGTGTTTTTATAAATTAACGTCTTTCCGCGCTTGCTCAGCTCGTTGTTTTGAACTGAGGCTTGTGATTCCTTAATATATAGTATTACATTTCATTTTTCTATTGTTGAATGCGTGGATTATAAATAATTAACTTAAGATTTATTTAAATTTAGTTACACTTATGTGATACTTATATGCTACAAGCGTTGCCATGGCAACGTGACCAAACTAATTTAACGTAAGCTTCTTGGTAATCTTTTGAGTGGAATCTATTAATCATATCTTATCAACATTATGAAGGGTAAATAAAATGTAGCACTTTATATAAGTACCTACTTATAGATTCATAAATAAGGCATAACTCTATATTAATTATATGTGGTATACCTGTATTTCCGATGGGTTGTTATATTTTCCGGTAATAAAACATTTATACGTTATTCCAGGACATGCTTTTTTGTGCCAAGTTTCATCCAAATCCGTTGGTAGTTTTTGCGTGAAACAAACATTCATACATCCTCAATTTATAATATAGGTTAGGGGCCGTTCATAAAATACGTCACATTAAAATCAGCTTTTTTTGACCCCCTCCCCCCCCCATTGTCACGCTGTGTCACACTTTTTGTGACCCCCCCTAGAAATATTTCGTCACAAAAACTAAGACCCCCCCCCCCCCCCTGCTGAGTATGATAAATTCTAAATGATAGTACACAAATTCTGAAAATTAAAAATATTTATTTAATTATTATAATAAAATTTAAATAAATTAATAAATATCTTTCACACATGATATTCATAGAGGCCAGCTGGACTACACCAGCAAGGAATATAAAAATAAAAAAACGGCGAACGTCACGTTGCCGTATACCCCCCGTCCCCCCTTGTCACATCTTGTCACACTCAGCCAGACCCCTCCCCTCCCCTTGTATGCGAACGTATTTTATGAACGGCCCCTTTGAAATATAGTAAATGGTCTTTATAATTACTGGATAAGTTTAACCAAATTGATTTAAGTATTGGCGACAGGCCATTTGGCTTGGTGGTTAGCGACTCTGACTGCCAAACCGAAGGTCATGGGTTCGATTGCCACCCAGGAAAAACATTTGTGTGCATGAACATGTCTGTTTGTTCTGTGTCTGGGTGTAAATATCTATATAAGTATGTATTTAGAATTTTTTTTTAGTATTTATGTAGTATATCAGTTATCTGGTTTCCATAGTACAAGCTCTGCTTAGTTTGGGATCAGATGGCCGTGTCTAAAGAATGTGCCGGGATATTTATTTATTTATATTTCTTAATGCCAGATTAATGATTTTAATATACGAAAAAAAGTTCTTTACAGGAATTTTTTAACGGCATATTTTAAGAAACGATGTACGCAGAGTTATAAATTCTAAAATAATTATAACATGTGACGTGCTAAGGCCGTTTTTCCTCAACATTCGAAAATTCATCGGTCGCGACCATCGATAGATTTTTTACAATTTTAATTTATGATATACATAGGTACGACATGGGCATCACACTTATCATGTACATACTTACTCATCATGTCATCATCATGATCATTATCTACATCAGTTCATACACATTCCCACTTTAGAAGATTTAAGGCATACAACCACGCATACTTATTGGTAATTATATTGTTGAATCATTACCTGAGCAGGTTTAGATTGATAGATAAATATCTTCACCACCCCACAGATCTTGGGTTCGATTCCCATCCACGGAACTCATTTCTATGCATGAACATAATATCTGCTTGTTCCGTTTAGGTGTAAATAAATTCATGATAAGTACTGAGTAAGAATGTATTTGGGAAAAAAGTAGTATATCTGTTATCTGGTTTCCATAGTACGAACTCTGCTTGCTTTGGGATCAACTAGCCGTAAAGAATGTGACGGTATATTTATGTATTCAAGAGGTAAAATCACGATAGAGGGCCACTAATGTTTTTTTTTTATACCTCATAGCAGTCCGTCGCGGTTTTACCCGCGTTCCCGTGGGATATTACATTTTCCCGGGACAAAAAGTAGCCTATATATTATTCCATGATATGTTCTATCTACGTGCCAAGTTTCATCCATATCCGTTTTATAGTTTTTGCGTGAAAGAGTAATAAACTGACATTTGTAACACTAGGGGCATCGTCGAACATGAGACGTGAAGTTGTTAAGTCTTATGTGCCTGTAATTTCAGCATGGGCCACCCTTTCGAACGGCTTAACTCTTAACCGGTACTGTGTGGTCTCTTGGTTTCCTTAAGATAATTCAATGAGAGCCAGAATATTTAAGTCGAATTCCCAAAGGGATGAAGAAAGCATAAATTACTTTTGTAATGTAATTAATGCTTCTACTAAATTATTGCACAATTTCTTCCGAAACATTCTAAATCTAATGACCATGTAATCAGTGAGCCATTGTAAAATAAATTCAGCTTATGGTTCCAAAACTCATACAAAAGGGATGTATCCTGACATGTCAAATCAGCAATTCTTTATGAAATGTCGAAACGATTGAATGTATGGAGTTTTGTATGATATAGCAAGTTGTGACGTCATAATTGTACAGCATCAAATAACATACTCTATGTGATTAGATCTGTACTTCAAAATTACATTAATGACTTAATTACGATCATATTTGATGTTTTTGTATATTTTTGGATGTTTAATACACTGGTTAGTGTTCGATCATTTATCTTTATCTAGTGTACCTAGGTGTACTATGTACAAATCATATTTACGTATTACTGTATATAGATTTTCATACCTAGAGACACAAATTAAATAGATAATGTCTATGCCCACTAATGTTTGTCCTAGATGGGGTTAGAAACTACAATCTGCCTTATTCAGCTAAAACAAACATCACCGGCAAGACGGCGTAACGGAGCCTCGTAGGGCTTACCTCTCACGTGATTGCGTTGTGAGCGAAAGAGACAGAGTATAGAGGTCGTGCGACATCCTCGAGCTAGTGTAATTTCCCTTACAGAATAGAAGCCCTGTAAAGTGGGGAAGGGCAACTAACCACCACGCCAACTGACCCATCGGCGGTGAACCAATTCAAAACATACTTTGTAAGGTAATAAGTTTAAACGACTTACTGTGGCTTTTACTCAAAGATACAAATTAAAATAAAAATTGCTTCCATTTAAATCTTTTGGAACGTAAGTTGGTTATGTTCAAACTGATTAACTTATACCCGTTTTAATCCAGCTTATTTACTTTGCTTAAGCTTTGATCTTTTGCTCTTAGAAATGTCACACTTTTCATTAGGATAATTAAGTTAACATTTCAGGTAGAGCTGTTTATTTCAGTAATGGGTCTTGATGCGGGTTATATGCAGGTAGTGTGTTACTTGTAGGGAGTTACATTTTCATCTACAATAAAAGTTCCAGGGGTGTCATTCTGTAATGTAAAATTATACTACCTTGAGCAGGTTTCGTCCATGCTCTGTCTCATTCACAATCTAAAGAAACAAGTAAAAGGTCCTCTCTTGAAGGCCTTTTTGCGACAGTTTGCCGACGAAGTTTGTATTAGCTGAATACTGGGGACAGTTTCATACTGTTTCTCAATGTGTATGAGATTCCGATAAATGTTGCAATATATACTTATAGTACAAAGTTTGTGAGTTTGGATGTAGGAGGTAATCTTCGAAACTACTCACACCATATCAAATATTCATTCATAGATAAAAAGCTACCCAATTCCCGAGTGGCTATGTTGTAAATATGTATGTCGGAAACGCTTGGAAACCCCAGGGCAGGAATTGGTGGATTATAAAGATCAAATTAAAAAAAAATAAAATAAAAATAAATCAATAAATAATTGTGTATCATTTTCTGTATAGGTATGACTTGATGGACTAAAAACCATGTGAATATATTTTTTATTTATTTATTTATTTTTTGATAAAAGAAATCAGATTTTATACAGACCAGCAGGTCGATTGTGTAATGCTCTCGCATTCGAAATCGAAGCCAATTTGCCGATACATTGATGGCCACACTATTGTTATCTCTCTGTGCGCGTGGGAATGTGAATGAGATAGCAATCAACCAACAGTCAATCTAGTAGCAAGCTAGTAAATCCACCGCAACTTCGATTCCCAGAGACACATATAACAATTTGCCCAGTTTTACTGGCAATATGAATGTCAAGTGTCCAAAGTTTTTTTTTTTTTATATTTTGGTAGGCAAACGAGCAGACTGCCGCCTGATGGTAAGCGATTACCGCCGCCCATGGACACCCGTAACACCAGAGGAGCCAAAAGTGCGTTGCCGGCTTTTAAAAAGGAGTATCTACGACTCCTTTTTAAAAGGCTACTTTTCTTGGAGTCCGATCGATTACCAAATTCATGCTAACATAATATAGATAGGTAGAGGAATGCTTAGCCATATCGTCTAACGTCAAACAAAATTACTGTAATATTGACGTGCCATTGATAAAATTCTATAGGAATAGCTCATAACCTCATGCTTTTATGCGAAATTCCTTAGAAAATAACCTTTGTCGAATTACCAACCTACGCAGCCGCAGAATTGAATTAGGTGAAGGTAGGTTTCTTTACGTCACCTTCATTCATAATACAGAAGCTTCCGTCCCGCGGAATCTACCGCATTCTCGAGATAAAATGGATGAAAAAATGAGGTAAATTAAATTTAAATTCGTTCAGAAATTTATCCTACTTCTATATACTGCCGACAAACTGTAGGTAATGCAGTTTGGCAGATGTATAACTGTATATTCCTGTAACTTTTCAAAATAAATAAATTAAAAAAAAAACATGAGTGGCTCTCATTCTTCCTTCTATTAACGCGTCAAATACCAGCAAATATATATCTATAAATATAAAAAATAATGTTTGTCTGTATGTCCTTTATAGAATCGTAAACTATACAACGGATTTTAATACAGTTTTCAGCATTAGATAGTAATTCAAGAGGAAGGTTTATAACAAGGATTTAAAGCGGGCAAAGCCGCAGGGCATAGCTGGTTTAAAATAAAGCTTAGTAATATAGTTATACTTATAAGTCTACAATAATTCTCTCTAGAGTACTCTAATCTGACTAAAGTAATTAGGTACCTAATAATTGTTTTTTTTTTTAATAAAAATTGGTTCCGATACAGGTATAACAAACGTCAAAAACTCCCACCTATTTTAATGTCGGCTAAAAATGATGGATGTCTAAGTTAAGTTAGTTAGGCATCTTAAAACCTCCTGATTAGTTTTCTTTTTATAACACACTAGCTGCGCAGACAGAAGTCGTTTTGTCGAAATAAGTCCATACAAAAATGCAGGAATTCGCTCGCAGCGCCACCTACCGGGTCCAATTGTGAATCTAAACGACCCAGGGCACCACCTAAACGGTCCAGGCGTTTAGGAGGAGTTCACTGTTAACACACCTACAGAAGAATTATATATATATAAAGATGGGCCGACAACCAAGCAGACGGTCCACCTGATGGTAAGTGGTCACCGCCGTCTATGGACATTTACAACACCAGAGCATCGCTAATGCGTTCTCGACCCTGAATCGTGAAGTTGCTAAGTCTAATGCGCCTGTAATTTTATCGCCCTCCTCACCTTTCTAACCGAAAGTCGATAATAAATGACTGTAAACTAAGTTAAAGCTCAATTCAAACTATGAAACTTAAGCAGCCTGTACAGTCAAGCCCAATCATTTGCCAACCCATTTGCGATGTTGTCTTGTCCATTATTAGTTTACGCTTTGACCGCAGAAGTGACTCGTGCGTTCTGAAATACCCGGCCTTTGTTGAACCGTCTTGTCACTACAGAGGCTCGCATAAATTGGAGTAGTGTAGGGTTGCCACTTAAAGATTACATAATGACATTGCTCTACCTCTATAATTAACAGAGTTATTTTAATTTTAGACTAGCTGTGCCCGCGGTTTCGCCCGCGTTTATGGTTACTGTCTACACAGTCACATCACATATATATTTTTTTCCATGATTTTATTGGCTTGTGAAATATGATTTTTTATTTTTTAAGATATTTGTTGGTTCTGTTGTTTGTCTTTCTTTATTGCATGCGGTCGTCACCTCTAATTGGGACACCATTTATGATTAACATTTTGATACCTGTATTTTTGAATGTATCAGGTGGGATCGCAGTTAAGCACTAGTTTATATTATTTAAAAAAAAAAAATATATATATATATATATAAATAAAAATAAATCACTACAGTATAAAACAAAGTTGCTTTCTATGTCCCTAACATAGGGATATAGGGAAAGAGAAATGTATGCTTAAATCATTAAAACTACTTAACGGATTTTGATGCGGTTTTTTAATAGATAGAGTGATTGAAAAGGAAGTTTTTTATGTATAATACATGTGACATCCCACGGGAACGCGGGTAAAACCGCGGGGGACAGCTAGTATTATACAATTAAGTCGTAGCGTGATGTCATAAAGTCTATATACGTAACAATCTTATACATCATCTTTTATTATATCTATCTATATCTAATTTTATGTACTTATCTTAAAACCATTAATAATAAAATAAATAGACAAATAAATACTGTAAATAATTCTCAAGTTCCCATTCATAAGTGCCTGTGAAGGCCTATTTGAATAAATATTTCATTTCATTTCAATTTCATTTCAATTTCATTTCAATAAATACAGTGCAAAAAGATTTTTTTAAATCGGACGGGTAGTTCCAGAACTTAATGCGTTCAACCATTCAATTCAAATTCAAATATTTTTATTCAAACATGCCTTTACAAGCACTTATGAATAGTCTGACTCTAATACCGGATACCTTGGATCCCAAACCAAGCAGAGCTTGTCCTATGAAAACCAGAAAACTGATATACTACATTTACTACTTTTGTAAATACATACTTATATATATATTTACATCCCGATACATCAAATAGAAATGATCATGCACACAAATATTAGTCCTGGAAATCGAACCCACGACCTGCGGCGTGGCAATCAGGCTCTAGCTTTTCTCTAGCCACCAAGCCAACTCGCACGTCTAATAAATATGAGAACGAAATTATTATGATACTAAAAAGATGCACTAATATAAATATCCCAAGACATTCTTCACACATGGTTACCTGATCCCAAGTTAAGCAGAGTGTACTGCTTGTAGTATGGCTACCAGGTAACTGATATACTACATATACTTCTTTTTTAAATACATACTTATATAGATATTTACACCCAGACACAGAACAAACATACATGTTCATGCACACAAATGTTTGTCCTAGGTGGGAATCGAACCCACGACCTTCAGTTTGGTAGTCAGGGTCTCTAACCACCAAGCCAACTGGCCTGTCAAAAAACCATTAACTTCATCACTATTGTCTAGGTTTTGAGACCCACACTTCACCTCAAATAGATCTTCCATTGTGACATCTGAGCATTATCACTTACTTTTGGGCACATTAAGAATTGGGATGTGTCGTGTATTAAAGATAAATCATCAAACACTAACCAGTGTATTGGACATCCAAAAATATACGAAAACATTAAATATGATCAAAATTAAATCATTAATGTGATTTTTCAGTACCGATCTAGTCATAAAGAGTATGTTATTTGACGCTGTACAATGATGACGTCACAACTTGCTATTTCATACAAAAATCGATACATTCGATCGTTTTGACATTTCATAAAGAATCAAAGAAACAAATAATCGAACCTAAAATCTCTGATCTTTAATCGAGTATTGTATTACTTGGCTACTATGATGAATTATGTTACGTAAAAATTTTTTTCGTAATTTTCTATATTTCGATTTGAGTTTGATTTTGGTTTTAAGCTTAACATTTTCGCAAATATCACATGGTTTAGTAAATGATAATGAAGCAAACCGCTTTCAGGGTTACCACATTAGATATTGGAGCGGCTTCCATCTCATGTTCATCTCTCGATTTTGCATGTCTAAAAATCAATTTTAACGAAATACAGACTCTTTTGGTCTAAGGGAATTTCCTTAATTAGCTATGTCGATTCTTTTATATAAATAAGCTCATTCAAACCATTTATTACCTTTATTAATCCACAGGTGATTGAAGTAAGTCCAAAATGCGGTCTTTGAAAGGAAAGAGAACTTATGGTATTGTACACAAAATTTTACGCTATTATAAAATATACCCGTTTTCCTGGGTTTGTCTATGCCCTATGTCTTTCTATACCATTGGCTATGTGTGTGCCCAATTCCAGTATGATCGGTTTAGACGTTTAGCTGTGCAAGCATAACAAACAAACAAACACATAAACAGACGAACAAATTGTCAAATAAAAAACTCACCCAGTATTAATAAGAATAATAAATACAACATTCGTCATAGTTCTTTTAAAATTTAGCAGTTGACTTGGAAAACTAACAGAAATGCGAAAAACAACTGTCGTATTTTTTTAACAACCCTACGCAGGTGGGTATAGCCGAAAAAGCCTTCGTCTTCACAACCCCGGCTGACAAGTTAACGAAATAATAATTTGGTGTGGCTCCAGACAAATTGCTTTAAGTCAGGTTTCGCAGAGTTTGCACCCGAAAAATTTATAAAAAGGCTCTAGGTAATTTTGTCTAAAAAACGTTTTTTTTTAAATAATACCTTGAGTTAAATACGATTGCTATTTATAGTAATCGTTATTAACATTGGTTTTTAAATTATGTATTTCTTTTTATTTTACCCACGTGGCTCTAGAAACAGGTAGACCACCTGATGGCAAATGTTGCCGCCTTTATATATTTTCAACACCAAGGGCATCACCAGTGCGTTGTCGACCCTAAGACGTGAAGTTGTTAAGCCTCATGTGCATCAAATTTAACCGGCCGCTAAAATTTCTGACCCAAACACAGTAATACAAATGCACTACTTCATGGCGGAAAAGGGGAAGGTTTTACTTCTCCAGACGAACTCTGCACTAAATGCTCTACTACTCTAAAGAAAAAGAAACAAAGAAAACTAAACGGATATGGATAAAACTTGACAGATAGACAGAGTATATCGTGGAATAACATGTAGGCTACTTTTATCCCGGGAAAATGTGATATCCCTCGAGAACGCGAGTAAAACCGCGGGGTACAGCTATTATTGATATAATTAAAAAGTAAAATAGCTAAACCCCAATGATCAATATCGTATGATTGTTTTTTTTTAATGAAATGAGTTAAATGAAAAATAATAATATCATTGTTGTTTGTACACTACATTCGACCATAAAAACTCACCACCAAAGATGAAGAAAGATAATGTTCGTAAAAAATCTTATAATTCAATAATGTTTGCAAAACAGAGAGGTCGAGGGTTTTTGTGCCCCATTTACTTCCAGACGACTGACTAATGATTTATGGCACTGAATGTAACATTAGAGTTTGTAGAATATCCTATCTTAATCCTACTAATATCTATATATGCATAAAAACTAGCTGTTCCCCGTGGTTTCACCCGCGTTCCCGGGGGATGTTACATTTTCCCGGGATAAGAAAGGAGGCTATGTGCTATTCCAGACTATAATCTCTATATAATATATTAACCGTTTACGCAGAGCACGAACCGGAAGCTCTCAAATGGAAAAAAAAACGATTTTGAAACATTCTTCATTGGTGCTCCGCTCCTATTGGTCTGAGCGTGATGAAAATAAGTCTATGTATAGCCTTCCTCGATAAATGCACTATCCAACACCGAAAGAATTTTTCAAATCGGTCCAGCGGTTCCTGAGATTAGCGCGTTCAAACAAACAAACAAACTCTTCAGCTTTATAATATTAGTATAGATGAATGTTTGTCTGTACGTCTTTTATAGAATCGTAAACTATGCAATATATTTTAATGCAGTTTTCAGCAATAGATAGAATAATTCAAGAGGAAGGTTTATAAACAGGACTGAAAGCGGGAAAAGACGCAGGGCGCAGCTAGTAACATTATAAATGCGAAAGTTTGTAAGTATACGAATGGATATCTGTTCCTCTTTCACGCAACAACAACTCAGGTGCAACTTGACACATAGACAAAACATATCCTAGAATAATATATAGGTCACTTCTCATCCCGGGAAAACGTGGCATCCCTCGGGAACGCGGGTAAAACCGCGGGGGATAGCCAGTAATATTATAAATGCAAAAGTTTGTTATGAAAAATATTTGTTACTCTTTCACTTTTTCAACTTGCTAGGCTCAAATAAAAAACAAGCTATCTAACGGTTTTAAATGTTACTTGGCTCATAGATAAAGCATGCCCTGGTAACATATAAAATAGTTTTTGAAAGTAGTAATATTTTTTTGATAATGTCACATCCCTCGAGAACGTAAGTAATTTATATCTGAGTATCTCTAGTGAGATTCCCACTCGTTCTGTAATATCGCAAGATTTAGACATATATTGAATTTCACAGCATATGATGTTAGGCCTGTTACCTTGGGGGATATATATTGATTGAAATATATATTTAAAACCTAATATATCAGTTATCTGGTTTTTGACATACAAGCTCTGCTTAGTTTGTGTTCAGATATCTGTGTGTGAACATTCTTACATATTTATTTAATATCGGATATAAATTTTATATGAACTCGAGAATCAATCCCTTGGGTCGTGTTCGATAAATCGTTTGGTTTTGTATTTTTTTATTACTATACGGTTCCAGGTAGAATTTAGTTATAATTTATTAAATGTTTCACCCGTGTTCCCAAGAGATGTAACATTTTCCCGGCACAAAAAGTATTCTATATATTATTCCAGGGCATTTTCTATATATGTGCCAAGTTTCATCTAAATCCGTTTGGTAGTTTTTGCGTGAAAGAGTAACAAACATCCATACATACAAACATCCATACATACAAACTATCGCATTTATAATACTACTAGCTGTCCCCCGCGGTTTCACCCGCGTTCCCTAAAGATGAAACCTTTTCCTGAGATAAAAAGTATCCTATGTTACTTCTAATACCTCCAAGAATATGTGTACAACGTTTCATGATGATCGGTTAAGTAGTATTCGCGTGAAAGCATAACAAACAAACTTACACTCACATTTATAATATTAGTAGGGATTAGGATGTAGTGAAGATGTTCGTGAAAAGTTATTAAGGAATTAAAAGCTTTAAACTAGTCTAGTATATAATATCTAGGGTGAGGTGGGCCCCACATTCGAATTCACCGCGTAAGGGTAAGTCTACAAAAATAAAAACAAAAATGGTGCAACGGAATAGGCAATAGAATGCCAAACATCTCGTCTAGATATAATTTACTAACTAAATTAACTTGTCAGCTAATAAAACTAAATAGAAAAAGTTACACCTACATGTTCAAGGCAAATCACAGTAGTGTCTGTCGACCAGACGGGTGAAAAAATTGTATTAACAGGGCCTCGGATTCTGTAAGGAAAATTACATTAACTCGAGGATGTTTCGTCGTGGCCTCTATGCTCTATCTCTGCCGATTACTACGCTAATACTGCTAATCACATGAGAGGTAAGCTCCCCGATGCCTTCGTGAAGCGGCTCGCCGACGAAGTTTGTATTAGCTGAATAAGGGAGCTGGATAGGTCTTTGTAGACATAATCTGTACCTACAACAAGCGAGTATCGTTTCCTCTCCAAACTAATATTATGTATCTATATTTAAAATTATGAGAGTATCAAATAATAATAAAATTCGTTTATTTTTATACAATTTATAAAATAATATAATAATAATAAATAAATATTCTGGGACATTCTTTACACACGGCCATCTCATCCCAAACTAAGCAGAGCTTGTACTATGGAAACCAGATAACTGATATACTACATATACAATATTTTTTTTTGTCTAAATACATACTTATATAGATATTTACACCCAGACACAGAACAAACAGACATGTTCATGCACACAAATGTTTGTCCTGGGTGGGAATCGAACCCGCGACCTTCGGTTTGGCAGTCAGAGCATTAACCACCAAGCCAACTGGCCTGTCGAATGAAAAAAGAAAATGTAAAAGAAAATACCAATAAAAATATGACCTTTCCGAGAATTTGTTAGTTCTTCTAATTTTAAGGCTGATTTCTGAACCGATAGTAATTTCTCTAGTTTCGACCTTGAATGTCCTCCAAGGGTTTAAACTGAATAAATGGCCTTGATTTTTTATTTTAATACTTTGCCATTAAATCAAACAGATCCTTGTCTTTAACATGTTCTCAGTTATTATGGTAACGTTTGAAAATGTTTAATGCGTGTAATGTTGTACATGCTTAGAATATTATTTTTTTACTATCTCACTACTTCACATTTTTTTTTTATTGAATGCTATACCTATTTTTTTATTTATTACAATAGAATATCTTACACTTCCTATAACATTAATCACATCCATGTATATTTCTTGACAAAGTATAAGCGCTCACCTTAATTCGTTTTTCGTGACTAACCTAAGGGTTCCATCTAATTTTGCTTATTGTTAATTTTTGGACCGCTTTTACCAATTTCGGTTACTCTCACGTTCTGATTAATAAAACCCACAAAATTATTCGCAATTTGAACATAGAATTGAAACGTAAATGGTTTCATTACTACGCGTTAATAAACGAATGTTTTGTACTGAACCCTAAAAACTAACAAAAAGTCTGTAAAGTTTTTCTTTCTTAATAGTATTTGCTTGTTTATGAAATTGCTTACTTTTTTTAGTCTGGAGTTGTTATTTTGCGACTTATTTTTAAATTCGTTAACTTGAAGGTTCTTGTTTTTTTTTTTTTTTTTTTTATGCTACTTGGGCCGACAAACAAGCAGACGGTCCACCTGATGGTAAGTGGTCACCGCCGCCTATGGACATTTGCAACACTAGGAGCATCGCCAATGCGTTGTCGACCCTGAGACGTGAAGTTGTTAAGTCTCATGTGCCTGTAATTTCACCGGCCCCCTTACCTTTCTAACCGAAACACAGTAATACAATAGCACTACTGCTTCACGGCGGAAATGGGTAAGATGGTAGTACTTCCCCGGACGAACTCTGCACTAAGAGCTCTACTACTCTGCAATTTTATTTTATTGTAATTAGTTGTAATGTAGCTTGTTATGGTAAATATAAAGTCATTGTAATATTATAATGACAGGATTAACATTATATATTTCTACTTTTTAAACCTGACTCCATATCTGGCAGAATACGACCATGGCTTGTACAAAAGTTTGTATGGAAAAAAACCAAAAGAGAACGTTCAAATTTCATTTCATGCAGCCCGCTGAATTCAAATTACCTTGCGGTAATGTCTTTTTCACGCCTTACTATTATCATATCTATGTATATATTAATACGTGAAGCCAAAACTTTCGACCCATTTTTTTAAGAACTTTATCAGTTTTAACTATGTCGACCCCGTGAATGAAGAATACATTATAATTAATTATACATTTTACACTAACATTAACATATTACACTCGATTTTGGATTGAAAGGAGTAGTCCACACAACCCCACAGCCTTCTTCGAAAGAGGGGAAGCTAAGATGCTGTAACACGCACCCACGTCATAACGTGCTATTTGCTGACGCTGTAACTCGTCCTGCGACCCATTTTTAAGAAATTTGCGCAAACGGATGAACGTGAAATTTATCACAGTTAAAATTGACATGGAGGAAGTCCATAAAGCGAATTTATTTTTTTATATTGGAACGAAGTTCCTTATCGCGCGTTGTGAAAGGGGGCTAGACGGAAAAAAATCATACGAAAAGTTGTAACGATACTTTTTTTCGAAATTCAAAAGATATGGTTTATTATTGGGTTTGTTTTTTTCATAATTTATTTAAAGTCTACATACAACATGTTTAAAATTCTGTTCCATTTATAAATGAGTAATTATTAGCAGTCTTAATCTTTTATTGTAGACCTAATACTAAAGACGAGAGACTGCAAGTTTTTCACAACTCTAGACCTAAACTCAGCGCTTTGGTCAATTCCAATGCGTATCTTCGTTCTATCCGGGTGTCTCTTGACACTGCTCAAGATTTTTTTATTTTATTAAATTATATTAATGAAAATAAACATTACTCACACTACCATACGTTTGAAACATACACATATTTTACAATATAATGAAGTATTTGTGACGCTCCAAGATCAAATTTAAGAAAATTCAGTTCTATTGAAAGGTTAAAAAGGGTATATCCGAAAAAAAAACAACTCTCATATTCAAACTTGATATATAAGTATTACGGTTGAATTTCGATCGCTAGGCGACCACTAAAATAATGCCTCGTGTCATTAATCTACTGTGATAGTTATTTTCTCAGGGCTAGTCTCTGTTTCTAATCTATTTTTGTCAGTCTGTTTGTCCGTTTATATATTTTAAACTGCGCAATAGATTGTGGTTTTCACCATCGCTAAGAAAATTGCTTAGAAAAACCCTACTAATATTATAAATGCGAAACTTTGTGAGTATAGATGTTTGTTACTCTGTCACGCAAAAACTACCAATCGGATTTGAATGAAATTTGCCACATAGATAGAGCTTGTCTTGGAATAACATATAACTTTTATTCTGGGAATATTTAACATCCCTCGGGAATGCGGGTAAGCCGCGGGGGAAAGCTAATAAATTTATATAAAATTCAAAATGCAAAACCATTTATTCAGTTTAGGCCCTCGGAAGGTACTTATGAAGGTCAAATTTATATATTACAGGCGATGTCGAGGCGAGTAGCTAGTATTAAATTTCTGATATTTACTTTCATACAAATCCTTCTCTAATGAACAACCGAGCAATTTGTCAATAAAAAACAAGATCTTAATAAACAGGCCGACCCAATAAAAGCGTTACTCAAACATTTCTTATGAAGCAACATAACAATGCTTTGCGAGTGCCACTGTGAATCTATTCCCTTCATGACTACAAACCTATTGTTCATTGGACAATACCACAAAGAAACTCCTTAATACCAATCTGTGTACGGCATCCGGCAATAGCCAACTTCGATTGACCTTTTTCCACTACCACCACCTTTATACGGTGCATCTACATTCAAAATTAAACCTTGTGTCTTAAACTTTAAGTTGATTATAAAATGAGTGTTTTGTGTAATAACAGATGGGTCTGACAACCGCACGCTGGCTTCCAGTCTAACATTTATTTGTCTTTGACCAGATGAATTGCTTTTTCGCAAGAAGTTATAACAGATAGCAAATTTGTTATTAATAGGTATCTATTTATTTTAGCATCTATCTTTCTTTGGGTAAAAATAGATAATAAGATTGCTAAGAGAGATTATACACAACTTTGTACTTACTTATACATAAACTTTTTATAATACAAATTAATTTTGTGAATAGGATTTGAACTGTATTTGTGTGACAGCTATACTATATTTTAAAAATAAAATGAAAGTTGTTTAATAAGCGAAATGCATATAAAAAGGTTGGAATACTTTTGTCTACTATAAATAACTCTGATACACATGACAGCCTGCGCCATGCATTGATCCAAAAAGGTTTTACGTGGCGATGCAATGCCGAAATAAAAAAAAACCTATATTTTTTTACAAAATTGACATTACCTTTAAAACCAGCCAGTAAACTTTGAATATTTGAAATGTTAGAACATTTTATATTCTGTAGTTTATTTCCCACTATTTACCATTCTGCCCTGAATTGGTAAATTTGAATACTAAGCAGAGGTTTATTTTAGAAGCTAGACTACGCTTGTGGACTTCAATGAGACAAAGTAAGAACCTAGTTAGTGGTTACGTCCCTTAACCTAGTTGTTAGAAACAAGATAAACAAATAATTAGCAAAATCGACTGAACAGACAGATCGAATTCAAATTAGATGAATGTAGCAAATATTTAGCCACACCAAGCCTGACTGCCAAGCCGATGGTCGCGGGTTCGATTCCCACCCAGGACAAACATTTGTGTGCATGAACATGTCTGTTTGTTCTGTGTCTGGGTGTAAATATCTATATAAGTATGTATTTCGAAAAAAGAGTAGTATATGTAGTATATCAGTTATCTGGTTTCCATAGTACAAGCTCTGCGTAGTTTGGGATCAGATGGCCATGTGTATAGTATTACTAAGTACTTAGTGTATTTATTTATTATTATTATACTGTCTCATTATAATCTTTAAGACTGCAAGGATGCAAAGTAAGGGATTAAAACTATGCGGTATTCTTTAGATTACTCCCTATGTATAGTATACCCTAAAAAAATATTATGCTACCACCATGGTATATTTATTTAGATAATATTTGCCGTTTACCTTATAAAATTTGGAAGCATTTTCTATTAAGTTACTTTAAATTTAAAAAATGCTCACGCGCTAGGGATCCTGGGTGAAACCGCAGAGGACAGTTAGTCATAGCCATATAGAAAAAACAATTAAAAGGCTCACCGCCTCTGCCCCTTCCTTACCACAATATTATCATCGTCTAAAAACCACAGACACTAATGTGACGCAATCGCATCAATGATACGAATTCCTATAATTTACATTTTTTTTTGTGGGATGACGTCAAAAATGTCCTTAGTACTATGTAGGTACGATATATTTACAAACACTTAGAAAAAATATATCCTGCTATAAGATCATAAATGCCATTTGCTATTCACATTAATTGGAGTCTCAAGTAAGTGTGAAATTCCACTTGATATTTTTACCGGTTAGTCGCTAATTGGACCAATTAGTATCTACCCGCGAAACTCATGGAGTTGGAGTTTACATTATGTCACGGTGATTTAAGCGTGATTATTAGTTGAGTTATCATATAAACGACTTATTTCCTGACAGAATTAAATAAACACACAAAATAAACATACGAAATAAACAGTTTTACCATCACGTATAATCAAGGAGTAGGACTGTAAGGAAAATGACACTAGCTCGAGGATTGTTCGTCGCGGCCTCTATGCTCTGTCTCTGTCGCTTACTACGCTAATACTACAATACTACCGGCACGCTATGATGGCCGTTTTGACGTTTCAGACTGTTATAGGAAAATAAACTGTATTGCTTTTGAATAAAGTTGATTTCCATCTTCATACAATTAGCAGTTGGATCAATAGATGTACCTTATGTTTCATGGAATAAAGGTTATTTTTCTTTGTCATTGTTAAACGCCAAAACGGCTATCATAGCATGTCGCAAGTTTAATCACGTGAGAGATAAGCTCTCCGACGAAGTTCGTATTAGTTTAAGTGCAGAGATCGTCCTGGGAAGTTTATTTTTATACTACTTAGGTTTTAAACAAACTGACGGCCCGTCTGATGGTAAACGGTCACTGCAGCCTATTGACGCATGCAACACCATGGGTATCACTCGCGCGTTGCCGTCCCTGCAAAAATCTCTTCGCACCCCTCTTGAAGAACCCCATGCTGCGGAAGTGCTACCACCTGATCCATTTGTACCGTGAAGCATAGTGTACTTGTAATACTGTGTTTCAATTAGAAAGGTAAGGGGCTCGGTGAAAATACAAGCAAACGAGACGTAACAATTTTACGTCTCAGGGACGACAACGCGTTGGCGATGCATCTGTGCGGTGACAGCGGTCCACCTGATGGTAAGAGGTAAATATCTTGTTCATGGAGATTGTGGTGTTTATTTTGAGATATACGAGTAAAACCGCAGGAGAAAAGCAATACCATTAAATCACTCAGTTCCAAACAACACCATTCTAATTCCAACTTGAACTGTAAATAGCATTGTAACTGAGTAGCAGACATGAGCATGCAAATTATATGCAAATTCCGAAGTCCCCTGTGAGTAGTTAGTTCTGCACTGACTTGATAAAATACTACTTTCAGCTTCGTTAGCCTGGATTAAATAATAAATAAATAAATATCCTAGGACATTCTTTACACGCGGCCATCTGATCCCAAACTAAGCAGAGCTTGTACTATGGAAACCAGATAACTGATATACTACATATACTACTATTTTTTTTTTTTTCTAAATACATACTTATATAGATATTTACACCCAGACACAGAACAAACAGACATGTTCATGCACACAAATGTTTGTCCTGGGTGGGAATCGAACCCGCGACCGTAGGTTTGGCAGTCAGAGCGTTAACCACCAAGCCAACTGGCCTGTCAAAGTGATTGGTTACTTTTAGCAAACTTAGTAAGTAAGGATTCTAATAACGCATTTCTATAGCTTCCCTCGCGGTTTAATATCCAGCGAAAATATCCCTCAATATTCTTTACTTACGGCCACCTGATCCCAAACTAACAGGATGCCAGGACACTGATATTGGTACTACTGCTACATATACTACTTTGCTTTTAAAAGATATTAAATAGACAACAGTTACTTTCGCATAGCAGGAAGGGGGATATACGCAATGTGGTTAAAAAGGGGCTCAAAGTTTCCTCGCAAATACAGATTACCTATTTGTAATTTGGTAAGTGACACATTTTTGAGAACTAAGCTTGGTACCAACAGCCTAACTACCATTCAATATGTAAATATATGTAACTTACTACTAACTAAGTCGAACTTATATTATATACCTACGGATACTTACATATGTATTCTTTAGCACATACAATAAAATTTTATTATCCGAAAGTAAGTTGACTTGTTTGTTCTTCCTTGAACACCGGACTCGACTTACATGGGGAAAGGAGTCATGAGGTAAAGTATGAGGTATAACTAAAGCGTTTCCAATTAATGATATAGCACAAACAAATCAAAAATAGAATTTTCAGTACAATTTTATTTCCATGTGTCGAAGTCTTAATTAAATAGTCGAACTGGAACATCCCCAATATTATAGTAGACTATACAACCGGCACGCTATGGTGGACGTTTTGACGTTTCAGATTGTCAAAGGAAAATAAACTGTATTGTTTTGGTATAAGGTTGATTTTCATGATCATACAATTAGCTGTTGCACTAATAGATGCACCTTATGTGCGAAGGAATAAAGGTTATTTTTCTTTGTCATTGTTAAACGTCAAAACGGCCATCATAGCGTGCCGCAAGTTTAGCTGTCTTCCGCGATTTTACCCGCGTTCCCGAGAGATGTCACGTTTTCTCGGGATAAAAAGTAGTCTATATGATATTCCAGGATATGCTCTATCTATGTGCCGCGTTGCATCTAAATCCGTTGGGTAGTTTGTGCGTGAAACAGTAACAAACATCTAAACATACAAACTTTCGATAACATAATATTAGTAGGATCATACATTCGTATGAAATATTTCCTTTTATTTTGGTTAAATATTACATATTTCGTTCGAATGTTAATATTGATATGTAAATAAATTTCTGTTTACAAAATTATTTTTTTATTAGTAGTGGTATAAATTGTGTTTTAAAGACTTCAAATTGCTATCATTACAGCAGCCACTGAAGAGAAAAGGAAGAAAATCGTAAACAAAAATATTTAATTTTTATTTTCTATTTATGTATTAAAATTACTTATTAGATAGGTAACACAAAAGCATTACAAATTTAAAACAATAAAACTTATTATACGATATTTTTTACCTAAAAAGGTTTTATCTAATCTAAACCTATTGTAAATGTAAAGAAACGTTCCGGAAAAGAACATTCATATTGAATTTGGAACACCATTTCTTCTTTAAGTTGTTAAAATAAACTAACATTTCACGCGAAGCGCTTGAGAAACTGTCAATAACATGAGATGTCTTGAAAAGCGAGGAATGATATTGTGTGAAAGCGCTTTAAGCTTGATAATCCTTCTTCATTTTAGAAATTGCTTATATGTAGCAGTCTTTTGTTACATAAACAAGAAAGTGTAGTTGAAGAACATTTTATCTGTCCGATGGCAGACATAAATTTTCGAAAACACCGTTCTGCAACCATAGAGAAAATTTTCTTTTATTTATGGTCCGACTCTTTCAGAATGTGTCATGTTCTGAGTTCTTTGTAGCTGTACTTGCGAGGTAGATTTCTAAGCTTAGCAGGTTTACCTCCCACGTCTACTTGGGCACTACTATTATCGATATGAAAGACGGCTTAACGAAATTCTTAAATAACTTTGTAACCTTCGATGTAGTTATGTGGAGAAATTTCCGATGAATATAGACCTTATGAAACTTAGGATATAATATAATATAATATTAAAAATATTGGGCAATGTTGAGAGTAGATACGCTTTGGTAGCTTTTCGAGAATAAGCTTCCATTGTAAGTTTGTAGCGTCGGTAGTCCAGGGGTGGCGGGAGGTGTTGGTTTTTTATAAATTATTACCTTTAACCCGGACTTAGTAATACACAATTTAGCTTTTAATATAATGCCAATAAAACCTTAATCATTAATAATCATTTATTCCGCATAAAAAGGTTTAAGTTATAGCGGTCCCTCTGCACTAAGGACAGCTTGTATCGCAGGAGACCAACTTTCGGTTAACAATATTTGATTAATGTCACTCAGTTCGATCAAATTATAGATATAAAAATAAAAGATACAATGTGGTTAGATTAAACTACAAACTAAAATAAAATTTCTAATTGACCATATTATGTGTGTAATGGTGATTTTGGGGGTGTGTGAATATTGTGTAAGTGAGAAGTGTGTATTTGGATACTGGGAATTGTGTGTGTGTTTGTTATGTGGGTGAAAGAGTATAGGTAAAAAAAGGCAAATGTTTTTTTCCTATGATCAGAATTCTACCAGGTGGGTAAATAAATTAAAAATGTTCGATGTTCGTGTGTTAGTGTGTTAGTGTGACAAAAGTCCAGCAGTGAGCCTTTCAGAGAAGATTCAATTATTATCTACTCGCTGTCATCCTAACAGTTTTACCCAAGTTATCGGTACTTTTACGTGCGAAGTTTCCTTTTGGATTCAAGTGAAACTGAATCTACCATTACTGCAGTATGAAAATTCCACACATGTACCCAAACAAACAGCTTTCGCATATATAATAAACTAGGTGTTCCCAGCATGCGTTGCTATGAACAGTATAAAAAGGCAAAGGGTACAAAAATACAATCATATTTTTTTTATTATCTATATACAAAAGCGAAAATTTAGGACACCTTTTTATGAAAATTGCGCGAAAGTTTATATGGAGAAGAAGTTGTTAAACCTATTTTTTTTATGCAATAGAAATACATTAAATTAATTAAAATAAACATTACACATACCGCCATGCGTTTGCTACACACGCATATATTACGTTCATACAGCCAATGTCAAACACATATAACGTATTTGTGACACGCTCCAAGCTGACATAAAAAAAGAAAATTAAAAATGTCTATGCAATGATCATAGAGTTATTACTTATAAACTTATTATACTCGTATATGTTGAATTACGATCGAATTTCTCTCGCTAGGCGGTCACTAGTATAGATAGATATGTATATAAATGCAGATTAAATCTACAAGATTAATTATACTAGCCATAAGTGGAAGTTCCAAAACATGAAAATGACACTATGTCAGAACTGTTCCCTCGAAATTGTTAACGTACAAAGTTATATTTCCCAAACTCAATAAATACCTTATGTAGTCAAGCTCAAATAGTGGAATATCGATACGATTGGCGCGTATAAGAACGTAGTGTTGTAAATACTGCATTGGTAAAGTTACGTAACATGCATTGGGCCGTCCACACTGCATTGTCAAGTGTTGGCGCATTTCTACAGTTCTACAAGGTTCTTTCGTTTGAATGTCTCAAGCATTATAGGTGTTTTGTTGAATTTATACTCGGGTGTTTGTAGAGATAGTATTGAAAATTTTAATAATAATAGTCACAAAGTCAGATTAGATAACACAAAAAAATAACCTTGCTGAGTTTCTTGTCGGTTCTTCTCAGTTTTAATTGAGATGATATAATTTTCCTAACTTTCCTTTTCAATTGGCTAATTTCTGCCTAATTACCAATGCAATACTGCTCCACGGCGGAAATAGCTATGGTTTTAGGACTTATGACTCTGACATGCTCTCTCTCTTTCGCTAACTACGCAGTCACATAAGAGGTCCGCTGTCCGAGGTCTCGCGTTCGTGTATTATATAATAATAATAATAATAATAATAATAATAATAATAATAATAATAATAATAATAATAATAATAATAATAATAATAATAATAATAATAATAATAATAATAATAATAATAATAATAATAATAATAATAATAATAATAATAATAATAATAATAATAATAATAATAATAATAATAATAATAATAATAATAATAATAATAATAATAATAATAATAATAATAATAATAATAATAATAATAATAATAATAATAATAATAATAATAATAATAATAATAATAATAATAATAATAATAATAATAATAATAATAATAATAATAATAATAATAATAATAATAATAATAATAATAATAATAATAATAATAATAATAATAATAATAATAATAATAATAATAATAATAATAATAATAATAATAATAATAATAATAATAATAATAATAATAATAATAATAATAATAATAATAATAATAATAATAATAATAATAATAATAATAACCCCCCCAAGGGACCACCTTGACGTGGTGAGGGGGGCATATAGGAAGCAGGAACATAATAAGTCACTAACATCCAGACAAAACCTATACAATAAATATAGGGAGATACTAAACAGGCACATAACAACAAAGCCTTAAATGAAAAACCCTTCCTAAACTAACGGTCCCAACCCAACGCTGTATGAAAATGTCAAATCGAAGATACAATTTGCGGCCGCTGCCCGGGGGTCGCCGGGGCACACCTGGAGCCGGTGCTAGGTGTCTCAGTATGCGATCCACCGGCGACGAGGAGTTGAGCTGGCGGGCACTCGTCGACCAAAATACTACAGCCGAACATCAGGAGTTGAACAGGCGGACTACTGATGAAAATGCTACAGCCGAACACCAGGAGTTGAACAGGCGGACTCCTGCTGCTGATGCTACAGCCGATCAACAACACCATCAAATTGGTTCTGGTAGAAGAAGCTCATCATCATCACCGTCATTAGTAGAACCCTACAGCCCAAGCACAGCTTCATATGCTCTCAGTTCACCAACTCTTACAGAGAGTAGTTCTTCTTCGCAAGTTAGCAGAGCTACCTCAAATTTAAATTCTGTTAGGGATCCTACTTTAGATGTTGCGCGGGTGGCTAATGCCTTTTTACCCGAGTCCACTAAAGCAGGAAAATCAAGAGTACGCATGACATGGAATACAGAAGTTAATATGTTCATTATGCGTACCTACTACCGAATAACTAATTTAGAAACAGACTTGACGGGATATAGACAAACACTACATCAATTATTCTTGCGACAATACCCAGGGCTTAATATAACAGAACAAAGAATTTCCGATCAAAGGAGAATTATTATAATAAACAAGCGATTAAGTGAGGAAGTGCTGAACCGATTGAAAAACGAAGTGAGAATAGAATTAGAACAAGGTACTACTGAAGTTGTATGCCCAAATGACACAGCGCAAGTACAAATATCCGACATACCGCGGCAGACACATTCTCCATACCCACAGTCATTTATAGAATCCGAATTGGACACATTATTAGAAAATAACACACAAATGTCCCTCACACCCATACACAATGTTGATCAAGAAAATATAGTGATACACGACCCTTACCCTAATATTTTTATACAAGAAATACACGATAAGTTACAGACAGCACTAAGTCAATTTGCAGAGATACATCCAGAGGATCGACCAAAACTACCTAAACTTATGTACAGCAAAAGCCTTAGTAAACTAGTAAGTCTCTTTAATACAAACATTCTCAAAAGATTTATACACGAAGATATTCAATTAAATGATATACATACACTCATATACTGTTCCGCGTTTATTATATCACAAGAACTAGGCTATAAAGTAAAACAGAATACAGAAGGTCTTCGAGCTAAACATAATAATAAGCAACCGTGGCAAATGAGATTAGAAAAAGATATCGATCGACTACGAGCTGATATAGGAAAACTAACACAATACGTAAATAACAATAGATCTAGGAAAATAGTTAAACGAGTAGAACAAATATTTAGGAATTCAATCATACACACGAGACATGAAAATAACAATAATAAACCAGAAGAATTCCTAGACACCCTTAAACAAAAACTAGCACTAAAAGCTCACAGATTGGCAAGATACAAAAAGTCACAAGAAAGAAAAGATCACAATGGATTGTTTAAAGGCAATGAAAAAATGTTTTACAGAAACCTCAATAGTGATAAAGATAACACAACCGACAATGACTTAGAAATTCCTACAGCAGAGGACTTAGAAAAATTTTGGTCAAATATTTGGGAAACAGCAACATACCATAATAATGATGCAAAATGGATAGAAGAAGAAGAAGAAAGATGGAATACAATAGATGCAATGACGTTTGAGAGTATATCGGAAATAGACTTGAAAAATATTACTAGTAAGCTGCATAACTGGAAATCACCAGGGATAGATAGCATACATAATTTTTGGTACAAACACTTTTACACATTACATAATGCATTAGCTCATAGTATCACAAATATTTTACACAGAAAACAAGACTTACCATCATTCGTCACAAAGGGAATAACTTACATGATACCAAAGGGAAAATATACAACAGACCCATCAAAATACAGACCAATCACGTGTTTACCAACCATATTTAAAATTATTACGTCCGCATTAAAACTGAAAATAAATTCACACATAGAGCAAAACAATATAATAGCGGAAGAGCAAAAAGGCTGTAGGCCGGGCCACATGGGATGTAAGGAACAGCTCGTTATTGACTCTACTATTCACAAACAAGCAACATCAAAAAATAGAAATTTACATTGCACTTACATTGATTACAAGAAAGCCTTTGACAGTATTCCTCATACCTGGCTGATTAGAATATTAGAAATTTATAAAATTGACCCAATGATAGTGAGATTTTTCAAAGATACGATGCCACTCTGGAAAACCAAACTTTACCTACGTAATAAACTAGATATGGTGACTACTAGACAAATTGCAATAAAAAATGGTATTTATCAGGGAGATTCCTTTAGTCCCATGTGGTTTTGTTTCGCTCTGAATCCCTTGTCTCACCTCCTGAATAGGTGTCAGGCCGGATACCGTCTTAAACACACTGATAATGAATCAACAATATCTCACTTAGTTTATATGGATGATATTAAATTATATGCAAAAACCGAAAAGGAAATGAAAAAACTTATTGATACTACCGCAGAATTTAGTAAGGATATTAATATGGAATTTGGCCTAGAAAAATGTAAAACTTTACATATAGTTAAAGGGAAAGTACGCCCTGGCGACTACGCGGTGGGTGAGACAGGAAACATAGCATCGATGGATCCAAACGACTTATACAAATATCTAGGATACCACCAATTGAAGGGCTTAGACCATACCACCATCAAACATCAACTTACCAATGAATACAAGAAAAGACTTACTAGTTTATGTAAAACACAACTCACTGGAAAACACCTCATAAAAGCAATAAACACGTATGCTATCCCAATTCTTACATATTCATTTGGTATTGTAAAGTGGACTAAAACGGATATTGTCAATTTAGAGCGTCAAACTCGCACTACCCTTACTAGGTATAATAATCTACATCCTAAGTCAGCAGTAGAAAGACTTGTAATCAAAAGACAAAATGGTGGACGGGGCCTTATAAATATTCATATTTTATGGAAAAAGCAGATTCATAATTTAAATACATTTTTCAAACGTAAAGCACAAACGAGTAAAATACATTGAGCAGTTACACAGAATGATATAGGATTTACGGCATTAAATTTAGCAAAACAGTCTGGCGAACGAACCCCCAGTAGCAGAGAAGAAGAGAATCTGAAAATCGAAGAATGGAAGAAGAAGGTTCTTCATGGACGCCATCCGCATGACTTAGAACAACCGCATATAGACGCTGAAGCTTCTAACAAGTGGCTTAAAATTGGTTCACTTTTTCCAGAAACTGAGGGCTTTATAATCGCTATTCAAGACCAAGTAATTAACACAAAAAACTATAGGAAACACATAATTAAGGATAACACTGTTCGAGATGATAAATGTCGCAAATGTCACGTTCACTCTGAAATCATCCAGCACATCACAGGAGCATGCCCGCACCTCACACAGACTGATTATACCCATAGACACAACCAAATAGCAAGCATCATACACCAGAAGCTTGGACTCAAAAATAAACTCATACAGGATACGCATACACCATACTATAAATACAAACCTAGCCCAATAATAGAAAACAACTCGTTTAAACTCTATTATGATCGCGCAGTTCTCACTGATAGAACGATACATTACAATAGACCTGATATTATATTAATTGATAAAACCAATAAAATTACATATTTAATAGATATCGCCGTACCTAATACTCACAATATAAGCAAAACTATAACTGAAAAAATTCACAAATACACAGAATTGAAAGATGAAGTAACTAGAATATGGAAACAAAATAAAGTTTATATTGTGCCCGTGGTATTGTCCACTACTGGTATTATACCAAAACATTTACACCACAGCTTAAAATTACTAGATCTTAAAGAAACTTTATATATTACTTTACAGAAAGCTGCAATACTAAATACATGCCGTATCGTTCGAAAATTTCTTCAATCGGACGATATTATCACATAGATTGACTACAACGCAATATTTACTTGGCTGATAGCCCGTAGATATTGTAAATTACCGGTTTTCCGTAATAAGAAACCGAGAAAAAAAAAGGAAAGAAAGATAATAATAATAATAATAATAATAATAATAATTATAATTATAATAATAATAATAATAATAATGCTTTATTTATTCCTTACACATATTTTACATTAATTCTAAACATTACAAACATATTTATAGTGTCAGTATTATACTTATTCTAGTTTGTTAGCATATTAGCGTTATCGCGTTTTGTTGTAAGGACCGCTCTGGCGGTGAAAGCCTCCTCCATTTCCTTCCATTTCGCTCTATCTCTTTCCAGTCTACTCCAGGTATTTCCCACCATGGCAACGATGTTATCGCTCCATCTTTTGAATTGCGTTCGTGTATTAGCTGATTAAAATGGTTGGGGTGTGATACCTCTAACTGGCACATAGCAACAACATATTCGATTTGCTTTGGTATTAAATTTACCTTGACCTCATATCATTTTGCGCTAATCATTTAACGGAAACGGCTTAGGTTTTATCTGCGGGGCTATTGTGTAATGCTCCTGTTATCGCTATTTTAGTAAATTTCGTATTACATTACGCTTACCAAAGACAGTTGTCCTATACTGCTTGCGCGCCAAACCATCAATCTATCTATACTATCTATACAAATATTATAAAGAGGAAAGATTTGCATGTAACTTTGTTACTCTTTCACGCAAAAACTACAAAACGGATATGGATAAAACTTGGCACATAGATAGAGCATATCCTGGTATAACATATAGGCTACTTTTTATCCCGGGAAAATGTGATATCCCTCGGGAACGCAGGTAAAACCGCGGGGGACAGCTAGTTATAAAATATCTAAGGCTTCAACATTGAATCCGAGAGAGTTATGTACATACACATTTCAGGTGCAGGAAGATATATTCGCCCAGCGATCAATAGAACTCTTTTGTCACATTTTTATCCAATATTTGTTTAGTTAGCATTTGTCAAATTATATATAGATATTTATTTTCAGGCATAGAACAAACAGATTTGTTCATGCACACAAATGTTTGTCCTGGGTGGAAATCGAAACCACGACCTGCGGCGTGGCAGTCAGGATTTCTAAACACCAAGCCTTGCCTTAGTTAAAAAACGACATAAGATTGGTTGTGAGTAGGTTAATAATTATCTGATAATTTAGTTAAATTAATAAGCCCGTAAAGTTAACGCACGTAAGTGTTCCCAATAGAGCACCAGATAAAATATTGATAGGTGCTCAGACGGAAACACCTTGGGTGCTCTAAGCATTGGTGCGCAAAGAATCAGTGCTCAAAACTATTTTATAATATCAATTTTACATATTTTTATATTTAACAATTACAAAATACTTAATAAAGGTAACATTCAAAAACAAAAAAAAAAAAAACAAAAAAAAATAATAAGACTACAAAATAGAAAATGACAATAATTACTTACAACTAAAACAAGAGAATTAGGTGTACTTGCAGAGAGTAGCTATTTCCATACATTTTTATCTTCAATATAATGAACTACCCTGTAATACGCTTTTTCTTTCAAAACTTTCGTAATATAATTTTTTAATTTATGATCAGACATTTTGGTTACTGAAAGCGGTATCTTATTATAAAATCGAAACTATAAAAGCTTACCAAGGAGTAAGAACTTGTAGCACGCAATATTGTTTCGCAGAAGTCATTTTGAAAATCAGCCTACATAGATATGTAGGACTAGATAATTCTAACTGAAAATTTTTAAATATTGATATTTTGCATTTATTTTTAACTATGTTAATATATTTGATGTTATTATTGTTAGTATTAATAAATAATGAATAAAATATACATAAATATACAGTGTAAACTCTTTATAACGAAACTCAAGGGACTGAGCATTTTTTGTCGTTATAGAGAGTTATCGTTATATGGAGTGAACAAAAAAAACCAAATTAACAAGAATTTTTAATATGTGGGTTTTAACGCAAACCAACCAACTTGGGCTCACTTCAACGTTATAGGGAGTTTATCGTTATAAAGGATAACGTTATAAAGAGTTTACACTGTAATTTAAAAAAATATATTCATCTAAGATAATAATATAAGCTATCAATGTCCTTAGTTTAAATAAAAAAAAAACATATTTTATTTTAAAAATAATTTATATTTTCATTCATCATCACACGAATCAAAGGCTCTAAAGAATATATTTCTAAGCTAGCAATAGAATCTTCTTGGATATCCATTAAGGTATTTACCGGCCGTCCCTTTCTAATGTTAATCAATAGACATAGACGGATATATTTTTATCTATCGACGCCGAAGTAAAACAAAAAAACGGGATGTCTCGTAAAGACTCGCGAAGTGCAACTTTTGGAAACATTTTAGTTATTCATCAATCACTTTTGAATAGCAGAGATTGCGTTTATCATTCATTTATTTTTCGTCACACAAAGGCTGCATATCAGAATTTTACTTCAATATACTCAACCAAAAAAGAATACACTGCACTATAAATCCAACCAACTAGATTAACAGTAACAAGACAGTTTTCAGTTAAAAAGTATGAATAATTTGATATAAAGGCACGTTGTTGAACATACGAGTACATTACTCCAGCCGTGTGCACTGAGATATAAAAAGGTACATACTGAAGACACTTCTGTAAATACGTATATTTCTAGTTCAGGTAGAAGTGTTGCTGACATATCATGTTGTAGGAAATTGTAGTTGTGCTCTACAATTTGGACCTGCAGTATCATCATTGAATTTTACTTTATACTATCCCCCGCGGTTTCACCTGCGTTCCCGAGGGATGTAACATTTTCCCAGCATAAAAAGTATCCTATGTTACTTCTAATACCTCCAAGAATATATGTCCAAAGTTTCATAATGATCGGTTAAGCAGCTTTCGCGTGAAAGCGTAGCAAACAAACTTATATTCACATCTATAATATTAATATTATAAAGAGGAAAGATTTGTATGCAAGTATGTTTGTTATTCTTTCACACAAAAACTACTAAACGGATATAGATGAAACTTGGCACATAGATAGAACATATCCTGGAATAACATATAGGCTACTTTTTATCCCGGGAAAATGTGATATCACTCGGGAACGCGGATAAAACCGCGGGCGACAGCTATTTATAAAATTAGGAGGGATTATAGTATGTACTGCCCCCTTATTTTTCTAATACAAACTTCGCCGACGAAACTAGGCTTTGGAGAACGGAC
Source organism: Habrosyne pyritoides (assembly GCA_907165245.1). Lineage (NCBI taxonomy): Eukaryota > Metazoa > Arthropoda > Insecta > Lepidoptera > Drepanidae > Habrosyne > Habrosyne pyritoides. Next base: position 3,043,535 of record OU015600.1, on the reverse strand, counting down.
CTCTCTTGTGATTGCATAGTCAACAAAAGTGACAGAGCAGAGACGAAACATCCTCGAGCTAGTGTTATTTACCTTACAGAATCGGAATCCTGATCTACAAATTAAGTGTCTTTTTGGATTTTTTTAAATTGATTTGTGTAGAGTCTTCTTATGTCTTCTCACCTAATTATACTATATTCTAAATCTATCAATAGGTATTTCTTTAGGTTTTTATTATTCTTGTTGCCATTACTAATTAGGTTTGTAAGTTTTTTATCATTTTGATATGAATTCAGTTAAATATATTTTTTTTAATTCCCGTTTTCACTGGCCAATATTGTATGCATGGCATGATTCACAAGTAGCTTGTGAAAAATCATATGAAATACTTTTTCATATGCCACACCCAGGTAGCCTGCCTTGACGTCGTCTGTTAAAAACCACTCTGCTACTTTTCTGCCTTGCCTACATGATACATCGCACACCGCAGATCATTCGGATATCATCGTATTTCACCGACGACTCACGATGACGTCAGAAAGAAAGAGCGTCTTTCTAACGTCGTGTTAGAAAGAGCGAAATATATACTGATTTTGCTTGCGTGTTCCCGCTAAAAAGCTAATGGTCTAATTCATATAACAGCGCTATTGAACATAATTAATTATTCATTGTCAGTAGCAAACGGTAGCAAGTGTGACATTAGAGCTTGCAAAAGAAAAATCATTTGCTGTGAAATTTCACAGGTGAAATCACTGTGAAAAATATAAATAATTTCATGAAATGAAAATGAAACAAAAGTAGCAATCATTTCCATGCCTACAATATTGACAAACGAGCAATTTTAACATTACTGTATTTCAACTCTTTTTTACTTGTATTTTTTTTTTCATTTTATTATCTCCACTCGTGAAAACAAAGCTCTAGATGATCTTGTTAAAATTAATTCATGCGGAAATTTGAAATAGCCTTGTCAATTGTATAAGGGCAGAACAATGCTGATAAATTATCAACACTTTTGTATTGTTACCTAAAGCTTTTTTGCTCAACATGTTTTTGTCAGTTTGTATTTCTCACTAAACTTGAAAAGAAAATAGGAAACTTTCCTTCATTATTGTGCTTTGTTCAAACATAGCGATGTTGATTTTGTGAAATTAATAATTCACTTATTTGTGTTCTGGAATTTATTAGCAATGTACAAGATTTAATTTGAAAATATTTTCCTTCTTTATATCGTTGTTATCATTTCTTCTCTCAAAATTATAATTATATATTGTCAATTATACTAGCTTTCCCTCGCGGTTTTACCCTCATTTCCGTGTGTGTTTGATGTGTTTGATTCAGGCTCAACAATCTACGTGCTAAGTTTCATCCAAATTATTTAAGCGTGAAAGCGTAACAAACAAACTTACATTCACATTTATAATATTAGTAGGGATTAAGATTAGTAAGATATACCTAATACCTATAGGTATAACATAAAAGTGTCGTATTTAAATGTACTTCTGTTGGTAACACATCATTAGTACTATTCTCTTTGAAATCAAATCTGCCATTCTGTGAACTGACATTTTCCAAGTTATAAAATACCACCGCAACTGACTATCAACACAGTTTCTGATAAATTGGATACAATCTGCCCGACATTGCTGGGTTTGCTATGCGTTTGAATTGTATTGTTATAGAACTGTATTTATTTAATAAATTGAGGTCAATTTATTGAGAATAATAATATAAAAAAAAAAAACACTACTTTCTTTTAAACTGATAATGTTCAATAAACAATAATAATAATATATACAATAATAATAATAGACAAGTATATATTTTGTTGGTTTTATTTTTTATTATTATTTTATGAGTCTTTTGTGTAAATTATTTAAGTTTAATTCTTAATTTTTATCTTTAATTTTATTTAGTTCTCAAATTTTTTGTTCTGTTGTGTGTCTTTTATAGTGCTTGTAGTCGTCACCTGTGATTGGGACACCATTTACGATTTATATTCTTTGGCTTTTGTATTTTTTAATGTATTGATGTGTGTCTTGTTGGTGATCCAATAAATAAATAAATATATTAATAACACCTCATACTACATTCCTTTAATAAGAATGTGCAGATCATACAATGATTTATCAGACGTAAACGGACAGGTAGACATATTTGACTATCACCATCATAAATTTAGAAAATGTATTCAAGTATCTTCGTTTGATAAGATAATATAATTAATTTCTATTTGTAATTTAATATTAAATAAATAATTTTGTAGTTTTTTTTTTCCTTTTTTAATATGTTAAGATTTTAATTTGTTTGTTAAGATTTAAAGTTTTTTTTTCTATGTTTTTGTAGTACGCTAAGCTTATCATGCTGTGTGTATACGCTCTTGGGTCTCAATTTAGACTAAATATTTTGTTTCAATTTTACATTTATATTCGATTGTGATCTGTTGTATATGCGTATGAAATAATAAAATAAAAAAATATAAAAAATCCTAAAAAATTTTTACACACGGCCATCTGATCCAAATTTTTTGTAAATACATATTTATAATATAGATATTTACACACAGACACAGAACAAACAGACATGTTCATGCACACAAATGTTTGTCCTGGGGGAGAATCGAAACCGCGACCTACGACTTGGCAGTTGCTAGCCACCAAGCCAACTGGCCTGTCAAAGTTCAATATGTACAAGTAGAGCTCGTTCTGCTTGGAATATGGCAACCAGATACCTGATATACTACATAGTATACTACTATTTTGATATATATTTGTATAGATAATCACATCTAGATACAGAGCAAATAAAGATGTTCACGCACTCAAATGTTTCCCCTGCGTGGGAATCGAACCCAACACCTGCGGCGTGATAATCAGGGTACCTAATCATCAACCCAACAGGCTCGTCAACTAAGCCAGGGTTTAGTGTGCTATCTATATTTAAATGTATCAAGGATAAAAATATTCATAACAAGGAGAGTTTAAATAAATGAATAGCTTAAAAAAAAAACAGGGCTTCGATTCTGTAAGGAAAATGACACTATACTATCGGCACGCTTGATAGCCGTTTTGACGTTTCAGATTGTCATAGGAAAAGAAACTGTATTGCTTTAGAATAAGGTTGATTTCCATCATCATACAATTAGCTGTTGGATCAATAGATGCACCTTATGTTTCAAGGAATAGAGGTTATTTTTCTTTGTCATTGTTAAACGTCAAAACGGCCATCATAGCATGCCGCAAGTTTAGTTAGAGGATGTTTTGTCGCGGCCTCTATGCTCTGTCTCTCTCTTTACCTACGCAATCATGTGAAAAGTTACGCATGACATTTCTATTACAACTTAATCAAGTATTGAATATAAACAAGCATGCTAATGACAATCAGATTTTCATAATTACTGTAAATCCAAAGTACGTAATTAATCCATTATAAAGTTTAGCCTCCAATTAGTTTGATTGACTCTGAATCGTTATTTAAAATTAAATTCATTGTTTACAAATATTTAAAATTAAATTCGATTAATTAGTGACGCGAACACGGTTAAATTGTAATTAGAGTTTTATTAATAAAATAACTTATTGGTACAATTTTGCAAAGTTAAAATTTATGTTTTAAACATTAAAAATCGCCGAAATAGTAAAAACAGTTTCAGGCCAAATTATGATATTAAAATAAATAAATAAATATCCTGGGATATTCTTTTCACACGTTCATCTAATCCCAAACTAAGCAGACCTTGTACTATGGAAACTAGATGACTGATATACTACATATTACTACTATATACTAGTGTATTTTTCTAAATACATACTTATATAGATATTTACACCCAGACACAGAACAAACAGACATGTTCATGCACAGAAACGTTTGTCCTTGGTGGGAATCGAACCCGTCGTGGGTTCGATTCTGCGGTGTGAGCCAGAGTCGCTAACCACCAAGCCAACTGGACTGTCAAATAATAAATTTAAAATATCTTCACGCCCGCTATCGTCGATAAGTAGGTGGAGTTTTCAATAAATACTAAGGGCCACATTCCACTGACGATATTTCATAAATTCCAACAATGTGCTATGTTGTACTGAGCATTTTCGATTTTGTACATAATTTCTGAAAATGATACGTCAACTGTACATTGCCTGACCTAGGAATCATACCCAGAACCTACAATATCCAGGCCGTACTTTATACCATTCGACCACCGACGCGAAATGTAATGCAATTTACTCACTTTTAAGTTCCTGATATACTTTTGCTATGCGCCAATTTGTTTGTTTTCGTTACCTTTGAACAACTCAGAAAACTTTCGCTATCGGATAAACATAAAAGAAGGCATATGGTACAAATAAACATTCATTTTTATCTATATAGAATAACTTCGCATATTCTAACACAAAATATTTACAATAGTGAGTACAGCATCGGGTTCTTCAAGAAGGGTCCGAAGAGATTTTTGCAGGATCGGAAACGCGCGAATAATGACCACAATGTTGCAAGCGTCAATAGGCTGCGGTGACCTTTTACCATGAGACGGGCCATCCGCGTCAGCTTGTTTGCTACCTCAGTATATTATTAAGATTTTTTTTTATTTAGAGATTGCAGAGTAGAGACTCTCCAATCGATTTTAAAACAAATTCGAACACAATATCACCCTTAAATAGCCTATTAATAAGGCCACTGATCAGCACTGGGCTGCTATAATTTATGGGCTAAATCCCAGCCACCGTAAGGGGAGGCACTTGCATTGGAGGCTTTAATAAACCGTTGGTGATGACAATAATGAGAACAATAGCAAAAATGGTCCATGTATATCAGGCTTAATGAGTAACTAATTAACTTAACGCTCGGATTAAGTTCATCCCATGAAAGACAAGATTCGATGTCATATTTCACGAATGGGTTCGATTATAGCCCGGTGGCAGTGAAATGGATATTGATTCCGTATTTGTAGGCCCCGAGGGTTCTAATTGGAAAGATTCCACGGACTCCCCAAAGCTATGGCATCTCATCTTCAAGGTGTATGTGTGGTCTAAGTTGTAAGTTGTCTTTTTGTCTTTCCAATTTCTTTCTTCAACTTTTTATTTATTTGAACAGGCCAGTTGGTTTGGTATTAGAGGTCCCCTCTTCGCTTCCAGTATTTATGAAAAAATATTAAAACAGCCCCAAATATATCACAAATATATTCTGGGCTTTTTTGTTACCGAAAAAGGAAACCATTCAATAAATTTACACTTTTTATTACCTATTAAAAATAACTATCTCTTTTGTATGACACGACTTGTTTTTTTCACCAACCTTTTTTATGAATTCGCCGCCCCTTGAAATTGCCGCCCGGCGCAGTCACCCTGGTTTGCCCCTCCCTAGATTCGGGGCTGTTCGGTACATCTACAACGTATGGGTGGAAATTTTCCCAGCCTCGGGTCATGGTAAAAAATGGGGTGGTGGAATTAGATTAACTAAACATTACAATAAGTATGGTGTTTTTATATTTCGGAGCAGGAGCACTACTGCTTATACCTTAGCCCACAAGTTTTTCCCACTAATGTACCTAAACTGGTATGTACTTACTGATTACAAGGCAGAATAACTGCAAATATCTCAAATGAGAGGGTTCTTTGATTGCTTACCGTTCGGGAGAGTTAGAGGAAAAGGTTCAATGCTTTTAGTTGCCTAAGTGCTTCCGTTGTATGGGATTTTGTTCGCTAGATAGTTACGACATTAGCTTACCTATCGACTGTTAGAAACTAATATAGAATTTGCAAGTCATCTGTAAAAAAACTACAATGAAACACTACCGCAGCTCACTATATGAATGAGACGTAGATTCAACCCTTTTATCTCCATTTGAAGAATTAGGATTCTATTAAAACAAAAACAGAGAATTAATAGAGCTCTTAGTGCAGAGTTCGACCGAGAAAGTACTACCACCTTACCCATTTCCACCGCGAAGCAGTAGTGCCCTTGTACTACTGTGTTTCCGATGTGTGCTCATTCTGAGCATGAAACTTAATATCTTGACGTCTCATGGTCGACAATGCATTGACAATGGTGTGGCAAATGTCCATAGGCTGTGGTGACCACTTACCATCAGATGGGCCGTATGCCTATTTGCGGACTTAACATATTTAAAAAATACCTCATTATCTGAGATAACGCTCTATAATAGATATATACATTATACGCTATTGAAGCACCATGCCAAAGTCACGACTATACGACTCAATTACAGGAATATAATAAAGAAACCTCCATGATCATATTTGAAGGTGTGCTCGCTCTGGCCTTGCGTGGTGGTCAATGCCCTTTATCTCCACCATTGTTACTCACAATAGGGTCGTATTACAGCTTTGATCGACAGCTATAAGGGTTGTTGCTAGCTAGGCAGAAACTGGATAGCAGGACGAGACACTTCGCGACTGTTGAATTAGCCGTTTTGTCACGTAATCAATATTATGTATATACTATGTGTATATTTTAAGATAAATATTATAATTTCTTTATTCATTATTTTTTCTATTTTCATACTCACCGACGACAGAATATCTGCGTTGTGGCTAAAACCACTTTACCAAAACCCTTTGAAGAAAAATAAAGAAGAAGAACAGTATAAGTGTTTACAAAATAGGCGGTCTTATCGCTATAGCGATTTCTTCCGGACAACCCCCTAGGTTGCTAGCAGAATACAGAAGAGGACGGCAGGTGTTGCACGTTAAGACAATTATAAATAACGAAGACCTGCATATTAGTCAATAATTACTGAAATCGAACCGTCTCTTTATAATATTACTAGCTGTCCCCCGCGGTCTTACACATGTTCCCGTGGGATGTCACATGTATTATACATAAAAACCTTCCTCTTAAATCACTCTATCTATAAAAAAACCGCATCAAAATCCGTTGCGTAGTTTTAAAGATTTAAGCATACATAGGGACAGAGTAAGCAACTTTGTTTTATACTATGTACTGATTTGTCTATCGATAGTGACCACTTACCATCGGGTAGACTGTCAATGTATTAACAATAGAAAGTCTAATGTCTAAGTCATAATGTAAAAAAAGAAAAATCCTTACAAACTCATTGAAGGCTCCAAGATATAATAAGATAGCTTCCTGTATATATTGGTCATAAAGTTTAACATCGCTGTGTAAGAGCGCCTTATACCTACTAAGAGCGGTGTAGTGTGCTTTTGATGAAATACGATGTCGTTACAGTGTCAGCTAATGTAAGAAATAGGAAGTCGTTCGTTTTAAGGTTTGAGGACAGAGTGAAATCTGAGGAAGGTATGCTATAGCTTTGTACAGTAATTTGTGATTTAAAGGCAGGTTCTACACAAACTGTGACTTAATAATGTTTATATTTTTTAAAAACCACATGGGCCGACAAACAAGCGGACGGTTCACTTAATCTGGTCACCGCCGCCTATGGACATTTGCATCCGCGTTGTCGACCCTGAGACGTGAAGTTGTTAAGTCTCATGTGCCTGTAATTATTGGTTTGGGCATTTTTTGGGATGCGAAAATCAATTTAACCACATCCTACATGGATTTAGAAATAAACAGGCCGAAATAAAGTCATAACGTCTATTATTTTGAATTAATCAATCCTTTTCCGACACAACCTGGTTCACTCACTTTCCGCTATTCCTCTCTTCTTTCTCTCACACCTTCATTCTGTCTGTTTCATTCTTACGTCGCGTCATTCGGATACACACCCCACATACATGAGTTGACTTTGAGTTGAAATACATTGAAATTAATTGTGTATATACGTACAACTTAGATATGTATTCGTGTGTTTTTTTTTATACTACGTGGGCCGACAAACATGCAAACGGTCCACCTGAGGGTAAGTGGAAAGTAAAATGGGATGGTCTCTAAAAAAAATTATACCTAAACACTAGACGAAATATGTAAGATCTGTAAGTAGTAAGGTGTAAATAAGATCTTGATAATGTTTATTTTTTAATTTGATTTTACATTTTCTACGGTCTCTTAGTATAGTGCGTAGGTACTCTTTGAAAATTTTCTGATAAACTATTGTATTGCATTTTTATTGCTTTTTATATACTCACCTCAATGCTTTGAGCTGAGGTTTGTGGTTCTTTAATAATATTTACATTTTTACCTTAAATTTAAATATATTTCAAAAAAATATAAAAAAGAAAAATGAATTAATAAAACAATTATTTATTTATTTATATAAGACACACCAACAATGTACATACAATCACAATTACCAAGAATAACAAAAAAAAAATCATATTTGTCAAGACATTAACGAGTATATACACTAATTGTAGGCATTTACAACATTTTAAGAATACATAATGAACAAAAAGAGAAAACTTAAATTTAGTGTCCATTATATTAATTATATACGTAAACATTTACTTATATCTTGATAATATATTTTTAATGGTTATGTTATACCTCATCCCCTCAGGAGGTTAAATAAGGTAAAATTTAATTTAACACAGGAATTTCGCTGATATGCAGGTGCGGATGAAAAGCTCACAATTAACATTTCCCCAACAAAAGCTCAAAGCTCTATGGTTTTGCGGAACGGTCCAAAAGCTTACTTATTTAATTAACTTGTGTTTGTACTTGTACTTTTTAACTACACCGTCCAAGTTAACTTGACCATTGTAAATATTCATATATTTAATATGAAAGTTAGTTGTGTAACTTGTCTTTTTCGGGTTCTGTACCCAAATGGTGTCAATGGGACCCTATTACTAAGGCACTGCTGTCCGTCCGTCTGTCTGTCTGTCACAGAGCTGTATCTTTTGAACATAGACTAAAATTTTTACAGTGTGTACTAACATGGCAGCTATAACAACAAATAATGAAAAAGAAAATTATGGGACGTGTTTTATTCGATGTTTTCATCCCTGCCTTCCCTTTTCTCTGGAACGCGCGTATACCGGGCAAAAACTGGGGTTCAAAATTATGAATTATTATCGCAACTAGCTGAAGAAGAAGGGTGAAAAGAGATTTTTGCAGAGTCGGCAACGCGCGAGTGATGCCCACGATGTTGCAAGCGCCCATAGGCTGCGGTGACCGTTTACCATCAGACGGGCCGTCCGCTTGTATGCTATCTCAGTAGAAAAAAAAATCTAGCTACTTGAAGCACTAGCAAACTTTGACAATGATAAAAATGTTAATACAAAATAAACTTGGTCCAAAAACAGTTGTAAATTTTGCGAATTTATTCTTAATGCAATTTTAATTTACATTGCAACTGAATATGCTATTCCTGGAAATCCAAAACACATTCACTAAAGCTTTTACAACAGTCATTAAGCAGTTGAAAATGTTAGAGACCTTCATTTGTATTACGTAACGTTATTCTATTAGGAGAGATTTTTAAGTAAGTCATTCTCCTCTCTCATGTTATACTAGCGGCCCGCCCCGTCCTCTGGGTGGGGGATATGATAAATAAACCTCCAGGATGAAATTCTTTAAAGTAACTGTGAAACCGTATCAAAATCTTGTATACTTAGTTTAAAGTCGAGGTAACAGGCAGATGATGATGATAAGTGGTCACCGCCTATCGACATTTGGAACTTCAGTGGCATTGTCAATGCATTGTCGACCTTGAGACGTCAAAATGCCAAGTCTCATGTGCCTGTAATTTCACCGGCCACCTTACCTTTCTAAGCGAAACATAGTAATACAAGTGTGCTGTTTCGCGAAATAGGTAAGGTTCTTACTCGTACCAACCCCGGACCAACTTTGCACTGAGAGCTCTACTACATCTAAAAGAACAAACCGCACTTACGGACGATTGATATTCAGATGTTTGGAAATTTGTGACTTAATCACCTGTAAGCAGATGACTGGCTTCGAAATTTGACTTTTAAATATTCTTCAATAAACTATTTTATGTTAGTCAAATTGGAGGTACTCTACATTAAAAAAAGTACTCCGGCAGTGCCGAGAGAAGTGTAAACTGACATAAGTACATATCTATGTTGTACGTATATACACAATATATATTTATATTATATATAGTTATATTATCAATGCATTTCAACCCAAACTCAACTCTCATGTAAACGGATACTTATATACAGAGGTGTCGGTAACGGTGACGGTAACAGTGTCGCGAGTTCAATTGTTTTTTTGCCATCTTAAAAATGTCTAACATGCCAAAAGTAGTCTGAAGCCCTACCCTGTGACAAGCTTAAATATTTTAGACACATAGTCATCAATCAGCTCCCTTATTGGCTAACACAAACTTTGTCGCGAACAGGCACAACGAGGCCTCGAATCTCTCACGTGATTGCGTAGTTAGCGAAAGAGACGAGAATATAAAGGCTACGTTGAAACATCCACGAACAAGTCTTTTACCTTACAGAATCATACAGAGGCTCGATTCTGTAAGGAAAACTCGAGGATGTTTCGTCGCGGCCTCCGTATTCTGTCTCTTTCGCTAACTACACTAATACTAATCACGTGAGAGATAAGATCTCCGAGGCCTCCGTGGAACGGCTCGCCAACGAAGTTTGTATTAGCTGAATAAGGGGGCAGGTAGTCGGTCAGCGCTGCTGTCACGCCTATTGCGTTATTTTATTGCATATAAAGTTAAATAGAGTTTTCATTTTTCCTTCCAGGTACATAAAAGGGAGTCGGCTAATCGATATCAAGGACCAATTAGACCCAATTACAAGGTAATAAGGTTGAATTATAAAAAGTTTATTTTACTAATAAACTATGTACATTGCCAAACAAAAACCTACTTACTTACTTTACTGATAGGTTAAATTTTACCTTGTTATCCTACATCTAACTAATATTGTTAAGTTATATATTATTAAATGAATTATTGTTTATTTGTTTGTGACTGAATCGGGCATAAACTATATAACAGATTTTAATGAAACTTGACTCGCAGATAGATTGTTTTCTAAAGCCGACTTACATTTGTATTTATCCTGGGACATTCTTTTACACAAGGCCATCTGATCCCAAATTAAGCAGAGCTTGTACTATGGAAACCAGATCACTGATATATTACATAAACTACTTTTTTTTCTAAATACATCCTTAATAGTACACCCCAACACAGAATAAACATACATGTTCATACACATAAATGTTTGTTCTGAATGGGAATCAAGCCTCAGACCCGGAGCGTGACAGCCATCTGATCTGTCAAATTCAGGTAAATATGAGATTCTAAAACAACTAAAATTGCTTAGTGGCTTAGTAGCCTACTTATTTATTTCTGACGCCAATATTGGCGAACTTTCACCAAATTATTCCCAAATATTTTGACCAATAGCGAAACTTTTATTGAATATAACTACAAATTGTTTTGCACGTTGTGGTTTTTAATGTAAATAACTTAGATGAACTATGTTTAAGTTATATTTATTGCAATACTAGCTGTTCCTTGCGGTTTCACCCGTCTTACCAGGGGATGTTACAAATTCCCAGGATAAAATGCCTATGTGCTATTCCAGACTATAATCTATCTCAGTGCCAAATATCATCACCATCCGTTTCGCCATTCTGGCGTGATTTAGTAACGAACATCATTTTTTCCAAACTTCGCATTTTTTATAAATACAATACTAGCCGCTGCCGCGGTTACACCCGCGCTCCAGAGGGATGTTACATTTTTCCGGGGATTAAAAGTAGCCTATTTGTTAATCCAGTATATATAGTATCCTATAAACTGGCAATGTGTCGAATTTCATTGAAATTATTTCTATTATATGATTTTTGCGTGAAAGAGTAAAAAACATCCATACATCAGCTCACGAACTTTCTCATTTATAATATGAGTAGGATAGTAAATTATGATCCACTTGATATTTTTTTTTTATAAAGGCATTTTATTTTTTCATGCCCTAATGTTTCACGTCCATAATCGCAGAAGAGCTAGGCTCTCATGACTGAGACAGTCATGCGAGTCAAATTCCGAAGATGTTTTATGTACCAACGTGACATGTGGGACACATTGTCGCCCTCTTTTAGGATCATCCTAATTCTATAGGTAAAATATAAATGCATTAGTTATCTATACTAATATTATAAAGTGGAAAGATATGTATGTAAGTGTGTTTGTTACTCTTTCACGCAAAAACTACTGAACGGATATGGATGAAACTTGGCACATAGATAGAGCATTTCCTGGAATAACATAATAAAATTACATAATAAAATATGTACATTATATTCATTCTTCTATCTTCTCTCAAACACCAAAAAAGATTAGCATAAATATAAATCAAACATGTTTGTATCTGCTTTCCCTCAAATAATTGAACATCACTGTAACTACTTACATCGAGAGAGAATTGCAGAGTTGTTGTGACAGTTGAGCCGTCCATAAATTAATGAAGAGAATTAATAAATTAATGATGAAATCAGATGTTGCAAACTCTCATTGGTTTTATATATATTTATGCTCATTACTGAATAATACGAATATCTATCATAATGTATTTAATATTATAAATGCGAAAGTATGTATGGATGTTTGTTACTCTTTCACGCAAAAACTACCAAACGGATTTGGATGAAACTTGGCACATATACAAAATGTTACAAAACTACCCGTAAAGCCGAAAGGAGGTTAAATGGGGCCTTATAACGAGTCCATTCACAATATTTAAGAACCGTAGTAACGCTGTATAACAAACCCCAAATAAAATTAAAAATATTATTAAAGTAGTCAATTATTAGGTAAAAAAGGTACGTAGGCCTTTCTGTGAAATAATCTGGTTCCCTGACATGACAGCTTACTAGTGTTGTTGGCTTTGATAGTTAATTATATTTTTACGGGGTATTTTGTAACATGTTGTATAGAAAATACGCTGGAATATCACATAGGATACTTTTGTCCCGGGAAAATCTTAGATCCCTCGGGAACGCGGGTGGAACCGCGGGGGACAGCTAATGTCCTATAAAGAAATTAGATTATTAAACTAAGTAGAATAAAATTGACTGAATTTTGATAAAAATCAAATTATGTCTGACGAGATAAATCATCCGAATGTCACAAGCACCCTTTAGACTCCCATTCCTTTATACTTATAACTTTTATATGTCACAGAAGAATTTATATTATCTACTTACTTACTCAATTCATTCATTCATCATTCTAAACATTCATTTTTGTACATAAGATGAATGTAGGGTGGAGAGGCATAGGCTGCTTTGAGCCCGGGAATGCGTGTGACATCGCGGGGATATGATTTTTTTTTTTCTTTTATTAAAGCTAATTTAAGTAAGATATACAGTTGACCTACACCTAAACTCCTTTGTTCCAGACAGTAAGTTTTAAAATAAGCTTTCTTTTTTAAACTCTTCAAACTGTCTGTAAGTTTGGTGATCGTTGTTGATCAAGCTGGAGTACAAGAAGGAAATAAATAAAAAAAAATACTAAAACTTTTTAAATCGATACGTCGGGCTTAATTGTGTAAATGTATTCGAAATAGCAATATTGATTCCGGTAAGTCTCTTCTTCTAATGAGGTAGTTTAAAAAAATATTAGTTTAACTCTAAAATAAATAAACTTCCCAAATGTCTACAGAAAGGCCTAAAAATCCTAAAATATATATTTGTTTTTTTAAATATAAACTAGTGCTTGACTGCGATCCCACCTGATGGTAAGCAGTGATGCAATCTTTGATGTTGAGGCGCACTAGTTTTTTAAGAGCCTATTCACTCTAGCCTTGAAGACACCCAAATTATAGTTGCTCGGATAAATTATATTAACTTATAAATACGATTGTTGGAAGGATAGATGGGTCAATGTTTCTTACTCTTTCACACAAAAGCTGAAGCAAGATGAAAATTTACACATAGACATTTTATAATCAGAATTAACACATTATATCGCAGGAAAATGTAAAAATCTCAGGGTGAAACCGCAGGGGCCAGCCAGTATTAAAATATATTCGAATCCAAAGCCATTTATTCAGTTTAGGTCCTAGAAGCACTTATATAGGTCTAAGCTTCTGGAGTAGACAAAAAAGGAACAATACAACGTTATAACGAAACAATATTGCCTCCACTCGTCACCAGTAGTACCCGAAAATAGAAAACCAAGAGCTTATAAGTCAAATCTGTCGAGTCACGTATTTGATATGTCGTAATATCAACGACAGAAGTTAGGTAACATTTTTTGCCTATATGGGGATATAGGGTAGCTATGTCGGTATAGGTCTTCCTTAGCAGTGGGGAAATATTCAACACAATAGAAAATAGAAAGAAATTATGTTAAAACCAAATACTACTTTTTCTTGTAAATAAGTATCCCGGGACATTCTTTACACACTGCCACCTGGTCCCAAACTAAGCAGAGCTTGTACTATGGAAACTAAATAACTGATATACTAGTACTTTTTTTTTTCTCCATACATATACCAGACACAGAACAAACAGACATGTTCATACACAAATGTTTGTCAGGTCATAGGTTTCGTTTCCACAAACATTTGTGTGAAAGAACAAGTCTGTTTGTCCTGGGTGGGATTCGAACCCACGACGTGACTTGGCAGTCAGGGTATCCAGCCACCAAACCAACTGGCCAGTCGTTTACCAAAACCTATAAAAACTTATTTTAAGTAGTAACTGGAAGAAAGGTGAGGTAGGGGCAGAAAATACATGGAATGAAGTGAAAGCGGCATGGGACAAGGAAGGACAGGAATCCCTAAATATGCTTTCTGCTAGTAGAAGGCCCTACTTTTTTTTATACAGCCTAAACATAATCACTAACAATAGAATGAAATTTAAGCTTTGAAAAAAGGGAAAATATGTCGAGCTTATTGCAATCTGAAAAAGAAATCTTTCGAAAATCATAGAGAATAACGCTTTTGATATTCTAATATCTACATGAATGGAGTGGGAGCTCTTAAAAATAGGAGAGGACACTGGCATGCGTTTGGCCACCATATACCATTGTGAGGAGTTACCCGAAAATGCAACTCGCCAGAAAATATTCATCCATCCTCGACTGAAAAGCAATGAAAAACTAACATTTATTTGGACCATTGCTAAAAAAATTACATACGTATAGGTACATTCTATGTGCAGTAAAAAGGTCCACCAACAACACATGATAATAAAA
This sequence comes from Habrosyne pyritoides, assembly GCA_907165245.1. NCBI lineage: Eukaryota > Metazoa > Arthropoda > Insecta > Lepidoptera > Drepanidae > Habrosyne > Habrosyne pyritoides. The sequence goes on along the minus strand of OU015600.1, from coordinate 3,028,471 downwards.
ACAAATAAATATGAAGGTTTTAAACTCTTTGGTATGAATTTTTAAAAGATCCTTCATATTCACCATCAAATTCAATAATTCATAATTCAAAACTATTTATTCAGTTTAGGCCCAAAGGGCACTTATGCTACACTACAGATTCAAAGTAACTAAAGCTACCAAGAAGCAGCCATCAAGAATACTCGTATAAACCATAGGTCGCAGCGAGATAGTTCTGTCCTCGGAAATTGCTTTCTATAAATTCTGTAGTCTACAATAAAATTGCACATTTCCGAGATTGCTGGATCTACTTTAAGCGCAAAGCTGATTTAGAATAAATTTACAAGTAGAACTTCATATTTAAATCAGTTAAGTTGGAGTTAAAGACTCAAGTACTTTGTTTTAGCCAACAATATTGTTTTGACCTTCATTCGCAGATAATTAATACAAAATCATTTTAGCGTTAATCCATATCTACGTATCTAATAATGCGCAAATAACAGACGTAACGCAGTAGATATAGAAAATTAAATATCCTCGGACATTCTATACACACAGGTTAATCCTCAACTAAACAGAGCTTGTAATATGGAAACCACGTAACTGATAATATAATATACTCCTTTTTTTAATATATTCATCCAGACACAGATAAAAAATGCTCATGTACACAAATGTTTGTCCTGCGTGGGAATCGAACCCACGGCGTGGGATTCAGGGTATCTAACCACCAAGCCTGGCCCGTCCAAAAAAAGGTAACTTTTTAAATACTTTGCGTACTGTTTGCCCATAACAATACACTCATTTCTTCTCCACATCGCCAACATTTTTTTAGATTTCTGAAAATTACTTTATTCATAGAATTAAACTTAACCTTAATAGGACCTTTAGAATACGATTCTGACTACTATTGGTCGGGATCTTATATTGTAATCAAGTTTAGATATATTTTTTACCCAAGTTAAGTTTTGAGTAGGAAATCAGTTAGTTTAAGTATTTATACCTACAATGATAAGCAAGCTGTTTCACGTCAAGAACATTTAAGTCCGTTTTTTTTAATTAGCATGCATTATAAATGAGATTTGATGTACTCAATTTTGTAGTCCAAAAAAACCTAAATACAACCCCTCAAAATCTCTGTGAGAGGTATGTGTGTTTAAAAGTTACAGTGAAAATGCACAGCTGTTACTACACACAGGTCGTTGCTCGGCAATTTCCAAGTTGAGGGTGGTAACTGACCACAATCCCTCTTGGCTGGCTACCACAATTATGCGGGTCCTACCCGACCTCCGTCAAATGATGTTTTCCTCGTACCGAATAATATGATGGAACAAAGACACTATACGGTAACAATGTAAATGTTCTAAATACGCCGTATCTCTACCTCTCACTTCTTCTTTTTGAGCGTATCAGTCATGACGTGGCTCATCACGACATGTTGCCATTCCTCTCTAACTGCTGCCCTCTTGGTCAGTCCTTTATGAAACTGCCTTTTGCTGCTTTAATTTGGTCAATATCTCTCTCTAATATCATAAAATGGGGTGAAATTTCTGTCTGCCCGTTTGTCCGCTTATATATATTAAAATGCACAATAATTATTAATGAACTGTGTTTTAAAATATGAATGAACTGTGTGTTAAAATATGAATGAACTGTGTATTAAAAATTAATATTATACTCAGACGAAACCGGGGCGGGTCGCTAGTGGCAAATATAAATTAAACTGCGCAAACACACACAACATAAAAATTATATACGATACGCCCCCCAATCATTACTGTTTTTATGAAACTCTCCTTTAGATAATAAAGTTGCGCTCGTTAAGATCTATTTTGTGCTGTTATGACCACTTAAATGTAATCACCGACTAAAATAGGTCTCAGTTTTCGTGCCCTTTACTTTTAATGCAGTAATTTTGGTGCGGTGCCAAGATTTCGGTAATTACTGAGCTAATTAATTTTGGTTTGGCTTATTATGCGCTTGACAATATAATGACTATAACAAGGCTATAGTAATGATATCCTATTATGATGAAGAAGGATATACTATGTATAATACAGTAGTAGAGCTCTTAGAGCATAGTTTGTCTGAGGAAATACTACCACCTTACCTATTTCCCCCGTGAAGCAGCAGTGCATCTGTATTACTAGGTGTCGGTTCGAAAGGTAAGGGGGCCGGTTAATAACTTCACGTCTCAGGGTCGACAACGCATTGGCGATGCCCTTGGTGTTGCAAATGTCCATAGGTGGCGGTGACCACTCACCATCAGGTTGACCGTCTGCTTGTTTGTCGGACCAAGTGGTTTTAAAATAAAAAAAATCATAATTTTATGGGGCTTTCAAGGAAACCTGGAGCAACTGTATACAACGTGTTACAAAATACCCCGTAAAAATATAATTAATTATCAAAGCCAACGACCCTAGTAAGCTGTCATGTATCTATTTTACCAAATAATTGTCTACTTTAATCGTTTTTCTATTTTTCATTCATAAAAATCAGATTTTTATTTTTTTAATAAGCCCCCATTTAACATTTCGGCTTTACGGGTAGTTTTGTAACAGCCTGTATATTATGTTGCATATCACCTATCTGGTTTCCATATTACAAGCTCTACTTAGTTTGGGATCAGATGGCCGCGTGTAAAAAATATCCCAGGATATTTATTTTTATTTACTAGACGTAAGAGGCTTGCGTCAGAGAGGCGCCCGACGGTAAAAACTCTGCCAAATTTATTGTAATTCATGCACCAAATGACAAAGAACCAAGCGGACATATTACGCTCATCCGAAGTGATCGGAAACAACGCAGGCAAATATTCTTACTAGCTTTTCCACGGGGATTTCAACCGCGATTCATGAGAAACTAATAGTTTTAATGAGAAATGACCCTTTATGGTAATCCAAGGTAGGGCTGCCATCCGTTCGGGTTTCCACGGATTTGTCCTAGTTTAGTGTCCGGGGAGCGTCCGGGTGGGGTTTTCAAAAAGAGTCCGGGTGACACTCGGACACTTTTTATAACAGGGGAATCCCAACTCATTAGTAGATAGGCAGTCAAAAATTTATATTTAATCGTGAACAGCATCCAATCAAAATCCGTCCGGGAAATCTCAAATTTCACCTAAATGTCCGGGGTTTTTTTTTTGTCCGGCGTTGGCAATGTAGGTCAAGGCAGCCCTAATCCAAGGTAATAATATATAGGTAGGTAACAAATCCAATCCAAATCCATTAAGCCATGCAAACAAATTTCTTCATTATATATTCCAATAAACTTAGGTAATGGATTTTGGTAATTACTAGGCGCCATTGTAAGTATGTATTGTATTTTTAGTTTAGTAGCCAATTTGCAATTAATGAAGGCCTATAACCTCCTCCGTCTGTTTGTTTATCCGTTTATCACATAGGTTTTGAAAATTGGTGTAACAAATTAAGAAAAACTCCACATGAAATAAAAACTCCAAGGCACCAGTGCTTGAGAGTATATTAAGAGAGGTATTTAAAAATAGAAATTGGTTTCCAAACTATTATTTGACTAGTATCCGCCCCGCGGTTTCAATTGCGTGTCAATCAAATGTCAAAACGTACGAATGTATGGAGTTTTGTATGAAATAGCAAGCTGACGTCATAATTGTACAACATCAAATAACATACTCTTTGTGATTAAATCGGTACTTAAAATTCACATTGATGATTTAATTTTGATCATTTTGAATGTTTTGTATATTTTTGGATGTTCAATACGCTGGATAGTGTTTGATCATTTATCTTTAATACAGAACAGTTCCCTATTCCAGGGTTCGTTAGGCTGTTTTTTTCTATATTAAACATTTAAACATAAAACTTTGACATTTATAATATTTAAGACTTAAGTCGATTATTTGTGAAATATGCATTTCCAGAAGTCGCAAACCGTGTATTCCTCTAAACTTTGTCTACTATTGGGTGCAAAATACTGTATAAATGTAAGAGTACAGTAAAACTTAAAAAGTACTTTTAATGACAATTTACGTATCACTACATAGTATAAAACAAAGTCGCTTTCTCTGTCCCTATATCCCTATGTACGCTTCTTAAATCTTTAAAAGTACGCAACGGATTTCGATGCGGTTTTTTTAAATAGATAGAGTGATTGAAGAGGAAGGTTTTTATGTATAATACATGTGACATCCCACGGGAACGCGGGTAAAACCGCGGGGTACAGCTATTAAGATATAAATTAAAAATTATTTAATATATCAAATTATTAAATATCAAGGTTGACACCCATTTTAGATATCTCAGAATGTTGGCTTTAGCGACCGTAAATTTGAACCGTAAAAATTAATCAAGGTTTTTTCCGACTACAGAACCCTTCTCTGTGCGACAAGCCCTTGGCCGCTTTATTATATTTACAATAAATCTTAGTGACGCAAGCTTACTACGATCAAATAGATAAAACGTGACGTTCTCGCCTAAATAATCACATTTTCACTATGAATAGGTGTCCATTTTCATTTCCTCGTGCTTTCTTCCTTTCAAATCCGACCGTTTTATTGTCCACCTTTAGTTATTACAAAAGAATATTTTTTACTATCTGAAAGTATTAATCGTAGCAATATTTTTAGATGATGATGGTCCAAGTAAGTATAATGGCGAGTTAGATATCGGAGGCAAGATGAGAGACAAATTCAATAAAGTTTGTTACTAATTCCTTAGGCGATAACGCTTTTGATTGGTAAATCACCCACTCAGTAACATGCCCCCTTATTCAGCTATAAAACTTTGGACGAGCCAGCGCAACGAGGTCTTGGAAAGCGGATCTCTCACGTGTTTGCGTAGTTAGCGAAAAGGACAGAACGCCTCGAATTATAATTGCATTCATAGGGTAATGAAACCCCAATTATTATAAGCCAAATAATAAATTTAAAAATGTAGGGTTCACCTTAAAATTATCTTTCAAAAGTCCCAGTAGAGAAATCAGCGTTACCCATCATGGGCTTATTTGTCAAAATGCTTGTATTCGTAAAATTTTTTGTTCCAAAAATAAGTAAATAGTGGGCGGAAAATCTATCATGGTAGCTATCATAGTTACCAAGTTATATAAAATTCAATGTCGTGAATAATAGACCGAAAAACAAAATTACTACGCAATTTCCGACCAAGGTAAACATCATTATCGTAAAGAATGATCCGTATATCGCAACGAGCTCCCATTCCAATTCTGCTCTGCGGAAGTTATTTTCCCTATAGTTGGACGGGAAGTGTTAATTTAGCGAAAGTCGATGCATTATGTATGACGTGAAATGTCGGAATAAGTTAGAAACGATAGCGATAAACCTACAGAAGTAATCAGACGTTGGAACACTTGTAAACTTCTTGATGAGCCAGTTGGCGTGGTTAGAGAGCCTGACTTCCACGCCGCTTGTCATGGGACTATTCGTTCCCAGGTCAAATATCTGTGCACATATCGGTTCTTAATCTATATCCTTATTTAATATAAAACAAGTTGCTTCCACCACTCGTACGCTTAGGTCTTTTAAATTAGGCAACAGATTTTGATGGGGATTTCATGAATAGATAGAATTAACATTGTACCCGTGCAAAGTCGGGGCGGGTCGCTAGTTTATTAATATGTATAAGAATGGATGGTAAATATATGTATATGTAATCAGTATCTGGTTCCGGTACTGTTCCCGGTTCGGTTACGGTTAGGATCAGACTGCCATGTGTAAAGAATTTCCCTGGATTTTTATTGATTGTATTCTATTGATTGCATTATTTACTTAATGCAATCTTTCGACAAGACCACAAGTTGTTTTGACTACCGTTTATGACTTTCCTAGTTTGCCTTAATAATTATAATGAAACACTTATTCAAGATTACGAGTAACTACACTAATTTAATGCATAATGTAACTAGCTAATGTTGTTATTATTCAAATTACCATAACACTTACCAACGTCATAAAACTACTCTCCTGAATTTTGTTAATACACACGGCCATCTGCCCCCTTATTCAGCTAATACAAACTTCGTCGACGTGCCGCTTCACGAAGCCCTCGGAGAGCTTATCTCTCACGTGGTTAGTAGTATTAGCGTAGTTATTGAAAGAGACAGAGCACGGAGGCCGCGACGAAACATTGACGGGTTAGTGTCACTTTCTTTATAGAATCGAGCCCTTTATCCCAAACTACGAAACACAAAAACAGAGCATGATGGAAACCAGATAACTGATATACTTATATCGTATTGTCATCAACAATGCATATTATTATAATTTCCAAGGACTGTTGTACAAAATTTGTGATATCTCTTGTAATACGTAACGTACCGAAGTGATAGGCATTGTCATTTGAATTGTAGATCATTTCAATTTAAGTACTAGAAAATCTAAAACTAAATGCATTTGAAGTTGGTTAAAAGTTAGTTCATAAAATCACTGAGCATTGCTCACTATGCAATGCTACCTTCCATTATTTTGTTTTCAAAAGGAGTTTCCATGTACCTTGTAGCGTCCGATTACGAAGAGAAACAAATTGTCTGAAACCTAGTTAGCTGGTGAGTACTGAGTTTATATTAAGTACTTAATGGTCGATTACATTTTAGTGGCCCATTAGATATAATTATAATTTATTTATAGTCCCTATCTTAAATTTACCTCTGATGATTGATTATTATCAATTTAATTAGGGATATGTAGGTCCTTCTGATAAATTGAAATTACTACCGATAACTTAAGTCATCTAGAATGTGAGTTATATAAGACTAGCTATCCCCCGCGGTTTCACCCGCGTTCGTGGGAGGCTACATTTTATATACATACTAGCGACCCGCTCCGGCTTCGCTCAGGTGCAATGTAGATACTAATACATATAAACCTTCCTCTTCAATCACTCTATCTATTAAAAAAAACCGCATCAAAATCCGTTGCGTAGTTTTAAAGATTTAAGCTTACATAGGGATATAGGGACAGAGAAAGCGACTTTGTTTAATACTATGTAGTGATATACATATTCTACGGCATGATCTGTCTATGTGCCAAGTTTTATCCAAATGCAATCGTTAGTTTTTGTCTGAAAGAGTAACAAACATCCAAACATTCATCCAGACAAACTTTTTGGCATTTATAATATTAATATGATTAAAAAAAATGGCAATAAAAGATTACTATATTAAGCATAAAACTGTGGCGCCTCCATGGTCGCACCTTTTTATAACACTGGTTGGTAAGACTGCCACCGTATCTAGTAGAGATGTCACTCATGACGGAACGGTGAAAAAATATAAAATATATAAAAGATCAGGGTTTTCTAATTCCAACCGACCACGCCTTACAGACTCGTGTGATCCAAAATAAATGGTGTATACCACTTTTATTAAGAGCTAATCTTTTATTCCTGGTGGTATCACCAAATTGGTGACCCCGACGTGATCACGCGCAATCCGAGTCCATCCTGGGCGTGGAGGCCTGCTTATCTTACCTAAGCCTGTCTGGTGTTTCGCCCCCACCTTACTAACATGGGTGTTGTTACTAACATGGCTTATTTCGCCTGCGTGTGTTAACGTGCGCGCCACCGGCCTGATCAAGGCCGTCGCGCCGGCACCATCATGCAAGTTGAACCCTCAAGCATGAGCCCTTTCCCTCCTACCCTGCTACGTGGATGCAAGCCTTTCTCCATTGTGCGTTGTGAAGTAATAGTGAATGTGCATTAAATAACCCCATTCCGCTTGGACATTAAAGGCACCTTACTTTTCTCTTTATTTTACGTTCTCCAGTGGAGAGAAATCTCCCAACCTATGCTGACTTATGGACACTAAGTTTACTTATATTTAAATTTATCATCGTATTTGGCAGTAAGGTTATGTTATTTTGTTCCTTTATGTATATCATTTTATTGTGTTTGCTTGGGAATGGTATGGTGTTTTTTTATGTGTTTTCCTAGTTATAGTGTTTGACATTGGTATTTTAAAATGAATTTTGTGTGTACAACCTACAACTTAATTTCATGAATTTTTGTGTGCTGTCCTTTGTATATTGTGTTAAAACTGTTACATTTATATAATACTTTTTGTGTATACTTGCACAAATATTTGCAATTTTGGACACCACAGCATCCTCTCCCTCTATAACATTTCATTATTTTTTTTATCTTACACTTCGGGAACATTATTATGATTTTTTTTTTATCGTGCTCTACCTTTTGTTTCTTTTTAATTTATACACATTTCCCTTATATATTTACGATGGCTGATGATATGCAGGCTCAGTTAAAGCAGCTCCTCACAGAAAATGCTGCTCTGCAGGAGCGTTTAGATATACAGGCATCTCAGTCCAGTGGAAATGTGCACAAGGTAAGTGTAAAATTGCCTCCGTTCTGGCCTGACAAGCCAGCGGTATGGTTTGCCCAGGTAGAGGCACAATTTGAAATCTCTGGCATCACAGCAGATGCTACCAAGTATAATTATGTCGTAGGCCAATTAGACCAGCGTTTAGCCGGGGAGGTTGAAGACATAATTACTCGACCCCCTAAAGAAGGGAGGCATATCAAGCTCAAGGAAGAGCTAACACGACTCCTCTCTACATCTGAGGAGCAACGGGTGAGGCAACTCATCAGTGACGAGGAACTTGGGGACCGGAAACCGTCCCAGTTTCTGCGGCATTTACGCTCCCTCGCTGGAACCACTTTCACTGACGAGAACATCCTACGGCAGCTATGGTTACGGCGACTACCTGCGCAGGTGCAGGCTATCCTGGCTGCACAAGCAGACCTCGGCCTGGACAAGGTGGCTGAATTGGCCGATAAAATTATGGAGCTTTCGCCCGCCCCTGCAAACGTGTACGCTGCATCAAGCGCTCCTTTGCCGGTGCTTGCAGAGCTTACCAAAAAAATGGTGAATGGTTTCCGCTGGCGTTTTTCAGCAGAAAGCTAACTCCTCAGCAGTCAGGGTGGCCAGCTTATTATCGAGAACTTCTCGCGGTGTATGATAGTGTACAACATTTCCGCCACATTCTTGAAGTTCAGCATGCCACCATTTACACTGACCACAAGCCATTACTGTATGCTTTTATACAGCGCCGCGAAAAGCTTCCCACAGCGCAACTGAACCAACTTTCTTTTATCAGCCAATTCACGACTGACATAAAGTATATAAAAGGTGAAGACAATGTCGTCGCTGATACTATGTCACGAATTGAGGCTATTGCGTTGGAACAAAACTTTGAAGCGCTCGCAGAAGCACAAGGCGATGATGAGGAGCTAGCGGACTTGCTAAGGAATGGCAGTAGCCTTGAGCTGATCAAGGTCATTATTCCGGGCACTACTACTTTTATCTATTGTGACGTTTCTACAGGAAAGCCGCGTCCCTTCCTAACCAGCTCCTTCCGCCGAGGGGTGTTTAACAAACTGCATTGTTTGAGCCACCCTGGTGTACGAGCTACCTCGCGTCTTGTTTCAGACCGATATATTTGGCCTTCCATTAAGAAGGACTGCAAAATTTGGACGCAATCTTGTGAAGATTGTCAGCGAAGCAAGGTTACGAGGCACAATTCTGCTCCCCTTGGCAACTTCGACCAACCTTCTGGTCGATTCATACACATCCACATCGACATCGTCGGACCTCTTCCTGTCTATAACGAGTTTCGTTATTGCCTCACGGCTATAGACAGGACGACCAGGTGGCCTGAAGTTTGGCCTATGCGGTCGATAACTGCCGACGAAGTCGCTGACACTTTTACTAGGGAGTGGATAGCTCGTTTTGGAGTGCCTTCTATCATAACAACTGACCAAGGCACCCAATTTGAGTCTGATTTATTTCGCAGACTCCTAAAGCAGTTCGCCACCAAGCGCATAAGGACGACTTCATACCATCCGTGTGCTAACGGCATGATTGAGCGTGTCCATCGTCAGCTCAAAGCCGCCCTTATGTGTCACGGTGACTCTTGGATTCGAGCACTCCCCCTAGTGCTTCTTGGCATGCGTTCTGCTTTCAAGGAAGACTTGAAGGCAACCGCAGCAGAAATGGTGTACGGGGAACCCTTAAGGCTCCCTGGTGAATTCTTAGTAGCTTCTCCTCCTTCAAATAGAGTTGAGGACCCTGCTGACCTAGTTGTCCAACTCAGGGACAAAATGTCGAAAATACGACCTGTTCCTGCCTCGCGACATAGTCAGCCAGCCTCATTCATATTTAAGGATCTTGCAACAGCCACATGTCTTTCTGCGTGACGACTCCGTTCGGCGCTCATTGCAGCCTCCGTATTCGGGTCCATTCACCATTTTAGAACGTGCTGATGACGGGAAAACGTTAACCCTCAATATCAGGGGCAAAAGAGTTGCAGTGAGCGTCGACAGAGTAAAACCTGCTTTTGTTGAGCATTCTGTATATCAAACGCCTGCTCCTATTGTTTCACCAGCTCTGCCTTCAGCTATTAAACCTCAGTCCATTTCACCTCAAACTTCTGCCTACCGTAAGTCTCAGCCTCAGCCATCCGCTCCTGCTGATAAAAGTTACACAACTCGGTCTGGCAGACGAGTTAGATTTAAGAATTTAGATTAGAATGTGTTTTATTTTTCTTTCTATTTTTTGGTATTATGCCATTGTATTTTTATCTCTGAATGTTTTTAACCTTTAATTTTTCCCCCGGTTTCTTTTCTTCGTAGGGGGGTGGTGTGGCGCCTCCATGGTCGCACCTTTTTATAACACTGGTTGGTAAGACTGCCACCGTATCTAGTAGAGATGTCACTCATGACGGAACGGTGAAAAAATATAAAATATATAAAAGATCAGGGTTTTCTAATTCCAACCGACCACGCCTTACAGACTCGTGTGATCCAAAATAAATGGTGTATACCACTTTTATTAAGAGCTAATCTTTTATTCCTGGTGGTATCACCAAAAAACCATAACCACGGTGAGTTCTGCAAAAAAATCTGATACCATGATGTATTCATCGAATTCTCTTCTTTAATTTGTATACGGCTCAACTATTACAACATCTCTCAGCTCTCAAACTGCTGGTCACTTATTAATTAGACCATAACGCGCTATCTTTGGAACCTATCAGCCTTGTCGTAATAACTTTATATAAATTTCGATGAATAAATAAGTTTTGTGTTGGGGTCGAAGGTCAAACCCTCAATAATTGATGTGCGTCACGTTATTAGATCTACATATTTTTTTAAATCAAGGGTGTAATTCTGTATGGTACTTGATATTAGTAAATCAACGTTTTGTTGCGGCCTCTTTCTCTAGCTATGAAGCCACATGAGACGTACGCGTTCCGAGGCCTATTGTATTAGCTGAATAAGGGGCACATTTAATTCATAAACGTACAGCTATAGCGTTAATCAATAAATTGGTTGTGATTTTATTACCTTATCAGGTAACATATTCAGGTTTCAGAAAGAAATAATTTTACCACATCAAAAACTACTTTCGCAAAAATTATTTATAAATTATTAGCTGTCCCCCTCGGCTTCACCGCAATATTTTATACATGTAAACCTTCCTCTGAAAATACTACTAGCTTTTCCCAGCATTTATTGCTAACCCGAGGGATTATTTTTTGGGTTAGAAAGTATTGTAATTAATCTATGTATTAATTTAGATTTCTACCTGTGAGGTCAAAATTCTATAATATATAATATTTTCTTTTTTATTAATTTAGGTGCACATTTTAGAATGAACACAAATATTCGATTAAACTATTAAATAAAAATTAAAAATTAAAAAATCTATGAATAAATATTTATTACGTGGAACCGGCGTGTAAAATTATTTATCAGAAAGCTGTAACAAAAGAAGATATTGTCAAAAGTATCAAATTAATAAAATATAACTGGTCGCAGATTCTATTTTTAGATTTTTTTTATATATCAATCATATAGCGTTTATTCTCAACAAAACACCGCTTTATATCCCACACCATAAAGTTTATTTTCAACTGTGCAAGGTGTATGACAGATATTTAATTCAATAAAACACCAAATATAATAAACTTATACCTATCTTCATTTGTTGAAATGGATTCTGTAAACAGAGCATTTTCTACTTTGAATTTTTGCTTTGCACAATATTGTAATAAAATCTCTTTCAGAATTAAAAAAAAACATCATGGAACATCTGACAGATAACGAATAAGAAAATAAAACTAGACGGGCCAGTAAGTTAACTTTGCCAGAAACTTTCCAAGAACAAAACCACTTTCATGAACTATCAGACTCAATATGAAAGATCCCAAGTATTTAGTTCAGACGTAAACATTTAAGGAATTTAGATGAAACATTGAAATCCACCGTCGGAACTGTGTATTTTGAGGAAAAGCCACGCTTTAAATTCCTATGATACTCATCCAAGAAACATAATGATAGGTTAAAACGGTTATACGAAGGTCAAAACCCTCAAATCTTGACTCAGATGCTTAACGAACTGTCACTTATTTATCAAGCGACGCTTTTGATCGCGCTGAAAGCCTAAAGCTTTGTAAGGTCTCGTTGAAGTATCAAATATAATAGTTTGAGTTAAAATTAAGTGCTAGAACTAATTTGTAAGCTTCGTAATTAGTGAGTGACCCAGTTGTTAAGTCTTTGCACGTAATCATTCTATTAAACGAAGTCTGATCGTCTATAGTTGTAGAAGTAATATTTTCAGGCGAATGTGTGCGTAAATATCTATGTAAACTAGTTTCTGTGCCGCGGTTTTGCCCGCGTTTCCGAGGGATTGAATGTTCTGGGATTATTATATAGCCTAAGTTACTCAAGAATCGTGTAGCTTTGTAAAGTATTGGATTTGGATGAGAAGTTGCGGTAATTACCTTCCTCCTACACTCAAACTTACAAATTTACAAATTACCTCTTTATATTATTATTTGTTCGAAATAAATAAATAAACAAAATAAACTAGTTTTATCTGCCGCATGTTTCACCTGATTTCCCAAGAGATCTCAACTATCCAGAGATTATTACATAGCCTGCATAATCTCCATCCAAAATAATGAACTTATCAAGTTGTAAAAAAATAACTACGAATTAAGATTTACGACTTTTAATAACGACAATATCCACCACATACATACATACAAACTCCCAAAATACTCACTCTCTATTATAATATTAGTAAATATAGAATAGATAATACAGTTAGCGAATGTGGTACCATACATAGTCGCAAAATTAACCAACTTATTTGGGTCAACTGATTTATTCGGAGTTAGGACCGAAAATAGAAATCAGGTTTTGGCCAGACAGCTCTCTGAATGCAATAAGCAATTCCGCATAAAAGGAAAATCGGATCAAATAGAGTGGCATTATTTCAGTGTTTTCTACAGTATAAATTACTTTGTAAACAGTCTTCAGAGTTAGTTAACAGGATTCAATGATATGACATTTCATTCGTTGTTTTGATTTCTTCTTTCTCTTGTTGTTCTAAGTTTTAAGATTGCTCAAGAAGGAATCAATGCTATCTATAGAATTCGAGATATGATATTTTATTAAATAACCCAGTACCTATAGCTCAGAAATTATAGTTACCTTGGCTATTCAACGAATATAAACCGGTTAATCTCTTAAGAAAGTGTTATATGAGATCATCTATAATTTCTTTATTTTATTTTTTGAAGGGATTTTTGGTTTATTATACAACGTGTTACAAAATACCCCTTAAAATATTTTAAATTATCAAAGCCAACAACCCTAGTAAGCTGTCATGTCAGGGAACCAGATTATTTAACAGAAAGGCCTACGTACCTATTTTACCTAATAATTGTCTACTTTAATAGTTTTTCTATTTTTCATTCATAAAAATCAGATTTTTTATTTTTTTGGGGTATGTTATACAGCGTTACTACGGTTCTTGAATATTGTGAATGGACTCGTTATAAGGCCCCATTTAACCTCCTTTCGGCTTTACGAGTAGTTTTGTAACAGCCTGTACAGTCAAAAAAAACAGTGGTAATTTTTCTCTCAGAACAGAAGTTTAACGCGACGAAGGTCTCGGGTTCCAATCCTAGAATGAGCTTAAAACTGGACCCCAGATGACTTTGTAGTAGCATTCTGTCTTGCTTTAAATAAAACATCTATATTCAAGTAACTCCTCATGAGTTCTGTCTAAATTGACAAAAACTAGAAAAAATAAGACAAGTTCCACAGTTACTACAGCGCTTCAGTTGATTGATCACAAACAGGTTTCTTTTTGTAAGTACAAAACTACTAACAAACTAGCCTATATATACATTTTCATGATATATTTTTCGTTGGCAATTTAGTAGTTTAAATCTTCATATGTGCTCTATTAGGGACTCAATTGAAGTAATGGCTTTGACTTTTACTTTCAGCTAACAAAAGACCTTCGACGTCAATCAGCGTCGAAGTCCTATTGCTAGCGTTTGATTCAGTAAGATGATAATAGCATGACGATGTTCTATGCTCTGTCTCTATCGTTAACTAAGTAATCACGTTAGAGGTCCGATCTCCGAGATCTCAGCTGGCTTTACGACGAAGATGGTGTTAGAGAATACAGGGGCTGATAGACAGCCTATTTGGCTTTGCGGCTCACATCTATCACGTCTATTTTAAAAGTTCTTGTAAGTAGGTCAGTAGAATAAATCCAGGTGTATATGTTTTATTGAAAAGGGAATCGAAAAAAAATTAACTCATTAAAGTCAATGTGGCCAACAGAGGTCGCATACCGAATAAAAATCTCAGAATGCGCAAATATTTTTTTTCATACATTTTACTGAAGAAATGAATTAAAATCGAATTGTAAAACCGTCCAATCCAAAAAGCAAGCATATTACATTTTTTTTTTCATATTATTATTGGGAAGCTATTGTAAGCGGAATTCGCGCTGACACAAGTTGGGAACAACAAGTCGTTAATAAGAATGTAATAATCAAATAATTATAATCAACGGTTTGCTTATTTGTTGTCTTTTGGGCACCAATAAATTTATGCAACAATTTGATCCCCTTATCTATTTCATGTCATCGGGAAATATTACATTTCCATTCATTAGTGATGTTTCTGAACTTACCTTATTCCCTTCTGAATACTTATCAAGTATATTTTGAGTGTTCGTATATTTATTTATTTTTTTTTTACATTTTCTATGGACTCTTAGTCCGTACTCTTTGAAGATTCTACGATAAATTATTTTAAGATCAATTGTATTGTGTTTCTAAAAATTAACATCTTTCCGCGCGTGCTCAGCTCGTTGTTTTGAACTGAGGCTTGTGGAATGAAAATCATTACGTGTTCGTAACTTAATATTTAGATGATTTTCATTGACGGCCGGTTTAAGTGTTAGAGACTATTGAGACACAACACAAGTTGTGGGTTCGATCCTATCTATGACAAATATTCGAAAATGTCTCGATGTAAATATATATTTAAGAAAGCATTAAGAAAAAATTATATTGTGTGGTTTTATGAAACCACGGTAAAAGTGAAACTTTTTTTCACATTATAGACATTTAACTAAAAATTTTTGGAATAATATTAAGGGTATCCCACCTATACCCATTAAGGGTATTAAAATCGCTTTATCAATCTTAATTTTACACTTGGAAAATTGGAATGATAATGGGAAATGATAAAAGTAGACTAAATCTGCAACTAATATTGGCCTTGGCTGCTCTGGCGAGCGCCTTTCACTTTATCCCTACTCCGCGGCCGACCGTCACGCGACATGCAACACACAGACCAAAAAATTTGAGACGATCTAATAAAAGTTTCACTTTAAAAAGGTAGTCTAAGTACTCGTAGGTTATACATATTATTAAAGGTTTAGGTAGAACTTAGTACTTTAGCGATGTACGTAGACAAAACTGAAAGTCAGTCTTCAATTATATATACCTTGTGTGATATGCATGTTTCGTTGCTGTATAAGCCCGCCTAGAAACTCTATTAGTATCCCAGATCTGGAATCTACAGAAATTACATATCAATTAGTTGTCATGTTGAGGAGTCAAAAATTACAAACAAACTAACTTTCGCATAAGATTATACAAAAACAAGTATCTAGTAACTAATTCCGTAAAAACTAGTTACCAGATATTTGTTTTTTGTATAATCTTATAATGGTTTTTCGCAAAGTCATGTGACTTTCGCATTTATAGTATTAGATAGGATTTTGGACATGCAGTTACGAGCCGCCGACGTCAACAAAGATCAACATAATAGAATTTGTACCCTAGTGAAATGAATACGTGAATTGAGCTTTTCAATTTGCCCTATAAAGCTTTTAAAAAGTTTTGATACCGACTGACTAGACTTAGTGGTAAAAGTAAATTAAACGTGACTTGAACTTACAATATAAACTCGACACTGGAAAAAAATATTACGCACTGGGTTGCCATACTTCAAATAAAAAGTAAATTATTTCGAAAAAAAATATTTCCTAAGATTAATTTCGTGTAAAAAAATCAGTCTTCACACAATCACAGGAGTTATATGGCTTTTGACTGCAGTTATAAATAAGATCAAGGTATATGTTCGTATTGGAGTAACTTTCATATTTTCATACGGCAAGTGAGAAAAACTACCTCGAACTACATATTTATTTGCAATAGAATTGTATAATAGGTGACAACTGCAAATAGAATTAAGTTTCGCTTATTCTACATCTTCAGTCTTTCACACTTTCTCGCTCACTTTCACTTTTTCTCTCTCACATTTTTCACACATTCTTCATAAATGGCATGCAACAATTTTAATAGCGTACAATACAAGCGTACAAAATAATTTATTTACTATTTAATATTAATTTTAGATACAACATATATCAATTGGCTTAATATATGTCAATCTATCATTAATAAATGTCATGTAATTAAATTCTACTTTGAACAAATATTTTAAATGCGAAAGTTTGTGAAGATGATGTATGGATGACTGTTACTCTTTTACGCAAAAATTACCGAACGGAGTTTGATGACACTAAACTTGCGGCACGCTATGATGACAAAGAAAAATAACCTTTATTCTTTAAAACATAAGGTCCATCTATTGATCCAACACCTAATTGTATGATGATGGAAATCAACCTAATTCCAATGCAATACAGTTTTTTTCCTATGATAATCTGAAACGTCAAAACGGCCATCATAGCTTACCGGTAGTATAGGTAACATATATGCCACTTCTATCTCTATCGCGGAAAAATTTGACATCCCTTCGGGAATAACGCTAAAGCCGCTAGTATTATAAAAAATCGTATAAACTTTAACGAGAAAATAAAAGAATTTACGTAAAAATGTGCGTGCATATACATAGGTAGGAACGTAGTTATTTGCATACAAAGTGCCACTTCTAAGGGTAAAATAGGAATTCAAATAAATGCTCAAATAGTCAACTTGTTTGATGGGAAAGTATATTTAGGTGACTCTTGTTCCTTTATATGGAGTTAGTCTTTCATTTAGTGTAAGGGATTAAATCAACACTTGTATTAATGCAGAATTGAGTCTATGTGTCTGTTTGTTCGTTGAGTTCTACAGTTCCTCTATAAAAAAAAAAAACAGAAATATTTTTAAGATTTGGATGAAAATGTATTTATTAAATGAAGAAAACCTGAAACTAAAAATGCCTGCACATTCCACTAGATTCTTTGACCACTCAGTTACTGTACAGGCTGTTCGCTTGTGGAATGCTTTACCTGAGAATGTGAGACGTGCTCAGACACTGGCTACATTTAAGAGTATGGTCAAAGAACATTATCTTACTCTCTAGTCGTTACATAGCTGTTCTTTTATATTATTATATTATTGATTAATTATATATGTATTTATATTATATATATATATATATATTTACATAAGTATATATACATATATATTTATCTATTTTTATATTTTGGTATGTATATACGTATATAATTTATTTATATTAAGTCATTATTAAGTATTATTTATAGTATATCATTGCAATATTGTTTATATGTATTTAGTACACTGCTAACTACCCTTTACATATTCCTATGTAATTCTTTCCATCCAATGGTTGTCTGGAAGAAATTGCTTTTTAGCGATAAGACCGCCAATTGTACCTTTATTTAAGAATCAATTCTGTACCATACTTCTATCAGTGTACAATAAAGTATATTTATTATTATTATTATTAAATAAATAAAAAAGAAGAATATAAAGGACCGCATGACGACACAAAAATCTCTTTTATACTATCACAAAATAATTTCTAGGCATACTAAATATAAGTCTAAACACATTTGACTAAAATATTTTTAATTTGAAAATTAAAGAAGGAGTATATTACGGAACCCCAGAACGAAACAAAAATCTATTTAATACTATCACAAAATAATATCTAGACATACTAAATATTATTCCAAACTAAAATTGGAAGAAGGATAATATAAAGGACCCCAATACGAAACAAAAATCTATATTATATCACCACAAAATAATTTCTAGGCATACTAAATATTATACCAAACTCATTTGACTAAATATTGATAAACGAACAGCTTTGGCAACACCCAACAATTAGAGCGTCTCATATTCTCTCGTCCTTTTCCCAAATTGCTCTCATTACCTCGAGCCGCTTTTCTAGTGCTTATCTCACATATTTGTCACGTAGGCAATGAGACACAGCCGCGTGTTACACACAACAAAAAAGTTTGCGTTCACTAAACATAATAATTAGAGATATTACAGCCACATGAGACTTAACAACTTTATGCCTCAAGGACAACGTATTGACTATGCCTCTGGTGTTGCAAATGTCCATAGATGGCGGTGACCACTTTCCATCAGGTAAACTGTCTGTTTTTCAGCCCAAGTGGTATAAAAAAATCTTGTAAGTACAAAAAAAAATTTGAATTTGATTTTTTAATAACTATGTTCTTAGTTGAAAAACACAAAATATTTTTTATTAATTTGTAGTGTATTAAGGTGTTAACGTATTTGATACATGATAGCACTATGGAAAAGATTTTATTATATACTAGACATCGCGGTTTCACCCGCGTTCCCGAGGGATGTAACGCTTTCCCGGTACAAAAAGTAAAAATATCCTATGTGTTATTCAAGGGCATGCTCTATGTATGTGCCAAGTTTCATCCAAATCCGTTAGTAAGGTAGTTTTTGCGTGAAAGAGTTACCTACATCCATACATACAAACTCTCGCATTTATAATATTTGAAGAGTCTTAATCATATAATATCTAAAGATTTCCAAATAAACGCAAACTTTTTTTGTCGCGTATACCTATCTCATTATAGAACAACACAAGTGAAATATTCCACCTTGTTCATTTGTATTCGAGTTAAATTACTCACATTCTGTTTGAAATGTGAATTTAATGATGGCTCGTTGGAAAATGATAAACAGGTTGGTCTGATATATTCATTAACATATATATATATATATCTATGTTCTAGTTGTCCCCCGCGGTTTCAGCCGCGTTAATTTGATTGATTAGACCAAGAAAACACATTGTTTCATTCAAATTTTGCACCCCCATTTTACCCACTTAGGGAGTGAATATTCAGTCCCAAAATGTGCAAAATTTCAAGTTTCTAACCCTAATAATTTAGGCCCTGCGTTAATATGTCAGTCAATTAGCTTCTCCTTTTATATATATAGATTTTGTATCATTATCCACAGTAATATAATAGTGAAAAGATTTTTTATTTTTGTTTGTAATTCATAAACTCAATATTACTGGACCGATTTTAATAATTATTTCAGTATTTGCAGGTTACTTCATCCAGAAGTAACATAGGCTACAGGTCAGGCTAAATAAGTTCCTTACAGAACGCGAGTAAAACAGCGGGATGAAAGCTAGTAACTAATATACTTAAATATTAAATAATAATAATATAATTAATATATTAAATGTTATTGTTTATATTATATTGACATTAATAACAATTTTTGGTACTACAATCGAGAACAAAATATACAAATATTTTATTTGCTAAATCGTTATTGCTTTTTATTTCTGTCTCCTTCCAACTCGCGGTTTCACCCACATTCTTACAATAAAAGTAAAAATAAAGTCGATAAGTTACAACGTACTTATAATAAAGGATATATGAAAATTCACACCCTAGGGGGTTAAAACGGGGGTACAAAGTTTGTATTGAACAATATGTTTTCTCAGTCTGCAGTCTGATCAACTTCAAATAAAACGCGGGTGAAACCGCAGGGGACAGCCAGGTTCCATGGACGCAGCATCACCTCAAAACTACTGCACATATCGGGATGGAACTGCTACCAAACGAAGTGGAATTTTCCTAGACTGATATAGACTATATATGTATGATATCGCTAAACAATGAACGCGGATAAACCGCGGGGGACAGCTACAATAATAAAAATAATAAAATTTGTTTGTTTTTCTCCCACACATAAAAAATACAACATTTTTTTTGTCATAAACAGGTAGGTACATTTAGTTGTGGGAGACAGGACCCCAAACTAGGTTTTCCTGGCTATAAACCATATCCCATACGCATACTACCATTGTACGCAAAGAAATGGTTTTGGATGCTTAGTTACTTATGATTCCATCACAAGAAACGGCAAAACAGATTTATATTCATAATAATGAAATAAAAATAATACGAGTATAATGAAAATAAAATAAGTCAGATTAGATCAATATGGAAAAAGCTTTAAAAAAATTACCTTGCCAGTTCTTCTCAGTTGAAAGCTGACTTCCAAACCGTGGTAGCTTCAATAACTTAGAATAAGTGTTCTCCGCGGACCTTAGCTGAATAAATGACTTTAATATAAAATATTTATTTCTGTAGCCAAGAGTGCCGAATAACATTTCATAATTAAAGTCGGGACCTTCTTTTAGGTATCTAATATATAAAATTCTCGTGTCACAGTGTTAGATACCGTACTCCTCCGAAATGGCTTGACCGATTCTCATGAAATTTTGGGTGCATATTGGGTAGGTCTGAGAATAGGCCAACGTAAATTTTTTATCCCCCTAAATGTACACTGTAGTCCACACAAATTTTATTTTTTTTAATTTTTAGACTAATTATTATTTTTTTATGATACAGCATAGAAAAATAAATACAACCCTGAATTTTCAACCCTCTACAATCAACCCCTATTTTTGATTTATAAATTATAAATCTGAATTTTTTTGGCAAGACTTTTGTTCTTATTTTGTCATGACTTGGAATAAAAAAATATATATTACTCTTAATTTTCCACCTCTCTACGATCAACCCCTATTTTACCATCGCGATTTAAACTTTTTTTTACTTTTAATAATTACCTATAATTATGATTTTTTTCTCAATTCAATTTGATTTTCCGCCTTCGCCGGTCGATAACTGATCCATTGATAGTTGACCGTTGTCACCTCTCATCCAGCAAACATCACGGAGTAGGGATGGGAACGAAGCCGGTCTCCTGTCTTACTTACTATACAGTTTTCGGCCATTTTTTTGGAACGAAGTTCCTTATCGCGTGTTGCGAAACGGGTTTAGACAGAAAAAATTAAGACCAAAAGTTGTAACGACACTTTTTGCTATTTATTATTGCCAAGACTTATACTAACTATGACACTTCACACTATTTTCAATAAGTTTCTTTTTACCAATTAACGGACTGACGGACTGACGGACTGATGGACTGACGGAATGACCGACTGACGGACTGATGAAATGACGAACTGACGGACTGGCGGACTGATGGACAGACGGACTGACAGGCTGATGGACTGACGGACTGATGGACTAACGGAATGACGGACTGACTGACAGGCGGACTGACGGACTGGCGGACTGATGGCCTGACGGACTGACGGACTGACGGACTGACGGACTGACGGACTGACGGACTGACGGACTGACGGACTGACGGACTGACGGACTGACGGACTGACGGACTGACGGACTGACGGACTGACGGACTGACGGACTGACGGACTGACGGACTGACGGACTGACGGACTGACGGACAAATTAATTTGCCACGTGACTACGGAACCGAAAATATTTGTTTCTTTTGTTACTACTAAGGTGTCAATCAAGCTGACAGCCGGTCTGATGGTAAACGGTCACCGTAGCCATGTTTTATTTAAATAATCACAAAAATCATACTTTCGCATATTATTTATAATAAGGAACTTCGTTACACGTATGTTATACGTATTATTCTTTGTATCAGTATCACCCTTCTACGACCAACCTCTGTATTTAATCACAATTTTTATATTATTCTGTTCCATCCACAGATTCACAATAGGGTTGCTAGATGGCAATCGAATATAATAGTAGTAGTAGTAGTAGATAAATCTTCATGTATAGTTTATAATAAAGTAAATGTGGCAAAACAACGTTTGCCGGGTCAGCTAGTATATATACATACGTGAAGCGAAAACATTAGACCCATTATAAAATTACATTAGAAAATAGCGGGAAAGGATGAACATCAAATTTGACTCAGTTAAAGTTTATATGGAGAAATAGCTTAAATATTTTATTGATACAAAGTACTTCATCATCATCACTACATAGTATAAAACAAAGTCGCTTTCTCTGTCCCTATATCCCTATGTATGCTTAAATCTTTAAAACCACGCAACGGATTTTGATGTGGTTTTTTTTTAATAGATAGAGTGATTGAAGAGGATGGTTTTTTTATTTATAATACATGTGACATCCCACGGGAACGTGGGTAAAACCGCGTGGGACAACTAGTTAGAAATTTTAAAAACATAACAATTTAGGAAACATTACACACATTACCATGCGTTCGACACAAACACACATTATACAACATAAATAGCTTACGTTCACACAGCCAATGCCCCACACATAATGGCGTATTTGTGACACGCTCCAAGCTAACGAAAAAGAAGAAAATTCAAAAAGTTCTATGCAATTATCATAGAGGTTTACTTTGACAAAAAAACTTCAATCAAATTCAAACTTTAAATATATATAGAATTACGGTCGAATTTCGATCGCTAAGCGACTAGTAAAATAATTGTATCAGAAGACCCTCTTCAAAAACCAAATATAAGGTTACATCGTAAGTAATTTTAGTACAAACGTTGCTTATTAAATTATCAAAAGCTATTAAAACCATTCATAGTTTATATTGATGAAATTAATCATACCGGAACACGATCGGGGTTGTTTATTTTAGCTTACCTTTCCTAGCTACCCTCTCGATGTTATCTAAATCCTACTATATATATATATATAATATTATAAATGTGAAAGTTTGTAGGTATGTATGAATGTTTGTTACTCCATCATGCAAAAACTACCAAACGGATTAAGAAGCAACTTGGCACATAGATAGATATTTTCTATTAATATATAGTGTATATATTAACATGCAACATCCCTTTATTCCGGGAAAACGAGACTTCCCTCGGGAACGCTGATGAATCCGCGGGGGCAGCTAGTTAAGTTTATAAATTACACGTGTTCGAGTGTTCTTCTCGACGTTTGATATCATTATTTCAGTCCTATTTAACTTTAAAAATAAGTTTATTGTAGTTCATATTATTAATTACGAAAGAACTAAAGCTCTTTATGAAAATAACATTGTAAAATGAGACTAGAGAATTTACCAAATCAGATGTGATCATTAATTTATACATAAAATAAATCTTTAGGCGTTTCTGTACATTGAATTTTGAGAACAACCAATTGGCTTGGTGGTTAGCGACTCTGACTACCAAGCGTAAAAAAATAGTAGTATATGTAGTATATCAGTTATCTGGTTTCCATAGTACAAGCTCTGCTTAGTTTGTGACCAGATGGCCGTGTATAAAGAATGTGCTAGCATATTTATTTATTTATTTATAGTTGGGGTGCTAAAAGATAAATAACACTATTTCTAATTATAAGTCTATTTTTACTAACATTAAGTTAAAAAAAACGTCAGGTTTCTAAAAGATTTAACAGAGAATCGCACACTTTCACAGACATAATAACCCTGCCAAAGTTATTTCCGAATCATAGTTTATAATTATATTTCTGTGAAAAATATTAAATTTTAATAACATGCTCCAAAATATTGCTACCACATAGTTAAATTTGTTTAATGGCTCCATTAAAGCCGAACACAGTAATTTCGCCTTTCTGCTTTGGGCCGACAAACAAGCAGACGGTCCACCTGATGGTAAGTGGTCACAGCCGCCTAGACATTTGCAACACTAGGAGCATCGCCAATGCATTGTCGACCCTGAGACGTGAAGTTGTTAAGTCTCATGTGCCTGTAATTTCACCGGCCCCTTACCTTTCTAACCGAAACACAGTAATACAATTGCACTACTGCTTCACGGCGGAAATGGGTAAGGTGGTAGTACTTCCCCGGATGAACTCTGCACTAAGAGCTCTACTACTCTATTACTCTCAATTATATAAATTACTAGGTGTCCCCTGCGGTTTTACCCGCGTATATCGATATCACATATAGCCTATAACTATCAATGAATTCCGCGTCGAAATGTAGCAGTCCCATCCATGTATGATATGTTTAGTACTTTGATGTGATGGTGCGTCAATGGAAACCAATTATGCTTATAAATATAGATTTATAGATATAGGTACTTCAGTCATACGTAGGTACTAATATTAAAAAGTCAAGTAGCTCTGGCTATTTTTGATTTTGAAACTGTGTTTATCGAGTTGTTGGTTTGGCCTTCTCTCATGGAGCAATAGAGCAACGAATCGCCGCGTTTTTTGACACTACCAAGGTGCAAAGTGTACTTGGACATTGTTATACTGTTTAGTCTCCTCTTTTAGCACCCTAGAGTTGAGTTGGGGTGGTGATATTCGTCAGCATTATCCAGTTTATGTAGGTACATGAATCCTGAGCATGAATGCAGTCATGATTCCTGTGTATTACAATAGGCCAGTTGGCTTGATGGTTAGTGACCCTGACTGCCAAGTCGCAGGTCGCGGGTTCTATTTCCATCCATGACAAACATTTGTGTTCATGAACATCTTTGTTTGTTCTGTGTCTGGGTGTAGATATCTATATATGCATGTATTTAGAAAAAAAAATGTATATGTAGTATATCAGTTATCTGGTTTCTATAGCACAAGCTCTGCTTAGTTTGGGATCAGATAGCCGTGTGTAAAAGAATGTCCTAGGATATTTATTTATTACACATCTGGTGTGTTTCCAACAAAATTCAATTGAGACTCGGCCAGAAACAACGTGGGTAGATACTCCGCATCAAAAGCAGTAATGTATAACTATACATATATTTGAATTGGACTTGGCCTTATTTTAGAAGCTGAATGCATAACTGAAGTGTACTTGCTTTTGTTCTATTCAGGGGTTTAATTCTGCAAAGTAAATATCACTACCTCGACGTTATTTCCTCGCGATGTCTATGCTCTGTCTCTTTTGGTAACTACGCAATCAAGTGAGACGTCCGCTTTCCGAGACCTCGTTGCTCGTTGACGTAGTTTTATTAAGCGGATCAACGTTTAATTAGGCTATTTTCTTAATTACTTTTGGATTATTCTTGGAATTTGTATTATGTTTTGTGACATTTGTTTATTTATTACTGATTTCCACGAATAGAGGGAAATCATTGCTTTCATCTGAAGGGTGCGATGTCGTCAGTTGTAGATAGTTATTTACACTGAGTTCATGCACACAAGTGTTTATGCTAGATGAGAATTTAACCCACAACCAATGACAGGCCAGTTGGCTTGGTGGATAGCGCTCTGACCGCCAAACCGAAGGTCGCGGGTTCGATTCCCACCCAGGACAAATATTTGTGTGCATGAACATGTCTGTTTGTTCTGTGTCTGGGTGTAAATATCTATATAAGTATGTATTTAGAAAAGAAAATTTAATATATGAAGTATATCAGTTATCTGGCTTCCATAGTACAAGCTCTGCTTAGTTTGGGATCAGATGGCCGTGTGTAAAGAATGTCCCGGGATATTTATTTATAAAAAAAATGGCGGGCCAGGTAAAGTGGCACCATACAGCCAACTGGCCCATCAACATCCTGGATGAAAACATACAATATATTATTTTTGAAACCAGATAACTGTAAAAAATCTCAGAAAAGCGGGAAGAACCACGGGACGGAAGCTACTCAATAATAATGCTTGGAAATACGCACCTAATTTTGACAATACCACAGTTAATAACGTGCAATAATACAAATAAATAAACATTTGATGTGAAACGCATTTGCAAACAATTCATGTGGAGATACGCGATGCAGAACAATTCGTGTTGCTATTTCTATAAACTACTAAATGTTTCATTTTTATTTTTTTATTTATTTAGAAAACCAACAGCCATATTACAGAACATGTTTACAATAAAAAATATAACTTTTCATAAGCCAATTATAGGTTTTCCTAGATTAACTAATACAAAAAGTAAGGAGCAGAAATGAAACATAGATAAGAAATGTAAGTAAGTACTATAGTTTAACAAAGTGATATTTCCTTTTAGAATCAGGCAAGTACAGTAATCGTTTTAGAAGCAGGCAAGTACAGTAATCGTTGTAGAAGCAGACAAATACAGTAATCGTTTTAGAAGCAGGCAAGTACAGTAATCGTTTTAGAAGCAGACAAATACAGTAATCGTTTTAGAAGCAGGCAAATACAGTAATCGTTTTAGAAGCAGGCAAGTACAGTAATCGTTTTAGAAGCAGGTAAGTACAGTAATCGTTTAAGAAGCAGACAAATACAGTAATCGTTTTAAAAGCAGGCAAGTACAGTAATCGTTTTAGAAGCAGGCAAATACAGTAATCGTTTTAAAAGCAGGCAAGTACAGTAATCGTTTTAGAAGCAGGCAAATACAGTAATCGTTTTAAAAGCAGGCAAGTACAGTAATCGTTTTAGAAGCAGGCAAATACAGTAATCGTTTTAGAAGCAGGCAAGTACAGTAATCGTTTTATTATAAATACAGAGCTACAAAAAGATATAGTTTCGATAGAATACTAGTAGGTAGGTACATAGTTTAGATGAATTTTAAAGGTTATATACATGAAATAAAATATATATAAAATAAGTAGCTAACCCAACAGACGTTGTCCTGTTTTAACAATGAATATTGAATTCGAATCTTCCGATTGAATGTGAAATGTTTTATGAGAAATTACAAATTAAAGTAGTAGTAGAGCTCTTAGTGCAGAGTTCGTCCGGGGAAGTACTACCATCTTACCCATTTCCGCCGTGAAGCAGTAGTGCAATTGTATTACTGTGTTTCGGTTGGAAAGGTAAGGGGGCCGGTGAAATTACAGGCACATGAGACTTAACAACTAAACGTCTCAGGGTCAACAACGCATTGGCGATGCTCCTAGTGTTGCAAATGTTCATAGGCGGCGGTGACCACTTACCATCAGGTGGACCGTCTGCTTGGTTGTCGGCCCACGGACTGGCGACTTATGGGGTATATCAGTAATAGTTTTGCAGGGTATAATTGATAATATTGCTCCCCATTTAGCTCAAATTTTTAACCGATGCGTAGATT
This sequence comes from Habrosyne pyritoides, assembly GCA_907165245.1. Classification (NCBI taxonomy): domain Eukaryota; kingdom Metazoa; phylum Arthropoda; class Insecta; order Lepidoptera; family Drepanidae; genus Habrosyne; species Habrosyne pyritoides. The sequence continues at coordinate 3,001,068 of OU015600.1, read as the reverse complement.
TTGGTAAATTTCCGGATTTAATGAAACATAGCAAAGTTATACCTTTGTTCAAGGCCGGAGATCCTAGTGATCCAACCAATTATAGGCCCGTTTCTATCTTGCCAGCCCTAAGCAAAGTATTCGAAAAGATTATTTTAACGCAACTACTTGCTCACTTTAAATTAAATAAACTTTTACATAGTGAGCAGTACGGTTTTACTAAAGGTCGTTCCACTATTGATGCCGGGGTAGCACTTTTGAAACAAATTTTCAACGCTTGGGAAAAGTCGCAGAATGTTATTGGAGTGTTCTGTGATTTATCTAAAGCTTTTGATTGTGTTGACCATCAGACACTTACGCGTAAATTAGACTATTATGGAGTTAAGGGTGCAGCACTTAATTTGATGAAATCGTACCTTAGTGAGAGAACTCAAAGTGTTAATGTGAATGGAGTTAAATCATCTGGTTCTCCTGTGCATATGGGTGTACCCCAGGGCTCTATTCTAGGGCCTTTTCTATTTTTAGTATATATCAATGACCTTCCATTTTACGTAAGAAATACCTGTGGAATTGTACTGTTTGCTGACGATACCTCACTGATTTTTGGTGTTGATAGACTGAAATACAATTATGACCATGTAAACGGTGCATTAGCCCAGGTATTAAATTGGTTTACTGTTAATAATCTTGTTTTAAATGCTAGAAAAACTAAATGTATTAAATTTGCATTACCCAATGTTAAAAAACTAGGCTGTAGTTTAATGTTAGACAATGAAGCTCTTAGCCTAGTTGAGTCAACAGTTTTCTTAGGAATTACTTTAGACTCAAAACTTCAATGGGGGACACAAATATCATGTCTTGCGGGAAAACTTAGTTCAGCAGCTTACGCAGTTAGAAAAATTTGGCAGATTACAGATGTCGATACGGCTAGATTAGTTTATTTTAGCTACTTTCATAGTGTTATGACCTACGGCATTTTGCTTTGGGGTAAAGCTGCTGATATAGAAACAATTTTTATATTGCAAAAAAGAGCATTTCGAGCAATTTATAATTTGAGTTCTCGATCTTCCCTCAGAGAAAAGTTTAAACAAATTGATATCCTCACAGTTGCATCGCAGTATATTTATGCAAACATAATATTTGTACATCAAAATATTAGTCTTTATGTCAAAAAGAGTGATATGCACTCCATCAATACTAGAAATAAGGATAAACTTGTCACTTCTGCATATAGACTGCAAAAAGTGCAAGGCTCATTTTTAGGACTTAGTGCACGCATCTATAATAAAATCCCTGCTGAAATTTTAAATTTGCCATTACAAAAATTCAAGGAAAGAATTAAGACAATTTTAGTACAAAAGGCTTTCTACAATACAAATGATTATTTTAATGACGACATTGCTTGGGTGTAGCGCTCGCTCCAGCATCTTTATGTACAAAATCTTATATTGAAAAGAGTAATTGCTGAGTTTATTGCCGGCTCTTCTCAGTAAAAGCAACCTTCCGAACCGGTGTTAGAGTCTGACCATTCATAAGTGCCTGTGAAGGCCTATTTGAATAAATATTTCATTTCATTTCATTTCATTTCATTTAAAAAAAAAGTGGCAAAAAAAAAAAAAATTGTTTATCAATATAATTCCGACCCATGCCTCTATTTTAAACGATATTTGGAGCGCGCATTCAGTCAATCTTGCAACTGTCAAACGACTGACAGTTAAGTCAAACGCCATATACATTGGAAAAGTGAATAAGGTCGTTTTCCTAAATTTTCAAATTTTCCGCACTACTTTCTTATTTTTTTCGTTCATAAGAACCATCTCTTTGCAATAACAAACACAACAAAAAAAGAATTAGCGAAATCGGTCCAACCGTCCATGCGTGATGCCGTGACCAAGGGAAATAGGATTCATTTTTATATACGAGTATATAGATAATAATTAAATTATCGTTCAATAATAATATATTTTAATAAATTCAGATATCATTCTCATTGAGTTCCTTTCAATCGGCAAAGTTTAATCATGAAAGTTCCATCGATATGAAGTTTGAATAAAACGCAAAACTTAATCAAATTCCAGCACCCCATTACGTATTCAGGGTCGAAATCTAGATTTTCGTCTAGGTTCTTAGATCGAAGAATTTATCCTAAAATGTATAATAGCGACTGGCATTTTGCGATATTGATATACCTGAAAATAACTTGGGTCCAGTTTTACCTTTTGAACTAACTGTTCCCCGCGGTTTCAGCCGCGTTCCAGAGTTATACACATTCCCGGGACAAAAAGGTAAATCACATAACTCACACACACACACGCGCTACGTTGGCCCGTTAACGTAGCTTAAACTAGCAAATGAGCTAATTATTTATAAAAAAAAATAAGTAAGGAAAATAAAACATAAAATCATTCAAAAAAAACCACAGAGGTTTATAATGTGCCAAATTTCATCCAAAACCTTTCAGCAGGCGTGATTGAGTAACAGACATCCATACATCCAAACATCCGGATTTATAATAGTGGTAACATTATCTAATCTTATATTTTTAAATCATACTAATAAGGTTTAAAAAGAAAGAGCGTATTACACGGTAGCTCATTATAATGAAGATGTCTGGAGATAGCTACACTCTGCAGAAGTGCACCTTTTACTTGTTGGTTAAGGCTGTTATTATCATTATTCTTAAATTAAGTACCTTGTAAATGTCCGATCAATAAAGCAATTTAATTTTCTGAGATTCTTGCCAGTTCTTCTCAGTTGCAGGCTGACCTTTGACCTTCAGAACAACTAATTACACGTACCCCCTTGCATTCTCCAGTCATGGGTGAAAATACACAGAAAAAGTTATGATTGAACATTATTTTTTTCTTATTTTATTATTTATTATCACTACGTAAATATAATTTCGAGGCTACTAGGATTTTCGAAATAATTATCGAATATTTAATTCGAAAACTGTCTATATTGAATTAGATTTAAGTAGTGTGCATCTCTGAAAATACTTTCATCAAACACAGAACAAACACACAAGTTCAAGCACACAAATGTTTGTCCTGTTCGATTCGAACCCACGATCTGTGGCCTGGCCGTCAGGGTCTTTAACCACCAAGCCAACTGGCCCGTAAAATATATATACAACTAGCTGCCCCCCGCGGTTTTACCCGCGTTCCCGTGGGATGTCACATGTATTATACATAAAAACCTTCCTGTTCAATCACTCTATCTATTTTAAAAAACCGCATCAAAATCCGTTGCGTAGTTTTAAAGCTTTAAGCATACATAGGGATATAGGGACAGAGAAAGCGACTTTGTTTTATACTATGTAGTGATAATAATAATAGGCAACATCAGGCTCTGATGAATAAAATATGTCAGTCCCTCTAATATCCGTCTTGATTAGTATATTTCATCTGTGCTGTGTTGATTACGAACGGAATCTTGAATATTTTGATCTTGGTATTATGTTTCCTGTTGAATCCTCTTTCAGGCTTATGCATAATATAATTATCCTCCGCGGTATTCGCATTTCCAAACAAGTATGACTCTCTCTTCAAACTATTGTATGTGTGTACCAAATTTCAGCAAAATCGGTTCAGACGTTCAACCGTGAAACCGAAACAAACGAACTCACTTTTGCATTTATAATATTAGTAAGGATGTACCCGTTGATGCTTTTTAACTGCAAGTTAAGAACTCAAACCGAGTCAAATAAAATTCGTTACCTTAAGTTTTTGATGTAACAACGTCTTATTAATCGATGAACCCTGGCTGAATGTACGAAAAATTGACCCGTTACGCTCATTGTACAAGGTAATAATAGAATTACTGCACTCTCCGACCGATGCTACATTTTTTAATAATAAAAAAATAAATTCTTGAAATAAATTTTTAAAATGCAAGAATAATTAACCTTGTACAATGAGCGTAACGGGACAATTTTTCGTGCATTCAGCCAGCGTTATGTTACAATTGACTAAACAATTATGGTGATTCATATAATTGATTACAGTTTATTTCTATGAAATCTTGTTCATAATTATATTTAAACTTTATAGCTAAACTCCAGTTTTTAATTAATTACAAGTTATTGAATTTAGATTAACAATGTCTTAAGAAGTACATTATCTTAATTAAAATAAATGTAAAATATTTTTTTTAAACTTGAACAATAAATTATCAACATTCCTTCTATGTTTTTTATGACGTTGTCTCGTTAAACTGTCGTCCGTAAACCGACTTTATAGGCAATCATTTTTTTTTTTATCCTCCACTCATCTCATCCCGGATTAAGACTACCTCTCACATCTTTAGTCTTTTTTCAGTTCTATACCAGCCTTACCCCATTTATTTTCAGACTTTGCCCTTAACACTACTGAAACTTATGTAATAATAGAACACATATATTTTACTTAGTACTTAAATGTAGTCTAACGTTCTAAGTGCGAGACTGGCACAAAAAATACTTAATACCCTTAAGGTCCAAAACCGTGCTTTCATTTTGTCCCATGCCTGTGAAGCTTTAAGGAATTGGTAATTATTAAAAAAACACTAACCAAGCTATAATAAACCTTAATTACATCATCACAATAAAGAAATAAAATCGAATATAAACTTTTCAGAAATCAAGTCAGTTTCTTTATTATTATTTACGTAAGACATAGCAAAAATGTTTCAGACAGAGTATTACCCTGATTTGCTTAGTTAGCGCCTCACTCTAAATTAGATTTTCGCTCATTGCAAATGAAAGATATTATACTAGCCCGTTGACTCTGCGTCGTGCTCAGCATGGTTGAGTATGCCTTTCTGAAACATCTCTTATTGTGTAGTATTTGAATTGAAGTTCATGTGACTTACCCAAGATCGAGTTTCTTGAATGAGCAATGAGAACACATATTTGAATCTTTTGATTGAATATGCTCTTACTGTTTACTATATAGTTATTAAACTTTATACGACATCATTATCTGTTTGCATGTTTCCAAACATTCAGTGTCGGTGCAATATGTATGCTTGGTCTATCGCCACTAGGTGCATTATAGATCACACACGATTTGGCAGTGTTTAGGGCTGGCCGCCTGCCTGGCGCCAAAGCACTTTGTGAATGCTTTTGTTGACTTTCAAGGTGAAAAGTGCACGTAGTAATCGATACGCTCTTTAGTCGCCTCTTACGAAGTCCAAGAGACGAGAATGCGTAGTAGTTCGACACCTCTACCACACAAGTATTATAGGTTAAAGTACTTCTTGCGTCCATCATAGAATGTCAACTTAATGATTATTATGATTTCTATTAATACGCATGTAAATCTGCACATTTATAAGTAAAGTAGTTATTTTGTAACTAAATATTAGTTCCACAACTAACCATAGATATATTTTTCGATAGATACTTACAAGGATCTGCTTCTTACACGCTTAGAATCGTATAAAAAACCTTCCTCTCGATACAAGATAATCCGCCTCTTAAATTTTATGAAGGACCGGTCAAATTAATGTATATAGCTGGTCATGCGATATTACTATATTGGGTATCTTTAACTAAAACTCGATGTGACTTAGCCATATCTTTATAAAGAGCTTGGTATTTAGTAGACAGATAGACTCGCTTAACTCACAACCATTAAAACGAAATTAAAATAGGAACGTGCCGAAATATGCGAAAGGAATGTAGGGTGCGATAAACGGACTTGCAAATGACATTCGTACGTCTGCCCACATCAAAAAAAAACGTCCCGTCCCAGGAATACAAAATGAATACTAACACCCATCAGTCAGGGTTGACACACATAAATCAAGACTGGAAATTGTCACTTCTTTTTACCAAAAAACCAGAAAATAGATATTCCGTGATAAAAGTTATATTCTTTTCAAAGTTTTACTCTTTTTGTGGAAACTGTCAATGAAATCTATCGAAATGGTCATGAGCAAAAGATCTTTTTTACTTGTTATAGTGTTATATTACTCACAATCTCACAATGGTTTTATGTGGTCGACACATACACACGCTGGAATATACAGGCAGGAGGCAGACACTTGGGTATCGAATCATAGCTATCACAAAGCGGGTACATTCGTGGTAGGGTTACCACCGTGCTATGGTTTCCTTACGATTCACATGTCAAGATTCAACGTCACTAGTAAATCCTGAAATGTGACTTTTGTATCTTACGACTTCACCGGTTCAGAAGTATTCTGAAAAGAGTCAACACTAAATATAGCACAAGGGCCGACAAACAAGCACACGGTTCACTTGATGGTATGTGGTTACCTTTACACTAACATTTGCAACCAGGGCAGTGGTAGTCCCCGGACGAACTCTGCACTAAGAGCTACCACTAATATTTGCGTCTGTTGCGTGTAAAAAAACAACAAAACAAAATTAGAATTATTTCCCCGATTATCCAGAAACAAGGAAAGCTCTTACTTTATAAGTAACAGGAAAATAACATTTACAGAATGAACAACTTTTACAAACTCTTGGGAATATCACTCGATACCTTCAAAATTGGGGGCAATTACGTGGCGTCCTTTTTCTGCTTTATGGCTAATTTTTTTCCTAAAGTTTATTCTTGAGTAGCTACATGCGACTTTTTATGTTGAAAAGAATTGCAAGCACATAGTCTTTCGTGAATAATTTATTAAAAAAAAAAACAGTAGACGTAATGCATACATAGATTCATCACCATCATCATCATCAGCCTATCTCTGTCCACTGCTGGACATAGGCCTCATCTATGTCACGCCACTGAGCTCGATCTTCAGCTCTTTGTTTCCAACCGCTGCCAGCCAGCTTGCGTATATCATCGCTCCATCAATATCATCACTCTATCAGCTAGAATAAGTTACTTCAAATCCTAAGCCAGTATTTCCACTTTCAATATAAGGGAAATGGTATATAAATCAAAAAGTTTACTTATCAAATGCATTTTGGGTAGTTATCTACATAAATATCTAACAAACCTCCAAGCCATTACATTCTCCATTCTCATTACTCAGTACATTTCTCCAGCGAGGAGATTTCTCGCTGGAGAAATGTAGGTACTGAGACCCACATTCCGCCGGAGATATTTTCAAATCCCTCATGACATGTGGTAACCAATGATGACAACTCGCGATATTACCAATCTCGAGATACAGGTCATTTCAAACAGAAAAAAATCGAACAGGTCCGGCATCTAAGCCGAGCTTTTGCAGAGTCGCTAGAACGGATCCGGTTATAGCCCCCTTAACTCAATAGACTACAGTGACAGGAGAGAAGTGGAAGAAGAGTAGCTAACAAATGTGATCTTAGGTTTTACCATAATCGAATATCTTTAGTTATTTTTAAAATGCAGTGCCACACAAAAGTTTTCCGTTTTAATGCACATAGGTTTTTAAAAATAAAAAAAATAGTCAAGTACCAATTGGACTCACAAAATGTTGAAAAAACACGTTTCTTGGATGATATTGATATATATTTAAACTGATATTGCAGGGGCCATAATTGTAGTACATACACCATAATAAAGTATCTTCCTATTATCTTTGACCTGTGACATACGGGCGGACCGACAGCGGTGCCTTAGTAATAACACAAAACAGGCAGATTCAAAAACAATTATATTGCTAAATTTGTAGTCAGTTCTTCTCGGTTGAAAGCATTGACCTAAATAAAAGCCCATCTCGGGCTAAACTGAATTTAAATACGCGTTTAAAAAATGGCGTTCTATGCTACAACTTTTTACGTCTCTGTAAATCACAATTACTTTCAACACAGATGCTAGCTAGATGCTAGATAGTGCAGAGGGCCATTTATCACAATTTTTCTTGCGTCAGAAGGCATCATCTGATGCGATAATAATATATCTTCAGAGAGCTGGACTACTAATACTAAAACTAATTGACACTTTCTAGAAAGACGTTTCCATTACTTCCTATCTTTTTTACGAAGCATAGAACGGAACTCTTTGAATAACTGCTGGGAAAGATCGTTCGAGATATGCGTGTAGGCTTCTGATTGATTATGTTGAGTGATGATATGTCCTGATAGGTGTGGTAAGGGGCTCTTCATTAATTATGTAAGGATCCCGAGGGGGGGTTAAAAATGACCTAAAGCATCCATCCGTACGTAGTTAATGAATGACCCCTAACCACACAAAGCAAAGAAAGTAACTGGCCCTCATGTGCACTTATCGATACGCACTACAAAAACAGGTGCTTGGGAATTTGGACCCGATTTTAACTTGAGGATGTTAACAAACCAGGCAGTACTTACTACCATGGTTTAGTTTCCTCACGATATTCCTCCACGGAAAGCTCAAACTCATCGTAGGATTGGAACCCTCGAGTATCGTCACGGTTTTATACCAACTGCACTTTTATTGCTTTAGAATAGCCTTTATTACTAGATCTTTTTCCGAAGTGTTTTTCTTTTTTACGGATGGTGATATTACTAAGATAAAGTGGGCCATCTGAAAGTTTTAATTGCAACTGAATTTGCAAAGTTTCGCCATCTCAGCTCGCCAAGCATACGTATAGCTTCCTTTGAACTGCACAGAGCCTAAGCTTCTCTTTGATTACAAATGTTACAGAGAGACAAGTTGCTTTAAACAGGACAAAGTTTATCTTGAAACTCTTAGTATCGCAAGATGCACCAGTGATGCCATCGCTTAATTGGTTGATTTTCTATGGAAGAGATGCTGCATTCGCTTGCTGCTATACTATCAACCACGTATTTAGGTTGTACCAATAGCATAAGCAACCATTTTTAGTAGAATTTCTATGGCAGAGATGCTGCAGTCATTTTAGTATCAACCAGTTATTACTTACATAACAAAGAAAACGTTTACCTACATATGGGCTCATCATGGTTGAGCAAAAGTCGCGGTTTCTATGCTCTGTCTCTTTTGTTAACAACGCAAACGAGGGAGAGGTCCACGAGGAAGGAGACGCAGGACAATTGCGTAATGCTCCATCCTATGTCCAGGCTATGTCCTTCTTTTTTTTTTTTTTTATAAAAACTTCTGCATATCACAGGTTATGTGTATGCCAAATTTAAGCAAGATCGGTTCAGTCGTTTAGCCGTGCACTAATACTTTGCAGTGGAAATGGGTAATGCTTAACGTTGGACTTCTAGCCTTTTCATTTACCTTAAAGGCATACTATACACGGGGAAAACCCCTAAGGCTTCAAATATTATATCAAACAGGAATAATTAACTTAATATTTCACAGCTTTCGCAGTGTTAACTACATTATTACTCACAAATTAACCTCGCGCGTTAATTGGCTGTTTGAAATACGACTCACTCTATGACCGACAATAATCATGTTACTGTTGTGTTCCCATATCTTTATGTAATACTAACTGTTCCCTGTGGTTTTACACGCATTCTTGAGCTAAAGTAGGCTATGTCCTTTTTTTTTTTTTATAAAAACTTCTGCATATCACAGGTTATGTGTATGCCAAATTTAAGCAAGATCGGTTCAGTCGTTTAGCCGTGAATGCATAACGAACAAACAAACTTACTTTCGCATTTATAAAACTACTAGTTGTCCCTCGCGATTTCACCCGTATTCCCAAGGGATGTTAAATATTCCCGATATAAAGTGGTCTATATTTTATTCCAAGGCATGCTCTATCTCTGTGCCAAGTTTCATACAAATCCGTTCAGTAGTTTTTGCGTGAAAGATTAACAAACATTCATACTCAGAAACTCACATTTATAATATTACTAGCTGTCCCCCGCGGTTTTACCCCCGTTTTTGAGGGTTGTCACGTTTTCCCGGGATAAAAAGTTATATATATTATATTTCAAGATATGCCCTATCTATGTGCCAAATTGCATCTAAATCCGTTTGGAAGTTTTTACGTGACAGAGTAACAAACATATATACATACAAACTTTCGCATTTATAATATTGGTAGAATTGAGATAATAGCCTTTACTCGTGCTACATTTATGTAGATTTACTATTCTTGCAGTGTTAAACGTTATTACAGCGTTTCTTTAAAGAAAACCGCAACAATGGGTTTGCTCTCACTCCCATAGGTCGTTTGCGTTTCTCTGCTGTTTGCGTTAAACGATTATGTTTTAAATAACAAACTAAAACCTCCTTTAAAACCATTTATTCAAATGTTATTTTTAATATTTTTTAACTAATGAAATGAAATGAAATGAAATATTTTTAATCAAATAGGCCTTCACAGGCACTTATGAATGGTCAGACTCTAACACCGGTTCGGAAGGTTGTTTTTACTGAGAAGAGCCGGCAAGAAACTCAGCAATTACTCTTTTCAAAATAAGATTTTGTACATAAAGATGTGTCCTGCTGGAGCGAGCGCTATACCCAAGCATTGTCGTCATTAAAATAATCATTTGTATTGTAGAAAGCCTTTTGTACTAAAACAGTCTTAATTCTTTCCTTAAATTTTTGTAAAGGCAAATTTAAAATTTCAGCAGGGATTTTATTATAGATGCGTGCACTAAGTCCTAAAAATGAGCCTTGCACTTTTTGCAGTCTATATGCAGAAGTGACAAATTTATCCTTATTTCTAGTATTGATGGAGTGCATATCACTCTTTTTGACATAAAGACTAATATTTTGATGTACAAATATTATGTTTGCATAAATATACTGCGATGCAACTGTGAGGATATCAATTTGTTTAAACTTTTCTCTGAGGGAAGCTCGAGAACTCAAATTATAAATTGCTCGAACTGCTCTTTTTTGCAATATAAAAATTGTTTCTATATCAGCAGCTTTACCCCAAAGCAAAATGCCGTAGGTCATAACACTATGAAAGTAGCTAAAATAAACTAATCTAGCCGTATCGACATCTGTAATCTGCCTGATTTTTCTAACTGCGTAAGCTGCTGAACTAAGTTTTCCCGTAAGACATGATATTTGTGTCCCCCATTGAAGTTTTGAGTCTAAAGTAATTCCTAAGAAAACTGTTGACTCAACTAGGCTAAGAGCTTCATTGTCTAACATTAAACTACAGCCTAGTTTTTTAACATTGGGTAATGCAAATTTAATAAATTTAGTTTTTCTTGCATTTAAAACAAGATTATTAACAGTAAACCAATTTAATACCTGGGCTAATGCACCGTTTACATCGTCATAATTGTATTTCAGTTTATCAACACCAAAAGTCAGTGAGGTATCGTCAGCAAACAGTACAATTCCACAGGTATTTCTTACGTAAAATGGAAGGTCATTGATATATACTAAAAATAGAAAAGGCCCTAGAATAGAGCCCTGGGGTACACCCATATGCACAGGAGAACCAGATGATTTAACTCCATTCACATTAACACTTTGAGTTCTCTCACTAAGGTACGATTTCATCAAATTAAGTGCTGCACCCTTAACTCCATAATAGTCTAATTTACGCGTAAGTATCTGATGGTCAACATAATCAAAAGCTTTAGATAAATCACCGAACACTCCAATAACATTCTGCGACTTTTCCCAAGCGTTGAAAATTTTTTTCAAAAGCGCTACCCCGGCATCAATAGTGGAACGACCTTTAGTAAAACCGTACTGCTCACTGTGTAAAAGTTTATTTAAATTAAAGTGAGCAAGTAGTTGCGTTAAAATAATCTTTTCGAATACTTTGCTTAGGGCTGGCTAGATAGAAACGGGCCTATAATTGGTTGGATCACTAGGATCTCCGGCCTTGAACAAAGGTATAACTTTGCTATGTTTCATTAAATCCGGAAATTTACCAAAATCTACGCATCGGTTAAAAAATTGAGCTAAATGGGGAGCAATATTATCAATTATACCCTGCAAAACTGTTACTGATATACCCCATAAGTCGCCAGTACGTTTAACTTTTGAAAGTTTTGATGACATCGTAAGGAGTGATATGCCTAAACCTAAACAATTCATTACACTCTGATACGTTAGTTTTTAACAACGATTCAGCATCTGCTGGTGAAGAATCCAAGGAGCTGGTTGTGGCTATAGGTATGTCAGTAAAAAAATTATTAAAAGCAAGTGCAATTTGATCATCATCACAGATAATATTTCCGTTAATATTTAATTCAATGCGCTTATTATTGTTTTGAGTTTTACCTCTTTCTGAATTAATTATGTTCCAAGTAGTTTTTACTTTGTTATTTGATTGGCTTATCTTATTTCTCAGATATATAGATTTTGCCGAAGTGCAAGCTTTTTTAAACACTTTGGAATATTTTCTTACATATTCAATAAAATCGACATTTTGATTGTATTTCTTCATACCATACAGCTCATACAACATAGCTCTACTTGTGTAAATACCAACTGTTGCCCAGTCGTTTAACTTTTTGACTTAATTTTATGATTTTCCTTGAAGGTCTTAAGTTTAAAAGCCTTATTAAATTCGGTTTTTATAAATTCAAAGAGTTCAGTATAGAGACCATCCGGCTCGTCCTAACAGAAACTATATTTTTATTAACGTTATCTTTGAATCGAGCGATACGATTCAAAGTGATGGGCCTACAAGTTATTTTAAGCGGCATATCATTCGATTCATTTACAAAAACTACCTTCTGGCCGCAATGATCAGAAGTCAATTCAGTAATAATTGACTTCTCAAGTGCATCACAGCTGCAAAACACATTATCGAGACAAGTGGCAGAAGTTCCCGTAATTCTGGTAGGCTCACAAAATAAATTAATAAGATTAAATGATTTAAATAAATTAATAAGTCTTATAGTTGTGGGAGAAGCTACTAATAAATTGACATTGAAATCGCCACATACTATAACATTCTTATTACAAGTTTGAGCTTTCTGTAAAGCATCTTCTACCACCATTTCAAATAAGTTATAGTCACCTAAGGGGGGACGATACACGCAAACTATAACAAAGCGCTCAAGCTCCACACAGGACAATTCAACAGTGCGCTCGATAGATAAGTCTACAATGTCTTTACGGTCTTTACCTCTAATGTGATTTGAAACTAAAATTAAGCTACCACCGTGTATAGCTGTCCTTCTTACGAACGCACTTAACAATTTATACTTAGGAATACTTATTAATAACTCAGAATTCTTCAACCAATGTTCAGTGACACACAATACATCAACATTATGGTATTCAACAAATAATTGCATTTCCATTTCTTTGCCAGCTAGGCCCTGAATATTCTGATGAACTATATTTAATTTATTGAGCTTAGCTTTTGTCCTAATATAAGAAAACCCTCCCCACCACTGGCATTATTATCAATAACATCAGTGTCAATATTCCCAACTAAGCTACTTGTAGCTTGGTCATAAATATGTATATTTCCTGCTAGCAATGTAGCGATCTGTTTCTTATACTTAATAGGCAGATACATAGTATCTTTTGTCAATTTAAAATTAAATATAAAACTATTTATGTCAAAATAAAACATGGCGTCACTATGACGATGAATTAAATTATATAGTGTCATATTCATGTCATATATGTGCTTATTCTGTTCCTGAGACAACAAGTTAGAATAAGGAAAGGCACATAAAACAAATTGACAATTATATTGGCTGTGTAAGTCAAGCAACTTGTCGAAACTATTAATAATGCCCTTTTTCCGGACGTTTAAACTATCTCCACAAAGTATGATTACAGTTGTATTATGATGGAGTTCCTGTGCATTAACATTTTTAATTAATTGCTCATAAGAAGCACCGGGATAACATTTGTTTACAACCTTTTCTTTTAAAACGTTATTAATTAGAGGGCCGAAACCTTGACCAATTTATATTTATATATTAATTATTATTTATTTATATAATTTATATTTTTTATGTAAACATTAAACTAAATAACGTACAAAATTAAGCTAAAAGTGCCATAATCATAGCGCCACTTATTAGGTCTTATTGTAAATCTAAACTTCAGGATTCAAACACAAAAAACTCATCATAATCGGTCCAGCCATTTAGAAAGAGTTCAGTAACATACACACGTCAATTTAAATTACTATAAAGGTATATAAATAAGATAACATTTTAATATGAGTAATATAAACGTTACATATTAATATTAAATCTACATCTACACTAATATAATAGGTTGGGGAAAAAGTTTCTTCGCATTTTCTAAGAAAATTCAAAACAGTTTTTAATATAGTTTATTTACATTAAACTAAAGTATGTAGTTACCATTTTGTTCGATAACTTTTTGCCATCTTGTAGGTAGGGACATGATCCCATTAGAAAAGTTGATAAAAGAGATGATAAAATTAAAATCGTAAATTTAAAACAATATAATCCTACGAGCTTAAACGTGTAACATTCCTCATAATTAGGGCTGCCAGCTGTCCGGGTTTCCCCGGATTTGTCCTAGTTTAGAGAGTGTCCGGGGCGCGTCCGGGGATTGCAAAAAAAGTCTGGACACTTTTTGTGTCAGGAGATCGTGAACGGTATCAAATTAAAATGTAAACTATAAGCGTGATAAAAATATTTAAGGGTATCCGGGACTAAACCTAATTTAACCAATTTTTTTTTTTATACCACTTGGGCCGACAAACAAGCAGACGGTCCACCTGATGGTAAGTGGTCACCGCCGCCTATGAACATTTGCAACACTAGGGGCATAGGAAGTTGTTAAGTCTCATGTGCCTGTAATTTCACCGGCCCCATTACCTTTCTAACCGAAACACAGTAATACAAGTGCACTACTGCTTCACGGCAGAAATGGGTAAGGTGGTAGTACTTCCCCGGGCGAACTCTGAACTAAGAGCTTTACTACTCTAAATGTCCGGGCTTTTTTAAAGTTTTTGTCCGGTGTTGGCAATTTAGGTGATGGCAGCCCTACTCATAATTAATGCCAACTTCCTCATTTATATTATAAATGTGAAAGTGAGTTTGTTTCTTTGTTATGATTTCTCGGCTAAACGACTTACCCAAACTTGCTAAAATTTGGCACACACGTAGTCTATAGCACGGAGAGACATACATTTATACCAATTTTACAGCGAATGAAACTGTAGGGTATCTAACATATATAACATTTTGATTATATCGCCATTGACCATGAAAATAGAGTTTCGAATAAATACTTTTTGTTCTTTTTAAAACAAATGCTGTTAAAACGAAGTGGTTATATTGTCTGTGGTACCGCAACATAAGTTTGATACTCGACACGTTTTCCCCTAGAGCTTTAATTCATGTTTCAACTTTTCCGTAATGAAAAACACAAACTGAAACCCTCAAGTTTTTATCAAAGGTGGAATTTATTACAACTCGGACATCCGGCCTTCGTAAAGTAGGTATGTTATTCACAGTAATATAAAAGTTATAATGGCTGAATGTTAAGTGAAATAATTATTTTAATACATTATTTTTCTTCAGCGTTTCTCTTAACAAATTTACAAAACGATTATACAAAAACAAATATCTAGTAAGTAATTCCGCCGGATTTCATTCTCTGTCAAGTCCCAAACACTCAACAAGAAATCGACACGTTTCGCTTCTACCGAAGCATCTTCAGGACGTATTAGACCCGCTGTCACTGGCTCGACACACGAGGACCACAGACGTGTTACCTCGCAGACCTTGAAAGTTTTTCTGTCCGGCGGTCGACAGAGAAGGAGAACCAGTGGAATTATTTACTAGATATTTGTTTTTGTATAATCTTATTTATATATTATTTAACGGATCGCCAACAAATGATACACAGTTATACAATAAAGGCTGTTGCAATGATACATGCCTTGTGCTCATTCAGTTATAGGCAACCACAACTAACACAGGAAGCACCGGTACAGTTAACTGATAATTATAAAATGTAAAATAATAAAAATACGAAAGTGAGAATTGAAATTATTAATTTTCAACAATGGTTAATAGTGTAGAGATAATATTAATACTCATAACCTTGTAATTTGAGATATTCTAAAATTATGTTTTGAAACTTAGGCACAGTATTACAAAAAATGACAAACTTTAACAGACGAGCGTGATCGTTATATAACTTCGTTTTCTAGTGATTGGCGATCTTACAATGGATATCCCCAAGGTCACTCCTGAGTTAATTAGCAAATTTACAAAACATTAAATAACATACATGAATACGTATTCTAAGCGACCTCTATTAAGTGCTACGGCGTCGTACTCAGTCTATCCGTAGCAAACATTCTACGAGTTGTCGTAGCTACAGGTGCTACGCAACTATTTCGTAGAGGGGCAATGAACTGGGGACTACTCTGTGACTATAGTACCAAATTGTCATTGTTGTATTTCCTTTGTTATCTGAATGTAATTAAATACTTCGTTTTACCTGCGGGTTTGAGGAAATAGAGGACAATGTATGTAATTACATGAGGGGGAAACAAGGGGGCAATTCCACCAACATATTATATGCACCGAACGATTACCATATCACAACCAAACGTGGAATTTGACGTTTAATCGTATTGTACTAAACACACCAACGATCAAACTGCGGTTGTGTTTCGGTAGTGGTTCACATTCGTTCGAAAGATTACGTCAAAATGTATGTTTGTTTCAGTTGTAGTGCGTAGGAATTCCATATTTATGAAATGTCAAACTTCAATTTGACATTAATCGTAACTATACCATTGGTGAACTAAACGTGCTACTCGAACGTTGCATTTAGTGGAATTGGGCCCCAGGTCCGTGTTTGTGACACCGAATGCCTTGACCAAGAACTTTCGGCTAGTTACAACAACTTGAAGGTACCATAGCACGGTGTTAGGACATTTGAAGTACCTTCCTACCTAGTTTCCAGTCTCATTCCATCCTTTTGATCCGACAGCGGCACTAAAGAGTCAGTTTCCCTTACTGCTTTGCTGACATCGCTGGAACTTGTGCTCATGTACAAGTCTAGCAAAAGCTTTATTTTTGTCGTTAAACTTCTTTGATATTCAGGGGCTCGATTCTGTAAGGTAAATGACATTAACTCGAGGATGTTTCATCGCGGCCTCTATACTCTGTCTCTGTCGCATCACCTGAGAGGTAAACTCTCCGAGGCCTCCGTGAAGCGGCTCGCCGACGAAGTTTGTATTAGCTGAATCGCAACCTTATTGTGTGACGTATATTTCTATGTCATTCAAAGGTGTTTAATGAATAATTAAAATCTTTCCCTGCATTACAAATGTTTCACTTTAATCCTGTTTCTCTATTTATGTAACATTATAAGGTATATCTCAGTAACCCAGTAGCCATAAACTGTCCCAAAAAAACATTCTAGCTTGAAACAAGATTTCTCGGATAAGACTATCTTAACCATAAATACAAGGGGAAGGGTCACAAAACCAAGTTTACTAAAGTCGATATTGTAGGGATGGGCGATATATATCCATAGATCCTAATATCGGTACTAAAACCATATTCTTTTTATCGATATACACAGAAGTCGTAAAGCTCTTAGTGTAGAGTTTGTCCGGGGAAGTACCACCTTACCCATTTCGCCGTAAAACAGTAGTGCACTTGTACTACTGTGTTTGGTTAGATAGGTAAGGGGGCCGGTGAAATTACATACTTCATGTCTCAGGGTGTTTTTATTTATTTATTTTCAAAAAGGTACGTCAACAACACACACATTAAAGTTATTACAAAGTAATTTTGATTAATCATATATATACAGTCTGATGTGTGTGCCAATTACAGACATACACAACGTTAATATAGTGACAACATTATATATATAAAAAGAAAACCCCAACTATAATAAAATATGAAATAAAACATAAAACTATAAATAGAAAAATATCCAAAATTAAATACTAGGGTATGCAAAAGTTATCCAAAAAATCTAACTGTTATAATTTTTTTTTAAAGTGTTTTCATAGGTAACAAAAGTTTTTTTTAAAGTGTTTTCATAGGTAACAAAAGTTTTTTTTAAAGTGTTTTCATAGGTAACAAAAGTTTTTTTTAAAGTGTTTTCATAGGTAACAAAAGTTTTTTTTAAAGTGTTTTCATAGGTAACAAAAGTTTTTTTTAAAGTGTTTTCATAGGTAACAAAAGTTTTTTTTAAAGTGTTTTCATAGGTAACAAAAGTTTTTTGCTAAACAAAAATCTTAGTATTTAAAAAAATATCAATAGTGTTATGTAGATAAATAAAAAAGAAAAAAAAAGATTTTTGAATATTATTAAATAATAATTTTATAAATAATATTAATTACGTGTTCTTATGACTATCCGACTTCATCATTAGACCAGCTCGATGGTGCCATAACCTTGCATTGTCACCAACCTTACATACAGCTAAAAATCTGCTCAATTGGACGCCAGCAAGTGACCGAAAAAAGAATTGCAATTTTTCAAGACATACATTGCCAATCAAATAAGGTCTCTAAATACATTGTCCAGAACATACCTAATTCAATTTCCTTTGTTTCAGATTATGCGCGATGGAGGATTACAACGTGACCTACGACGAGATGACGAACAGCTCGGAGTTCTACCAGCCATATTATGAGAGGCCCGAGACGTACATAGTGCCCCTTATATTTGCCTTGATCTTCGTTATCGGTGTGGTAGGCAATGGGACCCTGGTAGCAGTCTTTGTCAGGCATAAGGCCATGAGGAACGTACCGAACACGTAAGTTGCTTTCATTCTTTTTTTTTACATACTGCCATCTGAAAACGAGCTTGTACTATGGAGACCAGTTAGCCGATATATTACTTCTATTACTTTTGTCTAAATTCATACTTATATACATTTACACCCAGTCACATAACAAGCCGACATGTTCATGCATACAAATTTGCCATTAATGAGGATCATACATCTGCCTACCTCATAGGAGATAAGTGAAGATGTGTAAAATCTTTATTTATGTATGCAGAAGTTACAATTGTAAAGTAACTCCTGCTGATACGATAGTATACCAAAATTAGACTAAATAATTAGTATTTTAAATGTGGTAATCATCATCAAAAAGGATAACAATGTGTTACTCTAACCTACACTTGAGAGCAGGAGTTAGGTTAGGTTAGTTCACTTTATCATGGCGGGATAGTAAAACACAGGTCAATAAAAAAAAAGATTTAAGCTTACTTAACTGTACGCAGTTCATCAACATAAAATCAATCGCTTAACCTATGGCTGTTCATTAAAATGTCCATCTATTTTTTTACCAGTCTTTGGTTAATCAGTTGACTAAATGTTAATGAACTAAAGCCGAAATCAAAAGGTTCATGTGCCTCAGAACATTAGGAATAATTAGGAGCTTCTTTGTCCAAATAAATAGGATTAGGCTTAGCGTAGAACTCCAAGATTCGTCAGTCTAATTGGTTTCCACAAAGGTAAGTAGCGACACGAAGCGATCCATTTACAACAAGTTACCTTGGTAAAATTCAAAGAACGATTTTAATAATGAAGTAATTAAATCTTTTTGATACCAACATTTGGGAGATGAAAAATGTTCCCTAAAAAGTTTTTCAAATTATTTTGATGAACACAAATTTTACTGAAAGTTAATATCGTTGTAGCTTGATTTTTTATAAATTAAATATCAAATTAAATTCTCGGCACATTAACGTTATTTTTTTCGCCCTCAAAGACCTGTAGTTTGTTATTTATTTATAAAGAAACTGTCCCACAACAAAGGCCTACCCGCATTAATTTGCAATTAGCGGGAATGCTTTAATTCACCTTATAAGATTTATGAGGCCGTACTTACTTAGAGTGAATAAATAGGCAGACTTTCTCAAATACAAATACATACAGGTTGACAACGTTTAGAGTACGCCTGAGTTTATTTCGGTAATACCAAAATTGTTATCGTTTTAGTTCCTATACCTATGTTTTACACTAAACAAAAGCCTTACGCAAAGGCTACAAGTGAATCTTAATTCCTACTCCTCCAGCAATTTACAATTTAATGTTTATATTGTACTTTTAAACACATTTTCATACATTTTTCATTTTAATTTGTAATCAATTTTTCACTTTAAACATTTGGTACTGGTAACACAGTACCTTATCACTGATTTAATTATTCTCGACACCTAAAATACATCTGCCTAATAATAAATTTAAGTCATCCCTTCTATAATATTATAATGTGAAATGAAAGTTTGTGTGTGACGCTCTCACGCGAAAACTACTTAACCGATCATCATGAAACTTTGTACACATATTCTTTGATGTATTAGAAGTAACATGGAATACTTTTTGTGCAAAAAAAATGTTACATCCCTCGGGAACGCGGGTGAAACCGCGGGAGACAGCTAGTAATACATAATATAATACACGATTTTGACGGAAATAACTGATGTACGTATACTCAAAGCGCAGTCGACCTGTAACTACAAATAAATCGAGGAAGGCCGCGTTTTATTCGTACATACCCAAATCATTTTCTCGCTGAAGTGAATTATATCTCTGTTCTGTGTCTCGGTTCATAATTATTCCTTTATCCTCGAATGGTCAGGTATAAAGCTCGTCTAGAAACCCGACTTGATGACTATTCGGCTGAACGAATCATAATGAGATAGAGATAGATTCTATCTCGATGGACATAGGCCTTCTGTCCCAAAAACAATCTTGAGGGAGGTAAAATAGGGATGATAATTTAAGGAACTAACAATCCCGTGTGCTGAAAAACTATCAGTCGCCGTTTATACTTCATTTAGTAAGTAAAAGTTACTGTTAAAGCTAATCCTACTAATATTATAAATGCGAATGATTGTATGTATGGATGTTTGTTACTCTTTCACGCAAAAACTACCAAACAGAAATGAATGAAAGTTGGCACATAGATAGAGCATATTTTGGAATAGCACATAGTGTCATTTTTATCCCGGGAAAGTGTGACATCCTTCGGGAACGCGGTCAAAACCGCGGGGGACAACTTGTATGAATATAAATATATATAAGCTCAATTTAATTTGAGTTCTCGAGCTTCTCTCAGAGGAGAGTTAAAACAAATTTATGTCCTCACACAGTTGCGTCGCTGCATATTTATGCAAACAGAAAGAAAGAGTAATTAATATGTACTCTATTAATACAAGAAATAAGCATTACTTTGACACTTCTACTTATAGACTTCAAAAAGTGCGTGGTTCATTCTTAGGGCAATGTATACGCTTTTATACCTAATAAAATCCTTGCTGAAATTAAGAATGTACCTGCACAATCTTTACCAATTTTAATAATGAATAAAGACTGTTTTAGTTTGGAAAGTCTACAACATAAACAATTACTTTAATGTGTACAGTACTTGTGTGTGGCGCTCGCTCCAACAGAACACATCTTTATGTACAAAATCTTATGTTGAAAGTAGTTACTGCTGAGTTTATTGCCTGCTCTTCTCAGCAAAAGCAACCTTTAGACCCGGCATTTTATAGTGATCATAAGTGACTATGAAGGCCGATTTGAATAAATAAATAAATATCCCAAGAAATTCTTCACAAATGATCCCAAGCTAAGCAGAATGTACTGCTTGTAGTATGGCTACCAGGTAACTGATATACTACATATACCACTTTTTAAATACATACTTATTTAGATATTTACTCCCAGACACAGAACAAACAGACATGTTCATGCACACAAATGTTTGTCCTGGGTGGGAATCGAACCCGCGACCTTTGGTTTGGCAGTCAGGGTTGATAACCACCAAGCCTACTGGCCCGTCAATTGAAATGAAAATATTTTTTATTTAAGTAGGCCTTAATTATAAATAGTTTGACTCTAATCCCGGTTTCCGAATAATATTTAATTTCAAGGTAGATACAAACATCTTTCTCTAATTTCCAGGTACATCCTGTCTCTAGCTTTAGCTGATCTCCTGGTCATCATCACATGCGTACCCTTCACATCAATCGTGTACACGGTGGAGTCCTGGCCCTGGGGCAACACTGTGTGCCGCGTGTCAGAAGCTGCCAAAGACGTCAGCATCGGCGTGTCAGTTTTCACGCTGACTGCCCTATCCGCTGACCGGTACTTTGCGATCGTTGATCCACTGCGGAAGCTGCATGCCACAGGTTGGTGATGATTTTATACTGTGGTTTTAGTTGTTTGATAGGAATAGGCATTTTTTATTTTAATTAGGCAGGTTTTTTTATAGAACCTTATTTATAATAGCCTTTATTCTGACTTCAATATTTTACCTTACAGTTATAAAATCATATTCATCTAAGTAAAAAATTACATTAATAAATTTTAACGAAGATTGATAACGATTTTAATTAAAGCAAAATCTAATTAAAAATTTTGATCTAAATAGTGCCGTTTCCGAGATCCAAATGTATAAATTTACTGTTGTATTGCTTGTAATAGTATTAGATTTTGAAACCTATTTGCCACTTCAGTGTCCTTAACTTAACATTTTAGATAAGGCCAATTTTACAAGAAATTACACGGACAGACGCGTAGGCGGTCTTTAGTCTGCAGCCCCTAAATTAACACCCACACTAGTACACTAGTCAAATGAAACCATCTAAAAACGAGCCAAGTTTCATTCACAAAAATACAGATGTTACAGTTTTTTTTTAACCTTGCTAACATACCATAAATGAGAAAACTCTCCGAAATTAAACGAGCAAAAGCCGTTACAAGTTTTTCCAAGTCTGAGAGTTCATAACTCCTATAAAATAAAACTTATGGCCGGAGTTAGTGAGTGGAACTCGTATGTGAATGTTGTCTACCCGTCGTTTGCCACGAAATGATTGATCCACTAAGTTGGCGTCTTTCTCGTCTTCGATTATGATTTATCGCTCTATCATTACAACCAATATCGAGGGCAATGTACCGATACGGAAATATTATGTACCTGATATTTTTAGAAGATATTTTTTCGCGAGTTATTCTGATACGATGTCGTGTTTCGTCATTACAAGGTTATATTACAAAGCCCTTTATCGTAGCTGCATCATTTTCATAAGTACCCTAAAATGGGCCCTATAGGATCACTTTGCTGTCCGTCTGTCTGTCTTTATAGGCCCTTGTTCTCAAGAACGCCTAGAGTGCGTATTATGTGGTAATTAATATCTAATACGTTAGGTAGAGCTTTAAAATCTTCTATATTCATAAAATATTTGAGACCTACAAACTAGTTTGAACTGTACCCTAGGTGCGTGATTCAGACTCACAGTGTGAGTAATTATCCTTTGAAAATGATAATTGTCATGTCTTTTGGATTTTAAATTAAATTATGAACATTAAAATGAAAGACATTTAATTTATTTTGGCGTTTATACAGTGGCGTAGGTAGATAACCAAAGGCCCTGTGGCAAAATATTTATTAGGTCTCCAACTAAACTATTTAAAATCGTTTCACCCTCCTCCAGAGCTAGGGCCGTCTAGCCGTCCAATAGCTACGCCACTGTTTGTAAGTCAGAGTCTGAGGGGCCCCCTAAGCTTGGGGGGCCCGGGGCACGGACCCGTCTAGCCCTCCGGTAGCTACGCCACTGCTTTTCTAGCATTATCATAAAGAAAGAGAGTCGATTTTTTATGTTTATTTTTATGTGGAGAGTAATTTCTGTAACTCACTTACAATAATGTATGTTCATAATTTCAGATTATTATGTCCCCACATAAGCCTATGATATAAAACCAGGATACGTTCAATCGTTCGGGTAAGCGGGTGAAACCTCGTTTAGAAGCTATAGATTACAAAAAAATTGTAGAAGATATTTATTGTCACGTTTTATTATATGTAGGTTAAAAGTAAAAACCAACCGTGTGGGAAATCCTATAGAAAATGTATTCACATATACACAATTTTTGATCTCCACGTTTAAATTCAATCGAACTGGTATTTTCCTCACTATAATACATTTTAATCACGCATCATCCTACCCGTGTCACTCTACCGGCACGTTATGATGCCCGTTTTGACATTTCAGATTGTCATAGGAAAAGAAACTGTATTGCTTTAGAATAAGGTTGATTTCCATCATCATACAATTAGCTATTGGATCAATAGATGCACCTTATGTCAAAAGGAATAAAGGTTATTTTTCGTTGTCGTTGTTAAACATCAAAACGGTCATCATAGCGTGCCGCAAGTTTAGTCGTGACGTGTTGTTACTTACAGCCCTTACCTTCTCTAATACAAACCTCTTCACGGCGCAACAAGTCCATGAAGAGCTGACCTCTCAAGTGATTATTTACTGCCGACAAACTGCTATGCAGTTTGGCAGATTTCATGTATAAAAAAAAACAAAAAAAAAAATTGACGACAGAGACAGAGCATAGAGGTCATGGTTATACATCGCAGCTACTGTCACTTAACATACATAATCACACCACAGGTACACCACATGTGAGCTAAAATAGAAAAATCGATGCCTTACCTCAGCTGCACTTTGTATGTACTAACACTATTGTATCGGTGACAGCATTTCAATTTCCACATTGAATGAAAATAAGCGCTATAGTATGGGAATAATGGTTATATTCCATTACCAGACACCTTTATATTTCCCATCATAGTAAACCACGGCTCAATATTGGTTTTATATTTATTAAAGGAGAAATCTTACCCATGGAATTGAAAGGTAAGATTTCTCCTCTATAGTAGAGATGAACAAGCTTCTTCAAGGTGATGGTAGCTCAGTTGATTGTGACGTCAGATGCCGGGATTAGAGACAGTGATCCTACAGTGAGCTTAAGTTTAGTGTAAGAAAAACATCCTAAGGAAACTATAGCACGATGGTAGCCTGGCTGGCTACTCAATAATAAAAAAAAACAGTGTGTGTAAAGACACGATAGAAGTGAAACTTTTGTATTACAGGGAAACATATTAATTATTCATGAATCAGTTTTGAATAGCACAGATTGTTCATCATTCATTTATTTTTCGTCACACAATAAGGTGGAGATCACAATTTCAAAGCCCTCCCATACGAGGATTCGCTTAAATAATATTTATTGTAGAAATTGGTTTTACATAAATAAAAACGTTAACATGATATAGAACATTCAAAAATCTTCCCTCCAAGGGCAGAATCCGTTAGAAACCTAAAAAAAATGCTTTACTTTTGAGCCATTTCCCGTTTAGACTTTGTTTGCTTACCACCTTTTCCCTTACCATTTAAAATATACTCGAATAATCAATTACAGCATTTTTCAATTTATATAAATTTAATTAATTTACCTTTTATTTATATTAACTATATTACAGTAACAATATGATCTATTTATTAAATGCCTATGGGATTGAAATCATGCAAAAAAAACAATAAACATAATAAAATAAATAAACATCCTGGGACATTATTTTACACACGGCCATCTGATCCCAAACTAAGCAGAGCTTGTACTATGGAAACCAGATAACTGATATACTACTTTTTTTTTTCTAATTACATACTAATATAGATATTAACACCCAGACACAGAACAAACAGACATGTTCATGCACACAAATGTTTGTCCTGGGTGGGAATCGAACCCGCGACCTTAGGTTTGGCAGTCAGAGCGTTAACCACCAAGCCAACTGACCTGTCAATAAATTATTCTTACATTTATTTTTCTCCAATATACGGAAACCCCTACACGAAATCAAAGTACAATCGAATACATAATGTGTGAGCAATTTCAACACATCGCGAGACGATCGATCGGTTTCCGTATAGCTTTCTTCAATCGAACCAGCGTATTCAGCTAATATAAACCTTGTCGGGTTGTGACGCAACGGGGGCGAGAGCGGACCTCTCACGCGTTTAAGTAGTTACCGAAAGAGAGCGCCGCGGCAAAACATCATCGAGCTAGTGTCATTTTACCTTACAGAATGACACCCCTGAAAGGAATGTGTTCCTCCCTATCAAGCCTCACTGCTGTGCTATTCTCGGGACATACTTAAGTAATGAAATACGTGATACAGCCGATACTGTCGAATTGAAATTGTTGACATGGATGGGTGAAGAATGATGGGGTTGTAAATAAATTTCGGTACAGTTTGATACTTCCGATGGAGATAATAAGGGAACGTACCCATACTACGTGACCCATTCAGGGGGGAAGGGAGGTCTTCAGAATACCACGCTTAGTCACAGGGGAGTCATATAGTCAATAACCTCTAAGGAAATCTCGCGCTTTAGCTTTATTCAAATATGGCGTGCCTTATTAAGCAACTATTTTGTTATTCTATTTCCGAAATATCGTTGAAAGCCGTATTTATAAATTACTATGTACAAATTAGTATTGGCATACTACGCGTGGTCATCAAGGGGGGAAGGGGGGTAAAAATTGTAAAAGAATGGGTCACGAAGTATGGGTACGTTCCCTAAGTTGTTTTCGATATTTTTAAAAACAGCTCTATGGTGTCTGTTGGAAGTACTCAGTCACAGTCGTAGAGCTTGTTCCAATCTTTAATAACGGCATTGTTCTTGCAAATAAAACTCGATTTGGTTTGTGGAATGGACCTTTATTGAATAAATTCACTTTTAACTTATAACTAAGGATAAACAAAACATACGCGAGCTAAACCTTATTTTCATATAGAAAAGGTAGGTGGCGCTGTTAAACGACGACGCCGCGGCGTCCCTCGCGATCCCTCGGAATCGCGAAACAGCGGGGGACAGGTAGTCGTATATATTGCGCCGATCCAAAGTAATTGGAACAGGGTAGACAGACGATGTCGATAACTTAATCTGCCATTTTAACATCGGTTATTTGACATTGTCATACAATTTTACTTTTTATTCACTGTCGTTTAAACGGCTGATTAAAGTTGATGAATTTCTGTCTTGGACTAGTGTTCTAAAACTTAATCAGTCATTTGCTCTATGTCTACAATATCATAAATAAAACTGCCAGCTATCGATTAAAATATCTACTGATTTATAGATACCAGCCATACGAGACGCCAATTTTTTTTTAACCAAAATGTGTTTCGACATGGAAAGTAATATATGAATATTTTCATGAATACGCTGGTTGTTTTACTATTTTTCTTTTCCAATTTTTCATCAAGCGATGCAAAACTGTAGGCACTACGAATTCATTCATTTCAATAGATAGATTTTCATGAATAAATCATTGATTGGCCTGTATGGTATGCTTTCAGGATACAGCCATGAATATTTCAGCGCGAACACGTTATTTGAATGGAAAATCAAACCACTTTTAATTGGTTACAGACGTATTAACTTCAATTGTGTTTTCGCGTCTGTAGACGAGTGCTTTTTTTTTATGTTGCTAGGTTGACAAACAGGCAGGCCGTCCACCTGATGGTAAGTGGTCACCACCGCGTATGGACACTTGCAATAACAGGGATATTGCGAATGTGTTGCCGACGGTGGTATGAAGCTGTACTGTCTTTAGAACCTGCGTTCGAAATCCAGGTCGGCCATGGTTCAATTTGTAATGGTATTAGTAATGTGCCAGAATGGTGATAATGCTCATCACATGGCATGTGGAGACCCAAAATATCTTCAACGAAGCGTTGGTTACCTATACCTTCCCCTTCAGGACATGAAGATGGTCTAAAGGAACAAGAAGTTTCAACAAAATTAAATGGTGCTCATAAGTCAACACAATGTTTCCATAAACAAAAATTTTTAATACTTATACAAATTGTGTCTGCTTGTAATATTTAAATATCAGCGTTTAAAATAAAATATTAAATGCATATAAAAGTATATACGGCAGGTACTAAAAGCAAAAACAATTATTAAAATTTTCGACTGTCTGTCTGTTTGTTCCGGCTAACCACCGAAACAGCTGAACCGATTTTGACAGGACGTTCTCTGACAGATAGTGAATGATATAAATGATAACCTGGGAAAATGTTAAAAATAAAAGGCATTAAGGACGTGTTAAAGTGATACGAGAAATAAAACCAAATGTGATAAATCAATAAATCAACAGGCCAGTGACTGCCAAGTGGAAGGTCGCAGGTTCGATTCCCACCCAGGACAAACATGTCTGTTTGTTCTGTGTCAGGGTGTAAATATCTATATAAGTATGTATTTAGAAAAAAAAAGTAGTATATGTAGTACATCTGCTACCTGGTGTCCATAGTACAAGCTCTGCTTAGTTTGGGATCAGATGGCCGTGTGTAAAGAATGTCCCTAGATATTTATTTTAATTAATTTAAGAAACTTTAAACACACAATATTAAAAGATTTTTATTTTCTTTAGCTTCATTTATTTACGTTCTAAGTTCGAACCCAAACTATTGATATGGTTCTATATCATTGCTGTTTTCTACTGAGCTCATATCGTCACATAAAACTTGATTCCTATTGTAGCTTTTATTTGATTCGAGCTTTAGGATCAACATTAAACAATAACAATCAAAAACCAAATAAACGACAAGGTTTATTTGACATTTGATATCTGATTTGTTATTTCTTAGAGATGTTTAAATATTAGGTGGGGGAAAAAGTCTTTTCGCA
Source organism: Habrosyne pyritoides (assembly GCA_907165245.1). Classification (NCBI taxonomy): domain Eukaryota; kingdom Metazoa; phylum Arthropoda; class Insecta; order Lepidoptera; family Drepanidae; genus Habrosyne; species Habrosyne pyritoides. The sequence goes on along the minus strand of OU015600.1, from coordinate 2,972,816 downwards.
TTATAGTAGATATGTATGAACTTGTAATAAAATCTCTTTGGCTGTACTATTTGTATCTGGCTGGTTTTCGTATCATTGAAAGTTTAAATTTTAAAGAACATAATTCCACATTCAAATTAGGAAAATATGTGATTTGCATTTGTTTTTCGTACCGCCAAGATGAGTGAATCTAATGAATAAATTCGATTCATTTTAAAATTTTACTACAAAGAAGGTAAAAATGCAACGCAAGCCACGAAAAAAAATTGCGACGTTTATGGACCTAGTGCAGTGTCTGTGAGAGTAGCACAAATTTGGTTTAAGCGTTTTCAATCCGGAAATTTTGATGTCAAAGATGCACGTCGCTCTGGTTGCCCCATTACCGATAAAATGGATGCCATTTTTGAAAAAGTGGAGCAAGTTCGGCATATCAGTAGTTACGACGTAGCTGAAGAACTGGGAATTGACCACAAAACAGTTTTGGCGCATTTGAAAAAAACTGGGTATGACGTCATGAAACCGAACCATTTTTGAAGAAACTGATAACTGGTGATGAAAAGTGGATCACGTACGTGCGAAAAAGGTCGTGGTCAAAGGCCGGTCAGGCTTCACAGACTGTGGCGAAACCCGGGTTAACTCGCAACAAGGTGATGCTGTGTGTTTGGTGGGATTGGAAGGGCATTATTCATTATGAGCTGTTACCACCAGGCAGGACCATCGATTCTGAACTCTACTGCGAACAACTGATAAGATTAAAGCAAGAAGTTGAGAGAAAGCAGCCGGAATTAATCAACAGAAGGGGTGTGGTTTTTCATCATGATAACGCTAGACCTCACACATCTTTAGCCACTCAGCAAAAATTAAGAGAGTTTGGCTGGGAGGTATTAATGCATCCGCCGTATAGTCCTGACCTTGCACCTTCATATTTCCACCTGTTTCGGTCTCTTCAGAATTCTTTAGGCAGTGTCAGGTTAACATCACGAGAGGAGTGTCAAAACCACTTGTCGCAGTATTTTGATCAGAAGTCCCAAAATTTCTATAGCAATGGGATCATGTCCCTACCTACAAGATGGCAAAAAGTTATCGAACAAAATGGAACCTACATACTTTAGTTAAATGTAAACAAACTATATTAAAAATGTTTTGAATTTTCTTAAAAAATGCGAAGGAACTTTTCCTCAACCTATTATTATTTTAAAGGACGTATCATTAGAGCATACATAAAAGTAAGGAGTAGATGGTTATATTAACAACAAAATTGTATTGAAAAAAAAATTAAGCTATTGTTTTACCCAAATTTTCCAATTTTCTGGACATTTTCTTTTTATTTTTCATTCCCAAAAATACTAATTCGAGCTAATAAAAACATTAAAAACTGTTCCAAATTGATCTAGTCATTCTTAAGTGATACATTCTCTAACGGACAGCATTTAGTTTTATTAAAAAAAATACCTTTTATAACCAGCGAAGTACTTCACATTTTATAAAAGTAAGTGTTATTATTTTTACATCTGCTATTAAATTTTAAATAATCTAATTAGACACAAGGCGCATATGATAAGGGATGACAATAATATTCTTGACACTTTTAATGTGTACATTGCTTAATCGGCTCCTTGGGTCCAATGACCCGTTTTCCAAAATCCCGCGGGTCATAGAGCTTAATGAATTACATATCTAATACCTTTAAACGAGCAATTCTTGTATTAGGATATTAGGACAATTAGGACCTCGGAAAAGGCACCAACGATTTTCATTAAATTTAGTATGCAGGGGGTTTTGGCGGCGTTAAATCGATCTACCTAGGATTCATTTTCAGAAAATGTCGTTTTATCCGTGTTTTTAGGCAATGTAAACTGCTACAATGTCATTAGAAAGTAAGGTTTTCAAGTTACATCTTTTGTGAGAAATACTGTTATTGGGAGCCCTTTATTATCACATCTAATTCGTATCTAGGTATATATGACAGTGCTTTAAAAAAGAGAATACGGTGGAAGTCACGTTAGTAAAGAAATCCCGAGCAATGCTCGGCCATCCAGGTACTATTTAGGTAATGGGGTATTGTGACCCACACAGAACAATAGCAGTTCAGGACACTTAAGCATAAATGTTGCATCCTTGAATAGAGCATCTATAAATCAAAATTAATATAATTGAAAGAATTCATCAGAAAAACAATCGCTACACGGCGGGCGGCCTTAACAATTTCATATGCATTTAGCACCTGTCAATTCCATACAAAAACGTCAATAGCTATACGTTTTGATCAGTTTTCATCTCTGGGTTATAGGTACTGTTAAATATTGTTTTTTTCTAACAGTATATAGGTACAACAGAATCTTTCTCATAACATTTCATCAAACTGTGCCTTTTTATCTACATTGTCAGGACATTCCCATTTTTTTGTCTTCTGGAACATTGAGAGATTTCTCAGAATAACCTTCAAAGATACGGCGACAGAAAATCTCTTTAATACTTACCTACTTTTTGCGATATTCGCTCCGCCAGTTTTTTATAGTAACAAATTCTTGTCTTTCTTCTAAAAATCATTGGAGACAGAATAGGTCTTTAAATAAAAATAAAAATTCTAAGAAATGTAATATTACCAGTCTGATAAATTAGGTTTAAGAATACTAAATTAATTAATTATATATTTAATTAATATTTTAAGTCCCAACGTCACATATGTGGCGAACACATCGCCGTCTCTCGGGCACAATACAAATACAAGACAATCATTTCCAAACAAAGAACCGAAATCTTAAGTACCTTTCTTAACTCTGAGCTTCAACACAGAACCGAAAAATCTAACTTGCCCGGCTTCCATTCATTTAGAATTGACGCAATTATGTAATACTAGTAGTCCCCACGGTTTAACCCGCATTCCCGAGGGATGTAAAATTTTCCCGGCACAAAAAGTATCCTATGTTACTTCTAATACCTCCAAGAATATGTGTTCAAAGTTTCATGATGATCGGTTAAGTAGTTTTTGCGTGAAAGCGTAACAAACAAACTTACACTGACATTAATATTAGTATGCCTGCGAAGTCAAAGCGTCATTCGATGCATTTCATGTCACATGAATTTTTGTATAATTTATGCCTGTCTGATGCTAATCCTCTTTATTGGCAACTTTAATGCGAGGTGAAAACAGCTCTGACCACTTGCAATCCTTTGTCACCTCTTACTAGATACATTCTCTCTTTCCCTCACTTTGATTTTTCATTAAAATATTAGTTTCGTTGCCGCTACCACCCACCCTATCATAGAATTAGTAACTTTATAAATATCTTAATAACTTCCAGAATGCAAGCTTCTCTTTTCATATATATAGAAGACGTATTCATCAAGCAGAACTCCTGAACCAATATTTAACACATTGTAAGACAAACACATTTCAATCATTCTTCAATGTATGAGTGCCTGCTAACTATCCTCGTCACATAATTACTCCTTTGGGGACCACTACATAGAACTGTTCACGGGAGTGACTCGCCCATATCACGATTTTGTAAATTATTTATCAGCTTGTCTTTCTGACATATTGTAAATTAGTTCGTACCTAAGCAATTGTATTCTTGTCTGAGGGTGTATCGTCTGTTGCGTAGGTAGTCTTTACCTTTAATAGTTGTGCATTTAGTATTTTTTTTTTATTTTAAAGTAAAAAGGTTGGTATTAATGTTGCAGCTGCTAGAGCTTTTTAAATAAATTAATTAAAAAAGAACGGACATAAATTACTCACCATCACTCGACTGAGTTAATGTTTAAAATGTGGAAAGGCAATGATTTTTACTTTTGCTGATAATGAATTTGTATAAAGGAACCATTTTGAAGGGACCCCTATATTGTAATGCGACCTATTACTCTATATATATTTTTAGAGTAGTAGAGCTCTTAGTGCAGAGTTCGTCCGGGGAAGTACTACCACCTTACCCATTTCTGCCGTTAAGCAGTAGTGCACTTGTATTACTGTGTTTCGGTAGGGTAGAAAGGTAAGGGGGCCGGTGAAATTAGAGGCACATGAGACTTAACAACTTCACGTCTCAGGGTCGACAACGCATTGGCGATGCCCCTAGTGCTGCAAATTTCCATAGGCGGCAGTGACCACCTACCATCAGGTGGACCGTCTGCTTGTTTGTCGGCCCAAGAGGTATAAAAAAAAATATATATCCATATTTGATCTTAATAGTAAAATGTTATAAACATGTCATAAAATATTTTTTTAACGATAGAGCCGTACAGTTTTCAAAGTAAGTTTTCTTATGCTATTTATGAATCTCGACATATGTAATAAATAAAATATCAAACTACTGTGAAATATCCCCCAAAACTAAATTGTTTATTATTATAATCGTATAGAACCCTCCGAGGATGAATTCATTTTTCTTATATATGACTGAACGTCAAAGTCCATGTATTGACAGGAGCATGGGATTCAAATTGAAAAACAAATTGTTAATTGAATGTAATACAAAAGAAGCAGATTATTTTTGAAAACCCGTTTTGTATTTAAATGACAGGAATTAGTTGAACGTTCATATTCGAATCTGACTCACGGCCTTTATGAGTATTGCTTTTTTGCGTTTTTGCTACCGTCACATGAGTGTTACCAGCTCTAAGTAATAAATTACCCATATTTTTGCGTGTGACTTCATCAATTATAAATGAATTTCGATACAAACTGGTACTTAATCTTTCATATAATTATAACTTGTAAAATGGCTTGAGGTATTAAACAATAATAAACATTACCTTTACAAATGGGCATCTGATCAAAAACTCCGCAGAGCTTTGGCTATGGAAACTAGACAACTGACTACACTAACTTATTTGCTATATACGTACTTATATAGATGTTTACAGCCAGACAACGAACAAACAGATATACATATGCACATGAATGATTATCTTGTCCAGGAATCGCACATCACCTCACCTAACGGCCTGCGGTGTAGCAGAAAATGTATTAACCACAAAGCTAAACAATTTAAATTATATAATTTTAAATCAGACCTATTCAAACCGTATTTTGATTCAGATCCATAATTAACGACCATTAGCAAATATTCGAATCATGTCTCGTTACAAAGCAGAAATTACCTCATTCGGGAGCAACGTTTCGCCCGGAGTATGCAACACTGAATTTCCGGCCGGTCTCAGTTTGATGCGAATTCAAGTTCACACATACGAATGCGGAACTCGGGCAAATTAAATTGGAATTGTTTCTACACTGAACAATTCCCTCTCGACGAATATTAATTTCAACTTTGGAACGTCAAATTTCGGCCAGGTGGAGTATACTTATATACGAACTATTAACAAAACGCCATATAGGAAACGACTTGTAATAATTAATCCTAAAATTATTGCAAACGGAAATGGTAGTTGAATATTTTCTGAAACTTTTACTGTAATTCGAAAATCCTACATTGCCCTAAGTTTGTGTTTTAAGATCTTACAGCATGGTGCAGAAGGTTTGTGCCTGTACATAGTAAAGTACCTGTAAGAGTATTGAATGGAAAAATAAATGACCTGGGACATTGTTTACACACGGCCATCTAATCCCAGACTAAGCAGAGCTTGTACTGTGGAAACTACATAGCTGATATACTACATATACCAATTTTTACTTCCATATATATTCACCCAGGAAAAAAAAACATGTTCATGCACACAAATGTTTTTCCTGAGTGGGAATCGAACTCACGACTTGAGGCGTGGCAGTCTAGATACCTAATCATCAAGCAACTGTCCCATCAATGCCATAAAACAAATAAAAAAATAATTTATACGTCGTTTTGGACATCCATTCATTGTGCCGTATTGGTCAATAAGGAATGGGATCTCGAGAGCGCTATTGAAGTTAACAATAGGTGCCTGAGACGAATGACAAAATATGAAGAAGGGGCGATTCAAGGTCGACCCATCCATATTCTTAGTTGTTTCCTCGAATTTCCTTGACTGGACTCACCTCACTCAAACAATATCGTATCGTAAGTTGTCAAAATTGAGACTCCATTTGAGGGATTGTGCACTTGAGTCGGAATTGTATTAAGGAGTGAAATGTCAAACTCATGACTGCTCGCTATCTATCTTCAGGGTTTCTCTATATTTGATTCTGGCTGTTCCGGGAATGCGTTGCTATCCGACTTTTTTCTGTCAGGAACCTTCGCAGGCGTTGTGCAAATCACTAAACTTTAATCACTATATAAAATAGTGTATATAGCTTAGAAACAGATAGAGGACAAACACACATACATGGATCACTGCTTTTCATTTATTTGTTGTTAAAAATATAATATATAAACTGCAAAACTATTAAAAAAATCTTAAGAATATTCTTTTTAATAAAAATACCGATCGTAATTGAAAAGATATTCTAAAGACATTTTCAATGGAGTTTGACTCGTAGACCTATTTTGAAAGTAACTAAGAATACGTCCTTTTGAACCAGCAAAAAATGGTTCTCTTTTTGACCCGTATCCATATTTTCACTTACTATTAATACTTGATAATATGCTCTTGATGGGTTGGAGTAAAAAAAACCTTATTTATTGTTGCTTCAGTCGATTTTGAATATAAATATCCTGGAACATTCTTTACACACGGCCATCTGATCCCAAACTAAGCAGAGCTTGTACTATGGAAACCAGATAACTGATATACTACATATAGTAATGTTTATTTTCTAAATACATACTTATATAGATATTTACACCCGGACACAGAACAAACAGACATGTTAATGCACACAAATGTTTGTCCTGGGTGGGAATTGAACCTTCGGTTTGGCAGTCAGAGTCGCTAACCACCAAGCCAACTGGCATATCAAATATGTACGAGTATGTATGTTCGTGATTTTTTCAAAAACAACTCATACGATTTGGTTGGGGTTTTTACTGTGTGACTGCATATTTTTCTAGAAATATTTTAATGTATCCAACATTATCCCGAACTACCTTTTTTTTTTTAAAAAGAGTAGTTGCTGAGTTTATTGCCGGCTCTTCTCAGTCAAAAACAACCTTCCGAACCGGTATTAGAGTCAGACTATTCATAAGTTCATTTCATTTCATTACCAGACCAGATCTATAGACTAAAAGATTGTTGTAAGTCATTGATAAATTTCTTTATACGTTTTGGATAAGTGGATTCTACAACAAAATATCATTTGAAATTCAAACTTACGCACCAAATAACCTAACACAACATTATTACCCTTTTTACACATAAAATCATTATTATTGATACAAACACGTCAGTCGTTGAACTTTAGACGAAGGTTACCGAATAATGCCGAATAACAGTAAATACCTAAGATCCTTTTATATCTTTAAATGGCACTGTTACTCGAATCGAGCAGATACTTTAATAATAACGCGTCAAAATTAAAGGTATGTTATAAAATATTATAATAAAAATTATAAGTGCGTACACACACACACACACATATACAAACCCTTACTCATTTATACACACTTACGCACCACGTTGACTACTGTAATTAAGGACATGGGAGCCTGGAGCTCCAAAATACAGACTCAGGCTTAGTTTGGACTCCAGATCTCCCTCAAATTGCAATTTTTTCCCAATCTTCCTGTCAACCATTTATGATCCATATGTTTGTAAGTTGTCACCCTCGCCAATTGTCATTTACAACACCAGCGGCATCGCCAATTCGTTGTCGTCCCTAAGACGTGAAATTGTTAAGTCTCATCTGCCTTTCTAACTAAAACACAGTAATACAAGTACACTACTGCTTCACGACGGAAATGGGTAAGGTAGTACTTCCCCGGACGAACTCGACATTAAGAGCTTTACTACTCTAAATATCGTTGTGTACCAGTGTAAATACCGTGGTATGTGGTGGTATGCCTTAGCTCTGTTTGCAGGTCATTAATGCAGTTGTGAAATTTCACTGTGGATATATTACATTAGGTAAAATGCCAAATTACTCCACACAGCCACCTTGCGTCTGTTATTTACAATACGCCTTGCCCTAGCGGTTTATTTATATCAACGTTTTCGTGTGAATTTATTAGGTTTAAATTGTTGATAATTCGGTGGGTGTGTTTAGTTTAATCAGCCAACCGAGTGAGCCTCTGCTTCTGATAGAAATTACTGAACAATTATTTATATACGAATTTTTCAGATTTCTCAAATTTTTTTAGCTACGCAACGGTTTTTGATGCTATTTCCATCAATAGGCAGAATGATTCAAGAGAAAGGTTTATATGTATGCTTATAACCCTATCGCAGGTGAAACCGTGTGGGACGGCTAGTACATATTATAAAACATACTATTTCTGCCTGTCCGTTTATATCTTTTGAATATGATGCAATTTTTACAATCGTTCTGAGAATTTCCTCCGGAAGGTTTATGATGCTATATATTGTTTTACTCAGGCGAAGTCAGAACGGATCAATAGTTATATATAAACTTCATATGATGGCTGAGCTACATCCGATGAACTGTATTAACATTCCTGAGGTAAATCGATGGACGCTGTGTAAAAAAAAAAAAAAAAAAAAGAGTGAATAGGCTACTAACGGGAAAGCGAGCTCCATCTTCGGCCTCATCTTCACTTACCATCAGGTGAGATTGAGGCCAATCGCAATCCCGTCTGATATAAAAAAAAAATATATCGTGTTAAATAAATAAAATAAAAACATGAAAAATGTTTTGATTACCAATACTGACTTCAAGGTATACAAACAGATAGCTAAATTCTTCATTCAGTTTTACCTGCGTATAAATATTTGTACAAAATAAATTCCAGTTTTATGAGTTTCTTCTTACGTGTCATTAAAAGTGATTTAAAGATAGAGTTAGTAGTAACATTTTTAAATAAAACAACGTTTCTGTTGCCCGTGGAACCACAACAAACATGCGGTATAATTGAATTTTATTAGTTAGAAACTAAACTTACTAAAATAGAAACCGCGATTTTATTTGAAAATTTAAAAGATAAAACTTGAAATTTTTAGCAGAGAATATAAGTCGAATAAATGTATAGAGTGGAGCAACTCAATATTTATAACGCTCAATACAAGGGTAATGTGCAGTAAAATAAAAAAAAAGAACAATGATTAAGAAACCAATAAAATCGTTCACTACCCTATAAAAATCACTATATCTCTATCTATCGAAACCCATAAATAAGACAAACCGTTCGCTGAGCTGCTAATAGTGTTGCAAATATCAGTAGTCGATAACAATACATTCGGTCTCCAAAACTCGAGTAATTAATCGATCATCGACTTTTGATTGTATCGAAATCTAAAATAGATTTGAAATCATACCGATCATGTCTGATCACATATCAATACTATCTATTAAAAAATAAATAACATAACCTTAATACTTAGGTGCTATATCTAATTATTAACCGTACTTTTATTGTTATATAATTTTAATTTAAAAAAATGAGTTTATCGATAAAAATATTTTCCACCGCGATTATCCAGAGTCCATTGTTGAGAACCGCAACAATTACAACTGTAGTAAAACCCCGAAATAAACTCGCACCAGACCAGATGTTCATCCAGACTCCTCGGTGTAAACTGAACATCGATTAGATCAATAAGTACGTTCTTTTTGATCGGAAATATGGGCGTAAAACTGTTCATAAACAGTGTACAGGTCTGTTATCTTTGGCTCGAGCTCAAAATACAGTGTAGTCTTTGTTAAACCGGCAGATGTTAAATACAATTGCCCGAGAGAATTCCGAGATGCGTGTTCTATTTTTAAATATTTTGAATGAAATATATCGCAGTGTTTATTGATTTAAAAAAGAGAAACTTTGAAATTGACTGTTCTGGTCGAATGATTGATCTCCATTGGAAATTCCGTTCGAATGTATCACATCACTAACAATAAGTCTCTTGGTGTACTGAAAATTGTTTGCCAACATTGCTTTAACTTTCGTCTTTGTCTTCGAATGAAATTGTTAGTATAATAATTAGGTAATACATACTTGTTCATACATTTTTGATCAGCTATGATATTCTCCAATCAAACTCGACGATGAATTCATACAGTGACTATTCCCTGTCTCTCTCGCGACTCTGCAATGAAATGAGAGGTCCGCTATCCGCGTGTTTACTTGAGTGATCACTCGACAAATTATGGTTTGTGGATACCACGGCAGCTGTTTAACCAATATTTATCTGTCATTTACGACGAACTGTTTAACGGCTTAAATAGATAAACACGTCGGCCTTATTGTAAAAAAAATATCAAATTAAGGTCAACAATTAAGCTATCTTGTATTTAATAATCTTTTTTTTTTCATTTTTTTATACCACCTGGGCCGATATACAAGCGGACGGTCCATCTGATGGTAAGTGACCGCCGCCTATGGACATTTGCAACACTAGAGGCATCGCCAATGCGTTGTCGACCCTGAGAGGTGAAGTTGTCAAGTGTCATGTGCCTGTAATTTTACCGGCCCCCTTACCTTTTTAACCGAAATACAAGTGCACTACTGCTTCACGGCAGAAATGGGTAAGGTGCTTCCCCGGACGAACTCTGCACTAAGAGCACTACTACTTAAATATATTTAAAAATCAATTTATTATAAATAAAAAGTAATAATAACGATTTAATTATTATATATCATAATTAAATAATTATAAATAAATAAATAAAAGCGCTGTTCCTGCCGACAGACTGCCACGCAGTTTGGTGGGCTTAATTAATTTGTTTATATGTTGGTCTGCAATAAATACATTTTTATTATTATTTACGCCAAATTATTATGTCACCGCAAAAAATATCAAAACCACACAAACCAGGAAAGATTAACACAAGTACATGAAAGGAAAGTGTAATCCTGCATCAAAGTATCATTTCCGTTGAAGATCCGAAGGGGTCGGGCGATCCCGGCTTAGCTTCAAACATATCTCTATGATTACAACTCACGTGTCCGACCTCAATCAGGAACCAGAGATTTCCGCGCTCAAATAGGTTGACAAACTGACAGACTACCTGATGATAAGTGGTCAATACAGCCTGTGGAATTGCCATAGGCTATTGGAATTGTCTATGGTATTTCTTTGGGTTTCACCGCAAGCTTACCGTTCAGATATTCGACATAAATACTCCTTGCAACGGACTAAGAAACCTAGCTGTCCTCCGCGGTTTCTCACGCCGTCCTAAGTGTGTGCCAAGTGTAATTATATTCCGTTAAATAGTTTTTGCGTGAAAGTGTATCAACACATTTATTTATTTATTACGAAATGATAAATAAATAAATATCATGGGACATTCTTTACACACGGCTGGTCCCAAAAAAAGCGGAGCTTGTACTATGAAAACCAGATAACTGATATACTACTTTTTTTTTTTCAATTACATACTTATATCGATATTTACACCCAGACACAGAACCAACAGACATGTTCATGCACACAAATATTTGTCCCGGATGGGAATCGAACCTACGACCTTCGGCTTGGCAGTCAGAGTAGCTAATCACCAAGCAAACTGACCGTTAGTTAAGCCAAATGATAGTTGTATTGTCTTTCAACAAACGTGTTACTTTAACCCAACACTAATAAGAAGTATATAATAGGTAATATTCGACAGGCCAGTTGGCTTGGGGGTTAGCGACTCTGACTGCCAAGCCTGAGGTCGCGGGTTCGATTCCCGCCCAGGACAAACATTTGTGTGCATGAACATGTCTCTTTGTTCTGTATCTGGGTGTCAATATCAACATAAGTATGTATTTAGAAAAAAATGTAGTATATCAGGTATCTGGTTTCCATAGTACAAGCTCTGCTTAGTTTGGGATCAGATGGCCGTGTGTAAAGAATGTCCCAAGATATTTTTTTATTTAATAAAAAGAAAAGTAAATACATCGGTACGCACAATAAAGTATTTGAACAATAAAACTCATAACGCTATAACAGTATCAAAATAACTGCTCGTAAAACCTAAACACTCAGATTTAATAAACCCATCAAAGCTTGCCGGGGAATCAACTAGATTGTATTGTGTTTATTCAATAAACATTAAAAATAAACTAAATTACACAATCCTACTCCTTCTGTAATATTGACGAAACAAAACTACACAAAGAGGTGGGCGAGACCACATTCTATGGATAGCGGAGCCAGTAGCGAACCTCTCATCTATAACGCAGTTGACGAAAGAGACAAGACAGTTACAGCGTAAATTCAGCAATGAACTTGAATTTAGAATAGCATGTCTGAATTACGAATATTAATTAATTTGTATTAATCAATTCTCTAAATACATACCTATAAATAATGAAATTGAACTGTGACAAATAAACACAACATTACAGAAACAGAACTGAATTGAACTGTGACAAACACATCATTAATGAACTGTAGCTTGCAAGGTTAGAATTGATTACGTCATAATTGTATATACCTATTTTATATAACGTGTATCTAAACATATTTGTAATCAAATAAACACAGTATGTGCTGCATCTTAAGGTCTAAAATCAATTGTTCATAAATATTTCGATTTATTTATATAAAAAACAAGATTGTATAGGAGCCTTTCTTAGTGACAGGGTGTGACATTCACTAGCGCGTATTTGAACGAATATGTCCATACTCATTCAAGTAGACACACAGATACAAAATAAATTAAAGCAATCAACTTTATGATAGATGCGGCGTCTTCACAATATGTACAGTAATACTACATATTTGTATTAGTATAAGAATTAGGGTTTTTTTTAAAGAATCTGCTATAACTCGACAAATAGTACATAAGAAGTTCGTATATTAATAAATTTAAACTCTTATTAAAACAGCAAAATAAATGGATAATAAGCATTCTTTTTGTATAAAAAATTATGTAACCATAGATTAATTTACCTAAAAAATGGCGGGTAAATCACTAAAACTATTAACCATAGATCAAATATGTAAAAAAAATGGTAGATATATTTTGCAGCGTCCAGCTAACAAATAACTCAAATTTAGTACTTTCATAAAATAATAAAACCAAATTTCTGATCAAGTTCGTTGCAATCTAGACTATAATGCTTCAGGCAGACTTTCATCCTCTTGGGAAATTTATAAAAGTACAACACCTTACTAAATTACATTCCAATAAACAAAGAAAAAGTTATTTCAACTTACTTATTCTTAGTTCAATGTCGAAATGTGGATTTATTCTACAAATCGGCCCTGTATGTTGTTTATCCCGCCCTCACCCACAATATCACCAACATTTCTATTTGTCTTACATTTAATCTTGTAAATGCATCCGAACCTATAACCGCAGATTTATCGCTTAGTCCGAGTTTCATGAAGTTATTCTTGATAGAACAAGCGTCATTCGAAATTCTAGTAGTTGCAGTTGCATCTTGAAAATGTACGCTTTGTAGTCATACATATATTTCACATTAATGTTGCATCTGGATGAAGTTTGCTGGAAAATTGTACGTATTCTAGAACTCGTTGCTCTGCTATGTAAATTGCTCAATTGTCGGCCATTTTGTATGTGTTCTAAACGAATATGCGAATCAACTTGCAAGGTTTTTATTAGTTTTTCTTAATATTGTGTAATATTTATTTCTATAACGTAGTAACGGAGTTAACGTTTTAATTAAAGAAATAATTAGATTGTACGAAAAGGGAATCCTTTAGCAAAGATGTGCTAAGTTATTTGAGAGGCTATAAGATTAGCCTCAGGGTTGTAATTAGAACGATGGAAATAGGCCCATAATCAGGAGCCGATAATTTAGCTTTTCTTTTAAGAAATAAAAAAAAATCACAAGCGACCTTCGTATTAGAAAGGCACTAAAAAAATGCCGTGAACACTTTTTAAGAGTTGATGCTCGTTTTATTTTCTTTTTACAATGAATTACAATTTATTTTGTGCCAATGTCAAGTTAGTCAGCGTCTGCACAGAAAAGGTTTCAATACAATGGTAGCCGATCCACTGAATTTTTGTAAGAAAATCTATACTAATGTATAAAGCTGAAGAGTTTGTTTGCTTGAATGCGCTAATCTCAGGAACTACTGGTTCGATGTGAAAATTTTTTTTGTTAAATAGTCCATTTATCGAGGAACGCTATAACATCACGCTACGACCATAAATAATATTACTTTTAAGAGGTTTGCGCGCGTTTGACAATTTGCAGATTACAGTCTACAGCTAGTTTTAGATACACGGCTTAATTTCACATCACTGGTGGAAGTACTTGCATTGGTTTATTGGATAATTACTTCGGTCTCGCGGTTTCACATGTGTTCTTGAAGATTTTATGTGTTCCGAGATAACACACATAACATGCAGAAGTACATATTATAATTTCGAAAATTACCCTCCACATACAAACTTACAAAATCTGCTCTCTCTTTTTTTAATATTATTATATATTTGTATAATTATTTTATTATTATACTCGTATTTATCAATTATTTATTTTATGTTATAGGATCTAAAAACTTTGTTTATTTTATCTTTATGTCATATTATTAATACTCTATATACACTATCCCTACATACATAATCATATCCTGGTTGCCAAGAGTTTGGTCGAGATTGCTTGAGCGAGAAGGCCACCTTGGCCAAAATTGTGGCAATGCTTTATATCGTCTTCGTGTTATTTTCATAAGCTTCGTGTTATAGTAACGAGTATTTATATTGTATTGTATAGATTTACGTTACTATATGCAATCCCGATCGAAAATCCATGGATTGATGAACCTTTTGACAGTAATTTTAATACACGTAATGTCAAAATTCTACTTCAATCTTGCGATTTTAGATCGGGATCGTATATAGTAACCCGGCAATACTCAATGAAATCCAAAAACCCAACTGCACTTTCCGAGATCCCGTTAATACGTCCCAATAGTTACTCGTGCGTGGCGTAACGCCATCTTAGCGCAATTTGAATACTAATAATAAAAGCGTAAAATAATCTATTAAAGAGAAAATTTCGAAAGCAATAAGAGAAGGTAAAATGAACCCTACGTTGCAAGTTAATAAAGTAAATAATGCCGTACAGTCGACGAAGTTATTCGACACTCAATTAGTATCTTCGAGGTAACTTTGAAGTTTACAAGGTCTCAAAATTTGTTGTTTAAGAGTAAGTAAGTTCAAAGTGCGGTGTAATTCAAACAATATTAATTTCAGGATGTATACATTATTGTCGAGATATGAAAGGCTCGTTTCGTGACCTGAGAGTTTTTTTTTATACCACGAACAAGCAGACGGTCCACCTGATGATAAGTGGTCATCGACCCCAATGGACATTTGCAACACCGGGGCCATTGTTAATGCGTTCTCGATCCTGACGTAAAGTTGTTAAGTCTGTAATTTCACCGGCCCCCTTACCGTTCTAACCGAAACACAGTCATACAAGTGCACTACTGCATCACAGCGCAAATGGGTAAGGTAGTACTTCCCCGGACGAACTCTGCACAAAGAGATCTACTACTAAGTGTTAAAGAAAAATGAACCCTATACAGGCAAATTAAGGTTCATCAGCATACAATTAATAATAATAATAATCGTTTATTTTGACTCAAAATAGTAGTAAAATTATACATCTTATTCAGTATACATAAGATAGTAGCAAATTTTGACCATTGATGCCTAAACTAGTTGCACAAAGCAACTGTTCTATAGACATCAATATCCCATACCTTTTATGACAACTATGTACTTGCTATTTGATTTATAAATCAGTGATCTTTGTGTACCTGTTCAATTTGGTTTAAGGTTGGTTGGAGGACTGTTGATAAAATATTATTATTTCGAAATATCAATATTTATTACTAATATTTTTTTGGACGATATATCGATAGTTCGATATCGGTGGTCGATATTTTTTTAAATACATTTTTTTTTCGTAATTCATTTACTACAAAATCATAGTAAACTTAATCTACCGTATTTTATTTATGAAAATTAAGTTAGCCGACACTCAACATTTTCTGATTATTAATTATGAAGTTAGAACTAAAAAACTATTTTTAAACAAGTCCACGTAAAATTTTGAGTTTTGGTAAAATACCTGCTGAATTAAAGCAGTATTTAGATCAGCCAAATATTTCAAGGATTTGAAATGCACTGAAATTTTGTATTGATAGTAGGCATTTTACTCCCGTGCTAATGAAATAGCTGTTAAATATTTGATTTCTTCTGCTACATCAGTAGCATCTGAACGAGTTGCTTCTACAATCAATCTTTTAGTGCCAAATAATCGTAGTAGCCAAATATATCATTATATCGAAATATCGATATTTTTTTTCGATATATCGAACTCCGATATTGATATATTTTAAAATATCGATATATCGAAATCCCGACATTTTTAAAAATATCAACAGCCCTAGTTTAAGGTTAACTAGGTTATTTTCTAACGATATAAAGCGTGCGAGTGTAAGATGTGTACCTAAGCGTAATGTAACTGTTGAGTGTAGTGAGTATATGTTTCGTTCCAATTAACCATTGAATCAATAAATGAACCTTATCTCAAAAGCAATAATGATGATTTTACTACAACATTGTTAGCTGTCAAAACGGACCTTTTAGTTCTTGATAACTTTAGTAATACAACAACTTTATTTTTATTTCGTTATTAGTAATTTATAATAGAAAAAGGAAAATAATGGGTAATTGTAATTAATAAATCATACTAATATTATAAATAAGAAAGTTTGTAGGTATGGATGTTTGTTACTCTTTCACGCAAAATCTACCAAACAGATTTCGATGAAACTTGGCACATATATAGAATATGCCCTGGAATAACACATAGGATAATGCATGTGCCGGGAAAATGTTACATCCCTCGGGAACGCGGGTGTAACCGCGGGGGACAACTAGTAAATTAACAATTAATTAACTTTGGTTAAAATTAACAACATTCGCAGCATATACATATAAAAATTACACCTAAATCAACAATGAATATTTTAAGCAAATTAACAGGATACTATTTACCTTTCAATTCAGTTGTAACTCAACAAATTAATTGCAAATAACCAAAGAGAATGAAATAGAGATGAAGCGAAACGCGGAACGAGAGATGATGTTCTATTGAATTTTTAAAGGTATCATTCCAATGAGAATCAAGCTAAAATTTAACTGAGTTGGGTTCTTATAACAAAAAGGATTTTAAACATTTATTGGAAATTGCCGAGAAAACTTTCAGTGTTCTAACAAAATGAGGCTTACGCTTTCGTTTTGCCTCAGGTATTGAAATTTCAAAGGCTCTCTTTTTAGACAAAAATAAGTTTAAATTTCAGCCCTGAAGCGGCGAAGTGCTACAAAATATGTCCAACGCAATCCCTCCTTTTGCCATTTCTTTGTAATTATATTACATAGATGACAGTATTCGTATTTGCTTTTTTAATAACAAAACAACCGCATCTAGAAATTTCAAACATACTTTCATGTTATTTAAATAATACAATCTATGTAAAAATATTTCCATATGCAGGCTGTTAGCTTTATATTTGCTTTTATGCAGTCTGTTGATACTAGAATTAAGATTTTTCCTTCAGTATGTATCTACACTAATATTGTAAAGAGGAAAGATTTGTATTCTTGTATGTAAAGAATAAACTTAAAAACTACTGGACCGATTTCAAAAATTCTTTCAGCGTTGTGAAGGTATACAATCCCGGGTGACATAGGCTATATTATATTTTCAAAGAGATTACTGCTAAACGACTGCATCTATGTAGCTGAAATTTGACGCATACATAGCCTATGTATATATAGCATATATCCTGGAAACACGGGTAAAGACGCTGGGAACAAATAGTTTATTATCATCTCATGAATCTTATAACTGTTTTACGAGAAATCTTTCATTATGTCATGTCACCATGGACAGGCAGTTAGCTTGGTGATTAGAGACCCTGGCTAGCACACCACAATTCGATTCCCACCCAGGACAAATATTTGTGTTTAGTTATGTATAATTATTTACAAGGTCGTTTATTGAACAGATAAAAATCCCTCTTATTCTTATCTACTTGGTTGCTACTCCGATCGGTATAAACAATTTTCACTGTATACAGTGTACACTTTCTGTCCCCCGCGGTTTCGCCCGCGTTCTCGAAAGCTATTATCCCGAAATAAAAATGATCCTATTTGTTAATCCAGGTTATAAACAATGTGCCAAATTTTATCCAAATCCATTTACTAATATTTGCTTGAAAGTGTTACAAACATCGTTTCATCCAGTCACACACACAATCACACATCCGCACAAACGTTCACTTTTATAATATTAGCGGAATATGCCGATCACTTGCCAATTGCCTCATTCCAAATGGAAATTAGAAATTCGATTCGATTCAGTGGACAGCCCAATTGCTTTGTCACACGAAATGGATCCGCAACCGAACAGCTCCGGTATTCCAATGGAGCTACTGGAGTAGATTGTGAACTGATCTACCTCCCACGGTTTCCAACAAGTGACTACAGCATGGGTTCCTTCAGAAAAAAGAAACATAAATCTTTTCTTACCTAGTAAAGAGATTTTAGCAACGCGCAAGTGATACCTCTGGTGTTACTTTTTGTTTTGTGTGTGTGTGTGTTTTTTGTTATACCACTGCCCCGACAAACAATCAGATGGTCCACCTGATGGTAAGTGGTCACCGCCGCCTATGGACATTTGCAACAGTAGGGGCATCGCTAATGCGTTGTCGACCCTGAGACGTGAAGTTGTTATGTCTCATGTGTCTGTAATTTCACCGGCCCCCTTACCTATCTAACCGAAACAAAGTAACACAAGTGCACTACTGCTTCACGGCAGAAATGTGTAAGGTGGTAGTACTTCCCCGGCGAACTCTGCACTAAGAGCTCTACTACTCGAATAAGCTAGAATTATCAATAGAAAAGTAAAATAAAATAAATGCGTGTTTGTGTATATGTGGGTGGGTGTGTTTGAGTTTGTGTGTGTGTGTGTGTGTGTGTGTGTGTGGGTGGGTGTGTGTGTGGGTGAGTATCCTTTAGTAGTATACAAAATAAATAAGACCGATTATGATTATTCATTTATGAGACTTAACAACTTCACGGCGGGCGTGGAAAAGGCATTGGCGATGCTCGTGGTGTTGCAAATGACTCTATATTTCTTTATACCTTCACAACCATTTTATTGAAATCTAACATTACATGATGTTACGGAGCCCTGTTAAATTCTAACTCATTATTTAAATTATACTGTACATTATTTGAATCTTCGGTAATCCTCTGTAGAATACGTTTTAATATGTACTTTGAGTGTAAACTAACTGGAACTGTGCCTCAGGCGAGTACCCAAGGTTTTGGAACTTTATGTAACTTTTACCATCGCGTTTGCGTTAG
The DNA here is from genome assembly GCA_907165245.1 of Habrosyne pyritoides. Lineage (NCBI taxonomy): Eukaryota > Metazoa > Arthropoda > Insecta > Lepidoptera > Drepanidae > Habrosyne > Habrosyne pyritoides. The sequence continues at coordinate 2,953,516 of OU015600.1, read as the reverse complement.
CATAAAGTTCGAAAAGAAAAGTATAGCGCTAAAAATAAAAAACGCAAACTGTTGTGGTTTAAATATTCTGTTACCTCTTTCCAGTTATTTGTGGAACGCTCTTTCGTCAATGAATTTGGAAAATGCGTGAAATAAACAATGGCAGTAATATTTATTTTGTTACAGCTTATCAGATTTCAATTATTACTTGACACAGATAAAATATTTTCTGGATTAACACACGGTCCTTTGGAAACGAGAGTGAACCACGGGACGATCGCTAGTCAATTATAATAAAATGCTTCATCCGACAATATAATAGATCGATGACAGGGTTTAATATTGTACTGACTCACTTTTGTTTTCACGATAATTGACAATATAAAGGAATTTTTACGGTCTCTTTACAAGTGAACTTTTGCTTTTAAAAGCTTTTCCAGACCGAATATTGTCTGCAGACACCGTATAATGCTTTGTTCACACGATACGTACATTTAGCGGATGTAACCTGCCGTCAAAAACCTCCTTGTTTCAAGGCCAGCGTTCATTTGTTTCAGGATAGAATCGCTTTCTTCGCTACATTTGACTGTAATCGCCTAAATATAATGCCTTCGCGTGTAAACTGGAAATAAAGGTGCATGTTTTGAACACAAATGCGTCGTGATTTAGTTAATTGGGGAACTAGTAACTGCAACTGTCTGAACTTAACTCGTACGGTATATTTATGGGTAAAGTTGTGCGATATTTTTAACTCTATTTTATCGTTAGCTTTAACAGCCATGGCACAAAATAGTGACACAGCCTACCACTTGTGGCTGTCGTGATGACCGTGTTAGGGCAGCCTGAAAGACTTCACATTATAATAGGAACGTTTTGAAACCAGGTTAATATAGCGACTCAATTGTTAATTTTATGACGAAATAAATAAATATCCTGGGACATTCTTTACATTCGGCCACCACAGGAAGGCAGATGACTGATATACTAAATATATTACTTTTTATATTAGACACAGTACAAACAGACATGTTCATTTACACAAATGTATGTCCTGCGTGGGAATCTATTTAAACTGCTCTTCAATCAAGTTCGGAAGGATGCTTTGGCGTTTAGGACGATGCAGTTCCACCATAACATAAAGCAATATCATGATTCTCGCAGTTCCTCAACCACGTTCTGGGACGAAAAGTGACCTGTCTTATTCTATGCATGACCTAGACTTTCATCGAGATCGGTTCAGTAATTGTTGTGAAAAGTAACTAACGTGGAGATACAAAGCGTCACTTTCGCATGTACAATAGTAAATTAAATTAAATAATAAAAATATCCAGGTGACATTCTTTACACACGGCCATCTGATCCCAAACTAAGTAGAACTTACACTTTTAAGTAAAGTTTCCATAGATAACTGATATACTACTTTTAAATACATACATACATTGTTTGTCCTGGATGAAAATTGAACCCACGACCTGCGGCTTGCTAGTTAGGGTATCTTACCACCACGCCAATTGGCCCGTCGAAGAAGTAGTAGATTTTTTTTTTTGGGTCTTCCTAAGATAATTTACAATAAAATCAGTAGGCATCGATTTTATTATATTATCAAATGTGAAATCACTCTTATGAAACGAGCCAAACCAATTAGTCATCTGAAACATTATTTATTTTCTTTTACACAATTATTGGGAGAAGTTAAGACATTTTTCGACAATTGGCAACACTACGTTCAATTAATTTTGCACAAATTTCTTTTAGAGGAATCATCTTTGACGTTTACAACATTCGAACCCGCCCAGCCAGAGTTTATTGTTCTCGATACACACTTATTCTGGGAGGAGATAGCTATATCGTTATAATTTGCTGAAGTAAAACGTTGCCAGTCCCATTGTGGCAAACTGTTTGTTGTAACCTGTATGTTTTATGGTTCAATGTTGGCAAAACGGGCGTTTTAGTGATGACATTTGAATATGGAACATAATTTTCTTTTAAATAATAAATCAAGAAATAACCAAATAATGTGTTGGTGGTTTGATGAAATGATTGAAAAGGAATTGACAGCAAGGCACCTCGGACCATAAACATTTTTTTTTCTAGATGGCAGGTAAATTTTAGAACAGGGTAACTATTTTTTTTATTCAACGCCATCGAACGATCATCGATTGTTTTAGTTGCGTTAAAATTACTGCAGTTAGCGTTTGAACCAACTCTCTGTAATTCCTGATCAATCAAAACTATTATCTACAAATATTTTTAAGAAGTGGGCCCTCTTACTTACCAGCAATATTAGTTTATTTTTCGAACAGCTTTGGCAACTTACTTTGAGATTCAATAAACATTTTATTCTTAAAATATTTGACATTAAATAGCCCAATTAATCAGCCGGTTGCTGCCTATTCAAATAGCTGTAAAGATTTATTTAACAGCTGTGTTTTAACGTACATCGAAATATTTACTCTAAACTTATTTTATCTAGTCGCATAACTCACAACATCGCCTTTAATCACCGAAAAAAAAACATGCTCCCTCGCCGCTTGTCACAGAATACGGACTCGCCGTAATAAATTTAGTAAAATTACGATCGCGCTTATTTACTGGCCGACTAGGCACCGTTTGCTCTGGAAGCTTGTTTTATGGCCACACTAAACAATGATAAAATAACAGCGTTAACCGTTCACCGAGTTGTTTGCACTTGTTTGCGACTGTTATACAAACAGACTGAATATTACCAGGGAGGTTCTGATGCACCTATTTTTATAGCCCTAAGAAATAAACGTAAAAAACCTTAAGAGAATTGGAGATGTTTATATGATTTATAATGAGAAAGAAATGTGTTTTTGATTTGAATTTTATTGACAACTTGTCGATTAGTTGTAAATTTGTGAGAAAACATAATATTATTATTGCTCACATGCATTTTTATTTGTGAGGAAATTCCTTCTTCTTCTGTCTGCTGTATTCCCAATCAATTCACCCCTACTATCCAAATATTTCAATATTGACTCCATTCTTACACATATTTAGTTCTCATAATGAAACCTGTATTTCGGTCTACTATGTACTACAGTATATAATAATAGTCATTTATAGACACATGAGTAACAGAAGGTACTTAAATTCACATAAACTAGGTATACAATTTCTCTGTAGGTATACTAAAACGAACTAGCATCTAAACTAGGCCGAGCCTGTACTCGTATATTAGATTGTAGTTTCTTCATACATAACAATTTTTACTCCTCTATTTTCAAGAACGTGGATGAAACCGAAAGGCCCTATATTGCATTTGTTTCTTACGGGTCATAGCACCCTATTAAAATAAATATTTAAATTTATTAGACTAGGAACCGGACGGGATCTTGGAAAACGGGTTTTCCGACCCAAGGAGCCCCGAAGCTAGCAATAAATAAACGTTAATGTGGCTGTGGTATTTTAAACTCAAACTCTACGATGTAAGGTCCACTATTCACTTGTTCTGAATAACACAGCTTTTGTCAACAGGTGGGAGCAAGCGGGCCACGAGGCTCACAGTCGCTACTGCCATCGGCATATGGGTGCTAGCAGCCCTGCTCGCCACACCAGCCTACGTTGGCTCCTACTTAAGAGCCTTCGTCGTCAATCCTACTACACAGGTGAGGTTTCATATGTTTTCTTTTTAATTCCCTTAAAAGAAGAAGCTCTCAATATGGCTGTAGATATAAGGTTCAAAGAAACGTCAAATAATTAGTACAGTGAAATTAGAGAGGTACCTACATCATGTCTTTTTAATGTCAGAAAGTTGAGGAAAAGGCAGATATTCCACTTGATAGTGTGTGATCACTGCTGCCTACTTTATTATCAAGGACAATGTGTTACTGACAACAAAGCCCAGAAGGCAACTAGCTCTCAAGTGAAACTGCTGGAACACTTCTGTAGGCGCTTGGACTTTCATCTTAGGGTACCCAACAGCGGGTACTACAAAGTACCCTACCACCATCGTGTGATTTCCTCACAATCTTTCCCTTCTCCAAAAACGGAAGATCATTGTAGGATTTTTTACGATCTTTTTCACGGCATTTGACAACACTACTGTAACGATGCGGCCTTTCTCAACCCTTTACATCTATCGTTTCTGGGTTATCATTCTGTAAGGGAAAATGACGCTAGCTTGAGGATGTTTTATCGCGCCCTTCATGCTCTGTCTCGTTCGCTATCTACGCAACCACTTGAGAGGTCCGCTCTCGGAGGCGCCCTAGCTCGGCGACGAAGTTTGTATTAACTGGAGGGTAACTAAGGACGCTGTATGCTTTCTTTGTTTTACCCAAATTATTACCTTTACATTTACCTTTATAACCTACCCTTTCAATATTATCTTAATCTATATTTCCTTTGTCATTATTAATGGGAATATGAGTTAGTTTAGTTATTCCATTGTTACGCTTTCACGGGTAAATAAGTGAACCGATCTTGCAGAAATTTGACACGAATAGCATATTAAGAAGACGAGGAGAAAAGCTTTTTATACCGGGAACGCAGGGGAACCCTAGGATATCTAGATAATTTTATTATTCAATGGAAGCAAGTGTTTGAGTATGGAAGTTTTGATATCATTATTTCAGTTCGATAAACCTGACCACGCATAACTTTTTACAGAGTAGTCCGTTTTTTAATTTAAAACATTGTAAATTAAAATCAAGCCTGTCGTCGCTGTAAAGAGATATTATATTATAGATATATTATACTAACTTGTGACATTAATGATTGTGAGCTCAACAATCTAATAAAAGGGCTACCGGCTTAGAGAATTAAAATAGTTTTGACATAATCCAATCCCGTAGTTTAGGATCATTTATAATTAGGTTATTCTCTCTGGTGATGGGAAAACTAATTGGATGTCGCTAATATATTTCAAATAGAGATCTAAAGTAGAAATTCTCTTTTCAACCAAAGAGTAATTAAATCGTATGTTTTGAAGAATAATTACCTGAACTGCCGATGGATGGAAAGGTTTTTCGAGCGTATGTAGGTATTTATATAGTATTATATACCTATGTATGTAGGTATGTCTAATTCTTAGGCATCATCTACAGCCTATACTGTTTTACAGTTTTCAACGAATGAGATTTGTCTTTGGTTTCGTCTCAGTTGTAGTAGTGAAAAGTACCTTTATTAAAAAAGTGATTACATATACTTAACCTAATTTTAATTAATAATAAAAAATATATTTTTTAACAAAAGTTACAGATTTGACATACATTACATTTTACAATAAATATAAGGGCAAAAAGAATGATAGAATTCTATAAAATTATAATAATTATGGTGTAGAAATCTGTACAATAAAATGGCTGAATTAAATTATGGGTATCTAATAAATGCTAATAAATAGCCAATACTAAACAGTGTGAAATAAAGTAAATAATTAAAAGCATGAAAAACCCGATTGTCTTAAAATATATCGATAGCGAGAATGCAGGTTCAGTAAAATTAAACTTATTGGTTTGTAATTTAAACATTTCCATTTACCACAAATAAAGTCTTTCCAACAAATTGAACAAACAGCTTGTCACGGACAAGCTATTCTTGCAATACATTTTCCAACAAGCAAGCTTGATTTTCGCTCTTAAGTTAGTATTATTAAATTTAGATTATTCTTAGGACTTTCAACCATATGCCAACAAACCAAAATGCCTGTAGGCGTTTACCCCTCACCTCGATAATTCCATAAAGTGGACCGCTCGACGCTATTTTTGCATTAAAATGTATAGTCTGTCTACTATAAGAAGTCCCTTTCGACGTTTAAGAACGTCATTGAAAAATCAACTCTCTTCCGTTCGGCCAAGGTTCATCTGCATCATCATACAAATAAATATTGGATATATAGATGCACCTTATTTCGAAAGAAATTGTGTTTATATTTCGCTATCATTCTTTAACGTCAAAACCGCCCTCGAAACATGCCAATGGTTTTGCTTGAAGAACAAATCGATTATTTATTAAAGGAAACTATATACCTACCTATGTGTATCTAGGCTATATTTAACTGTCATTCCCTAGGGCACAGTTATTCACAAAGTATTATTCCTACTAAGAAACTGTTATCAATGCCGCACGTCGCTAGTAAGTGTTTCTTACCGGAGGCGATGATTCCAATTGGATACGGCAAGATTCCATCGCATGTCTCGCCAGATATAACGCTTATTTTTTTTAATCCTAGAAGTTGAAAAACTCTAAATTATTTATTCAGTTTAGGCCCCCGTAGGGCACTTATGAAGGACACTTTAATTTTAAAGTTACTGAAGCTATAATTTTCACTTCTATGTTTTTCTGTGTATGTGTTTGTCAAAGTGTCTGCCTGTTGCATCGTAGCTGCCAAACGGATGAGACCCTTTAAATGTGTTTTTTTATTGGAAGTTAGTTAATTCGGGATAGCTCTTAGCTTTATTACATGTAAGTAGATTTAGAAGTATAACAGCTGTAAACTCTTTTCCTAATTGGTGTTAGAACTTATTGGATAGGTACATACAGTGCCGGATTAAGCAAGCCCGTAGCAAATTCTATCGAGAGGCCTTTTTTTCTTGGTTCTTAAATGTAAACTGATTAAAAAGCATAGGTACGTAAAACTCACGCCATTGAATTAAAACTTCTTTAGTCTTACAAATAAATAGACAATATCAAATAAATTAATACAAGTGACATTTTATAGAACTTACCGGTTGTTCAATAAGTTTTGTCGTTCGATAAGAAAAACACAATTTTATGGTTCAAAATACACTTTATTATTCAGTATAATCTCCCTGAACATTAATACACTTGCTCCAACGATCCTCCAATCTGTGGATTCCATCCATGAAGTGAGAATCCGGGAGGTGTGCAAAATACGCTTCAACAGCCGTTATGACTTCTTTATATGATGAAATTTTTTTGAGTTCTGGAAACAAATGGAAGTCGCTGGGGGCCAAATCTGGTGAATACGGAGGAAGCTCCAACAATTCGAACTTTAATTCATGGATTTTAGCCATTGTCAAAATGCTCTTGTGACACGGTGCATTGTCCTGATGAAAAAGGATTTTCTTTTTCTGCAAACCGTGTCTTTTTGCACGAATTTTTCCTTCAACTGGTCTAAAAGGTTAATTGTTTTACCAGTTTGTAAGTAATCCACAAACAAAATTCCTTTCGCATCCCAAAAAACCATAACCTTCTTAGCCGATTTCCGGACATGAACTCGAAGCCGAACAACCAGGTTCACATCACTCTTTAGCCTCTAGTTTTGATTCAGGATCATGATGATATACCCAAGTCTCATCCATAGTGATGAATCGACGCACAAAATCCGCTTTATCCTTTTTAAAACGCTCCAAAGTCGCATTCGAATGTGTTTTTGTTCCATTGTTAGCGAATGCAGCACCCATTCTGCACACAGCTTTCTAAAACCCAAAATTTCACTTAAAATATGGCTCACACTGCCTAATGAGATTTGTAGAGCCTCTACTAAGCTCGCTCAGTCAATCGACGATTTTCCAAAACCATATCCTGTATTTTGGCTATGATTTCTGGTGTTGATGCGCTTTTTGGACGTCCTTCACGTGGATCGTCTTCAAGGCTTGTTCGACCACGTTTAAATTCAGCAATCCATCTTTCTACTGATCTAATTGTAGGTGAACAATCATTATACACTTTTAACATTCGTTCGTGAATTTATTTTGGTGCTACACCTTCCAAAAATAACAATTTTATCACTGCACGATATTAAATTTTTTCCATCGTAAAAAAATACTGTGGCACGGCGACACTAAATGGCTTGTAAACAAAGAATAAATTGACAGATTGAAATGAAACTTCAAATTCGTTCATATGAAGAGTGTACTAACAAAACAAAAAAAAATGTGGGCTAGTGGTAATGCCCTCTCTTATCGAACGACAAAACTTATTGAACAACCGGTATGCGTTTACCGTTTGAAATTCTGTTTAATTGTCGCCACGAAAATAATCGGTTACTGATTGACTGGCGTGGACTGTTGTGTTAGTCTGGGGCGCGATTCTGTAAGGAAAATAACACTCCTCGAGGATGTTTCGTCGCGGCCTCTATGCTCTGTCTCTGTCGTTTACTACGTTAATACTGCTAATCACGTGAGAGGTAAGCTCTCCGAGGACTCCGTGAAGCGGCTCGCCGACGAAGTTTGTATTAGCTGAATAAGGGGGCTGAAAGAGTTTTTCACTTTTTTGTGACATCAAGTAAATTTTATATATCGTCCTTACATACTTTCAACAAGTTACGCTTAGGTGGATGTGGGTGGCCTTAGACAAACGGGGCCCCTTTTGCGCGGGGCCCGCTGCAATTGCTACTCCTGCGACATAGTTGATACGGCAATGGTTACATAATAATTTGGTCGAGATAAACTATCTGAATAACGACTTCGCCACCGAATTCAACTATAGCTAAGAAGCATTCAGGCAGTGCTTCCAGATTCCCTGTAATTACAGTAGATTTACTGTATTTTAGACTTTTCAAATGTAATGTAAAAATACAGAGAATAAATAACTGTATTTAATTTCCAATCAAATAATTGTACCTATCAAATTTAATACGTAAAACGAAACTCAGCTAACCTAGAACCATTGACCGTTATCCATCCATAGACAATGTAGAGTAAGATTGTGACATAGTTGGAAATCGTTTACGTGCAGGGAATTACCCGATTAATCTGAACTAACGCTGAGCGCATAGGGCCGTACCCAGCAAAAACAGGTGGACCGTCTGCTTGTTTATCGGCCCAAGTGGTACCTATAAAAAAAAAGTTTAATTCTTTCAAGTCAATTTTTTTTCACAGATTCTTAAATCGTAAGTAACATCAATATTAAACATACTAAATTACAAGCAGTAATAAACAACATTGTCGTAGCTTCTGAAAGAGAATGTTTAGTCGAAGATTTGAAACGCGAAAAGTTTTCTATAATGGTAGACAAAGTACAGATGTTGCCAGTGAGAAAACATTGTGTGTTGTAGTCAAATATTATGATCTCAGTACAGAGGCCTCAGCACGAACATCTATCATTAGCGTTGCGTTATCGTATCGAAAGCGCTATGCCTTGGGAAATTGAATATCAGGCGACGTATGCACTGTATGTATGGTATGCGCGGAGTAATATTTTTTCATATAAACCCGCTTTTTGGCGTACTCGATACGATGACGATACGCTTGCGATAGACGTTCGTGCTCAGGGCAGATTGCGTATAGTAAGTCGATTTAGGAATCTTATTAAAATTTTTGATGATAAAATTATATGAATCGAAATGAAATGAAATATTTATTCAAATAGGCCTTCACAGGCACTTATGAATGGTCAGACTATAACACCGCTTCGGAAGGTTGCTTTTACTGAGAAGAGCCGGCAATAAACTCAGCAACTACTCTTTTCAATATAAGATTTTGTACATAAAGATGTGTCCTGCTGGAGCGAGCGCTACACCCAAGCATTGTCGTCATTAAAATAATCATTTGTGTTGTAGAAAGCCTTTTGTACTAAAACAGTCTTAATTCTTTCCTTGAATTTTTGTAAAGGCAAATTTAAAATTTCAGCAGGGATTTTATTATAGATGCGTGCACCAAGTCCTAAAAATGAGCCTTGCACTTTTTGCAGTCTATATGCAGAAGTGATAAGTTTATCCTTATTTCTAGTATTGATGGAGTGCATATCACTCTTTTTGACATAAAGACTAATATTTTGATATACAAATATTATGTTTGCATAAATATAAATAAATATATATATAAATAAATAGTAAGATCTTCCGCCAGGCTAGGTGATCATGCCTGGGGACCGCGGTCCAACTATTGATGTTGGAAGTTTGTATATATGTCAAATCCTGAGAGAATCTTGATAGTGCGATGTAGGATTCTCGCGTCTTACTACTCGTTGATAGATGTCGCCACATCACTGTGGTGCGGGCGTAGAAGGATTGTAGGCGTGTTCATAGATGTAGCCACAGGTAATGCAAATTTAATACATTTAGTTTTTCTTGCATTTAAAACAAGATTATTAACAGTAAACCAATTTAATACCTGGGCTAATGCACCGTTTACATCATCATAATTGTATTTCAGTCTATCAACACCAAAAATCAGTCAGCAAACAGAACAATTCCACAGGTATTTCTTACATAAAATGGTAGGTCATTGATGTATACTAAAAATAGAAAAGGCCCTAGAATAGAGCCTTGGGGTACACCCATATGCACAGGAGAACCAGATGATTTAACTCCATTCACATTAACACTTTGAGTTCTCTCACTAAGGTACGATTTCATCAAATTAAGTGCTGCACCCTTAACTCCATAATAGTCTAATTTACGCGTAAATGTCTGATGATCAACACAATCAAAAGCTTTAGATAAATCACAGAAAACTCCAATAACATTCTGCGACTTTTCCCAAGCGGTGAAAATTTGTTTTAAGAGTGCTACCCCGGCATCAATAGTGGAACGACCTTTAGTAAATCAATAATAAAATCATTTCGAGGTAGATGGCAGTAATACCAGGATATCGTAATTCAGTGTCCTTACGATTTAGATAACTGTGCCCAGGAGTAATCGTGACAAACCGTCTTTGCCATTCCATACATTAATGCTGATGCTCAAGAAAAGTTTTGAAAGAATTGTTTGTTGATGTGATAGACATTCGCAATCTTTTAAATAATCTTATCAACAAGGCATATTTTTATTTCTTATGTAGGATGCAGAATTTCAAACAAATGCCAATCGGAATTTTAGTAACATTATAAAGATATTTATATAGACAACATCTTCACGCCCATTATCTCTGACGAGATTTATTTATTTATTTACTTAAGTTATAACATCCTTACAGTTTACACCAATATATAGATAGGCAGAGGTGTCAGTAATGAGACCCACGTTCCACCAAAGATATTTTAAAACCGAACGTGGTAGTTGATAAGCATTATCGCCATCTCGGACAAATTGGATATTTACTGAATGTTTTCATTTACAGTTTCTAGTATGCTACCCATACCCAGTGGAGTGGGGTGAGAACTACCCGCGGACCATGGTGCTCTTCCGGTTCCTCGTGTACTACTCCTTACCGCTGGCCGTGATCGCGCTCTTCTACGTGCTAATGGCACGTCATCTGGTGCTGAGCACGCAAAACGTACCGGGGGAGATGCAAGGCACACAACGACAGGTTAGTTATTTGACGAGCTAGTTTGCTCTGTTAGAGACCCTGACTGCGACGTCGTAGGTCGTGGGTTCGATTCTTACCCAGGACAAACACAGTTTTTATGAACACGTCTGTTTTTTGTGTTTGAGTGTAATTTTTTTTAACAATTTAAATTAAGGAAAAGTAAGTATATTAGTTATCTGGTTTCCATAACTGGATTAAATCTCGATAACTTTAAATAGTTTTTAAATATTTCCACACCACAATCCCATAAACTGCCATAAACTGAAACAGTGGTGATTAAGTAACTAAACCACCTACCAGTGTTCATTGAAATCAGTTGCCTCTAAGCTGTATGTACATCAAGATAAATCACTTTCGACGACAAAAATAGAGTAATTCACCAAAAATAAGTACACAAGTCACTTAGCGATAAAAGCTATGTAAAGATTATAATACTATTTAAGGTTATATAAGAGCTTTAGAGTACCAATTGTTGAGGACGTCACGTAAGACCCCAAAGGCTTAAACAGCCCAAATCCGAAGGTACCATAATTTCGATTAGGGCCCTCAAGTAAGCACTAAAGCGACCCTAACTCGAAGAAGGTACTCATGCCATAAATAATCCTACCCTATACATATTAAGATCTTAATAAATAATTTCCTTCGATATACCTAAGTCTACATACTTCAGGCAACCTCTAAAATGTGACCTCTAAAGTCTATATTGAAGTTGAAGGTAACAGTGAGTTACAAAATTAGTTATTGGCGCATGAAATGGTCTTTATATTGATTGAGACAATATTGACAATATTATTCCGTACATTATGACATCAGCGTTTTGAATTGAATTGAAATCGTATTCAGTAAATGTTGTGATCTATTTGTTTTGATCTAGTGACCCACCCCAGTTTTGCCTGTGGGAGATTTAAATGATACAGATAAATCTTTTGGAAGATTTTTTTTAAATGATAGACAGTAAAATCTCGCACCAAAAGAAGACCTTATAAATGAAAATAATAGGCCTTTACAAGCACTTATGAATAGTCTGACTCTAATACCGGTTCGGAAGGTCGTTTTTTACTAAGAAGAGCCGGCAATAAACTTAGCAATTACTCTTTTTAAAAACGATCTTAGATTTATTACAAAATATTTATTTAGTCTCACTGACAAAACCTGTGTGTTATCGCAGAAGTGAAGAATTATTAAACAATAATATTAGGAATATCTCATAAAAAAAAATATACAAAGAACTAAAGATGACCAGCCCTCACAAGCAGCACCCGTTCACAAGCATGACGCATGTGGCAGCCATCGCCCTCCTCGCCATATTGTAGGGAAGTGAGCGACCCGCCACACGACGCCGCCGCAAGCAAAGGCATTTAGCATGACTAACTTAAGCGTACAAAGCTAGACAAAAATTATTATGCTTTATACTATTAAGAAAAGTAGATATATTTATGATGCTGCTTAATTTTAATATAATAAAAACAAGCTTCTGACCCGCTGTTATACGCATTCCTGAGGGAACTAATGTTTTCCCAGAATAAAGAAAATGTAGTGGTCATCCAGAATCCGAATGCTAAATCTAATGAAATCTAAATGCGTTCAGCCGTATATGTGACTAACTTCACATGTGCAGCGTGTAGCGTGTTGCGTGTGTAGCCTATTTATTTAGAATTCCACCCTTTATAGGGTCCTGCACCCAAAGTGTGCAATCGGGACCTATTACGAAGGTTGCGCTGTCCGTCCGTCCGTCTGTCGCACGGCTGTATATTTTGAACTTTAATGGGATGACACTTGAGATGATCACATAGTGTGTACTACTTTAAAAATAAAATATATAAGAAGCATTATTTTATCGGCAATCTGTTAAAGATTGTACTGTGATACTGAACACTTCGTGTGGAAGGCCGATTATCATTGCCGCTTTTTATGATATTTGATCACCAACCTATCAACAATGAGTAGATCACTTGTTATTACAAAAGCAATCGTTTTGACATTAAGACGAAGTGATATCGTGGTTTCCTGACTGGCAGAAGCAGCGGTATAGCCGACCCACGCTCAATTATATCAAGCAATATTTCCATTGAAAATAAAGTATGCTCAATTACAGAAAATTATCCTCATAATACCCCGACATTTTTAATAGGTAACGTGGGAGAGGAATTTTCATTTTAGTACCTTTCACAATCAAATAAAGGTGCTTATTCCATATAATTTTTTTTTGTAGCAATTTGGTATTTTTCTTTTATTGATCTCTTTAATCAATTGTGTCTCAAGCCACTTAAGTCACTAACTGGTTTATGATATTAAATTTTTATTATAAAAAATAAAAATCTCGAACCTGATTTCACATGTCATCCGTATTCTTAAGATTATACAAAAACAAATATCTAGTAACTCATACCGCTGGATCTCCTTCTCTGTCAAGTCCCAAACAAGGAAACTCAACAGAAAATCGACACGTTTCTCTTCGACACGAAGCTGAGACCCGCTGACACGACGCACGATAGCCATATTCATGGCTAATAGTAGTCAATATATAAGTAATTGTAGGTTATAGATTATTCATTATTATGATTAGCCTGTGAAGACTTGTTCAATAGATTTCCACCCAGGACAAAGTTCTGTGTATGAACATGCCTGATTTGTTCTGTATCTAGGCGTAAAAAAAGTAATATATATAGTATATCAGTTATCTGGTTTCCATAGTACGAGCTGTACTTAGTTTGGGATCAGATGGCCGTGTGTAAAGAATAACCCGGGATATTTATTCATCATATTAAAATTTCAGATGCGGGCGAGAAGAAAAGTAGCAGTAACAGTACTGGCATTCGTCCTAGTGTTTGCTGCTTGCTTCTTACCATCACATGTCTTCATGATGTGGTTTTATTATAGGTAAGAATAATAAATTTAGTTTTCAGTAGACAGTTGATGGTCATAATTATTGTAAAAAAAGAGCGTGGGGTGCATGGTGTCAATAGTTATAAATATTTTATTATGAGTGGAAGGATTATCATTTTGATAATATTTTAAAAAGCAGCCCACGCTTTTTTTACAATAAAATATATATATTTTTTTCTTTACACTATTCTTAATTCAAACTTACTTTCTATTTTTTAATTGGATTTTCTATAAAAGCGTGTTTTTTTAAACGTTGTTTATATTAATTTTTTTAGTTAAACCGCTATACCTGATCATCCTAGTAAGGATAATGGGTTAAACTATTTAGAATATTGAATTGTCATTGGTCCTTAACAAGTGTACCAAATTTCGAGTTAATCCGACGTCTTGAAGGGGGTCAAAATCATGTTCAAAGATTCCGTTACATACTAACATACGTCTGAAGCTAATAAAAGCGTATTAAAAACATCAGATAAGTTCTTTCCGAGCTACCTTTATATCTAAAAACTATTAGACTTCCTGCTTGCTAAATTTGGAAGCATTATACTAATCACGTGCACTTAAACCTTGCACCAAGTAGTCAACAAAAGTATTCCCAATGAGGGTTGGCATCAGGGAGGCGCCTGGCCGTGAAAATCTGCCAAATCTCTTATAATACGTAATGCAGCGAATATGCCAAAAGCATACGTATTGCGACGGCTACAAATTATTGAGAACAGGAAGAAATTTCCTACATGCTAAATCTAGCTTGTCGAAACCTAAGTGCAAGTGAAATGTATTTGTCTTCGTTCCCAGTCCCACAGCACAAGAAGACTACAACGGCTGGTGGCACGGGCTCCGCATCGTGGGCTTCTGCCTCTCTTTCCTGAACAGCTGTGTCAACCCCATAGCCCTGTACTGCACCAGCGGCATCTTTAGGAAACACTTCAATAGGTATGTATTTTAAAACCATCAAGTTGTAAAGTGCAGAGTCGTCCGGGGAAGTACTACTACGTGTAGAGATTCTGAGTAGCGTAGTCATTTAGAAAGGATTTTACTGAAATTAAATTGAAGGCTGAAAGGGGAATAAAACTAAGGAATTTTCATACAGTTTCTGAATAGAGCACTATAACTACCGTATAATCTAGATCTGGTGTAATCAAGCAGGTGTGTTTTCACAAAACCACTTATTTCTGCAACAGCTAATTCGAAAATCAACTGAATATGAAGCCCAGAGCAAAACTTCTGAAATTACCACCAGTTCGAAAGTCAGCTTCACTACATAGTATAAAACAAAGTCGCTTTCTCTGTCCCTACATCACGCAACGGATTTTGATGCTGTTTTTTTTAATAGATAGAGTGATTGAAGAGGAAGGTTTTTATGTACGAGTATAAATACATGTGACATCCCAAGGGAACACGGGAGAAAACCGCGGGGGACAGCTAGTATAGTATAATCTAAAGTTGATTTGGGGATAGTACAGAGAAATTGTTAGTACCTATTGCTAAGAAGTTGAGCCCCCTATATTGTGAATTCCTAGATTTGAGATACTAATGAAGCCTCTATGAATGTAATCCTGCTCCTAAAATTCAAATTAATCCATCAGTCAGTCGGTCGTCTTTATTCCACCGTTGTATTTGGAACTCGATGAAACAGACAAACAGATATACATCTATAGGATCTAGGCAACGAGAAAATAAGATACTTAGTTTTCGGAAGGTTTCACTTTTCTTTTTTTATAATAAAACATCTTAAGTACAAAAGAACAATAAATCGTTACAATCAATCAAATTATGCGCCACTTTATCTTTACCATAATTTAGGGTATTTCGACGGGATGCCTATACTTAATACATTAATCATTCCACTCAGGCGAAGCCGGGGCGGGTCTCTAGTAAACTATATAATACTGATTTCGGTTAGATTGAGTTTCACAGTTTGTCATTCCTCCCTACATGTTTCGTGCGATAGAGACGACGCTCTTTAAAGACGTCATGTTCTAAAGATTATACTACCGGCACGCTATGATGGCCGTTTGGATGTTTCAGATTGTCGTAGGAAAAGAAACTGTATTGATTTAGAATAAAGTTGATTTCCATCATCATACAATTAGCTGTTGTATTAATAGATACACCTTATAGTTGAAGGAATAAAGGTTATTTTTCTTTGTCATTGTTAAACGTCAAAACGGCCTTCATAGCGTGCCGCAACTTTTATGTGTAGGTAATAATACTGAGTAACTGTCAAAATTAACAGATTGATACTTAAAACATCAAAATGTCAACAATCAATAATGTGTCGGTAAACCAAAGATTTTCTGGATTTACTTATTGAATCTCATTTTAGGATACTTTATCTAAATATGTATGTTATCCCAAAATAGATCCATAAATTTACCTTATATTAGATAACTTGTCTCCAGCACCGGTAATAGGGTCACAGAGGCCGCTGGAACTCTTCAAAAGGCACACAATAATTCGAATCATGTCATGCCTTTATGATTCTCCCATCAGGAATTTACGCTCCAAAATGTTTTCTTTTATCCAAATATGTATTATCATTCAAAATTGTAAGGTTTCTTGTGTACAAAAGCATTAGGGAATGGCTTATGAGCATTTTTTTAATATTGGATATCGATAATTGATAGGGTGAACGAGTTTTCGAGTGTCTTGCTACGATCGAGATGGTACAAGCAACAAATTAATACGAATTCTATCCGCATTTGATATCCTATTGGAATTGTATAAAATGGTTTCAAATGGTAGCTACACAAAACAAGTAAGTTTTATTTTTTTCGTGTTATATTTACAAAAATTCCGCCGCATAGACAATGCTTTCCTGACGTCTGTCAGTTGGTCATGACATGACTGGTGATTTATTACCTTTAAGTAACACAATTAATTACATCTTTCCACCGACTCAAGACAAGAATAATATAAGTTTCTATACTTGTTTGTCTGGCTTCTAAGTTGTGATACATCTGATGAATGTATTGCGAAACCTAAAAGAAAATAAAAATGCAGTCTTAATATTCAGGAATATAACAATGAGAATTTTGAAATTTAGTTGCGACATAGCACACATAAATTCATAGTTTTCCAAAATAACATTTTTTTTGTTATTCGACGAGGTCGAAAAACGATTTTTTTTTTTTGCGTTTTTTGGTTTGAACGCAACTTTATAATTGTTTTAACTTTATTAGTACTTTTATTATGATCAAATTTATTAGAAGAAAAACGTATAATTCTAAACGTCAATTAACTTTTCAACCTAGTATTTTTGGCACATCCCTACAAAAACAGTTGACATAACTTTGTAACAGTGCAAATGCAGTTAAAATATTATCCTATATTTTTAACACTAGCTGTCCCCGGTTTTAACCGCGTTCCCGATGGATGTTACCTTTTCTCGGGAACTTTCTAATATATTACCTATAGGTACATATAGTTTCATCCAAGTCCGTAAAGTAGCTATTGCGTGGAAGAGTAACACACGTCCATACAACCATTCACAAAATATAGTTTAAGGAAGGTATATTTTTTTTAATGAAAAGTATTATTCGTTCTTTGGGCGTAGGGTAAGTTAGGACTCCCCACAGATTTCCGCAAGGTTGGTAGCCGCTTGTGCTGTTTCAACTTGACCTACATACATTATACACCATACTCGACATTCATACATTCAAAGAAAGAAATAACGGTAGTAGTATACAAAACGACGTAAAAGGAAAAGGAAGTTAACAAGTAATAATCGACCTGCTTATAAAATGCACTCAATACTATGTGATACACTGAAAGGGACCCGACATGCATTTGGCCTGTTTATTTAATCATTCGTTTCGGTCGTGAAAAAACTGTAAACGGCTCTTGGCTCGATCGCTTATTTGCAGAACACTGTGAATACTTTATTAACATCAGGTGGGATCGCAGTCAAGCACTATAATATAAACTTATTAAAAAAAAAAACAAATATTCCTATAAAATTTCAATTAAGTCTAAGAAACTTCGTTCCTATAAGATAGCACCCTACCTTCCTTGTTCCTTCTTATAGCAATTCGAAAATCAAAGACGAATAAGAACTTTCAAGGGTCATTCGATTGAAATTGGCGTTTCTGTCTTGGATTCCGGAAATTAAATTAATTAAGCTTCAGAAAGAACTTAACAGGACCAAAGGCCTTAACTTTTAATTATTATTTTCTAGGTATCTCCTCTGTCGTGGCGGATCTGCCCACGGACCACGAGGCTCATTATCACTCTCCACCTCAAGAAGATTGCACTCCAGCAGGAAAACAAACATAAGCATGGTGCCCAGAACGTAAGTGGAACATGTAGATATTTGTGCCAATTCTCTTGTGCATTGCTAAACTTAGTCTATGTACATCCCTTTCTATTTTACATAACATATCTTCAGGCGCATTATCCCCGAAGAGGTAGTCCTAAAGTCTCAGGAATGAGACCCCCATTCCATTGATGATATGTATTTTTAAGTCGCAACGTGTGTATGTAATGTACTGAGAAATGTCGCGGTCACTCGGGCATTTACCGAGACGATTTGAGTTTGACAGTAATTTGGCACAGAGTTATTTTGGATAAAGCATGACAGGATTGCTCACAGGATTTTGATCTTAGAGAATTATATCTTTAGAAAACGCGGGTCTAAGTAC
This sequence comes from Habrosyne pyritoides, assembly GCA_907165245.1. NCBI lineage: Eukaryota > Metazoa > Arthropoda > Insecta > Lepidoptera > Drepanidae > Habrosyne > Habrosyne pyritoides. Next base: position 2,934,834 of record OU015600.1, on the reverse strand, counting down.
ATACTAAAACTCCTATTACATCTTCAACAGAACAAGTGTTGGGCGGGAGAGCAGCATCCGCCTCCTCAACAACGGCTCGTCCAAACTCTGAGGAAGGACCCGTGGCCACAGGTCCACGGCCAACAACAACCAGGAGCGGAGCAAAGAGAACTACAGCAAATCTTTCATATTCAAAACCGACAGTATGGCACCCTTCCCTAAGTGCTGCGAAAACGAGAACGGAATAAAGCACGCCGAAACAAACTTCGACGGCAAAGACGTCAGCAGTACGGAGAGTTTCTTCTTACCTGTAGATAATAATTATCGGTCTTGCTAATACAGACTACAGACATTTGAAAATGATATACTCTTGTTAGATGAAATAAAGTGAGTGAGTGAGTGCCACGAATAAATTAAAAGCGACCAACGTAATAGCGGAACGGAACGGTAATCTTTACATCACTGACTTTGGTTATTTTATATAACAGGTCACGTTGGCCTTCGGCGAGTCAACTAAGCCGTCTCTCGGTTCACCCAGTGATTCAAGGAGGCCCCTAACATAAAAGCTTTCGTGAAAAAGTGAGCCAAATTCAATAAAGTTCGTTTCCATTTACTTACATGACAGTCTTGCAGTTCTGTAAACATTTGAGATCTTAACATGTAAGGACAGCATTAAGATCCATACGCTTGCTTCTGTCTATCCAATAGACTTCATACTACAAGAGATTTATTTGACAGATTATTTTTCTTCTTGACTCCAACCCTCTGTTGTATTTGTTAAACACTTGAAGCAAGGTGTAAACTGGAGGTGATCATCAATGCACTGTAGTCGGCATATGAGTTGGGGCATTTAATGTAGTTTAAAATGTTGGACTAACAAAAACTCAAGCAGTTTTCACTTCACAAGTTTATTTCCCTAATAGATAAAGTGCTAAAGAAAAACTACGCTGGCTTTACTTCGTTGTGCGACGCTCCGTCTCCACTTTTTATTTGACCTGAGTGACTCTTAATTAAATTAGTTCGTCTAAGATAAAGTAGCATTCTCTAGGACGCTCCGGGATTAATTGTTTGGTGTCACGTGTGGTTTGGTTCGCTCTGTCTCTGTCTATTTGGTGCAATTACCCAGGGAAGACGCGTTAATTTGGTGATCTGATTAAAAAAAGGTACTCTACGGAATCACACCACTAATTTTGGGCCGATATTATTACGTGTTGTTACGTTAACAAATGATTAAACAAGTAGTTTTTGATTTATCCTAAAGGTATAATTAATTAACTATAAAGTTTTTCTATTGGTCAAATTGACAAAGGAGCACTGATTGACCCAAAGTCGATATATATATAGAAGACAATCTTGAGAACATGTAATGATTGATAGTATCGATATCATCGAATAGCTATCGAATGATATTTATTCCTATCATAAATGTAGGAAAACTTGTTGACTGATTCTGAAAATATAGTAAGAAATCTTAGGTACTTAGATAATAAAACAAGGTATTCATTGCGTACCATACCGTTCAAAATTTTTAGTCTTTCAACATTTTCAATTATTTATTTCATTCATTCATACATTAATTTAAGCATGAATCTTAATTTTTTAGGAGTATATTAGATTCATAGAAAGCAGAGATAAACGATCGAGTAGACCCAAGTTCAAATCACTCACTCTTCACCACAGACTTTTAGTAAATTAAAATATCTTGTTGAACCATATGGGAAGATGGCCGAGGTCATTAAAATCCAAAAAAAAAAACGAATGGCCTGAATTTCAAATATATTGCCATGTAAATAAATACCTTCAATCCATTTTGGGACCTTGTGGTGGATTGTAGGTACTCTTAATCTCTCGTGCTATGGGATAACTTTCAACTGCTTTATTTTCAATTGCATTATGATTGGATTTTTGAATATTTGTTACTCAAATCTAGGTAACTAGACAAATTTATAGGAAACTTGGCACACAGGTTGTGCATGTTCAGGATTAGCACATAGAATTCTTGTTTATCTCGGGAATACATCAAATTTCTCGGGAAAGCGCGAAAACCTAATTTAATCATATAAGTTAGAATTACAACTATATGTACCTAATAACTAATTTATGATCCGAGAGACCTAACTGTTTAATTATCGATCGTTTTTAAATTTGTATTTGTTAAATGTTTCACATACTATATTTTAGGACTGAGCAAGATCACGTCAAGTGGACCCCCCATTTACCACTTGATCATAAAAATTTAATCTATATATATTTTTCATAAGTACTTATGATAGAAAAATTATCCCCCAAACGATTTTTAAAAATTTTGATTTTAACAACATTTTTTTTTACAATGAAAATTGTAAGAACTTTTAATTAAAAAATGGATTAAAAATCAACCGTAAGAGATAAACTCATGAAATTTTCAGCATCCATGGTCAAACTTTAAGAATATATTAACGACTTAAGATTATTTGTTTATTTTCGTATTGTTAACTAACTTTTAAGTTAACAAATGAAAATTTAACTCATTTCTTGGTAAAAAATTTTTTTTTTTCATCGGTCACATGCTTGATTCATTTAAGTTTAAGATTCCGGAAGAAAATTTCACTGCTCGCCATTAGTTTAAACAAAATTAATTTATTTATGACAGCGCGCCAGCCGCCGAGCGCTGTGGAAGCGCCGCGCTACCGAGCGTCTCGTACTGCATTGAAGCTTTTATCAGTGATAATTTAAAATAATATTATAAAACAAATTTTATTATTATTTCCGTTATATTATTATAATTATTATCAATAAAATGCTACTTATCGCGGGCGACCAGTTGTTGCCACCAGCGGCTCAGCTAAGCTTTGCAGTCGTAGTAGTTAGACGCGCCCACCCAGCCAGTCGCTTCCACTTTTTCGTCCATTTGCCCTTAATAATGTGTACAAGGGTTGAAGGCGTGTGCTACCCAACTTTTGCAGTGAGACTAAAGAACGCAGTGACCGTTGACTGCGGTCTAATGTGCGCAGGCATCCGGTGACTAGATATCGCCACAAGTACCTGACGAAGCCAACGACTTGTGACGGCCATTATCCGCCACCGATAGCCCAGTGTGTGACAGCGCTTATTCATATACTAAAACACGACTACAAGTACCTATATAGTTATCACAATATACCTAACTGCAACAGACATCGGGTTTGCCCCACAGATGGGGCTTATGTAACTGTATTTTAATCAATACTTTGTATAACTTATTGGATGTTTTTAATTTAACAGTATATATACCTATGTAAATTATAATAATCTGTGATGTATGATAGGTATGTACTAACTTGTATAATACAAGACTATAATTACAACAATTATGTAAATAAAAGTAAGAGCCGATTTATGAAAGATTGGTCGGTTTGGCCTCCTGTTAAATTGTTATTTTTAAAAACATATCAATGTTTTATTTTTAAAGAATGGCACTTGACACTTGTATAAATTAATCGCTATTTCTGTGTGTTGTCAGTTTAAATAATTAATGATTGACGATTGAACAAATTTAGCTTAGGTACCTATACTATTTGGTCTAGTCATAGTCATCACATTTGTACCTAAATGCCCTACAATAATATTTAAGTCTCACAATAACATGATTATTATATAGCTCTGTTAATATTCATCTTAAAAAGAATTGAATGTTTTGGTTATAATAAATTTAAACATTTATCTAGTTTTATTATGAAATATTTTGTTTTATTGACACGTTCCTTCTTGCCCAATACATTCTTGCTTGCATTGCTGAAAATCTAAGAGGGAACCGTACCTACCTCATGTAGTAGAAGATGAATGAGAAGGATGAAAGCCATGTAACTAAAAGAGTGATGAATAGGAATGTAGATGGACATTTGGCAAGAGGACGGTAGAATAAATTGATGGATTATGTGAGGGATGATTGGAATAAGATGGTGAAGTGGAAGGGCTGAATGGAAGAAATATAAATAAATATTTCCCCAAATCACTGAGAATAGGACAGGGACACTAAAGAGAAGAAGAGGTGAACATTCAAGTTAAAATTTTCCCCATGTACAATATTAAAAAGTCATGGATTAATTTGAAATGTGGGCCGAGTTTTCACACCCTAGGTACCTAGTATCTAGACTGCGAGTCGAGTAGAGTGCAAGTATAGGTACATACACAATAAGTTCCTTTTTTTTTTTCAAGGTATAAGCGATTCTCTAAAAAATTGAATTATCATTCAGCAATATCAATTGACCCACAACGTCGAATTCAAAGCCGCGCTTAAATAAATATAGTATCTTATTTGTAGCGATACCTATTAGTACTTTTGAAATCTGATGAAAATCCCATATATATTACTCGATACTGGCACTGATAAGTTTCGATAGGAGGATTTGGTTGCCATACATAAAATCAACTGTGGAGGCGCCCGCGATACGCAATACTCAGCGTAACTTATGTTTCACTATAGAAAACATTGCTATAAAAATGATTAACAAAATATGATATAAAAAATTGTTTTTTACCATTCTGAATAAAAACATTTATGATTATCAGCTGTCAGCTGGATTGCTTTTAGTTGGTTTGGGTGACATTTAAGAAAGACAAGTGTCGCCCAGTAGTTTTTACCTGTGGTTTGAATGAATGAAGACTGTCAGTCTCTGTAGTCTGTGGTCAGTCAGTCTGACTGAAGTCGTTTTATTGTGTCATTCTATTCTTAGACGCTCAATTTCGTTTCTTTTCGTTTGATATTAGTTAGGCAAAATATTACCGTCGTTTTCTATATATTACAGTAATAGCTTCTAAATCATTGATAATTAACGGTATATTTATTAAACAATGAACAATGGTGAATGTTATGAAAGGTGTCCTCGTAGAATGGTATGCAAACACAAATTTTCCATTAAAAAATAACATATCTTGAAAATGTGATGGCAAGATCTTTTATAATTTAATTTTAAATGTAGTCCAAATCCTGTGGGATGTTGAAAGACTGATCAATGACGTCATTATCCTTCTGAAATGTATTCTTTATGTATGACTTGAGGATAAATATGTTTTCGGTCCATCTGTTTATGGCTGATTTTAATTCCTGTAAATCGAGCTTCAATTAATAATACAACCACTAGATTGCTTCCTGATGTCTATTTCCCTGGTGTTTGCAATCGTCCAATAATCAGTTACCTCTGCTTCCTTGTTGACATTAGAAAAACAACCCTGTGCAGCTGTGGTATATGATACTAATTTAAAAGAGCAGTTCTTACAGGGGACTTATATGGATTTTGTTGTTGAGATTTAGATCAGTTTTGATAGCTGCATATTGTAGGTGTAAAAGGGCTACTTCATATTGGAAATAGGTGCAGTAGCTGTTTTTCCCGATGAACATTGCATTTAGAGTTTTACTAATCTAATATGGTATCTATTGTATATTACATAATGAATTTGGATTGTAATTGTTTGTTAGTGAAGTATTCTATAACCTGTGTCTCTGACTTTAGCTGTGCAATATATTCTGGATCAGAGTCTCTGTATTTCTGCAATTCCTTCTTGAGAATCTCTTCTTGTTTCATAAGTTGATCTAATGTTGATAATATATCAGTTCTTTCTGCACTTGCTTCTCTACCAATCTGCAAATAAGATTTGACCAATGAATGGGTGCACTTATTTTTTTAAAGTAGGCCCTAGGATCTGTTTTTACTCATACAAGGAACTTCAGAAGTCCATATGCATATAAAGACTGGGAGTGTAGGACTATTTCTGTAATTTAAGTCTAGTCTGCAGATTTTTTTGACAAATAATGTGCAAAATTACATACTGATTCTGAAGTTATACTATCCTCTGCCTTTTTTAGCTTCTTTGTACAATCATTTAGTTCATTCTGTAGATCTTGAAGCTTTCTCTTTTTAGCAGTTTTCACTTTGCTGTAAATGAAAATATAACAAATGAATGTCTATACTAAATACTTACTTATGAAATATAATATTAATAACTCTCTGTATTTAATAACAATCCCAGTAAAGTTATTAATATCTAATATACCGTTTTGTCAACTTTAATATGACTCATTTATGATTATAGGCAGTGGTGGATTTATACTAGGGGCAGTCGGGGCTAGTGCCCAGGGCGGCAAATTTTCTATACAATATAAAATTAACTAAAAAAACTAATTCTTTTAAATAAACATTTTATCTTCCAAGAAATATAATTCAAGTATTATGTATCACATTAAAATTTTGTATATTATAATATTGGAAATTTAAGTAAAAACTATTCAAATAGTTTAATTTATTTATTTCCATAAAGGTTTGAAAAAATTAAAGTTGATATTTTTATTTTCTGGAATTGATAAATTTATGTAGTTTTTTTGAAGAATTAAAAATATTTTCAAATTATGTATGTCTTTTTGATAACAGAAACTTTTATTGATTAATGAATTTTTCCAAAATTGGAGAATTATCCAATAACACTAATTAATTTTAATTAAAAAGAACAATTTTATATTTTTGAATCAAATCGACCAGTTTGCAATTCAAAAAGTTAGGCGAGTTTGCCTGTGAAAAAAATTATGCAATACTAATATTAAGTCGTTCTTAGTGCAAAACTTATAATTCTAAGAAAAATACAAATATTTTTATATATTACTATAGTATATAATAAATAATATAATATATAATATATGAGTAAATAAAGAATAAATATAAATAAAACATATTGTATAATAAATGCAATATAATACATAATAAATTTCCTGCAATCAATTAGTTATTCTAATTCTTAAAAAATAAGATATCAAATCTATTAAAATAAAATTTAAGTCATAGGGCGGCATTTTCTTCAGTGGCCCAGGGCGGCACAAATTTAAATCCGGCCCTGATTATAGGAGTGAAAATAAATATCACTACATAGTATAAAACAAAGTTGCTTCCCGCTGTTGGTCTGTTCCTATCTAGAATAGCCAAAAAGTCAGAATAGATAAAAAAGAATTTAATAAAATAAAAAAAGAATGTAACCTTGCTGAGTTTCTTGCTGGTTCTTCTCAGTTGAAGGCTGACTTCCGAACCGGTAGTAGCTTCAGTAACTTTAAATTTGACCTTCATAAGTGCCTTCTGAGGGCCTAAACTGAATAAATGGTTTTGAATTTTGAATTTTTATGCTTAGGTCTTTAAAATTACACAATGATTTTGATGCAATTTTTTCAAATAGATAAAGTGATACAATAAGAAGGTATGGTATAACCCTCAGAAATATGGGTGTAACCACTGGGGACAGCTAGTGAATAACAAACAAACAATACCTTTTATCCGCACCAAAAATTTTTGATCAAAATGTATTCTAGAGATACGTGGTAGTAAGGTAGATAGGGAATATGGATAAAACACCAGGTAAAGGATATGCTTAAAAGTGTATTGTAATCTAAGTCATTCTTAACCTACTTGCACTGACCTGGGAAATGACCAGAAGTAAATAGAAGTGCCAATCTTCTCTGAATCAACAAGATGGTCATCCACCAGGCTCTGCACCACCTCCTTGACTGATTGCATTGTAATCCCCTTCTCTTTTTGAGCTATTTTCTCCAGCTCCTAATAAAAACAAATTATTCTAAAAGATGCTAAGTACATGTGCAATAAAAGCTTTTTTAGAATGAAATTCATACTAATGCTAGTAGTGTGTAACTAGTCTAGATTGTCAAAAATGTTTACTATACGATAAAATAAACACACTAAAGTATTAGAACTGTGTGATGTATTTATGATATGTATGAATTTCCACTTCACTCTTTGAATGTTTTGTAAATACCTTCAATTGGAAGAAATCTTTGCTCTGATGAAATATCTCCAACATTCTAATCTTCTTTTCATCAGCACTCAATCCTCTTTTCTTTGACATTTTTTTTATTTCTAATTCCAGTGATCCAGCAATGAAGCAGTTCCTTCTACACTTGGATGAGACGCTGGCCCTTGGCAGAAAGTTTATACTCCAAGATCTAGACGAAACACATTTATTCATATCAGCCGATATTGTTGAGACCTTACAAGGCCGTGTGGATGATTTGATGGACCAACTTAGTATTCCAGTACATGATAAAGGCTTGTAAACAAAATGTCAGCAAGAGAATCAGGGAGAGTTAAGGATGCAGATCGTAGGAAGGTCCTTGATGATGCGGCAAGGAAGCGAAGAGCTAGAAAGGCCATTGATGCTCTTGAACAAGACAACTTCCATGAGGACCCACACGCCGATCTGGTTATGTCGAAGAAGGTGCCGAAATTTGCAGATTTCAATGAGAAGCCCACAAGAAAGAAGAAGACTAAGAGTGCAGAGTATTATAAGATGCGATTTCGGAAAACCTTTGCGCAGCTCGTTGAGGAGGACGCCAGCTTCAGACCTGTACCCCCCAATTATATGTCTGCGCAAGCACCACCTTCTAAGTGAGAACCTTTTCATTTTGTTTTATTTATCATTTAATAATAAATAAATCAGTGTCGAATTATAAAATCTGATATCTACTAAAAGTGACCTACCAAACTCTTGCATTAGAACTGATAACATGAATGGTTAAGATTACATTGTAGGAACAAAATGTTTTATATTTGTCACATTTCCAGATTCCCCGATCGACATTTCTGTGCGGTTTGTGGTTTCCCATCGAACTACACTTGCATACCTTGCGGAGCGCGTTACTGCAGCGTACGATGCTTAGGAACACATCTAGACACAAGATGCCTCAAATGGACGGCCTAATTATTATCTATTAGTTATTAATTCCTTACATACATACCAATAAACACAAAATATTCTTGACAGTACAAAATGTTATTAATTTTCCCGCTTAAATTTGCCCACAGTACTATAAAATTACGAAGAATGCTTAGTGCTATGGAATGCACATAACAAATAAGTGTTTTCAAATTTGGCATGAGCGAGCATTATAATTTGTGACGCTACTCAAACCTAGATGGCGTTGTTTTTACTAACAAAGTAGTGACATCTAGTGGCAAGTAGCGTAACATTTGTAAAGTTGTTACATGCTATTAATAGATGTCACTGGCTACTCATATTAGAAAGTAATGTCGAATAGAATAATATTTATAACTTTAATTATTGTACAAGTGAAATTAATAATATATCTACAATAATAACCGCAAGTTTGGAGCAAATTTTTTACAATCTTTGTAAACCAAAATGGGACAATAGCTCAATGGTATGTACCTACATGGTAATGATGTCAGAAAGATGGCGCGTCGATGTCGTAACTTCGAATCTTGCCATGAGTTCGAATTTTTGGAGTAATTTTGATTGTACTTACGTCGCGATTATGATACAGTTATTGGATATAAGCTAGGTAGAGCCAGCTACTAAAGAAACCGTACCTAACATATGTATTCAAATTGACGAAACAGTTGTATCTACTTAATCTAAATCAGTTTACTATACGTATACTATAATTACGTGGAAGATTCGGTTACTTTTACCTTCACAACGACCATCCGGGGAGAAAAACTAAATAGATGGTATTCAATTTTGAGTTTTTCTTTTACTTAAGATGGAATAAAAAAAAGGAAAAATATATTTTATAAATCAGTAACAAATTAATGTTGTTGTAGAATCTTTATAGTGGTATTTTAATTTTTTTTTTTATACTACTAAGGTAGCAAACAAGCTGACGGCCCGTCTGATGGTAAACGGTTACCTCAGCCTATGGACGCTTGCAACACAAAATTACGTCAACAAAAATAAACTATTTGTTTCATTACACATCGGACACTCTTTTATGACATGTTCTGCAAACAAACAAGGGTAGATTGCACACAGTTGTCGTGATAATTCCTGCGTGTGACACAGCTGTTACAAACATGCCGTACTGAGAGGGTTGGAACTAAAAAACATATGTATAATATAGATTATATGTATACAAGAACAGTGACCACAATTGGCAAAAACATTATTCTACTAATATTATAAATGGGAAATTGGGTGTGTGTAACAATTTAGTTACGTAACGGAAAATCGGATTTGATTGAAAATTTGCACGCTGATTTCTTTGGTTTCTATTATACCAAATTGGTACGGAACTCAAAAAATATAGGCAAAATGAGATTACTTAGCACTCAATTTTAATATACGTCGTAGCATAAAGTTTTCTCCGTTTTTTTTTAACTTTTTGCTGTCTTATTTAACTTCTTTCAAATCATACTCTACCTACCTCTTTGATAATTTTCTTACGCGTCTAGTACCAACTAGTTTTATGTATATTCGCTCAAATTTGATATTCGAAAACAGAAGCTTCTGTTTAAACCTTACCTATCTATGTTGAGTTACAGGCACGTGTATCCTTATCAGCTCACCCCAAGCAGCTGATGATAACAGAGTCTATTGTCGGCCGGCAGATGGCAGATTTCGGAACACTTCCTAGTTGCTTATCGACCTTCCGGTATTCTGTGGCATCAGTTGGTTCATTGTGTTCTCTGAGGTAATAGGTGAAGGTTGATCTCAAGGATTAAGTAGATATCTATTATTAGCCAGTAGGTATTTATGCAAAGTAATTATTTGAAATTTTAAGCTGTCAAATGCAACTCTACGTTGAAATAGACTTTGACGGGGCAGTTGGCTTGGTGGTTAGAGACCCAGACTGCCACGGCACAGGTCGTGGGCTCGATTCCTACCCAGGACAAATATTTGTGTGCATAAATATGTCTGTGCTTTCTATCTGGATGTAAATATTTATTAAGAGAAAAAATTATATGTAGGTATAGCTATCTGGTTTCGTTCAGTAATACAAGCCCTGCTTAGTTTGGGATCGGATGGCCGTGAGTGTTCTTCACAGGCATATTTATTATTTATTGATGTATTCTATGCTTGTTAGACTTCAGCCTTAGTATGTGATGTTGCCTAGAAGGGAAGAGGCTCTCAAGTGCGACCCTCGGAACACCTACATTTGCTTTGTAAAATATGTAGAATTGGTTCCCGGAACACAGATTCACAGACTTTTTAGTAAGGACAAAATTATCTAGAAATATAAAATATTAGGTAAAATCCATTTTGCAGTTTACCTTATAGCTTTTCCAATTTTGTGTTCCTAATGCTACAACTTTACTATATATTTCTAGATAGAATAGTGTTTAACTATCTATCAATAAATTTGAAACGGAAAGTTACCAATTTCTTCGAAAATCTATATTGTTGCTTTAACCTTTTTGTTCTGGCATCTATACCCCTGTACAGATTCTCGATTCTGTAAGGAAAATGACACTAACTCGTCAATGTTTCGTCGCGGCCTCCGTCTCTCTTTCGCTAACTACACTAATACTAAGTATTAATCACTTGAGAGGTAAGCTCTCCTAGGCCTCCGTAAAGCGGCTCGCCGACGAAGTTGGTAATAGCTGAATAAGGGGGCAGTAGGTCTATGTTTCGTATTGTTTTCTATCTATAGACTCAAAAGAGACGATGGTAGGTTTCAGGGTTTAAAATTGAAACAATAAAATAACTGTGTACGTTTCCCTTCATTTATTCTTTGTTTTATTTTCTAATTAAATATTTTAATAGGTATGCAATGCACCATCTGACAAAAGTTTATAAGCTATCTACTTACGTAAAGAGTAATGTATTTTGCGGAAAGAATATAGGTACCCTAGCATTTAAATTTACTTAGCACTTGAAAGTGATTAATTTTATTTTGCTGTCAGTTTTTTTTTCTACCAATAAATAGTCAAACACATTACTCTTTATGCTATTCAGTGTTTCACATGAAAAGCTTAATAGAATTTCAGACTTAACAAAGTGATGTTTCAACTCTTAAACTATTCATATTTACAATATTTGTATCACAATAATTGTTCAAGGCATTAAAAGACGGTTGTTTACTTGGTTATCTGTGGCAGCGTGCTACCGCTATTTAAAAGCATTGCACAGATTACAAAATTTTAAAAATGGTACTAATTTATTAGTATCTGTATTTTTGTCACATTTTTTTTTAAATCATTACAATTTTCTTTTTAAATCTCAAAAGATGTTTTTGTTTGAAATAAAAGCTTTAAAATTTGTGCCAGTACAATTTATTCGTGAATTGTAGATACTAATGTACATTCAGCATCATAAATCAGTGAACAACTTCCGAGTGTTACAGCACTAAGCTTAAAAGTGTTTTCGTGTTCACAAAACATTTACATTAATTAAGTAATCCTTTGCCTTGACTTCACTTCGTAATATTATCAAACAAAACAGTAAACATTTCAACTGTACACTTAATTCTAATATTTACAACAAATGCAATAATCATCCTTAAACTAAATAATAATTATACAGTTCTTTCTTAAAATTACTGACTCGATTGTAATAAATATATTGTATTAAAGCCAAAAATACATAATTTTCTATACAGATTTGTCATTTTCAATTTTTTTTTTCTTAATACTGGATTGAGGAATGGTTAACATTATTTTATTGTTATTTATTGATGCTAAGTACAGATTACGTTAAGGTGATCTACACGAAGCATGCAGCATACAATTTATGTGAAATGCCAACTGTGTCTTTACATTTTTAATTAGGAATCAATATTAATCACCCGAGATCCGAAAATACGTTAATAAAGGAACATTACTTTTGTACTGATTTTAACATTGTGTACCATTTTTGTCGCGTCACCATAGACACGACTTGAATGTAGGTACAGTCAGCGTCATTAATGCCTACGTAAACACTTTAAAATAAGTGTTTCTTTTATGTTGCTTTGAGAACGCGATTCGAATGTAATTTTATATTTCTCACACAATTTTTTATTCTTAATGGTAAAGTGTACACACAAAATATGACACTTATGAAGCGTCATCGCTCTCAAATATCTACAGAATTATTATCCATACAAAATTTTACTTTGCTGACTATCAAATATCAGTCGATAAATGAGATTCAAATGAACTACATTTCTCATCAAGAATGGCCAATATTATTGTCATTTTTTGTACTACCACATTGAAAATAGGCTTCAAAAGGACGGTATATTAATTTCGACATGTTCAATCGTGATCAATTTCATGTCTTTAATTATTTTACAACCACAATTTCTAATAAATTACTTCATTTACATAAGAACTTTACACTCGAATAGGTAGGATCTGCATAAAAACACTTATGACGTAAGCGCCGATGTTTCACTCGACGTAATCCTGAGATTCTTGAGACAAGAAATCGGTAACGATTAAACAAGATCATAGATAAAGGCCATGTGGAAATCAAAGCCCAATTCACGGATCGTCTTTCTTTTTTCTCAATTTCCCTTCGGTGTGTATGGTTTGGGTGACGGTGTCCACTGCTGTCGGCAGGTCGGCGTCGGGTTCTAGTGTCGCGGACAACGCCGTAATGTACGCACACGCTATCCGCAACACAGATAGTTTGGACAGCTTCTGATTGTGACTATACGAAGGGACTGACCGACGGAGAGTGTCGAACGCAGCACTTATCGTGTGCACCCTCGTTCTTTCTCTCGCGTTGGCTTCTATCCGTCTCTCTCTCGTCATGTTCTTGTAATTTCTCTGCTCTCTAGGCTTTATTTTCTCCGAGTAGGTTTCCACGACGCCAGGGTGCGGTGGAACCCTCGGTGGGCCGGGCCTCGGTTCGGGCGGTGGTGGGATAGGGGATGGGGGTGGTTCCAGAGGCCTCCTCCTCTGCCTGAGTAAACTGGTCTCATTGGTCTTCTTGACTAACGCTAGTGGTTCTCTTTGAGGTTCTTCGGTGAAAGACCACGGCCTGAATGGACTGGTTGGTTCGCTTTCAGGGTCTTGGATGTCGTCGTGTGAACTCAAGCGGATTCGTTTCTTCGGCGGTTGCAGGCGCGTCGGGGTGCGTTCGCGTTTTAGTCTGGTTTCCGACTCGACTAGCCTCACTCCGGAGTCGTCCGAGTGCGCCGGCCCCGAACAGGAGTCGTCGTCGTCGCCACCGGACACGAATCCCGCGTCGCGTTCCAGAATTCTTTCTGTAACAAAGAGAAGTGTTTGGTTATATTGTGATTCAAAAGACCTCACATAATTTTGTTGTAGACTGTACATTTGTAGGGGTATATAGGCACGTAGATTTTAATTATATTTACACTTCAAAGATCACTAGAAGCTTGATTTTCAATTAGGAATAAAACCAAATACACACAATTAGCCGCGAGTTATGGGGATAAGAGGTAGAGCGCAACAAAAAGGCAAACAAACGGACGCACAGACGAGACACGACGCACGACGACTGCTCGTTATAGAACACACGGCGGCATGACCAGCGTACGGAACGTGCTGGGCTGGGGCCATGGAACCAGCGATGGAACAGCTACAATAAATAATTATCCAAGTCACAAGAACAGTTTACTAATTTAACTACTGTACTCTGGTAACCAGATAACTGATATAATTTACTTATATAGATACTAGCTTTGCGCCCCCCGGTTTCTCGCCCGTTCCGACTATAACATGGCCTTTGTTACTGGGGAATAGTGTAACTTTCTATATGTGAAAGGTTTTTTTATCGGATGAGTCTATACTCATCAAATCATTTGTCTATGACATAGTCTCGGAGATAACCTCCTATAACCAAACTAAGAAATTTTATCATATTAGTATAATTTACAAACAGACATGTTCCTGCACGAAAGTGTTCCTTCTGAGTGGGAATCGGACAATCATTTGCGTGACCGTAGGTAATACAGTATCTAATCACCCCGCCAACTGGTCACTAACATCATACGAGTAACTAGACATTTGTTGCACCGTTTGTGTTTCGCAATACCCTAATCTAGTAACCTATTAGACAGATCGCATTATTTAGGATCTGTATAGCACTATTTTATTTCAAACGAGGAAATATAAAAATGCGTTTTAAATGTTTGCTATTAGTACGTTTTAATAGGTAATAAACAGTTATAAATTATGTACTTAAACATATCGTTACAATTTTCGAATAATAATACATATTTTAAACAGACATGACAAGAAGGCCGTCAAGTGACCACCACCGCATATAAATATTTGCAACACCAGGGGCATTTCCAACCGCATTCATTGCCTTCGATCGTTGTTTCCCTGGCCCTCTATGTGTTGAGCATTAACGATAAATACACACTGTATCAGCACTAATAAATAACAATTAAACCTGCTGTACACAACTCGTGTAAGTACGTAGCTTATTTATTGTGTAACTTTGTTAATGGGTCGATTTACACACGTACTTCAAGACTGCATCTTAGGATTCCTAAATCTAGTTGTTGCATTTAAAAAAAAAACCAGAGACTACAAATATTTAAAGAGGTTAAGTCTAGATCTACGAAATGATTCATCTGATTGCAATAATACTTTCACTGATAAAAAACTACAATTTTTCAAAGTGACTTAAACTATATTATTATCCCGGATACATTAGATCCCCGGGAATATGTCTGAAACCTTGGGATGGTAGCTATACTACGCTATGATGACCGTTTTGACGTTTCAGATTGTCATAGGTAAAGAAACTGTATTGCGTTGGAATAAGGTTGATTTCCATACAATTTGCTGTTGGATCAATAGATGCGACTTATGTCAGAAGGAATAAAGGTTATTTTTCTTTGTCATTGTTAAACGTCAAAACGGATTTATATAAAAGACTGTTGCGCTTAAAGCGTCGGCTTTTTGTAAAGACATGTCAGAAAACCCTGATTCATAAACAAAAAAGGCTCGGAGTTACGTATTAAATATAAATCTAAGTGCATATTACACTCATGTTGGTAAGTAATAGCCAAGATATTTTTTTTTCTAATAAATCTTTAGCCATGGGAAGGACAAGTTCCGCGCCGGACAGTCGCTTGGCGCCGGCGCCCGCGCATGTGACGTCACCACGCGCTGCACACGAGATTGCTGCGGTCGCGATAAATATCGAGATAATAATGTAAATGATTAGAAGTTGCCTTTATACGATAAGATAAGCCAGAGCTTTGGATTAAATTTCGAATTGCTTTTAGCTTATATTATTTCCGCTAACAGTTCAAAGAAAACAGTATCAACTTAAAAATAATGTTTATTTGACACTGTTATTTTATTATATTTTATATCTTTCCCGGTGTTTCCAGCATAAGTTGCGAATTGTGAGCCAATCTTACAAAAATCACTAAAAAGAAAAAAGCACTTAAAATTTGTACCACTTTAGTATTTTCAAATGTTCCTGGCAGCATTTCCTTGCATAAAACCTTATTCGCAAATAAAAAAAGTTTGCAATTTTTATTTACCGTTTAGAGACTATCGTAGATTATAAACAGGCATTCCAGTGTATTAGTGTTGTCGCAAAGACACATATGAAAGCTTAATGCCGTGTGCGAGGCTCGTTAGTGGCGTGCGCACGTATGTATCGATGGAGCACGAAACAGGTTTTCGCCCATATGGTAAGACGCGGCATTGATTGTTATTTAATCATATTATTTTACTAACAGAACGAGTAATGGTCCGCATTCCAAACTTAAATATTTTTATTAATATACAACAACCAATTTATATTTGGACGTGGTTTTTCCATCGGTATTTGGGTATATAAAAAAACGCAAGAAGTGGAAAAATTCGATACGGCGCCGGTCTGAGCAATCTGAATTCTTTTAGTAATCTATTATCTGTCATAGAAATATGTAACCTGATCTCACCTATTATATGTGAAACTACTTTATTTACATAAATTCCTCTTTAATTACGTACGTGGAACTGTAATAAACATTGATTTAAAAGTGGGAATGAACTCTTCGTGATTTACTGGCAACCATTTCGTTGTTTAAAAAAAAAAGCGTACAGATAGATAACAAAAGGCACTGTGTTTTATACTACTAAACTTTCCAGAAAATGTTAAAAAAAAAATATTACCCCAAAAAATCAACAATCAACAGTGTATATTTCGTATGCCTAAAAATTATATAAAATCAACACAATTTTTTTTTTATATACTTTTACATATTAAAATATTCTCTAAATGTTAAAATATGACTGCGGAAGCGTATAGAACGGTTCGGAAATATAATCTCTTAAACATAGACAACATATTAAAAACTGTTATGGATGCTTAGCGTATTGAAACGGAAATAAAACGCCTAATTAACATCAAACTAATTCTATTAACCGGAAAAACGTTTTAAATAAATTAGTCACACTTTTAATATCATGGATAGTTAAGAAGTAAGTATATACTTTGTTTTTATTACCCATCGTTAATAGAGCTGCGCGGTGATCTATTTCACGCGGGACCTTAGATATTTTTCCGGGATTTTATAAATTAAAAATCCCGTACTGCACTGTTTAAACTCTTTAACGTTTGACAATAACGCATCTAGTATTCGAACAATAACGACGAAAACACGTAATTTTCCAATTAGCCTTCATGAACTTCTACAAAACAGCAACGCCATTCGTATACGGACTTCAAAGCCATTCGAAATCTCAACGAACAAACACCAAGGTATCTAATATGTATAATCGTATGTTCTTAATGGGTGAGCTACCGGAATTAGTTTATGGGCTCATAATCGGCCAGCCGCGGCGCCACGAAGGCGTTCCAACTTAACACCAACATTTACCGTTAGAAAACTAATCTACCGTTCAATAATAGACCTTATGTGATGACGACAAGTACGCTGGACTATTTTCATATGTGATAAAAACTATTTGGTCCAAGTGCAGGCGACTCGAGCGAGCTGGGATGGGCATTCACGAAGCTTCTCACACCACAGGTGTTTTTATGTGTAGAAAAAGATTGAATAAAGTTTTGTAGACTTCTACGCTTGATTGAGGTTTTAATCGTTTCGAGGCAGTTATCGTTAAGTTTCTTGGAATTTGATGAAGCTAATACCCGCATGTAGGCGTAAGAAAGCTGTTAGAAACTTATATGATGTCATTTGTTTTTATTTCTCTCTGTTTCAAGCATTGAGCTGAGCGCTTGATCACCTATATTATGGAAAGTATCAAAGAATATTATTATCCAATTATTTTTAGTTATTCCACTCTGTCATGTGGGCACCATTCGGATAGTGATTTTTTTAATGTCGAAAATATTCTTACTAAAAAGAAAAACATTTAAATTTATAATTGAACGCACTAATAAAAAATCAAAACCTTCGTGATTAATAGTCCGACGTGTTCGAATCCGGGACTACAGTAATATATCAATGGTTGTTAACAATAAAATTGGAGCTCGAACTCAAGGGCCTAAGCTCATTACGCAGTTTCACAGCGACGTGGTAAAACAAAGAGTTAACTCAAAGGGCCCGCTTCGAGACCACTCAACCTTGAATGGGTGTCGATCTCATGATGAGATAAGACTCCTTGGTGCGTCCAGATACCAATCTGGCGCCAAATTTCACAGAACCTTACGCGCCCATAGACAAAAAGGATTCAACCCTTTTCAAATGCAGTGTTCTTTTTTGTTCTTTTGTTTTCGAACGGTGTTGTAAGTTCAAGACTTTAATATTATTTCGATGATATCTTTCTTTAGAGAAGAGTGTAAGCGATACTTCCTTTTAATTTAGTGTAAGCTTCGGTAATTATTAATGTTTTTTTTTTGTGTTAAGGTTTGATACCAAAAAAATATTTTAAAATACAACAATTTAAGTGCGACTTCGGTGTCTTTCGGTCTTTATATCATTAATATTATATTAATTATATTTGCCGTTTTCCTTAGATGATATCGACTTGAAATTTGATACTGTTGTACAACTTGCTAGCCCGCATTTATCAATGTAAAATATTAAATAAATTTTATATGGAAGGGGTTTTGTTAATTTATGTGCCATCGTTTTACATACTTATGGAAAAAAATATACAAGAATTCTTAATTATATCAAATATTCTTTATTATCTTTTCTGAACTTACAAGAAAAAAATGATTTATCAGCAAAAGATTTGGCTTGTAAAATAGATTATTTTAAATCTTCTATGCGTGAGTAAGTACGTCACATTCGCCCATTTTTTTTATATTATGTTGTGATGAACTATTCATAGTCCGGTACAATAAATCACGGGAATTGCACCGACTGAACAAAATGAGAAAATGATGAGCGGTCAGTTATGTTGGAAAAAGAACTAAATATTCAGACTAATATGTCGCGTTCGCGGTCATACATTCGCACGGTCTCCTAAGCTTAATGTATGTGAAGTCGTGATGTTACGACTTTCACCGAACAAACATTACCGACGGATGGCGCCGGCCGCGGCGTGGGCATGTACAATATTGCTTTACCACTAACCTATTACATTTGTAAGTTGTATAATTGTCCTCTAAATAGCAATTAAAATTTATACCCCGGTTTCAATTCTATTTACCATTCTCATTTTAAAAAAGTTATTCATTGATCAACAGAACATAACCCGCGACTATAGCTAAAAAGAAAATTAAAAAAATAATGGTTTAATTATAAAGAGTAATAATTAGTCCGCGCCAAACCGCCAGGCGTCATTTAATTTTATGGTAATAAAAAAAAGTCGAATAAAAAATAGCTTCTAATTTTAAGTTATAAAAAAGAGTCACTAAAAACGACTATGGTCCATGATTTCCACGGGATTGGGACTGCAGTCCCGCGATCTCACCGGGATCGGTCGATTAGTCACGTATGCGGCGCGCGCCTCGGCGGCGACGTACGGGCGCCGTGCAGTCGCCGTTACCTATATGTACTATTCATGTTTCTTTACCAACTATTTAAGTGGGAAGGTATCATTTTATTTTTTCACAAAGTCATTCTTGTGTGATCTTATTACTACCTACATGTCCCTACTACTTACCTCATTTAAAGTTTAAACATAGGTTTATAGTATAAAACGCGATTTATTCGTGATTTATTTAAACACTAGATTCCGCGCCCGTTTCACTTGTGGGAAATTAATACTTGGTTCTATCCGTACCATAGTCTACGTGTGTGCGAAATTTCAGTAAGGTCGGAAAGCGTAACATATTAGCAAACAAACTCACCACCGCATTTATAATATAGGTAAGCTAGAATTTATGTTCGAATTCCCGGGAAAGTGAAACTTAAGTATATGGCACCTCACTAGCAAAGGGTACAAAAAGTTTTTAAATTTTAAAATATTTGAATTAGGAACTGTTCGTTCTGAAGACGAATAGAGAAGATAGTTGTTTTTATTTAAAGTAAATGGTTATAGCACAAGACGTGTTCGTTCGGATTGTAGTGGTGTTTTCACACGGGCGGGTGCCACCACACCGCATGCGATTACATATTCACACGAGGGGTTGCTTTTCTTGGAATTTTCGTTTGCGGTCGATTCGTACATCTGAAGTTGGCATTGTTTTACGGACGTGTGTCAGTAGGTGACATTTTATTTAATAGTTTAGAATGACAGATATACGAGTATGTATGTGTAGATATGTGTTTATGTATAATTTTCTTCTAAAGTGCAAAGTTTCAGCGAAGTCCATATACACCGCTTTCTTCACATTTTTTTTTTTTTAGAATGGCACGTTTCTTTTTTAGGCCAGTGCTAATAAAATACGGTCCGCCTGATGCGAACACCAGGTGATCACTCAATAACCACAAATAAGTCTGTAAAAATCTCTTCATAAAAAACCCAATGCTTGTGAACACCACGGCGAGGAACTCATTCCACAATCTGAGCGTCCACAACAGGAAGCTCCTTTGAAATCGCACCGTGCGAGACCAATTTGGTTCCAATGTGTGGTGATGATCTCCCTTCGATAGGGAAAGAGCGATGGGAAAAGTATTAAAATCAACAAAACTTATAAACTCAGTAATACATACATTAGTTTTAGGTTATTTGTGAAATGTACTGTTATTTGTGAGATGAATGTACTTTCAGTATGCCTTAGTCACTCATAACTGTGACCTGATTGCTGATTTATTTTATTTTGTACAATGATGGTAGCAAAATCAAATATCTAAAGTAAAACAACCTTTTATATGTAGTTAAATGGTTTTACCGTAACAAAAATCTATTTATCAAAAAAACACATAGTCGTGCCCATTATCCTCAAAGAGGTAGGCCGAGGTCTCAGTAACGAGATCCACATTCCATTGAAGTTATTTTTAAGTCCCAAAGTAAAACAATTAAATACATAACTGGATCTAAATAGTTCAATAACCAAAAGGACATTTAAGAAAAACAAAATTAACTAACTCTTCATAATATTTGTAAGTATCTAGAACTAAACTAGAGATTATTAAAACACATTGATCCGTTACCTATATTGTAGCATCGGCCAACTCCCCCATCGATGTTAAATATAGGGCCCATTGTTACCAACTGTGCAAACATTGCAACACTCCACCAACTGATGTCCGTTGGAGTCAAAATAATCCATTGTTTCAATCGTGTAGACTTAACATTTTGTGTCTGTTGAACCCACCTGGTCGCCACGTGCCTTAAACTGACAGTATTTTTATCGCGGGCTTGGATTTAGAACGTCCCTAATTTTGTTCGAAATTGGAACGATTATAAGTCCCTACTAGCAAATAACTGACTGAAAAAATATTACCTTGTGATGTATTTTAAAATGCCTACTTGTAGACAAAAAGTCTGGAAATCCAAAAAGTTCAGAAGACGCACTCAAAAAAGATATTACCATTTCAAAATGCTATTTGAAAAGATTTTTGCATTCATCGCATATACGATGTATAATGGATAAAACCACCTGGTGAAGTGAGAAAAATTGCATCTCTGTGACATATTGTCAGGAGTCATTTGTTTCCACAGCATCGATGGCCTAAATTTGAATAAAACCTAGACTCAGTATAGAATTTAGTCTAAAACGAACCGCATTATGCACGAGGGGGACTCTGCTTGGTACAGTTAGGCAAAAAATAGGAATCGCGAGGCCATTTGTCAAACTTTAAAAACAACTTTCAGCCTGGCAACATTATTGAAATTAAAAATATAAATATTTCAATGATTGATTATGTATTTTATAGGCGTCAGCTTGACGATTCGGCTAAACAGATGTACTTTAGTGGTATTATTCCAGGAAACTGCGCTTACCTATTTATGCAACGGGGGTTAATCGTATGTTAATAGTGGACATTTAACGATTCTTAAAAACATCCATTTATCTACAACTTGTTTTGCTCTCCAGTTTCTATATGTTGTTTAATTCCACAGAATTTATTTCCGCAACCCGTTACCATGCTGCGTTTTGTTATTTCAAATTATTTTATCCATGTCATGTTACAAATAAATTAATATGCCGTCTAGTGATTGGTTGTTTCAGAATTATGTAGGTATTGTACAAATGACTTTAATTGGTCAATAATTTATAAAACTACCTGATTACAAATTCCACTAACCAATTAATGACCATCTTTTACAAGTCAATAGAAAAATCTTTTAAAAAATTGAATAAATAATTATTTTTTAATAAATAAATACCTACCTTATATGGCAATATCGGTAACGTTCATTTTGGCGCCAACTGCCGTGAGACGTGACCTCGCACTGGCGCCTCAGTGTCGATAAAATAAATCACATAATAAAAAGTTAATTTCGCATGCGACCAAGTCCGAATGGCATGACCAGATGGTATACCTTTTCTTTATCCATCTTTTATTGATTAAACAATAACTTGTTGACATTCTATAATTATTATTTCTTTTTTGATCTCCACAAAACTTAAAAACATCTGATCTTAAATCTGGCAAATCTTAAAAACATTATGATGGTGAGTGCAGATTCCATTTCCTAAACAGAACCAGAACCAACTTTAAGTTTAGTGTTTATTTCATAATAACTAATATTTTTAAACTCTTTTACAAAAGAATTATAATATAGAAAACTCAATTCATGTAATGGCGAAACGTGCGTATAACTAACCTATAAAAACCTTCCAACTAACATAGCATCGCCCTCCCGGACTTGTTGCTTAGAAACAAGTTGGCGCTAAGCATCTAATTTAAGCAGCCAATTTATCTCCAAAGTAATCGCGAATTCAGGTGGTTTTCGTAACTCGTTAGCAAATTAATGCAAATGTCTCGCATGGCGCGAGTGGAATGCGGTGACGCCACGAGACCGTGTAAACATCACGTATAAACAAAAACACAGGCATACATTTTTCGTGTTAATACTTCTATGACCAGTCAGCATTATTGGCGTTTAAACATGGAGTCATTATCATGGAAAAATAAATCAATGTCATTTCTAATTACTGCCAACTTATTAAATCTTTTATAATTTACAAATTATTTCAAACAGGCCGCAAATACTTGCAATATAAATGACTCGTTCTTTTTTCGGCACATAGCTGGCTGTTTAAATATAATTTGTAAATTATAAAATATAATTACTGTATCTACTATTTTCATCTCTTGATATGTTAAAAAAAACATACATTGTATTTTCAACCTTTAACTCAAGGATTATGGTAAAAAATTGCATATCAAATTTTATATTTTTATACTCTATCATTATTGATCTCGTGCCACGTGAAGTCGCTATGAATTTAGGTTGAGAAAACTCATTTAAATACCAGGCAAGACTTTATAGTCTATAATTTTGTATCCATAACATTTTAGTAACGGAAGCAACGATGCGTGAAAAATAAATAAGATCGGACGACCTTACAAGGTTATATTATGTCGTGTCATTCACGCCTTCGTGGATGGACTCATGCAGCTCGTGAGATGTGACGTAACCATCGAAGGAATTCAACTAAGCTTTGTATAAACAACAAATACAGTAGATAATTATTATTAAAAATAATATTTTGTTATATTTTTTTTTACTTTCATACATAATTCCATAGTAAGTAAATATAACATCCTTCATTTTCTTTAAATCAATATACAAACTTCTTTCATAAAACTCTTTTTTACGACTTGAAAAAAAAAGTAAAAACATTCCTTTTACATCTTTACAACAAAAGAATCAAAATTCCTGAGAAACAATTACGTTTTACTATCTCAATTCGCATGTTACTACAAAGGGATAGGCGTGAAGATGAGCAAGCGTCGGTTTTAGCGCCGTGAGTGCAATAACTAAACGTAACGAACCAAACACCAATCAGAGAAAAGCGCGCGAACCATTAATTGTGCTCGCTGGATTACGGACCTATTAGAGAGACTAGATTTGAAATTCGAAATCAAAAAACGTTTTATTTGTTTGATTGCACCACGAGCAAAACTTTTTAATTAATTTGTGAAAGACCAATGATTTTCTTTACAGAACAATAAAGTGAGGCTGGTAATAAAATACTCTAAGGTCCTTTTAATCTGTTTATTTACTGGTTCAATTCAATAGCGTATTTTTTATTGCCATATTCCTTATCTAACAATTTTACACTGAATGCTATAAAAATGTAATTTCCGGTGGAAACAAATAACTATTTTTATAATATTATGTAGAACACATACACATTTGAGTATTTTTAATATAACTCACTTAATCATTATTGATTGATTCATTATTAAAATTATCCCTAGACTTTAAAAACATACTAAGTCTTCATTAAAAAAAATGTTGTCGCTTTTTATATTTAGTAAACTTTTTCTATATCCGCGACGCAAGGGAAGCAACGGGCGATGGTTTTTGCCTGTGACCTGACCACCCGATAACTTCCTCCCTTTGTCTTTTTCGACGAATTTGAGGCTTCTCTACGCCATCCCTTCAATATTAATTCATATGCTTATGCAAAACGTTTGTCCCACCCACTAAGATGTTTTCATTGGTTTATTTTAATTATACTTAAAGTATAAGTTAGTTTTCGCGGCGTGTATCGGAATTTCGAATATCGGCCATAATCTACAATTTAGCCATTACCTACATAGGTACCTATATATATAGGTATTATGAGTGGCAGTGTCCTATGTATTTTCCTCATTATTTTGCGATACCATACTAAAATTATAAAGCCTTTCTCTTCCACAATGAATGGCTTCTACCACAAAGTGAATATAAAATATGTACCTATTATTTTTTCACATGTTTAAGACAATCCATGGAAATTTTCTCACAAAAGTTTCCGACAGCTGCTGCCGTCAAATCGAGTGACCTTCGACTGTTTAATATTTTATTGTCGAAGTTGCTTGTTCCCACCCCATCTGTTAACCTCATGTCATCTACAGAACTTCAATTGTTTCATTGGGTACCGCTTCCACTTGGCAATCGCATTTTTGACATCTGTTTATTAATATTTTTTGAAGCAAAATGGTCTCGTACAAATGTTGATGGTTTGGACTGCCGGTTCTTTTTATCTCGCCAGTGTTTAAAATAACAAATAGGCAATAAAATATTTCTCTTCTCATTTATTTTTGCAGCTGCATTGCAGATGAAGCTTATTTAGCTTTGTTTGTTATTTCTAGCACAAGTAATACATAATTTGTGTTTAATTTCATAACACTTTCTGGAAAACAATAAATAACTTGATATTCTACATCATTGTAAATTATCTCTTAACGTGAACCGGGTAACATTTATTTTATCTGAAATTACTATAAATATAAATTTTCTATTTCATTCGCGCGGGAATTTATCCTAGTAATTTTCGGCGCGGGAAAATACAAATGTTATTTTTTTCTGCGGTTCCGGTTTGTTGCAATCTTGCAGGATTTTTACGATTGGCAATATTTTGAAACAAGTAGTTCACGTGGTCGCAAGCACGTGTGTTCTCATACCGGATGCTTTGTTTGTGCAACATGTCGTTTTCTAGATAAGCATGCCGTTATAATGCTGATTTGTGCATCGAATAAGATTTATAACAAAACCTTGGCACTTGACGACTTCAATCGACATTTGCCTTAATCTGCTACTAGGTAAGCTGGCTCCGCCGGGTCACCCGAAGGATGTTAGAGTTTACCAGATAGCCTATGTACTATTCCAGACTATAATCTATCTCTGTGCCTTTCCTAAAGATATTTTCAGCCGTTATGGCCTGATTGAGTGACAAACATCCATACATCCCTATTTTTGCATTTATAATAGTAGTGACAGTTCTTGGAGATTAGACCGAATATATATGTATTAAAGAAACTTATAGGTAAAAACATAAACCGGATGTAATTTCAAAATATTTTGACTCGCGAAACTTGTAGTAGAGAATTAGCAGCATTACGCACGGTATGAATTACCCATTATCGTGACAACAAAACAAGTAAATATACGTATGTACCTATGTTAAATGAACAATGAGAAGTCGCGAACTTTTTTGTCACACTTTAGTTACACGGGCGATGCGATTACGACATTGGGAAACCCCACCAATTTGGTGGAAACCCAGGCATCTGTCATGAACATCTTTCTCATTAGAATCATTTTTTTTTTGATAAATATTATTCGCCAATTAAATCAGTACTGGCACACTAACGCGATTCTTTTTTTGGATATCACTTGCATTCGGGAGTTTATAGTGTGCCAGTGTAACACTAAAACCATTAAAAAAAATTAAGAGAAAACCTTTTTCAAAGTAGCTCTACTGAAACCACAATAATTAGGTGCAAAAATTCTTTATTTCGAGGCTACACAAAAAAATTTTTTACTCCCTTTACGTTTTTTATTGTAATAATGAAAAATGTACATAATAATATAATATACTATATATATTAAAGTATTCTTCTATAATCTGAAAGTTTATTATATTATAAATTAGTTAAGCGAAATGACCGCCTACTTTGTCATCACTTCCATCTATTGTTAACTTTTTTTATTTAGGTATTGAACTGTAACTTCTATGTACTCTTATATCTATGGTATTAATTATTATTTGACTTCTTTTTTATGGACTTAAAGGCGTTAGGCGCCTCTGTTAGCTTTACACCCTTGTGCGGAGATTTCCGCGAGCCTTGAGGACTCTCAACTAAAGGACCTCAAACATGCGGATAAAAAAGTACTTACTACTTTTAACGATCGACGGTGCAACAGTACGAAATGTACCGATAAGAGTAATTGTTAACCGTCAATACATTATTGATAATTAATAAATTATAGTGTTGAGTACATTTATCGAAACGATAACAGGATTAAATGATACGTTTATCCATGTGGTATTTACGATAGAGATGTGACATTGTATTTAAATGTCCGCATTGTTGGATGTTGCCATATTGTAAAAATAGTTTTATAGGTCATTTCAAAAATTCAAGAATAATATTAATAGATTGTGTATTAAAATATTAACTAATCCGCAAAGGTATTTAATATTTAGTAAATCCTTTACCTACTTTATTAATTAGATTAGATTTGACGTAAAATAAAACAAATAAATTGAATTCCTATTTGAGCTTATTATTTACAACAGTCAAGGTATTTCCGAATTAGATACAATACAAATGTAATTATTTGTTTTTATGAAATGCCATCGTTATCTTCTTTAAAATTATGTAAGATATAATACGGAACTCGTTTACAATATCTGACCTGAATTAAGATGATGCAGCAAAAAATATTTATCGCATTATTTAAAAACTTATGCGATTTTTTTTGGTATTCAGTCGGTATTTTTCTCTCATTACGAACATATATCCCAGACAACAAAGCTTTAACAAAAAATATAAATGATAATTGACTAATAGATACCATTTTCAGCTTCCGAGTTCAGTTTTTAATTGGCAACATTGCAAAATTGTATTAAATTAGAAATAGGTGTAGGCTGAAAAGTAATTAGTAAAGTCGACTCAAAATTTGTCGAACGGTAGTCACCCTTTGCTTTTTGTTGCAAGCGATAAAGATACAGATGTCAAACAGTCGACGAAGTCCAAACATTATTACAGCTATTATGTGTACCACATCTGGTGCTATAGGATCGCATCTGGTGCCCAAGCGGAGTGTGACGTCACGGGCGTGACATGTGGCGACAACAGTTCTGTTTTATTGCTGTACCATTGTACTGTACCAATCTGTTAGTCACACGTGACATACCTACCGAGTTATTGAAACTGAGTAAGAAATCACTGTTCTCGAAGTGATTATAACCAGTTTGAAATACTTATATCATATTAAGTAATTACACGTATTGTGATATATATTTTTATCTTAGATAAGTCTATAAATTGGACTTTGATGATGAAAATGTTTACGTGTTTGTTACACGGTAGTTTTAAGATAAGATTATATTCGTATTGTATCTACAGATGTAGTTAAAATTTGGGTCATATATAATATTACTGAACCCATTAAATTTGAGAGGGTTGAGTGAGATCCATCTACTCGACCATAAAAAAAACAAAACCATTGAAATCTCATGCGACCCCCGCCTAGCGACATGTGAACAAATAAACAAATCAATCAACATCCCGTTTGTAAACGTTCAACCTTATATCGTTGTCATTAAGAGCTATAATCGTCGGAAACGCTGGTAAATAGAGGTTTGTAATGTAATTCACTTGTCGGACCCAGTGGGGTGTTCACCCTCGAAACATGTGCAGTTGTAGGTGTTTTTTTTATACCCACACCCTTTGTTTTGGGTTGAAGGAGCGATAAATAATTAGTATTGATGGATTTTCTAATGGGGATTTTAAAATTGTAGATTATTTTTTATATTTTCGGTTGAAAACAGGTGGATTATCCGTTTTCACATAGATAATTATATAACAATTAGATGTCACGGAAAATTTTAAAAAGTCAAATTATGTTTTTGTCTCATCGAGACTTAATTTGTAAAATGAGTGTACCAAATGAAGGAACACATTATTTCAGCCTCTATCAAGAGAAATCATTGACCTTCCAGCTTATCAACAATCCTCAACGATTTTAAGCGGCCTATTTTAACACCTAATTAGAAGTTTACGAAAAGCTCCAGCAGCACGAGTAGAACTATAATAGGAGCTTCGGCACAATAGTAAAACTTAGTTTTACGACCGGCATCCATATATGAAATCTAAACTTATCAGAATTCGAGACGGCGGCTCATTAAAACTAAAACTTCCGGTCATAGGCCATTTATGGCACATTAAACCACGCAATTTGTACAACATACGCTGTGAGGCGGTAAATATGGGTTCTGAATTGATTTGATATGATGCATATTATTTGCAGTGTAGTTTTTTGTATAATATATTATACAATAATCTTTGATGTTACTGTGAAACTGAAGTGTTAAATAGTATTTACATAAGCCAGTTCCAATTTTCAGTAAATTTGTGTTATAATGCTATGTTTCTGAAGATCCAAATAGGTAATTAGAAATTTGAGGACCACAGAAGAGTTTTAAGACAAACCACTGTTTCACTCCGGAATGAAAGTCGAAAAGTGATGTTTTTCACTTACTACCTTGTCGGTGTACTATCTTTATTTCATTGATAAGATCTATCAGGATGTAACATTGATTAGAAATGAATTATAACTAATTTACATGTTGTTCAAATTGCTTATAAAAGTTATTGATAATGTTATTACTTCGTATGTTTTATTATATAGGTTTACACAGTTCAATCAACAAAATATATAAATTTTTAAAACTTAAAAAAAAAGTAAAAAAGTTATGTTGATAAATTAAAACTAATACTAACGAAACAATTGATAGACACCAACCTTTGACACCAGCTTGTGTCGCATCACCATTGGTTAAACTTGACATTTTCAGTTATCTCCGTAAAACAAATCCAAAAAACTTCCGAAATAAAAATCCTTCCAAACAATTCCTATAAACGCACTTTTGAAGGCAACTTTGTAATTGGCACGGTGTAAGTAAGACACAGTTTATATTTTTATAAAAGAGAAATAATTCAAAAATGCAACACTAAAATGTCATATTATTTTTCGAACACGCACGTTCGGAAATGTTCCGCGGATACAGTGGTCGGATACACATCCCTTCAGTTCGACACGCTGCGTTCAACTGATGGAGCGAGTCGTATTATAAAGTTAGCCGGAGTCAGCCGAGCCGGGGTAAAAAAGCACGGCGCCAGCTCGGTCTCGCCCTTAGAGATGCGACAGGCGTTACATGTTTGTAATTTTATCGTAACTTTTGATAACATAAAAACAATACTTTATCTTCAAACGCATCATTGCGAATTACAATAACTTAGATTAATTTAAATTTTCAATAAGATTTCTTATTATGATTTTTGATTTGATGATGATAATTTTATTTCTGTCGTTCGTGAACACATTTTTCATCAACATTTGCTGTTTTGTTACTAAAAATACTGAATTCTGTTTGGGGATCTAATGAGTAAAAATTTGGTGATTGTCCAAATTATCGAAAAATATATCGATAAAATTGGCATCACTCGAGCGCCAGCCGGTCGCATTCTCTGGCCGGCGGCGGCGGCGGGCGGCGCGGCGACTTGTCGTGAGGATCACCACACAACACCGCACTATACGCCCGTGTATCTGAACATTTGTTCAAATTCGCTGGCTATTTCCACATGCACATGTGCCATCCGTGACTCACGCACGCATACACATTATACAATAAATTTACGTACACTTAATTCGCACAGTGCACAAGTAATGCATTTAGAAGGCACTTATCGAAATTCGTATTGGATAATCGAAATAATCGTGATACATGGTATTCCATTCGCCAGCAGTCGCATGCTAAACGATCTGAATAGAGAATACTTGAATGTTTATCGCCGGGCGCAGTGTTACTAGATGAAGATATTATGCAAGTCATTATGTTGTAATGACGCTCGGTAAAAGAGCTCGGCGGAAATTATGCTTGATCATTCCTATACCACTTTACCGTCATATTAATAGATGGACAGAGATGTGAAAATATCTCGGATGCCGTGTTCTCCGGTTCTACACGGCTGTATATCAACACGTCTTCGTTTAAGGAAGTACGTGATTTTTATTTGATCTTGTTGTGTTTTTTTTTTTGCCGTAGGCCGCAGTTTGCGCTCCGCGACGCGGCGGCGGTGGCGGCGTCCTCTTTATCATTTCTTAACGCGTCCAGATTTGGCGATGTCGATACAAAATCCTGTTCCGTCGGCTTTTTGCTCGGCCGTTTCCTCGATTTCGGGGAACGGGTCGAAAAACAACCAAGTTTTGCCTCCAGCCGTTTATACAGGTTTTGTCGTGAATTTTTATGGGCTCGAAAAGGGGTAACAGCATTAATTCAAGCCAAAAGTAAATCGAATATAATTGTCACAACATAGCCGACGGACAACGCGGTCATCAGGCCTGAGTTGCTTGAAATCGTCATAATTCTTTAGAAAACGTCTGACGTTTACATATTACCTTTAATTTTAGTGATTGTTTTTTTCTCTTCACCTTCTTAAATATCATCACGTTTCGGAAAACCACGAGCTAATTTACAATACGTGCGATTCCTAAAACTTTTGTTTTTGATGTTTGCACAATAATTTGAGTAGCGGTCTCGGTGGAGACGTGTGAAGGGATAACTCCCGAACAAATATGATGTCCCTGAGATAGTCAATATCAGCCCAGTATTACCTCGGGTCGCGTAGGTGTTAACGGTCAGGTAAAGCTTTTGACACCTAGCCATGACCGTAAAGAAACGGCGTGAATCTCGTCGCATTTTATTTAACATCTGAAGTTTTTCGGCTGTTTGATGAGGCTTTTGAAAAACTTGGACCTGACAAATTGTTAGCCCCGAAATTTCTGATTCACATTGAACGGCACAAGTCTACAATTACATCGAGTGAAATTAAGCACGTCGTGATAAATTTCGATGAAAAAAGAGTACCTACGCTTACTCGATGACCTGTCAATCAAAAAGAACGGGTTTAATCGACTCGCCCTTACAACGTCGACCATTCGTTACGTTGTTAAATAAGATTTAAAGGTAAAGCAACACCACTTCACTACGCTCGGCTCGGCCACCTGGCGGCGGTGCAAGTGGCGCCAAATATAACTGACCTCTCAACGGTCTATATGTACTGTATATTTAAATCATTTATGTTTGCACAAGTTACAATTAGTCACCATACATTCTAACCTCACAGAACATTCATAAGTCCATACATAGATTGAATTTAAATATGGATTCGAAGCGGCGTGGGCGTCGTTGCATAAGGACCAAATTAATGTAACGACAAAGACAAACGCTTCCTTAAAAAATCGCTTTCTTTTACACGGTGCTCGGAATTCAAAATCGAGGAACGTATTCAATACCATAATGTCGTATGAATTTAAAAAATCTACGCTATTACTTGTATGTTAGAGTAAGAATTCAAGTGGTAACAAAATCTCAGCTGATGTAGTGCCAGTTGTTTGAATTGCAGAATTATGTTGCGAGCCATAAGGTTGGTTATCGCTTGAGGTTGGAGGCGCATGGCTGACAGGATAGTAGGCGCCGCGTTTGCCGCCGTGGCGCCGGCTGGCCGCCGACACCTCGTGTATTATGAACTAGCCCCGTGACCTGGCGTCGATCAACTAGTATTTGACTCAACAAATGAACAAATACCGGTAACTCATTTCAAAGCAAATTGGCCTTACACTGAACTAATCAACATGCATGATTATCGAAAGGTTAAAGGAAGGACTCTCATTTGTTATTGATTTCACTATAATGTACATATCCAATGTAAGCTTTCAGCTGTTCGTTAAAGTTACAAAATACAAAAAAATATTATGCAGTGAATAAAATTGAATTAACAACACACACAAACATAAATATATGGGAATGATTCGCAGACTGGGAAGCTCGGCACTTGTCTGGCGTCCACACATTCTACAGACCTGCGCTGAAACAAAAACAAGTGTTTAGAGAGGGACGGATATATCCGAAAGCTTAGACGTGAAGTGAAACATCGATAATTTATGCGAACATCCCTAAGAAACAGGAATGTAGCCACAGCGATCGTGTACACGAAATTAAACTTTATTGCGTTCATGTACGACGCAAATTCAATTTGTAAACTGGTTGTGCGAGAGCTGCGGTTGAAACAGGTGTTCGCAGCCATGGGTGATTTAAATGTTTGTAGACGAAATTGAGTCATCACTCATTGAATTATGGTCGATGTTAGTTTGCGGTTGTTGAAAATTTGAGTTCTTTTACAGATTTAAAGGCCTTCATTGCTCCCAGATGTGCATTCTGTGTACGCAGAGGCGTATCAGTGGCGCAGGCAGAGGCTGTTCGTAATGGGGACGCGATGCTGGCAATTAACGGAGGTTTATTTTTTTTTATTTCTAATATTTTCGCATGAAAAAACTACACTTTGATCGCATTTTTTGTTCGGCGAAGTTATTCAAAGGGATTGATTGAGGAAGTGTTTAAATGATAATAATTATTTATTGCAATCATTTTTAATACTTACTAATCATTGACTGGCCAGTTGGATTGGTGGTTAGATACCCTGGCTGCCAAGACACAGGTCCTGAGTTTGATTCCTACCCAGAACAAACATTTGTGTCCATAACATATGGACACACATATTAACATATCTGTTTGTTCTGGAATGCCTGGGTTTCTTTCCTTATAAATATGTATTTAGAAAAAAAAGTACAGTGTAAACTCTTTATAACGTTATCCTTTATAACGATAAACTCCCTATAACGTTGAAGTGAGCCCAAGTTGGTTGGTTTGTTCACTTTGTTTTGTTTTTTTTTGTTCACTCCATATAACGATAACTCTCTATAACGACAAAAAATGCTCAGTCCCTTGAGTTTCGTTATAAAGAGTTTACACTGTAGTATATTAGTTATCTCGTTTCCATAGTAGATATAAGCTCTGCTTAGTTTGGGATCAGATGGCCGTGTATAAAGAATGTCCCAGGATATTTATATTAAAAATCAACTGAACCAACAATAAATAAGGTTTTTTTTACTCTAACCCATCAAGAGCTATTAAGTATGTAGATATTATAATCTCATTCGAAAATTGAGAATATGTATTAATGAATAAATATCACAGAGGCCATGACCTCGATTGGGAATGCAGTCACGTTAAACTCCAAAATGCTGACAATTGGAACAGCGCATTCCTCTGCCATCGACTTCCGGCTTTACAGTTGCAGTTTGCAAATGTAGAGTTTGGGGTCACTTGAGTTGATAAATCCCTTACCCTTACCTTTTATTGTGACTTTATTAGCCAAATTTCGCTTTAAAGTACAATTTAAACTCCAAACATTACTGTTTCAAAGCAAATTGCAAATACGTCTCGGTTTTTTTTTTCCAGAATGTCGCTATTATTTAAATACTTACCTGTGGCATTCTAAATGACGCATTTATAGATAATCTTCGTTTGTAGATAACTTGATACTTGATAGGTATGGTGAGCAACATAAGTTGCTTAACAGATCCAAAATTAAAAAACACCTGAACTCTAAAACGAATGAATGGAGAAAAGTAAAATTACAGGTTTTTATAAACAGCTGTTTACTAAACTTTATCTTACCATATCATAGATAGATACAGTGTACAATTGATTTGTACACTTAGGTCTGTTCTTATGTTGCTGACTGTACGACATCTAGTTCCGTTGCGGTGACTATATTTCTCTATGTTTTAGGTCGCATACGAAAAGTGATAGTCCCAATATTGCACAGAATCTTTAAATATTAAGCTATGATATTCTTTTCAGGGTGAATTTTACAAGTGAGTGAGGTAGGGGGCGTCTATTAATTACGTGACGCATTTAGGGGGGGGGGTCAAGCTGAATCTAACCGAATCTCACGTGGAGGACAGGGGCAGTCTCGGCAAATACCACGTAATTTTTTTATTAGCAAGAAACAGTGTAAAATTGCTTGAATAGATATATAAGTAGTAATATTTTGTCACATCTAAATCTAAATCGTATACTTATGATAATATCAAATCTCACGTGAGATTAGGGGCGGGGAGCCCTGGTCGAGCAAAATCTCATGACATCTCACCAAGGGGAGTGGGGGGGTCGAAAAATCGCCAAAATCACCTCACGTAACTAATGGATGCCCCCTAGGCTATAACCGAATCTCTGCGAAATAGGGAAAAGTTCTCAAAAAAGTCTGTAGACAGATTTTGATGGAAACTAAAACTGCAATAAATTAAAAAATATACCTATTATTCTGGGAAGAAGTGACACACGGCATAATTGAATTAAAATATATAAAAAAAGTTTTTATATAAAAAAAAAAAAAAAAAAAAAAAAAAAAAAAATTAAATAAACTGATTCATATAAAAGAAATACCTATCTTTGATTCATACTATACCCCCTTTTACCTTTTATGTAATCATTTTGATTTAACCGCAAAGAGATAGTAAATGTTTGAAAATTATAATAATTATAAATATCCTGGGACATTCTTTACACACGGCCATGTGATCCCAAACTAAGCAGAGCTTGTACTATGGGAACCGTACAACATACATTACATAATATATACTTATTTTAAATACATACCTATATACATCCAGACACAGAACAAACAGACATGTCCATGCACACAAGTGTTTGTCCTGGGTGGGAATCGAACCCACGACCTGCAGCGTGGCAGTCAGTGTATCTAACCATGATGCAGGCTCGTCTAAAAAATAATAAAACTTAGTCTAAGAAGATAGAACAGCTATACAGGCGAGGTTTGAAAAAAAATACATATTTTCGATTGAGGCATGACCTTAAAATATTATTATAATAATTTTAATTTATTCCATTACAACTTTTTCCTTAACTTTGCCGTGTGTCAATACTTCCCAGAATTAGATCCTTACAACCAAAACTATCGAATTGTGTAATAATAGAGAGTATATGAGTTTTTTTAAATCCAATAATACGGTTTTAATTTTCATCAAAATCTGAGACTCCTTTGAATATTTTTAGCTATTCCTCAATGTTTCGGATTAGGCCATCTACGTTTAGTTAAATAATTCTCCCTGTCAATATTGAATAGCTAAAACTTTGACATCTCTTTTTGTCATGTGACATTCCGTATAAGGAAGAGCGTGACAGAAGCAACTACCACTATTTAATTTAACTGCGTTTATCAATATATGCGTACGTATTTAGCTTAATATACAACTTGCCCTCGGTTGAAAGCCCTCAACGCTCTCCGAATGGTCCGAGTAAGGGTGAAAACGCTATCAAAGGCCTCGTGTCCATTGAAATTTCATTCATTCAACAAAAAAGTTACTCATAACTTGGTTTAAAGGTTCATATTACAAGCGATGTTGAATGTTGAATTTCGCATTTTTTGTGTTGTTCCTATTTTGAAATAACTTAAAGTAATAAATATTATAACTTATACTTTAATTAGGCGCGCGGGGTCGCCGCGACCCCAAGTGATCTTCAAGTTAAGTTATTTTTATACCTATTAACGCTGTCAACCCGAATTTCTTACTAGCTTCCTAACTCTCTAGTCCCCTAGTTCTAGGTCTAGTTTCTAATTTCATACCTATCAATTTGGTAACTGCAGACCCCGCGCGACTAACAATGTTAGTTTATTGGCGCGCCTAATTAAAGGTTATATTTTTTTTTTGTTGCCCTGGATATCATCACAAATTTTTACGCTTTCAAGTGCTAGATTACAAATGTATTCACGAAATTTCTCAATGTGCTCATATTTTCATGACTTTTGCATAGGTATCTTATATTTTGAAAATAAAAAATGATAATACGGTTTTAAAAAAAAACCAGAGCAAATCATACAAAATCATTGATAGTTTTATGAATTGTGTGCATAAATAGACCTAAAATCATTTTATATCTAAGACAACAAAACCACTGTAGACCAGCGTTATGTTTGAGTCATCTATTATTATACATACAACTTCCATCCAGCGGTTTCACTTACGTTCCCCGAGAGAATATTTTCCGAGGGTAAAAACTTAGCTCAAATCTACCCGGAATAATGGAGCATTCTATCCGTAAAATAATTAAAATAATCGAATTGGTACTTTTGGTGATTACCAACTAACGACCTTACAAACTTTACCTCTGTATAGTATTAAACTCGAATATCGTTAAGCACCTATTGAATATTCAAAATTCAGAGCCATTTATTCAGTTTAGGGCGTAAAAGGGGAAAAACACTTCAAGTTACCACCGGGTCCGAAGTACCTAACCCTTCAACTTAGCAGAACTAGCAAGGCACTAAATAATAATAATCATTAATAATAATTATTATTATGTATTTCACATAAAAAGTTTTAAGCACGAATAAAAATTACAGCAGTACCTGCACTAAGGACAGCTTATATCGCAGGAGACCAATAATCGGTTACCTATATTTACTACCAGCACTCAGCTCGATCATATTCGATCTTACTAGCGAAGTTAGCGAGGCTACATTATTTTATTTTACAAAATATAATGCAACTAAGTACCTACTTTATTTTTAACACTATAAAGGTAGGTAGGTACTGAATAAAACAAATAAAACAAGAAACAACAAATAAATATTATATTGCATAATGTTTTCGACCCCCATCATTAACGCTTCATCAGCAGTACATCTTAACAGTATAATCAGCTGTGTGTATGTCCGTACGTAAATATAAGTTAACAAAAAGAGATCCGACGTTGTGATTGTTCATTGTTCTCGAACAAAGCGCTACCTGTCGGCGTGTCTCTACACTACACTTGTCCGTCTGTCAGTGAGGTACGCACGTTTTTGGTAGATATTTTTTTCTTTTTTTAACATAATAAGTTCAGGTTTTATTGGTTTATTTACATGCTTCAATGCTTTTTTTTTCTGAAAGCGATTGACAATTGTTTATCTGTCATTGCTAACAAAACTTTGATCTTTAATAGCTATATAGTCACTAATACTCTTACTAGTTTTAATTATTTGTATTAATGTAATTACATTATTATTTCTTAATTTATATTTTTTCAGTGTAGTTCGTTAGTATAGTATAATGTTTTAATATGATATATAAATATAGATATATATTATAATACATGTATCATACTTTTTTGATTGTTTTAAATATAGTAAGTTTTTTTTTAATGTACCTTTTGTAAGTATAATTTTGATAATTAAACCAGGAATATTGTAATTGGTTTAATTTAAGGAATAATTCCTTTTGTATTTAATTGTTTTTCTTTTTTTAAAAAAGCTGTAATGTTCCTTATTTAATAAAAAAATAATAATAACCATAGGAAGGAAACATAATCTCTATTAACTGCCAAAATTATTGGCATAATAAAAAAATCTGACAAAGATATGTGGTGGATTTTGATTTGTATTAGAATCATTCGATTACGCTGTATTTGCCTTTATTTTTGACAAGTTACCGTTTCGCTACTTCACCCGCATTGCCATGACCAGCTCACAGTCTTTCACTCTTAAAAAGATATCTCATGTAACGCCATACCCCTAACTCTACAAACTCATACATCTTGGTCAAAATGTATTAATGTACCTTTCAAATGGTAATAAAATATCAAACGGCTCCTAGCCGTAAGAGATCGAGAGATTATCCTCCGCATATATAAAAATTCGCGCTCTCTCCTAATAATAGTAGTACGGATAGATATAGTAGAGACTAGTTACCCCGAGGTTTCACCCGCGTTTATCGATATCATACATACAGCGTTTCATTCGTACATTCGCAGGTTTGTCTAATATTTTCAAATAAGTTAATGCACACATTTCGACGGGCCAGTTGGCTTGGTGGTTAGAGACCCTGACCTGCCAAACTGAAAGTCGCGGGTTCGATTCCCACCCAGGATAAACATTTGTGTGCATGAACATGAACATGTCTGTTTGTCCTGTGTCTGGGTGTAAATATCTATACAAGTATGTAGTATATTTAAAAAGTTGTATATGTAGTATATCAGTTACCTGGTAGCCATACTACAAGCAGTACACTCTGCTTAACTTGGGATCATGAGTGCAGAATGTCTTGGGATATTTACAGACAGATTCAACCGATTTATATTGTAGGATAGATATACGTAGATTAAAAAACGACCGAAATACATAACCCTTCTCGAATAATAGTTTTTCAGTTTGTCACATAATTAAGTAGCTTGATAATTACAGCAGGTACTGGTAACCTAAATCCCAGCACCTGATCCAGTGGGATGGGCGCACCTGCGCATGCGACTCTGCGGCGAATCCTTTCGTTTTTTGTGACTCCACCTGCAGCAATTCGAACTCGGAGAGCGCTATTGTGCAATGTAGAGTTTAGAAAATCGTAGGATTGTTTGCTGCAATGAAATATATCTGAAAATATTAAAAGGTGATTAAAAAAAAAATCTTTTGACATACGCGCTTTGGTGTTACCAATAAAAAAAATTGGACACATTATTTTAAAATGAAAATTCATATATGGAAGGAATCTCCGAAACGAATCATCCGATTGAAATTCTTTCACTGATAGAAAGCCACACTTTTCCCCGGTGACATAGGCAATGGTATAGTCCCAGATACATTTAAATCCCTCGGGAACACGGGTGAAAACGGGGCACAGTAGCTAGTCTATATACATATACTCGTATAACCAAATACGCATACCTTTGACGCACCATCACCTCAAAACTACTGAACTTATCGGGATGGGACTGCTACCATTCGACGGAGATAGGGATGTATCCTGACATGTCAAATCAGCAATTCTTTATGGAATGTCAAAACGATCGAATGAATGGAATTTTGTATGAAATAGCAAGTTGTGACGTCATAATTGTACAGCATCAAATAACATACTCTTTGTGATTAGATCGGTACTTAAAAATCACATTAATGATTTAATTTTGATCATATTTGATGTTTTCGTATATTTTTGAATGTTCAATACACTGGTTAGTGTTTGATCATTTATCCTATTATCCTATTATAGCCTATTCTTTCATATACGGTTATAGGCTATATGATATGGGTGAAACCGCGGGGGACAGCCAGTACGATTTAATTAGAGTAACCACGGTCCAGCGATCCAATTCATATTCGTTATTTCACCGGCCTCCTTACCTTTCTACCAGAAACAGTAATACAAGTGCACGACTTCCTCACGGCGGAAATCCGTATGGTAGTAGTACTTCCCCTGAGTTACTTTTAGCTTTTTGTCAATGATTAACTTAATAAAAATGACATTGCCATATCTGTTATTCATTAGCTCTACTTTATCCCATCCAACTAGTGTGTGAAGGTCGATTCTTAATTTTTTTACGTAAAAGGTGTGATTCCAAAGCCGATTAAGTTTTTTTTTTAATTTGAAATAGCCCTCAGGTGGATGAACCGACCTTAACAATAGTTATATGTATCAATTATAAAATATTTTTGTCCCTTTTATTATCCAATCGCTTTGGAAAGAGTAATTGCTGAGTTTATTGCTGGCTCTTCTCAGTAAAAGCAACCTTCCGAACCGGTGTTAGAGTCTAACCATTCATAAGTGCCTGTGAAGCCGTATTTGAATAAATATTTCATTTAATATCTCTGTGGGCATCCAGATTCGTTTAGCCGTTCAGGCGTGATCGAGTAACAAACGTACATCCAAACTTTCACATTTATAATACTAGAGAGATTTTTCTAAGTACAAATTCAATTGGATCAAATAGGCTCAAATTATATAGGGACATACTATTTTTGTGACTAGCAACCCTCAGATGGATAATATAAATAAATCGCTGTCCCCTGCGTTTTTACCCACGTTCCCGAGGGATATCACATTTTCCCGGGATAAAAAGTAACCTATATGTTATTCCAGGATATGCTCTATCTATGTGCCAAGTTTCATCCATATCCGTTTAGTAGTTTTTGCGTGAAAGAGTAACAAACATACAAATCTTTCCTCTTTATAATATTATTATAGATTATAATAATATATTTTTAATTGTATGTATTTAGGTTAAATAAAAATTAAATGTATGCTTTAGTAGTTTCGCCCGCGTTTCCGAGAAATATTACATTTTCCCGGTATAAAAGTATCTTATCTCTTACTCCAGGGGCTCGATTCTGTAAGGAAAATGACACTAACTCGAGGATGTTTCGTCGCGGCGTCCGTGCTCTGTCTCTTTCGCTAACTACGCTAATACTACTAACCGCGTGAGAGATAAACTCTCCGAGGCCTCCGTGAAGCGGCTCGCCGACGAAGTTTGTATTAGCTGAATAAGGGGCGGGTTATAATCTATCTGTGTATTATGTAACATCCAAATCCCTTTGGCAGTTTTTGCGGGAAAGAGTTACGAACATGCTTCCAACAATACATCCTCACAAACTTACCCATTTATAATATTAATTTAGTAGAATAGGATATCAGAAAGTTTCCATAGTAGGTACAAGCAGTGGAAGCTCTTCTTAATTTGGGATGAGCCCCCTTATTCAGCTTATACAAACTTCACGGAGGCCCCGGACAGCTTACCTCTCACATGATAAGTAGTATTAGCGTAGTAAGCGACAGAGAAAGAGCATAGAGCCCGTGACAAAACATCCTCGAGTTAGTGTAAATCCCTAAATGATTGTGAAAACCGCATTATTTATTGCATAGTTTAAAACCACAAATAGATAGAAGTAGTGATTTTGTTTTAAAGTATTTAAAAGAATTATAAATAACTTGTCTCGCAGTCAATTATATTACTTAGTTAGTAAAACTTGCTAACTTCCATTTTATGCATCTTAGTTCCTAATGTCGTCACGGATTAAGTGTCATGGTCAAAGATGCAACGTCTTTAATTGATCATTTTCAGAATGAGTTAATGATCGTATACGTAAGTGTAAGAACTTATAATTTAAAAATAAAATTAAGACATGAATTTTGGTCGAAGGTCAATGAATCAATTTAATTTTAAACAGCTGGAAGTTAAGCTTTTGGTTATTTGTAGTTCAGAATATTAACTGATAAATATATTAATGTAAATTTGATGTAGTCTTGTAGGCTAGTATAAATCTTGTTTTGTAATTGTTTAAGTTCAAATTTAATACAGCTACTCTTTCTTAAACAAATGTAGGTGTCTTTTTAGATTTTTTTACCACATGAGCCGACTTACAAGCACATGGTCAACCTGATAAATGGTCACCGCCGCCTATGGACATTTGCAACACCAGAGCGTCGCTAATGCGTTGTCGACCCTGAGACCTGAAGTTGTTAAGTCTCATGTGCCTATAATTTCACCGGCTCCCTTACCTTTCTAACCGAAACAGTAATACAAGTGCACTACTGCTTCACGGCAGAAATGGGTAAGATGGTTGAGTTCCCCGGACAACCTCTGCATTAGAGCTCTACTACTGAAAAGATTTTTTTACTTATCTAATTTTGGAGAAAACATTTTTTTTTTTAGAGTAAGAATTTATCTCCAGGGTCCATGTTAGTACCCAAATAGTAGTATGTAATAGTAAAAAATAAGTTCAAATTTAATAAAGCTACTTGTTTTGATAGACAAATGTAAAAACAATGTAATCTTGCTGAGTTTCTTGCCGGTTCTCAGTTCGAGGCTGACTTCCGAACCGGTAGTAGCTTCAGTAACTTTAAATTTAATCTTCATAAGTGCCTTCGGAGAACCTAAACTGAATAAATGGTTTTGAAATTTGAGCTCTCTAAGTGACTTTTTAGATGTTTATAATTTTTTTTTTTTTCGTGTAAAGTAGGAAGTCAACTCCCGGACTCTTGTGAGGTCCCAAATAGTGGTAAGTAATAGTAAAAAGTTCACCACTTCATATGACTAATGATGTCATCAATTCCTCGGCAAATTCCTTCAAGAGTTGGCGTCACATGCGCCCGCGCCGTCTCGACTCGACACATGTCATCGGCGAATGAAATAACGACTTGCATTTCCGCCGCGAAATTGGTGCAACAAGCGTCTTAGTGTGGATCTCCAGCTTACTAATATTATGCGAAAGTTTGTAAGTGAATCTTTGTTAGTCTTTCACGCAAAATCTATTAAATAGATTTGGTTTAAACTTAGCTCGTAGATAGTTTGTGTCCTGGATTAACAATTTTGGAGTTGAATTTTGAAATGGAGTTACGATCATAGAGATACAAAACAAAGTACGCTCTATCCGATGAATAGTAAAACATAGTCAATTTAATGATAGAATAAGCATACCTACCGATACTTCAGCCTCTTTAACGCCGGGACCCACCCTCCCCGCTCAGTGCGAAAGTGACCCAATCAGAGATGTGCCAAAAGTGATTTTTTGTGTTTAACCCTTGTTTTGTGTGTTAATGGTTCTGAGGGTGCGATGTGATACTTATCCCTGGTAAATGTAACATGTAAATGTACAATGTCCCTTGGGAACGCGGGTAAAACCGCGGGAGACAGCTAGTTAATCCATTTAAATGAAATAGGCTGCAGTTAAATATCAAGACTTAGGCTATTAATACAAATGGATTTATACTAGACCAGACTATAGACCTCTTTGATGGGCCAGTTGGCTTGGTGGTCAGAGACCCTGTCTGCCACGGCGCAGGACAAACATTTGTGTGCATGAACATGTCTGTTTGTTTTGTGTCTGGATGTCAATATTTATTTAAGTATGTATTTAAAAATGTCGAATATGGAGTATACCTATCAGTTATTTCCTGGTTTCTATAGTACAGGCCCAGCTTCGTTTGGGATCAGATGGCCATGTGTTAAAGGATGTTCCCACTTTCTGTCCGACAGTCGGTGAGGTAACACGTCTATGGTGCTAGTGCGTCGAGTCAGTGACAGCGGGACTAATAACTCCTGAAGATGCTTCGTGTAGAAGAGAAACACATGTCGATTTCCTGTTAAGTTTCCTTGTTTGGGACTTGACAGAGATGGAGATCCAGCGGAATTAGTCACTAGATATTTGTATTTTGTGAAATCTTATTTTAAAAACGACAAATCTGAAGTAAAAATGACTATCTTAATCTGTGTACCAACGTCCTACTAATCATTACATATTCATTGATAAAATGATAATTTAATTATAAAAGACAATAATATGATACGGATGCAGTATAAAAAGCAATTATTCAATTATCGATAAGATGTTTCGATTACACATCGACAATATATTGCTGGAGTAACATGTTTGAGCTCAAAATATTTGCGTAGTACCTTAGGCACTTCATTGTGATTACATGAAATGGTTTTTTAGGGACTTATCAATAAGATTGACACTAACTCCAGTTCAAAGGGTTCCATTTGCCGAGGACAGTCGCACTCGGCAATTACACTTTTAAAACCAAGAACTTCGATATTTATT
The DNA here is from genome assembly GCA_907165245.1 of Habrosyne pyritoides. Lineage (NCBI taxonomy): Eukaryota > Metazoa > Arthropoda > Insecta > Lepidoptera > Drepanidae > Habrosyne > Habrosyne pyritoides. The sequence goes on along the minus strand of OU015600.1, from coordinate 2,890,955 downwards.
ATAATAAGATTTCAAAAGTCCTGCAAGAGCGTGGGGCGTGATCTATCTTAAATATAAAAATGATTTTTTGCATGTTTGTACCCAATGAATTCTTGTACTATTTATCCGATAACGATGAAACTTTAGAGAGTTGTTCTTTGCGGTTGCAAAGGTTCCTGTTATAAAATCGGGATTAGCTAGTCATTTCACCCGCATTTATCGATATCATATACAGTCTATAACCATCGATCTACGATGAAATCCGCGTCGAATGGTAGCTATCCCATCCCTATATGTTCAGTAGTTCTGAGGTGATGGTGCGTCGAAGGAACCCTATTTTATTTAAATATAGATATAATAAATAATAATAAATATAGATTTATTTTGTGGAATGCCTTAAACTACAGCACTAAAACAGTCTTAATTCTTTCCTATATCTTTTCAGGGTTTCGGCAGTAAGGGTATCAAACACAAAGCCAACTGGCCTGCAAACTATTAATTTGCTCGATGTAAATTCGCCCACTCGCGTCTTATCCACACTGCCCTATCGTTAGAGCAGCAGAATCATAGCAAACATCATCCTAATAAACTGTAACATATCTCTTTACACCGCATACGAAGTGAACGAACAAAAAACAACGCTGTTCCGACAATTTGACAGCCAATGAGCCGGATGCCGCCTTTAATTAGTTCCAAATTGATCTCTCGTTTAACCACACTTAAGTTGAGTTTAAATTGAATTATTTTAATAATGGTAATGATGAGTAATTCACGCAATAATTCGCTAAACGATGATTGTTAAAGAGAAATATGGAATTGTAATTATGTTGATTATTAGAATGCTTTTATCGGCTTTTTATTTAATATGTGACGTAATGATTGATAATGATTTTCTTTTTAACGTTTAAGCTTTTACCAACCATGTCGTGTTTAACTTTCGATATGACGAACAACCAGAATCTTGTTACCTTAATTAGGGGTTTTTCCACACGCTTTGTTCATCCTATAGGCGTCAGTTTTGGCTTAGTATTTTCTTACTTACTGATGGCTAGTTAAATCTTAGATAGAATACCCACAAATTTATTAAAGCGTATGTTTGTGAGGATGAATGGACGTTTGTTACTCTCATCCATGAACTCCTAAACGTTTTTGGATGAAATTTGAAACAAATGTACCTTATAAATTGGATTAACACATAAGACACTTTTTATCCTGGAAAAATGTAACATTACTCAGGAACGCGGGGGACAGATAGATATATATATTTTTTTTATTTTACTCCCAGGACTTTGTTAAGTAATGGAATTTCTTACAAACCATTTTTTTTAAACTAAAGTTGACACCACACGGCGCGGTGCGGCTGCAAACGTTTGATTGTTGACGAAACAAACCCTCTGAGATTACAGGAAGTCAGACGCGCGTTAAACGAATAACAACTTAATGAGAGCTTGACATCTCCCGTGACGAAGGCTGTTAGACAAATTAAATTATGATATACAGGATACTTTTCAAAATAACTCACTAATATATTGAGATTTTATCAAATCTATCAGCCTGTTGACTTCCCGTTGACATCAACTCAATTAGGTATTGTTTTAGTGCGTCACATGAATTGACAACCTTTCTACAAGAACACTAATTCGCTTGCCATCCCGGTGACCGGCCGTAATTTCTCAATCAATTAAAATCTCTCCTATACATAAAGATTAATTTATTTCTTTTACAACTCAAACATACACAAACCGTGTGCATTACGGAAGCGAAAACTACGAAATTAATTGTTTATTATTCCAACAAACACTTAGAAAATCAATCAGCGATACGCTTTCAAAATTAATTTACAAACGCAAACAATAACTTTGATTCGATCACGTAAATCTTTGTAAATGTTGAAGCAATATTTCACGGTGCCTTAAATAAAACTTGACACATGCCACGTCGAAGTTTTATGAACGCGTTATATTTTAAAAATAAATATATATAAAGCGAGACGCCATCACTCATTGTCGTGTAAACTTTTACACTTGTTTCGGAAATCCGACATCCTGAAGGGATGCAGAGATAACCAACTATTTCTCATGTGAGTGATTTTAACAGGTGCTGGAATTTTTTAGGTTTCCATCAGAGGTAGACTAGTATAATGGTCATTGATGTTTTAAGTGCAAGGGCTTTATTACAGATAATGCAGTTTACGAAATGATGCATGCCTAAACTAACGCAGTTTAAAGGTTATACGTTCATGAAGATCTTAAAAACTGTGTTTGAAGGATTAATAGCTGTACTTTATTGTAGTGTCACGCAGTAATTTCGAAAGTAGTAGAAATGTTAGTGTAGCTTTGGTAAAGTACTACCACCTCATTTCCACCGTGAAGCTGTGTACTCGTATTATAGTGTTACGATTAGAAAGGGTAGGGTGAAATTACAGGCTCATAAAACTTTGTATCTTCAGGTCTCAGGGTTAAAAAGCATTGGCGATGCTCTTGGTGTTGCAAATGTCCATAGGTGGCGGTAACCACTTACCATCAGTTGGACCGTCTGCATGTTTTCCAAGGTTATCATAGTTTAGTTGTAGATGTGGTCGAAGGTCTTTAAATTTGCGCCGCGAAGCAGAATATATTATACTTTAACGCAAAAGCAGAATTTAATAGCTCCTAATAACCGATCGATTGTCCACATCCTAGTTGCTAGAGGTTTAATTACGAAATCGACTCCTGCTAAAGGTTGCACTATAATTAAACGCTGCGGTGACAAAATCCTGTATAAAATTTCCCCTTTAGAAACAAATAGGGAAGTAATTGATAGGGAGGGAAATATGTTGACGACATCTGTTTTCTCATCAACCAATAGCGGTGTAGGAAGCCACACGCAAGCTCCAAATTTGTTCGTGTCCACGTAAGGGTTTGTATGGACTTGTTATTTGTTCTAAATACTTTTTTTCGCTTGTAGGTAAACCTGAAATCTGTGGAGTAACAGCGACTGTTTCACTCTTTTGTACTGAACCTCACGTGACAGATAGAGACTTCAAAATTAAAGCTATTGAGAGCAGCTTAGCTTTTTTATGAATACGAAGGAGACTTAATATGCACAAAGATTTGGCTTTGCCTGCGAAATACCAACTTTTTAGGAGACTATGCTGTTGACAAAGCATTTAACTGTGTACTCCATCAACAGCACATCAAAGTCTATATGATAAATACGTTTGGATACCTTATAAAAACATTATCATCAACCTTGATGACTAAGGACCAGAGAATGTTAATATCTATCAATTTATGAATAAATAGCATTGCTGATGACTTTAAAACGGTGTCATTTAATTGGTGACGGGTACAGCAAACTTGCACTAGATTTTTGTTCAATGATAAAAAGTTGATAAATCATACCGTGAAAGTGGAGCGAATGAATTCAGATTTGCACTTAATCTGTGACATTGGCATATATAATCTGTATCATAGTCAACGGCTTACCCTTACCTACCGTGTGAACGCCGCGTTACAAAATCCGGCAATCATCAGGCGTCAAGTGCGCACTGCACACAGCGCACGCGCCACTTACCGACTATAATTATAGCTGGCAATCTGTTCACAACAGGATATCCTCGGCCATCTGGTGGATATGTCTATTTGGGTGTTACGGATCGATCGGGGAATATTTATAGCCGATGCCTTATTGTCTTTGGTGGTTTCGTGGGGTTTCAGTTTGCTTTGTAACGTTTGGTTGTTGATTTTTCAGGCAATTACGTAAAACATATTAATTTAACTGAAATATCCTGGGCCATTCTTTCCACATGGTTATCTGATCTTTATATTTAAAATACCATACTTGTATCTCAGACTTAGAACAAACAGATTTGTTTATGCACACAAATATTTGTCCTGGGTGGGAATCGAATCCAAGACCTGTGGCGTGGTAGTTAGGGTATGATACCACCAAGCCAACTGGCTCATCGAACCTTACCATTAATTACTGTATTGGCAGGACGGTCATCACATCTTATGCATTTGCAAAATTGACGTATGTTATTTTAAGTGCTTGAATTATTTATTTGAAGATACAAAACATTTAATATTTTAATACTATGTACAAAATAATATTTTAGAGGTACGACCAGCTCATTGAAATCATATTGATCTGCAAATCCCCTCTCAAAAATTAATGACGTAGCAGCACAATAGACGACGCCACGCGCCCGACACGCGTCAGTCGTGTGCCGTCTGCCGTAGAGACAACATCTATTATTCCTTGCACGTGTACACCATTTAAAAACGGAAGGGTGTAAGCATTTCTTTCGGTCCACTGCTTTGTTTATGCAGCACTGAGAATAATAATAGTAAGTTTGACAGAAGCTTGTAATAATAAAGGACAATATTCCATTTCACCGTAAGTGCATCCAACAACATGTGTATATTATGCAACAATTTTCTAGGATTTTCTCAAGACTGGTATTTATCGTATCGATGAACACTTGGCTTCGAGCTTTTCTGACACCTTTAGGCTTATCAATATAAATTAAACTTTGTTTGTTGATAAGCACATCACTCAAGAAAGCTGGACCAATAAATAAATAAATAGTATTTTATTTATTGAAGTAATCCGATTGAGAGGGGACAAAACATTGAAAAACCAAAAACAAATGTAATGCAAAGTGCATGGGATTTTCGCATGGCATTCTATGGGAGTTTTGTATGAACTTAAGACTAACAATTCCGAGACGCTTTACACGCAAGTACCATCTACTAAAACATAATGTGACTCTAATCTAAATATCGTAACATCTGTGCTATGAAATAGGTTATTACAAATACAACACCGATATAAACTAATAATACATAATAAAAAAATTAATATACTATTTAATGAGCGTACACATCGCACCAAACACCTCTCGTTAAATTTGTGCAGATATTTTGATTGCCGTGCATCGATACAGTCCAAGATAAATATCTCGTGTGACGCACAGACAGAAACACTACCAGATGCGGCGTCCAATCTTATCTATGCAACAGTTATCTTGGCCATATGTGTCCGTTACACTTGCCATAAATAGACTTTTGAAGTTATTATATTTTATCTGTTATTGCATCTGAGGGAGCCGTGGCGGAGTAGTAAATGCCATTCAATTGGGGAGCAACTTTTGTTTGATTACATGATTTAGAGTCTACATTTTAGACACTATTTCTGCGTATAATGGTTGAGCTCTTTTTTAAGAGAAAGCTTTTTGAATTACAGGAACTAGTCATAAGTACCTTTATTCGTCTGCAAAATTAGGCCATTTTCCACTAATACAAACTACTTCGACCTGCAAACCGTATCGAAGTCTCAGATCCCAATCATGCGATTACGTAGTTAACGAAAGAGACACTAGTGTCATTTACCTTACAAAATCACACCCCTGGTAATTATAGGATGTATAGACGCTCAGTTTCTTTTATTGTTTTTTATTTGCGCCTAACAAGTTTGTTGGAACGACAACCAATTATCTCATTCATTCGAGAAGAATGAAGGTACCTAAGTCATGTATGTTATGTAGGCTTGTAAAGACATAACCTACAAAACATAATTCACCATATTGGCCCAACATTGGCAAAAGCTTACATATTCTTTTTCTTTTTTCAGCGGTTATTAATCTTGACCGAAAAGGAGAGTGTAAAAAGGTTCAAAATGATTTATCCTCATTCTGGTATACAGAAACCTTAAACACAATTGGTATGCGATATTTAAGAATAAACATGAGACGGTCATCAGTAGCGGATTGCAACCAGTCATAAACACAATACAGGTGGTACGTACGAGGGTGTAATTCTGTTTACATTGCGATCCAAACAATCACACTCCGCATATGGCCGCAATCCGCGATGAATGCTCGATGATATCATATAAAACAAACATTGACTGTTTGTTTCTTGTTTAGCGAACTCATGCCGGACAACGGTCTTGCTCGGCTCTGAATTTGAGACGCTACAATTCAGTTGATTTCGCTGTTCCAACTTCATTTATAACATTACATACAATAAGGAACTACACTGTATCACTACATAGTATAAAACAAAGTCGCTTTCTCGTTCCCTATATCCCTATGTATGCTTAAATCTTTAAAACTACGCAACGGATTTTGATACGGTTTTTTTAATAGATAGAGTGATTGAAGAGTAAGGTTTTGATGTATAATACATGTGACATCCCACGGGAACGCGGGTAAAACCGCGAGGGACAGCTAGTTTAGGATAAATTATCAAACACTAACCAGTGTCATCACTGGACATCTAAAAATACACGGTATTTCAAATATACTCAAAATTTTAGAACAAGGAGTATATTTTTAATGCTGTACAATTATGACGTCACAATTTGCTATCTCATGCAAAACTCATACATAGTATCATACAGTTGACATATCAGTAAACATCTCTATTGAGGTAGTTACATACTTATTCAAATTTGGAACACTAACATTTTTCACTTTCGTTGCATTTAATATAAAAGATACAAAATCAATTTCTCGAAGTACAATCGATGCAAATTGGTGGAAAATGTATTGCACTATAAGTTTATTTTATCGATTTTGTACTTCAATTAAATTTATAGTTATATTTTGACGTTGAAACTTATATTCCCTCAATCATTGTTCTTTTATTGAGCCATTTATGTACCAATATTGTATTAAATTGTTCTGTTATTTATAATATTATATATCTATTTAGTTTGTGTAATAATATTAAATTGTAAATACTTATTATATTATTTTCAACAATAACCCCATAAATTGATATCCCACCCCATTAATATTTACTTAGCTGATCTCCTTATTTCCTTCCAAATTTCCGTTTTTAGACTTACTATCAAAACGTTTCTCTGTTATACGTTGACACTGGCAGAAATGTCTTACACGACGATTGCCAAAAAAAGAACTAAAACGTATGAAGGTATTCTTTGTCAGAAGCTGTCTAGCAGCTTACAGCCTGTTACTTATTTGTATAAGCCATTTTGAGAACCGAAAATAAATAAATAAAGAAACGTAAATTGATATCGAACCCGCAAATATCCTTAGACGACTGGCCAAAGCAATAAACCATTAAATAAAGTATAATTAAGTGAAGGAAATTCCGTAACGAAAAGACAAGGTGTTGTGTTGTAGGTATCGCTGCCCTGGCATCATCAGCTGCGAACAAAACGCATCAGGTGCTCAAATTCGTGAGGAAAGGTGTTTGGATGGAACAAAATATTTTTTTTCTATAAAAAGGGAACCAACAGTGATCGCTTTCGTTGTAATAGCCGGAAACAGACGGCAATATTTAATTACGCATTAAAATAGGTCAGACCATTATCTTTGCATTAACCAAACGTAGGTCTATGTCGCGGACGCACCTTCCCGCGCAAATGTCAAATGTCATAGTAAGGTTGCCAATTTAAAAAAAGGATAAAATATAATACATTGTTATTACTTCATACACATTCACTTTTATTATGTTTTAAATGACTTGAATTTACATTTTGTTTTTAGTTTCTGATCTTCAAGTTACATACGACATAAACATTTTCTACACTTACTTACAATAAGTGCAAAGATAAGACAAAGCTTTAGGTAAAGTCTGACTTAATCTTAGCCTGCTTTTATTTTTCATCATCTTTATCAAAACTAGTTTATTTCGGCGATTTTTAGTAATATATACGTAGTGATGTAGCCATAGCACTAATGGCTATACTATACTATAGGCTGACAAAGTAAAGAGGCCTGTGCTATTTTGGAATCTCGAAAATGTTTAGTGACAGATATAATGTACGCAATTTATTAATTTATACTTCATTAAGTTTTACTAAAATAAATATTTCTTACCATTGTTTAATATTATTAGAAGAATCTCTTGGTCATGTTTCTCTTCAAAACGGAGTCAATATTCATTTAATTTGCCGTTTAAATAGTTTGCACTATTAATGCTTGTTCATGTGGTATTCTTTTAATTTTTTTTTTTATTTCATATGGTTTGAACAATAAAGGATATTTGTATTGTATTGTATTAATTTCAGTACCTGCATTATGTTATATAATAAATAGATAAATAGGTATATACTTTCTAACAATCCCTCTAGACATTCACGATAATATTGCCAAAGTTAAAAAACGACGGCGCATGCTCGCCCAGCTGTCTGGCAATAAGAGCCACGTGCGCGCGAAAAAAACACGATGGCGTTGGCTCTCGTGCACTTGACATTTCCAATTAATTTGCGCGGTACATCTGTGCTGTAAGCAGCTGAACGCGATGGGCTGTTCGGATATAATGCGGATTACGTTAAACGTATAACGACGACTCTGGATGTGACAGTGGGGTTAGTTTTGTGTTAGGGTTGTATTTCAATGAGCAAAAGTGTTTTATATACTTATGTTATGTTTCATCTGATACAAATTTGAAAACATATAAAAACTATAATTTGTACGAACATGATGTTTAACACATAAGTTATCTGCGTATAAATAATAATATACCTTACCTACCCTGTTACACTTTCTGCAACCTGCCCCCTTATTCAGCTAATACCCACTTCGTCAGCGAGCCGCTTTATGGAGGCCTCGGAGAGCTTACCTCTCACGTGACTAGTAGTATTAGCGTAGTAAGCGACAGAGCATAGAAGGCCGCGACGAAACATCCTCGAGTATCATTTTCCTTACAGAATCGAGCCCCTGATAATAATCATCACGTTATAAGTGCCTGTTTTTTGCTTAATGATTCATAATGAGTGTTGCCAGAAAGTGACAATTCCACGTTTTACCGTTTTCTTTTCCATGATAATATACCTATCTCGTTATCGCCTCGGTGGTCATATGGTATGAAGCTCTGCCCAGTTCTAGGTACGATTCCCGGATCAGGCAATGTAATGTTACTGTACCTTCGTTTAGAAGTTACCTATAACCCGCGATCAGCTATCATAGCGTGCCGGTAGTATACTAATATGCCGTAGAGACGGCGTCAATGCTAACAACATGCTACGATGGGACTCACAATATCTTCGCTGGAATGTGGATCACATTAGTCAGACTATTGTTTACCTCTTCGGAGATAATGAGCATTAATATTTGTATATACCTATGTACAGGAATAAGTCTGTAAGAAGACTTAAATTTTGCTTGCTTAACTTTTTTTTTTTTATACCGGCCGACAAACAAGCAGACGGTCCACCTGATGGTAAGTGGTCACCGCCGCCTATGGACATTTGCAACACTAGGAGCATCGCCAATGCGTTGTCGACACTGAGACGTGAAGTTGTTAAGTCTCATGTGCCTGTAATTTCACCGGCCCCCTTACCTTTCTAACCGAAACACAGTAATACAATTGCACTACTGCTTCACGGCGGAAATGGGTAAGGTGGTAGTACTTCCCCGGACGAACCCTGAGTTCTACCTAAGACCTATTCTAACTAAGAGCTCTACTACTCTAGAAACTTAATAAATCACGCTGGCAACCCTATCTTAAACTAATAGTTATCCCTCATCTCACATATGCTTACACATGACGAGAATTATATAATTCTTATCCAATATCAATTTGAACGCAATGTTATTGGTATGCGGCTGGACATTTGAAACAAACACAGATAAATTAAAAATAAATATTCTGGGGCGTTCTTTACCCACAATCTTTGGAAATCAGATAACTGATATACCACATATAATTGGTATGTGTCCTGTATTAAAGTTAAATACTAACCAGTGTATTGAACATCCAAAAATATAAGAAAACATTATATATGATCAAAATTAAATCATTAATGTAATTTTTTTCTACTGATCTAATCATAAAGAGTATGTTATTTGATGCTGTATGACGTCACAACTTGCTGTTTCATACAAAACTCCATAAATTCGATCGTTTTGACATTTCATAAAGAATTGCTGATTTGACATGTCAGGACACATCTCTATTATTTGTTTTTCTAAATAGATAGATACTTTTATAGATATTGACACCCATTTTTTTTGTGTGGCATTCAGCCCAGTCAGGGTCTCTAATTACCAAGCCAACAGGTCCGTCACAAGTAATAGAATCCTTAAGATACTTAATCATAGAGTTTTCTCTTAGCGGCCAAAGATTGTCAAAAAGGCCGTATATCTCAAAATTATAAAAAATCACATCCTTGATTATCTAGTGTGGAGCAAAGTACAATAAACAAACAATGTCGTCAATAATTTATTTACTCGATTTCAATATCTCAATTTGGTTAATATATTTATTTGAAATCCCATTTTCCAATTTTTAAGAATCATACCTCTCTTGAATTTGTGTAGCGATTCAGTATTCAGTACCATGACTCTTAACTTGATAACTCATGTTAAGGGGTGGAAAATATTATAATAGGTACTCATATTGTGCTATCATTTCATAAACTAGAGAATAGATATTTTTTGGGTGAAACTGATGAAGATGATTATTAAGAGAATGAAAGTTATTTAAAATTATTATTTTTAATGGGCATTTTTTGATTCCTTCTTAAAATTTATTTGTGTAAAGTATGTGCATGTATTAATATGTATTATTTACATATATTAATGTAGCAATGAAAAAAACGTCTGTAGAAAATAGTCCTCAAACAAATAAAAAAAAACAATAAAATTTAAATCGCTTGTAATGTACCATAAATAAAATCTTACTGTGATAAATATGTACATATATCGTAGGAATATTCTGAAATCAATGTTATACGTGAAACGGGGTCATCAAACTGCGAAAACTCGTTCCATTTTTAAGCTGATTAACAAATCAGAAAGGGGGTCAATTAATGCCACCTCCGTGGTTGAAACCTCATTTGCGGTTGGTTATTCACAATAATGTAGCGTTAATTGGCAACACCAACACTATGCATCGAACAAGGCGAGCGTTCTGTGCAATTACGTAAGTGTGATGTTGCTATGTTCTACTGTGGTTATATTTTATTTTTGAACACATATTTTGGTATTTCTAACATCAGGCAGAACCAATAATGAACATTGATATAGGTTACCTGCGCATAAATAGTATTTTACGTCTCTAAACAACAATCTTGATGATCACAACGATTTAAATAAAGAAGGATCACTATTAGACTTCTTATTAGCACATAAAATTCACAAAGAGCTTGCATAGATGCCTTTAGCACTTCTAGCGTGTATGCCAGTAGTAAATACCCTCTATAAGTTAATAAAACCTTCCTGGATTGGATTTTTCCAATTAATTCCGCATCAAACTAGCTTCCTGGTACCCTAAATGTATTGTCACCAACTTTAACAAACACGTAACTTGCGGAAACAAACAGTTGTACCTTTATATTTAACATTGTTTAATCTCCGGTTAGTTTCAATGACGATTTCATAAGACCATTATCGTGGAAATAAAAAGCGTATTTAAAAATAAAAGAAACAACTCTTACTGCACTATTAGCATCACATACGTTATTCTCCGAAACAACTACTATCGGGATTTTTTAGGAAATCCCTCCGCATATGTTGACCATTTAAAGAAACAATAAAAATTAGATTCTCGATAACCAAATTGTTTTGGCTTATTGATTGAACGAGCAGGTGTAAAATTGTAATGTGGGTATATTTTTAATAAATCAACAGTTGCCAGCAGCAATTTATTTTGAATTGTATCTCGAATGAAAAAAAAACCTCCTTGCGCTGATTCTTTTTTATTTAAACTGGTTTGGATGCTTTTTTAATAAATCAACAACATCTCAAAGTAAGTTTTATTTGAAACGAAAACTTGTCTTAAAGAATGTGTCGTGAATAATAACAATGAATCTGTAGCGGAAGCATCAATTTGATAGCCAAACGTTGAAGATTACGGAGAGGAAATTATTAATTAGGCAGTTCTGCTTCCGCTATAAAACTCGGCCGTTATTGGTCGCTGCTAACACCATGGCACAACAAACTTTTGGAGAACAATGATGGCGTTGTGTTCGTCTTGACTTGGTATTCCACATAACTCTAGTTCAATTAATAACTGAATTGTTCTTACTTCTTAATGTGGGTGGAGCAGCTGTATTTTGAGCCTTGAGTTTTTTAAGCAACCAGCTTCCACCTGGCGATTTTTCCCGCAGACTTGAGGGATCAAAAGTTTTCCCGGGGCTAAAAGTATCCTATGTAGTAATCAAGAACATATTGTATCTGTGTGCCAAATTTCACCCAAATCCGCCCAGCCGGAATTGAGTCGTAAGAATTGAAACTTTCTCATTTAATTTGTGGGATTGCATTGCATATTTAGTTAATGTTAGAAATGTATCGTAAAGATCATAATCAGGTAGGATGTTGCGTAGCACGTATCACGCAATTCACACGATTTCATGAATTAAGCACAAAAGTTTAATATTAATATTGCAATATAGCTTTTGGCACATCTTTGATCGGATCACTTTCGCACTGAGCGTGGAGGGTGGGTCCCAGTGTTAAAGAGGCTGAAGTATCGGTATGCTTATTCTATCATTAAATTGACTATGTTTTATTATTCATCGGAAAGAGCGTACTTTGTTTAGTCTCTCTATGATCGTAATTCCATTTTGTAAAATTTTGAATTAAGCTCTTATCGTACTGAGGGTGCGACATGATTGTTGTATTCCGTGTAAATATAAAATCTCTAGGAATCGTGGGTAAAACCACGGGACATAAGCTGATTACAAAGAATGGTCTAAAGACAATAATGCATTGTCCGCGTGAGTATAAGCCAACTACAGCCAGACCTTCGAGTTAACCAAAAAAAAGTTACAAGTCAATTTGCCCCCCGAAAATGGATTAAGTATAATAAACATTCCACCGAAAATGGTGACCTTTACCGTTACACAATGGGATTAGTGATAAATGGTACCGATAACCGATGTTAAAGTAGGTAGATATATAAAATACGAATTCACAAGTCGAAATGCGAAAAAAACTTATAATTTGAGTAAGCTCAGGTAGCGGCGCGCGGCGCGTTCAGTCACTTGCAAGTTTTGAAAACAATAGTGCGCTCGTTCGAGATGCGCCGGCGCAGCGCCCATGGCGCCTTTTATAGGGCTGACACGTCAGTAATGCATTTCAAAAAAACATTATTTCTCTTGAGTTTTTGAATAGTATAGATTTGTTCGCGTAACGGTTGGTAGAAGCTATAAGTCTAAAAACTTCTAGTCCATAAAAATAAGCCAGCATTTGTAAGTTTGGATGTAGGTGTAGGTTAGTATAGGTCCTTTCTTATAATAAATAATAATAATAAATATCCCGGGTCATTCTTTACACACGGCCATCTGAGCCCAAATTAAGCAGAGCTTGTACTATGGAAACCAGGTAACTGATATACTACATACATTACTACTTTTTCTAATTACATACTTAAATAGATATTTACACCCAGACACAACAAACAGACATGTTCATACACACAAATGTTTATCCTGGGTGGGAATCGAACCCGCGACCTGTGACTTGGCTGGTCGGAAATTTGTAATATATAAGATAAAAAGCATAATATAAAATAAACTGATATTATAAAGAGAGAATCCGAATTTTGTGAGTTTGAATATCATTATCTTTACTATTTTATACTTTATATATCATTAGGAAGTAATCTCCTAAAGTTCGCATCCGATTTCGATTATTCTTGTACTTAAAGAACGTTATACAAAAAAAAAATCAAAATTTAAAATTCAGTTTAGGCCCTCGGAAGGAACTTATGAATATCAAATTTAAAGTACTTAAGCTACGTTTCCCGAGCGACATAGCCTATGTTATATCCCGAAACACATTAGATACGTCGGGAATACAGGTGATACCGACCATAGCTAGTAAATATAAATATAGAAGGCCTATTATTAGAATGGTCATTATTATAGTCAATGGATGTGATTTATATACTATAGCTGTCCCCCGCGGTTTTACCCGCGTTCCCGAGGGATATGACATTTTCCCGGGATAAAAAGACCCTAAATGTTATTCCAGGATATGCTCTATCTATGTGCCAAGTATCATTCATATCCATTAAGCAGTTTTTGCGTGAAAGAATAACAAATATACTTACATACAAATCTTTCCTCTTTATAATGTTAGTATAGATTGAATTTTGAAATTGGTTGATATATATATATATATATAGCTGCCCGGACAGACGTCGTTCTGTCGAAATAAGTCCATACAAAAATGCAGGAATTCGCTCGCAGCGCCACCTACCGGGTCCAATTGTGAATCTAAACCATCCAGGGCACCACCCAAACGCAAACAAAAAAAAACATTCCAATCGGTCCAGCCGTATTAAAAAAGAAGAAATAATTGAATTTCACGGTATTTCGTTTACTACAAAATAAATTTAATTTATACATTAGCCTCAATAACACGTGGTAATCATGATATTGAATTGTAGCTTATATGACACGTTCGTAGATTTACCATAGCAGCGCCATCTATTGATGACTTACTCAACCCAGTCGAAAGGTATCGACATCTCTTAGAATCATTTGGAGTTAACAGATAATTGTGACTGTCAAATAATAACAGACAAATAATTAGCAATAAATTAAAATTGCGACTATAATTTGAGATTTAAACTATCCTATCTCTCAAGTTGGATCGAACTGCACATGGTGTGCGAATTTTATTATAATCGGTTAAGTGGTTTAGGAGTCCATTGAGGACAAACATTGTGACACGAGATTTATATATATTAAGATATATATTTTTTTTAATATTCCATATTTTTATTTGTAGACGTCATTAGCCCGCAAGAGAAGAGTCTATATTAGATCCAAGTTAGATCATCGACTTTTGAGTTATGACTGATGTCATGTCATAAAAAAATTGTTTGTCGAATTAAATTGAGTGCAAAATTGAGTGCGCGATGGAAGCTTTGAGGATGACCTCAAATTTGATGACTCATCAATACCAATTTGATTAATGTACATTATAATACAAATACCTTTTCAAGATGTGTACATTGTTGGTTCTTCCTAAGCCATATTAAGTTTATATATTCGTTTGCTCAAAGTAATAGAGAAAAAGAGGTTGGTAATGGTGAGTTGAGTTGTATGAAGAAAAATTCTTGTATTTTTTTAATGTGAACTTTTTTTTATTTTTGCAATGCAAAGGAAAATGAAAATAGTTTTAGAATTAATGCTATTGAATCGAAAAAAGAAATAAAAAATAAACTTTATAAATTATTTGAGATTTTTTAAATTGAAAATATACTTACTTTCTTTAAATATTGGTTTATATTTTATTCATAAACCGTGAAATACATATTTTTATCATTCAATTTATTTTCTAACTTTCAGAAACATAAATAAATATGCAAACGTAATATTTAAAAAAAAAGTGACAAAAGTAAAACTAATTTGTGAAGTGGTTCATATTATTATTATAATTTCAGACGCTTTTGCGGCTTAAACCTCAAATATTTTCACTACGTGCTAAACCACAGTTAATACGCAACAAACCCCAAAACATTTCCCAACAGCTTTAAAATCTTTTATTTGCCATTTACATATAAAAAACATACAACACATACAATTAGACACGTCCATTTAAAAACAAGACAACCGAATTCAAAAGTGACAATATCCAAAGCATTTCTCAATTCGATATGGATCAACTTTTTTTGGCAAGCACGTAATCTTATTGTTCGTTGTATTATAGAATAGGTGTTACTGTGGTGTTTATTTAGGTCTTTTTTTTTTTATTTCTTTTTTGTCAGCCCTGCAAGTGATGCATTCCGCCGTCTCGCGCGTGATTACGATGATTGATGAGTCTTGACACTTTACTTATATGGCTAAATGCACTTAGCATATAATTATTGTAATATATTGTAATGTGAATAACAATTGAGCGCTACAGTAATATTATTATGTTCTACATGATCTTTATAATCTATTTATAAATAGGTAAAAAAGGTACCATTTTCGCTTCTGTTTCTTTCTCAGCTGTTTTATAATTATGGTTGAATTTCGAACTCTAGTTATGTATACATAATTGTTGTTACATTTTACAATAAGTATATTTTATTATAATAAATACATATTTACGTATGTAAAAATAAATAAATAAAAAATAGCAGAGCTTTTTATTCCATGCATTTACTAAATATTTACAATAACCGTTGCTTCAATTTTGTAACTTTTATGTAAAAATAAATATGCTAACGTTATTTACAAAAAAGGTGTCAAGAAACAAACATGTCCATGTGAGTTATTTATATATATTTATTTTATTTACTTTAAAAATCCAGTAATTCCAGTATCCGTGTTTTCATATTTAATTCCTGATTGATAATTTTCTTATTAGCGACCATATGAATCATGAACAGATATTCATCCACCAAGCCTCAGCACGAATCAGTGGACCGATTTTATTACCAAATATAATCATACTAATGATATTAAAAATAAATATTTTCCATAAATTTTCAATAATAATAAAAATAACCTAACTTTATTGATAATCGTCAGCTCGTTCGATACTATTTTTTAAATTAATTCAAGTACCAAATTGATTCAGGCTCACTGTACGACTCGAGGGACCTCTGCGCAGGAGTGGCGCGGGCGGCGCTTTGTTGATTCACCATCGATTTGTGACTTCACACGAGGCCAGCCATTGACACGCATTGTTATATGGATTTGAAACAATCATATTTCTTTTATTTACGTTCCGAGGGAAGTAAGAAAACAGCACGTGTGTAAAAGCGGAGTTTTTTTTATGGACTAGAATGTGCTCTGATAGCTTTTACATCCAAACACGGACACAGCCGAGAATTTAAGATTTATTTGTTTTTATATAATACCTAAAGATAACTTACGCCATACAGTAAATTTATTTTATAATTCAAATTTTAATATAACTTTGCATGTCAACTTTTAATTTTATTTTGTTTTTAAATTTGTTTATATTGCAACATAATAATGAACTCTTTTGTATAATATCAGCTTACTAGTTCTTAATTTACATAAGGGTTTACAGTATCCAATTAGCAGTAGAACACTGACTCCTAAGTCACAGGTAGTCCTAGTTTAGGAGTCAGGGTTCCAACTTTTGTGCGCCTTTAACCTTAATAACCTTGTGAACTTTAGCTAGATATTAAGCATTTTGTAAGGACTTGTATCAATAAAGCATTATTATTATTATTATAACTATAACATACTTAAAGTAGTCGAGACATGAAACGTTCTGACAGCTTTTAATATCTTGAAAAAATATCATTATTGCTTACGAGATAAAGTAAAATTTTCAATAACAATCTCGATTGTCTAAACTGGCCTATTAGGTCTCGACAACTTTATTGTTAAGTATTTTAGTTTGCCTATTTAAGTTGTGACTGGATAAGACAGAAAAAATATATACAGGTCTGTTCCATAATTATTATTTTTTTATTATAAGATACTAGCAGTCCCCCGCGGTTTCACCCGCGTTCCCAAGGGATGTAACATTATCCCGGCACAAAAAGTATACTATGTTACTTCTAATATCTCCAAAAATATGCGTACAAAGTTTCATGATGATCGGTTAAGTAGTTTTCGCGGGAAAGCGTTTGTTACGCTTATAATAATATTAAGATTTTGTTCGGTTTCGCTAAACATAAATAACACACAAACAAAGTCACATGCAAAACCTGGTAATAAGACAACTCACTGACCAATACCTCTTGAAATTTCCACCTGTAACCATTTAGCACTTAACTTTAACTATGTTGGTACTTACACATCTATGAGCAAAAATTGTTACTTTAAAATTACACTTTCATTTTATAACTAACCAATGATTAATGCGCGTATAATATGATCATCAAATAACTTATCTAGGACATACAAATGGTCAGACACAGCTGAGTCTCGGGTAAAAGTTAAATTTTACTATACATAACTAATAGTCTACAGGTGGCAACATTTCGCCATGAAAGTAAAAGGTTAACAAGCTTTAAAACTATAAAAAGAAAAACACAAACCGTACATTTATTAAAATTGTATTTATCACATGCGTTTTAAAATTATAGCGGATAATTGAGCCTTTGACAATTTTTATATAGTGTTGTAAAACATTTCATTGCTTGTTGTGACACTTATTTTATTTTAATTACTAATTTGATTCGTTCTGAAGGTTTTTATAAATATACTCGATTTTATTGCCAGCCGTATAAATATAAATAGAAATATTCTTTTCAAGCTTTCAAAAGCTCTTTTAATTTGTCAGCGAGCTTCAAAGGTGAGCATTTCATGGCCAAGTGTAATTAGCCTCCAAATAATGTAATATATTATAAAAGCCCTTTGGGTACAATGTTTTCTTTACTACCGTTTTAAAATTTCTACACTGGTAATTCTTGAATGACTGGGTAGTTTGTTAAAGAAACGCTTACCGTCATAGGTTATATTAAATAACACATAGTTTTATATTTATAGAATGTAGTCAATTGTTTGGAACCAGCCCCCTTATTCAGCTAGTACAAACATCGGCTCGGCTTACCTCTGACGTGATTGCGTAGTTAGCGATAGAGACAGAGCATAGAGACCGCGACGAAACTAGTGTAAGCTTCCGAGCTAGTGTCATTTTCCTTACAGAATCGAAACCCTGTAAGGTTCTTTGAAGAGTCAAGACTTAGGCTGATATTCTGGTTCGAACACAGACTCATACATACATAGGCCTTGCCAATGGATTTCCACAACCATCGGTCCTTGGCCACCTGCACACAGCAGCTCTCTGACCTGGCCATCGGTCTACTTGGTAAGGTCGTCCCGCTTGAAGCTTCCTGGTACGTGCTCGCCATTCGAGAATCTTTCTTCCCCATCACCTCTCTGTTCTTCAAGTGATGTGGCTATGTGTCACTTCAGCTGGCTGACTATGCAATCTACATCTACCTATGTCTTTTTGGACCCTGTCTCGTGGAGGAATACCGAGCATAGCCCATCCTATAGCTCGCTGCCTTCTAATTTATTTATCCAATAGCGATAAAACTTTAGTGAGATGTTCTTCGTACGGCTGAGAAGATTCCTGACACACTAAAAACAAAAAAAGCAAATATATCAACGCACGCCGCTAACAGCTAGTACCTTTATTTAAAAAAAAACGGTGTGTCGTAAACACGCGATAGCAGTGAAACTTTTGTATTACAGGTAAACATTTTATTATTCATCAAACACTTTCGAATAGCATAGATTGCGTTTATCATTCATTAATTTTCGTCACACAAAAAGGTTGCAGATCAAGAGTTAAAAAGTTTCAGTTTAAAAACTAAAGAGGTTCAATACGCAAATGTAAAATTAAACAACCGTATTATTAGTAGACCACCGGGGTGCCCCAAGAATAACCCACTTACCCCACCCTTCCAGAATTTAGGCAAAAAATCGACAATAGTAATCCTTATAACGGTTAACGAGTAACACGTATTAGTTTCGCATCGCTAGTTGGTCTCTTATATCTACAGGTAGAAACGAAGTTTGAAATAATTATGGGGCTTTTTGGATGGCTTTATGCGAAAAGAAACATGCGTATATATAAATATAATACATGATTATAGTGTTCATTAGAATAACAGCAATGGAAAATAAATTGTGCGATTTTTGCAATTGTGAATTAAGCTATTATGGTGTATGTAGTTGTTTTTTTTATTTATTTATTTATTCACATGACTTAAAACTATCATTACAGGTTCATTACCTAATGCAATAGTTTGTGCCTTATATAATATTAAATTCTATAACTAACAAATAGTAATGCAATCTTTGTAAATTCACTCGGAGCTCAGCAAAATAGGTCGATCTCCATAGTCATGAGTTTGAGGGTACGCATTGGTTGGTTACGGATGCTGATATAAGTGTAAAACATAATAATTGATCGTATTTCTCGCATAAATAATGTTGTAGCATCCAAAGAAAGCTCTTTGCCTTCGCCATCTTGCATAGTGACTTTTTTGTTTCTTTACATGATACTCGTAGTATTTTAGATTCAAAATAGATCGTGTGCCTTAGCAACCTTCTAGTAATGGGACTGCAGTAAGTATGTGTAGCTTTGATCTTCATATGTGTCTTCCTAGGTCTATAATAGATTTAATGACCTTCACACACAATTTTAGATAAAACCTTTTTAGTTTTAAAATCTATACATAAACGTCTAAAAAGGTTTTAATGCACGACAAATTTATAAATGGCTTTATATTATATTTTGTGCAAAAAGCCCTGTTAATTTCATGGTTCTTTTTTGCACAATGGCGTCTCAGGTAACTTCAAGCGCCGTCATAAAATCTTTTTTTACATTCTGCACCTGCGAAAAAGAAAAAAAAAAGGAGTGGAGTGGTTGAAAGCAAGGGCCGTGAATACTTGTGTTTTGACAGCGGCACCTTTGTGTGTATATGGTGTTATTAAAGTTAATTGAATGCGGAATGACACTTCTAATAGCTTGTAAAGTTAAGAGCTGTTAAGTTAGCGTAATGTCACTTCCTAGTATTCATAGGCTGGCTTAAATTGCGTTTAGTTTCCTCTTATTTCTGACTCTAGGAGGTTTTATATAGCTACTGTTAAGTTATCACTGCCTCCTGGAAAGAACCGGGAAGTGGAAGAAGGGAGAACTGAGTAAGGTTCCTTTTTTGTACCTATCTTTGATAATCTAACTATTGGCTATTTTATTTGTTTAGCTCTGTATTTGTTATTATCTGGCTGCTTGTTATATTGGCTATTTATTCTCTATCTTTTTGTTATTTGTTTGATTTTTGAGGTTTCATAATAATAAAACCAAAAATGGTGACTTTGAACGGTCCTAAAATCTGTAACCCCTAAGATCCTTTACCCAAAGCAAAGCAGTTCTCCGGAACTATGTATATGCATACTTATGACGTTTTTGTTTTCACACAGACTCTACAACCGTGCAGCAGTTTCTTCACGATGTTCTCTTTATCAAGAGCTCGTTTTAGGTTTTGAAATCACCATCATTCTCTTGCCATTTTATATAAATAACATTAAGCTGCCATCACTTCACAATTTTATTTTAACGAGCCCTTAAAACTTTATCTAATGCTTACTTTACTGTTTCCAGAAAACAAACAGTCAATGAAACCATAAAAGGTCCCACAGCTTTCCAATTGAATCCCAAAATAGTAGAAAACTTCGCATAGCGTAACAATAGTAAATTTATACGCGGCCCGCAATCAACCAAATTGCATGATATGTATCACGAATATCATGATACACCCACACGACTGAATACGATATCAATATCGATGTACACGAAATACACCTTTATTCCAAAGGTACTAGACATTGGAATTGTACTTCGAAACAAATGAGAGGGTTAACACTTTCTCACGCAGTGATTAGCGATGGTATATGAAGATAAGAATTCGAAAAGAGAACATAAAATTGTGAAATATCGAAAATGATGTTTCTTAAAAACTGCGACTTGTTCAATAAACAGACCAATATGTTTTCATAAACGCCACTGAATACTGATATTATATGCCTGGAGCTTATTCGTGAGAGGGCCAATCAAAATTCGAACACGAACATCGAAGCTTGCATTCGTGAGAATGGAATCCGAATCCTAAATGCGACATCCAATTCATAATTTCAGCGATTATCCTTTAAAATCAAAGGATGCAAAAAACCAGAATAGTTTGACCTTTCGGAGTTCTTTAGATTACCCCTCTATCGTGTTTATAAGAAAAGGGCCGGGGGGCAGGGTAGGTTAACTGAATAGTACGTCTCAGGAATTTGGTAATCGGCAGCCTTCAGTAGTCACGCGAAGTTCCATTTTTGAATTCTAATTTAATTGGAATCCAGCTGATGGTCGGTAGCCAAGCTCATTACGAAGTCAATGGCCTGCTGAGAGAGCAGAAGTCTCCACAGATAATTTATATTTATCAACATACAATTTATGAGATTATGTTATTTGACATGTACTTGTACTTGATGTACTTTTGTACAAAGACTTCATCTTTTTACATTAATATTAGAATTTTTTTACCAAAATGTCGAATCTTTACCATATTTTTTTTGATAAGAGCTGAAATTATTAGCATCAGCTATCCACATTCCTCCTCATACCTACTTGTAAACAGGTGTAGCTAACTTTTAATTGTCATACAAAAAGTCATTCGTAAAATAAATAAAAAAAATTTTTTCGCCATAACACGCCAATATATCGCCCTCAGTACGATAAGGGCTTAACTTTGCAAAATGGAGTTACGATCATAGAGAGACTAAACAAAGTACGCTCTATCCGCTGAATAGTAAAACATAGTCAATTTATTGATAGAATAAGCATACAGATACTTGACCCAATCAGAGATGTGCCAAAAGTGATTTTTTAAGTTAAGCCCCTATCGTTCTGAGGGTGCGATATATCTTAGTTTGAATTAAATCCTTATTGCCAGTTCTTCTCAGCAAACAGCCTTCTAAATTTACTCAGACTATCCATTGGTAAGTGTAAAAGCCATTTCGTTATCAATATATTATGCCAGTGTACACATATGGGGTATATTCTCGAAGTCACCTGTGGTGTGTTCCAGACGGTCGTGTGAACCAGCCTAAGGCTAGGAGCGGGCCACGCGAGCATTCCATTCGGTCTACCTTGCTCTTGGGATTATTCCATCTATATTAATATTTAAAAAATCTAACTTTTTTTTAATTCAAGTATGCCGACAAATAGCAGATGATCCACCTGATGGTAAGTGGTCACCGCCGCCAACTTGCAAAACTGTAATAAAAGTGCACTACTACTTCAAGGCGAAAATGATGGACGTGGTTGTAGACGAACTCTCAACTAAGAACTCTGCTCCTTCTGAAGAGTCATTTATTTGCTTATTGTAAGAGATTACTTGCTAAAATGTATACCTACAGAGTAAATCCAGAAAATATTTTACCTATATGCAAAATTTCATTTAAATCCGATCAGTAGTTTCGGATAAATGTTCAGACACAGTCAAATATTCACTAGATGGTAATTTATTAAAATTTTGAAAGACAGACAAACTTCATTTTTATTTATTGGTATAAATTTACGTAGTAAGTCAAGGCTTAATGTAAAAAAACATTATAAATTATTTATTATATATGAACACCTAATTATAATTTTATTAAAATTACTCAATTACTTTAAACAAAATAAAGTATAAAATAGAGCTAGTTACTTTAAACCATTATTATAATACTTGCATATTTATTAAAAAAACTGTATGTATAAAATGTTAATTAAGTCTTCACTTGTTTAAGATATGAGACATGATTATTTACAGCTAATATTAATATTCGATGCTGAAACAATATCGTTGGGTCGAGATAGTAATGCATAGAAATAGGTTTTTGTAACATAATTCTATTTTCAAAACAATTTTCAATCATTGAACTCATCGTCATTACGCTAAGATTTTCTACAATTTTTCATGCTTTGTAAACTGTAATATTTATTGGATAAGCTGTGGTAAACGGTGTTGGTCACTATTATTAAGTCTTGTCCCGAAATTTTAATTGGGATGTGTCCTGTATTAAAGATAAATGATCAACCACTAACCAGTGTATTGAACATCCAAAAATATACGAAAACATTAAATATGATCTAAATTAAATCATTAATGTGATTTTTAAGTACCGATCACAACTTGCTATTTCATACAAAACTCCATACTTTCGATCGTTTTGACATTTCATAAAGAATTGCTGATTTGACATGTCAGGACACATCACTATTGTAATATTAATTGTGCCACGATTTGTTTATCCTAATAAATTTAAAAAAATATCTGAAATCTAATTTTATGAAAATGTTCTCGACTTCTTCTAGCTACGAATTACTACGAATCTCGTAGCGCATGTGTAAAGTAATCTATCAAGTAATAGCTCAGTGAAATGTTAGAACTAAGGTCGTGTTTGGATCCTATAATGAATACGCTTCAGCTTTTGGGGAAGGCAAGAGATTCCTTAGACGCCGCTAAAATAATATCTCAATATTTATAATCTCAAGCCACGTACTAGATACGCTCCAAATGAACTGAAGATGAAGAAGGGAGTAGAAATTAATAATAATAAATATCCCAAGACATTCTTCACACATGGTTGAGGTTGAAACCTGATCCCAAGTTAAGCAGAGTGTACTGCTTGTAGTATGGCTACCAGGTAAATGATATACTATATATACTCGTACTGCTTTTCTTTTTTTTTTATATTTAGATATTTACACCCAGACACGAAACAAACAGACATGTTCATGCACATAAATGTTTGTCCTGGGTGGGAATCGAACCCGCGACCTTCGGTTTGGCAGTCAGTGTCTCTAACCACCAAGCCAACTGGCCCGTCAAATTGGTAGGTAAGAAGGGAAGGGAGTAGACATTTGTAGGTAAGAGGGGAGTAGAAATTGGTAGGTATGAATGTCGAAGGGTGTACCCCGTTTTAACATAGCAAATAATCTCAGGGCGATTATATATTATCAATTAAACACTTTGTCTCTTTTGAGCTAATCTTGTAGCTGGGTGATATATACCTAACTCAGATTATAGTCATTTCTCGTGAGTCCCATACTCTACAACAACGCCCTAAACGCTGTTACTTAAAATTACTGTCAGTTGAGAGCCTTTAAGCTTGGCAAATTATCCGCGCAAGGGTGAAAAAGCCATTAAACCAAAAAAATGCAACCTCGCTAAGGCCTCTTTGTGAAGTGGGAGGCGGAGCTGAGGACCCTGGTACGGCCCCTGGAAAGAATCAGGCCCGTGTTATTGTTACTCACCAACAGCTCTCCACTAATTGTCCTGTAGCCAATTTATTTTATTTTTATTTTGTATAATTACTTTAGGACATGTCACCGCTCTAAATAGCGTTAAACGAACGTAGGATACCTGCCAAGCTTCCATAGCGTATGATTAACAAATTTATTACCTGTTATTATGCCCTTAAAGACCGTGGGAAGGCTGTGCCTTAGACCGCCGACCTAAATAATAAAAACTTGACAACCTGCTCCTACGGTCTTCATGTATTTTAAAGATCACTTGTAATTGGAGTTTATAAATAACTAAACTCTACATTCGCACCTTTTAACATCTTTTATCGCTCCTTTCTAATGCCTCAAATGTACCTTTAGGCAGAGGTATAAATTAGCTGTGGGGAAATCAATATCATGAGCGCCTAAAATATTGTCAGAGTACCCTGTAATCACGCCGAGTGACTGACCTACGGCTGTTATTCAGTTACGTCAGCATCTTCATTTCAAAATACATTGCTGGCTTTACTATAACGACCAAATTGTAAATTGAACTTAAGTCATTAATGTACAGCAAGCACAGCGATTGGATGAGTAATCCAATAGTGTTTAAGTACAGGTTGGGAGTAAATCTCTTGCTCGTGAGAAAGCCCCTTTGGCGACAATCGTGGTAGATTATGAGGTGTGTACTTATATTTTTAATGTTTTGTTCTCAACCCGTCACGTAGAAGATGCGTGTGCGTTGGGTGTGCCACGTGAAGACGTGACCATGTGAAAGGGCATTATGATGACCACATGTTTAAGTGTTAAGACACTGGTCACAAACGAATACATTTTGTCAGATACAAAGCTCTCGCGAAGACGTCTGCTTAGATTGAAATAAACTCAAATTAAAAATATGTACTGGTTCCTTAGGAATGGATAAATAAGGCAAGCAATTCTAATTGAAGTTAGTCTTCATTATTTATATAAATTCGTTTATTATTTTGCAGTACAGAATTTTTAGATTTAGCTTTACTAATATTTTTTGGTAAAATGTTGCTTTGGACATTTATGGGTCTCAAAAATACTATAAGGAAAGATTTTGATGTTTTCATTGTCACAAAGTAACTTTATTTTCCTAAAATGCGGTATTTAAAGCTTGTATTACAGCCATGATTGTTCATTTTGTAGCTCACTACCGGCTGATCTCAATTGACGCGAAATTATATATGAAACATTTCCGATCAAACTGAAGTAATATGAAATAAAAACCAAATTAAAAAAACGGGTTGCGCTCCGGGAGTTGAACATTAACCATCAATCATTCAAGTTTTCTCTTCTGCCGTCTTACGAATTTTCGATCAGGTCACGAGTCCTGACCCGAGTTTAACATTTTATACCTATCCCAAGAAAAGTGCTCAACGCCGCTAAAGAACTTTTCACTTCAAACATATTAGAAACTGAACCTTAATTAAAATATCTCAAAATTTATAAATGTATGGTGACCTTACTGCAATATCTCACCTCAATGAGTTAATTAGAAATGATGACCCTTTTGATTACCTTTATGTGAAAGTTACCTTTTGTTTTAATATTTCGTCGAAATGCACGGTTTATTAATATTTATCTTTTTAGTATGACTTTCTTCATTAGCAGCTTGTCTCTGGTTGTCCCATCATGACTGATGATGGTGGTCACCCTGGGAAGATTCTATCATCGTTGCAATCAATAGTTTTATATAATCCTACTAATATTATAATTTCTAAAGTTTGTATGTATGGATGTTTGTTACTCTTTCACGCAATAACTACCAAACGGATTTGGATGAAACTTGGCACATACATAGAAAATGCGCTGGAATAACACATAGGATTTTTTGTACCGGGAAAATGTAACATCCCTCGGGAACTCGGGTGAAACCGCGGACAGATAGTAGGTAATAATTAGGTTAAATAAAAAAAGTTGCCAAGTATGAGATGAGACACAACCCCCTTTGTTTTATTTTTAATATTTATTGTCATACCGACTACAGTAGCACTATGAAAATTTCTACCTATGCATGGTTCAAAAGATACAGCCCAGAGACAGACAGGGGATGGACGGACACCAGAGCCATAGAATTTTTCTCTTTGCGTTCGGAATCCTAAAAAGTATTTACTGTATGTCGTTTATCTGTGGCGGATTGTTTCTGTTCAGGCTTTTGTTAATTGATTTAAATGTGTTAGCCGTCGTTGACTTTTACAACGTTAAACGCACAATTCAATGTGCGCCGAGGTCTTTTAATATTGAGTAATTTGATTTGCCACTTTACTATTTCTGCCACCATAGAGCTTTTTTAGACTTAGCGAAACCTTTTAAGACATGACAGTTTTTTTTACTAAAGAGACATTTATCAACAATTTACTCCATTCTATATCTCGTTTAATTCAAGAGAAAGCGACAGAAAAGTTTAACTCTCTATAAAATGGTTCCGAAACATAATAATAGGTACAACTTGCTGCTAGTAACCAGTGTCTAAATAGGTATATTTGTTCCAAAAGCACAAAATTACTTTACAACCGATTTATCGATAGATAATGCCTCGATAATAGATAGATCGTGATTTGTGTTTCCGCTACTGGTATTCGAATGGTGATTACTCGATTTTATAGTGGACCGCAATTAAAATAATAAAGTTTCCTTAATGTCTTCACCTCAGGCGATTTGGCGATATATTTACTATAAAAGACATGTATAAATGTTATACTCTACAATTATAGCATGAAACGAAAATTAAGATAGATTTATCATTACTCAATAATTATTTCTTTATTATTATTTTTATTCGAGTAGTAGAGCTCTTAGTGCAGAGTTCGTCCGGGGAAGTACTACCACCTTACCCATTTCCGCCGTGAAGCAGTAGTGTACCTACTTGTATTACTGTGTTTCGGTTAGAAAGGTGCCGGAGCCGGTGAAATTACAGGCACATGAGACTTAACAACTTCACGTCTCAGGGTCGACAACGCATTGGCGATGCCCTTAGTGTTGCAAATGTCCATAGGCGGCGGTAATCACTTACCAACAGGTGGTCCGTTCGCTTGTTTGTCGGGCCATGTGGTATAAAAAAAAACTCTCTATCTATGGAACAAACGCAGTTAGGCATGATTGAATAGCTATCGCGGTTTCTAGATTATTTATTTTATGATTGAAGGCATTTTTCGATTACGGTAGGTAGACTATTGAGTAAATTTGGAATGTCTGTTCCCATTTTTATTTTAAACTATTCGATAGCTGACAAGACAGTCGTTGTCCTGTTTTAAATATGAATATTGATTTTGAACTGTATGATTAATAAAAAAAAAAACAAAAAACATTAACAACAGTATTTATGAGTCTAATGCTTTAAGATATACAACAATTTAACACAACAAAAAAGAATTAGCGAAATCGATCCAGCCGTCTATGCGTGATGCCGTGACCAAGGGAAATAGGGATTCATTTTTATATATATAGACGTTGTAAATAAGAAATATCTTGGGACAATTATCACACTGAGATCTAATCCTAAATTAAGCAAACTAACTATAACCATTAGATGACTGATAAATACACGCTTGTATAGACATTCACGACCCAGACACAGAACACACAAATTCACACACAAAAATTTTTGTCCTGGGTCCCATCGAATCCACTCCACTACAATCCAACTGGCCATCATAATTGATAATCATATAATCCCACATCCTCGTCTCATAGATATTTATTTATTTATTCATAAGGAACATCTACAACATACATATGAAATATACACGATACAAATTAATTATCAGTAAGGTTCTGATATGTACTCGTATGACTCTTACAGGTGTACACAACATTCACAGAACTTATTCTACATGTAAAATAGAAAACACTAACAATAAATTATATGAGAATAATAAAAGAAAATAAAAGGAGTATTTTGTATTACCACAGAGATCATCGCCTTCCACTCAATGATGTCATTTACCCACCTAATCTGCAAGACGGTATATCACTTACCGTTATAGTGAATTATACTAGACTATGTAACACGCGATGTTTTTGTGGACAATTAGCGAACTGTGTAGAATAGTGGGTAACGAAAAGAAAGGCAACGTTTGTGCTTGTGCTGAGAGCGGCTAGTGCCGCGGGTTATGCTCTGATCGAGGTGGAAGCCATGAGCGAAAAGTCACAGGCGCATAATCTAAAAGCTAGTTAGCGTTGTGGTAAAAAAATAACTGCTGGTAGTATGGTGTCAAATCTATTTAAACATTTTAGAAGTAGTAGATTTCTAATTGCGGTGTTCATTCCGGGAAGTACTACCAACATACCCTTTTCCCCCGTGAAGCAATAGTGCACTTGTATTATACTGTGGCTGATAGAATGGTCAGGGGGGCGATTAAATTATACCAAATTTCACCTAAATCTGTAATGTCATTGATGTATTAAAAATTTACATTTGTATCTACAATAAATAGATTTTTAAATTGGCTATAAAAAAATCTTTTGTAAAATATACTACGTATATAACCCATTCTCTACTCAAACAAATTCATACCTATATGCAATATGTATAGACATTACCGCTTCCGCTTGTAACTCGCGCCGAGATCTAAGCGATTCCGTCGGTACGGTCGGTAAAAAAATGCAAATTGTCATAAGCCACGGGCGATTCACGAGCAGACATTCCCACAGTGAAGCCGACACGCCTCGGTACGGATAACAAAACAATCACTGAATAAAAATCAAACAACATTAAATTGCTAAGTAAATATTACTTTTACACTCAATCTCAAAGTGTACAGAAAAAAAATGCCAAACAACGCTAAAATGCATTCAAGCTATGTTGTTTGTTTTTTTTATAAATTACACTCGAGTTGAAGTGTTTTGTGTTCAGATTTTTAACGTGAGCAACAAAGAGGTACGAATATTTTCATGCTCATTACCACCGAGGAGTAGCGCAAAAGTCCCAGTTTTGAGCTCCTAGACTATATCGCCATTTACTATATGACTATGTCGCCAACATTACCAATTCCTGCAAAGAAGGGTATAAATGATATTTCGATGTTTGAAAAAGGTTTGGTACTAATAAAAAACTTCCCTAAATTAGTTTATAATACACAAGCGAGCCGTCTCCTCATCCCCTGAGTGGGACAATAATAATAAATAAATAAATATCCTGGAACATTCTTTACACACGCTCATCTGGTCCCAAACTAAGCAGAGCTTGTACTATGGAAACCAGATAACTGATATACTCTTTATTTTTCCATGTTAATACTTTATATAGATATTTTACACCCAGACACAGAACAAACAGACATGTTCATGCACACCAATGTTTGTCGTGGGAATCGAACCCGCGACCTGCGACTTAGCAGTCAGGGTTTATACTTACTATTTCTAGATTTATTGTAGTAGTAATGTTTGTCATACATTAGAGTTTTTATATTTGACAGGCCAGTTGGCTTGGTGGTTAGCGACTCTGACTGCCAAGGCGAAGGTCGCGGGTTCGATTCCCACCCAGGACAAACACTTGAGTCCATGAACATGTCTGTTTGTTCTGTGTCTGGGTGTAAATATCTTTATAAGTATGTATTTAGAAAAAAAAAATAGTATATGTAGTACATCAGTTATCTGGTTTCCATAGCACAAGCTCTGCTTAGTTTGGGATCAGATGGCCGTGTGTAAAATAAGGTCCCGGGATATTTATTTATTGCTTTTTTGTGTGCCTAATTGTAATTTACACCTATTAAAAACAAAGCCCCGTCTGTTTGTGGTCCTGAGATGATAACAATAGACACATTACTTAGAATAAGTACTTTCGGCTGAGAGCCCTCTACCCTCGCCGGAAAACTCCGTGCAAGGGTGTAAGAGCCATCAGAGGCTAACAACATCAAACATTAAAAAAAACAACGGGTTGCACTCCGGGAGTGCCGGAAAACTTGAACATTAACGTTGTGCATTTTTACCGTCCTACAAATTTTCGGTCAGGTCACGTGCCTGACGCGAGATTAATATTTTATACCCATCCCAAGAAAAGTGCTCAAAGTAGGCAAAGAAGTGTTTTCATTTCAAAAAAAATACTGTGTAATAGAAAGACAATAAACCATTTTCATACTTATTCCTATATTTATTTGTTAACCATACACGAAGACGTGACCAAATCCTTCGCTCTACATAGATACTCTCCGATATAACAAATCTGTATCTCGCAGAGTGCATTATTCTTTGTAACATCTGTCAATAAAACTAGGAAGTTAATTCTAATAATATTATAAAATAAAAGAGTTTGTTTGGCCTATTACGTCATCATATCAGCCTCGGGATGTCTACTGCTGTACATAGGCCTCCCCCAAAGGGAATGCTGCTATAATTACCACGCTTGGCTGGTGGTGCTCTTGCGAATTTGTCCATGTCAGGGTGTAAGAGATATCAGAGGTTAACAACTTCGTCCTTTAAAAAAAAAGAAAAGCTGTTTCGTGACTGGAGTGAGGTGGTGTTACTCAGCTGGACGCTGGTAGCCATCCCCTGGTGTATTTATTGTCGCTTTTTATGACACCCATGGAATTGGGTTTGGGTTGGTCCTACTCCATGCTGGGAATCACGCGAACTATTACAACTGTCAAGTGTATTCGAAAGTTTCAAAAATAAAAGTAACAATTAGTTTTCAAACAATATTCAGAGTTTATTTAAGGAATAAATTTATTGATCCGGGAAAATTAATCCCATTTAAAGCTACACAGTTGTGCTAATACCACCTTGAAAAACTAGATGTTGAAGAAGGTAAATAAACAGCCCCCTTATTCAGCTAATACAAACTTCGTCGACGAGCCGCTTCACGGAGGCCTCGGAGAGCTTACTTATCACGAGATTAGTAGTATTAGCGTAGTTACCGAATGAGACAGAGCACGGAGGCCGCGACGAAACATCCTCGAGTTAGTGTTATTTCCCTTACAGAATCGAGCCCCAGGCTTCTTCAAATAGTACAAACTCCGCCGACGCCTTGGAAAGTGGACCTTACACCTCATTGTGTAGTTAGCGAAACAGAATAGAAGCCGCGATGCATGATCGTCGAGCTAGTGTTGTGTAAACGTCTATAACAATTCTAAAAGCTAATGAGACTGATAAAACCAATGACACTTTGATAAGAAGTCCTAGATTGTGATCTTCAATCCTTAATTGTATTAGCTCCACGTTCATAGCTCATCCCTCAAAAGTGGTAAACATTGATCATGTTAATGATTTAAACCAAAACTAAGTACTTACTGTATCTGGTTTTAAAGTCTTTCAAAGAAGGCATAAAAATTACCATAATTTCACCTCCGAGACATGAAAAAATTGCCTCCATACATCGGTATGTTCGGCTGTTCTAAATTAGCATTTGACGTGCTTTCACACAATAGCGGAGTTTATTGTAAAAGTGTTTTGTTGAGACCGATCGCAGAGGCTAACGACGAACCTCTGAACTTTCGTCCGGTTATCATTAGAACGGTACAACTCACGTTATTGTTCTTACCTTCCATTGTGAGGAGATTGCTAAGCGATATGCTGTATACCACGATTTACTAAAGGTCAGTCTTAAAAAAACAGATTTTACTATGAGGCCATCTCTGAAACTAAAATTTACTGTATCACATAACTACCAATTAGAATTAAACAACCTAAGAAACACTGATTTCATAAAATAGATCATAATACTAAAGACTGAGGTCTCGTGGTCATAATCGAGAACACCATTTAATGCTTCGTAAAATCGTAAAACTTTCACTAGTATTTATGATGTTTATTCTTTGGAGCTTTAACACTATACTGGACCGATAAAGCGTCAAAATTAATTCAAAGATGATATGAAATATAAATTACGGAGCTCTGAATTTGGTTAAATAAACGCTCCAGAAGAGGGGAGGTCTGAACTATCTAAGTGATTATCTAGCATCCAATTGATATAACAAAGTCCACAGATGCTACATCTGTTGATTATTGTCATACTTAAATTCTAACTATAAATATCGAAAAGTCTTACCTGTCCAGGTAACCATTGCCAACACCCTATTACAACAATAGACTAACTCTCGGACAGAAACCTGTCGCAGGCTTGTTACTGGAATACAATCTTTAAATTTCTTAGTACAAAGTGTGCAACACACTTTGAAACGAGATGTGGTAGTGTTTGCAAGTGATACTAATAGCCTGAGGTCTTCCGGCTACACTGCATCAAACATCTAGTTGGTTGGTATTTCTTACTACTGATCTTATTATGGTTCTTTAATTCGGACAAGTTAATCTAAATGGCCTGTTTTAAAATCATATTTATTGCTTCTCAGATAAGGATGAATATTAATCCATTTGTCAATTGTATTTTTTTGGTAAGTGTTCACCGCCACCTATGGACATTTACAACACCCGAGCATCGCCAATGCATTGTCGACCCTGAAACGTGAAGTTGTTAAGTCTCATCATCATCAGCATATCTCTGTCCAGTGCTGGACATAGGCCTCACCGATGGCACGCCACTGAGCTCGATCGTCAGCTCTTTGTTTCCAACCGCTGCCAGCCACCTTGTTAAGTCTCATGTGCCTGAAATTCACCCTCTCTTACCT
Organism: Habrosyne pyritoides; assembly: GCA_907165245.1. Classification (NCBI taxonomy): domain Eukaryota; kingdom Metazoa; phylum Arthropoda; class Insecta; order Lepidoptera; family Drepanidae; genus Habrosyne; species Habrosyne pyritoides. The sequence continues at coordinate 2,857,736 of OU015600.1, read as the reverse complement.
TTCTAACCGAAATACGGTAAAACAAGTGCACTACTGCTTCACGGCGAACATAGTTAAGGTAAAGTTAGGCTCTCAAATGAAGAAAGGCGACAGATATTCAACTTGAGAATGATAGCTAGCAAGGAAAGAAATGAAATGGCTTCAAAAAAATTCAAAACATTGAAATGAAGTATAGTGAAGCCATTTACATTAAGCAGGCGACGGTAAATTGAGAGCTACATGTTTCGGCTTCAATACTGTCGGCATGCAAATACATCATTAGGATTACTATAAATTCTATGTTACTTCAATTATGTAATAGGTTTATGTTGTACCCGCGTTTATCGATAACTTATTTTTTATTTTATTCTAATACAACGTGTTACAAAATACCCCGTAAAAATATAATTAATTATCAAAGCCAACAGTCCTAGTAAGCTGTCATGACAGGGAACCAGATTATTAAACAGAAAGGCCTACGTACATATTTTACCTAATAATTGTCTACTTTAATAGATTTTCTATTTTTAATTCATACAAATCTGTTTTTTTTTATTTTTTGTGGTATGTTATACAGCGTTACTACGGTTCTTAAATATTGTGAATGGAGTCGTTATAAGGCCCCATTTAACCTCCTTTTGGCTTTATGGGTAGTTTTGTAACACCTGTATATATCCATTTACGAATAATTCCGCGTCGAATGGTAGCAGTCCCATCCCGATATGTTCAGTAGTTTAGAGGCGATATTGCGTCAAAGGAACCCTATTTTGTTTAATATGTATATATAGGCCCGCGTAGGGCACTTATAAAGGTCATCGTTACGCTATTTGGAGAAACACAGTTAAGTACCAAAGTGTGGTGGGATGCTGTTGGAATCTCTGTCTTCTGTAAATGATTCAAGACTTACATTTTAATGGTCTAAGATTTTAAAACTAATATTGAAGGATAATCAAATCTATTCCTCATTTAAAAGGCCTGGAGATCACAATATTCAAATTAATTTGTAAGTCTCAAACGAATATGGGAGCCGTCAATTTTAACATCCTGCTTTCGAGAACAAGGAAGCGGTAAGTGAAAGACGAGAGGCGTGTTATGCAGCATGTAACTATTCAAAAAATATTTTGTGACCAATTCGTTTTTACTATGTCATAGCTCACAAATAGGTATAACTCCTCGAAGACCCTGAGAAGTCTGCTTTTCTTACTACCAAAATAAAAATACAATAGACATATACTAACAGGTTATGTACATGGAGCTTTGTTAGCAAGTTAAGTACAAGAAAGCGTTAAAAAGCAACATCGTATAAGAGTCTGACTATTCATAAGAGCTTGTAAAGGCCTCTTGGAACAAAAACATCTTAATTTCATATAGTTTCGTCACGATGAGACACATTCTAACCCCTTAAGTTTGAATAGTAAGATTATCGCATACCCATTCGGTTTTCGCCCACTGCTGCAGCACATATCGCTCACAACATATCAATAGCCTAGCACTTCACGCGTGCATACTGCATAATACCATCCCCAGCTCATAGCGTTGGAGGAAGCGGCGGCGACAGCGACAGACAGACAAACGCTCCAATTAATTAATGCTAATAGATTAATGACGCACTAATAACACTCAATACGCTACTAGCTTTCCATTCATGTTCACCGGCAATTTCTAATGATAAACAAACGACTAATTTGTATCATTAGCCATTAGTTAATAAAAAAATTCGGTCAAATTGGTCAAATTTAATTAATATTTGTTTAATATGTTTACCTCTAGCTTGAGATTGGTGAAGTGCCCGAGAAGCGGACTTAAAAGTATCGTACGTGTAATGTGGTTTTCATAATTGAGACTTTAGCCTACCTCATCAGGGGATAATGGCTGTGTAGATATATTATATTATGTAATAACTATATAGCACTTCGGATATAACTAACTAGCTGTCCCTCGTGGTTTCTCCCGTGTTCCCTTTCACGAGGTATGTATTTTTTTTTGGAGATGTATCGGTAACGGACTAGTATATTGATATTATGTGCCAATTCAGGTTATAAACTATCTGTGTACCAAGATTCATCCAAATCCGTAAAGTCGTTTTTGCGTCAAAGAGTAAAAAACATCCAGCCATATTCAAAAACATTCGCATTTATAATATTAGTAATATTAATAAACCATCGAAGAACTCCAACTCTTACTCCATTGTCTATGGTCACTGACATAATCATCTCCTGTCCAGTTTCCAATTATTTAGAATTGGCGCAATTATGTATACTTTGTAATAATACTTTATACGGAATTTGGCAGAGATATTAGGCACTAACTATTCCCGACATGTTACAATACGTCTTCGGATAAAGTTATAGTCCTTACTTAATACAAAAGCCAGTGGAAAAAAATCTACACTAATGAACTATATCAACATTTTCCCGAATTTGCCAATTTTTCGGGAAACTTTTCCAATTTTTGTTTCCCTAAAAACATAATTCATATTTTTTTTTATATTTCAATTTAAATATTGCCAACTCAGTCCAGCCGCTTTCAAGTTATACGCTTACCAACGAAAATCATTTTATTATTATTCAAACAAATGTATACCTAAGCATCTGGCAATCAACTCCATTATATTCTCTGTTCATCCATTTCTATTAATCAAATGAGTACCAGAATGAACAAAATAAATACACCTAACATGACCAGCTACTAAGACTACATTCTCCAAAGGTCCCTCTGACCCTTCACCCAGAGTATTGACATTTCCCTCCGTTCCCAAAATTGTTCAAACAACAGCGCAAACCAACATTATTATGCAAACAAATGCAGTTGGTATTAGAACCTCAACAAATGGGTTACACCTCGACACCTATGTTGTTTGACCGTGTAAACAGTCAAATAGCCGATTTGTGTTGACCTCACCAAATATTCCCAGGGTAGCTAGGAATATGTAATGAAATGACAAAATTTCAAGCTTATGGTTTTGAGTTTAGGTTGAAAATAGAGTGCGTAGTTAATACAGATGGTATAATTAACAGAATAGGTTTTCATTGAGCTTCATTCATAAGAAGCGTTGAATGAAAAACGGATATTTGAATGGAGAAAATTTGAATTCAAAATCTATACTAAAATTAAAATTTATTATTTCAGAAACTATACATCCGATTTCTAAAATTCTTTCACTGATAGAAAACTACATTATTCTCGAGTAATATAGGTCAAGATTAATTTTCTCGGGACTGAAGCTATTTAGCTCCCTTATTCAGCTAATATAATCTTCGTCGGCGAGCCGGCTCCTGGAGAGCGTATCTCTCACGTGATTACTTGGTTATCGAAAGAGACAGAGCATGGATGCCGCAGGATCTTTTTACCTTACAGCATGACACATCTGTAATAAGTTACAAAAACTTTACAAAACAGTTACAACACTTCAATTAACGCACCTATGACATTTGGCCTGCCTTTTAATGATTCTGTCAAAAGTATTTTCTAATCGACTTTAAATTACAGGTGCTTTGCGTTTTATCGCGGACACAAATCTGTGTAAGTCGGTTTCGGAAACGGTAGACACGTTGCAGTGCGCACCGTTTACCGTATAATACATTATATTGTTGACACAACCACATTGATATGAAGGCGTGCGTAGGCGCCGTCTGTTGTTCTTCGGTAACCATTTTGGTACTTTTGAATCAGATTTACCTTTAGTGTTCGCTCGCTGGTCGAAATTCGATTGTAATTATAACATACAATAATTCTTTTCAAGACTGTTTCCACTTTAAAAAAAAAAGGTTTTTCTAAAGCTCTTATCGAAATTCAAGGGTGTAAAAACCAGAGCCTTTCAGGCCTTAAATAAAAATTTAAAAAACTACGGTTTGCACTCCGGGAGTGCCGGCAGAAGGGAAAACTTGAACATTAACGTTGTGCATTTTTACCGTCATACGAATTTTCGATCAGGTCACGTGTCCTGACGCGAGTTTAACATTTTATACCCCTCCCAAGAAAAGTGCTCAACGCCGCTAATGAAGTTTTCACTTATAAAAAAACAATTCACAAATAGCAGAGAAAATTGTACTTTAATGTTCTGTCTTTGTCTTTTTATGTAAAGATATAGCTATTATTCCAGTTTTTTTTTGTATTAGTTTTTTGGAAGGTCAAAGTATCAAATACTTTAAATCAAAGTACAAACGTATAAACAGCGGGCAATAGATCCCATTTGAGAATGGGCGGTGGACTTGCTACATTTTTAACAGACAAGCCTTTTACTGACCCCAACCTTATGTACGAGTTATATAACTCAACATTTGGATATTTTCATAAGAACTAAAAAAATTAAAACAATGTAAAATTTTATTATTGTCAAGCATAAGACTTATTCTCAGTTTGATCATTTATGTTTATAAAATTATTCCTATAATTAACAGCTCATTTAAAAATTATAGTCTTATGGGAAAAAGATTTTGTGGTCTTATGAAACCACGGTAAAAGTGACTTTTTTCACATTACATTTAAATAAAAAATTTGAAATAATATTCCATTAAGGGTATAAAAATCGCTTTATCAATCTTAATTTTACACTATGATAAAAGTAGACTTAATCTCCAACTAATATTTTTATTGAACTCTGTGCCTTAGAGTACGACATACATAATACTTAACAATTATTTAGATTATATACACATATTAAAAAACTGAAAACAATATTTTTATTATCGTTGAGTTATTTTGATCCGTTTTTCAATTATTTTCAATCATTCTATTATCAATTTCATAGCGCCATTCACTTCATCCCTACTCCGCGGCCGACCGTCACGCGACATGCAACACACAGACCAAAAATTTTGAGACGATCTAATAAAAGTTTCACTTTAATAAAGTTGTAAACAAAAGTAGAAATATATAAATGACCTCATTAATCTTTACCTCAAATCATTATATTATTGTTAAAATTGTATTGTATTGTAATTATATTATATTATATTATATTGGTGTATAATAATGAGGAAAAAATAATGTTTAGACGAATTATAAGAGCACGTGCTAGCCTACCTGAATAAATAATGTTTCTATCAAAATCAGCTTAGTAGTTCACTTACCACTAGTGAGGCACGCAATAGAATTGAAAGCAGTTTATAACAATATCCAGAGAATTTTCTTCCGAAAGTTTTACTTGTATATTACACTAGCCGGCCCCCGCGGTTTTACCCGTATTCCCGAGGGATAGTACATTTTCCCGAGATATAAAGTAGCCTATATGTTATTCCAGGATATGCTTTATCTATGTGCCAAGTTTCATCTATATCCGTTTTATAGTTTTTGCGTGAAAGAGTAACAAACATACTTACATACAAATCTTTCCTCTTTATAATATTAGTATAGAGTATAGAAGTATAGATTAATAACATCCCACTTAAACAAAGCCGTGACGGGTCGCTAGTAGTTAAGAAGACCATTTGTCAATGCAAAAAAAACAGCTAAAGTTTTTTCCACAATTCTTGAGTTATACATCTTTTAACACTAGTCCCACCCTATCTTTATACAATGTCAACGTAAACACAAGTAGTATTGCCATTGAGTGGGTGTTGCCACCACACCCGTGAGAAACCCAACTGTGGGAATACCAGCCGCCTTCGACCACGTTACCATGGCAACGTGGGTATAGCAAGCCATTTGATTTTGTCGATAAAGACTTTTTGGATAAAATTACTTTAAATTAGATAGGTCCGTTTTGAAAGGTCCAAAGATCAAAATTGACCTAAATTTATTTAGTACATTTAAAGATGAACAATAGAACAGACCCTACAAAATCAGAAGTCTTCTTTGGAAGTTAGGTTGAAGAAAGTTAATACATTGTCATAGAAAAATAAACACCTTTTGAAATATGATTAATTTTCTGCGTTCTTCTTTACTTCCCTACATCAACAAGGAGAAAGAGTACTTTTATTTGTTATCTATACTAATAATATTATAAAGAGGAAAGATTTGTATGTCAGTATATTTGTTACTCTTTCACGCAAAAACTACTAAACGGATATGGATGAAACTTAACACATAGATAGAGAATTTCCTGGAATAAGGTACTTTTTGTCCCGGGAAAATGAGATGTCCCTCGGGAACGCGGGTAAAATCGCGGGGGCCAGCAATGAATAATAACAAAAACTACTTGACCGTGCAATACAATCACTATTACAAGGTTACTTTATTCAAAACTAACATAGGCTATGATAACATAACATAGCATAGCATACTAATGTACCCCGTGATGATAAGACGGTGGTATATAAGATCCTTCAGGATCGCGGGTAAAGCCGCGATACGGAAGCTCAAATGCTGTGACTAGAGTCGTAGGGTCGAAACGTACTATAAGGTTGAACTATCGGTGAAGAAAAAAAAAAGGGAAGCCATAGCTCAGTGGTAGGGTATATAGTAGGATTTATGGTACCCACCTGGATGGCTGGCTACCACCTTCAAGTCGAAAATCTGTCGCCAAGCACCTTCCAGCGTGTTCTGGTAATAATTAAATTCCTTTGTAGGCTTTATGTGCTTACCAATTTCGATCACATTATCACTTACCATTAGATTATGAACAAACACATGCCTTAAACAGTCAGTTTGCTTGGTTAGAGACCCTGGCTGCCACGCCGTAGGTCGTGGCTTCGATTCCCGCCCAGGACAAAAATTTGTGTGCATGAACTATTGTTCTATCTGTAAATAAATATCTGTATAAGTGGTATATCAGTTTTCTGGTTTCCATAATACCTTCAAGCTCTGTAAATATCACAAGATATTTATTTATTATATATAACACACTAATTTCTTCTATTGATAATTATATTCAACTCAAACCATAGATACAGTTAGAAACTAAGCTCTTTACCTCAAAAATCGTTAACAAATTCTTAACAAGATCTACATCAGCGTGGAATAAAAAAGAAAGATCAGTAAATACATAATAACACAGTCTGGATTCGAACCTCGTAGCGCGGTCACTGGGCCCTCTAATTAGGGCGAACCCAGCGGGTAACGCTGCGCAGACGCCGATTGATTCAACCGCTGTCATTTCGTATTTATTGCTCATCTGATGGTTTTTTTATTTTTATTAAAGGCCAGTATGGATATTCCTCTTATTTTTTTTCATTGATCATAAACAAGCTTGTGTTTGACAAGTTACCGTGCAAGTGATGAGGTTGAATGTGGCTACATTCTTTTTTTGTCTATAGCATAAAATATTAAGATGAAAAAAGTTGTTATTGCAAAACCAAAACCTATATCTACGGAAAAACCTACATAGTGACACTATGTGATCAAAGTGTGTCACTACTTGATTAAGAACCATACAATACAAATTACAAAAGGAAGTATGAAATAAAAATTAAGGTAACTTCATATTCTTCATAACATTTGTTTTGTATCAAAACTCTTTGTTTAATTAGAGAGGCACGCGTATAAGAGAAATTCTTTGCTGTAATTCGAGCCTCGCGGCCATCTCCCAAACTAAGCAGAGCCTGTAATATGGAAACCAGACAACTAATAAACAACAACTGCCGCGGTTGTGGATACCATGTCAATGAGCTAGGGCGCCATGGTCTATCTTGTACAAAAAGTGCAGGCCGCATATACCGCCATGCCACACTTAACGATATAATCCGCCGGGCTCTTATCACCGCCGCTGTTCCAGCAAAACTGGAGCCTTGTGGCCTTGAGGCCTTGGCCTCTCCAGAGACGATGGCAAGAGACCGGATGGTACGACATTAGTGCCGTGGCGACTAGGTCGTGCCCTGGTGTGGGACGTTACTTGTGTAGATACACTGGCATCCTTCCACATCTCAAGCACGCGTCACGGGGCAGGAGCAGCTGCGCAAAATGCACAGATCCTCAAGCATCGAAAATACTCATGTCTATCGGATGGCTATGAATTTGCGGCTCTCGCGGTAGAAACCATGGGACCATGGTCATCTGACACAAAATGTGCCTTTGAGGATATAGGCAAGCGTTTGGTCTTAGCCTTTGAGAACCAGGGACTTTTTTGCCCAGAGACTAAGCTTAACCATCCAACGGGGCAACGCCGCTAGTATCATGGGTACCATGGAGCATTTAGAGGACCTTTTATTTTAGCAAAATTTTCGGTTTTGTTTTATTAGTGTACATAATATAGTAACTAATGTAATTTTAAGAGCTTTTGTATTTTTCTATGTATATATTTGTTTATGTTAATATGTATAGTGTTCCACTAATATACCACTTCTTTAAATAAATACTTAAATTGATAATTAATAACATATTGATACTTCAGAAAAAAATCGGACATTTCTTAGAGCGCTGAGAGCTCTCAACTGAGGGTAAGCTATGCAACTACGGATCTCGACTCAATGCATAGAGTACAAGAGGACATGACTATGTGAAGTCTATTTGGGGATCTGTTTCTGAGGCATAATGTAGTCTTTTACAAAATCTTCGCAAATTTAATACAACTTATCAACAATCACCTTTCATAAGTGACCGCTGTAGCCGGCGCCGCCATTTTGACGTATGATTTAGTGAACCAATCCTGACCTGATCCCCTCAGCTTTTTTATTACCATTTTATTGTGTCTCATACAAGCGTATCACCTGTTTAGGAACACCGTGTTTTAGATGTTAACTGTTTAATTGTCACCACAACTGGAAAATGTAAAAAATCCAGGGTCTGTCGTAAAACACGATAGAAGTGAATCTTTTGTATTACAGGGAAACATTTTAATTCATGAATCACTTTTATGAATGGTTGATTGTGTTTATCATTCATTTACAGTCACACAAAAAGGTCTCGGATCAGAATTTCAAGACCTGCCATAAGAAGTTTCACTTCAAAAATCTATGGTAAATATCCTTTTTTATTAGTTAGTATATCTGCCAATATATCTCAGTAAAAATAGAAACTCGACTGTATTTCAAACTTTTATAAGGTAGCATTTCGAGTAAATACATTTTTATCAGGGCGACATAATCACATCTCTAATGGCATTTAAAAAACAATTTATAAAAGTCTTCGCCTCGGTGGCCCAGTGGTACATAAAGTTCGGCTAGAGATCTTTAGGACCTGGCTTCAATTCACAGTTCGGGTAAGGTACTATTATTATTTCTAAGTTAGAAATAAGTATCGGTATCCAATCCCGTCAGAAAAAAAAATTGTAATGTGCACAAGGTACAGCGACAATACTCACTACATCTCACGCAGCGACTATTATTTAAATACATACCTACTTATATAGTTATTTACACACATTTGCACACAAATGTTTGTCTTGTGGCGTGTCAGCTATCTAACCAACACACCAACATGCACAATATGAGCATATTACTATCATTCGCCTCCACAATCAACAAAAAAGAGCAAAATTAATTAACTAGAAACAAGATCGTGCTAGAAAATATTACGTAGGTATTTTTATCACCCAATAAATAAATAACTTAAGCATGTACCCATTAACATTTAAATGAAAGCACCGTGTTTCATATCATTCAAACAAAGGCACAACGACTGTCGGTGGTGTAAACATCTGCTTACCATTTTTATTAATAGCCTAAGATGCGCATACGCAGTATTACAGTCTTTCCGCGTTACGTCTCAAGGTTTAACATGCATTAATTATATATTTAATCGATGTTTTCAAGTCCTTTTGGCTAAACTGCTTTGTAATTGTAAAATTAGCAAAGCTACACTTGACTCGATTAAAAATATAGCTAAGGTTGCTTAACGTCTTAATTTTCTGTAATATATAAATAATTATTTTAATTTGCTTGTTTATTAAATTTCTATGCGTTTCTGTACCATTCGAAAGCTATGAAACTTTGAACTGTTATTGTGCTCTCGCCGGAAGCTGCTTATGACAGTGACGTATTTCAATATAGACACTCCATTCACCAACATCATGGCTCTCAAAAAAGTCGGAATTCTTAATAAAAAATATCCATTTCAAGTATGTAGGTATTAAGTTTAGGCACGCGGACTTATAAAGCCCAAATTTAAAGTTACTGACGCTACCAGGTAGCTTATACGCGCGAAGATAGGGTAAGGAAATATTACTATTACGTTGTTAAAGAGAGATATGGAAATATATTGTTACGTTAATATTGAACGCGACTCAATGGAATTAGGTCAGTTACCAACATTTTATGTTGCCATTCCTGAGCGCGGACAACGGATCTAATGTGCGTTAGCTTATCATGTGTTTTTTTTTATTAAAGACTGGAAGATAACCCTGCAGACTAACCCTCTACAGAAATACTATAATTGTTTTACTACGTCAGACTAGTATTGTTAATGCATAATTATACTTATAGTATTGTATGCACAGTAATAAGTACAGGACTTACAATTATATTTTAAATATCATCTACTAATAGCTGCCTTCATATTTGGAATATCAGCAACACGGATCTAATGTGACTAATCTTACGTTAAGACGGCTCCTTAGGTCGAATACGACATCACGGCTCAAAAGCACCTGTATCTGTTGTTAGAGAGAGATGAGTATACATTGTTAGTTACGTTATGAATGAGTGCTGTATTCACCGCGCGTGCTGTTGCGACAGTCGTTGTTGCGCGACTAAATGGAGTTAGGCCAATTACCATAATTTTATGATGCCATTGCCAAGTGCGTATAACGCATCTATTGTTTATAAATCATTGCTTATTAACGTAAAATGTCATAGGATATGTAGCTTTATTGCTATTGAAAGGAGGTATACCTATTGATCCAATATTGCATTAACTGTATGATCAATAATAAACCTTATCACAAAGATATACAGTTATTTTGCCCTAAACGAAAACATACCCCTAGATAATAAAAGTCACTGTTTGACGACCTACTGCCCGTGTGTCACAGTTTCTTACCCATCCATACAAGTATTAAAGAAGATGTGTACTATGAAGAAACTGAACGCAAGATTCAAAATTCAAAACCATTTATTCAGGTAAGGCCTTCGGAGGGCACTTATGAAGGTCAAATTTAAAGTTACTGAAGTTGGTTGAAGTGGAGTTCTCATATGAAGAAAGCTTTGGTCAATCGCTCGTCCCCCACTGCTTCTGCATAGCAAAGCACCAGCCCACACTGCACAACAGCCTCTAAGCTACAAGTGCTAGGGTTGAAAGCTCTCCGTCATCCATCGTATTCGAAAATACAAGTCTACCTTTTCCAGAATTTTGGACCATTTCTTGGCAGGAAAGTAAAAAACAGGATGTGTCGTATAGAAGTGAAACTTCTGTATTACAGAACATATTTTAATTATTCATTAATAATTATTAAATAGCATAGATTGTGTTTAGCATTAATTTATTTTTTGTCACGGAAAAAGTTGCGATATTCAGCTAAAATACAAAATAAAACTCGTAACTTTTTGTACTAAAAGAATATTTCATATAGCTGTCCCCCGCGGTTTTACCCGCGTTCCCAAGGGATATCACATTTTCCCGGGATAAAAAGTAGCCTATATGTTATTCCAGGATATGCTCTATCTATGTGCCAAGTTTCATCCATTTCCGTTTAGTAGTTTTTGCGTGAAAGAGTGTCTTTATAATATTAGTATAGAGGACCTAATAAATACATAATTGTGCAGTAACAAGAGCTCACGGCAAATATGCATTATTTAATAATTATTACAAGATAATATAATATTTAAATAAAGTCTGCTGGAATAATTTATCAACTGGGGCTCGATTCTATAAAGAAAATATACTAACTGGAGGAAGTTTCGTCGCGGCCTGCGTGCTCTGTCACTTTCGCTAACTACGCTAATACTACTAATCACGTGAGAGATAAGTTCTACGAGGCCTCCGTGAAGCGGCTCGCTGACGAAGTTTGTATTAGCTGAATATGGGGGCTGGACCAGAAAAACATTACTTAGCCAATCTCAAAAAATGCCACTTAAAATTTTATGTGGCAGTTTTGATCGGAACTGTCAAAAATAATTCATGCAACGAGCGTCAACTAATAACTTGACAGCTGTACTAACTACAAACATGACGGTTTATCGAAAAAAATACATAAACTGTACCTTCATTGTAACTATCACTCAATAATAATCCTTACGGTCCCGTCTTATGTTACATTATCGCGTAAAGTCCAAGTTACAGTCGCGTTTTTATCCACATTCTCACCTCCTTTTTTAAGATTAAATTATATATTATCTGTAAGTCATAGTTACAGACTATAAATAAAATTGACACATTCGGGTCACCAACTCACTGGAACAATTCGAAATATCGCATTCCTTTTAAAATTTTTACAAAAGCCATAAATTTATGGTATATTCTTTTAAAAAGACAATAATATTAAGCAATAAATATTTTTAGATACCAGAAGTGTTGAAATAAATAAGAAAAACAATCATTTAAACATAATTAATGTAATTTAATAATAATTCACCAAATCAAAATAATTTCGAACATACAAACAGCCGTTAATTCCCACACAATAAGAATTATCACAATTTAAACAAAAACAATCACATAAAATAGTATAAGGAACGAACTCACAGCAAGCAGCGCCGAACCCAACCACCTTACCGTCCGACGACTGAGCAGCAAATGATACGGTATGGGACTGAGCGCTTGCTTTTATAGCTTGCTTATAGGCGGTAGTGGGGATCGACACCGCTCACTGCAAGATTCGCCAATACGGCTTCTCCTGATCGTGCGCCGTCCACGGCCGCACTTGGGTTTGTTCTTTTGAGAAGTACTGGCGACTGCTGTGGGACTTTGCTCGCCATCTTCACCCGTGTTTGAATCGCCTGTACTTAGGGTACCAGCGAGATCCGTTGGAGAACCGGAGTGTTCACCATCATCGTCATTGTCAGAGTTGTCATCTACAAGCGAAAAGTGTTGTTAATTAATCATGGCCACATACGTTGCTGCCTATTCTGTCGTTCATCACGCATACAAGGCCCTCATACAAAGATAATCTCTCATAACAGATTAAAGTACTTCGCTTTCAAAATTATGCATACATCTTCACTCATAACAACTCTGTCATTCTCATACTTGAACTTGCAAGTTCCCACGTTAATCGTGAACCAGGACTGCGCCTGCCAGGACAGAGCCTGATGCGCATTCATAGAATACGACTTCATGGGACTAAGCCCTCCAGGACAGAGCCTGATGCGCATTCATAGAATACGACTTCATGGCACTAAGCCCTCCAGGACAGAGCCTGATGCGCATTCATAGAATACGACTTCCTGGGACTAAGCCCTCCATGCGTGCGGAGTGCATATCTGGCAAAGCCGGATACTCCTGGACGCCAGCCTTAGGAGCTACCACTGGATCGCACTGGCAGCGCGTTCCAACAAGCAAGGCAAACACTCGCCTTCCACTCGCACACATGCCCACACCTAGTATACTGTAAACAGAATAATGGTTAGGTTGGAACTCACTATCAAAAAATGCAGAGCAGCTCTCAGGACACCATTCACCTTTCCAGGGTACCATATATTGAGCTGCAGCCTGAGTGGTCTTGCCTCTAGCTCCACTTAACAGCTTCATCTCATAACGGTCACTTGGTAGTACCTTAGTGACACGGTACGGACCCCTCATGCCGGAATCAAGTTTTCCAACGGACTGAGAGTATTTTATTACAAATACTTGATCGTCGACCTGGAATTTCTTCGGCGGGTGTCTTTGATGGTTGACCCGTACATCTTGATCTACTCTATTTTTGTCGAGCGATGCTTTAGCGTTGCTCCTGCTGAGTTCTCTTGTGGCTTCACGATTGGGGCTGGAGTTCTCGATGGCGACATCTCGGACCAGCGCGCGAATAACAGGAGTGGTCGCGTTAATACCGATTAGTAGGTACAAAGCCGAATACTGCGTGGTTTTTTGTTTCGTTACATTGAGAATTAATTGGATTTTACAAAGAGCATCAGACCAAGCAGACTTCTTATTGTTACTCTCTACACGGATCAAATTAAGTACAGTCCTCACGTATCGCTCGGCCTGCCCGTTGGAGTGGTGCATTTCGGGCGTTATGTAATGGATAACACAACCCATATCGGAAACCCAGCTAGTGAAGGCTGACGCCTCGAACATGCGACCACGGTCGCAGACTACTAGTTTGGGCGTTCCAAATAAAGACACTGCGCTACCAAAAACTCGTTTTAACTCACTTGTGTCCTGTCGGTACATTGGATAGAGTAGGCAAAATTTGGTAAAGGAGTCTACCATGATTAGCACAAACTTATATCCGTTGGATTCTGGTAAGGGGCCTAACACGTCCACATGGATCGTGTTAAATGGGATATCAGATTTTTCCCACGAGGTAATCGGCTGATGAGGAGCTCTTGGAATACGTTTCTTAGATATGCATATCAGACAGTGGGAGGTGTACTTACGGACAAATTGTTTTAGACCGGGGAACCAAAAATGTTTTAGAACAAGGTCGTAAGTTTTATCAGCCCCGATATGCTCGTGCTCGTCGTGAAAAACACGTAACAGGCTGAGCCTGTGCCCTTTGGGAATGTAGCACAGTAAACGCGCTTCCTCGCCAACGGGTGAATAACGGTAATAGAGGACATCGTTTTGACATACGTACCGACTGGAGTCTAATACACCATCTCCGAGTTTCTGTATGAGATCACGAGTTTCAGAATCTGCTGATTGGGCCATTTGTGCCCAATTTAATGGTCGTTCGATGGTATTGACTTCAAACGTTGGCGGATTCCTACTCAAATAGTCTGCGTGGCCCATCAACACGCCCTTCCGATATTCAATTTCAAAGTTGAAGTCCTGTAAATAAATCCACCAGCGTGCAACCCGTGGAAGAAGGTCCTTTTTACGCTCGGTGGCTTTCAATGCATTGCAATCGGTTATAATTTTAAAATTAACACCGATCAAATAGTGGCGAAAATGTTGCAATGCCCTGACGACCGCCAGCGTCTCTAACTCGTACGAATGGTACCTCACCTCCGCACCTTGAGTGACTTTACTAAAATAGGCTACTACTCGCTTAGCACCGTTCGCGTGAGTCTGCATGAGCACAGCACCGTACCCTGTACTACTGGCATCGGTGTGAAGCTCAGTAGGAAGGTTTGGGTCGAAAATCGCAAGAATAGGCTCACTTGTTAATTGTTTTATCAGATATTGACGAACGTGATCTTGTTCAGATCCCCATTCAAATTTTACGTCTTTCTTTGTAAGTCGCGAGATACATGCAGTAATTGTCGCATATCCTTTGATGTAACGCCGAAAATATCCCGCAAGACCCAGGAACTGACGCACTTGTTTGACGTTAGTAGGTGTAGGAGCCTTGACCAATGCCTCGATTTTGTTTGGACTCGGCCTGACCTGACCATGACTAATAACGCGCCCTAGGTATTCTACTTCTGTGGTGAGAAAAGAGCACTTGCGAATATTAACAGAAAACCCGGCTTCAGTCAAGGTTTTCAAAACTCTACGCAATAGAGAAATGCTATCCTCAACATTCTTACCCAATATTAGGACATCGTCGATATACACGAGGACACTCCCGGTGTCTATGAATGCACGCAAGGTATTATTGATGATACGTTGATACACTGTAGGGGAATTACATAAGCCGTAAGGCATTTTCAGGTATTCGTAGTGAGCTTCAGTTGTTACGAAGCCTGTTTTATGAATTGAGTGTTCATCAATTGGTATTTGGTGAAATCCCGATGCCATGTCCAAGGATGTAAAGAGTTTCGAACTCCCAAGCCGATCTATGTGGTCATCAATTAAAGGTAGGGGGTATCTATCCTTGACAGTTACACGATTAAGGGCTCGAAAGTCCACACACATTCTATTTGAGCCATCTTTTTTCTTGACCAAAATGACCGGACTTGCGTACTCGGAATCAGACTCCCTAATGATTTTTTTATCTAACAAATCCTGGCATATATCGCGAACTTTAAGTTTCTCCTGATAGGATAGTCGGTATGGATGATAAACTACAGGTACTTCACTCGTCAAATTGATATGCATCTTACCAGTCTTCACAGTTGTGGTTGCTGTACCGGTTATTAGAAAAGGAGAGAATTCGTCCACGACGGTCATCAACTTGACGAGTTCCGCACCTTCGAGGGGCGTATTTATTCTATCAGGCTTATTAATATAAGCCGCGTTTGCTTTTAATTCCCTACCCAGTCTGTTAGACGACGCGTGAGTCAGAAATTGCCCGTGTTTCGTACGAATAAACGTAACGCCATCACGATTGAGTACATCTGTACCTATGATGATGGGGGTATTCATGTACGGCGCGGGTACAATGGCGAAGTCTACCTCGAGCGCGATATTACTAAACTCCACCGTTAGAGTAATGTATTCACGAACAACAAATTCTTTATCGCCTATTCCCTTCAAAGAACAGTTGGCATGTTTTCGTGGACCAAAGAAGTGACCGACTATCGCCGACGACATTAAAGACACATTGAGTGCACCACTATCTATAAGGATGTCAACCGGTATGCCCTGAATCACGGCTGTACTTATGTCGTTGTTACCTTTTGCATCTAAGAGCTCGCTACATAAGTTAACTTTACGTTGGTTGTTACTGTTGCCTTGAGCCTCAGATCGAGCCTTGGCGAAGCACTCGCTCTCTTTATGCCCTATTTTTTTACAAAAGGAACAGACAGGTCTAGTATTACTAACACTATCGGCCTTTTCGGCAGTTCTCCGTCTTTTGGGGCATCTATCCTTAAAATGACCCTTTTGGTCGCAAATAAAACACCTACTTTCGCTTTTATTAGAACCGTTGAAATTACGCTTTTTAGCTGCAGTTGAATTAAATGATACAGGTTTATCAGAGTTGCGATTATCGAATTTGCGGGTAGGCATGATATAAGTGGCCAAAAATGAAATTAGATTGTCTGTCGTTAGGTCAGCGTTGGTAGCTGCCGCACGTACTTGTACATCACTAATGCCATGTATCACTATCTGGACCATAAGATCTTCGCTTAATCCTTTTATAACACGTAGGCGCAATAGAGAACGACGTGCATACTCGGCGTAAGACAAAAACTTGTCGGATGTCGAATTTATAACCTCATGAATAATCTGCGCGTAGTTCACTTTTTGTGGACATAAGGATTTAAACTCCCTAACGAAATTGGACCATGAGCGATCATTCGTAGTCCACTCATTTAACCAGCTTTTCGCGTCCCCCTTCAAACAATGAGCCACACGGGAAAAACACTCATGATCATCCCAGTGATTTGCACGTTCAGCCCTTTCCACTTCGTTGCACCACACCTCAAAGTTATTTATAGCTGGGTCAAAATTAGATACATAATAATTATGGGACTTATGTTTTGTCAAGACGGTTAACGCATCAACGAGCGTTTTAGTCGCGGAAGAGCTGTTTGCAACCGGCGGTGTGTTGCTACGAATCGCCGATGGGTCATGCGAACCACTAACCGTGCCTTTTTCGATAGCGGTTAATCGCGACATTATTCAGCCTAACGCGTCGTTTATGGAAATATCGGGATGATGGGATCGAGATTCACCCTGGCCATGACGCGAGTTAACTGAACGTGGCCTGGAACATTCGCGTGAACGATAATGGGCACTAGTACGTGAGTGACTGTGGCGTGAACGATTTTTACCGTAACGTGAACGCGAACGAGGGCTATCAGAACGTGAACGCGAACGGTTCCTAGTAAGACGCGAACGATTTCGAGTACGCGATTGCGCCCTGTTATGGCTCGACTGTTGATGTGGTCTGTTACTATGGGATCGCGAACGGTGTCTGTCGCTTCGCGAGGATTCATTGCGACGACTACACTCAGCTCCAGAGCGGGGCGGTGTCTCAACGGATCGTGCATGTGACGCACGTGGCATTGTTGTTTGAAATTAACGGCTGTTCACCCTCTCTAAAAGGCGGATTGTGAGCGAAATCCTATCCCACTTCTGATTTTAGATACCAGAAGTGTTGAAATAAATAAGAAAAACAATCATTTAAACATAATTAATGTAATTTAATAATAATTCACCAAATCAAAATAATTTCGAACATACAAACAGCCGTTAATTCCCACACAATAAGAATTATCACAATTTAAACAAAAACAATCACATAAAATAGTATAAGGAACGAACTCACAGCAAGCAGCGCCGAACCCAACCACCTTACCGTCCGACGACTGAGCAGCAAATGATACGGTATGGGACTGAGCGCTTGCTTTTATAGCTTGCTTATAGGCGGTAGTGGGGATCGACACCGCTCACTGCAAGATTCGCCAATAATATATATAATAAACTCTTAGTTTTATTTTGACATAGTAAATGTCTATCCGGTTTTTAACATTCTAGTTATTTCCCATTAACTCTTGGTTACCCTACTAGTGTCAGGCAGCTGAGTTTTACAAAAGTAACGGTAAAGAACTTAACTTTATCTTTATTAATAATATTTAGGCTTTTACAGCAACATTATAATTAAGTTGGATATTATTCTATTAAACGGTGGCCTTCGAGGCAGATGATCGAATTGATTAAATATTTAAATTAAATTTCTTTATTAAGGACTTATTTTCATTTTTATAATAATAAACATAAAATAATCTATATTATATTATTAAAATTATAATAATTTTTACATTATATTGTCGACATGTTTTAATATTAAATATCAAACATAATATATCGTTGAATAGGTCTTAGTAATCAGACCCACATTCCACAGAATATATAATATTTTAAGTGGTAAGCATTTTCGCTAACTCTTGGCCACCATTCTCTGGCTGCAGGTATTTTAAACATATATGAAGTTTACCTAACCTAGGAATTGAAACTAGGACCTCCGAGTCCCGAGACAAACAGTCAGTAATGCCTCTCGACCATCGAGGCGATTTTTCAATATAATAAAAAAAAACGTAGTGCAAAAGGTAATTCGTAATTCTTTTGCACACGTAAATTCTCTCTCGATGAGTCATAACTAAAAGAGAATTTACATTGACAGTCATAACTAATGACGGATAAAAACCTCATTTTCAATAATTAAAAGACGAGACATTTACTGCATAGATAAGCTAGTCTTTAAAAGTATTGTAATAATCAGCTGAGCAATAAAGAGTCTGGAAACATGTAGGTATGATGATAAAATTAATAATAACAATAAATAAAAATGCACATGCTAACCGCCGACACCAAATGGTGTTTCTACGTGAGCCGCACAAGGGAAAAATATTTGAAGGATATATACGAAGATTGCTTTAGAGAAGGCCATCACCCCCCCTGGGGAAAATTATAATGATTAACTCTTACAAATACTAAATAAAACAATTGTTGTTCGATTTTATAATATACCGCTTTCAGTAACCAAAATGTGTGATCATAAATTTAAAAATTATATTAGGAAAGTTTTGAAAGAAAAAGCGTATTAAAAGGTAGTTCATTATATTGACGATAAAAACGTATGGAAATAGCTACTCTCTGCACAGTGCACCTCTAATTTTCTTGTTTTAGTTGTAAGTAATTATTGTCATTTTCTATTTTGTAGTCTTGTTATTTCTTTTTTTGTTTTTGAATGTTACCTTTATTAAGTATTTTGTAGTTGTTAAATATATGTAAAATTGATATTATAAAATAGCCAAAAAGTCAGAATAGATAAAAAATATTTAATCAAAATAAAAAAAAAGTAACCTTGCTGAGTTTCTTGCCGGTTCTTCTCAGTTGAAGGCTGACTTCCGAACCGGTAGTAGCTTCAGTAACTTAAAATTTGACCTTCATAAGTGCCTTCCGAGGGCCTAAACTGAATAAATGGTTTTGATTTTTTTTTAATTTTACGGATCCAATACTTAATTGAATGATGCAGGTGAATCATATCATAAACTAATTAGAATCAGACTATTCATAAGTGCATGTAAAATCCTTACTTTTACTCCGCTGGCACACTGACCCAAAGTGTGTCTTGGCCTCCAATGCGCGAGCACGCCACCTGTTCCGTAGGTCGATTGTGTAATGCTCTCTGAATCGTCGAAGCAGTCAATTTTGTATTACATTGACGGCGCTACGACTATTGTTCCATACTGCTCCTATCCCAAACCATCAATCTATTAAGAAATAGGCTAAAAAACATTGAATATTCGGATGCTGGTCGTGGGAAATGTCTTGCCAGTCGCAGGCCTGAAGATCGCGTAAATCTGCATTCACCACCTCACGCCATCGATATCGATTATAAAGGCCTATTTAAGTTAAATATTTTATATTTTATTTCATTTAATCTTACTTTAATGCATAATAAAATAATATTTTAAGAGATATCTTTAGAAAAATCGCGTGACTCAAAATCCACTGTGCAGCCTTCATTAATTGCCGGAACACAGCACCTGTTTACTCGATCAGGTGTTCCGAACAACCCTCCACCCCCTACCACTTTGCACGAGCTTCTAGTTTCAATGTCTACCTCGTACATCGAAACATTTGTTTAACCATTTCAATTTAGATTAACGTAAAAGCGGCAATGTATAACGAAACATTCAAAATGTAGTACGGTTAGCCTTGAATGAATGTCGCTCGTATTCATTGATATTTTGACGCGACCGCTCCTTGTTCGTTACAAATTGTTCTTTTTTTAAATTCCGCAGTACATATATATATACGTTGTACATTGTAGCTTTTATTGGTACGTTTATTGCAATTAAAGTCCTAATAGCTCAGTGGATGAGTCGTATATGTTTTACATTATGGGCCTTTTAAGTAAACGTTTAAAACGTAATACCTACCATTAATTTATTCCCAATACAATTTTACGAAACGTTTAGTTTCCTGAAGAATGCCCTCAGTGCCCTGTCTTACGACTTTAGACCACTTTAATATGTATCAGACTATTGCAAAATCTATTGAAAATTCTATTGATTAGTGATATGACACTATAAGATCTTCATATCGCGTATTAAAGATCATTGATCAAGCAACAGCTGCACTTAGAGCTTTTCTAGACAACTTACATAACATACCACAGTGAGACGTGGTCAAACAAGCTTAAACTTAAAAAATAACTCCACTAGGTTAATGTTGAGATGGCCTTTGGCACAAGAGACAACTTTAAAGGTAGACGTTGCTCGTTCCGTGTTCCTAGACAGATGACCCAGTTAGATTCCAGAATGCCGTTTCAAGTCATCAGTACAGCCTATTAATCAGCAAGGTGTAACATGCAGGTGAGCTCTAAACCCTTCATTTAGCACACAAAAGAGAAAAAACTTTATGTCCAGTAACTTTTTATTTACCAAAGTCGAAATTGTATTCTTGGGCATGTGCATTTCACACTACATACACAAAATAATAAATTTGAGGCGACGTCGATTTATAACTAATAGCGAGGGAGTTTTTTCAACAATAGCAACACCATACATCCTTCGAGAACCGGCGATACTTTTTTAAATTAAGTTATAAACATCAATAAATTATATTTTTTCTAGCCCACCGATGGAATGCGGCTCATTATGGATGAGGAATACAATTCGAGATGACGGCGATCGCCACAAAGGACTGATTGGAAAGGGGCTATTGTTAAAACGACATATTGGCAGAAAATTATTGTCGGGCGACTCGTCAGAGACATCAACTGTCAACTGAATGGCGAGAATCGACGCTTTATACTGCGTCTGAGACTCATAAGGGAAGGCATGAATATTTATTGATCGTAGGCTGCACGCAACACTCTTAACGAGGAATCGAATTTCCTTGTAGTTGTATTCTGACGGGTGACTTAATGCCACTGTTTCATATTAGCCCATTATAGGAATACGTTATTCACTTATATTTGAACAAATCGAATATATGGACGATATTGTGGAGATGGGTTGACGTGGCGCGCATATAGAAGAGTTATACTCACAAATTGGTTGCAAATGAGCAAAATGGACAAAAACTGGGTATTTAGGGTTCCTTACTACATAATATAGAAGTAAAATTGAGCCATAATCAGTCTATTTCCAAACATCAAATCCCAATTGAATCCCAAACTTCTCTCTAAATAATCATTATTTCTTGAGTCTGTAACAAAGTTGTCTCAAAAAATTTTAACTGCAAATTTTAGCTCACAAATAAAATTAAATTCCTTTGTTAATATGTCTGTTAATTATATAGCAAGTCCATATAATCGTAAATATAAAACGCTTTAGCATTTAAATTAAATGACTGCACCCGTATAGGATAAAAAATTAAAGGATATTAGAAAGCCAATTGCACAAAGGAAAAGTATCTTTTTACTCATAATCTAAATGCCTAAGGACTCTTTTACACGTATCGATAAAACGCGACCGTCTCTGTCATACGTGCCTTTAAAATCAGCTTGTAGAGCTTCAATAGAAATGAGAAGGCTATATTTTATGAGTTTGATAGATTGTTTAGACTACACATCTACAGGCACTATCTATGACGATATTGTCTAGAAGTCTAGCTACAAATCATCTACACTAATATTATAAATAGGATAGATTTAATGCTTTTTGTTTGTTTGTTTGCATTGGTTGCACGGTTTGCATGGTTGTTTCGGAGCCCATTCAGGCTCCGAAACTACTGGACCGATTTGAAAAGTTTTTTCACTGTTGGGAAGCTACACTATCTCCGGTGAACACATGCTATATTAAATTTTCAAAAAAGTTAGGGATCCATAGTAAAACTCCAATAAGCCAAATATATTCCCAAGGAGTGAAAAAATTACCGCTTTTCTTCGCTGTGAAAACTATTGATTATAGAAAGGACAAAATAATGTGAAATCCCTCAGGAACGCGGGTGAAACCGCGGAGGGCAGCTAACAATGCTATTCCTAAAGTAGTATATTGCGTTTATAAGTGAGTGTAAGTGGAAAAGTGATCTAAGAAGGCTAGATCTAGAAGTGTGTCAGTTGGTGACACCTGGCGCAAGGTGCACGCGGCGGCATGTGCGTGCAACTGCCAAATCGATGCGCGTGCGCCGACGCGGTGGCTAGTTGAGACAACAAAACAGGCTGTCTCTAAGGCTGTAGAAGTCTTAAAACCGAAGTAATTCAGAGCTGCGTTAGCTTTGGAATTGAATAATATTAATCCCCTCGGAAGCTCCAAAGCCATTCCTTAAGACCGGTCTTTGTTCCGAGATATCTCAAAGGAACCGGTAGTAGCTACAGTAACTTTAAATTTGACCTTCATAAGTGCCTTCCGAGGCCCTAAACTGAATTAATGGTTTTGAATTTTTATTGAATTTTGAATGATAAAAATAATTTTAATATTTATATCAGCAAAATACACAGTTATTACAAAATTTTATAATATTAGGTTAATTAAGAGTTTTGTTGATCTAAAATCTTTACAGAGCGATCTGATGTAGTCAACACATACGGTGCCGAATTGCAGCATAAATCTATGGTTTTAAAGCATATTATCGACTGTTCGCGATTGTTTTGTTATTGGCAATAATCATGCATGAGTGATAAGGCAATAAGTATTCTATAAAATGAAGAAATGTATTTTAATATATTTTTGTAAATCAGAAGTAATGTCTTTTGGTTTCCTCATTAGGCAAGCCTGTATCTGACCTAACTCCGATTTTTTTTATTTAACATTAAACTCCTAAGTAGACAGAAACATATACTCTATACCTTATTGCTATTGAATGACTTCTATTATGTCCAATTTTCGTTTAGAAGACAGTTGATTAGTATCCGACCGCGGTTAAATGATAATGCGAGTGCTAAGCCATCTGCATACATTACATTAAATTGTTTCTATCGCTCGTAATGGCGATCGAGGTCTGAATAAAGGGGGGTATTTGGACTGGTTGTGTTCTGGAATTAATGAGATGGCTTTATAATTAAATTTGATTGATATAAGTCAGCTAATGCAAAAATTCATGGTTTGACTAAAATTTTATAACAGACTGACCGACTAAGTGACTTAAAATATCCTGATTCGTGAACTTTTTTTTTCATACTATCTGTCTGGACAGACATTGTCCTGTCGAAATAAGTCAATTTCCAATTCGATCGCAGCGCCACCTACCAGTTCCAATTTTGAATCTAAACCATTCTCGAATCCACTGGAACACACACAAAAAATGTCATCAAAATCTATCCAAGTCTATTAAATCTATTAAGATGCCTAAATTGTAACTACATATATAAATAAGAACCTGCGACTGCGGCGCTGTAGGTATACCAGCATTGCTCAATTTCGTTCTTACATAATTTAGTAAGTCATATGGAAGAATTCAATTTTGATTCTGAGAGAAATTCGAGCCTAAGACAATGAATAGATGAGTATCAAACGAGTTTTGGTCTGAATAACATTAGTGTTCCTTATTTTTTATTTAAAACCTCACCACTCTCTCTCTCTACAGAATTTATGAGAAAGCTTAAACTTACTATCCTACCTTCCAGTCTTGATGCGGAGATGTACCTACTATCACCGAAGGTACAAATTTCAGGTGTGAAGCAGAAGCGCACTCGCTCGGTTAGAAAATCGAAATTTCGGGCCATGGGACTTAACAACTTCATGTCCCATGGTTGACTCATTGGTGATACCTTTGGTATCACAAATGACCATATTTGCGGCGTTAACCAAGTACAATCAGGTAGTCCATCTGCTAATTTGTCAGCCTACTTGAAATTCTTCCAATGCTTACATTGTAGTATTCGCTTATTTTAGACTTAGGCATGTAACTTACGTTAAACAATAACGTGACGAAATGACAGAAATGCAAGGAGCTAAGGTCCCAGCCGACAATTAAAACAGGAAGGTGGTCCCCACACTGAAACGTAAATGACCACAAAAACAAATGACCTATTGTCCTCCGTTATTATTCTAATAGGTACAATTGCCTTAGACCTAATGTAATAAGTCCAAGGTGTTACACAACTGTTACTACAGGTGGAAGTGTCAGGTGTACGGCCGCCCTAAACATGCATACTCACACAAACTTACTATAACACACAACAAAATAAACTTCAAAGCTAACATTCAAGATAAGACACGTAGATAAGTGCAAATGTGAAGTTGGCGATTTGCCTTTGTTTGAGAAAGCACCTTTCAAGGCATTTGCCACAATTTAAGGTCACGTGACGGAGAATTTGTATTTAAAAATTAAGTATCATTTGCGAGTAATTTTTCATGTGTATGTTTTTTTTTTTTCGTGCATTGTTTGCGGATGGTATCGATCAATGTCTGTCCTAATGTGTTAATTCAATTAAATATGATAAATCGTTAGCATTTTATTTATTCACTACTGTGCCTCGCAGTTTCACCCGCGTTCCCGATTGTAGTTTCTGTTCTCAGAGATAGTGTTGGTAACGAAAAATGTTATGGAAAATATATTTACGTAAAAAGTCATTTTTGTATTTTCTTTTTATAATTACTTATAAATACTTCGGGATGAAGATAAATCCAACAAATTAAAGATGATTGAAAGCTGTGCAGCCGTTCTTGAGTAATAAATGATGTAACTAACACGACTTTGTTTTAAATACTATATTTTGATCCCAAATCTGAATTTTGGATGTGTAACAAAACTTTTTGGAAGCTGAAATGCAAATGACTCAACTTGATGCTCTTTAAAAGCAAATATCTTTTGTCTCAACTCATTCTATTATTTATATCGTCTACTGTTGAGTACTACCAACCCCCTTATTCTAATACAAACTTCGCCAGCGAGCCAGCGACGCTCGGCGGCCTCGGAGAGCCTATTTCTCACGTGATAGCATAGTTAGCGAAAGAGACAGAGCACGGACGCCGCGACGAAACATCCTCGAGCTAGTGTCATTTTCCTTACAGAATCGAGCCCCAACTAACAAAAATCTTTTTTTATGTTTAAGAATGGCATGGAATTTTAAACTTTAGGGCAATAGAAATAAGGTTCAACTATCGATTCATTGGTTAATTGTGTGCTGATGGAGATGCACCTTACCGTAAAGCTATGAGGCTCATTTTCCTATGACATTATTAATCGTCAAAAATGCAATCTAATTTGATACAGACAATATCAATTATCATTGAAAATCGAGGAGAATACGTTTGTTCAGGGGTGCCATATTGTAAGGTAAAATAACACTAACTCGAGGATATTTCGTTGCGGCCTCCATACTATGTCTCTTTCGCTAACTATTTAACCAATTGAGAGAAACGCTCTCGGAGGCCTTCATGCGCCAGCTCGCAGAAGAAGTTTTTATTAGCTGAATAAGGGGGCAGGTTGTACAGAATTTAATCCAATCAATTTGAAAATACGTTGCCTTTATATCAATTCGTTCTTTCATATAAGTGAGCAATCAACAGAACTGTATTTGTTTTGATAAAGTATAAAGCATAAACATGTACAAGACCACTAATTATAAAGCTATGTCACACTAATGAGGTGATATCTCTGTTACTATCGGATCTGATATAACGCATCTTTAGCACGTTACTTATTTCTTTCTTTACGCAAGTGGAGCCTATCCTTTACTGTGCCTATTAATTAAAGATAAGTAAGAAGAACTGAGCACAACTGCGAGAAAAATACATGGCAAAATATCCCATTTAAATGCCAAGATTAGATCGCCTTTGCAAAGTTCAAAACTGTGGCAAAAATGTTAATTATGCACTATTGGAGATGGTATCTGGTGACACCATAAGTTAGCACCTTCACACCTTAGCGGCGTTTAAAAAAAATGAATATTTTCTATTAGCATTACAATAATGTGGTTAAATGTACAAAAACAAACGAATAAATTGTCGACCTAATTGATTCTAATGCAAAGTTTTACCATGCCTAACTAAGTAACTGCTGACAAATTCTATTTTTTTAACCGGTTAATGAAAATGACCATAAATAGAAGCATTGAAATGAAATGAAATGAAATGAAAATATTTTTATTCAAATAGGCCTTTACAAGCACTTATGAATAGTCTGACTCTAATACCGGTTCGGAAGGTTGTTTTTTACTGAGAAGAGCCGGCAATAAACTCAGCAATTACTCTTTTAAAAAAAAAAAACAAACTTAGATTTATTACATAAAATATTATTTAGTCTCATTGACAATACCTGTGTGTTATGGCAATATTGCAGAATTATTTAACAATAATATAATATTATAAATATGTAATGAAAAAAAAAAAAAATATACAAACAAACTAAAGCCGACCAGCCCCCACAAGCAGCACCTGTTCACAAGTATGACGCATGTGGCAGCCATCGCCCTCCTCGCCATATTGTAGGGAAGTGAGCGACCCGCCACACGACGCCGCCACAAGCAAAGGCATTAAAGCGAGCATGACTAACTTAAGTTTGAAGCACATCAAAAAAAAAAAAATTATGAATTTTAGAATACACACAAAGTGTTATCACTGTGACCATAACATGTTCAAAGTTATAGATAAATTTAAATTGCATTCAAATAAAAAAATAAATCATACCATACAACAATACATTTACAACCAGGCACTATTATCATTTAAATATTCATTTATGTTGTAATAAGCCTTTTTTACCAATACAGCTTTAATATGATCCTTAAATTTTTTCAAGGACAAATCTACATTTATTTATCTACATTAGTCTACATTATGCCAGTTAGACGTTGTAAACAACACAGCGGGACTTTAAGTAGATAATTAAAATAAATTCAGGAAATATACCTAGTTAATAACCCTCTACGAACACATAATATCAATATTCATTCATTCTTTTTTTTAAATAATTACCGCAGCAACGGTCGTACATTCTTCTGCCGGCTGACTCGGTCGATCTCGTGATAAAGGTGTACTAGGCAGAATGGCCAGGTGTCAAGACGAGTGTTTCACGAAAAAAGTTAAAAAAATAACCAAAGATTAACCGACTAAAAAATCTGTGCAGGTGCTTTGGCGGACTTGGTCAGGCGAAAAGACAGCTGACCGAAAAAAATGACTAAATTAAGGAGTACATTAGCGAGACGGTGAATTTAGAGACGGACGGCGGATGGGCTTGCAATTCGTTTTGTGATACTCATTTTTCGAAATTAATCAGAATACCCACAACAACATTTTAATTAGGCTGTGGATTTTAATTCAAAATTGGTGGACATTAAATTAAATAACTTTAAAGAAACATATATTTTTTTATTTTTTTTTTAAATAATATAAACTAGTGCTTGACTGCGATCCCACCTGATGGTAAGCAGTGATGCAATCTTAGATGTTGAGGCGCACTAGTTTATTAAGAGCCTATTCACTCTAGCCTTGAAGACACCCAAATTATAGTTGCTCGGGAAGACCGCAGCAGGCAAGTTATTCCAGTCCCTCGATGTACGCGGTATAAACGACGAGGCGAAACGCTTAGTCCGGACCGTAGGAGTTTCGACAACGTAGGGGTGGATACTCGCCGTACGACGGGATGTCCGATGGTGGAAAGGTGATGGCGGAATCAAGTCATGCAATTCAGGCGCACACTCTCCGAAATGCAACCTGTAGAACACTGAAAGGCTGGCTACCCTACGCCTGTGCTCAAGGCTTTACAGATTGGATTTAACCAAACCTGGATCACCAATTAGCCTTTTTGCACGCCTTTCCACCGAGTCCAAAGCTGCTAAATGGCATTTTGCAGCACCAGCCCATATATAGCTGCAGTACTCCACACACGATCGGACCTGAGCTTTGTATAACATTAGAAGCTGTCCCGGTGTGAAGTACCGCCGGACCTTTGCAAGAACGCCGAGTTTTTTAGCAGCTGTCTTGGCTTTGGACTCAATGAACCGCCCGAAGTTGAGGTCTGAGGAAACTTCAACTCCCAAGAGCTGAAAGCGGTTGGTGCATTCCAGGGATACATTCCGGAAAGCAGGAGCCAAGGTGAACGGGCTCCTTTTTGCGGTGAACAGACACGCCTGTGTTTTGGCAGCGTTGAATCCCACCAGATTGGCTTCACCCCATTTGGAGACTATATAGAAATAAAACGACATATAATAAAATTCTTGCTATCTCTGGCGCTTAGAAAAATCACCATTTTGTAGGAAATAATGTGCGGTCTTCGTAAATATCTATACCTACATAGTAACTTTTGAATTTAGATTATTTTTTTAATTCAACATTCAAAACCATTTATTTAGTTTAGGCCCTCGGAAGGCATTTATGAAGGTCAAATTTACAGTTACTGAAGCTTATACCGGTTCGGAAGTCAGCAAGGTTAATTTCTTTTTTTTTATTAACTAATTTTATCTATTCTGATTTTTTGGCTATTTTATAGTATCAATTTTATATATTTAACAATCACAAAATACTTAATATAGGTAACATTCAAAAATAAATAACAAGACTACAAAATAGAAACCAAACATTGTTAGGTTAATCGACTTACAATAAAATTTCCTTTTTTATTGGAATATTTATTACTCTCAGATAGACGATAATACTTAAGTGTACTCATATATGGTCTAAGTAAGACCAACCAGGGTCAAAATAATTTCCAAAACACTAGTTTCTACGCTATGATAAGGGGGCGCCCATTAATTACGTGAGGCATTTAGGGGGGGGGAGGGGGTCAAGCCGAATCTCACCGAATCTCACGTGGAGGAGAGGGGGGATCTCGGCAAATATCACGTATTTTTTTTTAGCAAGAAACAGTGTAAAATAGCTAGGAAAGGGTTCTATATAGTAAAAAAAATTTCCAAAAAAATGTGGAAGTATTATATACTTATGATAATATTCGTCGCGGTATGCGAACACCTTAAAGTAGCAGTAGCAAATCTCACGTGAGATTAGGAACGGGGGAGGGGGTCGAACAAAATCTCACGACATCTCACCAAGGAGAGTGGGGGGGTCGAAAAATCGCCAAAATCACCTCACGTAACTAATGGATGCCCCCTAATGGCGTACATCTTTTCTGCAAATATCTTGAAATACCCTTATATAATAATCTTTAGTATTAACCTTTAGGTGAGTAAATACCCAATTCAATTTTGAAAACAGAACTAATGATAAAAGTCCAAAGATTATTTATGGTATTGCAAATGGTAAAATAAATATATTCTGTAACTGCAAGGTGATAAAAGTGGGTATATTTTGTTTTATTCAAATGCTTAGGTATCACTTACCTTCGATTATCGGCTCCATCTTCTTCCAACAGCTCATCGTCCAAGTGAACGAAATTCACATTTCTTTCTCTCTGTTTAAAAATTTAAAAAAAAATCTATTAAAAAAATATAAAATTAGAATGAGGCGCTCGTGAAAGTCACAATTACAGGAAACACCTTTTACCCTTCAATTAAAACAAATTGTACACAATATACGAAAAGAAATGTCAATTCTCTTTTATCTCCCTATTCAAACATTTAAATTCGTACAATAATAAAAAGACATGACTCAATTCCGTGTGAGATATCGATATGGGTGTATCATAAACGCACAGCTGCCCGCTTCCGCGGCATATTTACCGCGTCCTTGTGCCATTCTGCATACCAATATTAAAAAAATAAAATAAAAAAATATCTCTAGATTACATTGGAAAGGTGTGTTCGCACCGGGCCGATCTTCTTTAATTTGGAACGCATATTAAGGAGCTATTTGTCACTCGTCGAGTCGTCACTTTCGTTTTGTGCGGAAAAATAAAAGTGGATTTCAATGCATTTGGTGTCAAGAAAAAAAAAATTGGTGGAATTCTGTTCATTGTTTTTAAAGATGTGTGATACCTATGATTGTGAGGTTTGGAAACTTTATAAATTGCTAGAAAGTACCTAGGTACTTAATATTTTTTTATCAAATTTCCATTATGGCTGTCAGGTAGGTTAAGTGAAGTCTCCTAATGCGTATTGATTGATGCAAATTTGCTAGCAAGATTTTTAGTGAGAATTACGAACGTCATCAGTCAAAAGCTTTGGCTCAGCGGTGAACACACCAACCTAAGACCATGATGAGGGTCCAAGATCAAATAGTTTTTCGGTATAGGAAAACATCGTGATGCATGCCAAGGAATCTACATTGGGCCAGCTGACTATCCTCGTGTAGGACTATGGCCTCATTACTTGGATTTGATCTCCCCTCAAACGACTAGGGATGGTGTTGATAATGATAATCATAAGCTTTAGTGATATGATAAACGATTGACGAATAGTATTCTTTTCATAAAAATATTTTCCTTTCTTGTCAATCATTGTCCCCAAGTGTAAAGTCCAATTATGTAGATTTAAGTAATTAGTGACATACACTTTTATGTTTTCTTTTTATTAACGAGAAATGCTATAATTTCCCCCATATTAAGATAGGTGTGCGTGTCGGTATTTATCTTTATGGTAAATGATGATTCCTCATATATTGCTAGAGAAATTAAATGTAAAACATATTTTATCGTTATATTAGTACCCACTAATAATGTATTATAAGAAAGGGCGAAATTCTTTAAGTAAAGTGCGATAAGTGTCTCGTATAAATGTACAGTTGGTTGGAAAAAGCACAAAATTGTCTTTTGACTAGTCTCTTCTACTCCTTGTCGTCAGTAGCGACGTGAAATATGCGTTTTTGTTGACTCTAAAGATAGCATAACATAACGTGCTTCCATCAACATTACAATACAATATTAAGAAAAAATCTAATGCGAAAATTGTCATGTCATGATTTTTTTTTCTATTGAATTACGTGAAACCTCTTTGGTGAACTCTATGCCTTAAACATTTCTTACTCGACTGTACCAGCTTCCAAAATATTATTATTTCCATGGCCTATTCTCCGCGCCTATATTTAACAGATATCGTGTATGTGCTTAAGTTACAATAAAAATTGTACGTACTTAACTCACTATAATTTGCTACAGTACTGTAAATTGGGAGTTATTAAAAAATCAATTACTTTGCGTAAAAGCGTGGCTACCTACCATTTACGACTGAGAAACAATTTATGCTTGTAATAAAGTAAATTTAAAATGCCGTTTTATACAAGACTGTATGTATTTTATTAATTTTCCCACGACGAGCTACTCAAATCACCTGCCTCTGTTCTCAATGATTCAATCGGCGCAATAATGTACATATGCTTTGTTTTTCACTACGTTAAAATCACATGAGATTTGGCAGAATGTTTAAAACTGGCCGCCTGCCTGACGCCAAACCTCTTTGGTAATGCTT
The DNA here is from genome assembly GCA_907165245.1 of Habrosyne pyritoides. Classification (NCBI taxonomy): domain Eukaryota; kingdom Metazoa; phylum Arthropoda; class Insecta; order Lepidoptera; family Drepanidae; genus Habrosyne; species Habrosyne pyritoides. The sequence continues at coordinate 2,825,761 of OU015600.1, read as the reverse complement.
TTGTTGACCACTTGGCGTAATATGTACAGTGGATGACGTCACCGGTATAGTCTATAACAAGAAGTTTCAAATACATTTAAAACTATATTTGTTTACGAGAACGAATTAAAATATTTGTATTGGTAGTCTATGGTCGCCCCTAACGTAACCCGGTACTCACTATATATTTTATAATCGATTTTAATATCTAATCGATTTATTTTTTAAATAAATTAAAATATTCCGAGTCTGATAAGCAAAAGTACATCACTATGTATTGTGGCACGTATAATATATAAGATATATACGATATATAAGATATGATATCATGTCAAAAGTCGAGAAATAGTATGCTACAAATAATCTTCAGCTTAATTCTAAGAAAACTAAACGCTTTACGTTTTCTTTCCCTATTGTAGCACAAGTACATAGGCAAAGAATAATAAATTTACAGGCCAGTGGCTTGGTGGTTAGTGACCCTGACGCCACCGGTCGTGGGTTCGATTCCCACCCAGCACAGACATTTGTATGCATGAACATATCTGTTTGTTCTGTGTCTAGATTTAAATATCTATATAAGTATGTATTTAAAAGTAGTATGTGATGTATCAGTTGTCTGGTTTCCATATTACTAGCTCTGCTTAGTTTGGGATCAGATGGCCGTGTGTATAGAATGTGTCAGAATATTTTTTATTTTTATTATGGGAGCAATCAAATTTCATAAAATTGTATTTTTGGGTCTAAAATTAGACAACAAAGTCATCTAGATAATTGGGCTAAATTAAGCTCTGCTATATTTGCTGTAAGGAAAGGTATTCGGTATTCGTAGAAACAAAATGCCATAGGCAAAATTGGATGTCAATAATATTAATATAAGACAAAGGGAGAAGTTACAATTCCAGATTACCTGGATTTAACAAGTCCAATTATAATCGTTTCTATAATAAAATACCGCTTTCAGTCACTAAAATGTCTAAACTTAAATTTAAAAGAAGGAGCAAATTACAAGGTAGCTCAATTTACATTCAAGATAGATATGTCTGGAAATAGCTGCTCACTGTAAAAATGCACCTTTCACTTGCTTGTTTAAGTTGTTATTATCATTATTCTTTCAATTTATTTTATTTCTTTTATTTTTATATTGAGCATTTTGTAAAAGATAAAAATTTGAAAAAGAAAATTGCCATAATATTTAATTTGATCAATCTAAAAAAAACATGATTGAGAGCTTTGTTTTTTTTATTTTTTTTGTCTCTCGGGCACATTATCCTACTCTTACCACTGGACCAGCAAGACCATTATTACCAGTATACCCCTAAATTCAGCAGTTAAAAGACTTAGGCAAAGAACTAATGATAAAATGATCTAAATCAGTCATTTAAGTAGGTATATAGTTATATATAGTTGTGAATGCAAGATGTACACCATACAGTATGTAATCACATGTCACGGCACATACTGGCTGCAGAGATCGTGGCGCCACACCGGCGCCGATTCGCATTGCAGCAGTACCACTGTATTGTATTGGTCAGTGCGTTGCATTCGCATTTCAACTTCGAGGTTATTCGGTTATGCTCGGGTCGACAGATATCGAAGGTACCTTTTCGTAATTTAAAATTTCTATTAGAACAAAATTACTGGTACTACAGCATTATCTTACTTTTTTTCACGGTAATGTTGTTCCTAGCGGCCAGAATGGCTACCGAGGAGGTTTTAACAATGAGGTTTATATAATTTATCTGGCTACTAAAACAGAAATAGCGCGGTTCATAAAAAAAATAATTCTTTTACGTCTAGATTGTCCTATACCATATGTTTTGTGCCTTTTATAGTGCCTCTAATAACCTTATTTATAAGCCCCATTATGACATATGGATAAGTGTCAGATTTTTTAATAACTGTCAAGTGGCCAATGCTCGTCGGCAGCAGTGGGTGGCGCGTGCTAATCGGTGACGAATCTGTGAAATTGGCTCGTCGTGGCCACTCGCGCCACCCGAGCTCGCTAGATACACCTCTCGCTCGTATGGCACGACCATCAGCGTCGAGCGGGAAACGAAGCAGTACTTAATAGTAATGCATGTCACAAGCTATTATAGCTAGCGTTTTGACAGGTAATAATGACGTAATAGAAAATTTTACTTTATTGCTTAAGAAATAAAAGTGACCTATTGATCCAACGGATAGAATATAATATGTATTTACATATATTATCAAATATGGTAATGATTAATATAATTGATTGACTAGGAGACGTGGGTAAACTGGTAGAGCAAGCAACAGGTAGGTACCTACCTGATACTAACAAAATCAAGTAATTTCCAACCAATTGTTAACCTACTGACACGATAAAGTCAAAACGAGTCCCTAATCGTATGTGATAACTTTAAGAAGAAACTTAAGCGTGTGGCTATAATAGCAAAGGAATATAGCCTCCTTCTAGTATTAAAAAAAATAACTACCTTAATATTTAAAAATACAAATGTCAATCGGATTACACCACTCTATTCCGCTCCCCACTCAGCTCATGAATCAAACGAAACAATTCATTCGGGCGCGAACGCGTCCATCCACATTACACGCGCATTTTATTGCCACCGCGCCGCACCGTACCAACGCGACTCAAATCGGACCGAACAGACGAGACGCAATCAGATTGTTTGCGATAAACTTCAACTGTATTACTTCACGTCTCAGATTTGTGAGCCACCCAACGTGATATTAATTTGTTTGACTTTATGAATGCTGTTGTAAAATCCTTTGGCGTGGCGCGTGGGTTAAAATATGTTTATCAAGAGTTTGAGGTTTGGCACCGCGTGTTTTTCACAATAAATCTGAGCTTTGCTTTTACGAGACTTTTGAGTATGTGTAGGGAAGTCATGTTATGCGTGATATTTATTTTTAACACCTGATGATACATCATGCTGCCAAGAAAGGCAAAATTAACCAAAAAAGGCAAATGCATAATTCAACCAGCATCTTTATTTTTATGTGAAAAGAAAAAATCTCTTAAACTCCCAAAAGTAAGGCAAAATTACCATCACTTGTCACAAAAAATTATACCTTCAGTAAACATTAATGTTGTACACATTTTACCGCCAAAAAATTACAGTCGTAACACTTAACGATGTTAGCAAGATCCTTCTGCGAAAGTGCACCATAATGAAAACCATAAAAATTACTTTAATTAGTGATGAAAGGATGTTTGCGTACTGGCCGGAAAATATCTTTGAGAATATCAAAACATTTGAGCTGGCAATATTCTTTTCTCGACAGTGTAAGTAATTCACATAAAACTATTTCAATCAGAAAATGTACTTCTCAATGCTGACCTATCTTATTTTTAAGGTAATAGCTATCGTCCCGTGGTTTCACTCGTTCCCGAGGGTTAAATGTATACCAGAATTATAATATAGCCTATTTCACTCGGGATAGCGGATTTCTATCAGATAATTTTTTTAAATAGCTGCGGTATATAGAAATTACCCTTACAAACTCATAAAATTCGCGCTCTCTTCAATAATATCAGTTAAGGTTATATTATGCCAATGCTATATTCTCAAAAGAAAGGATTTCTATAACACACCTTGTTTTTATTGAGGAATATACTTAATTACTTGACGACAAAATACACATACAGCCTTTCCTACGTTGCGTGTGCATTCTAAAAACTTTTTGTACCAATTTCAAATGCCTCCTTAATAATAATTTACTGGAACATCTGTGTCAATTGTGTTGACATGAATTTGTGTCTGCAAAGGAGCTGACAATAAAAAATAAAACTAACGACTTACAGCAGGCTGCACATGTGGGTTCCTTCGACTCAAAAGTTAATATATGAAAAAAATAAAACACATGTTTCTGGAATTTAAGACTCACTCGCCAAAACCATAAAGTTGATATTACAACGGTTTTTTATTTCCTCTTTTAAACTGCAAATACCAAGTCGTTAACTGTAAATTTTGCCTAAATATTTCGTGTCATTAGTGGAAGGTTTAATAATCTTTCACATTTGGTGACTTTATTTCAGAATTTTAAACCTTATTGAATAAGAGGAAGGTGTTACATTCCATCAGTATGCAACAGATATAATTTTGTGAAAACTGTCTTAACCTTTGGCCTCATGACTATTTGTCTATGGTTTCATTTGGTGAAATGTCATTCAGTCCCTCTTTTAGTGGAAACCTTTACTCGAAGTGTAAACATATTTTTGTTTGGTGTAAACTTTAGCTTGTGCATAACTAACTCATTATAATAAATTAATTTCATTCGGCAGTAATAAACAAGGCGGGCAGATGTGCATCGAGTTTTTATATGGAACTTTGATTGAGCTTTGCATAATTATTTTTTGAGATAATATCGCTTGTATGGATTTAAAATTGGAGCATTTAGTTTATAAAAGATTAGCATCGAAATAATATATATTTTTTAACATTTTATATAGTAACCAGTATAATCTTTAGAAATGTTATTCCAATGATAGTCAGTGTTGCAAGACTTCATATCATATTTTTTCTATTGAATCAAACCAGCTCGTGCCTATGTCACTTTTTATTTTACACAGTCCAAAACTATTCATAATTTGTTTTCTCTTTGCGTCGTCTGTCCTCTTGACACGTCTTCTCAGCCAGTCATGTCAGCATGAAGGTTGGACAGTCCCAACAGTATGCATGATCATCTAAGTTCAGCCATACATATAGACTCTTTAATAACGTTTATGCTATGTTTCATAACGTGAGTGATTTTTAAGTAAATTACTTGGTAATGTAATTGGAACTCTTATGGTGAAACTTCGGTGTCTGTATCCACTTTTCCGACCAAATAGAAGTTATCATCTTGAAGTTGGATGTTTTAAATACGTGGTTTTGTCATATGGAAACGGCTATACCTAAAGATAACTTAATATGTAGCTGTTGAAATTTTCCTTACAAAAACCTTCCTGGGCCATTCACGCTGACAGAACTTGGATCTTGTCTTGAGGAGCCGCTACTAATTCTCCGCGATTTATTAATACACCCATGAGGCAACGGAGAATTTATTTGTTTTTTAAATCTCACATGTATGGGCCATATTAGATCTTGAACGCTCGTAGTTATGACTAAAATTGCGTGCCAAACTGGGGTGCTTTTGTTGTAACAGAAGAATTGTAAAATTGCGTAGTAACGAGACAAAAGATATGAATACAAAGACATCATTGCATCCAACGTCTCAGCCACCTGATATGGCAGATCGTGACACAGGTGGCGCTATTGTGGGGTTTGCACAAAATGTCGAGGGTGGCACGTGCCGGTGCTACCACCTTGCACCCGCGCCCCTTGGCCCCCCGCCCCCTGCCCCCCGTCCGTGCGCGTGCGCCCCTTACGACAGGTGATATGCGCGCGCACCGAATTATTTAGACAACGGAAATTCCGCATGTCATTTCGATCATGTTGAGTTTATTATAACAAAGGACTTTTTAAGTTAATATAATCCTTACTAATATTAAAAATGCGAAAGTGGCTTTGTTACCCTTAAGGTGAAACGACTGAACCGATATTTCTGATTTGGCACACACATAGTCAATGGTACGGAGGAAAGGGATACTCCTAGCTATTTATTTCAGGAACGCGGGCAAAACCACGGGGGACAGCTAGTATTGATAAAAATCTCCTGCGACATTTTCCCACTTGGCACTCTGATCCTAAACAAAGCAGAGCATTGCGTTATGGTACCAGAAACTGGTATACCTATTTCATATATCTACACCTAAAAAGATTTTAAAGAAATACCTACTTATAAAGACATTTACACCCGGGACATTCTTTTACACACGGCCATCTGATCCCAAACTAAGCAGAGCTTGTACTATGGAAACCAGACTAATATACTACATATACAATTTTTTTATCTAAATACATACATATATTGATATTTACACCCAAACACAGAACAAACAGACATGTTCATGCACACAAATATTTGTCCTGGGTGGAAATCGAAACCACGACCTTCGACTTGGAAGTCAGGGTCGCCAACCACCAAGCCTGATAAAACAGATATATTTACGCACCCAATTCTTTTCCCTGTTAGAGAACTTCTCGTCGACAGCGCCTTTGCAATGCCCCTGGTATAGAAAATTTCTACAATAAGTGACCACCATAAGATGGGCCGTCTGCCTGTTTATCGGCCTTCTTGGCAACTTAAACAAATTGTAACCGTAATATATTGTTAATTCTAGTAAATATACCTAGTGTTTCAACCTTCACAGGGTGTAAGATGAGATTTGCCTGAAGTATCGGGCGTGACACGGCATAGTTTAGTAAGCTTATGTCCGTACCGTTAGGTAGACTGTTAGTACAGTCACACTAATAATATTTACCATGCTGACAGTTTCTTCCATGATAGTAATGGTGTTTTCCACTTATGTTTTTAATGTCTATGACTCAGTATTGCATAAACGGATTTGATTATTTTTTTTCCCACAGATAGAATTTATTCTAGAGGAAACCCTAAGGGGTGAAAGTGCACGGGATTAACTTGAGCTGATCTTAGGGCTGTCGGTCTGAGCTGAATAATTTTAATTCTCTACAAAGACTTACCAAAAGATGCTTTCGTGTAATCTACTTGTAATTGTAGTTAAAAGTTAACCAGCCTTCTATTATTTTTTACTGTTGATAGGTTTTATTACAATATAATATATTTATATCACTTAAAAAATAAGCTATAAATCAAAATAATGATTTAAATTATTTGAGATGCCTATGGGTAAAACGTCCAGAAGGCTGGCTACATTGCCTCTTTGTATAGCCGACTAGCCTCTTTAAAACAAACATATCAGCAATTTAACTAGTCAGTTATTCTAAACGTCTGTCGTTATTGAACATAAAACTCTTATACCAGCCAAACAAAGCAAAACTTTCACACAAGCTGCAAGGACAGGAAAGACCCCTTAGCATTTCCCAAGACATCACCGCCAGTGTGGCGCCGTCCACGGTCGATACCTCCTCAACCCTCAGATAACACGACCAACGTGAATATCACTCACCCTCTCGCATACCACCCTATAAGATCGACCGACTTGCTTCAATCGGTTTATACAGAATAAAATCCAGTTATAAAAAGGAGTATGGTATATTCACTGGAGTGATATGAATAAATGGTGTTCTGTATTCGGTCGCCTTGTACCTCGAGGTTGCTGCTTGGCAGCCAGATGTTCATTTGTTTACTTTCTTTTGTAATGTATAGCCACTGTTTTCCGCCCGAAAACGCGCTATAACTTGCCCATAACGGCCTGTTATACCATAATCTAGAGTTTTGGGTGGAATATCAAATAATGTCATGTAGGGAGACAAATATAGATTCTTTTTGTTTATTATTAACGTAATGGTACATGTGTATATGTAGTTAGGGGTTATTTTATTTCACGAAATAATTGTAGGTTAGGTTATACAGATCACGGTGGCATGACACACTTTCAAAATTCAAAACCATTTATTCACACAAAATAAACTAATTTGGCCGTCTCAACATTCGTCAATTTTCCTGACAGAAAATGCAGCCGTACTTAATTTAACAGCAAGAGGTGACTTGAGGTCCAACTGCAATTTGTTGTCTAATATAAGACCCACAAATAAAAAAAAATATATGCTATCTTCTTCTAATCTATTATTATTAGGCTATCTACTTGAGCTACATTCGGTAAAGAGAACCTTTAGCATTTAGTTTTCTTTGAATTTAGTAATAGATCACAAATAATCATAATAATAATTGTCTGTGGGCGGTTACCCACTTATTTTAACCAATTTTAGAGTCAGACTATTCATAAGTGCTTGTATAGGCCTATTTGAATAAAAAATATTTTAATTTTCATTCAATTGACATAGTATCATTAACTTTAGTAAGATCTTTGTCTGTACTATGAACTTTAAAAAGTAATCATGTAGCATCAGCAAACAAGACAATATCTGAGAGGTCATTTACAACATACGGCAAATCATTTATACATACTAAAAACAAAAATGGACCTAAAATTTAACCCTGGGGTACCCCCATTTTGACTAAAGAGCCCTTGGATGTTGTGTCAGTTATAAAATTATTAAATTATTATCATCACCCAACATTATTTTCATCACCCCTAATTTTGTTAATTGAGACTATTTATCCAATCTTTTTTACTTCTATTTAAAGCATTGTCAATTAAAATTATAATTATTGTTTGTTCATCAAACTTTTTATATGGTTACCTACTATTTGTTTGTATGACGCCCCTGGCATACAATAAATTACAACTGAATCAGTTATTTGGTTACTTATTATTGAGCCAAAGACAGGTCCTATTTTCTCAGAGTAAACAATTGTCTTTGTTATTGGAAGACAAGAAGGATTGGAATTTGATTGCATGACCCGAACATCACTCTGATTAATTTGAGATATTGGAGATATTGGAACCTGGCCCCAGCGGGCATTATTATTTTTATTATAAGTCAACCAGGTGTGTTGCCGCCTTTAATTTAAAACCTTATCCGGTAAAAGTACTAGACGAATAGCTAATTCGCGGCTTTATTAGGTAAGTATATTGACCACTTGCAGACACACCGTTTTACTTTCTGGTGGTGAGTATAATGTATGGATGTAGATTACACCTTCACGCAAAAATACCCAATAGATTTGAATGAAACATGGCACATAGATGGAGCGTACTTTGGAATAGCATAATAGGGCCGCTGGAGTTACAGGCACATGAGACTTGACAACTTTACGTCAGGGATGGCAACGCATGGATGATTGCTAGTGTTGGAGATATCCATAGGCGGCGATGACCACTTACCATCAGATGGACCATCTGCTTTCTAGTCACCTCATGTGGTACCTATAAAAAATATATTGCGTAGCTTTAAAGGTCCAAGCGGACCACCAGACAGACTAAATAAGTAACATAGTTTTATAAATTTTAGAGAAGAGAAGAGATGCGAGAGTTTGTTAGGATGGATGTATAGATGTTTGTTTCTCTTTCACGAAAAACCTACGGAACAATTGGATGAACCTTGGCACTTTTTATACCGGGAAATTGTAACATCCCTCAAGAACGCGGGGGACTGCTAGAACATATCGATACTAATATCATAAAGAGGAAATAGTTGTATGTAAGTATGTTTGTTACTTTTCACGCAAAAACTACTAAACGGATATAGATGAAACTTAGATAGGCACATAGATAGAGCATATCCTGGAATAACATATAGGCTACTTTTTATCCCGTGAAAATGTGTTATCCCTCGGGAACACGGGTAAAACCGCGGGGGACAGCTCGACCAACACCAACACGACATTTCGAAAACTACATGATGTATGAAGCTGAAATTTGGCAGGTTGTAGATAGGAGACTTCAGTTAAGAACTGATTATGCGATAGTGCCTCATCGAGAGGGTCTAAGGCTACTGAAAGTTTATATGAAAGTCCCAAGTGTTTGCTAATAGAGACACAAAAACGAATTCTTTGCACGGTAGAAGACAGATTGCAGATAACTGACAAGACGGGATAATTGGACACCACAAATAAAATTTCCTATCACTTGGAAAAACTGAATAGTTGTATAGAGTTTGTTTACAAATACAAAATAATATTAATTTATTTTGTTCCTTACGGCTTTAAACCAGATAGCATTATTAATAAGCTTCTTAGATATATTTTATTTTAACCATAAAATATCTTAAAGTGAACGAAAAATGTTTATGTTGCTGGAAACCCAACAAAAAGTACCCTTTTGACTTTGTATAGCGGGAAACTCTCTATCTGCCACCGTTGCTCTAAGAATGTGTACACATTGTATTCTTTGTATCGATTAATTAAATATAGATAACTAAGTTATATCGAGTTCTTGTGTGTCTATAGAAACTTCCATCATTCCACCAAAGACTAATAATAGACAAGATACATAGTATAGGGTACTTGTTATCCTTTGAATGCGAGTAAAACCGCGAGGCGGAAATATAAGGCTAGTATTGAAATAAAAGCAAATTTACATAATGACAAAGTAATAAAAAGAATTGCATATTTTTTATTGTGTTCAGAATGACGGGCCAGTTGGCTGGTGGTTAGAGATCCTGCCGCAATATAATAAATACGGTTATATTAAAACGTTTGTGTGCATGAACATGTCTGACATTCTGTATATAGATGCATTCGGCCAGTTGGCTTGGTGGTTAGCGACTCTGACTGCCAAACCTAAGGTCGCGGTTTCGATTCCCACCAACGACAAACATTTGTGTGCATGAACATGTCTGTTTGTTCTGTGTTTGGGTGTAAATATCTATAAAAGTATGTATTTAGAAAAGAAAAAGGTAGTATATGTAGTATATCAGTTCTCTGGTTCCCATAGTACAAGCTCTGCTTAGTTTGGGATCAAATGGCCGTGTGTAAAGAATGTCCCGGGATATTTATTTATTTATATTTAGAAGAAAAAAATAAGTAGGTATTTGAAATATATTAGTTATCTGGTTTCTATTGTGTAAGTTCTGGTTCGTTTGGGGTCAGATGGTCGTGTTTAATTAATGTCTCAGGATATTTCTTTTATATTTATTCTTCTGTTCCGCTCTTTTTCACATCAACATAAGGCGTATCCTCTGATTAATTGATAACCTCATTGATTACAAAATACATCAAAAATAATTGCAGCTACTATTGATTCCATTTTAAAACACTTTGCCGATTTTGAAGTTGTTTCGTCTATCGATTTTCTAATTACGCAAAGTAATAGTTTACTGCCTTATAAGTGACAGTAATTATTATATATTTATTTTTACGACCAAGGTGACAAACAGCTGACAGCCCGCTTGATGGCAAACGATCACTGCAGCCTATTGACGCTTGCAACACCGAGGTATCACTCGCGCGTCGCCAACAAGTAAAAGTCCCAGCAAAAATCTCTTCATTCCTTCATGAAAAGTTCCAAGCTGTACTCACTTATTTAAAGAAAAGTAAAGTAAAATTATATTCAACGTTTTAGATTTAGTACTTAATAAATATACCAACATCATTGATTACTGAATAGCAAGATAGTACGTACCGGTAAGTGACCAGCTCGAACTAGCACCAAGCAACTAGGCAGAACCTTTATTTTGGTAACCTATTGTTGTTGATACAAATTGTTATCCCTGGCTGATATTCTGTGCCATTATCCCCTACCTACCCTATTGTGACGACACGATAATATAACCCTCTCTCCTCATCACACATGTGTAATATTAGAACAATAGCAATTCCTCATTTGTCAGCCGGCAAAAATATCCCGTCGCGCCGCGCTTGTCACGTTGCCAGGCGCTTGGCACATCTGCCCACCAGACAGACATACATGATGTCCAGACGAGTCGCAGAGGCTATGCTATGTACCTATCTAATGTACCACTGCTTCATTTGTTTTACTACCTATTATTTATTTGTACATAATACTTTTCGCAGTACTAAAACCTGTAGGTGTAACAAAACACGATCGTATTTATTTGAATTAAAACTAAATATTTCGGGGAAAAGTGACTGATGAGCCGCAAATTGACTATTGCGGATTTAATAAATGCGAAAGTTTGTCTGTATGTTTAATCAGATATATAACGACTGAATTAGTTTTCATTAAATATAGGTCATAAAACACTTTTCGTCTCGGATAGCTAGAGATAAATAGAAATAAGTAAGTGACACTAAATCATCTTGTTTTAAAATGCCTCAGGCGATAACTTGAAATATAAAGGCACTCATTTACAGGTAAATATAATTTTATATCTCAGTAATACCTTGAATAGGTTGTAGCTTCAGTTACTTAACATTTGACCTTCATAAGTGCCTTCCGAGGGCCTAAACTGAATAAAAGGTTTTGAATTTTGAAAAAAAAAAATTTGAATTGCTACCATAGCAGGATAAAACAAATATTGAAAATTTTACAAGTTATTGTTTCTGATCAAACTAACAAAGGTCAATTGTATCTTCCCCGAGAATCGAACCCATTACCTCCGAACTACACTTTATCCTGCTAGTTCAAACAGGTGTTTAGAAATAAACACATTTCAAATATAGACATTTAAATATTTTTTCATCATGGCTCATTGGATAATCAACTCCATAAAAGAAGTCGATACCTGATTGCCAATTAGGCGGGAACAAAATTATCTGTCACCATGATTTTAGGAAGTCAGTTAAATACTTTGAATGAAAAATATCGAAGGTATGTTTGAATCTGAGCAAGACTTGAGTATGTAATGATTACAATTTAATATTAATTAATTCATAAGGATATATGACAAGGTTTTATTAATGGAGTTTGATTTTGTTCTGCAATAAGAGCATAATATCTGCTTAAGAAGCATTAAACGCCATCTCGCTTATTAGGCCAGAAACAGAAATAATAATTCGGCTATTCAACAACAGATGGCTCTTTATCTTTAATTGCGTCATATTAAAAGATATTGTTTTCAATAAACACTAATTACGCGGACGACAATTTTAAACAAATAGGTAAAGATAAAATAACAATCCAAATTTCAAGCTTTAAGTTTGATTTTGACTTTAAAATATAACTTTTAAGTGTATTGCCAACGTAGTAACTCTCCCTCATAAGCTGGTGATTTGGATTTTTATATTCTATTGGCAAATAATATTAGGTTATAATTATATAATAATTATACTTTAAGCGTAACTAAATGTTATAAAAAAATAGAGAATAAAATTGGTTGGTAAATTAAAAAATATTCAGGTATCAAAATCTGGCAGAGAAAGTTTAACCTTAATTTTAATTTTGACCATTTTTTTTGTATTGTGTAAAGAAGTGTGATTTAAAAAAAAAGAACGAATAAAATTAATATCTTCTTGATTGTTTTTCTAGTTACATCACCTAATGAATTATTGGCAACACTCTTAAACAATTACTGTGACACTTAGTACAGCGCCACAAACTTATATATCACGGTGGCCAAGAGTTGTACTAAAGACACCATTTGAAAATAAAAAAAATCAAGGACACTGTATCATATTAATCATATAAACTAGTTATTATTTGATTTAATTTAGGTACCCTATTTATTGCCAGAATTATTAAAAAGCAATAGCTATTTGGATGACACCGAAATCGCGCGCCCTTTTCACCGAGTTTGTGGTACTGTAATGATTGTATACTCTTTGGCACACATAAAACATGTGACTATGAATGAGTGCGTAATAACCTAAAAATAGATGATGTTTTGTATGTTAATTATGATGATCGATTGAAAAACGCCCAATTCAATGTGTGGTACAGAAAGTGGAAGCATACATTGTAATGTACTATTTAGTTAAGTTTTTGGCTGCTAGGCTATCAATATCATAGATAACTACAGATACTTTATCTCAATCATACGCAAGAGTAGGAAGGCGATACAATACAAGTGACAAGATTTGACACAAGGTTGCCGCACAGAGCTGTCTGTCTAAGTACCGATTGGCTATTAATTACAGTATTTTTATATCGGGTATTTTGTATTTTATTTTATTAAAAACCAATCATTTTAAGTTTTTCCGCAATATGTCGTTGAAACGTGTACTTATTGTTAATAAGAGTTTTCCTAAAGCCGGATTGGAAATATTGCAAAAGGAGTAAGTATGTTCACTTATTATGGTTAAATTTGAATTTTTGGTACAATTTTTTTGGTAAAGGTAATTTTAATTATTGCCAATTGTTGCGTCAATGTTCAACGCTTCGCAAACTTCACGTCGTCGATGACGTCACGCACGACGCCAATATCGCTTTGGTGGCCGTGGTTACACTAACAATCGCGCTATTCATAAACTCGATCGAGTAATCGTAGATAGCGTTTCTCATTGTACAGTTCAGAGAGAGACAGACAATAGTCGCTTGCATGAGTCTAGTTTCAGTAGGGAATAGGTACCATAATGTATCTGTGCCGGGTGCCCATCTGTCTGTATTTTATACCCATTTTTGGATGGTTGTACCTGCCAAGGTTGTCCAAATAGGTATAAAATTAAATATATTTTTATAACTTTTACTAACTTTGCAGTTTACACTTTTGGCGCATACCTACAATTTTAATTGTTATAGAAAAAAAATGTCTCTATGTTCGATAGAAAGTAAAAATAATAAAGTAATGTGAATTAGTTTTTATTCTTTCTCCTTTTTTCTACATTGCAAGATGGTGAAGATAGTACCTAAGTAGCAAAATATATTATGTAAAATAAAGGTTGATATATTATGTAGGTTGGTATAGGTACAGTAAGAGCGCAATGTTTCCCACTTGTGCTATGTAAGCTGTACAAGCTCAAATGACATTTTAGATTGGATTCGAAATTAATTACTTTTATAATTATATTTAAAAAAACTTAGGGACCTTTAAAGACAGCATTTTGGGTAATCGATCTTTTGAGTCTGCACTTTACTCACATATTATTATGAAGCTTTTTCCTACCGATTAGAGCTTACTTATTTAGTTCATGGTTTAGTCTGAATACGAACAAACTGTAGACCACTTTAGCTTTGTACACAGAAAATTTACAACGATCAGCTATTTTTTTCGCAGTTGGGCAAATGCCTATCTGGTTCCAGTCTATATCTATATAGTATTAATTCCGATCCGTCCGGAATATGGCTAAATTGTCCCGACAACACTTTCTGGGCCCTCTTTGACGTCTCCACAGCTTATATTAAGACAACTATGTAGTTGATTTTAAGTAGCTTAGCATGTATAATTTTAATTATTTTATATTCGGTGTATAATTTAAGTTAACACTATTTATATTATTATTTCTATTTATTTATTTATGATGCATTTTCCATGACAGGGTAACAACAACTGTGGTGCCATACTGGGACCACGATCCGGAAAGTTTGGGTGATATCAAGAATAATCTCAAATCGGGATTTGATGCTATCATATGGAATACCAAACATCGTTTCAATGCTGAAATTATGGATCTGGCTGGTATATATTAAACTAGATACGTTACAGAAAAATAAACTTTATAGCCATTAACTACAAATGCATCTATTGAACGAATAACTAATTGTAACTTGACGCAAGTAACCTTATAGTTTTTTATCAATAGAGTTCTAAATCAAAAGCATCAAATTTGCCACTTGTTTTTATTTATTTATCTCTTACCGTAACTACCTTTTGAATTTACCTAATGATGTTTCAAATGAGTTTTAATCTAATCTTTTATCTATGGAATATTATCTTATTGAACAACAGTACTTATATACCGATGCATCCTATCCTACTGAAACGATATCAGCTACTAATATATATACGTATTTATTGAAGATGTTGGTCTAGATGTTTAAGTAGGAGGTATGTCTGATTATCTTTTGTACTACTTACGTAGTACTTACAGTCCGTACATTTGTAAAAAAAACGCTAAAACAAAGATGTAGGCATAGCTCAGATTCACAACAAGCACACGCATAAACACACAAACACACACACATGCACACACACACGCGCGCGCCCGCACGCAATCGCACACACAGAGAGAGACACACACAGAGAGAGACACACACAGAGAGAGACACACACAGAGAGAGACACACACAGAGAGAGACACACACAGAGAGAGACACACACAGAGAGAGACACACACTAAGAATTTATAATATTACTAAGAAGACTATTAATTAAACTATTCTTTTTCTCCAATTCGATTATTTTTACGCTCTATAGTACACGGGGTACTACATAATTCCTTTGTTCACTCTAAAACTCTTCTAGCGTTTTATTTAACTACGCACTTCGACACGACAAATTCCCCAGGTCCAAAATTGAAAGCAGTCTCAACCATGTCATCTGGCTTGGACCACATCGACCTGGACGAGGTGAAGAAGCGCGGTATACCCCTGGGGAACACGCCACAAGTGCTGGATGATGCTGTTGCTGATATCACTGTGGGACTGGTTATTGCAGCTGCCAGGCGGTTTAAGGAAAGTGTTAAGATACTAGAAAGGTAGGTCATTATACTTGTTATAATGAATGATTAAGTAGTGTAGTAGTAGAGTTACCAGTGCAAAATTCGACCGGGGAAGTGTTACCTACTGTCTTACTCATTTCCACCGTGAAGAAGTAGAGCACTTGCATTACTGTGTTTCGGTCAGAAAGGTATGGGGGCCGATGAAAGTACAGGTAAATGAGACTTAACAACTCCATGTCTCAGGGTCAACAACGCATTTGCAATGCCCCTGGTGTTGCAAATGTCTATAGGCGGCGGTAACCACTTACCATCAGGTGGACCGTATGTCGATCAATGTGGTTTAAATTTACTGTCTATACGGAGTTTGGTCAAATTTTTTTTTATTGAATTTCATGAGGGATATTAAAATTTTAAAGATAAATTTAACCACCTTAAATATTTATGTTTTCTTTACATATATTTCATTAGTGGTGAGTGGAAATACGGTGTAAACTGGACTTTGGGACAAGACATTGCGAACAGCACAGTTGGGATCGTGGGCTTCGGAGGCATCGGCCAGGCCGTCGTCAGGAGACTCAGTGGGTTCAACGTGAAGAGGTTCATTTATAGCGGACGGAGCGACAAGCCGGAAGGTATAGTCAAGTTTTACAACACATAGGTCATTTTTAAATTACATTTTGTAACTTTATATTGAACTAGCTGTCCCCCGCGGCTTAACCCGCGTTCCCGAGGGATATCACATTTTCCCGGGATAAAAAGTAGCCTATATTTCATTCCAGGATATGCTATGTCTATGTGCCAAGTTCCATCCATATCCGTTTAGTAGTATTTTGTTTCTTTTTATAGTAATTTGTTAATTCTTTCAATTATTACTTAAGAAATTGATTGCATCACTTGTAGCATATAATATTAATAGGATAAGGGATAACACAGTAAGAACAAGTCATTTTAACATTAAATCTCAGAATAGTTCTTTAAACAAAAACTTTTGACAACAGAGAAGCTAAACAGTTCGACTTTTTTATTACATCAGAATATTAATCGCTTCTTTGGCAAAATTCTTGATATTCATTTATTATTAGATAAAATAAATATAGATATATTATGTTTTACAGAGACATGGTTGAAACCGGGCACTATGCTTTTTAATATTAAAAACTTTACAGTTGCCAATTTAGATGTAGCCTGTGCTTTTGTCAACTTCTTCACGAGTATACCTGGTAAAACTACTAAAAGCCTTAAATCATGTCCTATAGCAGCGGAATCTTTACTCAAGCAGCATATTCATAATACATTTCCAAGTTTTAAATTTGACTATATTAATGCTAGCGATACCATAATAACTTTTAATTCTCTCAATATGAAAAGTACTGAAGATTTATGGGGCTTATCAGTAACAATCGTAAAATCAATAATAACAGTGATTGCACCTGTTTTGTCAAATATTTTTAATGCATGCATTGATCAGGGTTGTTTTCCTGATTTAATGAAATATAGTAAAATAGTACCTATTTTCAAGTCCGGTTGTAAGGAGAATCCATCTGATTACAGACCAGTTTCCGTTCTGCCAGCACTTAGTAAAATCTTTGAAAAACTGCTGCTTAATCAAATGTCAAGTCACTTTACTAAGCATAAGGTATTGCATGGTCATCAGTTCGGTTTCACGAAGGGAAGATCTACATCCGATGCGGCAGCAACATTGCTGAGGCACATTTATGGCGCATGGGAGGATTCACAGGATGCGATTGGCATTTTTTGTGATCTATCCAAGGCATTCGATTGCGTTGACCACCGTACGCTACTACTAAAACTTGACTTCTACGGAATTCGTAAAACTGCTCATGATCTTGTTTTATCTTATTTATCAAATCGCCAGCAAAAGGTAGGGATTACCGGCACAACATCCAAGGGCTCTTTAGTCGAAATGGGGGTACCCCAGGGTTCAATTTTAGGTCCATTTTTGTTTTTAGTATATATAAATGATTTGCCATATGTTGTAAATGACCTCACAGATATTGTCTTGTTTGCTGATGATACATCATTCATTTTTAAAGTTAATAGAAAAGACAAAGATCTAACTAAAGTTAATCATACTATGTCAATTGTCTGTGGGTGGTTTGCTACAAATAATCTATTACTAAATTCAAAGAAAACTAAATGCTTAAGGTTTTCTTTACCAAATGTAGCACAAGTAGATAGCCAAATAATAATAGATGGAAGCCATATTGATCTTGTAAATAAAACGGTATTTTTGGGTCTTACATTAGACAATAAATTGCAATGGGGACCTCAGGTTGATACTCTAGCTGCAAAATTAAGTTCGGCTGCTTTTGCTGTTAGGAAAATTAAACAATTGACGAATGTTGAGACGGCCAAATTAGTTTATTTTGCATATTTTCATAGCCTCTTGTCCTATGGTATTTTGTTTTGGGGAGCAGCAGCGGATATAGAATCAATATTTATTATACACAAAAGAGCAATTCGTGCAATTTACAGTATGGGTCCCCGTGAATCATTAAGAGATTTATTTAGGGAAATAAATATAATGACATTACCTTCACTATATATTTATGAAAATATAATGTTTATACGTAGAAACATAGGAATGTTTGAGTCAAAATTAGATATTCATAGTATAAATACAAGACAAAGGGAGAAGTTAGTTGTTCCATACTTTAGACTAACTAAAGTTAACAAGTCATTTCTTGGTAATTGTGTTCGATTTTATAATAAGATACCGCTTTCAATAACCAAAATGTCTGATCATAAATTTAAAAATTATATTAGGAAAGTTTTGAAAGAAAAGGCGTACAAGGTAGTTCATTATATTGAAGATAAAAATGTATGGAAATAGCTGCTCTCTGCACAGTGCACCTCTAAATCTCTTGTTTAAGTTGTAAGTACCTAATTATTGTTATTTTCTATTTTGTAGTCTTGTCATATTTTTTTTTGTTTTTTTTTTTTTTTTAATGTTACCTATAATAAGTATTTTGTAATCGCTAAATATAAAATTATGTAAAATTGAAATTATAAAATAGCCAAAAAGTCAGAATAGATAAAAATTTATATAACAAATAAAAAAGAATGTAACCTTGCTGAGTTTCTTGCCAGTTCTTCTCAGTTGAAGGCTGACTTCCGAACCGGTTGTAGCTTCAGTAATTTAAAATTTGACCTTCATAAGTGCCCTCCGAAGGCCTAAACTGAATAAATGGTTTTGAATTTTGAATTTTATGAGTAACTTGAGGCGCCATTCTCAGATTGTAAGAGCGATATATACTTTTCCTTTAACAATTATAAAATGATGACAGATAACAGTGCTTTGAAAAAAAAATACATACTTATATTCAGACTACAATATTACTACGCTCTACATATTAAACTACTCAAAATGAACATTAAAAAAATGGTTAAAAATATTTCGATTTCAGCAAAATCCCTCGGAGTTGAGCGAGTGTCCTTGGACCAATTGCTCCGCGAGAGTGACTTCGTAATCTTGTGCTGCCCCCTCACGAAGGAGACCAAGCATCTGATTAACCCTGATACCCTGAAGATCATGAAGAGTAACGCTGTTCTTGTTAATATCGCGAGAGGAGGTAAGTTTATTGAAGTAGTAGCGCTTCCAGTGCACAGTTCGTCTGGGGAAATACTACCCACCTTACCCATTTCCGCCGTGAAGCACTTGTATTACTGTATTTCGGTAAGAGAGGTAAGGGGGCCGGTGAAATTACAGACACATGAGACTTAACAGATTCATGTCTCGGGGTCGATAACTATTTGACGATGCTCCTGCAGGAATGTCCCGTAAGGATATTGCAAAAACTTTCCCGAATTAAATTTTCACTTTACTTAATAAAAGAAAGACTAATTCATCGTTCAATAAAATGCTAATTACTCTTTGAGATCGATGTAAAATATCAACTCTTTCAAGATTAGATATCTCATTAGCAAATATTATTATTTGTAGTTTCTGTCTTGAGACTACGATTTTGTTATCATATGGCAGCGAGTATTCACATTTTTAAAATTTTATTTATCTAGAAAGATGTACGTCGATTATTAAGATAACTATTGCCTGAAGTTACTATCTATAATATACGATGCCTAAAATGATTGGCAGATAAGTGTGGGCAGTTCGAAAAGTTTCTGGGTTTCATACTCAGATTTTTGGGTTAGGTAATTTGGCCCACGCTACCGATCTAGTTTAAAATCTGAGTATGAAACCCAGAAACTTTTTTTTTTAAAAAAACTATAAAAACACATGAATTATTATTTATTTTTATTTTTTTAGTTGAACCGCTAATCCTGATTATCTAGTAAGTGTAACGGGTCTAAATGTTTAAAATATTGAATTGTCATCGGTCCTTAATAAGCATGCCAAATTTCGAGTTAATCCGACGTCTTGAATGGTTCAAAATAATGTTCACAGATTCCGTTACATACTAACATACATACGTATGACGCTAATAAAAGCGTTATAAAAATACTTGAAAAATCAATATCATATTGTTGCAATCTCGTGTTGATTTAACCATTATTTCAATGTATCTCGCCAGGTATTATAGACCAGAACGCCCTGTACGATGCCCTAAAAGAGAATCGCATTTTCTCAGCCGGATTGGATGTAGTGACGCCTGAGCCGCTGCCAAAAGACCACCCACTAGTTACATTGCCCAATTGTTGTGAGTATCACATAGAGATTGAGTTGACAGAAAAACTTTTCCCGCCACTTTGTGCAACTGACATATATAGATAACCTTGATATTGAGTGACAGGGAACTGAAAGTATAAATGTCATTGCTATGCTTTGACATTTCATAATTCATCTCAAAACTCGCTTTTTTTTTTCAGATATTTTACCACATTTAGGAAGTGCGACGGTCGAAACCAGAAATGCAATGGCGACTATATCTGCCAACAATATTCTGTTAAGTTTAAAAGGTGAAACTATGCAGTCACCAGCAAATTGATATACCTATCAAATTTAGAAAAAAATTGTTTATACGTTACTCAAATAAACCATTATAATGAATACATGTACAGCTGAAAACAAATATCGCAGTGAATGAAAACAATAAAACTGTTCTAAATATTGGTTGTACTTAATTCTTGTTATTTTTCCCTATCAGGCGTTTTTGTCTCGTTGAATTGAAATCTTGATAATTCTTACACATTGGCCATTTGTGTAGGAAAATAGGAGGAGAATATTGCCATATTATACCTACCTAGTATATATGCTTATCATTCTGTCCTTCATAATTAATAATAACTCTTGATATATACATACTCTTAATTAACAAGATACATTACGGAAATATTTATTATAGGTATACAGTTATATAACAATAAAACTATTATTAAATGCTTGTTTATTCAATTCTGATCTTTACAACCCTGTCATAAATACTATAACACTATGAATCGAAACTCGTGGAAGTATAAAGGTTATCAGAACCAATAGTAGTAAAGTAATACTGTGTGCGTACTCGATAACCACAATCCCAACATAAACCCGTTCCATAATTTTGTATTCTGGAATCGAAACATTGAAGTTACAGACGGCATCCACAGTTGAACACAGACTTGTGATCACAACACTTGTTTTATCTTAAGTGATTGCCAACCGAGATAAAACTGAAGTATTTGAATTACTTAACAATGATTATTCAGTTGGTTATTGTCGCCGTGACATTGACAAGCGTGCCGGTAAATTGTAAAGATATCGATATGACGAAAAATCTTAAAGTACTGGTATCTTCGAATGACTATCCGGAAAGTGGAGTTAACGTATTGAAGGAACAGTAAGTAAAGTTATATTATCGTTTGGTACAGTTTTTTATAAGGAATTAATAGTTATAGATCGTATTTTGTTTTTATCACCTGCTGTTTATTAATAGTGACATTCAATTGACGTCTGTCATATATCTAGCGTAGGTAGTGATTACATTCTCTTTGGTCATCTACTGACATGGTTACGATAGGCCTAATCAATGTTTCAAGGTCTACGCGATATTTTTACAGATAGCTGACAACGTAATGTTGACGTCATATTTCGTGCATTTTGTATTATTTGAACATATTCTGTACGCTGCAACCTCATCTTGGCAGAAAAATGGTGGCCGTGGGTGATGTGATGTTACCTACTATACCTACACTTGGGCCTTATTTTTACTACACCTCGTTAGTCTATGGTTGTATTTTTTTTAATCCTTACGAAGACAAGACCTGCGAAATATTTTACAATAATAACTACGGAATTAATGTACTCTACATAAATAAGCAATCAGTTAACTTATTTGTAAAAAGTCTAACCTCTGACATCACCTCATTTTTAAATATCTAGCTGGGTACGCCCCCCCACCCCCATTATATGCCTGTGATGGTACCTACTAGTACCACCTACATTATCATTTTGTACAAACTTAAAAATACTAGTCTGCTTCCTTACATATTCCATATTTCGATTGCCTTCCAAAAGGTACATACACATGTTCTTTCGAATCAGTTTCACAGTACTGCAGACCAAATACGCCAACTTCGGGGATGAAGGGCGGAATCAGACACATCAAGAGCTTCTGAAGCTCATCCCAGGATGCTCGGCACTCATCTGGTGCTCAAACCTACCCATCACTAAAGAACTGCTGGACAAAGCTGGTAAAATACTGTACCCACCCATACCATGAGTTTTGCTTTGTTTTATATTGATGCTTGCTTGCAAACGGGTTACCTAAACATTTCGTGTGAAGATTTATGCAGTGCCACAAATAATGGAATAATTACCAAAATGCATACAAATTATTTACTATACTTTCTTACCTGAAGCAAAATCGAAAGGGGTACTGATTATTTTAAACAGCCTAGGTGCATCTTTATAACTCTACCTAAAACTTCAGTTTTATAAACTTTGAAACTCTGGGCTGGGAAAAGTATTTTCCCAGCAACACTAGAGCTACAACAAAGGAATCTCCACAGGTCCAAACTTGAAGATAGTTAGTACGGTATCAGCAGGATACAACCACTGCAACTTAGACGAGCTCAAGGCACGTGGTATCCTGCTGTCCAACACTCCCAGTGTTTTGAGCTCGACAGTCGCAGAAATTGCCGTGGCTCTGATGCTGGGAGCCGCCAGGAGGTTTACTGAGAACTTGGATCAAGTACGCAGGTAACTGACGTTAAATGACAAAGTATCATAGTATCTAAGACTTACTAAACTAACATCCGGGAGCATTTGAAGACAAAATATAGAAAAAAGCAGAAGGGAATACATAAAAGTAGCTTCAGTAACTTTAAATTTGACCTTCATAAGTGCCTTCCGAGTACCTAAACTGAATAAATGGTTTTGATTTTTTAATAATCCACGAAACGCATGTGCTACTGAAATAGTCTTTACGTCCTTCTTAATACAGTCCTCTAAGCATCTTAGACAATCTTTCCATGAAAGCTTTATTCTTATAATTAATATATGATTTGAGAGATCTTCCAAGGAACTTGCTTTATCACTAAGCCAATAGTACCTATTCTGTTACAGCGTACTGGTTTTCCTGAATTATTTATCTATAAAGACCCTGTTTTCCTTGTATCTACTTAGAGGAGAATGGGAGATCGGATTCAACAAGGTCCTTGGTCAGGACTTGCGCGGCAGCACAGTCGGAATCATTGGTCTCGGAGGCATCGGTCAAGCAGTAGTGAAGCGCCTCGCCGGTTTCGAGGTTGCAAAGTTTGTTTACACCGGACACAGGGAAAAACCTGAAGGTACCTGAGTTATTATAAAGCTCAAAAATTTGCTAAGCCCTAGTAACATAGAACAGATACTATCGTTTTCGTCAAAGTCCTAAGGAGATATTGGCGAGTCAATATTTGGTTATATTTCATGAACTTTTGATTAGAGCCATCAACAGTTTTGGTACTAAAGTACCAAAGCACCGACTCCTATAAATGATAGCGATTGCTCATAAAATAATTTCTCATATCAGGCAAAGCTTTAAACGCGGAGTTCGTGACCCTGGACCAGCTCCTCAGCCAGAGCGACTTCATAGTTCTAGCCGTACCGTTAACCAATGAGACTAAGCTCATGATCAACAAAGATACCCTGGGAAAGATGAAGAAGAACGCCATCGTGGTCAACGTTGGACGTGGAGGTGAGATTAAAAACATAGCTTTACCCATAATTAAGGTAAAAGATTGAGTAAAACGTAAAAGTTGAAGTTACCACAGATTCGAAAATGTTTCCACGACTGAGAGGAACCTGCATATTAATCTGAACCTTGATTCCTTTTGATTACCTTTTTCTTGCTACTTCTTAGTAGTGCTTTCGGACACTTTTTGTACTAGTACCTAATATATCTTAAATAAATACCTAATGCCGCATTTCCAGATCTAATCGACCAAGATGCCCTCTACGACGCTCTGAAGAACAATATCATCTACTCAGCGGGCCTCGATGTGACCACACCTGAACCTCTCCCCAAGGACTACAAACTGTTGACGCTTCCTAATATATGTAAGTTAACTAAAAACGATTATGGTATGGAGTCCAAAGAGCTGGACGTAGTTTACGCTTAGATGAGAACTGACTGTGAACTACAGCTGTCAAATCACACCTGTAGGTACTTTACGAGATTTTGATCTACTGGTTGTATCCAATCATAGTTTCCTCAAGTTTTATTCATGAAAATAGTTCTTGCTAATTGCAGAATTTAACGAATCATGACCTTCGCCGTGGAGTAAACTACATAACCGTTTGTCCTATATAAACCTATTTCCTCTTCAACAGTCATCCTACCGCATATCGGCAGCGCTACGGTGCGCACGCGCAGCGACATGGGTGTGCTCGCCGCCAACAACGTAGTCAACGCTCTGACAGGGAAACCACTCATCACACCTGTCAGACTATAAATTATCCCCTGTCCACAGACAATATTATTAATTTGGTGCCAACCAATATATACCAACCAATCACTTATCCTGTCAATTCTTCCATCATGTCATTAATTTTTCAGGGGCATTCAGACCTATTGAAATGATTGTACTTAAAAAAATATAATAATAAAATGTTTGAGTAATAAAACTTGTCATTTAATTTGAACTTATTTAATAAGTATAAAATATTGTTTTCTTGCGTTTACATGCAACCTGACAAATCAGGGGTATTCATGACTATAAAAAATTATACAAAGGTTTAATATGAATACAAGTTATTACGAACATACAAAATTATCATATAATTTTCATTGGAGTATTTTTACTACCTACAACTATCTAATTGCCTCAATGAACAAGTGGTATACAGCTTGGTTATACTGGAAATTGCCGGTTTGATTCCCAGGTTGAACATAATCGCTTTAATAGAAATTATTGCCTGTACTAATGTGCCCAGAGTCACTTCATTATCTCCCATAAGAATCTCCCAAAGAAGAAGTCTCCTTCCTCTATGGTTGCATACATATTTTTTATTGAAACAAACCCAAAATTAACTTACATATGATCAAGATTTGTAAATTTATAATCAACACAAATACTTTCTCTAATAAAACTTTTCTTATATCAATAATATCATTAAATCAAAACATTAAATTACAAACATCA
This sequence comes from Habrosyne pyritoides, assembly GCA_907165245.1. Lineage (NCBI taxonomy): Eukaryota > Metazoa > Arthropoda > Insecta > Lepidoptera > Drepanidae > Habrosyne > Habrosyne pyritoides. The sequence continues at coordinate 2,800,285 of OU015600.1, read as the reverse complement.
TATATTTTTGTATAAAAGTACACATAAGTCATTATACATTTTAAACTAACAGAGTATGGAAGAGCATCGGAACATTTTACTGTAGCAATTCATATTGGCCTGGGGTATGTCTGTTTGTTACATAGACAAACACAGGGGAAGAAACGGTTCTAGCCATATTATAGATGATTGTTACATACACATTTTGCAAATTTGAATCATTTTAGCTACCCATATTGCCAACCATAAACAAAAATGTTAAATAACTTATGCTGTACTTTTTGTAAGGCGACTTTATATAGCATTAACAATTATATTAAACTCAAGGAGCATCTGCAACCACAGCAGCTAGATCTTTCAGAAATGGCTCAATTTGGCTCTCCAGTGACAATATGTGGCCAGTATTACAATTGTCGCTACCTATGAAGGTCACAACTAATGGTAGCTTGTTCATTTGTATAACCTGTAATAATATAATGATAATAATATAGTTATTTATGATATAAATATGGACAGGTTTACAACAAGCATGGATTATGCAATGTTTTTATTCCTCATTCTAATGACATATTTGTGATAAATGTTAGTGATAAATCCTCCCGTGGGCATCAGTACAAAATAAATTGTGCACCATCTGAGTCAAACACTGCACATCACTTTCTCAGGAACAGTGGACTGGAATTCCAACCGACTACCTGACGATGTAGTATCTGCTACTTCAATTAACTCATTTAAAAACAAATAAGACAATCGGACAAGAACTAAAAATCTTCGAAAGTCAACTATAAAGTGCAAAGTGACTTTCAACCCACAACAAACAGCTACTAAGCTGCTTGTCTTTAAATAAATAATTGATGCAAGATAACAATAGATATATTTGTTAGTCAAAAAAATTATATACCTACCTTTAATTTAATAAAACCTAATATATTAACTTACGAGAAGGAAATCTTTAAATGATATCACAAAAAAAAGTTAAGCCCTAACTAAATATTAGGATATTTGATGAGGAAGTAAAAGGGTAATATAAAAAACCAACCTGATAACTAGAATACATAGATATGATTGTTTTGTTTCTGCCTAGGCCAAGTTTGCTCGCCTGATCTGTAGCCATTCCAAATGTTGATATAAAATTGGGTCGTAAAGCAAGTTGTGGAGCCCGTTCCGTCACCGATCGTACCAGTGGGACTCCATCTCGGTCCGTAATCAAGATACAATGAAGCCCGTTCACTCTACAATAAATAGAAAAGGTAATTTGAATTTCTGTATATATTCTGAAAGCAAATATACTATTCAAAATTTTACATACTTTTCTAGTAAGTGATTCAAGTATTTTCTTAGGTCATCAACCATTATTGTATTTTAATTAAACTTTATGGGATCTATTGAGATTAATCGTGGAAGATAATGTTTTGTTTTTATCGCAATAGCGTTTCGTTTCCTGCTAAATCGCTAATCTTATTTAGGTCGATCGGTTTACTCACTCACTTGACATGACAGTTCAGTGACATTGACTGACAATTCTAGCACAAGTACGGTCGACCTAGTCTTGCAAGGGTTAAAAAATAAAGTTATATTTTTCAATGTCTCAATACAACTGGACAAGGTGCTGGCAGGCTAACAATTATTTGGAGATCTGGACTTAAATTTTAATTTAATTTAACACCAAGTCTAGTTTATTTTTCCGAAAACGTGAATGATATCCGACGATGAATCTACTTCATCAGAAAACATCGAAACAGATATTAAAACTGTTTTATTTCAAAAAATATATTGAGATGCAAATTTATTTTTGAGTTAGTTTCATACCATTATTTTTTGGTATAAAGTTAACGATTTTTAGATTCTGATATTAACTTCAACATTCATGAGAAATGTTAGACTCATTAAAGAATTTTATGTAGTCCGATGACACTCTCGCATAAACGATTGTTTGATGTCAATAAATTGACACTTTGATTAATATAAATAAAAATAGAATGAAGGAAAAATTACTTATTTATTTGTCTATAGCCAAAATGGCAGAATCGAATTGACAAGTCGTGCGATTTTCGTAATTTATTTCTGGATAGAGTATTTACTGCCATTGGGCTTTTTAGGGGTTTAATGTGTTACTTTAAAAGGTATTAAGTTAATACTTCGTATAGTTTTATTAGAATCGTGCACAATTTCACAACCTTCCACCTATGTTGCAATTTTTTGTTACGATAACAAAAGATATAAAAATCGTGTCTCGTCTCAATATGTGCTCTTTTTCGTCGTTTGTGTACCGTCGGGATTAACAAGGCATGAACATTACCGAGCATAAAAGTAGTGGTATGTATACGTAACTATAAAGATACGTGATTTTTGGGATTGTGACGTCACAAAATAGACAAGACGTTATTTACAGTGTAAATTAGGTAATAAAATGTTTGATTGTCTTTGCCGGTGAACGAAAACAAATTTGTGGTGTTCCTGTGAGGGCACAGTTCGCGGCGCAGTGGTAGGCCTCCGCTAGGATGGGCGGCGATGTCTGCCCCCTTTGAGAGCGCTGCGAACCCTGCACCGTGCGCATGCACCAATATATCGCTTATGCAATTGTTCCATGAGCTGAAACAGAAGTTCCCCGGCGTCCCTGATCATGTTGTATCGAACACCATCGAGCTCTACTGTCACGATAAGCAAGCCTGCGAGACTCACCTGCACAGCGAAGTCAAGGCCTCCCTAACACACGCGTACCATGCCTCCTCGTCCGCAGCTGCACGCCAACTCAATCAAGTCAGGTTCAACCCACCACTCAAGTGTCGCAACCAGCCTATAGTCAAGCATGAAGTCGCCAAGTCTATTGCAATTAAATCAATCACTTGTCAAGGACCTCAAAAGGCGATACTAAGCAGTGGCACTGTCACACCTGAGAAAGAGAACACACCGAACACTGATGCAAATCAGAACATTGTTGAAACTAAATACAATGAGACACACAAAAGTAACAACAGCACATCTCCAGTCACAGTTATAAATATAGATAGTTGTTACGCAAAGTATAGTGCTGAGTCTCCAAGTGATATAGAGCTAACTAATGAGAATGTAAATGAGGAGAAAGTCAGCACACCACAAGAAAAACATACACAGGACAAGGTATTAGAACAACCAGAAAGCACAAACTATAAGATCCTGAAGAGTAACAAAATAAAGTGTAACTTGAATGAGAAATTGGAAAAAGCTAGAGATGTAATAAAAGAAAAGAAAACTATAAAGAAAGAGGAATCACAAAATCCACCTCAAGAGAAACCTAAACGGCCAAATACCCTAGATTTCATAAAACCCAATCCAGATATTGCATTTAAACAGACATTAAATGAACCTAAAGAGGATACATGTAGAACAATTTCACCGGCACCATCTGTCTTGAAGAATGAGAGTCAGCCAATAAAGGAGCCAAAATTTTACAGACCTGAGAGAGGGTATCCCGTAAACTTATCAGTTAATGTGAATTGTCATATGGACTTGAGTCATGGGTATGGTCACCCATGGTTAGAAGATTACGATAGTCCAAGAGCTATAACATCTGTGAATTTGACAGTTTGTACTCCAACATCTAATATGGCAAGTCCTATAAGGGAGGATGATGGTGGTTTTGAAGGACATGTTACGGTGACGGTGAGCCCAAGTACGACGCGGCCGCCTAGACGCCGGGCGCCACCCCCTCCCGCACACCCATCGAGGATAGACTCGCCGAGGCCTACAAGAGCTGCTCCAGAGCCCCCAGGATCAGCACTTGGTGAGTTTCATCTGCATATTACTTTTTATTCATTTAATACTTGTATTGAGTACCTATACTAAGATTTTTGTCCAAGCTCCATATCCCTTATAATAAAATGTGACCCAAATAAAAAAAACTATTATCATATACTATAATAGTACAGAATAGCAGTCTAATCTGATTGCAAGATGTAATGTCAAAGTGGCTCGATTATAATTCCTGTTATTAAATATTATTTTTATTATAAACACTGGCTATATCCTGTATTTTTAATATCATTCCTCATAAAAATATATCAAATATTTTCTAAGGAGTATGAGTGTAATGCCTACAGCTGCAATAAAATCTGAATTTAGTTTGAAATACCACTATAACCACATATTATTACAACCTAGCAGCTTTAATTATATTAAATTAGTGTAATGGATTTCTTTAATTTCTAATTCATATTTCAAGTTTGTGGCAAATAACTTGGTATTGTTTATTTATGTAAATTATAAAGTAAAGAGAAACTGGTCTTGTACATACATTATATTTAATTTAATAGTACATTAAGTTAAGATTTTATAACTTTTCATTTAAATATGGAATACTAGCTGCCCCCTGCGGTTTCACCCATGTTCCTGAGGGATGTAACATTTTTCCGGCACAAAAATTATCCTATGTTTCTTCTATTACCTCCAAGTGTACAAAGTTTCATGATGATTGGTTAAATAGTTTTCGCGTCAAAGCGTAACAAACAATTGTACATTCACATTTATAATATTAGTAGGGATGTAGTACCTCCCAAAGTACATAGTAAGTTATTGAACTATGCTAAAATTATGTCATGAAAAATACCTAACAATTGAGTGTGTATGAGTGACAAAGGTTTATGTGTAATAATAATATTGCAGCAATGTGGAAATATGTTAAACAAATAGTCACTTTCAGTATGGTCATTATCTTGTCAAGGATCATATATTCAATGTGAAGTCAATGTGATTTCCTACAAAGTAAGCTCAAAATAGACATAATTTTATTAACATAATTAGCTTTCGACTCATGGTTTCACAACTATACTAATGTTTACCAGGACAATATTTTCTATTGAATAGTAGAGCTCTTAGTGCAGAGTATGACCAGGGAAGTACTACCTTACCCATTTCGGCAGTGAAACCGTAGTGCACTTGTATTACTGTGTTTCGGTAAGAAAGGTAAGGGAGCTGGTGAAATTCCAGGCACACGAGACTCAACTGCGAAATGTGTTACAAATGTCCATAGGCGGCGGTGACCACTTACCATCAGATGGACCGTGTACTTTTTTGTCGGCTCATTAGGTATTAAGAATGATGTGTTAAACCAGATACTCATTTTGTATGTGTCAAAATTTCATCACAATCCATTTAACCTTGTATATGATTGAGTCACAAACATGTAACTTTCACAGATGGATGTATTTAAGGTCAAAAGTTGTATGTAATATAAAGCTTACAAGGAATCTAATTCTCAAATCGTGGTCCAATTCAGTCAAAATAAAAGTTGGTGCTTCCCGTAAAGATTTTCAATATCGAAGTTATAGCCACAATGTACAAGGGCACCAGCTTTCTGTATTTCCCTCGGCACGTTATGCTTAACCGAAAGTTGTATTCGGACACGTCTTTCTTGTTCTCTTCGTTTCAAAAAGGATAAAAAAGGATTTAACAGCCGCATATCATTACAGGGTTGGGGTTTTCCGATGCGGTAATTATGCCGTATCCAGAGAAATTAAATACAATTAGCCTGTAAATAAACAATTATCAATCAGCTAACTAACTACGTAAAAATACGTCATCGCTGTCAAGTAGGTACTTATTTCTGGTAGGCGGTATTTGTCTCTTGTCCCTCGGAGATAGCGTTCATTCGGTCACTCGTCATTTATGTAGCGGATTGTTTTGTCCATTAATTGTGTACCACAAAAGTCACAGACGTCGACTGACGCGTCGATCTCTAAAATGGTCCCTGGAGTGGAATTATCTAAACCTATTGACGGCGACGGCAATGTGACATTTTATAGTAAGGTTTTTTTTCCTATTACTCACGTCAATTTATCTATAAGAACAAAATACTCACGAGGAATAGTCACGACAACTACGCTCTTGCAAATAAAGAGTATTCCGTAAAATATGTATGTTTTAAACCTACTAAAATGCCTTTTCGGAACCCCATTTTCAGTTTGATTCCATTCAAAATAATGTTGTCAAATATTTCAGATCGGTCCTTAATAGAGCGGCAGAAGGAGCGTCTCGGCCGTCTCGAGATGGCGCTGGGTCAGGAGAAGGGGCGCCTGGCTCAGCTCACGAAGGAGACCCATATCTTAGCCGGCCCACGCCCCACGATATCCGAAGCGCAGAGGCTCAAAGACTGCGTGGAGAGACTGAGGGATCAGTGCGATACACTCGCGAAGAGACTCGAGATGACTGGTAACGGTGAGTTATCTCAGTACCCAAGTTAGTGAATGTCCTGTTTATATGTTTTTGTGTCCTTTGCGCTTTTTTTGTCGATGGGAGAAAGTTTTGCAACGAATGTTTCCATCGTCAGCTTATTATACTCCGGTGCTGGATATAGGCCTCCCACTATTTGGTATCACTTTGGCATGCACCCCAATCTAATATAATGCCTTTGAAGCTATTGCTCTATGTTTTATAAGGATATTCCAAACAAATTTTCAAATGCAGCCTAATGTATGCCATATTACCATAATTTGACTGTTACATAAATAAAACTTTCACATCACTCGAACACATTTGGTTCTGCCCCCTCGTTTGGTCGTTACTCTCAGACGTCATCAAAATTATATGGGCGGTAAATCGAAATATTTGAATTCTTTATTTTATAGAGCAAAAACAAATTGAAGAAGGGCACATTTAAAACTTGCAGAGCCAGAAGACACGGGCAGCTTCTACAGCAACATCTACACGGGCCAGCGTCCGTCGGCGTCCTGGCAGTGCCACATGTGCACCTTCCGGAACCACCCGCTCCTCGACAAATGTGAGGAGTGCGACATGCCGCGGATATTCGTAGGTACGTCTCCCCCCCGGACTCACGACTCGGGCTTCGGCTCCTTTCGGGACAGGTCGAGAAGACTCGGCACCCAAGTCGACGGGCTCGATGTCACCGACGATACTGTCGACCTAATCCAAGACTTTCGTGCCTTACCCAAACTAAACTGTTGATACGCGCTGGACGCTACCTTCCCGAAGAGTTCCTTCAAAACTCCTGCCTTAATAAGTGCCTGTGGATTTTCAGTGTTCAGAAACGAAACGTTGAAACATGTTGTGAAGTGATTTCTGAGACTAATATCAGACGATGTGTTGTGTTGTGCTTTAAGACTTAACCCCTAGCATGTCGTTGTTAGCATGCGTGCCAGATAACTCTATAAAAGTAACGTTAGTGGACAATGTTTGTTGGTATTTTCGCCACGTTTATTTTACTGTTTATTGATGTACATTATGAAGTACCCTAGTTTAATACTTTGATTACAGCATAATCAGATTTGACGCGTAATATTTGTATATAATATTGTTCATTAGACTATGCGTATTGATTGTGCTGTGATATGTTATTTGATGCGATTTCTTGCATGTGTGTTGGTTTGATTTTATATTTGACTGTAAATATTAACCATTTATTTCTTTTTACTTGTAAAATACTAATAATTTTGTGATACGGCAACTATCGGTGGTTATCTGTGATCTACACGTGACAGAATGTGATAAACTAATTTGATTACCATTTCCCAGTAACGTCTCAAACGGACGATAATACGGGTTAAAATTTTGCACCTAATCTTATCTGTTGGAATACAAAACAATATGAACTCTACAGCACTAGAAATTGAACTGATTTTAGTTACCCAATTGTCCAAACAAGGCCAAAAAATAATAGTCCATGATTTAATATTAACAATTACTGAATAGAGAAAAATGATAACTAAACAATTGGCAGGAAGAGGAAATTGCAATCAGAAAGCTATTATGTGAATTTAGGCTGTTTTTATTCTTGTCACAGAAAAAATATCATATTATATCTACTTAGTACAGTAATTTAAAAGTATTTAAAGTGAATTGATTATTTAAACATAATAATGAAGATATGCAATCAAAAATACGCAATAATTATTACACGTCACGTTGGTAATTAGATAACTGCCTCAGTGTTGTCACATCAATTAGCTTTATGAATACTGGTCAATTTAGGGCTAGATTATACAAAAAACAAATATCTAGTAACTTATTCCGCTGGATCTTCTCTGTCAAGTTCCAATCAAGGAAACTCAACAGGAAATCGATACGTGTTTCGCTTCTGTACGAAGCATCATCAGGACGTATTAGACCCACTGTCATTGACTCGACGCACGAGCACTACAGACGTGTTACGTGTTAATTTAGGGCAATATAAAGTCTATTAAAAAGAACTTAAGGATAAGTATCCTCTAAGCCATTCACCATTGTAAGTGTCGAAATTTGAGATAGGTTTCGCATATTTATATGTACGACCTCCTTATTCAGCTAATACATACTTCGTCAGCGACCCGCTTCACAGAGGCCTCAGAAAGCTTATCTCTCACGTGATTAGTAGTATTAGCGAAAGAGACAGAGCACGGAGGTCGCGACGAAACATCCTCGAGCTTGTGTCATTTCCCTTACAGAATCGAGCCCCAGTATCTATTATCTGAGTGGATACTATGAGATTGACATAGACGTTGAACTCAATCCTTTAAAAAGCCGTATAAAAGAAACAATACAAATATTGTATGTATATCACAAAGTATAGGGCGTAACTATGTTAATACATTACTAGTTACCCGCCCCCACTTCGCCTGTGGGATATAATTAAAGGTATTATATACATAAACCTTTCGCAAAAAAATCTCTAAATGGTGATGATATCCGCATGAAAATCTATTGCGTAGTTGAAAAGTATTAAGCGCACAGACAGACAGAAATAGTGGCTTTGTTTTATAATGTTTAGAGTTACAGAGACTTCATTATCCTAGTCGACGTATTCATTAAACTCATTTAAATTCAATAAGCTACAGAGACACGATTTTTCCTGATGTTAGAGACACCTTTTAATTTGCGGTCTGGGGAATACCCAATAGTATTTTACAGCTACATTTTTTTATTGACTAAGCTTGAACGTATGCGTACGTTTCATGCTCTTATAAGAGTTTTGTAGAATAAGGAAAAAAATGAAGCAATTATTTTTTCACTTGACATGGACTATGTTATTCTATTCAGTACTCATAATCGAATTCACGTGGCGACTATTTTCTGTCTCGCTCGACAGCTCTGCGTTGTGATGATCCGCCTAAGTGATCAGTTGATCGAGTTATAGTATGTGATTAGCACAGCTGATGACTCGCATGTAGACTATAATATGCTCTAAATGCTTTGGTATTAAATTCGACCAATATTCTTAACGTCTAATTGGTGTGAGATACACTACCCAGAGATTTTGTAAATGAAATTATATTTAATTTTGAAATTATTTTATTAAGTTTAATTATAAATATGTATTTATTGTTTTAAAATTAATTTAAAAAGTACCCTGAATCAAACATCACTTGTTGACTGGAAACATCGTTGTATCACAATTAGATCTCAAATTTAGACTATTATATTATTCCTTGCCAAAAAAAAAAACATTTATGAAGGTTAAATTTTATTTATTGGCTGTTTTAGAAAAGATGTTGTGTAATCTATCTTGCTCAAACTCTCGCTTGCTCAGTTTTCAATATAATATCATATCATTCTGACATCACTGAATTAAATAGGTTTTACATGGTTGGTAAGCTTAAATTAATTATATTTACGTTAATTTACGTCCTATAGACGTAATTTTGAGATTTTATAGTTCATACACAGGTATATCATATATTGTCGAATTTAACTGTGATATGAGTGGGTTAAAATCCTTTTGTCTTCACTTTCTAGAATAACTACTCGTTGTTAGTAATAATAGGGTTCAAGGTTGGAAAGAAACAAGTTTAGATGCACAATCAATATTTGATAGATTTTCCATTTTATCACAATAGATTTAAGGCTGAAAATCGTAGACAAATTTTCATAGTATGAAATATGCACTGATTGATTTGTAAGCACCAAATTCCATTATTTAAAGTTAGGACAAAAGTCGTTAAAGAATAATATACATTTTATGTACATGAAATGGGACGAAGGCGAATACTTATATTTTAGTCGTTATTTATAATTGTGATGAATTATTTTTATTATAATGTATATTGGAGAATAAATAAGTTGTTTATTATCAAATTATAATTGTATTTTCTTTTCTTGTTACTTTTTAAATACCGGGATAGTATTAGGCATAATTCACGAGTTCTTAGGATTTTCATCCTCAAGTGCAGAAATACAAGGTTCAAAAATAAAAATTTCAAGGTAAGTTGTGTTCTAATCCTAAAATTTTAAATATTATAACAGTTTTTTTGTGTTATTTGTTGTCCAGTTGAATGCAGTGAGTTCTTTATTCAATCTAATCACATTCTCATCTTCCTTTCTTTAACATAATTTTGAAATATTTTTTTATTTAGGTACTTATTTTATTGTTAATATATTTTATTTCCAAACAGTTCGCGCACCTGACGGAATAACTGTACGTCTTATGCCAGGTCGACGAAGTAAGTATATATTTTTTTAATCTATAAGTACCTACTAATCTATACTAATATATTTTAAAGAAGTGTATTTTTTTATTATATTTTATTAATGCTTAACTCCGGAACCAATTCAACTATATGAAGGTACATTATACCAGGAAGCTAGTATATTAATAAAAAATCATATTCAGCTAGTCACACACATTAATATAAAAACACTGTTTTCTAATCCCGTAGTTGATATCCTATTTATTAAAATGTCTGCTATAATAATGATTTTGTATTCTGTTCCAGAAATAACGCGTTCTTGGGTTTTATGAAATGAAGTGAATTGGAGTATTGAAGTTATAATAGGCTCGGTTGTTTAAACTTCATTAAAACAATCTGGTTGCTTATATGTTACATAAGGATCAAAGCAACTATGAAACGAAACAATTTAATGAATTTTAGCACAACCTGCCCTTAAGTGCAGTAGAAAAATACTACGAATCTGTGATATTCGCATTTGGTAATTAGAAAGTCTGATTTTTTTTCTCAAATAATAGTAAAATATTTTATGTTTTGATTTAACACATTCCAAAAGAAAACCTGAATAATTGATATGCCTATATTATTTTATTCTTTCCTATTCTCAGTGAGTGCTATGTTGTACCAAATGCGGATAACTGATTGTTATTTACATTTTAAACACTGCTGCACTTAGGGTGGATAGGGAAGTGTTATATATCGTTAATATAAAATATACATTATGAAAATACTTATACATAAAATACTATGTAAGTACATATTTAATTGTGCGCGCCAAAATTGTATGCAATTCTATTCTATTTCTGATATGTCGATGATGTCACGTGAGGTGAAAATAATCAAATCAAATACTTTTTACGTTTTAAAAAGTGAAATCCCAATTTGAATACAGGAGAATATTAATAAAGAATAATAACATAACAATATATTATTTAGTCTATGCAAATACTATTTACATTTAAAAACTGTTAAATCCAAATTGATCGCGAGAATATTATTAGAGAATGATAAAATAAATATATACTATTTATATTTAGTCTATTCAAATAAAAGCGCGCACATTCAGTAGGACTTTTTCTGAACTATTATTGTGGCCCTGAAGACGCTTTTTATACTTACTATAAACATATTTAAAGAAAATAAATATGTTCCTTAATTTGCCACCAACTGATGAAATGTTTAAAAAGTAATATTGATTTTAGAAAAATATATGAGCAATAGACAATTGTTTCCCGATTTCGATTTGTGCGTCCGTTCTCAACTGTTGTATTATGAGCCAGTGAAAATAATTATTGCTCAAATTAAATATATCCCCTAGCTGGCGTAAAAATGTATCTGAAAGCACAGAATTCTATATTTTAGTCTTCTGATAGATTCGATGATATTCAATTTTAAAACAAAATATAAATCAAAAAGCTATTTCAATTAATAGTCATTGGTCGTCGAAAGAATAATTTACCGTAAAAACGGTATAATTTTACTAAATTTGCTTGTGCCACGAGAACAAGCAAAATTAGTTAAATCACTATGAAATTAAGACAATAATTGCAAAACGTCACACATGTACAAAAAGCTACGACAGTCTTGCTGCTCATTTCAGATAATGTTCTGAAGATATATTCATATATGTACTACAGTTATGAGATATTGTAAATTACACAAGCAACGAATATATCAACATTTTTTTTTTATTAATCTGGATTGATTTATGATTCTTGTGTATTAAAAGTTGTACTTAAACATTGATAGCCTACTTTAAAGCTCTTGCTTTTGTCTTATTATTTATATTAATCAACTTATAATTGTTTCAGTAGGTATGGTTGATTTTATCAATGTTTTTTTAAGTATAAAATGAAACAAACACTGTGATTTCTAGTCGAAGCTCCGAACTTGTCAATTTATTGTGTATGTATTAAGCAATAAGCATTTCTTTCTGTATAAAAACTTGTGCTCACTGTGTACATAATATATATATTGTATGGCTATTTGATTTAAAAAAAAATATTGTAACCTGTTCAAGTAATTTTAGTAATCAAAATTTTATTAAAATGAAATATACTGTCCTTTGATGACAGGTGGTATATTATAACCTGACCAACCAACATGAAATAAAAAAAAAATAACGTAAAATATAAAGGGAGTTTATTATTACACTTTAAACTGGCTTGGAGTCTAATTAGTGAATTAATTCAAGTAAAAGTATGATGAATAACAATTTATGTAACAAATTAACATGATTTATGTATTTATTACTTGAACAGGTTTCAATTATTGTATTTTAAGAAACGTTATATATCGCTTTTATAGTTGATTCTTAAATTATGTATTTGATATGTAACTTACTATTTTTATTTAATCAGCACATTTATCAAAATAAACTTGTTATTGAAATTTGGTTAATTTATTTGTTTTACTATATAATTGAAAGGGATATAAAAATATGGCAACTCTAACATTGAATTGTCTAAATCTAAAAATCAAATTTGACAAAAATGTATGTCATAGAAAATTCTTCTTTATTGCTATGGAGAGAAGGTTCAGCAATTCGTCATGAATTTTGTCTAGGTCTGTCTGATTTGACACCCATGAAATATCATCATTATTTCTTGTATGACAGGGTTCATCTATTGATAAAATTGTTACGGCCTTCTAAATAAAAGTAATGATTTTGTGTTTAAAAGGTATAGGGTAGTACTGTTATCAAAATTAAACCATATTTTTCTATATATCTATATTTAGTATTTACACTTAGTTAGTTTGGATGTAGGAGGTAATCACTATAAGTACTCCAAATTCAAATACGTAATTGGACACATTTTATGGAATTTTTCTCATAACAGAAATGCGAGTGGTATCATTGGGGATCTTATTATTCATCGAAATTTAAAACATATGGCATTATGGTATATGCAGAGATGCAACTTATTTGAAATATTTGTATTTAAAATGCATATAATAATACCTATTTTCTATTTCAATAACTTTTGTATTTTATTTGAAATACTTTTTGTGACATTTTTCTATTTGCATAATGTAAATAGTTATGTTAAGTTTTGCCACATTACTAGTAAATTTTCATATAAATTTAACTAAAGGTGTTTGTATATGGCAGAAACTCACCAATACTAAAAGATGTTGGCACAAGTCTGCCAACATTAAACACTTATCCAACAAATGAATAAGTAATTCTTATAATACAACAGGCTTAACAACCTCAGCACCAGTAGAGATAATTTTGAGCAAAATTTAATTCAACAAATAGTATTTTGAAAATACCAATTTAGTATTTAAAATACAAACAACAAAACAATTTTTGTATTTTGCATTTGAAATAATAAATCAAAAAAGTATTAGCATTTTACATTTAAATACTTTTCATAGACCATTTTGTACATCTCAGGGTATATGCCACATGCCATAAAAACATGAAATTATATTTTTATTTTATAGTAGTAGTTACAGGCAGCCATGGTAGATGTTGCACATGATGGTAAGTACTGCCGCCTAACCATATTAGCAACACCAGGGGAATCGCCAATGAATTGTCGACCATGAGACATAAAGTTGTCATATCACATGTGCCTACAATTAAGGATTATAAAGCCTAAAAAATGCAATGAAATATCATTGATGTATGCCATATGCTATACCCAGTTATATTTACAGTCAGGATTTTCTTAAAAAGTCTATAATTTAAACTAAACATGCATTACAACAAAAGTTATATAGCTGTTCCTCTCTCTAAATTTTGTTTTATCTCTGTGGTATGTTCTCCATAGAACCTCTCCAGTTTCTTGTTAAACTTAGCATTCCTTTCATTAATGTAATCAATGTCAGCATCATCATTGTGAATGCGTCTCCTGGAGTATTTAGATCGTTTTGCAATTTGGCCCTCAATATCTTGAACCATTTTGTCTACAGCCTCCGGACGGTCTTCATGCATACCATGTATTATAACATTAGGACCCCCATAGAATGCGTCACCATATTTCTGCTTCTGTTTGTCATATTGCTCCATGTCAGCAGCTGGCATGTTTTTCACAAGTCTGTTATACTGCCTAACTGTAGCCTGTTCGTATGTTGAAAACCCTTGATCAGGGTTTTTCTTCTTTCTCTTACGTTCGAGTCTCTCAGCTTCTACGGCAGATATATTTAAAAGTTTCACCCTGTCGTAACTTTTCCCATCTTTCTCCGCTTCCTCCCGTTTATGTTGGTCATCTATAAGCCACTCGGCTTGACGACGCTTGGCTTCGTAATTGGGTGGGAGTTTGTTTCGTGCTTCTTCAGCGACCACTTCTTGATGATTATGAGTTCTGGCCTCATTTCTCGCGGAGTGCAAGGTGCGCAGTCTCTTCATACGTTCCGCTTGTTTCTCGGCGAAGCTCATCTCTTTTGCTGATGTGGATGATTCTTCTGTTGCCGAACTCATGGTTGTTCGATATTTTATTATTTATTTAATTGTAAGCAATGGACTAGTATTGATTTGTTATTTTTTTTATTTAGAATTCCTCTGACTGAATCACTATGACGCAAAAATATGCCTTTGTCTGACTGACACTGACAGGCTATAGATATATTTTTCCGAAGGAATTATTCTAATGGCGGATTTATATACTGTGGTTCAAATGGCGGCATAGACAAAGATTTTATGTTATAGAGTTACTTAATTTGCTTTTACTTAATTTTGCAAATAGACGTTCATTTTACTGCTCTATAATCTCTGGCCGCCATTAGCCCATTTTCATCGAAAATCCGCCATGAGGGAACAAGGGTTTTTAAAAAGACGCCATAATCGGCCATGCGTTGCTAAGCTGGTTGCTATGTTATGAAAGCAAATTGACAGTTCACGAAGTGTTGTTTACAAATAGCATTGAATTACCTACTGATAGAATAATTATAGACTGGCTTCAGTTTTAATTGTTGTTTGAATAGTAATTTTTTAAGGAAACATGAAACACTGTCAGTGTAACTGATAAGATGGCTCTGTACTACCACGTTTAATCTGGACAGAAGAACTTTTCAGTGTTCGTCAAAATGTATATCTTGAAGGTTGATTATGTGTGCCGAATTGTTAAAGGTCAAGGCAAGCCAATTAAAAGATGTTCAGAAGAATTCTTAATTGAAAGCTTATGGCGGCCTGGAACTAAAATTCTTTGATAGCAGCGCTGCTGATAACAGTCGCCATGTCATCCATCGTCTAATCAAACAAGTTTCAAGTGATGAAAGTTTTGTGAGAATAATAGAAAATGAGACTTGTGATTAAAGTGAATGTCCTTTTGTTATAATCCTACAACATGTAGCCATGCACATTAAGAAACTGACCTAGTATAGTAATTCCTTCTATTAACCTAACATTGGTAATAATTGTTATTGATTGTAATCTAATATAAAAAAGAATTATACCATTTTTATGTGATTATTAAAATAAACATTATTATTTCTATACCATATAAGGTGTTTAAGTTCTATAATCCTTGTAAAATTGGTAAGATTATGTCTTAAGACCTGTGACCTACCTAATGTGATGGGAAATTTATTTTACCTTAGTTAATTTTAGATTCACCAAGTTATGATTTATACATATCAACACTCTTATAAAGAGGTTATGTTTTCTGTTTATTTTGGAAAACTCTTTTCTGAAACTATTGATCCAATTCAAGTTTTTGTTCCCTGCGTTAGTCCTGAGGGTTATAAGTTATGTTCATAACCAATGTAATGTCCATTCAGATGACATTGAGTCTGTACAGAGAAAATGTCTGAGAATACTTTGTTACCATCAGCATGTAGATGCACTGATTTGAATTATGAACAAAGACTGAATAAATTTAATGCTCAACCTCTAACCTAATGATTTTGTATACTTATATAAAATTGTTCATTCCATAATAGATTCCCCCATTCTGTTGTCTCATATACCCTTCAATGTTAAATACAGTACATGTAGGGGTAACATTTCTAATTACTTTGCACTTCAGATCTACAAAAATAATACATCATTATTTAATCCAATAGTAAGAATGGCTCATCAATGTAATGAATTGTCTCAAAATAATTCAGAAGTTGATATTTTAGATCCTAAGTTTAGCAATTTAAAAAAAAACCATAAAAGATATCCTTCAAATCAAACCAGTCCATACCCAGCAGATAAATTAAGTCTGAATAAATAATATTATTTATAGTTTCTAAATAATAAGATTTTTATCTATCTTGTCATTTGGGAGTCCTCACCTGCACTTTCATCGCATTTGTCTTGGTATTCATTTCAAGTTTTGTTTTTCTGTATACATATGTTTTGAGTTACAACCCAGCTCTATATATATTATTACTGTCTATATATGTATTACTTATTATGTGGTTACCTTTTGGTTGTAATTTGTATTGTGTATCCTAAATAAATAAATACATTAATTAGAAGTAATAAAATTATTCTACAGTTAGTAAAACAACTGTGCTTAAAGGGTTATTGGGTTAAGGCTATTGTTCACTGGTCTATTTTATTAATCTGAATGAAACTTTCGGCAAGAATATAGATCTTTATTAGTTCTACAAAAAAGTATAATTCACTATATTTTGTAAATAATATAAAATTGGTACCTAACCTTATGTATTTAGAGTAAAATAATAAATACCTAGGAACATAACTATAGGAAATAATGTGAAATAAAAACAGGAAAAAATATGAAAATATTGATTTAATATTTAACAAGATTACAAAGCTTTTATTAAGGTTTAAATAATGCTCTTTAATTTACAATTTAGGTCTTGTATTCTGTCTCTGGGTCTCTCGGGTGTCGCTATTGTCGTCTTGAAATATCTCTGAAATGGGAAATATAAACACTTAGATTATAAACGCGACCAAGTGCATGGCGGACTTGCTGACGAAGGGTTCTAATATTGAAATTAAGCATTGACCCTTTTTTATGATTGTAACACTCAAGCGCAGTCAATAACGTATTGACCACTCTGACCACCCTGTTTGGGATAAAGGTCGTGACGTATTTATGTTGTGATTTCATTTTTCAATAATTTGACAAGAGTAATCGTTTAATCTTTGTGCACATATTCTTGGTGGTATTAGAAGGAATACTATTATCCCAGGATGATGGAAAATCCCTCGGGAACGCGGGTGAAACCGCGGGGGATAGCTGGTAATAATATAAATGTGAATGTATGTTTGTTTGAAACGCTTTTACGCGAAAACTACTTAACCGATCATCATGAAACTTTGTACACATATTCTTGAAGGTATTAGAAATAATAGGATACTTTTTGTGCCGGGAAAATGTTACAACCCTCGGGAACGCAGGTGAAACCGTGGGGGACGATTAATCCGACGTTATCCTGTCGAAATAAGTCCAGTCAAAGTTTCATAAAAAAACAATGCAAGAATTAGATCGCAGTGCCACCTTTTGTAAACCATTCTCGAATCCACTGGAACACACAAAAAATGTCATCAAAATTATTCCTGCCGTTTAGAAGGAGTTCACTAACATACACACGGACAGAAGAATTATATATAATAATATACTTATGCAAATTTACAGCTTTCTAGACCTAACAGAACCCCAAAAAGGAATCGCTTCGCAGCTTTCACTTATGGGATTAGTAATTGTGCCTTCCTCTTTTACCTGGACTGAGGACCAGCGCAAAATTGTTAAACTTTTTGCGGCAGAGTTACACATTCATTTATTGCCTTCAAAATCATTTCATGCAACTTAATAAAATCCAATCATTCTGCATTCATAAATAATTTAAAGAAATGCCATCTTGGACATAAGCCTTATCTTTATAAACATGAATAATATACATATTATTTATGTAATATGAGTATATGCTGTATTATGTATAACTAATATCATTTATTTTTGCCAGGGACTTCCATGTCTGGATGTAAATATCTATATAAGTATGTATTTAAAAAAAGTTGCTAATGTAGTCTGCTCAGTTTGGGATCAGATGGCTATGTGTAAAGAAAAAAATATTTAAAATATTATCTTTTAACATTACACAAACATATTAATATTTAATAAATAAATATATAATTACTTGTCCCCCACAATTTCACCCAATATCATATCTTATCATTCATGCAATCACATGTTCTGACTATATACAAATTATCATCAAGATCAGTGAAATAATTATTAAGTTATAAAATGACATTGTGGCGAACTTCCGTGGACTGTATTTTTCGAATCTTCTCTCGCGCCGGCTGGAGGGGAGAAGAGGAGGGGCGTGCGCACACGTGCCGAAGACTTCGGTGAACGAAGCGACGGTCACGGCGGGGATAGACGACGGCGTCTGGGGGGAGAAGGGGGGGAAGGGGATTACGAAGCCTAACTCTGGCACCGTGCCTCGTTGATCCTTATCCGGGAACTCGGGATACTCTGGATCTCGGGAACTCGGCAACTCGGCAACTCGGGATACTCTGGATACTCTGGAACTCGGGATACTCAGGAACCACACTTTTTGGCGAAGAAAACTCACTACTTTCACTATATGTTCCTTTATTTCTTTTCTTCTAATTTGTTGTACACTGGTAGAGCTGTTCTGGTAGGAGTGCCAATCCCAAGGAAGTTGCCTCTTTTTTATTCATTTTTCCTATGTATTGCGACCAATCACAGGCGCGGAATTAATTCGAGTCAGCCAATGAAAAGGCCTACTTAAAATGGATCAGTCCATGTTTATGTTGTTAAGCTCCGCCCATTTTAGGGTTAAGTAGATTTCCCTTTTTACTTCCTTGGGTTTTGACTTTCCTTTACAATTTTCATTTTCTTACGTTAGCCTTTATATACAATAACGTTTTACAAAAACAATTATTACAATATGACAATTAGTTTGATAAATATTGACAAAAATGTAAAACGGCTCTCGTTTTGGTAATGCCTCGTTTTGAGGTCCATTTTTGGGGCTAATTTAAACTACAAAACCCGAAATATCTTTATTTGTTGCCTTTCTAGGCCTTAAAACTAGTCTTAATAATAATATTGGAAGGCTAGTTATACAATTAGATAACAATACAATATAACATGACATAACATTCAACAAAATATATAACAAAATCTTAATTATATTATTACGTCGCTGACATTCTCCCCCGCAGTGCGAAGCACTCCATCCTGTGGGAGCGACGCTGCAGGAACCAGCACGATGACTCGGCGCGTAGGTCGTCGTAGCACGCCGCCCGGAGTGCGCACGTCGACTATTCTTGTTCTTCCGTCTGGTCCCGGGTAGATCTTCTCTATTTGCCCTCGGGGCCATGAATTTCGAGGTAGCGTTGCGTCGACTATTGTCACGACGTCGCCGATTTTCGGATCTGTCGTGTCTCTTCCTGTGATCTTTCTTGGCATCAGAGTTGGTAAGTATTCTCTGATCCATCTCTGCCAGAAGTGGTCCGCCATCCTTTGTGTTGTTCTCCAATTCGCCCGTCCGACGAGGTCTCGGTCGTTGAACTCTCCCGGCGCCATCGCTCCACAGGAACGTCCAAGTAAGAAGTGGTTTGGTGTCAAGCTTTCTTCATCGTTCGGGTCCATGCTGATGTCAGTAAGTGGACGAGAGTTGACGATGTGTTCCACTTCGGTCAGGAGCGTGTGAAGGACTTCCTCCGGTGGGTTCTTTTCGTTCAGGACCGCTGCCAGCGCCGTTTTCACCGATCGGACTAGTCTCTCCCAGGCGCCACCCATGTTTGGGCACCCAGGGGGGATGAACTTCCACCTTATGCCTTTGTGTACAGCAGCAGCTTCCAATTCTCGATTGGCCCCCACGAAGTTTGTACCGTTGTCGCTGAAGATTATCTTCGGAGTTCCTCTTCGGGCTGCCATTCTTCGCAATGCCATTATCATAGAGCTGGTATTGAGTGAGTTTGCCAGCTCTAAGTGAACAGCCCTTGTTGTGAGACATGTGAAGAGAACTCCCCAGCGCTTTTCTGTTCTTCTTCCCACGGTGACTTGCATTGGCCCGAAGTAATCCACTGCGGCGCATGTGAACGGATGCTGATGATGGTGCAGACGTTCAATGGGCAGATCTCCAGTGGGTGGTATTTGCGGCGTACTCTTCTTTACTTTGCACCATTGGCACTGGTGAATGACCTTTTTCACTAGCGTACGTAGACCCAGAACCCAATACTTCTGTCGAATTTCATTTATCACTGTTGCTGTGTTACCATGGAGAAATCTTCGGTGATAATGTTCGACGATGAGTTGGGTGATTTTATGTTTGGCGTCTAATATCACAGGATTTTTTCTTCCTTGTATGTCGATCTTCTGAGTGCGACTCCTCAGTTTGACAATACCCTGTTGATTCAGATAGATATCAATCATCTTTATTCGACTCGTGTTTTCCAGAGGTTTCTCATTTTTCAAACAGATTATTTCCCTGGTAAAACTTTCTCCTTGACTCTTCTTTATCAAAGATTCTTTGGCTCTTCTCAAGTGACTATCATCCAGTGTGATGAATGTCTTGTCGACCTTTTCACGGCTTGGCTGGATTGGTTTCGTTTTCTTCTTCGGAGAGTACTTCTGTGGTTTCCATTCGTCTTTCCTTTTGCGAGTGGTGTTGACTTGTTTTCTGGACTGGACCTTTTCTTTCAGGAGATCGATGAAGTGGAAGACGCGTGCCATGGTTCGTAGCAAGCGTACCCAGTTGGAGAACTTTTCTACGTTTGGCGTTTCTTCTTTGACGATCTTCAGTGTAGTTACCGTCTGGGTATTCTTCTCCTCTCCCGTGATTTCGGTTTCATGATCGAATCTCTTGGAGGGCCAGTCTTCTTCGTCACTTCGCAAGAAATAAGGACCGTTGAACCACCTGGCGGTGTGGTCGAATTCCTTGGGTGTTCCTCGCGTGGCGTCGTCGGCTGGATTTTCTTTCGTAGGGACCCACCTCCAATCTCGCGGTTTCGTCAGATCTTCAATCTCTGCGAGTCGGTGAGCCACAAACGTTTTGAACTTCCTTGGATCGGCCTTGATCCATTGGAGCACCGTGCTTGAATCGGTCCAGAATACTCTCTTCGTTATTTTTAAATCCATTTCCTTCTGAATCGCGGAAGCCAATCTGCTCCCAAGTAGAGCCGCTTGTAACTCAAGCCGGGGAATTGAGACCGGCTTTGTCGGCGCCACTCTTGCTTTTCCGGCGATGAGTGACACGTGTATTCTACCATCTGGTTCGATGGTTCTCCAGTAGACCGCTGCGGCGTAAGCCTCTTCGCTTGCGTCGCTGAATGTATGGAGTTGACCTTCTTTCTGGTTTGGCGATAGGCATCTCGCTATCTTTAATTCTCTTAATGAGGCCACTTCTTCTAAGTATGTCAACCAGGCCGCCTTTTGTTCTTCTGGAATTTCTTCATCCCAACCAATCTTCGTTCTCCAGATATTCTGGATGAGCTTCTTTCCTTGAATGAGGATTGGTGTGGCGAATCCCAGCGGGTCGAACGTTGACATTACCGCACTTGTCACTTCTCTTTTTGTAGGTGTCTTCTTGCCGTCGAGAAGTTCCTTTGGTGTGTTGCGAAGTCCTACGTTGAATGCTAATGTATCTTCGTTCTCGTTCTTCCACAGCAGTCCAGATTCGAATTGACCATTGGGCAGTCGCTTCGTGGTCTCTTCCAGGATCTTTATTGCCTTTTGATCCGCATCGTTGCTCGGCCGGCGAGGTTGGATGCCAATCGACTCGATCTCGAAGTGACGCCGCACTAATGTTTCTATTTCGTCTTCTTCTTCGATGTGTCTGCTGTGGTTGACGAACTGCACTGGAGTCTTATGTCTTGCATCGCACCCGTGAAGAACCCAACCGAGGCTCGTGAGAGAGGCTACCGGATCTGCTTTCTTTCCTTTCTTCAAACTCCTTGTGACGATCAATCCCCAATTGTCTTGACCGATTAGGAGTTGCGGTTCTTCCTTGTCGTAGATGAGTTGATCCTGTATCGGTATCAGGTGCTCGCATCTGTCGACGACTTCTTTCTTGACACCTTGCTTGGATAGCTTCAGGTTGTCAATCGTTCTGACTTCAATTGCCCTCTTGTCCTTACGATGGGCCCCTTTTATTTTCAACTGAACTCGTCGAGAATTATTCTTCCTGAAGCCTTGTCCCCCCACTGTCTCGATGGTGATCGCTTCTTCTCTGCCTCTTGCCCCAATCTTCTTTGCGACGGAAGAGTCCAGTAAAGTTATAGTGGATCCTTCATCCAGAAGTGCTAGTACTTGAATAGAGCCTCTCGGTCCGTATAGGTTCACAGGCAGCATCTTCAGGTATGCGTGACCTTCGGTGGCAGAGGTGTGCACGGAGCTAATCTTGCTTGTAGATTCACAATCGTCTTCACTCGTGCTTGCAGTGTTGCGGCGGGGTAGATCCTTGACTGGTGACAGCGGTCCATCAGAATGGAGGGAAGAGTGGTGCCATCTCTTGCACTTCTTGCAGGTTAAGGCTTTGCAGTTTAATCTCGAGTGCCGGTAACGTAGACACTTGAAACAAATCTTCGCATTCTTGGCCATTTCCCACCTGTGGTCGATGTCAGCTTCTTTATATTTTGGACATTCGTACATCCAATGTTCTTCTTGACATCCTGGACAAATAATTTTTTCTTTCTTGATGAACGGTTCACTTTCTTGAACGGTATGGACGGCTCTGCGTGGTCCGTTCCATCTTTGCTCCCGCGACGCTTCAGGTGGAGCATACTGTTGACGGGTTTTCTTTGCTTCTGGTAACACTTCAGGTGAAGCAAAGTCCCCACACATGTCAGCTTCTATCTCCAAGAAGTCGTCGATGAGGACCAGTTCGGGTCGTTCTTCGTCTCGACGACTTCGGTGGTACGCGAACCATCTGTACTTCATTTGAGGTGACATCTTTTCGATGATGACTTTCAATGTTTCCGGTGAGCTCAAGTAATGCGGTTTGCCGAGAGCCTTGATAGTGGCAACCGCATTCTTCACTCTACTTGCGAATACACAGACTTCATTGGGGTTCTCGCTGACTTTCGATAGGTTTTTCAATTTCTCGAGTTCTGACAGGGCTAAAGCACCAGGTCTTCCGAAGCGCGCTTCCAATCCTTTGAGAACTTCGGATGGTTCTTCTGCGGTGAACAGCAAACTTTTGACTGCTTCCTTTGCCTTTCCTTGCAGTGCTCGCCTTAATCTTGCCAGGTTCTGAGCGTGGGTGAATCCCTTGGCTGTGTCTTTGAAGGTTCTCTTGAACGCGAGCCACTCTTCGCTGGAACCGTTGAAGCAAGGTAACTCTATCATATGTTTCGGCATTTGACTCTTCCCGGACAGCTTGGATATTGCCAGAGCCAACTCTTGGATATCACTCTTCTTTTCTTGAGTGGATACCGGTTCTTGAGTCTGTTGTGGTCTCGACTGCGTGAGCCACTGTTCCACGTGGTGTGATCGGTCCATTTCTTCTTCCATGATCTCGGCCTCTTCGTCCGACTCGATCTGCAGTATTTCGAGTTCGGCCAGGGCCACTCTTGATCTTGCCTCTGCCATTTCTAGTTCTCTCTTGGCTACAGTCATTCTGGCTTGTGCTTCGGCACGGCGTTTAGATGAACGGACTGAGCGAGTATCCATCCCTCTTGATGACGCTTCTTTTATCTGGCGCGTATATCCATCCTGTCCTTGGTTTCTCCTGACTTCTTCAGGAACGGTGCATGAAGGGTTTCCAGTCTTGACGCGCTCGACGGTAGGTACGGTGTCGACTCCGGTAAGACGTGCGGGGGCGACTCCTCCTTCGATGGTACTTTTCCCCGCGGGGTGTGCGGGGGTACGATCTTGACCGACGGGGTGCGGGGGGGTGACGTTCGTCAGTGTCGCCTGACTCTCTGACGAACTCGATGTCTCGACGGGGGTGTTCATGCTCCAATCTGAAGTGGTTGCCGTCTCTTCGGTTGTTTGAGAACGTGTTTTTTCTGCTCTGGTTCTCGGCGCACGATCCATTCTTCTTATCTTCGAAATCCAAAATCCGGCTCGAAGGACCAATTGATGTGGCGAACTTCCGTGGACTGTATTTTTCGAATCTTCTCTCGCGCCGGCTGGAGGGGAGAAGAGGAGGGGCGTGCGCACACGTGCCGAAGACTTCGGTGAACGAAGCGACGGTCACGGCGGGGATAGACGACGGCGTCTGGGGGGAGAAGGGGGGGAGGGGGATTACGAAGCCTAACTCTGGCACCGTGCCTCGTTGATCCTTATCCGGGAACTCGGGATACTCTGGATCTCGGGAACTCGGCAACTCGGCAACTCGGGATACTCTGGATACTCTGGAACTCGGGATACTCAGGAACCACACTTTTTGGCGAAGAAAACTCACTACTTTCACTATATGTTCCTTTATTTCTTTTCTTCTAATTTGTTGTACACTGGTAGAGCTGTTCTGGTAGGAGTGCCAATCCCAAGGAAGTTGCCTCTTTTTTATTCATTTTTCCTATGTATTGCGACCAATCACAGGCGCGGAATTAATTCGAGTCAGCCAATGAAAAGGCCTACTTAAAATGGATCAGTCCATGTTTATGTTGTTAAGCTCCGCCCATTTTAGGGTGAAGTAGATTTCCCTTTTTACTTCCTTGGGTTTTGACTTTCCTTTACAATTTTCATTTTCTTACGTTAGCCTTTATATACAATAACGTTTTACAAAAACAATTATTACAATATGACAATTAGTTTGATAAATATTGACAAAAATGTAAAACGGCTCTCGTTTTGGTAATGCCTCGTTTTGAGGTCCATTTTTGGGGCTAATTTAAACTACAAAACCCGAAATATCTTTATTTGTTGCCTTTCTAGGCCTTAAAACTAGTCTTAATAATAATATTGGAAGGCTAGTTATACAATTAGATAACAATACAATATAACATGACATAACATTCAACAAAATATATAACAAAATCTTAATTATATTATTACGTCGCTGACAGACATATAGACAGACAAACATAAAGACAACATTTAAAACAGTTGTAGATTAAGCATCAGTAGACTTTTTGGCTATTTTAATATTTCAACATTTTCTACATTTACAAAATACTTCATATAGTAATCAAAAACAAAGAAAAAATAAATAATTTGAAAGAAAAATTATAAACTTTACAAGGAAATGAAAGGTGCAATTGTGCAGAAGCAGCCATTTCCATACATTTGTATCTTTAATATAATGAACTAACTTGCCTCTTTCTTTAAAATATTACACAATATAATACAATATAATAATACATCATTAATTTTTAAAGTTAATAGAAAAGACAAAGATCTAACTAAAGTTAATCATACTATGTCAATTGTCTGTAGGTGGTTTGCTACAAATAATCTATTACTAAATTCAAAGAAAACTAAATGCTTAAGGTTTTCTTTACCAAATGTAGCACAAGTAGATAGCCAAATAATAATAGATGGGAGCCATATTGATCTTGTAAATAAAACGGTATTTTTGGGTCTTACATTAGACAATAAATTGCAATGGGGACCTCAGGTTGATACTCTAGCTGCTAAATTAAGTTTGGCTGCTTTTGCTGTTAGGAAAATTAAACAATTGACGAATGTTGAGACGGCCAAATTAGTTTATTTTGTATATTTTCATAGCCTCTTGTCCTATGGTATTTTGTTTTGGGGAGCAGCAGCGGATATAGAATCAATATTTATTATACAAAAAAGAGCAATTCGTGCAATTTACAGTATGGGTCCCCGTGAATCATTAAGAGATTTATTTAGGGAAATAAATATAATGACATTACCTTCACTATATATATTTATGAAAATATAATGTTTATACGTAGAAACATAGGAATGTTTGAGTCAAAATTAGATATTCATAGTATAAATACAAGACAAAGGGAGAAGTTAGTTGTTCCATACTTTAGACTAACTAAAGTTAACAAGTCATTTCTTGGTAATTGTGTTCGATTTTATAATAAGATACCGCTTTCAATAACCAAAATGTCTGATCATAAATTTAAAAATTATATTAGGAAAGTTTTGAAAGAAAAAGCGTATTACAAGGTAGTTCATTATATTGAAGATAAAAATGTATGGAAATAGCTGCTCTCTGCACAGTGCACCTCTAAATCTCTTGTTTAAGTTGTAAGTACCTAATTATTGTTATTTTCTATTTTGTAGTCTTGTCATATTTTTTTTTTTGTTTTGTTTTTATTAATGTTACCTATAATAAGTATTTTGTAATTGTTAAATATAAAATTATGTAAAATTGAAATTATAAAATAGCCAAAAAGTCAGAATAGATAAAAATTTATATAACAAATAAAAAAGAATGTAACCTTGCTGAGTCTCTTGCCGGTTCTTCTCAGTTGAAGACTGACTTCCGAACCGGTTGTAGCTTCAGTAACTTTAAATTTGACCTTCATAAGTGCCCTCCGAAGGCCTAAACTGAATAAATGGTTTTGAATTTTTTGAAAAAATCAATTTAAATGATGATGATTTTTTTTATACTATGACCAGCCATTTTGGTTACCTAAAGCAGCATTTTATTACAGAAATCAAACACTATTACCAACAATGTAACTTCTTAACTTAAACTAGTCTAAAATATAGAACAACTAACTTCTGTAACTATATAAATAAACAAACCTATATGTGTGATGTATATAAATCACTTCATAATTGACTAGCTGTCCCCCGCGGTTTCACCCACATTCACCAGGGATTTAACATTTTCCCAGCACAAAAATAATCCTATGTTACTTCTAATACCTCCAAGAATATGGGTACAAAGTTTCATGATTATCGGTTAAGTAGTTTTTGCGTGAATGTGTAACAAACCAACTTACATTTATATTTATAATATTAGTAGGGATGAGTATGTATTTATTATATTATATATTTATTTATTATATTGTATTTAGTAGTATATATGGTATGAGCATTACACAATCAGCCTGCTGATCCCTAACGTAGCAGAGCTTGTACTATGGAATCAGAAAACTGATATACAACCTTTTGTTTTCTTAATACACATTACACCCAGACCATAACAAACAGACATGCACCCAAATGTTTGTCCTGGGTGGGAATCGAACCCACGACCTGCAATACATTCCAAATTGCAAAACCTCTATAGTTCATCATTATATAATCTATGGTCGAACATTTTTTTGTCCTATCATTAATACTCTTCGTATGCGATGAAAGACATTTTATGGCAATTTTTTTTACACCTTTGGTTGGTTTTATTAGGAATTTCTAAAGATTTCTATAGTAATCTAGTACTCAATATAGCCTATGTTACTCAGTGATAATGTAGCTTTCTAATGAAAAAAGAATTATTAAAATTGGTCCAGTACTTTTTGAGTTTATTTGTTACATACAAAAATACAAATCTTTCCTCTATATAATATTAGTGTAGATTTAGGGTCTTTCAACATGTAATATTGGCGTATCAAATTATTTATACCTAAATAACCATTTTAAAACAAAATAATCAGTATTAAATGCTTACCATCACTGCTACATCTGCTGTGATCCTGGACAGCAGCATTTGAAGGTGACCCCTGTAACATTTCTTATAATTTTTTTTTTTCTTTCTTTGATTGGTATGGGCCATCAACAAAATTATTATTATAAGGCTTGAAGCATTAGTATATAAGTAGTAAAATTTTTGTTCAATGTATTAAGAAATTATGTGACCAAATTTGGCAAGAGTTTTAATAGTAGAAGACACCTTTAGCTCAAGTCACTGGCTAAGGCATGTGATGCAAATATGTATCATCATCATCAGCCTATCTCTGTCCACTGCTACACATAGGCCTCACCTATGGCACGCCACTGAGCTCGATCTTCAGCTCTTTGTTTCCAACCGCTGCCAGCCAGCTTGCGTATATCATCGCTCTATCTAGCTGGAGGGCGCCCTTGCACTACGTTTACCAAAATTTGTATACTGTGACCATAATGTAATGCAAAACAAAACTAGAAAAATTACCAAGATGAACTCCTGGTGAAAGTTTCTCGAAGAAAAGTAGTTCTAGGATTCATATATCGGTTAATGTCTAGTATAGTCACGCAGGGGGAGGGGGGTAGGGGGGGTGGGGGGATGCCTCCTCTGACTTAGCACCACTCCCATGAAAAGGTAACGCACCATTATTGAGAAATACAATTTTTTGTAACCTAACCTCAAAACATTATAAAGTTGCTTCTGCAACGGCTCCGGCGCTGCGGGAAGTGCAACCCCTTCGCCCTTACGTAACAATGGATAGGCACCCACGTTTCCCTCCGCAGCTTCGGCTTGCCGGTCGCTGTCATTTGTTACGGTGGGCGGTAGCTGCCCTCCGTTCGCGCCTCCGAATTTTTATATACACTCTAGGGGTAGTAGCCAAAAGACTGGGTGCAGTCGGGGTGCCCCAATCGCCCATTTTAACGTTTCGTTTTTCCTTTTTCTGATTTGAGGTTAGTAAACATTTCTATTAATTTCTCGAAAAACATGCATTACCTTGTAATAAGAGTGGTAGCGTTATAATCAGGGATCCAACCCCTACCAATTTCAACCATTTTTACCCCCATACGACTGCGTGACTATACTAGACCACAACCCATATATCTGCAAACAATAAAATAAATGTGTTATAAATTATTCTTATTGTACATAATGATATGTTTGAATGGTACAAAAACATGGGATATACCATGTATGTTTGAATTATAGTAGAACCACAATAATACGATAATGTTTTGCTAGGCAATATTGGATGATCAATAGGGATACGTAGGTACCATTACGAACTTGGCAAATCTTGAATTCACTAGTTAAGAAATAACAGACCTTTACAGAGAACATTAATAATAAATGGTCAATAAAACTTACCCAAGTACTAATGATGTTGTTTCAATGATAAAAAGTTAGATTGAGAAATAATCCAAAATCCAATGCAAGTTCGTTAAGAAAAGTTTTGAAATTTATGCTTGGTTGGGTTAAGGTTGCGCAACAACGCAAATTGTATCGCGTATGGTAGAATCGAGTTTAATTAATTTAACTCGAATAAAAAAAATATATTTATTGGTTTTATTAAATAATAAACTGTCGTAATAAATAATATGTCACAATTATGGTTAATGTTACATATACTTTAAATGGAATGTTTATTTTAATGAAAAATCTCATTAGATATGTTGTTTGATTTCGATTAATGCTACGTATGATTGTTATCAATTATCGAATCGAAATAATCGTTATATATAATATTAGTAAGCAAGACATCCTTGTTGAATGAACAAGACACAGATTATAATAAAATGCATAAACCTATGGTTTATAAAGATGATACTCTCGTTGTTACCTATCGATCTGTGTTACCAGTAGCAAAAATGCTTGCGATGTTTTGAAGGTCATGTTTTTTTTTTTCCGCCATTAAAATAATTGCGGCCATATTTTTCCTATCAGGCCATAGATAAGTAAATAAAGCTGACAGACAGTGTGGGTGGGGTGCCTATGCTATAGAGTGTAGACTCCTGCTACGCTGCCTGCCTTCTTTCTAATGTAACTCTTTTAATCACAAACTTAACAATGCAAAAAAGCCAGTTTGGATAAAACAAACGTGTACAAACAATCGGTTTTTTTTTTTCGTTTATAAAGTAAATATATTGTTTTTGAGCAGAAGAAATGTTACTTTGCTAATCCGGTGATTCCGCGATGATGGTAGACGGCCAATGCACTTGCATTTTATTATTATTTTTGGATTCAACCATGGTGATCTTAGTTGCAGCTCTACTTTTTTATGACAGTGATAGATAAATGTCAGTGGTGCCAGGTAAAATAAAAAGCGATCTGCGTGAAGTTATCTGCTGGTGTTCTGACTGACTTATGTCACCGCGCGCGATTTTGCATCGATCGAACCAAGCTGAAGTGAGGCAGTCTGTCGGCGTTTTGGATTAGTGACGGTTGTGTGGAATTGTGTGAAATAACATAATTTTTGTAAATTTCAAGTGTACTTTTATATTTTGAGTTCACGATGTCGGATGAAATTGCTGAAAATGGAACCGCAAACGGAGACGTCCCGGAGATCGAGCTGATAATAAAGGTGTGTATTATTTTACACGTGTTTATGCATGCACAAGACTGGCTGCTTACATCGGTCAACACAGCGACGGCACGCGCTGGCCTTCGGGAGATATAAGAAGATTGTGAAGAGGTGGCAAATCTCTTAAACACTATTGTACTTGGCAGTATACATGGAACTAGCAATTAGCAACTGTTGGTGCGACATCAACATCATTCATTGGTACATCGCGCATTATTGTCGTGCCGTCGTATGCATGAAAGTATATTATTACTGCACTTATAATGCGCGTTATTTAGGTCAGTTGCATTTGTTTTGTTGGTCTCTTGATTGGCACGACATGTTTTTTGTCTTCTAATTTAGAGCTGTCCGTTCTGTCACCGTTCGTCTAATATTTTGTCGCTAGGCACGGCTATTGGAGATTTCCTGATATGTTATTAAGAATAATAGTTACTGCGTATGTAACACTGCACTGTTCAGTCCTGGATCTAATATATTTTTCTTTAAGTTTCCTTTTTCCTGATATTTAAAATAAAGTGTATCCTCATAGATAAATATTAACTATCAACTCAATTTCCGGTTCAAATTAGCTTTGTGGTATATTATCTATGTACCCTAAGTTTTTTAAGGGCATTTCTTACGATCCCCTATGTATTGATTACCTGTCTGCGGGCTGTTCTGGCAATATAGTGGGTCCTCATTCTTAGATATTATTTATTTTATAGGTTGGTATAATACTGCTCTACTTTTTCTTCAAGCAGTTCTGTATTTGTAAACATTGAGTCTATTATACCAAAAAGTATGCTAACTTAATTTGAATACTAAACATAAAATCTCTTTATATGGTAGCATGATGCATCACCATCAATACAAACAGTTCATCATTTGAAGATTCTGGTAGACAAAAGCTAGTTTTTAATTCATGCATTTTTATGCAGTGGAAATATTTTATTAGACTTGCACAAAACAAGTAATCATTGATAGTTTACACAGTGCATGACTCATGCTTGGCAACAATTTAAAACCAATATACCTAAATGTACCTATTTAATAAAGTTTAATTTGTTTTGGATTTGAATGGAGCAGCTCTAAGGCAGGTACCTTGTCAGAGTATTTTTTGTTTATCTCTGTGACCTCATCTGGCTTAAGTTTATTTTTCACATTCATTGATGTGAGACAGATCATAGGCTTCATTATCATAGAATCATTGGTGCTCATTAGCTATTATTATTATATTAATTGAGGAATCACTACATAGTATTAAACAAAGTCTCTTTCTCTGTCCCTATATCCCTATGTATGCTTAAATCTTTAAAACTATGCAACGGATTTTGATGCGGTTTTATGTATAATACATGTGACATTCCATGGGAACGCGGGTAAAACCGCGGGGGCAGCTAGTGTAAAATACAATTATGTGTTTGTACTTTACAAAATATTGTTATGTGATTATGATTGGTAAAATCTATGCATGCGATTCAGTACACTTAATACCTGTGATTCCAGAATATTCTATTTGCAGGTTAAACTTTCAAATACTTTTTTATAATAGGTAGGAAGTAGTTTATTTTAAGAAATAATTAGTTTATAAAAATGTAGTTAATTAAACCTATATTTATTATGTTGCAAAGGATGTGCAATAAAATTTGTAATTTTAATTAATGCAATATTACCTACTTGGCGGAATATAATAAAGTATTATTATTTGCACTTAAACCTTGTAAATCATGTTTCTTCACAAATTGAGCAGCCATTTGATGGATATATAACAATGAAGACAAATGAAGGAACCAATAGCAATATTTGCTAAGTGATAGCCGAAGCCCCCGGAGACCAACGATAAACATAAATTATTTTGAAAGATCATTTCTTACCATTTAACAGTTATACAAGATAATGTTATCACAACTTGAAGCTATCGTAATTTTAAATAACTACCTATAACTGTTTTGAATTTACAAATTGTAACATATTAAACGTGATAATAACAGACAGTAAAAGTTTTGGAAAATTCACTGCTCCAATAAAACTGCGACGACATCACCTGCAGAGTGCACCTGCGACACCTGGCGGACTAAATACTTTATACGCACATAAATAGCCAATTACCTTATAAAGTTATACCCAACAAAACGAGTCTAAGACACATCAGTAAAAGAGCATTTACGCCATTCCAAAAAGTAGCAAATGTTGCATCAATTTCCATTGGCGTGGCGACGCGGACAGGCGGATTCGTGCTCCGCGCTCGTAAAACACATGTTTCGGTCGTTCATCAACAGTGTTCGGCTTGAGTTATATCATTTTAATTTGATCACACTGCTTACCAGTGCGCATTAGACGGAATATACGAGCCGCGGAAACATTACTCTTGCAGTAGTCCTCGAGAAGCCAATTGTCCGGTTCAATGCGACATTCATTAGGTAATGCAATTGAATTACCTACGTGATGCAAAATGAAATTTTATCGTGCGGTTTGTAGTGTATTTGTCAGAAGTGACGTTAATTATACATTTATGTTATTGTGAAGCGGAGGATTTCTAGATGTTTCCTAGTACAATGAGCTCATCCCCCGGTGGGGCAGACATTCCACGCGAGAGAGCGCATGCGCGCCTTCGAAACAGAAACCTGTGTTGGCGCTGCGCTGGTGCAGTCCAGGGGAAAGTGACTGCGCACGCGACAGTTCGTGCGTCCGGGCACCGGGGACCGACTGACATCGACCATTACCATACCCACTAGCATATTCATGATGATACTGCAAACAATAACACGTACCTGCATCATCGTGCCGATTCGCTTATCCTGATGTTCAATTGGAGAATTTACATAGATATACATGACATAGAGTACCGCTGTATGAAGAACATTAACGTTATCACGCTTCCTGGCTAATAATGATCCCGTTGAAGTAACATTTATAAGGACCGTCAATGTTTTTGAATAGATTTATTGTTTGACCATTAATGGATTTAGAAAGATGCGATGGAGAATCCAGCCAATGTCATGCTTGCAGGACCAAAGTTATTTGAAGGCTTGATTTCTTGAGCTGTGTCTCTAGAAGCCCAATTACTTTGCTTGGTTGATATTTAGATTCAATTATTTTTGAGCACATAAGATGTTGTGAATGCAATTGGACAGCAAGACGGTGAAATCAGACTAAGATCACGTTTGATCGACATAACGTTCAATTAAATGCTTGAAAAATATTAAATTTTATAACCAAGCGTTGTTCTCTCTTTTCATTGGACACGCCAACCGGTCGTTAGCTTTTGTCGGCGATAATGTATGTATAACAATCTATAAATGGTTTACTTCAATTTCTAATAACTTGGCGCCGATTAGGGTAATTATCTCATTCGATATAATCGAGACAATCGTGACGTCAATCGATATATGTTAATTATCTGTATGCGCAAACTTACTGGAAACATTAATTATTTACTTAATCTTGTAAAGTTTAATTAAAAATATAGATAACAACAAAAAGTTTTTATTCAATCCAAAGCATTCGATCTATATGACTAACCCATCGTCACTTGAAATTGTTATGAAATAAATGGCTTGTCCGCCCACGGATCAACCAGCTTTAGCATCAGTTGCAACATTATGCCGATGTGTACTATATAATTGTTGTGAATTGATTTAATAATATTTTTTCCTAATATGTAATAAGAAGTGGCTTGAAACCCAACGTGGGTTTCGAAGTTGAGAAGTCCAATAAAAAGTCTAAAGTAACAAACTTCAAGATCGGTTTAGCCTAAGCGTGAAAAAGTAACAACAAATATCAAGAGAATTACTTTCGCATTTATAATAATAGTGTTTATACAATTGTGTGGATTAAATTAACCCTAAAAATTTTATTCTTTCTTTGCTAGACGAGTGAAGTCACTCCTCAGCCACATCAACTTGAAATTTTACTGTAAAATGAAATTACAGTCTTACAAGATTGTTAGAATAAAATCATGCAATTATGCTTTCGTGTTCAATCAATCTTCATGATGAGCACTTTAAATAATCATATTTCAAGGCCATAAATAATCTACTAAATTACCCTTGATCAATTGAAAAGGTGTTAACCATTTACCCCATGTATATATAGCATATTTTTAAGCCATGCCACATTATAAGACAACTCATCGATCGAATGTATTCTTTCGAGCTGCATGTCAGTACACTCAGCGGGTTGTTTGAGCACGTCCTATCCGCTAAGCTGAAGGACACTCCACCACGCCTTCGCTAGACGTGGCGTTTGCGCAACCGAGTGGGTACGCTTCGGGCGAGAACCGCCGCGGCTGTGCGTGTCGCAAGATACGTGGCTCTCGTTGCCAGACCTTAGCTTGTTACTTCATTTTTGTAACACACTGAAAATTGTTGCTTACTAGAGCAAAAATATAAGGAAATAATTGACTAAGAAAGGATTTTATATTAGCTTGATGCAACGCATGTCGATTCTCCCGATACAGTTTGTGAAAATCGTTCTGTCGGTTCGATTACGTAAATGCGCTCGGCGAGTGTCTGCAGAATAACAGTACTTCTAGTTCTCGAGTAATAAATCCAGTTCAATTGATTCCATACATTGCGGCGTCGAACGATTGGCGGACGTCGTCGATTCGTTGTTGTGCATCGTTGAACATCGCGCTCAATTCCTCACTTGTGCATGAACGACTCGAATGTAAATGATAGTTTTTTTCGGTCTAATCATCATCATTTAACGAACCTAATTCGTCAGACAATTACCGCGTGTATATATTGTAAATGCTGTATTGTAGTAATTGCGATCACTTACGTCGTTTGGGCGATGTATCGTGACGATGGCCAATTATAAATGTACACTGCGCAAAGATTCCCAGCAGATCACGGCTTAATATCTTGATTGTTCGAGAATTAGGTGCGTTCACTGTTTTGGATTTTTCGTTTATTTTAACTGAACCGTTTAGACACGCTCCTTCGTCTTTTATAAATTAATATTACGTTTCAATCATAAAATATGACTAAATTATGTAGTTTTCCACCTATTCGCCAAGGTGCTTTTGATGTAAAGTGTGTGCTGTGATTTCATTGTGCCATTGTTTCCCATGTACCCAAACCAAGAGTAATTTTGTAGATCCCTTAGGGATCTCGTTAAGCTTTATTTTAAAATTTAAAGCTACACATTTTTATATATATTATTACCTTCTACATAATTTTAGTTCTGGTTACAGAAAGTATTATTCATTATTAATATTCATTTCCATGAACTGATAACATACATACAAGCCATAAAGGATTTAAATTATAAATTACATCATCGCCGATAGACGCGTCTCAAATGATTCGTAATAAACAAACAGCACATTTATTTCGGGTGTCACGACTCACGATCGTAACTTGTATGTTACCCAAATAGGCTGTTCTGTTACTCACAAAACACGTTTAACCAATAACAATGATAGATAACATTGCTAAAACCATGAACTAATGTTCTTCTAATTCTCATAACTTCCATAAAATAAGTTGGGCCAAAAAACTCAAACTTGTGAGTCTCTGACTCTATAGCTACAATATTTAATACTTACCTCACGCCTGCAACAATAGCTATATCAGATAAGATACAATAATTAGTTACACTCATGTACACTCCTACAAGCTTAACGTCTTATCGGATATCGTGAAGGAATTCATTGTATTTAAAATTACTATACAAGATATTAGATAATGAAAGTGAGAGGGACGATCTTTCGATTTTTAAATATCGACTATTATATCCTATCGAATCGATGTTCACGGTCATCGATGAATCGAGACCAATCGAGGTGAATTGCGCTGCGTTCTATCGCAATAAAACTCGATGTTTAGCTGAATTTACATAGAACAGAATATTTTGTAATATAAGGAGGCTTTATGCCCTAATAACAGTTATTAGTTTTTGTAAAAGTTTATTTCTCTTTCATAAGAATTGTACAGAAAATAATAAGACAGGTAATCGCAACGTGGATTTCTTGGAAGAAATAAGAAATGCTGATCATGAAATGGGTAATTGGAAAAATAATAATGGAGATTATATTTCTTACAAAGGACTGTTTTTTAAAAGACATGATTGATCACTTTACTCAATGCCCCTAGTTCTCTACTGATCTAATTTTAAACCAATCTATATGTGTAGAGACTGATAGACATTACGATGCACCTTGCAAGTTATTGAAACTATATAATGATCGGTAATTTAACATCGTTACCGACCCATCTAAGGGCACACCTACTTATCTTCGATCACTATTAACAAAATAGTATTGTACCCGCAAAATATTAAGTTCTCATTTCAATTGAACATTAAGTTTCTGTCTGCGCCTGCAATTTACCTTGTGTTGTCACAATAATTTAATTATATTCCCAAGTGACAATACCACTTTATTAGTTTACTTTATTGGGACTATTGTCTTATTCTTATAATTATCCTCATAAAATATATCTTTATACATTTTATTTTTAAATGCCTCACCATTTTCGCCATCGACTTATCTCGTTCGTCCTCAAAGAAGTATTTTTTTTTTCATTTACTATTTTTCAACTTGAAATTACTCTCGCGTCCTACAAAGGTGATGTAATGAATTACTCCCGTTCTATAATAAATGAGTCATATATTACTGAGAATTAAGCACCTGATCTTTTTACAGTTTATCACCCCACACTGTGTTTAATTAGTCCTCAATATAATTGATATCGATTCAATACTCAGCACGATACTTTACCTTTATATATTATCTGTAGACGCTTCCGAACAACATTAACAACGTTGAATTGGAGCTTCACTCGGATCTCATTTGGTTCAGTTAATTCTCCAAGGATTATTTTGTTCAGTGTTGCTCTATATCACATCAGAAGTGGGATATTATTCTCTTGATCAAAATTTTACTACGTTACTTATAATTTTGTCCCTTTTTATTTAAAGTCAAATGACTGACTACTTTTTTTTGCTGCACGTATGGTGTTTAAAAGACAGGTGTGGCTAGCAAGGGGGAACGGCCCGTGTGCAACGAGCAAGGAGGGACCGGCGCACGCGCACCTTTTTTATAATGCTTTTTCTTCACGTTTAACATTATTGCAGCAATTCCTTTGAAAAGCATAATATAAAACAAATAGTTAATTGGTTATTCTTGTACTATCATCGTAAACATTGCCTGTACGAATAAAATCCTAATAACTCATTCCATACTTTACCTGATGAGTTATATCTGTGAAAATTTTCCAGCGCAAAGTTTCGTACTATGCGTAATGTAAAATAAAGGGAAACAGACAAGTAATAACTAGCCAGTCATGTTCTATCTAAGCGAGATAGTCTTGTCCGCCACACATGGCGTGTCCGCCGGGCGTACGCGCAGCTGTTACGTCGGCCGTTACAAACAAACGGCTCAACATTCAAATTCGAAGTTATTAGATAAAATATCGTCGGCTCAAATGTGAAGTGTTGACTTTTAAAAGTTTTTTGACCTACATAGACTATGAATTGAATGTTACTTTTATTAAACTCCGCCAGTTAGTTAGCATTTATGGGTCAAATCTAGCGACTGCAAGGATTTTGCTATTATTATTGTCATTTAGATGATATCATAATATATCCAATATGGCGGAGGTGAAAAGATGGCAATTTATTACTTCCATTGCCACCTCACATGTCATGGCTATCGATATGAAGGGTTTGCCAAGCAAAATACATTACTTAAAAAATAGTTATTTTAACTGAATCTATATTTTTTAGCTTAAAAAAAATATTTCTCTTGGTTATCATCCCTTAGTAATTTATTCAAAAATTGCAATTATAACAATAAAAGAGTCACAAATGAAACAGATAAGTCTTATCTTTTTTCGAATTTCGATACACTAAAAATGTTATCAATTTCGGCTTAATTATTTTTATTTGTTAAATATAGTTTCAAAAATTTCATTCTTTAGAAAATTAATATTATGTACTTAAACTTGAACCATATCACTATCGAATTCAAAATAAATCATTAGAATGTGAATAGGTTGTTATTTATTATAGATGAGTTTTAAATTTTTTAAGTTTTTAATTAAGATTACAATTAAAATCCCTCAAGAATCGTTACAAACTGCACAGCACTCAAAAATATGCCATTACTTTGCCACCGTGTCCTGATAATAACTTATTTATCCAAGTAATTTACTATCGTATATTTTAAAGCCGTCGTATCTTAATTACCGTCATCACTGCGGCTTCGTATATAGTTAAAATGAGTATTTAGGTGTTGGCAACACCCTTTCCTTGTATTTTTTCTAGACACGTAGCGTAGATCTTAATTATACAGAAATGTGGCGTGATGATAGTACCACGCCCACACCTAGTATCTTTCTATTCATTGATTCTGGAAAATAATTCACATTGTATTGTTGCATGTGTTCTTTATTAGCGTTTGCATTTCTGCATACGATAAAACTCCTGCTGTCAAAACTGATTTACTAACTCTTGCGTTAGAATATAATTTTGTCTGTTAGTCAGGTATGTAGATGCATGACTAACGTTTAATACCTTTCATTAGTTATTAAGTCCAGCTTCGATTAAGTAATCAATTAACAATGTCTTTGTTTAAGAGGCCGAGTATTTACCGGGTTAGTCGTGTGTTATATTGTTGATGTGACTATCGATAGTATTTCCAATAAGGGACGTCGTGTTAGATCATCGGCATTCATCGCGAACGTTCAACAAGTAAATATTGCCTGTGCGCTTCAGGCCGTGCTGCGAATACTAATGTTATTGACTTTATTCATAATCCTATAGTAGAGCCAGTTTGGTCCCCATGATACGTCATGGCGTGACGTTTTTTTTGATAAAATATCAATATTGTATGTATCCCATAAAATACAAAGGTAACAATTTTGGTAAATGCTGTAACATAACTCCAAATTCTAATAAAGACTGTCGCAAGTTTAACTGTATATAATTTACGGCCCATCTTTTTCTAAAGCTAAGATATGTGATTGCAACAAGCGAACTAATACAACAGCTTATAACAGAGGACATTTGGATAGCTCCGGTGAGGTCGGAGTGAGGTCGTGAGTGAGTCATCGCAAAACCGGATCTGCAAGACGTACAACTGTACGATCTCTGCGTGTGCGCCGCTGGAGCTAAACCAGCCATTTCTGTATTAGAAATGTTTGGAATGATCCACCGTGACCGGTTCAGTTATTTGCTAAAGTTCAAAACTTATGCAATGTTTCTGAAAGTAACTTGAAATGAACTTCTAGATAGCTGATAGCTCGGTATGTGTCAAGTATTAAAATATAAGCTTCACTGAAATGGCAGTCTTAACTACCCAGCTGTTATCCAAATGAGCAATGAAATTTACAAATCAGCAATCTAAAATAGTTCAATATTCAAGGAGCTTTATACTGATTGACTGACAACATGAGATTAATTGGAATAATCGTTCTACTTACCTTATTTGTCGGCTTATTTCACGGTAAAGTTGCATCATTGCACATGTCCATTGTTTCGGAACGTACTTACACGAAGGTTTCTGATAAAATGTTGATAAAGGCTTTGGCCGATTAGATAAAATATGATAGCAACAGTGCCTAATTTCATATGCAGAATAATCAAATGTTGTCAAATTTGTTGAAATATGCATAGAAGTTATTCGAATTGTTGTACGCGTTATCGTGTTAACTGTAAGAGCTTCGTTTTGTTTTTCGTAATTTCAAAGTGATTTGGACATTTCCTAATATGGCAACAAAATACCGCAATGAGTAAACGCAAAATTTACTTTGATAACGATAAAACAATCGAGCTATCCGTATCTGCTGGTTTTAAAGATAGAGTGAAGTACTTGCGATTCATGTTATAATCGATTTGTTGTTCAAGAAAATATGTATGTGTCATGGAATATTTATTTCCTAGCGAACTTTTTGACGCATCACGACTCCAAACCGACTTTCAATGACAAGGTTTTAATAAGTTGCATGTGTACTTTCTTGCATGTAAGCTGAATATGAATCAGCGTAGCATGTGTCGCCAGAGTTCTACTTCCATAAATTGATTGTTGTCTCACTTTAACTCCAGCGCTGTCTGTCTCTATGTCGTTCACAGGGTTAATGGTACATGTGTCGGTATTCTTTGCCTCTTTTTTTACATACATGACTTGTGCAATGTTTTCACTTAATGGATTTGCGGCGACAACACTTGAGTCGTGAATCCGTGACACTGTTTTGTTTTATTTATACGCTTGTTCTTGCAATGTTTCTCTATTTCTTTTTTTATGTTTTGTTACTTTGTTGATTATTCAAAATTTCCTTCTGAACTTGAAGTTGTTTTATTGATTATAGTCCCGTTACTTACAATATCATCGATAATGATCTGAAAACAGTAACTATTACGAACCACAATGTACTGAAAGCCAATAATTGCGGTTTCCTTTCGCAATTGGTCCAAAGATCGGGTAGATCTCAAGTTTCTTGTTAAATCTTTTGTCTTGCTTACTCACTTCTGTTCCCCTCATTCACATTCGGGCATTGCCCCTGAAGCTAATTGCTTAGAATTAGTTTAAAGTGCTTTGTGACATTGCTCTGTGACTATTGGGAACATCGTCGCGGCTAAGATTAGTCTCCAAGGCACGGAAAACGGTCGTTACGTTTGATGTTATTCCAAAACTATAACAATAACTTATTTTAAATTGCGGTTGGAATTTGATTTTTGTTTTTGGTTCTTAACACTTTTGTAGCATCTAATAACGTTTAAAATAATGCTACAAATGTGCTCTAGGTGACTACTGATGGGCTCCAGTTATCTAAAGGTTTCAACTTATTAATATAGTTCAAAGAAGTCATAAAACACGTATGATGTCCTCGCGTCCTTACACAGCGACTTAGTTATTAATATCACATCAAACTATTGTACCGTTATATTTATGACTAAAGTACAGTTTGCAACGCAGTTGAAGACATAATTCATTAATTAAAAATAAAATCCTGTGTGAATTAGCAGAGTGAGTTACAAACTGCAAGATGGTTGTAAAGCAATTGGCGTTAATAGTTTTGTTTGTTGACACCAAATCACTAATGACTTTGGATTGATGGTGTATAAAGAAATAGTGCTTATAAAGTATTTTGTGCAATTGCTTATGTAATCACGCTGTAATACATTGTTCGCATAATAATGTCAATTGCACAAAAAACTGCATTCACTATACCGCATATTTTATCTTTATGCGAAGTCTTACTAGGTTGACCTCTCTTGTCGTATTCAATTATAATTACATAACGAATGTGTGTTTGTTTTGTTTTGTCGGCTATTTTTTATTACGTGAAACACAGTTGATGAGTAAGTTAAAACATGGAAGAGCTCATTAAACACCCTAGTTAATAAAATTACATATTGTACATCTGCAAGTTGACCTTATCATCCGTTTGTGGCATAAATATAATTGCCGATATTAATATTTATCTTGGTCCACATATTTTTGTATTCTTCATCCAGTTTCTGGTTTAGAGAGTTATGTCTATCTGTTAGATTAAAATCAACGTTGACAAAAATACGCTACTTCGAGGTCTACTGAAATAGTATTTGTGATATTCATCATCATCATCAGCCTATCTCCATCTACTGCTGGACATAGCTCTTTGTTTCCAACCGCTGCCAGCCAGCTGTTGTGATACTCCTTCAAGTTAATTGTAAAGATTATATGATATGGCCTTCTACAATAATAAAAGTTACTTATATCCTTTTTGTTTTGGTTAGGTTAAAAATGGTATAGTGCTGTACAATTTTTCGCTTTTTAACAAAAATCCTCGCAAACTTATATAACATGCATGATTGTCCTCAATAATCGACATCGTCAAGGTCGCGGCAATTATCGCAACACTTCGAAGTGGTAAACTTACAGTCGTGACTAATATGGCTGTCACATGTGAACATGCTTCGGGTGACGTTATATCAAACGTTTTTACAAGAATATAGTTTGTGTCACAATATAAATCTGCGAAGGTATTTATGTCACGTTAGGCATATACCGTGCTTTTCCCGTTTTGCGCCACTTTGGGTAAAATTAAAACTTTTTCCTGTATGTGTGGAGCAAATGCTTTTAAAAATCCTTCAACGTAAGCTATTTCATATTTTTCTGAGTAATCTTGTATGACAGTACAAAAGCAATTATTCATTTCGATATATAAGGAAAGCTATAAGGAATTATGACAATATGTTTTGTCTAAGTACGTTTGGCGAACCGTGGCGGGTCGGCCGTTTAGAATGACGTCAGATACTTC
Organism: Habrosyne pyritoides; assembly: GCA_907165245.1. Lineage (NCBI taxonomy): Eukaryota > Metazoa > Arthropoda > Insecta > Lepidoptera > Drepanidae > Habrosyne > Habrosyne pyritoides. The sequence continues at coordinate 2,757,668 of OU015600.1, read as the reverse complement.
CTCGGTCGAGGTCAGGCTCAGGTACAGATAAGCACATATTGTGGCATTTTGTATTATAACGGTCAACTTGTATTTGCAACTTTGTCAAATGATGCCAAACAATTAAAGGCAGGTTTGAAGGACCTAGTAATTACAGTCTTAACGGGTATATTTTTTACATCAGCTTAGCCAAGCAGGTGGTCCTGATGTGTCTGCAAAGGTTCTATGCCATAACAGTCAGAAGCATCTGTAGAAAATTAACCGGTGCTGACATTTGAATGTGTAGCCCGAGGCCGGACTTATAAATTAAAGACCTTAGCCAACATGCAAATCTTTAGACCTGTACATTCTCTTCCAAAATTGCTTGCCGGAAATAATCCGCAGTAGTATTACAATTATTCTCTTTTATCAAACAAGCACAATAGGGGAAAGTGTTGTTAAATTGGGCAACTTCGCGGTTCATCGCATAATTGAAACGCTATAGACTACAGGGAAAGTCAGCGAATTAGTCACGCCCGGTCCCGCCGCAAGAATCATCGTGGTTAGAGATCGGCCAATGGCAATCAAGGATTTTTTACTATTTGCATTTTTAATATCTTGCCACTTACTAGACTATTTTAATGCTTGCTGTTTAGTGAACTTATCTCAATAGTAATAAGAACAATACCATGTGATAAAGTCGGCAGTCAGCACGATGTAGCACAGTATTTTCCTATTCGTCTCATTACATGGCATGGCGATTTGCCAAGTTACATTACGCTTGTGATATAATTATGTATGCCTTCATTGCATTGGTCTAAGTTTGGAAAATTTTGCCATTTCCATCTAGAATAGGAGCTTCTTAATTATTAATACGAAAATTATGCCTAAATCCTCTCTTGGGTTTGTGCTTTGTGAGGTATCATGTGTTAACTAAAACGACGAACAAGAAGATTGAATTAGATGCTTCGTGATCACGGTACGTGTGTCACAATTGTCACCTCTGCATAACTGCACATAATAACAATCATAATTGTTGTAATTATACGTTGCCGCAAACGGCGGCCGTGTATAAAGTCTTATTCTCGGTACTCGTTGAAATTTCTAATGGTGTTTTAGAAATTTGTTCAGTAGGTAATTCAAAACGGTGCTACGCTTAAAAGTAAAGTTCGGTAGCCAATATTGCTGTATACTGAACTGGCACATCTGATAACAAGAATATTATGGTCGTACGCAGTGTTTATGCAATGTTTGACTTACATTCATGTTTCAGTTTATGTTATAAAAGCTTTTAAATTTAATATTTACTATCTAGAGTGTACACGAGTTACAAAAAAAATATTGATAAGAAGTTTCTTGCCATTTTGTATCGCAATTATCGAGCAAAATGTTTTACCTTGTAGCTATAAATTTAAAATTTTAATGTTCCACTGGATGAGACAATTATATGCGATGTAAACACTTAAAGAGAACAAAAGATACCATCGATTGAGTTAGTGGTTTCAAATTACACGTTACTACCCTTGCTTTTAGGAAGTATAGAGTAATTGAGAATACATTAAATATTCATATAAATATAAGACATTAACATGAACCTCAATAGAGTATTATAAAAATACATTAAAAAATTGCAGCTGCAATATATTTTTAACTTTAAAGTTGCATGCTTAAACGTGAAATGTCACCATAAACGTGTGTGAATATTATAAACTTCAATGGTATCTATTTTAAATCCTACAAGTCATATATTAGGTTGTAATTAGATGGGCGGATGCTTGCGGCTTTGTGCACGCCATACAAACGATATTAATGAAACTGCATTTTCAAATGCATTTATACTATTATACATGTAGATTATTTCAAGTGGTTGCCGTGAGGCAATTAGGTAGAACAAGTATAGGACACTTTTATATCTAAAGGAAACTGCCGCTCCTAGATCGATTATCAATTAGAAAACGCAATCTTGAGAAAACCTTCGGTGTCCAGTTGGAAACCGTCCATAAACTGTATGTTAAACTTGTAATGAAATTCTGAAACCAACTAGTGCTTGACGATGATAATTGGCAATAATTATGCAGTGTTGCATCTATGGAAAGCCATCATTATGGTTCTAACCGAGCGATCTAACCTGTCGCTCCTCTGGTACGAATTTAGTGGCTTCTGATAGTTACATAGGTACAGGATACCTGTTATTACTGTAAATTAAAATCTTAAACGCATCTGTCGTTATAAATCTTTATAATACTATTCTGTGATTAAACCCATCATTAACGCTGATTTTCTTTCTCAGATCTAAAGATATTGATCACACATTAACTTACTGATATTATAAAACCGAATGTTGGGGATGGACGTATGGATGTTCGTTACACTTTCACGAAAATTCACGGAGAAAATAGAAGATCCCTTATGACGGGAGGTGGCTCAACATTCAGTACATATTATATGATTACAATGTTGGTTTGATCTCTAAAATAAAATTATATCCCGGCGACATTAATAGTATGCATATTTGTCATTGTCTTACGTTGTATTAGTTTGCTCAACGTCCTTTCTCTGAGATCAGCTGGCATGCCGATTGCGGTCGCCAACGTGAGGTCGCGGTCGCAAACGATGCCCTTTCTAAGTCTTGCTTAAGTTACATTTACGAAATTGCACGTTCAAAAGTTTATATAGATGACATTTTAACTTTCAGCGATGCTTTAGCAGAGTACTTTTGCATCATTTAATTCATGTCTTCACTAGTCTATCACCTGTTATTAAATAAACCTTGGCTGGTCTCTGATTGCTTATTTTATTACATGTACTACAAGCACTCTGTAGTTAGAAGGTAAGACAAGGCCGTGATGTCATTGTCATCGCTAATGTATGACTGGCTATAGAACTTAGATCACCACAATTTAATATACGATCCAGTAGCATCATCGTGTAAACATATTATAAGGTCATGTTGAGGAAGTTAGCTAAGTGAATTTCTAGAATCACTGTGTCATTGTATTTTAAATTACGCTTGTACAGATTTATAATATTACTTCGTGCGTACGTGGGACCAGTCACAATACTGTCACTGACGCACTTTGTAAAAAGTAATAGATATGTGACAGGTGATGTAGTACTTTCTTATAACATAAGAATACTAGAGGCGGATGTTCGGTTGTATCTATCATTAGTTTTGAAATCATATCTAGCACTAGCAATGTGAATAGAATTGACTGTAAATTTAGATTGGCCTTTAGTACTGTTCGAGTCATTTCCAGTTTCAAAATCATAAGTTTGTTTGGTAAAAAAACAAATGTCTTTATTATATACGCACGCGAATGAAGTAATTAGATAGCATAATTTGTATCTCAGTGACTTTAATCATTAGAGCGCTACTAGTTCAGGTAAAGTTCCTGGATAAAGCTATTATTGTGAGAGATAGAACATGTCTTCAGATTCTTTGACCTTAAACAACATTGTAGACCGTACCTGCGCGGAATTGCAGCTCGACAATTTATTAACTATCGTCTATTTATCGACGACTTACATGTTAAAACACTGTTCTGCAGTAAGGAAAATTCTCCGATTAGTTTTTTGTATTTGCAGAATATCGATTTGTCTAGAAATTTGAAGAATTAACTTAAAAATTAAGTGGATTGCCCACATCAAGAAACAATTGCCACACATTGTGAATTTAAGTCTATAGGAAATGCTTACGTGCAAGTAATGTGGATTAGATAAGTCTGTATCAATAACACTTGCTTGATTATGATATTATCTGCTTTAATATTGCAATGGTACTAAGTCCTTAACCTTCACAATGTTTGCAACCCACCGTTAGGCAAAGAAGTGGTACACGACGAGGCGCAGTGCACGACCAGAATTCAAACTGCCCATTTCATTCCTTATTCAACACGAATAATTCTTAATTAGATTGTTCTTCGGCTGTGAGAATTACTGTTAATGTACGTGTTTCAAATCGAATGAGCTGTAAACATCGGTTTTATCTGTATACGTGATGATTTGCCAAAGGATTGTTCGTTAGAGTCATGTGCATAATATGAATTGTGGTTGTATGGTAGCAGCACCGGATGAAGTCGGATTGTGCAAGTCGCCGCGCCTTCTGGTTTCCGGGGCATGGACTGTTTGTTCCCTTTATAACTGTTACCAGATTACCTCCTGAATCATGATTTGTGGACATTTAATTTCATTTTGTTAATTGTTTTACGTCGAATATTTCTGATACTGGCCACAAAAATAAGCATTTGTTTATTTGTGGCCTGGTTTTGCTCTTATTGAGCCTAATTAATTTATACTTCCATCGAATATTTTATCTGTTCTGGGCCCAGAATATGTCCATTATATTGATGTGCATCTAATCTAGGGAATTTAATAACTAACGTTTACAGTGGGCAACGTAATTTGCATTTGACTACAGTGTTCCCCTAGCAACATTTAAATGAAGTTTACTTGCGTCTTGGCACGTGTCCACGTGCAGTTATCATCACAATGCTGTCAATTAATATCAAAATAATGATGACAACCGGTAGCTGTGTTTTGCTCATCGCTATATGCGATATCTATTTCAAAAAGTGTAAACATTAGTGAGAGTAATTCTCAGTCGTAAATATATCGAAGTGTCTAAATCACGCGGAAGCGTTATGTAGCTGACAGGAGCGATGCGGTCTGCATCGGGGAATTTCACATTGATGAACACACGCGATACATTTTAGTAAACACTAAATACGTAGTACATCAACAAATGAACACAATATTTGTCACGTTACTTGGTTTCGCTTTTAATTAAATCAATTGCAAAGAAATTCTATGTCTATTGAAGGTAAGACGAGGGTAATTAGAGAGGTGGGCACTTTCACGACGTTGATCAAGGCCGGTCCGTGGTCAGATGCTGGTTGCATTTCACTGTCGCGGGTCACTGCACTACAGAGACTGTGTTGCTATGATGAAGATTCTAAATAATAATTACATATGGCAAGAGGTATTTAATATAATTATCGTTATTGATATTTTTGGACAAATTGCCATGATTAAGTTTTTCGATTGTTTGTATCACGCAAGGCAACGTAGGAGCAGCGCTGCATCAACCACCGCAATTGACAAATTGGTGGCCGCTAGTTGCGCTGGCGCACGCCGCCGTGACGGATTATCAAGTTTTTTCGCCGCCATCTTGGCAAAAATGGCGCGTCTTGCAGTGCGCTGGAGATGTATGTGCCGCTTTCGATTTCACGAAACTGAAAGTGGCTTATATGTTCGGGTGATGTCGTTGACTCTGATGTTTGTTTGTCACGGATGGTTGGTTATATATCGTACGTTACTAGAAGACATCCTATCGTGTTAAGCTAGAATGCTAGAATGCTGTAATTTGGCGTAGCAATTTATTTTGTTTTCAGCTTGTCTTCACTATATGACGCTTCGCGCTTCGTTGGCTACTGTTACTACTTGTTCGTTATTTTTTAAATATCATTATTTACTACTTTATGTGTGTATTATAAAGTAAGTTATGTGTTGACAACCCGTCAAATTAATTAACGAATTCGTCTACTTTATTATAATTTTTTAACGGCTTTAAAATGAAGTTTGTATCGCAGTTCTTGTCATTTATGTAACTTCTCTAGTGGCCAACATCTAATAGACATTTAGACGCTTGACATCTATTTCATAACTTTCTTAAGCTTCTCGGGGATTATGCAATTGGTTATTTAAATATTCTAACAGACCAGAACCGAACATCATGCATTATTTTATGTTCGTCTGACCTTTAAAGTATCTATGACATGGCTTCATTTCCTAATGGCAATTATTTTAAATTGAAGCCACGCCGGTGCTATTTTAGCTCACGCTGTTTCAAGTTGATAAGCTTACTGACGGACATGTAATAATAGAAAGTTGCAAACTATAATACCTCCTGAGCGAAGATTTTCATCAATTAACGATTCTCCTCCAGCTCCAGCAGAAACCCAATGAGCTAATAAGCTTATGCTTACAAAGAGTAGAAACATAACATATGATAGTATTCTGCATTGTGTTCGTCACGTTTGTGCATCGATGTAGGTGCGTTACGCGCCATTGCATCACCAGGTTTCTATTCCACTCTGTGCAGCTCAACAACTAGTAACACCATGATCCACGACAAGTCTTTTTATTACAACTACTTAAGGTGGTAAACAAGCCGACAGTCCATCTGATGGCATACTGTCACCGCAGCCGTATAACGCTTGCAACACTCGCGTTGTCGATCCTGTGAAAATCTCTTCTTCCTATTCTATATTTCCTTGAAACTCAATAAATGGACACGATGGCATCATGCATGAAGCTTTTCAATAGCATGCTATTTATTTTTTATTATTGTCAAGTTAAATCTATTGGATTAGATTCGATTCGATTTTTACGTAATGTACTTTAGCACTGTAAATGCCTAATAATCCTGTTAGTAATAGTCTAGCTTGTATGCTTTTTAAATAACACGGTTCACGAACCAATTCCACGGAATCTAATTGTAAAATGGTGCGGCAGTATATTTTTACAAATTACGTCTATATCTTTATCTTCAAATTTGTCACGTCAAAGGTGTTTGTAAGACTTTCATTAACTTTAATTCAGTCAGCCTTTAAATTAGCCATCTGCTGATGTTGGGAGCATCATCTTTTCGCTTGCGCATTATCTAACCAAACCACTCTGGTTGCATTTATATTTTGTAAGTAAAGATTTAGGTCTAACAGGTTTTAACTTAGTGATAATGACCCTTCCATGGTCACCCTACACCATGCACTGTACCGTAGCATGCAAATGAGAACAAATACCTACAGCATGTTTATTACATTGTCACTCCAGTTTATATTCGTCACATAAACAACTGTAGTTTCTGATCATTGTCTAGATGTTACCAATCATAAAAATAAGAAATATCGTTTATTTATGTGCCGTGATCATTCAGCCACGACAGTGGTTCAATAGAGAGTGTACTAGAAACTGTATTTTTCCTGCCTAGTTCTCTTTTTAAAAGATCTGATCTCAATTTCTGACTGCAATTACTTTGACTTTTTAGATTCTGAAACTTCTTGATAGCGGATTGGCTCAATATAATAGTTTGGATGAGTCATTTTGTTTAATGATACACAATAGTTTTTATGAACTAGTTTCGGTAACGCGGTTTCATCCGAGTTTCTGAGGGATTTGATGTGTGCCGAGATTATAATGCCCATATCCATCTGGAATAATATACCTTGCAATTTTTTTGTCTCAGTTGTATTGGTTCCTGATATTATCTTCTGTTTATAAAATTAGTTTGGATTCTTCAGTATGAATATACATTGATTCTTACTTCGCTTCGCGAATAATTGAATATAATTTCTACCTAGACAGAATCATTTTTCGCCGGTTAGCTAGTCGTGCATAATTATGATGTAGAAAGTTGGCAGTAACGGTGTTGCACAACGTCAGTCGAAAGCCCTTAGACCTCGAATCGTAGACAAGCCAGTGAGTCATGGAATGAAACATTCAACAAAGAGCTTTCTTGCTTACACGTCGGCACAGAAGATGCTAGCTTTGGTAGGCAACAATCCATATAAGTAAAAATGAAATGCTGTTCTTTGGTAAGCGTATCACTTGAGAACTGGCGGACCAATTTAGCTTATTTTTTGAATAGAAAGAAATCCCGAAAAATTCGGGGAAATTAAAAGGGCTAAATTCTATGGGACTTTTATCACCATTCAAAGACGCTTTGCTACGGCCACAGATAAAAAATATATTGATTTGGAAACGTAAATTTCATGCGATAGTTAATAAATTAATCAATTCAACAACACGAGTTGACGACGCATAATTTTTTCCTCGAGACGACTTCAAAATATACTTATATAAACTTGACTCAAAATATAATTGCATGGGAATTCCCAAAATTTTAATCGCTCATATGGACCTTGATGAACTTTTTGCCCATCTTCTATTAACAAGATGGTCTCATGTTTACGGATATATGAGAAATATTAATATTTGTAATGTATGTAATACGCAAGTAAACATATGTCCTTGTGGAAATCGAGAGTTGTTCAAACAGACAATCAGATACGGCCCGCTCTGTCATGTAACAACTGCTTATGAATATTCAACCACGAAGGTTTTCATCTTGCTTTATGTATTGAAACTATACATCACGGCGTTCTTTAGGCGCTTCCTCGTGTTTATACTTACTGTTCATTACACTGGGAATATATAGATTATTCGTGGTAATGAAGACAGTTAGTACAGATAATCTTCCTTATTCAATGCAGCTGTGATATTCCCTGTCTCTCTTGCGACACCGAAATTAGACGAGAGGTCTGCGTGTTCACCTCAGTGGCCACTCAGCGAGTTTTGGTTTGTGAATAGCACGGCTGATCTTTGCCGTTCCCGTTTGGTAAAAACAGTTTATAGATATATAGGTAGAATTGTAAGTATGCTGTGCTAGTCGCAATATTACGTAGCCCTGTAATTCCAATGGAAATTAGGAATTCGATATTAATTCTGTAGATGACCAGCTCTCGATATCATACCGTATCAAGTACGAGTTTGGTACACTAGTACGCGAGTGTGTGCCCGAATCGGGTACGCAGCCGAGCAGCAGGGTAATTGTGGTATGCTCTTGGAATCGGTGGTTGCAGTCAATTTTGCAGTACATTGTCGTTGCTACGAGTCTTGTCCCACCCTGCTAGCGCTGAACCATCGACCTATTATGAAATGGGGTTCCACATTGAATCCGAGACAGTTACACAATTAGGGGGCTGGTGTGAAAAGCTACGAATTCCTTTTTGTATGGGACAGCAACTATAGTCAAAAAATTCTCGTTTAGATGTAATATTTCTGCTTTTAATTTCGAGATTGTGCTTCTCAGATCTCTCTTGTTTTTGACCCAAATCATGTATTCTAAAAGTATGCAAATACATTATGTTAGCACTAAAACACAAGTTAGATAAAGTCTAGTAACTATTACAATGTACATAATTTGATATTTCGCAACAAGCGGAAATGTAATTTTACTCGTTTGTCATTAGCAAGTCTAATTAAACATCTCCGACTAACTTGACTTGTCTATTAATAATAGTCAAGTACCGAGTAATATTGTTATATAACATTTTTTTTAAGAATGTTTCTTGGCCTTTTTAATTACGACTTTATACTTAATACATCTAAAGTGTTGATGTTTTGTAATAATTTAATGTGTGTTCTACATTATTGTTATTTCATTATGAAATTTAAATTGCCCTCTCCAGTTTTGAAATGAAAATATTCTTTATTTTGGCTTTTGCTCTTACAAATCTTTGCAGGTTTTGATTATTTAACTCAGATTTGTTATTTCTGAATACTTATTGTTCTCTAAGCCAAAATTCTGCATTTTTACATTTTATTAATTTAAAATCAACCCTACGTCTTTAGTCCAGGATTTAAATTCAATTGTGACGCAAGACTTGATTCATGTTCTGTAATATGGGTCTTAAACGTTATTACTTAATAAATGTGATTATTAATATTCTTCAGCATCTTATTTTGTTTTATTTTTCTATTTCCAGGCATCGACGATCGACGGTCGACGAAAGGGAGCGTGTTTGTTCTGCCAGGAGTACTTTATGGACCTTTATCTATTAGCGGAACTAAAGACAATCAGCTTAAAGGTATGTACTGTACTATCTGATCTGAGTAATTACACTACCTTTGAGTTTATCTATACTAATAATATTATAAAGAGGAAAGATTTGTATATAAGTATGTTTGTTACGCTTTCACGCAAAATCTACTGGATGAAACTTGGCACATAGATAGAGCATATCCTGGAATAACATATGGGCTACTTTTTATCCCGGGATAATGTGATATCCCTCGGGAACGCGGGGGACAGTTAGTGATTAATAAATCAATAAGTATCTTTAATCTAAGTAGCTGTTATGTCGTAAATTATTAGGTTTTATGGGTTTTTAGCACATTATACGCGAGAGAAACGAGTTGGCATAATGCCTTATTTGGAACTGTGAATCAGGTGCATTACACGCAACGCCGGCTGTGGCTTTATTATGTACCTATCTAAATTCTTCTCTATATTGACCAACACACACACAGAAATACACACAAAAATACTTTAATTTTTAAGTATTTTTTTGTTTCAAAATACAAAATAATATCCTTTGAAATGGTAACTATTTGTACAATATTAAAAAGATTATTTTATGTTAGTAGTAGCTGTCCCCCGCGGTTTCACCCGCGTTTATCGATATCATATCTAGGATAAATTCCGCGTCGGATGGTAGCAGTCCTATCCTGATATGTTCAGTAGTTTAGAGGTGATGGTGTGTTAAAGGAAACCTATTTTGGTCATAAATATGTATGTATTTTATCATTAGGTACCTACCATAAATATCTTATAGCTTTCCAAATGAACGCAAACTTTTTTTTCTTTTGTGTGTGGTAGTCAATATACAGAAGGATTTAGATACGTAATAATGCCACAGACGTTGCATGTGCACCTGATTCACAGTTCCAAATAAGGCATTATGGTCACTCGTTTCTCTCGCATATTACGTGCTAAATACCCATAAAACCTTATAATTTATGACATAACAGCTACCTAGATTAAAGATTATAAAATCCAAAAGTTGTTTTTCGGACATATCCACTAAATTAACGGATTAAAAGTCATGATGGAGTTGGAAATTGAAATGGTAAGCGCATCAGGCGAATGTCAGAACTAACGGTGAACGCGCGTGCGTGAAGATTGATGACAGATGATTGAAGCAAAATAGGCTAATTAGAACCGTGTGAAAAGTTAACTATTATACATTTCCAAGATATTAAACGTAACCGATGTTTTTGCAATCATGATATAGTAAACGGCTATGTAATCGCATTCGAGTGATACAGGAATTCGTTTAAGGCAGAGGTTACCTAACGATGGTCCGTGGACCTGTAGTCCGTAAGAGCTTAAATATAGTCCGCGGATGATTTAAAATAATTATTCGTTTATATATTCCTTTGTTAATGCAAACTAAACTATATTTTCTTCTAAAAATGTTACATTTTCTATTGCAATCAATACTCCTGTTAACCCTTTCGCGAGCATTGGCAAAATAATTGCCAAACCACTTTTAGATTCTTTTAGATATAGTTTATTATCTGAGATTGTAATCATATTATAATATATAATTCAAACTGGGCATTGGCAATTACTTTGCCAAATAAGAAGGCACAAACGGGCATTGGCAGAGATATTGTCGTATAATATTGATACGTCGATAAGTATTGTTTTTAAAATGTTATTTTACAATGTTTTGAATAAATAAAATCAAAATCGGAGGTGTTATTAGTATTGCCCGCGAAAGGGTTAATTCTCTGCTTCTATCTTTCGACCTTATTTTAAAGCCCTATAGTTCAAATTTGCGTACCCTATTTCTTTCAGGTGACGACAGTAGACATGCAGAAACCCCCTCCAGACTTCCGCACCAACTTCGAAGCGACCCACCCGCCCATCCTCATCGACAACGGCCTCGCAATACTCGAGAACGAGAAGATTGAACGTCACATCATGAAGTCTGTACCGGGAGGACACAATTTATTCGTACAGGTAATTGTATATCTTTTACACTCGTGTTTAGAATGTAATTTCGATCGTTTCATAAGTTTAATTTACCTTCAGCTCCAATTGGAATCAAATTCAGGCCGAAATTAATTGTTTTTGTGTCTAGACAATATGTTGAAATGTGTGGAGAGAGATCTTTGATAGGTATAGTTTTTTTTTACCAGTTGAAAGAAAGAAATAAGTTTATTTTGATAGTAAACTGATTTTTATATTTTTCGGGATAAATAAATATCTCGTATTTTATATAATTTCCATAGAAAGCCATTAAAATTAGTCTCCATGGCTTGGATACAACTGGTTTTAACTAAAACAAGTTTTGATAGGTTTTTTTATATGCAAATTCTTGCCAATGATAATAAATTACGGTTTATTTTATGTGTTGTGATTAAAATAAATATTGGTAAAAATAGTACACATTCCTTAACTGGAATTGATAAGGGGCTATCTTTTTTTATTTTAAAGAACGTGTTTTAATAAAGTACAATGAAATATGAATAAGAACTTGGTCCTTAGAGCCGGAGCCAATAAAAACGAGCGTCAAATTAACAATGGTAAAACAATTGCTTAAATTATTATTTACATGGTTTATGGGGTGTCAATATCTATATGTATTTAGAAAAAAGGTTGTAAATGTAATATATCAGTTATCTGGTTTCCATAGTACAAGCTCTGCTTAGTTTGATCAGATGGTCGTGTGTATAGTATATTCCTGGATATCTATTCGGAAATCTACCAATATACGTCATGTGTTCTAATTGCTTTAATTGAGTTGTGCGGTGTAATGTTTTCCAGGACAAGGAAGTGGCGTCCCTGATCGAGAACCTGTACTCGAAGCTGAAACTGGTGCTGGTGCGCAAGGACGAGCAGAAGTCGGCCTCGTTGCGCGCCCACCTCTCGAGGATCGACGGCCTGCTCGAGCGCCGGGGGACTAGGTACTAACAATATTATTATGCCACCGGATTCAATCAAACAACACCGCAATTTATATTTGTGAAGTGGAAGAATTTCAAGTTATAATTATCTTGAATAAATGTAATCTTAGCATAACGCCCAGTAAGGCACACAGAAAGGGCGTCTGGCGCTGGCGCAGAATTGGGTGGATCTGACGGCCTTCGGGCACGCCATTATATTCTGTGTGTTAAAAATTGCGCTTTATTTCTGATGACTTTAGTAAAAAGAAATTAAGCAAAGAGCCAGCGCCAGACGTTTGTGTGTGCTATGCGCCTAAGATGAAGCATACCTTCTTCTCATAGTTTCTTAACAAGCGACAAAAATCGGATTGCTCACATTTTACACACCCTCTCTCTCTCTCACACACACACACACACACACATACACACACACCCACGCACACAATCATTTGCATGTATAATATAATTAAAATGAAGCGTAACTGGTTCCCACAGGTTCTTAACGGGCGACACGATGTGCTGTTTCGACTGCGAGCTGATGCCGCGGCTGCAACACATCCGCGTCGCCGGCAAGTACTTCGTTGACTTCGAAATACCGGTATGTGTTTGTCCATCCAGCCACTCCTTACATCGTGCATTACATTTAATTCAATTACGTTAAGTTTTATGAAAATTCAATTGGTGGTAACAGAATTGAGTGTTACAAACATACACAAACACACACACAATTTATCGCATTCATAACTACATTATAAGAAATTGGTTTGGAGTTCTTTTTTAAAATTGTTAGTCAATGACGTAAGGTTTGTTAAAAATAACTTGTTACAAATTTAGAATCACACACACAGACAACCTTTCCCATTCATAACATTAAGTAAGATGGCTTATTTTCTTTTAAATGATACTCATATATTGCTAATGGGTTGTTTCAGACGAGCTTCGCCGCCCTCTGGCGCTACATGTACCACATGTACCAGCTGGACGCGTTCACGCAGAGCTGTCCTGCCGACCAGGACATCATTAACCATTACAAACTGCAGCAGGTAACCTACCACAAACCACCACATACAGTACTTAATTTTTTATATTTATATAGCCCCATTTTTAATATTCAACCCGGATTTGGACTCAATTAATGAAATATGGATTGATCGCAATATTTTTAACGAGTTATGTAAGGTCTATTTTTCTATAGCATAACAAAATTTGGAAAAGCTATACGTCTCGTATATCAATACAAAAACAGTCCAAATTGAAGAAACTGTGTTTAGTTACATTAGAGACTTACACCCATATTACATAAAGTATTGGCCACCGCCATATTAATTGGGGTAGAATAACTAACGATTCAAAGTCTTTATATCTGTCCCGTCATGTTCCGGAGAAAAGACAGATGAATTTTTCAAAATTGAACCTTATTTTCATATCCGACAGATGCAATCCTTTTGACACCCCATCCACCATGATTTCTTTTTCGCTAGTCATTTATATCTACAGTTTAATGCTTATAACTGTTAGTATTAATTGTATATTAATAGTTTAATATACAAAATCCTTCAATCGTACTATCCGAATTGAATATTAAAAATCAGTTTGCTAATTGAGATGTGAAATTGTTATAATAGTTTCCTATTCATGGTCCAACCAAAGCATTGTTAAAATATAATAGCAAGCTATATCATGAATAGCCTGTAAGTACCAGGTCTAGTTAATCAGTAAGATTTAAAATCCGCCATGAGTTTCTGAACGCTATAATACGTTCGGATACCGCATCAATTTCTGAGCTTGTATGTAAATAAATGACTATTATATTTTTACTACAAACACCTTAAGATCGTATTAAACCGACCTGTAAATGTCAGTTCTATGTCTTTGAAATAAGTTTCGAAATACAGGCGTCTGACAGACGCCAACGACACGAAGCCAACGTAATCATATCCTTATTATATTGGCATAAAGCTTCTTTCTGATCGGTTTATATCAATTTCGTGTCAATGGATTTGGTTGGAAAGTGACCGGCCCTTGCGAGTGCCACTTGCCAGTCTAAAAATGTATTTTTACGAGGTTCAGATTTGTTTGTTTTTTTTTTTTAATACAGTTTTAATTCCACATTTGGAACCTTATAGAAATGCCACCCAATATAAGTTATTTATTTAAATAGGTATTCTATTTTTTTTATTTGTTTCTTAGTAGATATTTCCCAATGAGTAGCATCCCCCATAATTATATTAAAAGTATTTTTGTGTATTATAAAATAATTTAAATTATATAAAACAGTCTCTATATTTGGGAATAATATTTATATTTCCATTATTATACTAAACTAAGTATGATTTGTAATGGAATGGAAACCTATTTCGTTTTCGGGATGACTTGCTGGCACCGACACGCTATTCTATACCTTCTGACTATCACAATGCGTGTTACTATCGCCTGCAGTTGTCGGCGAAAGGTTTGGTGTTGTCGCCGACGCTGACGCGACAACGGAAAGATGACACACACACAACGGAATCGGTAGGTTGCGGGTGTGTTCGTGACGTCACTGACTTTAATGTCAAATTGTAACATTGCATTTTTTTCTCTTTTCTATCATGAGGTAGCAGGTTTTCATCGCTTACGTATTCAGGAAAAACACGTTCATTTGTAACCGTTGAGGCTTTCGGCGACGCTAGAGGCTAATGTTGCGAATTTCATTGAATTGTACATAATTTCACCTTTCATTCTATTCACGGCAGGAGGGCACGTTTTGTAAATATATGTTTTATATTAATGACACGTCAGGAGTTGTAGATCATAAAAAGAGGTTTGTGACGTCCATAATGGAAATTGGGTCCTAAGCATGATCCTTATGGCCAGTATTTTTTACACCAAAAGTAGGCAATCATCTTTTAAACACATCTTAAATCATATGGTCAGGCCTTCGCTCTACACTCTTGGTTCTCGCAGTTACCAATTGATTACACCCCTGTTTGGTGGATACAAAGCAAACTCTGCTATGGTTTTCTGGTTGGTTGTGGAACGTTTATCTAATATCTTAATATTTTTTTTATTTTATGTATACTGACATCTTTAACTTATGTGTGTAACTTATTTTATTTATTCTTTAATATATATATATATATATATAATAACTTATTAATTATATTGTAATTATTGTGATGCTTATTCATGTATATAATTATTATTACAGGCACTGAAAATGAAGAAACACGAAGAATTAGAGACGCCCACGTTCACGACATCGATTCCGATCGACGTGAGCGAAGTTAACAATACGGAGTAATATATACGCTACCACAATATTAAGGGGCGCGATATTGAGCCTTGGTACAATAGATTTTAGGCGGAAAATCAATTCAAAATAAAAGACCACCGTTTTGTTAATGACCATGGACGCAACGCATTGTTGCTTGTTTGTTTGCTAATATTATTTTTGTTAGTAACAGATTAATGTTTTAGTCGATTCTCGAGTAACTGGCCTCAGTTTGTTTTGAGTGTAAAGATCATTATTCATTATATAATTTAATTGGCTCTTGTCCATTTAGCTGTAAAATCAACAAATTTCATAGTATTTTAATCAATTACAGCA
This sequence comes from Habrosyne pyritoides, assembly GCA_907165245.1. NCBI lineage: Eukaryota > Metazoa > Arthropoda > Insecta > Lepidoptera > Drepanidae > Habrosyne > Habrosyne pyritoides. The sequence continues at coordinate 2,741,608 of OU015600.1, read as the reverse complement.
AATTGATGCAAAGTTTATAGTATTTGTATGAGACTGTTAACATGCGTCCAAGAATAAGTAGGCTAGTTCTCGACTGACCTCATTTTACAGGAGTGAGACTACCAAGGATAAATGTTTCATCTCCATCCGACCTCCGCCTTCTCCCTCTCCCTCTTACTCGCCTTCAGCCAGCCATTGCACAGAGGTGGTCATATATTTTGTAAAGATTCATTTTTATGTTGCTATGTTGGTAGAGAAAAAAATCTATGAGATTGGACATATGATTTGGTGCAATCAGAATTATGTTTTTATTTAACATTGGATGCATTTGTTTATGATTATTGAAGGTAATTTATTACATGTCTGGACGCAACATGATTAATTCATTGGTTAAGTAATTTCTTTATTTTGACCTCCAAAATTTGTGACATTTAACATATTGTGAGAGGTAACCGTGGCCATTTTGGTTAAAAATAGTTTGAGAGATGCCTGAAATGTAAACATATTTTTAAATGTTTTATTACATTTTGTTACATCTGTTACTGTCGAGGCAGAGGTGAAAAAAAAAATGAAGGCCTCAGAAATTTTAAATAAATCTGAATAAAATCATTGGTGTAATGTATTTTACATGTTTTAAAATAGTTTTTAGATTAGTGTTCAAACAACGAATAGAAGTTCAGAAACATGTTATATTTATTTTAATCACAATAGATGTAAGATTGGTTTTTACAGTATTCATTTTTTTGTTCTTTTTGGACACCTAGTGTAGTATTTAGAATATCTGTGTCAATTTTAACGCCATTTTTTAATGCCTCTGCCTAATAATTTATACTGCGTCAATTTCTGATGTTGCAATGTCCTGTACAACTGGAAGCATTTGAGCGCTCTTGCCTGTCTTGTTGTTACCTTACCGAAGGTAGTTTTAATATAAGTACTTATGTTTTATTTTGAGTTTCGTAATTTATGTTTTAATTATATTTGTGGGTCAACAGTTAAAGATGTTAAACGATAGGCTTTCTGATGGAACACTTCATGATATATGATTCAAATATAGGATTTGCAAATATACCTTTTTTCCAAGGGGTTAAAAAGTATACTTGGCAAATAAATCTACACAGTACACACATTCAGTGGATACAAGGGCGAGAGACGATCAACATGTCATTGGACAATGTATAAAATATTAAAATACTAGATTTTAATGTTAATGTTAAGGAATAAACCTGGATAAAATATTATAATTTTTTTTGTTTGAGTTTTATTTTATTTTCCATTCTTTTTTATTTTGTTTTCTTTTTTTCTTGCATTGACTATCAAAATTATGATTTCAGTAATGTAAGTGCCAAAATTATATTATTCTAGCTGTGCTTTGCTTAGTTGAAAATCTAGTAAATTATTGTGATAACATTTTTAACACTTTTATATAATAAAAAGTTTCAAACAATTTGGTAAGGTGTTTATTTAAAAAATTCAACAATAAATATTTAAAAATAATTCAATTCAACTAAAATTTGTACTAACTTCTGGGCTCTTCAATTAATATATTTGTATTCTTTTTTTCATCCATTCATTACTATACACTTCTTTGGATAATATGGAACTTAAAAACCCGTGTGTAATGTATGCAGTCACACCCCAGATTCTGTATTCCTCAACGGTAAAAACGGGCAGGATGAAACCATTCTTAAACTGTGTGTAATATTGGTTCTTTGGATCACATAACATCTTAATGGGGACTGTAAAAACCTGTGCAACTTCATCAGTATTAATGGTAAAGTCTTCCTCTGTCACATCCAGTATTGACCCAATCACAGGAGTTATTAGTATCTTGTTTTTCCGGCCGGGCACTTCAGGTGCCTCACCCCACACATCAATTCTTTCTGAGGAAAGGCCTATCTCTTCAACAGTTTCCCTCAGAGCAGTTTGAACTGCAGTCTCACCATTATCTGTTTTCCCGCCTGGAAATGATATCTCCCCACTGTTAGTCTTCAGCTGAGTGGACCTCACGGTGTACATCAAAGAAGGAACATCACCAACGCGACATAGAGGTACTAGCACAGCTGCAGTCGCCACAGGAGTTACCCCATATTTTGGTATGTTAAGTTTTTTCAGATTTGTCAAACATCGCTCGCGTGATGCGATTGAAAAAATATTTTGGATACCGAATATAGTCTTAGCGGACATAATTACAACACATTATAAAATATTTATTTTCATATTATCTGGTAAAATTGAGAATTTGTAGTATGTACTTCAGTTTATCTTCGATTGATTGACCGACACCGACCTTACTTGTAGGTCTTTACATATTTGTTTTTGTCATAAATGACAGCTATTGACAGACAGGTGAGCAGAACAGTCAGATGACGTTCTTCTAAGTTTTAAGTATGGCAACCTTATCCTCTTCCAAAATTATTTTTTGCCAACTTCGAGTTATATTAATAGGCTTTTCACGTAATTTAACAGTGAAACGTCTGCAAATAAATCAGTAAACAATAATTGTTTGAATTTCAACTTAACAACTAATGTGGAGTTTTAATCTGTAAACAAAATATCCTAATATTTTTATGTATTTACGATAGCTTAACACTATATAAGCGAATGTTAATATAACTATCTATTTGTCTGCTTATTGAACGCAATTTTGGTTAATTGAATTGGCAGTTTCATCATGTTTATAAATTTTGATGATTAAACTATGTAAGGCGTTGTTATCCAAAATAAAATATTCATTTGACTCCACTTAGTGAAGTCTGTATTGTACAGCATCGAAATATTTTTATCACATTAGTTAAAAATTACCCTATTGTATTAAAATAAAACGAAAGCAACGACATCAAGTCCACCAAAAAGTTATAGTTTGGCAAAATGTGAAAGTAGTGGAAGCGCCCCGCTTCCGCTCATGCCTACTCTATTTTTATGCCAGAGAACCAACCAATATCCTAGAATAAAAACAATGGTTTTGGTACTTTGAATAAATTTTATTAAATAGCATAGCAACTGTGCCTTTTGACTACTAGATGACGTTCTTTAGAAATTAGAGAAAGGTCCTATTGTATCTCTTAATGTTTGTACACGCAGGCAACTGACCTAAGGAACTTTGAATTACGTTTTTACACATTAAAATAAACCTATGCAAAAAAATACATTTGCATAATGTCATGTAAGTAATATTTATACTTATGTTGAAAGTCACTTGATCTTTGTGGGATCGATTCCCACGCTAGACAACGTTTATGAACCTAAACATGTCAGTCTTCATTTCACAGATTTCCATTGTCCAAGCTTAGCTTAGTTTCCATCAGATTACTATGTTGTAATATTAGAATATATTTATTAACTATCATTTTCTGAACGATAAGCACTTTTCCTTTATTGCATATGGGTAGACTAAGTGTAGGTACTATCACCATGTAGGGTCATTTTATAAGTCCCTTTTGACATTTAAATGGCATCGAAAAATTTATCTAAATGATTATGTTCCGGCTGCATCATCATACAAATCCGTTTGAATTGATAATTTCAATAGCAATCAAGTTATTCTATGACATTTTTAAACTTCATAAGGACTTCTTAAGTCGAACAGAATTAGGTTTAATTTAGACTGAGGGTTATAAGTGACACAGTCAAAAAGCGATAATCAACGAATACAAATTTCGGTGGCAATGCAACCTCCGAGAGCGTACCTCTCATGCGATTGCGAGTTAGCGAAAGAGAATGAGCATAGAACCGCCGACAGAACATCATCGAGCTAGTGTAATTTTTACTAACAGAGTGACAACCCAGATCTTATAAATTGTGATACCAACTGTGGTATTCATTCGCTGATATTGTGGTCCATATTATATACCTGCTTTATTAAAATGAAATAGAGGAAAACAGCATCTGCAGATTGATGACGCGGCTTAGCCCCTTCTTCTTAAAGTGATGCATCGAACACCTTGAATATCGGGCAGTTCTTTGGATTTCAAAAAGTCTTGCCGGCATTTAAATGTGCAATCATTTCTGTACCATCCATCAGTAGCGCAATAAGGGTCAAATTGCGACGTACATGGACATTCCCCTTCATTCCATGGTGGAGCTTGCGAAGTCACAGTAGTAATAAGATAAAGTATTACGGCTGAAACAAAAAATAATATTTTCATATTAATTTTGAAACATAGGCAGTTTTTAGTCACCAAACACATGACACCTTGTAGCGAACAACTGCATTCCCACAGAGAGTTGGCGTCAGGAAGGCCCGCCATAAAAACATTGGCTAAATACTTATGCAATATGGATATTGAAAGAAATACACATATTGCGCCAACTCCAAATTTCTGGAAACAGGGCAGGCCGATGATAATGAACTAACAAAAATATAAGTGGTGAAATAAACTTAAGGAAATAAACAACCTGTCATGTAGATAGATAGGTTGATTGGCTTAAAAATGTTCTCTGCTGTATAAAAGCCGTTACCTAAGAGAGTAAACCCATTTTTTATGTGGGGAAATTCTCCTTTAGATACCCGGTGGTTCCGGGGGGAGCGGCCGGGTTATGTCAGACTCCATCTGACTAAAACCCCACTGTGTTCCTATCCTATCTGTCGCTGCTGGGTATACAGGGGCGCCGAGGCATTCGTCCTCGTACCCAGCAGCGACGGCCTGGTGGAGGCCACGTCTCGTTGGTGTTTTCGTCGACGACGAAGACGTCTGCGGCAGTGAGGACCGGAGTTCTCGTCCTCACCGCTTCGCCTTAAGTAGCATACGGGAACACACGCACTACTACCCGAGCCCAATTGTGCTGAAGAGAGTAAACCCTACCATAAGCGGATCAGAGGAGCATACAACCTTGTGATTTTAACAGTTTTTTCTAGATTTCTAGAGTGATCGATCCCTCAAAATGTTAATTACTTTCAAAACATAAAGCATTAGGTACCCTATCATTACTCAGTTATTTAATTACTGAATCACAGAATCACATAATTTACACAACAAATAGGCAAATGTTTAGACTTAAAGAAATCGTCACTATTATTATTATAAGTAAAGCAATAGAATTACAAAACTGTGACTACAGTGGGTACCTAACTACTTATTAGTTAAGAAACAGAATGACAAGGAGCTGGTAATCTACCTACCACTGTATGGGAAATTTTAAACATAATAATGTGAAAATATTTATTTATATGAATCAGAAACACAATACCTAAGTACTGCTCATTGTTGTGGTCACCATTCACTCCACTCTCTATAGGTATTCTATAGGACTAATGACATAACAATAAAACTATAATTTATTCAAGTAGAATACCTATTTGTTTTAAATATTACGAGCACTTTTAACACGCGATGATCCACTACTAAGTCATGAATAAGCCTGAATATTACGTAACTAGCTGTCCCGCCGGTTTTACCCGAGTTCCTGTGGGAAGTCACATTTTCCCGGAATAAAAAGTAGCTTATGTGTCATTCCAGTATATGCTCTATCTATGTGCCAAGTTGCATCAAACCAATCAAATCTGTTCAGTAGTTATTGCGTGAGAGAGTAACAAACATCCATACATACAAACTTTTGCATATATAATATTAGAAGGATTGTTTAGAAGAGGATGTAAATTGTCGAGCTTTGCTTCGATTGGTATCAGATAGCGTTGTGTGTAGTATATCCCAGGATAACTACAAAAACAGAGAGCCACTTCAACGAAGTTAATTGCCTTCACGTAAGTGATAAACAATAGAAAATATTTAGGCATAATTGATAGCAGCTTTTTTGTGCGTAGGTACATAACCTGTAATATTAATGGAATTATATAAAAAGATAAATAGGCTTTTATGACTAAAATATCTAAATTAATATATTATAAAGACCCAAAACTTATAAGTTTAGACGAAGGTAATCTTTATAACTACTTCTGAAATATATTTCACTGATAGAATGGTACACATGGAAAATACAAAATCTCTTCAAAAAGAGAGTGATACTGTGGGACAGAAGCTAGTCTACACTAATGATAAATATAATACTTGTAAGTTTAAATTTAAGTGGTATTGTCAAATACGATTTTACTGATTAAAATCTTCACTATTCCCGATTGACTTCTGCTATGTTATAATCACAGGCTACATTAGATTCTTTGTTGACGCAGACGAAACTGCTAGACGTTAATATTTAATTAATAGTGAAAACAGTGCGCAAAAATACTGACTTTCATTTGTAAAAAAACCTTTAACCGATACCACCGAAGGAAATCTAGAAAGGCAATCTACTACTCACCAACTCTGCAATACATTGCTGGTATCTGTATCTGTGTAGTGACGTCAGCAAGTTCAGTCGGGTGCGCATGAGCTCAATCGCACTGTTTACAATACTCCTGCACCATAGTGTTATATACGAGTATAATATATAAATTGTTCACAAACCAGTATTTTCGGTTCATTTCCTTTTGATAATCAAATAAGAATTATAAAACTGTGAACACACTATTGTTTCGACGCGATATAGCAATGAGCGGGGCGTCCCGCGCTTTAAAAATATGTTTTTTTTTAATTTTAAATATCAATATATACAAATATACTAGCTGCCCGGACAGACGTCGTTCTGTGATAAGTCCATACAAAAATGCAGGAACTCGCTCGCAGCGCCACCTGCCGGGTCCAATTGTGAATCTAAACCATCCAGGGTGCCACCCAAACGCATACAATAAAAATCATTCAAATCGGTCCAGCCGTTTAGGAGGAGTTCACTGCCATCACACGTACAGAAGAATTATAAAGATAGCCACTCTATATAACTGAGTTTGCGGGACTTCTGCGAAATGTCTTGTGTATCGTAGTCTTTACAATTATGAGTATTTTTTAGTATCTACATTAAATACTAAAGTTAGACGATAATTTAATGACTTAAGCAATGTAATAAAATTGATATATGGGTTTGTAGGTATGTAAGGATAGAATGTCTGATCATAAATTTAAAAATTATATTAGGAAAGTTTTGAAAGAAAAAGCGTATTACAAGGTAGTTCATTATATTGAAGAAAAAAATGTATGGAAATAGCTGCTCTCTGCACAGTGCACCTCTAAATCTCTTGTTTAAGTTGTAAGTACCTAATTATTGTTATTTTCTATTTTGTAGTCTTGTCATATTTTTTTTTGTTTTGTTTTTATTAATGTTACCTATAATAAGTATTTTGTAATTGTTAAATATAAAATTATGTAAAATTGAAATTATAAAATAGCCAAAAAGTCAGAATAGATAAAAATGTATATAACAAATAAAAAAGAATGTAACCTTGCTGAGTTTCTTGCCGGTTCTTCTCAGTTGAAGGCTGACTTCCGAACCGGTTGTAGCTTCAGTAACTTTAAATTTGACCTTCATAAGTGCCCTCCGAAGGCCTAAACTGAATAAATGGTTTTGAATTGAATTTTGAATGTAAAAAAATACATTGATAAATTAAGCCGTTTTTAAGTTAAATAAACCAAAAAGTTTGTGAGTACAAACATATCCTTTAATATTCCTTCTCACTCATTACAGTTCTAGCGTGATTTATATTTGTCTGATGTGACGTGACGTGCCGTGATACATTAAACGGAATCGCTATCATAAATTTAGTAAGTTATCGTGAATAGTATAAACTGTATACTAGTGTGTGTTTGTGATGACTTCTGTTGAATCACATCTGAAACGATCCCGGTTTGTGGCAAAACGAAGTCTTGTAGCTTCCGCTCCGCTGCTTCACTAGTGATAAATGTTATAATCTCACTATAGTAATATGTTTGCCGTTACGAAGCTAAGTGGTAAGAAACATATACGAACACATGAAATGAAAGATACATAGTACCAAAGAATATATATCATAAATATTTGTTAATTCGTGGAAACAGAAACTTGCCAATGAAGTAGGGCGAGAAAAGTGCCTTGTTTATTTCTGGAGATAAAAGAATCTATGAAAGAGGATAAATAACGACCTATTACGCACATTCGTAGAGTATTCATTGTACTCTGTGGTCCATAACATTATAATACAAATACAATGTCTGTGGAATATTGTTATATGCTGTGCAAATAGCCAGCTGATCTCTGACCTTTGAAACTTTAAACTTTTGAATTGAATATAAAATAAATTATTCTACATTACAAAAAAAGTTTTTGAATGATACGATTATTTGGGACATGCATTATGCCTTTAACACCCGAAGTCCTACTTTCGAGTGCAGTCAGGGAGCGATGTATCGCAAATTTAAAAGAACTTCCAATATTTATCAACAAGGACTTGAAGCCTCCACATAATGCGGCTGTTCTCGTACCCTTGTGCGTCAATAACGGGGAAGTATGTCTTTTGTATACGCTGCGATCGTCGAATTTAAATAGCCACAGCGGTCAGGTATCTTTTCCTGGTGGCAAAATGGATAATAGCGAAACTGTATTTGAGACAGCGCTGCGTGAGACGGAGGAAGAAATCGGTGTTCCCCCTGAAGACGTGGATATCTGGGCCGAGATGCGTCAAGTCCACGGTCGTAATAAGGAGGTGTTAATCACTCCAGTCGTGGGACAGATAAAAAACTTTGATGTAAAAAATCTAAAGCCCAATGTAAATGAAGTAGAGGAAATATTCACTGTGCCAATGAGTGTGCTGTGTGATAAAACGAACCATGCTCACTTTGAGTTTGATAATATTCATATACCAGTGTTTATGTGCGGGAAACACAAAGTGTGGGGTATCACTGGCATGATAACACACTTATTCTTACAATGCTTCTTGAATAGTGAGGTATATGATGTTGACTTCATGAGGAAACGGTTTGAACTTGGTGATTTAATGCCATCTAAAATATAGTAAATGAGGAATAGGATAATTGTGATCTTTTGTAAGATTAGATAGATAGATAGAGCTTTTCTGTGATGTCACAAGATTAACCCCTAAGGGAGTATTCCCTGACCAAATAATTACCTTTCTACATCATCCCATTTTACAGTGCTGCTATGAACTATGCAGTTATACCCATATCCCCTCTTCCCATCTTCAAAAGATTTTTTTTTTATACATTTTAGGTACCCATGAGTTCTAGAACATGAATTTTCTAGTGTTATGGTGCCACCAATTGGATCAGGTTAGGAGTGACACCTTAACTTTACTCATATGATATTGTAATTAAACATAAATCCTGACAAATTTGTGTTTCCTATTCAATATTTTATGTCTTTCTAAAGGTTTTTGATACTTATACAATTTTTTTATTATAATACATGAGATTATATGTATTGTGTTGGTATTATATTGGTTTAGGTGGAAATGCTACTTAAATATTGTAGTACACCAATAAATTTAAGTAAACATTTTATTTATTTTCTGTTATAATCTTAATTATTTATAAAAATGTTGTTGTTCTGACCCAAAGTGTAATATTAATTTATGTAAATTCTGTAAGCCTGTTCAGAGTAAATGGTACTAGTTGGGCTCTATCACCATCTTTAATTCTGATTCCGCTCAATCTAAACTGATTTGCTTGTAAACCAGATGTTGGTCTATACCAGAAATTCATACATTCTATGACAACAAAAAGGATTCTATTAATCTGAGTTTAATACACAGTCTTAATGGTAGGGTCTTAGGAATAAGGAGACAGAAGAAAAACAACAAATTGCTATATGTATGTTATTACCTATTTTTGTATTTCATGGGCTACTTGGTATGGTGTTAGGATATCTTGACTTCCTATGCCCCAGTTTGTGGGCTTGATTACAGTACAACATGTGTGTGTATGATTAAGGCACACTGTTCATTTGTATCTTGTAGTAAATATATTATATGTAAGTTTTTATTTTAATGTATCTGGTTTCCATTGTACATTTCATACATTAATTGTTACTTATTCCAGAATTTTTGAACAAGAGTACTATGGCCTTAAAGGAATATGGGTAGTGTAATTTTTCTATCATCAAAGTCTGGTCATAATGTACATAGTTCTTTTTGACATTTTAGAATAGCATAGAAAAATGAAACCTAATGCTTAACAATATGGTTAAACTGCATAATTATACAATACTATCAAAAGATGATCTTATTTCAAAAGCTATTAAATTAATTCTTAAATGTCGAAAGAGATTTTATATGAGACAGAAAAGGTTTATTTTATTTATGACAGATAGTTGGACTAAATATTTTAAGTAACAGTCAAGAACCCAGATCCTAAATATAAAAGGTATACTATAACTGTATCAAACACTGTGATATTTATTTTGTTATTGTTCTCCATATTGAATAAATCTGGTGCTGTTTTATTTTTGAATAAAATTTAGTAAAACAATTCAATAGTTTCAATATTTTATTAACAATATATGCAGATAGATGGCGCTATACTTAGCCTTGTCTTATTAAAGTGATGCATCGAACGCCTTGTATATCGGGCATCTTACTGGATCTCAGATAGTCTCGACGGCAATTAAAAGTGCATTCATTTGTATACCTTCCATCTGTGGCGCAATAAGGGTCATATTGCCATGTACAATTACATTCTACTTGATACCATGGTTGAGTTTGCGGCGCACAGATCACTGTAGTAATAAGAAGAAATATAATGACTGAAAAGAGAAATGAAACGATTAATAATATATATGAAAAAAAAAATTGTTGATGCCTCACTGTGGAGTAAGGCATCAACTGTATTTTTTTTACTCCAGTTTCTAGACGGCTTTAATACAAAAAAGGTTTTGATCAGAGATTAACTTTGATTGGAGGTGGCCGCAAATCATATTTTCTGCTGCGTTTAGACACGTTCATAGGGACTCTACAAGGACGCATCAAATATGATAAAAAAAAATTATTAATAAGTATCGTTCTTACAACATAGAGTAAATCTTTTGACGCTGTACAATTATGAAGTGCCACATCTTGCTATTTCATACAGAACTCCATACGTTCGCCACATGTCGTGGGTTCGATTCCAACACATTCATGTGTGTGCATGAACAGGTCTTCTTAATCTCTCTGAGTGTAAATATGTATTTAGAAGAAAAAAGTTATGATGTAGTGCCTATATCGGTTATCTGGTTTCGATAGTATACACGCTCTGGTTAGTTTAAGATCAGATGGTAAAGTATGTCTCAGAATATTTATTTATTTTATTAATTTTATTCGATTCTTTTGACATTTAATAAAAAGTTGCTGATTTGACAAATCAGTACACATCCTTTTTAATATATTTATGGATTGGTTTTTTCTAAAAAACATTTTTTGTCGATTTAGAGTCGAACCCACGACGGCTATTTAGTTGGTAAACACCCACAAACACGGAATCTCCTTTGAGAGATGTGCATTAAAAATATACTTAGATACCTACTCCCATTGAAATTTGGGTGAAGTGCTTATAAAAAAAATACTCACAATATAAGATGTGCTGTGCGTACAGTGCATACATATAATATGTGTAATTATATGCTTCAGTTTGAATAGCAGCATTGTTGGTGGTTTTAGAAATTAAAAATATTGACACTTATAAATGATATTACAGAATAATTAAAAAAAAAATTAAATCATCATCTATACAGAAGTGCTTATATTTCTAATATATATTTGTATGGGACATAATATTGTAATTTCTTAAAGAAATAAAAAAATGATAGATGGAAGGTCAATGCACTTAGTCTCTAAAACCACGGTGTAGGCAGAATCCTCCTGTTCTGAATAAAATTATAAATAAATATGTAAGTATGTATAAAGTACCTATTCTATGACATTTGTGTTCCAGTTTTATTCGGAGCCGTCGCATCTACCACGACCGACTACATAAAAGTCGCCCCCGTAAGAATTCTTTACGAAATCCTTACGACATTTAAATTCGCAGTCGTTATTATATGTCTTTCCGTCGGACGCACAAACCGGCATGTATATCCTAGTGCAGCGACATGGCGGGCCATCATCGACGACGTAACAGAGGACCGATGACATCATCAATGCCAGAACAAATACTGTGAATGAGATAAAATTAATAATAATAATTTATTGAAAATGTAGATAAATGTTCTATTCTGTACAATGTAGCCCTAGCTCCTAAGCTAGCAGTGGCGCAGCTTGCCTTAGAAGGGCCCAGTATAAAATTTTAATCCGGGGCCTAAATAAAAGATTTAAAGGATTATGGCTACTTCTTTTTTAATTGTGGATAATGATTTACAACTTTTTGCTTACGTTCGGGGCCCTTGTAGCTCGGGGGGCCCGTATAATTGATACGGTAGATACGGCGATAGCCACGCCCCTGGCTAGTTGGATCTCTATCTTCTAATCTAATTATTTCTAATCTTAGGGACTAGTGTCTAGCCATACAATGATTTTATATTTAAATAAAGGCAAAGGACGAATTATGAGATAACTCCAATAATAACCTATACATATAAAGATTTATGAGCGTGAGTGTGTGTCAATAAAAAAAAAATATGAAAAAAAAATCGTGTAAGTAGAGACGAATATTCTTGGACCTCCTTCCATGGTAGTAAGCAGGCGCTTTAATCTTGACCTCTATTTACTTTCATTACCTAGTAAGTTAGATGTAGGTACATACTGCACTAGATTCTAGTTTTCTGATATTTGTTCCTTGTCGAGCTCGTTAGTGTACTTCCCATAGTCAGCTATAGATATTATCACTAACCATGATGAGATTATAATAAAAAAAGCATAAAAATAGTAAAAAAAGAACAATTTAGTTTAACTACTAAACTTATTTGTTTTGTAACTACCATAAGAAATAGTGTTTAAAAAATGTATATTAATATCTAGGGGTACTTAGTCGAAATGCTATTTTTGAAGTCTATGTTTGAAGCGAAATTTTATGAACAGATTCAAAATTTTGAAAAAAAAAATCATTATGATGAAACTACTGCTTTTATTTTTAAAGGGATAAAAAATCTTTATTGTGTCAAAGATCCCTAATCTTTTGGTATAATTTTAAAAATAAAATCAGCTGTAGGTCGTCCAAAATGACGCTTCACACTAAAATCTTCATCATTGTTTAGTTATTGGCGTATTTAGGGTTATTTCACAGGCCCCCTGGCCCCTGAGATGCCATGGCCGATATGATCAAGCAGAGTCGACAAACTATGCGTTACATTTAAAAAACAAAAGTTTCGTTAATCTTGTGGTATATAGGTATCCTATAATTTCGAATTGGTCTTACATAATGGATATTCCCCTCCCACCCTATCTATATACGCTTATGTGCTGTTATAAAAAGATAGGCAATCATTGTAATTATTGCAAAATAGATGAGTAACTCTTCCTTACAGCATAGGTATCGTTTACCCATCCCTTTAGTAAATAACCATAATCACATCGATACGATACATCGACTACCTACCTCTGTTATCTTAGTATTTCTAGAGTCATTGACACGTCGTTCGTTACCTTTGCAAACATAAAACATTACCTAATTAATTAATTACTGTATTAAAAAATAATACGATCTCCAGTTCAATTAGGAAAATAGTTACAAATAATGGTATAGACCACCGCACATTCATGTCTCTATTATCTATATCTATTAAGGTAATAGAATTAAAAAAAATTCTAAATACAGTAAGTGCCTATTTACTCATTAGTCAAGAATATGACCACAGAATAACAACGATTATGTATCTACCCTACCTACTACTAAATGGTGAAATTTTTGAAACTATAATAATGGTAAAATATATATTATGAATCAGTCAAAATATTCCTGCTTTTCGATGTGGTCTCCAAGGTAGACCACACAATGACAACATGTTAATAACCTATAAGTGAGTAAAATACCTATTTGGTATTCAATTATGAGCACTACTTTCCTTTTCATTACCACAATGAGTGTAAATATTTTAAAGTGTCATTTGAAAAATATGTATTGAATAATAGTATTAAGTCGTTACTTGCTTTCAATATTAGGTAAGCCGTGCTTAGTTTGGGATCAAAATGGCCGCATATAAAGTATGTAAAAGAAAATTACAATCTCACCAAGGTACCTACGCTACTGAGTAATAGATCATATACCCTAAATATAAATAGGATGGAATGTAAATATATACCTTTGTGATACATAATATAATTTTAGTGTTCCTATTACCTTCTAAACTTTAACAGTAAGATGTAAAAAATCGCGTAATGAACATGATATATAATAGACTAAAAGACTTAGAAGTGCAGTTACCGGAACACCACCGATATTTGTCAGCTACAGATGAATCTGTGCCAAAACCTATAAATATGTAGGTACTTAGATACGCAAACTGTATTATTAAAATGATATATTTAAGTAGATAAACAGGTCCATATAACAAAGAAAACAGTGCGCAAAAATTAACTGCGACATAAATTTGCAAGAAAACTGAGACCGCTACCATTGCAAGAAAGCAAACACTCACAAAAAAAAACAAGAAAGGGAATCAAGAAAAGGCAATCCACAACTCACCAACTTTGCAATACATTGCGGGGAAAATCTGTATCTGTGTCGTGACGTCAAGAAGTGCAGTCTGCGGGTGCGCACGCGTCCAATCGCACTTTCACAATACTCCTGCACCGTAGTGTTATATACGGGCATCAATTGTTCACAAACCAGTATTATCGCCTCATTTCCTTTCGATAATCCAACAAGGATTATAAAACTCCGAACACACTATCTGTATGGCAATAAGCGGGGCGTCGCAAACTGCGTATGCGCCGCTGTCCGTTGTAACAATACCTTTTGTTAACTTTTAATATCAATGTTATACGTTACCTTAAGAATAAATTAATTTTAATATGGTCTCGGTAGTCTTTGTGGCCAGCAACGCGGGGCTTTTTCTGCAAGTTTATGATTTTGTATGTTACCTTGTATGGTACTCTGGCAAAAACCATCTTCTGCTCCAACGTACTTTTTGTATAGATCTCTTAGTGTAGAGTTCGTCCGGGGAAGTACTACTACTAACCTTACCTATTGCCGCCGTGAAGCAGTAGTGCACTTGTATTACTGTGTTTAGGTTGGAAAGGTAAGGGGTCGGTGATAATACGGGCACATGAGACTTAACAACTTCACGTCTCAGGGTCGACAACGCATTTGCGATGCCTCTGATGTTGCAAATATCCATAGGCGGCGGTGACCACTTACAATCTGCTTGTTTGTCGGCCTACTAAGTATTAAAAAAAACAAATTAAGCAACTGTTCTTCTCATGAACTTGGTTAGCAATTAGATTCAATACTAATAAATTAATAAATAATGAATAATAATAAAACAATAAAAGTGATATTGCAATCTTATTTTGGTTTAATTGCTCATACCTGATGGTCTAAAAACATCTACAAAAATATTTTTTGGAGCAGTAGAAAATAATACCATCTGATGTCTATTTCTATATTCCCATCAAAATCTCTCATGTGTATCGAAGCCTTAACAATTATGAGTACTTATAAGTACCTACATTATTTACAGAAGTTAGTAGGTAATTTACCCACTTACACAATCTAATAGGAAAATATACATAGGTTCTAAGGATGTGAAGTTAAAAGAAAAAATATTATTTGAATAATTTTTTATTTTACAATATACCAGAGGGAAATTATATTCCAAAATATTGTTTCTCACAAAAATTACAGAACCTATCGATTTACAGGATTCAAAACATTTGAACGAAATCTTAACATCAGAATCTCATAGTTAGTGAGTATTGGGCAAATATAAGAGTTGTTTATAGGGAGACCCTTCCTTTCTGTCAACTCAAATTGTTCAGACAAGTTCATCCATGTCACTAATGTGAAAGTATATATGTTTATGACTCAATAACACACAATAGGCTGAACAAATTTTAATGAAATTCAGAAAATGGATAGATATTATTCTGGATTAATGCATAGGCTGAGAAAACATTAGATTCCTAGGGAACGCGGGTAAAGCCTCTAGGACAAAAAATGTTTCATGAAGATGAGACTAAAAGTGGATACAAACAAGAGAAAATTTACACAAAAAGGAAATTATTTATGCGGTACAGTCAGCAACACAATTAGTAGATTGGATAATAAACATTTTTGTGTAACGTAATAGTATACGTATAGGTTGCGCGCCGAAATAATTCACATGACCATGTTTGACTTCCGCGGTATTGTTAGTTAATGCGTGGATTAGTTTTAAGGAGTTTTGTATCTGTTCAACTTACATTACTCACAATATTTTAACCTGCAGCTCGATTCTGTAAGGAAAATGACAATCGCCAACTACGCAAATACTAGTAATCACGTGAGATAAGCTCTCCGAGGCCCCGTGAAGCAGCTTGCCGACGAAGTTTGTATTAGCTGAAGGGGGCTGTTCAATAACTCATGTTGCTCACCATACTTTTACGTAATCCCAAGCCGTAACATGAAAAAATATGTCGCAATACCACAAAATGTGACGTCCATTTTTTCATAGATGCATGGGTGTTTCATAGGTCGTATTGTTATACATAGGCAGTAGGTACTTGTGTTTGTACCTTACTAGCGTTGCGCCCACGTTCTCTAGATAATTTATGTTTTCCCCGAGTACAAACTGGTCACTCTTATTATATCGATTTTTTTTAAATCGGACGAGTAGTTGCGGTGCTAACCTCCTACATCCCAACTTAAAATTTTACTCCTTTATTAGTGTAGATGACCCAGGGGCCGTATCTGCCGTATCAATTATACGGGGCCCCCGACGTGTGTAAGCAAAAATTAATAAAACTTCCCAATTTTTTTTTACAGAAATGCAAACGTTAAAAAAAGCAATTAATTTTATGCACGTAAAGCGTATTATGATAATTTATTATTTATAATTATAAATTTAATGCAAACATTTTTTTTTGTTTTGTGAGAAATCTCTATCCTTCATAAGGGCCCTCAAACATTTTTTTATACAGGGCCCCGCCAAGGCACGCTACGCCACTGAGATAAACAAAATGGTTAACCTAACTAACAATATCTTATTTATGTAGGCTTTACACAGGTATGTAATACGACGGGCCAGTTACCGTGGTGGTTAGGTAGATACCCTGACGACACAGCCGCAGTCGTGAGGTCGATTCCCACACAGGACAACAGTTTGTATGCATGAATTTGGGCCGGCAAAATTACAGGCAAATTACACTTAAATCTTGACGTCTCAGGGTCGACAACGCATTGACAATGCGTCTCCCTGGTCTTGTTAATGTTCATAGGCGGCGGTGACCACTTACCATTAGGTGGACCGTCTGTCTGTTTGTCGTTCTACTTGATATAAGAACAAAATGAACATGTCTGTTGGTTCTATGTCTGGGTCATGTAGTAAATCAGTTACCTAGTTTCATAATACCTACATACGAGCTTTGATTTGAATTGGATTGGAAGCCGGTAAAACTATGTCCCATGATAATAATACCTTTAAAACAAGGAAGCCCTTCAAACACCGTACCTATATATGAAATTAGATATTTACATAATGTAATGAAATAAATATATTTAAATATGAATGTAAAATGTCAAAATCAACATTCATATTAAAAATAATATCCATGCCCTAGTAACCGCTTCCCGGCGCCCATGATTTTTAAAACGAAAACGAGGTCAAGACCGCATCGGTACCGCTCTGTAAAAATGTAAGTCTGCCTATTACGGCTCATGAGATACACCCGGCTGACAGACAGACCGACGGACGGAGCCTTAGTAACAGGGCCCCGCTGGGATCCTGTGGGTACGGTATCCTAAAAACAGATGGATACCCTCAATTAGTTATCTAATATATTATTGATCATTCAGTAATATTAAGTTGTCAAATGAATAAGCATGGATAGATAATGACAGTCATTGCAATCACATGTTTAATTGTAGAGTCCGAGATCATCATTATTATGTGTGATTACTATGATTCTTATCTTGATTGTCTTGTCTCATATAAGAAACTAGCTTCCTTATATTCCTTTTAGTTTTATCTAAAGGTAGGTACTGACCGGTGTTACGCGGCGTAATGTATCATTTGCAGCGAGCATGTTACTACAGTATACATGCTCGTTTCGAATTTGCTCGTCCGCATTCCGAATGAAATATATATAACTAGCTGTCCCCCGTTGTTTCACCCGTGTTCCCGAGGGATGAACCATTTTCCCGGCCCAAAAAGCATCCAGTGGTACTTCTAATACCTCCGAGAATATGTGCACAAAGTTTCATGATGATCGGTTATGTAATTTTCGCGTGAAAGCGTAACAAACAAACTTATATTCACATTTGTGATATTAGTAGGGATTATTACTAAGGAATTAAAGCTTATGTAAGTAAAAGATTCTGAATGAAACGCGTAACACTCGAAGGATTCTCCAAAAACCGCCAGCGGAGTGGAGCACTCGCGAGCAACGAGCGGATTTACACGGATTTTAGCGCACGGCGTAACGTTACATGCTCTCTGCAAATTATACATTACACCCGATAACACCGGTCAGTACCCACCTTAAGTTGAAGTTACTGGCAATTATTGCGAACACCTTTAATTTTGCGGCATAGCCGTAAACATTGTCTAGAAGTCTCTTTAATGAAACTAGCGTCCATTCCCGGATTCGCCTGAGTGAGATAAAACAAATGCATACATAAATCATTCGAAAAGAACTTTCTAGATTTTGGTGAAAACCGCAATAAAGTGTTATTTAAAAAAGTTGCATATTTTTTAAATAATGACTTTTTTTTGTTTGTGTAAGTGTAATACTGATTATTGAATAGTTCTGGTTGCCATCTATAGTATTCGTCATAGAATCATAATTCGATTACTTACATAAAACAAAAAAAAATTACACTAGCTCGAGAATGTTTCATCGCGGCCTCTATGCTATGTCTCTTTTGCTAACTACGCAAACACACGAGAGGTAAGCTCCTCGAGGCCTCCGTGTGGCGGCTCGTCGATGATAAGGTGGTCAATTCGACGAGCACAGACGGCTCTCACTCAACCGAGTTTACATCGGACAATTCGAAGGGCGTAGCCCTGTAATATTAGTTATTAAATAGGCAGGGGGTTCTTTGCCTTTACGAAACTAATAAAAACATCAAAATGTATAGTGTAAAGTGCCTCACAGTAAAACCTCGTTTATCCGGCCTTCAATCAACCGACGTGCTATCCGAGGCAACGGACTTACCCGAGCAGGTGTATGCTCGGATAATACGGAAAAACTCGGTTTAAAGTGATTAAGCCGTTTGTGTAAAGTACGAATATGGGTATGCTGCTATACGCAAGTATTATTTTCCGATTGATACCTACACGTTTTAATTGTATCAATTAAAATAAATGAAAAGCAATTAAAATTATCGGCATTTTACTTTCATCATGTTTTCCAAACTTCACTCATCCGAGGTACCTCCTCCAAACATTATCTCATGTAAGCGATGTTTAACTGTAATGGCTTATTAGGGTAGGAGACTAGGTCCTTCGGTTGGTTAGGGGCCCCAAAAATCGTGTCTGTTTATTTTTTTATCAAATTAATAATTATAAAATTACACTGGGTTAGCATAACTTACTTAGCAGAAGTTTCCTTTAATTCGACAAAGAATTCCTGCCAATAGTAGAGGAGACGTTGAAGATCGACCTTCACCCATCTGATAACCAGATGCGACATATTTTTTATAAAATTGTATTGATTTATAAACCCGCCTATGATAACTTGCCGATCGATAAGTATTCATAACTATTTAAAAAAAAAAATTCATAACCGAACAAATTTAGTTACATCTGATAGTTTTAAATATAGAATGCCGTGGTAAGCTTGCCGACTTATTTCTGTTATAATTATAAATTTGAAAGAAACACAGATGAAATTAGGGATTTCGGGGCCCCTAACAAACCCGGGGCCCTAGTCTCGTACCTTTACAACACGAAACAGTAAACTAAGATCTATCGTTAACAAATAGCAACAAAACAAATCGATTTACATACTTCAACAAGATACATACGAGTATTTACAATTGCAGTATTCCTTAACCATTTATAAAGTTAAACGTTATTTCCTATATTTATTCAAATGAATAATATTCATTTATATCAATATTCGTAGAAACAAAACGTCGCACGATTCCATACAATCATTACTTATATGTTAAAATAAATATTTACAGTCACTGGTGGTCGGTTTCTATGTACTGATGTATTGTTTTCCTTCTTGGTACCAAGAAAGGTAGAATGATGTTTCCAAAATGATAATGGCTATCTAGCTTCTCTCCTGGTGTTTTACCCTCGTTTTTCCTATGCTCAAATGTTTCCTGGAGTAAGAAATGTATTTAAGGGATGATTTTTTGGAAATTTAAAAATTACAAAAATATTAGAGAATAGTTTATAGATATCTCGTATTTAAAAACTATGCTGTATTAACTACGACGTAATTATCTATTTAAATATGTATTTTAAAAAATAGGGTTTGTACTATATCAGTTATCTGGTTTCCATACTACAAGCCCTGCATAGTTTGAGATGGAAAATGACACTAACTCGAGGATGTTTCGTCGCGGCCTCCGTGCTCTGTCTCATTCGCTAACTACGCTAATACTACTAATCACGTGAGAGGTAAGCTTTCCGAGGCCTCCGTGAAGCGGCTCGCTGACGAAGTTAGTATTAGCTGAATAAGGGGGCAGATGGTCGTGTGTAAAGAACTTTCGGTTGAGAGCCCTAAGCGCTCACCGATATTGTCCGCGTAAGGGTGTCAGAGCCATCTGAGGCTAACACCTTCGTCCATTCAAAAAAAAAAAAAAAAAGTGTAAAGAATGTCCCAGGATAGATATTAATTTATTATTTATGCTAAGTACATTTGTGTACTAACTCAATTATTATTGAGTTTGCTCTTCTATAGCCTTTCAATTGCAACCTTATTTATTTCAGAGAAAAATATTGTTTTCACAGTTCGAATTACGCACACTAGCTAAAATTAACATTTGTTTTGTAAAAGTACCTATTTGTTAAATGTAACATTTAATTATATTTTTCAAAAAACCCAACCATTATTGTTTAATTTTTTTTTACATCCAGCTGTTTCCTGCGGTTTCACCTGCGTTCCCTAGGGAACCATAATTTGACATATTATGGGGATACAAATATACCTACTCCTCATAACACCAGCTTTTTGACAGTGAAAGTTCTGTCAAAATCGATTCAGTCATTTCGGAGATTAGCCGGACCAAACATAGACAAACATACAGAGAAAAAAAAGTGTAACTAAATTTAAGTAAATGCTAAGTTATTTATTTATAATCCATGTATAGGCAATAGAAAAATTCAATGTAACACTATCATTAAGGAACCACAAGCCTCAGTTCAAAACAACGAGCTGAGCAAGCGCGAAAAGATGTTAATTTTTAAAAACACAATACAATTTATCTTAAAATAATTTATCGTAGAATCTTCAAAGAGTACGGACTAAGAGTCCGTAGAAAATGTCAATAGAAAAAAAAAAAAAAAGACATACAGAGAAAAAATGTTTTAATTGTTTTTTGTTATGCGTACCGAATATAGATTCATTTGCATGATTGCATAGATATATTGCATTTAGTAAAAAGCTATTATTTTTAGGGTTCCGGATCTCAAAAGAAAAAAAACGGAAGCCTTGTAGGAACTCTTTGTTGTCCGTCTGTCTGTCTGTCCGTCAAGACCCTTTTTCTCAGGAACGCGTGGAGGTATCAAGCTGAAATTCAATACGATAGAGAATAATGAGATTCATATCAAATACTCAGGTCTACTGTCCCTTGGAGCTGTAAAAAAGAAACTTCTAAGCCAACGCAATCAAAAGATGTTGAGCCAGCCGTTTATGCTGCAAATTTTCGACACTCGCAAGGGAATGAAAACCTACAGGGTACTTCCTTTGAATTTAGAATCTGGAAATTTGGTACGAAGCAACATCTTATAGCACAGATAAAGGAAAAATTTCATAAAAAAGCATACATTTTTAGTTATATCATATAATCAAAAAAATTATATACCTACCTATAATAAAAATATTTTTAATAATTTTAAACTTCCTACCCCATTCCTCGTGAACGCGTAGAGGTATTAAATTGAAATTCATATCAAATACTCAGGTCTATAATGCCTTTAAGCTGTAACAAAATCAATCTTCTATGTCAACGCAATCAAAAGAAACAGCTATACCTACAGGTTTGTACAGAACCCTCGGTGCGCGAGTCCGACTGGCACTTGGCCGGTTTTTAAGTTAATATCATTTATATGTATATATGGGCGGTTCGGCGGTGTCGAGATTTGAAAGATGAAAACAATGAAAAACCCAGGTTGTAGAAGTCAGGAAACACACGTCTCCGGAAAAGATTTCCACAACATTACATCTGTTTACCTTTCCACCTAAAGATGAGTTAATGTCGACGGAAGTAAAGACATTTACGTCAACTGAAATTATATTAGCATAACATTTATCTCGAATCCAATTCAACATCCAGAGATTAACAATATTTATTTATGTGTTGTAATATTTTGATAAGCAACATGATATTTATATACTTTTCTGTTTATGTTGTTATTAAAGTAGTGTAAAATTCTCGGTAATTAAATTTTATCCTCCTGTCCCAAACGCAGCGACCGCTACGTATTTTCCCCAACAAACTCTTTCATGACTACGCAGGTAGGGAATAATCAGTTAAAAAACTTTTTTAAAACCAGCCATTAAACTGACGTCATCTATGCTTGACAAACCCTTTCATTAGACCATCTTATCACGTCCGCCATATTGGATTTAGAATGACGTCACTATCTAATCGTGCAATGTCAACAAAAACAATAGGGATGCGTCCTGACATGTCAAATCAGCAAATGTTTATGAACTGTCAAAACGATCGATTGTATGGAGTTTTGTATGAAATAGCAAGTTGTGACGTCATAATTATACAACATCAAATAACATACTTACTTATACATAGATCGGTATTTAAAAATCACATTTAATTTTGATCATATTTGATGTTTTCATATATTTTTGGATGTTCAATACACTGGTCAGTGATTGATCATTAATCTTTAATACAGGACAGTTCCCTATTACCCTATTACATATCGAGTGTAAAAAATCAATACCATGCGGGACCAGCCTAATTTTCAAGTGCAAGATTTGTCCCAAACATATCAACAGGTGAAGCTAAAGATAGCTTGTAATATAGGTATTACCATCTTGTCACCGTACCGTCCTTCATATTTGATTTAGAATGACGTCAACCTAATTAAACAATTTTACCGGAACAACATTTGTGTACAAATGAGCTTAAAGTCGCAATATTCGATCCAAATGTATATAAACAATAAACACACGTAATAACACCGTTATAATAAAAGTTGAATAAATAAATAAACAGTTAACATATCATTTAATAATCAGGATGAACAGGATCTGCGCAGCGATGATTTCATCAACAAATTAAGATAAATATTCTTCAACAAACTTAACCTACAACAAGTAATGACTCGTAATTGTAAGGGACGAAGGTCCATGGTATTGATATTGATTTTAAAACCTTGAGAGCCGAGACTCTGTCGTGACCTACAACTACACAATATTTACCCATATACAAGAAATAAGATATAGTTAATATCTAACAATAATAATTATTATTTTACGTATAAATATTTTGAAATAAAAAGCTAATGTAGGTAATTATGATTAGCTCAATAGTTAGAAAATACCAGAAATATACGCTATGTATAGGGTTTTTACCAAAGTTTCAGAAAATAAGTAAAACGCCCAAACCTAATTGGTTAACTTAAAGTCACTAAAGAGTTCCACTATCTCCCTCTTGGCTCCATCATTAGACTTTCATCACTAAATGTTATGTATCGGACTTGTCAGAACAAAAAACGAGGCCAACCTCGAGCGAATTATTAGTTGCTAATATAGCCTAAGTTCAGCTGAAATACCCGGGGGTACTTAACTTTGTTAAAGTGAAATAACTATTCAAAAAGGTGCAATGGTTTCTGAATGCACCCACTCACTCCGCATATAAACAATAAAGTATTATTATTATTATTATGAAAATGCTTACAAAATCTACTTGTCTTTTTAGTATTAACTATAGATAGTAAGTTACAAGTGAAGCTAATAAAAGCCTACTATAAAGGGACGTTACTTTCACACTACATTAGTACCTATAGAGATCTACCTACAGATAAAAGAAAAAATACAGTGTAAACTCTTTATAACGTTATCCTTTATAACGATAAACTCCCTATAACGTTGAAGTGAGCCCAAGTTGGTTGGTTTGTTCACTTTGTTTTGTTTTTTTTTGTTCACTCCATATAACGATAACTCTCTATAACGACAAAAAATGCTCAGTCCCTTGAGTTTCGTTATAAAGAGTTTACACTGTATATAGAAAAACATCTTCAGCCATTCGCGCTGAAAGTACTTTATCCAATATGATTTCACTGATTTCCCTCTAAATTTAACCGTCACATCTTTGTATTTACAAACATCTATTTTCCAGAAGCTCATGGGCACTTGACGTAAGAACTTGGGAAAAATAAACTTACATTCGGTGCCTCGGAAGCTATGACGCATTCTTGGGGATTTACACTAGCGGCCTGCAATAACCAACACATTTATTTGTATATAAGCGAACACCGGTTACTGCAAACCATCATTCAGTAACCAACGAGTATACGAGCTCGAGTGTATCATTTTTGGATAACCTTTGTTGGTTATGAAATAATTTCTAGTCGATTTTTTATTGTGATTGTTTTTAAATTCAATTCGCCGCAAACATGTTTTTTAAAGGTGAGCTTTGGATTTATTTTAATTATTTTTAGTTAAATAGCTTTTTAACCGTAGTGACGCAGTGGATAAGGCGGTCAAGTCGATATTGGTTCGATTCTCAAACTCATGCCTTTGAGAATAAATCTTGAATATTATTTATTATTCAGTAGTTACCTTCTGGATTTTTGTCATTTTTATTCCGCTGAGGAGAAACATCGGTACCTTGTCTGATGATTTTTTAATATAAATATAGCTTGAAGATTCCATATAAATAGTTTAATCGTGATGTAGGAATTAAATTTTAATACCTACAAGAAAACCTGTTAGAAAAACTTTACAGAACAAATTTATTGATTAGAGGTCTGAAGATAAACCGGTGTGTAAGGACTAGGTCATTACTAGTCAGGACTATTTCTACCTACGATCAATTAGTAATCGAAGATTACCACTTACGTTTTTACTTAATATCAGTAGCTATATTAATATCAAACAATACATACAATTACATATTAAAGCCAAATTTCAACAATACATGTGATCACCGATTCGAACCACAAGTCCTGTGTTTCTAATAGAGCTTTATACAGCCCCACCGAGACGTCCATCAAAAAATAAATAATTATTTCAAAAATATCCTAAAGGATACAAATTGAGATGACAGGTGGGAGGTATTTCATAAATATAAACAATCTACCGCCCATGGTTTCACCCGCAGAGGGATCTAATGTATTCCATTAGCCTCTCAAAGGACAACAAAAATTATCAAAATTTGTAAATAATTTGGACGAGAACAACTGCCGACAAACTGCTATGCAGTTTGGCAGATTTCATGTATCATTTTAGTGTTTAACAAATTTTAGACAAATAAAAAAAAAAGGTCGCCAAACCTAATAGTCGGACAGACCAGTCCATTTGGCCGGACATCCTAGGTCGATTTACGGCCAAAATTTATATACGATCTAAAATCGCAAGATTGGAGTAGGATTTTGACATTACGTGTATTAAAATTACTGTCAAAAGGTTCATCAATCCATGGATTTTCGATCGGGATTGCATATTAATTTTCCCCGTTAATCTCATTCAAAAAAAATCAAACTTCATTGGCTTATTACCAGCTCGTTTGGGAAATGTAAAAATCCTAACAAAATCCGGAGGAGCTGGACACCGTTTATTATGGCCGGACACCCAATCAAAATGCCTAACTATGTCCGGCTTTATCCGGACGCCTGGCAACTCTACACTCAGGAATAGTGTAGCTTTCTCACAATAAAAGAATCATTCAAATCGGATGAGCAGATTCGGAGATTACGTCTTATATCCAAACTTTATCCCTTTATATAGGTAATTGAGTCATTATATACTCAAGTTTATATATTTAAAGCTATAAACATATTTAGAGCTGCAATTTGCACCTACACATAAAAATGTCCCACATTACCTTCCCAAATAAAGGAGGTGCCGTAACAATACGAATTAGGAAGGTAATATTTTACGTTTAGCAATAATGAAAGTTGTTATTTATTATTAGTTATTGGAGCGATTTTGTAAGTTTATTCTTTTTAGGATATCTTTGATGGACACTCGTATTAATATAACAATACGCCGCTGGTTTTGGGAGTCAAGGCTTCTTAAATAAGCAGGGTATCTAAGCTGTCAGTCAGCGACATACCATAGTACCCAAGTTGATAGCCATTTAGGGCAAACATTTCGGTTTGTTTCATAAATTAGAATATTATTACATACCTCTATATAGCATAAAACAAGTCACTATTTTTGTCCGTCTGCAAATCCGCTAATACCTTTCAAACTACGCATTTTTTATGCTTTCCACCATAGTTTAGAAGATTTCACTCGAAAGGTTTAAATACATAGGTATATGATAAAGTGACCGACTCAGCCAAAACTGGGGCGGGTTGCTAGTGTATCTATAAGTAGTTTAATTAAAACAAGTTATCAGGTTAAATGGTTTAGCAATTGATTAGTTTGGGACTGGATACCTGAATGTAAAGAATAACCAACAATTTTTTTAATTATTAATCTTGAATTTATATCCTGATTGCAATTTGCCTTTAAGTCATTAATTACAAAATGTTACTTAATACCAATATAATTGCAAAGCAAATGCAAGTATTAATAGCACTGGGACAAGGTTGGTAATCGCGTGACCTAACAAAACAATGCAGCAACAGGATATCTGGAGGAAAATGAGATAGAAACAGAACAATGTTTACTTATTATCATTGTGCACTCACATAGTGTTAATGATAGTTATTTGCACAGAAGTGTTAGGTAACGGTGTAAATACCTGAGTGGAATATCCACTGTTTGTGTTTACGCGTATTTTATCACTGTTCTATTTTACATTTGTTTATTTTTCAACGGTTGAGAAAAACATATGACCACATTGACTATGTATATAGCAACAAAACTTGAAGTTTGTGCAATATTAGAATGTTACAGGAATATTAACCTTTCTGGTTCATAATAAAGCTTATAAATGGAATGACAAATAGGCAGGTCCACCTGATGGTAATGGGTACCCGCGTACTATAGACATTTGCAACAGCAGAGGAATTATCAATGTATTTTCGACCCTTTTCGAACTTCTGCAAACGTAGAGCAGCCCATAGCAAACACCAATTTCTAGCACCATATTGTACCTTTGCTAATCCAATATTTATTGTTGCAGGTGTAGTACTCCTGGTGGCGACCTACGCTTGCGCCGCAACCGCGCTGGCCCCGTGCGTGTGCACGCGCAACCTCCGCCCGGTATGCGGCTCCGACGGCAGCACATACAGCAACGAATGCATGCTCAACTGTGCGAAGGTCATGTCGAACAGCGACCTCAGCGTAGCCAGCGAAGGCCCCTGCGAAACCTGCATCTGTACCCTCGAATACAGGCCAGTGTGCGGCTCAGATGATAACACGTACCCCAACAAGTGTTCTCTGAGATGTAAGCGATCTGTAGAATTTAAACACGATGGGGAATGCAAGCAGGCGAAAGTGGCCCAACCTCCTTGCGTCTGCACGAGGGAAATGAAGCCAGTTTGTGGTACCGACGGAAAAACTTATGCCAACTCTTGTATGTTAAACTGTGCGACGATCCAAAACTCAATGTTGGGGATCGAACACGCTGGTCCGTGCTCGGATAAAGTGAAGGTCGTGGAACAGCCCTACCCTGAACTGGCGGTGCCTTCTTGCTCGTGCACCAGACACCTGCGGCCGGTCTGCGGCACCGACGGGGTTACATACAGCAATGAATGCTTGTTGAGATGCTCCGGAAACGGAGTCTCCGTTGCAAGGAACGAGCCCTGCGAAGCCTAAGTTGACGTTACCAAAGATATACCTATTATGTTAAAATGAGTTGGAATGTTGAAATTGTGATTTTAAGTTTACCTTTCGTGTAATTGTTTGTTTGTTACGTACGTTTTTGTTTATTTATAAATTTTTATTAAACCAGTTAAAGAATTTTGTTTTGTTTTTAAACATCTACTAAAGGTTTCCACACAAAATTATTCAATGCTACATTGTGTAATCGGATCACAACATTGACCATTTATCTTCAACTCTAAACATATAACTATATTTGTTTTTTAATGTGTCAAGATAATCACGGAGTAAGAATAACTTGACACAATTGAAGGTACAAAAAAATAAAATAAAAAATATCCTGGGACATTCTTTACACACGGCCATCTGATCCCAAACTAAGCAGAGCTTGTACTATGGTTACCAGATAACTGATATACTACACATACATTTTCTTCTTTTAAGTACATTCTTTCAGCCGTCATTTTACTCATCACTCCTGTAAGAAATACACATATCCTTTCACCCAATCCATTTGTCAAGCCAGTTGGTTCAAGACCCTGACGCCACAGGTTGTGGGTTTGATTCCCACACAGGACAAACACTTGTGTGCATGAACTTGAACATTTCTGTTTGTTCTGTACCTAGGTGTAGATCTTTATACATATATATAATTCTTCTGTACGTGTGTTGACAGTAAATTCCTCCTACACGGCTGGACCGATTTGAATGAATCTTTTGGATGGTTCACAATTGGACCCGGTGGGTGGCGCTGCGAGCAAATTCCTGCATTTTTGTATGGACTTATTTTGACAGAACGACATCTGTCCGGGCAGCTATCTATACATATAAGTATGTACACGGTCATTTATCTGGTTTCCATAGTACAGCTCTACTTAGTTAGGATCAGATGGCCGTGTGTAAAGAATGTCCCGGGATATTTATTCATATATTCTTTGGTCTTCTTCTACTTATATAACCATACAACTGCATGTAGAAAGCTATCGTCACAAGATTTCCATCCCCGCACGTAATTGGACATATTAGGGTGGTCTTCATTCCTAAGAAAATAGAATTTTCTTTAATTTCTCGGACCACCACGTAATTTGATTATATGCCATAAGAAAGTATTTCAGTGTTTTTTTGGAATTTTTTAAATGACATTTAGAGGTCGCTACCAAGGTTTGAATTTTAAATAAAAAACTCGAAATCTGTATTTGTTAGATTATTTTATTTTTATAGTAACTGACGCTACTTTCAAAGTTCCTGTAATGTCCATCCTTATCCTTATTTTATCCATTCTAGTTACTGCACCCCAGTTTCAGAATAATGGTGCGACTATTAAACCTATATTTTATTATTTACCTTTCTTAATCTTACTGTTTTAATCTATACTAATATAATAAAAAGGAAAGATCTGTATGTTTGTTACTCTTTCACGCAAAATCTACTAAACGGATATGGATGAAACTTGGCACATAGATGGAGCATATCCTGGAATAACATAAAGGGCTACATTTTATCCCTGGAAAATGTGATATCCCTCGGGAACGCGGGTAAAACCGTCTTGTATAATTTATGAAATAAAACAACCAAAATCTCGACATTCACTTCTCCGCTGCAAAAGAAGAGTTTCTTTCGTCCGTATTTTGGGCCACACCCACGCACCAAACCAAATAAAACAGCTGTTTAAAAACCAAAGAATATCTAATTGCCAAAACTATTTAGTTTAGACTTTAGGATTGGAAAGGCATTACCTATTTAATCCAAGTTTTTGAAATGAACTCTGGCATTGGTTGAGAGGCTTAAAATTTCAAAAATCTCGGGGAACATATTGCAATACATACTTTATATTACTCCCTGAAAGGGTTTCTAAATTTAAAAGCAACAAACAGGCAGACAGTCCACTTGATGGTAAGGGGGCATCCATTAATTACGTCAGGTGATTTTGGCGATTTTTCGATCCCCTCTCCTCCCTTGGTGAGGTGTCGTGAGATTTTGTGCAATCCCCTCTTCCCCTTTTAATCTCACGTGAGATTTGTTACTGTGTTCTACTTTATAATTGTTTTTACTTCGTTATCCAATTTTCGTTTACAGTTTCTTGCAGCAAAAAATATTACGTGATATTTTTCGAGACTCCCTCCTTTCCCCCACGTGAGAATATGTGAGGTTTTGCTCGACAAGTGCACTAGTTCTTCACATCAGAAATTGGTACGGTGGTGTGGTAGTTCTTCCCCGAAACAAACTCTGTATTAATAGTACCTCTAAAACACATATTTAAGTAATTTGAGTACGGAGGAGTATTGCCAATAAACGACGATTAATTTTAATTCAAATATAAAACGAATGTTGCAAGTATGAAAAAATAATTTATTATAAATATAACATGTTCTTATTCAATATCATAAATCCAAATTGGCCAGCAGTTCATCGCCCTCGTCGTCTTCCATAAACGACATGTCTACGTCCTCACAAATAGCACTGACACTACTACGATTCTGTTCGCTGGTCGAAGGCACTGCTTTGGGAGCATTTTTCCTTATATTAGTACCAGGTATGTAGTCATTTTTATTTTTTGTAAATTGTGTCGGTGATAAATACTGGGTGATGTGATTTTTGCTTTCCTGAAAGAAGAAAGTGTTATTATTTTTACTGTTTATTTGTTAATATTTTTTTTATTTTCCACTTATATTGACCACTTCATTCGGATGCACCTGCAAGTGTTTGGCGACAGATTTTCAACTTTATATGTACTTTTAGTGAAAGCCATGTACTACAAAGTTCTGTAACATGTCACCATGCTATGGTGTCAGTTTGTGTGCATGAGCATGTCTCTTTTTTGAGACATAAGACTACTTTTTATCCGCATGGAACCGCGGGGAACAACTAGTTGTGAATATAATAGCGTTTTTGTAGAAACATATATTTTAGGAAGATAGTAAAGGCCTTGCAACGTACACCAGTTCAAAATCTGTCACAAACTTACTGTGTGCCCACAGTTGCGATTAAGTACCAATACCTTTCTAAGCCGTGTTCTTTCCACTTTCAATGCAAGCATATCCAGAATAAATAAAAAAGCATCAGTTAGTGTTAATTTTCACTCTAATAGAACCTCTAAGGCACAAACACTATTTTTTTTTCTACTACTGAGGTGACATAAGCTTACGGCCCGTCTAATGGTAAACGGCCACCACAGTCTATTGAAGCTTGCAACACCATATCACTCGCGTGTTGCCAACCCTGTAAAAATATCTTCACACTCTATCTGAACAGACCTTAAAAAAATTGTGTGAATTTCGCACGCGTGAACCTTCAGAGCATGTCTAATTCTCTCTCAGGCTAAAACCTGATGTAAACCCTAATGTACATATATGTTTGTCTCTTCGTAGTGTCGCTTTACATGTAATCAAGTTTCAATTCACAGCCGTGCTAAAAAAGATTTCATTTCAAAATCACTTATACATATACATACTTGATGTTTCATCGTTGTGTCATCAAACGTGTCCCCGCTGAGGCCGACGTCGTTCAACACCTGTTATTAAAAAGAAAAACATCTGTTAAGAAAATAAAATACCTTAATTTCAAGGAAACATCTCAGTAACATAGTTGTACAAATAAGGTCTGTTTTCACAATAAAGAAGGCTATGGATCTCTATTGCTCCTTGAATAAGGTTCATTATTGATCAAATGGATAATTGTGTGATGATGTTGATGACCCTTATCTTAACCCCATAGGGTTCATTTTTCAATAACACTTGTAGCTGTCAAAATCGGCCTATTATATAGAATGCTTATTTTTAAGCGCATAACTTGAGAAAGGCTGGACGGATTTGGCAATATATTATATTAAAATGTTTGTAATAGTCCTCATAATAAGGTTGAAAGGTAATTTAAAAATTTCAAAGGAGTCCGTTAAATTGAATCTTCGGGAATAATAAAAGTGCTTCTTTTTGTACTAAATACCACTATTTGAAGACGGATTACAACGCAGCCCTAGGGAATTACCGCCACTAATTACTGGAATATTTTACTTAATAATTAAAATAAATTATAATAATATATAATAATAACTTAAAAAGAAATATTTAATTAATATTTATTTATATTTACTCAAGTTAATAAACTTTACCTTCACCACATAATTCGGTACATGATGCCGTAAAAGTTATTTTTAATAGCACGATATCGTTTTAATTGTTAGATGAATTTAGGTCATAATGTAGGTAAACTAGTAAGTAGTACCTACTGAACATATTCCCGGTATAAAAAGTAGCCTATGTGCTATTCCAGACTACAATATATCTCTGTGCAAAATTGCATCCAGATCCGTTCAATCATTCTAGCCATGATTGAGTTACAAATATACATCCATCCAGCTAAATATTCGCATTTATATTCTAACTAGCTGCCCCCCGCGGTTTCACCCGCATTCCCCAGGGACGTAACATTTTCCCATCACAAAAAGTATCCTATATTACTTCTAATACCTCCAAGAATATGTGTACAAAGTTTCATGATGGTCGATTAAGTAGTTTTCGCGTGAAAGCGTAACAAACAAACTTACATTCACATTTATAATATAAGTAGGGATAGCAGTAAGATTCAGTTTTATTAACTGCAATATGTACCAGGAAAAAATACATTCAATGTGCTTTAAGACGCTCACTCAAGTGTCAACTTTCCCTGAATTCCGAAGGTCAATGCAACCAAAGTAAGATGAGAAACAAGGATATTTTTGAGCGTGTGACGTAATTTATATTTACTCAAGTTAATAAACTTTACCTTCACCTCATAATTCGGTACATGATGCCGTAAAAGTTATTTTTAATAGCACGATATTGTTTTAATTGTTAGATGAATTTAGGTCATAATGTAGGTACCTAGTAAGTAGTACCTACTGAACATATACCTGCATAATACCTACATAAGTATCTACTTATCGTAAATTTATATATAAGTACTTAATAAAAAATACTTGAAAGCGAAAATCGATATTTTTAAATATTTTCTTTTATCAACGCTATCTCTGAGGACAGAAGCTACAAGCCTCGAGTACGCGGCTGAAACAGCGGGGTTGCAGGTTGGGGAAAAAGTCTTTTCGCATTATAGTATGTATCAACTTGTAATAAAATCTCTTTGGCTATACTATTTGTATCTGGCTGGTTTTGGTATCATTGAAAGTTTAAATTTTAAAGAACATAATTCCAAATTCAAATTAGGAAAATGTGTGATTTGCATTTGTTTTTCGTACCGCCAAGATGAGTGAATCTAATGAAGAAATTCGATTCATTTTAAAATTTTACTACAAAAAAGGTAAAAATGCAACGCAAGCCGCGAAAAAAAAATTGCGATGTTTATGGACCTAGTGCAGTGTCTGTGAGAGTAGCACAAATTTGGTTTAAGCGTTTTCAATCCGGAAATTTTGATGTCAAAGATGCACGTCGCTCTGGTCGGCCCATTACGGATAAAATGGATGCCATTTTTGAAAAAGTGGAGCAAGATCGGCTTATCAGTAGTTACGACGTAGCTGAAGAACTGGATATTGACCACAAAACAGTTTTGGCGCATTTGAAAAAAAACTGTGTACACAAAAAAGCTAGATATTTGGGTACCTCACGAGCTCACTGAAAGAAACCTAATGAACCGTGTACTCATTTGTGATTCTTTATTACGACGTCATGAAACCGAACCATTTTTGAAGAAGCTGATAACTGGTGATGAAAAGTGGATCACGTACGACAAGAACGTGCGAAAAAGGTCGTGGTCAAAGGCCGGTCAGGTTTCACAGACTGTGGCGAAACCCGGGTTAACTCGCAACAAGGTGATGCTGTGTGTGTGGTGGGATTGAAAGGGCATTATTCATTATGAGCTGTTACCACCAGGCAGGACCATCGATTCTGAACTCTACTGCGAACAACTGATGAGATTAAAGCAAGAAGTTGAGAAAAAGCGGCCGGAATTGATCAACAGAAGGGGTGTGGTTTTTCATCATGATAACGCTAGACCTCACACATCTTTAGCCACTCAGCAAAAATTAAGAGTTTGGCTGGGAGGTATTAATGCATCCGCCGTATAGTCCTGACCTTGCACCTTCAGATTTCCATCTGTTTCGGTTTCTTCAGAATTCTTTAGGCAGTGTCAGGTTAACATCACGAGAGGACTGTCAAAACCACTTGTCGCAGTATTTTGATCAGAAGTCCCAAAATTTCTATAGCAATGGGATCATGTCCCTACCTACAAGATGGCAAAAAGTTATCGTTCAAAATGGTACCTACATACTTTAGTTAAATGTAAATAAACTATATTAAAAATGTTTTGAATTTTCTTAAAAAATGCGAAGGAACTTTTTCCCCAACCTATTATTTAACCCGCTTTTATTTAACATCCTGGGATAATTTGCAATTCGCCATTTATTTCGAAGGATGATTGAGCAACACTGCAAGTTGAATCCTAGGTGTTTATTATTATTAAAATAAACCAAAAGATTCTTGATTGTTGGTAAGTTACATTTAAACGACTTTTTTTTTTTTTT
This sequence comes from Habrosyne pyritoides, assembly GCA_907165245.1. NCBI lineage: Eukaryota > Metazoa > Arthropoda > Insecta > Lepidoptera > Drepanidae > Habrosyne > Habrosyne pyritoides. Next base: position 2,707,112 of record OU015600.1, on the reverse strand, counting down.
TTAAAGGACGAAGGTGTTAGCTCAGATGGCTCTGACACCCTTACGCGGACAATAACGGTGAGCGCTTAGGGCTCTCAACCGAAATACAATTTTTCTTTATTTCAAAACAATAATAAAACAAAAAACTCTACAATGAATTTTTAAGGAGTGCGCGGTTTCTTACGTCCACGCCGGCGAGGACGGTAGCGAGGCTGATGGCTTTGTGAGTGTGACGGGTGTACTCTATCGCGAGCTGCAGATTCGGCTGCAGCTGTCTGAACTTTTATCACGTCATCGTCAGATTCGGCGAGGGCGTGCCTCGGTTTGCGAATGCGACTAATGCGGGATGGAGTGTAGGACGCGGCCTTCACTATAAGGGGATTTTTATGATTGAGTGCCCGATCGAAATGGCGGCGACAAGCCCTTTTGATAAATTGCCTGATGGTCGGCAAACCTAAGTCCATGTGGAGATTGAGATTACGCATATACCACGGGGCACCCGTGGCTCTGCGCATGAACTTGTTTTGGAGGACTTGGAAACTCTGGATCCGCTTGGGGTCGGCGTGTGCAAAAGTTACACACGCGAACGTCATTATGGGGCGTATACACGCGGTATACAGTCTGATTTTGCTTTTGCTCGTCGGGAATGAGTCTATTAGCATCGGCATATGCTTTTAGTCTGAGATAAGAGACTCTCATAAATCTTACCCAAAACATTGAGGAGACTTATGGGACGATAACTGGTGGGCTCGGATCGGGGTTTGCCGGGTTTGCGAATGCCAATGACGTGTGCCACCTTCCACTGTTGTGGAAAGTGAGTGGAAGCGAGTGAGGGAGAAGGTGGTAACGGGAGAGAGATTCTCCGTTCCACTTCAGAAACGACTGGCTCCACGTGACTCGGGTCAACGTGTAGGGAGCTGGGAGTGCACTGAAGCGCCAGGCTGGCGGCTAGGCATTCGGCCTTCTCGTCATCCTCGAACGCGAGCGGGAGATTATTAGGTCTGACAAGGGGGGGCATAGGAGCGACCGTGTCCTATGTAAAACATCGAGTGAATTGCCAAAATGCAACATGAGAGGGATCGATCTCCTCGATAACCGTACCGCTTCGCGTACCTCCTCTACACGGGCCTTTATGGCGCGTTGTAGAAAGCGCATGCGAGCTCGTATATGGTCGTACGGTTGTTTATCATGGATACGCATTATGGCATTCTTCTCCCTGAACAGTTCACGTACGTCTGCGGGCAATTGCCATTTACGGTCATCTGTATCTGGCACTGTCCGAGAGCAATCGTCTATATTCGATTGCACGTGACCGGTCAGGGAGTCGATAGCCACAGATACGTCCTGCGCGGTGACTATGGCATCGGGTATGTTATCGAGGTGAACGGAATTGGTGACAGTCTTAAGGCGTTCGCCCAGTCTGTCCCAATTGGTGATGACTTTACTGGGACCACCTCTAGTGGTGGTGTTGTCAAAACAGGGATCTAACGTTCGTGAAGCGAATTCTAATATCGCAGGTCTGTGATCTGAGTCTAGCTCGTGCAACAACGATACGCAATGCAAGCGAAGGCTTACGTTACGCATCAGTGCCACATCGAGTATATCCGGGCGGTGTGACACTGCACCCAGGAAGTGAGTCGGCTCTAAGGGAGCGATTAAATCTGTATCTGATGAATCCAGAATGGATTCTAGTATTTTCCCTCGGGGATTCGTTGCTACGCATTCCCAGAGGGTGTTTTTAGCATTTAGGTCCCCTGCCAGAATGACAGAGGGACCCATTTGCATGAGGGATTCGACGTCACTTTTTAGTAACGTCCTAGGATTGGCTTCGGTCGAGGATGGCGAGAGATAGGCTGAAATCAGCACTATGGACTCGTGTCCGGTCTTGGCGAGCCTACATACTGACACTTCGATGTACCTAAGGTCAGGGGGCGGATCCAGGGGGGAACAGTGCAGGGACTTGTGATAGTAGATCAGCGTCCCTCCGAGCGCTGAGTTGATCCTATCGTTGCGCCCGTTCTAGGATCCCTATGAGAGGGTTTTAGGAATGTCTCCTGCACCAGGAGGAGGTCAAGTTGGTGATCACGCAAGAACGTTGCGATCTCATCGCGTTGACTCCTAATGCCGTTGGCATTGAAGAAACCTATCTTAAGGGATCGGGGCTTTACTCTGCCTAATGGTGTGGAAGCCATTTAGACGAGTGCGAGATTTTTGACGGCGTTTAGGACGACCGGATATTGGCTGATGGCTTCTATGAGCGTGAAGAAGTCATCTTGATTGGCCTTGATGAGACCAGCGAACTCATCGACACGCGCGTAGAAGATGGCTTGCGCGAGCCGGCACACAGTAAGAAGGCCCGAACCAGGGGTCACCTTCTGTGCGGGTTTAATGTTGACGGCGCGATTGTTTTGCCGCGGCAACGGAGCCGTTGAGGGCCCAGCGGTGGGCTTCGGTACGGTCGCGGCGGCGGCGGCGGCGGTGGTGGGCGCCTGCTACGGTGGTAGCGAAGGTGTTGTTTGGCGCGAACGCCGATCTAGGTATGGGGGGGGCCTGGAGGGGGGGGGAAGCGACTGAGGGTCGCGGTGGAGGTTCCTCCAGGGAGCCAATCTCTGCGGCCGGAGGGCCGTAGTGTCGACGGAGAGATGAGTGGGGGAATGGTGGTCCGTTGGGTGTGCCACGGACGGGTGATAGGGCGAGGGCGAGGGGCCTTAGGGCAACCCTTATAATTGGCCGTGTGGCCGACTGTTAGGCACAGGACGCAGCCCGGTGCCTCGGTGGCCAGCGACACGTCCTTGGGCCGGGGGCACGCAGCCGTGCCGTGATCACCGAGGCACTTGACGCACCTGGGTGTTGCAAAGCAGTGCCTTGCAGAGTGGCCATAGCCATGTGGCACTGCGACGGAAAGGACGTCCTACCATTTTGAAGATGGCCTTCGCCGCCTCGCTATTGTCGAGGACGTCGATGACCATGTTAAAAGGGACGTGAGGGTTTCCTCTGTACATCCGGTGGACGGTCTGTACAGGGAGGGATTGGGAGAGGAGTGATTCCTTCACCTCGTGGGAATCTCTTTGGGGACACCCCGAATCACGACGCGTAATGCGCGTTCCTCGGGAAGAGCGTAGGTATGGAATGACAAATTACGCTCTTGGAGAAGTTTTGCGAGGGCCCGGTGGTCGTCCGAGGACGGCACCGTGACCTTAATGCCGGTTTCGGCGGGACGGGCGGAGGTAAAATTGATGTGGTGCTCGGTGCACCACTTGGATATATTGGTCCACTGACCCTTTCCTGCACGTACAGGGGGGGCGGGGCCGTGGACTTTCGCTTGCCTTTGGCGGCGGCAGAGGCCGCGGGGGTGGGGGCGGACGCGGACGCGGTCGCGGGGGCAACGCAGTTCGTTTGCGCGGCGGCGACGGGCTGCGTGTCCATCGGGGTTGGGGAGAGGGCGCGGTTTACAGCGTCGGCGGGGTTGGGGGAAGGGCACGAAGCTCTCGCCGCTTTCGCGGCGACAGCTTTCGCGGCTTTTTGGCCGCCCCTTTTCCTTTTCCCTCCCTTCGGCACCAACGTGTACTCCTCCTCGTTCGAAGAGGAGGATGCGGCGGTGGCGAAGTCGTCGGCGGAGGGGGTACTCGCGGCGGCGGCGGAAACGGGTGCGGGTTTCACGGTTTTCGCGGGGGCGGGGACGGGTGCGGGTTTCGCGGGTTTAGCGCGGGAGGGGGGCGCTGAGGGTTCCTCCTCGGAATCGGATTCCGATGCTGATGATGCGGACATAGGGGAAATTTAAACGACAATGCACCAAATCAGGTCATGAAACGCGCGAGACTCTCGATAGCAATTTAGAAACTTAAATATAAGTAAATATCCAGGGCATTTACACATATGGAAACCAGATAACTGACATTCTATATTTCCAACATTTTTATTCTTAATACAAATTTTACTTACATATATATTTACACACATAAACAAACGACGTCCAGATCCGTTCAGCCGTTCTGGCGTGATAGAGTAACCCACATCTATCCAAACTTTTGCATTTATAATATATAGTAAGATTTACACTCAGACACAGAACAAACAGACATGACATTATATACAATACAAATATGCTTTATTGTTCACACCGCATACAAAGTAAATTAAATAAAAAGTATTTTACAAACATTATGAAGTGCAAAGAATTTAGGCAATCTTATTCCTTCCAGGCAACCTAGTGTAGTAGGAAACATATAATATAGCTGGCATTGCAAATGTATTAAATATAGCTGTTTCAGCTGCGTTCCCGAGGGACGTTATGAAAATATAATATAGCCCATGTGACCTGGGGAATAGAGTAGGTTCCCAACGGTGAAAGTATTTTTCAAATCGATCCAGTAGTTTCGGAACCTATTAAATAATAAATAAATATCCCGGGACATTCTTTACACACGGCCATCTAATTCCAAACTAAGCAGCGCTTGTACTATGGAAACCAGATAACTGATATACTACATTTACTACTTTTTTTACCCAGACACAGAACAAACAGACATTCCCTGGGTGGGAATCGACCCGCGACCTTATGCTTGGGAGTCAGAGTCGCTAACCACCAAGCCAGCTGGCCTGTCATTCAAAGAAACAAGGTATTATTAGTATAGATTACATAAAGTTCTTGAATATATTTTGAAAGCCTAATACATACAGTAAAATATTTAAATAAATATGTAGTTATGGTAGGTAAGTCGAGTACGTACGCTGAGCTTCCCCCGCAGCATGGGCCACATGTAGTCGTCGGCCGTGCGCGGCGCCAGCAGGTAGCGCGCGCACACCGCCCCGCGCTGGCCCAGGCGGTGCGCGCGGGCCTCCGCCTGCGTCAGGATCTGCCACACGCCACCACACGCCACCACACACCACCACGTTTACTTTACTCATGAGGAACTTGTCTGACATTGATTTATCAATTTATTTGTTCACATTACGCTTATTTGTCAAGTATTTTTGAGCTTAGTTTGAAGCTTTGACTGCTAGATTGGTATCTTGGTTAGACACCGAGAATCTATCAAAATGTATACCTTATGAGCCAACAAAAAAGAAAACGGTCCACCTGATGGTAAGCGGTCACCGCCACCTATGGACATTTGCGACACCAGAGCATTCGGTACGTTGTCGATAGCTGTAATTTCACCTTACCCTTACCTTCCTAACCGAAACACAGTAATACAAGTGCACTTCTGCTTCACGGCGAAAACGATGGGTAAGGTGGTAGTACTTCCCCGGACAAACTCTGCACTAAGAACTCTACTATTCAAAAAGTATTCAATATAGTATTTTTCAAATAGCATGAATAGAATGATACGTGCTGTTTGATAAGATTTCTCAATGTTCTATGTTTATTTCGACATAATAAGATAAGATATACACAGGCGTTACAAAACTACTCGTAAAGCCGAAAGGAGGTTAAATGGGCCCTTATAACGAGTCCATTTTGTGAATTTAAGAACCGTAGTAACGCTGTATAACGTACCCCAAAAAAATAAAAAAAAAACATAATGAATGAAAATAGGCCTTTTTGTTAAATAATCTAGTTCCTTGACATGACAGCTTACTAGGGTTGTTGGCTTTGATAATGAATTATATTTTTACGGGGTATTTTGGAAAACGTTGTATAATATGTTGATTTTTGCAAGGTCGGCAACGCGCGAGTGTCACCCATGGTGTGTCAGGCGTCAATAGGCTGCGGTGACCACTTACCATCAGGTGGACTGTGTACTTGTTAACTACCCAAGTAGTATAAAAAAAAACGTTGGTGGTTTACCCCTGGATTCCAATGCAGTTCGGCAAACAATATTAGATTAGCTGCCGTGAGTGTGATACCGGAGTTGGCAGCGGTGATTGATAAAACAGCACAACGGCATGACTCCGTGAACTGGAACTTATCCACTAGGTCCTGGAACGAATTAGGTAGGTCATTATTAATTTTTAATTAATTAATAAATTAATTGTTTTTTTTTTCTGATCTTGTGACTTAAAAGGAACGCCTCGGTGGTAAAGCGGTACAAAGCTCGGCTATATATTCGAAGATCTTGGACTTGAATCTCGGGTCGGGTAGGGTAATATTTATGTATCTCTGTATAGAAATTATTACTTGTAGTTCAAGGTTGATAAGATCTCTTGAAAAAAATGTCTTGTTACTGAAACCTGAGGTAGGTGTTGGTTTAGGTGAGAAGAAAAAAAATGCAAAATTTGCGTGTCTTTCATAGATAAAAATAGCCAGATCAATCTGATTACAAAAACTATAAATAGCTGTCCTGCCGTTTCTTCACAATCCGACTGATTTCCGAGGCGGTGGCATGTACAACAGCTTTGATCATCACAAGGGCCCTTTGCCCTCATCTATCATTGTAGGGCAAATTTAATCTTTTACTTGCATATTTGTATTTTGTAGCTGTCCCTTACTAACAAAATACATATTTAGAAAGGGTATGATTTGCCATGAGGTAACTCACAGCCCTGGTGGCGGAGGGCGTGGCGCCGACGATGCAGATGTAGGGCGCGCGCGCCGCGTCCAGCGTGGCGCACACCGCGGCCAGCACGCAGCGGTGGTGCGCGAACACCAGGAACTTGCCGCTCTCCGACTCTAGCACCTGCTCTATGTACTTGCTGCGGATATAAGAACAACATTTTAGAATTAATAAACCACTTTCTAATTCAAATCATTCAAATCATTAGGAACGGGATTGCTGGATCTCTCCTTAACATATTCCCATAAATATTCAGCGCAAGCAGATCAAATGGTTGTTCATTCTAGTAGAGGTTACAGATTACTAACCAGGATTAAGGAAAAACATACGGACGGACAGACAGACATGACGAATCCCCAAGGGTTCCGTTTTTTGCCATCTGGCTACAGAATCCTAGAAAATAGACCTCTGAATACATAGCGCGTCGGCGGAAGTACCCATTTCCGGCGTGAAGCAGTAGTGCACGTGTTATTGTGTTTCGGTTAAAAAAGTAAAAGGGTCTGTGAAATTACAGGCATATGAGACTTTACAATTCACGTCTCAGGGTCGACAATGCATTGGCGATGCCTTTAGTGTTGCAAATGTCTATAGGTGGCGGTGACCACATACCATAAAATGGACTGTCTTCCAGTTTGTCTGAATATTTGGCATAAAAAAATTTACTAATAATAAATAATTTTCAGGCGAGATCCCGATTATTAATTTTGCCTGTAAGAGGAGGAGTCGAGTGTGATTATGCTGTTTCAAGTTCTCTTGCGGGCTAGATTTGTGCAAAAGCGACAAGGACTAGACCAAGTCAGGGAATTTGAGATTATATTTTGCTATGATTTATGTAATTTGCTACGATTTCTGGATGATGGTTTTTTTTCGTCAGAACAATTTTATAAATTTTTCGTAAATTAATTTGAAGGGACATTAAAATTATTAAGTTTTCAATTGTAATCAAAACGTACCATATCGCAGGTATTTTCACTTTAGCCGACTCGCTGAAGAAGGATATGAGCGCGGCGTGTTTTTCCGAGGACTTGGTCGCTTTGTACTTCTCAGCCATCTGTGACAACCCTTGCGCCTCCTCCTTGGTGAACTGAAGCAGTGTTTCATCGAGCAGCACTGTTTCCCTGCAAAGAAATTCCAAAATAAAATATTATTTCCGATATACACGCAAATATCGCTACTAGCTTTCAGCCACGCGTTACCAATCTTTTCTACCCTGGCAACTATCTCCGTGGAAAGAAAAAACAATAATTAGAAATATTTATGAAAGAATAATTATGTCATAAGAGTTATGGTTTTTTTAGGATTTGCAATGCCCGGAAGACTTTGTCCGGCACGCAATTCCAAAGGTTTACAAATTATTCTGGTGTGTACTTTCATGGTGATAAGTCTAACTGTGTACAATCTCCAACTGACATACCAACTTATATACAAGTGTGGTAGTTGCCACATACACTACCCCCGATCCCCCCCCCCCCCCCCCCCCTCCCCCCATTTCTCTAGTAAGAATCTACTGAAGAGTATTGCAATGACCATGTACATTACCGCAAATGGTCAACAAAAATACAGTAGTTTTTTCACGCTGTGGCTTTAATGGCAGTTTAAGATTGGCAACAACTCAGTTATACTCTGTTTGTCGATTACATATAGCCATAAAAAATAGCAGAACAGTACCTGGTCTTCTGCTCCAGCTTGGTGAGCACCTGGTCCTTGGTCCTGCGGATGAGGAACCGGCGCTGCAGCACCACCTGCAGCTCCGCCAGGTGGGACTGCCCCGACATGTCCCACCCGAAGTTCGTCTGCTTGCCATCACAGTATCTCTTACCTGGAATTGGCAACAATACATTTTTATACATATAAGTTGTTATTGCGCCTGTCAGCGGTAACTTCTAAACACTTGACAGATTGTGGACGTATTCACACAGTATATTTGTTTAGTCATTACGATGGATAATAGTTAATAGAGTTCTGCCCTGCAGAATTTTATTATGGTCAGAACCACGTAGTCGAGTCAGTTAGATTATTTTACATGATACTAGGTAAAAAATGGCCTCGGTCGAGCTATATAAAACTCAGCTTATAGACCCCGATGTCCTGGGTTTGATCGCCAGATCGGGTGTCTTACGAGTGTGGTCCCCGTGGGACGCGGACAGTGGTATCCACATGTTATGTTGAAATAACTCACCACTGAAACTACCTCTTCGTGAATTATGGGCGTGATTTTTTTTTATAGGTAAAATATCACGTCCCTCACAGAGAACCCTATCTATTGACGCATGCGCAATGGCTACAAATACTCACACAGCTGGCACACGCCATCCTCTTTTAACAAGTGGCGTTGCACGCTAACTATCTTTAACTTTATCTCGAATACCTTGAGAGTTTAACAGCTAGCGACCCTGATTTGCGGCCATTTGTTCACAGGCAGCGATATATCATCATATTTAAAAAAAATAGATTTCATTTAATATAAAAAAAACATGACGAATACGTCATGAATGTATAAATACACCAAAATATTACCTGTTTACACCTGGCTGCGAAGTAGTTACGGCCGAGTGTGCAACGGCACCTATCGATATTCGAATTCTTTACATACATTGCTATGATGTGGATGATATTTAATTTAAAAAATAAGTGAACGAATTTTCTTTTTGAAAATTAATTGACATTAAATTAATTAAAATTACTTGCGGCCATTTATTGACTGGCACCCTGTTATCAATGTATTCTCCTAATCATAAATGTATGTAAAAATGTGAATTTGATTAGCTACGCGATGAACGTACAGATTCGTATACTCGTATATAACATACCATAGTCAGTGTAGGACGGGAACAAGCCGGGCTCGATGAGCGCGAGCTGCGTGTAGAGCTCGGCGGGGCGGCTGAGCGCGGGCGTGCCGCTCAGCAGCAGCACGCGGCCGGCCGCGCGGCACACCGCGCGCAGCGACGCCGTGCACTGCGCCTTGTGGGACTTCAGGTAGTGGGACTCGTCCTGGAACACGATGCAATGTCTTGTAGCCAGTGCTAGTAGCGTAGCTAGGTAACCGTAGGCCCTGGGGCAAAAAATTAAGTAGGGCCCCAACTGAACTATTTAAAATATTTCGTCCCCCATCCGAAGCTTGGGGGCCCCGGGGGTTCTGCCCCGTCTAGCCCTCCGGTAGCTACGCCACTGTTTGTAAGTCAGAGTCCGAGGGGTCCCCTGAGCTTGGTGGGCCCGGGGCACTGTCCCGTCTAGCCCTCCGGTAGCTACGCCACTGCTTGTAGTACTGACTTGTGTTTAACCAGTCGTCAGTAACGCTGGCTCAATTTGACCAGAGGTGATTTTAAATGGATATATATTTTTGTGTAGCTGGAGATATAGCCCCCCTCAACCCCGAACCGTTAGTACACTTAGTGCGGCGTCTGCGCAGCGAGATGCACGAGCGTCCACGCAAAACGGGTAAATATGACCAAGCGTCATCGCTGGCGCAATATTTTCGTGACATACTTTTATTCGTTTATTTTCAATTTGAATTAAATTAAATGAAAATATTTTTATTCAAAGATTCAAAATTCAAAACCATTTATTCAGTTTAGGCCCTCAGAAGGCACTTATGAAGGTCAAATTTAAAGTTACTGAAGCTACTACCGGTTTGGAAGTCAGCCTTCAACTGAGAAGAACCGGCAAGAAACTCAGCAAGGTTACATTCTTTTTTATTTTATTAAATTCATTTTTATCTATTCTGACTTTTTGGCTATTTTATAATATCAATTTTACATATTTTTATATTTAACAATTACAAAATACTTAATAAAGGTAACATTCAAAAACAAAAAAAAAACACAAAAAAAGAAATAACAAGACTACAAAATAGAAAATGACAACAATTACTTACAACTAAAACAAGAAAATTAGAGGTGCACTGTGCAGAGAGTAGCTATTTCCATACATTTTTATCGTCAATATAATGAACTACCTTGTAATACGCTTTTTCTTTCGAAACTTTCCTAATATAATTTTTTAATTTATGATCAGACATTTGGTTACTGAAAGCGGTATTTTATTATAAAATCGAACACAATTACCAAGAAATGACTTGTTTACTTTAGTTAGTCTAAAGTATGGAACAACTAACTTCTCCCATTGTCTTGTATTAATATTATGGATATCCAATTTTGACTCAAACCTTCCTATGTTTTTACGTATAAACATTATATTTTCATAAATATATAATGAGGGCAGTGTCATTATATTTATTTCCCTAAATAAATCTCTTAATGATTCACGGGGACCCATACTGTAAATTGCACGATTTGCTCTTTTTTGTATAATAAATATTGATTCTATATCCGCTGCTGCTCCCCAAAATAAAATACCATAGGACAAGAGGCTATGAAAATATGCAAAATAAACTAATTTGGCTATCTCAACATTCGTCAATTGTTTAATTTTCCTAAAAGCAAATGCAGCCGAACTTAACTTAGCAGCTAGAGTATCAACCTGAGGTCCCCACTGCAATTCATTGTCTAATGTAATACCCAAAAATACCGTTTTATTAACAAGATCAATATGGCTCCCATCTATTATTATTTGGCTATCTACTTGTGCTACATTCGGTAAAAAAAACCTTAAGCATTTAGTCTTCTTTGAATTTAGTAATAGATTATTTGTAGCAAACCACCCACAGACAATTGACATAGTATGATTAACTTTAGTTAGATCTTTGTCTTTTCTATCAACTTTAAAAATTAATGATGTTCATCAGCAAACAAGACAATATCTGTGAGATCATTTACAACATATGGCAAGTCATTTATATAGACTAAAAACAAAAATGGACCTAAAATTGAACTCCCATTTCGACTAAAGAGCCCTTGGATGTTGTGCCAGTAATTCCTACCTTTTGTTGGCGATTTGATAAATAAGATAAAACAAGATCATGAGCAGTTCCACGAATTCCGTAGTAGTCAAGTTTTAGAAGTAGTGTACGGTGGTCAACGCAATCGAAAGCCTTGGACAGATCACAAAAAATTCCAATCGCATCCTGAAAATCCTCCCATGCGCCATAAATTTGTCTCAGCAATGTTGCTGCCGCATCGGATGTAGATCTTCCCTTCGTGAAACCGAACTGATGACCATGCAATACCTTCAAATAGGCCTTTACAAGCACTTATGAATAGTCTGGCTCTAAAACCGGTTCGGAAAGTTGTTTTTTACTAAGAAGAGCCGGCAATAAATTCAGCAATTACTCTTTTTAAAAAACGAACACAGATTTATTACATAAATTTTAGTCTCACTGACAATACCAGTGTTATGTTTATGTTATTTAACTTTGTTCTATTTCAGATTTCAATGTTATATTTAAGAAGACACTTTTTACCGGTTCGGTGAGCCAAAAATGTTTCTTCCTTGGCAATTTGTTTGAAAAATTTTTTTGATCTTTTTGTTTGGATTTTTTTTTTCAAATATTGACATAAAAATTAAATTATGTTTTGTTTTAAGTTTATTTACATTTACTTATAATTCTTGGCTAAAACCTACCTAGAGAGTATAAAGAACTTTTTCATCCCATCTATTCGAAAAGGATAACTTGGTTCGCCTTTAAGTGCACCCAAAGGTGGTGTTTTCTATAAGAAACCTTTAGCGGGCAGTAATGAGATTTTAATCCTCTTTATAAGTGCACCGCAATTATCTACGCCGCGCACTTTTTGAATTTGTAACATCTTAGTGTTCAGCGCCAAAGAAATCGAACGCAAATATTGTTTGAATAAAGACTGGCAGGTACGACGGCCCATAGTCGCGTCGCTGGCTGAATAAAAAAACAATCTCTATTCCTAATAAAACTCTAACAATAAAATTTTCATAATTGCGAAAATGTCTCAAATGTAAATATAAGTTATTAGTTGTTTGATTATTAGATACTATTTAATTTCAATTTAGTTGTTACTCTGTGTTTTATTAAATAATAATAATAATATTACAATAAATTATGAGGCGCATTTTCTCATAGATAGTAATGAAAAGTAGAGTGTATCACTCGGGTGCAAAATATTTTTGACTCGGGCGACGTACTTTGAATCCCTTTAGTCTCCCTTTCCGATTTCCCTCCGCCGAGCTCTACAGTATCTGGGAAGTGCTTACGGTTAGGCAGTACTTTGTTCTTCAAATAGTGCTCAATATGCATTCTCAAACAAGTTACGACCCCGAGTTGGTTCGAAATGTTCGTAGGAAGGGTACCGTTTGCCGTTCCCGTACATGTCATACGAGCTTATCCCACCACTTTATATGTTTTCTTGGGCCGTACTTGTATAACAAGGTAAACAGTATTTTAACTATTTACCCACTTCTTCGGACTAAGTGTAGGGATGCAGTTACTGAATGGCTAAGGACGTTGACCTACCAACAGACTGAAGACCTCTTATCCCCCAAGCTTTAATGCTCTTGATTCTCCTTTTACCATTCGTTCTACGTCTCACTTCTTCACTCACATTCACACTCACTCACACACCTCACGACTCAATCCTCCATTCCCTCTTCACACAAACTTCTTCTGCACTCTTCATTAATCTCACATCAATACACTGTTCCACACACACTGAATAAACATGCCTATTATATGTCCTCTGTAATCATGGCTTTTTCTTTTTGTTTAACTATTTTTGTTTATTTTTTTGTTTTTTTCTTTTTGGTTTTATGCTGTTATTTTTCGTATAACATCAAACGAATGAAACTGTATCTATCTTTAAATATATGGTTATACGGGAATGCAGTGTATTGCAATATCCGTGGAGTCGGGCGCGCTGGTGACTTGTATTACTGGTTTTTAACCTACCACAAGCACCAGGTCTCTCACAAAGCAGGTCTGCATTGTACTGTATTCCAACTTAGCTTTTAATTGCATTGTGAAGACTTTTGTGAGAGAAAAATAAAATAAAGTTTTCAAGTTTTTCAATCCCTCGCTACGTTCAGGATTCAACTAAAGAATTTCAAAAAAACGCCCTCGCCGTAAAAATATTATTTTTCTCCCTTATGATACAATCTACTATTATTACTATTAGAAAGAATGTTTGAAGTTATATTAGTTTGTACTTACGATAATGACTACACCGAAATTCTTATTCTTCAGAACATTCGTGTGCATGCTTGTTATTTTGTAGCTTACTATCACTATTTCTGTCTGCAAAAAAAACATTAAAAATGAAATTATTTTATACCACTCTTGCCATCCGTGAACATAAACTGTAATATAAATAACTAGCTGCGACCTGCGGCTTTGCCCGCATTCAATCCTGGTTATAAACCTTCCTCTTGAATTACTCTATCTATTGCTGAAAACTGCATTAAAATCTTGCATAGTTTACGATTCTTTAAAAGACATACAGACAAACATTCATTTTTATATATATATAGATTATACTAGTCATTTCATTACACACGAGCACTGTCTGAAACCCGCTAAATTCCGACGCAACACATTAGCTTTTCCATTCAACACTTGACCTCAGTATTCATTACATTATTGCTAATATAATAACATCTTTCACAGATCATTTTCTCTTTTTCTGTTTTCATCTGCCAATAAATATGTACAACAGATATTTTTTTTATATATGAGAAAGCAGATGACTGCAGTCTACCTGATGTAAAGTAGAACTGTAGTCTAAATACGAGAACCGCTGTAAACTGAAATAAATTAATAAACCTATTACCTGTTTATCAGCAACCAGTTGTGTATCTTTACTGCTCGTTAGTGTGACGATGTTCATTAGTGGCACAGAAGGCAGAAGTTCATTGATCTTGCTCTGCCATGTTTCTCTATAAAGTAAACATTTTAATGTTATATTTATTTTTAAGAAAGATGAGCCAATTAGTGTAGGTCCTAGAGTACTCATAAGGAACTAACCTCTAGTACTCAGGGTACACCAATCTGTGAGTAAGGGTAAATAAGTAAGTAAAACCCTTGCTAATAGAAGACATATTAAGGGTTAATTTCTAGCTAGATAAATCAAGGTATTATTCAATTCAAAATTCAATTATAAATAAAACATTTTTTTTATACCATGTGGGCCGACAAACAAGCCGACGGTCCTTACCTGATGGTAAGTGGTCACTGCCATCAAGGGCATCACCAATGCGTTGTCGACCATGAGACGTGAAGTTGCTAAGTCTCATGTGGCTACAATTTCACCGGCCCCCTTACCTTTCTAACCGAAACACAGTAATACAAGTGCATTACTGCTTCACGGCGGAAATGGGGAAGGTGGTATTATTTCCCCAGACCAACTGCACTAAGAGCAATACTACTCAAAAAATGTTAATAATTTGTGAACTATAGCTCATAATACTCAGACCTTTCACACCTTGGGAATAAAGGGGGGGGAAATACTACTGATCTGAGTAACCATAGTTTACCTCATTGAAGATGTAGTGACGACTAGCAGAGGCCAATTATGTCTGTAATAGCTGGCTATAGCGAGTGCCTGGAACGTCTTCCCAAGGCCCATGTCATCTGCAATCATACACCTGCCTCGATGGGCTATACCAAACCTGGGGAAGGGTAAGCAATTTAGGAGCTTCTAGATTACAAATACCATCTGCGGGTCGTCTTTTAATAGTTATGATAAGTGGCTGATGATATAAAGAATCTTATGTTCCCGAGGATATCCACTGCTGAACATAAGATGCCCATGGGTTCCATGACAATTGCAGGATGTATCTACAGGCTTTCTGCAACTCTGACTAGGTCATCAATCCACCTGGTGGGAGGTTGCCACTGAAGAACCTTTCCACCTCATTGGTTGTCAGTTCTTTGAGCAATTTGGGCTGCCCATATTTATAAATATTAGTAGATAAATCAATTAATGTATCAGGTTGTGTTACATTTTTATTTTGACACTTTAAGGAAGTTACCTTATTAACTTAAAGCTTGAAGTATGTTTGTTAAAGTCATTACAATGTTATAAACCCGATTTGACAGCAAATAAGAACCGTCCACACCGATGTTAGAGTCTGACCATCCACAAGTGCCTGTGACAGTCTATTTTAAAAATATTTTTAATTTCATTTCATAATGTAATAGAAAAAAAAATTTTATTACTGGTTACCTTACGCCATCTTCTTGAAAGGGCATTAATTTATGCCGCAGTGTGGCTTCTATTGGTGTTAAGTCTACTCTATTAGGATCTGTCACTGGATCATGTAGTACCTAGAACAAGTAATAAGTTATTAAATCGTTGTTATATTAAACAAAATTTATCAGTAGTACATTTAAAAACAAACAAAATTTTGGAATTGCAATGGTGGAATTAAATACCACATAAGTGAGACAATTAGCCAAATTCAGAAGACATGCGAATATACTTGTAAGTATACTGTGGACAAAAAAATGTATGATCGCCACACACCAACCCTTTACGGGAATAAGTAACAACAATGTGAAGTTATAATTTTACCTTTAAAACATAACTTGGTAGTGGTCCCAGCACCACATGGGGTGCTAATGGTGCCACTTTGTTCATCAGTTCCTTATAGTCATCAATTGAGAAATTCCATAACTTTGTATTGGAATCTACAACATGAAACAAACAATAGTTCCTGATAAATTTATTTTATGACAAGCCTGACACAGAGACAGGCGGTCCACCTGTGGGTGAGTATTCAAAGACCACTAGAGGCATTGCCAAGATGTGAAGTTGTTTGATGAGGATGAAATATCCAAGAGTTTTGTAAACTTTCAAGAATTAGCATATGAGTGGTCTGCTAGCCCTAAGCTACCTTAAAACAACACCTAGGTAGTAGACTACTAAGAGAATATTGTTTATTGCAACTCTTGTTAATGAAGTGACCAAGTAATATGTCTGCATAGATTTTCAGTATGTTTCTTAACACACTGGAGGCTGCTGTTTGTGGGCCAGATGCCAAGTGCAACAGCAAGTTATTCAAAATTTATTATTTAAAAAAAGCAAGGTAGACTTACCATAACTTTTAGAATGTAAAGTCTTAAAGATGTTTATCAGTGGTGTGCAAAATTCAGAAGGATTTACTTCAAATCGCTCATCTGATATTAAATAAATTGTTCCACTCACGACTTTTCCCACAGGAACACTGTCATTCTCTGGGATTTTACCAGTCTTGGCATAGGGATGAAAACTTTGATTATTATTGGAAAAAGTCTTTGAAGCACCATTAAATCGAACAGGTGAATTTCGGCTAATGTTCTTATACGGAGAATTACTTTGTGTTGTGTTGTTTTGTTTTGATATCTGGCTTTGTCGTTTCTGTAGTGCAGCCAAACGTTTTCTTTCGATTTCTTCTTTTGTGCACGCCATGGTTATAGAATATATTAGGGTTTATTTTTTTTGAGATAGGTAAGGTACTTCATATGTTAGCCCATTTAATTGATTTTAACTCATCGCAACGGCAAACGCGAGACACAGTCAATGCGAGGCACACTTTACGTAAATATTAAAACATAGTTATCTTGAATTATTAGTTTATTATATATATTTTTTTGATAACAACAAAAAGCACTCCTCGGAAAAACGAAAATAATAGCCAAGTACATACATACATAAATACATAGGGGATTGGATACAAATTTTAAAGATAATTCTTATCAACAATTTTTTGAAATCATTTGGAACTCCTCTCAAAACCTACAAGTCAACAACAATAAAAAAAAAAAAATTAAGATTTAGTTGTTTATTCCCACAGAACAATTAATTTCCATAAGACGTAAGAACCACTTGACATGACCCGAGTGATTCGACTAATCAAAAAGTACATAATTAATTGAAATAGTAAAAACGTTCCGGTATTTGACCGAGTCGCATAGACATCAAATCATCGTCACCTGCCTGCCCTTTTCCCAGTCATTTGGGGTTGGCGCCATACGCTCTTTCATTCAGCCTTCTACTTATCATCTTAGGATGCACTCCTGTCTAATACATATTAACTCACAGTCCATCCATTTCTTCTTCGGTCAACCACTACCAAAACGCCCATCTACTTTCATGAACATCAATCTTTTACACATTGCTATCATCCTTTTCCATGAAATCTCCATAAACCTTGACAAACGATTCCCACGTTATTCAGTCTTGCGCTAGTTCCAATGTTCCTCTTTTATACTCATTCCTGATCTCATCCATTCTTGTCATTCATAACTTATTCAAGACCGCATTCTTATTTCAGGTGCATTCAGAATCATACAATGAAACAGGTCTTGTTACGATCTTGTAAATCTTACCCTTCAACTTTAAGAGTACGTAAAAGCGAGGTGTGAGACCTCTCCATTATATCGAGATGATCGCTATCCTCTTGATGCCTCTTCCGGCCGGCCCAACGAAAAATTGTCCTTAGTCAACCGGAAGAAGAAGATGGGCTCACGGTGTAGTCCTACGGCCAAATTTAACTTGTCGGTAGAGCCAATCACTGACCAGATGTAGCTTGATCCAGCTGTAGGCACACCTTTCTCTCACAATACCTACTATACCCAATACCCACCACAAAACCTCACGAGATACTCAGTCATACTTTCTAAAGATCTTTATTCAAAATTCTTGCTGGTGCTAAGGTTGGTACTTGGTAAGCGTGTTGTATTTTAAGAAATATTTTTTTAGTATTGGGTAAGTGTTTAATATCGTTAGACTTGTGCCCTCATCTTTTTAGTATTGGAGAGTTTCTGGCCACTAGTACTTTTAGTTAATTTTATTTAAATTATTTTTGGTAATGTTCGCAAAGGTTAACAGTCAAGTATTTTGCATGTTGTAAAATACGTCTAATTATGTACTTCAAATAAAATGCAAAATGATTTAAAAAAAAGGTATTTAAGTATAAAATAGAAAATAGGTATTTTACAAGTCTCTCAGTCTCCCAAAGGCTTTCATATTTTCGTTTTGCTTTAAAAATGGTAATCTTGTTTCAGTCAAAGAAAACATGCTGTATAAGTGAGTGAAGACACATAACCGAAACGTTTTAATTTTATCTTTTGTTATAGGTACTTACCGTGAAATGGAAAAACGTGTTGTGAAGTGGACTTTGACATTTTCAATTCGACAAACGACAGCTGATTAAATGAGTGCCGTAGAGTAGACGCATGTACCTACTTACCTACCCACCGAAGAACCAGTTACAAAGTTTACCTGTCTATCGTTCCTGCCTTTTACTTTCTCTTCGAACGAACGATACGAAATGTCTGAGAAAAGTAGCCCGGTAAAATATTTTTTAAGTGGTGGTTTTGGTGGAGTATGTACAGTATTAGCAGGACATCCAATGGACACAATAAAAGTAAGATTGCAGACTATGGCCTTACCTAAACCGGGCGAGGTCGCGTTATACGCTGGCACTTGGGATTGTTTCAAGAAGACCGTTCATAAAGAAGGCTTCCGTGGTCTCTACAAGGGTATGTCAGCGCCGCTTACAGGAGTGGCCCCTATCTTTGCCATCAGTTTCTTCGGCTTCGGACTTGGCAAGAAATTGATAAAATCAGATGAGAATCAAGTTCTATCAAAACCAGAGCTGTTTGCTGCGGGTGCGTTTTCAGGTATTTTTACTACATCCATCATGGCTCCTGGAGAACGGATTAAATGCCTGCTTCAAATTCAGCAGGGTGGTAATGTACCACAGAAATACAATGGCATGGTTGACTGTGCCAGGCAGCTATATTCAGAAGGTGGTATGAGGAGTATTTACAAAGGAAGTGTTGCTACTATATTGAGAGATGTACCAGCCAGTGGCATGTACTTCATGACTTATGAATGGGTTAAAGAGGTACTTGTGCCTGAAGATGCCAGTGCAAAACTGAAGATGATGGCAACCATAGTGGCTGGTGGATGTGCTGGAATAGCTAACTGGCTGGTAGGCATGCCTGCTGATGTATTAAAGAGTAGGTTACAAACTGCACCTGAGGGTACATATCCAAATGGTATGAGAGATGTTTTCAAACAATTAATGGAAAGGGAAGGTCCTACAGCACTGTACAAGGGTGTAGCTCCTGTCATGATAAGAGCCTTTCCAGCAAATGCGGCTTGCTTTGTTGGGTTTGAATTAGCCATAAATTTCCTTGACTGGGTTGCACCCAATCTTTGATAACAATAAACTATTAGTATATATCAGTGACAGCAAAATCAATGGAATATGTTGTATAGTATATATAGGTGTTAAGAAATACTGTAAGTAAGCAAAGTATAGAAATGTTAAATAAATTTGTTTTTAAACTCAACTCATAGTTTTTTACACTGTATAGAATTAATTAAACAATTTTAAACTTTAGTAATGGTGTGAGACATTTAAATACCTAATTATCATAGAACATAATTGACAAGTGACATGATTCCTCGTGATTATCTCGGAATAGTACTTTGGCAAGTACATTATTATCCAATCATTAAAGGATATTCAATTATGCATGCAACAGTTACCTCAAACTTGATGTTATTAACTAGTATTTTATGAGTGATCCAGAAACTGCACAAACAGTAACAGTATTTTTATATGATACTATAAAGTATACAATGTTAACTATGAAATTTAGTGCCTTGAATAAATAAAGGAAACTATATTTTTCAATTTCTTGTATTATTGAAGATTATCATATTTTATTCATACAATATAATATATACACTTAATATTTTAGTAAAATTCCCTCCGAAAATTTATTTCCATTTTCCTACTTGTTTGATAGTCATTCACAATCATTTTTTTGTTTTTAAGTTTAGCTGTATCTTCTTTTGATTCTTCATTTTTCCTTTTCCCGTGTCCTAGGCCTTTCCTATCTTTTTTCTGTACTGTTCTAATTGGGTATATTTTTCCTGAACCATCTGGTCCTAATCCAGTGTTTTTGTCCCAGCCAACTTTTAACATTATCTGAAAGCCTTTATTTGATGCTGGAATAGCGTAAGAGGCAGTCGCTTTTTTACCTTTACTTGCATTTATATTATGTATAGTGGATGACAAGTGATTATTTCTATCTGGAAATGTTTTGTTGCAAATTTCACATGTAAATTCTTGTAATTCTACTTTGCTCTCTGGATTTTCAGTCATTTTGATGTTCAGTTTATGTTGCTTTTTACAGTTTAGTAGTAAATCAGCGATGACATAGTTTTTGTTCTGGATAACAAGGCTTCGAGCAGAATTACCTGCTCTATCTCTTGTAGAGGTGTCAATGCCACGTTGTAATAATTCTTCTACTGTTTCTATTGAGTTTGCTTTACATGCAATCATTAGTAAGCTCCATCCAAAGTTGTCAATCACATTAATCTTATCAGGATAGTTATCTAATACTTCTTTCAACTTATCCACATTGTTATTTTGCACAGTTAAAAACAAATCCTTATCTGTTACCTGCTCTAATGTTGGAGTATGATATATTTTATTCTGTATTCTTTTATCTCTTTTTGAAATGAATTTTGCATCTTTAATTTCTTCCAAGTATAATCTTTTGGCATCTTTTCCACTCAATAGACCAAAACTATGTTGTGTCGCAATCGAGGAAGTGGAAATTGACGGACTAACAAAGTTTGTGTAGTATTTGCTGAACATTCTGATGAAATTAACTTCGTAATGTCAATGTAGGTAATAACTTCAAGGGCTACTACGTTAGTCATATCATTTTCCAATACATAAAAAGCAATAAGTTTACCAAAATCCACCAAGTACTTTTTTATACTGGAAACTAAAATCTGTAACACGCGACGACGTCTTGGCAAGCCGTGCGTCTGCGACATAGATGAATATGTATATTTCTGCGACGTGTTTCGGTTTATTTTTCGCCCGTTGGTTTTGTGTAAAAATAATTCTATGTAATCAAAGTAATAATTTATTTTATTGACAATCAATGACAGATGGACGCTTGACTTTACTTTGGTAGGCAAACCAGAATAGCCATGGGCAAAAAAAAAATTATATTAATATATCGATATTTTTAATTCAATTATCATTATATATTACCGATGTTTTTAATCGCCATATATCGATATTCGATGTTTATTTTAGAGTATCGAATTCGTATCCATTTTAATATATTTTTAACGCAACTCTGGTTTCATGTTTAGTATTACTAGATACTCCGTGTAAGCTCCTCGCCCAACGTTAACTTTAAACAATCCCGCCGCAATCTTTTTTAAATGCAATATAACAGTAAGAGTATTGGCTGCGTGCTCGAAAATACTAATACTATTAGGAGTACAAATAAGTTTACGCCGTATTTTGTCGAAAAAAAAATGCGAACGACAATATAAATCTAGTCGAATCCATCACTAGCAACTACTTTTTCCCATCTCTCAGGCAGAGTTCGGATTCCACGTCTGAAGAACTCCTTGTCTTTTGAGGCAATCCACGAATCAACCTAATTTTTGGTATCTTCTTATGATGTGAACCGCTGCTCCGACAGAGCATTTGTCATTGACCGGAACAGATGATAGTCGGACGGCGCAATGTCTGATGAATAGGGCGGGTTGTACTTCCCAATCAAGTGTTTTCAAATAGTTTTTCACCGGAACCGCAGCAGCCGCGACGAGCATTATCATGTAGAAGAATAATTTTGTGGTGTCTGGAGTAGTATTGAGGGCATTTTTCCTTGAGAGCTCGGCTCAATCTCATCAATTGCGTTCGGTAGAGAGCTCCAGTGTGTTTCGCTTGGATTAAGCAACTCGTAATACACCACAAATACACAGCATCATTTTTTTTCCATGAATATTCGGTTTTGCTGTGGATGATAAAATTCTAACAAATAATTTAGATGTAGCCTGTGCTTTTGAAAACTTCTTCACGAGTATACCTAGTTAAACTACTAAAAGCCTTAAATCATGTCCTATAGCAGCGGAATCTTTACTCAAGCAGCATATTCATAATACATTTCCAAGTTTTAAATTTGACCATATTAATGCTAGCGATATCTTAATAACTTTTAATTCGCTCAATATGAAAAGTACTGAAGATTTATGGGGCTTATCAGTAACAATCGTAAAATCAATAATAACAGTGATTGCACCTGTTTTGTCAAATATTGCATTGCATTGCAGAATGCATTGAACGGGGTTGTTTTCCTGATTTAATGAAATATAGAAAAATAGTACCTATTTCAAGTCCGGTTGTAAGGAGAATCCATCTGATTACAGACCAGTTTCCGTTCTGCCAGCACTTAGTAATTTTTTTGAAAAACTGCTGCTTAATCAAATGTTAGGTCACTTTACTAAGCATAGAGTATGTATAAACATAAGGTATTGCATGGTCATCAGTTCGGTTTCAGGAAGGGAAGATTTACATCCGATGCGGCAGCAACATTGCTGAGGCACATTTATGGCGCATGGGAGGATTCACAGGATGCGATTGGCATTTTTTGTGATCTGTCCAAGGCTTTCGATTGCGTTGACCACCGTACGCTACTACTAAAACTTGACTACTGCGGAATTCGTGGAACTGCTCATGATCTCGTTTTATCTTATTTATCTATTATTACTATAATCTATTACTAAATTCAAAGAAAACTAAATGCTTAAGGTTTTCTTTACCAAATGTAGCACAAGTAGATAGCCAAATAATAATAGATGGGAGCCATATTGATCTTGTAAATAAAACGGTATTTTTGGGTCTTACATTAGACAATAAATTGCAATGGGGACCTCAGGTTGATACTCTAGCTGCTACTTTAAGTTCGGCTGCATTTGCTGTTAGGAAAATTAAACAATTGACGAATTCAAATTCAAAAATTCAAAATTCAAAACCATTTATTCAGTTTAGGCCCTCAGAAGGCACTTATGAAGGTCAAATTTAAAGTTACTGAAGCTACAACTGAATGTTGAGACGGCCAAATTAGTTTATTTTGCATATTTTCATAGCCTCTTGTCCTATGGTATCTTGTTTTGGGGAGCAGCAGCGGATATAGAATCAATATTTATTATACAAAAAAGAGCAATTCGTGCAATTTACAGTATGGGTCCCCGTGAATCATTAAGAGATTTATTTAGGGAAATAAATATAATAACATTACCTTCACTATATATAGAAAATATAATAAATAATGTTTATACGTAGAAACATAGAAATGTTTGAGTCAAAATTAGATATTCATAGTATAAATACAAGACAAATGGAGAAGTTAGTTGTTCCATACTTTAGACTAACTAAAGTTAACAAGTCATTTCTTGGTAATTGTGTTCGATTTTATAGTAAGATACCGCTTTCAATAACCAAAATGTCTGATCATAAATTTAAAAATTATATTAGGAAAATTTTGAAAGACAAATCGTTTGACAAGGTAGTTCATTATATTGGAGATAAAAATGTATGGAAATAGCTGCTCTCTGCACAGTGCATCTCTAAATCTCTTGTTTAAGTTGTAAGTACCTAATTATTGTTATTTTCTATTTTGTAGTCTTGTCACATTTTTTTTTGTTTTGTTTTTTACCTATAATAAGTATTTTGTAGTTGTTAAATATAAAATTATGTAAAATTGAAATTATAAAATAGCCAAAAAGTCAGAATAGATAAAAATGTATATAACATAAAAAAGAATGTAACCTTGCTGAGTTTCTTGCAGGTTCTTCTCAGTTGAAGGCTGACTTCCGAACCGGTTGTAGCTTCAGTAACTTTAAATTTGACCTTCATAAGTTTTGAATTTTGAATTTTTTTTTTTTTTTGATGTTGACGTGTGGCCAGGGAGTCATACCTTGTTTATGAATAATTCCTAACGATTTTAAACGATGTGAGACTGCTTGCTGAGTAACTTCTAAAGTAAATGCAATTTCCTTTTGTGTTTGAGACGAATCTTCCTTCAATAATTCCGTCAATTCTGGGTTCTCATAAATTTTTGCGATCTTCTACTACGTCAAAATTACCGTTTTTAAACTTTTGAAACCACTCACGACATGATTGCTCACTCAAGGCAGCCTCATTATGTGCTTCTACGAGCAATCGATGCAGGTCATGTGCAGATTTTTTTAAATTTTAATTTAAAAAGGTAATTAAAAGTTCCCGCAAATTACGCTTATTTAGCTCAAACTTTGACATTTTGGATAAAAAAAATATATGATGCTAATACGAAGTTAATATATTTAAAATGTGATAGGGTTATGTTGTTTTTAAATGATCAACCTAATTTTCAAGCCGGTTATCATCTGCAATACTAACGTAAACCTCGTGTCACGCCATCTCTCTCAAAACGGCGGAAACTTATTTGTACACCCTGAAGTTAACAGACAATTAATTACCGATTTTTTTTTGACAAATCAATTACAACAAAATATTCAAAATTAAAAAAAATTATGAGTACCATTTGAACTTAGTATCTTAACTTAGTAACTTAGAATTTGAGTGCTTTGGGAATATTTATTAATAATCATGCGAAAACTGACATTTTTCTTCCTATTTTTTTTTTGTCGATGGTGTTTAAAAAGAGCGATATATATTTTTCACTTGCCCATCCCTAGACCGGACATTGTGACACACACACGTCAAACAAATATCCACCAACTTTTTCATAAGTCTTATTGTATGGCAACAAAATCCTTTCTTTTTAGAACTAATTATTTAATGCCATTAACGAGTATTTTAATCACATACATGAACACACGTTTTAGGAATGTGAGGGCCTTTTTCATTCTACTTTCACCCAAATTTACAACATAAAAATAACACAATATCAACATTAGGTGTTCACTTCCAAGCCTATCTTCAAGCCTAGGTGTCATAAAGTTTTATTTACTATTCTTACTGATTGGCATATTGGGAACGGTCTCCGGTACCATACCGCTATTATTCTGCATTAACATCATCAGTACGTCGACTACGTCATCAGAGTTCTCCTTGGTAACTTGGGGCATACGGATGTGTCACGGCACGTGGACTACGGATGCGGTGAATATTACTAAATAATAGCTCCGCCATCAATGTTTTTAATTGATCGACTTGCCTATATACCTTTTTCCAAATTCTGACCTTACTGTGTTATCAGTCCTACTACTTACAGTTTTTTCAACTCGCACTGCCACCCTCTTATTTGGCCCCTTATAATCGTTTAAGTAGTAAATAAATATTTGGTCGATGTTTAGTCTTCGTCGTCAGGTAGCGATCTATATCGCATCATCGTAGAGAAGACTCTACTACCTACGAAAATTAAGATATTTTTGAGTAATAATGACATTGAACAAATTTTCTCGGTACAGGTTTCGAATTCTCACCGAAATAGCGCTAGTGTAGCAAGTGGAAATGCTGGGTTGGTTTCCGGTAATTCTTTATGTTAGAATTAGGTTACCCTGAATAATAATACTCGTGTAACTTGCAGTGGTTGTATTTAAAGTAAAATATATACATTATATATTTAGAACACAAAATACGTTTTTCTACGTTGACAACTCAAAAAACAGTAACTAATCAACAACCAGTTACCAGGGAACAATTGTCGATGATAGAGGTTACAGAAAATAGTTCCTATTTTATAACACCCCCACTTAATCCACAGTGTTTAACACAAAACTGGTGTTTCTATCTGGCAACTCCCTTTGTTAACATATCTGCAGGCATAAGGGTTGTTTGACAATATTCAATACAAATCACCCCTTGCTCTGCCAAATCTCGAACAAAATGATACCTAATATTTATATGCTTTGACCGTTTTCCTATTGCAGGAGTATAAACTAGCTTAGAAGCACTTTGACTATCACTAAATATAGTAATAGTGTTTGTCTGGTCAGTGAGTTCAGCATATAAACCCTTAACAGAAATAACTTCTTTAGCAACCTCACAAATCGCGATATATTCGGCCTCAGCCGTACTTAATGCTATACATCGCTGTTTCTTGGATTGCCAAGCTACTGCAGCACCACCGAAAAATAGGGCATAGCCTGAAAATGATTTAGCATCAGGCCCATTTCCCCAGTCAGCGTCAGCATAAGCAACCAAAGGTTTGTTACATTTCTTATAACACAGAGATAGCTCCACTGTCCCCTTCAGATACCTAAGCACTCGTTTCAGCGCTGCCATATGAGTCAAATCATTGCAGTTGTTGAACTGACTCAACATGGTTACCGCAAATGATATGTCTGGTCTAGTACAACACGCCAGGTACATGAGCGATCCTATGATCTCTTGATACCGCGTATCGTCATTCTTAATTCCACATTTCAGATGAAGATTTGCTTCAATCGGTGTGAATACAGGTTTACAGTCTTGCATCCCAAATTTTTCAATTATCTTGTGTATGTATGTCTTCTGAGAAAGACGAATCTCTTGTTTGTCCATATCCCGCTCAATCAGCATTCCAAGACACTCTCTTGCTAACCCAAGATCCTTTATTATAAAAGAACTTTCAATATGCTCTTTCACTGTTTCAGCTGCAGTTTCATTATTTGTAAATATTTAAAAATCGTCTACATAAAGTGCAATAGCTACAAACAGTCCACCTTTTATCTTGGTGTATACGCATTGATCATCGCGTAAAACCCATTTTCAAAATGTGAGCATGAATTTTCTCGTTCCAACATCGAGCCGCTTGTTTCAAGCCATACAGAGATTTCTTTAGCTTGCAAACCTTGCGATCTTCCCCCTTTTGGACGAAAAATTCTGGCTGTTCCATGTAAATTTCCTCTTGTATATCTCCATTTAGAAAAGCGGTTGTCACATCTATGTGATGAATGCTTAAATCCTTTTCAGCTGCCAGCGCAAGTAAAAGACGAATTGACGAAATTTTTACAACTGGAGCAAACGTTTCAAAATAGTCAACTCCTAGTCTCTGCGAATAGCCCTTAGCGACCAGCCTGGCCTTATGGCGCTGCACGCTACCATCCGCCCCAACCTTCAATTTAAAAACCCATTTAGATTTTATAACGTTTACGTCCATCGGTCGATCAACAAGCTCCCATGTGTTGTTTATTTTCATGGAATTCATCTCGTCTTTCATCGCTTCTAACCACAACCTTTTGTCAGAACGCTCCATGGCATTTTGAACTGATACAGGATCAGGAATATCAGCTACATGAAAATTATAGACCATGTCCTCATCTCTCCTGGGACGTCTATTTCGAATTGGGTAACGTCGTTCAGTAGGAGCAACCACATCATTTGCAGGATCAGCAAATCGCAAATTTTCTGATACAGGACTCTCTGAATCGACAGAGTCGAAGAAGTTCTCTCCCAAATCTGATTCGTGTATTGAACTAGATGTGCTTCCTTGAACATCTACGTGAACAACCGGACTCCGTGGTCTGAAATCTTCTTCATTTGTTTCGATCAAGACATTCGGGCTAGACACCGGTACCCTCACTGCAACAGGTCCAGTTAACCTTGGTACCTCTGGTTCAGTGGTAGGACGACTAGTCCCAGGAATGTCATCATGGACATATATGTCCACAAAATTTTTCTTTGAAACTGTATCTCGTTTCTCTTTTAATATGGGCACATTCTCGAAAAATGTTGCGTCTCGAGCAATAGTTATTTTAGTTGGGTTATTATGTACATCGATAAATCGGTACGCCTTCTGGTTATTGGAATACCCCGTCATTATCATTGAAACCGTTTTCGGATCAAATTTCTTTCTGCTAGGGTCTTTAATAAGAACTTGAGCCTTGGATCCAAATACTTTAAGATTCGACAAGTCAACTCGTTCATTCGTAAATACCTCTTCTGGAATCTTATCCGACAAAGCCATTGTGGGAGATCTATTTTTAAGATACTCAGCACATCCAACAGCCTCAACCCATAACTTCTTGCTTAGACCAGCATCGTGTATCATGCATCTCGCTTTTTCAGTTAAAGTCCGTATAGTCCGCTCTGCCACTCCATTTTGCTGAGGTGTATACGGTACAGACGTCTGATGCTGGATACCATGCCTTTTAAGAAAATCACCAAATTCATGATTTACGTACTCCGTCCCGTTGTCAGTACGTAACTTTTTGATTCTTTTGCCCGTTTGATTTTCAACTAGCGCCTTGAATTCCTTGAATTTCGCAAATACTTCGGTTTTCGATGTTAGAAGATATGTAAAAGTTTTTCTAATAAAATCATCTACGAAAACTAAAAAGTATTTATTTCCACCATAGGATTCTACCTCCATTGGACCTGCCAAATCCGAATGCACTAGTTCAAGCAATGCCTTTGCTCTCTTACCTTTCCTTTTCGGAAATTTCTTGACGTGTTCTTTCCCCTTGCAGCAACCTTCACACGGTTCCGTCCTAACTGCTCCATACGACAATCCATCTGCTAAACCTTTCAATTTTTCCATCAAAGGCCTACTCAAATGACCCAATCTTCTGTGCCATAAATTGAAATCACTAGAAGTAGTATCTGGAGGAGACGTAAGAACCATCGCTGTCTCTTTATTTAAAACATATAAACCATGTTTCAGGGGTGCTGTTAACAAAGCATTACTACCTACAGCTACGTCATTTTTCTAAAAAAACCTTGCAACAAGTTTTATCAAAAACAACAACACAATCTTTACTACACATCTTACTTACTGATAGTAAATTAGTCATCAAACCTGGTACATTTAAAACATCTTCAAACCTGATAGAACGACTCATGGCAAACACATCCCCCTTTACGTTGGATACAATTTTATCATTGTTCGCAGTTGTCACCACCTTTGAACTAACGTTTTCCTTGTTCTCCAAAATGTGTTTGTCTGACGTCATATGTGCTGTGGCACCAGAATCTATGACCCATTCGCTTTTGCTGACCGTCGCTGACAAAACAGTAATCAGCCCGACTGTCTCTTTACTATTCTTCTTATCGTGTGGTGCATTACTCTTGTTGTCATTAGATTTCCTGTCTTTGCACTGCCATTTATAATGACCTTTCTTCTTACACAGATGACATATAACCACCTTCTTGGTTTTGTCACTCTTTGACATAAGTGCCTAAGTTCTTTTAGTAACGCTGCCATCACAGTTTCTGTCGAAATCTGTATGTTCGAATGCTCTAATGTCATCACCAGAGAATTGAAGACATCTGTCAAACCAGCCAGCATTATAATCCCGACGAACTCGTCATCAAGACCAGCTTTTATGCATATTAATGCCTGATTCGTAGTCTGAATGTCATTCAAGTACTCCTCCATAGTGCTGAACATTGATAGTTTGACGTTGAACAGCTTCCGCAACAGATATAGCCGCCGCAGTAGTCCACCGTCAGCATACGCTCGTTTTAGTACTAACCAAGTATCTCTCGCTGTATTGACATGCATTATCATGGGATATATCTTCTCCGTGCACATAAGACAAATTTTGCTCCTAGCTTTGGCATCTCTCCTTTTTGCCTCCACTGAATCTAGCTTAAAATCCTCGTTAATGCACTCCCATAAGTCCTCGTCTGTCAGAACAACTCAAAAACAGTAACTAATCAACAACCAGTTACCAGGGAACAATTGTCGATGATAAAGGTTACAGAAAATAGTTCCTATTTTATAACACTTTAACACTATTTTCTATTTGCTATTTACAATTAATTCAGGTACTAAAAAACACTGCATAATTTTATTCCATACTCACGTTTGTCTATATATTATAATCATTTAAAAAATGCGCTGTAACATAACGGAAATGTTTCTTTCCTTTTTTTATTAATTTTGTATCCTACTCTAATAATTTGTGGCGCTCTATTTAAAATTCTTCCACTTGCTATAGTAGCGCCACCTTAATTTGTTCCCTTTCAAGGGACACTTTTTAGTACACTGAGATGGTCCTCCTTTACTTCTACACTCCATACTCTAACGGCAGCGGTGGCTCAGAAAAGTAAGCGCGTTAAAACAGCCCTTATGCAAAAAAATTACTCCGATATCTGTGTAGGTTCTTATTACTTAAGTAAATGCAGGATAGGATTTTATATTAATATATATTTTTATCAGGATGATATTTTAAAATCAGACACAGTGATGCAATGACGTGAGCAGCAGGTGGCGCGTACCGGCAGATGATTCAGCAAGACACGGTGTGTTAAAAGAGTTTGACGTCGTGCATTTCATGTTAGCTTCATACATAGCATCGATCTATTTAAAACAGAAATCGAAATTAGCAATTTTTTTTTTTGTTTTTTGTCATTGAATTTAACAGGCCATTTGGCTTGGTGGTTAACGACCGTGCCAACCACTCCAAAGGTCGGGGGTTCGATTCCCACTCAGTACAAATATTTGTAGGCATGAACATGTCTGTTTCGGGGTGTAAATAACTTATGTATGTATTTCGAAAATTAAATAGTTTATCAGTTAACTGGTTTCCGTATTACAAGCTTGCTTTGTTTGATTAGATGTGTTAAAAATGGCTCAGGATATTTAAAAAAATCGACGCTACTAGCCCTCACTACTCGCGCACCGAACCATCAATCCATTTCAAAATAGGCAGACATTGAATCAGTGCCTTTACCATGAGTTTTTAAGAGTGTTATCGATAAAAAACGAAATATCTAGGTATTTTGAGATGAAATTACTCGTAAATGAAAATAATTTTTAAGAAACAAACAAATTTTAATACCAGATTACGTATATCTTTATATTGTATTTGTATAGAATATAAATAAAAAAATGTTATTATTCATTAAACGATAAACTTATTTTGAACACATGTTTTTGAGATTTCACGGGAAGACTGATTTTTGACATGAAATTTATGAATTAAAAATTGATCGTGGAAATCTGAAAAAAATACATTAAACAGGAAAAATACTGTTATTGTTTTTGTATAGAATATAAAAGCAAATTTAATTCCCTGAACGCCTCAAAAAAGAAATTTCTATAACCTAAATTTGACGAAATTAAACATCATTTTTACATGATACTGAAGCTGGGAAACCTAAAAAAAGACACACTGTTTGGAAGACGAGTTCAGGCTTACAAAAAACAGTAAAAGAAAAATGATAAAAAATAATATATGTCGTCAAAAATATTTTTTTAAATTAGCTATAAATTACACAGCGCCGTTCGGCGACGGCCAGTTGCGCGATGGCGCTGTTAGAAGTAGGACCTGTGTCGCTCGCACTACCGCCGTCTAACTATTCAGATATGTGCTTGCGCACCAATTTATACTGCGTCTAGCTCATTTTGATCCGTACGAATTTTATTCCATTGTATTTTGTTCAATTATATTATTTCGATTCATTAACATAATAATGTGGTGTTAACTAAGTGCACGATATGGTAAATGGACATCAAAAATTTCGTTTTCTATGGTTTTTTGGGTATAATTTTAATTGAAAACTTTTAGGTGATGGGCCGAAAAAGTAAATTGTATTATGGTGACAGTGGTGGTATAAGAACGAGGAAAAAGAAAATATTTGAGAAACTGCAGGACACTTAAATTTAGATTTGCTTTCATTGATACCGCGTAATATCACAATGTTTTTTTGGAACGAAGTTCGCGCGTTGCGCAACGGGGCTAGACGGAAAAAATTAAGACCAAAAGTTGTAACGACACTTTTTGCTATTTATTATTGCCAAGACTTATACTAACTATAACACTTCACACTATTTTCTATAAGTTTCTTTTTACAAATTAACGGTCTGACGGACTGACTGACTGGCGGACTGATGGACTGACGGACTGACTGACTGATTGACTGGCGGACTGACGGACTGACTGACTGGCGTACTGATGGACTGACGGAATGACGGACTGCCAGACTCGTTTGACAAAATTTTACTACGAGTGCGTACTTCCCGAAATCATTAAACCAAGAAAAAGTCGATCAATGCCTTTGAGTGAAATAAAAAAAAAAATTATTTAGTGCGTTTCGTTTATTTAAATATTTTACAAACCTACTATTACATTATCACCACTAACATTCTTGAATATAAAAATTGTAATTAACGTAAAAAGCCTAAAACAACATATAAAAAAAACTCTGAAAAAATAGCCACAAATCGAACAAAAAAGGTATAAACGTGAGACTCTATAAAAAGAAAAAGACCGGCCAAGTGCGAGTCGGGCTCGCGCAAGAAGATTTCCGTACCATTATCAATAATAACGGCAAAAAAAACACGTATGGGAGCTCCCCTTAAATATTTGTTTTATTTTAATTTTATTATTAATTTTTAACAAAATATTCTGTGAATATTTCAAGCGTCTACCTGTTTCCGTTATCAATATCGAGCGTCGGGTGACCGCTCTTATTATTAGCCTAACGTTTTTTTTAAATCAGTTTGAGAAACTGAGAAATTAATTTTTTGAGTAAATTTATCATGCAAGGGTTGTCGCTTCAATTTATCTGGATAGTTTAGTTATGAATTCAGTTTCTAAGTAGGTTTACTTGTAGTTCTTAATACTTAATTTAACATAATCGTTGTAATTTTAATATCATTTTATTTCAGTAAGTGTTTTTATTGGTACAGAGCGGTCCCGCGACGCGAAAACATTTAATCAAAAAATTTCCTACGTTTATAATTGCAAGGTATTTTTTTTTCTTTTTATCGTTTTTTATATTTTTTTGTTTGATTTGTGGCTATTTTTTCATAGTTTTTTTTTCAATTGTTCTGGGCTTTTTACGTTCATTACTATTTTTATTATGTTCTGTTGGGTTGATATAATATAATTCTAGTTTCACATTCTAAAGATTGTAGAAGAACTTATATTACGGTGGATCAAAATCGTTTAGTCCCCACACTTGCAACCTGCTTCTGCGAGCGAGTGAGAAGATGTCGCGTAACTCGACACTCACTCAATAATACCTAAATTTGCGCGGCGCCTAGATTTGATAACGCTCTTAACGGACGTACTCGCTAGCGACGGCGTAAAACATTTCTATGGCAACTGTGTACAGCGTCACTAGCGGACACCTAAAGAACTAAAATCGGTAGTATGAGTCGATTGGGTTCGATGGTTGTTTACTCGCCAGTGACTAAAGTAAGTTTCGATAGCAACTCACGGTAGAGGTACAGAGTTACACAATTTCTGTGCTACTTGTAGGTTCTCATAATTCTTCACCAGCAAAGCATTTGGGGTATAATCACTATGGTCACCGAGGGATTGAGTATGTTGCTTTTCAATAAAGCCTAACAAATCCTATATCAAAGTTTTATTTAATTTGAGATGGACTTTTGTCCATTGAGTTTTAATAAATAAAATAACTAAAGTGAAAAGAAACAACATTTAGAGCTTTACTTGCACTGAATTATTTAAATCATATCATTACAATACAAAATTGCTAATCCTACAATATAAGTAAACATGCCGTCTTAAAAAAGTACTTATTCTTATCTAAATCTTATATTCAATTTATTGTTGCCTACTAACATTATTCTACTCAAATTAAAAATATTATTTAGAAAGTTCTTTTGCAATGCTTTTTAGAGCCTCAGTTTGTTCCTTAATTAATTTTAACTTCTGTTTTAAATAATCCTTTTTAAAATTCAAATAATTTTCTTTTATCTGTATTTTTCTCTGTTCCTGTACAGCTAAAACGTCACAATTAAATACACAGTTATTTGAATGATGAGAATTATTTTTAACATTATTGTCTAGTTTAACAATTTTACTCCGTGTTCTTGTGAATACTTTTTCCTCTCGGGGTGATTCAGGATCACTGTAATGTGCATCTGATTCTGATTCATTATTTGAATTCGCTGTATCTTTTATTACTTCCTCATCCATAACTTCAACTTCTTCCATATTATGATAGTTCAAGGAGGCTGTTGTAGGTACAGGCTTTATTCCTAAAGTCTCCTGTTCTGATTGTGACAGCATGACAAAAGACATAGGAACATCACCAAATCTTTCTTGCCGAATTTTTGCTTTGGAACGAATATCTTGCCAGGTCTGTAAATTAAATGAGCAAGGTCAAAATGTAGAGTCGGCAATAGAGTTTTGATTAATTACAAGCCTTGGATAAAACAGAACAGCGAAACGTGATCAGTTTCAAAGTTACAATTAAATTGAAGTAATTACTTTTCTCCATTGCCTCCAAGTTTTCCTTGCTCCTGGGATTGAGTTGCATTCATTTGCTATTTTGTTCCAAAGTTTCTGTGAGTCCTTATAATTGAATCCCTGTGTCACTCTACATGAGATCAATTCAGGGTGTTGAGTCATTAATTGTAAAAGTTTCTTTTTTTGACGGGCACTAACGTATATACCTCTTGGTCGTTTTCTTCCATCCATTGTATGTTAAAGCTTTAACTTTTCTTACTCCTAAATACAACAGATGTGTCACAGCTTACCCGTGAGACGAAGAAAGTCCAAAACAGTTTTTTTCCTGAGAAAGTATGGTGGTCTTTTCGATTTTATTCAGTCTAATTAACCTCAATTAAAGACTATGTTTAAATATATAAAATTAAATTAAGCTTTCAAATTCAGGTGTTATCAAATAATAAATTAATGGACAAAGAAATATAATTATATAGCTGATTTAAAATCTTATTCTAGGATTACATTACGCTATACTTTGACATATTAATCGAGCCATTTGTTTAGCTTCACTGACAGTTGACAGCCTGCAGTAGAGCAATGTTGCCGGCTGAGTTAATGGGGGAGTCAAACAATGACCAAAGAGGTTTTATCCTCTGTTGGTGTTTTTAAATGGTGGTTACAGTTAGGAAAATCGATTACTTACTAAAATAATACATAGATCGATCTGATAATGAGATTAATTTAAACGATTCTAGAACCTCATACGTCGATCCGATTCACAACAAATTGAAAGTAGTTAGATCCTATATAAGAAAAGAATGAACTTCAAATTTGCATACCACTAAATTAGTAAAAATGAAGCGTTAGAATCTGGCTACTTTTTATATTGCTTTGCTATTTATATGCTGAGTGCATTAAAATCAATTCTTGATTAATTTTGATTTGCTAAATACTCTATTGGTTCATCAATGTTTTTGGATCCCTTGAAAATATAAAAAGTAGCCAGATTCTAACGCTTTCATTGCACTAATTTAGTAGTATGCAAATTTGAAGTTCATTATTTTCTTATATAGGATCCAACTACTTTCAATTTGTTGTAAATCGGATCGACGTATTCGATAGAGGTTCTGGAATCGTTTAAATTAATCCCATTATCAGATCGATCTATGGATTGATTTTCTTCTCCTAGACAATAGATTTCTCGATGAATATATTTCAGATTGCCCTAGATTATTCACTTGCTACATAGCAGTAAGCGTTTAAACGATATCCCATAATAATATGGATTTAGATAAGCGTGTTAGCAATTGGCTTTGTTAAAACTTTATTTGTACAACAACAATATATAACGTGATTTCTATAGCATTGTGAAACTTGTTATTTGTTTGAGAGACCCTTTATAGAGTCTATGTTTTATTTAATTACTAAATACTATATAGGTTTAGACTTAGAAACCAAGAAGAAGAACATTTTCTCCTTTTTTCTTTTAGTTTGGCATTATTTTATGTTTGCGTTTAAAGCAACGCAAATGAAAAAGCGTGTTAAATAAAAAGCTTTTTACAAGTGCTGCTTAAAATATCTGCTAAATTTAAAGCTGTTATTCCCACTTCCTAAAATTTCTCACTCACTCAGTCTGTGATGATCGGTTGACTGTTTGTCACTAATGCATTAGTTGAAATTTCGTCAGACGGAGTGGAAGGAAAGTGCGCCGTTAATCCGTTTTGTGCAAATACAATTTGACGTTTAGATTTCCTGTAATTATGATATGACAAAACTCTTTGTTTTAAAACGAAATTTGTGATTAAAGTGCGGAATCATGGCTAGCACAGGAATGTTACTACGTCGATTACTACCCGCCTTCTTGAATAGTCTACTTATACTACAACTAGCGCAATACGTAAGTAAAGATTGTTTCCTTCTAGTGTTCCGCCCTAATAAATAGCTGTAGATAATGAGGTTTATAAGTTTGTGTAGTGAAGCGACGAGGAATCTGGACGGCTGTATTTTCCGATTCTACTATTAAGACCTACGTTTTATTTACTTAATTACCTCTTTCTGGGTATTTATTTAGGCGTCATATTAGTATTTTTGGTATTTGTGTAAATTTTTTTAATTTGTACATGGTTTGATGTAATATGCAAATTGGGTATAAAAAATTTAGTACCATAAAATGTACAAATGGTGACAAGGTCTATGGAAAAGGAGAACCATTTGTGTTACCATTTGTTCACTAATCTGAACTTGAATGGAATTTGAATGTAATTTTAAACATGGTGTTCCAAATTTGACCAAGTATACAAAGTTACACCAACAAAAATCAACAGACTTTACATGAGAACATAAGGCATAATTTTGAATCATTTTCCTGCTTATAAGCAAAAAATATAACAAATTACTTGTAGGTTCTTACTACAAATAGTTTTCATGATAAAGTGGTTACTGCATGAGTTACAACTGATAACAAATTTCCATTGTTGTCCGCGTATTTTAAGTGAAATCAGGTGATTATTTATGTAGAACACCTGAGTGATATCTTATGTATATATCACACATAGCTTATGTAAATTGTCACTAGAAAGACATGTCTTACAATCTTAATTGGATTTAAGAATTGATCTTGATAAAAATGCCCATCAACATTTATTTGGTCTCTTGATCAGAAATATTTTTACCAATATTCTCCTATTTACTACTCTGCAAATATTTTAAGATATAGTATGATCACAGTATAATGAAAAACATATAGATATAGCAATATATGATATAAACAACCTATACCAGCATTAGTCTGACTAATAAGTGCCTGTGAAGGCCTATTTGAATAAACATATTGTACATCTTGTGTGAGTAGGCAATTATAGTTTACTAGCTGTCCCTTGCATTCTCAAGGGATGTCACATTTTCCCAGGATAAAAAGAAGCCTATATAATATTCCAGGATATGCTGTATCTAGTCAAGTTTCATCAAAATCTGTCAGGTATTTTTGTGTGAAAGAGTAACAAACATTCATACATACAAACATTCACATTTATAATATTGGTAGGATAATGATGTGAGCAATACATACATTCATTTGACAATTAAATGTCCCCTTCATGACATGGCATTATGCGTTTCATATTGTCTATCAGTCATCAGGCAAATGGGACAATAAAGATTAATTTATATCAATAATGCGTGGGTGCCTTCAATTGGTTCAGAATTAAGCTTAATATATAGGGGTCTGAATTGTTCAATAACATTTAATCAGTTTGTTTAACAATACCTCATATTGGAATGTAATATTCAAATTATATTGGTTATGGGAAATCTGGGAAAGTCAATACATATCTGGGTTAGGGTAAGCTTGGTTAGCAGATATTAGTATGTTCAAAAAAAGTTTGTATAGCTTTAGTAAGGCAATAAAAAAAAAATTAATTAAAATATTTAATGCACCTCTCCAATTTTGATTGTAAGGAACCCACTGGTTCAACTAGCACTTAATATTTTATTATGATTTAATAATAAAAATGCTGTATCTGAATATATACTCCTACATCTACTCAAATCGTAAGTTGTAAATAAAAAAAAAGTTAAATACGCATTGAACTTTCTTTTCATTACGCTTTCTCTGACCTCGTGCATCCACAGGCAGTTGAGGTGTTTTATCTCTTCGAATTGGGTTTTAATTAACTTTATAATAAAGTGATGTTGTTATTATGTTATTTATTAATAATCGAGTCGATAACCGTAAGACATTGACGTCATTTTAAAGGTATCTTCAGTATCTTTGACCTTCATAAGGGCCCTTCTAGGGCTTAAACTGAATAAATGATTTAAATTAACAATTTAATTCTCGAGGTGTTATTCTCACTTGTAACATAGGTATTTTACCTTTATTAGTTTATTTTTAGACACATATTTTTAATCACGATCTCTAAAGGAGGTCAACAACACTATCCTTAGTGTCACATGTAGGGTAAATCGAAGGTATCCCATAATCGTATGGTAGAATATAAATGGTTGCGACGGCCGCGGCTCTAGATACGCGTCGTATTGCGACTGCATAAGACTCAAGGTTGACTGCCTTAGCTGCCATCGGCTTACTTACATGTGTAGAATAATAAGAAGTTACGTTTTCCTTAATACCAATGTAAGACCGCGAAGACTAAAATTAAAAATTGAATTTGTTTCACGAGCCCATTTGCGAAGTATTTCTTTCCGTAAGCGCTATTGATTATTGTAAGGTGATAGTTGGTTGTGTGACGTGTAAATGCCGTAGCGAAGGTTTTAGCTTCGAATATGTCGGTGAAGGAAAACAGTACCAACTTTCCGTTGAAAATTTGACGCCTAAGACCTACCAGTATTATAAAATATATAAATATTATATTGTTGTTTGTAACTGATTTTATAGTTCATAGAACAAGGTAATAATTGCTCAAATAAGCGTGAAGTACTTTACGGTCGTCCGTGTGATGCCGCGTGGAGGAAACTAGTCTACACACTACAAAATAATGCGTTCACTTGGAAAAACTGAGATAGTATTTTTTAGGCCGAACGCACATGTTCTTTGTTTAAAAATAAATATGGTATTATCACGAAAACGGCGTTTTTATAAATTTGATCATAACCATAAAATAATTTAAGATTTCGCTTTTAAAGAACGCGAACTTTTTGTTGATTGAAAAATATTTGTAGGATGGATGACAAACCTAAACGGATACGTCCTGCATTTTAGCTTACCCTGCGCCATATTGTAATGAATGTATTCGAGAACAATGTGACGGGCGCAAGTTCATGTTTAATTCTGTCCACTAAATCATCAGACGCCCCTGTTCAAAACATTCTGGAAAAACCTTCGTTGTCAATGGTTTAGGTCATGGCTAGTTTTCCACCTTGTATTTATATATGCATTATTACCTACCGATTAAATTTGACAGAAAATTTAACGCGTAACTAACTAAAAATAACGTCATTGAAATGGACTAGCTAGTAAAACTGACTGCATTTTGTTTTTCGAAAGCATAATGCTAGAAGTACCTAGGGCGATCACCCTATGCGATAAACGAAGCTAAGGGTGAACCGCCTGAAGCAGTGGTGCCCAAACTTAGTCCCCACAAACCCTAATCTATCGAAACTAATATTGTAAAGGGGGTAAAGTTTGGACGTAGGAGGTAATCATCGAAACTATTCATCCGATTTAAAAATATTTGACTGATAGATAGCTACACTATTCGCAAGGGACAGGCTGTGTAATTATCTTGGGATGCATTAGG
The DNA here is from genome assembly GCA_907165245.1 of Habrosyne pyritoides. Taxonomy (NCBI): domain Eukaryota; kingdom Metazoa; phylum Arthropoda; class Insecta; order Lepidoptera; family Drepanidae; genus Habrosyne; species Habrosyne pyritoides. The sequence continues at coordinate 2,667,578 of OU015600.1, read as the reverse complement.
ATCCTCGGGAATGCACGTGGAAACCGCAAGAAGCTATTTTCTTTTAAAGCGCGTCCCTCACGATGAAGATACTAAAATATTTTTTCTTACTATCAATGAGTAAGCAATAAATTACAAAAATAGAAGCATACACCTACCGTTTCTTTCCTTCTCGTTCAATAGTGACGCACAAATATTTTAATATAATGTTCACATAGTGCAGACAGTAATGCGTTTTTAATCAATGTGGTGGATGAATATGTTTTTCCCGCTAATAGTGTCAATATTAAAAGCAAACTGTTTAGTTCAGTCGCTTTTAATTAAATACCGCGTACCCCCTTTGACAGTCAGTATCCTAGGGGGACGCGTATTCAACTTTGAGAAACCCTGACCTAAAGACTAGACCCTATAAAATTTAAGGTAATCAAACAAGTACCCTAACCTATCAAATACTTCATTTTACGTTCGTAGATTTTACCCGTGATTTTAATCACTTGTTATTTACAGTAAAGAGTTTGTCGAATAACATAAGCCATAGAGACGAATTGTCGACGCGAACAATACGTGTTTTTTAAAGTTACATATGTAATGTAAAGTTATTAACAGGTCATAAGTTTTGCAGAGCTCGTTGCTTCGATTTTATAGCAAGACAATTATCGTGACTGTAAAGTCTATAAAGTTTGCTAATATCTAGAATTACACTCGACGTATCGGTTCAAGCAAAACATTTATAGTTTTCTATGATACCAAGCAATATTACGCACGATAGATACACTATTCGATAAGTACGTAAATTGTATTCCAAAACGATTTCCGTCTTGCCTTCCAAATTATCTATTACATGATAATTATAATCATAATCATTACTTCCGTGAGATAATGACCATGACCAAAGGCGATGCCAAATGCATATTAAAAGTCTGTCAATTGACCGACGTGCCTTCGCCCTAAATTGTTTATTTGAGTTGGAAAATGTATGTTCCGTTGTAGCGATCAATGCCTTGCAAGGTGACGTCTGAAGGTCTTGCCACGTACCTTGATGGTTTACACTCATTTGAATTATGCATCTAGTAATTTCAGGTATAAAAGTGTTTGATCCGACTTCTTGAGTAAAATGGCGGAATAAATTAAGGACTTTACTTCACCAAGGATGAATAATGACGTCACCAAGATTGTTAGTTTTTAAAACTAGAAGCTATTATAGCTTTATTTTTTTAGTTAATTAATATGGAATTACTTTTAATTTTGAATTAATTGCAGCCAGTGACTAATAGTATTGTTTAGAACCGCAGTATCTAATTTGTATTGATTGCGTTTAAGTATCAAGTGACACTGTCAGCCTGTCACTGTGTGGTGAGAAATTTAGATAGTATTAAAAGGAAAATATTGTTTTGAAACTATGCTTTTAGATTATTCCAAGCGAATCCTCTTCATTGATAAATGTGTTGAGGATGTAATTTTATCGATGATTTAACGATCTTGTTGCCTTAAAATCAATTTTGTATTCGAAAACATAAAACCCTACCGCATTAAGAATTTGAGACAAAACTTCAAAATAAATTATTAAGTTTCTATAGATGTTATTGAACTTTTGAACTCACGAAGGTCTTCTATAAATTTTTACCAAACTCAGCTGTCAGGGTATCACTTAGGTTCTGTAGCCTCAAAAATGCTGGCACTATCATTTATGTGAAAGGTGAAAGAACTCCGCTGAAAAGGTTCTATTCAATTGAAGGTAGCCAAACCGTAATTGGAGCAGTATTCATGGGTCGCCGCACCCGCTTTTCTATATTTTGTACTACAAAAGTTATGCTGTTGCTTTTGTATTATGTTGCATGATTAAGTAGCTTAGCATTCTGAATGTATTGAAGGCGTCACTGTAATGTTACATTTCTTTCACTGCTTAAGTTAATTTAACTAAAGAATTTCTGTACTGTAAATACCTTATCGAACTACAATAAAGTCCATTTTTTTTCCTTTAAAAGCAATTGTAAATTTTTACAAAACTTTATGAACGGACAATCTTCAAAGCGTGCCGCTAGTTCAAGGATTTCTTCATGTTTAAATATTGATAGGTGATCGATTTTAAATTCTATAGTTCGTCGCTCGTTCAGCGTTGACCCAAAAACATCTGATAACATTTGACGTCCACATATTCTGAAATACAGTTATTGGTTAGGTTAGAATACTTAAAGAGATGTCTTCTCAGGAAATTTGGTTTACATTAGAATTTATCATCATAATATTATTTAGCCGATAGTAACTGTTGTCAGTCCACTTAGTGGAATGACTTCCTATTAGACATATTTAAATTAGGTACTTACTTTTTAGGTAGGCTGGTATAATAATATGTATGACTAGATATATAAAACTCTTAATCATGCATACGCTTGATCTATATATGTACATATTATACATCCTACTAATATTGTAAATGCGAAAGTTTTTATGTATTTATTTATTTATTTATAAGACACACCAACAGTTCACATATTGCCATGTATGGATGTCTGTTACTCTAACGCAAAAACTACCAAACGGATTTGGATGAAACTTGGCACATATATACAAAATGCCCTGGAATACACATAGGATACTTTTTGTACTGGGAACGCGGGTCAAACAGCGGGGGACAGCTAGTTATACATATGTATAAATATCTATGAGTGTTATTGAAACATTAACCCTATGGTGTTACGATAAGGTTCATCAGCATCATCATGCAATTAAAACCATTGGAACAATATCTATTGATCCAATATTTATGGCCTAATGCTAAAATGAATAAAGATACATTTTCTATGACATTATTGGCTGTCAAAACCGGCCATTTAGATCGCGGCAATTTTAATGGGGGAATAACTTAATTATTTTTCTGTAGATTGTCTTTTTATCCACTTTTGTCACATTTGTGCAGATTATCTTGTGCATCATTGAATTTAATAAAATCTAGTATATACAACCTTATCTTTTTATTTAAGACCGAGACAGTACTGTATTTCTCTATACTGGTTTAGTGGTCACGCGAGCTGAATCCATGGTGACTTGATCTCCCCATTCTTTCCAACTTTTAGGAAATGAAGGAGAGGTCTATGGATATAAGTTAACGATTTGTTTGATGCACAACGGAATATTCTGTTTGAGTCCAATTTAATGCAGTCCCAAAAACAAGACCAGCTTACTATTCTAGTATTTTTGTCAATATCATTGTAACGGGACACCATCTCGCTTTGTATTCGTGTGTCCCATATGAGTCCGACCGCTGAATAATCGCCAATGTTGTCTGCATAAGCAATATCAGCATATATTTCAATATTATTATATTTCAAAAATAAACGTTCACACCGAAGTAGCAGTGGTCATATTGCTTTGATTTTTGATTTGGCTTACGTTTTGTTTTTCATTGAAATTCGTCGATGACGTCAGGCGAATCATTTTAAAGTCAAGGCGTCATTTTATACTTTACAATGCGGTGACAAAAACTGATTTTCCTGTATTAAAACAGGGTAAAATGTTTATGGGATATTAAAGCATATTGGATGTTATATATTCCATTATCAGTTTCCGTAAATGGCAGCTTGTTTTTGACATGCATTAATTAATACACACACACACACACTCATACACACATTCACAAGCACATACAAACTCCTCTACACAATTTTCCTTACTCAAATATTTCATTATTTAGTAGTAGGTACATACCATGTAGTAAATTGTATTTGTTTTTAGAGATTTTATGAGAGTCCGAGGTGGAAGAGACTGGTTTCCATAACACAGGCTTCGGCTTAGCTTGGAAACCAGTTTCTCCAGCAAACTTTAATATTAAAAGTAATTTTTAAGCCTTGTTCAAAAATATCTAGTCTGTATGGAGAAAGGAAACAAACATTATTATTATTATTAATTTACAGAGGCTTTATGATTTAATGTTGGGTCGTTAAAATAAACAGTAAACTGATAAAATAAGAAATTATATCAAACTTATATCTTTAGGAACGTAAATAATTAGTCTATATACATATAGAAAATTCTATGTAAGTATCTGATAACAAATTTCGTTGTCACGTGTGTTTTAATCTTACTACTTAAATTTAGTTCACCAAGAAAGTATACTGGCACGTTTTTTCGTACAGAATTTAAACGCACGCATTTTGTTATTGTAAACGTGTGTGTTTATCCTGGAATGATTTATTATTAGCATAATGTGTAAGAACGGATCAGTTGAAGGTTGGGCAAGGTCGCCAACCCGGTTTCCTTCGTGTTTCAATGTAATGTGATTTAATCACAATCTTGCTAATATTATAAACCCGAAAGGTTGTAACGATAGATGTATATATCGCACCCTCAGAACGATAGGGGCTTAACTCAAAAAATCACTTTTGGCACATCTCTGTTTGCGTCACTTTCGCACTGGGAGGGTGTGTCCCGGTGTTAAAGAGGCTAAAGTATCGGTATGATAATTCTATCATTAAATTGACTATGTTTACTATTCATCGGATAGAGCGTTCTTTGTTTAGTCTCTCTATAATCGTAACTCGATTTTGAGTTAAGCCCTTATCGTACTGAGGGTGCGACATGTTTCTTACTCATTCCTCCAAAAATACTGAACGGATTTGGATGAAACTTAGGGAATAGATAGTTTATAACCTGAATTAATAGGATACTTTTTTATTTTGGGAAACTGCTAAGATCCTAGGAAACGCGGGTGAAATCGTTGTAGACAGTTAGTTGTATCTATTGAACATCAGACAGAGCAACTGGCTTTATAAGGGGTCGGTTTGTTTAGGGGTATGTTACCCTGACTGCAACGCGACAGGTGCAAGGTTCGATTCCCCACCTATGACAAACATTTGCGTGCATGAACATGTTTGTTCTATGTCTGAGAGTTAAGTACATATGTATAATATTTAAAAAGTATTTAATATTATCAGATAAGTGATATAAATAGTAAATTGTTTTAAATGTAGGTATGTAGTTTTTTATTAGTCTGATTTCCATAGTACGAGCTCTGCTTGGATATTTAATTCTTTATTAACACTAAATATTGTAAGGATACGCATATATATATTTATGACCACCTTCTTATATAGGCATATTGCTATAGCATCCAACAATTATGTGTAGATTTCCCTACCCGAGAGGACACGAAGGGTTTTAGATGTAACACTATTACTAAGCCGTATACGTATGTACGTTCTGCCGTTAAATCCGTATATCCTGTAGCCGGTTGACTTTTCACAACATGTTACGGATATCTTCACAAATATTAAAAACTAGCTGTCCCCCGCAGTTTCACCCACGTTCTCGAAGGATGTTACATTATTTTGTTCTTTCTATGATCCCGTAAATGGCAACTTGTTTTTGACATGCATTAATTAATACACACACACACACACTCATACACACATTCAAAAGCACATACAAACTCCTCTACACAATTTTCCTTACTCAAATATTTCATTCTTTAGTAGTAGGTTTTCATAGCAATTTTTAGGTAATTTTTTTACACCCTGGGTTAGATTATTGGAGTTGTAGTAAAGATCCCTAATTTTGAAAATGTTTGTTAGTAATAGGTTTAAAAACGCTAATACATACTCGTCAAACTTTGTATGATTATTGTCTAACTAAACAATAAAAACCGGACATGTGTAAGTTGGGCTGACATTATGCACTAACAGGCAAAATTAATATTCCATCCTGATCCAAAATATATGGATTAATGTAGATTTTTGACATTACTTATATTGCAACTTAAATTAAAAAAAAACAAAAAGAAACTTTATTATGCCATTAATAATTATTATATCTTATGTTTAATATACTATTAGTATATATAGTAGTATTAATAAAGCAGCTTGAAACACGTTCGTATACCAGAAATCGAATAGGAAGGAAGTTAGTATCGATTTTCTAAATGGTGGTCAGAACAAAGGCAAAGATTTACACAGCCACCAAATAGCCGTACACGTTTGACATTTGAAGCACATTTTATTATTCCGCGTGTTTATTAACATTATAAATGAAAAGTGTCAGTTTCCGTAGCTTTGGTTAAACCTGATTCGAATCACACACGCCATTTATTCTTTCGGATTCCGATAATTCAATCTGATAACCTGATCATTTTAATAATTCATACGTGAAACCTGATTCTATGCATAACCAGTTTAGTAAAATTCATAATAATGTCATGAAATCAAGGATGCAATGTGTTTCTTTGTTTCGACTATTTTTGGTAATGTCAAAGTTCGAAATATGGATGAACTGTAATGTATTCTAGCGGGAGAAATGAAAAATGAAATCCATATTCTTAGGATAATACCCTACACTTCTGAGGAGGAAAGTTGAATAATAATGAAAACCTCTTATAACAATAAAATATTACAAACTACTTTTATTTATCTTAGTTTCTCATGTAGGAAATAAAATTTTTTTTTGGGATCCAGCAAAGGAAATAAAGATCCATTATAATTTTGCCTTATCCGCGACCTTACAATTACCTGCTACAATTTTTGTCAATCCGTCTGAAAGTTTGTTTCGTATACGCTCAGATACGGCCGACTGGTCTGAATTAAAATTTTGCTCATTTATAAAATATTTTCTGTTTTAAGATTGGACTTTACAGCTGAGAATATATAATCTTTGAGGAACTCGAAATATATGCGGTCCATCTGGCTGTCAGTCAATTGCTTTTTATTATCCTCACCTCGTAAGCTAAACTAATTATTGTAAAAAATTGTTGCAGATTCCATCAGCATCGGCGGAGGGTCATTGCGTTTGGTACGGAGTGTGTGAAAAAGGAGTGAAACCTTTAAACTGTGTTTACAATGGCACAGCAAAGGCAATTGATGATAGCTCACGGGTAAGTCATAATTATAAGTAGAATTATAAGCCTAAAGTAGCGGCACGTTTGAACGTTTTTTGTATGCCACTAATGTGACAAAATACTTAAGGCCCGACGGATGGTAATCGGTTACTGCACCCTATTAAAGCTTGCAACACAAAGAGTGTAGTTGTCAACCCTGTAAAAATATCACCCTTCATGAAAAACCCAATACTGTACTCATTTGGGAAAACCATGGTGGGAGCTCATTCTACACACTGAACTAAGCGGAAGACAGTTTTAATGTTTTAGGAAGCACTTAGGCGTACAAACTTCAAAATGGCTACTGGTTGCTGGTCGAATGTGCCGTTCAGCCTTCAGCTCTCAGTTCAAAATGTGTCGTTCTGCAGGGGTAATATTTTTCCTCATCCTTCAGCTCTTCGTTTAAAGATTGTGATGATTATTGTATGGGTAAACCTTACGCAAGCACGTAATATAATGAATATAGGATTACGCGGTAACTTCACGTTTTGAACTACATAGTTTAGTTGTAGGGATTCTGTTAAGGTTCTTTTTAACCCCCGACGCTAAAAGTAGGTGTCTACTGAAGTGGTATTTTTAATTGATTTTAATTAACTTAACTTAAGAAATTACTTATTGTGATAATGCTGGATGATTTTAAGTAGAAGTTACATAGAGTCGGATCTTTACTTTAGATACATGAATGTTCTGTGACGATAGCAACATTGTATAGGTACTATCTTTTGATTGTTTTCGCGTGATGGAGGTCAAAGGTGATTTTTTGCAGATTTAATGCAATCAGTTATTTAATTAAATAATTACAATGTATTCGTTTGATAAATCGGTGTATTTTGTTGGTAACTTTCACAAGGACAGATTCTGCAATAAAATTTTATTATAGCCCTCTTCTTGTTGTCACATGATAATCACAGTCAATAGAACATAAAAATCTGCTATATTTTTTATTTTTTATTAAAATGTATCATGTTCTATATTTGATGTAGCCTTAGCGTTGTTTTGGTGCCAACAATATTTTCATATAATATTAACCAAAGAGTTCTTGTCTAAATATATACTTATTTGACAACCTTTGAATTATTTTTAAATTGTGGAATTTTGAATCACATGCAATACGAACAGCCAGTGTTGCTTAGGTCAAGTTCTTGAAATATTATGTTCTCGTTTATTGCGAACTAGTACTATTGTTACGTCACAGTTGCATGCGCACGCTAAATATAGCGCCAAGAAGTCAGCCTCAAGCTGTGACCCAGTTCGGTCATACCACGCCCTTGGGGGTGAAAATTGAAAACTAACACGGAAATGGTCTAATATTAATATTTTTGTATACTATTCAACCACACAAATGCGACAAGACAAAGTTGTGGTAATCTAATTAAAATTTCAGTTTTAGTCGTTATCGGTAAGTTATTTTCAATTCACAATTTTCCTTAAACCAATCGATGGCGATTTAAAAAATACTCTCAGAGTAGGTATATTCTGTTCGACTCGTTACTAATTTTTGGGTTGTGTCATTCTTGGTCGATTAAAATTATATGGTTTCATTTGCATAACGAAGTAAAAACTTGCTTATTATTATTTTTATCAGTATCACAGATAAATGAAATATGATATTTCCATTTGCATTTCAAAAATATTTTTATTGTCCGACAAATTGACAAAACCGTCATATTGAGTGTTGCCACTGTCTCGACCAATATCTTTACTACGGTAAAAGACTAACCAACCAATTCGGACAAAACATCCTACTTCCCGATATATTATTGAAAACCCGTTATTGATTTTTTAATTAAACCCACATTAAGTTCCGAGTTCAATGTCGTAGGTATGCCGACTCGCGGTGACGTCACTTCCTTACAAACTGTACATAAATGTACTTGCCATTTTTAAACTGATGCTAATTTCGACCTTGTAACCATTGTAATTAATAGAGGAATTTTATTGCGAAACCATTATTAATGGGTTCTAACCCACAAATGTTTATTGACGTTTGTGTGAATGTTTGTTTATGGTGTAGGTATCTAAACATCAATCATTAAAAAAAAAAAATATTACCTACAGAATAATTCATGCAAGTAGTTGATACTTAGTTTTTGATTCATGACATAGAGAATAAAATTATACGTGAATTTGACTATATACTATTATAGCTGTCCCCCGCGGTTTTACCCGCGTGATGACCTCCCGTGGGATGTCACATGTATCATACAGATTAAATGTGAATAAAAATGATATTATAATTGTAAACCAAAAACTAAACTTAAAATCACAAATGTGTTCTTTCTATTGTAGTCTATGTTATTTATACGTAGTAGAATATTTGAAAATATACGTCGTGTAATCTTTTGGCTATCCTAAAACATAATTCGATTGTCTATGCATTAACAAAAGGATTCGTATACGTTCTAATATTTTTAAAACGCTTACTCACCGTGTCGTTGACTTGATTATTGTATTACTTATCAGTGACTGTTATGTTCCAACCTTAGATACTAAAGTCTAGGACAAATTTTGAATGAAATAATAAAGATACGACAACAATGTTGAACAAAGATTACAATGAAAAAGCGAGCAAACAATCCAGATGCCTGATAGATAGAATAAATAAATATCTTGAGACATTCTATATTCACGGCTACCTGATCCCAAACTAAGCAGAGCTCGTTCTCTGGAAACCCTATAACTAATATAGGTATATATTATACTATTCAACTGTTTTTACTTATTTATTACCACGTATTAGTACGTACGATTTATTAATTTTACTTATATAGAAATTTACATGTAGACAAAGAAGAAACAGACATTTTCATGTACACAAAAGTATATCCTGGGTGGGAATCGAACCCACAATTTGCGACAGGGTCTCTAACCACCAAGCCAACTGGCGCGTAGCTTCAAACAAGCGTCCAGCAGTTTCATACACATTACCTTGGGAATTCATATTTTCCGGGGGTAATAACATAGCCTATATCATTCGAGAATTGGTAGCTTTCCATCAGTGAAAGAATTTTTGAAATCGATTGATAAGTTTCCTACATACGAACATACAAATTTTAGTTCTTTATCATATTAGTGTAGATGATTTGATTAACTACTTTGATCAAGAAATCTTGTCTCTTCCCTGGCTTATGAATAGATAATACTTCGATGATGATTTGATTACGATGACGTTAAATCATCAAAAATATATATACTAAACTATGCGATTATACAAGAATCGTATATATCTTAACTCGGAAATCAATATTAATTTGTCTCTATATAATTTATATATATTTATTAATTTACTACCGCTTACGTTTCTGTTTCCGACCGTATCATTTCTGGTTATGTTTATATATAGATATCATAATTATTTAAACACTAAATGAAATCAGGAAATATGCAAATAATTGTCAAAATACCAGTTTCTTAGTTCTCTAATTATTTACTTCGGTGAGCAACTTGGAAAGTGAAACATCGCAAATAATCGTGATGGTGTCTTAATAGTAATTAATTTATTTATTAAAATATAACGGTGAATATAATATTGAAATAAATAAACATTAAAGATTTTTTTGTATTATTTTTTACTGGCTGGTTTTTGTCTGATTTGTTTTTATTTCTTTCGATATCTTGCCTGAGACGAGTTCAATAAATTCCTAATAATTTTATCACATCTGATTAATAGTATAGGAAATCATAGAAGACGAAGAAGGAAATATCAATCATATTTTTTATATATTCCTTTATTTAGTTGCTTTTTCCGATATGCGTCTCTATGTAATTTTATTTTCCACCAGAATTCATCCTGGGCGTACTTATACTCACAAAATTTTTATCGCTATCGGATAAATAGTATAAGAAGGCATAGGGTATAAACGTACGAACGTTCATTTTGATATACAACGTGTTACAAAATACCCGTAAAAATATAATGAATTATCAAAGCCAACAACCCTAGTAAGCTGTCATGTCAGGGAATCAGATTAATTAACAGAAAGGCCTACGTACCTATTTTACCTAATAATTTTCTACTTTATAAAATAGATTTTCTATTTTTCATTCATAAAAATCATTTTTTTTAATATTTTTGGCGTATGTTATACAGCGTTACTACGGTTCTTAAATATTGTGAATGGACTCGTTATAAGGCCCCATTTTATTTCCTCCCAGATTTACGGGTAGTTTTGTATCAATCTATATATAGACAGATATATATACGATAGTTTATGAGTAATTGTCACCCGCAGTAACGGATAATGAGTCTTTAAAACCTATCCATCATGATAATCGATATACAGTTCGGTCACGGTGAATATTGATTTTATGGACATTGTATTATAATAACTCTGTGGTATATATACGAGTATCTATCAAACAACTGACAATCAGTTCCTGTGTGATCATCAAATATTTAAATACCTAGTATCTGTTATTAAATATTTTACAGTTAAAGCAATTACAACTTTGATACTAGGATCAATAGGTCTATATTCGTTACGAATAAAATTCGGAATCTCTGGGTCTCTCATGTGACTAATGATGTGTTGCCGATGAAGAGAACACGAACGGTCGAAAAAGGCCCGGTAAGTATGTCGTAGGAAAATCATCTTTAATGTTTTTGTCATAAGGTTCATCTGTAAACAAAATGATTAATCTCATAATGATGCTTATGAATTTTATCATAACGCCATAGGTTCTATTTTCCTATAACATACTTTGCTGTCAATACGGGTATAAGATCTTGGTACTTGAGTACAAAGTTTCCTTAAAATGTAGATAAAAAATAGATTATAAAAACACCTTTGTGGTTGTGATATAAACAAATACCCACAACAATAACAAGATTCTATTTAGTCTAGTCCAGAGCCTAATGTTTTGATCTTGAGTTTGCCGCAGCGTGACGCATGGGCTGTCTGCCAGATTTAAAATAGTATTTTAATTTGAACTTTATTACGTTGACGCTATAGCATTTTTTGTTTTATTGTATCACGCCGCGATGATGCTGCGGGCTTCCTTATTTAACGCGAAATCATCAGACCACCGGAAACGTCACGAGATTAGTTACGAACAAAACAAATAATGTACCAGCGCTGATTGAAGTTACTAGGAAGTTAAAATTTGCATAACGATTCAATTTTGCTACTTTAAAACCGCTCCTCCAATGGTGTCATCGTCTAAACTAAATAAAACAAATATGATCGTAAATTATAAAAATTAAAGAGACATCAATAACGTTGTCACCAATTTTTCTGCTCGGCAACACTGTTAACGATTCTAAATTGATGTCAAATCATCGTCTTTATTAATTCAATTGATGACAACAAGAAGGTTCTATACAACATCCAGATGTGGGTAATGTTATGACATCTATGTCATGAAATTACACTCACATGGGACTTGATAACTTTACGTCTCAGGATCGACAACTCGACAACGCATTGGCGATTCCCCCTGGTGTCACAAATGTCCATTGACTACAGTGACCACTTACTATCGGGTGGACCGTCGTGTCTATTTGTCGCACCGGCATTTAAATAAATGTGTGCATACGCGGTAAAATTGAAACCTACAAAAGACTATCTATCTCATTCTATCGCAGGCTAAATCCTAAAGATGAACCTATAGGTTTGTCTCTTTTTAATGTCGCCTTTTCGTTCCATCTAGTTCATTACAAATGTGATAAAGAAGGTTTCACTTAGAAAGAATCTGATCGCGACATTATACAAACTGAACTAGAGGCACGCTTTTAGAGTTTGTCGTTAAATAATTAACCTTATTAGATTCTGTTAAGATATATATGCGTCATCGTACAATTAACAAATACAGTGGACCCCCGCTAATACGGCCCCTGTCTAATCCGGCACCCCCTGTAATCCGACATGCCTACCACTGTTGAATTTGTTGGAGGCCATATGCATTTGGGTATATACTGGCACAGTATAAATGCAAAGTGTTTGTAATCTATTCGATATTTGAGTGTTGTTCTTTGAGTGTTCAAGTGTCTTTGACACAAGCAATAAATGTTCCTGGTAAATAACCACTGTTTAATTCAGTATTTCCATTTGAATTTGGGTACACAAACATTATTTAGGCAAATCTTTAGATAGTATCTAATCATTTTTATCTGTAATTTTAAATAAATAAATATCGGGACTCTTAAGCAGTACTCTATAGTCCGACAAATTTGATAGTCCGACACTGCCCTGCAAAACGTTTGTCGGATTACCGCGGGTTCACTGTAGACCAATTGGTGCGCTTTATTTTAATAGTATTAATGTTGATTTCCCAATGACATTTTTGAATGTCAAAACCACCAATCCGTTTAATGAGGACTACTTAGGGGTGCCGTCACCTAAATTTCCAACGTCGGACAAAAACTTAAAAAAACCCCGGAAATTTAGTTGACATTGGGTATTTTCCCGAAAATATTGTTACAATGGTAATGTTGTAACACTTATAGTTTACATTTTAATTATATGGGGTTCAAGTTTTCTAATAAATTTTTAACTACTTATCTACCCATTAATTGGGATTCCTTGACTAAGGAACATCCGGACGCTCTCCGGACACCTAAACTAGGACAAATCTGGGGAAACCCGAACGGGTGGCAGCCCTAGGACTACGCCGCGTTAAGTAACAGGCAACCGTTCAATTGCGAACATAATGTTACATCATTAGAGTTATTTTATAGTAATGTATATACGAGAGAACATCAAATTTTGTCGGTTTCCTCTGAAATTTTTGCCACACCTCCGCTCCGTCGGTCTCCTTGCGTCCCCCATCAGCAGTCGTACTCCTCCAGTACCTGAAATAAAACTAAAAATTAAAAACACTCATTCTTCATACATATAAATTATAAATTACACTTTTTGATCCAAAACTTTAGATTTTTGTATTGGACCCCTCTGGTTTTACAGTTTAGACGAGCTTATCTCGTCGAGGCGCGTCTTTTGACGTATCTCGCTGCACTCTGCGGCAAAAAATTTGCCCTCCCACCCACCCATTTGTCACTCGCCAGCTAGGCTCGGTCGGAGTTTTGCAAAAACTTTTTGTCAAATTCTTGAAATCTTTCTGCCAAATACTATTACTGGAGCACCTACCACACACGTAAAAATATAATTAAAATCATCAATAAACAAATAACGGCTAAAACGTCAATTCAAACTTTCCTAAAATTATAATAAATTATAACCTTGCGAAATATGTTCGGGATGCGTACTCCGGTTAAGAGAAGGCCTTCAGCCGAATTACCGGAGGCCAGAGAGCCACCGCTGATTGACCTCTCAGCAAGCCCGGAACTCCCAGACCAGCCGGGACCCTCCGGAACATCTACAGACGTCGGAACGCAGAACTCGCCGGTATGGCGGAGTATCGGAAAGGGAGAGGCTGAGAAGACACAGTCCCAAACCATCGCTTCGCCTATCCCTAGAGCCACCGAGCCGTCTGCCCCAAGAGTCACCGATCCGTCTATCCTAAGAGCCACCGAGCCGCCTAAAGAAGTGCAGAGGTTTGCCGACAGGATCACGGAGGCGCGGGCCTGCGTACTAAAGGCCAAGACCAACTTGGGTAATTCCCGAAATATGAAGACGGACATTAAAGTGGAAGTCATCAGCGCGATCGATCGACTCTTCCAACTTTTCAAGGAGGCGGAAGGAGCGAATACGCAATCGGGGAAAACGCCTAAAGCCCTGTCGCAGAAGAATGCTAGCGAAGGGGAGAACAGAATGATTGAACGAATGGAAAGATTGATGAAAGAAAGTGAAAGAAGAATGAAAGAACACGAAAGAAAGGGGGATGAGAGGACCGGTGTAAACATCAACCCAACCATCCTAGCGCAATTAGAGGAGCACACGAAGCTGCTCAAAGAAAATAATGAAAGAATGACAGACATGAAGAAAGCTGTAGAAAAACACCGCCAAGTCTTGGAACAAACAAAGACGTACGCGAGTGTAGCCGCGGCCCCAAGCGGAAATCCGAGCAGGAACACGCTGCACTCGGTCGTGGTTACCTCGAAAAACGATGCCGAGACTGGCGACGAAGTGCTTGAGAAGGTAAGAAAGGCTATCGACGCGAAAGAAGGATGGGTGAAAGTAGAGAAAGTAAGAAAGGCGAAAGACAGGAAAGTAATAATGGGATTTGGCACGAAAGAAGAAAGGAACAAGGTCTGCGACAGGCTTCAGAAGGAAGGTGGAAATCTGGTAGTGGAAGAGGTCCAAAATAAAGACCCACTCCTGGTCCTCAAAAACATACTCTTGGCCAACACGGACGAGGACGTCGTGAAGGCCCTGAAGAATCAAAACCGGGACGTTTTCCACAACCTAAACGCCGGAGAGGACAGGGTGATAATCAAATACAGAAGGAAGGCCCGAAACCCCCACATAGGCAACATTGTGATCGCGGTGTCCCCAACTGTTTGGAGGAGAGCAATCGACATCGGGACGATGCATGTCGATCTCCAGCGCGTCCGCATCGAAGACCAGTCCCCACTAGTGCAGTGCACGCGTTGCCTGGGCTTCGGCCACGGCAGGCGTCACTGCAAGGAGCCAGCGGACCTCTGCAGCCACTGCGGCGGCCCCCACTTGAGGGCAGACTGCGAAGAGTGGCGCGCCGAAGTCCCGCCAAAATGCCGAAACTGCACAAAGGCCAAATCGGAGCGAACGTGCCATAATGCCTTCAGCGCAGACTGCCCTACCCGTAAAAAGTGGGATGAAATAGCACGTTCAGCTGTAGCATATTGCTAAGGGCTGCTCAAAGAAACAAGTCCCCTACAAGATATTGCAAGCCAACCTCCAAAGAAAGCAGCTAGCGACCAATGAGCTTTTGCTAGAGGCCGAAAAGCGCGGGGTCGCAGTTGCTCTTCTCCAGGAGCCCTACGTGGGCGGGGCGAGAAGTATGAGGAGTCACAGGGGCGTAAGAATCTTCCAAGGCAGCGGTAAAGGAGACGGGACTGTGAAGGCGGCAATAGCCGTCTTCGACGATGACCTTAACGTCATACAGTACCCACAACTCACCACGAACAACATCGTAGTGGTGGGAATCCGAACCGTTGCCTGGGAGATTACGCTTGTCTCTTTCTATTTCGAGCCAGATCAGCCCATCGAACCGTACCTGGGGCACCTGGAGAGGATAGAGGTTGGCTTAAAGAACAAAAAATGGCTTATAGGCGGGGACACCAACGCCAAGAGCGCTTGGTGGGGGAGCCCCACCGTGGACCACAGAGGAGAAGACGTCGCCGGCACCCTTGAAGATCTGGGCCTAAATATTTTAAACAAAGGTGACACACCGACATTCGACACCATAAGAGGAGGACAGCGGTACAGCAGTTTCGTCGACATAACTGCATGCTCGGCGAACCTGCTGGACCTGGTGGACGACTGGGAGGTGGACGAGGGTCTGACAAGTTCGGACCATAACGGCATAGGATTCACTATAAAATTACAAAAAGCAAAAGGAATACAAATTAATAGAACCACTAGACTTTACAATACAAGGAAGGCCGACTGGTCTGAGTTTCAAGAGAAGCTCAGCCAGTCGATGCTAGAAAATAACATCACAAAAACAGACATAGAAAATATAAATACAGTAGAGCAAATCAACAATACAATAAATAATCTCACAAAAACAATAGAACAGACATGCAACAAAACAATACCCAAAAAGAAAAATAAAGAAACACTCACCTTGCCGTGGTGGTCCAAAGAACTCGAACGCCTAAAGAAGGAAGTGACGACCAAAAAGCGTAGAATCCGTTGCGCCGCGCCAGTCCGCAAGTTGAAGGTCGTTAATGAGTACCTTAAAGCCAAAGGACAATACGAAGAACTATCAAAAAAGGCCCAGATCGAAAGCTGGAAGCAGTTCTGCGAAAAGCAAACCAAAGAAGGAGTTTGGCAGGGCATATACAGGGTAATAGGGAAAACCACGTCCCGTCATGAGGACCTACCCCTGATGAAGGACGGGAAGGAGATGACCCAGCAGGAATCCGCGCGGATCATGGCGGAGACCTTCTACCCGGAGGACCTGGAAAGTGGGGAAAACTCCGACCACCGACTAACGAGAAACTCGGCTGAGCTCGTGAACCAGCGGGTCCACGACGAACACCACGACCCGCCCTTCACGCTTCACGAGCTGAGACTCGCGGTGGAAGGTTTTAACCCCAAAAAGGCCCCCGGGTCGGATGGCTTCACCGCCGACATCTGCAGCCGGGTCATCTCGAAGGATCCTGAACTCCATTTAGCCCTGCTAAATAAGTGTCTAGAGCTATCGTGCTTCCCCACAGCGTGGAAAGAAGCCACAGTAGTCGCCCTAAGAAAACCGGGTAAAGATGATTACTCTAACCCAAAATCATATCGACCAATAGGCCTCCTTCCGGTGATGGGTAAAATCTTTGAGAAGATGGTGGTCCGGAGGTTGCAATGGCACCTGATTCCCCGGATGAGTACTCGCCAGTACGGGTTCATGCCCCAGAAGAGCACCGAGGACTCCCTCTATGACCTTATGCAGTGCATCCGCGGCGGTCTAGCTAACAAAAAGCTGATTGCCGTGGTGTCACTGGACATAGAGGGAGCCTTCGACAGCGCCTGGTGGCCAACCATCAGAATCCGTCTGGCTGAGGAAAAGTGTCCGGTGAATATCAGGAGATTGCTCGACGACTACCTCCGGGACCGGAGGGTGAGGGTGAGGTACGCCGGTGAGGAGTACGCCAAAAGTACCAGCAAAGGTTGCGTACAAGGCTCCATCGGCGGACCCATCCTGTGGAACCTTCTCCTCGACCCATTGCTGAAGGGGCTCGAAGCAAGGGGCGACTACACACAAGCGTTTGCAGACGATGTGGTGCTGGTGTTTGCCGCCGACTCGGCGCTCGAGGTGGAACGACGTGCCAATGACGCCCTCGCCTATGTGCTGGAGTGGGGTGTCAGAAACAAGCTAAAGTTCGCAGCTCAAAAAACAAAAGCTATGATAATCACGAACAAGCTAAAATATGACACCCCACGCCTGACCATGGGCGGTGTCGACATTGGCACGTCAGATGAGATCAAGATCCTGGGGCTCACAATTGACAGAAAGCTGACGTTCAACGCCCATACTGCACACACGTGCAAAAAGGCGTTGAACATATACAAGCAATTGTCCAGAGCCGCCAGGATAAGCTGGGGTCTCCACCCGGAGGTTATACGGACGATCTACACGGCCACAGTAGAGCCAGTCATCCTGTACGCCTCAAGCGCATGGGCGCCTGCAACCAAAAAACTCGGTGTACAGCGGCAACTGGGCGCGGTTCAGAGAGGGTTCGCGCAGAAGTTATGCGGGGCCTATCGCACCGTCTCCCTAAACGCGGCACTGGTGCTGGCGGGGATACTACCTCTCGACCTCCGGATCCAGGAGGCGGCCGCCCTGTTCGAGGCGAAGAGAGGAGTCCCCCTGCCAGTGCTAGGCGATAGGGAGATGGAACGCGCAGTGGCCTTCGCCAAAAACCCGCATCCAGCAGAGCAAATAAGCCTGAAGTTTAGCAGCCTGGTAGACCAGAAACAAGTGGACGACCGCGCCAACCAAGCGGTCCGCATATACACAGATGGCAGCAAGATTGAGGGTAAGGTCGGAGCAGCGCTGTCCCTGTGGCAAGATGGGACAGAAACCAAGACCCTCAAACTTAAGCTGTCATCCCACTGCACGGTCTACCAAGCAGAGCTCCTGGCCATAAGCAGGGCCACCAGGCTCATATTAAAATGCTCTGAACCTACCTTCGGAATCTTCAGTGATTCGCGTTCGGCGCTTGAAACGGTCGCAAACCCTAGTACCCCCCACCCCCTCGCGGTAGAAGCCCGCCGCAATATCCAACGCGGCACACTCCAGAACAAGGAGATATCCCTGTTCTGGATCAAAGCACATGCGGGCCTGGAGGGGAACGAGCGAGCGGACCATCTGGCAAAGGAAGCTGCCCTGCGACTGAAGAGACGCCCCGACCACGACGCGTGCCCGGTTTCATTCGCCAAGCGAGAGCTACGTAAGCAATCGCTGGACGAATGGAACCGCAGATACAAAGCCGGCTCTACAGCAGGAACCACGAAAATGTTCTTTCCCGACGCGGTGGAGGCCTACGCGGTTGTCCGAAAGCTCCGCCCGGCAGGCATAGTCACGCAGGTGCTGACGGGGCACGGTGGGTTCTCCGAGTACTTACACAGGTTCAAGTGCAAGGAAGACCCATCGTGCTTCTGCGAACCGGGCGTGAGCCAAAGCATCGGACACATATTAGCAGAGTGCCCCGCGTTCGGGAGAGAGCGTTTTGAAGCTGAAACCCGGATCGGCGATACTATTAAATCCCAAAACCTGGAGAGCCTGATAAGAGGGAAACACTCGCAACAACCATTCCTAGAATATTGTGTAAAGGTGGCTGAAAGGGTGATACGTAAGAACAAGACGAAAAAGTAAGATGAATGAAAGAGATGTATAATAAAAAAAAAAAAAAAAAAAAAAAAAAAAAAAAAAAAAAAAAAAAAAAAAAAAAAAAAAAAAGTTGTTGCGTTGTGCTCACTCTATTTACTTTCTTACTTGTTTTACTATTTTATTTCTATATTTTACTGTGTTTATTACTTAAGTTTAATTTTTACTATGTTACAATTACTTACTTGATCAACTATTTTATTCTCTTTATTAATTTACTGTTTTTCACTGTGTTATAACTATTTACTTCACTTGTTTAACTGTTTATTCTTTTTAAATTAATATACTGTGTATATTGTTTAACTTTAACTACTAATATTTTAACTTTGCTTACCTATTGTACTTTATGTTATAATTAATTACCTTCACTTGTTCACTATTTTACTCTGTATATTAATTCACTGTGTTTATTGTTTAACTTTAACTTCAAATATTTTAACTTTGCCTACTTATTGTACTTTATGTTATAATTATTTACTTTCACTTGTTCACTATTTTACCCTGTATATTAATGTAATGTTTTTATTGTTTAACTTTAACTTTAATTTTAGTATATATTTATTTATGTTGCACTTATTATATGTATTTACAGTAGTTAGAAATAGTAGTATATTATTAGTTATATTTAAGTAAGTATTTATTTTATATCCATTATTTATTTATGTATTTACAGTAGTAATTAGTAGCACTATTATTATCATTAAGCTTATATTAAACCTAGTTTGTAAGATTAAGTATTTTAAAAATTTTTAGACCCCCTTTTATACCTAGACATACTTATAAATTGTAATTAAATAATGTGTTAGATTAAGTTACAAATGTTTTAGATGTTTTACTTTGTAGTAATAAAGAAAATTAAAGTCTTTTAATGTCTCTGACCCTCGAGTCAGGGGATTAGCTCGCGGGCCGGGCCAGATAGCGCCCGGACAGGAAAAAAAAAAAAAAAAAAAAAAAAAATGTATATACGAGTACCTACGTCTTGGTTCATATATACAAATTCTTATGATTTTACTCTACATAGAATACTAATATTTTATAGGGATTAAGTTTGTAAGTTTGGATGTAGAAGGTAATCTCCGAAACTACTCATGCGATTAAAATATTCTTTCACTGATGGAAAGCTACACTATTCCCAAGTGGTGCTCTGGCCCCATTTATTCAGTCTAGGCTCGCGGAGGGGACTTATCAAGGTCAAGGTGAATGTCAAAGTTACTGACTAGAAAGTTACTGTTATAACCCGGGATACATTAAATACCTCGGGAACGCGAGTGAAACCACGAGACGGTACCTAGTATAATATATAAAAAAAATACCCTGGGAGATAATTCACACACTAAGCAGAACATATACTTTCATTGATATGTTATTTCATACAGTTAATGTTTGTCCTGTGTGGGAATGGAACCCACGACTAGGGCGGCGTGATACGGTATCTAACCGCCACGCAAAAATACCCGTTATGCGAGTTTCCTAGTGATGAGTGACAGTGAATTTACATCGCATAAATACGACCCAGCTTGGCAGTCGCAACTAAAATGTCTTTCTTTGTTGTTATAACACACATTTTTGCAACTATCACTTATTGTATTATATATTTAGTGTGTGTGTATATATTGTATAGCTTGGCATATTAATTCAGCTATATATTATTTTCTATCTTAGATAGATAGAAAAAACAAAAACAAGAAAACAAGAAACACAGTAGAAACGAAGTGTCCGTACCTTAAAAATTATTGCAAAAAACCAATAGCGGTTGATATAGGGAATGTAATCGAATAAGACCATTTTTGTAAACTTTGCCTGTCTGTCTGTTTTAAAACGCAAATTTCCGATATTACTAGTCGTAACACTGGAACGTATCTTAGCAACAGGCTTGTATTTCATCAAAATAGAGTCACGTGTTTAGGATTTCCCAAAGTGCTTATGTTTATTTTCGGCCTTGAGACGACTTTTCAAACGAGGCTCTATCGATCGCGCTGTACAATATTTACGTACGTCAGGCCAGCCTGGCCCCCTTCAAATGCTTTCCATAATTAATGCCGTACATTGAAAAAGAAAGCGTTCTGAAGAGGAGTACATTCGTTTGATGTATTAGCCGCAGGGCCGGGCGGGCCTGACGTACATCAATATTTATATTTGGTGACGGGAGTAATGCTCAGCTCGACTTCCCTCGTCAAACGGTTAATGGGCCAGTTGTCTGGCATTGATTAATCAATTTATTTGTTCACGTTACGCTTATTTGTCACGTATTTTTGGGCTTAGTTTGAAGTTTTGACAATTAGATTGATGTTGGTTAGACATTCCGACAAACATTTGTCCACAAAAATGTCTGTTTGTTCTGTGTCTGGGTGTAAATTTATATAATAACTAGCTGTCCCCCGCGGTTTTACCTGCGTTCCCTGGGGATGTAACCTTTTTTCTGGGATAAAAAGTATCCTATGTTACTTCTAATACCTCCAAGAATATGTGTACAAACTTTCATGATGATTGGTTGTGTAGTTTTCGCGTGAAACCGTAATAAACAAAATTACATTCGCATTTATAATATTAGTAGGGACTGTGTTTAAAAATTAAAGTAGTAGATGATGCTTTGTTTTGTAAATATCCCAGGGTATTTATTATTATTATTCTTTATCTGCCATTGTCTGGTTGTATACGTACCGATAGCACATTGTCAGTTTTATACTAATTTTCTATATAAACATGAATGTTTGTAAGTTTGTGCCCAATGCCTTCCCGATGGTGACCTAATTTATGTGAATTGGTGTACGAACGCCAACGAAGGTTCTTGAAACAAAAAAACAGTCGCATAGCAACGCATGCCGAGAACTGCTAGTAATAATATAAATTCGAAAGTGTCTCTGTCAGTCTGTATGTCCGTTTGTTATATTTGACGGCTAAACAGCTGAATTAAGCCTATTTTTGCTGAAATTAAGCACATACATAGCCAATGATACAGAGAGGAAAATTACCTTTTAACCGCTGGTTTAGAATAAAATCTTATTTGTTTTGCACGTGTTTTGTCTTACTTTCTTTATAACTCATGTTACGTGTTTTGTTTTGTTTGTTGGTGTGTAACGTAAATGTAGGTAATAATTTTGTTGTTTATGCTTTTTGTACCGGAATTCGTAAACAACTGATAGATTTACAGGAAGTATATATAAGTAGCCGTTCGCTATTATAGTATCATTAAATTATTCAAAATTATAATCACATTATATTCATGTATTATTAGTTTCTTGCTTATTTATTATTTCCGTGTAGTTTTGCAAATTCTGACAATAAGAAGATTTATATTTATAGAGTTTTAATTAGACAATTCTGGTGGCGCTTATCTATCAATTTAATGAAATATTCGCATTGGTTCAAACCTGTTTTGACTCTTGTCATAACATGTCCCCGACCCAGCAATAGAAAAACGTTTGCATTTTTTTACCTTTTTTGTAACAAAGCAATAAAAAGACTTATGGTCGTTTCAGTAATAGTTTATGCTTTCCGAAGGTTGGTCGGTTAGTTAGCTATCTGATCATGCCAAAGTTCAGGCCGATAAGAAAAAAAATATCTGACAGTAATAGTATGTTTCATAAAAAATTCAAAACAATTGGAATTTGGTTTTAGACCCCTAAGTGACAGAGCTTAAAACACTCCAAATTAGTCCTTGTTTCACCCCCCCCCCAAAAGTACACTGTAAATTTGTATAGACTTTAAACTCACCTACATTGTCTTTTATAATCGTTAAAATTTGAGTCATAATTGAATAGCAATACGGTCTTTTATTTACTTACAGAAACTAAACTACAAGCAAAATTAGACCCTGTAGTCTTTAACACTTAATGCTTACATGTAAGACGGCTGTTATGTATTCCGCTAACTGAATAATCACAACATCAATAGAAACATACGTAATTATTATGACTGTCTTAGTGAGAAAAAAATCAAGGCTGCAAAGTAGGTACAGCAAATCTCACGATTAAAAAGAATTTTCTGTAATAACGTTTTTTAAATCAAATAAAACTGACGTCTCGATGCTGCTCGCCAGACCCTTTCATTACATACCCATGACATGGAGTTGGCTTATGAATTACTAAATGACCATCTTATCACGTCCGCCATATTTAATTTAGAATGACGTCACATAGCTAACCGTGTAATTTCAACAAAAACAATTGTGTGTGCAAAATTTTAGCTCGATCGGATGAGGGAGCTCGTTTTATATTCAGTTGCAAGATTTGTCCCAAAACATGCTAACAGTTAAAGTTAAATAAAATTTTGAAATAATAATAAACTCGTATTATTTTAATTAGTATGCAATATTCTCTTGAGAACTTTCGTATTTGTTTTTTTACACAAGCCTTTATTTGTAATGATAATGATCAATATTCTGAGATATTTTTTGATATCTAATTCCAAACTAAGCAGAGCTCCTTATATGGTACCAGTTATATATCTGATATACTACATATTGATACCTAATAATATTATAAATGTTAACGTCTGTAAGGATGGATGTTACAGTTAATACATTTATATATATTATACTCAACACAGAATAAACTAAAGACATGTGCACAAAAATTATAGGGATTCAAACTCTACACCTACGAATAGACTGTCAGGATATCTGAATGGACCGGTCAAAGTCGTCAATTACTTGGAATATCCTTATCAAAAATGCTTGTCGTATGACGTGTCTGTGTTTACTAAGCATTGTACAAGTAAACCATTGCGCTGACGTCAATCTCAGTATGGTCTCACTGGGAATGATTCATGTTCTTTATAAAACTACTATCACCACTGCGGTATTTAGGGTTGCCATCCGTCCGGGTTTCCCCAGATTTGTCGTAGTTTGGTGGGTGTCACGGCGGGGATTTAGATTTAGATATTGTTCGGGATTTTTGGAAATAATGAAAATACCAAAGTAGGAACAATTTAAATTACTTATTATATTATTTCGATTTACTTAGATAACAGTTTAAGCTCGAAAATCTGGGATTTTCAAACTCCCTGATCTAGTTATTAAAAAAAAATGGAAACCTGTATTGTGATTGTGCGGTAGCGGCAACGAGTCATCTCATAGAGTGTCGTAGGCCTAAAAAATAACCACGGGTACTTTACTCCTTGCACTAGGACATCAACAAAATCATTTCTAATAAGGTATAACGTCGAGAAGGTAGTAGCAGTAAGAAATATGCCAAATCTGTTGTAATATGTCAGAAAGCACTGAACTAAAATCCCTACTAATATTATAAATGTAAATGTTAGTTTGTTTGTTACGATTTCACGCGAATACTACTTAACCGATCATCATAAAACTTTACACACATATTCTTGGAGGTATTAGAAGTAACATAGGATACTTTATGGGCCGGAAAATGTTACATCCCTCGGGAACGCGGGTGAAACCGCGAGGGACAGCTAGTAGTTAATAAAGATGATTGTAGTATGTAATTGGAACTCTGTTATCAGTTTTAGGGTAGGCAGGCAAAGAGTGAAAAGTAAACGACCCAAAAATATTAATTTCATGATACAAGGTCAAACTTAACTAGATACTTACGTATACTAAACATTGAACTATTATTATAATATGGCAGCAATTAACTATTAGATTTCTATCATTCCTCGACGTCAGAGATAACTCGTTTCTTCTTCAGGATTATAATTATTATAAAAAGTTAACGAAAAATTTATTTAATAGGTTGTAAACCTGTTGTTTGATATTTTGATGTTCGGCGAGAGTTAACAGGCGTTTATTCAACATAAAATTCGCCTTCTAATACTTTATACTGGCTTAATGATTAATGGATTGATGAGGTTATTGTACAATACTAATTTCGGAAACATATCTTCACTGATTTGGTATTAATGTAGTTAAAATCTTCATGGTAATTTAGATATAGTTGCTTTTATGAAAGTTGATAAGGAAAATGTGATGAAACGACCTAGAAGTTACTGGCAGACTGGCTGGTTAAAAAAATATTACGCAGCGTTGAATAGCTAAACGCTAAAAGCTCCGAAGTCTCGTTCTGTCACGTGATGTTAAGATTACGGAAGAGAGGGACGGTAGCCGCTATTCGCATAGATGTGGAATATAATTTCTGTATTAAAAAACCAGGCCAAGTGCGTGTCGGGCCATGCACAAAGAGCAGAAAAGGAGTGGAACTCATTGCCGGCGTCAGTTTTTCCCGATTCGTACAATCTCGGAGTCTTTAAGGCAAGAGTAAATAGGCATTACTTGAGTTCGCAAGTACCATCCTCGACTGCATCGTCACTTTCCATCAGGTGAGATCCAGTAGGGTTCTGTGTAGTATCCAAGTACGTATAAGACTTTTCGTTTTTCGAACTTAAATAATAAGCTGAGAGAGATTAACGTACAGATCCCACGGAACCCAAAAAAATCGTCTATTACTTATTGATACCTGCTCTAACGCCATTCCTTTCTGTAGAAACAATTGTTTCGAAAGAAATAAATCCTGATGCTATGGTTTTCCTTTACCTTTTGATCACTATAGTGTACCGAATAACTGCTTCAACATTAATGATTTTTTTAAATTCGAAAATGGAAGCCTATCGATTCTGGTTATGACCCAATCGATTTGTCAAATCGGGCAACTCCGTATAACCTCGACTGTTAAGACTGAATGTGCGTCAGCGTTACGTCATAATGTTATGAATATTGCTAAACGATAAGATATAAGTAATATCTTCTAAAATTATTTGTTATGACATCGGCTTATCTTATTTTCGGACATTTTTATTTTGTCGAGTAAGCTGATAGACAGGCGGACGGTCCCCCCGATTGTAAGTGGTCACCGCCGCCTATATATGTACATTTGCTACACCAGACGCATCGCCAATGCGTTATCGACCCTGTGACGTGAAATTAAGTCTCATGTTCCTGTAATTTCACCGGCTCACGTACCTTTCCCGAATCCAGGACATATTATGGTCAACCCAATTTAAGACCATTTGATGTCAGAGAAAAAATCACTTTATATCTTTAGCAATAAGGATCTTGATCCAATGGTTAATTATATGATGATGAAAATAAAAAAACGAATATAAAAAAAGTCTATTACATTCTTAAATGTCAAAGGGCACATTGAGGCCTCAAGATGGGACTTCGAAAATCTTAACTATTCAGAGTTGTGAGGTACCTAAACGATTTATGTACGAGATGTAACAGTTATACATATAGTGGAAAGTAGAAACTTCTTTGTTAGGAATTATGCATTGAATCCATATCTTTTTTTTGTGCGATTACTGATATGAACAATGCGCAATGCGTTCTTAAATATTGTGAATGGACTCGTTATAAGGCCCCATTTAACCTCCTTTCAGCTTTACGGGTACTTTTGTAACACACAGGCTGTACAATTAAATTAAATATAATATAAATTAATAATAAATACCATTTTTTATGTAAGTACCTACCTATATCAACCGGGTAAAAATATATATATAGGGAAAACTATATGCCTACCTAAAATGGAAAACCACAATGATGTTTGTTACAAATACTTTGCGGTCCAGTTTACCTCTTATAAAGGTAACTAAATTATTTTAAAAATAGCTACCGTACCGTAGAAACACTCGCGTTCACGAACTATAACATACTAGCTCTCCCCCGCGATTTCCCATGCGTTCCCGAGGGATATAACATTTTCCCGGCACAAAATTATCCAATGTTACTTTTTATACCTCCAAGAATATGTGTACAAAGTTTCATGATGATCGGTTTAGTAGTTTTCGCGTGAAAGCGTAACAAACAAACTTACATTCACATTTATAATATTAGTACGGATGTAGATGCCACCCGGGAATAGTGTAGCTATCTATCAGTGAAAGAATTTTTTAAATCGCAATAGGTTTTGGAGCTGACTTCTTTATGATATAGGTAAACACACAACATAAAGGTTGCGTATACTTATAATAGTAGCGCTATAAGATTTTGAATTCTATTTAAAGTCTTTGTTCCATAAAAATACAATATCCTAAAGTAAATAAATTACGAATACGTACATTTTTATACAAGATAGCGTTATTAAAAACTCTTTTTTTAATATTTAATCATAACCATAAAATACCATAAGTTTTCCACGTGAACGCAAACTTTTTTGTTGTTATGACATTATTAAAAAAACATATAGAAAACAAATGTTGCCAGATTTAAATTTGAGCTCAAATATTCATGTTGCAAATTTTACCTAAACGTTAGAAGATGTATTCAATATGCCGCAATGTCACTTGTCAATTATAATAATGACGGAAGTCGGTACGCGGTAAATGACATACGAAATGACTATAGTAGGTACTTAAATTGTAATTACTGCGTGTGGTCCGGACACTGATTGGTTGAAATTAGAATGTTATGAAACTATGACGTTAGAAGAATGACGCTTATTAATAAGTTGGTAATTAAATGACAACGTTAAGTTAATATTAAATTTCATCCCAATCGTTAGAGCCGTTTCATTATCATCATCATCAGCCTATCTCAGTCCACTACTGGACATAGGCCTCACCTATGGCACGCCACTGAGCTCGATCTTCAGCTCTTTGTTTCCAACCGCTGCCAGCCAGCTTGCGTATATCATCGCTCCATATAGCTGGAGGGCGCCCTATACTACGTTTACCGAGCCGCAGTCCCTACTCTAGAACAAGTCTCCAACGGTTATCGAGATATCAATAAAAAAAAAGTTATGTTAGAGATCCTGGCTGCCACGTATAGGTTCAGGGTTCGGTTCCCATCCAGAACAAATATTTGTGTGAGGTTTGATTGATCTGTGTCTGTGTGTAAATTGGCTGTAACGAGCCAGTTGTTTTGGTAGTTAGAGACCCTGATTGCAACGTCACAGGTCCTAGGTTTGATTCCCAGTATTCCCACCCAGGACCACCATGTGTGTGCATGTTTGTTTGATCTATGTATGTAGTATCAGTTATCTGGTTGCCATTGTACAAACACTGCTTAATTTGGGATGAAATAACCAGTGTAAAATGCCCAGAATATTTATATGTACGAGTGTGTATACATAATATTCAAGACATGCTCGCTTAATAGTATTTTAAAGCATTCTAGCTGTTTCCGGAATGCGTAGCTATGCAAAGTTTTTTTTTGTGTCAGGAACCTTCCCCGTCGTACAAAATTTTCAATGCTCACAACATACATACATCTTTTATTTATTTATAAGTGTATTTATAATAGCTTATAATGATTTTTGAATGTCATTTCTTGTGCTATGTCGGTATATATTTAGACCAGATATAGCTACATTTATATTATATTTAGGTACATTTATTTAGTAATGTACGTACCGCGGTTTCACCCCGATTCCCGCGCGACTTTATGTGTTCCCGAGATGAAGACATAGCCTATATCACTGGATATAATGTGACTATCCTACTGTTCAATCATTTTGATACATACATCAGTAGTTGTAGAGATTACCCCTCTATACAAACGTGCATCTTAATTATTAGTGTGGATAGATGAGCTGTGATTATACAACGTGACTGACTGGCTGGTTTATTAGTTAGGTACCTTTTTCCTTTTTTTTTTATACTACAAAGGTGCCAGCCGGTAGACGGTCACCGCAGTCGAGCTTGCAATGTGGGTATAAATCGCGCGATGCTGACCTTGCAAAAATCCCGAACTAGTTAATTAAGTTGTATGAACTTGTCTATTAAAGTGTTTTTTTTTTTCTATGAAATTATTAAACCTCATTATGCCATAGTGTGCCATTATTTTAGAATGAATTTTTAGGTAAATTTGTATATTAATTATTATAAAGAGTGAACGAAAATTCACAAAATATTATTACGACATATTAATTATTTTTCAGCATTGAATTGTTAATAATTGTTCTATTTAATTGCTCAACGAACACCTGCTTATCCAATCAGCAGGTGTTCGTGAAACTTTATCTAATAATGATAAAAAATATTTTTCGAGAAAGTTTTATAATTGGTTCTTCTTAATAAGTTTATCAGATTTGTTAAAGGACACCTGACTTTTGCATTTATATTTATGGCTTACCATATCATTTTTCTTTTATTTATACTATTAAGTTAGCAACAAGCTTGCA
This sequence comes from Habrosyne pyritoides, assembly GCA_907165245.1. NCBI lineage: Eukaryota > Metazoa > Arthropoda > Insecta > Lepidoptera > Drepanidae > Habrosyne > Habrosyne pyritoides. The sequence goes on along the minus strand of OU015600.1, from coordinate 2,638,232 downwards.
ACACCGTGGGTATCACTCGCCCGTTACCAACCCTGCAAAAATCTCTTCACACCCTTCTTGAAGAACCCCATGCTGCATTTGGGAAAACAGCTTACTTTTTTATTCGAAAGACAACATGGTTTTATTCGTTATCAGCGACAGTGATAATTGTCACATGAATTCAACTATTTGTATGGGACACTCGACCATAGATAAAACTATGATGTTTACTTGCTCGTTTCCAACCAATAAATCATCATTTTTATGTTATAGGTAGATAACAGGTACATTTATAGGTATGTAGTTAAATTCTTCATATGATAGTTAAGTAAATATAAATTGTAAATCCATATATGTCAGTAATGATTTAGAAAAAAAATGTTATTAGGCTTCCATAGCACAAGCTCTGCTAAGTTTGGGATCAGGTGTAAAGAATGTCCGAGAATATACACTCGGTATTTCACAAATGTTTGTCCTGGGTGGGAATCGACCTCACGACCCGCGTGGCACACTAACCACCAAGCAAACTGGTCCGTCCCCAAGTGATAGCAAACCACCATATAATCCACTTGTTTGATTCATAAACTGAAAATGGACCGATAAACGTGGATCAATTTAAAAATACGGTATTGGTGACTAAGAGTGAATAAAGTATATATTTATCTTTAATTCAGTTATAAATAATTTAAAGTTGCTAGAAGTCCATAAAATTTATAAATCTGTAAAATGGATTAAAAATAAATAATATGATTTAGTGGTTTTAATAAAGATATCATAAACACTTACAAATAAATAAAAATTTAAACGATTTTTACAACATATAAAAATAATTAATTAAAAAGCCAATAATTTGTAAAAAATAATAGATTACAAGCAGGATATTGTTAAAATAAAGTAAAGACATTACAATGTAATAAGAGTAGGATAGATAGTATATTGTATATCTCTCTCTCTCTAGTAAAAATCTGTCATGGCGGATTTTTGCTTGTAACCGAACGATTGTGTGTAATACAAATAAACCCTTTTCAAGTTAATTACGCTTCTATTTTATTTATATTCCATCTGGTTATGGGCCCAGGTCACTAACTAGCTTGAATTAATAAAAGTGTGGCTAAAGGATTGCAAATACATACTGTAGCGAAAATAGTCAGAAATACCGGCGGCGTGGGTTGACGCCATTTTTGTGGTTAGAACACCGGGAAGGAAAATACTTGTCTACTATCATTGGGCAAGGCAGGAGAGTCTACAGGAAGGTTGTGAAATGGATTCGACACAGGGTGGAAGTGGACAACAGAACGTCATGAAGCTGGAGGGTTCCAGGAATTGGAATGTTTGGAAGTTCCAAACATCCGTGTTGCTGCGAGGTCAAGGTCTTTACAAAATCGTGGACGGGACAACAGTAAAACCTGAAGATGATACTCAGCGTAGTACTTGGGAAACCCAGGATGCGCGAGCTCAAACGCTGATAGTTACGAGGATGACGGAAGAAGTCATGTTGCATATCATCTCGTGCGATACGGCGGCGGCTATGTGGAGGAAATTATTAAGCGTATATGAACAAAAATCTGAAACAAGCATTCACATTGTGCAACAACGCTTTTTTCAATTTAAGTTCGAAGAAGGAACAGAGATGTCTGTGTTTTTATCAAAAGTACATGAGATGCAGAATCAGTTAAAACAGCTGGGAGAGAACATGTCTGATAAATTTGTTATCACTAAGGTTCTTATGTCCCTACCAGAAGATTACAAGCATTTCATCTCGGCATGGGAGTCTGCTCCTGATGACAAGCAGACCTATGATAACCTGGTAGCCAGATTATTGATAGAGGAAGAAAGAATTAAAGAAAAAGGCGGGCCAACGCCGTCTACGGCGTTTGTGGCAAAGAAAGTAGATAAAAAAGGGGTTAAAGTCTAGTATAGTCACGCACGCGGAGCGGCGGGGGAGAGGGTGGGAGGGGGAGGGGGGGATGCCTCCTCTGACTTAGCACCACTCCCATGAAAAGGAAACCCACCATTCCTGAGAAATACATTTTTTTGTAACCTAACCTCAAAACACTATAAAGTTGCTTCTGTAACGGCTCCGACGCTGCGGGAAGTGCAACCCCTTCGCCCTAACGTAACAAATGATAGGCACCCAAGCTCCCCTCCGCAGCTTCGGCTTACTGGTCGCCTCCGGCGACCAGCCTCAGCCGCTGCAGCTCGCAAGGGTACCTGTCATTTGTTACGGTGGGCGGTGGCTGCCCTCCCTTCGCGTCTCCGAATTTTTATATACACTCTAGAGGTAGTAGCCAAAAGACTGCGTAGAGTCGGGGTGCCCCGATTCGGTTTTGGAATAGATTCGACCAAAGTCAGCCATAAATAAGACACATTAATTTCGCAATTTTTCGAAAGGCAAAAAATCGGTGTCCAGTGTACAAGTGCAGGTCAATTGTGAAGGCAAACAATCAAAGTCCAGATGAAAAGCCAAAGTCGTCGAAGAAAACCACAACAAAAAACACCAAGAGTACATTCACGTAACTCGGGAAGAAACGGAATGAACGAAAACAAATGACACGGACATATGTTTAATTTTTTTTAACGTTCCGTTTCATAGAATTTGCAAGACACTTTACACCACAGACAACGTACTTGTACAGATTTGGTTGTCAATCGCCCATTTTAACGTTTCGTTTTTCCTTTTTGTGATTTGAGGTTAGTTTACATTTCTATTAATTTCTCGAAAAATATGCATTACCTTTTAATAAGAGTGATAGCGTTATAATTAGGGATCCAACCCCTACCAACTACAACCATTTTTAACCCCCTCCGCGTGCGTGACTATACTAGACCACAACCAAAAAAGGTGTAAAGTGTTATAAGTGTCACCGACTTGGACATTATCAAAGCGAGTGTCGATACAATAATAACAATAATTTTGGTAACTCTAAAGACAATCGTTCAGATATTAAGTGTTATTTTTGTAATAAACCGGGTCATATAAAGAGCCAGTGCCGTTTTAAAAAGGGCAAAGAAAAAGAAAGTAATGCTTTTATAGTCAACAGTGTTTTTGATGAACAGTTACAAAAATCTCAGTGGTTAGTCGATTCGGGTGCAAGCGAGCATATGTGTTGTGATTACAAACTATTCAATTCATACTTGACTGTAAAAGATAAATCGGTAATAGTAGGGAACGGAACGAAAATTAATGTCAAGGGTTGCGGCCAGGTGGCGCTGCAAGTTTGGAATGGGAGTGAATGGATTGACACTACCATTGACAACGTACTTCATGTTCCTGAGTTGAAAACAAATTTGTTCTCTGTCAACTGTGCGACAAGCAGAGGTTATGTTATCGTTACGGAAGAGAATAAATGTAAATTTTATAAACAAAACAAGGTGATGGCTATTGCTGAGCGACGTGGAAGCATGTATTATTTGGATTTTCGCTATTTTAATGCATATACAGCGAACCTTGCTGACGTGTGTTGTGATTTGAGTGAGTGGCATGAAAAATTGGCGCACCAAAACATTGTTTATGTGAAAGATGTTCTGAAGAAAAATAATATTAATATTAAAAATGCCAATGTTCAAACATGTGAAAGTTGTCTAAAAGGGAAAATTCACCGATTGCCGTATCCTGTAAGTAACAATGTGACGTCAAGAGTATGCGAAATTATTCACGCCGATACCTGTGGACCTATGGAGAAGCCATCGATTGGAGGCTCCAGATATTTCGTGGTATTTAAAGATGAATACTCAAAGTACAGGCGAGTGTTCTTTGGGTTGTGGTCTAGTATAGTCACGCACGTGGGGGGGTGTAAAAATGGTTGTAGTTGGTAGGGGTTGGATCCCTAATTATAACGCTACCACTCTTATTAAAAGGTAATGCATATTTTTCGAGAAATTAATAGAAATGTAAACTAACCTCAAATCACAAAAAGGAAAAACGAAACGTTAAAATGGGCGATTGACAACCAAATCTGTACAAGTACATTGTCTGTGATGTAAAGTGTCTTGCAAATTGTATGAAACGGAACGTTAAAAAATATTAAACATATGTCCGTGTCATTTGTTTTCGTTACGTGAATGTGCTCTTGGTGTTTCGTGGTGTTTTTGTTGTGGTTTTCTTCGACGTCTTTGGCTTTTCATCTGGGCTTTGATTGTTTGCCTTCACAATTGACCTGCACTTGTACACTGGACACCGATTTTTTGCCTTTCGAAAAATTTCGAAATTAATATGTCTTATTTATGGCTGAATTTGGTCGAATCTGTTCCAAAACCGAATCGGGGCACCCCGACTCCACGCAGTCTTTTGGCTTACCTCTAGAGTGTATATAAAAATTCGGAGACGCGAAGGGAGGGCAGCCACCGCCCACCGTAACAAATGACAGGTACCCTTGCGAGCCGCAGCGGCTGAGGCTGGTCGCCGGAGGCGACCAGTAAGCCGAAGCTGCGGAGGGGAGCATGGGTGCCTATCCTTTGTTACGTTAGGGCGAAGGGGTTGCACTTCCCGCAGCGTCGGAGCCGTTGCAGAAGCAACTTTATGGTGTTTTGAGGTTAGGTTACAAAAAAATGTATTTCTCAGGAATGGTGGGTTACCTTTTCATGGGAGTGGTGCTAAGTCAGAGGAGGCATCCCCCCCTCCCCCTCCCACCCCCTCCCCCGCCCCTCCGCGTGCGTGACTATACTAGACTTTAACTGTTCTTTGTGAAAACAAAAGACGAAATTAAATCATGTATAAAGAACTTCATATCGCAGGCTGAAAATGAAACAGGAAATAAAATAAAGATATTTCGAAGTGACAATGGAACCGAGTTTATAAACAAAGAGGTCAGAGAAGTGTTCCAGAACAAGGGGATTATACATCAAACATCAGTAACTTTTACTCCTGAACAGAATGGAGTAGCTGAGCGGGAGAAGCGGCTAGAACAATGCTGTATGCTAAAGATTTAAAGATCAGCTTGTGGGCTGAAAGTGTTAATACAGCTGCCTATGTGATTAATAGAACTGGTAAAAGCTCAATAGAAGGGAAATCTCCATATGAACTGTGGTCAAGCAAAAGTTATGATATAAATAACCTCAAAATATTTGGTACTACTGTTTATGTCCACATACCCAAAGAAAAAAGACATAAGTGGGATGCCAAAGGTGAAAAGGGCATTATGGTTGGGTATTTTATATGGGCTAAAGAAGTCTCCTAAATACTGGAACGAAAAATTTAACTCTATTATGATCAGGGAAGGTTTTAAACGATCTAAATGTGACCCATGTTTGTACTCTAAATGTAACGATTCAGAACAAATATATGTTCTCTTATACGTCGATGACATGTTGATGTTTGGTAGTAATGAAGAACATATATCAAATTTAAAGTCAATGCTAAACAAAGAATTTGAAATGAAAGACTTAGGCCTAATTTCAGAATTTTTGGGGATAAATGTAAAGCAGAATTTAAAAACAAATGTTACAGAATTATGTCAAAAGAATTACCTAGAAAATGTGTTAAAAAGATTCCATATGTATGATTGTAAACCTATTTCAACTCCCATGGATCAGAATTTTAATTGTAAAGAGCTTGAAAATGATAAATGCAAAGGCAATATTGAGAACATCTGTAGAGAGATCGTTGGGTGTTTAATGTATGCAGCATCAGGCACAAGACCTGATATTTGTGTTGCCGTATCAATATTAAGTAGATATCAAGATTGCGCTAGTAACATGTTATTAATCAACTTAAAAAGGGTTTTGCGATACATTAAACACACATTGAATTATAGATTAGTTTATAAATGTGATGATAGCAATTTGGTTGGATTTTGTGATGCTGACTGGGGAGGGGACCTTCGAGACAGGAAGTCCACTACTGGTTACTGCTTCATGTATTCAAATTGCCTAGTATCTTGGTGCTCTAAGAAGCAAAGTACTGTGAGTCTATCATCAGCAGAATCTGAATACGTGGCAATGAGCATGGCTGGAAGTGAGGCATGCTGGATTGCTAATGTGTTATGTGATTTCAATGTAAGTAATGTATGTCCTGCTATCATGCATTGCGATAATCAAGCTGCCATAACGATTGCCAACACAAATAGTGTTAAACGATTAAAGCACATTGATATCAAATATCATTATATAAGGGAACTGATTGAAAATAAAAAGATATGTATACAATATGTGACAACAAGAGATCAAATTGCTGATATGTTAACGAAGTCCCTCAATGGTAATACACTTTTAAAGTTTGTGAAGCTATGTGGTATGAATATGTAGATTATTCTTGGTTCAATGGCTTTCTTATTTCCTTTTGATGTGTAGGATAAATGTAAAAAGGGATGATTAAAACATATACCTTTTCAATTGTCACAAAATTTTGTTAATTAATGTTATTACATTGACGGGGGGTGTTAAAATAAAGTAAAGACATTACAATGTAATAAGAGTAGGATAGATAGTATATTTTATATCTCTCTCTCTCTCTAGTAAAAATCTGTCATGGCGGATTTTTGCTTGTAACCGAACGATTGTGTGTAATACAAATAAACTCTTTTCAAGTTAATTACGCTTCTATTTTATTTATATTCCATCTGATATTCATTAACTAACATGTGTATGGCTGCAGATCATATGGCTCGACACGTGAATATCAACACGTGCACTGGTTTTGGGGGAACGTGAATCTGATGCATTAATTTGAGACATGCTTTTTTGTTAAAACAACATTCTGCTGCACCAATTATAGATTTACATATTAATATCTATCTTACAATGCGTCTTCGAGTCGTGAGTTGTGGTTTTGAGTTCATACGAAACCAGCAATGAAAAAAGCACATGTATAAAAAATTGTCTCTCACCTATAACTGTGTATGTAGTTACAAGCCTACGTTGGCTGACACCGACTCCAAAAATAACAATACTTGTAACTACATAATATTATCGTAATAATTTCATTGACTTTTAAGTAGTACTTATAATGCAATTATTTTTTTCTTTTTTTTTCCTAAATTGTTAAATCTATTTAGATAAAAGTTGGGAATAAAGTAATTTCATTATGTAGTCTATATGGTGGATGCTGAGAAAGGGGCGGCTGATGGCTTGGGGCCTAGGGCGGCCGAGACTGCAAATCTGCCACTGCCTTATACGTAGGTACTTTTACTAACATTTTAAAAACTACCAAATCGGTAGTCATCACGGTAGTATCAAGCGATGGTAGCGTCAGTAATTTTAACTTTGACCTTCGTACGTGCCTTCCGCAGGCCTAAACTGAATAAATAATTTTGAATACGCTTACCAAGGAACACCATTATTTTTTTCTCTTACTACAAAATGGCTACTATTCTCAACACAAACAATGTCTTTGTTATATTTATGTTAATATCGCGTGAGTTAGCCTTATAAGAGAACACACAATTTTGAAATTGGTCTCTATTAATATAACAGTACAGTCCACTTTTGAAGAAAAACGAAGATGTACAATAAAAGTGATTCATTCTGTTTGCAATCCTCAACATTGCTGATAACCTCTTGTTTAATTGGAGTACAAAGTTTATGTAATAAAGTTTAGATTAACTCCCAAACAGTAATTGCCTTTGATCTTCCATGAATATGATAAGAAAAATGAAATCGCTGTGAAAACTATTGATTTACAATAATGATTCATGCTTCTTTGTTTCTTTGAATGTTTGTTAGTCAGTTATAGTTAATTATGACAAATATGCACGCTAATAGCAGCTGTGATTACTGAGATGAGTAATGGAAATTGTTGTGGGGCATAGTTTCGGATTCCCGAAGTACTCGTAAGGTTGTTATCGCGGTGCTGGAAAGTTCTTTTGTATTCGTCTGGATATAACAACGATTTAAGTTATACCTATTCAGCTCCTTTATTCAGATAATACTTTGTCGCCGAGCCAAGACCTCTCACGTGATTGTGTAATTAGCGAAAGAGACAGCGCATGGAGGTCGCGACTAACATCCTCGAGCTAGTGTCATTCGGACTGAACAGTATGAAATGTATGCTGATGCAGTAGTAGTCGCGGTATTATGTTACCGATTGCCTCATTCCAAATGGAAATAAGAAATTACTAAATAGTAGCCATTTGATTCTGTAGATGAGCCAATCGGGTCGTCGCCCGAATCGGTAGCATCACCACGTATAACTCTATATCTGATCAATTTAAATTGAAAAAGAAAATTATTACAGACGTTAGGTATTTTCTTGACCTAAGTACGTTTAATATGTTTTTTGTTGATGAAGTTTTGCGTTCCATTCTTTTTTTTTATACTACCAAGTTAGCAAACAAGCTGACGGCCCGTCTGATGGTGAACGGTCACCGCAGCCTATGGACGCTTACAACACCGTGGGTATCACTCGCGCGTTGCCGACCCTGCAAAAATCAAACCATTATTTAAATACAAGCTTCCGCCGGTTTCAGTTGAGTTATCCGGGGAATATAACATAATTTTTGTCCATCTGCAATTATTATAATTTACCATTCAAATACGTAGTAACAGAATTTATCAAATTAATTACCCTCCACATTTAAACAAACATATAATATCCGCTTTTCTCAGTATAATATTAATATAGATCATCATCGTAATTATATTAGGCCCGGGGATGTCCACTGCTGTATATAGACCCCCCTATATACCATCTATATACTATCTATATAGATAGTTTAGTATAATTGATTTTTTATTCATTCAGTTATTTATTAGCACGTCATATTTGCAGGCTACGCTTCAAAAGTATTGTCCACAAATCGCCGCTGGCGGTGTGTCGTGCTGCGACGCCGCCCAGCTCGCCAACCTCAATCAGAACATCGGCATCGCCGAGAACCTGCTGGCGAGATGTCCTTCCTGCATGGACAACTTCTACAAACACATCTGCGACATGACATGCTCGCCGCGACAGAGCGACTTCATAGAGATTGTCAAAACGAAGCCAATTAATGGTAAACCTTTTGTAATCTTAGTAATATAAATGATTGAATTGATGATTTTTATAAATTTTTATGTGGTTAATTTAATAAAGATTAAAGATTTTTGTTTGTAATGAATATCTATTAAAAATTCAAATTAAATAAAGATTTAAAGTATAATAATTATTTCACTAACAGGAAGAAAGTATATATTAATAAAAATAATATTTATTGTTCACACCACTTCAAAAAATAATTATTTAATAGTGAAAATAATTTAGGGATTATTTGCCTATAATTTACCTATTGTATAAATTAGTGTTTAACTAATACTTAACATAATAGGAAAATCTATAAATTAAATGAATACTGATAGGATTACTCTATTTGAGAGTAAATTGCGTGAATATAAATGATGAAAAAATCTCTACTTAATTAATTTAGCTTACTCTATGGTCAGTATAGAACCTAGTGATTCGATGTTTTCCTTTTTTTTAATTAAATGGTTTTCTTTTTTTCCGTGATTATATACAATATTGTATCTCCTTGCTGTAAATATATTGAAGTTTTTGACTAAAACTTCATATAGGAGGGAAATTCTGTATCGCAACCTTTTTGTGTAACGAAAATTAAATGGTTGATGAACACAGTCTATGCTATTGAAAAGTGATTGATGAATAATTAAATTGTTTCCCTGTAATACAAAAGTTTCACTTCTATCGTATGTCTTTACAACGCACCCTGTTTTTTTATCTATTACTAACGCTACATAAAATAGTCTTTATTTTAATGTTATTTAGTCATTTTTTTAGACATTCTAATTGTAATATCGTGCTTTGTTAGTAAAATTTTATACTACACGTGTAAATTTTTTTAAATTAATATATTGTTATATTTTTCAGGGACAAGCGACCACGCTATACAAGAAATAACATATCATCTTGGGGCTACGTATATGAACGCGACTTACGAGTCCTGTTCACAGGTAAACGCGTACTTTGAATACATTGAATTTTACCGGCCCAGGTGCCTTGGTGGTTAGAGACCTTGCCTGCCACGCCGCAGGTCGTGGTTTCGATTCCCAGCCAGGAGAAACATTTGCGTTCATGAACATGTCTGTTTATGTATTTATTTTCTTACATTTTATTACATTCTCTACCAGACAACGTTTGGGTGATGCAGAGATAAATAAACTGTTTGTATTGTGTCTGGATGTAAATATCTATACAAGTATGTATTTAAAAAAAGTAAATGTAGTATATCAGTAATTTGGTTTCCATAGTACAAGCTCTGCTTAGTTTGGAATCAGATGACCGTGTGTAAAGAATGTCCCAGGATATTTATTCATTTTTATTATTATATTTATTTACCTCAAATTCAATTATGAAATTATACAAGAAGTATAGAAAGTTATATAATATCAGGAATTATTATTATGGTTAGGTTATCTCTCTCTCCAGTAAGCAAGACAACCAATACAGATGCTAAGATGCTTATTTTTCAATCATGCCGTAATAGCGATACTAATATATCCCAAGACATTCTTCACACATGGTTACCTGATCCCAAGTGTACTGCTTGTAGTATGGCTACCAGGTAACTGATATACTACTTTTTTAAATACATACTTATATAGATATTTACACCCAGACACAGAACAAACAGACATGTTCATGCACACAAATGTTTGTCCTGGGTGGGAATCGAACCCGCGACCTTCGGTTTGGCAGTCAGGGTCTCTAACCACCAAGCCAACTGGCCCGTCAAATCTAACTAATCAACCCTTAAATTACATAGGGGCACTGTTTAAGATTTTAATTAAAAATTTCCGGGTAACATTTGATCTCTCGGTGTTTAATTATAATAGAAAGAAATAAAAAAGGATTTATATGTAAGGCGTGTAACTAAGTGATAATTACTAACTAGATTTCTTATAATGATTATTATTAGCACACCCCAAAGCGCCATATCATTGAAATTATAGCATTTTAACATGCTACAAATATCTTGAGCTAAGAATTGGTTGCCTTTGCTTTCGTTTTATACCTACTCATGTTAATAGCTCTTTTCAACCTACTCACACATAATTTCATTTCGGTACTATGTTAACATTTAATTGGTCAAACTTTTGTAAAGACTCAAGGTCAGAGGTAAGTGGTAAAACCACACGTCGTGGTAGTTATGTGGTATTGTGGCTTATCAAGATAAGAACGAACTATGGTACCTTTAAAACAAATTATCACCATTTAAAAAAATATCGAGGAAAAAGTTTTTAATTAACCTACCATGTTTATTTTTATTGGTTTATTTAAAATACTGTAAAATCGTACATGCCACATAACGCAAACCTCAAGAGGTTTATCTGTAAGTGGTGAGGCCGTTCGTTCTCCCGAAAAAAAAAAACAAACGAAAATTGATTAAACTACAATTTGTTTTTAGTTTAATTAAATTTATACTATTATTCTAACTACTATACTAAATGAATATATATTATACTAGCTGTCCCCCGCGGTTTTACCCGCGTTCCCGTGGGATGACACATGTATTATACATAAAAACCTTCCTCTACAATCACTCGTATCTATTAAAAAAAACCGCATCAAAATCCGTTGCGTAGTTTTAAAGATTTAAGCATATGAGTACATAGGGATATAGGGACAGAGAAAGCGACTTTGTTTTATGCTATGTAGTGATTAGTTGATTTATGTTAGTTATTGATTTTTTTAGATAAAACCATTTTAGTACCAGTAACTATATAATTTTTTCTACTTACGTATGTGGTGTAAAATTTTGTAGTCGATTTTATATACCTTGATGAGGTAATGATTGAGACATGCGATCTTTTATATTGATATAAAAAACTCCACAGCTAAATTCTAAATGAATATATATTATACTAGCTGTCCCCCGCGGATTTCCGCATTTATCGATATCATAGTCTATAACCATCTACGAAAATTCCGCGTCTAATGGTCCCATCCCGATATGTTCAGTAGTTTTGAGGTGACGGTGCGACAAAAGAACCCTATTTTCCTTATGTATGTAGATAAATCTATGACTAACTTGTATAACTGCCACTTGTAATGTTATTCATGTCTATGAGATTAAATTTCTTTCTCAAACCTAAATCTAACCTTTGTATACAACAGGTACAAGTGCCGTCAACAAACCAGCTGGCTTTGGACATAATGTGCGGTGACAACGGGGCAGAGTACTGCACGCCTCAGAAGTGGTTCTCGTACATGGGGAACAAGGACACCCCCATGGTGCCGTTCCCGATCAACTACGTCTCTGGGGACGCGCCCAGCGGCGGGTTCATTCCCAACAACCCCGCGACTAGGGCTTGTGATGTCGGTATTGGGGTAAGGATCCATTTGTTCATATTTTTAGAGTAGATGAGCTTAGTGTAAAGTTCGTTGTTGTAAGTACTACCACTTACTGTGTTTCTTTAAAAAGGTAAGGGGTCCGCTGAAATTGACATGAGGCACATGAGACTTATTAATGTCACGTCTCAGGGACGATAACGCACTGGCGGTGCCCCTGGTGCTGCAAATGAATGGTGGGTCGAATGCTACTGCGCCCATAGTATTCGATTCGAATTTTGCAAAGTGTACGAGTGGCAATAGTAGAATACCTTATAATTGGTTCACTGGCATCTTATTATCAGTATATTCCGGCAATTGCACTCGGAAGCCAGGTCCTGTTAGGCTACGGGGTGACTGTTCGAATCGAGCATATCTAAATAATCGTTATGCCCCCCCTGCAGGGCTCCCCGGGCTGCTCGTGCCTGGACTGCGCGGCGTCGTGCCCGGCGCCGCCGCCGCGCCCGCCGCCGCCGCGCCCCTTCAGCATCGCGGGCGCGGACGGGTACGCGGTCATCATGGCCATCGTCTTCCTCATCTTCACCACGCTGTTCCTCGGCGGCGTCTACTGCTGCAACCAGCCCGAGAATGTCGTCGGTGAGTTACATGCTCCATACACGTTTCTAACACTAGTTTCTAGATCTGCCAGGGTTTTGTTTCCTCCAGGAGCCTTATTTAGAGAATTTCACAGAAACATTCTTTATTGTTAAACTTTACTAGTTTCCAATAACTAAGATGCCTTTTGACAACGTTCAGTCTAAATTGATTCACAGCACGCAGGTGGTAAGGCCTCTGGACGTAGACAATTTTATTTTTAATTGGACTTTTAAAAACTGCCAGTTAACGAAGTATATCAGTTTTAATATATTTAAACTCAACTTATTTAATATTAAAACAACATTTTCATTATTTTATTTATTATATTCATGTGTACTTTAGATCAGGGCTGTCCAAACTATACACCTTCGCGGGCTAATTAAATTTCATACAAAAGCTGGAGGGCCAGAAAAATATTTTCAGTTGTCAAGTAAATAAAATACCATTAATATTTATCCAAACTATTTGTGTCCAAAACTATTTTGAGATTAAAATGTGTGTCGCGGGCCGCATGGAAACAAGCCGCGGCCTTTGTTTGGACAGCCCTGCTTTAGATTATTACAATATAACGCCGAAGGATATATTTAGTCTGCGCTGCTGTCCAATCGGTTTTTAATATATGTAGTTAAATTACGCTGTAAATGATGTTAGGATACTTTTTCTACTGAAATCAAGGTCAAAGTAGGTTTTTTCATACTGCATTATAATAACATTAGCTACCTATTACATACCACGGCATATTTATTTATTTTTATTTTTTAACCATTAATTTAAAAATGTGGATTACATTAAGTATATATAGTTTATAATAACATTATTTTATTTTGATCGTGTTTAACAATACCTCTAAATAAAGTTGGTTGCAGATGCCATCAAAAATCATGATTATTTTAATAATTTCTTAAGATATCAGTGCACTTTGAGTTCAATACTACATGGAGTTCATTTAAAAAAGTTTGAGTCGAGTAAGATAAATAATTAAAAAAAGGCTTTGCAGATTGGTCCGACAATGGACTGTAATTTCTCTTGCCATATCAAATTATGACTTATTATAAAGTTACCATGGTTTAAGATTGAAATGACAATAGTCATACTTCAATTCTGTGATCAAAATGTTCTATGTTTTACTGATCTCCGAATCACACACAAATTTCGAGTATATTTTTGAGTCGAACATTGTGCATTTCATTCAATGCCTTACAACAATCATCATAAAGCTTAATTTGCTATATCGATGCACGAATAAAGTTACTATATGCACCGGAACTTGTGAGTGGTTGATAACGGTAAGGGTGTAATGATAATTTGGAAAACTGCAGAAAATACTCTTATTTTATAACTGGTGATTAAAATTAGTAATGTATGCTATATAATATTATTGATTCTGAAAGTATTTATTAAAGTTATTAACATTTTATAACTCTTCCCCGTTGTAGCAAAACATACTTATTTATAACTCTTCCCCGTTGTAGCAAAACATACTTATTTACTTTAAGTAGACTAATTACGGCTCATTGGCCAGGCAAAAATCGTGAGCACAAATTATACTATGAGCTTGAGCTTTTGGTGCTAGAAAACGTTGTGAGTAAATCATGGTGATACCAAGTACCCATTTAGCTACCTTTGGAAATTTGTCGTCGAGTACCTACCGATGTCTTCCGGCAGCTGCACCTTCCGTTCGGTTATAGCGACACGTCAAAAGTGTCTACGGTTAACGGACTGTTTTATAATCATTCCTTTTTCAAATTACGAAATTTACCTAAAAGTATCCATAGGTGTTATAAAAATAATAATTAAAAACATGATTTAAAAAAAAACTGTAACGTTTCTGACCAGCAAAAGTGTGCTTGATTTTCAAACACTTTTGATATGTGAAATAATTTCATAGCATTAGTTGCAACATGGAGGGTGTATAATTGCCGTAGGGGTAGAAATGTATTGCTACAACGGAGAACGATAGCGAGGTAGTTGTATAATGGTGTTGGAGTCGGGCTAACGGTGTGGTTATGCGGTGTTGGACAGAGGGGTGGGCGCGCGGCGGCCCGGCGCGTCGCGGGCCCGAGGCCAGCCCGCTGCACGACCATCGCGCCAGTACGTACCCACACGCACACACACACACACACACACACACACATGCGTACACGCACACGCATATATATACACACACATTCACGTCACCTTTAGAAATTTATATAGAGTCGGAACAAGGGCTCTATTTAAAAATAAGAAAGAATACATTTGCTAGTAGTCTCATTCCTTTGTAGCGATCCATCATGGTAATGACATCTAGATAGGTAGTTAGATAGGTAGAAATACGGTGTATATCACAGTGTACATTGCTCCAGTAATAATCACTGGCAGTGTCGGTGGTCCCTGTACTGTTTGACCTACCGCGAGCGCTGAGTGCAACAACACTTACAGATAAACTGTTTTAAAACCAATACCCTATACTTACGCTTAAGAGCCCTAGTTCTAGTTAATTCACTCAACAACACATGTTAAGTCTAGATAAAGATGCATGTACGTAGAGCCAAGCTATTATCCCATACATTTCCAAATACCGTTTTGAAAACATCTAAGCTCTTGCTAATTGCCTTTAGGACCATTTGCTTCTGACTAAACGGATGGAATTTTTTTAATCTAAAAAACTGCATATTTAGAACTTAGGTATTTAGTGTGGATTTACTTTCATATTTATTCTTCTCTTTAATCTTCAATTATAATATTTTAATAAAAACATACACAAAATAGTATTCTGTAAATAATATCATTAGGTTGCTTACTCATAATTTTGTATATATTTTAGTTGCATGATTATTTCTCAATATATTTGACTAACTAACATATACTCGTATATTTTATTTAACTGTTTGTATTTTACAATGAGCACTATCTCTTACAATTACATTTATGTATGTGTTTGTATATTTGTGTCGTCTATACCTTGATTATGATTCTTCAACGTCATGTCTATTTATTGAAATTGAAATAAGGATAATAATAGTCTTACATTAGTTATTTCCAACTAATTGTTTTGGTATAGAAAACAATAGATTTTATTAAAATAATATTCCATTAATAAAAATGATCTTGCCTCGGTGGTCGAGTGTTATAAAGGTCGCTGAAGGTTCTGGGTTTTATTCCTCGATATCTTTGTTTAAACCTTATTATGTATATTGAATAGCCGGGATTGTCATATGCCCGAGAGACTGAAACAATGCTCATCAAGTGTCACGTGATTAAAAATATCTTCGGTCGAATGTGAGTCTCATTACCTCTGCCTGCCTCTTCAGAGATAATGGGCGTGAAGAAGTTATTTAGAAACAGACCTTAATGGTTATGTCCATTCAATAAATATCAAACTTAGCGATACAATTTTTAAATCGAGTTGAGTACTTTCAATATGTTTCTGTACGTGTCTATTTTATTATATGTGAAATGATCCCATTGTAACCAATTAAACATGTTTAAATAATTAGGTGTTACCTCCGAGAATAACCAAGAGATGGCATCGAATCCAAACGCAGCAGGGTGGGGCATAGACCAACCTGACGGAGTTGGAGAGGCATCGTTCTTCGAGAAGCTTGGCGCTGAAACTGAGACGAAGCTAGAGGACTTCTTCCAATGGTGGGGTTATCACATGGCGTCTAGGCCATGGATTGTACTTTTTGTGGGTGAGTGCAGTTTTTACCAGATTTTGTTTAACTTCAATTGTTAGTGTGTTTGGGACAAATCTTGCAAATGAATTTTACAGTAAGTCCCCCGATCCGATCAAGCTGCCATTGCTCGATTAAATAAGTGACGTCATTCTAAATCCAATATGGCGGGCGTGATAAGATGGTCATTTGGTAATTTAGATGTGACCTCCGTGTCATGGGTATCTAATGAAAGGGTTTCCCAAACAGCATACATAACAATAGTTTTTTTAGCTTAGAGCTGGTTTTAAACAAGTTTATTTTATTTTTATCGACTATAATTTAACCACAAATCCAGATAATTATTGCATTTGTTGTAACAGAGTTTGCTTTCTTTATAAAAGGAGACGTTTGAATTTATCATTTTCTGTCTGATAGTGTATCATTTTTATATATTTTTTTTAAATCTTGTCCCTTGAACTGTCACTCTAAGAGAAGAATAAGTGTTTCATGATATAAGTAACGTCTGGTTAGATGTTAGCTAGGACATATAGAAGAGTGACAGAGCGAGGATAAATATTGATGAATAAATTGTGTCCCCAGGACTATGTGTGGTGGTCGGTCTCGGACACGGGATTAAGTACATGCAGATGACGACCAACCCGGTGGAGCTGTGGGCGGCGCCGGACTCGCGGTCGCGCGTTGAGAGGGAATTCTTCGACTCACAGTTTGAACCCTTTTACAGGTCAGTTTAAACATAATTTCTCCTTGGTATATACTCGGCTCCATGGTTCCAGGCCTAGGTCATATTTCAACTGTTATTTAATTAAGAATAAGGCTGTTTACACCAGATATGTGTAATATAGATATAAGAGGTATGGAGCGCTAATCTATGAAAATGAAGCGACGAGCCTAAGGTATAGTGGCAATACTATGTCCAGAATGTATTAATTGTCGCTTTTTAAAACAATTTTCAGATTTATTATTAATCGTTAAATAAAATGTTCATGTAAGTAAAGCCTTAATTATTAGAAAGTGCATTCCCTCGTTTTCATTAGCACGAGCTATAAAAAAAGAAACTGCCACCCACCGGAAAGTGTTGAACAACGTCACACAAATAAGTAAGTAAATAAATATAATGTTACATATATTGTCTTCACAGAACGGAGATGATAATCATCAGTTCGAAAGGTCTGCCGACGATTGACCATGAAACGCCATTGGGCAATGTCACCTTCGGGCCCGTCTTCAATTCTACATTCCTCTTGGATGTACTGGATCTGCAGAACAAGATTATGAGTGAGTTTTAAATATACATATATATATATTTTCTTACCACATGGGACGATAAATAAGCAGACGGTCCACCTGATGGTAAGTTGTCACCGCTTATGGGTCACCCTGGGGGCATCGTCGTGAAGTTGGCAAGTCTCATGTGCCTGTAATTTCACCGGCTCCCTTACCTTTCTAACCGAAACACAGTAATACAAGTGCACTACTGCTTGACGGTGGAAATGGGTAAGGTAGTACTTTCCCGATCGAACTCTGCACTAAGAGCTCTACTACTCAAGTTATTAAACCTGGTTTTCACGGGCCCAGTAGATAGCGTGCAGTAAATGACCGTTATTGGCCTCGTGGGAACAGCAATATACTGCCGAAACGCCACGTCTTAGATCCACTTAAGATATCATAACTTTCAGGGTGAGGTTAACAAGGGTAACTTTAAATGCCCTTGACTTAAATTTTAACAAAATAACTTATTCCACTCTGCACTATACATATAGCTGAAACTCCGAAGTCTCTATCTGTCGCTGACGTTCCGTGTACGAAAGAGATGCTGCAAATGGTTTAATCCAAGGCGTTTGTTCTACTGATTTTTAAAACCGCTTCACTGAAAATATCCAAGATCAAGGAGTTACTATGGTATGGCTAAAACTCTTATGTCTATGGTTAATTTACAGGTCTGGGTAACGAGACAGGCATCCAGGACATTTGCTTCGCTCCCCTGTCGTCCCCGTTCTCGGGCCCCGTGACCCCAGACAAGTGCGCCGTACAGACTATATGGGGCTGGTTCCAGAATGATCGCGACAACTTGGACCTGGATGAGAACGAGTACCTCAATCAAATACTTAAGTGTTCCAGGTGATTGTCAACCTTATTACATTTGAGTCTTTTCGTGTATCAATTCGTCTATTCTGTGCGTGAAAGCAGTTCCTCAATTTAAGTTGGAAGTTTAGAATAATATGATTGTATGGAAGCAATTTTTATATAATGGGTATTAAAATGTCTTTAATTGCAGCGCGTATAGTCAAGACCGAAACACCATTGTTTCGAAGCGGAATAGCTGAAATTTACAAAATTCTTACGGTACTGACTGTGCCACATTCGAAGATATTGACGCGACACTTACCATATCAATTGTTTTTGTCGTCAGTAACGCGTACGACCCGCTGTGCCTGGCGGGCTACGGGGGCCCCGTGCTGCCGGCCGTGGCGCTGGGCGGGTTCCTGGCGCCGGGCGAGCCGCTCACCAAGCGCTCGCAGTTCCACCGCGCCACCGCGCTCATCATCACCATCCTCGTCAACAACAAGCACGACAAGGACATGGTCAGTACACCGTACACACCCTGACACGTGTACTTGTTAAGTCTCATGTGACTGTCATGTGAATATCTCCAGACCCCTTATTTATCAAATTTGGTACCTTCATGGGTCCCCTCCGCGGACCAAAACTTAATAAATTGGTTTGAATTGAAAGAGTAATGTCACTGACATCCTTATCATTCTACCTGAAACAGTAGTAGTACAAGTACGCGGTAGTACTTACCACTTAAAACTCTACTGTTTCATAAATTAACTGTGGTCGCTTCAGTGTCTGTCTGTCTTACAAATTTTTGTTTGTGGTTTCTTAGCTATATCTTCGTACATCTTAAACGTAGTAGGTCAAACACAGTCATCGATAGTTTGGGCAGAGAAATATGTAAATAGAGACTGTTTTAATCCTGTGGTTTAAAATAAAAGAAATATCACACGACATTCAATGTTTCATGAATGAGTAGGAGGAGCTTAAATTCTCAAAAATATTTTACAAATGTATAATTCTTCACAGCAAAAAAGAACATAGGGTGAATTCTCCTATGTTAGAAAGATACTAATGAATATACCCTCCTACTAATCGAATAATTAACTTTCAGTTAAAACCAGCACTCACGTGGGAGGAAGAATATATCGCATTCATGAAAAATTACACTGAAACACAAATGCCCGAATATATGGACATAGCGTACACGTCGGAGCGTTCCATAGAGGATGAATTGTACAGAGAGTCACAATCTGACGTGTCGACTATACTCGTCTCTTACTTGATCATGTTCCTGTATATCGCTATCTCGCTCGGACGCTTCACTAGCTTCTCCAGGTTGCTGATCGACAGTAAAGTCACTTTGGGTCTTGGAGGTTAGTAGTAAATCAGCACTATTTCTATGATATCTGCAAGCGAGTTTTTTTGTCTCGCTTTCAAAGTAAAATTACTGAACCGATCTTGATGAAATTTGGTACACACCTAGTTTAGGGTACGGAGGGAGACTCGAAGTGTTGAATCAACTGACTCAATGCAACCACAAGGAATCTACAAATTGGAATTAAATTTGGTACATATGCAGATTAGGATCTTCAAGATATTTTTTATCGTGCAACTAAATAACTAATTCCCAGTATTATAATTAAAACCTAGTAGCTCAATTCTCATATACCTTGTATTTCCATCAGGTGTCCTAATCGTCCTGGCATCAGTGGTGTGTTCCGTCGGTATATTCGGCTTCATCGGCGTCTCTGCGACCCTGATCATCGTGGAGGTGATCCCGTTCTTGGTTCTGGCCGTGGGTGTCGACAACATCTTCATATTGGTGCAGACCAACCAGAGGGAAGGCAGGCGACCCGATGAAACTGTAGCTGAACATATTGGCAGGACGTAAGTATCCCTGTTTTTATTGTTTTATTATATCGTCGCGCAAAAAAGAAAAAGAAACTAATAAAACAAAAAAAATCTAATCTTCTAGAGATAAGACTTTATTGTAAAAATATATGGAATAAAAGAGTTTTACTTTGTCGTCGCAGAATCTTTTTAATTTGCAATTTCCAGTTCAAGTAGGAAAAAATTGTTAGTTTACTAATGCATATATTGAATTGGAAAATCAAGATATTTTTTTTAAGCCGCAGATCATTTTTTTTGGAAATTTTCTTCTCTAATAGATTTTTTTTTCATATTTGAAAATGCCAAATAACTTTTGAGATATTTTCATAAAACCAAGCCCCTATTTCCCTGTTTTTCCAATATTTTTTTTATAACTTATGCAATCTTTGCAAGCGGCGCTTGAATTTGTTCAAAAATCATCTATACGCTGTCCCGAACCGTATGACACCTCGTTCATATTTTTCGGATCGCTCACCAATCATCGCCTTAAAGTAGCAAAATATATTGTAATTTAATGTATGTAAAATCCTGAGAAAACTTCGATATGGTGATATGATGCAGGTTAACACCCGGCCATCTAATTCGGTCAGGATGGCTAACCACCAAGCCAACTGGCCTGTCAAATAAAGATTATAGAAGCGTGTTTCAAGTACGGTTGAACATGAGTGGCTTGTTTGCGACAGGCTGGGCCAGGTGGGCCCGTCGATGTTCCTGACGTCGGCGTCGGAGTCGGTGTGCTTCTTCCTGGGCGCGCTGAGCGACATGCCCGCCGTGCGCGCCTTCGCGCTGTACGCCGCCGCCGCGCTGCTCGTCGCCTTCCTGCTGCAGGCCACCTGCTTCGTGGCGCTGCTGGCCGTCGACACGCACCGACAGAACGCCAACAGGTTAGACCTAAAACGTTATAAAACATGTTTTGCAGTTCCCATGCTGTAGAAGTATAACTTTCAGAACACAATGTCTACCTATCCTATTCTCTCGCATACTTTCCTATAGAAGTTTGATGTTGCTTTTTCGCTTCATCTAGTTTTACATCGCAACAATACTAAGGAAGATACCTCATGGTTTCCTGTGTACACATCTAACTAAACTGTAAGTTTTACAGTATAAATTGGATGTAGAAACTAAACTATCTCTAACTGTTTCAGATTCGACATATTCTGCTGCGTGCAAGGCAGCAAGGCGGACACGGGCGCGGCGAGCGGCGAGGGCGTGTTGTACAACTTCTTCAAGCACGTGTATGTGCCGTTCCTCATGAAGCGGGAGGTCCGCGCCTCCGTCATGGTCATCTTCTTCGCTTGGCTCTGCTCTTCTGTTGCTGTGAGTATTCATATAATTTTTGGACCTGATGCTGTAGTCATATACTCTTACTGATCACCCAAAGGTCGTGGATTCGATTTTTAATTATATTTAAAGTGGGTTTGGCCTTCGACTGACCTCAGTAGGAGTTCTGGACAAAAATTGTGTATATTTTTGTTACTGAGGATAGGTTTGTGTTTTAACCACACTGTTGTAAGTTATGATGTGACCTATTCATAAAAGGGTTCTCAAGTCTGCACTGTAATTCTACAGCTGTATGGAATAAAAATAAGTTTTATAAATTGTCTATGTTTGACATAAGGTTTATTTTCGATTACCAAAACTATTCGTGATATCATTGACTGAGCAAATAAGAATAATGTAATTAAAGTACATATTAATCAACAATTATTTTATGAATGCTTCAATTCATTTTATGGAATGAAACAGGTAAGATAAATGTTGTTTTATTTGTTTATCGTGTTTTATGTGTGAAAACTGTTTAATGCTCTGTTTAAATGTTCAGAATAATATAACCTTATGTGAAAATAGTTACGAATGCCGTTTGTGTTGTATATCGCTGTAAACTTATAAATGTATACATCTCTTTCTGTTTTAATTGGATGAAAGGAGAAAAAGTCTTTCATTTAGTTCAGTTGTCAAACTTACTTTTGCAAACATAGTGTTTTAATAATGTCTTGTGGTGTTGTGTGTTTTGTATAAACTGACATGACGCAAAATCTCTCTGTCTCTCTTCTACTTTAGGAAAATAAAGAGACGTTATTAGATTTAAGTTACATTTATGTAAAACAAGGGCCATTAACTGTGGCAGCTGATTAAATTACTTATGACTATTTTTTTTAAACAATCAAGTCATTTGACATGCGAGGATTTTAATTAAGTGTAATATTTTACAGTCTGTAGCTGTGCCTTTGTATAAATAAATAACGCCAGTTTGAAAAACTGACGGAGATATCGGTGAACAAACATTAAAAAAAATACACTCTAACGTAAAACCGCTTCCTTTTTTATGTTGATAAAAAACCATTTCATCCCCCCTCCAGGTGGCCCCACACATAGAAATCGGTCTGGACCAAGAGCTTTCGATGCCCCGCGACAGTTTCCAACTGAAATACTTCCAATACCTCAACCGGTACCTGAACATTGGGCCGCCGGTGTACTTCGTGGTGATGGGGCTGGACTACTCGCACAAGGGCACGCAGAACATGGTCTGTGGGACGAGGTATTGCAGGCCCGACAGTGTTGCCATGCAGTTGTACGGCGGTGAGTGTCTATTTATATTTTTATATGCTATATATTATAAATAAACTAAGTACAAAATAGAATTTATAATTAACTTTACAATTCTTACATTTATTAATGTAAATGTTTATTTTAGTTTAAAAAGTTACCAATTGCTTAAATAAAGCTTTATTATTATTTTATTATTATTATTATTTATTATTATTATGCAATACTTACATTAGGATCACAGTATTAATTTTTAATGAAACATGATAGGAGTATAAATTCTGTTACAACTATTAGTAATTAATAAAGTAAAATTAAATCAACAGAATATATTCAGTGTGGCCGGACATACCTATTTCTAGCTAGACAGACATATTTAAGTGTAATTTTCCATTTAGACATTAATAATATATGTAAGGTTGTCTATTTTCATATGCATTTTATTTTAAGTCGTACCTAGCATTTATAATATATTGTGTATATAAGGGGAAGAACTGTTTAGTACCGAGGTTTGTATACTTTACGTATTATTTTCAAGTGTCTGTAGCTTAACTAGCCATGTTTGATTACTGCACGATATTTCAATAAAGTACAGCAAATGATACCTTCAAACCCAGTTGTCAATTTTTATGGAACTTCATGCGTACAAACGTGAAATCGGCTATCAGCATGCCACTTGTTTTAGGTAAAGAAAGCACAAGTGTTTCAAAATTGAACCTTATTTAAAATAGATATGAGTCGTATTTCGACGATTCATTGCAGGAGTTTATGTGTGTTATATTTCCAGCTTACCGAAACCCTGAGGAGACATACATAGCTCAGCCGCCCAATTCATGGTTGGACGACTTCTTCGACTGGTCCTCGCTGCCGAACTGCTGCAAGTACTTCCCGAGCAATAGCAGCTTCTGTCCGAGTGAAAGTGAGTTACCACTTGTCCTTGTGATATTTCTTTTCACACCGTCATGTAATCCCAACTAAAATAGCTAGATGTACTATATATATATACTTGTATACTGTATACATATTAACATCTAGATATAGAACAAATACATATGGACAGGGCTACAAATGTTTGTCCAGGGTTGGAATCCAACTCCGGTAATCAGTTATAATAGGCGATCGAGATTCTTGGTTAAAAATACTATAATACTCGTATATATATCATTTTTGTTCTTATAAATTTAATCATTAATACAAAAACGTGTTCTATCGAATAGCTACTACAAGACTATTTATTTATAATAAAAATGGATACAAAGAAATAATACAATTAAACAATATCGACATAGTGTGTTTGCGACTTTGGGAACTAAGGGAGATTACGACGTGGTAACTAATGTATAATATTCATTTTATCCTCCATCAGCCGACACACGGACATGTTCATCGTGCAACATATCCCTCATCCAACCCGAGAAGCGACCAGACTCCGCGGACTTCAGACACTACGTGCCGTTCTTCCTACAAGACAACCCGTCGCAGAACGGCGGCTGTATCAAAGGCGGCCACGCTGCATATGGACAGGCTGTTAACTACAAAATGAACGGCACAAATGCCGACATCGGCTCCACATACTTCCAAGGATACCATTCTGTGTTGAAAACAAGCCACGATTACTACTCTGCGTTGAGAGGTGCAAGAACCGTCGCTGCTAATATAACGGAGACTCTGAACAGGCAGTTGAAGGAGGAAGGCAAGGAGCCGACGGCTAACGTATTCCCGTATTCGGTGTTCTATGTGTTCTACGAACAGTATTTGACGATGTGGCCCGATACGTTGAAGTCTATGGGAATATCTGTGCTCTCGATTTTCATTGTTACATTCTTGTTGATGGGTTTCGATCTGTTTTCGGCGTTGGTGAGTTATGTTTTTTACTTTAATATTATTTACTAAGTGCGAAATTTGTGAGATTGGATTTCTGGATGTTTGTTAATCTTTCACGCAAAAACTAGTTAGGAATTTGGAAACTTGGCACAAAGATAGAGCATGCCCTGGAATAACATATAGGTTACTTTTGTCCCGGGAAAATGTAACATCGATCGGGATCGCGGGTGAAACCATGGGGGTCAGCTAGTATGTTATATTGGGTTTGAAAGTACATAGGTATGTCATACTCCTAGCTAGAAAAACATAGGATACACTATGCTTCGGGAATGCGTGGAAAACGGGTTGAAAGCTAGTATTATAATAATCTAAAATGATCTGTAACATTTATAGCCTAAAAATCTTTGGGTAGCGAGCCGGAGTGAGTGTTTCGTTTTGATGCCAAAATCACCAAAAATTGATGAAATTTGTCAGATATAAAATATTTTTTATCTAGGAAATGCAGAAAAATCTGTAGAACATGTCTCTGCTACTAAAAATGTCCGGCGGTGACCGCTTACCATTAAGTAGATTCTTATTATGTTGGTAGAACTTACCTAATATTCATGTTGATGGATTCCAGGTGGTCGTTATAACAATAACAATGATCGTGGTGAACCTCGGCGGTCTCATGTACTGGTGGAGTATTAGTCTCAATGCAGTTTCACTAGTCAATTTGGTAAGTTTTAATTGCATTGCGTCTTTTGTTTTTTGTAGCGATCATAGCAAAAATTAGTTATGTTTGAGCTTAATAACTAAAGAAGTATTTTTATGTTCCTAACAAAGAAGTTTGCTTTATATTATTATCGTTTTTGTTAATTCATGCCAGCTGGTCGATTGTAATGTTTTCGTAATTGAAATATTATATATAATGAATATCCTGGGACATATATACACACGGCCATCTGATCCCAAACTAAGCAGAGCTTGTACTATGGAAACCAGATAACTGATATACTACTTTTTATTTTTTTAAATACATGGATATTTTAGACTCGGACATAGAACAAATAGACATGTTCATGTACATACATGTTTGTCCTGGATGGGAATCGAACCCGCGTCCTGCGATTTGGCAGTCGTGGTCGCTTTCCACCAAGTCAGTGGGCCTGTCAAATCGAAGCTTACTGGCCGTCGTATTGACTACATACATATATGTATATACTAATTTTATAATTTTTTGTGCATAGTTGTGAATTACATTGTAATTACCTGACGATCAAAGTCGTAGCAAATCCGCCTTAACTTTGATTCTGAGAGTGCCACACAATCGCTGGCCATTTTATTTTTTACACACGGTTATCTTATCCCAAACTGAGTAGAGCTCGTTTTATGGAAACTAGATAACTGATTTTTTCTAAATAAATACTTATATCTGAAGAATGTACCCCATACGTTTCTACAATGGTTTTATCTTGTACAATAATGAATAGCACAATAATGTGGGTTGTCAGGTGATGGCGGTGGGCATCGCGGTGGAGTTCTGCTCGCACCTGGTGCACAGCTTCAGCGTGGCGGGCGGCGCGTCGCGCGTGGCGCGGGCCGGCGCCGCCCTCACGCGCATGGGCTCGTCCGTGCTGTCCGGCATCACGCTCACCAAGTTCGGCGGCATCATCGTGCTCGGCACCGCCAAGAGCCAGATCTTCCAGGTACCTACCCACCGAGTATATATACCGAAGTGTAGTCGTAGGACATCAAAATATATTGTTTGCACTTCACACGCGGTAGAAGCGAAACCTACAGATAACTACCTATCTCATTCTCTCGCAGGCTAAATCTTATGTATGTCTTCGTTTCGTCGAATTTTAAATCACTGCGATGCTAATGAAATTTACACTACGATAACTGAACGTTTTGAGTAACTTAATGAGTAGTGTAAAATTGTTCAACGAAGTATTATCGAAGTTGATCCCGATTTGACAGTAGTCAAAATATCTTATAGACATTCATGCCAGAAATAAAATCATGAGCACACAATGAGGAGCATGAGGAAACAAAGTATCCTTCCATTGGAGGCACGAAGAACGCTGTTGATGGACATGTGGCCATTTCATAATGGATTTTGAAGCATAAATAAAATTAATCATTAATCTAGTATTAAGTCTAAAGAAAGACAGTACCTCAACATAATGTATGATCTAGGATTACATTATCAAAAAATATGTTGACAATTCCATTGTTGATATACTTTTTAGAAGTAATAAAGCTCTTAGTACAGAGTTCATCCGGGGAAGCACTACCCATAACCGTCATGAAGTAGTAGTGCACTTGTATTACTGTTTCGGTTAAAAAGGTAAGGGGGGTGCTGAAATTACAGGCACAAGAGACTTAACAACTTCACTCAGGGACGAGAACGCATTGCGATGCCGCTGGTGTTGCAATGTCGGCGGTGAGTTTGATTACAGAAACCTTCCGCCGGAGGGAGCTGTGTTCTTTGTCTAAGGAGTTAAAAGATACTAATATAATATCTGATGCTGATGAGCACATCGCTCTTGGAGTCGATAATCGGACTTTCTCATTTATAACAGGTCTATTGTCAGTGAACCGACAACCAGGTCAGAGTCGCCACTACCCAGTCTTAAGTCTTGAATTGAACACATTAAATGTCATTTTCCACTGCTCATGTTTAGTACGATACCGAGATTTGTAATATTTTTGTGTGTTATCCAGGTGTTCTACTTCCGCATGTATCTGGGCATCGTGCTGTTCGGCGCCGCTCACGGTCTCATCTTCCTACCCGTCATGCTAAGCTATATCGGTAAGTGAAATACATAGTTATGTACCGTGTTGTTACACGGATCAAATGACATCTGGACATCGCATGCGTGAAGTTGTTAGAGCTAACTTACGGCTCATGTCATAAAGGATCAAGATTGTTTTTGTAAACAGAACGTCAACCTCTCCTTAAAAAACAAACAAAGACCGAGACTTTCGAATTTATTATTATATATAAGTATGGATAAATAAATATTACAGTATATTTATTTCTGCATGTGGTGTCCAGAGGATATTTCTTCAACACATTATTTTGTTTTCATCAATTGTTTTGAATTAGAGGGTTAAAGGTCCATTTCCACACGTCACACACTTTAACGTCTCCTGTTAGTCGCGTCAAATAGTTTAAGTCATAGTTCTGCGGATTGTCCGACGCCGGACACGTTAGATACATTACAGAATATGCTCTATCTGAACTGAATTGTTTTTGAGTCAGAATGTATAATAATAATAATAGTTAATTTTCTTCCCACAAAGATACATACATACATTCTTATTGTCTACGATATACGTATTAATGTAACAATAAAAAGGAGAAAACAAAAAAAAACAGTACAGTACGAGAAACATATTAATTGTGGGAGGACAGGAGCCCAAACTAGGTAAGCCCTGTGCTATGGGTCTCCTGGTCTCCACTCCTCAGAACAGGGAATATTATTGAAAAAAAAGCATTACATATAGAAACAAGAAACTTTTGATAGCACTTGATTTGAAAAACAGTTCAGTTTAGATTAACAGCAAAAGGTGGTGGTAGGGACCCAGATGGGCGACGTGATTGTTATGTGGGTATGAACCTTTATTCTTAGTGCAGTGCTATTTTCTAAGCCATAAAGCACAAAGTGCAGTGAAGAAATTTTCGCCTCATGTACTTTTATACTTGTATTCATTCGGTTATGAAAAGTTCTCTCTGTTTCGTGATTTTCCATGCGGCAATATGCGACAGAGAATATAACTCATTTAGTTAAATGGATGAATACAAGTGTTAGTGAATAGCACTGTTGGTTTGGACAGATAATTTTATCTTTGAATGTTATTTTGGTGACTTTCGATTTATTTATTTTGGTTGTGTTATACATTAAGATTTCTTAATTTTTTAAATATAAATATTTATTATTGAAATCAGAATGTTACAGAACACTTTCTCTAATTGTATTGTGGGTTGCGATATCTCAAAGATCAAGTTAGATGTTCCCTTACTTATATGGTGTGATTTCTCAAAATTGTTGTTCATATCACATTATTAAGCCTAGTCATGTAGCAATGGTTTTATTCTGTGGCAAAATGGAGATCATTTTGATCTCATGAAAAAAATAAATCTCCAATTTGTTAAAAACCTTGTGCTCAGAGCTACCCACCCAATCACCTTTCTTCGTCAGCGTAAGACATTTCTATATTTTATTTTACATTTTAGATTATTTCATAAGAACACGTTTTAGTCTTGCATGCAGTGTCTCCATACTTTTATTGCGTTTATTATTTTTTATTTGCACACTTTTAATTTTTTTTATCTCGCTCGTATATTGGACCTTTTTACCGTTACAATTAGGTTTTAATTCGCAGAGAAATAAAGCTTTTTGTATATGCACGCTTCTAACACGTCCAAATAAGAGTCCATTTTTTTGATACTTTTATTATTTCTTTTGTATCGGAAAGTTTTACTTTGTGTAAAGAAAAAAATATTAGTTACATTACTCATAGTACAGTATGGATATGGGATATAAAATGTGTATCCCTCCTTTTCTAATGGAATTTTGAAATTTCTTAATCGTACCAATGGACGATCATAAAACGTGGTTGACATTTGAGTCTTCGTTAATTGTTTATGTAATAAAAATTTATGACGGTGAAATAAACCTAAAAACGACAATTCATAAGGCTCAAAACAAGTTAGAGTGCTTTGAATTTCCTTACGTAAGTGTAACGCATAAAAAGCAAATGTTATATATGTCTATTCTCGCTTCGACCTAACTCATCATAAATAGACGCCTTACTAACAGATGGAGGTAAGGATACTTTTATTAACGCTTTTTTTGGAAAGGCAGGTAATCTATTAATACAAACAATATTTATTTTGAACGTATATAAGAACATTGGTGACACAATTTATTTCTTGATTTTATAACAAAGAAACAAATCGATTTCAATGTTTGTCAAATGGCTTCGTCGGGTACATTATTCTGGAGATGCGTGTGAAAATGCGAGGTGTAAGCTAGTACATAGTACAGAATTAGTCATCGAGTGGCTTGGCTTAACTCCAGACTATATGTCGTCATGTATTTATCGACCACTTTCCTGTTATTTTCATGAGTCTAACGTTATTTTCGTGACCATTTGAAAAGGTTTTTTTAGGTAATAAGATAGATAAGGGCCTGTAGTATCACAAGACTTATATACTTATCATCCTGCCTTATTCTGTCTTATTATTATGTTGCTTTTTTTAAATATTATTGTTATTTTTCTCTAATATATTATTCTACAATCTACATTTAGTAAATATAAGGAGGATTCATTTTCTTTATATATCAGAAGATGTGATCAATAACTATATTCTTAAGACTTGTTTCAACAAGTTAACATACTAATATGATTAACGCGAAATATATGTGGTTGTAGCTTCAGTAACTTTAAATTTGACCTTCATAAGTGCCCTCCGAGGGCCTAAACTGAATAAATGGTTTTGAATTTTGAATTTTTTTTTTGAGTTATTTTTAACGCATTCAACCCGTTATCGTTGAGTAAATATAAAGAAAACAATGTTTATAAGTAGATCGTACCCTAGAATAATAATGGTTACTTTATAGGTGACTACCACATGTAAATAACAACTGCAACCATTATTTTTTATAACTCTGTGCTTACTACATTGAATCTGCACAATTTTTCGACAACCACAATTAACCCATTTGTAAATTCTTCATCCCGGCACAGAGTTTGTATGTACCACTCCACATCACAGAATGCAAGTAAACATTGACCCGTCAGGCAGGTGACACAAATCCCTTAATTACAGGTTCGCCGGTGAACAAACAGAAGTTGGCCAATCAGATGCTGCGCGGGAAAGAGACTGGTGTCGCGGAGACGTCGTTGACACGAGTAAGAGACTGCAGAGACCTCACAGTCAGAAAATATAACTTTGACACGCTTACGGCGTGAGCTTGACACTGACGAGAATGGACTCTATAGAGGCATAATTAAAGTCGTAATTTCCCAGTTTCCCAGCGGTCTGTACATTGCGTCACTCTTTTATAAGTCAGAACCGAGGTTGTTCCAAATTCAATTGGGCTTTTTGTGATGCAATGTGCAGATATCTCCCTCTAGCCCTTGTTCATTCTCGTTTCAAGTTCCGTACTAACTTGCATCGGTATTTTATTTTTATTTTAGTGGGAAGGTTTTTTTGGACGTATCGGTTTTTTTTTGTTTACATCATCATGTCCTTATATCAACTATCATAGAGTTTTAAAATCTCTTTGACCAGGTTGTTGTGCTTTGGGGAAGTGTTGATTTTAACTGGAAACGTAAAACTGTACTTTTTTTAAATGCATCATATTTTTTTATAATTTAAATTTGTTATTTTAAAATAACTTCATTCGATCAATTGTGTTAAAATGGATAGTTACTAAAAAAATAGTATTTTTTAGATAAATTTGAAAAAGAATAGACAGTCTTTGTTGAAAGTTGACATAATTTCATGGTCATAATTTATTCCTACGCATTCTGTTATAAAAAAAATCATAATAATTAAATAAGGACATTTTATAACCGATTTAAATAACATAAAAATACGAACATTAAATATTAGATGAGGCAATCAACACTGGTAGAAAGCATAACATTTACCATCGCCGTGTAAATGTCATTCCATTATTATACAAAGTAGAATGTCCATCAGTCCATTAGTCGCCTTGCTTCTTAGCACAATGCGTATTGTCACTCGTTTATCACGAACATTTGAGTCGCAAAAAGGCCTTGCCACTATCCATTCGTATATTCAATTTGAGAATGAACACTGGCAAGGATAAATTTTAAACCATCTAAGAAAAAACAATATTTTGACAGTTATCTCCATAGATAATTTTGCGATGTTTAATCTGTGATTCTTTCAGTATTGAATGTTGAACTTAAAATTTTATGTTCATTCTTGAATTTGGATAAGAGGAAAGTTTCTGCGAAAGATGTCGACTAAGCGTTCTAACACGGTTTAATGTATTTTGTAGCACGCGTGTAGTTTGCCTTAGTTCGCTGACATTCGCAGATGCTTTGGGAATGTGGTTCTTTTCCCAATTAATAATATTATAAAGCATTTATTGTATAATAGTCTTGCAATTTATAATCCCTTTAATGTTTCGGAGACTCGAATTAATGTGTTAACATATTATTTGGTTTTTCTTATTTTAAACGAGTAATTGGCTCTATTTCGATAAATACGGGACCATGGGGTGAAAAATCGTTATAAAATGTTGAAATATTAAAATATTTATAAATTGTAAGTCAACATCAAGGGTATGGTTCTAACCACAAAAAATGGTTTATGGGACACCCTTCTTTTATGTAAAAAAAGAGTTCACGAATATTTTTATTGTTGTAATTTTTTGCATGTATCGATCGTTGTTATGTAAAGCTGTGTATTGGCAACGTAACGATTATTCCTATTATTTTCGAATTTAATATTTTTTTTATTTATCGATGTTCTATGTAATTTCTGCGTGTCATGTGTCACAGCCTTTTTTTAATTTATTTTTTTGCACGTTTCCTTAGTACTTAATACTTGATGGGTTATTATGTATTAGTATTTAATTTAATCAAGATACTTACCCGGTGTACTTACATGCAGTACTTAAATGAATCAGTCGAAAAGGCGTGACAGTGGGGCAAGCGGATAGTGATAATTTCTAACAATATTATATGAGTGTCTAGCATTGATGTTAGATTATTTATTGTCATTAAGCCTTTATTTACATGGATTGCATCACTGCAGCTTAAATATTCCAATAACACAGTGAGAAGTTAATTAAATTAACTCGAATACGAGAGAATTATTTATTTTGAACTCTGAATTCGATAGAAATAAGTTGTGGACGTTCAGGAAATTGTTTATCTTGTAATAGGAGTAGGTACAAGAGAGTATCGAGAAATTGACTTTACTATATGCTTTTCGTTATTTTCTTGGGATAATATAATATGAACAGTGTGCTTCCTAACCATCGGAAAACACAGAACATACCTTTTTTAGAAGTCGGTTGTAAGCGTTTGAAGAAATCATGATAATTAATATATATTTAGAATTTGGAATATTATAAGTAAGTATTTTCGAAAAATTTACCACAATAATCCTCACAGAATCTTAACGAGGATCAAATTTTTCCGTGAGTTCGTTGATACTCAGCCATACAACTGGGTTCTATTATAATTTTTTTTTATTAGAATTAAAAATTAATGCAATGGTGTTGGTTCTAAAACCTGAATAATTGTGAATAACAGTTACTATAATGTCTGGTGGTGGTATGGTACGATTTGGATTTGGCTGCCGGGACATGCCAGACGTTTTACTGTCCTAAAGTTGTACCGCATGCAATGCCACAAAAGGCCCGATTAACTGAGAATTGTGATTGTATTTACAAGCATACCAATAAACATGTTTTAGGCAGGTTTAGGGGTGAAAATTTATCTCATCGCGTAGCCAATCAAACTAGTTGCTTGCCCGGTCAGAGGCGAGTTACCTGCCTGTTCTAAATGCACCTATAATACCCAAGTTGCAAAGCAGTTGTTTTGACGCAGTCAACTAACTGGAAATAAATTTAAATCTCAGGACATTCTTTATACATGGCCATCTGATCCCAAACTAAACAGAGCTTGTACTTTTTTCTTTTAATAAATATATACCTTTATAGATATTTACAACTAACCCAGACAGAATCAAGTAAACGAACATGTTCACACAATTTCTTGTCTTGGGTGGGAATTGAAGCCGCGACCGTGACAGTCAAGGGCTGGTTACTTTACAAGACGCAGTTACTTAAAATATGTGTTAAAGTCAATTTCTCGGCTCCGACTACTATTTTGCTAGCTTAATGTAGTGCACATTGTATTAAAAGGATTTCTCTTAAGTTATAACTAACAATATGGGTACAAAATGCGTATGAAAGCGGTTGTACATACTAATATTGGTGGAAATGCTAGCTATACAATTTGGTGTTGGTTTATACGCAACGTTTGATGGTGTTGCCAAAATACAAGGAGCCGTCTGTTTGCAGGTACGACTCTAATACCTCATGGGATTAAGAACAAATTACTTGCTATTTATTTTCAAATAGTCGATTATTAAAAAAAAAGTATTCTTTTCTTTTGTATAAATTTTTACTGTAGTATTATTTGTGATTCAAGAGATTGATTGATTAGGTGCCCTCTAAGTTCCTATTGAAGTATATAAACCCAAAAACCACTGTGAAACTGAAATTTGCTGCCTGAAATTATAATGATTGTTCACAAACAGGAATCTCCTACTTAAATTAGTACTTAATTTAGAGGGATATAGCTTTTCTAAATCCAAAGGTTATGGCTTAATGTAGTTTGTACCAACATTTACAGTTTATTATTATTGTGATAGAAATAAATTATGTTTTTTAATTATTTTTTTTTGTTTCATTTTTAGTTGTAGAGCTCCTATGCATGCTATGATGGCACCGGTCAGTGTTGCCAGGTACGCAAATCGTTCGTGCATGTTTGTATAGGCACTGTAATGTTGGTTATTTAAAGCGCAATGTTTTTTTTTTTATTAGAAATACCATTCTTATTAAGATCTCAATATTTTAAAAGCAATTAAAGCACTTTAAATAAGCAACGCGAATTGTTTATTCACATTTTACATTAAATATGTAAGCATAAAAAGCATCATCATCACTAAAACTAAATTTAGGCATAGCATAATAAAGGTCCAATGTACAATTAATTTAAATAAAAAAATTAATATAATATGTTTTTCTTTCCCATCGTAAGGAGCTACTGAGTCCAAGTCAAAATGACGTAAGGAATCATTTTATTACAAAAAATAGCACATTCACACATTAGAAGTATAATTGGATATCACCGGCAGACATTCTTTTAATTTTGAAAATTGTGCACAGTGTTCAAAAAGTTTGTAACAATCATCCATAGAGAGACATTTGTTTGTTAAATATTTGTATACTTACACAACTTTTTGGACAGCACAAAATGTGCACAATATTTCAAATTAGTTAAATATCGCAGTTCACATAAAATGTTCACTTTAGTATAAGATGACAAAATTAAAACTGTTTTTATTAACACAATTAAATTCTTGTGCTAAATACAATAGAGTTAATTTTTGAATATCAATAACAAACTGTCTGCTGTTTTATAAAGAAACCTTGGTCAAAGCCTAAGTACTGCAAGTTCAGAAAATAAACAACAAATGCCATGTTGCGGTAAAATTTGGAACTTGAATTTTGTGGTTCCGTAATTAATAATAAACTTAGTTATCCATGATTCATTAAAATTACCGCAAATTATTTTCCGTATTCATATTCAAAAATGTAATTTGGTATCCAATCATTATTATCGTAATTTTTTTTTACACAATTTCCGTTTATTAGTTTGCATGAAGAATTATATTAAATGTTATCCCTTAATATATTTTTGCCAATTGGTACACCTGAGATAGTTCCGAGATGTATAGTCGCGTCGAATATTGTTGCCATTTCACCTCGAGCAAGTAGGGGAGCGGTGTGAGCGAGCGAGATAGCATCGTTATTTTAAAGTATTTGAATTATTTCTCATAGTTATTTCATTTATAATTGATACTTCAATTAGTATTGATTATTTACAAAGGACTATATATTTTTATCTAATATGGCAACGTAACAGTTTTTGTGTTCTTAGCTTTAACTGTTTTAAAATGTTCTTAAAGTTACAAAAAATAAGAATTGAATTAAAACGGATGGATTATTAAGTAGTAGGATATCAGGTGTACTCTGAGCTCTTAATTCTTTTGCGTGAATCATGTGCATGCTTAATAACTGCACAATTGTCACGTAGTTATCTAAAATGTAAAATAAAATGTATATGTTGTATAATTCCTCTTGAAATCTAAATGTATGTTTTGCCTTTCCAAGTTCTTGTTCTTTTTCAAGATTTTTGTTTTTCACACTATATAGGAACATTGCTTCAGCTGATGTTTCACTTTTATAAACCTGTCTATATAATATATCACACATTTTTGCTTTTCAAATATAGTACTGGAAATATTCTGTATAATTTTATTCTGAAACTGTGAAAAATTTATTAACATATAAAATAATTTGACTTTAAATATCATTATACAGAATATTCTAAAGATACCACCGTATCATAAAAATAAACATTTATAAAAGCAAACCCACACGCATTTTGGCTTCAAGAACCATAAGGGTACGAGGTGATATGAAAGTACCTATATAATTGTATCCATCAGGCATAACCAGGAGTCGGGGACGCTATCGTGTGTCGTCGCGACGCGGCCCCACCTACGGCAGTCTAGATACAACAGCGGAGCCCCTGGCCTCCACCAGCGGCACCGTCAACGGCCTCACCGATGAGATGTAAATTCTCTTGGATGTAGCTATACTCTTAATGAAACCAAACTAAGATTTACATTATTTTTAAACGTTCAAAAATACCGCCTATTCATTTCATACTCGAACCAATACCTGTGAGAAAAAAGTACGTTTAACTGGCAATAGATGTCGCTGTAGCGAGTTCTTATAAATCTATCCGAATATAAGCACAGGAATTGTAGTTACAGGTACGTGTGGAATTTATGTAAATCTTAGTTTTGTTTTTAGTGAAATTTTAGGTAATGGACACAAGTGATTTGTGTAATGAGGAATAGTGTTATGTGATTATTATGCTATTTGTGTAGTCTACATGTTGGACTGCGCGTAATAGCGATATACCGTGCACTTGTCACGAACAATATATACATAATTTATAAAATTATACCACTTGTGATATTATAGCTTGCTTCACAGGATTTGGTAGATTTATTTGTGATTTGGATTGTCTAAGCAGTAAATTTAATTCATATTTCGTCTAGAGAATATAGGTTAGTTGATAAATAGCTTTACATTAATCCTCAGTTTGTTTTAGTGTAATTGTTATGGTAGAAAATGATATTATTTTTATTTATTCTAAGTACAGTGATATTTTAGTTATTCGATTCTGAATATCATAGAGGTAATGTTAATTGACCAATGAAGTTTATAATATCGAATTATTAATTGTTTTTTTAAATCGTTTTAACATTTAAATATGTTTTAATTGTATTAATTAACGGCGTCTAAATTTGTATCTCAGAGATTAATATTTATCTACATGATTGTTCTGAAGATCAAGTAGAGAGACGTACGTATTACGAATAACATACGATTATAGAGTTTTTAAAGTCTTTGCTAGCTAATTGACAGAGTCAAAGTTATTTAATCTAGCAATTGTACAGTACAATTAGAAAAGTGTCTCGATAAGCTTAAAGGCTATTATTTGTTGGTTAGAAAAAAAAGATTTAAAAAAAGGCCTTAAATGATTATTTGTGGCGATTTGAGCTGCTATTTCACTGATTCTTTTAATTATTGCAGTATCTTGTATAAAGGCCTTAAATTATCCTAAATAAACGGTGTTGCATTGCTTGCCGTGTAGTAAAATACCATTTAAAGTATTTGTGTTATTATTCGCAGCGTAGAAAATTTGGTCGTTTGTCGGAGTACCTTCTATAAAAAGGATTAGGCTTTGATTAAAGTTTGCCAGTCAGCCTGTAATAAGCAGTAACTGAATAACCCAGCGACTCTTGCTCAGAAAACACAACGTACCAACGGGGAACCAGCACTGATCATATAGGTCCCCATGCTTTTAGATTCAGGTCCTTAGGGTCCCGAATTTTATAACTTAAAAAATATCTGGATTCCTAGAACTTCGATAAATAAGACCTATATATATTCTAACTGTAAAAAAAGGCGTTATACTTTATATTGCTTTTTATTTTTAAATTAAACATTTAGTTTGCCTGTGCCTTTAAATGTCAATTTACGCAAAGCGTCGTTTGATACTCGAAACATGTAAAATCTCTGTTGATAAGTACATAAGTCTCGACTTAATAAGATAAATTAGATTTTCGTTTTATAATTTAATTAAATGAAGATTATGTTTTTTTAGTCGAATAGAGGGATTTTCTTAGTGTGTCTTGGAGGTTATATTATAAACGGTAAAATTTAGCGGTTTTGCGACATTTTACAGTGACAAAACCGATTTATATCAATATTAAAGTAATTTCAAATAGAAACTAATTATCAAGGAATCCAGTGTTCTAAACATAAATGTACCTACCTAACGACTAGAAATATTTACGATATCGGAACTATTTGAAAGTTATGCCAAAATTGATGCGTGTTTTTATAAATAACCGTTATAGATTGTGGAATATTGGGTATCTGTTAAAATTCTACTATATATATATTATATCATTGCGTTGTAGGTAAATAAATATAAAATATTACAGTGTCTATCTTCCCAAATATCATTAGCTTTCGCTGTACAATCAGCCTTACTATATTAGATTTCTATGTAAGTACTTATTTAGGTACAATACTTCCGACTTAATCGAAACGAAAAAAAAAGACCGAAAGTAATTTTGTCTTTATGATAATTTACCTCTACAGATGTATTTTTCGAGAAATTTTGTATATAAATTCTACTGTACTTATTCACTGTTCTTAAGTTTTTATTCCACAAACCATAACCTCAAAATTACCGAGTTATATGTTGTATATAAATATATTTATAGTCGTTTTAAAGTGTGTGGCCTAAGTGCCAATTATAACTTGGTCACATTTATTGGACATTGGCTGTTTTGGCAATTGTTAGAAAGACATGAATATACATTTTAAGTTACAATTTTTTTGCTACTCTGGCGCGACATTGGATGATGCCTGATTAAAGTAGCTGCCAAGTAAAGGCCGTATTTTTTTTTAAGAACTCTGATAGGAATTGTTTTTAGGAAACATCTGAATGTAGGACCTTTTATACCGTATACCGCCACGCACACAGGCCACACACGTCAGAATTTATTTTTAATAGGTATAAATAAAGAACCAGTCATATAATCCCATCTAACACAATTTTTATTTACGGTTAAAATATTTATTAAAATGTTACCTGTAAATAAAATTATTTATACCGTTTAATAAGTTATATTGTAAAATAACTTTGAAATATGTATTAAATATAATATAATCTAATAGAATGAAATGTGTGTTGTATTGTATGTAAAATTTGTGTCGATAGAGTTTGTAATAAAATGATTGAAAATGCATGAATTTTGACTTTCAAAAATTAATATTTCTCTAAATTACTTTTCATAATAGGTAGGTACTTTGAAAAAAGTGATGAGTATTCTTCCATATTTCTATTTCATCGCTATTCTCATAACTAAATAAATTAAATTTAATATTATTACATTTTATTTAATTGACTCGTTAATAACAATTATTGACTTACACATAAATTAACATTTAACATCAAATAAAATAGCGGTGACTAGATTAATATGTATTTTTGAGCACATTAACATTTCCCAAAGATTCTTCACAAAGGTAATTCATAAAAAAACATAATAATGAAGAACTGTCTGGTTTTCAACGTCATTATCTTAAGAATGGTAGAGAGAGTAGGTATTTATAATAAAATTGGGAAATTAACATTCCAAAAATATTTCTACAAATAATAATCACGAACACATGAACAAAAAATAGAAGAATTGGGACTTAAAAAGCTAAAAATATTACAAAAATGGAACCTTTATTTTATAGTTATACGAACTCATTGATTTTATACATGTAATCAAATTATCTTTTAGTTAGTAAATAAAATTATGCATTTAGCTACTTTTCTACTATTTGCGAAGGAAGTACAACTTACAAGGTAAATAACAAATGAAGATTATGTTCAAAATAACAATGTTGAACGAGCAACCAACGTCGATTGAAAAAAAAACATTTGCATAATTCAGAACGCATCATAAGCAATGTGATTTTATTTTTATACTGTATCGATGCTGTTTGTGTATTTTTGGCGCCATTTTTCGTGATGGAAACGCCATGATGTAATAATGTAAGTATAAATAGTTAGCCAGTGGTTTATAAGTGGCCTGCACTGACGTCACTGGAAAGGTAATTCATACGTGCATTACAATGTACATAACCAAAAAATAACGAGAATTAAGGTAACCAATATTTTTAGACATTATAAACTTAATCTTAGGCCTTCGCTTTACAGACTTTTGCCTAGGTTGAAGGCCACAAGTCAATCCTTATTGCCAAACCTCCACATTACAATTTATTTTTTTTATTATACTTTTAAACACATTTCATGTAACATTGTATTTATGCTGCAATAAAAACATATTCATTTCATAAGGGCCTAAAGACAAGTCTGTTAAAGATACTTATCTAGGTGCGTCAGTCACGTATACCTAATAACCTTAAAATTCTAAGGGTCCAAACAGATGTTTCGCATGGCAATCATCACTTATTTCGCCTAAGAACTGGGCGAATAGTTCCTTATACCTGGAGAGAGTCAGGCCACCTTTCCTCCTATCGTCGTCCTGAAACAAAAAGGGTTACTTAGACCAGCAGCTGTGATATTAACAAACCAAAGCTCAAACGT
The DNA here is from genome assembly GCA_907165245.1 of Habrosyne pyritoides. NCBI lineage: Eukaryota > Metazoa > Arthropoda > Insecta > Lepidoptera > Drepanidae > Habrosyne > Habrosyne pyritoides. The sequence goes on along the minus strand of OU015600.1, from coordinate 2,597,903 downwards.
GTGGTCACTCAGGTGAAAAGCCTGATATCGGACCTCTCGTCTAATTGCGGAGTTGCGAGAGAGACGGAGAATAGTCACTGCGTGAATTCATCGTCGAGTTAGATTGCAGAATAATAAAGCTGTTTCAAGTGGGGTAAATATTGTAAGTAGATTTTTATGGAGGTTAAGAGAAATATAAATCAAGAAATCAAAGCTACAAAGATTCTTTATAAAAATGTTAATTATATGTCAAATGCACAGCCATCTGATGGTAGGTAAGTGGCCACCATCGCCTATGGAAATTTGCAACACCAGGGGCATTGCCAATGCGTTGTCGACCCTGAGACGCAAAGTTGTAAAGTCTCATGTGCCTGTTATTTCACCAGCATCCGAATCTTATTAACCGAAACACAGTAATACAAGTGCCTTACTGCTTCACAGCGTAAATAGGTAAGGTGGTAGTATTTCCCCGGATCAACTCTGCATGAGGTCTACTATTTCTAAAAGTTTTACTTTAACTGACATATGAGTTGCCTTTATAGAACCATACACAGGTAAGTGAAACTTGTTGATCTTACAAACATAGGAAATGCCATCTTTTCTGATTTTTTCCTCACCTACAAGTACTAAGTACACATAATAACTATATGTACTTAGAAATAATTAACTCACGAATTTTAAATGTGAAGATGTGAACAAAGAAGTGGGAGTATCTACTATTTGTGAAATAAAGAGAGAAAATGATAAATTTAACAAGCTGCCGTTTATCATAGCTAACCAAGTAGATATATCAAGATATCCTGGAAAGAGAAAATCGTATTTATGATAAGAAATTTCCCAACTCTAGCTATCTAGCTAACAGCACAATAATTGCATAGTCTGGTTGAAACGTAGCGTAGATAACGAGGAAATGTTGGAGCATGCGACACTATTGTAGACAACTTGGCCGTTTGCCAAGTAGAAAGTTTCCTTCGGCATTTTTATTCATTTTGTTGCATAATTTTTATTTCATTATCTCTTTTTATATCACGCCTATTAACCCACTCGCAGTGTGTCGTGTATTTTTAGTATTGTGTACAATATTGTCTGTCTTTCGACGAATTGTATCTTGCTTTACTTTCTCTGTATCAAAAAACGTTCTCTTATCTACATCTACACTAATATTATAAAGAGGAAAGATTTGTATTTTTGTATGTAACGAATAAACTCAAAAAGTACTGGACCGATTTCAATAATTCTTTTTTCATTAGAAAGCTACATTATCACTGAGTAACATAGGCTATATTTAGTACTAGATTACTATAGAAATCTTTAGAAATTCCTATTAAAACCAACCGAAGGTGTAAAAAAATTAGCCATAAAATGTCTTTCATCGCATACGCTGCGAAGAGTATTAATGATAGGACAAAAAATGTTCGACAATAGATTATATAATGATGAGCTATAGAGGTTTTGCAATTTGGAATGTATTGCAGGTCGTGGGTTCGATTCCCACCCAGGACAAACATTTGGGTGCATGTCTATTTGTTATGGTCTGGGTGTAATGTGTATTAAGAAAACAAAAGGTTGTATATCAGTTTTCTGGTTTCCATAGTACAAGCTCTGCTACGTTAGGGATCAGCAGGCTGATTGTGTAATGCTCTTACTATATATACTACTTTTTTAAATACATACTCATCCCTACTAATATTATAAATATAAATGTAAGTTTGTTTGTTACACATTCACGCGAAAACTACTTAACCGATAATCATGAAACTTTGTACCCATATTCTTGGAGGTATTAGAAGTAACATAGGATTATTTTTGTGCCGGGAAAATGTTATATTTCATATAGGTATTTGATTTGTCGTAATTTAAAAGGCGAGAGACAGCTAAGAATATTATAGAAGAATCATCGAAAGTTTGTATGTATGTTTGTTACCCTTCACGCAAAAGCTGCAAAACTTTGCACATATTATATATAATATATATACCCTGGAATAACACAAAGAAAACTTTTTGCCGGGAAAATGATACATCCCTCGGGAACGCGGATGGAACCGCGGGGACAGCTAGTCTTGAATGATTCAAGATAAGGTTCATTTCTTGATTTGATTTAATTGAATGACGATGCTGATCATCCTTATCATAACACCTTAAGGTTAATTTTTCTATACCACTATCTACTAGCTGTCAAACAGGCCTATTGGGATCTGGACAATTGAAAATAACAACACTAAATTCTTTATTACAATAGAACTATCGACAGAAAAAGCTTCGATCTTTGATCTTTGAACCCTACTTATATTATCAATGCGAAAGTTTGTATGTTTTACCCTTCATGCAAAAGGCAAACTGATTTGGATGAAACTTGGCACATATATAGAAAATACCCTGGAATAACACATAGAATACCTTTTGTGCCGGAAAAATGTTACATCCATCGAAAAGCGGTTGAAACCGCGGGGGACAGTTAGTTCAAACATATGTTTTCAGTAAAGCTTATTATATGCCATTGACATTAATCTATATCGAATATGTCTGCCAAGCGTATACCTAGTAATATGGGTAGGTGGCCAAACTCACACTGGTAGGTATGAGATATTTCTAGAAACACGTATTTACAACACTATTACATTCACGTTGATTGGCGTGCATCATATGAATCTACTTGTTTATTTTAAACTTTCCTTCATTATTATGATGGAGGAAACTTCTACTGGCATAAGAGATCTAATGTATAATATATTTAAATACTTGGACTGACGAGAAATTGTCTTAAAAAGACTGCAAGATTATTATAATAAAAGTGTGCTAAGTGTACCAATGTGTAATCCTACTAAACTTGCGGCACGCTATGATGGCCGTTTTGACGTTTAACAACGACAAAGAAAAATAACCTTTATTCCTTCAGACATAGGTGCATCTATTGATCCAACAGCTAATTGTATGATGATGGAAATCAACCTTATTCCGAAGCAATACAGTTTTTTTTCCTATGACAATCTGAAACCTCAAAACGGCCATCATAGCGTGCCGGTAGTGTAATAATATAACTGGGAATGTTTGCGACAATTTCTTTCAAAATCCATCGAACGGATTTAGATGAAACTTAGCACATAGCATAAAACATGCCCTGCAATAACATAGGGTACTTTTTTCCCGGGAAAATTTAACATCTCTCGGGAACACGGGTGACAGCTGTTACTCAAATCGGAAATGTTCGGAATTCCTCGTTTCATTTCAGCGACTAGTCTTACTGCAAGTATTATTAACCACGTGTCCGTTTCTCGGTATAATTAATGGTTGCAAATCACGGTAATTGGTGCCTACTGAATATATTCATTCAAAGATGTGATCCATAGTTGAGAAATTTATTTTTGTCAATTAGTCCAATACTAACACCCATATTCTAAGACGTTTCCTCGAAAATATATCGTCTCCACTCGAACATATTAGTATTCATAGTTGCTAAAATCTCCTCCACTCAACGCCTTCCCTCACTCGAGGTGAAGATACAACTGTCAACTTCAAGGTACGTCGGGACCTTACGGAAGTTTATTTCTTGTAAACAGTTACTGAAGCTCAGTACTTTATTTGATTAATATTTTATCTATAATAGAATGACGTAATTAATGACATCTGACCGGGACTCCACTTCGATTAGACATCAGTCGGGGTTGCTCGAGTTTTGCTCAAGTTATAATATAACTTGGGATACCAATTATGAGGATTCCTCGAGAAAATGCTTAAGGTATCCTCAATCGAGTTGGAGTCGAGTGATGTATGAGGAACCGTCTTAGAATGTGGGTGTAGGACCTATAACCTATACCTTCCTGCATTTTTAATAAGATTTTATTGTAAGCTGGAATATTAATATTGCCTATTAGCTACAATAAATACATACAAGCACCATGTTGGGCGCCAAAATAAAATATAATGCACCATACAAAAATCTTAAACGTGTTTAAATATACTTACAAAAATAGAGTAGGTACTTACATTCAATAAAGAATAGAAACCTTCGTCAATAATTTTGATATCTTCCACGACCATCCTCTGTACACAATCATATCTGTATTCTTCTAAAGCTATTACACCATCTGAGTTTATATCAATCATTCTAAAGTTTGATTCGATGAAAGCCTTCATAGCTTGAGGGAAGTCGTCGTATCTCCTCCCGACACAACTGTTTTGAACCGCCTGTTTAAATTCATCTATCGTTACCATACCGTCCTGAAAAGGTATTGCCATTAGACAAAAAGATGTAGGATTAAAAAAAAACAAAAGCTTGAAGCGTGTGCGCTGCAGTGCGTGTATTGTGTGAGTCCAGGCAGTAGAATTACTAAGATATTGCTACACTAAAAAATATCATTTTGAATGTTGCAATATAAAATAAATATAAGATAAAATAGAAAAGAGGTTTGTTATTTTTATGCGAGAATAAAACGAATGTTTTGATAGAAATAACGAGAAGATGTTTTGAACCTAAATTGAAACGCGAGTTTTCTTTTATTTCGTGATAATTCAACATTCACTGTGGACAGTAATTAATATGTGACCACGTTTTCTTGCTTGTTAAGTCGGGACTGTGATCATTTGGTTTGCGATAATTGCCTTTGAACAATCCGTTGCAGAATCTTTGAAGTGAAAATCATAAATTACTACACACGACTAAAATTGTTGAGATCTGAAAAGCCCGTTTCGACAGCTAAGAATATTATATAAAAATCATCTTTATAGCGTTTGTCTTAAGGTTTATCTATAGATCCAATGGTAAATTGTATGATGATGATGATGAACCTTATCATCAACGTCATGGAGTTTATTTTTCTTTAATACTCTTTCCTGTCAAAAAGACAAATTTATTCGTGGTGTGGTGTCAATTTGTAAAAAATTTACACTGTTCTGTTGATAAAATTATTATATTCGTATCTATGGTTTTTGAACGATACAATAATTGATCAACGTTTTATGCACCTGCTTTGAGATAATGAGTTACGATACTGCCAATTAAACATATTAAAGTTTATTATCAGCAATAAATTAAATGGTTAATTAAAGAGTAGTAGTTGGTTCTTGCCAGATAATTTTATTGTTTGCTGCTGCATGGATCATGCTCATTATTGGTAATGTCGCTGAATAATTATATTTGGTGATGCATAGTTATGTTCTATTGTAATAAAACGAATCTGTTAAAATTATAAATATATATCCATCCATGTGTATGTCACACACGGTCGTCTGATCCCAAAGCAAACCTCACCATAGTTAACCAATACTACCTACTACCCAAACACAGAACTAACATACCGTTAAACCACACAAATTTTTATACCGGAAACCACGCGCTCTTAAAAAAAATCTAAATTCAATCCTATTCATTTAGTTTAGGCCCTCAGAAGGCGCTTATGAAGGTCAAATTTAAAGTTACTGAAGCTACTATGTCTCTGTCTTGGCAGTCAGGATATCAATATATTTTTCGATGTAAATATCTATAAAACTATATATTGAAAAAAGTTGAATATGCAGTAATGTAGTATAACAATTATCTGGTTTCCATAGTACAAGCTCTGCTTAGTTTGGGATCAGATGGGTATGTGTAAAAGAATGTTCCAGGATATTATATATTATTTCTTATCTGGCTTAGTAAATTATTGGAAATCTAGTCTGTTGAACGAGTGTAATGTGTAAAACGAACATTATGTTTATTGTGCTCTACAACGGATATCTTTACGACTTTTATTTTAACCACAAAAATCATTAAATGAGGTTTATATTTGACCTCTGTCTTACCATAAAGTTGTGGCAGAAGGTGATAAGAACACAAAACCTAAACTGGCTATCAAATGCAGCCACAGCCAGGGGAATGGCATATAACGAAAAATTACCAAACTCAACGGTGCGCAGTGACATTTTTAACATAGTCAGCTGGCCTGGTAAAAAGTACTTCACAGTAATAAGGCCTCCTCACGATGTTCTCCTTTACTGAGTATTGTAGGATTCCAACCTATGGCCTTTACCATGTATTCAACATAACTGAGGTATAAAAAAAACAATCGCTATCATCCCCATATTACTGAACTGATCATGTATGTCACTAAACATGATCGAATGGAATATAGAATGAATGGAATGTTGTGACCATGATGAGAAGTTGATGATTGATATTGTGGTACTAAAGGCGGACAGGATAAGCTCTAATTTGGCGCAGAACCGCAAAGATCGTTGTCTCAATTATCATCTCTGTCATAATTAGACATGACGTAGTATCTACATATTTTTCTTTAATCAATAGAGAAGTCAGTTTTTATTTTATTTTACGGTACGTTTCCACTATCCATCTAGACACGTTAAAACGCAGTAAGCTCTGTAAATTAAAATTAATAGAAAGTAAATATCTACCGATACAACAACAAGATGCAAATTATATTCTACCTACAAACATTAGAGTTAAATCAGCCGCAAACGTCACTGAAGCCTTGCGTACATTGCGTAGAGTAAGTGTGGGGATAACCGACATAGTCTGGCACCTTGTCGAAGTCAGCCAACTGGGCAATCTCCTCCCATAGGCTGAGCATGATGTGCTGGTACTTCTGCAGGCGGGCCGCGCTGCAGTCGCCTTTACCTTCCAGCACGCAGGACCGGAGCGCGAGGCAGTGGAAGTCGTGCGCGTCTAAGTAGCCATTGTTGTCTATATCTGTAATAAAATAATAGGTTGGGGAAAAAGTTCCTTCGCATTTTTTAAGAAAATTCAGAACATTTTTAATATGGTTTATTTACATTTAACTAAAGTATGTAGGTACCATTTTGTTCGATAACTTTTTGCCATCTTGTAGGATGGGACATGATCCCATTGCTATAGAAATTTTGGGACTTCTGATCAAAATACTGCGACAAGTGGTTTTGACAGTCCTCTCGTGATGACCTGACACTGCCTAAAGAATTCTGAAGAGACCGAAACAGGTGGAAATCTGAAGGTGCAAGGTCAGGACTATACGGTGGATGCATTAATACCTCCCAGCCAAACTCTCTTAATTTTTGCTGAGTGGCTAAAGATGTGTGAGGTCTAGCGTTATCATGATGAAAAGCCACACCCCTTCTGTTGATTAATTCTGCCCGCTTTCTCTCAACCTCTTGCTTTAATCTCATCAGTTGTTCGCAGTAGAGTTCAGAATCGATGGTCCTGCCTGGTGGTAACAGCTCATAATGAATAATGCCCTTCCAATCCCACCACACACATAGCATCACCTTGTTGCAAGTTAACCCGGGTTTGGCCACAGTCTGTGAAGCCTGACCGGCCTTTGACCACGACCTTTTTCGCACGTACGTGATCCACTTTTCATCACCAGTTATCAGCTTCTTCAAAAATGGTTCGGTTTCACGACGTCGTAATAAAGAATCACAAATGAGTACACGGTTCATTAGGTTTCTTTCAGTGAGCTCGTGAGGTACCCAAATATCTAGCTTTTTTGTGTACCCAGTTTTTTTCAAATGCGCCAAAACTGTTTTCTGGTCAATTCCCAGTTCTTCAGCTACGTCGTAACTACTGATATGCCGATCTTGCTCCACTTTTTCAAAAATGGCATCCATTTTATCCGTAATGGGGCGACCAGAGCGACGTGCATCTTTGACATCAAAATTTCCAGATTGAAAACGCTTAAACCAAATTTGTGCTACTCTCACAGATACTGCGATAGGTCCATAAACATCGCAAATTTTTTTCGCGGCTTGCGTTGCATTTTTACCTTTTTTGTAGTAAAATTTTAAAATGAATCGAATTTCTTCATTAGATTCACTCATCTTGGCGGTACGAAAAACAAATGCAAATCACACATTTTCCTAATTTGAATTTGGAATTATGTTCTTTAAAATTTAAACTTTCAATGATACCAAAACCAGCCAGATACAAATAGTATAGCCAAAGAGATTTTATTACAAGTTCATACATACTATAATGCGAAAAGACTTTTTCCCCAACCTAATATGTTGGAATTATTTTTATGCCACTGTATGTACTCGTATATCAACAATCATCAACTGCACTAGCGTCACGCTAACAATGTCATGGAAAAACATTCTTTATTTATTTTAAAATAAGGTGCATCTATTGATTCGAATAGTTAAATGTATAGTGCTGTAAATAACCCTTTTCATTGAGCAATTAGGGTGACATATTTAAACGTCAAAAAGCCAACCATAGTGTGCCCTACTTTAGTCCGCAAATGAGATATTCCACATGAGTCAAGTAGGTAATTAAATGCTGAACATTAATTTCAAATTCTTACAGATTGCGCCGAAAGCATGACTCATCCATCCCCCGCAATTAATCTGGCATCAAGTGCTAAGGGCATGCAGCACTAGTGAAAGAAATAGTGTCGATCTCTCAATAGGATGTCGCAACGTGGCGGTAATTGAGAGTAGGTTCGCTGCCACTTGGCTGCTTGCGCATGTAAACAATAGCCGGGTATTAATTCGGTACCCTTGCCAACAGTCACGGTACCTTTTTGCAATTGCACTCGACATTCAAACTACAACCGTAAGATATTTGACAGATGCAATTAACGTGCGAACTGACAGAGTGAACTGAATGCCCGTTGATCGTACTGCCAATCAAACGAGAATAGATTCAATGTCAGTTTATTATGGTCTGTTTTTGAAAAATTCTGTGGAAAGACAGTACCTACCTAGGCAGTCTGACATAAATGCGTAGGAACGGATTCTATTTCAAATTGATAACTGTCACTTTGACATGTCCACTTATTCTAATTGTTTTGTTCAAAATAAGCACTTTTATTTATTGGTGAACAAAAAAAATTACAGACATTTACTATATCATAAATCTAAGTTATATAAACACTGGAAAAGATCTATAGATGCTTGAATTCTGATAAAATAAAGAAATCATAGTAACTGCACAAATAACCCATCAAAATGTCGAGTTTACATTTTTCTGTAAGAGTTTAATAGTTCTAGGGGATTTTCACGTTGCAATTGTGAAATCTTGGCAGACCGATGTGGAGCACCCACTGCTGATTGATGAGTAAATAACGCTGGTAGTAAACGTATTTTAAACTGTTTGTGGAAATAAACAGACGCGAAATAACAAAGGAACTTGTGGAACTGAAGAGGTTCGTAGCTCAATCAATGTTTTTGTTTATTATAACCTGCAGAAGTTACAGGAGGTTAGTATTCCATTAGTGGGGTATTAAACACTAGCTGTCCTCCGGGGTTGCAGCTGAATTCCAGAGGGATGGTACATTTTCCCGGAAAAGTAAGTAAGTATCCTATGTGATACCGCCAAAACTATACATACATGTTAAAATTTTCATCCAAATCGGAGTCTTTACGTGAAAAAGTAACAAACCCATCCATCCCTACAAACTTTCGCATGTTATTATAATACAAGATATTCAGAGACTAGCCTACTCCACAGGGACCAACAAAATTGACTTTAACGCATCGACAATGACGATGCCTCATGCAAATTTTCCTAGTTACTGTCTGGTTGTCAATAATAAAGTTACCAAAGTGGGTATCTTTTATTTTAATGAAATAATTACAGACCCACAGAAAGATTGAGAAATTATTTGCCAACTTTAAAGGTTGACGACATTTTACTGATATCTGTGAATGCTCGTCTTATGAGACGCTGGCTATGGATGTAATTTGTGTAAACAATTCAGTGGCCGATTGAACGCGTAGGCCGGAAGATATATTGGTTGGAAATAAAAATATCCCGCCTTTGGTTCAAGTCCAACGGGACAATTTGACACTCCTCTGGTGAGCGACCGGGTAATTGTTTTTCAGAGTTCTGGGCTTCGATTCAGTAAGGAAAATTACACTAGCTCAACGATGTTTCGTCGCGGCCTCTATACTGTGTCTCTTTCATGAACTACGCAATCACATGAGAGGTAAGTTCTATGCGGCCTGGTTGCGCGGGCTCGCCGATGAAGCTTGTATTAGCTGAATAGAGGGGCTGTTTCGATTGGCTTGATCCGAGTATCAGAAGTATAGTGGAATAATATTTCAAAATATGAGCTGGATTTGGAATCATTTATAGTAAGAAGATCAATAGAGGAGAACTTGCAACTAGGATTGGAGTTGATTCTTAATGACGCAATTAGTAAACAAAACACCGCATCCCGACTTATATATCAATGGGATACAATAAGAGGAATGTTGTCTTCTAGATGGCCTGATGAATTTTATTTATAATAGGACATGAGACCCGATTTCAAAAGCATTCCCTAATCCTAACGAGATGTTTGAAATAATAGCCGCTGCTGGATGTAAGCTACGAGAGACTTGATTGATAATTATGCTAGAGATGTTAGCTTTCCCATGTTCCATGATCAGCAATGGCTATCCTTATGTTAAAAATGCACATGATGTTTGCTTGCAAATGTTCAAACAAACTGATCTGGTTTCATAAATTGCCTGTAGGTACAATTTTCTAAGTCCACAAATGTGTTTTTATTCTCTAAAACTAAGACTTGCTCTCATCCTGCTACACCTCATGCACAATTCACCAACTCACCGTAGAGATATCGCACAACAAACGCTACTCTGTTGTCCCACGAGTATGCCATTTTGGTAAACTAACTTTTTTGAAATATTTGCGTGTTAGTTTAGTTAGAAGGCAAGTAGCGCGGCGATGGCGGCGGTCGCACGGTAACTGCCGGTCGCCGCCGCCCGCGCATCTCCGCCGCGAATAACCGAACAAAATAAAACAATATTGCGAGTCAGTAACGTATGTGACGTCATTGCACCCTAAATATCTGTACGTAACACGGTGACTGCTCTCTGAGTCTGATCCGAGGAACAGATGGTCGGATTACGTAGCAAGGTCGTTGGGTTTTATTGCATCACCAGATATGTGATTTTTTGGGGGTGTGATTCAAATTTTACTTTGCTTATTGGAATTAGGTGAGAACCATATAAGGTGGTGGTAGGTACCTACTTCCCCGGACTCTGCACTAAAAGCTCTACTTCTCAATACAAAATCATATAGAAATAATAATATACCTACTACGAAAGGTACTTCGTTCCAGCCGAGTGTTCCACCTAATGGTTTATAAGTGTTCACCGCCGCCTATGGACATTTGCAACACTAGGTCATCGCCAATACGTTGTCGACCCTGAGACGTGAAGTTGTTAAGTCTCATGTGCCTGTAATTTCACCGCCCCCCTTACCTTTCTAACCGAAACACAGTAATACTGCTTCATAGGTGGTGACAAGGTGGTAAGCACTTCCCCGGTCGAACTCTGCACTAAAAGCAATGCACTCAATACAAAATCATATGATTAGTATTATAATAAATACTACAAAAGGAGTTCCATGACAATCATTTTTTGATTATTATACGCTGCGTAGGTAAACATATGCGGTTACCTGCGGCATTATTGCAGCGAATAAAATAAATAAATATCCCGGGACATTCTTTACACATGGCCATCTAATCCCAAACTAAACAGAGTTTGTACTATGGAAACTAGATAACTGACATACTACATATACTACTTTTTAAAATTCTAAATACATACTTATACTATAAATATTTACACCCAGACACAGAACAAACAGACATGTTCAAGCACACAAATGTTTGTCCTGGGTGGGAATCGAACCCGCGACCTCCAGCTTGGCAGTCAGAGTCCCTGACCACCAAGCGAACTGGCTTGTCAACACAAAAACATTCGCCATGATGAAGCCAAGCATTGCTTCTTTTTGGAGAGATTGCGATGCTCTGAATAATTTCACACTGCAAACCATCTGCATGCTGCGATAGCCCGACATACTGATATTAGCTGTTTAGTACAAAAAGTGATAGATGATAGATCGCCTTCGATGTAACATATTGGGGAATTTACTTTTAGTATAATTTTAATTTTAGTAAAAGTTTTTGAAGTTATACTTCTTTTGGCGCGATGGAGAAAAATGATAAGAGTGAATTTTTACAATGCGCGCGCACACCGACACCTGAATTCTACATCGTAAGGTTAGTTCTAGGTGGCATGAAAATCGATAACTATGTTCAAGTTGTATATTCTAGTTTGTACTTCTAAACCATATTGTGTAGGAGTAAGGTTCAGTTTTGATTGATATTATTTGAAGTACTTAACTCAATGTTAGATTTGAATTTAGAATCATATACAGAAATTCAAGGAATGTCATATCAATTCGATTATTATATGATGATACAGGTGAACCGTGTTGTCAAGGAATAAGGTTGATTTTGATGTGTGTTTTTTGAGTTGACATTTCAAATCATAAAGAACGCATTTCTATATTGTCAATATTTGATTGAATGTAAAATGTAATCAAAAAAGATGAAGAATGAAGATGATCAAGAATGTCATAAGAAAATCAACCGAATCGCTTTTTGAAAAGTTATTTTCTTGACCTTTCGAAGCCGAAGATTTTAGGAATTGCACGAACTGTCACGAAAGCGTGATGTCATTATCTCACTGAAATAATTGAAGTTATACTTCTTTAGGCGCGTTATGAAAAAAATATGAGAGTGAAATTTTAAGATGCGCTCGCATCAGTATAACACAAAATTCTCACGGATGAAGTTGGCTGATAACTGTATCTCCGGAACATCGCAAAAATCGCAACTGTCAGTGTCAATGAGTGAGTAATGATGTTATTGTCAATAATAACCTAACAACGTCAAACATTGTTATTCGTTGCTACAGACAGGTGCAAAGAGTTTGGACACTACAATTTCACGACGATAGTAAAAAATGCTTTTAGTGCTGTTTTTCTCGCCTATAATTTCGGGTATAACTTCTTACGTGCGTACATAAGTATACACACCCGTTTTTTTTATAACTATGGCTTTATAACTGAAATATAAATATTATTAATTTCTCGTACCTAAATCAAACAACTAGTTGCGCTTATCGTATGAACGTTTTTGTTTTTGCGTCATAGATGTGTCGGGTTTTCTGCGGTTATTAGTTTATTGAACAAGCGATTTTACCGCGACAAAGTGAGCTTTGAAATTTATTATAAACCAGATCAACAGACTTTTTTTTTTACTAACATTTCTTACATCCCTGGGCTGATATAATAATGATGATGAGCCTGATTATTACTATGTAATAATAATAGCTCAATGTGATGAACTTATCTTTTAACAGCGATCTTTTATCTGATTTCATGTCCATAGAAAAACAAATTTTTAACAATACAATAAGTAAGGAACGTGTCAGTCAACTGACAAACATGACAAATTATTAACTATTTTTAGCACATTTCCTCGTCCTCGTTCTTTTATTCTAACTAATCTAAAATCTGAGGTGAATATCTGGTAAATTAAATGTTACTGCTACAAATCATTCTTTTACGAATTTGGAATAGGTACATGAAAGATATGCCAAACCAAAACGTCAAGTCGATCAGTCAGACTTGTCAATAAAATGAAAACATTTCAGGTCCTCACAAATAAAAATAGATTTTAAGAATATTATACGGGTTTCTCTAGTGACTGTAAGACTTAAAACATATTGATTATGTATTTCCGTATGAATAACAATATTTTCTTTGTATTATTTATCATAATCGGTAAGTACATAACTAGTGCGAGTTTATTGATTTCTCGGATTCTGTTGTAATTTTATAAGAATCTCATGGAACTTACTACTGAACATACTTAAGTCAATATTTCTCAATTTGGGATTCGTTTTTTATTGAATACGGTAATTTATTTGGTTAAAATATTGCGCTAAAAGTATTGATTAGAGAGTAGCCATATTCCTACAATTGAATAAAAAATTTCTTAATTATATTAAACATTTATTTTTCCAGGTTTGTCAAGAATATCCACGCAGTATGATGTACAAGAAGACTCTGAAATTGTAGCAGATCTTGATGTTACCAATGTAGATGAATCTGAATCATTACTATCTCATGTTGTATCTGATGTAAACAAAACATTAACCAGTCTGTACAACACTGTGACATCAGCCAACATAACAGCTGAGAACAATACGCAAATAGCCAATGAAACAAGAAAACTAGTTAAATGTAAGGAATTAATTATTGACCAAAATGAAGAAGTTGAGTCTTCTGTTGAAATAATAAATGGCTCTCGGTTGGCTAAACTTCTACAAGTCAAACCAGACATAACAAGCCGTGATACAGAAGCTGACTGTGTGCTTGTGCTATTCTTTGCAAGAGCATGCCCATTTAGTGCTCATGCTGCACCTCACTATAATGCTCTTGCTCGTTCATATCCAAGTATCAGAATGGTAGCACTTGATGCATTAAGGTATTATGGCATCAATGCACAGTATGGTATTGTCGGTGTGCCTACACTAAAAATGTTCCACAATGGAAGACCGGTTGGTAAATTCAATGGTACCGAGTATAACATACAGTCATTCAGTAAGTTTGTGCATGCAATAACTGGACAGTATCCCCAGGTCCTCTTGGTTACATCAAAAGACTTTCAAGGCCCTGTATCCAGTGTTGTTGAGAAAGAAACTGACTATTTCCTATTTCTGTCATGGCTTTTCATTATTATATGTGCTGTATATTATTTTATGCACTCCAAATATTGGATTATGATTGTGGAGATGGTTCAGAATAATTGGAGGGAATCTGAGGCGCAACATGAGCATGTAGATTAATAATGCTTATTTATTTTATTAGGAATAAAATTGTTTAACAAGACTTCTATAAGTTTTATTTAAAATGAATATGTGGTAAGAGGAAACTAGGATTGCTTACAATGGTTTTTAAATATGTATTTTTTGTTATAAAAGTAGATTATTAAAGAAAGTTAATGTGATGCAATAATGTCTTTATTAATTCAGCTGATTGTGAAACAAATATTCCAGAAAATTATTCAGATACCTACTTTCTGTATACAGTAGTCTTTGATACCTACTAGCTGAAATACAGTATCTTGTCCAAATTTGCACAGAATTTGTTCTGCATATTATTCCTGCAATTCCTAGGCCATTTCCAAATTTATATTCCCTAAACACCTTTTTCAGATTATTAAATCTTATCAGGAGAGATGTTATATGCAATAATTTGAGCTAATTTAAGTTATGTATATATATTAAGCATAGCGATGAGATTCCTATTGTTCGTTTATAAAAAATATCTGAATAAATATGCCTACAGTTCGAAATCGGGAACAAAGGCTGGCACCACTGCATGCAGTGGTGCCAGCCCCATGGGACGTCAATGTCATTGTCAGTCAATAAATGTGTTGTGTTGGAAATGTCATAAAAGTTGAGACTAAATAACGATATTTAATTAATAGAATTTAGATCTCACTCACTTAGTTACATATATAATTGTTCTGTCTCTTATGTAACTATTTTGTTTAAACTTGAACTCTTGATAATGAGCGCATTATCATTTATAAAGTTGACGAAAGGCAAGGTTCTGCTCGCGACTGTCGCAGCTCCCACGTCACGATATACGTCGCGAAACCTTCGTTTTTCAAGAGCGAAACTACAACCATAAACTCAGCGCCGCCAAAATACCTGCCGGAGAAGTGAACAACCTTGAGTTAGAGGAAAACCCGGAAATTGCTTTGCTTAATGCTTTACAAAAGAGTCGCGAGTGTTTTGCCGGGCTTAGTTCGTTTCGGCGAGTCAGCGAGGACCATGAGTGCTGAGGGAAGGCATACCGTTTACGTCAGCCGTAGTGACATGACCCAAGGTGGTGTGGAACTTATAAAGGAAGAGTGAGTATTGTTTTAAGCTCTTTAAATGTTCTGATATTTATTTTAGGTTATTTATGGTTAAACATTAAATTAGTGTATGGTTTCATTTCCAAAATACTACTATCATACTAAAGATTCTAAACAAGATCTAGTTAAATCTGTCCTTGAATAAAACTTGATTAGAAACATGGCATAAATCCATCTGGATGCTTAAAACACAATTTAACTAAAACACCTTTTTCTTAAATATTCACCTTCTTGTAACTGTAAAAAATATGGTTTTAATTAAGTTTATTAAAGGTTATAAATACATCTACAACAATCCATTTCCAGATGTGATTTGAAACTATGGAATCAGCCATCTCCAGTTCCAAGAGCCGAATTCCTAAAGTCTGTTAGTGGTGCAAATGGTATCTACTGTTCTTTAACCGATAAATATTGATAAAGAACTGTTGGATGCAGCCGGCCCAGGGTTAAAGGTGGTGGCCACTATCTCCGTAGGATATGACCATATAGATGTGGCTGAATGTAAGAAGAGGGGAATCAGGATTGGGTATACTCCTGATGTACTGACAGATTCTACGGCTGAGTTGACTGTAAGTATGAATATGAATTTCTAGCTACAGCACTACATTCTCACTCACAATAATATTGATACAAATTGGTCCATGTTTCTCTCTGGCTACATGTGTGGAAAATTTTCAGTGAGATTGGTTTAGTTGTGTTGTCAAGAAAGTGGGTGAAATTAACAAACTAACTCATATTTCTATTTATAATATTACATGGAATACAAAGGTTTATTCCTTTGCATTCAGATTTCTGTCTTAATAATTAACTAGATGTGATGTATAGTCTTTTATGTCATCATTCAAATCTTATCTTACATAAACCCCAGATAGTTAGTAGAAATGTTTAATTATTACTAATCATAAATCTTAAGGTCTACCAACAACATCAAGTAAGGAAAAGTAAGGATTCAAACTAATTTTACATATAATTTATCAAGTGAATGCTGGTAGAATTCGAAATTTATCATTATTACAGAGTTTGAGAGATTTGGGGGGTGGAGTTGCTCGCGTCCGTAGGATTTACCATCTTTCCTGACCCACCCTACACGTATCCCTCGGGTGGTGCTAAACGAGCAACAACGCCGAGTGTCGAGCGGCGGTCAACTAACTCGAATACTCGGCCAATCAAAGGCACGAAATGGCCTCTGAATTTCGGAACACCTACGAGGCTTGGTTTAATTGTCTGGTCTCCTCGCTACAAAGAAAAATAAATAAATAACTCCAATCCTAAGGTGGGCAACGTGCCGAGAGGATGTATGACTGATGGGAAATCAGTCCCTAACGCCAACCTCAGTGGAACGGGCAACCACTGTTGTATTTGCCTTCTCCTGGGAATAGGCGTCACCCCAGGTAGCGACTTTTAAATCGTCCTCACTCGTGGGAACAAAATAAACAATTTAAATACCTCTGAAAATAAGTTAAAATTAGATAAGAACACGTTGACTCAACAGCTCTTCCAGGAATGTTTATGAATCGACCAAGATCAAGTTCCTTTAGCGGAACAACTAATCAAGACAAAGTGACCATTGATCTATCAGATGAAACAGATAGAGAACCCGAAGAACAACAGTTCACAGAAGTGCACTATGGCAAAAGGCTAAGATCCAGACCAGACGCAATAATACGTTGCCAAAAACAAACAAAATTGAGTTACTGGCTAGCAGCACCAGCAGTACCAACATCCAACAGTTTCACAGGGCTCGACGATAAAGAGCACGCAGATAAACCTGAAATACAAGCACCAAAATTTATAAGATCCCCCCCCACTGTTTATTGACGATGTCAAAAATATCCATCCTTTACAAAAATGATTAGAAGAAGTTGCAAAAGGAGAGTATGATATTAAAGTACTAAGAAGCGACAGAGTTAAAATACAATCAAAAACAGCAGAATCATACTCCACTATTTACAAAGAACTGAAAGCTAAAGACACAGAATTCTTCAGTTACCAGCCTAAACAAGATCGCAGCTTTAGAGTGGTGCTCAAAAATTTACACGCATCGACAGTTAAAGAAGAAATAGTAATAGCTATTGAGGAGCTTGGCCATAAAGTAACAAATGGCTGGAACATCCAAAACTCGAGAACAAAACAGGCGTTACCAATGTGGAACATCGAACTAGAATCCCGTGAAAATAATAAAGACATTTATAGCGTAAAATCTCTATTACACTGTCGCATATTATTTGAAGCACCCAGACCTAAGCGAGTAATCCCTCAATTCACTAATTGCCAGGATTATAATCACACTCAAAAGTTCTGCAATAGAAAGCCCAGATGCATCAAATCTGCAGGTTCGCATCACACTTCACATTGCCCATGGAAAGGAAGATCAAACCAGGTTAAATGCGTCCTCTGCGAGGGAAACCACCCAGCTAACTACAAGGGCTGTACAGTCTACAAGGAGTTGTTGAAAGTCCGATATCCTCCGCCAATCACCCAACACAAAAGAAGACTTATGAGTGTTGAACAAGCACCTACAAATAAAACAACGAATAATGGAAAATCGTATGCATCAGCCACAAAATAACTCCCCAAACAACCTATGACGCAAACCGTCAACGTAGAAGATGACAACAAAAAAACCAACGAATTCAAAGCCATTACAGAAACACTCGTTGCCCTTATGAACCAAATGCTAATTATGACCCAAACGTTAACCGATCTAATCTCAAAAATGTCATTACATTCACAGCACTAAAATTAGGCGTATGGAATGCTAATGGCTTGTCAAATCACTCGGAAGAGTTAAAAATATTTCTTAAAGTTCACCACATAGATGTTTTACTAATCTCAGAAACTCACTTCACATCCAAAAGCTACTTCAGGATACCTGGATACAATATGTACCACACTAACCACCCTGACAACAAAGCACATGGAGGATCTGCTGTACTCATCAGGTCAAACATCAAGCATCATGTACTACAAGACTACTGTAAAAACTACATCCAAGCTACAAACGTTGTAATAACGGACTGGATCAGTGACATTACAGTATCGGCCCTCTACTGTCCGCCGAGATTTACTATCAAGGAAAACGAGTTTAATGACTTTTTTCAATCCCTTGGAGGCAGATTTATTGCGGGAGGTGACTATAATGCCAAGCACACGTTTTGGGGTTCTAGGCTTGCTCTACCCAGAGGGCGCGAACTCTTTAAATGCATCCAAACAAGAAATATGAACGTGATATCGTCTGGTCAACCCACTTACTGGCCAACAGACAAAAGAAAAATCCCGGATGTTATCGACTTTTGCGTCAGCAAAGGAATTGCAAATAACAATATATCGTGTCGGAGTTGCTGGGATCTGTCCTCAGACCACTCTCCAATCATAGTAGAACTACACACTACCGCCCAAGAATGCGTCAAAAAATGCGTTCTGCATAACAAAAAAACTAACTGGCCCCTATTTCGAGAGCTCATCGACAAATCACTCCAGGAACCAGTTAGCCTAAAAATTGAAGACGAAATAACAGAAGCTGTTCTGCACCTCAACAACAGTGTGCAGGATGCAGCCTGGTCTTCAACCCCACAACTTCCACATAGAAGCACGGACAACTATGTTGCGGAACATATATTAGATAAAATAATCCAAAAAAGGAGAATAAGGAAGCATTGGCAGCAAAGTAGAGACCCTGGTGTAAAAAAGCAACTCAATCACATCAACAGACAGCTGAAACACATTTTAGACAAGGATCGTAATGACGGATTTCAGAATTATCTTACTGGCCTGGATGCTAATGCATCCTCAGATTATTCATTATGGAAAGCCACCAGAAGACTGAAACGGCCTGTTACTGTCTCTCCTATAAGAAAATCTGATGGTTCCTGAGCACGGACGGACCAAGAGAAAGCCGAAACCTTCTCAGAACACCTCTCAAAAGTCTTTATTCCTCATTCATATGAAGGGTCTTCACTAGATGCCACAGAAATTACTGACTATTTGAATACTCCTAAAAATACGGATGAAATACCCTTAAAATTTACAAAGACGGAAGTCGCCCGAATCATAAAAAAATCGGACCATAAAAAGTCACCAGGATACGACCTTATTACAAACCGCATATTACAAGAACTACCAGATTCTGACGTCATTATATAACGCCATGACAAGACTACAGTTCTTTCCCCTGGAGTGGAAGGTTGCGCAAATTATAATGCTACTGAAACCAGACAAGCAACCAGAAGAAGCAAAATCGTATAGACCCATACGCCTGCTATCCATCCCATCCAAAATATTTGAATCTCTACTGCTGCAACGAATTCTACCTATACTCAAAGAAAAAGGACTAATTCCTGACCATCAGTTTGGGTTCCGCAGTAAACATGCCACTGTCGACCAAGTGCACAGACTAACAAACAAGATCATGGAATCACTCGAGGCAAAGTCTTACTGTACCCGTGCATTTTTGGACATATCTCAGCGTTTGACCGCGTTTGGCATGCAGGTCTGCTTTTTAAATTAAAAAACGCCCTACCAGATCACCTGTACGGAATACTAAAATCATTTCTACAACAGCGCCACTTCATAGTACAATGTGGGGAAGCACTGTCTGATCTTTGCCCCATACAGGCAGGAGTGCCACAGGGTAGCGTACTGGGTCCCATACTCTACTTACTGTTCACTGCAGACTTGCCGACATCTGAATCACTAATTACTGGGACCTTTGCTGACGATACCGCCATACTAGCTGCACATAGTGACCCAAAAATTGCCTCACAAATACTCCAAGAAGGACTAAATGACATATCAGACTGGCTTAAAAAGTGGCGGATAAAAGCCACTGAAAGCAAATCTGTCAATGTTACGTTTACTTTAAGAAGAGGATCTTGTCCTCCAGTCACACTAAACAACATTGAAGTCCCACAAGCAGATCATGTGAGATATCTTGGACTGCATTTAGATAAAAGACTTACTTTGCAAAAACATATTTTCACTCAGAGGAAGCAACTTGGTATCCAAACACGAAAACTTTACTGGCTTATAGGGCGAAAGTCTCTGATATCTCTCGAAAACAAAATACTCTTGTATAAGGCAATACTGAAGCCCATCTGGACGTACGGGATCCAATTATGGGGCACCGCATCTCACTCAAACATAGAAATCATACAAAGGTTTCAAAATAAAGCTCTGCGTATGATAACCAACGCGCCCTGGTTTGTACCCAACGAACTATTCCACCGTGACCTACGAATGCCTACTGTGAAGCAGGAAATCATACGACATACCAAGTCCTATAAAGAACGGATTCAACAAACACCCAAATACTCTGGCTCGGTCCCTAATGGAGAATCACAACAAATCACAATAAATAAATAAATAAATAATAATATACTAGGAAAGGTACCTACTTCGTTCCAGCCGAGTTTTCCATCTAATGGTTTATAAGTGGGGTTAAAGTCTAGTATAGTCACGCACGCGGAGCGGCGGGGGAGAGGGTGGGAGGGGGAGGGGGGGGATGCCTCCTCTGACTTAGCACCACTCCCATGAAAAGGTAACTCACCATTCCTGAGAAATACATTTTTTTGTAACCTAACCTCAAAACACTATAAAGTTGCTTCTGTAACGGCTCCGACGCTGCGGGAAGTGCAACCCCTTCGCCCTAACGTAACAAAGGATAGGCACCCATGCTCCCCTCCACCTGTCATTTGTTACGGTGGGCGGTGGCTGCCCTCCCTTCGCGTCTCCGAATTTTTATATACACTCTAGAGGTAGTAGCCAAAAGACTGCGTGGAGTCGGGGTGCCCCGATTCGGTTTTGGAACAGATTCGACCAAAGTCAGCCATAAATAAGACACATTAATTTCGTAATTTTTCGAAAGGCAAAAAATCGGTGTCCAGTGTACAAGTGCAGGTCAATTGTGAAGGCAAACAATCGAAGTCCAGATGAAAAGCCAAAGTCGTCGAAGAAAACCACATCAAAAACACCACGAAACACCAAGAGCACATTCACGTAACTCGGGAAGAAACGGAATGAACGAAAACGAAAACAAATGACACGGACATTTATGTTTAATTTTTTTTAACGTTCTGTTTCATAGAATTTGCAAGACACTTTACACCACAGACAATGTACTTGTACAGATTTGGTTGTCAATCGCCCATTTTAACGTTTCGTTTTTCCTTTTTGTGATTTGAGGTTAGTTTACATTTCTATTCATTTCTCGAAAAATATGCATTACCTTTTAATAACAGTGATAGCGTTATAATTAGGGATCCAACCCCCACCAACTACAACCATTTTTACCCCCCTCCGCGTGCGTGACTATACTAGACCACAACCCAAAAACATATCAGTCAACTGACAAACATTACCAGTTTTTAATAATTTTTAGCACATTTCCTCGTCCTCGTTCTTTTATTCTAACTAATCTAAAATCTTAGGGGAATATATTGTAAATATTTTTTTATTGTAACTACAAATCATTCTTCTACGAATTTGGAATACAACATGAGAGATGTCAAAAACTTCAAGTCAATCAGTCAGACTTGTCAATAAAATGAACATTTCAAGTCCCTTCAATTAAATAGATTTTAAGAATATTAAAAGGATTATACGGGATTCTGTAGTGACCGCAAGACTTAAAACATATTGATTATGTATTTACGTATGAATAACAATATTTTCTTTGTATTATTTATCATAATCGGTAAGTTCATAACTAGTGCGAGTTTATCGATTTCTCGGATTCTGTTGTAATTTTATAAGATTCTCATGGAACTTTAGTACTGAACATACATAAGTCAATATTTTTCAATTTTGGATTAGTTCTTTATTGAATGCGGTAATTTATTTGGTTAAAATATTGCGATAAAAGTATTGATTAGAGAGTAGCCATATTCCTACAAATACTTAAAATTTTTCTTAATTTTATTATACATTAATTTTTCCAGGTTTGTCAAGAACATCCACGCAGTATGATGTACAAGAAGACTCTAAAATCGTAGCAGATCTTGATGTTACCAATGTAGATGAATCTGAATCATTACTATCTCATCTTGTATCTGATGAAAACAAAACATTAAACAGTCTGTACAACACTGTGACATCAGCTAACATAACAGCTGAGAACAATACACAAATAGCCAATGAAACACGAAAACTAGTTAAATGTAAGGAATTAATTATTGACCAAAATGAAGAAGTGGAGTCTTCTGTTGAAATAATAAATGGCTCTCGGTTGACTAAACTTCTCCAAGTCAAACCAGACATAACAAGCCATGATACAGAAGCTGACTGTGTGCTTGTGCTATTCTTTGCAAGAGCATGCCCATGTAGTGCTCATGCTGCAGCTCACTATAATGCTTTTGCTCGTTCATATCCAAGTATCAGAATGGTAGCACTTGATGCATTAAGGTATTATGGCAACAATGCACAGTATGGTATTGTCGGTGTGCCTACACTAAAAATGTTCCACAATGGAAGACCGGTTGGTAAATTCAATGGTACCAAGTATAACATACAGTCATTCAGTAAGTTTGTGCATGCAATAACTGGACAGTATCCCCAGGTCCTCTTGGTTACATCAAAAGACTTTCAAGGCCCTTTGTCCAGTGTTGTTGAGAAAGAAACTGACTATTTCATATTTCTGTCATGGCTATTCATTATTATTTGTATATTATATTATACGGTATATTATTTTATGCACTCCAAATATTGGATTATGATTATGGAGATGGTTCAAAATAATAGGAGGGAATCTGAGGCACCATATGAGCATGTAGATTAATAATGCTTATTTATTTATTAGGATTAAAGTTGTTTAACAAGCAATCTATATGTTTTATTTTAAATAAATATAGAGTTACAATGGTTTCTAAATATGTATTTTTTGTTATAGCAAATAATGAAAGAGAGTTGACTTAATGTAATGCAATAATATCTTAATTTTTTCTGCTGATTGTGAAAAAAACATCCCAGAAAATTTAAAAATTATTCAAATCCCATCTTTCTGTATACAGTCTTCGACACCTACTAGCTGATATACGTTATATAGTCCAAAAATAAAATTCAAAACCATTTATTCATTTTAGGCCTTCGGAAGGCACTTATGAAAGCCAAATTTAAAGTTACTGTAGCTACAACTGGTTTGGAAGTCGGCCTTCAACTGAGAAGAACCGGCAAGGTTACATTCTTTTATTTTAGTTATTTTTTTATTAAAATAAAATTAAATATGTTTTATCTATTGACTTTTTGGCTATTTTATAATATCAATTTTACATAATTTTAAATTGAACAATTACAAAATATTTATTATAGGTAACATTCAAAAACAAAACAGAAAAAAAAGAAATAACAAGACTTCAAAATATTATAACAATACTGCAGAGATTAGCTATTTCCATACATTTTTATCTTCAACTAGTTGACCCGACAGACGTTGTCCTGTCTGTCTACTACTATGAATATTGAATTCGAATCTTCCGATTGAATCTACTGTGAAATCTGCATTAAGAAATTATAAATATATTATTGTATCAATATAATTTTACGATATATCGGTAATTCGATATTAAAATGTCGATATCGTTGGTCGATATTTTTTTAAATACATTTTTTTACGTAATTCATTTAATCTACAAAATCATCGTAAACTTAATCTATAGTATTTTATTTATGAAAATTTAGTTAGCCGACACTCAACAATTGCTTATTTAAAAAAAAAAAAAAAATTAGAACTAAAAACCTATTTTTAAAAAAGTCTACGTATAATTTTGAGTATACCTGCTGAATTAAAGCAGTGTTTAGATCAGCCAAATATTTCAAGGTCTTGAAATGCACTGCAATTTTGGATTGATAGTAGGCATTTTACTCCCGTGCTATCAGAAATAGCTGTTAAATATTTGATTTCTTTGGCTACATCTGTAGCATCTGAACGAGCTGCTTCTACAATCAATCTTTTAGTGCCTAATAATCGTAGTAGCCAAATATATCGAAATATCAATATTTTTTTTGATACATCGAAAATTACTTTTTACGGACTATTTAAAAATATCGATATATCGAAATCCCCGATATTTTTTAAAATATCAACAGCCCTAATTCCATGCCTCTATTTTAAACGATATTTGCAGCGCGCATTCTGTCAATCGTGCCAATTGTCAAACGACTGACAATAATGACAAACAGGCTACATTAAAAAAGTTTATATAGTCAAAAGCGCTAGTAATGTTTTCTTAAATTTTTTAAATATTTCCGCGCAACTTTCTTAATTTTTTTTTCATTCATAAGAACCTTCTCCTGACAATAACAAACAACAAAAAAAAGAATTAGCGAAATTGGTTCAGCCGTCCATCGTGATGCCGTGACCAAGGGAAATAGGGATTCATTTTTATATATATAGATATAATGAACTACCTTGTAATACGCTTTGTGTTTCAAAACATCCCTATGCTCTGTCTAATTTAGGATGATAATTTTGACAGATCACGCCCATGTAGTTTCGTATTTTTTCTGGTAACATGATCAGACCCGGTCAACTGTCTATAGGTGACCTTGGACACGACATGGGCTTGAAAGAGTGACAAGAATAGCGATTGTTGCCGCCTCTGTCTAACATGATGACAGACACTTCAATGTTAAACAAAATGAAATATTAACGTTATACATTAGCTTTTTCTTAAAATATATAGCTTATGGATTAGTGATTTAATAATTTTGGAACAATAAATGATTTTTTTTAAATTTGTAAGTAATTATCTACATTTAGAACAATAAATTAATTAATTCTGTTTCTATAATATAATATTAATAGACTCTGGTAGTTTGTTCTGGTAACACTGCAAGATAAATGTCTGCCGTTGAGGACGGTCGTTTTTTCTTGTTTAATTAAATTAATATAATCTTATTCGCTTGTTTTGCCATTATTTATATAACGTTGAGTCGACAATCCTGTTGCATTGTGTATGTGGAATCAAGTTTTGAGATAGTGAATCTTTAGTGAGACAGTGACTTTTGATCGTATAAGATGACAAATGAAAATGAAAATATGTTTATTCCAAGAAATAAGAACATTAATAATTTTGGTTGCGCTCCACCACCACACAGGGTAACCTAATGGGAACATTAGGTTACCCTGTGTTGTGGGAGACACGCTCTTCCTATAACTAGTAACAATAATGGAATTGTTAATAAAAAAAAAAAAAAAAAAAAGAACTTGCAGAATCGGATAAAGGAAAACTTAAGAAAGTGCATCAAGTGTGGTTCTTCACCTTCCGCAGATGCTTGTGCGTTTATTGAGAGATTATTTTGTATAACATTTGTACACTACATATTGCAGAAATAAATTTGTGAAACTGATACTATTTTTTTAATGGTTGTGGTCTAGTATAGTCACGCACGCGGAGGGGGGTAAAAATGGTTGTAGTTGGTAGGGGTTGGATCCCTAATTATAACGCTATCACTCTTATTAAAAGGTAATGCATATTTTTCGAGAAATTAATAGAAATGTAAACTAACCTCAAATCACAAAAAGGAAAAACGAAACGTTAAAATGGACGATTGACAACCAAATCTGTACAAGTACATTGTCTGTGGTGTAAAGTGTCTTGCAAATTCTATGAAACGGAACGTTAAAAAAAAATTAAACATATGTCCGTGTCATTTGTTTTCGTTCATTCCGTTTCTTCCCGAGTTACGTGAATGTACTCTTGGTGTTCTGGTTGTGGTTTTCTTCGACGACTTTGGCTTTTCATCTGGACTTTGATTGTTTGCCTTCACAATTGACCTGCACTTGTACACTGGACTACGATTTTTTGTCTTTCGAAAAATTACGAAATTAATGTGTCTTATTTATGGCTGACTTTGGTCAAATCTGTTCCAAAACCGAATCGGGGCACCCCGACTCCACGCAATCTTTTGGCTACTACCTCTAGAGTGTATATAAAAATTCGGAGACGCGAAGGGAGGGCAGCCACCGCCCACCGTAACAAATGACAGGTACATGGGTGCCTATCCTTTGTTACGTTAGGGCGAAGGGGTTGCACTTCCCGCAGCGTCGGAGCCGTTACAGAAGCAACTTTATAGTGTTTTGAGGTTAGGTTACAAAAAAATGTATTTCTCAGGAATGGTGGGTTACCTTTTCATGGGAGTGGTGCTAAGTCAAAGGAGGCATGCCCCCCTCCCCCTCCCACCCTCTCCCCCGCCGCTCCGCGTGCGGGACTATACTAGACTTTAACCTCAGTCATATAAATAAATTGTTAATTTAATAGAAAAAGTATAATTTGTTTTGTATTATAATCGGACCACCCAGTTATATCGATTTCATGTTTTTTGAGACTAAAATCGATGATCGCATAGGTTCTGTATCGATTATACACTACCACATCCTTTCTGTTGTCAAAAACCCAGCTGTCAAAATTATCATCCTAAATTAGACAGAGTATAATATAATTTTTAAAATGATCAGATATTTTGGTTACTGACAGCGGTATCTTATTATTAAATCGAACACAATTACCAAGAAAAGACTCTCGCTTTGTCTTGTATTAAATGTATTGTCCAAATTTGCACAGATTTTTTTTCTGCATTTTATTCCTGGAATTTCTAGGCCATTTCCAAGTTTATATTCCCTAGAAACCCTTTTCAAACTATTAAAAACTTATCAAAAACAAATTGCCATGTCCAGCTGTTATCCTCCTACGATCATAATTTTTATTTATATTCATAAGGAGGGATGTTATATGCAATAATTTGAGTCGACAAAAGTTAAGTAGCATAGCTATGATATTCTTATTGTTCGTTTATCAAAAATATCTGAATTAATATACCTACAGTTCGAAATCGGGAACAAAGACTGGCCCCACTGCATGGGACGTCAATGCCATTGTCAGTCAATAAATGTTATCATGTGTTGGAAATGTCATAAAAGTTGAGATTAACTATTTATTAATCAATAGAATTTAGGTCTCACTCACTTATTAGTTACATATATAATTGTGCTGTCTCTTATGTAACTATTTTGTTTAAACTTGAACTCTTGATAATGAGCGCATTATCATTTATAAAGTCGACGAAAGGCAAGGTTCTGCTCGCGACTGTCGCAGCTCTTCACGTCACGATATACGTCGCGAAACCTTCGTTTTTCAAGAGCGAGACTACAACCATAAACTCAGCGCCGCCAAAATACCTGCCGGAGAAGTGAACAACCTTGAGTTAGAGGAAAACCCGGAAATTGCTTTGCTTAATGCTTTACAAAAGAGTCGCGAGTGTTTTGCCTGGCTTAGTTCGTTTCGGCGAGTCAGCGAGGACCATGAGTGCTGAGGGAAGGCATACCGTTTACGTCAGCCGTAGTGACATGCCCCAAGGTGGTGTGGAACTTATAAAGGAAGAGTAAGTATTGTTTTAAGCTCTTTAAATGTTCTGATATTTATTTTAGGTTATTTATGATTAAACATTAGATTAGTGTATGGTCTCATTTCCAAAATACTACTATCATACTAAAGATTCTATAAAAGATCTAGTTAAATCTGTCCTTGAATAAAACTTGATTAGAAACATGGCATAAATCCATCTTAAATGACTATAGATACTTTGATTAAGCTTTTCTGGATGCTTAAAACACAATTTAACTAAAACACCTTTTTCTTAAATATTCACCTTCTTGTAACTGTAAAGAATATGGTTTTAATTATGTTTATTAAAGTTTATAAATACATCTACATCAATCCATTTCCAGATGTGATTTAAAACTATGGAATCAGCCATCTCCAGTTCCAAGAGCCGAATTCCTAAAGTCTGTTAGTGGTGCAAATGGCATCTACTGTTCTTTAACCGATAAAATTGATAAAGAACTGTTGGACGCAGCCGGCCCAGGGTTAAAGGTGGTGGCCACTATCTCCGTAGGATATGACCATATAGATGTGGCTGAATGTAAGAAGAGGGGAATCAGGATTGGATATACTCCTGATGTACTGACAGATGCTACGGCTGAGTTGACTGTAAGTATGACTATGAATTACTAGCTACAGCACTGCATTCTCACTCACAATAATATTGATACAAATTGGTCCATGTTTCTCTCTGGCTACATGTGTGGAAAATTTTCAGCGAGATTGGTTTAGTTGTGTTGTCAAGAAAGTGGGTGAAATTAACAAATAAACACACTTTTGCATTTATAATATTGGTTAGGATACAAAGGTTTATTCCTATGCATTCAGATTTCTGCCTTAATAATAAATAAATATCACAAGACATACTTCACACATGGTTACCTGATCCCAAGTTCAGCAGAGTGTACTGCTTGTAGTACGGCTACCAGGTAACTGATATCCTATTATACATATATACTACTTTTAAAACATACTTATATAAATATTTACACCCAGACACTGAACAAACAGACATGTTCATGCACACAAATGTTTGTCCTGGGTGGGAATCAAATTAGGGACCTTCGGTTTGGCAGTCAGGGTCTCTAACCACCAAGCCAACTGACCCGTCAAGTGAATAATAAACTAGATGTGATGTATGGTCTTTTATGTCGTTATTCAAATCTTATCTTACGTAAAACCCCAGATAGTTAGTAGAAATGTTTAATTATTACTAGTAAATCTTAAGATCTACCAACAACATCAAGTAAGTTAAAATAAAGATTCAAACTAATTTACCAAGTGAATGCTGGTTTGCTGAATACCAGCTGAACTACTCAGTTCAGATATTGAAATCTATTCATTGGCTGATCGGGTTTGAATGGCATTTGGCACACAGATGTCGCACAGTTTTAACTAACTTCCAAGAATTATATGTGTTAATATATCTTAACTAACTTCCAAGAATTATATGTGTTAATATATCTTAACTAACTTCCAAGAATTATATGTGTTAATATATCTTCACTAAAAGCAAGTGGTCACAAAAATTTACACACAGAAACTTATATAGATTAATAATATGAGTACAACAAAATAAGTATTTTATGATTTTTAAATATTTCCAGTTGGCTCTTCTATTGTCAACTTCAAGGCGACTACCGGAAGCTCAACACGAAGCAAAATCTGGTGGGTGGGTGTCATGGGCCCCTACTTGGATGACAGGGCCAGGCTTGGCAGGCGCGACCGTGGGCATCGCCGGCTTCGGCAGAATCGGGCAAGCGGTCGCCAGACGCGTCAAGGCGTTCAACACAGCTAGAATACTGTACTACAACCGCAGCGAACGCCCCGAAGCGAAAGAAACGGGCGCAGTCAAGGTATCATTTGATGACCTACTCAAAGAAAGTGATTTCGTTATCTGCTGTGCAGCATTAGTCCCAGAAACGAAGGAGATTTTCAATAAAAGTGCATTTGAGAAAATGAAGAATACAGCAGTGTTTGTTAACACTAGTCGTGGAGGTACCGTTGACCAAAATGCTTTGATTGAAGCGTTGGAAAATAATACAATTAGGGCAGCGGGCTTGGACGTCACGACTCCTGAACCTCTGCCTCTAGATAGCCCATTGTTTAAGCTCAAGAACTGCGTTATACTGCCGCATATAGGCAGCGCCTCGATCGAAGCTAGGAATACAATGAGTGAATTGACGGCTAAGAATATATTAGCTGCCCTTAAAGGGACGGCTATGCCGGCCGAGTTGAAGTGAACACAATAGCTACACTACTTAAAGCTAAGCTTAAGTGAATTCTAAAGTTATATATTAAAAAAATAATTTTTAATGTTTCTTGGGACTTTATTATTTTTTACTAACCATACCATGCCTGTTGATAGGTACATAGTTTGTCTATGGTTTGTCTAATTTAAGGAACCACA
Source organism: Habrosyne pyritoides (assembly GCA_907165245.1). Taxonomy (NCBI): domain Eukaryota; kingdom Metazoa; phylum Arthropoda; class Insecta; order Lepidoptera; family Drepanidae; genus Habrosyne; species Habrosyne pyritoides. Next base: position 2,567,442 of record OU015600.1, on the reverse strand, counting down.
TGTGACATTTAAGGAACCACATGTGACATTTAAGGAACCACATGTGACATTTAAGGAACCACATGTGACATTTAAGAAAATCATAGGAAAATATACTTTTTACTTTATGATTTGGTTATTTTCCATCATCATACAAATTACTATTGATAGTTCTATTTTTTATACCACATTGGCTTACAAAAAAGGAGGCGGTCCATCTGATGGTAAAAGTCACAGTATAGACATTTGTAACACAAGTGGTATCGCCAATGTGTTGTCGATCCTGAGACGTTTAGTTGTTAAGTCTCATGTGCCTGTAATTTCATCGGCCCCCTTACCTTTCTAACCGAAATACACTAATACTACTGCTTCACGGTGGAAATGAGTATGGTGGTAGTACATCCCCGGACGAACTGAAATAAAAGCATTACTACTAAAAAAATGTGAGCCGTCACGGGACGCCTGGCAGATGTGAAACATCGAAATTATTTTGTACAAGTAATATGTATGAAATAACAGGTTACGATAGGAACTGTGGTGACATCTATGAACATGCATACAATCCTTCACCGCCCGTACCACGCAACACGCGAGAAGCCTACATCGCTATATCGAGATTCTCTCAGGATTCGACATATAAAAATATTCAAATTTTGACAACTCATCGTGGCGACGCGTCGCCACGGCATGCGTCGCCACGCCAGAAATCGGTTTTACGTGCGGCTATAGATGTTTCACATCAAAAAACGTAATTTCAAAAGCAATAGAGTCAATTATTCTCTGCCATTCTAAAACGTCAAAAGGGGCTTCTTAAATTGGACAGACTATAGTTAAGTACGTCCGTTTAAAACAACAATAGATAGGTGATTGTATCAAAAAACGTGAAAACATTACTGACAAAGAAATCATTTAAACTGAATGATTGGTAAGGTGATTGCATAAAAAGCGTGTTATGCATCAACGAATGTCCGCTACCTTTAGCAGGTGAGTACAATGAATTTACCTGACTGAGCACCCATAAAAGATCTTATGGCTCTGATCTCTCGATGTGGTCTTGAGCCGTCGTGAAAAAGTATTGCCATTGTCCTGCCGAGGTAACACGCTTTATTCGAGGCGAGCTGACAGTCGGCACAGCCAGTGCCTGAAGAGCCTTTGGTGCGCCTACTGATCGGAGAAGCCGTGGCTGGTGGCAACCGTTGCAGGGATAAAGCCAGTATCAAAAACTTCGGCTTAAATGAGGTTTTAAATGAGTTTGTTCGGCAGCTTGGAAATAGGGTGTTGAGCGGCAGATCCTCAAAATCATTGGGGTTTAATGCGTGCTCCTCCCTACCAAAAATGGCAATGTAAAATTTCTTTGTACATTTTCACGGACTATTAGTCCGTACTCATAGATTTTACAATAAATTATTGTAAGATCATATTGTATTGGAGTTTTATAGCGTAACATCTTTCAAGAGTATGTTAACATACACTTCCTTTGCATTGATATCTTAAGCTTAACCCTTAATGCAAAACCAGCTCTATAGCAAATAACAATTCCATTCTATTCTATCCATGACCGATGACAGGGCGAAAAGTACATAGAGGCTGCTTTTGCTTGGAACCGCAGGATGATCATGCCATGTTGACTGTCGCAATGTCCCAACTCTCTTAGCCACACCGACAACAACGTTTCGGATGATCACAGATTAATGTTTAATTAATTAATGCAATCTTTACCGTATTTTCAATGGCTTTATGAAAATAAATCGATGAAAATAGAAAGCATGAAGTGCATAAATGAATTTGCCAAGTTACTTAGTGTTGTTTATAGAAAATATTAGAAAAGGTTAGCTAAAAAAACAGGATGTGCCGTGAAGATACACGATAGAACTGAAACTTTTGTATTGCAGGGAAACATTTTAATTATTCATTAATCACTTTTGAATACTAGACTATTCACTTGTGTTTATCATTAATTTATTTATCGGCACACAAAAAGGTTGCGGATCAGAATTTCAAGAAGTTTCACTTCAAAAGAAAGGTGGTTCAGACTAGTATTCTGTATTTTCTCTCCTACAGAATAAAGGTAGGCAAAAATATAAGTCGACAAGCCTCAAGAAAACCGGTTAAACATTTATTCTTTGTGGTTTGCTCTATGACCTGTCACTAACGCAACAGTTGGCTAACGCTTGTCACTTGAAATGCATTGTCTTGTGAAACTACAAGTTCAAAACAAAAATTGTCGCAATTACAATCATCTCTCCGCAAAGTGGGGCAAATTCACCAGCCGTAGTATTGTACACGTTACTCGCTGGTAGCCGCAGTAAACAAACCGTGAGTAGTGAAACTCTTTGCTTAACAACTGTACCGGCTTGGGACAGCTAGTGATGTGCTTTATCAGGTCGATAGTCGGGATTTATTTCATAAATAAATTAAAAATGTTTATATTATCTCTAGTTGAGATTTATAGATAAAATTTAATGTCCATTTAAAGTCGATGTAAATAGGCTATCGATATCACGTGGGGAACATCATATGGTACTTTATATACCTGTCTGGTTTAATATCTCCGACGTTCAAACAGCTGAGAGATTGTAATTGAACTAAGTAAATAATGAACAGATTAAATAATGAACCTTTAGTGTATAGGATATTATATGTATTGTCTAAAATAAATCCCGAAGTCTTGGCTTTATTATTAGGTTACATACGAGATTCTATGTGCTCGTCGATCGATCAACATCCCGATAAATAGGAAACAGAGTACTAAAGAGAACAGTGGAGATAGATTCAAGAATATAATTTAATACTAATGTAATTAATCGATAATGAAATATATCGATGTAATCCCAGCCCAACAGTATCTTGTGGGGTCCGTGCCAGTCGGTTGGCCATCGTACTCACGGGCGGGAGTGCACTTGGTTTAACTTATTTTTTACTTAATCGAGTGAGTAACTGTCGTGTAACTTTTAATTGTTTATTTAATCGAAATCTTGACTCAAGTGTCAATTGGATTCGGATGCAAGGAAGTCGATAGCTGAGTGCGGTAAGGGGCTTGAAAATATGCGTAAAAAATCATTGAAGCTCTCATTACTAACTTTTGTATGGGCACAAAAGAGTTTTTAATGTTTATTGATTTAAAAACAGATCACTTTCTATAAAATATGCAGAACTGAGGGTAGGTATTGTTTACATTTTAGCTTCTTAAGAGTTGGGTTACATTAGTACCTAAATGTAACTTGTTTCATATAGAAGTCTTGACGGAATATTATCAACAAGTTAGCAGAAAAGCTTTCGGCTTTATCAAGGCCTAATATATATTCGTTATCCAGCATACATTAAGCACGCACATGGCTCATATTAAGATTCTGAAAGAGTCCCACTAAAAATGGTTTGATCTCAAATGCACGTTATCATGATGGCTACTTGGACGATTAAGAATTTCATGGTAAAATAACCTTAATCTATTTTGTTATAAGGTGCATTTATTGATGCAATAATAAATTGTATGATGAACTGTATTATAAAGTAGGAAGGTTGATTTTTCAATGACATTTTTAAACATCAAAACGGGCATTGTGAACTAGTTTAGTCGATTAGTTACCTACACAGCTGAGGATTTGTTATAGGTTTTTCTCACTCAGTAAATCGATAAATTTGCTCCAAAGATTGCCTGTCAATGTAACAAAAATGCTTGTTAAACTGACATCAGCTCAAATGCAAGGTGATTCGATTCATTCGTGCCCGCTAGCTACCCTTGAACGTTTAGGACCATGATTCCGTTTGTATTTGAATGCAATTATCTTGTATTGTTCCGAATCTATGTTCAATGAGCAACCTTTTTGTAGGACTAAATGCAAATGTCAAAACCATATGGTTAGTGCTTTTTTTTAATGTCAAGTCGCCCACAGACTGACAGACGGTCTACCTGATGGTAAGTGGTCACGTCTATGGACATTTGCAGCGCCAAGAGCATCGCCAATGCATTGTCGACTCTGAGACGTTGTTGTTAAGTCTCATGTACCTGTAATTTCGGTACCGGTACCTGACCTTGGTAATACTAGTACACTAAGTACTGCTTCACGGCAGAATTAGGTATGGTGTTAGTACTTCCCCGAACGAACTTTGGACAAAGAGTTCTACTACTACTAAAAAGTCTTCGGAATTGTGGTGTTGATTTTTATTCTTTTTTTAGAAAGTATGTATTTATACATTACTGATTTGTAATTGTTTATTAATAATACATATGCCTTGCTCTATATTGTTTACTGTTAGATATATTATTGTGTCTTCCAAGTTGTTATAATATATTGCTGCGCGACTAGATAATTTAAAAAAAACACTTATCCGTCACTATATGGCAGTCCTTTGGACGAAATCCATGAAATTATAACATCGTTGAGTTGGGCGATTATCTATTGGAAATTAGGTAACCAAATCTTGGAAGTAAGGACAAGTATATTGATGGAGATACAAACTTTGAGTGACCAGGAGCTTTGACGAAAGACAAACATCTATCCTGCTCTAAACCACTAACAGGTGTAGGAATCTGTATATTCACAAGTACCTGTGATGTCATCTTTATTTACATTTTCCTATGTTATCTACTGTCCAAATTGCGAACCCATGAGGGAATAGAAATTAAAATAATAAAGACGTCAAAATACCTGGTAGTTTGCAAGTTTGGAGGAACAGCAAAAGCAACCTTCTGAACAAATATATGGCTATTTGTATATTTTTTTTGGAATTTAATTTACATAAACAACTAATCAAAGACAAATATTACGCGTGAGTAATACCAGTCCGTCCAGTAGTTCAACAATTGATATCTTTCTGCATGAGATGTTGTATTTTATACTAAGTCGATACGTCAGAGAGAGTTTTAAATATTTTGAAACTAGAAAACGAAGCGCGACAGCAAAAAAATATATCCGCAATTAATTATTTTTAACAGAAAAGACGCGAAAAATAACGAGATCACTAATTAGCGACGACGATGTCGACGTCGACTTTCTTTCTGGAAATATATTTTGCTTCGCGAGTGTCCCGCCTCCGCCAGTCACCACAGGAATGTAAAATGGAATTCATTAAAAGTGTGATCGGACTTTCATCTTGTTAGTGTGGAATCCACACGTAATAATAATAAAGTAACGCACAAAAATCATACCGACGCTCGGAAGCGGATAGTTTGATAAAAAAAACGTAAAGTCGACTTTCTACGGCGCAATTAGATGATTCGCACACGAAAGTGCAGCGCGGGCGCAGTTAGCATCGTCGCGATATGACTGCGATGCGCGCTACGCCGGGAAATGCAAGATTTATGTGCCGCATTGACGCGAACCAATTTGCTCTAACTTTTTAATTTGCAATCTGCTGTTCATTATCGTTAGGTATGCGCCATTTGTTTCAATGATACTAGCAAAACAGATCTTAATGATGTTGGCTTACGGCACAATATTCAACAATGCAAGACTCACATATAACATTATGGAGTCAGTTTAGATTACAACAAATAGTTTTATGTTTCCGGCGGCAACTACTCCTTACTATTAAATACCATAGTTATCGCATAATTAAAACACAGCAAACTTAATAACTACCTAAAACCTTATCATTAGAAACATTACTTACCAACATATAATATGAAAGAAACGAGAAATTATGGTGAATTCCTATTACATGCAAAGCTATGTAAAATATGCGGGTGTAACGTAAATATGATAACATAAATGACCAAAGCATGATGAAATGATAATAGTTAAGTACCCACATGATTAGTTTACTTAAATATCCATTATAGATAAACAAACGTTAGTCTAAAACGCTTCGATAAAGTCATCTCTTATTCACGTTTAAAATGTCAAAGTTAGACACAATATCGCTATCTAAGTAGCCAGAAAAGCCACTGGCTTTTGTATCTTTAGTTTAGACATCTGTTGTGTCTATTTTACGTTCAATAATAAATAAAAAGTGAAGTAATAACCATACAACTGCTATGAATTAGTAAAGAGGCTGGTTGTACTCAGATTTAGGTAGGTAGGTATCTGTAAAAAGGTCTAAGTGCAACCTTTAACCTTAAGAAAGCTTCAAGTTATTTCTGTATTGCGGGAGAAGCCACAGGGAACTTACTATATCAATTCGCACTAAGTCTATCTCAAATCGCGATCGCCTTAGCAATCCAACCGTGACTTAACATCATGCGTTCCAACGAAGGCATTCCATGAGAACCTACCAAACAAGCAGAGCAAAAATGTGGGTGTGTCGAACTCGGACAAAGCATTCGACTGAGTCGCTATCGTGTTATTCATCACAATCCTGCGTTTACGATAACCTTCCAGTACAAATATACTTACTTTAATCAATAATGGCTCAACGTTAACTTTTAAGTTTATTAACGTAATCGTAATTAAAGACTCGATCGTTCAAGCATGGGTGTGCCGCAAGGAAACGTTGTGGGACCAACGAGTTTAAATTTTCATCGACTTATTGAGTATTATTGTTGCTATTGCGATTTGCATACTAGTTACAAGTAGCAGCCGGACGGGTTTGTTTTGACTTTGACTGTCATGTCATCGTAATGTAAAAGAAAGTTGATGTTTTTTATAAAATCAGTCTGCTATTAATAAATTTAGATAACATTTTGTAATCTGATTGAGTTATGGTTGTTATGCATGAAGCTCATAAATAAATAAAGCGTAATTATTATTCAGACTTTTATATTTTAGTTTTCTCGACTATTAAATGAGTATTGCTCTTCTCTGTGTTACTTGTGTTGATATCATTTTTCTCGACTATTAAATGAGTATTGCTCTTCTCTGTGTTACTTGTGTTGATATCATTTTAGGGATACCACATAAAAGAAGAACTCTTAGTAAAAGTGATTTACACCATATATTTAGGATCACACGAGTCTGAATATCTTAAGGTTTAAATTGAATGCTAGGATTCTTATATTTTAACCGCTCTGTACGTGAGTGACATCTCTCTAGATCCGGTAGCAGTCTTGTCAACCTGTGTAATATCAAAAGGTGCGACCATAGAGACGCCACATCATCAAATGTCAAGAATATCTTTTATATAGCTAACTAGCTGTTCCCCGCGGTTTCACCCGTGTTCCCTTACACGTTCGCTTACGTGTGGACTTACATTCGCATTTATAATATTTGGTCGCGGCATTGTTAATGATGATTCAAAGAGAATACAAATTACTGATTATTGATTACTGACAAATTTTCAATCATACTTAACCATAGACAAAATTACGTTTAGCTGTCATTTGAGTTTTGTTATTCCATGTCAGATGCGTTTTCTCTTTGACGTTTTATGTCACGTCACACGGGAACGCGGTCGAACGGGATAAAAAGTATCCTATGTCCGTTTCTTGGTTCTAAGCTACCTTCCCACCAATTTATTGCCAAATCGGTTCAGTCGTTCTTGAGTTATAAATAGTGTAACTAACACGACTTTCTTTTATATATATATAGATTAGGAAATATTTTTTTGTGTTAACACGTTTGTGATTAAAATAATTAATTAGCCTTTGTTTCAAGATGATGATAGTAAGGGAAAGTATCCGCGTCTTACGACAATTGGCAGGAATGACTACATTTACTATTATAAAAATAAAACGCTGCGTTTTAATGATTGATGAATTTGAAAGATTGTTTATCTTTATTATTTACAATTCCTGGCTTGAGTTTTAAATAAAAATCTGATCTAAACACGCATGCTATTCAACCGACAGGGAACTGGCGTGTTTGATACGTCTATACGTTTTCGTACATCACTTTAATGTTGGCGAATTAAAAAAAATGCGATCACACATTGCCGTGTTCTTCAATGCAGAAAATTAATGACCGAAAACATATGAAGTGTTTCCAAACATTAATTTTGTGCATATTTGCCGAGCCTGGCTCACGCTAGTTCCTGAATTGTAGGAAAGGCTTGAAGGAACGACTTGCACCTGAAGCACCTTATGAATTTTACAATTACATTTTTATCAAAGAACAGTGTATATAATTAATGTCAAGGAGACGCAGAGCTGATGATTTCATTTACTGCTTTCTCACTTTTCAGGCCTTTATAAACAGATATTTAAAGGAGTAAATATTAGTGGCCTTTAAGGAGTGGTAAGGACAATGGCAGAAGATTTGAAGGCGTCTTGATAAAAATATATAAACAAGGTCAAGTTAATCGAGAGTTTCTGAAAATACTACAATAGCACGCCTAGCTTATTTAATTATCTGTGGCAATATCTTACTTTCTCTAGCCATAAACGTCATCATCAATCAGCCGATAGATATTTATTGATGAACTTAGTTCTTCAAAATTGCCACAGCATCTAGGCCTTCTCTTTTCGGTTGACATAATGTTTATAGATGTGTCAAAAGAAAACTTGATTACGCTTCATATTTTACAGTGTTTTAAAACGAATTTATGTTAAATCATTATTTATGTTAAATCATTATTTATGTCTGGTCAAGAATTATATGTGTTAGCGTTTAGTGAGCCTTGATTACCAACTGAATTCGTTTTACCAATCCTTTGTTGTTGGAGCAATTATGCTTTAACAACAAAGGATTGGCCAAACAGCCAAAAAGTCAGAATAGATAAAATTTATATAAAAAATTATTTAATAAAAAAGAATGTAACCTTGCTGAGTGTCTTGCCGGTTCTTCTCAGTTGAAGGCTGACTTCCGAACCGGTTGTAGCTTCAGTAACTTTAAATTTGACCTTCATAAGTGCCCTCCGAGGGCCTAAACTGAATAAATGGTTTTGAATTTTGATTTTTTTGAACTTTTAAGCATTCCTTGAAGTTAATTCAATTGTTTATCACAATCCGCGCGGTATTTGCGTGTCAGGAGTAACAAACATTCCTTAAACTTTCGCAATTTATAATATAAGTATTATTAAAACTCATTCATTTTACGGTCTAGTCCAATTCCCACGTAACAAATTATTCGTTCCGTTTCACTTGAGCGCGTAAACGATCGAGTTAACATTAACGGTGCAGACCAGACAACGGTTAGTCAGGCCTAGATACACTATCTGTTGCTATAATGACTGTTAAATAGCTTTTATGCGACATATAGAACGTGATATGAATGCTTAGTTGTTGGTGATAGTAGCATGCCTTGGTAACGTTACGTTGAATGCGCTTAGGAACTTGTTTGTTTAGATTTTCTACCTATCGTTACTTACTAATCCCTACTAATATTATTAATGTGAATGTAAGTTTGTTACGCTTTCACGCGAAAACTTCTTAACCGATCATCATGAAATTTTGTACACATGTTCTTGGAGGTATTAGAAGTAACATAGGATACTTTTTGTGCCGGGAAAATGTTAAACCGCACATATATATTACAGACCTGTAATATGTATGTGAAATGATATGTGTGCTGGACGGATTTTAATGAAATTTGGTACTAAGATAAAATAAATATGTTCTGTGTGAACTATAATTTTTTTCCGGGAAATATAAGGTCTCTCGGGAACAGGGATTAAACTAAGAGTTGAAGGTTATTAAAGATATCACTATATATTCCAAAAACTTTTCTGACAAAAAAGAGACGGTTGTGGCTAGAGTCTTTGAAAGGTCAAATAATAAAATTAACTTTATTGGTTGATAATAAGGTTGATTTACTACATACAATGAACTATTGAATTAATAGATAAACATTTTTTCAAAAATCATAAAGTAAATTTTCGATTCAAAAATATTTGACAGACCATAAACATTATAAGCAGTGGCGGCCTTAGGAGGTGGCGAACAGGGCAACCACCCGGGGCCTCGCGCACCAGTTTTTTTTATTTAAAACGTTTGATATTGATCCTTAATTATTTATTAAGGTTATACATAACATAACGGTCAATTAAAATAAAATTATTTTTTATTTATTTGTATAACTTGAGCATTTCTCGTCAAACATGACAAATACCTAAACCAAACAACCAGACTTACTTTCGCATCACATACTTTCCACGAATTAAAATAATTTTAATATAAATTAATTTCCTCGCAATGGGTAAGGCTGTCGCTGATTATAAGTAAATATTTATTACTACTTAAAAACTAGTAGACAGGTATGTCGTCACGTCTATTTCGACCTCCTGTCATTGTCAAAAAATGTGACGTTATGAGTAAGCGCGTAAAAAGGTACTCAAAGTTTTATTTTATTTATTTATTAATTAGAACTGTACCATTGATTCCACCTCACAACAAATTTTTTTGTAAATTAAATTCTAAAATCATAATATTATCTATCATATGTTATATAAGCTTCAAGACAAGTTTTGAATAAATACATATTAATTGAGAAAGTGCGCGGTCTGAGAAAAAAAAATTGTCGATGGTCTTCTAATTATAAAATTTGGTCAACAAAATCAGTAGTTTAATAGGTGTGTATTCAGCCAGTTTAGTTTTATGTTTCAAGTCAGGTTTAAATATCAAACTGCCTTATTCAGCTAATACAAATTTCATCGCAACGATCCTCTGATCGTATCTCTCACATGATTGCGTAGTTAGCGAAAGAGACAGAGCATGGTCGAGTGTAATTTAACTTGCCGAATCGAACCCTTTAGTTATAGATAGTTCGCATGGTTTTCAATATCATGTATTTTAGTCATTTTTACAGTTACAAAACGATGTGAAGTTAATCTTTATCATACCATTAGTATATCTTAAATCAATAAAACAATCCTTGATGACTGTTACTGATCGTAACTATACTAAATGAAAGAGGGCGCTGGATTGAAGCACAGTTTACATTAATTTACAAGACAAAATGAGAAAACCAGCGAACTTCTCTAGTGTAACTAACTGTCAGTATACCTTTTGAATTTAGAAGACACAATAAAATCCAAAAAGGTGATATAAATAAGTTCGGTTCGTAACACTGACTTGCGACTGGATTGCGATTGACTCCAATCTCACCTGATGATAAGTAAAGATGAGGCCGAAGATGGAGCTCGCTTTCCCGTTAGTAGCCTATACGCTCTTTTCTTAAAGAGCCAAGTTATAAGTTTCACAGACAGACGAGGGGTGAGAATTGAAATGCTAATTTACTCAAATATAACTAGAAATATAACCCACGACAATATAAGTAGGTATACAGTAATTGGCAATTAGAAGTATTTAATATTTATGAGTTAGTAATGTCATTAAAATCAAATGTCAAAATGCAGTGTGTGAACTTTCAGCTTAACCTCACACGGACTACACGGTAGTCACACAAAAATAATGGCTGTTTAAATAAAAAATTATATCTATTTTTTTTTTATTATTTTAGATTTCTTCTTTCTGGGTGGAGACCAAAATCGATCGAACCTGAGATCGGTATTTCCCAGAATATTAAACCACCACACACACACACTAACCCATTTAAAAACACATGATATCATTTTAGTTTAATTCTTTTACTAAAATTAATATGGATTTCAAAGTTGTTCGTAAAAAATTGATCGAAGTTCAATTTGTACCTGGTAGTTGTGATTTATATTACAACCCAAACCGTTGTCGCTAGCAATCGTGGGATACTTTTTGTTGGCATGTGTGCAGATGGCCTAAATGTCGAGTTTTGTTGGCACTTACCACTTCAGTGCATCGACGCGATCCATGGTCGGAAGGTCTTTACCAAGGTTCCGTCTGACTCCACACGCGATGCTAAGCGTTTCCTTTGTGTTCTCATTGTTTTCGACTGATACTTTGTTTTTTCTTCATTTAATTGTATGAATGACATCACCAATTCATGCAATTAAGAGAAATATCAATAATAACTGTAGCTTGTTAAAATTTATTGCCGATTTGGTAATAGTATTCAATTTCATGTTTTATTTTTGTCATTGGGAAGTATTACATCCTGTATCTTTACGTTCATAATCCCCAATAAGGTAGGCAGAGGTCTAAGTAATGAGGTCCACATTCAACCGAAGATATTTAAGCCCCAACCCGATATTTGGTGAGCACAATGCTCAACAGGAGAGGCAATACCGTGTCTCGGTTATAATTTTAGTAAACAAAAAAACTTTAATTAAAATTCTACCTGACTTGGGCTTCGAACCTAGAACCTGCTCATCTATCCGAGCTTTATACCTACCACTTACGACCATAACAGCAATAGCCAATACAGACTGCAATAACAAACTTAATAATGATGAAATATGGCAAAAAGGTTTTATCACAAGTTAAAAAAAATTACATTGATATAGCGACACGATAAAAATAATCAATGGCTCGAACAATGAACTTGATCTTATACAAATCTTGAACTTACAGTCAATCATATGTCTCAGCTCGATAAGATAACTACAGTCTATACTATAAGAAGTCCCTTTTGACGTTTAAGAACAACATTGAAAAATCAACTTTATCTGTATACAAATATAGTTCATCTATTGACCCGACGGTTAAATATATGATGATCTAAATGAACCTTGTCTCAAAGCAAGAGGGTATATTTCTCTATAACATTCTTATATGTCAAACGGGGCTTCTTATATTGGACAGATTATAATCACTGAAGATCTTCAAATGTCAGATATGTATTATGAAATCATCTCAACCTTCGCATTAAGATGTTATTCTTGATCTCTAAAATATTGAGAATCCTTAATACAGTGCAGTTGCGACATTTTCATGATAAAAGCTTAAAAAGAAGTTATGTAAAAGAAGATGGCGTTATCCAAAAAGGCCGACACTCGACTGATGAACATGCGCACAAGCGGATATGACCTCTCATTATGTGAAGCTTACTAGAGAAACAGACAATAGTCGCTTGCATGACTAGCTTAGCTGAAGAGCATTTAACAGTAATCTAATGATTACAGAGATATTACAAAGAGGACGGACAGGGCGTTAAAATATAACTCGGCCGCGTGAATGTCGGATTTTGGAGCGAAACATTATGCAATACTGTAATCATCTACATAATTCCCTGCGCAGGGTTGCCAGCTTTTAATATTTTAGGGCCTACATACTTTTTTAGTAAAAAATAAATAAACTGTTTATGCCTAGATGACCCAACAGATTTCGTTCTCTATAGCTTTGGAATGATCTCCTCTATCGTCTTTACTTTTATGGGTCTTAGGCCTATGATAACCATATTGCATACGGTCTCGCTCTGCCGCTGTGCTATGAAAAGAACAAGAGTATTTGGTAATGAAATCAAGTGACATAATTTATTGCCAGCAACAAGTTATGCAGGTACATAAAGATTTGACGGTTAAAATAAAACAAGAGGAAATAAAATGTACTCCAAAATAATGAAATATACAAAGAACCAGCGTGAATTTAACCAACAACTTTGTGTTTACCATCTTTAGTCCCATTATCACTTGACATGTTTATATTTATATGCTCATGTGTGGCTGTGGTGTGGGGATGTAAGGGAGCACAATGTCATCTTAGTGCTCCCAGCCAACCTCACCTGCCCGTGGTGCATCCTGCCGACCAGCGAACGAGGCTCTGGCGACCGACTAATGGCGGTATAACCATTCTAAACAACGTAGTGAAATGGCACAGGCCGGTGACGGGCAGCAGCGTCACCGGTGCGAGAGCTACGTTCTGCGATCACCCAACCCGCCTGCCCAGCGTGTGGTGATTACGGGCATAAACCATCATGGGTAGCACACCACAACAACGGCCCCCAGTTCCCGGTCGCCCCGCTATTCCTGGCCAAGGCGGCGGTCATGGTCACGGCGGGGTAGGGGGTGCTAAGAATCCCCGGGCTACGGTAGGCCGCCAACACCGACTGACTCTGGCTACGTACAACGGACGCACGCTACGGCTCGACGAACATCTGGCGCAACTCGAAGAGGAGCTGAGGAACATAAGATGGCACATTTTGGGGCTATGTGAAGTCCGAAGAGAGGGGGAGGATACTGTAACCCTAGAATCAGGCCATCTTATGTACTTCAGAGAGGGAGACCAACCATCCCAAGGCGGCGTCGGGTTCTTGGTACACAAGGCCCTCTCTGACAACGTCATAGTAATCTCCAGTGTGTCGACTAGGGTAGCGTATCTTGTGATCAAACTCACCGAGAGGTATAGCCTCAAGGTTATCCAAGTATACGCGCCGACTTCGGCACACTCGGATGATGAAGTGGAGGAAATGTACGAGGACATTTCCAAGGCCTTATACACCACCCAAAAGGCCCACTTCAACGTTGTCATGGGGGATCTCAACGCTAAAGTGGGAGTACAAACAAGCGGCGAATCGGTAGTAGGACCACACGGATTTGGAAGCAGGAACCATAGGGGGCAAATGCTCGTCAACTTCCTGGAGAAAGAAGGGTTTTTTCTGATGAATTCTTTCTTTCAGAAGAAACCCCGGCGGAAGTGGACGTGGCAAAGCCCCGACGCTGCGACCAAAAATGAGATTGATTTCATTATGACGGACAAAAAGCGTATATTTAGAGATGTCTCAGTGATCACTAGGTTCAAAACCGGAAGTGATCACCGACTGGTCCGAGGCACTCTAGATATAAACTGTAAGCTTGAACGAGTCCGTCTAATGAAATCTACGCTCCGGCCTAATATGCTCCAATCCGTGGTTGGGTCTGAAACGTTCCAGTTGAAACTGGAGAACCGATTCGCTGCCTTGGAAACCACAATCGACGTTGATGTCGACCAGGATCTCGACCGAGTGGTAGGAATCCTCGGGGAGGAGGGGAAGAAATTCTGCGAGACGCGAGGTGCCGGTAAGAGGTCTAAGCTTTCAAAAGAATCTCTGCAGCTAATGCAGAAGCGACGAGAAAATCCCGCAGTCACTACGTCAGATCAACGAGCTTTGAACAAAAAAATCTCTCAGCTGGTAAGACGTGACCTCCGGAGCTCCAACACACGCTCTATTCAAGAAGCGATTGAGCGAAACCGGGGGTCTAGAGTCTTTGTTCAACAGCTCGGTCGAAGCCATCTGACGAAGTTGACCACATCGAGCGGGAATCTCGTCGCTTCTAAGCCGGAGATACTTAGGGAGGTGGAAGACTTCTACGGCCAACTATATACCTCGCAAGCGTCTCGTCCTCAACCCCATCCCGAGGATCCCAGGGCCACTCTGACCCGCCATTACACCGAGGATCTGCCAGAGGTCAGCCTGGACGAGGTCATGATGGCTCTCAGACAGCTTAAAAACGGAAAAGCCCCCGGGGAGGATGGAATTACAACGGAGCTCCTAAAAGCTGGTGGAACTCCAACGCTACTTCAGCTTCAGCGTATATTTAATTCCGTCCTCTTTTCGGGGAGAACTCCTAAGGCGTGGAGTAAGAGTGTGGTCGTTATGTTCTTCAAAAAAGGTGACAAAACCCTTTTGAAGAACTATCGACCCATTTCACTCTTGAGCCACGTCTATAAGCTGTTTTCGAGAGTCATCACAAATCGTCTCGCGCGTAGACTCGACGAGTTTCAGCCTCCGGAGCAGGCTGGGTTTCGAGGAGGATACGGCACCATAGACCACATTCACACAGTGCGGCAGGTTATACAGAAGACCGAAGAGTATAACCAGCCCCTGTGCCTTGCGTTTGTGGACTATGAGAAAGCCTTTGACTCCGTTGAAACCTGGTCTGTTCTGGAGTCTTTGCAACGGTGCCAAGTTGATTGGCGATACGTCCAAGTGCTGAGAGGACTGTATGACACCGCGACTATGACCGTCCAAGTACAAAATCAGCAGACTGAACATATCCCCTTACATAGAGGAGTGAGACAAGGGGACGTTATTTCCCCCAAATTGTTCACTAACACTCTGGAGGATATGTTCAAGTCCCTAAATTGGAAAGGACGGGGCATAAATATTAACGGCGAGTACCTCTCACACCTTAGATTTGCGGATGATATCGTCATCATGGCTGAAACCGTGTAAGATCTCCAATTCATGCTGACTACCCTGGCTGATTCTTCTGCACGCATCGGTCTCCGGATGAACTTGGATAAAACCAAGATCATGTTCAACGAGCATGTTATTCCGGAACCGGTTGCCCTTGACGGGGTTCCTCTCGAAGTTGTTCACGAATACGTCTACCTTGGGCAAATCTTGCAATTGGGTAGACACAACTTCGAGAAGGAAGCTCGCAGAAGAGTACAGCTAGGGTGGGCAGCATTTGGAAAACTTCGTCGAGTCTTTTCATCGCCCATACCCCAATGTCTAAAGACGAATGTCTTTAACGAGTGCGTCCTACCTGTTATGACTTACGGAGCCGAGACGTGGACACTGACGGTGCGACTGGTTCACCAACTCAAAGTCGCTCAGCGAGCTATGGAGAGAGCTATGCTCGGAGTCTCTCTGAAGGATCGAATTCGAAATGAAGTCATCCGTCAGAGAACCAAAGTTATCGACATAGCTCAAAGGATTAGCAAGCTGAAGTGGCAGTGGGCTGGTCACATCTGTTGCAGAACCGATAACCGTTGGGGTAGACGTGTTCTAGAGTGGAGACCACGGCTCGGTAAACGTAGTGTAGGGCGCCCTCCAGCTAGATGGAGCGATGATATACGCAAGCTGGCTGGCAGCGGTTGGAAACAAAGAGCTGAAGATCGAGCTCAGTGGCGTGCCCTAGGTGAGGCCTATGTCCAGCAGTGGACGGAGATAGGCTGATGATGATGATGATGATGATGGTGTGGCTGTGAACCAATTCAAAAGTAAATAAAGACGACCTTACAAGCTACTGCTAAGCTGTGAGTGCGAAGTTATTGCGAATCCTGTGGCAGCCCTATCGGCGCGGACATGCGCAGGCGCAGTGAGGCGTGCATCCACTGTAATTGGACGCTGGCCATTATGTTACACTGTGTTATTATATTGTGATTGTGGACCACTTCCTCTCGACACGGTTTTTGACATTTATATGGCAACACTACGTTTTACATGATGTATCTGGTCTTCCGCTTCCCACCGCCGTACTATCTATTAAACTAATCAATGTTGCCGAATATCTGGATGGAAATCTCATGTTTACAATTTTAAGAATAATTGTTATCGTCATCTGCCTGTCCTGTTCCCAATCTTTTGGGGTCAGCTCAAATTGTAGTAAACTATATTACGTCCACCCGTGATCAATTAAATTCAAAACCATTTATTCAGTTTAGGCCCTCGGAAGGCACTTATGAAGGTCAAATTTAAAGTTAATGAAGCTACTCCCAAAGAAATCTCACATTTTCTCGGAACAAAAAGTATGCTCTGTGCCAGGGCCGGGCATACTCGTATGTGCAAAACTTCATCCAAATCCGTTTTTAGTAGTTATAAGAAAGAGTAACAACATCCATACAATTCCCAAAAAAACATAATATTAATAGGATATGATTTGGCAGAATGTTTACGCCGTAAACATTATCACATTAACCTCTTTGGCAGGGCTTTTGTTAGTCATAATGTACTACGTTTAAAGTGCACGTGGTCATCAGTATACTCTAGCCCCATCTTACTATACCTTAGGGCTGCTACCATAGAGTTCATATTGATATAATCAATTTGAATAGATTTCTTAGTCGTTTTGTGTAAATGATCATGTTTAAAATTCTATTTATGTATTTACATAGATATAAACCAGTATATGTAGCATATCAGTTATCTAGTTTCCATAGTACAAGCTCTGCTTAGTTTGGGATCAGATTATTCACTTTAATATTCGGTCATTATATGAATTTTAATATCGTTTCATCGTTTATTTTATTTTGACTCAAAAAAGTAATAAAATTATACATGTTTGCTCTTATTCAGTATACATAAGTTAGTAGCACATTTTGACCATTGATGTCTAAACTAGTTGCACAAAGCAACTGTTCTATAGACATCAATATCCCATACCTTTTATGACAACTATGTACCTGTTAAAAGTGATGACTGGTGATGACCGTGTGAAAAGAATATCCCAGGATATTTATAATTATTATAACTTCTGTCACTAATAGAGTACTTTATGGCTTCTGAATACTGATTCCTTTATTCTTTTAGGAGGCCGATTGTTCCCATTAATCCACCTGACTGACATGCAGGGGCTCGATTCTGTAAGGAAAATGACACTAACTCTAGGATGTTTCGTCGCATCTTCCGTGCTCTGTCTCTTTCGCTAACTACGCTAATACGAATAAACTTGCGGCACGCTATGATGGCCGTTTTGACGTCTAACAATGACAAAGAAAAATTACCTTTATTCCTTCAGATATAAGGTGCATCTATTGATCCAACAGCAAATTGTATGATGATGGAAATCAACTTTATTCCAAAGCAATACAGTTTCTTTTCCTATGACAATTTGAAACGTCAAAACGGCCATCATAGCGTGCCGGTAGTATAATCTCGTGAGAGATAAGCTCTCCGATGCCTCCGTGAAGTGGTTCGCCGGCGAAGTTTGTATTAGCTGAACAAGGGGGCTGTTTGCAGTTTTCACTATATGTTCACTTATCAATGATACATTACATTATTTTGCCAACTGATATAGGAACTATCTTCCTATGCAACATCTCTAATCTATAAACTTTCGTCAAATGCAAAATTCTTATTTGGTTATAGAAACGATAAATAACAAAAAAAAGTAAGATATCTAACATTTCTATTTTTAAGTGGTTATTTGCATAATACATTTTAATTTGGATTTATTAACCGTATTTTAATACTGGAATCCAGTTTTTAAATAATATTTTTTGTTTTTTTTTTTTACACTATTGGAATTTTTATACGTAGTAATATTTACATTTTATATATTGTATACCACTAATATTTACATTTTATATATTGTATACCACTAATATTTTGGAACATTTTTTACACACGGCTATACATATGATCCCAAACTAACCAGAGCTTGTACTATGGAAATCATATAACTGATATTCTATATATTTTTTTCTAAATACATACTTATAAATACTTGCTGTCACGAGAGACGTTGTCCTCTCCAAATACGTTCATACAAAAATGCAGGAATTCGATCACAGCGCCACCTAGCGGGTCCAATTGTAAATCTAAACCGTTCTCGAATCCACTTGAACACACACAGAATTATATTATAAATATATTAAGATTTACACTCAATAAATATTATTAGTATTAAACTATATAACGCCTTACGTCCACCCAAGATCAATTAAATTCAAAACCATTTATTCAGTTTAGGCCCTCGAAAGGCACATTGGCAGGATTGCAGTCTGTGTTTTTAAAATAAATGGCATAATTTAATTAAAACTGCTAATTATACGACGGTTAAGCATAAATTACCGTTTGTAGATTTTTTGTTTGTCTATCTGTGAAAGTTTATCTTAATAGGCTCCGAAACGGCTCATCGGATTTTAATTAAATTTCCCACAGTTGAAATAATTTCTTGATTAACGCATAGAATACCATTTATCACGTAGAATATGAGACACTGGGTGGAAACTAGTATAGTATATAATATATACCATGTAAATTTTAAATATGTAATTATACAGGATGTTACAAAACTACATATACAGCCGAAAGGAGGTTAAATGGGGCCTTATAACGAATCCATTCACAATATTTAAGAACCGTAGTAACGCTGTATAACATATCCCAAAAAAAATAAAAAAACTGATTTTTATGAATGAAAAATAGAAAAAACTATTAAAGTAGTAAATTATTAGGTAAACTAGGTACGTAGGCTTTTCTGTTAAATAATCTGGTTCCCTGACATGACAGCTTACTAGGGTTGTTGGCTTTAATAATGAATAATATTTTTACGGGGTATTTTGTAACACGTTGTATATGTCCACCGCGGTTTCACCGCTGTTCCCGAGAGCGTGATTATATGAGTTAATTCAGGCTATAAACTATATATGTGGCAAGTTTCATCCAAATCCATGCCGTAGTTTACATATAGATTTCTCTTAATATATATTCCGAACGCCATGAACAATATTCTATCATAAATTCTTTACGAGTACAGTCTTACAGTCCGTAGAAAATGTAGAAAGAAATAAAAAAAAATACCATGGAGTCCAATAAGTCCAAGATAAGCTTCATTTTAATGACTCTTATATTTTACCACGCCTGTGCCTGTGTCACTGACTTCCCTAAGCCCTACCACACTAATGCACATGCATCAATAGTTTAATTTAAGGAAATATCTACTTTATCCTATTATGTTAGAGTTGAAAATCATAATACTTTACAACTCTATCATTGTTCAATAGTTATCTGTATACAGTATGGCGGACGCGTGCGCAGGCGCTTACTAATGATCAAGGCAGTTGTCAATTAATTGTATATTCGGAAGATAAAAAGCAAGATATGTCGCCACGATCTGGGCTTCAATTCTGTGAAGAAAATGCCACCAGCTTGAGTATATTTCGCTCTATGCTCTCTCTTTCGTTACCTACGCAATACGTGAGAGGTAAACTTTTCGAGTCACGTTGCGCCGTTAGCCGATGAAGTTTGTATTATCCGTTTGACAGCTAAGAATGACAGAGAAGAATGAACCTTATTGCTTTATGATAAGGTTCATCTGCATCATCATACTATCAACAATTGGATTATCAGGGCAAAAGCAATAAAGTTCATTTTTCTATGTTATTCTTTGCTGTCTATTTTGTATATAAAATTGTGGTA
Source organism: Habrosyne pyritoides (assembly GCA_907165245.1). Taxonomy (NCBI): domain Eukaryota; kingdom Metazoa; phylum Arthropoda; class Insecta; order Lepidoptera; family Drepanidae; genus Habrosyne; species Habrosyne pyritoides. The sequence goes on along the minus strand of OU015600.1, from coordinate 2,546,929 downwards.
ACTTAATTAAATCCGTATTCAAAATTACATATCTGTGCTGTTGACACTTGAGGTGTCCCCTATTCGAGGGGACCTAGACCTACCCCTGGGTCCAGCAGCCAGGCCATGCTTACCATAAAAATGCATTGTTATAGTATTAAAACTGAACCAACATGTCTAATTTTAACTCTTAAGATTAGAGTGAGTGGTTCTAATTCAGCTTACAAGACTTAACCTAAACAAACCAGCGAATCTAACAAATATTTTAAGTAAAATCAAATCAGCGACTATTTAATGCTATTATGTAACAATTATTTTATAATTTGTCTTCATTTTAATACTTCATGTTATAATTCCTAATATTGATTAAAAATATGTAAGGAATTTTTGTAATTGATCCGACCATCTATTGTTTCAAGCAAACACAATCGAATTCCTTTTTAAGCAAACAAATATGCATTAATTTCATAACATTCGGAGTTGTTTGTTTTAATATTTGGACTATGTCTTTCTTTCCTCTCTTTGCCGGGAGAGATCCCCGTATTAGCTCTTGATGTTAATAAAGGCTATTTCCCCTTGAATTACATTTGGCTTTCTAATAGTTCTTGTGATTTTATATCTTGTTTATATCAATATATTAGATCCTTTCTTGATATTCAACTTGATTTAAACCAATATGCTTCAGTTAAACGTCTTTTGACCCGAATATAGTTAGTGCAGAAATGATTGGGTAGTTATTAAGGTAGATGGTAAGGCTCACACATATTTTTATACTACTTACTAAGACGAGAATCAAGCTTATGACAAGCCTCGTGATTTTATTTCGCGACTTGCTATTGCTGAAATTATTTATAGTACAATTTCTCGAAATCTAATTGGGCCCGTATTGACAGCGAAGAAGTTAAATATATGTTACAGAAAAATGTGGGTCACCGCAGCCTATTGACACTTGCCACATGGCATCACTCGAGTGTGGCCAACCCAAAAAAATCTTAGTAGTCTAAGTAGAGCTCATAATGTAGAATACGTCTAGGGAAGTACTACCTTACCTATTTCTGCCATGAAGCAGTGGTGCACTTGTATTACTATATTGCGATTAGAAAGGGACAGGGTATTTGATTAATTTGTTCCAGAAATTGTAGGACCTCTGAAAAATATGTTTTTCGCTCTCTAATCAAAGTAATGCTAAAATAATCTCGGGTTATCCAGCACAGTTTAAAGTATTTATTTCGTTTCTAGTTTAGACGTAGTAGAGCTCTTAGTGCAGAGTTCGTCCGGGGAAGTACTACCTTACCTATTTCTGCCGTGAAGCAGTAGTGCACTTTTATTATTGTGTTTCGGTTAGAAAGGGAAAGGGGTCTGTGAAATTAGACACATGCGACTTAAAAACTTCACGTCTCAGAGTCGATAACGCATTTGGTGATGCCTCGGGTGTTGCAAATGCCCATAGTCAGCACCACTTACCATCAGCTGGACCGTCTGTCTGTCGCCTATTACCCTTCACAAATTGCAATCAAACAATTGTAGAACTCGTGACTATTTCGTACTAAGAGACATATGTTATGATTATTGTCCGGGCCGTGATATGTCATCAGAATAAATGGTCATGTGGTCATGTGATTTCAGACGTGACCATAAGGTCAGTTCAATCAACGGTACAGTTGGCGAGAATTATATTATTATGTAACGACAGGTTCGTGATAAAAAAACGCTATGATTATTTTAAAAGGTCTATGTCCTCGTAAGATCTATAAGACAGGACTGCAAAGGCCAATCCTTGTAATGGTAGAATGGAGATGGTCCCCAAGGCTAGGCGATTGCTTTATGGTATTACAATCTTTATTATCAACACGCAGCAATCTTTGAACTATATATATGAAATATAGCTGTCCCCCGCGGTTTCACCCGCGTTGCCGAGGGATGTTACATTATTATTTTGTTCATTCTATCATCAATAGTTTTCGCAGCGCACGCGACGTAAGGAATTTTTCAGGTCATCGGTCCAGTAGTTTCGGAGCCTATTCATTACAAACAAACAAACAAACAAATCTTTCCTCTTTATAATATTAGTATAGATGAAATCTTTGTACATCTCATTCTATTTTAGAAGGATGGAAAGAGAGGAAGTCTTGCATTTCGACTCGCTTTTGCCATGTTTCAGTGTTGACGTGTAGTGTGCATTAAAATCACGAAAAATGTAATCTTCACTATTAGATGAAAAATAAGAAGAAGTTAAGAGATTTAACTTGTGTTAACATTGATGCAGCACAGATTTAACGTCAGAAAAAAGATAAATTAATAATTTTCACTTAGTAACAGAAATATTCTCAATTGCGTTTTATGTCAGTGGTACGTCGCGCAAGTGAAAATGGCATAGTGTTGATTGAGTTATTATCACGAATTTCGGAACACTTAGCTCAAGTATGTAGCGTGCGACACGAGTCTGATTTTTCAACGTGTAAATAGCAATGCTGGACGTTTTATACGTCGATTGACTACTATTTATCTGACATATGCCAATTTCATTAATAATAATAACTTAGAACGAGGATCTCTCAGGGATCTCACTTAGTGCCCCCACTCTTTATTATATTCATTTAATAATTTTCATCAAAATCCACTTGCTAATATGAGTACACAGTAATAAAAGATAAGATAAATTATGTTTTTTTTGTCATTACAAATTTAAATGTGACTAATTACGTTGTTTATTCAATGCCTTAATAAATACATTACAGTAACTGAACTGTACAAAACCGTGGTTAATTGACCATGAAACCAATATGTCGCTGGTCTGGTGTGTGGAGCTGTCAGAGCAGTGTACTGGATGGAAGAATGTGCAATATGTTGTGGGGGTCACGTTACAAACACCTCCAGATATATAAAATTTGTTCAAGAAATTATAGGACCTCTGAAAAATATTGTATTCGCTCTCTAACCAAAGTAATGCTAAAATAATCTCGGGTTAGTCATCGAGCACGGTATAAAGTATTTATTTCTTTTATAGTTTAGACGAGGCCAAATTCCAAAGCGATTGTAACACAAGTTTTTAGATAATTTTAAGCAATGCGTCGAACAAGCATTATAAATCATCATTACCTAACAATTATTAAAAATAGCAATAATTATAAGAGAAAATTTATTAATTAGACTTTTCGCAGGCTACGTAACTTTACAACGGCGATGAGCGCGCAAAATGAGAGTAGTTAATAAATTACTGTAATTAGTGGGGTGCTCGGTTCGACTGTAATTATGTAATGGTTACTTTCCCCGCGGCGCTGCGCAGGCGCACACAATGCACGCCTTCCGACAGTTGCCGAGCAGGTTTTGCACGAATATTTGATGCACTTTGACATGATTATTGTTTTTATTTCGATTGTTTAAAAAAGAATGAGTTGCTATGCTTGGCAGCGTATACTCTACTGCTGCATTATTTGCTTTTTACAAATGACAAGAATAAATATACAGAGCCTGGTGGAGGAATAGTTTGAGAGGCACCTGAATTAGAAGAATCTTTGATACCATACTTTCTATTAGATCAGGATGATAAAGATCCTCTGTACCTCAAAAACAGTTAAATCCAAACAGTGAATCAGATGTAACTATGACTAATAATGTAAAATTTAAAAAGACAACATTTCGTACATTGACCTCGCATCAACGACCATCGATCAAGCACCAAGTGTCGGTATTGTTTGAGGCCTCATCACCGGCGGATGTGTTTTGTCAACTCCATCATGCGATGACCTGGATAATGGAATAGCGAACACGTATGGAAACAATTAGGTTCACGTAACCTACATTTAGATTTATTATTGAACGTTCGCGTAGTGTTGTGAATCTGGTATCTAACGGGACAATTTCCGCAGAAAATATCAATAGGATATGTTGTGACATGAAATAATTATAGTTCAGTTACGCCAGTTAAATCTATATTAAGGAGAAGCTGACTGACATATTAACGCAGGGCCTAAACTATGAGGGTTAGAAACTTGAAGGTTTGCCCAGAGATTCCTTTTATAATGTAGGGCACTAAGAAAGGATTTTTGAAAATTCACCGCCTAAGGGGGTAAACGGAGGTGGGAAATTTGTATGAAACTATGAGTTTTCTTGGTCTCTTTATTATTATTTTTTTATACCACTTTGGCCGACAAACAAGCAGACGGTCCACCTGATGGTAAGTGGTCACCACCGCCTATGGACATTTGCAACACTAGGGGCATCGCCAATGCGTTGACGAACCTGAGACTTGATGTTGTTAAGTCTCATGTGCCTGTAATTTCACCGGCCCCCTTACCTTTCTAACCGAAACACAGTAATACCAGTGCACTGCTGCTTCAGGGCAGAAATGGGTAAGGTGGTAGTACTTCCCCGGACGAAATCTGCACTAAGAGCTCTACTACTCGAAAAATCTCTGGTCTGATCAACTTAAGACTAAACGCGGGTGAAACCGCGGGGGACAGCTAGTTGTTTATATACTGGAATATTGGTTATGCTTGGCCATCTAGGTGGATTTTTCCCGCAGTTTCACGGGCAATCTTGAGATAAAAAGTTTGTCTATGTGTATGCCAAATTTCAGCAATATCATTCAGTTTTTTGACCGTGAAAGCGTAACAAACAAACAAATTCACTTTCGCTATACTATTAGTTAGGATTTCGTTACTGACTTAATAAATGGAATCTAAGTTAACGTTGTCCTGAAATTCATTAAAATTATCTTCTTCTTATCTTAATAGATTACTTTAATGAACGCTCTTGAACAGCTTAGCGATGTATTTCCATCTGGATTTGATGCTAGAAGAGTAAATTAATATTTTGATGAGGTTATTTACTCTGGTGGGAGATATTCCACGGAATCTTTAGCCCTCCATTATGCCCTGCCCCACTAGTCGAGCATCTTTATCATGGTTCACTATCTCGTGTTTCAAAGCTAAATATTTGCACAGTTTAGGCCTTAGGAGAGCGGGCACTTATGAAGGTTAAACTACGGAACTAACCACAGTCATGATTGCACGGTCGCGACGGTAACCTTTGTTTTACCAGAGTTGATTGTTTTCACTTGCATCCTCAGTGTCATTGTTACACCTCCATATAAAGACATCAAACATACAATTAACCACATAATGTAAAAGTAAAAAATGAGAATATTTTTATTCAAATAGGCATTTACAAGCACTTATGAATAGTCTGTGTCTAACGGTTCGGAAGGTTGATTTTTACTGAGAAGGGCCGGCAATAAACTCAGCTAGTGAACACTATATAAGTACTTCTACTGCCACTCATATCTATGATGTCGTAAAAGGAGACATAAGTGTATACTTATGATCGTATGTTCTTTACATCTTGTACCAAGTGGTCAACAAAAGCTTTCCCAAAGAGCCGTTTTCCAAATCTCTTGTAATATGTATTGTACCTACTAAATGGACAGAAAATACACTTTCAGTATTTTGGGGACCCCAAATGATAGGAATCAAGGAGTGATTACAGTATAGATTATGAACACAAGCTATAAATGTACTTATTTCACGTTTGCATCAAAATTTTAATGACAATTTCTAAGTAATTGTTTATGCCTAAATTGAGAACAAAGTAATATGACCTTATTTTAAAACTTTGAACTTCTCACCCACAATTGCCTCCCTCTGTCCACCTCCAACCATTCGAATCTAATCAAAGTTCCTTTCATTCATGGCCACATTTCAAATGGCATTGGATTCTAGGATGTAATGTACAGGGTTGCTACTTGTTTGTTTAATTTTATTTTGCAAGTAATATTTTGCTTCTTTGTAAATCTAATGGTTAATTTCAGGGAGTTATTTAGTACTATGTGGTATTATTTTTTTTTAAATTATATTATGATGAACTGTGGCGTAGCTAGATAACCTGGGGCAAAACATTAAGTAGGGCCTCAACTAAACTATTTAAAATCGTTGGTCCCCCCAGAGCTTGGGGGCCCAGGGCACTGCCCCGTCTAGCCCTCCAGTAGCTACGCCACTGATTGTAAGTTAGAGTCCGAGGGGCCCCCTGAGCTTGGGGGCCCTGGGGCACTGACCCGTCTAGCCCTCCGGTAGCTACGCCACTGTTTGTAAGTTAGAGTCCGAGGGGCCCCCTGAGCTTGGGGGCCCAGGGCCACTGCCCCGTCCAGCTACCACCGCCACTAGCTAGCACCGTCCGGTAGCTACGCCACTGATGATGAAGGATATAAACTTTATAATAAACCAATACGGTTCATTTTCCAATGATATTCTTAAATGTTATTATAAAAAGGTCATCATAGCGTGCCGCTTGTTTATTGTTGTACCTTACGGAATAACAGGTAGAAAATTATTACTTAAATTCTTGATGTAATAAGTTATTAAATCACTATCTAATTATAGCGAATGTGTGTTAACAGTTGATATGAGCAATCGAACAGCCCATATATGTCATCATCAGTTACAGTACGTGCTTGCTGTCATTGCTGAAAATAAGTCTCTTATCTCTTGCTCTGATCACCTAGTTTCTAGTTTGGTAACTAGGTAGTTGATATTTTTAATTTTTAAACCGAAATCTCAGCGTATTTTGTACGCGAGACGACCGAATTCACAATTCAAACTCAATAACTTATTGTGGAACTTATGAAGAAGAAATCCGGTTTCCGCACTCATCAGCCTTCAACGAGAAGAACTGGCAAGAGAGTCTAACACTAAACGTCTCCTTCTTATCCACTGCTCTGTTTTTCAAGTCTTATTTGGGCACTTCTATTATACACACAGTTGACACTACTGTCCACCGGCTCGGAAGTAAAACTTCGACTGGGAAGAACTGAGAAGAACCGGGAAGACACTCCAATACAATTGTATGAAAATAAATAAGATTATTCCCAAGAAATTCGTCATAACTTGTTTTTGGCAGCCCTAGATGCCCGAGGCGGGGCGCCGCGCCTGTTACCACTCACCAATGAGTTGTACGTTTGTATTGTAACATTATCACTATTGACAGCCCTCGGGTGAAAGTACTACTTAAATACAATATTAGAAACTTACGTAAGTGTTATTGTGGGTCTCATTAAGATCATATACACTACACTAATATTATAAATGTAATACATAATTGTAAGAGGTAATCTTGAAAACAAATTAACCGATTTCGAAATTTCTTTCACTGATAAAATGCTACACTATTACCGAGTGATATGGGCTATAATTAAGCCAGGAAAACATCAATTCCTCGGGGAATATGAATGAAATTAGGAAGGAATTCCCATATTAATCGTGGAAACCGCATCAAAATCGACTAAGTAGTTTAAAAGAACTAAGCGCACAAACATACAGTAACGACTTCGTTTCATAAAAGAGACATAGTAAACTCAACACAATAAAATTTAATGCCGGATGCATTGATAAATGTATTCGTATCTCTGTAAATGTCAAAATATTTGTACACACACATCTTCTTGCATGTATCGTTCATTTTTTATAGTCCGTCAAAATTATACACGGTTGTTATACAACAATGCAGATACGGCAAATCTTTGTTCCATTATATTGACATAATATTGCACAATTGTCTATTATTCTGTCTGTCCGTTACAAAGGGCATAGAATAGAAGTAGTGTCGTGTTGCGTTGACATTAATACTATTCTATAGTTGTTGCATATATAGGACTAACTGCACCTTGCGGTTTCACCCGTGGTCCTTAGGTATGTCTTTTTTTTATTATTAAATTTAAGCGCATTTGACTGGATCGCATCTGATGGAAAGTAACGATGCAGTCGAGGATGGTACACGTGGACTAAAGTAATGCCTGCTCACTCTTGCCTTAAAGACTCCTAAATAGCTTTTTTGATAAAACAAAGTATGCTATATGTTACTCCAGGGCATTTTCTATATATGTGCCAAGTTTCATCCAAATCCGTTTGCTAGTATTGCGTGAAAGAGTAACAAATATGTATGGAACATACAAACTTTCGCATTTATAATAAAAGTAAGATAGGACTAACTTTCCCCCGCGGTTACACTTGCGTTCCTTAAGAATATCACTTTTTTAAGGGATGAAAAGTATCCTAAATGTTATCCAGGCTGTAAACTGTCTATGTGAAAATGTCATCCATATCCGTATAGTTGTTTTTGCATGAAAGAGTAAATTCATACATACATCCACGCAACTTTAGCATTTATTAGTACGATATCATGTTGTAAAATGCATAGGAAAAAAGATATATAAATAGACCTAATATATATTAGGTATCCTAATATTAACTAACCTACTTTAAACTGGGCAGTTGGGTTAGTGGTTAGAAACACTGATTAGCAGGCGTGCTAATCAGTGTTTGTGGTGGCGACCAGTCGGTGGTTCGATTCCCACCCAGGACAATATGTAGTATATCAGTTATCTGGTTGCCATAGTACAAGCTCTGCTTAATTTGGGATTAGATAATGTAGTAATAACAATTATTATTATTATTATAGATATTAAGTATGAAGAATGTCCCAGGATATTTATTTATTTATTATTTACTTCAATTATTATTTGTGATTTATTATTTTAACTTTGTATAAGGTATTTAATTCTTTGACGTTCGTTATTTAAAAATCTATTTGTGGAAATAAATAGGAAGAGCACAAATCGAATATAAAAACTTGATTGATATTTAAAATGCATGTTTAAAAAAATGATTCTGTGCAGAAAATATGTTCCTCGGAATATTGCAGCGAATGCAGACAAAATGGGCATATTGTAAAATGTTAAATAGCTAACTCATACGCATTACTTTTATGAACTAACAATTCAGCTACTTTTGCGCTGCATGGTTGAGCTTTTTTTTGTAAAAAAATATCGTAAATGGCACGTCTTTTGGCTTTTCTCATCTTATCTTCAAACTTTATTTTATTGTGTGTCTAATGGGAATTTGTGACATGTTGAAGCGTAACAAAAATATGTAACATTTGTAATATATTTTATTCCTATTAATGTAATAAATTAAATACTGTAATTAAATTAGTTTATTAACACAGACAAAATCACCAATTTATAATTTCTATAAGTAGGTACCATAAGAAAGCATTTAAGTTATGGGATTTTCAAATTAAATGTTAGTTTAAAAGTTGTCTAGATCTTAAAGGCCCACTTTGATAGGTAAGAACGCATAGAAAAATCATCTTTATTACTTAAGCCTTAAGTTTCATCTATTGTTCTAATGGTTAATTTTATGAAGATGCTGATGAACCAAATCATAACGTCATATGGTTCATTTTACTATAACACTTTTAGCTATAAGATCTCGAAAACTTTTTTAGTTAGGAACTCCTTGCGTTGATGTAAAATAAAGCGCTTTTATGCTAACATGCGCTCGACACATCCATTCTCTTATTTCTGAACGCAACGCCATGCGCCAGTCGGCCGAGAGCGTGCAGCTACGGTGTGCGTTGCGTTGCGCGGACTTGATAAATTTAAAAAGTTTTCGGAGAAAATTAACGGTTGAATAAAAAAAAGTATTCCTGCCGATATTTTTTTTTCCGTGGATTTTTATTGTGAAGTGTTGTCGTGTAGTTTTTTGTAATTGGAACACAAAGAGTATTCTACATTCAGAAGTTTCGTAAGTACTAAGTTTTCCTCATTTTGTTTATTTAAAATATAACTTTTGTTTTGAGTTGCTTAAATTATTTTGGGCTTTTTAATTTCATTATGACATGCGCGAGTTCTACACAATTATAGTTTTTTAAAGGCACGGCATTATTTTAAGTTCATTTCACTTTTATGTAAAAATATATTTTTAATATTTATTATTAATTATTTATTATAAATTGGGTAAGTAAGATCTACCCACATAACGGATGTTTTTAATATTTTTCATATATATCTTTTACATGTTGAGAAATGTAAATTTAGCATTCCTCAAATCAAAATAACGTCAGAATTTTAACAGTTCTTAACATGATTTTACAGACAACGGTGAGTTGACCTGACTTCACTTTCCTCGAGTCAGGTCAACAATTCCGCTAAATGCGTTAGTTAACTCAGCAAACAGTGGTTATTTTATGGCGCAGTAGGTCAAATCCAATTTGTCAAGGTGTAGTTCAAACGTTTTCTAATTCGACTCGCCAACGTTTTTTTCCGGAATAACGTTACGTATAATTAGTAATTGTTAACAAAATGTAATTTTCACTTTTTCTTTTATCATAAATAATATAAAATAACTGGCAGTTAACAAAAACAATAAGCCCGAATGAAACTCATTTTAGATTAATAAAAAAGACATTTCTTATTTCGAATAGAAAATTCAAATTGAGAACAATGCTGAAGAACAGGAATCCTATTTGAAATGTCAACATGTTTACACGCAATGATATTTATGGCTGTAGATTAAAGATTAATATGGATTGTCGATGCCAAATCGCACGGTCGAACGATGGATTTCAAATAATCGCCGTTCTTAGTTGCAATCGTTGAATTCCGTGTTTTTTCAAATAGCATGTCTGAAGCTATTATAAGACTGCGATCTACAAATATCTGCATAAAAAAAGATTAGGTATGTATATTTATTATCATTGCAAAAGAATGCCGTATTTTGAGCGAAAACCGTAAGCCCGTTTAATATCTTTAAGCGAAACAGAGGCGGTGTAATAGCAATGTATTATGAAACAGGAAAGTTAAAAATATGTACTAGTCATTATTTAGTTATTTATAAATAAAACATTAGAATATTTTTTAAGTGCAAAGCAAAGTGAGAAGAATATACACAAAATGTACCTAACCTTGCTGAGTTTCTTACCGGTTCTTCTCAGTTGAAGACTGAATTCCGAGCCGGTGGTAATTCTGTTACTTTTACCCTTCATAAGTACCCTTTTAGGGCCTTTACTGAATAAATGGCTTTGAATTTATCTTTTGAAGAATATGTACTATGTAATACTAATCAATTACTCTCTTTATTTCTTTGTCAAATCATTTATATTTTAAATGTTTGATTAAGGAAGATAGGTCATTGTATTGTTTCATAATATTACTGAGTCATAGACAAGAGTTTGACATTTGAATTTAGAACGCTTTAAAAAATTCGTTTAACAAACTTAAGTTTTTGCATGAAAATAAAAAGGAATCAATACAACTTTACTATACGTGCATCAATATAAAACATCGAGCATTGATTGTCAAATCAAGCATTGTTATAAATGTTTTTGTTACATCAGCCATTGTATTAAATCTCTCTTGAGATGATAACGTACAGACAGCAAAATCAGTAACCAGATCAAAATTTCGAAATCTGTACACTGCATCTATCCTTGTCAGGCAAAGATAAAATAAATATCCTGGGACATTATTTTACACACGGCCATCTGATCGCAACCTAAGCAGAGCTTGTAATATGGAAACCAGACAACTGATCTACTACATTACTACTTTTTTAAATGCATACTTATATAGATATTTTCATCCAAACACAGAACAAACAGACATGTTCTTGCACACAAATGATGGTCCTGGATGAGAATCGAACCCATGACCTGCGGCGTGGCATTCAGGGTCTCTAACCACCAAGTCAACTGGCCCGTCAAATAAGAGTAATCATCATCATCATCATATCAGCCCAGGGATTTCCACTGCTAAACCTAGCCCTTGGATTTCCACCTCGAACGGTCTTGAGCCGCCTGCATCCAGCGGCTTCCAGCGGCTCTGACCAGCTCGTCAGTCCACCTGGTGGGAGGTCGTCCCACTCAGCGTTTTCCTGTACGTGGTCGCCACTCGAGAACCTTTCTTCACCTTCGGCTATCAGTTCTACGAGCGATGTGGCCAGCCCATTGCCACTTCAGCTGGCTAACTCTATGAGCTGTCTTAAGCTTTCGTTTTTCTACGAATGTAGTAATAAATAAAAGTGAAAAGGTGTTTAATAAGTAAAAACTTGCAATATTACGTTTTTGCACAATGAATTAGAAGCCTTTCTTCTAATTCATTGTGCAGAAATTGTGTTAGAAATTACAGAAAAGAAATAAGTTTGGATCTATTAAGCTACTTATTTTGCTGACCCTACGTGGACGTGACAAAGCGAATACAGTGTAAGTGCACTTTATAGCTATTAGAGGATTGAATTGAAATATGTTCGCATTCATTAGCTTTGACTCTGACTGAGTCATCGTCGGATACAGAGATTCTCAAACTTCTCATGTCTATTCATAAACACGGTGTTAGTGTTTAAGTTTTTGATACTAGATGGCGTTACTAGTCTTATTTGATAAAATCATTGTTCTATTGGATATAATACCCCCTTCAAACCTATTTATATCTTTGATTTCTTATATACTAGCTGTCTCCCGCGGTTTCACCCGCGTTCCCGAGGGATGTAACATTTTCCCGGCACAAAAAGTATCCTTTGTTACTTTTAATACCTCCAAGAGTATGTGTACAAAGTTTCATGATGATTGGTTAATTAGTTTTCGCGTGAAAGCGTTAAACTAACTTATATTCTCATTTATAATATTAGTAGGGATTTATTTATATACCAGCAAGTTTTCTTTATACAAACGACAATCCTACCTACCTACCAAACTACTGACTAAAAATACAGGAAGTTTTAAATCACTCAAAAATTCAAACAAACTGTCACAAATACTTAGTTTTAGAAATAGTGTGCCTTGAAGCCTGAGCTACTTAATGTTAATAAACTCGTTTGTCTGATTGTTTGTTCAAAGTTTCATGGTAAAGTAAGAACAACACACAGTAAGCGCCGATTCCGTCAGCGCGAATGACTGCACTAAGTTTTCAATATGGTAAATTTCGTGAAAGATAAGTTTGCTTCGATAATGCCATTGTAATTTAGCTCTTGTCTAAGAGGGCTGAGTGCCCAATATACGCTTTAACCAAAAAAAAATCGGCGCTAAAGTTTTTGGCTCATTTGTAAAAAAGTATATGAAAGTTTGAAAGCCTCTGGGCTATCGGATGGCCCCAAGGTACGTGTCGTAGGTCTGTGTGCTATCGATGTGGATATGACACATTGCGTTAATCTATTATGTTCTAACAAAGCGACATAGCAAAGAATTAAACATAAGTTACTTATTATTAATTAAATATTTATATCTACTTATATTATGTTATTACTAATCTTTAATAATACTTTTGTAATAAACTAGTTGCAATACGCCATCGAGTCTTGAGATTATTTAAATTCAAAATACCCATAGAAAACCAGTTTTCTGGACATTTTCTAATTTTCCTTTACCTTATATCCTTATTCACGTAATTTAGATATTTTTTACAAATAAATAGGGAATTATCCTGTATTCAAAATAAATTATCAAACACTAGTCATTGTATTGAACATCCAAAAATAAACGGATACATCAAATGTGATTAAATTTTATAATAAATATGATTTTTAAGTATTAACCTAACCATAAAGAGTAGATCTTTTGATGCTGTACATTTATGACGTCACAACTTGCTATTACATGCAACACTCCATACATTCGTTCGTTTTGACATTTAATAAAAAGTTGCTAATTTGACATGTCAGTCAATCCCTATTATCCGAATAAGCCCAGCCGTTCTCAAGTGATGCGCTTGACAACGAACGAAAAGCATTTTCCAATTCCATAATGAAGCTCAAGGACCCAACGCCCAGCCTAGTAACACAAAAGAAGTAGCTAGTATCGTCCTACCAATATAAAATAACATCATTATTGACACATTGAAACTGACAGTTGCGATTTGTGCGATGTTCCGGAGAGACCGTTATTAGCTATTTTTAATAATAATAAAATTCGTTTATTTTTCTCACACACATAAAAAATACAACATTTTTTTGTTATAAACAGGTAGGTACATTTAGTTGTGGGAGACAGGAGCCCAACTAGGTTACCCTGTGCTATGAGCTTCCTGGCTCCCCATCTAGAAGAAGAAGTTACAATTGAATAATCTATTTATGTGAAAAAAGAAAAAAAAAGAAATCGACAAACTGACATTATTGTCACGATACAATTTTACCGTTATTTAAAGAAATATAGTCGGTTGACAAAAGGAATATAAAAATAAGTTATTAAATTGCTAACTTCATCCGTGAGAATTTTGTGTTACACTGATGCGCGTGCATCTTAAAATTTCACTCTCATCGTATAACTTAAAAAAAATGCGTATGTTTTTAAGGATGGATGTAGGTATGGATGCTTGTAACTCTTTCACGCATCCCTCGGCTGAAAGCCCACTGCGCTCGCCGAAATTATGTAAGATGTATGTACGTAAGAGACACCAGAGGCAAACACCTTCAACCCATAAAAAAAATCTTCTAAGCCCAAATTTACTAAACGTATTTTCATTAAACTTGGCACACATACCTACAGTGGACCTACGGTAATCTGCCCCCTGTCTAATCCGGCGCCCCCTATAATACAACATGCCTGTTATTGAATGTAGATACACGTATATTATTTTAGCAAATCTGATTATTTTGATCTGTAATTTATCGGATAGCACGGTACTCTTTTTCTAAAAAATCCGGACTATAGCGGTCTAATCCGGTCTTAGGCAGTACTCTATATTCTGAGAAATCCAATAGCCCGACACTGCGCTACAAAACGTTTGTCGGATTACCGGGGTCCCACGTAGTATTTAAAAATATAGGTACTAAATATAGAAACCACGAACGGGGGATGGCTAGTCATTCATTTAGAAACCTTCTGAAAGACAAAGAAGGTTTTACAAAAATTGGAGATATATACAACAAAACAGCTTCTCCAGCGGCGACGGGTTGGTAATAATGCGACATGACATTGCTTTCTTATAACCAAACCATAGCGCGATTTAAAATCGGTCCACGCCATCTGTGTTTGTGTACCGAATTTAGAAACACAGTTCAACAAATCCCTTACGGGCTCACTACCTCATTGCTTTAGCTTGCTGATATTATTTTGTTTAGCGTAATTTTTTGCTAAACTTTATTCTACTTGTTAGGTTCTGATTTGTTGACACAAAAACATGAAGTTCAGACTCAATTGGCCCTAGAAGCGTTGCTATACGTGTGTATGATAAGGACGTTACAGTTGTGAGCTAAATATCTAACCATTTCTTTAATAATAGTCAAAGTCTGTAAACGTTAGTTGTAATGTAGTTAGCTGTCCCCCGCGGTTTCACCCGCGTTCCGGAGATCTGTAATGCGGAAACTGTCAAACGCGCACAGTTAAAATAGCCGCAATTCATTGAAATTTTCGTGAAAACAGAAAATTAATGAGTAAGTACCAACGTTAGCTTATAGGTTTTGTTTATAATATCAAGTGAACACCGGGCTAAGGTTTCCTCGTGAGGTTCTGTTTCAACAATCTAACCCTGTCTACTATTTATAAGTTGCTTTTGCTCACTCCCCTATTATTAGGTATGACAATACATACGTCCCCTAATAAAAGTAGGTCTGTTCAAATAGAATGAATCACAATGGTCCACCCTTCGATTTCCATTTCACGAGGGTATTTCCAAAACCCCACAGACGTCCTCAATCGCGTTTTATAAATAGAAACGGTGTAATAATGAAACTTATCATTATTACAAGAGATTTCGATAATATTGTTTGTTTACATGATTCATTAATGTGTTTAAAAACAATAATTTAAGCGGAAAAACCATTGTTAGCGCAAAATTAGACGTCCAATCGGGGAAAATACACAACAAAAATTGATAAGATCTGTCAAAATGGTACATTTGATAAGATATGAGAAGGCAGAACGCCCTTGTTCCGTTGCCTTAATCATCTGTAAACAAAACGTAGGCCTGGCTTTATCAAGCGTGATAAAAATGACGCTTGATTAATTTACCACAGATTTTATATTCAGGGACTTCGAAATTCAAAGTCAGTAAATTTTTTTAATTTAAACGAAATTCATAAAGATTTTGTTCTCTTTTTAAAAAAGAGTAAGAGAAGGCTGGTCCATCGAGGCACTGGGTCAGCTCTGATCCGGTGCCCGGTGGGGGCGGCAAGGGCCCTTCTCGGGCGGGGTCGGATCCTGGTGGGCTGGTCGTCCATCAGGATCATTCCGGTTGGGCCGACACCCATGCATTGCTTCAAATGCATGGGTGTGGGCCACACTAGGGAGCTCTGCCCCTCTGATATCGACCGGAGCCATATGTGCTTCCGGTGCGGTAAGGAGGGGCACCTGTCGAAGGAATGCCGGGAGGAGAAGGCGCGGTGTGCAGTATGCCACCACGCCCAACTCCCGGCCGGCCACGTCATGGGGGGGCCCAAATGCTCCCCGCCCGCGGTGAGAGGCAAAGTGGCGCGGACAAAGCCCGCCCGCCCATCGCGCCCCACCCCCGAGGCAGCGGCCGCCAGCCGGCCGGAAGAGGAAGACACCCGCATGGACGTCTAAATGCCTACATTATGGCATTTCTACGTCCTGCGGGTGGGTGCCTTTACCGGCACGAACGGCAAGGCCCCCCCCGGGGGACTCTTAGTGGCTGCAGGCGGAGGATGGGAGTCCTCCGTCTGCCACATCAAGCCACTTGGCGGACGGGAGATGGCCACGTTTGCTTGGCCATCTCCCTTTGGAGAGGAAGACCCCGGCATTAGCCGGGGCGAGACCGGTGGACATCGTGGGTTGTGCTTAAAAGCGGTACCACGGTGTCCAACCAACCGGGCAGCGGTAGCACGCCAAGGTGGTTTTTAGTGGGTAAACCTCATCTTCCCCTTCTCACTAGGAGAGGGGGAGGTGTAGGGAAGCCCACATATCCCCCCGTCTCTCCCAGGGCGGGGGTCGAACTCTTCATGAGTTTTCCACCTTGTTAATAAAAAAAAAAAAAAAAAAAAGGCTGGTCCATCGAACAGCATTTAACATCTGTTATATTTATTAAGAGTTTGATCGATTTGTTTTGCATGTTTTAATCTATCATGCATTTTTGTATCTTTTTTGAGGTGTAGATATTGTCAGGGTCATGATTGATGTGATTTGATCTCTTATTTATGTATCTATGTTTTGTGTGACTGATTATAACTTATTGCATAAAGATTCGTTGGTCTCGAAGTCCCTACGAGTCAGGAATTGGGGTGGGGACCAATCCTAATCCATCTAATATTATTAATGCGAATGTTTGTATGTATGGATGCTTGTTATTCTTTCACGCAAAAACTACCGTTAAAATTTGGATGAAACTTGGTACAAAAATAGAGCATGTCTATGGAATAACATATAGGCTACTTTTTATCCCGGGGAATCGTGACATACCTCGGAAAAGTGTACCCTTAAAATGTATAAAAAATATTGTATTCTATAGAATGAAAATAGTAATAAAACAATTCTCCAGTAAGGCAAGCGGAACCGGGTTGGACCGCTAGTTTAGACTTAGATAAATCGTTCTATTTGACTTTCATTTTCGTGCGAAAGATTCCATTGTTTTAAGTTCAAGGCTAATTCTTCCGCAAACAATGTAGGCCCAATTGATACGGTAAAACTCTAGCTTACGTAATATCTGCTTTATGTGGGAGACATAGAGTCTACATTCATCTTCGGTTTTCAAATCGTAGATACGTCATTAGCTTGAGTTGTATGTTTGATTAGTTTAAAGTTTAATATCCTCAGTATTTGCCAATTCAAATGATTAAAAAACATTTATTACTTTACATTAGAGTTGGAAATTGCGTAAATGGACTATTTAGGTAATTTTATTACGACTACTTTGGTCCTATTAATAATGTGTACTTGAGACTCTTGTTTTTCCTATTCGTAAAAATCTGCAAGTTATTTTATTTAATGTACGTCCATAACTAATGGACATTTGCAACACTAGGGGCATCGCCAATGCGTTGTCGACTCTGGGGCTCGATTCTGTAAGAAAAATTACACTAATTCGAGGATGTTTCGTCGCGACCTCTATGCTCTATCTCTGTCGCTTACTACGCTAATACGTGAGAGGTAAGCTCTCCGAGGCCTTCGTGAAGCGGCTCGCCGAAGAAGTTTGTATTAGCTGAATAAGGGGACAGATACATGAAATTGTTATGACTTATGTGCCTGTAATTTCACTGGCTCCCTTATCTTTCTAACCCCAACAGTAATAGAAGTGCACTACTGTTTCACGGTAGAAATGGGTAAGGTTAGTACTTCCCCGGACAAACTCTGTTTATATTAGGGGGCGTCCATTAATTACGTGAGGTGATTTTTGTTTGTCCTGGGTGGGAATCGAACCGATCCGCGGCTTGGCAGTCAGGGTCTCTAACCACCAAGCCAACTGGCCCCCAAATGGAATGTTTGCAAAGTGTAATTGCCATAAGTTTTTTTTCTTTTTTCTGCTGCATGGCAATCTGTCTTAGGACAATAAGCCACAGAGTTGACTAACTTTAAGTCTGTTGGTTTGGCTTTATTTATGGAGAGGACTTCCTAGTTGCAGAGCTCTTTTCTCTCTATGCAAAACTGTTACTGAGGCTTATTCGCATAAGTAAAACAATTAAAAAATAATTGCATGTTTTCAAACAGCCATTATCCACTTGGATAACGAACAGGCGTATCCAGGTAATATCTTTGTGTAACTAGTCTGGACATGTTCGACTATTACGAGTAAAATAGTAAATAGTCAAGTTAGCAACGCTTTCATTTTACATAACGTTACGTTTTAGTTTGAACAACGGGAAGTTAACGTATTGAATACAGATCGGTATCTCGGTGCTCTATAGAATATGAGATTTGTTACATCATCTGTGTAAGTATTTGCATATTGGTATTATGAAAAAAAAACTCTATTGGAATAACAAACGAATTTAGTGGTCATTGTAATGGGCGTCACGAAATGATAAACCAATTCTTCTTGTGTTCAGTCTATAATACCTACAGATATAACAACATAAACGTTAGTAGATACAAAAAATATCAAAAACCATTCATTCATTCACTCAGTTGTGAAGGGCACTTATGAAGGTCACAGTTACTGGTTACCACCTGTTCGAAAGTAAGCCCTCAACTGAGAAAAACCAGCCAGTAATTCAGCAAGGCTTTATGCTATCTGATTCAGGAAAAAGAAAGTGATAATTACTTTTTTTTGTCTCTGGTTGTAAAAGCATAAGTGTACGTAGTACACCAGTTTATGGTGTAAATAGTGCAAGCTACATACTTAGTTTCGGATCAGCTGGTGTAAAGTAAAAAATAGTTGATTCATTCTAAATTTAATACTTTCCAAATCATACTTGCAGTTCGTCAAAAATCTATTTTTTCTCGTTTAGGATGATTCACCAACTGCTTCTGTTTAGCGGTTTAAAATAGATGAAAAACAACCAAATCGTAGCGGTCGTCCGTTTGTTTACTTTGTAGGCACAACTGTTGTGTTAATGACTCAATAAGGAGTATCTAAATGGTATATTGAAAAGAAAA
Organism: Habrosyne pyritoides; assembly: GCA_907165245.1. Taxonomy (NCBI): domain Eukaryota; kingdom Metazoa; phylum Arthropoda; class Insecta; order Lepidoptera; family Drepanidae; genus Habrosyne; species Habrosyne pyritoides. The sequence goes on along the minus strand of OU015600.1, from coordinate 2,527,639 downwards.
TTACTGGGATTGGTCGCGTGCCCGAAAAACGACGAGATTCTCCACATGTCACGTTAGGACAAAATTAATCATTTATGGAATGTGGGTCTTACTGAGACCTCTGCCTTACTCTTTGGGGATAATGGAGATTTTAATTTATTTTTCATAAAAAAAAAACAAATGTTTTAATTTAATGTGCGTAACACACAATAAACCTTTGGAATAATGTTATAACCACAATGAACGGGAAAAAAATTCATTTCACGGGGATTTTTTTACTTATCTCTAAGTTAATTGCGTTTAAAATAGTCCATATCATATTGCTCATAAACTAAGCTAGAATTTTAATCAACGGACCTCTCTTTCTATCCCTAAAGTTGAAAATAGTGAGTAAATTATTAGTTCTGACAGTTTAATCAAAACCATTACAACTGTTTGGTAGACAAAAATAAAGAGCTTCTTCTCTTTTCATCTTTTTAAAATAGAAAGACATATATTATAACAAAATAGGAACTGATTCATACTTTCCACTAACTAATACAAAAATATAATTGTACAAATATATTAAAAAGTTACATAATTTGCTCTGAGGTTCTACCTTGCAAAAACCTTTCAAATGACCTATACCAAACCTCAGCTTATAAGGAGCTGTAGGTACCACATTACACAGTGTCCAAATTGGAAATATCTCGTTTTCTAACATTACTAAAGCGGCAACACTGCATTTATATTCAGCAAGCTGTTTCCGCGTAAGGAAGTTTATACGCATTTATGTAATGGTGGCGTATGTTGTGTGGTAGCAGCGACCACTCTACCACCCGAAGTCATCGCTACGCTGTCGTAAAAGTCGAGTAAAGAGTATAAGGACCACCATGTGGGCTTAACTTGAATCAAGTGGTCAGCGAAACGTAAACGGGTTGGCGTAAATACCTGCTGAATCTCTTGTTATATGTCTTTAATCAGCCAGTTGGCTTGGTGGTTAAAACTCCTGACTGCTACGTCACAGGTTGTGGTTTCGATTCCCTCCCAGTACAGACATTTATGTGAAAATGTCTGTTTGTTTTGAGTTTGAGTGTAAATATGTAAATAAGGATAGTAAATGAAAAAAATGTGGATTAATGTAGTGTCAGTTATCTGGTTTCCATTCCATAGTACAAACTCAGCTTCATTTAGGATCAGCTGACCGTGTGTAAGGAAAGTACCAAAATAGTTATTTAGACGCATACGAAGTTTTCATTAGCTGAATAAGGGGACAGGGCAGGCAGATGGGTATGAAATGAATAATTGTAATTTCGTGGCTATAATAAATTAATATTGAAACAACACAATTAGGGTTTAGGAAAGATACCTGTGCTCGTATAAATAAATGCATTTTAACTATATATAATATATTTTCCTGCTTTATTAACAGTACAGCCGTGCTATTCACAAACCAAAACTCGCGGTGTGATCACTCAGGTATACACACGGATAGCGGACCTCTCGCCTAATTGGGAAGTAGTGAGAGAGACGGGGAATAGTCACTGCATGAATTCATCGTCGAGTTTGAATGCAGAACATCATAACTGATCACCACACGTCTGAATGCGTCTTGCTTTTGTATCCTCACGTTGTTTTCCTTTACAGAAAACTGAATCTCATTGTAGGATACGAACCAACCACTCCCGTCATGGCATTAGACGTAACTATCAACTATCATCGCCTTAAAACAGTTTTTTGTTCATATAGGGGGCTATTTCTAGTATTACCCCACTATAACTTTTACTTAACCCGAAATTCTTTCGCTCATAAAATGCCACCATCCTTAGTAATGCGCTATAGTTTTATCCCTATTAGATCCCTTGGAAACGTGGGCGAAACCGCAGGACGGCAGCTAATAATAAACATCCCCACTTATTTACTATTTGCACGTTCGATGCGACGTAACTATCTTGTTATATCATTAAATAAATAAATAAAAATCTAACGTATCTAAGCTTTTGTGCAAATTCTGCAGAATTACATGAACACTATTTATTTAACACTTATTGGAGAATACTACTTGTAACACTCAAGATAAAGGAGGCATAGGAAATCCCTGACATTGCCTCTAAGCTTTGTTTTTAATAGTTAGCATGCGTATGATTGTTTGATGTTCATTGTCTCTTGGCGCTTGATTCTATAAGGTAAATGACACTAGCTTGATCGTCAAGCGGGCCTCTATGCTCTGTCTCTTTCCCTAAGTACGCAATCTCCTGAAAGGCCCGCTCGCTGATGTTCGTTGCGCCGGCTAGCCAATGAAGTTTGTATTAGCTACATCTGGGCACAGAGTAAGGGTCCCAAATATGATTTGTTCCCGAAGGATACTATCCGGACTTATATAATCTACCTGTAGTAATTTCATGATAGTACTAAACTGCAAATCCTCGCTACGGATTCAAAAACTTGATTTATAAGTCAATATATTAATTATATAAATATTTTGTTTCAGATATTGATGCCTAGCCACGTCTCAAGTTAGCCCTGCGGTTAAAAAAGGTTAGTTACATTGTATAAAGTGTATAAGGTTTATATATTTGTACCCTAGGCCTTCTTGTAGGTACTATATATCCGATAGCGGTGAAACTTTATGAGTTGTTCTACGTCCGCTTGAGAATGTTCCTGAAAGAACCACCGTAACGGACGGATTTAGATGAGCTTGTCACGTAAATAGGACATCCCCTGGAATAATATATAGGCTAATATTTTATCCCGCAAAATTAAACATCTCTCGGGAACGCGGGTAAAGCCACGGTGGGTGCTGGTTTAAAGTAAAATAATTGAAACTAAAACACGTTAGAAAATGATTTCTTTATCTCTAATTATCCATAGGTGTTGCAGTATTAGTTTCAATAAAATTAATAAAAAAATAATTGTCTCTGAAAACAGATAATAAAGCATGGATAAGAAAGATGACGTGGAAAATATTAAAAGCCACATTTAAGTCAGTTTCATCTGTTACTTCTCACCAAGAGAGACTATTAGAACGATAAAAAATTCTATATGAAGTTAGAATATCCTATAAAACCCACTATCGGTGCGCGTGCGCATTACACATCCTCTAAACGACAAACCGAATGGGTATGCGCGATAACATTGTTTGAACCAACTGGAGCACAAATGGAAAAAATAAACCATAAAAACGAACTCCATTACAGTTTATAAATATTGAAATAATTATGTACTTATGTTATAATAATATGTTACTGAGGTATTATTGTTATAATACTATTACTATATGAAACAATAGTATAACTAGCTGTCCCCCGCGGATTCACTCGCGTAACCGAGGGATGTAACATTATTCCGACACAAAAAGTATCCTATGTTATTTCTAATACCAAGAATATGTGTACAAAGTTTCATGATGATCGGTTAAGTAGTTTTCGCGTGAAAGCGTAACAAACAAACTTACATTTACATTTATAATATTTGTAGGATTAGGATTACCGCTATTACTAAGTGTACAAAGGTTTAATGACATAATAAACTAACAGGGTAAATTATCATTAAATATATATTTATAGACATATAATACATATTTGGTTACTCACTTTGAATCGAATCTGGGGCTCAATTCTGTAAGGAAAATGACACTACCTCAAGGATGTTTCGTCGCGGCCTCCGTGCTCTGTCTCTGTCGCCTACTACGCTAATACTACTAATGACGTGAGAGGTAAGCTCGCCGAGGCCTCCGTGAAGAGTCTCGCCGACGAAGTTTGTATCAGCTGAATAAGGGGGATGTTTCGAGTTAATTGACGAAATGAAATGAAATGAAATATTTATTCAAATAGGCCTTCACAGGCACTTATGAATGGTCAGGCTCTAACACCGGTTCGGAAGTTTGCTTTTACTGAGAAGAGCCGGCAAGAAACTCAGACGAAACAAATGACTGTCGCTTGTTTTACAGCCAGCAGGGTAATTGTGTAATGCACTCGGAATCCTCGTTGCAGTCAATTTTGTAGTACATCGACGGTGCTACGAGTGTTGTGCCACACTGCTAGTGCGCCGAAACATCGATCTATTATGAAATGGAGTTCCAAATTGAATCCGAGAGAGTTTCACAATTAGGGTGCTGGAGGTTGATGAGAATCAACTTCATTATACGGCATAACATAATCTAAGTTCTAAAATATCTATGTGCCAAGTTACATGCAAATCCTTTTAGTAGCTTTTCCATCCGTCCATCCATCCTCAGGAACTTTCGCATTTATAATATTGTTTATTAATATTGTCATAGGAAAAGAAACTGTATTGCTTTGGAATAAGATTGATTTCCATCATCATACAATTAGCTGTTAAATCAATAAATGCACCTTATGTCTGAATGGATAAAGGTTATTTTTTTTGTCATAGTTAAACGTCAAAACGGCCATCATAGTGCCGCAAGTTGAATGAACGGCGAATTTATTCTACAGCTATCATCCAATTTAATTTAAAAGCATTACTGTAAATAGCATGAAAAGTCACCTTTTTTTGTCCGTCTGTTTATCCGCTAATGTCTTCTTACAACTCTACAACGCAATTGATTTTGATGCGGATTCACTACGTAGTATAAAACAAAGTCCCTTTCTCTGTCCCTATATCCCTATGTACGCTTAAGTACGCAACGGATTTTGATGCGTTTTTTTTTAATAGAGTGATTGAAGAGGAAGGTTTTTATGTATAATACATGTGACATCCCACGGGAACGCGGGTAAAACCGCGGGGGACAGCTATAATTTAAATTATTTCTTCCGGAAGATATATTATCTCAACTAGACGAAGCCGAGCTTGTCGCTGGTAATAGTTCTTCTTCGGTGTTACAAAATTACTACTCGAAGTTAAAATACCTTAATTACGAAGCCACACCAAAGACGCAACGATATTATCACAAATGTTACTTTCCATTACGCGATTACCTTTCTAGGACATGGCTATTTGAGTGGAAAATCACACTAAAACTTCATTGCATTCATTATTAACGTCTAGTTCAGATAAACAGTAACTGGGTCATACTTTGATGAAACTACGCATTCTGATGTTAATTAGTATATGTTATTTGATTGTATTGTGTACAGTTCAAGGGTGTTCATTGCTATATTTCCTACACAATTCTAAGCTTGATAGTGATCCACAATTTGACAGGAGCTAGCTTTTTTACATGGAGGAACCTTAGACCGAAATTTTTAATTTGAAGTTGCAATGACTTTGACTACCGCGATGAGAGTCGTGGATTCGAATGCTACAATGAGCTTGAGCTTTCAGTGAAGGAAGATATTGTCAGAAAACAATAGCATGGTGGTAGGGTATTTAGTAATACTTAACTGGCGGGCTACCTTGAGGATGGAAATCTGTCGCTAAACTCCTGTCGGGGTGTTCTAACAAGACCACTTGTGAGCTAGTTCCCTTATAAGGTTTGTATGTACTTAAGTTAGTCATGCTCGCTTTAATGCCTTTGCTTGTGGCGGCGTCGTGTGGCGGGTCGCTCACTTCCTTACAATATGGCGAGGAGGGCGATGGCTGCCACATGCGTCATACTTGTGAACAGGTGCTGCTTGTGGGGGCTGGTCGGCTTTAGTTTGTTTGTATTTTTTTTTCATTAGATATTTATAATATTATATTATTGTTAAATAATTCTGCAATATTGCCATAGCAAACAGGTATTGTCAATGAGACTAAATAATATTTTATGTAATAAATCTAAGTTTGTTTTTTTTTTAAAAGAGTAATTGCTGAGTTTATTGCCGGCTCTTCTCAGTAAAAAAACAACCTTCCGAACCGGTATTAAAGTCAGACTATTCATAAGTGCTTGTAAAGGCCTATTTGAATAAAAATATTTTCATTTTCATTTTCATATGCTTACCACTTTCATGTAACATCAACACTCACCTTGGTGATAGTAAAAATAAAGCTCTAAATATAGTGTTACTGATCGTAACTAAATTAAATGAAAGAGGGCGCTGGACACAGTTTATATTGTAAATTAATTTACAAGATCAATAATAAAACCAACGAAATTCTTTATTGTAACTGACTGTCAGTACTTTTTAAATTTAGAAGACAAAATAAAATCCAAAAAGGTGTTGTAAATGAGTTCGGTTCGTAACACTTAGCTTATCAGACATTATAATGCTATAAAATAAACTACTATTATAAATGCGAATGTCTTGATGGAGGGGATGATCGTTACTCAATCACGCCAGAACGGCTGTACAGATCTGGATGAAATTTGACACAAAAATAGATTACAGTCTGGAATAAATTTTCATACCGGGAATATGTAACGCCCCTCAGGAACGCGAGTGAAACCGCGAGGGACAGCTAGTTCTATAATAAAATAATAAGGTAACTGGTATGTAAACCAGAGTGAATTCCTTAGATTCCTCTTACAGGTTCCTTTCACTCTCAGAACTTCAACTTACACTCGATTTCGTTTGTAAGTACTTACACTTGCAAGGACTGGCTTGAAACTCGTTTTAAAAACGTCCCTATAGGTAACAGACCTACCAGCAACGTTTAGTGTGGGAAATGTTTGTCCCGTTTTGGACCCTACCGTGTAGAAGGATTCAGTTCTGATTGTTTTTTATATTACCTACTGTACTCTTTATTTTTTTGGAAAGGATGAAGTTTGAATAATATGTTTAATGTAAAGACAAAAAAACGTATGTGTGTACTTATGTACGCACGTAAAAAGTTATACTCGAAATTATTTGTGAAATAAACTGCACTAAAAGCATTTGTCTACTATTCAGTCTTGAAATTGATTTTTGTAGAATCCATACTCTTTGCTACAGCAACGAATAACCATTTTTGACGTTTTGAGGTTAAGATTGACAATAATAGCATTACTCACTGACAGTTGCGATTTGTGCGATGTTCCGGAGAGACAGTTATCAGCTAACTTCATCATGTTGCTTTTGGCTGAGGGTATGCGCGCGTATCGAAAAAAAATACTCTCATATTTTTTTTTCAAACGTGCCATTAGAAGTATAATATATTTTTTTTATACGACTTGGGCTGACAAACAAACATACGGTCCACCTGATGGTAAATGGTCACCGCCGCCAATGGACATTTGCAACACCAGGGGCGACGCAAATGCGTTGTCGACCCTGAGACGTGAAGCTTAACAACTTCACGTCTCATGTGCCTGTAATTTCTTGTATAACTTCAAAAATACTTTTTTTGGAGTTTATAATTTTCTGTTATTGCCACACATTTCTGGTCACACTGCCTTGGCCCATTACGGCACAGTACCTGTTTTATTTTCTAAAGTAGTGTGTTGGAACGACAGATCCACATTTCAAGTTAGACTCAGTAATCCAGTTAGAGCACTTGGCTGGCTTTATATCAGGTTGGACTGCAAATTGCGTTGCATTATACTCTATATTACTGTGTTATGTATTTTATAGTTATAAGACAGGCTTGGAATAGTTATTAAAGAAGTTTTATGTTGCTGACGATTTAGATTTGCTGGTGATAATGAAAATGTTACGCATGACTTGTTTTTAAAAGTTTGATGACTTGTTTGTGAAATTCTGGTCGCAAACTTTTTGTGTGACGAAAATTAAATGAATGATAAACACAATTAATGCTATTCAAAAGTGATTGATGGATAATTAAAATGTTTTCCTGTAATACAAACGTGTCACTTCTATCGAAAACAGGATGTGTTGTAAAGACACACACATCCTGTTTTTTTAATGTAGATTCATTCGATTCTTATTTTAATAAAATATTTTCATTTCATTTCATTTTCATTTTATTTCGCTTACTAGCTGTTGTATAAAGTCGTAAGCTAATACTCATTTAATTCAGTCACATTAAAACCACAATCGAACAAGCACGTATTTCATTCATCAAAATTCCTGTCAAGCGATCACCAACCTTATTACAACAACATATGGTCGAAATCGAGCCGGATTACCAGTGCATACGGAGCGATCGAGTCCGAGCGTATAATATATTGTACTCAATTTCATTTAATACCTAGTAGATTTTCTTATACTTGTCAAGATACCTGCTTGGTTATTTCTTTTCCCGTATATTTGTATTTTCTTTTGCTTTTTGATATACATACAGTACCTAGGTACTAGCATATTACTGTATGTGAAGACCTATTGGTCATTTGCTGCAATGCTTATTATTGATAATAACATTAGTGCTGTTGGTCTTCCCAATATAAAAAAAATGAAAATCTCCTAGATAGTCGAGTGGTTTAAAGGCTAAGGACCCAGAGGTTTAGGGTTCGAGTCCCGGCTCAGGAAAGGTAATGGCCAACACATGTCACGTTGGAACTTAAAATACTATCGATAAAATATGTGTCTCATTACCGAGACCTCTGTCTGCCTCTTAGGGGATAATGGGCGTCAAGATACAAATATATATGTTGCACAATTAATCCAAAACATTAACAAAACAAATACTCTGAGTAGGTAAAGTGTAGGTTTCATTATGACTAGATTGTTTTAGGAATCTTCATTTGGTAACACAGATTACAATATATGTTATTAATAACATTAACAAAGCAATTAAAATTATGTTGATTACATTTTAAATCATATCTCGTGTGTCTGTTATTATTATTATTTTTAATTGCATAAATATTATGTTTTCTTTTATGCTAAATTATTTTAAATATATATAATAATTTATGTTTGAATTCTCTCTCGCTGTAACAAATGCAACTACTGTTCAAAAACTGAAGACAGTTAAAAACAGTTTCAGTCACATACAAAATTGTACCAATATATTAGTAACTAGCTGTCCCCCGCGGTTTTACCTGCGTTCCCATGGGATGTCACATGTATTATACATAAAAACCTTCCCCTTCAATCACTCTATCTATTAAAAAAGCCGCATCAAAATCCGTTGCGTAGTTTTAAAGATTTAAGCATACATAGGGATATAGGGACATAGGGACAGAGAAAGCGACTCTGTTTTATACTATGTAGTGATGACTTTATGACCGATGTGTGGAACAATGTAGTACTCAGTCTGTCAAAGAAGATGTGTATTATCGTGTAAGTGCAACCAACAAACGAAAGAAAGCGCTGTTTTTAATTAAAAATATCTGTGAAAGGGTTAGTGACACTAACCACTAAGACTGTAACAGTCAAATGCTGTTCGTTAGAATGCTCATCACCGCTGGACCTATTTGGATATATTTATTTGACAGGCCAATTGACTTGGTGGTTAGCGACCCTGACTGCCAAGTCGAAGGTCGCGGGTCGCGGGAACATGTCTGTTTGTTCTGTGTGTGGGTAAATATCTATATATAATTTGTATGTATTTAGAAAAATTAAAAGTACTATATCAGTTATCTGGTTTCCATAGTACAAGCTCTGCTTAGTTTGGGACCAGATGGCCGTGTGTAAAAGAATGTCAAAGGATATTTATGTATTAACTTATTATTTTATTTTGATAATCATCATGTGTAGGTAATACCTATATTTTTATATTAGTCTCCTTACAATGGAGAGAGAAAAATAATTTTTTTTTTTTTTCGAAGCTACGACTTGTGGTGTGGCCACCGATCCCGTGGCAGTCAAGGAGTCTAAACACTATACCAATTGGCCTGTTAAAACCTTTTTAATGTTATACTTCTTTAGACGCGTTATGAAAAAATGATGAGAGTGAAATTTAATATGCGCGCGCATCAGTGTAACACAAAATTCTCACGGATGAAGTTAGCTGATAACGGTCTCTCTGGAACATCGCACAAATCGCAACTGTCAGTAATGTCAATGAGTGAGTAATGATGTTATTGTCAATAATAACCTAACAACGGCAAACATTGTTATTCGTTGCTACAGACAGACAATGAGTTTGGACACTACAATTTCACGACTGAATAGTAAAAAATGCTTAAAGTATAACTTCTTACGTGCGTACATAAGTACACACACACACCTTTCTTTTTTCAATCGTTTTTAGTAACGTGGTAGATATACATTTTAAAACAATACTGAATGTTGAGTTTACTAAGTACGTGTTCATTTATACTCGTATTTTAAACAAACTATATGTATAACATTAATTTTATAACAAATTAGAGAGTAATCTATTATAAAGAAGACGTAATGGTAGACTTCAACTTTCTAGCGACAAATTAGATATTAATTAGTATTAAAAAAATTTAACTGCATTTAAATGCAAATAAAAGTTAATTGTATGTTATTAACTAAGTGCCGAACTTTACTATACATTGAACGTGTTATTACATCTTTGAAGTCTCATTTGATGAGGAAAAGAAAGTTTTTATTGTCAAATTACAAGTAACTTAATAGTTGTACAAAGAAAAAAAAAGACTCCACAGTTTTTACAGTTGTAAAAACCGGTCAAGTGTGAGTCGGACTCGCGCACGAAGGTTTCCATCCCATCTATATATATAAAAATTGATTTTTGTCTGTATGTCCTTTATAGAATCGTAAACTATGCAACGTATTTTAATGCAGTTTCCAGCAATAGATAAGAGTAATTCAAGAGGAAGGTTTATAACCAGGATTGAAAGCGGACAAAGCCGCAGGGCGCAGCTAGTTATCTATAAAAATGGCGAACAAACAGGTATTTTGTATGGGCTCCCATTAAAAAAACCTGATGTTTTAATACCCTTAAATATTTATTTTATTCTGTTTTTTTAGTATTTGTTGTTATAGGGGCATCAGAAATACATCATATGTGAAAGTTTCAACTGTCCAACTATCACGGTTCATGAGACACAGCCTGGTGACAGACGGACAGACAGATGGACAGCGGAGTCTTAGTAATAGGGTCCTATTTACCTTTTGGGTACGGAACCCAAAAAAAATTACCTACTGTCAATCACGAAGCTAACTACTTTTTCTGGAATCCTCGTTTCATTTAAAACAATTAATTGTTGTTGCAAAATAGCGCTTATTATGTGTACCGAAGGTTGATCTCACGGAGTACTGACTTTGTATACTAAAAGATGTCCAAAAATGAATTTGGTAATGTGATACTTGAGTTTTTTAAATTCAAAACTTTGCTGCATAAAGTTTGGTGCAATCAGCAACTGAAGTCGCTAAATATTAATAATAATAGATATAATATTGCATAATTATGGTTAGATACTTATTGCGTATTTTATAGTTTCGAATAAAACCTTTTTGTATACTTACTAATTTGGGTTAGAAAAAAAAAGTTGAGACATTTTCATAAAGACAATTTATAGCCACTTTGGTTATAGAAAAATCTTCTTTATTGCTTTTGAAATAAGGTTTATCTATTGATCTAATGGTTAATTGTATGGTGATGTAAATAAACCTTATTACAAAGCAGTAAGATAAATTTTTCTATAACATTCTTATTCCATAAAAACTATAATTATCTGCTTTTTTCTGTTTATTATTTAAACATAGAACGAAATAAAGGACCTACCTACAATATCTAATTCATCTCTTCCTTCAGCCTTACAATCAATATTAATAGACGGACTATTTGGCTTGGTGGTTAAAAACCCTGACTGCAAGGTCGTGGGTTCGATTCCCACCGATGACAAACATTAAGTGTGCATGAACTGCAAATGTGAATGTCTGTTTGTTCTGTGTCTGGATATAAATATGTATTTGAAAAAAGTAGTATAATGAGTATATCAGTTATCTGGTTTCTATAGTACAAGCTCTGCTTAGTTTGGGATCAGATGGCCGTGTGTAAAAATGAATATTTATTATTATTAGTTTTAGTGACCTAGATTAGTAATTTAGAATAGAAAAGAATAGAATAAAACTTTATTGTCAATTTAGTCATTAATTAACTACAGAATATACCCATATCGGGCATACAATAGAAGTCGGATACAAATTTAAATTATGTCACAATAAAATATACAGTAATTCAATAACAATAATTTCAGTTTTCATAAATAATGAGTATAAAAAAAAATTATTTTTGCCAAATAAAAATGGATCAATTACATTACTTTATTAGAGAGTTAGTTATTTAGAGGCCTTGACTATCGTAAGCATAGTCACCAACAGGCTGGTTTGTATGAAAAATTGAACATCGAGCATACCGTAACGTTGCGCGATATTCAATTTCCCATTGCATAGTTTTTTGGCGCACTCGATACGATGACGATACGATTACGATGAATGTTCGTGCCTAGCCCTCTGTTGTTTTAAATACCTACCTAAATCTGTTAATGGATTTTCGTCAGTGACCGTACTTAAATAAAGTGAATTATCGTACTTACAATTTAAGAGCACCTTACACAAACAGCTAAAAGTGTTTTCACAAAATTCCCGTTGCAAGTGAAAGTGTTTGTGCATGTTTAAGTGAAGTGAATATTGCTTAGTAATGTCAAAATGCAATTGTCACTTAGCTTTCTTGTTCACGAGTCGAACTCGAGTGGTAAAACATTTATTATTTAATAGTGTAACTGAGAGGTTTCGACACTTAATATTTTCCGAAAAATTTCTATTGATATTTCTTCATATCTTATTTTCTAAACAATTAATGACTGTAATGCGTCATCATACTATATATACATGCTAGCTGCGCCCTGCGGCTTTGCTCGCTTTCAATCCTAATTTTAAATAAATAAATAAATATCCTGAGACATTCTTTACACACGGCCATCTGGTCCCAAACTAAGCAGAGCTTGTACTATGGAAACCAGATAACTGATATACTACATATAATACTTTTTTTTTTCTAAATACATACTTATATAGATATTTACACCCAGACACAGAACAAACAGACATGTTCATGCACACAAATGTTTGTCCTGGGTGGGAATCGAACCCGCGACCTTCGGTTTAGCAGTCAGAGCGCTAACCACCAAGCCAACTGGCCTGTTGTAAACTTTCCTCTTGAATGACTCTATCTATTGCTGAAAACTGCATTAAAATCCGTAGCAGTAGTTTACGATTCTATAAAGGACATACAGACAAATATTCATTTTTATATAATAGATAAGGATAATAGTCCCAGAATCGCCTTTACAGACAATTTTGAATTACATTGACGGCGCTGCGCCTGTTGCTTAGAAACTTTCTTTTTCTTTCCATCCTATTGAATTAGAAAGAAATTATAGATTCGCCGTTCGTCCCTAATATCAGGCCAGGCATAATATAATAAAAGCTGCAAATAATATAATCGATTCTGTCATCAATGAATTAGCTTATCGATTGTTGTATCACATCAATAATCGATAATGTACTTTGTAACGAGACTACGAAAGTGTTGATTGTTTAGTATCGATGGCCTCGGTGGACGTCGTTTTCCCAACAAACGCTTTATAGTATTTCGTGTGACAATCAATTTGAAATTTCCAATAATAGTGTTTCTTGTTCCGTTATGACACGGCTCATTGCTTCTGTATCTGTAGATGGTGCTTCATGACTGCAGGAAGGGGTTAGGAGTTGATCAACTTCTTCATTAGTTTGTGGACTAATATTTCTTCTATTTAGTTGTGGAACAGCATGGTATATACATGGTATATACATTGTATATGTCTAATATACATATTTTATCGAACCGAACTCATTTATATCACCTTTTTGGATTTTATTTTGTCTTCTAAATCCAAAAAGTAATGCCAGTTAGTTACATTAGAAAAGTTTACTGGTTTTCTCGTTTTTGTTGTTAATTTAATTTAAATCATAAACTGTGGTTCAATCCAGCGCCCTCTCTTTCATTTCGTATAGTTACGAACAGTAACACATATACTAATGTTTTAAAGAAATTATGTTTGTTTTAAAACGATTTTAACTACTACCAATTTTAATGGTGTTGAAATAAAAATTGCTGGCCATTTTGACAGATAACAAGTTTTTACCTTGTAGAGTTTCTTGCCTATAACCTTCTTTGACGTTTATGAGGACTTCTTTAACCTTATATTTTGCTTTGATATCTGAAGTAGATACCTTCCAATAACAGAAGAGGATTTAGCAGAGAGTACAGATAAGTTCGCTTAAGATAAAAGCCATCTGAGGTTAAAAATTCCAAGTCCACCCGTAAAAAATCCATCACGTCTGCCTACATTAGCCTGTATTATCGAATGAAGGTCATTTGAACTAAAGGTACAATTGACTCTGTCAGTTCAATATTGTACATGTCACTTACTTCCTTCCGCATCGTTCAAATAATCCCAAATGGCATTGGAACTTGCATTATTATCAAGATGTCGTAAAATGTTTAGGGAAATGGGAGGAACAAAGTCTTTACTTGGCATGTGTGCTTAAGTTATATCAAATGCGTTGACTTTAGCTATTAAGTTCATTATAAGTTATCGCGCCATAGTCGGCTTTCGTACTTTTGAGGCAGAACTAATTTAAACGATTTTTACATATTAATAGTTATAAATGGTGATAGTTATGTCTAAATTTGATACGAAAATAGTGGAACGGATTTGAAAAAAGTGATCACGAAGTACTGTCTTGGTAGTGGTAGTAATCCAATTAAAAGTGATGATGATAAGGAGTTGTTCTACTAATTCTTTGATGACCATCATTCTTTCCACGTTCTTATTACTTGTACCGTAAAATGGTTTCCATGGGTTTCTTTCGATAATGCATAGCTAAGTTTTAATGAAAAGAAGTTTGTTTGTATTTCTGATATCCGTGTTCATGTGTTTTTTCATATAAAAAATATGTTTTATATTGATTATCATGTAGAATTCTATAAGCCAAGACTTCTCATCTGTCACAAAAGAATAATTTCAAAATCAATAATTTCCAAAATGTATTGCATTTCTGAAATGATATTTAAACGTTAATTAAGAATAAAGATAATCCGCAATCATTCTTTTATATCTAAATCCGTTAATTACACAAATCTTCATGTAATCATTCCTTCACAATACAGCTATGCATAACTAGGTTATGTCTGCGAAAATTATAATTCACGCCGTTTATTCCACTTTGTTTTTGTTCCGGTATTTTAGAACTGTTAGTTTCTCACTGTTGTAGTGTCCTAGATATTAAATAGGATTTTTTATTATTATATTCATCTGAAAGTATGTTATGTGGGGTTAAGTAATTTTCCTACAGAGTAAGAAATTGCGCTAAAAGCATCCTAAAGGAGTTTGTTGAGAGACTAGATGGCCCAACTTTAGGCAGGTTTATAAACCTGCATATATACGCTGCTGGGAAAACCCGTATTTTCTTTGTTTTCTATGTCTAATTCTTCAGTAATATAGCTCATTAGATTATTTGTATACCAACACTACTATGGACCTTGTTGTCTATAAAAGAAACCATTTTTTAATCAATAAACAGAGATGCAATACGGAATCGAATGGCTGTTATTTTGTAGTCGATTGGTACATATCATTCGTAAAAATCAACAGAATCGGCATAAATTTGTTCCTGGCGATCGCAGTGACCACCGAGCATATCGGAATAAGGATTATCAACCATAACACAGATTTATTGGATTATCTGTGCCTTCATTTTTATCAGTTTATTATCAAACTGATGGAGGTTACATGATAGTTTGCTATCAATGTTTAAAGAGCCATTACCTTACCCTGATACGATGTGTTCCCCTTTTCCATACCTTAATGGGCTTTCATAATGACTGTATTATTTCTCTCATTTCTCTAGTTACAAAAGTGAAATGTTGCTTATGCCCTTCGCGTTATAATTTACTAGCTATTCCCTGGTTTCTAGCCTGTGTCTTTCTCCGTATCATAGGGTACGTGTGTGCCAAATTTCTGCAAGATCAGTTCAGTCGTTTAGCTGTGAAAGCGTAAGAAACAAACTCACTTTCGCAATTATAATATTAGTAAGGAAGCTGGTCAGGTCATACAATAAGAGGGAGTGAAAAATGGTCTAAAGTGATAATGTACTGGTTCACTAGTCATATGAAATGGAAAAGACGTAGACCACTTAGGAGATGGGTGGATGACATTAAAGCCGTAGCAGGAGGCAAGTGGACGAGAATGGCGAAGTATAGAGAGGAATGGAGAAGGATGGAGGAGGCCTTTGCCAATAAGTGGCATACAGACAGGGTCGTTGCATAATATTTAAACGTATTGTAGGAAGTAATACTGTCTGAAATAAAGGCTATTATTTTTTTATAGGTGAAGCCTATGTCCAGCAGTGGACGGAGATAAGCTGATGATGATGATGATTTTTTATTTTATTTATTGAAGGATGCTGGAGCAAGTAAGTTGATTTTTTCGCCATTACGCCTTATTGAAGGACAAATACAGTTTGTTCTAGCTTTCTACCATTAGTAAGAGGACGAGCATATTTATCAAGAGTGTGAATTGTCATAGTGCAAACCGAACTATGATCTCAATGCCTATTTTCACAACAAGTAACGTCCATAACCGCACGGAGTTGTGACTTTCATCAAGCTAAGTTTTTACTCGGAGACATTTCACATAGGTTTTCTTTGCAAGAAAAAGGCGAAATCGTAACGAGTAAGTCTTCAATCGGTCAATGAGTGAAATTAGCTCCCAAGTTTCTATTAGCGTCCTCCTTAGGTATAGTTTCTAGGCAAACGCTGTTCTAGAATGTTAATGGAGGTACATTTATGTCGGCAAGGCAATTGATTACTGTTATACCGTATACAGTGGACGCTTTAGCAATTAAACAGATGCTTGGATATTTTGTCTTGCTTGTGGGCACAGTTATTTAAAATATAGTTGCTTTTTTATATTAAATGTCTTCTTTGATCTTGGAATACATCTTTATTATTTGTGTTGCTATGGTGCCATAAAGCTGAGGCCCCGCCTGATGGTAAATGGTCACCACAGATTTGATGCTTGCAGCACCAGGCGTATCTGCCGCACGTTTATGATCCTGCTAAAATCTATTCACACCCTTGAGTATTCTTGTACAGTTTTTAATATCCTCAAAGAGGTTTTTCGTACTAATCAAATCGTTGAGCCAGCAGCCAAATTCTAACAAATCTTTTGTTATATGCACTACAAAATAGACAGAAAGGAACAGAGCAGGCAAATGACCATGATCATTTTGTACAATCACATCATTCGAAGAGGCTTCAGTTACTAAATCAGTTTTAAGTCACACACTTTGAGAAATATTAACTGTGTGATCCGTTTCATAATATAACCATTTGTAGTTTTATTTCATAACGACTATCCGACTAATTGTTATTCTAAGAGTTATTCTTAGAGTTAAACAGTATTTTTACAATAGCACGTATCACATATTTATTTTACAAAGCGTGAAGTCAAAGCTTGGGGTCGACGCCCGCGCCTTTAATTTCACACTTTTCATTATAACAGCAATTTGCGTAAGTGACTTAGTAGACGTAATTCTGTTGCCAAAATGAGTAACCAGACTTAATTACTAAGATATTATTTTAATTTGATGCCTCGGTCTTGTTTCTTATCTTATTTGATTTAGGTCTTGTAATTTGTAAGTTTTAATTAATTTAAGAAGCACATACAAATCTTAATAATTACCTCACTGCTTCTTTTTATAATTTCGTAAAGGATTCTTTAATTGGCATCATTGGCTCAAAATGTCACAATCTAATAGGGTCGTTAAGAATGAAAATAAATGAAATCATTTTCATCAATATACAATTATGATTACGATTGGTAAACCTTATTGTAAGCAATAAAGTTCATTTTTTTATGATATTCTTACCTTAAAAATCATTTATTTGGTGATAATATTGTCACTACATGAACATTCGGTAGTTTCATTAAATAAAAAGATATTTCAGTACCAATAGTGAACAGCACCTTACTCGGTAATATTATTAGGTATTCTTTGCCATAGTCACTTAAATATGCACGTTAAACCTTGATTTAAACTGCTCGTGATATTTACAACAAAGGAAGTAACCGTTCATTCGATTTTAGCCTTTATATGGATCTGCTTAAAAATCAAAGGGCTTGAAATGGCGGGTAAGTAAATAGTATGAAGTTATGCCGAGACACGCCTCAGTCTCGACATGTACTTGTTTTTTTGGCGAACACGTGTGGACTTGCCCAGGCGAGCCCATTTGAGAACTAAAATTATTACCGAAGCTAAAAATAGGAAAGCCGTTGGAGTTGCACTTGTAACTTTAATACTCGACATTGCGTAAACTTGCTCTAAATTGTTCGAATTACTTGAACGTCTCTTGAGATTTGTGGTTACTATTTCAATATATTTAATTTACAGATATTAAAATGCTAGTATTTTGTGGCCGCGTGTAGTCTGCATCATTAGCTACATTAAAGAAGTCCTGTTTGATGACAAATAATGTCAATGAAAAATAAACTTTATTGATGTAGAAATAACGTTCATGTATAGATTCATAGGTCAATTGAATGATGATGCAAATAGGTTTATTTTTCCTATGGCAGGTCAAAAGGAATTCAAGGAGCAAATCTATAGGCATCAAACTCTTATATCTATTAGGTACCTACTTATGGTACCATAGCTTCTAAGTACTATAAGAACAAAACATTACTGCTATCTATGGTAAGGCAAGTCTTTTATCTATGTCGGTACTTATTTAAAATCTTACCTTGCGTACAGGTTCAGCCAATTACCTATGCATGCTCTAGAACTACTGTGTGTGCATTTATTTGAGCCAGCAACTCAGTAGGTAATACGTGACTAACCTCAAATAAGACTAAAACCGTAATTTAACTTTATTATTGTGCACTTGCATACAGAAAGTAAAAATTACAAACTATACAAGATAGAAATCTGTTACGCGATCTCCATGACACGGGCAATATCTAATTTGCTTCTGCAACCCACTTTCGACTGGTTCTTTGTTTCCCGCCACCCGGTGTCATCTGACGTCTGTCATTGTGACAGTTCATTGTTTTTGCAATTGCGAAAATGCTAGTTAGTTCGTAAAAACATAAATTATTGTCGAAGTATTTCAGTATTTCACCGTGTCATATATATTATAATTATTTTTTTAATTTGGTCAAGGCACGAAGCGCAAGGCTGCTAGTTAGTTTGTGAAAAAAAGTCGTTAGCTTAATGATGAGTTATTTCAGCGATATTATCAACTCTATTATCCTTCCGAACATATTTTCTTAGCATTTGTATGCGCTACGTTTCGTGCAATTTTTATTAATTTGAATGAATAAATGAGAAAAAACCAAATTTATTATTTACCTACCGTACCTACATCCATTGCTAAAATTATAATTAAGATTACAAACAGGATATCTCAGTTCGGGATCGCCCTTTAGCGACGTTCTAAATTCTATGACCTTTTTTACCCGCCATAAAAAATCCTACCTTTTTTTTAACAATACAATATTTTTTTAATGACTAACGCCTAACATAAGAGGGCTGTAACACAAATAAGCCATTTCTTTGTCCATTATGTGTTAATGAATCATTATAATAATAAATATATTCCGCGTGTCCTACTGAGATGAAACACAAACAGTATGGCCGACATTAGCAGCGTTAAATGGCATGTGCTAATTGGCATTAATTGTGCAGAAGTAGGCTGCATGACTCGTTTTTATAAAAGCTGTGCCAAGTTTTTCTCGTCAGCAAATTTTTCTTCACGACTGTCATAATTTTAGTCATGGATGTCACCTATGATTTTACCCAAGATAATTGACGATAATAACATTAATGTTACAGTACGTAAACAGTTTGTCTGATGACCTAAATACACTATAGACTATTCGAATTATGAACTTAAAAAAATATATCCATACAGATTCCAAAGAGTCTTTATGGTGGTCCTTTCAGATGGCTCTAAAAGTTCTGTTTGTTTGGTCGTTATCTACTGTCTAACTTAGAACCAACGAGTTATTTAAAATTTTCACATCTGTCTCAGGCGATGACTGTTTATTTACTTGACGTAAATGTCAGTTAAAGCCGTTGCATTTTCTAATACAAACATCGATGTCAATCGTGCGCAATGAGACCTCGGAGACCGGACCTCTCTCCCGATTGCGTATTTAACGAAAGAGACAGAGCACAGAGGCGACGATACATCGAACTAGTATCCCCTTACGGAACCACACCTTTGCAGTAGTTTTAAACCAGTTTTACAATTTACATAATACATATAATTAAATTTTGATGTAACAAAAGCTCAGGCAAAGCACTAAAGCTCTTAAGTTGTCCTTGACTTGCCGGCGAGGTCACGCCCACTCGCCGTGCGCAAGCGCATATTACTTTCTTCTTCATTGAGCAAGGATGCTGCGTGATTATTTGATGTAATTATTACTTTATTTAATGACAGTGATGTCATGTATCAAGGTAAATGTTAAGTGAAGCTTTTAAGCGGTAGGGTTGCCAGCGGTTGGTTAATCTATTGAATAATCGAAAAATAAAATATCTGTTCTACCTAAAATATATTAAAGTATTATTTTTAAACTGGAGGTCGTATATAAATACCTGTAGGTATTCTATCATGCAATTCTAATAAAAAATAATATACTCTATGACTGAGTATAGTATAGACTAAACCAGTGTTCGAATTAAGTAATTAAGAATTGCATGCAAAGAGAAATAATATTTCTAAGCTAAAGCAAGATTGAAAGATACAATTGTAATTGCATTAGATGGTTTGCAATAAACAGTCATGAAATATTTTTGGCAATTATTTCTCACTTACCAACACTTAAAACCACCACACAAAAAAATGCTTTATGATTTAGCCATTAAGTAAGGAAATTGATTAATGTTATTAGTAAAGTGAATTTCTTTGGAGTATTTCTAAAGAAATGGATCAAGAGCAAGGGAACTTTGTTTTAAGCAAAATAATAGTTTGTTAGGGTAAAAAGAACATAGATTCCGATTTAAATTGGATTTTTCAAGCATTGGAGCAAGTTGATTCACAAAATCATTAAACTTCCACTGATCAAAGGAGTTGATAAAAGTTTACTGAAAAAAAAAAGGCAGAAGAGAAACTTTTGTATTAAAGGGAAACATTTTAATTATTTATCAATCACTTTTTAATAGCATCATCATCATCATCAGCAGCAGCCTATCTCCGTCCACTGCTGGCCATAGGCCTCACCTATGGCACGCCACTGAGCTCGATCTTCAGCTCTTTGTTTCCAACCGCTGCCAGCCAGCTTGCGTATATCATCGCCCCATCTAGCTAGAGGGCGCCCTAATAATTAATAGCATTGTGTTTATAATTCTCTTATTTTTCGTCATACAAAAAGGTTGCGGATTAGAATTTCAAACCGGGAGTGGTTTGAAATTCTAATCTAATAAGACTTTCTTCATCACCCTCACAAATATTATTTGTCGAAACAAGTGCAATACAAATCAAGTCCCACACTGAGCTTAAAGCTATGTAAGCTCGACATTTTAGTTCACCTTCACTTTTAAACTATACTAAACTAAGGTATAGTAACATAGCAAGCTCCGAAGGTGGCGCAACGCTTCGTCACGACTATGCTTTGTCAGTGTCGATTACTGTCGATGCATTTGAATGGATAAGTGTTGCCAGCTAAATTAATATTTGTGTAGGAAGATTATTGTAATGTTTATTAATTTGCATTGTAAGTGCAAATCTGTATGGGATAAATATCGGTTGGCCTCATATAACATTATTTTTTTAATAAACGCTTTATTAGTAATGCAGTCTTTATATCAAGGTAGAGACGGTAGAGTATTTAATAAACCTTTTTGCTATATGACTTTATCCTTTTGGTTATTTTATATTATCTATTCTATTAATTGTCACACTACAGAATAATTGAATGTCTAAATCTCTAATGTGTCTAAAAAATTAGGTGTTTTAATAAATAGAGAAATATAATATATAATTACATTCTGGTCGTATCGCTGTTGACGTATCGAATTAGACAAGGAACCCTTCGTTTGGTGGCTGCCATGATATATTTATTAACAGTAGTACCTTCACTGATTTTATAAATTCCAAAGTGGCGTGGCGCAATTGGATAGGCAATTATGCTTCTGAATAACGACAAAAGTTGCAAACTAGACAGAAGTCATTCCGTTGACAGTGTTGCCACTGTTAATTAACATTCTGCAGCCCGTTAACCAGAGACAAAATCTCAAAAATAGATTTCTAGCTAGATAAACTATCGTAAACGTGTGTAAACGTACTGACAAGTAACCGGCGCGGGCGCAGACACAGAACCATACGTGTATGAATTATTAATATCGTACACTGATTGATATTCTGCAGTGTGCTGCACGACACGACAAACCTGTCGTTGTTCTTTATATTGTTTCTGAGAATTTGCTTTAGAAGGGCCGCGCCGTTGCATTCATATTTATGTGCCTACTGCCAAGTGTAACTGCACCTTTTTGAATTCCATTTTCAAAGGTTCAAAAGAGCCTTTGCACATAGTTGAACTATGGTAGTTGTATTATTATAGAGTGATCTTCGGAAAGAGATTTTCGCGTTGAGGTTTCTCCTTCATTGTTGCTGCCAAGACAACTTGGCATGTCTTTGAGATATTCTCATATATAACGTTAATCTTCTACAAAAGCAAAAATTACATTTATATCGAACCAGCGTGTTTTAATATCTTCGTAATTCTAAAGTATTAACTACCACCCCGCAGTTTCACTGGCGTTCCTGAGGGATCAAATTATTGTGACCAGATCAGAAGTTTCGGTTATTACATCCTACATTTAAACTTAAAAACTTCTTAATTATTTTGAAAAATATTTTTTTTATTATAGATTCATGAATAGGTAATTAAAATGTTTCCCTGTAATATAAAATTCTCACTGCTAACGTGTGTCTTTACGACACATCCTGTTACACACAAACAAACATTCGTTTGATTGTAAGACATTCACCAAGAGTAAACAACTCTACAAAATCATACTTTGCCTCGCCTACTAGCTCCCCTTGATCGGAATGTGACGGCGACATGCCGTGATGTGTGCAAACAAACCGATGCGATTAGATCCCATGTTGATAATATTCCGACGACTAATGCTTAACCTTTCATTCCACTAGAATTGCTAATATAAGAAATGTACCTATAGTTATTTGTGAATGTTGTATTTGCCTGTAAGTGGATATGGACCAAGCTTGCATTTTTTTATTTGAAATTCTGTATTTTTTCTGTTGGCAATCCTAATAAATAAACAGTAAATTAAATGTAATGAGAATAATCAATGCATGTCTCCAAGGGATTAATTATTTTAATTAATTTACTAGCTTGAGACTATGGATCCTATGTGTTCTAGGATATTAAACATGATTATGCTAAATATAATTCAAATTATAATGCTTTGACAGCTAAAAATGTCACAGAAATATAACTCCTATAGCTTCACGTTAAGGAACACCTGCATCATCTTACAATGCATCATCTTACAATTAACCATTGGACTTACATTTGAACCTTATTTTGTAAGAAATAAAGTACATTTTTCTATAAAATTGTGGTGACTAGTTGGGTGGACAAAATATTGCACCCTGACATGAACTCATTCATATTGATGAACGCGCATTTAGAGGTAGGACGGTTTAAGAGCGAAAAGTACTTCCCAAAGAATAGCATTACAGTTTCAAAGTCAGCCAAATAAACAATTATGAATAAACAAGTGACTGATTCCAAGCCCATTAAACTTGATGTTCTCAATAAGATATCCTTCTGATAAAATATTGAGGATGGAACTTGTTACTTGTCACGCAAAGCCTACATAGACCATTGATAACCTGGATTCACACAGTTCTCTTAATCCAGACATAATGTTACATTCCATGGGAACGCAGATGAAACTGCAGGGAAGAGCTAATACTTAATGTTTCTATCGATACTGGCAGAGGTCAACCGGTACTATTGAAGGCACACGGAAGCAATATTATTGACAGCGCAATACTCATACATGTCATTATTTGTCGTTCAACCATGGTATTGTATGAGGAAATACCTCTGGATATGTGAGGCAGACCTGCTTTACCACTTTCACCATAAACGTATGGTTAATTCTGTCGTTTGTCAACACGGACTTTATGGTATGGATTTATGAATGAACTAGCTGTCCCTCACGAGTTTACCTGCGTTCCCGAAGGATGTAACAATTTTCCACGATAATAAGCCTGTCCAGTAGTTAATTCACATTATGATACGAAAATCTAACAAATTGAATCTGTGGTATTTTTAGGGGCGGCACCATGTTGCAGCAGATCCTGCGCGACATGTGGGTGGACCCCGAGATCCTGGCCGAGCTCGACGAAACCCAGAAGCAGACGCTCTTCTGCAAGATGCGAGAGGAACAGGTAATTTATCACCATGTATACCATTAATATAAACGTATGTAGTAACCATACAAATTGAAACACAGCTACAAAGATTATAATAATCTTATTAATATTATTAGTCAGTTATATATTAGTTATCTGGTAGTTATCTACTATGGTATAGTACAAGCTCTGCTTAGTTCGGTATTATTTATTAAGTATATAACTCTAGGATTGATAATTTGAGTAACGTCTAACAAAAGTTACTGTAATCATTAAAATCATTTACCTACTAAGGTAGGCCTTCACCTTCACTTGAAGAGGGGTTCATGCAAACAAACTTCTATTTAAATTATTTCCTAATATAAGCATTTTCTAAAAAAAAAAAAAAAGTTAATTATAATATAAATAACATTACTATGTATGTAACCGCACTTTTGCATGAAATAAAAGGTTTATTATTATTATTACCTACTAAGGTAAGTATATAAGTAGGTACAAATTAGTCAGCCGAAGCCAATTTTATGAAAGCACTAGTTCATCCCTCGGTTTCACCTGCGCTTTATATAGTTTCCTGAAAAACAGCCTTTATCATTCGAGAATAGTGTACCTACCTTTCCGCCAGTAAAAGAATATCCAATATCATGAGTAGTTCTATACATTAAGCTACAAACAAACAAATACCTCTTCATAATATTAGTGTAAAATACCAATATTTCTGAGCTTTGCAAGAATGTAGCTGAGAATATATTGCTCCTGACATTTATATGAAATGTACATGTCATATTGCAAAGGTTAATCGATTGCAAACTGTCTGTGCTTCATATGTTTGTACGCAAGCACTGTATTTTGTCATTTGTCGTTAGGCGGAAAGACAAGCTAAAATATGATAAGTTTTCTTACAACATACAATAGTTATTATGTATATCCTGGGAAATTCTCAAAAGGGCACCTGATTCTAAGCAGCCTCTTTATTTAGCTTATACAAACTTCGTCGGCGAGCCGCTGTACGGGGCCTCGGAGAGCTTATCTCTCACGTGATAGCGTAGTTAGCGAAAGAGACAGAGCACAGAGCCCGCGACGAAACGTCCTCGAGCGAGTGTTTTCCCTACAGAATCGAGCCCCTGAGCTTGAACAATTTACGACTTTAGCAAATGCGACTTATGATCATCAAAGTTACTAAAGCTACCTCCGGTTCGGGAGTTAACCTTTTTTTCAAATGTCAATCATAAGGAAATAAACCAAATAATAATAATAACGACTTCAACCAGCACGTTTACACTATGGAAATCAGCGTGGAAATTGACTACGTATGTAATAGTTTTTTTGAAGCACAAAACAAGCAGACATGTTCATGCACACGAACCAACAACCTGTGTCATGGCAGTGTCGTAATGGAAACATAAAATGTCCCGAGACATTCTTTACACACGGCCATCTGATCCTTACAGTAATCTACCAAATAAGGTTAAAGATATTCATGTTAATGTTATTCAATTAGCCAAGGCCCTTCTATGTTGAATATTCTAGTTAACATTAATATTATCCTATAAGCCGTGCAAGGTCAAACTTGCGGAAGTAGGTACTAATGTAAAATGAACAGTGACGTGACACCACACTATAATAATCCGGTAAGATTATTAGTTTTTTCTTGGACCAAGAATAGATAGACCAATGTACTATATTAAAAGAGGTTGGACACAGGATATGTACAGCCAGATTTATAGTTAAATAAAAAATGGTGTCGTGGGACACCAGATAGGAATGAAGTTTTCATTGACATAATACATGCTTCTTTCAATTCTGTGCGATTCAAAAATTTACTTTTAACTTATTCCTTTTCTAATAATAATTACTTATTATACTAATTTATAAATGGAACAGAATTTTAAACATGTTGTATGTAGCCTTTAAATAAATTATGAAAAAAACAAACCCAATAATAAACCGTATCATTTAAATTTGGAACGTAACAAAAAAAATTTTCGTTACAACTTTTCGTATGAATTTTTTCCGTCTAGCCCCCTTTCACAACGCGCGATAAGGAACTTCGTTCCAAAAACAGGTGTAGTAAAACACGATAGCAGTGAAACTTTTATATTACAGTGAAACTTTATTATTCGTCAATCACTTTTGAATAGCATAGATTGTGTTTATCGTTCATTTAATTTTCGTCACACAATGGTTGCGCATCAGAATTTCAAAGCCATACCATAAGAAGTTTCAATTAAAAAACTTGCACACCTTTCGAAAATCCAACATTACACATTTTAAAGAATTACAAATGTATTTTTGGACAAACTTTTATTGAAATTTTTATATAAGGCTAGATTGTTATATTTGTGCAAAAAGTATATAATTTACAAGAAATAGATATATGTATCTTAATTAGGGTTACCTAAGTAGGTCACAGCCTTAAATGTCAGTTTTGACAGCTAAGAATATCATAGGAAATTGAACCCTAACGCTTTATCATGAGGCTTATCTGCATTATCGAAAATCCATGGATTGATGAACCTTTTGACAGTTTCACTCCTATCGTGTTTTACTACACCTGTTTTTGGAACGAAGTTCCTTATCGCGCGTTGTGAAAGGGGGCTAGACGGAAAAAATTCATACGAAAAGTTGTAACGACACTTTTTTTTGTTACGTTCCAAATTTAAATGATATGGTTTATTATTGGGTTTGTTTTTTTCATAATTTATTTAAAGGCTATATGCCGGGTTACTATATACGATACCGATCTAAAATCTCAAGATTGAAGTAGAATTTTGACATTACGTGTATTAAAATTACTGTCAAAAGGTTCATCAATCCATGGATTTTCGATCGGTATCGTATATAGTAACCCGGCTTTAGTTAGTTACTTTATTGACCGAAGTGCCGTTCTTAGAGTAATGGCATACCTAAAAGAACTGAGTCACAGTTTACAGGAAATTCAATTGAAATTTACTGCAAATATGTGCAGCACGTTGAAGCGGTGTATATTTACAAATCAAGTGACTCGTTTGAGGTTCATAACGGTGTTCAATGAATAAGTCATTTAACGTAACATGGTTATAAATTAGTGTGGAAAAGCTAGAGAGAAACAAGAAAATAGGTACTAATACGTATATAAAATCTGTGAACAGCTTTTGGCTTACGGACTATTCCACTCAAAAAGAACAAACGAAGTAGTACTGGATACTTAGGAAGTGAAAGACGGTGTTATATAGTAGGTAGTAGTGCAACGCAACTGTAGTAGTCAACTACTGTCGAGAATGAGAAAGAATTAATATTAGTTGCTGGTTGGCCTAATGATAATAAAAAGGAATGGTAACTTGTAGTGGTTAAGAGATGCCACAGTATTTATTATTAAATAAAATTATTATTATTATAGCTAGAAAATAAGGTCAGGCAACCTTAACGTACTAGAAAGGCTGAAAGGGTAGACTAGTTTAATAGATGAAATATCTACTAGGTACCTACTACTCTACTGCCCCTTCGAGAGCAGACCTCTCACTGTTTCACCAGCGAAAGAAATAGAGCATGGAGATATATACTCAAGCAAGCTTCTATCATTTACCTTACAGAATGACCCCGGATTACTATTACTCAGTGACATTTTAAGTCATTGATTCCTGTTATTGGTACCATCTCAAAGTTACAGATCAACTACAAAATGTTCTTACAGATTTATTAAGGTGTTTATGTATGAATGGATAATACAGTGATACTTTCAATCGAGACAAGGTCATCTATTGTCTGTCTTTCGACAAAAAACACTCAATAGCTAAAATTGGTTTAGCACTTCATTACAACATTTGGTCATTGTTGGTAACAAATCGATCGGAACGTAATAGACATGTACCTGCGAAATGAAATTCCTTCAGTGCTATTCACAAAACTGTAATTAGTACAGCAATGAATATGAAAACGGAAAAGATTCATTACATTAGATCTACAAAGTATTAAACTGAAAAATTCCGAACTGGCCACATTTAATTTTAATGAATCAAAGAACTATATTCACAAAATTACAAAAAAACATTTACAGAAGGTTACAGCGATCATTGGCATACTTACAGTCATCTTACAAGTTTAGACAGTTTCGAATCTTTATTTGTCTAGTTTCATCATTACAGTCTATTCTTAAACTAAAGCTAAATGTGCTAACTTAGTTACTTGTAAACGATTGTAGACAGGTAAATGCTAAAATTGAATAATGGAAGAGGCGACAACTTTTGGGAAAGGCATGTCCAGTGGTAGACGCTGATGATACTGAAGATTTAACAGCTAAATGCAACAATTTTCCAGGTACGTCGATGGCAGAACTGGGATCAGAAGGTGAGCAAGGCAGAGGACCAGCCCAAGTTCCAGAAGAACGGGAAACAAGTGCAATTCCTTCAGGGAGAAGATGGCGAACCATGGGTAAGGATTACGCCTTCTTTTCTTTTTATTTTGAGTGTGGAATTAAGACTGGTTTGGCACTGAGCAATTCTTATCATTGTGTCGATTTGTTTTTGTCCCAAAATTAATGCTGATCCTTATATTGCTTTTGTTAATAGATAGATAGAGAGAGAAGAATATAATAAATAGATGATCCACCTGTTTGTAAGTGGTCACTGCGGCCTATGCACATTTGCTTCAGGGGTATCGCCAATGCATTATGGACCCTAAGACACGCGCCCGCCTGTTTCAAAGCATGTAGCACAATATGTTTTGCTTTTTGGACATCCAGTGTATTAGATATTAGCAGAGATTTCGTAGATATTTCTCTCTTTCGGAATGATTTTGTTAACCACTTGACGTAATGTGTAAAATGCATCTTCGTCGACTCTTTAGTCGCTTACGACACACTCGAGCTAAATGATGATGGTAGCTACAACAAACGTTTATAAAGTAAATGGAAGTATTTAGAAATTATAAAAGAATGTGAAGTTTAAATAAATAATTAAACTTAATTACCGTGAATGGCCTCCACAAAACCACGTGCAGCGTTGTGTAGTAAAACATAATCGGATTCTGACCGTTACAATTTTCACTTTCAGCTTTTGTCAAATGTTCATAGTGTATTACATAATATGCGACGAAAATTTCTGGTTAATCGGTCTTACGAAACTCTTTGTTAAATTATGCCTATTCTGTATGTAGGTTGGGTTATGGAAATTAGGCAACAGAACTTCTTTTCAAGTGTCATTGAGACACATAATACTGGCTGTTGAAAAGAAAATTGCATGGTCAAATGAGGTTTTGAAAGAACATGCATAACCTATATTGTTTTTATATTTATGATGCGAGCTGGTCGTGTGAAAATCCTAGGAAAATCTATCCAGTAGTTATAGAATGGACAAATATTCCTTTAGTTTGTGGTTAATCGTAAAATGTTTTCAATTAATTGATTACTCTTTAATTTTCTCTTGTTATCTTGATTTGCAGTCAATTAATCGTTTGCTATTTCTATTTAGTTCTTCAGTTTATTGTACGCAATTGATATAGATAATAATTAAGAATGATCGAATCAGATAAGAGTGCCGACAAAACAAATGTCGCTTAAAAATACCAAAATACGTTGAATACCAATATGCTATAAGCGCTGTCCCGTTCAGCAATACCTTTTTTTATTAATGTTACTATTTATACCTACCACATGGGCCGACCAACAAGCAGGCGGTCCACCTGATGGTAAGTGATCACCGCCGCCTATGGACATTTGCAACACTAGTGACATCGCCAATGCGCTGTCGACCCTGTTACGTGAAGTTGTTAAGTCTCATGTGCCTGTAATTTCACTGGCCCCCTTACCTTTCTAACCGAAACAATAATACCAGTACATTACTGCTATACGGCGGAATTGGGTAAGGTAGCTCTTCCTCGGACGAACTCTGCACTAAAAGCTCTATTACTCAAAAAACGTTCTCAGAGAGCGGACCTCTCACTCGATTGCGTAGTAAGCGAAAGAGACAGAGCAAAGAGGCTGCGATGAAACATCGTCGTGCTAGTGTCAAATCCCAGTATCCTTGTATAATTTAAGTAGATATGTAGATTAATCCTCCAGACGATTCTTCACTAACATAAAGGTTATGTATTAATAACAATGAATTGTAATCTAAAACCAGTGTATTCAATTCTTCTTTGACTCTTGTAAAGGTATTTGCGGTTTGTTTACCACATTGTAAGGTAGATAGTCGCGTGAGGATTCTATTTTCATTAGACATAGCTGTCCCACGCGGTTTTACCCGCGTTTCCGAAGGATGTCACATTTTCCTGGGATAAAAAGTAGCCTATATGTTATTCCAGGATATGTTCTATCTATGTGCCAAGTTTCATCCATATCCGTTTAGTAGTTTCTGCGTGAAAGAGTAACAAACATACTTACATACAAATCTTTCTTCTTTATAATATTAGTATAGCTAGACACTAGTAGTCCCAGTAAAATTTCACGATGTTCCTTTAATTTGTGACATTGTTACTTTAAGTTATTAAAGTTGTCGCGATGTAATATGCCCGTTTTGAGACATAAGAGTGTTATAGAAAAATGAACTCTATGGCGTTATAATAAAGTTCACCAGCATTATCATACAGTTAAACATTGCATCAATAGATGAACCTTGGAGCAGTAAAGATAAAATTTCTATGAAATTCTTAATTTAAAAAGCGTCCTAGTTTATGTCATAACAAAAATATAGGAAGTATTTTTTCCACACTTGGTCGGATCAATACCCAAATGAGGCAAGCAATTAAAACAATTTTTTTTGTTATACTTTTTAAGATTCAATAAAAACTCGACGAACCAAATTATTCTATTAACAATATTCAAAGCAATTTTCGTTCCATAGCCCTGCATACAAATGGTAACATACAGTCGAGTACATACTCGTCACTATTATACGCATGCGCAATTAAAACCTTAGTAATTAACGGACCTCATACGCAACTGGTAATAAATAACAATACATCTATGGAGGTTGCATGGAGGCCATTGATTCCAATAAAGCCATGCAAAGAAAAAGGGTTCTTATGTACTAGTTACGTATGTGGTCCGATAATTACTAGCATTTTTCATTACGCATGCGTATAATAGTTACGAGTATGCGCTTAACTGTATGTTAAACCATTTGTATACAAGGCTATGGGACGAAAAGTACTTTGAATATTGTTAATAAGATTATTTGCTTCGTAGAGACATTATGTTATTTTTATAAGTAAGGTATGTGCATTCAAAGATTTTTATAATTGCTTGCCTCAGTTGGGTATCAAACCGACCAAATGTCAAAAAAATCAAATTTTGAGATCATCCTACCGGATAAGTTATACTCTGGACGGGAAAAAACCTAGTCTTATTATACCATAGTTCATAATATTAAAATAATAATAATTTTCGTCACGTACTCTTTTAGGTATACCTTTTGACTTCTGATATCCTTGACCGCCATATTGGATTAAGAATGGCGTCATTTACCTTATACTACATTGTCAACATACCCAAATGTTAGTGTAAAATTTCAGCACAATCAAGTCGTGGGAACTAGTATAAAATTCATTTGCAAGATTTGACGAAAAGCTCAGTAGTAGAGCTCTTAATACAGGCTTCATCCAGGGAAGAGTACTACAACCATAGGGGGCGTCCATAAATTACGTGAGGCATTTAGGGGGGGAGGGGGTCAAGCCGAATCTCACCGAATCTCACGTGGAGGAGAGGGGGGGTCTCGGCAAATATCACGTAATTTTTTTATTAGCAAAAAACCGTGTTAAATTGCTAGAAGAGGGTTATACATAGCAGTAACATTTTTTCACATTTAGTATACGATTTAGATTTAGATCTAAATCGTATGATACTTATGATAATATCAAATCTCACGTGAGATTAGGGGCGGGGAGAGGGGGTCGAGCAAAATCTCATGACGTCTCACCAAGGGGAGTGGGGGGGTCAAAAATCGCCAAAATCACCTCACGTAATTAATGGATGCCCCCTTACCCATTTCCACCGTGGATAATGAACTTGTATTAAGTACTGTGTTTCGGTTAGAAAGGGGGCCGGAGAAATTACAGGTACATGAAACTAACAAATATACGTGTCAGGTTCAACAACGCATTGGCGATACCTCTAGTGTTGCAAATGTCCATAGGCGTCGGTGACCATCAGGTGGACCGTAAGCTTGTTTGTGGCCCAATTGTGTAAAAAAAATACCTCTACTTACTCAGCATAACATATCCATTCCAGGTGTGGGTGATGGGCGAGCACCCGGCAGACAAATCCATAGAGAACATCTTGGCAGAGGAAGCACGGCAGAAAGCACTGGCTCAGGCTCGCGTCGAGGCCCACCAGCTCAGGAAGTCCGTTGAGAAGGAACTCACGCAGCTTATTGATTACAAGCCGCTTGATAGCTTGGAACAGGTAATTTTGTGAACTCGTTTGTGGGGCTGAAGTCTTTCCCTTACGCCTGATGATGATGATACAAAGATGATTAACTAGATCTTATACAGTAGAAAAATATATATATCTTATGTAGAAAGTATTTTTGGATTAGCTGACAACTTTGAATAGGAGTACGTAAAGATCTCTGAAAGCTAAGCTAAAGCCAATCCTAACTGTTATAAATAGGTACAAAAGTGAGATTGTTTCTATATTTGTTTATTACGCTTTCACGGCTAAACGCCTGCGCCGATCATGCTGACATTTGGCACCAACGTACCTTAAGGCGTAGAGGGAAACATGGTCTTTGTATCGGTTTTAACGCGAGTGAAACTGCGAAGCGGAATCTTGTTAAAAATAAACCCGAAAAGTGGTGGAACTAGAACTCTTCGGATTGCCAGTGGTACCAGATGCTAATCAACAATCTTTTTCGCGTTCCAGAAATTCGACCTATCACCTAAGAACATAGATCCCCTGGAAGATAGTCTGGAGATATACTGCACAGTGGACGAGCTCCGACAGCGGATAGACGCGCTGGAGCCCGAAGTGAAAATGCCCGAGAAGGCTGATCTGAGGGACAAGGAGGACTATTGCAACGAGAGTCTCAAACTAGACTTGAACAAGAACACCCTGAACTTCAACTTTATTGAGGGCAAGAGGGATGTTTTACAGGTATTTAACGTTGCTATCTCATGTAACTATCTTGCTACTGGAGAACGTTTCGATGTCGTGTCCATGGATTTCACTGGAATGAGAATGGTCCAGTACCTAATGACATTACCTAAGTGGGCTTACAATAAATTTAAAAAACAGTCCACTAAATAAAACTATCTTCTTTTTAATCGCAAAAAAAGTGCGTGGCAACGTATTTCTCTACCATTCTGGTAATATATTTAATTAAAAAAATATGAAAATGGCCACCTAAATATTGCATACACGTTTTCCAAGTGATGTGTTGGCTTCTGTAACGTGAGTACCTTGTGTTGGTCAGGAGCTGGCGGCGTCGGTGGGCGACGGCGCCGGCGTGAGCTCGCGCGTGGCGGCGTGGGAGCGGCGCGTGGCGGCGGCGCGCGCCGGCGACCTGCTGCGCCGCGCGCGCCGCGCCCGCGAGCTGCGCGACAAGTGCCTGTGCCGCGCCGCGCGCGTCGACGACGACGCCTGGCGCGAGCAGGGTGCGTTGCGCGACACACTCACCTCCTCTGTACCTCACCACTGATGTTGCCTCAACTACTGTTATTTGATTCCGAACATTAACTATAATCATATAAACAACTAGCCAATTATAGGTCTTCAGATTTACTTGTAGTATGTACCGATATTGGAATACGTAAAAAAGTGCCAAATCCCAATTTTTTGTGCTACTAAGATAGCAAACAAGTTGACGGCTCGTCTGATGGTAAACGGTCAGCGCAGCCTATTGACCCAACACCGTGGGTATCACTAACCAATCACCAAAAAAAATGATTATTTGTTGTATGTATGACAGAGCGCAAGGCGAAGGAGGCGGAGGCGGCGATGCGCGAGATTGCGCGCGCGGCCCGCGAGGCGCACCGCCGCGACGCCGACACCGCGCACGCGCACGCGCAAGGTACGTCACATATTTGTAACTTGTAAACTGATTATTGAAATTATATTATCCACGTCAGGGCGTAAGGGCTTTTACACCTTCGTACCTTTAAAAATGATTAAAAAACCTTATTGAATTGTTCTTCTTTAGCACCGTTATTATTTGAAACTCGTTGCAATGAAGAAGAGTCGAGAGAACGGGATAGGTAGTTTTCTAAAGGTTTAAATGCTACCGCGTGTGAACTGCACACATATTTTAGGAAGATGATTTGAGGAAAGGATTTAGGATGGATGGGTCGATACGGAGATGGTGGAGCTCCGTGGAGTGTTCGATGAAATCGTCTTGTCCACTTTTTTCATTCATTAAAGCAAATTTTGCAATTGGTTAAGATTCTTCTGTCAACTCCTTCGACATGAACGAATTAATGTATCATCTACTTTTTTAGATAATTTTTGGGTTCAATATTATATTACTCTTGTAACTGCTCGGATTAGTTCGATGGAACAAAATTTCATAGATAGTTGAGAATTTTCTATCTATTTGCAGCCGGCAAGCCACCCAACAGAGAGGCCGTGATGGAGTGGTTCCAGACGCAGGAGCTGAAGCGAGGCGTTGGCCTCGACGAGAACAATAAACCCTGCGAATGGTTCCATGGTAATTGATTTTAATAGCAATGTCACAAAGTTGAGACAAATATAAAAATATTCACACAGATTCCGACGCACAACGCATTTGGCATCTTAAGTTACTCACAATTAAGTTTGTTCTCCCTATACCAAGGTTTAATAACCCGGTCAGAAGCGGAACAGATCCTGTCGAGCCGGCCTCCAGGCAGCTTCCTGGTGCGTATTTCGGAGCGTGTGTGGGGCTACGCCCTCTCGTACCGCGACCGCGACCACGGCCGCGGGGAGCGCTACAAGCACTACCTCGTGGAGACCGACCCCGGCGTCCCAGGGTACCGGCTCAACGGCGCTGGTCAGATTCCGCACCCTAGCTTAGGTAAGGCATAAATACTTACACTAGTCACTACGGATCTTTATGTATCAGAAGCTAGCTGCGGGTGGAATAAGCGCATTGTATGGCCTGTTGAGCAGCGTCTTGTTGCAAACCCGAAGATCGGTGGAGAGTAGTGTAATTACACCTGGAACTCTCTTTTTTCGCTCAAACGTATTTCATTGATAAATTGTCTAACAGCTTCTATAACGAAAATATTGATGGAACATTTCATAAATTGGAACTCTTGTGGTCAATATTTGTAAAACCACGTCTTAAGACATCTTCTAAAGCTGCTAAAAAGAATGAAATTCATTTTGATCGTAATTATTACGAATAATGCTATATAACTAAAACCTCTTTTAACTTAAAATTCTATTAAATTTCAGCTGATCTCATAAACTACCATAAAACGGTGACCATCACGGAAAGCGGCGGCGAGCTGTTGACGACGCCATGCGCTCCCGCCCACGCTCCCGCTTGTCTGTCACCGCCATCTTG
The DNA here is from genome assembly GCA_907165245.1 of Habrosyne pyritoides. Classification (NCBI taxonomy): domain Eukaryota; kingdom Metazoa; phylum Arthropoda; class Insecta; order Lepidoptera; family Drepanidae; genus Habrosyne; species Habrosyne pyritoides. The sequence continues at coordinate 2,492,093 of OU015600.1, read as the reverse complement.
ATACACGCACCAGTGTCCAGTATATTTAAATGCCTGATGATATAACTTTCAGGGTTTATGAAAGACCATTTGCTATGATTTTTTGGAAGATTCCGTTCAACGCAATCGATAAAACCATTTTTATCTAAGATTCTCCATTATTAACAATCCTTTTTTATGTTTGTTTCAGTTTTCCATTATTTAACTCTTTAAAGATCTTCTCAATTCTTACCGGATAAATCTAGAAATTTGTTGTGTACTTATATTGTCAAAATGTATTACGTGTAACCATTTATAAAATATGAATATTTGTATTTTCTGTAGGTATTTGTTGATTGCATGGGACAGCCAAATTCGATGGAGACGAAAAAAATCATGTCGTATTTTTAAACAATAGGGACCATTTTACACATCAAGTCAATGTATTAATTAGTCATTAAGGTGTAACTAACGTTTTATTTTGACCTATATAGGATATTAATCATATTATTATTTTACTTGTTGTAATAGACGTGATAGTTATCAAGTGAATTGTATATTGTATTTGTATCGATTCTTTAAAATATTATAATTATATAATTATTGAAATCACTATTTAAAAGCTAAATTGGGAGAAAGTGGGACACGATTCCACTGAAATGGAGGGAAAAAATGGCGCAACGAGAAGGTGAAGTAAATGCGAATTGATTGTATAAAAATTAGTATCCAGTCTCCATATTGTAATGCTTAGTTCTAAAGCCACATTTTCCACTATAAATTATCGTTTAATAGTTAGTATATTATTTTAAGCTTTATAAACGGCACGACAACTTAATTATTTAAAGAATTGCATCTCAATTTTTTATTATTTGAATATTTAAACTGATTTCAGTTTTATTATCATTTTTTTACTATTTCTCGTGCATCTCGATTAAAGCAATGTTTACGGTTAACGGTTAGTTAACGATTACGGTGCTAAATTAAATAAATTAAAATTAAAAGGGGCTGATCTCGACAGTTTGAATAACTCTGTCCTCGTTAATTTAAAATTAAACTGTAATGCATTTCCTTAGTAATAATTTAAAGAACAAAATTTTCTTTATCGTAAGTTTATAATTATTTAATGTGATAATTTAAAACCAGTCCTTTCCAACGGCGCTTTTCAGTATTATTGCTTGTAAAGTCCGAATTTCTGAAAAATTAAACCAAAGTGTAATTTCAAATGACAGAAATCGGAATTCAACTCTTCCCAATAAAGGTCTGTAGTTATTTTATAACGATTTGTATGCCATTTGTGTCGTTCATAGATAACCTATAGATCTATGATATTACTTTAGTCATTAACTGCCAACTAGATTAATAAAATACTTGAAAATATACAATTCTTTTATTCAATTAAGCACCTTATTAAACCGACTATAAGATTTAAATTGATCTGATATTACTCGTAATTTCTTATTGCTGGTTCTCAAACTTTTTGACACTAAAATATAGTTTTCATCCAAGGGAAAAAAGTTTGTGAAAGTTTCATAAACACAAAAAAACACGCAATCATTTCTATAAAGTGTTTTATTAATTCGGCGTGTATTAAAATGTAACACTATACAATATTTACAAATAACATCGTCTCCAGGTGTGTAAGACATCTGACTTACACAAAACTCATCAAAAACCTTTTTCAGAAAAGTTCATTCTCAAAATTCACTCTGGCTGATCTTTTGACAGTTTTCGTAAATGCAATACATTTGTTATCTATCTACTCTGCATTGTTAAAAGACTGAAATCTTTTTTTAAAACACCCTTGGATTTGTGTTCCAGAGATATTCATTATTAAACTTTTAAACAGACCAAATCTCTTTAGTAAGGGTTTCTCAATTAGATATAACTTTTAATATCTTTATAAGTATGTATTTATAAAGTAATATATGTAGTACATCAGTTACCTGGTAGCCATGGTACAAGCTGTACACTCTGCTTAATTTGGGATCAGGTAACCATGTGTGAAGTATGTTTTGGGGATATTTTATTGGTATTTTACCTACAAAATGTCGATTGTCGAACCACATACAAAATTGGAGTCAATAGACACATTTATAGATCGATCAGCTTTGTCAATGTGTTTATCTGTGGATTTAACATCTCAAAAATTTGTACATATATTTTTTTTTGTAATTTATAGGCATGTACAATTTCTACGAAACACGATCACATTAATATTATTATGCGTTTTTTAAACTAGCAACAATAATTTGATTGAAAGTAAAATACTGGCAGAATATAAAAAAAAATATAATACCCTCTGATATGATAATGTAGTTAGATAATATTTAAAACTAAATAACATGAAAATGACTACTGTTAGAAAAAAGACTAGAAATATAGAAAAATACCTAGTAAAATAAATATAATGAAAATATGCCGGATGCAGAAAAATATTTAGAATGAGATTTTTTTAAATAGCAGTCTTCTTGTGGTCCAATGCAATGCCGTGAGGTGTGTGATCCATGTTCAGAAGTAGGCTTTCCAGAAGCCTAGTCGATGAGGTCACATGTACGGCAAGTTCGTTGGAGTCCTGATACCTGAGAGCTCCACGCTGCGCTGAAATGTTGAAAGAAACCAATCAATAAATAGTTAATACCATGAGAATACGATGTAATCATAGCAATGAAGGATACATCAAATTTTAAAATTATTTGCATTATCTGTGCTATCTTAAAAAATATAGATATATGATAATTCTATTCTTCAAACCGCGGAGTAGGTTGACTATGTTTTTTTTCAAATATTCAAGGGGAAAAAGTAAGGTGGTGAGTACGTAAAGTTTATAACAAAACTGACTCTTTGCAGATATTTGGTGAAAGATTTTGCACCTTGAGTACCAACCTTAAGGTACCATTATATAAAAAGGTTAAGTAAGCTAACCTGATCTCCTCACCAAAATTAGCAGCAAACTTAGCTCGAAGCGTTTTAACTGTTTGTAGTTACAAATAGGTCTACAATAGACTTGTCAAATTCTGGCCTCTAGCCATTGGATTAAATTAAGTTATATGGTTACACTTACAGCGTGTTCCCAATTGTCGTAGGATTTGGGCACAGTGTGATGAACAGGATTATGTGGCTTCTTCACCTTCTTTACTGGACTATTGCTGGCTGCGTAATAATTTGGAATTATATACAATTTTTTTAATATAGGAAATCGTATTATACTCATTTGACTGGGTGGTCGAGAGCCATAACGGTTGCCATAGTTCAATTGAGATTTCTTTTGTTTACCAATAGTTCGGTTTTGGTAATGTCTACGAGACCTCGCCCCATGTCACGTAAGAACTTCAAATATTCAGTACCAAGGCATCATTCTAGCTTTTAAAAACGAATCTGAAAATGTTTCCCACAATAATAAAATAGGAGATATTACAGAAAATTATTAGAGATTCGGGGATGAGAAGAGATATTGGTAAATGAAGAGTTATTGTAGAACAGACGAAAGTTGTCATTACCTCCAGGCACAAACGGCAGGCAGAAATCTGGAGCTTTTTTGATTGGTTTCTTTGCAACTGCTCGACCTCTCAGCAAGTCCTCGTCCATCACCAGTTTGTTGTTAACCCTTAGTATAATAAAAACAATTATGTTTCATTGTACAAGAGTAGTAGACACGATGAAAAGCAATTTTATCAAACTAACAAGACTTAAAAAGGTAGCTAAAAATCTATCAAGAAGTTTGCACCAATCATCACATAGAACTAATTGATGGTTAATATTTCAAATGAAATCTTTTAAAATTCCGACAAAGTTACTTACTTTTTGATGTACGGTGTCCGTGGATATGTATTCACAGGTACTGGAAATGTCTGCAAATGTATAATAGAAAATATTAGCCACAATCATTACTAGTTAACTTGAACGATCTGGAAAGTCAGTAGGAACATCTGGTTCCAAGCTTGCTTAAGCCCGTTCTTTTAGAAGGATGGTGAAGGTTAAGGGATGACAGTTCTATCAATCGGCTGGTAATTTTTACAAAACCATATTACTTCGGAGACATCACATTAAGGATCCATCGGCTAATTATGACAAAAGCAAACTCTACAAACTACTTATTTCCTTTCTCCAGCCTAATAAGTGCGGACTATATAATAATTTGCCTGTAATGAGCTCGTTATCAAATCACCAGTTCTAAGAACATGATTATAGTATAAAGTTCTAGCTAGAGAGCTAACCTGGAAAGTGTCATTAATAGCTCTCGCGAGAGAACGCGGTGGTGCTGGCCGAGGAGCGCCCGACACTCCAAAGGTCATGCTAGCCTGGGAATCGAGGAATTCATTATTAAGTAGAAATTACAGGCACATGGGACGTAACAACTTCACATCTCAGAGTTGACAATGCATTGGCGATGCTCCTGGTGTTGCTAATGTCCATAGGCGGCGGTGGCCGGTTACCATCAGGTGGACCGTCTGCATATTTGTCAGCCCATGTGATATAAAAGAAATGCAATATGAATCCAGCCAAATTCGCTTCAAAGGTTTTAAGATAAACAATTCTACTATAGTTGAAACCATAAGAGGTTTTACTAGTGTTATACCTCCGCAGCGTCTTGTGCAGAAACTGAATTTTGCTGTTGAGATTTTTTTTCAACAGGAGCGGTCTCCATTTGAGTCTCAGAGTCTGAAAAATAACATAACGGTTTCGCCATTACAAAATTTCACTGGATTCAAAGTTTACAGTGATACAATCAATATAGAAAACAAATTCAAAACCATTTATTCCGCGGAGGCCACTTACGAAGGTCAAATTGAAGGTTACTGAAGCTACCATTCAGAATATATTATTTTTGTAACTGATATTTTTTATCGACAGGGGCACAAACAATCCTCATGCATGCAACATTCAACAGCCCCATAGCAATAGTAGTTCATGGCATACTTTTAAAATATTACGGTCTGTTTGCTTTTTAATAAATTATACTTTCTCTTTTGATAAATGATAGCGCCATCTAGTGGCAGTAACTACACCAACACGGTCTTTATGTTTTAACAGTTTGTTTTTAAATGTTTTTACAGTCAATATTATAGGAAATCTTACTTGGAGTATAATTGTAGTCGATTAGTGATTCGCCGGCGACGCTGTCTGTTCTGGATCGGCTGTTATCCTACAGGACATTACGCATGTTGTTTAGATTATATAAAATGACAATAATAAAATTAACACTTAATAATAATAACACTGACAGGCCAGTTGGCTTGGTGGTTAGCAACTCTGACTGCCAAACCTGAGGTCGCGGGTTAGATTCCCACCCAGGACAAACATTTGTGTGCATGAACATGTCTGTTTGTTCTGTGTCTGGGTGTAAATATCTTTAAAGTATGTATTTAGAAAAAAAAAGTAGTATATGTAGTGTATCAGTTATCTGGTTTCCATAGCACAAGCTCTGCTTAGTTTGGGATCAGATGGCCGTGTGTAAAGAATGTCCCGGGATATTTAGTATAGGATTTTTTATATTATGATATGTATTTAAAATGGTTTTTTAAACTGTCACAAACACAGACTATTTCATGGAGAGAGACATAAGACTACTTTCCGCGTGAAACCGCGGGGGACAGCTAGTTGTGAATATAATTGCGTTTTTGTACAAAACATATTTATATTTTAGGATGTTAGTAAAAGGGTCCCGTGACATGCCTTGTCTAGGGGCCCCGAGTCCCCACATCGTTAATCCGGCCCTGCATTGAAACCACACGTGGCGTGGCAGTTTTTTGTTCAGGGTCTTTAACCACTAAACCAACTGAGCCTTTAATTTCAGCCCAAAATAAAAACTCAGTAAAAAATATATATATTCATATCAAGATAATACAGTACTTGTATAATACTCAAAGTCCATTGCTGTCGCGGTTTCGCCGTCATCCGAGCAGTACTTTGTTGAGACGGTGATGTCTATGAAACAACACAATAACCATAATATAATAAATCAGCTAAACTCAAACAAGATTAAAAAGGCAAGTCTTATAATCACCTCTATTTCTTTCCCAAGTTTCTTCCTCAATTCAGCATTGAAGTTCTCCGCGAATCCGTCTGTTATAAAATATCTGAAACAAATATTATAGTTTCAGCATCTGAAGCTCAGGACCCAGTACTTTCCTCATCATCATCATCATCAGCCTATCTCCGTCCACTACTGGACAAAGGTCTCACCTATGGCACGCCACTGAGCTCGATCTTCAGCTCTTTGTTTCCAACCGCTGCCAGCCAACTTGCGTATATCATCACTCCATCTCCATGACTCCGAGGATAGCTCTCACCATAGCTCGCTAAGCGTTATACTACTTACGATATAATAGCTTTTTATATTTATTACATTAATGATATGACCAAACTTTGATTGACATAACTCAAACGTTGTCTACGTTTAAACAATAAAGTAAGATTTAGCTGGCTTTATCATGAAATACAACTATTTTACTGGTCGGCCGCATCATGAAGTGAACAATTCTATGATCTGACCACGACATCAACTAAACTTACTAAGATGACACTATTTGTTTTCTAGAACCGGCAGTATGATTGCGTAATGTTCTCGCAATCGAAATCGAAGCCGATTTGCAGATATGTTCATATGTCTGCACGTAGGTGTGTGAATGAGATAGCAATCATCAAACGGCCAAGCAAATCCGCCTCAACTATGATTCCGAGAGCAGTAGACAATCGCCTAGCGGAAGCCAGACATTGTTTTGGTGATCAAGACCTATAATCTGCTGTTTTTCCATAAACTCCATCAGTCTTATTTAAAATGCCCTTGGTATAAGATAGAGAGCTGGTAGTTACTTGTGCCTCAGGAGTACAGCCGCTGTGGGCCTCGCCCGGGGCTCCGTACGCAGACAGGCGGCGAGCAGATCCCGCGCCGCGCCCGCGCCGGGCAGCGGGTGGCGCGCCGCCCCCGACCCCGCCCCGAGGCCCGCGCCCCCAGCCAAACGTGACACTACTTGCTGGTGACGAGGCGCTAGCTTACCTGATTTACACAGGACACATTTTTAATATATAAATAACCTGTAATAAACCTCTAATATCCTGGGACATTCTTTACATACGGCCATCTGTGCCCTAAACACGAACATCTGTCGTTAGCGTATCGAGTGCGTCAAGAACCAATGCAATGGGAAATTGAATATCGCTCAACGTCACGGTGCGCATAATGTTTAATTTTACATATAAACCAGCTTTTTGGCGCATTCGATACGATGATGAAATGCTAACGATAGATGTTCGTCCTTAGTCTTCTGATCCCAAACAAAGCAGAGCTGGTACTACAGAATCCAGGTAACAGATATGTATACATATACTCAGGGTTTAATGTCCATCGAAATCATCTGTAAATCTACTATATTTCCGCCATGTTTTTTTTTTTATAAATGTCAAGCGTAAATTTTTTTTTTAGGAAATCATTAACTTATTACTCGTAATAGTTACTAACACAGATTCCTATGATACAAAACTTCAAAAGGGTTATACAAATCATAAAGAGGATTTTTCTTGGTTTTTTGTAAGTATATACCATAAATCTTCTACAACCCTGTATATCTTTTGTTTTCATACGGGATCAACTCACCAACAGTCTTGATGATGAGGGCCAGTTGATCGATGTCGGAGTCACCAGGGAACAGAGGGTCACCTGTCAGCATTTCTGAGAATAGACACCCAATCGCCCAAATATCGACTTCTGGGCCGTACCTAGAAATTATAACAGAAAGAGTAAAGTAATTAACAGTTTTCAAACCTGAGTTATGTTCTAATATTATTATTTATTATTTGTTATACAAGAGTGCGACGTAACTTTTCATCCCACCTCAGCGAAGAAATGATGAAATGCAAAAGGAAAAGAAAATGGCGCGCGCAAAGCTAATCAAAAAAAATAAACCTAGAAGGTTCAAAGTTTTTAACAAATTAAATAGGTTGTATGATAAATTCGGCACCATGGAGGTAGAAGTAAATAGGTTTAACGATGTTTTGAATTCACAAACTTCACAAGATTTTGCACTCAGTTATCGAAGAGCAAAAATACTCTTTTCGAGATGGGGGGATGAAAAATATATTATGTTCTTATTATTTCATCGGCTCCTTACTTTTGTAATCCAAACACAGTAATACAAGTGCACTACTGCTTCACGGCGGAAATGGGTAAAGTAGTACTTCCCCGGACGAACTCTCCTTTACTACTCGAATATGATGTACACGTTCCTTCTGTACCCAATCTGAGTAATCCGTGTAGGTACCTACTATGGTAACCAGTTACTTGAGACATAAATATATTACCTTTTAAATAAACCCATCCCTAATTTTGATAATTCATGTTAATTTTGTCAATCATATACCAAATTTCTTTATCGAACAATTTCAATGACATACTCGTATTATATTGATATTAATTTTATCAAGTCACCTTGTCTTGAATTAAATATTCTTAGATGAATTGTTATCAATCTATATATCTATCTTGAAGCATGTTACTATGTAGTTTACTGTAAATGGTGTGCATACCTGTAAGTGACGTATTTACACTGTACTCAAATTATGAAATATTGTGTCACTAATAATAATTGATTGTAAATATGTCGTTGGTTTGCCTTATCAATAATTAAATAAATAAACCCAGGTACATAACAATAAGACATGGCAATCCACACTAATGATTGTCTTTGTTAGAAATTGAACCCAAGATCTCTGGCATGGCTGTCAGATTGTCCAACCACCATTCCAACCGGTTTGAACTAGTATCACGAAATATTAACTACTTATAGTATTTTTCAAATAAAATGAGTTGGGTGACATATGGTGTTTTATAAGATTTCTCAATGAAAATTAGGGGATACATTACAGGCACATGAGACTTAACAACTTCACGTCTCAGGGTCGACAACGCATTGGCGATGCTCCTAGTGTTGCAAATGTCCATAGGCGGCGGTGACCACTTACCATCAGGTGGACCGTCCGCTTGTATGTCGGCCCATGTGGTAAAAAAAAAATGCCGTAACAGAGCAAGGTCTCATGAATCATTTTGTGTAGTATCTCAGAGTAATCAAGTGCTATTTCACAAGATCAAAAACGAAAAACCTTAAAGTGTCAGGACTCAAAATATATGAAAAAAGATTATTAATTTTACACATAAATTTTAGTTTATAATAAAACATATACCTTACACACATTGAACATAAAAACGGTAAATAAAACTATACATCAACGAAAGTTTACTTTTGTACCTCGCTTACAGAAGGTCAATACAATTAAAAGTCCATTAAACTATTTAAAAACTCAGTATTTCATAAACTTTTCAAATTACAGCGACCATGAAAGTTTTCAGGTTCATTAGTCACGGTCATTAGATAAAAAAGTTTGGTACCTACAAATCAAGGGTGTCAGTTCAAATCAGATCATTCAACTCAGCGGTTTAAAATTGTTGGCTATGAAATCCTAAATTACCTCTGATTTTTGGCGGTAGTTCCGCCTCTCGTCTGTTTTTTACTTGTTGTTTACATTGTAAATAGAACTTAAAAACATTATATTGATTGAGAATTTAAATATATTCAAACACAATGATGTCAAGGATGCTTTTTTTACAACACCTGTTAGGATCTACCGCTCTATCCCATCCAGAAGAAGGCTCTAAAATACTAATATAAAAGTCTTCCATATTTCAAATAGACCGTTTTGTCGGAGGCAAAATGTCCCTTTTTTCTAACCTAAAATACAAGTGACCTGCTGCTTCACGGTGGAAATAAGTATGGTGGTAGTACTTCCCCGGATAGACTCTGCACTAGACGAGCTACTTTGAAAATGATGATTGTGATTACAGGATAGTGAAAATGGGCATAAGTGAGAAAAACATAAATCGTCATTATAAATGGAAAGTTAGCCAACCTGTGTTCAGCGACCAGTAGTTCTGGAGCTCTGTACCACCTAGTCGCCACGTACTCCGTGTAGGGCTCCCCAGGGGCAGCCAGGGCTCTTGCGAACCCGAGGTCACACAGTTTGACTATGCCATTGTTGGAAACCAGAACATTTTCAGGTTTCACATCTCGATGGATTATCTAGAAATAATGTAAGTTGATGTTAAATGATCTCAAAATATTCACGTGAAAGTTCACCCTCGTTTATCGATATGATATATGCGCTGCCTATAACCATCTACGAAAAATTCCACGTCGAATGGTAGCAGTCCCATCCCGATTTGTTCAGTAGTTTTGAGGTGATGGTGCGTCAAAGGAACCCCCATTTAGCTTATATATAATATGTAGATAGAAGATATGAATAAGTATTATATTATTCATAACCGAATAGATGTTTCAATCATAATCAATGTAAAATACAATGATATAATACACCATTGATTTGCAACAATTATCAAGGCTTAAGTTTGCCCCACCAAGGGTTGGCCCCTCTTGTCGCAACAGAGGGGAATCAACTTAGTCAGACATGGAATTTTGATATTAGTCATAATGTCACCATGGTATTACTCGCATTATTAGATAGACCACCTCATAAATTTAAAGGAAAAAGACAAGATCGCTCACGAGAGTTTTTTTTTTTTTTTTATGCCACTTGGGCCGACAAACAAGCAGACGGTCCACCTGATGGTAAGTGGTCACCGCCGCCTATGAACATTTGCAACACTAGGAGCATCGCCAATGCGTTGTCGACCCTGAGACGTGAAGTTGTTAAGTCTCATGTGCCTGTAATTTCACCGGCCCTCTTACCTTTCTAACCGAAACACAGTAATACAATTGCATTACTGCTTCACGGCGGAAATGGGTAAGGTGGTAGTACTTCCCCGGACGAACTTCTGCACTAAGAGCTCTACTACTATTGTCTGACTCACTCTCGAACTCTACAATCTGTCGAGATGACCGCTAACTGCGTGTCACTTTGCCGAGTGCCGCTTTTAATAATGACAGAATAATAAATGAGACGTATTAAAATCGGTCACACTTTTGGAAAACTGTTAATGAACGAGAAGTTCAGTAATTAATAAATATGGTATTCTAATGTTTTCATTTCTATAGGTACTATTCTATAGATATCTTACAGAATTCTGGTGACAATAATCGATGCCCTTCAGCAGCTGGTACAGGTGCTTCTTCGCAGTGTCCTCGCCCAGGCCACCGGGGGTAGCTTCCAGCTCATCCAGCAGCGTGTGCTCCAAGTACTCGAACACCAAATAAAACCTGCGCTTTCGCCGGAACACCTCGATCATGTTCACTAGGTGATCGTGACGGAGTTTCTGTAAATTTGTATTATTACGATTTTTTCAGTAGGTTGCTGCTAAACTGAATTAAAAATACAAATTTCCATTACAATATACAGAATAAAATGAGAAGAAGAAGTAAAAGCTATTGATGTTAGCACCGGTTCAGAAGTTAGCCTTCATCTACGAAGTTCCGATGGGCTTTAATTATTTTTGACATTTTTTAATATTATTAAGGACTACCATTCCAATTGTGATAAATAAAAATTATCCTGCGACACAATCTACCCACCATCTATTGGCCATCTGAGCCCTGATCAACCAGTGCCTGAATTTTGAACATCAGATAACCAATATTTGAATATAAGAAAATTATTTAAATATATTTACAACTATCACTAAATAGACAAATTAACGAATATAATTTGGTCTTACACCAATCGGCCGATCAATAATATAATCAATTGACAGGCCAGTTGGCTTGGTGGTTGGCGCTCTAACTGCCAAACCGAAGGTCGCAGGTTCGATTCCCACCCAGGACAAACATTTGTGTGCATGAACATGTCTGTTTGTTCTGTGTCTGGGTGTAAATATCTATATAAGTATATATTTAGAAAAAAAATGTAGTATATCAGTTATCTGGTTTCCATAGTACAAGCTCTGCTTAGTTTGGGACCAAATGGCCGTGTGTACAGAAATTCCCGGGATATTTATTATCCTCAGGAATATTATGCAAATTGCAACCATGGGTCTCCCCCTCAGAGTATCCGCGCCATACCTTTAGCATCCGTATCTCCCTAAGCGCCATCTTCCTGACGGCCGCATCTTCCTCCGTCTCCAGGAACTTCTTGATAGCAACCAGCTGCCCCGTGTCCCGCCGGCGGCATTTTAGCACCACCCCGTATGAACCCTCGCCGACCTGCATCATCGTATATTCTTGGCTTAGTAATTTTTTTTATAAACGTGAAGTGAAAATATTCAAATGAAAATATTTTTATTCAAATAGGCATTTACACGCACTTATGAATAGTCTGACTCTAATACGGGTTCGGAAGGTTGTTTTTACTGAGAAGAGCCGGCAATAAACTCAGCAATTACTCTTTTTAAAAACGAGATGTTATTTAAACTAATCATACCAACACTATCCTATTTCTATCATAGCGGGTCAAATATGTCTGTATGTTTCCTGCTTGGATGTATGAAATATGGTTGTTGGGAAGGGAAATAAATAGTATAACTGTACATTAATTAGTAAGAAAAAGTCAATCTGAAGTCAAATGTGCAAAAGCAATAAGATACGTGCATTTTCAATGCAAAGTTCAAATGGGTCATTTGACCCGGTTATGGTATGTGTAGTGTTAAGGAGATATATTAGAATAAGCTTTTTAAGACAAGAAGCATTGAAATAGTTACCCGGAAAATCGTAAAATTTTGAGAAACATTTGAAATACTTTTCTACTGGATTTATTTTTGTACCATCTCAAGACCATAACTCACGATTCCAAGACGTATTACATCGCGTGCCGAGAACAGCTACTATTATAAAAGAATCACCAACATTACCATACTATCGTGTTCTTATAGTATCTTATTAGACATAGCTCTATTAGGAACATTTTATTAATGATGATACTCACCAATAATGTCTCAAAAATTGAACCAACTTTTGATTTAATATGTATTTTTTACGACATGGGCTCACAAACCTGTGGCGTGACGTTCTTAAGTCTCATGTGCCTGTAATTTCACCGGCCCCCTTACCTTTCTAACCGACACGGTCATACAACTACACTACTGCTTCACGGCGACAATGAGTAAGGTGGTAGTATTTCCTCGGACGAACTCTGCACTAAGAGCTTAGAGACTACTTAAAATATAATATCAGTACATTGGTACCTACAGTTATTGATATGATTATTTCATCACTAGCTGTCCCCCACGGTTTTACCCGCGTATCCGTGGGATGTCACATGTATTATACATAAAAACCTTTCTCTTCAATCACTCTATCTATTAAAAAAACCGCATCAATATCCATTGCGTAGTTAAAAAAATTTAAGCATACAGAGGGATATAGGGACAGAGAAAGCGACTTTGTTTTATACTATGTAGTGATAATCCGTCAATCGACCGTCGTGTGTCAAAACAGATTCCCCTAACCTCTTCGACGCTTGCGCCGATTCGGTGTATTCTTTCGTTTCGTGTTTTATTATTGAACTTTTCTCAGATTAAAATTTTTCCTAGTTTTTCTATATTAAATACTACTAACTTTCTTCCGCGGTTTCACCCGCGATCTCGGGTAATGTAACATTTTCCCGGAATAAAAAGTAGTCTATATTAGGTACTCCTTATCAGATCAGCTATCTGCCAGTGAAACTAGCCATTTCGGAGTCTATAGAGAACATACATACACACATCGACGTTTATATATCTAGATCTATATTAAACGTCTAGGACAGTCATATCTATTTAAGATATAACTAACCTTCCCTGTAGTTAAACAATCGGCGTTAGAGTCTGACCATTCATAGTTGTGGAATGCTTGAGGTATTGCGAGGAGCTAGAGTGACAGGTTTAGTTTTTGTAAATTTATTGATCTCAATTATTGTTATCCTTTTTTTTAGTAGATATGTGTAATAAGTGTTATCGGTGAAAACCGTTCTAATTGTTAAATAAATAAATAGGTGCCTGTGAAGAAGTGTGCATAAGTGTGTGCCTATTTTAATAAAATAAATTTCAATTTTTCAAACTGAGCGACACAGTATTCAACTCACCACTGCTAATTGTTCGTATTTGTCCATCCCACGGCTGTTAGGCGTGGAGGGCGACAGCGCCGAGCGACGATCCATTCTCACCAACATTACCAGAATTGCCACAGTGTGGCGGCATCTTAACAATTGCTGTACAAATGCCTGTAACAAATAATATTGGATTCAATCAGGACTATTCAAAGGTAACGAGCTGATTGGCTTTTTTGTAATATCTAACTCATTTACATTGAGGCTGTCAATCGGTAGACAAACAATTCAAAATACTGCGTGTACCACAGCATAATCATAAAAAAACATACAACAAAAAAGTTTCAATTCAGTTCCAAAACACTTTCAAAAAATTCAAAATTCAAAACCATTTATTCAGTTTAGGCCCTCAGAAGGCACTTATGAAGGTCAAATTTAAAGTTACTGAAGCTACTACCGGTTCGGAAGTCAGCCTTCAACTGAGAAGAACCGGCAAGAAACTCAGCAAGGTTACATTCTTTTTTATTTTATTAAATTCTTTTTTATCTATTCTGACTTTTTGGCTATTTTATAACATCGATTTTACATATTTTATATTTAACAATTACAAAATAGTTAATAAAGCTAACATTCAAAAACAAAAAACAAAAAAAAAACAAAAAAAAAGAAATAACAAGACTACAAAATAGAAAATGACAATAATTACTTACAACTTAAACAAGAAAATTAGAGGTGCACTGTGCAGAGAGCAGCTATTTCCATACATTTTTATCTTCAATATAATGAACCACCTTGTAATACGCTTTTTCTTTCAAAACTTTCCTAATATAATTTTTAAATTTATGATCAGACATTTTGGTTACTGAAAGCGGTATCTTATTATAAAATCGAACACAATTACCAAGAAATGACTTGTTTACTTTAGTTAGTCTAAAATATGGAACAACTAACTTCTCCCTTTGTCTTGTATTAATATTATGGATATCCAATTTTGACTCAAACATTCCTATGTTTCTACGTATAAACATTATATTTTCATAAATATATAATGAAGGCAATGTCATTATATTTATTTCCCTAAATAAATCTCTTAATGATTCACGGGGACCCATACCGTAAATTGCACGAATTGTTCTTTTTTGTATAATAAATATTGATTCTATATCCGCTGCTGCTCCCCAAAATAAAATACCATAGGACAAGAGGCTATGAAAATATGCAAAATAAACTAATTTGGCTGTCTTAACATTCGTCAATTGTTTAATTTTCCTAACAGCAAATGCAGCCGAACTTAACTTAGCAGCTAGAGTATCAACCTGAGGTCCCCACTGCAATTTATTGTCTAATGGAAGACCCAAAAATACCGTTTTATTAACAAGATCAATATGGCTCCCATCTATTATTATTTGGCTATCTACTTGTGCTACATTCGGTAAAGAAAACCTTAAGCATTTAGTTTTCTTTGAATTTAGTAATAGATTATTTGTAGCAAACCACCCACAGACAATTGACATAGTATGATTAACTTTAGTTAGATCTTTGTCTTTTCTATCAACTTTAAAAATTAATGATGTATCATCAGCAAACAAGACAATATCTGTGAGATCATTTACAACATATAGCAAGTCATTTATATAGACTAAAAACAAAAATGGACCTAAAATTGAACCCTGGGGTACCCCCATTTCGACTAAAGAGCCCTTGGATGTTGTGCCAGTAATCCCTACCTTTTGTTGACGATTTGATAAATAAGATAAAACAAGATCATGAGCAGTTCCACGAATTCCGTAGTAGTCAAGTTTTAGAAGTAGCGTACGGTGGTCAACGCAATCGAAAGCCTTGGATAGATCACAAAAAATGCCAATCGCATCCTGAGAATCCTCCCATGCGCCATAAATGTGTCTCAGCAATGCTGCTGCCGCATCGGATGTAGATCTTCCCTTCGTGAAACCGAACTGATGACCATGCAATATCTTATGCTTAGTAAAGTGACCTAACATTTGATTAAGCAGCAGTTTTTCAAAAATTTTACTAAGTGCTGGCAGAACGGAAACTGGTCTGTAATCAGAAGGATTCTCCTTACAACCGGACTTAAAAATAGGTACTATTTTACTGTATTTCATCAAATCAGGAAAACAACCCTGATCAATACATTCATTAAAAATATTTGACAAAACTAAAAAGTTTTCCGTTTAAATATTCAAAATAATATAATAATATTTTAAAACGGCTAGATAGTAATATATTATTTAAAAGCCTTTTTTATGACGCTAAAATATCTTAAGTTTTCCTAGTGAATGCAAACTTTTTGTTGTGTATCCTAATTCAGTAAAATTCTTCACACAGATCGGATGGCAACAAAGTAGTCTAAAACAATTATAACTTAAAATATTCCCTAACGGAAAGTTAAAGTTAGATGTAGTTCTGTAAAAATGGTAACAAACTCTAAACTTTAATGACTATTTATCTAAAGTTACTTTGAAGGCTTTTGTATAGATCTGCAGTTCTTTGCAATCCCCGTGATATTGCAAGGGGGATTTTTGGGATCAAGACATTCCGACCCTCCAGAAGCCACTCCAAGAGAGATAGGTCGGCATCTTACGACGGCCGAGCGAGGGTGCTTTCTGAATCGAGCATCCGGCACCCTACAGCGCAGTTGGCGATGGCCCTGGTGGTATTACTCGGCACGAGTCCGGCAATATCCGGTCGCTGTCCATGAGGGTAAAAAATAACACATATGTGCAATTCACACGCGGTAGAAGTGAAACCTCCAGAACACTACCTATCTTATTCTCTCGTAGGATTTACCTATTGATGTATATCTGTATTTCTTTTGTGTCGATTTTATTCCAACAACGATGCCAGAAGAAAATTTCCTTTTGTGATCACACATCATCAGTCGGATCGTATGACTTAAAAAATACCTAACAGAAAGGCACATAGTCATATCCTATCCTTCAAATTCAATTAATGATGTTCTTCACTCTTCCACGCAAAAACTACAGATCAGACTTGTAAGGAACTTGTCATATACATAGTTATATACAATACGTTTCATACTGGGATAATGTAATAATTAATGAAAAAATTCTAACAAATAATTTAGATGTAGCCTGTGCTTTTGAAAACTTCTTCACGAGTATACCTGGTAAAACTACTAAAAGCCTTAAATCATGTCCTATAGCAGCGGAATCTTTACTCAAGCAGCATATTCATAATACATTTCCAAGTTTTAAATTTGACCATATTAATGCTAGCGATATCATAATAACTTTTAATTCTCTCAATATGAAAAGTACTGAAGATTTATGGGGCTTATCAGTAACAATCGTAAAATCAATAATAACAGTGATTGCACCTGTTTTGTCAAATATTTTTAATGAATGCATTGATCAGGGTTGTTTTCCTGATTTAATGAAATATAGTAAAATAGTACCTATTTTCAAGTCCGGTTGTAGGGAGAATCCATCTGATTACAGACCAGTTTCCGTTCTGCCAGCACTTAGTAAAATCTTTGAAAAATTGCTGCTTAATCAAATGTCAAGTCACTTTACTAAGCATAAGGTATTGCATGGTCATCAGTTCGGTTTCACGAAGGGAAGATCTACATCCGATGCGGCAGCAACATTGCTGAGGCACATTTATGGCGCATGGGAGGATTCACAGGATGCGATTGGCATTTTTTGTGATCTGTCCAAGGCATTCGATTGCGTTGACCACCGTACGCTACTACTAAAACTTGACTTCTACGGAATTCGTGGAACTGCTCATGATCTTGTTTTATCTTATTTATCAAATCGCCAGCAAAAGGTAGGGATTACCGGCACAACATCCAAGGGCTCTTTAGTCGAAATGGGGGTACCCCAGGGTTCAATTTTAGGTCCATTTTTGTTTTTAGTATATATAAATGATTTGCCATATGTTGTAAATGACCTCACAGATATTGTCTTGTTTGCTGATGATACATCATTAATTTTTAAAGTTAATAGAAAAGACAAAGATCTAACTAAAGTTAATCATACTATGTCAATTGTCTGTGGGTGGTTTGCTACAAATAATCTATTACTAAATTCAAAGAAAACTAAATGCTTAAGGTTTTCTTTACCAAATGTAGCACAAGTAGATAGCCAAATAATAATAGATGGGAGCCATATTGATCTTGTAAATAAAACGGTATTTTTGGGTCTTACATTAGACAATAAATTGCAATGGGGACCTCAGGTTGATACTCTAGCTGCTAAATTAAGTTCGGCTGCTTTTGCTGTTAGGAAAATTAAACAATTGACGAATGTTGAGACGGCCAAATTAGTTTATTTTGCATATTTTCATAGCCTCTTGTCCTATGGTATTTTGTTTTGGGGAGCAGCAGCGGATATAGAATCAATATTTATTATACAAAAAAGAGCAATTCGTGCAATTTACAGTATGGGTCCCCGTGAATCATTAAGAGATTTATTTAGGGAAATAAATATAATGACATTACCTTCACTATATATTTATGAAAATATAATGTTTATACGTAGAAACATAGGAATGTTTGAGGCAAAATTAGATATTCATAGTATAAATACAAGACAAAGGGAGAAGTTAGTTGTTCCATACTTTAGACTAACTAAAGTTAACAAGTCATTTCTTGGTAATTGTGTTCGATTTTATAATAAGATACCGCTTTCAATAACCAAAATGTCTGATCATAAATTTAAAAATTATATTAGGAAAGTTTTGAAAGAAAAAGCGTATTACAAATATAGCGAAATAGCTGCTCTCTGCACAGTGCACCTCTAAATCTCTTGTTTAAGTTGTAAGTACCTAATTATTGTTATTTTCTATTTTGTAGTCTTGTCATATTTTTTTTGCTTTGTTTTTATTAATGTTACCTATAATAAGTATCTTGTAATTGTTAAATATAAAATTATGTAAAATTGAAATTATAAAATAGCCAAAAAGTCAGAATAGATAAAAATTTATATAACAAATAAAAAAAAATGTAACCTTGCTGAGTTTCTTGCCGGTTCTTCTCAGTTGAAGGCTGACTTCCGAACCGGTTGTAGCTTCAGTAACTTTAAATTTGACCTTCATAAGTGCCCTCCGAAGGCCTAAACTGAATAAATGGTTTTGAATTTGAATTTGAATTTGAATTTGAATAACCCTTGGGAACGCGGGTGAAACCGCAGGGGACGGCTATACAATCATAAAATCGTTGAATAAAAACCCCATTTTCAATAATAAATAAAAATCATTTCCTTGAAACAATATTACGCAAACTAGTAGAAATACATCACGGAATAATTGAAAAGACAAATGTTACAATCGACATGTTCCAACAAAGAACAACTTGTCCTTACGTTTAAACTGAATACTATTTTAGAAAATGATAGAGTACGGAGTATGGATCGGCAATTTCGCTTTAAAAATTAATATCGGCGATTAGACAGGCGGGGCTCAAAACGTAAGCGGTAGCGTGGCGTGGTGGGTACACAAATAATAAAAAAAATAAAATTATTCATGTTGGTAATTCCAAAGTAAGACAAAGTTGATAAGTAGGTAAATTACATTTAAAAAATAAAGAAGCAATATATAATACTTTTATGTATATTTTTGAGGGTATTTAAAAGTGTTAGCTTTTGATGGCTGTTACACCCTTACGTGGCCAACGGCCAAGCATTATTACTCGGTTAGATACCCTAATTGTCACTTTAAAAGTACGATTTCCACGCTGGATAAACACATTAGTGTGCAATAACCTCTTTGTAGCTGTTTTTTATACTATAGGCTTGTGTTTGACAACAATCTCATCATATTAATGGTCTAGTCGAAGGTGTCAGCAGACATAGCTTTGAAGAGAAGTAGCTCTTGACGACAGACTTTCAGCTTGAGGCGAGTATTACAAAGAACCCTTCCACCGTTCTATGGTTTTCTCATGAAGTTCTCAGCTCATGATATGATTCGAACCCACGACTATCGTCATGGTATCACGTCGACGTCACTACCAACTGAGCTGTCACACATCGCTTTAAAATTATGTTTTTTTAAATGAAGTATATTATTTGTTTCCAATAATACAATCTCTGGTAACACAGTCTCCGGATCTGATAGCCATGTGAAGAAATATCTCAAGAAAATAAATATAAATAAGCATAAAAAAATTGAGAGGTGTCACCCGGATGGAAGGATTGGAATTGACCAACACGCTGAGTTCAGGTCCAGTGTTGAGAAAAACTAGCAATCTCTCGTCTTTAGTATTAGGTCTTCAATAAATGATCAAGAATGTGCTAATAATTACTAATTATACTAATTTATAAATGGAACAGAATTTTTAACATGTTTTATGTAGCCTTTAAATAAATTAAAAAAAAAACAAACCCAATAATAAACCATATCATTTAAATTTCGAAAAAAAGTGTCGTTACAGCTTTTCGTATGATTTTTTTCCGTCTAGCCCCCTTTCACAACGCGCGATAAGGAACTTCGTTCCAACAAAACTCGCTGCCGCCTATGACGTGCTCCATAGACACGTGCATTCAGTCTTTCCCACGATTAAAATCGCATTAATAATGTATGTAAATCAATGACATATTCTTGCGACATGGGAATACCAAGGTTTTATATGAAACTGTACCATTTAAAGGTTTATAGCGTCTTATGTTGGAACTTAATACATAATTATTTTATAATATAACTAGAATATTTCACAACTATTACTAACTTTCGCTCTGCGGCTCACCGGAGTTATAAAGCAAATAGATTTTTTTAAACTATGACTATGTCCTTCCCCCAAGGTATAATCTATTTTCTAACCAAATTTCATAATTTTTATGAAGTCATGAAAAGGTTACAAACATTTTCAAATGTAACATTTATTTTCTATACATATATACCTAATTACTTGTCTTTACTGACTAAATGATTCATCAGAGTAGAGCCTAATTCCCTAAGCTACAGACTGGAAGTTTTACACAAAGGTTCTATAAAAGACAAAAGTGAGCACTAAAAAGGGGTTCAGAAAATTCCAGGACCATTCGAAGAACATTCGCTATGTTATAATATCGGGATACAATAAATTACTCGGTAATGCAAGTTACATTGGGACGATAAACTCAATAAAAATGAAAATAAACATTCTTTTATAGAAAATCCATCAAAAAAATAGAAAAAAAATTAATTAAAAATAGTGTAAATAAGAAAAAAAATCGTGGGATGCATGGTGTCAATAGTTAGAAATAATTTATTGCCAGATATGACTAGAAGGATTATCATTTTAATAATATCTTAAAAAGCTCCCCAGGGTCTTTGACATACTTAATTCAAATTTATTTTCTATTAGTTGGATTTTCTATAAAAGCGAGTTTTTTAGTTTTAACTATTTTTTTTTTTTTAGTTAAACCGCTAATCCCGATTCTCCTAGCAAGGATAACGGGTCTAACTGTTTAAAATATTGAATTGTCATCGGTCCTCAATAAATCTACAAAGTTTAAATGAAATCTGACCGTTTAAAGTGGGTTAAAATCGCGCCCAAAGGAGTCGGTTACAAACATACACGTGAAGCTAATATCAAACGTATAAAAACGTACAAACAATATATTACAATCAATAATTACCCATAATTACTGTTTGTATAAACACAAAGTGTCAAACAAATTAAAATAAAATATGATAACGATCTAAAAAAAACCGATAGATATTACTCACGTAAACCAATATTTTACTGGGCTTTAATAAATTCCCTTTGTCACAAAATTGTAAGGTCACGGTCACAGCAAATTATAGGTAAACAGCGGTAGACAAATTACTATGTACATAATGATAGCGTAGTGATGTAATCAATTTGTAAGCTATCATTATTAATACCAAAAATAAACTACAGTTTTGACGGCCTCGCCAATTGGTGTGGTGGTTAAATACATCTATTATTCGATTCTGTCACAGTACAAACATTCGTGAGACAGGCCATTTGGCTTGGTGGTTAACGCTCTGACTGCCAAGCCGAAGGTCGCGGGTTCGATTCCCACCCAGGACAAACATTTGTGTGCATGAACATGTCTGTTTGTTCTGTGTGTGGGTGTAAATATCTATATAAGTATGTATTTAGAAAAAAAAGTAGTATATATAGTATATCAGTTATCTGGTTTTCATAGTACAAGCTCTGCTTAGTTTGGGACCAGATGGCCGTGTGTAAAAGAATGTCCCAGGATTTATTTATTATTATTATGAGCTGCACGTCTGTTTGGCCAAGTTAATTAATATCTTTGGACTTTACACGCAGCTGATCCCAAACTAAGCAGAGCTGGTTCTATGGAAACCAGATTACTGTTATACACTACTTTCTTTTTCAAAATCCATTTATGTATGTTTTGGCAGGTATTTTTCGTCGATTTCAAGGAAGGCTTCTGCTAAGGAATAGAAATATCTTTACGCCCATTATCCCTGTTGAGATAGACAGACATTCAATTTAAGATATTTTGAAGTTCTAACGTGACGTAATGTAGTAAGCATTATCGCAGTCTCTTGGAGACATTAGTTAAAATGGTTTGTTACTTAATCCTTTTCAAAAAAATCAAAATTCAAAACCCTTTATTCAGTTTAGGCCCTCAGAAGGCACTTATGAAGGTCAAATTTAAAGTTACTGAAGCTACTGATGAAGACTCATGTGCAATATTCGAACGTATAAATAACTAGCTGGTCCTGCGATTTCATGCGTTCCCGCGATAATTTTCATATTTCCGACGAATAAAATTAGTCCAAAGCAGTTAAACGTTTCCGGACATCCATCCATGAAAACATTCGCATTTCTTGAGTAGTATAGCTCTTAGTGCAGAGTTCGTCCGGGGAAGTACTACCACCTTACCCATTTCTGCCGTGAAGCAGTAGTGCACTCGTATTACTGTGTTTCGGTTAGAAAGGTAAGGGGGCCGGTGAAATTACAGGCACATGAGACTTAACAACTTCACGTCTGCGGGTCAGCAACGCATTGGCGATGCCCGCAGTTTGCAAATGTCCATAGGCGGCGGTGACCACTTACCATCAGGTGGACCATCCGCTTGTTGGTCGGCCCTTGTCTTATACAAAAAAAATTAATATAGTAGAAGTGTCAAAATAAAAAAAATATAAAATTTTCTTTGACACTGGGTTTTGGCATTTCGGTGCCCCAATCAACCTAGAGCCCCTGCACTCTTGCCCCTATGTTAAATTTGGAACTGAATGTCATTAACCGAAATATCACCAATACCCTCGGGCAGTGCAAGGGTGACGGTGGGAGATTGGAGCGCGATAGCCAGCAACAAGCGTATAATCAAAATTGTGAAATATGGGTCAGATATTATCATACATTGATTCTGTGACGATAACTGACAATTTAAATAAAACCCGCCAAGTGCGAGTTGGGCTCACACACTTCTATAAACACCGGTTCCTTATAATAACTATTTTTATTAGCCAATATTTTTATTTAATCTTTTAAGTCAGCTAAAATTTTTATCACTACATAGTATAAAACAAAGTCGCTTTCTCTGTCCCTATATCCCTATGTATGCTTAAATCTTTAAAACTACGGAACGGATTTTGATGCAGTTTTTTTTAATAGATAGCGTGATTGAAGAGGAAGGTTTTTATGTATTGTATCTACATTGCACCTGAGCGATGCCGGGGTTGGTTGCTAGTGTGAAATATAAAAAAAAAAAACACAGATTCTTCGGCGAATATAATTATTGTTAATATTTAGATAAAATAATCAAGAGTTATATCATATCGAGAAGTATCATATTGTTCTCAAGTCAAACCGTATATGTTCTTTATTTTTTTAAATGTATAAAAGCGCATAACTGTCTATAGAGTACTCCGATTTTTTAAAATATTTGTTTATTGATAGATATCGATCCGGTTTCCTTACAAATCGTGTCCTGACAGTTATGAACACAACACACAATAATCAGGCAGAACGGGATCTCAAGTAGGTAATGATCTTTCAATTGATTTTTATTCATATAGATCATTGTCCATGTGTCATTTAACCCGTCGTCAGCACAATGGACAATTTTAACACCATAAGTCGGCTTGGGTCTGTAAGACCCGTATTAATCATCATAATTCCAATATTGAAAAGGACATTAAAAAAATTTGGGTAAAAAAAGAAAATTTTAATTTTGGAAACAGGAAATTAGACTACCTTTACCTTAAAAGTATGAAATTAAAGTGGTATGATAATTAAGTCGAGTCATATTTATATAATTTATATCAAATGTAATAAATAATTTTAGTGTTCATTAAAGTAGTTGAGATCTAAAAGGCACATTTTGACAGCTTAGAATGGCAATGATAATTACACCGGTTGACACTATGTTTAGATCTGACTTTTAAATGTCAAATTCAATAGATGACCCGGCAAACGTACATATACATAAAAAAATATTAATGATCCACTAAAATAAAAAAAATAAAATTTTAGGGGTGGACAACCCCTATCACTTAGGGGTATGAAAAATAAATAGTAGCTGATTCTCAGACCTACTGAATAAGCACATGAAATTTCAAAAAAATCGGTCAAGCCGTATCGGAGGAGTATGGTAACTAACATTGTGACACGAAAATTTTAAATATAAGATAATATTATAAATGCAAAAGTAACTCTTAGTTTAATCCCATCACGACAAAATGACTGATCAGATCATAATTAAATTTGGCGATAGATTATATCATGGGGATGGACATAAGCATAATTTGTCTCAAAAAATAATCGGTAAAAGTTTGTAAAATAATCTTGAAGGGTTGAAAGTTTCAACTTGAAAGTTTGTATTGGAAACCCATAATTTCTCAAGTTAGGGATCTGAAAAAATCATATTTAGACTTTTGGTAACAAATAAGGAAATACGTGTTACAAGTTTTTAATAATCATCCCTAATGGGGGCAAAGTAAGGGGTTAAAGAGTTTATTGTAGATAATATTAGCCATTTAAATCATACAATTTGGAAGAAGGAATCTCTATGTACCAAATCCTAAAGTCTACGCGAGTGAAACCGCTAGCAAAAGATAGTAAATAAATAAAATAAAATAGACTCTAAAATCAAATTCTCCGACGGGGCATCTGGCGATCTTCAAAATGCAAGTCTACGAAAAGGTCCATCAAAAGAAAAATCATCACTTTGTAGGGGTCGAAAAGACCCAAAGATAGACAAATTACATCAAAACTATTGAAATCAAAACATCAATCTTACCAATTCGATACACAACAAAACAAAGATACATATTAGTTGTTGAAACGGCAATAAAGTGGTTCGTTCAATCAAATTTAAATGAATACCGTTGTTGCTATACATTTGGCATTGAACGTCAGCGCTATACAAGCGTTACTGTCATGTGGGACTTGGGGACAGACATGTCGTGTGGGTAACAGCCATCGGGTCAATGTCAACTCGCACGTCCATTGTGACAATGGAAAAGCACACTATATTATTTATTAGCTTGTAAACAAACTTTCATTGCCGCAAAATTGGTTCGTCGATTATTGTTGTACCTTGTCAGGGGGCGTTTCGAATGATTAGAGAGATCTTTCTGCTTTTTGAAGTAGCGGAGGCTAAATACTTTTTCAGAATTGAATTTGTGCCAATTTCGTGTTTGGGTGTAAATATCTATGTATTTAAAAAGTAGTATATGTAGTATATCAGTTACCTGGTGGCCATACTACAAGCAGTACACTCTGCTTAACTTGGGATCAGGTAACCATGTGTGAAGAATGTCTTGGGATATTTATTATTATTATTACTATCTTTCAATCGCCTTTACGAGGGCTTTAAACATTTTCTAGAATAAAATATACCCAATCTAGGTTATAAACTGTGTGTGCCATGTAGGCAACAAACATAAACAACCACCCGAATAGGGATTCCATCCGGGAGATTTTCTCTAATTTATGATGAGGATCACGATTGCCCTCAATCTCACCTGATAGTAGGTGAAGATGAGTCCGAAGATTTGATTTATGCCATGTTTGAGTAATATTATTTCACTAGCTTTCCATCGCATTCCCGGGGGATGTTACATTTACCTGGGATACAAAAAATCTTGTTTGAATTGAGGTTATAAATTTGGTAAAAATCACCCAAATCCGTTTTATCGTTTTTGCAAAGTAATAAAAGTACATCCATCCTCACAGACTTTCGAATTTATAATATTAGACGATTTTACAAACGCTTACATGAAGTGCAAAGGGTTTTAAGGAAACTTTGAAACCCTCAATTAACATTCAGAAGTAATTCGCGGGTACTAAATTCCGTTCCAATAGGTCAAATTGCTCGGTGCGGCCATGCCACATGAGGTCCTTTACCCTGCTTCTGTACCCACTATTTAAACAATTGGACTGACAAACAGGCAGACGGCCCACCTGATGGTAAGTGGGCACCGCTGTCTCTAAACATCTGCAATACGAGAGGCATTGCCAATGTGTTGTCGACCCTGAGACGTGAAGTTGTTAAGTCTGATTTTCAGAGGACCCCTTACCTTCCTAACCGAAACACATTAATACAAGTGAACTACAGCACCACGGCGGAAGTGATGGTAGTACCTACGTTTGCGAACTCTGCACTAAGAGATCTTCTACTTAATCATTATCATATCTTTAAATAACATTAAATAACAATAGCTAAACGACAGACGTCTTACAGGAAACTAGCGAATAACCGACACATAATCACGTCACATCACGTGACTGCAACTCAAAATTGGAATAATGTTCAACGATCAAGCGGAATATTTATTCTCTGGTATGCTTATTAAGCAATTTGGTTGGAGAAAAAAATGGGGTAAGGTAAATAACGCCGGTACCTTTCCACTGTAGTTACGGTTGGATCCCGTGCGTGCTGTGAGCAGTCTTTGTGAAATACGGCCTTAGTGCCAGCAGCGTGGCGGTGGCAGCGGTTGTGGTGGTGGAGGAAATATTGATCAATGACGTGGATTCATCTACTATTTTTGTTTTTATTATTTGAAATGATCTAAATAGTTTACGGTCTTCATATTAGATCTTGCAAGTTAAAATTAATAAAGTCGTTAAAATCTAAAGAATTGTCAATTATATAATCACTGGAGCAGGGAAGTTTCCCAAACTCACTCAAACAATCCGTGATAAAGCCACTACACAAAAAAGGGGATAGAGGAGATTTAACTAACTATCGTCCAATAACGTTAGTACCCATTACTTCAAAGATTTTTGAGAAAAAAAAAATTTATATAATTTTGATCAAATAATATTTTTTTATTTTTTGATAAGTAACTATGTTTCGATATCCTATTACAATTGATTTATAATATCAACCAAATTATTTATTATATTACCAATCCATCAAAGAATAAAAAAGCAAGCAAGTAGCTATCAATAAATAATCATATAACATTGTTATTAAATAAAAAAGAATGACAATTTTATCAACGGATCTGCTAAAACTGTGACAGAAGCAAACAAATATGTACGGAGGCAAATATCGCGTGCCTAACCCGATTTATTCTGGCGATATAACAAATTACTAATCAATATACCTCCTCCCAGAATGTTGCAACCCCCCTTACTGTAATGTCATACGATACTTCGATATCATTGCATTGTTTACTAGAGAAATGCGGTCATACAATACGCATTTGTTTATTGAGGTTAATTTTAGGGATAATTCTAAATCTAAATAAATAATCAGGGTTAAGTTAAATCTTAAGCATCGTCTAACAGTCAATATAAAAAACTAAAACTTTGAATTGATGGATTTATTGACAGAAAGTTTGCAATCCAGCCACCTTATTCAGCCAATACAAACTTCGTCGGCGAGCAGCTTCGCGGAGGCCTCGGAGAGCGTATCTCTCACGTGATTAGTTGTATAAGCGTAGTTAGCGAAAGAGACAGTGCACGGAGGCCGCGACGAAACATCCTCGAGTTAGTGTCATTTTCCTTACAGAATCGAGCCCCTGATACCTAATGTGAAAAATCAACATCAATCCAGAGATTTTGGATCGGGAACAAATATTTGCCCGTTAGAAAAGAGGTCATCAAAGATTTATAATCTACTAATTATATTATCTTATATGGGGAAAATGCGTGTGATACAGGGTCTTTGTTACAGGAGATATTGTAAGTACCAACGTTATATCGAAAAATATTGGTGTTATTTGGGCGATCTCGGGCTAAATTCAGATAAAATACTGACAAAGAAACGTCACAAAGCGAAGCAAACAATTGCGTTGTAGGTAATAGAGATAGTACTAGTAAAATAGGGCATAGTAGACTCTTCAGGAGACCATAGGGTGGTAGCAAGAAGTTTACATACAATACAAAAGTTTTAATTTAAAATAAGCACACAAATTAAATAAAAATTCGCTATGAATTCACACATTAGAAATTTATATAAATAATAATTAGAATTAAATAAATAAATAATTCAGGACATTCTTCACACACAGCTACCTGATCCCAAATTATGCAGAGTGTACTTGTACTGTGGCTACCAGGTAACTGATATACTACATATAGTATAAAAATTTATGTTTGTGCTTTATAGAATCGTAAACTATGCAACGGATTATAATGCAGTTTTCAGCAATAGATAGAGTAATTCAAGAAGAAGGTTTATAATCAAGATTAAAAGTGGGTAAAGCCACAGGGCGCAGCTAGTACTATATATTTTACAAACATAGTTACATAGATATTTACACCTAGCCAATCACAGAACCAACAGACATGTTCATGCACCCAAATGTTTGTCCTGGATGGGATTTGAAACTCCTTGGCAGGGTCTCTAGCCACCAAGCCAACTGGCCCGGTAAATACCTTGTGCTTCGACACATGTCTTTTATCCTCAATTGGAAGCTCTTGGCCCTCGTGAGGATGTACAGTATTTTAGAGTAGTAGAGCTCTTAGTGCAGAGTTCGTCCGGGGAAGTACCACCTTACCATCAGGTCCATCTGCTTGTTTGTCGGCCCAAGTGGTATAAATAATAAAAATTATAAAAAATTGTCAGCTCCAAGTATAACTCCATGCTTAATATTAAACGCGTTTATTTACCATCTGCGAGATATTTGTATGGGACGAATATTTCGAGCATCTCTTGGATGTCGTAAGAGATGACTATTAGAGTATACAGATGGCAATGAGCACTTGCATCGAGTTATCAATGAAAGCATTCCCATAGAGGGTTGCCCTTAAAAGGCGGCCGGCCGTAAATCTCATGTAATATGTAGTGCACCGAAGGGACAGAGCAGAGTGCTGAGTTTATTGCCAGCTTTTCTGTAAAAAATAACCTTCCGAACCGGTATTTAGAGTCAGACTATTCATAAGTGCTTGTAAAGGCAAATATTTTCATTTTAATTTCATTTCAGAATGTATACATATTGCGGCTATTCCAAATGATTGGGAACAGCGCAGGGCTAAATATGAGCCTTAAATTACCTTTCTGAATAATAAATAAATAAATATCCTGGGACATTCTTTTACACACGGCCATCTGATCCCAAACTAAGCAGAGCTTGTACTATGGAAAGATAACTGATATACTACATATACAATTTTTTTTCTAAATACATACTTATATAGATATTTACACATTTGGACATAATGTATACATATTACGCCTATTCCAAAAGATTGGGAACAGCGCAGGTTTCGTTTCTTAATATTTTTCTCTGTTTTGTCCAATCCAATAAAATTACCTCTATTTTTCATTCCGTGACAATAACTCATTAAAATCATTACGTTAAATTAGATTGAAAAAAAATTATTGAAATTTGACACATAGATAGAGCATGCCCTGGATTAACATATATAGAACTTTTTATGCGGGACTAATATAACATCTCTCAGGAACGCGGGCAAAACTTACAGCTAGTTATTTTAAAAGTACCTACTTATTCATAAAAGAAAACACATGTACGAACATATGCGCTTGAATTTTAAAATTTCAGCCATTTTAAATAAATGATCAAGTCTGTTATTAAACTATCAGAACATTCATATGTGAGAGAATATAAAATGATATCTATATGAATCCAATTTAAATTATAAGGATAAACATAAACAAGGGCATCCCATTTTTCAAGCATTCATCTTACCAAAAATAATAATGCAAAATAGACAAACTAAATCAGTTAAACATACAACTCAACAACAACAACAACAGAAAAAAAAACCGTAAAACCACAAACCGCAAATCACCAATTAAAAATCCACAAAGTCCACGAACAAGACAATAAAAAGCGAAGGTAACATTGCAGTTCAACTCACCGCATTGTACCGTTGTTTTCACAAAAACAAAACACAATTAATCAATAACCTGATAAAGTTTACAATTTGTACAATAATTATTTTGGATAACTGTTTATTGTCACGTGGATTCGTAGCGGGTTGCTACGGCGTAGCCTGTTACGGAGGCGGGCGGCTACGGGCGCGCTACAGCGTTGACTGACTAGAGTACATTGTTATTATACGCAAAGCAACGTATGGGGTGAACTGAGGCATCTTCTATTGCGGTTCAGCTTGGCCTAAGATGATTTGCTGTTCAAACCACCTTATGTAATCCTATATGCTGAGGACCTATGATACATATAAATATAGTTCAAATAACAGTTTGGTCCTAGAGGTCTCACAACCATTTTCTGTATTATATATATGACTAGCTGACCCGACAGACGTTATTCTGTCTTAACAATGAATTTTGAATTCGAATCTACTGATTGAATCGACAGTGAAATGTGCAAGAAATTATAAATTCATTATTTTATCAATATAATTCCGACCCAGGCCTTTATTTTAAATGATATTTGCAGCGCGCATTCTGTCAATAGCTCCAGCTGTCAAATGACTGACAATAATATCAAACAGATTATATTTAAAAAATGTTTATATTGTCAAAAGTCCTAGTAAAGTAGTCAAGTTTTCTTATATTTTCTAATTCTCCGCGCAACTTTATTAATTTATTCTTTCATATGAACCATCTCCTGACAATAACAAACACATAAAAAAAAGAATTAGCCAAATCTGTCCAGCTGTCCATGCGTGATGCCGTGACCAAGGGAAATAGGGATTCATTTTTATATATATAGATATGATTATTGTTTCTACACACTAACGTAGATTGATTCCGATTTTCTTTGTTATATAACAATTCTCTGATGGCGTATAATTATACATTGATGTCATGCTAAGTTCCCATTATTTGCTATTTCAATCGAATCTATGCACTTTCGATTAAGTTTTTTGTACCGAGATATTTTTAGCCTCATTGCCATGTAGACATAAAACCTTATAAAGTAGAAATAGAAATACTCTTATAGACTTTTAAACGTCTGTTAAAAAAAGATAAATAATAAAAATAATAAATGTACATATACCATGTTACTAAAAATGTAGTGATCTTAAAGGCCCATTTTGATAGCAAAGAACGTCAAGGAATAATAAATAAAATAAAATATCCCAAGACATTCTTCACACATGGTTACCTGATCCCAAGTTAAGCAGAGTGTACTGCTTGTAGTATGGCTACCAGGTAACTGATATACTACACATACTACTTTTTAAATACATACTTATATAGGTATTTACACCCAGACGCAGAACAAACAGACATGTTCATGCACATAAATGTTTGTCCTGGGTGGGAATTGAACCCGCGACCTTAGGTTTGGCAGTCAGGGTCTCTAACCACCAAGCCAACTAGCCCGTAAAAACATCGTTATTGCTTTTAAGATAAAGTTGGTCTATTAATGGTTAATTGTATCAATGCTAATGAACCTAATCAAAACCCCATAGGGTCCATTTATCTATAACACTTTTATATGCGGATAGCGGACCTCTCGTATAATTGCGGAGTCGAGAAAGAGTCAGGGAATAGTCACTGCGTGAATTCGTCGTCGAGTTTCTGTTATACGTCAAGAACTTTACCAAACAACGCACACAAATATCTAAAAGTAAGTACAGTTAACACGAAGAAATATTAAAGTAATAAATCAAACGGCGCACGAGAGCCTGCAAGGGTTGGCAACATTAAAAAGTTACTGCACGACGACAAAAATTTACTTTTCCATGCATTTTATATTGCGAAGTCAATCTGTTACTGTTTATTCAAATTATAGAAGGAAGATTGCTATATGACGAGCCATTTGGCTTGGTTGCAGACCCTGACTGTTACGCTATAGGTCATAGGTTCGATTGCCATCCAGGACAAAAAAAATTGTGCAGGAACATGTCTGTTCTGCGGCTGGATGTAAATATCTACATATAATATGTATTTAGAAGAAAAAGTTGTATATTATGTAGTATATCGTTTGGTTTCCATATTACAAGCGGTTATAGTTTAGCATAGCAGGACTACTGAACAAATTCAAAACCATTTATTTAGTTTAGGCTCTCGGAAAGCACTTATGAAGGTCAAATTTTTTATTTTTTTCTATTTATTTTACCAAAGTATTAATGACTATTAAACACAAAATAACATTCTGTCAAACCGCAGTACGATTTGTCGACAGAAAAACTCTCTTATTTAACTATATTTCATTAGCACTTAATTATTTTACAATCTAATCTTATCCTATTTCTTCATTTATTTGTTTAATCATTCTTCTAAGTTAAAGTTACTGAAGCTACGACACTACATAAAATGCATTTTTCTTTATACCACATGGGCCGATTAACAAGCATATAGTACACCTGATGGTAAGTGGTCACCACCGCCCATGGACATTTGCAATACTAGGGGCATCGCAAATGCATTGTCGACCCTGAGACGTGAAGTCGTAAGTCTCATGTGCCTGTAATTTCACCGGCCCCCTTACCTTTCCAACCGAAACACAGTAATAAATGTGCACTACTGCTTCACGGCGGAAATGGGTAAGGCGGTAGTACTTCCCCGGACGAACTGCACTAAGAGCTCTACTACTATCAAAACATAAATACATTAGAGTAAAATATGCTTATTACACTAAATACATACAGTAACACGTCACTAAATATAGAAAAGAGAATGTGATCAAAAATTCAATACGCCTATGGAAACTAGGGCGTACAAACATGTGGTCAGTGTAACACAGGTGTGTATACATTTTTTATTTCCCACAGCCTTGTTTCAAAGGTCGTTTTTATAAGAATAACATCATATACTTTGACCGCTGTATTACCCGGGATCCCAAGACAGAAGGTAGCATGATTCTTACTCTATATTCTGGTGTCGAAAAATCTAAGCGATACGTAGCTCTATTAAGGAAGGGAAGAAATTACATCTACCTTCTCAAATGAGAGTATATACTAAAATTAGTACTACTAGCTGTCCCCCGCGGTTTCACTCACGTTTGTTTATATAATATATAGCCAATAATCGTCTACGAAAAATTCCGCGTTGAATGATAGCAGTCCCATCCCGATGGTCGTAGTTTTGAGGTAATAATGCGTCAAAGGAACCCTATTTTCCTTATATACTCGTATATGTATCTAGAAGATTAGTAGTGTTTGTACTGTCTTATACTGTTGTTAAAAATATCAAAATTTGTACTAATTAGATCAAAATATTTTTCAAATCATTCAAAAGTTTTTTTCAAAATTCAAAACCTCAGTTTAGGCCCATGGAAGGCACTTATGAAGATCAAATTTAAAGTTACTGAAGCTACTATCGTTTCGGAAGTCAGCCTTCAACTGAGAAGAACCGGCAAGAAACTCAGCAAGGTTACATTCTTTTTATTTTTATTAAATATTTTTTTATATAAATTTTATCTATTCTGACTTTTAGGCTATTTTATAATATCAATTTTATATTTAACAATTACAAAATACTTAATATAGGTAACATTCAAAAACAAAAAAAAATAAATAAGACTACAAAATAGAAAATAACAATAATTAGGTACTTACAACTTAAACAAGAAAATTAGAGGTGCACTGTGCAGAGAGTAGATATTTCCATACATTTTTATCTTCAATATAATGATCTACCTTGTAATACACTATTTCTTTTAAAACTTTCCTAATATAATTTTAAATTTATGATCAGACATTTTGGTTACTGAAAGCGGTATCTTATTATAAAATCGTACACAATTACCAAGAAATGGCTTGTTTACTTTAGTTAGTCTAAAGTATGGAACAACTAACTTCTCCCTTTGTCTTGTATTAATATTATAGATATCCAATTTTCACTCAAACATTCCTATGTTTCTACGTATAAACATAAATAGATGAAGGATCAATGAAATGGTGAAACTCTTGAGGTTTGATTATTCAGTGGGAGCATTTTCTTTTTAAATAGTGTTGCTCTGTTTCTCAAAGTATATGAATATGTAAGAATGCTTAAAGACATGTAGTCTCTATAGACAGTGATCCATGGAGAAGAAATCTAGCATAAACGGTCCTGCATCAAAAACAAAAAAGCTTCAAATGCGTTTGATCACTATTATCTCTGATGGCCAAAGGAGCATGTACAGTTCTGCAATAATATCTGATACCCTTCACATAATTTAACAGCACTGTTGCTACTCAGAGTTGTTGTAATAGTTTGAGCCGTCTACAAATGAAAGAAGAGAAATGAATTCATTCATCATGAAATCAGATGTAATTGCTAGCTTCAGTAACTTACAATTTTAATTTCACGTTTTTAATTTTTAAGTTCCCTCTGCGGGCAAACTGAATATATGGTATTGTTTTTTTTTTATTGCAGTAGGTATTCTACTTAGTGTAGTTTGCTAACCAGTCAACGGTAAAAATCTTCAAGCCAAATTACGTGACTATTACAGTAAGAGCACAGGCAGGTAATACGCGTAGCCGCCAATTACAAATAATTCTACCGAGGGTGTGCCGAGGAGTGGTCAGTGGTCACGTGACCACAGTGACGACGCCGGGTCAGCGACCGATCGCGTGCCATTCAAGGTACGGTCAAGGGGGTGGTCAAAAATGGAAAACGTTCGAACGAAATAGGTGCGGTAAGAAAACCGCAACTCTCTGAAATTGAAATTTCAGAAAGATGCGGTTATTAAGAAAATGATCGATAAATATTATTGGAGACCAGCACTTGAGGATAATGTGGCATTTAGAGAACACAGAGGGCTACTCGGTACGCCGATCCAATCTGTAGACATGATCTGTCGCATGCGTTCTCAGTAACTTATGGCCGTCTAAAAAGCCCTCCGTGCCTTCGTAATAACCGTTATCGGTTGGAGATCTAGCAAAAATTAGGGCCATCGATTGCGGGACCCTAGGCCCTTGTCCAGAGTTGCCAATGAAGGAGGGATCTGATGTCATTGTAAAGTTGTCTTCAGTGAAGATTACATAAACGAGCAGTAGTGCACTTGTACTACTGTGTTTCGGATACAATGTTTGGGCTGCTGAAATTACAGGCACATGAGACGTAACAACTTCACGTCTCAGTGTCGAACGCCCTGTTAATTATCCTGGTGTTGCAAATGCCCATAGGCGGCGGTGTTACAATCAGGTGGACCAAACGGTAGAAAAAAAAGTTCGCACACAGCTGATTTTACCAAATCTAACCATCTTTACTACTTCCACTAACAGTCAAATAGAGAAACATTCCATTATATTTTATGTAGAAATAAGAATAGGGTTCAAAATAGTTATTTTATAAATAACACCTTTCGACGCAACGTTGTTACACGTATGTAGTTTACAAAATATAAGACTGCCAAGCCGCAGGTTTGATGTACATACAGACAGAAATATTACGTAGTTACGGATTAGGGTTATGACACACATACGGAACGCATTATTGCAAACGAGGTGCTTAGCCTTAATACCCAACTTTTGGCATCATAATGGTACCAAGTAAGGCCCTTTCCTGATTTCTCGGGGCTTTAGCATACTTTTTTTATACTAAGTTTTTTTGTCCGACAAAAAGGCAGACGATCTCCTTGATGGTAAGTGGTCACCGCCACCTATGGACATATGTAACACCAGAGGCATCCCCAAAGCGTTGGCGACCCGAGGCGTGAAGTTAATAAGTCTCATGTGCCTGAAATTACACTGGCCCCCTTACCTTTCTAACCGTTCTAATGCGTGCACTAAGTCCTAAAAATGAGCCTTGCACTTTTTGCAGTCTATATGCAGAAGTGACAAGTTTATCCTTATTTCTAGTATTGATGGAGTGCATATCACTCTTTTTGACATAAAGACTAATATTTTGATGTACAAATATTATGTTTGCATAAATATATTGCGATGCAACTGTGAGGATATCAATTTGTTTAAACTTTTCTCTGAGGGAAGCTCGAGAATTCAAATTATAAATTGCTCGAACATAAATGGTTTCTATATCAGCAGCTTTACCCCAAAGCAAAATGCCGTAGGTCATAACACTATGGAAGTAGCTAAAATAAACTTATCTAGCCGTATCGACATCTGTAATCTGCCTGATTTTTCTAACTGCGTAAGCTGCTGAACTAAGTTTTCCCGCAAGACATGATATTTGTGTCCCTCATTGAAGTTTTGAGTCTAAAGTAATTCCTAAGAAAACTGTTGACTCAACAAGGCTAATAGCTTCGTTGTCTAACATTATACTACAGCCTAGTTTTTTAACATTGGGTAATGCAAATTTAATACATTTAGTTTTTCTTGCATTTAAAACAAGATTATTAACAGTAAACCAATTTAATACCTGGGCTAATGCACCGTTTACATCGTCATAATTGTATTTCAGTCTATCAACACCAAAAATCAGTGAGGTATCGTCAGCAAACAGTACAATTCCACAGGTATTTCTTACGTAAAATGGTAGGTCATTGATGTATACTAAAAACAGAAAAGGCCCTAGAATAGAGCCTTGGGGAACACCCATATGCACAGGAGATCCAGATGATTTAACTCCATCATAACTTCCTCAGACGAACTGTGCACTAAAGAGCTCTACTACTCCTAGAAACTGGGGTATCAGAAATTAATTTAAATGAAAAAAGGCCTTTATACTAATAAATAATCTCGACCTTAATACCGGTTCAGAAGGTTATTTTTGCTGAGACGATCCGCCATTAATTTGCCAATTTATTCTCTTCAAAACAGACATAGATCTTTAACATACAATTTCATTAGTATATTACTGGAAATATACCTTGTTATAGCTGGAAAAAATGTGTGACTTAAATACAAAACTAAAGCAGACAAAAATATTTTTTTTGTATTAGCGCCCCCTTATCGGCTCAGCAGCGCGATTATAGCATTGAATTATTGAATTCTTATATTTACGAGTCAACTATGTCACCCCTTGGCCCATCTAGTGCACCACGAGACACTAAACATAACAGTATTCGAGAAAATGACAGTCAACTCCAATAAATCTTTTTGGAAACCCAGTGAACGCTCGACAAAATTCGTGCATGCTTCGTGCTATCGTGGAATATTTGTGACGACAACTGATAGCATGATTTTCGCTGACATGTCAAGAAAGGGCTTTTTTGACCAATATATAGGATTTAATGTTTATAATAACAATCACATCGCGAAATTTTTATTTAAAAAGCATTTAGTATCAGACCTTTTTGGTAGCTTTATTTTTTTTTTACTGGACAACCTCTTTCAAAATCTTTCAAAACCGATCTCTTTGCAAAGTTCATAATGTTCATTCAAACTTTTTGAAACTGTGGCGTACTTTTTGGTAGCTGTTGTTAGCTAGACCCTCTTGAATATTAAAAAAAACCACAGCTCTATTATTGCAATAATATTTACAAATCACTTCACACTTAAGTCACTAAGCCCTTATTCATAAGGACCCAATATTTTTTACCTTTCAACACATTAATTATACGAAGGGGCGTCTAAAGTTATGTTATGAATCGAACGTGGGTAAATTAACTGTAGCTTATGAAGTACTGCGATAAGAATCATAAAACTGAAGTGCAATGGCCTGACATAGTTAAAACAACCAATATTTTTACATAAATAGTAAAAAATTAATCGCTTTGCGGTTATCCCCACTCTGTTTTAATCGTTAGGGATTGAGGCAGTAAGAATTGAAGCTACCTGATACCAACTTCATTTGGAAATGGTATTGTTGACCACTTGGTGCTAGTTATGAAATGTGGTCATCGGTATACTCTTTAGTCGCTTCTTAAGGCCCTAGAGAATATTTGGGGTCGTCATTACAGTATATGGTGTGTGGTAGTGATCAATTGGTTTTTATTCAAAACCATTTATTCAATTTAGGGTCGTTGAGGGCACTTATTGGCAATGTTACTAAAACTACCACCGGTTCGAAAGTCACCGTTTAACTGAGAAGAACCGGCAAGAAATCTAGCAAAGGAACATTTTTTTTAATCATTTTTATACAGATTTTATCTAACCAGACTTTTTGGCTATTTTATTATTTCAATACTACCTATATATTTTACTTTTACAAAATATTGAATATCTATTAACATATTATTTCGGTTATTATTCAACACAAAGAATCCGTTTATCCGCACGAAGCGTTTTACTTCCTCTTTCATTATTGCCGGCGTCAGTGTTTCCCGATTCCTACAATCTAGGAGTCTTTAAGGCAAGAGTGAATAGGCAAATATTACTTGAGTCCGCGTGTACCATCCTCGACTGCATTGTCTTTCCATCAGGTGAGATCCAGTCAAATGCGCTCAAGTTTTTATAAAAAAACACTTTACATGTACTTACATATATGTATACGAATTATACATACATATATAACGTTAGAATGGAATCCCAAAAATGATTACTTGGAAGGTAAATTGAATTCCCCAAAATAAATATTGTAACATAAATTCAACGAAGCCCAGTCAAAACTAAATCTTATACTGTTTTCATTGGCGTAGTTTAGTTTGAAACAAGTACCGTAACTACCGAGCCCCAATGTCACGTGATCGTAAACATTCACCACGAAGAGTACCTTTCAATGTCAGTTACTTTTGCTATTGTGATGCCAAATAGATTAATACAGAAGGACCGCTCCCTGCACACGATGAAGCTTTTACACACACACATAGGCGATCGATGACACAGGTGCAGCTTACGTGAAATTGTAATTCTCGTTTGAAATTGCGAGAGATAGCGAGAGAATCGAAAATTTGTGTACACAGATAAATGGGATCACTGATACGAGTGATAATACTACGCCATTTTTCTCATGCTGTGCATTCAACGTAGCAACTGTTTCAAATAGATTAATACAAGGCAATGCATTTACTTTCCCAAAATACAATCTTCACGACAAAAAAAAAATAGGTATCTTCACCCCATTATCCGTATAAGAGAGAGGATGGCAGTAATGACCTTTGTAGTATCGGACATTGCATCCAAGATTTTGAATTTCAATGTGAAATACTTGACCGTATTTTCTTGTCATGTCGATTTTATATCCACAGTGAATTTGGGCAATCAGATATAATTTTGACGTTAAACTTCTTATGGACGCGCTTTGAAATTCTGATCCGCAACCTTTATGTGTGACTTTAAAAAATATAATGTTATTTATTCACATGAGTTTGATAAGTTCTGTTGAGAGCGGAAGAACTTCTGTGTAAATCTATTTGGTGTCAAGTTAAACTTAAAAACAGCACACCGCATAGTGGGATTATGTCACAGAGTTGTACAATTTTACTGCACCGTACCTACCTCAAATATTATTTTGAAATAATGTTTTATTATCTAGCAATTCCTTAGGTTGAAATCCGTTTGTTTATTGCAAAGAACATAAGCTTTCAATGGAGAATTTAGTTTAGTTTTCATGTGATAACCGCCATGGATTGTTAATAAATAAACTATGAAATGGTTCACTCACAAAGCAACGCTGAAAGTTGGTAGAGTTATTGAAAGTGGTATATTTGACAGCATGTCAAATCAGCAACTCTCTATTTAACTTCAAAACTTGAGCTTAGAGGGGTTGTTTCAAGCGATTGCAGTGTTACGGGATTTCTTTCATATTTAAAATCTACGTGTCTGTAAATTCACTTTGTTCTTGCCTTTCTAACTGAAATACAGTAATACAAGTGCACTACTGCTTTACGGCGTAAATAGGTAAGGTGGAAGTACTTCCCTGGATAACCTCTGCACTAGCAGATCTACTATTCTAAGGTACGTATATACATAACTAGCTGTCCACCACGGTTTCACCCGCGTTCCCGAGGTATGTAACATTTTCCGGGCACAAAAAGTATGCTATGTGTTGATCCAGGGCGATATCTATATACGCGCCAAGTTCCATCTAAGTTCGGTAGCTATTGCGTGAAAGGGTAACAAACATCCATACATACAAACTTTCGCATTTATAATATTAGTAGGATAAAGCATAGCACATTTATAATTTGCAACATAGTCACGTCCATATTAAAGCTATTTGGTAACCAAACACTCTATAATGTTTCGTCTACACATCAAATTGTTGAAGTTACAACCGATGATATATAATAAACTATAGATTCGTTGTCCGCGCTCATAAAAGGCAACATAAAATGCTGGTAACTGACCAGAGCTTCGATTCTGTAAGGGAAATGACAGGAGGATGTTTCGGCGCGGCTTCTATACTCTGTCTCATTCGCTATTAACGCAATTACGTGAAAGGTAAGCTCTCCAAGGCTTCTGTTCGGCTCGACAACGAAATTGTATTGGCTGAATAAGGTGGCTGATTCCATTTATACGCGACATTACTAATTCTTAATGTATTAAAGTAACTAACGATGTATATTTATCCCTCTCTAACAACAGCGTAAGGTGGTATTTATTTTCTGTCCCTATGTTAGCGCGTCTTACCTAGTATTTGCGCTGTTTTTGAGAGCCTTGATGTTGGTGAATGGCGTGTCTATTTTAAAATACGTCTAGGTTGCAACAATGTACCTTATCGTTTCCTAGTAAGTAGATATATTGTAACGGATACAGGGATCGGTCGAGCGTTAGGACGCATAGCTGATGCAGCCTTCTTTGAACTCTATCTCATTTAGACGTTTTGTTTTACTGGCAAATAATATACCTATCTGTGACGAGCTTGTTGGCTTCGTGGTTAAAGGCCCTGACCACAGTGCAGGTCCTGGGTTCGATTCTTACTCATAACAAACATTTGCTTGCATGAACATGTCTGTTTGTTGTACCTGGGTGTAAATAGGTATGTATATTATATATGTAGGTAGGTTCCCTCAACTGTGTACGCATAACATAAGACGTTGTTACTGCGTTAATAAATAAGTATGCAAATGACCGTTCACTTAATATCCTTGTCTGTCGAACTAACAGTGGCGGCGAGGATGGGATAGGGTGTTTGTCGATCTAACAATGTATTTAGAATTTAAAAAAATATATGTGTAGTATACTCGAATTAGTTATTTGGTTTCCATAGTTTTGTAGCAACAAGTCAACGGTCACCAATCTGGTGTCATATCTGAATGACTTGTCTGTTTCTGTCGACGCTGGCCTACAAATTAATGCTCTTTATACATACTTCAGTAGTACCTTCGACAAGGTAGACCATCGATCGTTATTATCTAAGCTCAAAAATCATGGTGTACACGGGAATATCTTAAAAATAAATATAACATATATAATGTTAAACGAAGCTTCCGCCGTTAGTACGCTTAGATCTTTTTAACTACGCAACCGATATTGATGCAGTTTTCATCAAAAGACAGAATAATTCAAGAGAAAGGTTCATATGTATGCTTATATCCCTTGGAAGCGCGGGGGCAAGTTTTATCAAACGGTAATAAGCGTTTTAAGAATTTTAATTTTTTTTATAACATCCATATATAAATCGAGTAAACCAGCAGCACAAAACTAGTGCATAATACACCGCACAGTAATTTAGTCCAATTATCCTGATAGCCAGCGATAACGACGCAAATTCAGCCTGAATCTAGATTGAAGTTCATAATTTCTTTAGTTCCCTATATTTGTGCTGTAACCCGCCAACTTTGTACTGAAGTTTAGATTGCTTACGAACATAAGTTCACATGTAAGTAGGACAAAGATTTCTTATACGGTCGAGAATAATGAAATACAAGCTTGGCACCGCGGTTTCACCCGCGTTTGAGAAAATTTTTATATTTCTCCGGGATAAAAAGTATCAGGTTAATCACATTTTATTTGGTCAGTTTTAGTTTTAGTTTTTGTTTTTATTTATTGACTTCTTCGATAACACACAAATTTATTATTGTCAGTGAGACTAAATATAATAATAAATCTCAGTTAGTTTTTTAAACGAATTATTGCTGAGAATTATTACCGATTTATTTTAATTTTTAATTTTAATTATTATTCTCAACAAACAACCTTCCAAACTGATATTAGAGTCAGACTATTAAATGAAATGAAATGAAATAAAATGAAATGAAATGAAATATTTATTCAAATAGGCCTTCACAGGCACTTATGAATGGTCAGACTCTAACACCGGTTCGGAAGGTTGCTTTTACTGAGAAGAGCCGGCAAGAAACTCAGCAATTACTCTTTTCAAAATAAGATTTTGTACATAAAGATGTGTCCTGCTGGAGCGAGCGCTACACCCAAGCATTGGCGTCATTAAAATAATCATTTGTATTGTAGAAAGCCTTTTGTACTAAAACAGTCTTAATTCTTTCCTTAAATTTTTGTAAAGGCAAATTTAAAATTTCAGCAGGGATTTTATTATAGATGCGTGCACTAAGTCCTAAAAATGAGCCTTGCACTTTTTGCAGTCTATATGCAGAAGTGACAAGTTTATCCTTATTTCTAGTATTGATGGAGCATTGAAGTTTTGAGTCTAAAGTAATTCCTAAGAAAACTGTTGACTCAACTAGGCTAAGAGCTTCATTGTCTAACATTAAACTACAGCCTAGTTTTTTAACATTGGGTAATGCAAATTTAATACATTTAGTTTTTCTTGCATTTAAAACAAGATTATTAACAGTAAACCAATTTAATACCTGGGCTAATGCACCGTTTACATTGTCATAATTGTATTTCAGTCTATCCATAACATGTATATCTATAACACCAAAAATCAGTGAGG
Organism: Habrosyne pyritoides; assembly: GCA_907165245.1. NCBI lineage: Eukaryota > Metazoa > Arthropoda > Insecta > Lepidoptera > Drepanidae > Habrosyne > Habrosyne pyritoides. The sequence continues at coordinate 2,449,242 of OU015600.1, read as the reverse complement.
TATCGTCAGCAAACAGTACAATTCCACAGGTATTTCTTACGTAAAATGGAAGGTCATTGATATATACTAAAAATAGAAAAGGCCCTAGAATAGAGCCCTGGGGTACACCCATATGCACAGGAGAACCAGATGATTTAACTCCATTCACATTAACACTTTGAGTTCTCTCACTAAGGTACGATTTCATCAAATTAAGTGCTGCACCCTTAACTCCATAATAGTCTAATTTACGCGTAAGTGTCTGATGGTCAACACAATCAAAAGCTTTAGATAAATCACAGAACACTCCAATAACATTCTGCGACTTTTCCCAAGCGTTGAAAATTTGTTTCAAAAGTGCTACCCCGGCATCAATAGTAGAACGACCTTTAGTAAAACCGTACTGCTCACTATCTAAAAGTTTATTTAAATTAAAGTGAGCAAGTAGTTGCGTTAAAATAATCTTTTCGAATACTTTGCTTAGGGCTGGCAAGATAGAAACGGGCCTATAATTGGTTGGATCACTAGGATCTCCGGCCTTGAACAAAGGTATAACTTTGCTATGTTTCATTAAATCCGGAAATTTACCAAAATCTACGCATCGGTTAAAAATTTGAGCTAAATGGGGAGCAATATTATCAATTATACCCTGCAAAACTGTTACTGATATACCCCATAAGTCGCCAGTCCGTTTAACTTTTAAACTTTTGAAAGTTTTGATGACATCGTAAGGAGTGATATGCCTAAACCTAAAAATTCATTACACTCTGATACGTTAGTTTTTAACAACGATTCAGCATCTGCTGGTGAAGAATCCAAGGAGCTGGTTGTGGCTATAGGTATGTCAGTAAAAAAATTATTAAAAGCAAGTGCAATTTGATCATCATCACAGATAATATTTCCGTTAATATTTAATTCAATGCGCTTATTATTGTTTTGAGTTTTACCTCTTTCTGAATTAATTATGTTCCAAGTAGTTTTTACTTTGTTATTTGATTGGCTTATCTTATTTCTCAGATATATAGATTTTGCCGAAGTGCAAGCTTTTTTAAACACTTTGGAATATTTTCTTACATATTCAATAAAATCGACATTTTTATTGTATTTCTTTAAATAAAAATTAATTAAATATGATGACTTATCTCTCTCGAGCAAAGCTGTGGCAGGTTGCTAGTATAGTATAATCAAAATTACGTTATCGAATTTAGTCTTTACTCTACTACAATTTTTTAAGAGAAGAAATTCTTGGGCCATCTATCCAAATCATTGATTAAAAATTGGTTCGAAATGTTTGTGTTCTGGCGGTGAAAAGAATCCTACTAATATATAAATCCGAAAGTGTGTATGTAGGGATGTTTGTTACTCTTTCACGCAAAATCTACCAAACGGATTTAGATACAACTTGGCACATAGATAGAGCATATCCCGGAATAACATATAGGCTACTTTTTATCCCGGGAAAATGTGACATCCCTCGGGAACGTGGGTAAAACCGCGGGGGAGAGCTAGTAACATATAAAACAATGAATAGACTAAGTAAAATGAAATGCAAATAACGCATTTGTACCAGTCAAACATGAAATCCAGTGAATTATAGCATAGGTTTCAGTACAACAGCATTCATAACAAGGGTGGATATATCAAAACATGGAATAACAACAGTCGCGGCACGGTGACCCCCGGAAGCGGCCGAGCCGTGGTAAGGACGACACACGACTTCCGCCATCTTGTATGCGAGGGTAGGCTACGTACACATTAGCATATAGAAAAAAAATGGGACTTTGTTTAAATCCCTTCTTATCCCGTTATCTATCGAATACCTTTAAACGAGCAATTAAAAAACTGCTACAATGTCATTAGAAGGTAAGGTTTTCAAGTTTTCATCTTTTGTGAGAAATACTGTTATTGGGAGCCCTTTATTATCGCATCTAGTTCGTATCTAGGTATATATGACAGTGCTTTAAATAGAGTATACGGTAGAAGTCACGTAAGTAAAGAAATCCCGAGCAATGCTCGGCCAGCCAGGCACTTTTATTTACAACGGCAATGGTTAAACCGCTTAGTTAACCCTTTCGCGACAATACTAATTACACCTCCGATTTTGATTTTATTTATTCAAAACATTGTTAAAAAAAATTTTTAAACAAAACTAATAAATTTCCCCCCCTTGCTTACGCCCCCCCCTTTTTTAAGGGCTACGGCAATATCTCTGCCAATGCCCGTTTGTGAGTTCTTATTTGGCAAAGTAATTGCCAATGGCCAGTTTGAATTACATATTATGATATGATTACAATCTCAGATCATAAAATTAGCGAAAGAGACAGAGTATATAGGCGACGAAACAACTAAACTAAATATCCTGAGACATGACACATAATATATACTATTATATATATAAGTACTTAATAAACAAACAAGTCTTAATGGTTTGGTTCATCTTTCAGAATCAATGTCCTGTAACATTATTTACGCACTGCCATCTGATACAAAACTAAACAGAGTTTGAAGGAATTCAGATACATACTCGTATACCATTTTATCTTCTAAATACATACTTATGTAGGTAGATATTTACATCCATCCCTACTAATATAATAAAGGTGAATGTATGTTTGTTTGTTACGCTTTCACGCGAAAACTAATTAACCGATCATCATGAAACTTTGTACACATATTCTTGGAGGTATTAGAAGTAACATAGGACTTTTTGTGCCGAGAAAATGTTACTTCCCTCGGGAACGCGGGTGAAACCGCGGGGGGCAGCTAGTATATAATAATAAGAATGACATTCTTTAGTGTGACTACTGAGACGCACTTGTTAGTAACTTAGAAAATAAAGTGATAAAATAAAAAAAAATATCACCTATTTACAATTTGTACACTATGATCCATTTCTGAAAAGTTTTTTATAATAAGTAGCTGAAGTATGTTTACTTCGTTCCTAAACGATTTTTTTCTGACACAGTTGACGCCCCAGTTACAAAAGGTAAATAAACTCTAAAATAGAATAATCTAGGTACTCACGACAAATATGAAAGATATATATGCCAGTTCCTTCCGAGCTAATGAATAATTTCGCCGTTAGTTTTATTTTTCACTGCAGTAAAATCTCTTATGAAACAGAAAGATGGGCGTGACAAATAATAACTGTCAATTTTGAAACATTTTTTTTAAAAGTGTCAAATTATTTTTCTAAGGATGGCCATTTGGTTTCAGCCAGTATGGGGATCAAAGAATCTTATCCAAACTACAAAAAAGTTATATTATTTTACCCTACTTTGAGAATCACTTCTAAGGGTCGACAAAGCGATGCCCCTTGTGTTGCAAATGTCGATAGGCTGCGGTGGCCACTTGCCACACGCTTGTCAGCCTACTGACACAAAAAAAATCCTGTACATTGTACAAAAAACTACCACATGGTTGCATGCTTAAAAAGCTGAATACAATTCATCAGTAACGCTCATTATTTTAAAACACAAAACACAACCATAAAACCTCCATTAAGAAGAAAGGTTATCCCAGAAAAGAAGGCGCAGTTACAAACACATGTTGCACAAATTGTGAATAAAGCTGGCGAATGAACATCGCTGGCCGAAAGTTAACTAAACAATGCAATCCCTAAATGGACAATGGCAATTGTTTTGAAGGTAAAACATGTGTTGAGTCTTCTAGCTATCGTTTTGACAGCCCATTTTAAGTAGTACGCTGTACAATCCGTTTTTTTAAAGGGACGAAGGTCAACGGCAAATTCGGCGAGCGCAGAGGGCTCTCAGCAGAGGTTTAGATTTTAAGCAACAGCGCGCTGAGTGCACTCCCTGTGGGGCTAGAAGCTTTGCTCTCGGGGCTGCTGAGGGGTTGCGGGGGGTCACAAGACATTCATCTGATTATTGTACAATCAGGAAACTACTTTGATATTTATATATCTCACTCTTTTTGACATAAAGACTAATATTTTAATATTTGTACATCAAAATATTAATCTATATGTCAAAAAGAGTGATATGCACTCCACCAATATTAGAAATAAGGATAAACTTGTCACTTCTGCATATAGACTGCAAAAAGTGCAAGGCTCATTTTTGGGACTTAGTGCACGCATCTATAATAAAATCCCCGCTTATTTAAAATTTAAAATTTCAATTTGCCTTTACAAAAATTTAAGGAAAGAATTAAGACATTTATAAATAAATATCCTGGGACATTCTTTACACACGGCCATCTGATCCCAAACTAAGCAGAGCTTGTACTATGGAAACCAGATAACTGATATACTACATATACTACTTTTTTTTTTTTTCTAAATACATACTTATATAGATATTTACACCCAGACACAGAACAAACAGACATGTTCATGCACACAAATGTTTGTCCTGGGTGGGAATCGAACCCGCGACCTTAGGTTTGGCAGTCAGAGCGTTAACCACCAAGCCAACTGGCCTGTCAAATTAAATTAAATTTGTTTTAGTACAAAAGGCTTTCTACAACACAAATGATTATTTTAATGACGACAATGCTTGGGTGTAGCGCTCGCTCCAGCAGGATACATCTTTATGTACAAAATCTTATTTGAAATTAATAATTGCTGAGTTTATTGCCGGCTCTTCTCAGTGAAAGCAACCTTCCGAACCGGTGTTAGAGTCTGACCATTCATAAGTGCCTGTGAAGGCCTATTTGAATAAATATTTCATTTCATTTCATTTTATATATTTACCTTTAGCTTTTGCAACCATCCAAACATCCTACATCCAACTGCCTCACGTGGTCCTCCCGCTTTTTAGATTTTACATTTTTCCGGGATAAAAAATCCCTATATGCCAAGTTTCATCCAAATCGACAAAGTAATTTTTCCATGAAAGAGTCACATCCAAAAATCCATCCTCACAAACGTTCGCATGTATTATAATCACTACATAGTATAAAACAAAGTCGCTTTCTCTGTCCATATATCCCTATGTATGCTTAAACCTTTAAAACTACGCAACGGATTTTGATGCGGTTTTTTTTATAGATAGAGTGATTGAAGAGGAAGGTTTTTATGTATAATACATGTGACATCCCACGGGAACGTGGGTAAAACCGCGGGGGACAGCTAGTATATTATATAGTAGAAATACAGTTCTAATGAGCCATAACGAGACCATAGGTTTACTTGGACTGTTTATAATGGTGATGGATTTAAAGACACCGTGTAGACATCCAGTAGCTTTGCTCCCACACAAACTGCAGTTGGTAAACACTTTCGACACAGACTCAGTACAAAATAAACACTTACGTCACTTAATAAACTCAATTGGACAATATGATGCACTCTAATTGACTACAATAGATGCGCGTCCAATAACCTTACACGGACTATTTAGCGAGACTGTAAAACTTTGGTAAATGTTTGTCAAGATGGTACATCTCAAACTGTTTGGGTTGCATCATGATCATGCTGGGTCTTCAATCAATATTGATTGAAATGTGACCTGTTTTGTGTGATTTATTGCTCGCTGTGTGGTTTCAGCCGCGTTCTCGAGGGATGGAATATTTTCCTGGAGTAAAAAGTTTATTGTATTATGATCTAGGGCATTCTAGGGCATCACGTATTTGTGGGAAATTTTCTCAGATTCATTTTGACAGGCAAGTCGCAGGCCGCGTGTTCGATTCCCACCCATGTAACATGTATATTAGTTCGTTTTTGGGTGTAATATCTATAAAAGTAAGTATTTAGAAAAAAAATTATAGTAGCAGCCCTCGGGAACACAGTGGAATGTTACATTTTCGCGAGACAAAAGTATTCTATCTGTCCGGGTATATATTACCTATGTGCCAAGTTTCATAAAAAGTCGTTTGACAGATTTTGCGTGAAAGAGTAAGAAACATCCATACATACTCAGAAACTTTCGCATTTATAATATTACTAGGATAGCATATCATGACTATAACATTTCTCAACAATGATTACAATGGTATTTTGTACTAAAACTGAACGCTGAATTCACCTATATATATACATAGGTAATCTTGGGGGAAACTTGGTCAACTTTTGGATTGCGAATTGAATAGCAGGTAAGTTTGAATCTGTTCCTTATGTTACTGACCGTAATTGCAAACAACAAATGAAAGTAGTTCTCCATTTTTAAATCGCATTTTACAGATCATCTTGTTCTCGCAACAATCTATAAGAATCAAATCTAAGAGTGTTTTAGAAAAATCATCTTTATTGCTTCAGAGATAAGGATGAATATTGATCCAATTGTTAATTGTATGACGATGCTGATGAACCTAATCACTAACAAAACAGGGTACAATTTTCTATAACACTGTTAGCTGTGAAAACGTGTTTGATTGTATTTATAATTAACTGTATTAAGAACGATATAGGTTTCATTTTTCTATGAGCTAGCTATCAAAACTTGCTAATAGATCTCGACTGCTTTAGGTATTTTTCAGACAGACTTAAACTGACCTAGATCTAGGTTTAATCTGTTTAAGATTATGCGCGGGAGTTGACGCCAATCTTTTAACTATTATCCAATAGATCCACAATTTGGAATAGTCTAAAACACATCGTTTTACACTTTTACTGTTACTGCCACTTTATTTGTATCTATTAAAGATGGTTTTCTAATTCAAATAAATTAAATTGATTGAGGTTTAGCAAATCCAAATCCGTTAGATAGTTTTTGCGTAGGAGTAACAACATCCATAGATACATTCTTACAAACATTCGCATTTATAATATTATATAGTAATAAATATCCCGGGACATTCTTTACACACGGCCATCTGATTCCAAACTAAGCAGAGCTTGTACTATGGAAACCAGATAATTGATATACTACATATACTACTTTTTTTTTTCCAAATACATACTCATATAGATATTTACACTCAGACACAGAACAAATAGACATGTTCATGCACACAAATGTTTGTCATGGGTGGGAATCGAACCCGCGACCTTAGGTTTGGCAGTCAGAGTCGGTAACCACCAACCCAACTTAGATAAATAGACTCAGGTAGTCTAACGTCCGAAATTAGTATACGATCCCGATCTAAAATCGCAAGATTGAAGCAGAATTTCGACATTACGTGTATTAAAATTTCTGTCAAAAGGTTCATCAATCCATGGATTTTCGATCGGGATTGCATATTAATTTTCGCCGTAAGTGTACTTGCCATCTGCCTCATCATCACTCACATAGTTAGATTGTGGTAAAACCTAAAATCTATGGAGGGTAAAAATATCATTTCCCAAGCCAAAGTGTGGTACCGAAATTAGTAAGAAAAGTTTTAAGTGGTTCGCTCAATAGGCACTCGAAACACTAAAATGCATAATTTATTGGACAAACATTCCATCTATCGTTGAATTTTTTGCTCGTTTTGGGAATGGGCTACAGCTTTTTTGATAAAGAGTTTGAAGTATTAACAGAATACCACTTCAATTAATTTATTAGTTGATATAGGTACCTAAGACAGAAAAAGGTGTAGAGCGTTTTAATAGATCACCAAAATGATAAATTAAATTGATCATTACACTGTCTTGTATAATTTTGGCCTTATAACTATAGATCATCAAAATCTATACAAATATTATAAAAAGGATTTTTTTTATGTTAGTATGTTTGTTACTCTTTCACGCAAAAACTACTAAACGGATATAGATGAAACTTGGCACATAGATAGAGCATATCCTGAAATAACATATAGGCTACTTTTATCCCGGGAAAATGAGGTATCCCTCGGGAACGCGGGTAAAACCGCGGGGGACATATTAAATAAAATTGGTCATTACACTGTCTTGGTATTATTTTTGGAGCTGTGTGTTTACAATAATGATATCCTACTAATATTATAAATGCGAAAGTTTGTGAGTATGTATGGATGTTTGTAACTCATTCACGCAAAAAAATACATAACGGATTTGGATGAAACTTGGCACATATATAGATGATGCCCTGGAATAACACATATAATAACTTTAATCCCAGGAAAATTTAACATCACTAGGGAACGCGAGTGAAACCGCGAGAAAAGCTAGTATACTATTAAAGTCACTATTTCTGTCTCTTTGCTTGTCTGTTATCTTTTGAAAAAGGTACGCAATAGATTATGATGTTGAGGTCACCATAATTTAGAGAATTTATAACTTTTACACGTATCCCGTTTTTTATACGTTTATGTGTAAAATGCATTTATAATACACAGGCCAGTTGGCTTGGTGGTTAGCGACTCTGACTGCCAAGCCGAAGGTCGCGGTTTCGATTCCCACCCAGGACAAACATTTGTGTGCATGAACATGTCTGTTTGTTCTGTGTCTGGGTGTAAATATCTCTATAAGTATGTATTTACAAAAATAAAAAGTAGTATATGTAGTATATCAGTTATCTGGTTTCCATAGTACAAGCTCTGCTTAGTTTGGGATCAGATGGCCGTGTGTAAAGAATGTCCCGGGATATTTATTTATTTTAATTATACCATTAAACGAAGCCAGGGCGGGTAGTATTTATACTAATGCCCATAAGACTTTCTCGGTCATGCAAGTTGTTCGTAATTATTTCCATAACCTAAATGCCCGTGAATACATATCGCAGACCCCACCAAGCGTACGAATGTAGTATCAAAATGTAAAATAAAAGAGCAAATTGCTTATACTACAAAAGTAAGCTCCAACACCCATTTACGGTTCAAAGGAATTTCTTCCAAACGTAGCTTGTTCTAAAATATCGTGACCACTACCCAGTGATCGAACGATAGATTTGCAACAGTTATTGTGTTGGTATAGTGCAGTGGTATGGGGTGAACCAAAATATTGCTCTCCTCTGAGTTCCCGGCGCGGTCGGCTGCGCCCACATGTTCGCCATTAGTATGGCGACATGATTATTACAATATGTCGATAAATCTTTAAATGTTTCAGGAATTGTCAATGAAAAGTTTCGGGTAAGCTGTCGGATAGTCTACGAACTGCGTGTGTCGCTGAGAATTAATTTTTGATTTGCTAATCGAAGCAAAACTCCTTCTAAAAGCGTTCATATTATAATATGCTCTAGTTTTTTTATCCGTAGTTCTTAATGCTTATAAATAATTAATCTTCTCTCGAATGACATGAACATAAATTATAATCAAGTAGGTACATCTATCAACACTACATAGTAATCTTGTGAAAAACAAATAACAAAACGATTCATCAATTTTGAAACTATTATTAACTACACTATTCTTATGATACCATTTATTGTAGAACTGCCTATCGATAAAAATCCAATGATTCACAATCCCATCTCTATTCCCTACATCTCCCGTCTTAAGGAGCGGCCGCCAGGCACCGAGTAGTCACAGTGTGGCCGGCGCGCGCGCATCCCGTTCTCTACCGGCGCGATCCAAAAATACCAACCGACCCGGCCGCATTCACTTGACATGGGCTGACTGACGAACCGCGAACAAAATTAAAAAAAAACTTATTCGATAAACCCAGTGTTCTCTTTTCGAATCCAGTGACCGTTCTGATGGTGGTATGTCGCCTACTGCCATCGGTGCAGATCTGCCGCAATGGTGCGGAAAAACGGAGAACTGCCCACAGGCCCTGCTCGGATGGCTGTATCTGACTCACGATCAGAATGATCAGGTAACCCCACTTCTAATATGTTTCCGAAGTTGTCTGACGTGACGTCACACATGCGCCGGATATATACGGAACTTTTTGCATTCTCGTTCGAATTTTACTTTTCATTGTACGAAATCTTGTATTAAAATAGATTGCAAGTGCAGTAGATCAAAACTTCGGTTTCAGTCGAAGCTTACCACCGGTCTTCTTGCTTCGTAGAAGATCCGCATGTAACTAGTTAAAATTAAGACTCGCATCAAAATAAATTACTTCAATTAAGAACGCTATACTATGCTCGTTTAGGTACAAAATGATTTAAACAGATATGTGTGTGCACAGATCGATCTGGGAGGTTAAACGACGAGCGACGCTGACGGTCTCTTAATAGGTGACTGTTTACTGTTTATGCTCGATTCCCCTCGTGTATTGTAAAGTGCCAAAGAAATGTGTTGTAGCACGTTTATGTGACTTTTATATTTGATAATCTTATATGCTAAAAACATTTTTACACCCATAATTCGATGAGCGCATAGGGCTTTCAGCCGACGTTTGAAAATATCATTAAAAGAACCGTCTGCATACTTCATAGCGATGCTTTTTGAGATGATTGGTTTACGAGGAACTCAGAAAATGTTGGTATTTTCTGATTCCGCCATGATATAAATCCATGGGAATGCATTCACACGTATCTTATCCTTTAACCCGTCTCTGTCGCCCTTTATTTTTCTTAGGGGTAGGTTAATAAAACAGGTTCTGTTTTAAAAGGAAATAAGCGATTTATTTTATGTCTACTCTCTAACTGGTGTTGCAGGTGCGAATTCTTTCATGAAACCAGATGGACCAAAAGGCGTCAGACACAATATTTCGGAATACACTAACATTGTTAAAATATCTACCAAATTTGTAACTTCGTATATGCTGTTCATCTAAAATTCATTCGACGGTTTATTATGTTATCATTTTTTTATTCTAAGATGGACGAAACTTAGATGAAGCTGCAAATATGGCGCAATTAACCCCCATATGGTTAATTTGTCGTTACATCGAATGCCTTGATGTCTTTGGATCTGTTTAAACTTCGCAGATATCAGCTTTGTTGATGTTAAAGCGATCATCTTTAGCTTAAAGTTCATTCAATACTAGACTTAGTGACCTTTTAGATACAAGATTTATTTTCACTAATCTTACTACATTCAACATTGATGTTTTTGTTGGAGTTAAAAATAAGTGCCTTTAATTTCCTTTTTCTTTCATTCGTTTAATCAATTATTGCATGTATGTTTAGTGTAATTTACATATTGACATATAAGTACGTAATATTGGTGGAACTAAAATAGTTTCACGCATTCATTACGTGCCGGGAGCGAGGGCATTGACACACATAAGGGACTTATACATAGATTGAACTTATATGGTGTTGATTTTAAATTAAAAAATAATAACCCAGAGAAAAATATTTTGCTGTAGGCCAGATTTAGAGGGTATAAGCTAAGGGTTTTTTTTTTATACCACAAAGGCTGACAAAAAAACAGACGGTCCACCTGATGGTTAGTGGTCACCGCCGCCGCCATTTGGTACACCGATGGCATCGCCAATGCGTTGTTGACCCTGAGACCCGAAGTTCTTAAGTCTCATGTGTCTGTAATTTCACCAGCTCCCTTCCTTTCTAACCGAAACACAGTAATACAACTGCACTACTGCTTCACTAGTGAAGCAGAAATGGGTAAGGTAGTACTTCCCCAGACGATCTCCGCACTAAAATCTCTACTACATCCACATTCAAAACACTCTAAGCTCTAGATGAACCTCTCCAACTGATAGGCCGATGTAGTGTTTAAAAAACCTGACTGATACACAGTCAGAGCCATTGATTCGCGTTCCATACAGACTAAACGTTGCATAAACACGTCTATCCAAGAGCAGCGGCGGCCTAACCCATTGCGAGGCTCCGGGCGGCAGCTCATTGCGAGGCCCTTTGTCCTTCGCGAAAAGTATATAAATAAAATAGTTTATTTGCACCTTGAAGTTATAAATATGTATTTACAATTTAAATTCGTGAAAAGTATTTAATGCGAAAGTTATACAAATAAATAAAATTTGAAATCCATATTTGTTACTTGTTTGCTTGGGTTGCACGAGGCCCCAGCAAGAGCGAGGCCCCGGGCGATTGCCCCGTTCGCCACCCCCTAAGGCCGCCTCTGTAAGAGTTATGTTATTTGGTACTCTTCAAGCTCTGCTTAGTTAGGGATTAGTTGGCCCTATGGGAAGAAGATCTCTGGATATTTATTACTGTCTCGAAATCGTATACAACTAAGTCATTATTTCCTCCTGTCTTGGACGCTTAAACTCTTCAATATTTCAAAGGACCGCTTTGACATTTAAGAATGTTATAGAAAAATCATCATTATTGCATTAAAGATAAGGTACATCTATTGATTCAATGGTTAATTGTATTATGATGCTGATGATTCTTATTTTAACGTCATAGGGTTCATTTTTGTATAACAATCTTAGCTTTCAAAAAGGGGCCTTTATTAAATTGACAATTTTATATTTTTTTTACTATGAAATAAATTTTATTGCAGTTTTTCTATGCGTACATATATCTCTATATTGTCCCTTTCAGCCAAAGCCGAGCAGGTTAGGTGATTATAATCTAAAGGCAAAAACGATTCACCTTAAACTTTAAGGTTAAAGATCTCAAATACAAGTGATATTAACCAAACAGGTAGTTTAAATAGACGCGGGCCGCCTAATTTTAGATTAATGGCCGCCTTCCCAGATTACAGGAACATGTGGTCCGAGTGAACTGCACAGCGCACTCATTGTTTTATAATCTTGTCGCTGTTCATCTATATTTTCTCTTTTAACCTATCGGACCTTGCTAGACTTCTTGCGAGCCATTGCAGGCTCAACTGAATCGTTTTTGTGAGAAAAGAGTGACGAAATAGAAAATTGTGACGATAGACAGAAAAGTAAATCATTTTCGGTCAAGTAATAAGAGGTAAGAGAAAGAAAGACATATACTCGTACATACATACACACAATACGACAGAAATATACCAGGAGAAACAACCCTATGTGTCGTAAAGACGCACAATGGAAGTGAAATGTTTGTATAACAGGGAAACATCAATAACTTTTGATTGGATTGATTGTGTTAATTCATATATTTGGCGTCTCATTAAAAAGTTGTGGCACAGAATTTCAAAGCCTTCCCATAAGAAGTTTCACTTTAAGAACAAATTATCAAAATTGGGCAGCCCGTATTGTATGATACTAAAAAACAATTAGACTCAGCTTTACTCTCAGCTCTTTGGTATGTACTAAGTATATAGGTACCTCATGAACTGGTTTTCTGGGGTAGAGCGTTTAGAAGGACGATAGGAAGGTAGACTAGATAATCGGGGATATTTGGAACAGTTTGGGTGGTTTCTGTTTTGTATTATCAATACTCCGTTTGCTTCGAGGCGGTCGATCGGTACACAGTGATTAAACATATTTCAACATTAAATTCACGCAATAAGTTGTTCGTAACGATCAGCCCCCTTATTCAGCTAATACAAACTTTGTCGGCGAGCCGCTTCACGGTGGCCTCGGAGAGCTTACCTCTCACGTGATTAGTAGTATTAGCGTAGTAAGCGACAGAGATAGAGCATAGAGGCCGCGACGAAACATCCTCGAGTTAGTGACGTTTCACATCGAATCGAAGCCCTGGGGCTCGACTCTGTAACGAAAATGACACTAGCTCAAGGATGTCTCGTCTCTTTCGCTAACTACTCAATCACATGAATCAAGCTCTCCGAGTCTTCCTTGCGTCCGCCGAAGAAGTTTGTATTAGCTGAATAAGGGGCCTGATTGCCAACCAAGTAGATCTGAGTTAGGACAGATACAATAATGGTCAATTAATTTGTCTCCCGACCTACATTCCTACCTTCTGATTGTATGAAAACGATTATTATCGTATTGATAGCTTTATTTGTTTCTTTACTATTTTCTTTATTGTCTTTTAACTTTTGTGTTTCTTAAGAAATATTTTCTTTCTAACATGACTGATAGATTAGTCAATCAGATGTTATGTTCTCTAGATCCTCATTATTATTTACTGATTGACCATCCTCATTGTCTCATGGTAGTTATTATTCAATATTATTTATCTATTACCAGCTGTTCACTGTTCATTCATGTTTCCGAGGAAAGTTACATTTTTCCGGGATAAAATATGCCCTATGTGTTAATACAAGCTATAAACTATCTATATGCCATGTTCAAATCTGTTTAAAGGTTTATACGTAAAAATCTTGAAAATAAAATATTTGTGGGAAGTTAAGGCAACTACAGCCGCAAATAAAAGGCGATGCCCCAGAGCAGATTTTTTATTACTTTTTATTTTTTTATACCACCTGGGCCGACATACAAGCGGACGATCCACCTGGTGGTAAGTGGTCACCGCCTTTGAAATTTGCAACACTAGAGGCATCGCCAATGCGTTGTCGACCCTGAGACGTGAAGTTGTTAAGTCTCATATGCCTGTAATTTCACCGGCCCCCTTACCTTTCTAACCGAAACACAGTAACACAAGTGCACTACTGCTTCACGGCAGAAATGGGTAAGGTGGTAGTACTTCCCCGGACGAACTTCGGACTAAAACCTCTACTACTAAAACAATTAAATAACTCACTTGTAGACAAGACACACTTGAATGTAGGCATTTCATTAATTAACGTACGAGGAACTATTAATATGGAGACCGCATGAGGAATTGTTCCAATTTTAGTCGGTAGCCTTTGAACTATTATGATACGGTAGAGAGGTACTCAGGTGTCGAGGTGATCAAAGAGCCGCGACTACAGGATGCAATCTTTACTCGCTCTGAAACTTGAACTGTATAAACAAACAAGTCTTTACTGATTTGGTTCATCTTTCAAACTTTAAAGGTAGCCAATAGCGTACTAACTATAGAGCAAATTTAGAAAATAAATCAGTGCTGGGACATTCTTTACATACGGCCATCTGATTCCAAACAGAGCAGAGCTTGTACTATGGAAACTAGATTATCTACTGCATATTTATATAAATACTAGCTGTCCGGACAGACGTTGTCCTGCCAAAATAAGTCCATACAAAAATTCAGGGTTTCGATCGCAGCGCCCCCAACCGGGTCCAATTGTAAATCTAAACCATTCTCGAATCTCCACGAACACACACAAAAAATTTCATCAAAATCGGTCCAGTCGTTTAGGAGGAGTTCAGTCACATACACACGCACACAAGAAATATATATATTAAGATTTATATCTAGACACATAACACACAGACACTCATGCAAAATCACAAATGTTTGTCCTGTATGAGAATGCCGCACCCTAACTATCAGAACAAAATCAAGTCAAATGCCATGTCAGAATATTTCTAAGTTGGTTTTGAAATTCATCGCAAAGTTTTCAGATTTGAACATCGGCTTTGAGATATAATAACTAAAATGGGACATATAATACTCAACTTAGCAATTTCATATTTTCAAAACAAACATAGATGCGTTCAAAGTGGAATTTTAGGAGGAGATGTCAAGATGTCGTAAACATTAGTCTTGCCGAATATAGAAAAAGAAAGCATTCAAAATGATCCCAAGTTATTTCAATTTTAAAAGCTCATAATTGCGCATATTTTTGATCATTTTCAGCTCACCAAAATCTGTCGGATACTTCAAATAATTGTGTTTTAAGAACACGCACCGCGTTTCCCAAAATCACTCCACCCACCACTCTGGGAAAGATATAAATAGAGTTCTCAACTAATAAACAAATATGCAATATTGTTTTCAATCTGTCTGTCATTGAAACGTATATTTTTAATATTGAATTTAGTAGTTTTGAAGAAATAAAATGTGAATATTTTAAGCATGGGCTGACTCTCTATTTACTGAGTAAGCTAGCCAACTTAGTGTTGTAGGTACCTACAAGAATACCACACTGACTCATCAGCTTCAGATTTTGGGATCTAAACCAAAGTTAACTCCATTCTTAATATATTCTCCGTTCATAGCTTGCCATTATTAAAGGAACCGTGTTACAACTATGACCAATACCATCTCTAGGGTTAAACCCTGCATTTATATCATTAATAATTATTACCTCTTCTTTTCTATACCTACTGAACCCTATAGAAAAGTTGTCTCATCAGTCAGCTTTTTACTCTGTTCAATAGACGCTCCTTTGAATTTAGAACCGTTTCCGTATCACCTAAGCTTGTGTTTCACAAACGTCAACGCACGCGTTTCGGAATTGGGCCGGGCGGTATAATTCGTTAAACAGATGCGCGGGAGCACACTGCCTCCGGCCAATAGGAACGCGTGTTCGATTATTTACTGCGATTTTATTTGTCTAATAGTCACCGCATCGATGCCACATTCATTACTAAGGCACAGTATAACTAATTGTACTGAGCAGTCTACGAGTAATGTGTTTCATTTTTAGAGTTGGAACAAAAATGCGTTAAGAACTTGCCCTTTCGGGTAATGACCCTGTTTTGATTTTGTCTGGATCAGATTCAGCTGACTATTTGAATAATTATTGTGCCATTAGTTTAGAGACCGTGCTTGATTCGGAGATCCAAACACTCAGGCAAATCCTCTTAAGAATCCAATAGCCTACTCAGATAGCCTCACTCCCTAAAGATGAAGAGAAGCTAACTCCTCTTTAGAATCTAATAAATGTAAAGAGTTTAATGGGTAAAGCATAATATTTTATGTCTAAATAAAATAAATAAGAGTTAGATGTTGTTGTCACCGCCATGCCAAAAGAGCTATCTGCACGATAAGTACCAAAGGTTCTTAACTTCACAAAATTTCAAGTAGTTCCCAACCTTTCCTTTGGCATAGACATGAGCATAAATATATAACCATGCAGAGTTCGGAAGTAACAAACAGATTCATATACGTTACTACTTCCAAAGTTGCTGTATTAGTTGAGCCGTCTACAAATGAAAGAAGAGAAATGAATCATAAAATAAATGATTTCAAAACTCTCCGTTATTACATATTCCAGTATGAATATAGCATTTACAGTTCTCTTTTAACTTTCCAGTGGATGCCAGGGTCGGTATGGGGCCCACTACCGACTGCCACTCAGGGGTCAACCCAGCCAATCGCAGATGACACCAGCTCGCTGGCTGAGCAGTTGGCAGCGCTGTCACTCCGTAGACCGCCCAGGCCTCCGCCACCGACTTACATGTGCCACTTATGCTTCAAGAAAGGACACTATATTGGAGATTGTCCTCAGGTACTTGTCAGGTTATTGTTTAATGGGGTAATTGGGGTTGTTGTAAGATACCCTAACTACTCCATAGGGCATATACAGGACCAACCATTGAGGAGGACACCTAAATAGTAAAGATCCTGAGTCATTCCTTACACAAAGCCATCAGATCCCAAAGAAACCTACTACTATTTAGCTTATTTTAAGCTTGCCTGTTTAAGCTTGCTTGTTTAGATTTTTACACCCAGGCACAGAATATTCAAACATATTTATGCACACAATAGTTCTCCTTTCTCATTGAGCTGTATTAGAAGTACATGCAGTAGCAAATGGATGTGTTGCTTTCATTTAACAGTATGAATAAAGGCTGAATATTTTGAGTGGTATATCTTGACTATTCGAGAGATATTTTAGAACTTATTGCCTTTCATATTATAATTGATTCTTAATGGTTAATGACGCTGTCTCTTTCGTTAACAACTGAATCACGTGAGAGGTCCGCTTTCCGTGGCCTCGTTGATATCTCGCCAACGATTTCTGTATTGGAGAATGCAGGGATTGATGATTTTACTCTTTTAGACCACCCATGCGTAATGGTTAGAAAAGTTCACAGTGAAAATTCATTAATCTCATTAAAATAAAGGTTTTAATTCGATTAATTGCCTCATAAAAACGTATTTCCGCTTGCAGACTGTCTGGCTGCTCGTCAGATATCGCGCGATGGCTAACTTCTCGGCTTATTGCCAAATTATTTACAATCCTACGTGTATAATGAGAAGTTATTTTTATGGTGATATTACAAATCGAATCATTAGTTTTTTGTCCAAAATTCTATACTAGAAACTCGACTCATTCATTCATTCATTCATTCATTCATTCATCCATAACAAACATTTGTTCCCATGTTCTGTTTATGGATTTAAATATCTTGATATATTATGTAGTAAAAAAGTGTTATATGTAGTATATAGTACCTGGATTCCATAGTACAAGCTCTGCTTAGTTTGGGATCAGATGGCCGTGTGTAAAAAATGTTCCGGTATATTTATTTATTTTATACTAGCTGTCCCCCGCAGTTCTACCCGCGTTCCCGTGGGATGTCACATGTATTATACATAAAACCTCTCTCTTCAATCACTCTATCTATTAAAAAAAACCGCATCAAAATCCGTTGCGTAGTTTTAAAGATTTAAGCATACATAGGGATATAGGGACAGAGAAAGCGACTTTGTTTTATACTATGTAGTGATACATCTTTTTAACTAGTCCATTATGTAGAATATCTGTTAATCTCCTGCGTTACCTCAAGCAAGCAACGAGGCTAGGAGATAGCAAACTTCTCACGTTAAAAGTATAAAGACCACGTTCTTTCACCTTTTAGTTTGGACGTTTATCTTACGCAATCACCCCGGTCTATGTTTGTATTAACTGCAGCACCTTCATATTTTTTCTACCTACTTGACTGATTTCTGGTAACTAATCATCCATTAACATCTACAATGTGTTTTTTTAAACAATGGGCCATTATTAGACCGGGCATGAATGGTTCAAGTACCACAATTTAATGGCGTCGAAACCAAAATCTTACTCCGTTGAATATCAGCGCGTATGTGACTATGGGTTATTACAATGACTCCTCTGTTTGTTTAAAAGCTTTGATCGGTGTAAGCAAATTTTAAATAGCCAACGATAAATGATTTCGCCACCACTTTTTATTTGATTTCTAACGTGTTACGAATAAAGTTCACAATCGTGTAACGGCAAGCAAAGCGGGGTCACAAAGGTCGTTGTCGAATGAAACAGTTACAATTTCAATAAGCTCACGTTTTATCAAATTCTGAGAATCGCTTCATGTCACCCGCTTTCGTTCTTTTATTTACAGTAGATAACATGCTTTATAACTTACTTTTCTGATTATAAAATTATTGATTACATTTATCGTTTCATTTAATAATATTTTCGGAGTAGTAGAGCTCTTAGTGCAGAGTTCGTCCGGGGAAGTACCACCACCTTACCCATTTCTGCCGTGAAGCAGTAGTGCACTAGTATTACTGTGTTTCGGGTAGAAAGGTAAGGGGGCCAGTGAAATTACAGGCACATTAGACTTAATAACTTCACGTCTCAGGGTCGACAACGCGTAGGCGATGCCCCTAGTGTTGCAAATGTCCATAGGCGGTGGTGAATTGTTAATTATGATTGTTTTTTTTTTCATCAATTTGTTAAAAAAAAAATAGGATCTTTTTTATCAAATACATATATATGTAATATAAAAATGAATGTTTGTCTGTATGTCCTTTTTGAAATCGTAAACTATGCAACGGATTTGAATGCAGTTTTCAGAAATAGATAGAGTAGTTCAAGGAAGGTTTATAACCAGGATTGAAAGTGGGCAAAGCCGCAGGGCGCAGCTAGTTTACAAATAAAATACATGCTATTGGTATTGCAGGCACGGCCAAAAGGCGAAGGTTTGACGCCTTACCAGGGAAAGAAGCGTTGCTTCGGCGAATACAAATGTCCGAAATGCAAACGCAAGTGGATGAGCGGCAACTCCTGGGCGAACAACGGGCAGGAGTGCATCAAGTGTCGTATCAATGTATTTCCTCATAAACAGGTAAGAGGCAGTAGAAGCTCTTGGTGTAAGGTTCGTCCGGGGAAGTTACCTTTACCCACCGTGAAGTAATAGAGCACTTGTATTACGTCTCTGGTGAGAAAGGTAAGGGGCTGAAGAAATAACAGGCTCATAAGACTTCACAACTCCTGTCTCAGGGTCGGGAACTCATTCGCCGTCCTACCCAGGATATCCAAAGAATATCAAAAGAAATTTCTATAGAAAATTCTATCCTAGATTGTAATTTTATGAAGCCCCACATTCTCACATCCATTTCAACATGCGATTTTTTAAATATCCAAAAGCTCTTTAGACACTTTCCCCAATTTTTAATACGTTGCGGGATATGTATCGCCCAAAAATGTATTCCAAAAAGAATTCTATGATTCCCAACTGTGAAAATTGCCCACATTCTCACTTTCATTTCAAACATTTTCAACAGCAATTTTCGAAAGATCCCTAAACATTTATAAACGATATTTTCCTCAATTTTAAATACATTGCGGATATGACCTAAAAATGCATTTAAGAATTTTATGTTTTGCCTGTAAAAAAACGTTATTTTAAGTGAATATTTTGCTCATAAAAGTAATCTTTATAAATATTGCAGAAATAAGTTTTCAATAGTTCGGTTTAACTTTCCAGAGGCCACTGGAGAAACCGGACGGGTTAGACGTGAGTGACCAGTCCAAGATCCACCCTCAACACTTGTGCCAGAAGTGTCGCTCGCTCGGATACTACTGCCGCCGTGAATACTGAGCTATTAACTATGTTAAAGGTACTGTCTTAAAACACGTATAATATGCATGTTCCCAGCGTTTCCATACATTTTCACAGAATAAAAAGTACACTATATGTTTTCAGATTATAAACTGTATGTTCAAAGTCGCTTCCAAATCCGTTTTGTAGTTCAAGATGAAAATATTTTAATTCAATTAGGCCTTTACAAGCACTATACTACCGACACGCTATGATGGCCGTTTTGACGTTTCAGATTGTCATAGGAAAAGAAACTGTATTGCTTTGGAATAAGGTTGATTTCCATCATCATACAATTAGCTGTTGGATCAATAGATGCACCTCATGTCTCAGGGAATAAAGGTTATTTTTCTTTGTCATTGTTAAACGTCAAAACGGCCATCATAGCGTGCCGCATGTTTAATGGATAATGAGGCTCTAATACCAGTTTGGAAAGGTTAACACACATACATCCATCCTCACAAATTTTCACATTTATAATATTAGTAGGAATAAGATGGTTATTCCAATTCATTGATAGAAATAGCTCTACTTTTTCTGCCAAACTAGCTAAGTTTCTGAGTCGCCATGTCTTATCTTATTGCGATCCGATTTCGTGCCAACTTTAGGCCTTTGTGACAGTATATGTCGAGTTGAATCGCACTTTAGTCTAATTTATTAGGAATGGGGGGTGGAAATGTTTGGTCTACACCTTTTTATATTTAAATTATCATTTGGTTAAACACCCTACCAACTATGAAATTGGTAGTCTATATTGCATTTAATAAACTTTATAAATCCAAAGGATTTAACGGATATCCAATATGAATTGAGTAAAGAATTAAAGTACAAAGACCGATTCATATTTAGGTGAAATAATGGTTCATGTTCTGCATCATCATCAAAACTACATCTAAAAAGGGGGCAGGGGCAAAATGTACTTAAGTTGTTTATGGTACATGTCTTTTTTTATGGCGGGATTGTGTTTGACCTCAATCTCATCTGATAGTGAGTAAAGATGAGGCCGAAGATGGAGTTCGCTTTCCCGATAGTAGCCTATTCACTCTTTTCTCTGATCTGTCTCAGAGCTGATCAATAAATAGAAACATAGATTGTGAATTTTGAAATATGATAAAGCATAAATATTATACGTTTAATATGGCAGTACCTTTATTTGTATTTTACTAATTTTTATTATTTATAATTTTTAATTATTTTAATTTTTACTTAAAAAATGAAAATTGACAGAAACATTATTTTCGTGGTCACGTATTTTACGTCACATTGTTCGACAACGACCACCTGGGTCGATAAATACATGACAACATAAAAATTGTTTAAGATAAAATAGGGTTTTATGAATTAGACTGTATATCCATAGTATTAAAAATTTATTTGTGAAACTTTTAGAATATAATAAATTAGTATTGTATATTTCGATTAACTCAAAAGATTTATTATAAAAATGTTTAATTTTTATTTTTTAAGATATAACGTCGCATTGATACTCCAAATGGCATTACAGTTACTTATGGACTTTTTTATATGTATATTTAGAGATATGAAATGTATTTTGTTATCGATTTATTACTATATGCCATTATTATGAGATTACTATGTTTACTTTGCTTAAGACAAATTTAATTACTTACAAAATCATTTAAAAGGGGCATTCATTAATTACGTGAGGTGATTCTGACGATTTTTTTTACCCCTATTGGTAAGATGAGATTTTCCGTGAAACCCCCTCCTTTACCTCCCTCTCCCCCCACTCTCCCTCCCCCACTACAATTTGTCCCATCCGCATAATCGCAATAAATATTTTTATATATGATTTTGTGATCCGTAGATCTTAGTAGACAATTTTATCTTAATTTTACAGATTATTGCGGGATTAATATTACGTGATATTCGCCGAGACCCCCTCCCTAAACACCTTACTCATGAAATGCTAATTGTTTAAAACACCATTTAAATGTTGAAGTATAACGTCACATTTTTTGTCAATGGCAGGAAGGTGATCGATATATATATGAATAGAGTTTAGTTAAAAAGCGTTGTGTACATTCGGGTCTCCTGGAAGCATATTTCTTTAAATATAGCATTTCCCGAAATATTATAAACAAAATTACCAAAATGATTCCGCCGTTCTCTAAAATTGCGCTCACTAATGATTTGCATTTATATTTACTAGCTCCGCCAATTCAATTGCACATTTCCCAAACTCATCATCATATCAGCCCAGGTATGTCCACTGCTGAACATAGGCCTCCCCCTAGGCTTTCCACCTCGAACGGTCCTGAGCCACCTGCATTCAGCGGCTTCCAGCGACTCTGACCAAGTCGTCGGTCCACCTGATGAGAGGTCGTCTCTCGGCGTTTTCCTGTACGTGGTCGCCACTCGAGAACCTTTCTTCCCCATCGGTTTTCAGTTCTTCGAGCGATGTGGCCTGCCCATTGCCACTTCATTTTATCTCATTTTTGCTGACAACGCCAACTTTTTTTAGATTGTTTTGTTTGCCGCAGGAGACCCGGTAAAGGGCGTTATAGCTCTATATTACTAATACCTATATTATACTGCTTAAAACCATAGTGGTGTGCTGAGAAATGCTGTATTTTCTTCCCTACGTGTGTCCACTATCTCGTTATAACTAACAAAAAAGCACCCTTTACAAATATATTCGATTAGGTTAATCCAAACGAGCCGGCAAAAGAATCATCCTGTACCGATAATTTCCTTACGGAAGACTAAAAACACTTACCATAGCATGTAATATAGAATTAAATAACTAAAACTTAAGCCCAAAGAAGATGTGAATTCTAATTGTGCCAAAAATATTAGTTTATAAAAATGCGTATATTAAATATAATGTTTTATATGTTTTTTTTATATATTTATATGCCAGTGCCATAGTCAGTTATGCCTAAGTTGTCAACTTGCCAAAATATTGTTTATTAGCTAAAGAATAATAATTTACATGCAGGATTGTCAAATTAATTTAAGATTTTTTGGGAGAAGAGTAACTTTCTACCAAAAAGGTAGAATATCGAATGCTATAGTTTATGAATAACTAATTTAAAAATAAAAATTGTAACAAATTTGTAATTACTGTTATAAAGTTGAACCACTCTTTCACGCAAACGAATCAAAACGGAATAATTTTCCTCAGTTCAGTTGGCAACCCTAATGCAAGCAGAACCCAAAGTATTTTTTATTAAAATAACAAATAAATTATAAGAATATTGTCGCTGAATCGACGGTGCTTATTTAATTTAGTGAGTCATTTGTCTGCGTGTTTGTATTCTCATATTACTAAAAGTCATTATTTTGAAAATACATAGTCCTAAAACCTATGTCTTGATAAAATAGTGGCAAATTTTTATTTTTATTTTTTATAAAAACTTAAAAAATGTGTTTACGAATAAAAACTCAAAACATACTGAAACAAATGCTAAATAAACCAAAATTCTGTATTTTAATTTAAGCTTTCTCAAAGAAAGCCACAGTTATGTATTTACTTAATTGTAATTTATTATTTTTAAGATCGGACGAGTATTACGTATGAATGTATGTTTTTTTTTTCATATTCTTCGATTATATTACTTAAATTCATTATAAGATGAACATAATTATGATAATCTGATACTTAAGTAGATTTATTGTACGCTGAGATTTTTAAATTTTTTAATAAAAAATTATTTGTTTCTTTTTTACCCAATGCATATATGTTAGTACAGTTTAGTAAATATGATAAGTTCTGGAGTGACACAGGTAAGTACTTAGTTCAGTTTACTACGCAATACGTTATCGCAAAATCAATTTTATTAGGTTTATAGCCTATGTACATACTTGTACATTTTTAGAATAAAGCAACATCTACAACTGCGAAAAACTTCAAGTCTATAGCATTCAAAGTTGCTTACAAAAACCACCCGGTTACACAAACAGACACCGAAATCCATGAAGATTTTGATGGAAAACTAAGTAAATTTTCATAATTTTTTTTAATAATTAAGGCGATACTCACGAACATTTTAACATAAATAAAATTGTAATTGTACCTTTATAATATGTAAAGAGTTTTTGGATCAAAAAAATAAAAAACAAAATAAATTAATAAGCTTTTTAATTGTATTAATAAATTTAAGATTTATTTTCAATTTTTAGACGAAAATCCGTTTTTAATTGCACAAAGCCCGTTGTTAAATCGAATTTTATACATAAGATATTCAATGGAGGAATCCTGGCATCACCCGAATACGGTGCGGCCTTTCGAAAGATCTTTCGTATGGTACCGCAAATTCACCATCAGACTCTGAGTCCCCTTCATAATCAGCTGATCTCTTCACGAAGTGACGTTGATGACCTTGACCTTGGCTGCGACCTGAGAGTTGATTCTTCTGTCCCTGAGACTTCTGAGAACCTTGAGCTGACGCATGTTCGAAATACACGACCAAACACACCAGCAAAACTAACGCTGTCAACTTTGTAATAGCGGCCATTTTAATAACGTTTTATATGTAAACCGTTTTGTTCTAATTTCAAATTTGGTATGCTCCAACCTCTTTGGCAAAGGGTTTTATATGAATCAGTTTAGTTTTTTCTTTCAATAAACATAGGATCGTTAACTGGCCAGTAATGCGTTTCATGTTATCGTTTTATTAGCGTTAACATTGTATTTTGATGGTAATTTCCTCCTTTGTGTTTGTATTGTATTTTATTACAATAATATTTGTGTGTGTGTGCACAGATTATGTAGCCAGGTAAATAAGCAAAATGTTATTCCTAATATTCGATAAAGGAGTTTCAATGTCCAAAGTCCTAAATGGCTAAAAATCCTCTAAAAACCACCTAGGTAATAATGATATGTTTTTTAGGGCAATACACAAGCAGATGGTCCCTGCAGCCTAGGGATATTTTTAATTCGCGTCGACGCCAATGCATTGTCGACCCTGAGGCATAATGTTGTTAAGTTAAGCATGACTTGGCTTGAGTAGCATAAATGCCCTGAAGAAATTCTGTGCACAATAGTGAAAATCCCATCAAAATCTATTGGCTAGTTTAAAAAAAAAATCAAAATTCAAAATTCAAAACCATTTATTCAGTTTAGGCCTTCGGAGGGCACTTATGAAGGTCAAATTCAAAGTTACTGAAGCTACAACCGGTTCGGAAGTCAGCCTTCAACTGAGAAGAACCGGCAAGAAACTCAGCAAGGTTACATTCTTTTTTATTTGTTATATAATTTTTTATCTATTCTAACTTTTTGGCTATTTTATAATTTAAATTTTACATAATTTTATATTTAGCAATTACAAAATACTTATTATAGGTAACATTAAAAAAAACAAAACAAAAAAAAATATGACAAGACTACAAAATAGAAATTCAAAAATTCAAAATTCAAAATTCAAAACCATTTATTCAGTTTAGGCCTTCGGAGGGCACTTATGAAGGTCAAATTTAAAGTTACTGAAGCTACAACCGGTTCGGAAGTCAGCCTTCAACTGAGAAGAACCGGCAAGAAACTCAGCAAGGTTACATTTTTTTTTATTTGTTATATAAATTTTTATCTATTCTGACTTTTTGGCTATTTTATAATTTCAATTTTACATAATTTTATATTTAACAATTACAAGATACTTATTATAGGTAACATTAATAAAAACAAAACAAAAAAAATATGACAAGACTACAAAATAGAAAATAACAATAATTAGGTACTTACAACTTAAACAAGAGATTTAGAGGTGCACTGTGCAGAGAGCAGCTATTTCGCTATATTTGTAATACGCTTTTTCTTTCAAAACTTTCCTAATATAATTTTTAAATTTATGATCAGACATTTTGGTTATTGAAAGCGGTATCTTATTATAAAATCGAACACAATTACCAAGAAATGACTTGTTAACTTTAGTTAGTCTAAAGTATGGAACAACTAACTTCTCCCTTTGTCTTGTATTTATACTATGAATATCTAATTTTGCCTCAAACATTCCTATGTTTCTACGTATAAACATTATATTTTCATAAATATATAGTGAAGGTAATGTCATTATATTTATTTCCCTAAATAAATCTCTTAATGATTCACGGGGACCCATACTGTAAATTGCACGAATTGCTCTTTTTTGTATAATAAATATTGATTCTATATCCGCTGCTGCTCCCCAAAACAAAATACCATAGGACAAGAGGCTATGAAAATATGCAAAATAAACTAATTTGGCCGTCTCAACATTCGTCAATTGTTTAATTTTCCTAACAGCAAAAGCAGCCGAACTTAATTTAGCAGCTAGAGTATCAACCTGAGGTCCCCATTGCAATTTATTGTCTAATGTAAGACCCAAAAATACCGTTTTATTTACAAGATCAATATGGCTCCCATCTATTATTATTTGGCTATCTACTTGTGCTACATTTGGTAAAGAAAACCTTAAGCATTTAGTTTTCTTTGAATTTAGTAATAGATTATTTGTAGCAAACCACCCACAGACAATTGACATAGTATGATTAACTTTAGTTAGATCTTTGTCTTTTCTATTAACTTTAAAAATTAATGATGTATCATCAGCAAACAAGACAATATCTGTGAGGTCATTTACAACATATGGCAAATCATTTATATATACTAAAAACAAAAATGGACCTAAAATTGAACCCTGGGGTACCCCCATTTCGACTAAAGAGCCCTTGGATGTTGTGCCGGTAATCCCTACCTTTTGCTGGCGATTTGATAAATAAGATAAAACAAGATCATGAGCAGTTCCACGAATTCCGTAGAAGTCAAGTTTTAGTAGTAGCGTACGGTGGTCAACGCAATCGAATGCCTTGGACAGATCACAAAAAATGCCAATCGCATCCTGTGAATCCTCCCATGCGCCATAAATGTGCCTCAGCAATGTTGCTGCCGCATCGGATGTAGATCTTCCCTTCGTGAAACCGAACTGATGACCATGCAATACCTTATGCTTAGTAAAGTGACTTGACATTTGATTAAGCAGCAATTTTTCAAAGATTTTACTTAGTGCTGGCAGAACGGAAACTGGTCTGTAATCAGATGGATTCTCCCTACAACCGGACTTGAAAATAGGTACTATTTTACTATATTTCATTAAATCAGGAAAACAACCCTGATCAATGCATTCATTAAAAATATTTGACAAAACAGGTGCAATCACTGTTATTATTGATTTTACGATTGTTACTGATAAGCCCCATAAATCTTCAGTACTTTTCATATTGAGAGAATTAAAAGTTATTATGATACAATAATTAGGTACTTACAACTTAAACAAGAGATTTAGAGGTGCACTGTGCAGAGAGCAGCTATTTCCATACATTTTTATCTTCAATATAATGAACTACCTTGTAATACTCTTTTTCTTTCAAAACTTTCCTAATATCATTTTTAAATTTATGATCAGACATTTTGGTTATTGAAAGCGGTATCTTATTATAAAATCGAACACAATTACCAAGAAATGACTTGTTAACTTTAGTTAGTCTAAAGTATGGAACAACTAACTTCTCCCTTTGTCTTGTATTTATACTATGAATATCTAATTTTGACTCAAACATTCCTATGTTTCTACGTATAAACATTATATTTTCATAAATATATAGTGAAGGTAATGTCATTATATTTATTTCCCTAAATAAATCTCTTAATGATCCACGGGGACCCATACTGTAAATTGCACGAATTGCTCTTTTTTGTATAATAAATATTGATTCTATATCCGCTGCTGCTCCCCAAAACAAAACTAATCGCAAAAGCAGACTGACAGAAAAAGTATTCAAAAAAATTATTAGGGAGATGTACCTACAGCTTTATAGGCTACTCTTTTTTTTTTCTTCTCCAATTACAAAGGTAACTTATCTAGGTATTCAAGTACCTATTGATCTCAATTTACTCGTCGTTTATTTAATTTTACAGTTTTCCTTATGAGGATATTTATAAAAATATTTTTTTTATACCACGTGGGCCGACAAGCAAGCGGACGGTCCACCTGATGGTAAGTGGTCTCCGCCGCCTATGGACATTTGCAACACCAGAGCATCGCCAATGCGTTGTCGACCCTGAGACATGAAGTTGTTAAGTCTCATGTGCCTGTAAATTCAAATATGTAAATATAAATTCATGAAATCGCGCAAGTTTGTTTATAATCATTTTATTCTTAATTTTTCTTTATTTTCCATGTCATATAGGCCGACAAACAGGTAGACAGTCCAGCTGATGGTAAGCGGCCACCGGCACCTGTGGACATTTACAACACCATTGGCATGTATAATGCGTTTTCCACCCTGAAATGTTATCTACACTAATATTATAAAGAGGAAAGATTTGTATTTTTGTATGTAACGAATAAACTTAAAAACTACTGGAGCGATTTGAAAAATTCTTTCAGCGTTGTGAAGCTACACTATCCCCGGGTGACATAGGCTATATTATATTTTCAAAGAAATTAGGGATCCTTGCTAAAACTCCAATAATGTACATACAGAAAGAACAAAATAAGGTAATGTTACATCCCTCGGAAACGCGGGTGAAACCGCGGGGGACATCTATGTCTCATATATCTGTAATTTCATATCTGCTTCACGGCAAAATGGTTAAGGTGGTACTACTTCAACACGTCAATGTAAGTCAAATGTAATCTAATGTAGATACCATTTCACTTGGGTTTCATAAAAAAGTAAGGCCTAACTATGAAAAAACTTATTGAAGATAAATTAATACTCTTTTAAAATTCCTTAGTACATATTACAAATACTTAATCCAAGTAATTCGTTACAAAAACAGCTTAAACTGATTAAATAAATTAAAGTTTCACTTGATTTTATAGCCAAGTATTTAAAAATATACCACTATGTATTGCGTATTTCTTTCTTTAATTAAAATATAGGTATAACATAGAACTACTCCTCAACTTTTAATTTTATTTTAAACAATTACAACCTTATTTAAAAGTTACAGGGCCGTTTTCGTGAGTGATTCTTTATTGCGTAAAATGATTTACTAAAAACGCATATTGTACATAGACGCATATAAAAACACAAGTAAAACCACGGTATTACTTAGTTTAATAAACAGTGAGTATCCTCATGTGATAAGTGTGACAGAAAAACAAATGTTAGCTCGTCGAATCGACGCAGTCCGACTATTGACTTGTTATTACGTAAAACAATGTTGACATGAAAAATTGTGAGTAATATTTTGTTCCTAATTTTCCATTGTAAATATATTATTTTTACTACTAAGGTAGCAAACAAGCTGATGGCCCGTCTAATGGTAAACGGTCACCGCCAACCTATGGACGAGTATAAATGTTCTATGCTATGAACGCTTGCACCGTGGGTATCATTATAATACTCTTTAATATATAATCTACTAGCTATTGTCCCTCGGTTTTATTCGCGTTTCCATGGCATCAAAATACGGTATGAACATAGCCTATGTTACTGGGAAAAGTGTAGTTTTCTTTCAGTAGAGGTGTGTGTGGTAAATTTAAAAAAATTCTTAGATATGTTCCTACGGGAGCACTGGCGCGTTGGTTAGATACCCTAACAAAGCCACAGGTCGTTGGTGTGATTCCCAACCAGGTCATACATTTGTGAGCATGAACATGTCAATTCTGTGCCTGGGTGGAAATATACTGCAAATTCCAAAGTAGTGCATGCAGTAAACTTATCAGTTCTCTGGTAACCGTAGTTGCTTGCTTAGTTTGGGATCAGCCCTTCAGTTATACAAACCGGCTTACCGAGACCTTGGGGATCGGACCTCTCATATGATTGCGTAGTTAGTGAAAGAGACAGAGCATAGAGGCCGCACTGAACCATTCGAGCTAGTGTCATTTACCTTGCAAAAACAGAACCCGATGGCCATGTGCAAAATAAATGTTCCAGGATATTTTATATTCTTCCAGTTGCAGTACTTCTCATAGCCATTTTAATGGAATGTTCAGGATTGGGAGTTGTGGACCTGGGCACATGCCCCTGCCAGGGAGCGAGCACTCTGAAACCAGTTTGTGCCTCTGATGGAACCACGTATTGGAACGAGCAGTGTGCCTTGTGCGTGAACCCTCATATTACCATCACCAGGAGATGGTTCTGTCCAAGGTTGGATCTCGAGTTGGAGGGGAAATAAATATTACGTTACTAAAACCTTTTTTATTGAAGTTATACTTCTTTAGGGGTGTTATTTAAAAACTATGAAAGTGAAATTTCTAGATGCGCGCTCATCACTGTAACACAAACGTAACAGGTTGAAGTTAGCTGATAACGGTCTCTACGGAACATCGCAACTGTCAGTGTCAATGAGTGAGTAATGATGTTATTGTCAATAATAACCTAACAACGTAAAAAAATGTTATTCGTTGCTACAGACAGGTGCAATGAGTTTAGACACTACAATTTCACGACTGAATAGTAAAGACAAATGATTTAGTGCTGTTTCTCTCACCCATATAATTTCGGGTATAACTTCTTACGTGCGTACCTACATAAGTAACACACACATTTTTCTTTCCCAACTTATGTATAAAATATTTACTTTTATTTATTTGTTGTAATTTTTTTTTAAACGAACATTCGTAGGTACTTTGCATTTTCCCAGTAATCATAGACTTTAAGCACAAACTGTTATATTCTAATAAAATGTTATTAAGGCTCCCAATGGACGTTCCAAAGTGACATTATTATTGTTATTGTTGTATATTATCGGTTTATTTAAAATGTATAATGTTTATGTACCTACTTTTGTTATAGCAACGAATTAGTTCTATAGACTTTACCTAGCTATAATATACAATAAATAAATAAAAAAAATACTTATATTTTTAATTACTCAAATAATGTTTTAGTTAATTTGTAAAAAGTAGATTTTGTCCCTCTCATTACTGTCCCAGGGTGCAGATAATTAATCTCTAGGCAAAGATACATTCAAGCTCCTTGACGTTTCAAACAAAAGTAAAACGGGCAATTTAAAAACATCAAAGAACGCAGTAAAAAAACCTTTATTACTACTGCTATCTGTAGCCAATACATACAATACAATTTTCAGTCTGGTTTGAGTGAATTTAAGTAGAATTCATTTGAATATTCAAGTGATTATATTCTAATCTTTTTTTTAACAATCTCATTATTATTTAAAAATTATATATTATTATATCTTTTTAATACATACAGGATATTAAAAAATATATATCATCTTTAATTATAGTTACTTTAAATATAATATTAATATCAAGTAAACTTAAATAATAATAACGAATAAAAAATACTTAAAATTAACTTATTAGTAAAATAATAAGCTATGAATAAAAAACTGAATTTAAATTATAAGAGTCGCCTCTAGGCAAAGTACCTAGAAGCCTAGCTAAGCTTATTGTCTGACCGAGATTCGAGCCAGCCCTCTGGTCACTGAACGACTTGATAAAATTTTAAAATTATATATCGTTACCATAATCTTTTACATCTCTTCTTTCTCTTTCTTTTCCTCCTCATTAAGATTTTCTTTACTTCCTTCGTGAATGGCTATAAGGTTAGGTATACACTTGATGCAGAATATATATAGGTATGTGATCTTGTTAGAGGCACATACTGGCTGCCAAGTTCTTGGGCATACGCAAATGGGTTTGCCTACTTCCCTATAATTGAGTAAGACTTTCTGACTAGTAATAACATTCAATAACACATATAGTGGTATTATACGGTGGAAAACTAAAAAAAATGCATGTATCATTAAAAATAAATAATATTAATTAACGACATTAATTTCGTCTAAACATCAAAGTGAAAAGGCGCCTATTAAAAATAAATTAAAATCCATGTTTATTTACTCATTTTTATATACATTAAGGTGTTTTTTCGAATATAATTTAACGAATACCTAGGTTTCTTTTTCTTTAATGTAATACACAAATGGTCACACGAAACACCAATGATTTGATAATATTTAGATAATAACATTTTGATTGAAATTGAATACTATGAGCTTATTTGTAACCAATACCTCGGCATAATGCTTATATTGTTTTAAGAATAAAGTCTCTATAAAGCAGGCAATTACTTTATCATGTTATTTTATAGGGTACGTGTAGGTGATTATTAAAAATTTTATTATGCACAATTGAACTACGCGTGACTTGTGGCTATATCACCCAATTAATAGGTCCGAGAAATTCCAAACGGATTCAACATGAATGTGTTTCAAGAACCAATTAAAAGTAAGCACAACAAAAACTCCATAAAAATGTATACAATATAAACAGAAAGTTAAGAAAAGTTAGATCAGCTGCTTAGAGTAAAAACAGCTGATCTAAATCGCTGCTGTCGGGAAGCGTGCCCAGAACGCTGGCGGCATTGCCACGCTGTATCGCAATGTTAATCCTCTGGCCGAGGTATTCGCCAGCCCTCTGGTTGCGGGAAGCGTCGACCAGGTGCTTAGAAATATCACGAAAGACGCGATGAGCTCCTGGCCCCCACGGGCCTAATGTCGCTATCCCAAATGACTGAAATATGTAACCTACATCAAGGTATATACTATATTTGTGCCGCTTAAGGTCTTCGGCACAGGCAGCCGCGCCACCAGCTCTCCTGACAGTCTCTGGAAGGTGGGACGGTGTGAGGGTATCGACGCATGTGGCGTCCCATACTAACGGCCGCCCAATCAGTGAGCAAAATGCGATTTTGCTCACTGATTTCAGGCAGCAAAACCTACATGTTTGAGCTACTGAAGTGAAAAGAAAATTCTAATTCGCGGCCATTATTCGAGTCGAGTTTAAAAAAAATCTATAAAAAAAAGCACGTTTAATTTCTTGAAGTTTTCCGACTAACTGTAAAAAAAATTCATTCCGATTAATTTTTACACAGACAATTACCTCCCTTTTTTATTTATTCTAAGAAATTCTTCATCCACGGTTATCTGATCCCAAACTAAACAGTGCTTGTACTTAACTAATACCTACCGATTGATCTACATATTATTATATATTGTTTAAATACATAGTAATTTACACACAGACATGCTCATGCATACTAAGGATTATTTTGGGTGGGAATCGAACCCATGACCTTTGTCGTGGCAGTCAGGGTCTCTAATCACGAAGCCAATTTTGTAATTTATATTTCGACTAGCGTTTTGTGATAGTAAACAAACACTTTGATTAGCAACTATGATTTTTATTTAATCTTCTAGTCTCACTATTACCCCTCTTCCCTCAGTGTATGCCCTCTCAGTATACGCCCACTCAGCATATGTCATCTCAGGATTTTGTTCCTCAGGATTTTCTTCCTCGGGATTTTCTTCCTCAGGATTTTCTTCTTCAGGATTTTCTTCCTCGGGATTTTTCTCCTCAGGATCTTGCTCCTCAGCCTGATCATTCGCTTCTTTACTGTTTTCGTTCATACATAATCCTTTGTGAACGATTCTAAGGAACGGTATACACTCGACACATGACCTGTGATTATATGTTATACCGTTTGAAGCACACACCGGTGCCCACACTGTTGAACAGGGGCACATAGACTGTCCCATATTCAGTAAGAAAGTCGAGCCCATAACTGCGTCCAATAACAATAGCAATGCTATTATATAACGGAACACTGAAATATCAAAAACCTTTAAAAAGTCTAGTCCATACTAATATTATTATTATTAAATACTAGCTGACCCGACAGACGTTGTCCTGTCTTAACAATGAATATTGAATTCGAATCTTCCGATTGAATCGACTGTCAAATGTGCACTAAAAAATTATAAATTAAATTAGTTTATCAATATAATTCCGGCCGCCACCTCTATTTTAAACGATATTTGCAGCGCCCATTCTGTCAATCGCGCCAACTGTCAAAGGACTGACAATAACGTCAAACAGGATACATTAAAAAAGTTTACATTGTCAAAAGCGCTCATAAAATCGTAGTTTTATGAACATTTTCTAATTTTTCACGCAAATTTCCTCTTTTTTCATTCATAACACAACAAAAAAAGAATTACCGAAATCGGTTCGGCCGTCCATGCGTGATGCCGTGACCAAGGGAAATAAGGGTTCATTTTTATATATATAGATTATTATTATTATAAAGGCTATGTTTGAATCATGTAGAAGGTTGGTATCTGAAACTACATATAAGATTTTAAAAAGTACTGAGTACTCTATCTACCGCTTCAAGCATAATGGGCGTGATATATATATAATATATATATCCTAATTTCATATATCTTCTAGGAATATGTATTTCTTAGGCCAATATAGCTTTAATTAAAAACTAATTTGATTTAAAAGGAACTAAAAGCCAAAACCTTACTTACACATTTTAATTTCCAGTCAGACTTTTCCATATATTGTTATGCGAATAGATTTGTTGCTGAGGTTCTAATGCTGGCAATTACTTTATCATGTTTTTTTTAAATAGGTACGAGTGTTTTAAATTAACATAAAGTAAATAATGCACAGAAAATTAGGCGCGTCATAGCAATCAATTAAAACAATCTGGAAGGTACCTAGAACCACGAGTACGATATTTGTGCCTAATACAGCTGCTCTTCCAGCTTCTAGCTCGGCATTTTCTTGTTTTTGTTCTTCACTCGAGAGCTTTCGTTTATGGGTTGTTCGAAGAATGTGGCCTATTGCCAGATAAGCTTATTGAACCAATCAAAGAAATAATTGCGAAGACGTTAGGAGGGCTGGCCTAAGTCCCTCAACCTCGTTGCCTGCCTCATGATACTCCCCTACATTGGCGTCTAGATACGGCGGATACGTCGGATACGTGGTTATTTATTTCAGAGGGAGCCTGGTCCCTAAGATCTATGGCCGATGCGATGAAGCAGAGTCGAAACCCAATGTACCTGGGGTGGGCACTGCCTACGGAGAGGACTAAGTATACGAACTGTTGGTCAGGATGCGTTATTTTGTTTAAAAATATAATATGTACCTATAAAAAGAGACTTTCTTAAAAAAAATCATAAAGGAGTTTTAAATAAATCTGTGATGGCAGTGGCACTTATAGCTGCATCCATCTTACTCTTTTATATTCGAAAACTTAGGTAACAAATAAATGTTAAATAGTTAAAGATTTTCTACGTTGTGTAACTTTTTAAGAAAATGGGCAATTGAAAACCTCCAACATGGTCTTTACATCGTTGATATAAGACTCGCAACCACCATACTTTATAGGGTACACATTTACTCTAGATTGTACTTTCGATAAAGACAAGCAGCGTAAGGAAACACAGCAGGGTGGTGGGACAGGCTACTTTGTAATACCTTCCTGGTTAGCTAATAACTTTAAGCCTAAAATTATGGTACTTTAATTAGGAGCCAGTTCCCTTCAGGCATCATGGGTATCAGTCACATCATCACTTACCATAACCCCAAGACATTGAATAAGAAAATTAAGCCCTCCAAATCAAAGAAGACCAAATTTCGACGCAGTTTATTATGACATGAAATATATTTCAGCACGGTCCTAACTTTACAACCTTGAGGTATGGATCAGAGCAGGCCATGCATTGTTCATTGCCGTATGTTACACCGTTGGAGCCACAGACAGGAAGGTATGACATCGGACAGACGCAAGGGAAACCGTTGTACCCTATGCCCACGTACACGGCTGTATTCAGGACCAGAAGAGTAGATAAGCAGAATATTACTGAAAGAGAAACACAATTCCATCAACAGCACGATCATCACAGAATAGTATGGGGGCCACAGAAATTACAGAGACATGAGACTTAAGAACTTCACGTCTCAAGGTCGACAATGCTTTACAATGCCCCTGGTGTTGCACATAACAATAGGTGGCGGTGACCACTTACTATTGGTTGGACTGTCTGCCTGTTTGTCGACCTACTGGACTTAAAAATAAGGTTTGTATTGGAGCCTCCCCTAACAAACAGGAGGTAATAAAGTCACAAAGCTTCAAATCTTTCATCCTCCTGGTTTTTGGGCGGGTGGACACATGACACTTTTTCTATGAAGACAGTTGCAGATGACTGAGGCACCCTATGGGATGAACAAAACGGAGCATTAATGAACTTCTATGTTGAATTACTGAATTTATGAAGATGCCTTAGAATGTGACTCAGCCCCCTTATTCAGTTAATACAAACTTCGTCAGCGAGCCGCTTCGCGTAGGCCTCGGGGAGCTTATCTCTCACGTGATTAGTAGCGTTAGCATAGTTAGCGAAAGAGACAGAGCACAGAGGCCGCGACAAAACATCCTCGATTAATGTCATTTTTCATACAGAATGTTTTCCTCCGAAAAGCCACTGGTCAATCCGTACAATAAATAAGTCAATTTCAATGGTATGAGTCTTTGATTTTAACCTGCACCCTCATAATCGAGTGTCAGTACTCCACTGAGCCACTAAGGCCTACAATTGGGTTGTGTTTAGATTAAACATGGTCGTCGCTAGTGTTAGCCCACTGCCGGAACACCAGATTATCAAAATGTAGCCAGCCAGTTCTTTACACTTTTTCTTTTTTTCTGAATTATCCTTCACCAGTAAGTAGTCTTCAGGAAGTACGTTAGCGCAATTTTGTTTAAGACATTAAATAATGTTTACTCACTTAGTTTTACTTCCATTATTTGTGTCTAGAATCGACGGTACCTAATGGGAAAATGTGGCAACCAAATAATAGAGTTATTATGAAAACATCAAATTTACTGTAGTGATAATTTGGTCTTCTTGTCCGTTTGTATTTTAAATTGCATTCCAATTTTAGTTTTTGAAAGGTCTTCTCAAGTTTATTTTTTATTTATTATATTATTCTCTATTTGCAAGAACAATTCACGACAAATGAAATAAATTATCATATAGTTTCTAGGCCACAATCATTATTTTTCCGCACATTTGTTTCTCAGAACATTAAGTTTTCATAGACTCGAGAAAAGTCGGGCGCTATTACAAAGGTTTAGGTATATTCTAAAACATAATTGCGGAACTATGTTGGAAGCTAAATTGATTATTGAACTAAGTGGAAAATACGATTCTCTATTGATAAAAATAATGAATGAAGCAAAGGTTCGGAAAGAACGGCTTGAAGAGATGGGTTTTTTGCATTTCCTTACTTGTATACGCCGCAGTCTGAGGTCGAACCCACGGGTGCATGAGTAGCTGCGTTAGGACCTTGTTGGCAATAAATAAAAAAATATCCTGGACATATGATTATGTATTTTGATTCAGCAATAAAAAACATTTTTATTTATTTTATTTTATACTTTACATAAGGCCATCTGATCCAAAACTAAGCAGAGCTTTCTCTACGGAAAGCAGATAACTACATATACAATTTTGTTCATTTTATTACACAATACTACATAGATATTTACATCCACTGTTGATATACCTAATTACCTAATTATCTATTTAGGTATGATAGTCAAAAATATAATAAAAAACGCTGGTAATTTGTACCCTTTTCCGCCGTGAAATAATGGTAGGTATTACTGTGATTTGATTGGAAAGGTATGGGAGCTGAAATTAAAGGCACATGAGACTTGACAACCTCACGTCTCAGGGTCGACAACGCATTGACGATGCTCTGGTGTTGCAAATGTCCATAAGCGCCGCGGCGGCGGTGACCACCTACCATAAGGTGGACCGTGTGCTTGTTTTACTTGAGATCACGCTCTTGACTCAAGCTGATGATCGCTTTATAGAAAGCAAATTGTGAAATGGCTGCTCATCCGTCTAAATTGACGGTAGATGCCAACTATGTAATGTAAATTTCGGGGCTAAACAAAAGAAAATATTTCAAATCAAAATCATAAAGTCTTTTCAGAGTGCATAAAAAGTAACGCCATGCAGAAAAAACATTTCTAATACAAAAGAGTGAGATGGATGCCGCTAAAAGTACCATGACAGATTTATTATACATTTATGAAAAGTTTTTAACACCGGCTCTTTGTATATTTTATTCATAATCATCTTTACCAACAGAAATATAATATTATATACTAACACCCATATTCTAAGACGTTTCCTCATACGTCACTCGACTCCAACTCGACTGAGGATACCTTAAGCATTTTCTCGAGGAATCCTCAAAATTGGTATTCTAAGTAATAACTTGAGTTAAACTCGAGCAACCCCGACTGAGGTTGAGTCGAAGTGAAGTCGGGGTAAAATGTCATTAATTACGTCATTAGTCATTATATACGTTTACAAGCAATAAACTTCCTGAAGGTTGGTCCCGACGTACCTTAAAGTTGACAGTTGTTTCCTCACCTCGAGTGAGAGGTCGAGTGGAGGAGATTTTTGTAAGTATGAATACTAACATCTTTGAGTGAGGTTGAGTGGAGTCGAGGAATTTTCTAGGAAACCTCATAAAATATGTGTGTTAGTCCTCACTGAAGGGACGCGTGTTAGAGGAGGCTTGGGTGATGAGGGCGGCAACGAGGGAGATGCATTTAGGCCATAAGAGGCCAGTCCTCTTAACGTCTTAGCAATGTTTCATTGATTGGTTCAATGAGCTTATCTGGCAATATGCCACATTCTTCGTATAACCCATAAACGAAGGTTCTCGAGTGAAAAACTAAAACAAGAAAATGTCGAGCTGGAAGCTGGAAGAGCAGCTGTATGAGGCATAAATATTGTGAACCATTGGTAGTCCAGTTCCATAATGAAATTCTTGAATGTTTACTTATCAATTTTTTAAAATCAATTACATTTGCGCGCCTAATTTAACTGTGCATAATTAATTTACATTGTGATTATTAAACACTCGTACCTATTAAAAAAAACATGATAAAGTAATTGCCAGCATTCATAAAAAATCTATTCGGTAAACCCTTTCTGAAAAACGACGGCCAGAAATTATAATGTGTAAGTAAGTTTTAATTTTTCTTCAATTGGCGAATGTGGTGTGTTCCTCGAAAGAAATCCTAACAGTCGTACCCATAACTAAAGATTTATTTAAGAAGCTTTGCAATCCCTGCTTAATTTGCGATCAGATGGGGTGTGTCAAAAGTCTTATTAAAAAATGCCTGTAATATTTTCTGCAAAATTTCTTACGTGGATGAGACTCTACCTCATGTTCCTATACATACGAATCTGGAAATGAAAAATAACTAGGTATTGATCTTTATTTTTCATAGTATTAAAGTAAATCTTTAATTTTTTTATCATGCTGATTATAACATAGCCTGTCACTAAGGAATAGTGTAGCTTTCAATTTGTGTCTTTGCAGTGTCTTTTTTATCGGATGAGTAATTTCTAAGATTACTTCCTACATCCAAGCTTACAAACTTTACCTTTATAATATTATGCCCCCGCGGTTTTACCCGCGTTCCCGAGGGATATCAAATTTTCCCAGGATAAAAAGTAGCTTATATATCATTCCAGGATATGCTCTATCTATGTGCCAAGTTTCATCCATATCCGTTTAGTAGTTTTTGCGTGAAAGAGTAACAAACATACTTACATACACATCTTTCCTCTTTTTTTTTTTTTTTTTTATAATATTGGTATTAGTGTACATAGTATAGATAATAAACGAGATTTTTGCAAAGGTTTTTGATGTTTCAGTGTTCCGTTATATAATAACATTGCTATTGTTATTGGACGCAGTTATGGGCTCGACTTTCTTACTGAATATGGGACAGTCTATGTGCCCCTGTTCAACAGTGTGGGCACCGGTGTGTGCTTCAAACGGTATAACATATAATCACAGGTCATGTGTCGAGTGTATACCGTTCCTTAGAATCGTTCACAAAGGATTATGTATGAACGAAAACAGTAAAGAAGCGAATGATCAAGGTGATCCTGAGGAGGAAAATTCTGAGGAGCAAAATCCTGAGGAAGACAATCCAGGGGAGCAAAATCTTGAGGATGAAGATCCTGAGGAAGAGATGACGTAGTGTGACTACTAGATAATAAATAAAATAATCGATTATGAAAGTTTTTTCTGCTATTAAGCGTGTTACGAAATACATAATCTATTAACGGGGCAGTTGGCTCAGTGGTTAGACCTTGACGCCACAGTCATGGTTTCGATTCCCACCCGGGATTCTCATTAGTATGCATGAGTATGTAGTATATGTCTTAAAAAATGCTTGCCATAGTACAAGCAGAACTAGCTCTGCTTAATGTGGAGTCCGATGGCGGACATGTGAAATGTCCCAGGATATTTATCCATAATCCATATTTATATCTATGTAGCTACATATCTATTAATTAATCTGTGGACGTAGAGTTTCTGTAAATTGAAAATTTTGAGAAAACAATTTTAGTGGGTTTTGTTAAAGGATAACCAACAGAACCCATTTCTATCATATTTGAAATTTTTGTCTGTTTGAATGTCCACGCATCACGTAAAACTAACAGTTGGATTTGAGAAATACTTTTTGTATTGGATAGCCCAATCCTTGAGGAAGTTTATAAGGTAAGTATTTAATATCACGCTACGATCCTCACGAGCAAAATGAAAAATCTGAAGGGACGCTAAGCGACAGCGAAGCAATAGAGCGGGCGAGTGATGAGTTACATCACCCGCTCCGGTGGGTCAACCGCGGGGCAAAGCTATTAGATCTAAAACAAGAAATTAACGGTATGTTAAATGTCCGTGTAAGGGTGTAAGCGGCACCAGAGGCAAATAACTTATTAACTAAAAATAATAACCGTATGTGAAGGAATCTCTGTGTACCAAATCCTGAAGCGTGGCCGCGGGCAAAATTTATAATAATTAGTAAGCGCAACACTTGAGAATCGGTTATAACTATTC
Source organism: Habrosyne pyritoides (assembly GCA_907165245.1). Lineage (NCBI taxonomy): Eukaryota > Metazoa > Arthropoda > Insecta > Lepidoptera > Drepanidae > Habrosyne > Habrosyne pyritoides. Next base: position 2,408,340 of record OU015600.1, on the reverse strand, counting down.
TGGTTGCCATAGTCCTATTTAATTTTGGATTAGATGACCACACGGTCATAGGTATTGAAACGGTAAAGAAGTATTTCAACATATTTATTATACCCACGGAAATATTGATTTAAACCAGATAACTGGTTTTTATAACATAAGCCATTATTTTATAATTATTTCATCCATTTACACTAACATTTTAAAGAAATAAAATAGGTACATTTGGATGTATGAAGATAATATCTGAACTACTCATCTAATTTCAAAAATTCATTCCGATGCAAAAGCAACATAATTCCCAAATGGCTACTTTATACCCCGGGGAAACATCAATTCTCTCGGAAACAAAGGTGAAAGTGCGGAATGAAAACTAGTTTCTCATTTTCATTATCAAAATCTTAATTATGATTACTATGAAGATATGCAAGTAAAATGACCTCTATTATTGATGTTAATTTTTATTAAATTTTGTGTTATAACGTTTTAAGTGGGTTACACGTATACAAATATTCGTGTAGATACTGGCAGCCCCGGAAAGGTCCGTCACTGTCAACTGTATCATTGTAATTTGTATTTTTCAACCTTGGAAGTTTGAAAATCTTTTGAACGTATTGTAATAATAACATTTTTTTAAAGATTTGCATGCAGTATATACTAAAAATAATCGTTTACTAACGATAATGATCTGTCAAGTGATTTATAAATTAACCAAACGTAAAAAAACCAAAGGAGCAAAATTATTATTAAATATTTTTCGGATGAACCGGTTTTAATTAAAGAATTTGCACGTAGTGATTAGATCATCTTTAATTTTGAAAGTTCTGGGTATGTACGACATTACTTGAAATGACAAATATATCCTCAATTCTATTCTATTCAGTCAGATTGCAGTAAAGTGGTACTTGTCAGAGATGTAACAGTTTCGAGAAACTTTTGAAACTTCAAAATTAAAATAAATTTATTTAGTTTTGGCTCTAAAAGGGCTTATAAATGTAAAGTTACTGAACTTCTTGATGAATAAATTAAGTTCATTTTGGAGATACATATGCATTAAATATTTTGTTTTCTATAATTTTATTATTCTTCATAAAATAAAAATATTTATTGTCTATACTTTGCTCTATAACAAGCAGTCAGTGGAGCTGCATTCAATTAAAAAATCATTGAGTAGATACTAATAATTATACAATTTTATCTTCACAAATAAACTTAGTAATTCTATTGTCTAACAGGCAGTAAGTAAACATTTACAAATTTGAGAACTCTGTGGGTAATAATAATTATAACAATATGTTTAGAGAACCACCAAGCAGCAGGCAGCCAGGTCTCTACTCTGACTGCCATGCTGAAGGTTGTGGGTGCCATGGAAAAAAAATTGTGCATACACATTTCTGATATTCTGTGTCTGGATGTAAATATCTATATAAGTATGTATTTAAAAAAGTAGTATACATAGTAAGTACTTATATCAGTTATCTAGTTTCCATAGTACAAGCTCTGCTTAGTTTGGGATCAGACCTAGACGGAGACTTACACTTACACAGTAGATCAAATATAAAACTTTCCGCTCCTGTCAAAAACAGTCAACTCATTCAATCCTAATAAGTAGTTGGTTTTATCATGCCTAATAAACCGGTACCTGGAACAGCTTAATCTACCAGTACAAATAAAATTTTAATGAACATGTTTTTTAAGTTTCATTAATTTAATTTTGTAGTGGCGATTAGCAACGTTGGATGCACACTTCATTGTTGTAAAGTAGTCAAAGTGAGATTACATTAAATGACTTAAAACACAGGTCTCCTTCTAATTTGAGAGTCAGAGACAGATATCATACAATACTCGATTGCCTGCCAATAGAATTGCTAAGAATACTAATGTGTTATATTTTTTTCAAACTTTGAAACTCTAAATTATTTTATAAATGACTAGCGACCCGTCGCACAGGTACAATGTAGATACTAGTACTTAAAAACCTTCCTCTTGAATCACTCTATCTATTGCTGAAAACTTCATTAAAATCTGCTGCATTTTTAAAAAGATTTAACTGTACAAACAGCTGGAGTGACTTTGTTTTAAATTATTAGACATTTTTTACACAGGGCCATCTGGTCCCAAACTAAGCAGAGCTTGTGCTATGGAAACCAAATAACTGATATACTACATATACTACTTTTTTTTTTCTAAATACATACTTAAATAGATATTTACACCCAGACACAGAACAAACAGACAAGTTCATGCACACAAATATTTGTCCTGGGTGGGAATCGAACCCGCGACCTTCGGTTTGGCAGTCAGAGCGCTAACCACCAAGCCAACTGGCCTGTCGTTTTAAATTATGTAAAAATTTACTCATTCAAATTTTATGCTTTAATGTACATGACTACAGATCCAGTGGTTTATTCAAATAATAATTTACTAATGTTATACATATGGTAAAGGTAAGTTAGAAATTATTTAATGGATCTAAACCTTATATTTGGTATTAAGTTATACCAAATTACTCTCATTTATTACCAGTATTTTGACTAGCAATTCACCATTATCCATATATATTTGTTAAAATTATGTACATTTATAAAAGGTAAGTACTAATTTGAAAGCCCTTTAGGCTGAGTAATATATTGTATTTACATATTGTTTTAGGTGCATTCATCTTAATTTTTATATATCGCAGCTTATCATTCATATTAAAGATGAGAAAATTTTCGCGCCAATTTGCCGACCAATATGTGCGAAAAAAAAAGTCGCATGCACCATCGACAATATGGGAAAAAAAATGTACTTCTATGGCATACGATTCCCGCTGCGCCGAAGAATTCAGCTTTTGACAAATAATTGATCTCGCGCTGATGGAGCTGCTGTGGTCTCTGACTGGAAGGTCGTTGAGGATTGTGCATGTTGGAATCTCGCGTGTACCAATAGCGCATGTGCTTGCTTGGCGTGGGAGCTCTGCAGAGGTAAGTAAGCTTCATTCATCTACTTCTTTATCTTTGCTATGGAGACCCTACAGGTAGGTACAGCCTAGCTATGGAGTGTAGAAGTAAAGGAGGACCATCTCAGTGTACTTAAAAGTGTCCCTTGAAAGGGAATAAATTAAGGTGGCGCTGCAGTAGCAAGTGGAAGAATTTTAAATAGAGCGCAAATTATTAGAGTAGGATAGAAAATTAATAAAAAAGGAAAGAAACATTTCCGCTTTGTTACAGCGCATTTTTTATAATTATTATAATATATAGACAAACATGAGTATGGAATAAAATTATACAGTGATTTTAAGTACCCCAATTAATTGTAAATAGGAAATAGTTTTAAAGAATTACCAGAAACCAACCCAGCACACTTCACTCTGTTCATATCATTTCCACTTGCTACACTAGCGCTATTTCTGTGAGATTTCGAAACCTAATTTGCTGTTTACAACGGGACACTTTTTCGACTAATCCCCCATACAAGATGGTCCTTCTTTACCTCTACACTCCATAAGCCTAGCGCTTTATATTTTATTTTTGGCATTTTGGTCTCAAAAAAAACGTGCGAACTACAGTCCTATTCTCACGTTTTCGATTTCGAAAGGAACTGTCAATTTCATACACCGCCTTTTTTTTAAGTATTGTTTGCAAGCCATACTACCTATTAAAATTGATATTCATTATTTATCAATGAATATATGAATTTTTAATTTCTTTTTTTTTTGAACATTTGATATCAGCTGCAGTACTTAAGTTAATTTATGTTTTGCGACTATAATACGCTCATCTATGAGCAAATTACAAAAAGTTTAAGCTAAAACACATTGTTTTGACATATTTTTAAATATTTTGCGGAGAGCAACAAAAGTACCAGTGCATAGTTCTATAGTTAGGGAAAAGTGTGATTCGTATTCCTGCTTGATATTCTGTACCTCTACCATGAGTTGCTATCGAAACTTACTTTAGTCACTAGCGAGTAAACTACTATCGATACAGTATTTCTCGATAGCAACTGTCAAATTAGTGACTCATGGTACCGAATTTCTATAGCAAAGGCTAAAAAACGTTACTCGCTAGTGTCTACATTTCGATAGGTTTTTTACCTATGGACTCGTACTATCGATTTTAGTTCTTTACGTGACCGCTAGTGGCGCTTTACACATTTGTAATAGAAATGTTTTACGCCGTCGCTAGCGAGTACGTACGTTAAAAACTCATGGCAAAGGCACTGCAATCAAACTCGACGATGAATTCATACAGTGACTATTCCTTGTCTCTCTCGCGACTCCGCAATTAGACGAGAGGTCCGCTATCTACGTGTTCGCCTAATTGATCATTCGGCGAGTTTTGGATTGTGAATAGCACGGCTGGTTCTGCTTTATTTATTTATTTATTCGGTTTACCAACGTATATTGCCTTTGCACGAATGATAACACTTTCGGTATTTGTTATATATTATTATAATAGACGCAAAAGGGAATCTTAATATAGGTACCTACTCACCTAATTCATAATCATTTAACTTTATTTACTCATTTACTTAATTTGACGACATTACAAATGTAAATATAGGTAATGTAGGTAAATAGTGAAGTGTTTGTCGTATTCGTTCCTTGTGTACATCTACATTAATATATAAATCAAGTTAATCTTCCTTCTTATATATTTACAGTCACAATATGAAAATAAAGATGTCCCATCATTAATTGTCAGAATATAATTTTAATAGGTTGGGGAAAAAGTACCTTCGCATTTTTTAAGAAAATTCAAAACATTTTTAATATAGTTTATTTACATTTAACTAAAGTATGTAGGTACCATTTTGTTCGATATCTTTTTGCCATCTTGTAGGTAGGGACATGATCCCATTGCTATAGAAATTTTGGGACTTCTGATCAAAATACTGCGACAAGTGGTTTTGACAGTCCTCTCGTGATGTTAACCTGACACTACCTAAAGAATTCTGAAGAGACCGAAACAGGTGGAAATCTGAAGGTGCAAGGTCAGGACTATACGGCGGATGTATTAATACCTCCCAGCCAAACTCTCTTAATTTTTGCTGAGTGGCTAAAGATGTGTGAGGTCTAGCGTTATCATGATAAAAAACCACACCCCTTCTGTTGATTAATTCCGGCCGCTTTCTCTCAACTTCTTGCTTTAATCTCATCAGTTGTTCGCAGTAGAGTTTAGAATTGATGGTCATGCCTGGTGGTAACAGCTCATAATGAATAATGCCCTTCCAATCCCACCACACACAGTTATCAGCTTTTTCAAAAATGGTTCGGTTTCATGCCGTCGTAATTCAAATTCAAATTCAATTTCAAATTCAAATAGCCTTTATTTCGGATAGTAGATTACTTCTTTACAATATTCATACTATTATACTAATAGCTCTTTAGTATCTGATATTCACTTTTCATGCATTATTTTGGATTTGATTAGTTACAATACAATAATACTTAATTCTACATGTTATTTAAATAATATTAATTAATTATAATAGTTCTATTCCTCGACATCGGTAACATTGGTGCATCCGCTTGCCCTTTGGCATAGGCCTCCCCTAAGGCTTTCCAGTTGTTTCTGTCCCTGGCTTGTCTTTGCCATGTTGCTCCAGCTACTTTTCTGACATCGTCTTCCCATCTAGTTTTTTGGCGACCTTTCTTTCTTTTCCCATCTCGTGGGCACCATTCCGTAATATCTTTTGTCCATTTTTTCTTCCCGTTTCTGATTATATGGCCTGCCCAGTTCCATTTGCGTTTTCTAACTATGTATGTGACATCTGCAATTTTTGTCATGTTTCTTATATCTGTAAGTTTGATTTTGTCTCTTAATTTGATGTTTAGGATGCTTCTCTCCATTCTATGTTGACATACTCTCAGTGCTTTACTCTGCTTATTAGTAAGGGCCCAAGTTTCAGCTCCATAGGTTAAACATGGTAGTATGCACGAATTGAATATTGTCGTTTTGTCTTTCAGGGGTATTTGAGGGTTTTTCATTACCTCTTTTAGTGACCAGAACCTTTTCCAAGCTTTACTTATTCTGATGTTTATTTCTTTTTGCATTTGGTTTTCCGTTGAGATAGTTTGTCCTAGGTATATGTATTCATCGACATATTCTATTTGGTTCGAATTTAGTAATATAGGTGTTTTTACGTGGTTTGTTATTAATTTTGTTTTATCTAAGTTCATGGTCAGGCCCACCTTTTTGCTTTCATTTTCTAATTGTGACAACATTACTTCTATGCCTTGTTGGTTTTCGTTAAGTAGAATAAGGTCATCTGCGAATCTTAGATGGTTGAGCTTATCGCCATTTATATTTATTCCATACGCATCCCAATCGATTTTCCTAAATATATGTTCCAGTACCGCTGAAAATATTTTTGGCGAGAGCGGGTCTCCTTGTCGTACTCCTTTTTTTATTTTAAATGCTGGGCCTTTCTTTTCAGTTTGAATTTTTGCTGTCGAATCTTTGTATACATTTTTTATTATTCTGATGTACTTTGGATGAACCCCTTGTGATTTTAGAGCTTCCCAGATGTGCGAGTGTTTTAGAGAATCAAATGCCTTGCTGTAATCTACGAATGCCAAGTAGAACGTTTTTCCATACTCATTACATTTCTGTATAACTTGCTTTACAACATGGATGTGGTCCATTGTTGAAAAGTCGCTTCGGAAGCCCGCTTGTTCTCTCGGTTGATTTTCGTCCAGCACTGAACCAATTCTGTTAAGTATTATCTTTGAGAATACTTTGTATAAGTTAGAGATGAGGCTGATCGGTCTGTAGTTATTTATTTCCGTTTTATCGCCTTTCTTATGGAGCAGTATTATGGTCGAGGTTGTCCATTGTTTAGGTATTATTTCTTTCGTTAGAATACTATTGTATAAGTTTGTAATAGCCTCTGTTATGTAGTCTAGGCATCCTTTCAAAATTTCGTTGGTTATTCCATCATCACCGGGGGCTTTGAAGTTTCTCTGGGACGTTATTGCCCACCTTATTTCTTCTTTTAGTATTAGAGGGATAGGTTCTGTATCTTCTTCTTGTGGTTGTTGCGTGTTTGGGTGGTCTGCGTCGTCGTATAATTCGCTATAAAATGCTGTTGCTATATCCATAATCTTAGGCCTTTCGGTTTCTTTCCTTCCGGTTGTTTTATTTCTGATAGATGGAATCCAGTCTGTTTTCTCTTTTAGTTCTTTTAGAGCTTTCTTTATGCCTGCTGACTTTTCAATGTGGTATTGAATAGTCCTATCTCTTATCTGTTTTCTATGTGTCCTAATTTTTTCGTTAATTTGTTTACTTAGATCCGTTATTTGTTTTCTATTTTGTTTTTTATTTATTAAAAGAATTTTCCTGGCCTCTATTAAGTGTCTGGCTTCATCGCCAATTTTATCTTTCTTGTTTCTGGAGGTATATAATTTTTTAGATACTTCTTGAAGTGTTTTCTCCAGTAGGTCGTATTTTTCCTGTGTGTCGTCATTTGCATTGATAGGCAGCAAGTTATTCCTCAACGTGGCCAGCAAGTTTTCTGTGATGGGAAGTGGGATTTGTTTTGGATGAGTGCTTTTCCTGGCATGTTGTCGCTTTTTTTTGATCTCATTTAAATAAATCGTTCCTCTTACCATTCGGTGATTTGTATTGAAGTTGAGCCCATTGATTATCCCTACTCCTTTAAAAAAATTCGGTTTGTTTGAGAGTATGAAATCTATCTCGTTCTTAACATCTCCGTTAGGAGATATCCAGGTCCACTTTCTATTTCTGTTTTTTCTGAAATAACTATTTAGGATCTTGAGGTTGTGTGCTTGTGCCAAGCCTACTAGTCTATAACCATTATCATTTCTTTTTCCCGTACTGAATTGGCCAAGCACACCATCTTCATTTGGAAGTCTCTCGCCAATCTGACCGTTGAAATCCCCCATCAGAATAACGTTTTTGTATGCACTTGCAAGGGTGTTATCCAGGTCTTCATAGAATGCGTCTTTTGTGTCCTTGGGTGCTATGTCCGTGGGTGCATATATTTGAATTATCGATAGGGTTTCATATCCTGGCAGGGTAATGTTAAGCTGTGCAATTCTCTCTGAGATTCCAACAAAGGACTGTATACAGTCACTGTAGCATTTTTTAACAAGAAATCCAACGCCATATAGCCCGGGTGTGTTTCCTATATGGTAGAAAATGTAGTTTTCGTGTTGCTCAATTTTTTCGGCCATTCTCCTCACTTCACCTAGGCCAATAATATCCCAATTAATAGAATCCAAAGCATGTTCTAGTTCTTGTAGGGATTCATCTGTTCTTAAAGTTCGGGTGTTGAGTGTTGATATGTAGATATTCTTTCTTTTCTTGTTTCTGGTTTCTATTCTTCTTCTGTTATTTCCATTTTTTAAGTTTTCAAATTTATCAAATTTATTTTCTTTCTTGGGCTTCAAGCCTAGGGGGTTTTGGTCTCTGACCCCACGGTGACCAGCCGGGTTGGGGTGATTTTTCTTTTCAGGGTATTCTTTGCTTATGGTTGTTGTTGTTTCCTGGTTACCGATGTCTCGTGATTCCTATGCTTTTGGTGTAGTTATTGATGTAAGAGAGTGTGATCTAGATCTCATGTACGCGAATGGGTCAGTTCTGTGTAGTTTTGCTGGAGCTACTATGTTTTTATTGTTATCATTAAGCCCTTTTAGATCGGTTGCTACTGGTGACTCTGGGGTTTCTCTTTTTCTTTTTTCATTAACTTTTGGTTTCGCAACAATTTTGTTATTCTTAATGTGCACATTGTTTCCCTTTTCTCTCTCTTGTTGTAACTCTTGTTGTAATTCTTTGCGTCTCTGTAGTGCTTCCTTGGATAAATCTTCTGTAATATATGTTGGTTCAAGCATGTTCTTTTTGTTTCTTAAGATCTCAATTTTTTTGTTATATGTCGTAAGAGTGATTACCACTGGCCTTGTTTTTCCAACTGTTTGTTTCCCAATTCTGTGTAATTTGTTTATATCATAATTATTTATTTTAATGCCTAATTTTTCAAGTAAAACTACGATGTTGTCAAATAATTCGGAATGATTAGCCTCTGTTTCTTTGAATCCGTGTATTATAATGTTGTTCTTTTTGTTTGCATTTTCTAAAGAGCTTATTTTCTTATTTAATACTTCGATTTCCAATTTAAGATTTTTATTTTCTTGGATTAATGGCTTAATTTTATCATCTATTGTCTCCATAATTCTTTCTGTATTACCTTTTATCAGTATTGCTTGTTTTTCCATTTCTAATTTCATCATATTATAAAGTGTTGATATTGACATTTCTTGAGACATCGTTATATATTTTGCTTTTCTGATGCAAGAACAAAACGTTTCGAAACTGCTTAAATTGGAACGTCCCTTGTCGCATATAAAGTTTTGTTTTGATATGGCAACCCCGATTTCTTCCGTTTTGTTGGTATTGTACGAACTTGTCTATGCTTTGTTGAATTTGTCAATTTGAGTTTGACATATTACTATTGAGGTTATGTTTGAACTATATTTTTCACTATTTTTGTTTGTGATTATAACGTTTTGCGTTGAATCTATTATTCAATTTGCTTGCAATGTCTCTTAAGTTGATATATTTCACTTTTTGTATGTGTTCGTATCGTTGCACTATAGTTATTATTGTTTTGTTTCGGAGAGCACTGACAAACGTCTTCACAGTTAGAACACCGGAACCGGAAACGTCGTAATAAAGAATCACAAATGAGTACACGGTTCATTAGGTTTCTTTCAGTGAGCTCGTGAGGTACCCAAATATCTAGCTTTTTTGTGTACCCAGTTTTTTTCAAATGTGGCAAAACTGTTTTGTGGTCAATTCCCAGTTCTTCAGCTACGTCGTAACTACTGATATGCCGATCTTCTTCCACTTTTTCAAAAATGGCATCCATTTTATCCATAATGAGGCGACCAGAGCGACGTGCAACTTTGACATCAAAATTTCCGGATTGAAAACGCTTAAACCAAATTTGTGCAACTCTCACAGACACTGCACTAGGTCCATAAACATCGCAAATTTTTTTCGTGGCTTGCGTTGCATTTTTACCTTTTTTGTAGTAAAATTTTAAAATGAATCGAATTTCTTCATTAGATTCACTCATCTTGGCGGTACGAAAAACAATGCAAATCACACATTTTCCTAAATCGAATTTGGAATTATGTTCTTTAAAATTTAAACTTTCAATGATACCAAAACCAGCCAGATACAAATAGTATAGCCAAAGAGATTTTATTACAAGTTCATACATACTATAATGCGAAAAGACTTTTCCCTAACCTAATATGACATAATTAATTATTTTAGTAGGTATTTTTTATTTTATTTTTTGCACATTTTCAAATCTAGTAGATGTAGTACAGCTAAGTGTCATTTGAACAAATAAACTATATTTTTGACTTTGAATATATCTTTTGTCTCTTTTACAATCCATGTGTAGGTACAGTACATACCACTTACTAAAATAAACCATGAAAAAGATCATTTTTAGAGTAGTAGAGCTCTTAGTGCGGAGTTCGTCCGGGGAAGTACTACCACCTTACCCATTTCTGCCGTGAAGCAGTACTGCACTAATATTACTGTGTTTCGGTTAGAAAGGTAAGGGGGCCGGTGAAATTACAGGCACATGAGACTTAACAACTTCACGTCTCAGGGTCGACAACGCATTAGCGATGCCCCTAGTGTTGCGAATGTCCATAGGCGTGACCACTTACCATCAGGTGGACCGTCTGCTTGTTTGTCGGCCTATGTGGTATAAAAAATTAAAAAATGAACATTTTCCTAGCTTAGGCTTAGGCTAGGCAAATCAAACATATACAGCAAATGATTTATATATAAGTACATATATAATAACAAAAATCATATCTTAAAAATATTTATATGCATATTAAATGATATCACTTAATAATTAACACAAATTACATAACTATTTGAGATAAATAGAGAAGTTAAACCCTTTTAAAAATATAACTAGGAACTGATAAAAAATATTTAGCTTAAATTATCTGTGCCATAAAATAACTGTATGGTCCACCTAGAAAAGACATGTAATATCGCACAACATTATGTCATTATAATACTAAAGTAAGTAAATGGAGGGAAATTGTTATCTCCTCTGTATGACAAACAAACACCTCACTTTATTACTTTAATTATGTAAATTACACTGTAACAGTTAAATGAATTACTGATTAGTATTATCATAAGATCTTTCAAATCCTTATTATAATTCTTAATATACCACCATTAGTACCTTTAGCATTCCATGAGAGTGTATAATTTACAAGTCACATGAGAATTGCAAATTTTTTAGTATAGGGCCTTTGGTCCTTTAAATAAAAAATAAAAATACTCAGAAATAAGTAGATGAGTAGAATAACATAACAATTCGTCCCAAAATGCTCGGCTGTGTAATGTGATTTTCCTAGTGAATTCAGCATAAAAAGGTTCAGTGATTTCCCAAAATGCTGAAAAAAAAAGAAAAAGTGCACGATATCATTGACATCTTAGAAAAATTCGGGAAGTATCAAGTGGTTCAATACATACTGATATGTCTTCCGACAGTATTTATTACTATGATCAATATAAATTACATTTTTGTTGCTGGTGACTTGGATTACAGGTAAGTTTATTAAATGTCATATAAAGAACGATATTTAAATAAAATTCAAAACCATTTATTCAGATTAGGCCAAAAAACCATTATAGAGGATATAAATGATTACCTACTGAACGTGGTATGCTTAGGGGGCATCCATTAATTACGTGAGGTGATTTTGGCGATTTTTCAAACCACACCACTCCCCTTGGTGATTTAGATGTAAATTACGTGATATTTGCCGAGACCCCCCTTTCCTCAACGTGAGATTCGGCTGAATAAGTACGAGTATTTAGCGCTTATGATCCGGAGAAAACATAAGATCTCTTATTACCGCGGCCTTCAATTCAATGCTATTTACATATTACCCTTTTTTTTAGATGTCGCATCCCAAAATGCGATGATGATCTATCCACAGTGCAGCATCCAAATTGGTGGCCAAATATTTCAATAGACAGATGCTCCAAGCCTGTTCTTAATGAAGGCTTTACAGATCAGGTCTGCAGCAATACCAGCTTTTCAAATACCACAGAACAATGTACAGAATGGATATATGAAAGTACTAACACTGTAGTTGCTGAGGTAAGTTGATGAGATCATTAAATGTTACCAGATACATAAACCAACTTACAATTATACTGACCAGAGGTCTAAGCATGAATGTCTATCGTTTGCGTAGCGCCAGCGTATCGACCACCAGCTGGCTTTTATGAAAAATGGAACATCGAGCATACTGTGACGTTGCGCGATGTTCAATTTCCCATTTTTTTTGGCGCACTCGATACGATCATAATAATAATAATAAATATTCCAAGACATTCTTCACACATGGTTACCTTATCCCATGTTAAGCAGAGTGTACTGTAGGGTGGCTACCAGCTAACTGATATACTATATATACTGCTTTTTAAATACATACTTATATAGATATTTACACCCAGAGACAGAACAAACAGGCATGTTCGTGCACAAAAATGATTGTCCTGGGTGGGAATCGAACTCGCGACCTTCGGTATGGCAGTCAGGATCTCTAACCACCAAGCCAACTGCCCAGTCACGATACGGTTGCGATAGACGTTCTTGCTAGGGGTACAGTAGGTACTGAATATTTGTGTGGTATGGTATTGGTAGTCAGGTAGCTGTGCCCCTTTTTCCAGTAAGCTCGTGGCACTTCGAATTACTCATTGCCATCGATCCGTTATTTTCTTTATTTTTATTTATTTTTCCTTTTGCCCCCACTGGTGATTTTATAATTTCAAAGTAGTAGAGCTCTTAGTGCAAAGATGGTCCGGGGAAGTACTACCACCATACCCAGTTCCGCCTGGAAGCAGTAGTGCACTTGAATTACTGTGTTTCGGTTAGAAAGGTATAGGGAGTCGGTAAAATACAGGCCCATTAGACTTAGTATTAACTTCACGTCTCAGGTTACGTCATTGGCGATGCCCCTGCAAATGACAATATCATATTGTTATCATATATTAAAAAAAGAGGATTTAGCTTCTTAACCGGAACAACCAGTCTCGGCAGCCCAGTATCACAATCGATATGTATCCAAAGTGTGATATATATATCGAAAACCTCAGAATCGGGGTCCAGAGGAATTAGCCAGCATCATGTGATATTGCAGACTTATTGCACTTATATTATGTTAACCTTCTTTCTTTACTTCTAATCTTTTTACTCCGTGTTATAAATGACTTAACATACATGTAAATAGGATAGACAGGTACTACATTTGTGCGTATACAAACTTATTTGAGCTAAAACTATGAATTAAAACGCCGGATGTAACCGTCTGGGTCTTATCTCTATAACTCTTAGGTAAAACCCAATATGTTGGAAAAGGAGTAGGTTTTCTTATAATACTGTTTGTTGTTATTACAAGAAATTAAGGCTCCCTATTGAGAAATGTAGGAAACTCGACTTTAATAACAGTATGAGATATTGGACTAATCTTGTCATATACTTGTCCATTTCACATTGTAGATGTAATTTATGACCAAATTTCAATGCTGCAAATAATACATGCAGATTTGAGGATCTCGTTCTTATTTTTAAGTCGGTTGAAATTCATAGAGTTACCGTTACCGTCTTTAAAAACCCATTTTTAAGAACCCGCATATCCTCTTAGTTCTCCTATTAAATAATTTTTTTTTAACTTCCACGTTGCTACATACAGGCAACAGGCAGACGATCCACCTGGTAGTAAGTGGTCACCACAGCCTAGGGACATTTGCAACTCCAGGCCCATCGCTAATGTATTGTCGTCCCTGGAACGTGAAGTTGTTAAGTCTCATGTGCCTGTGATTTCACCGCCCCCTTACCATTCTAACCGAAACAGTTATACAAGTGCAGTGGTAGTAATTTCCTGGAAGAACTGTCCACAAAACTCTACTAGATACTACATTAGGATATTCGTTACTCCTTTCATAATTTTGATTTGTTTTCCAAAGTTTTGTTGTAGTATTAATCTTTTAATGTTTCAAAACTCATTAGTAATGGCATCATACTCTCTACTTCGTCCGTTCCTGAAGATACTTGCCTTACCTACTAACTTTTTTTATTTATTTGGATATTAAAAGGATCGTAATGTTCCTTCTTCTTTCCATAAGCTACCAAAGGATTCTAGTCCATAATATGTATATGTTTCAGCTGAATTTAGCGTGCCAGCCATGGAAGTCGAATTTGATCGGCACCATACATTGCACCGGAATGCTGTTTTCCATGATAATAGCCGGGTGGATGTCTGACAGGTAAAAATCACATTTATCATACATTATCGAACAGACGTTCGATGTAAGAAGTCCTCTTTAAGTTTTAAGAATATCATACTAAAATAAACGGTGTTGCCTGTGAAATAAGGTTTCTTATCTATTGATCAAATTTTTTATTGTATAGGAACATAAAAAAGTCACGGGTAATTTTTTCTATGAAATTGTAATGTCTTTCTAAATTAGTCATATTAACATTTATTCATTTTGTAATGATTACGCGTAACTCAAGATTCGTAATGTGTCGGAGAGATAGCGACATTTTTCGAGTAGTAGAGCTCTTAGTGCAGAGTTCATCCGGGGAAGTACCTACTACCACCTTACCCATTTCTGCCGTGAAGCAGTAATGCACTTGTATTACTGTGTTTCGGTTAGAAATGTGAAATAACAGGCACATGAGACTTAACAACTTCACGTCTCAAGGTCGACAACGCATTGGCGATGCCCCTAGTGTTGCAAATGTCTATAGGCGGCGGTGACCACTTACCATTAGGTGGACCGTCCGCTTTTATGTCGGTCAATGTGGCATAAAAAAAAAAGTCCATGCCCACCACAAGTCACGGTCGGACTTAAAATATCTTCTGTAAATGAGAATCTTACGACGGAGACCTCTGTCTACCTTCTCTAAAAATTATATCAGTTCCTAGAAAAATCATACCGCGAGTATACAGTTGACTCAGTGTACTTAGGACCATCACACTATATCATTGTTATGTAAATCTTCATTTCAGATTCGGACGCAAACCAACAATAATTTTCAGCGCTGTCGGTAGTTGTATTGGTCACCTGAAAACTTTCGTCACTTCCTATTACATCTACGTAACAATTGAGTTTGTTGAAGCAGCCATATCTAGTGGAAGCTACGCTGCTGCCATGGTTCTTAGTAAGTATTAGTATGTTTAAGATACATTTGTAGTTGCTATACTATTTACTAATTGCCAAAATTACATATTCATATCTTTGTAAAAATCTACTAAGAGATATTCAATCGTATTTGCACGAGGGTCCTGGCACCTGACTCCTGACGCCAGGTATCTGCCGGTGTGTTCCGACAGCTGCATTTGAGAGTCAGCTCCCTTCTATACTTTGTGTACTTACCACCTTCCACCACATCATCACTTCCCATGGTGAGATTGTGGTCAAATGCAAACCTATACATGATTAACAAAAAAATATACATAGGTAGTTTGTAGGGTTCTGTAACAAAATGGTGCGACAGTGTCACTTTGAGTTATTTAAAAATCATTTTATTGTGATTGAAAATGCGATACCTCTGAATAAGGCTACGACTTATAAATAAGTATAGTATAGCTATATTGGTAATGACCAGACCAAATTTACAAAATTCGGAGTCATCCATCTATGAAGTCTGTACTTATTATTGATAATTACAAATAAATACGATGCATAAGGAATAATATTTAAAGGATTGAGTTAAAAGAATTTAGATTGACCCAAAAATCGTTTACAGTTGTTTTTCTAATGTAATTTATTTTTCAGTGCTTGAAATCGGCGGCCAAAAGAATAGAATTCTATCAGGAGTCCTCTTTGCATACGCTATTTATTTAGGTGAAACGATATTCGCAACAATAGCAATGTTCGTCCCCTATTGGAAAACTCTAATAAGAATCATGAACAGTCCGTCCGTCGTATTCATATCTTATATATACCTTGTGAAGGAGAGTCCGAGATGGCAAATAGTGAATGGAAAGATAAACGAAGCTAAAGAAACGATGGCAGTAGCGGCTAAAATGAACAATATCAACGTCAACTTTGAAGATCTGCGAAATATAGATGGCGCGAAGTTAAAAGAGAAATTGAACATAGAAGCAAATGAGAAGAGAGAGAGTTTTAAGGAAATCTTTGCATCGAAAGTGATACTAATACGGCTTCTAGTTGCTTCATTCTGTAGGTTCACATCCAGCTTTGTGTATTATGGGTTGATGATCAATTCTGTTTGGTTACCTGGAAATAAGTATACTAACTTCTTGCTGTCAACGTTGATGTCTTTCCCCGGGGAACTCATGTCATTGTATTTGATGAACAAAGTTGGAAGAAAGCTGCCGCTTATGGTTGGGTTTATAACTTGCGGTGCTTTGTGCGTAGCATCGGCTTATGTGCCTGCATGTAAGTATTTGATTAAGTTGGTTGAGATTTACGTCAATTTGGCAGACAATGAGGCGGACGGTCCACCTGATGGTAAGTGGTCGCCGTCGTCTATGGACATTTGCAACATCAGAGGCATTACCAATGCGCTGTCATCCCTGAGGCGTCATCCTACTTAGATAACGATTCGATTTCATCGCACGATAGTGCAAAAAAGAAGATGTTAACCACAAAAACGAGATATTGTACGATTGGACAATCGCATGATCAAACCCATCATACGATCTCTATTAAACATTTACCCGCGTCCCCGAGGGATACCACATTTTCCCGGGATAAAAACTATGTTATTCCAGGATATACTTTATCTATGTGCCAAGTTTCAGCCATATCCGTTAAGTAGTTTTTGCGTGAAAGAGTAAAAACATAATTACATACAAATATTTCCTTTTTATAATATTAGTATAGATAGATTATTGTGCTCAGGGGACTTGCAAGCTTTAATAAAGAGACTCTTAATTAAGAGTGTTTAATCTCGTCCTGCAATGAAATCACATTGTCCTCAGACGTGAAGTTGTTAAGTCTCATGTGCCTGTAATTTCACCAGCTCCCTTACCTTTCTAACCGAAACACAGTAATACAAGTGCACTACTGCATCACGGCGTAAATGGGTATGGTGGTAGTACTTCTTGAACGAACTCTGTACTAAGAGATCAACTTATCAGGATGTCCCGGTTTAGCAATTAACGGGATCCTTCTCCACAGCATTTACTTGGACAAAGATATCATTCTTCCTGGTTGGGAAGATCATAATAGCTGTTTGCTTCACTGGAGCAATCACTTACACGATGGAACTGTATCCGACGAGCACCAGGGGATCTCTGTTGGGGCTGGGGGCCTTTGCGTCCAGGTTAGGAGGACTTCTGGCCCCGTTGACTCCAATTTTGGTAAAAAACTTTATTTTATGGTTTCTTTTTTATTTATTTTTTATTTCTATTAATTTTTGTTTATTGTAACATGGGATTTGTTGCACTATTGGATGAGTAAACAGTGCAACAACTAGTTCTGTACTGACTGATACTGTACTGTACTGTTCAGATATTTTTTAGTTTTCGGTGTTTATTTAGTTAGTAGGTATTCCATTGATGAGATATTTTATTAGTTTTAAGTGTTTATTTTTAGTAGATTTGGCTGATATTGTTAAATATTTGAAAAATCTTACCTTGCTGAGTTACTTGCCGGTTCTTCTCAGTTGAAGGCTGACTTCTGAACCGGTGGTAACTTTAGTAGGTTTGGCCTTCATAAGTGCCCTCGACGAAAAAAAAACCTTGCAGCATAATAGCTTTAAATTTTCAGTGTACATATACTAATCTATGTGAATAAAAATTAAAATATGTACCCTACGAATTCTTATACTGTTTATCCGATAGCCGATGAAAATTTTGTCAGTTGTTCTACGCACGCCTGCGAAGGTTCCTGACACAAAAAAAAGCAAATATATAAAAGACATTGCATGAGTTAATTCCGCCATCACCTTTCCACCATCGGACATCCCGTCGTACGGCGAGTATCCACCCCTACGTTGTCGAGACTCCTACGGTCCGGACTAAGCGTTTCGCCTCATCGTTTATACCGCGTACATTGAGGGACTGGAATACTTGCCTGCTGCGGTCTTCCCGTGCAATTATAATTTGGGTGTCAAGGATAGAGTGAATAGGCTCTTAATAAACTAGTGCGCCTCAACATCTAAGTTTGCATCACTGCTTACCATCAGGTGGGATCGCAGTCAAGCACTAGTTTATATTATTTAAAAAAAAATATCAGCAACGCATTCTGGGAACGGTCATACAAACAAATAATAAATCTTTTCCAGAACACAGTATCAGAAACCCTTCCACCGCTTATATTCGGTGCATCGGCCATCATCACCGGGGCACTCATCACCCTCACCCCAGAGACCAAGGACCTGCCTCTCATGGACACCATACAGCAAGTTGAAGACAGCGTGAAAAATGCCAAGAAAAAAGATAAAGTAAACAACGGCGAAGAAAACTTAGGGTATGGTAACGACGATGTTAGTGTAGCGTGAAAATTTATTAAAATGTTATATTTAATACTAGCTGTCCACCGCGGTTTCACTCGCGTTTATCGATATCATATGTAGCCTATATCCAGGTCGTGAGTTCGATTCCCATCCGGGACAACCATTTGTTTGCATGAACATGTCTTTTTTTTCGATTACGTTAGAACTTTAAATATCTTCAGTGAAATATTGGTCTCAGTAGTAAGATCTACCTATTTTGGGATAATTGGCGTTAAGATATTTATTTTATGTGGTACATTAAAATATTTATTAATATTTTATAATCTTACTTTTTACTTCTATACTAATATATAATGGTAAGGGAGCCGGTGAAATTACAGGTACCTGAGACTTAACATCTTCACGTCTCAGGGTCGACAACGCATTGGCGATGCTCCTAGTGTTGCAAATGTCCATAGGCGGCGGTGACCACTTACCATCAGGTGGACCGTCTTCTTGTTTATCGGCCCAAGTGGCATAAAAAAAGTATGTTTGTAACTCATTCACGCAAAAACTAAACGGATATGGATGAAACTTGGCACATTGATAGAGCATATCCTGGAATAACATATAGCCTAGTTTTTATCCCGGGAAAATGTGATATCTCTCGGGAACACGGTTGAAACCGCGGGGGACAACTATATATTATAAATGCGAAAGTTTATGAGGATGGCTGTTTGGATGTTTGTTAATCTTTCACTCCAAAACTACCGCACGGATTTGGATCAAACTTTACACATAGATAGAGCATGCTCTGGAATAACATATAGGATACTTTTTATCCCTAGAAAATGTTGCATCCCTTGGTAACCGCGGGTGAATCCGTGGGTGACAGATAGTATGTTAAAACTTGATGCGCAAAATAATTGTATACGTGATTATTCCGCTAGAGGCGCTGTTCCACATCTAACGCTGTAAAAAACCTAGTCTCATAAGTACAATTTTTTTTTTTTAATAAAATCATCATCATAATCATCAGCAGCCTATCTCCGTCCACTGCTGGACATAGGCCTCACCTATGGCACGACACTGAGCTCGATCTTCAGCTATTTGTTAAAATAAAATATTGATTTTAAAATAAAACGTTTATTTATTCGTGTATAAAAATATAATTCAAGGCATGCTACAACGAATTATGCAAAATTATATCGTTACAAGATTATAATACTTTTAATACGTACTTTTCAAAACCAAATGTCTTTTTAAACGCTGAGATATCTGTGCATTTTAAAAATGAAATCCAACTACTTAAATAAGTAGTGCAGTTATTCTTATCATGAAAAATAACCATCGTTTATTCGATCCTTTCTAAAATCGATTACAGCTCACAATAATCGATTAAACATAATCGACTAGTTACTAGCGATCAGTTTTAGGTGCGGCATCCACGTAGGCCTTCACTTTGGGCAGAGACAGGACGTTCTGGACGAGTTTGTCGAAGATAGGATATTTAGTGTCAAGGTCTGGCATTTGGAGCATCATCTTCGTGTAATCCCAGACACCAGCGAATACAAAGTCGCCCCAGGTTAACTGGAAAAGAAAGGGTACTTTGTTGACGACCATATTGGAGGATTGCAATAATCCTTACTCAAGACCGACTTCTAATATTGTCGGTCCAGTTGTCTTGGTGGTACGAGGCTCTGAGAGCTACGCCACATGTTCGATTCACACCCAATTTAAACATTTTAAACATCCCTGGTACCCATAACACAAGTTGAATCTTACTTTGGGTACCAGAGTTCAACAAAATTTTGTATTTTAAAGTTTAAATGTCTACTGTTTGTGTCCTCCAGTGTGTATTTTATAGCAAATAAATGTATTATTATTATTTGTGATCATGAACTTGTCTGTTTGTTCTGTCTATGTTTATGTGTTTAATAGGAAAATTCCATAGTACATACTCTGCTTGGTGTGGGATTAGATGGCAGAATATTATGATTAGGTATTGTATAGATTAGATGCTGATATTTATAGTGGATTTAGTAAGTTTATTAATGTAGAGAGTACCCTCGATCTTTTCTTTTTCAAAATTTATTTTTCTGTTTGATTGATGTGTTTATACCTTCCCAAGAGCAATATGTCCCTTGTTCTCTTCGACGATGGAATTCAGCTTCTCCAGCAGGTATGGGTATTTGTTCTTCACCAGGTCCTCGTGTTTCTTGGCTTTCAAGTTCTCGTCCTGCTCGTAGTGTACAGAAGCTGATACTGAAAGAGAAATGATGATAAAAAGAATGTCGGCACAGAACTATCCTTTTTAGAAAAGTAAAATAAACAGATGTTGTGCAAATATATGTCTCCAAAAATAACATCCTGGGACATCCTGCAAACACTGCAATTACGCATATAACAGTAAGCTGATAATAATTTTGAAGGTATATTCATAGTAGACCAAATACTGTGCACTCTATTATTGAAAGGCTGTATATCAAGGAATAGAAGGGCCAGTTGGTGGTTAGAGACCCTGACTGCCAAACCACAAGTCGTGGATTCAATTCCCACTCAGGACAAACATTTTTAAAATTAAAAATTTATGTTCAAACAGAAGAACAGAGAAAGTAAGAACAAAGAGTTTCTTCTGTGTGTAGGTGTAAATGTCTATATAAGAACGTATTAAAAAAAAAGATGTATATGTAGTATACCAGTCATCTGATTTCCATAGTACAAAATCTGCTTAGTTTGGGATCAGATGGCCGTGTGTAAACAATGTCCAGGAAGAGAAAGAAAAGAACTTACGTGCGCGAATATCATTTAGGAAATCAACGTTTTGGTCGATTAGGAAGTCCTCCTCCAGGTCCTCGCCAGTGAGCCCGTACTTGCGGCCCAGGTAGCGGGCGATGGCGAGGCTCTGCGCGTATTGCTTGCCGTCTATCTCCAGAACTGGCATTTGTCCGAAGAGCATCTCTGAAATAAAATATAAGTTTATTGATTGCACAAAAAATAATATAAAAATACAAAGTATATATTAACATACGAGACAGTAACAAAAATAAGTGAAAAGCAAACAATAATCCTAAACAACATGAAAAAAGCGCTCTTCGTTTAAAAGATGAAGAGATGAGAAGGAGTAAAAGATTTCCACCGTCAAACAAAAGTAAAACACTTGTATTGTAGTGTTTCTGTTAGAAAGGTATGGGTGCCGGAGAAATTACAGGCACATGAGACTTAACAATTTCACGTCTCAGGATCGACATAGCATTGGTAATGCGTCTGGTGTTGCAAATGTATTGCGCTGATTTTCAGCTGATAGCCATAGTATAAAAGTTGATCATATTTATTTATTTTGTTGATGTACTAAACTTGCGGCACGCTATGATGGCCGTTTTAACGTTTAACAATGACAAAGAAAAATAACCTTTATTCCTTCAGACATAAGGTGCATCTATTGATCCAACAGCTTTAAAAAATAATTGTATGATGATGCAAATCAACCTTACTCCAAAGCAATACAGTTTCTTTTCCTATGACAATCTGAAACGTCAAAACGGCCATCATAGCGAGCCGATAGTACTTATAGTTTATTTCTGGAGTGTAGAAGTAAAGGAGGACCATCTTGTTTGGGGGATTAGTCGAAAAAGTGTCCACTTGTAAACAGCAGATTAGTTTTCGAATTCTCACCGAAATAGCGCTAGTGTAGCAAGTGGAAATGATATGAACAGAGTGAAGTGTGCTGGGTTGGTTTCCGGTAATTCTTTAATACTATTTGCTATTTACAATTAATTGGGGTACTTAAAAACACTGTATAATTATATTCCATACTCATGTTTGTCTATATATTATAATAATTTAAAAAAATGCGCTGTTACCAAACGGAAATGTCTCTTTCTTTTTTTATTAATTTTGTATGCTACTGTAATAACTTGCGGCGCTCTATTTAAAATTCTTGCACTTGCTACAGTAGCGCCACCTTAATTTGTTCCCTTTCAACGGACACTTTTTAGTACACTCCTCCTTTACTACTACACTCCATAAGTTTATTGTTACATACCCTGACCCATGCCGCAGGTTGTTGGTCGATTCCCACCCATCACAAACATAAAAGGTTCATTTTGCAACCGATTTTATGACCAATTTGATGTTCTATAGACACACCCTAGCCTTTGGCTATTCTAGATTTAGTCTCAATAGCTTTTCAAATGCTTCGCAATTGAATAACTACTCCATTATTGAATAAGAACCATTTTATTCAATAACGCATGTGACGTAGAACATGACTATAATCGGCGTCGCCCACAATCTCATGAATGAATTGATGTTTACTGAAGTGAAACTTCTTATGGACTTTGAAATACTGATCTGCAAGCTTTTTTGTGTGACGAAATTAATGTTAGTGATCCTGTGATCGTGTGATTGTGACCATCACCTCAAAAGTACTGAATATATCGTGGTGGGACTGCTACTATTCGACGCAGAATTTTTGAAGTGAAAACTTCTTTAGCGACGTTGAGCGCTTTTTTGGGATGGGTATAAAATGTTAAACTCGCGTTAGCACACGTGACTTGATCGAAAATTCGTAAGACGGTAAAAATGCAAAACGTTAATTTTCAACTCTTCACTTCTGCCGGCACTCCCGGAGTGCAACCCGTTTTTTGTAGATGTTTATAGGCTATATATGACATCGATAAACGCAGGTGAAACCGCGGGGGACAACTTGTGAATTATGTACATAATACATAATCTATGCTATTAATGTGCTTGATGGTAATTGAAATGTTTCCCTGTAACACAAAAGTTTCACTTCTATCGTGTCTTTACGACAGACCCTGGTTTTTTTACTAGACTAAGTACATATAGCCAAATGTTTATTTAATGTAGTGTTAAGGGAACCATAGAACAAACACATGAGACTTGACATCTTCACGTCTATAGACGGCGGTGACCACTTACTATTAAGTGGGCCGTCGAAGTGCCTATTTGTCGGCCTACTTGTTTTAAAAACCCGGCCAATTGAGAGTCGGACTCGCGCACGAAGGGTTCCGTACCATTCTAATTAATATTATAAATGCGAAAGTAACTCTGTCTGTCTCGCTTTCACGCCAAAACTACTGAACCAATTTGAATGAAATTTGGTATACAGATAGTCTAGAGCCTGAGGTAGGACATTGGCTACTTTTTAATGCGAAAAAAAGGGTTTAAAAGGGGGGTGAAAAGTTGTATAGAACTATCGTCATTTGTAGAGCTAGAAGCTGGAAACTTATTTTTTAAAGCTGTTGATTGGATTTAAATAAACCCTAACTAATATTATAGAAAGGAAAGATTTGTAAATAAGTATGTTTGTTACTCTTTCACGCAAAACTACTAAACGGATATGGATGAAACTTGGCACAAACATAGATAGAGAATATCCTGGAATAACATATAGGCTACTTATTATCCCGGAAAAAATGTGATATCCCTTGGGAACGCGCTAGCTATCTATAAGACGCCAAAAAAAATTTGCACGTTTGTGGTAGGAAATCCCTTGAATATTTATTTTATTTCTGTTTTTTTATATTTGTTGGTTATATCGGCAACAGAAATACATCATCAGTGAAAATTTCATCTGTCTAACTAACACGGTTCATGAGATACACCCTGGTGACAGACGGACAGCGGAGTCATAGTAATAGAACCCTAAAAAGGGATGACTATATACTTTTTCTTTGGCCATCACAACATCTTTTATATGTTCATATTCCATAACAATTAAAGTTAATTAAAACTCTTATCAAAACACTGGGATAATGTTATCAGTAAATTCATGTACAGTTGCCACTGCACAGTTTATCAGGTCATGTAGAACCCACTCTGTAATCGAAGAGTGCAGCCTTGTTCAATCGAAGTAGGTAATGAAATGGAAAACAACTTTATCGGTGTTTTTATACTGAGAATGAGGCTATTGTCAAAACGATGCCTATCTAACGTACCTATAACATAATAGGTACCGCCTCGATTTTACCGTTAAAAATTGATAAAAGGCTTTATCTCTCGCTTAGGTTACGTGTGTGCCAATTTCAGCAAAAGTTCAGTTGTGAAATGGTTTACAGGCAGCGTTCCTTTAGCAGTACACATTTAAATATCCAAATTGATTATAAAATATGTAACAGTGCTGAGTTTCTTACCAGTTCTTCTCAGTTTATCTAAAACCTAGTAGACCATAGCGAAATGGCTTTTAAATTTTTTTTAACCCAACAAGATTTGGAGGCAGGTTTACCCTACACATAGTTTATTTGGAAGTAAATATCAAATCTAAATTCCACTTAGAATTTGCTGGAAAGCGTATGTAAGGATCATGGAATAAAAAATTCCCATTTAGCAATAACAGCTACTTAATAAGTGAAAGTTGTGTGTCGTTAAAAATATCGCGAGATTCGTGTTATACCACTTATAAAACAACAGAAAAACCAAGAATCGAAATGCATGTTGTTTCCTTTATAATACTCGATCTCAATGCGTTGTAGCCTTGAAGAAAAGGCAGGACGGTTGGCTACCGAAGTAAAATCAATTGAATTTTATAGTTATCGATTGTAGGAGGATAAGTTGGTAAATTGTAGGTATTTAATGTCAGTCTGTCTCACTTATACACGAATATCACTCGATCGATTGCGCATATATGGTTTGGAGGCAAGTGTGGCTCGACAGCAGTGTCAGCAGACGTACAATAGATATTGTACATGTATCATAATCACATGAATTTTTTTAATCGTCAATCCTAAGTGTACAATCTTGACAAAAGAACAATAATTTTGATCGATAGCAATTTTCTATATAATTTTAAAATGTACAATAATTTTTAATGAAATTTACTGAAAGTACAATAATTTTAAGGCACTGGTACAATAATGATGTTTCACTCGTCTCCCAACACTGCTCGACAGTTTCGCCCGCATTCCCGGCATGAAAATATGGTCCTATGGCTTATCCATGGCTTATACATTAAGAAAATACCTACCTATAAACCTACCGAACGGCTTAGCCGCTTATTCGAGAAAACGTATCAAACAGAGACAAAGTCTTTTTTGGCATTAATCGAAAGTTTGAGTGTGAAAAACTACTGAAGGGATTTGGATGAAATTTACCACATAGATAGTTTATAGTCTGGATTAACACATAGGATACTTATCTAATATATATAATCCAGGGAAAATGTAACATCCCTAACGCGGAATACGTGTGGGATAGTTGGTAAATTAAAAAGCGGCCAGGGTTACTTACTGGGTTTGTATTCGGGCCATTTCTCAGGTTCAACTCTGCAATCCTCGAACTCCTGCCCTCCGTAGGCCAGCAGCATACGGCCGCTCTCTCCCAGCGCCTTGATGGGGAAGTAGTAGAATACTGTTTTCGGCATCTTTCTGGAATGCCAATAATGTAAAACTCAAAGCAATCTATTTAGTTTAGTCCCAAGAACAAATATAAAGGTTTGTATGTCTGCCGAGAAGTGAGAAGAATCGGTAAGATTCCATTTTCTATGCTATTTAATCAGCTTAAGCCCTAGAAGGACCGTAAGGAACATCAAAGTTACCACCAGTTCTTTAGTCAGCCTTTAGCTGAGAAGAACTGGGAAGATTCAAAAATGATAGGCGTGTGACTTATTTATGTATATGTAATATATTTAGTCCGTCATCGGTCCCACGCCATATCTATCTACGATATTATTATCAATTTAGGTACATCAGGTAATATCAAGATAAAAGCATTTATGGATAGGACCTACCTAACTTTCTTTTTGTTTATTGAAATATTAGCAACGATATGTTTAACAGATAAAAATGACAAAATCCTAATTACAAATCCCCACTGACAGATCACTGGATTAGATTCAATATGAAAATAAAAACAAAAAAAATAAGAATTGACCTTGACAGCTAGTTCAGAACATTGCTATGTTAATTTTAAAAGCACTTAAAGTCACAAGTCGTCAGACACGCACCGGCTCGAATGGCCGGTATTCAATAAGCCGGTTCTACCAAATTATAATGAAAAACAAACATAATACGTACTTTTATTAGGTTTGCTTTTCGTTTAACTAAAAAATAAGTTAGTTAACTTACCAAATTCAGTAATGCAGGAAAATTACACGGGAACGTGGCGACACTGGAGCGAACGCGACTCCAATACTAAAAATAAAACTACACATTGGTACTACCCAACCAAACAACGCTCAAGGGTTGTTGACCGTTTAATCTCATGCGGATATTTCCGTATCTGATTCCGTTTTTTAAGTGCAGATAAGAATTTAAGGTGGTAATGTAAGTGTCTGAAGTTTTTGAGATCTTTAATCTTTTTCACATGGGATGAGTTGTGACAGCTGAAGGTTTTTACCCACAACTTGTGAAATAGCACTAGATAACTCTGAGATACTACACTAAATTGTTCATGAGACCTTGCTCGGTTACGGTATCCTGTTATTATGTCGAAATAACAATAAACCATTGAGAAATCTTATCAATCACCATGTGTCACTCAACGCATGCTATTTGAACAATACTATAATACTCGTTGTGACAGCAATGTCTTATTGAAAATTAACCTTATGACTATGTTCTGATTCGTCAGCATCATTCAACAACTAACCATTGGAAAAATAAATGTACCTTAATCCAAAAGCAATAGTGATCATATTTCTATGATATTAGCTGCCAAAACGGACCATTTATGTCTCATTAACTTTGGTAGACTTACACCGATTTTCATTAACCCATTCCGAATATGAGTCTTCTACTCCAATACAAGTCAAATGCAAAAGGGTTTAAATTTTTTACTGATTGAAGCTATTACTAGTCTATAAGTTTTGGTGTCGTATACGGCTTTAGTTTAATAAAGCAATCAAAAACATAAATTTATTCGTATTTGTGACCGCTACACCGTGTTCGGACATCACTAGTGACGGTTAACCGAAGTAGCTATATAACTAGCGTAGCCTATAGGTATAGCTACAACAGACAGAGCAGCTATACAACAACTTTTAGGTCTGTGGCGACTTAACAATGAATGTTTATAGAGTTACAAATATTGTCAATCAGGTTTGTTGTAAATTGAATTATGAAGGTAACCAATTCCGCATCGCATATTCGGTAGATTACTACGGTACAGAAAACTTATGGTGATTTTTTTAGGAAAACAGTCTGTAACTAATTATTGCAGTCAGATTTGAGTGGTTAAGTGTTATTACTATTATTGTTTTAGACTTTTCACTGCTTATATGTTTCTGTTTTGAATTAGGTAATTACATTTTGTAATGTTAATAAACTCAATTTAAATAACCACCTAATTTCTAGAAATTTGGTTTATAGTCGGTTTTCAGGAAGCGCAACCTTCCGAATTGCTATTAGAGTCACCATATTATTAAACATATTTTTTTTTAAATCATGGGCAAAAAAACTGTATGTCCATCTGATGGTATGTGGTCACCGACGCCTATTGAGATTTGCAACACTAGGGTCATCACAAATGCATTATCGTCCCTGAGATCTGAAGTTGTTACGTCTCATGTGCCTGTAATTTCACCGGCTCCCTTACCTTTCTAACCGAAACACATATACCTACTAGTGCACCACTGCTTCAAGGCGGAAAAGGGTAAGGTATATACCTTACCCTCCTATATAGGATACTTAATAAAA
Organism: Habrosyne pyritoides; assembly: GCA_907165245.1. Lineage (NCBI taxonomy): Eukaryota > Metazoa > Arthropoda > Insecta > Lepidoptera > Drepanidae > Habrosyne > Habrosyne pyritoides. Next base: position 2,380,228 of record OU015600.1, on the reverse strand, counting down.
TCATGTTTTAAAAGTGGTATTAGTTGTTTCTACATTAGTCATTGAATCACCGCGCCGGTAGTAATATGTTGTGACAGGATGTCAATGATAAAAGCAATGGGTTCAATGCATCACTATGTAAACAATATTATCTATACTACAATATAAATATGTTGGATCTGTCTGTACGATTAATTTTTTTGTAAAATTTTATGGAAAATAATCGTAATATTTATACAAAAACAAATATCTAGTAAGTAACTCCGTTGGATCTCCTCTGTTAAGTCCCAAACAAGGAAACTCAACAGAAAATCGACGTGTTTCGCTTCTACACGAAGCATATTCAGGACGTATTAGACCCGCTGTCACTGACTCGACGTAGTAGCACCAGACGTGTATTATTTTAGGAATCATAATTAAAAACCTGTGTTCTTAAAACTTATTTTATTAATGCTTAAAGCTTTTCGTAGATTAAATACAATCACTTCATGACGCATTTATGTAATAATATTTACTAATGCATCATATAAATTCAATTATGTGTTTTTTTTGTCTTTCCTTCCCGTAACGGAGTGATCGACGTGATTTTTTATTTTGACTCAGAACGCAGATGACGCCGCGAGGCAGTATATAGTCAAGTTACATTGGACTCTGATCTAAAAATTCTATTTCAATCCAGCCTTTATAAAACTTATAACTATCAAAAATATAATTCAAAATTATTCGGATCTTTATACATATTAAACAAACGATTTTTATTTATTATTTACAATTTTAGAAACCATAAGCAGATGGAGGAGCTTTGTCCACGAATGCCTTGACCTTCGGGATCGTCAGGACATTGTCTAAGAGCTTCTGGAAGACAGGGTACTTGACCTCGAGGTCAGGGATCTGCGTCATTGCCTTGAGGTAGTCGAACATGCCTGCGAGGACGAAGTCACCCCAGGTCAACTGAAAACAAAATAGATATCATGTTAGAATCTACTAGCTGTCCCCGCGATCTCGAGGAATGGTACATTTTCCCGGGATAAAGTTACTTCTTATAACATCAGCTATCAACAAGTGAAAGTTCTGTCAAAATCCGTCCAACCATTTTGGAGTCCATAAGGACACACATACACATCGACTCGTATACGAGTATATTGATTACAGTTCTAGTTATTTCATAGAAGTCCTTTTTGACTTTTAAGAGTGTTATAGAAAAATTAATCCTACTGCATTATCATAAAGTTAATTTGCACCAATTACTACAAAATTTACCATTGGATCAATTAAGAACTTTATCCTTTAATAAATAAAGTTGACTTTTCAATGACATTATAAAATGTCAAAAGAGACTTTGGAATAGACTTGCGACAAATACAAACTACGGTAAGCTTGCACAACGAAGTTTCGGAGATCGGACCTCTCACGAAATAGCGTAGTTAACGCGTAGTTAGAGAGACAGAGCATAAGAATCGTCGAGCTAGTGTCATTTACTTAAAGTAGTTAATTTTTCCCTGAATTTATGAATCAAATGAATGAAAACAGGGTATCTCCTAAATTGTAACCTTGCTGAGTTTCTTGCCGGTTCTTCTCAGTTGAAGGCTGACTTCCGAACCGGTTGTAGCTTCAGTAACTTTAAATTTGACCTGCATAAGTGTCTTCCGAGGGCCTAAACTAAATGGTTTTGAATTTTAGACATGATAGAAGTGAAACCTTTCTATTATAGTATCAATCACTTTTGAATAGCATATATCATTCATTTATTTCTCGTCACACAAAAAGGTTGCGGATCAGAATTTCAAAGCCCTCCTCCCATAACAAGTTTCACTTCAAAAAACGCAACACACCTTTCCAGCCGCTATGTGTCCGTTATTCTTAGTAATAATGGCACTCAGTTTCTCCAGTTGTTCGGGGTAGGCGTTTTTGGAGTAGTCCTCGTGTTTCTTCTTCTTCAGCTCCTCATCAGGCTCGTAGTGAACTGATGCTGCTTCTGTAATAAAAGGAAATTAATTTTATTAGCATAAAGCCTTAGGTTTTTGAATATTTTCCATTCAATTGACAACATGTTTTGAACATTTAGGAACGTAACCATGTTTTACAATTTTCTACCAAAATAGTAAGAAAAAAATTGTTTTCTTATTTCATAAGACCTAAGTAAGAAGCGTTTTTAGCAATCTACTATTATGGAATAATTATTCTTATCGTAAAATAACCTCCGAGTATCAGTTTGATATTCATAGCATAGTAATGTTTTATTTTCACATGAATGACCAAGAAACTTTATGCACTTTCATGCGATAAGATTATTGTTTTTGTTTCAAGCTCATATGAAAACATACTGTTCTACTTTCATTAACATAGAAATGTAAATAAAATAACTCAAACAGTATTATAAATTCACATTCATACCTGAACATAAAATTTGTAGTGATCAAGTTTCAGCCAAGAAAGTTTTTTTTTTAAGTTATATAATACTTCTTTAGGCGCATTATATAAAATGATGAGAATAAAATTTTAAGATGCGCGCGCATCAGTGTAACACAATATTCTCACGGATGAAGTTAGCTGTTAACGGTCTCTCCGGAACATCGTACAAATCGCAACTGTCAGTGTCAATGAGTGAGTAATGATGTTATTGTCAATAATAACGTAACAACGTCAAAAATTGTTATGCGTTGCTACAGACAGGTGCAAAGAGTTTGGACACTACAATTTCACGACTGAATTGTAAAAAATGCTTTTAGTGCAGTTTTTCTCACCTATAATTTTGGGTATAACTTCTTACGTGCGTACATAAGTACACAGACACGAATTTAGTTTTTTGTTGCTTTTGTGTTAACTTACACTCAGTATTTGTATAAAATTACACTAGATTTAAACATGTTATAAAAAAAAACAATTTAGAGCGTTGAAATAAGTTTCGGAGAGCCCATCAAATTCAAAATGTTTAATATTACAATATCTATTCAAACTACAATGTTCTTGTGATACCCTAACTGTACTCAGACCTAATTTACAACCTATAGTCTGCATTCTACAAATAATTATGCCATCGACTTACTGAGTCACACCCACATACATACAAATACACCTTTGCTTTGCCTACATTATTAATTTAATTTAATTAAATTTTACTTTATTTCATTTTATTTTTGCCATATTTATGTTTTGCTCGTAGTTTGCAAGTAACTATTAAATAAACAGTACATATGTCCGCGGCGTGAGGTCCTGGTGACCTGTAAAACAGGGTATCCTAGTGCAGGCACCAGTCTCTCACAAAGGAGTAGCGTTGATAAACTGTCTAATGTTAATTTTAACTACTTACCTAGATATTAAGAACCTTTGTAGAGAGAGAAATAAATATATTATTATATTATATTATTATTACTGGCACGGATGTCGTTGACGAACTCCACGTTCTGGTCAATTTCGAAGGCCTCCTCCTCATTGTCCCCCGCTAGGCCGTACTTGCGGCCTAAGTACCGGGATATGGCCAGACTCTGAGCGTAGGGCTTGCCGTCGATCAGCAGCACTGGCATCTGACCGAATGGGGTCTCTGAAAATTAAAAATAAATACTTATTATTCCCGAAGAGGTAGAAAGAAAGAGAAATACATTAATTTATATATGAATTACAGATTATAAAGAATTACAACTATTTTAAATTGCGCGCGTTAGACAGTTCGCGTATTACAGAACCCCGGAACGCGGGTGAAACCGCGGGGGACAGCTAGTAATCTTAATATATATATATTTCTTGTGTGCGTGTGTATGTGACTGAACTCCTCCTAAACGACTGGACCGATTTTGATGAAATTTTTTGTGTGTGTTCGTGGAGATTCGAGAATGGTTTAGATTTACAATTAGACCCGGTAGGTGGCGCTGCGAGCGAATTCCTGCATTTTTGTATGGACTTATTTTGACAGAACGACGTCTGTCCGGGCAGCTAGTATATATGTATAATTCATCTATCCGTGTGTATGTAAGTGAACTCCTCCTAAACGGCTGGACAGATTTTGATGATTTTGTGTGTAGGTACTCAGGGGGATTCGACAATGGTTTAGATTCACAATTGGACCTGGTAGGTGACACTGATCGAGTACTAAGAATTTGAAGAATACTTATGGGATCAGTTGGATGATTCTTGGCTATAGATGGACTCTGTAATGTCTGGTGGTGCTGATGTCGAGTTGCAGTATTTTTATTTTATTTTCCCACAACCTTTATTAAAAATATTGTTTTAGATTAAGAATCCGTTTGATGGCGCTGTAGTAAAGTTACTACTTGGTCATAGCGTTACCTACAGGGCAGAACAACATCTGTCGGGACAATTAGTAACTGTATTTTACGAAATATTCGCATTATTTCGTAATACACAGTTGCATTGTTGTAGTAAAATACGAGGTTACAAAACTCTTGTAATACTGAACGTTATCTGTCAAGAATCTAGATAGCTACTATTGACTTGCTCCAAAACGTAGATAGATTGTTACCAACTAAACCAAGTAGGTTAAATGAAAAATATGGAGTTCCCATTACATCTAAAATTCAACGTCACCAGATATGATAAGCGAGTACCTAAGTAATTGTGAATAACATCTAGCTAAATAATCTTATCACAAAAGCCTAAAATAAATCACGCTTTGTGTTATTTCATCACATTTATTGGAATAACACAACATGAGTGATAATCATAGATACCTACTAACAAATAAAATAGTTTTTGCCTGCTCACTACATAGTATAATACAAATCATCGCTTTCTCTGTCCCTATATCCCTATGTATGCTTAAGTCTTTAAAACTACGCAACGGATTTTGATGCGGTTTTTTTAACACTAAACATACCACAACCGGGTCAAATGACCCATTTTGAACTTTGCATTGAAAATGCACGTATAATCTTATTGCTTTTGCACATTTGACTTCATGACTTTTTGTTACTAATTAATATACAGTTATACTATTTATTTCACTTCCTAACAACCATATTTCATACATTCAAGCAGGAAACATAAAGTCACATTTGACCCGCTATGGTAGAAATTGGTACCAAGTAAGTGTTGGTATGATTAGTGTTAATAGATAGAGTGATTGAAGAGGAAGGTTTTTATGTATAATACATGTGACATCCCACGGGAACGCGGGTAAAACCGCGGGGGACAGCTAGTTTAAAAATAAATCGCAAAGTTTTAAGAAAACTGCTAATCATATGACGCAGTATTTTGGGTTTCGAACATAAAGTAAGAACATAGTAGCTTTAAATATGACCTTCGTAAGTGCCTTCCGAGGGCCTAAACTGAATAAATGGTTTTGAATCTTTTTGAAAGGATACCAAACAACGGGACCCTATTGCTAGGTTTCGACTGTCTGTCTGTCCGTCACAGAGCTGTAACTTTTGAACTGTAATAGGTAAGTATAATTAGACGCTAAAAATTTAACAATGAATTTTTTATGGGTGCACAACTATAACAACAAATAAAATAAAGATAAAAATAAAAGGGGGTCCCAAAACAAGAACAAATGCTTTTTTCGTCGTTTAATGGTTTTACGGAACTCTTCGTGAATTTGTATGTCTATCTGTTCGAAACTATATTTCTAATAAACTCTGAAACAGCTGATCAGCTTTAAATTAAATTTGGCACAAAATATAAATTATTTTCTAGATTCAGGATACAATTTATGAAACCGCGAGGCAAAAACTAGTATTTAAATATAATTATAAGACAACAACAAATGCACAGTGACCCCCGCGACTCGGCAACAGCACTATGATAATAATAATCCGCTAAATTGTGTAATTTGTGTCCATCCCATTATCAAACGGCCTTGAGTATACGACCGCGCTGTGTGATGACTCATCGTGACTTGCAAAAACATGCAAAAAATATGTTGACGTTTTTACAGTATACCTATTGCAAGACCCCACATGATTTTGTGATATCACGTTAGGAAAATCATAGAATTTGGTAGACATTGGCTTGAAATTTTATATTTTACTAGCTGACCCGACAGACGTTGTCCTATCTGAACTATGAACATTGAATTCGAATCTTCCAATTGAATCAACTGTGAAATACTTACCTATGCACTAAGAAATTGTAAATAAATTACTTTATCAATATAATTCAGACCGCCACCTCTATTTCAAACGATATTCGCAGCGCGCATTCTGTCAATAGCGCCAACTGTCAAACGACTGACGATAATGTCAAACAGGTTACATTAAAAAAGTTTACATTGTCAAAAACGCTCATAAAATCGTGAACTTTTCTTAAATTTTCTAATTTTCCACGCAGCTTTCTTCATTTTTTCTTTCATAAGAACCTTCTCCGGTCAATAACAAACAACAAAAAAAGAAATAGCGAAATCGGTCCAGCCGTCCATGCGTGATGCCGTGACCAAGGGAAATAGGGATTCATTTTTATATATATAGATTTTCGTAGTGAAACCTCATTTAGCACATTAGTGATTTAAAACTCGAAGAGACGAAAAAACGAAATAAAAAAAGAGTTAAGCTTATGTTTGTATCTACAGAGTTTTCACTTCTACTGAGTGTGAAATTGTGAAATAAATAAATCTAACATAACCTAACTGGCTTTATTTTTTATTGGAATATCAGCCCTATAATAAAAAGCCAAGGAAGGTTATTATTATAGATCTAAACTAAATGTATAAGACCGATATAGGTAGGTACCTATATCGTGTTTAGAGCAGAAAATCGACCCTGTATGGTAAGATAAAATTTCTGTCTTTGACCAAAACACAAAAGGAACTAAATGATTATATTTTATTTATTTATTTTTATTTTCAGGAAAACTTACAGCTATTCTGATACAATAATAACAATTTTAAACTAGATATGGCCAATTACCTACAAGATTTCACAAATAAATGTTCACATAAAAAGAAAAACTTACAAGCACAACATTTCGCAAACTGCGTATACAGCTCAGTACCTATCTTAAACATTGGTAAAAAAGTGATCGCACAAAGTTCTTTTCATTAATGTCGTACTAGTAAAGTTAATATCAATGTCAATATTATTATATACTTTGTTACTACTACCAGCTCGGCTAGCTAATACCCTCATGTTAGTGATCTACTGAAATAACTATTGGTGTTAAAGCAGCAGCATTTGAAAGCAATAACATAGCTACTCATGCAAACCTACACAACTGTTCTGGTAACTTAAACATGAATACAGTCGTCAGGATGTTTTCACAAAACATCTGCTAGGGGAGTACATAATACGTATGTACCTACTAGTAAAAGATGGTCTATCTTTTAGTTTACCGAATGAAATTTAGTTTTTTTTTATTATGTTACTTTTAACTTGGTGAGCTCTGAAAATCTAGGCGATTTATCTTTAGGACAAATGTGGGCGTCATATTATTATGATGGAAGTAAGATACTCACCAGGTTTGTAAGCTGGCCACGCCTCCGAGGAGATGCGGCGGTCCTCGAACTCCTGGCCAGCGTATGCCATCAGGAGCCTCGGGCCCTCACCCAGGGCTTTCACCTCGAAGTAGCTGTATACGAATTTGGGCATGGTTCTGCGTAAAAGATGAAAACGAAACCGATTAATATATTAAAAAGCGAAGCCGCCCCGGCTTTGCTCAGGTGCAATGTAGATACTAATACCTTCCTCTTCAAACACTATCTATTAAAAATAACCGCATCAAAATCCGTTGCGTAGTTTTAAAGATTTAAGCGTACATAGGGATATAGGGACAGAGAAAGCGACTTTGTTTTATACTGTGTAGTGATGATGTAAGTTACCTACTATAAAAGTCTAAGTACTTGAATAGTAACCGCTGAGTCATACCATCCACTGTACTCGGTCCTCTACTCTTGAACAGCGACCATAAAACCACCACAAACCAGTCGAATTGAGAACCTCCTCCTTTTTATTGGAGCCTGTAAAACATTGCTCTCATCCCTCCCCAATCGGCCTGTCTTAACCTAACCTATGTAGAAGGCTTTTTCATGTCGTAACTAAACACCAATATAAAATGGATGCCGAATTGGATTATGAAATTTAAAATATAATATTACAAAAATATTGTTAGCAAAATTGCCCCTATGTAGTAGATTCGTATCATCGTCTTAATCTCATAAGTATTGTCGTATAAAACTCGCGCACCCAAAATAAATTAATTGCAACCAGTAGTAAAAGTTATTCCAAATTCATAATCATTTTATATACCAAAAACCGCTTCATGAATGTGCAACTAAGAACATTTTAAAGGCAATATTCTTCTATAAAACCTAATGCCTCATTTCACTCAAACCCGGAACTAGGTACAGGGCCGTCTTTAAACTATTGGAGGCCCTGGGCTCTATAAGATAATGGGGACCCTAAGACAATGAGAGCACTAAGAGCGCGCCACACCGATCCGATCTGACGAATTGATACAGATTGCATGCATCTTCTGGCTATCCGACGCCTTCCATTTCTTCCATAGCATCGGTTATCGGTTGGTGATGTGACAAGAACTAGGGGCCCCGTGGATCGCGGGGCCCTGGGCACTTGCCCTGACGCTAGGTAGGTGCTTAATAATAAATTATATTTTTAAATTTATAAAATTTAATATACATATTATACTTGGTGAGTCAAATGTTGACACAGGTGAGTCTAGTAATGTTATTTATTCTATCGCTGGGTAGTTTATTTCCTTTTATATTACAGACATTTACGTATTTAAACAATGAATATTTGAAAATAATATACGTGTACAAAAAGTAGGTACCTACACTGTATTTTGTAATGTGAATTTTGGATTTTATGGTCAAAAGTGCATTTGGCATCGACATCGCGTTTGTTGTTGAATCTATGATTACTCTTCGTTCTATTTATATTACTTTGAAAAATTCTTTGGAAATTTAAGTTTAATTTAGAATTTCGAAAAACTCACATTTAGTTTTGCCGCTATGTTATGAAGCTAGAAATATTAATTTATAAAAACAGTACTATCTATGTGGGATGTAATAACAGTATTTATTACCTATTAATATTATAATTGCAAAAGTTTGTATGTATGAATGTTTGTTACTCTTTCACGCAAAAAATATCAAACGGATTTGGACGACACTTGGCACAAACCTATATAGAAAATGCTTTGCTATAACACGTGGGATACTTTTTGTGCCGGGAAAACGTTACATCCCTCGGGAACGCGGATAAAACCGCGGATTACTAGTCATTATATAAAATAAAGCTGTCCCCCGCGGTTTTACCCGCGTTCCCGTGGGATGTCACATGTATTATACATAAAAACCTTTCTCTTCAATCACTATCTATTAAAAAAACGCATCAAAATCCGTTGCGTAGTTTGAAAGATTTAAGCATACATAGGGATATAGGGACAGAGAAAGCGACTTTGTTTTATACTATGTAGTTATAGTTATTATACGTACTTAATCCTAATTACGTATTAGTCGTAAGTACCTATAGTATACTTTCCTAGCATAGCTACCTACACTAAGGTATGCACTTGAAGACACCTAGTTACGTTTAGACATATTTTATCAGAAGTAATCAACTGCGTATCTATGTTTAGAGTACCTAAGCACCTACTAACAAAATACCTACATTTATTTTAATAATACCTATCTAATAAAATGTTCCTAATCTCTGAGTGGTTGTTATCCAAGAATAACTAAGTAGGTATATAAAATAAGTATGTGACACAAAACAATTGCTCAAATATAATGTACTCAATTATCTTAATATCACTTTATAATATTCTGTTTACACATGTTTATAAAAATATATTATTAGATTAATTAGGTATGCATGCACCTTTGCTGATTTTGGGCCCCAATTTAAGATTAGATATTAACTTGTTTTTCTCGTGGATATTAGATATTCCTATGCCCCATTAGAAGATTGTGATTAAATACTTTTTGGTCCCAAATCTTATTTTTTATCATGGCAACACGGAGCTATTCTGTAAATGAGATAAATGATCAAACACTAACAGTGTATTTTACATCTAAAAATACACGTCCGTATCAAATATGTTTGATTATTTTTTAAGTACCGCAGGGCGTTTGTGAAATGCACTCGGAATCGTAGTTGCAGTCAATTTTGTATTACATTGATGGCGCAACGACTGTTATCCCACACTGCTCGCGCGCAGAACCATCAATCTATTACGAAATAGGCTTCAATACTGAATCCGAGATAGTTACATAATTAGGATGCTGATCTAACCACAAAGACTCTTGATGCTGTACAATAATGACGTCACTTGCAATTTCATAAAAACCTCCACACATTCAATCGTTTTGATATTTAATAATAAGTTGCTGATTGACGGGCCAGTGGCCTGGTGGTTAGATATCCTGACTGCCACGACACAGGTCGTGGATTCGACTCCTATATAGAACAAACATTTAATTTTGTGTGTAACACGTATCTATGTTCTATATCCAGGTGTAATAACTTACTTAGTATATCCGTTATCTGTTTTCCATAGTACAGGCTCTGCTTAGATTTGGATCAGATGGGCGTGTGTAAAGAACGTCCTAGAATACTTTTTCATATCAATACACATCCATATTGTTGCCTAGTTTTAATCATGCCATTCCTATTCCCAAGGCCAAGGTCAAGAATGTAATAAAAAATTGTTTGGGCAAGACAGTAAATTTTAACTAAAAATAGCCAGAAGTTTATTGCTTCTAGGACTCGCTGTACCTAGTTAGGTATGTAGTTATCAATATATGCAAACAAACATTGTACACAAAATAATTATTCCCTAGCAACACATTTTTGGGGCCACAACTAGATTTCCCAACCATACTGACAGTATAATACTTTTTTTTCTTCGTTAATACTTTTTACTGCCCTATAAAAAAATGTATATAAAATACTGTTTTTGTGTCCAGTGACATGAGAGGCTAATGAATAATTTAAAAATGATAATCAATTGTGTAAAAAGCTCCAAAAAATATGTTTATAAAATGTCAAAAAATTTATAATACTGTTTATTTTATTTCTCCGATCTTAATATAATTTATTTCTTGTACAAAAAATTGGGAACCCTAGCTTCAACCCATCTATTTACACCCGCGCCTTCGTAAAAATTCGGTCTACGAACCGTGAATGCCGGAAACTACGGAATAAATAAGCATTGAAGAATAATGTTAAATATTAAAAGTAATGTAACGTCAATAATTTGTACTTACAATTGGGAGATGAGAATGTACACACAACACGAGCAGCCAACGCAAGCAGTCAGCGTAAACTGATTGTCTTTAGGTTAGGTGTGATGTGAAAAGATGTGGTACAATCCGACCAATTTATCTTTTCAGTTGACGGCGGCGCTAGTTGTCAAGACTTAGCCAGTTTCAAACTGTCACTTTAATATAATTTGCTTTAGTTCCAATTTTGATCACCAGAACAGATAAGTTGGTCGCATTGTAATTTAGTAGTTATTCTAGCTATTTAAATACTTATCAACATTCGATATTCAAATGTGCCGGCCGGTAGCGTAGTAAACCCGCCGGTACGGTGTGACAGCCGGTTTGACGTTTAATAATGTTAAAGAAAAATCAACTTTATTGCTTTAATATAGGATTGAACGAAAATATTACCAATACAATTGAAAAAATATTTAAATATTCCAGAGGTATTTCAATCTTATTTTAATGAACCGATATCTATGATGAACATATTATTGTCTTTGACAAGGTCGTTCTATTTTTATATGACTTCAGTTTTTTTTTAGGTATAAATTATGCGTTATCTTCGTCTATAGAAAACCAATTATGTTTTTTTAAACTGTTAGGTTGATTCCGAAGTGGTTCCATATATTTTTCTACGACGGTAAACCACAGAATAAATAATAATTCTATTAACTTATCTTTTCAGAAAGTCAGTAAAAACTGTTTACAATTAAAGTAGTAGTGTTTAGCAATTAAATAAATGAATAAATATCCCGGGACACTCTCCACCAATAACTGGCCCAAACTAAGCAGAGCTTTTTATTTTAATGAAAATAATGCTTCTTTAACAGATACGAGATACCGATATTGAGTGTTAAAATAAAATGTACAAAATAGCAATGTCAAATGTAATTTTTTATGAATATAAAACAGATCATATAATAATCAACAAAATTATTTTCATCGACGGCTATGCTCGCTCTTCTGTGGCTTCTTTAAACTGTTCGCACCAGTGGTTCGGCTCCTTCTGGAACGCCTGAAGTATATTTAATAGCAATGTTACAATCTTCAACAAAATCTAATTCATTGATGTACCCAATATGATTGCCTATCTTGCTATCAAATTATTGTGAGCATGGCTTCAAAATTTAAAACCAATTTATCAGTTTAGGCCTTAGTGTCAAAGGTCACAAAGGCACATTATAATTCTATAATTTTTTTATGATCTCACTTTTTGCCTCTCCGACTTTTCAAATGTTTTCAATTTTCAAAATTAATATATTTAAAAAATTATTAAAATAACAATAAAATATGTCGAAAATGCTCTTGTGTAATTACCCGCGCAAATTTATCAAGCAGGAATATCTTAGGTATTTCTTCTGTGGCCCTTTGACCCCATTCAAAAACATATCTTGCTAAGTCACCATCGCCAACCTACAACAATTAAGTTAATTTACTCAAAAGTACAATAAAATCTACAATAATATAACTGTGCATCATGTAGTTGTAGTAGAGCTATCCAGATATTGTCCGGGTAAGTGTAGTACTTACCCAAGACGTTTATACACGTCGTGTTGCTAATGTCCATAAACAGGAAAGGCGGTGACCGGGCAATTTACAATCTTATGGACCGTCTGTCTCTTTGACCAACCTGCTAGGCGATTATGTACTGCTCTCGGAATTGATGTTGAGGCGTATTTGCTACTAGATTGACCGTTGGGTGATTGCTGTCTCATAAAACTACTACGTACAAACGCAATTCCCATATTGGTGAAACCCATTACTGTGTAGTTTTTCAATGATATCGCTATCCAGTAGTTCCTTTATTACGCCCAGACAGAGATTGCAATAGTGGGGCCGTCCATGTATCGGCAAATCGGCTTCTATTCCGATTACGATAGCATTACACAATCGGCCTGCTGCACCCGAATCTACCCTCTCGGAAATCTCTCGGATTCGTTGTGTATTTTGTAATAGATTGATGGTTCGGCGCTTGTGCTGTATGAGACTACAGTCGTACCGCCGTCAATGTAATAATAAATTGACTGCAACAACGACCCGAAGAGCTTTGTTGTAATCACCAACATATTGTGATGGTTTTCTTGCAAGGTTTATGTACCCGTTTTCATCCCACTGTACTACTAGTTATAACTAGTCCTACAGTATATATACAATACAATATACAGTGTAAACTCTTTATAACGAAACTCAAGGGACTGAGCATTTTTTGTCGTTATAGAGAGTTATCGTTATATGGAGTGAACAAAAAAAAACAAAACAAAGTGAACAAACCAACCAACTTGGGCTCACTTCAACGTTATAGGGAGTTTATCGTTATAAAGGATAACGTTATAAAGAGTTTACACTGTAGTACAATATATATATTGACATTAAGTAACAGTGTATGTGTTTTTTGACAGGCCAGCTGGCTTGGTGGTTAACGACTCTGACTGCCGGTTCGATTCCCACCCAGGACAAACATTTGTGTGCATGAACATGTCTGTTTGTTCTGTGTCTGGGTGTAAATATCTATATAAGTATGTATTTAGAAAACAAAAAAGTAGTATATGTAGTATATCAGTTATCTGGTTTCCATAGTACAAGCTCTGCTTAGTTTGGGACCAGATGGCTGTGTGTATAAGAATGTCCCGGGATATTTATTTATTTATAATACTTCTCTTTGACTGCTACACCAATTTTGTACTTATGGTGTCTAGTAAGCTATAGTTGGTCCCAGTAGGCGCTGTCATAGTATGACATTTTTAATTAATATATGCCTATGTATGTCCAGTAGTTAAGATGCACCAGCTCATAGTACCTACAATGTCAGCTGAACAATATCAGAGTAACCTAGTATTTTGTAAATTTGAATCTGCTATGTTCTTATCTTACTGACTGTACTGTACCTTCGAATGCAGCAAATACATTTGCCTTGTAAATGTTGTTGTTAATATTTTCCGTCCTGCATAGTCACTGTCCTCTAACAAGCCAGCTTCACTAAGGAACCTCCACATTTCTTCTGGAAAGTAAGAAATTAATCCCTAAGTTAGAAGTTGGTTAGTGAAAGCTCTTTTGGAACATTAAGGGTTCCCCAAAAGGGTGTAAAGGTCCTGGAACTAAACTTATCCAGCGTCAAGCCAAAATTACAAATCCCAATGGTTTGTGGAGTTTTTTGATATTATATCAAAACTAAAAGTCCTAAATATTCCTTACTAATCTTATTGTTTATATCTTAATAATATTTTGTCAAATGAAGCTGGGCTTGCATAAGGGAAACCAGATAGAAAGAACTACAGAAAGAAGAGATGTTAGTGTATCTACTAACAGGCCCACCATATAAATAATTTATTTACTAGCTCCTGACTAACAGTTGCACTACTTCAGATGATATTCATAAAAACAATTGTTTGAGTTATTTCATAACACACTATGTAATTTAAATTTCATTCAAATTTAATTCTATAGATAGAGCATAATACACACTTTCAAATTTAAATCCATTAAACAGTTTAGGCCCGCAGAGAGCACTTATGAAGGTCAAAGTAACTGAAGCTACCACAATCAAAACTTTTACGTTGAAAAGAATACAGTTGTTGGGTTAAATGGGGGGCAAAGTTTAAGAAATTCCATTATTACGCCCCTATTAGGCAGCAAATGAACTATGCGGCTAGGTTAGCTTCACTTATAGGTTATGCATCTATTTTTCTACAAAGTAGAATCTACTTTATACTTCTCCAGCGTCAAAACATAGTTATAGCGGGCCATGTCGATGGACCCTGGGTGGGTCAGAGTTGGCCCAAGGGCCATACTTTGCCCATCACTGGGTTAGGAGTAAGCATTCAGAATCAAAAATCATTTATTCCATAAACTGTACAGAATATTAGTGTGATAGTATAAAATACATTCCATGAGTCTCAACAATTTTGTCCATGTCAAATATGAAATATTAATAGTTTTCTCATGATTCACCATCTTTTACACTATCATACCTTCTTTAACTGACCCTCCAGCCATGAAGATATGTGTCAGTGCAGCTACTAACAGCTTCCGATGATGTGGATCAGTAACAGTTGACGGGACAGAGTCACATTGCTCATTCAGTATCACAATGTACTGGATACCACCCTTAGCTTCAACTTGTACCAACTTGTAGCCATATACCTGTTTGCGTTTAACATATAATAAATTATTATAGTGCTGGCATAGTCAGCAAGCTGCTTGAACATAGTTATAATCTTTTTCTCATAGGATGTTTTGACAGTTGAACGTTTTTTCCCCATATCATGTGAAATAGCACTTGATTACTCTGAGATAGTACATTCAATGATTCATGAGACCTTGCTCTGTTACGGTATCCCATTAGTATGTCGATATAAACATAAACCATTGAGAAATCTTATAAAACACATTATATAATAGTATAGTTAGAAGAACTTTACTTTACCGTTTTCAATATTTTGTTTGCTTCAACTAGGACTGTGTTGATTTTATTCGAGGGTGTTTGACAGGTAACATTTAGATGCTTTATAATTTCACCACGTTTTAAGGGTATTTTGCTGCCCTCACGAGAAACTATATAACGGACGCATTCCTTTATAGCGTCTTCTAGGTTGTGGCTACTTTCTTCAGCATTGGGCCTGTTGGATCTTCTTTGACTCATTTTGTAGCACTTTTTAGTAATTAACTTCTCGATCCTAACATCTTACAAAACAAGGTTTAATCCTGTGTCAAACAATGACAAAGTTGTTGATAAATATGAATTTGACAAGTCAGTCACAGAGTAGGACTGTTGATAAAATATCGATATATCGATTTTTTTTTTCGAAATATCGATATTTATTACTAATATTTTTTTGGACGATATATCGATAGTTCGATATTGAAATGTCGATATCGGTGGTAGATATTTTTTTAAATACATTTTTTTTTGGTAATTCATTTAATCTACTAAATCATCGTAAACTTAATATACCGTAATTTATTTATGAAAATTAAGTTAGCCGACACTCAACAATTTCTGATTTTTTTATTAATTATGAAATTAGAACTAAAAAACTATTTTTAAACAAGTCCACGTATAATTTTGAGATTTGGTACAATACCTGCTGAATTAAAACAGTATTTAGATCAACCAAATATGGTATTTCAAGGTCTTGAAATGCACTGAAATTTTGGATTGATAGTAGGCATTTAACTCCCGTGCTATCAGAAATAGCTGTTAAATATTTGATTTGATATCGATATTGATATATTTAAAAAAAATCGATATATCGGAAACCCGATATTGTTAAAAATATCAACAGCCCTATCACAGAGTACATTTGTTTGTATATTGAAGTCAGTCAGTCAGTTGATAGTTCTGACGCCTTGTTTGATGAATTCGAACTACTGATGTAATAACATAGTTGTTTTGATTGGAAATATGGATTGTAGAAGTAAAGGAGGACCATCGTATGTGGGGGATTTGTCGAAAAAGTGTCCACTAGTAAACAGCAAATTAGGTTTCGAATTCTCACCGAAATAGCGCCAGTGTAGCAAAAGGAAATGCTGGGTTGGTTTCCGGTAATATCTATTTGCTATTTACAATTAATTGAGGTACTTAAAAACACTGTATAATTTTATTCCATACTCATGTTTGTTTATATATTATATATATATAATTAAAAAAAATACGCTGTAACAAAACGAAAATGTTTCTTTTTTTTATTAATTTAGTACTCCTACTCTAATAATTTGTGGCGCTCTGTTTGAAATTCCTCCAGTTGCTACAGTAGCGCCACCTTAATTTGTTCCCTTTCAACGGACACTTTTTAGTACACTGAGATGGTCCTCCTTTACTTCTACACTCAATAATTGGAAACAAGGTTTTTTTTAAATTTCCGTTACAGGGAACAATTGTAGTAGACTAAACCGTTTTCAACAATTATTAATTGCAGTCATGTAAATGTAAACTAAATCATAAAACTCTAATTAGGTTTTGATTCGATAAATTAGTATCGATTTATTTTTCATTTTCAATGTTATTAATCTGGTCTCGACATGCGTTGCAATAATTCCTTTTTTTTTCAGTTACCTGTACAACACCCCAAATTTTCATCGTAATCGAATGAATAGAAGAAGAACATAAAACCATTTATTTTTGCATGTAAAGCGAAGTGAATAAATTCTTTTCAGGGTTCCTTATCTAAAATTTACCAATCATACCGTCCGTTCGTCTGTCTGTCAGCGGGCTGCATCTCAGGAACCGTACTAGGTAAACTCTTGAAATTCTCAGTATTCCATTACTTACTATGGCCGGTTTAACATCAAAAAGTGTCAAGTAATCTCGTTCACAAAGGGTAGAAATCCTATATTGTATGACTATAATATCCAGGGGGTCAGCCTTGAGAGAGTTGCTTTCATCCGTGATTTGGGGGTTATGTTTGATTCCACACTATCATTCAGAACACATTATGACTACATTGTAAACAAGGCCAACAGAAGTCTTGGTTTTATTTTTCGTACCGCTATGCCTTTCAGCAAACCAAACTCGTTGATTGTGCTATACATGTCCCTCACACGAAGTATATTGGAATATTGCTCATCCGTCTGGTCACCCATATACAACATACACAGGGATAGAATCGAATCGATTCAACGCCGATTCATGAGAATGTTGTGCTCTAAGTTTGGCTTGCGTCGGAAGCTATTTAGCTATGAAGAAAGATTAAAAAAGTTTAATATGATAACTCTCGCGGATCGAAGACAGTTGTCGGACATGTGTACACTCCACAAGATAGCTAATGGTGTTCTCGGAAGTGAACTATTGGCAAAATTAGACTTTAGGATCGCAACACGCTCAGTACGGTACCCTAAATTTTTTGACATCCCAATGGCTAGTAACAATGTATCAAAAAATGATCCATTGATTAGGATGTGTAATACATTTAATTGTGCTTGTGTAAATGATGTTCTTGATTTGTTTAATGGTAGTTTTAGGCGGTTCAAAGAGGAATATATAAAGAATTGTTTAAAAAATTGCTAATAGTGATTGTATTTTTACTTTTTTAATTCGTTTTTTATTCGTCTTTATTACTTATAAGTTTAAATTATTGTTTTATAATTGTACTTTTCTTTTTTATCTCAGATTTGTATTTGATTGATGATCTGTATATGAACTTGTGTAACTGTGAATTGTTAATTGTTTAAGCTGTGTGCAGTTGTCATTGGATAGCAGATTTACCTTTTTTTTTTTTTTTTTCCTTACTTTATGTTTTTGTGTAAGTGCAATCTGTTATCTGTTACTGTACCGTTCAATAAAAATAAAAAATAAAAATAAAAATAAACAACAAATGAAAAATAAAATAAGTGCATGTGCTTTTTTTAGATACCTCCCTGCCAGAGCCGAATTAACTACGTAGCAAGAGTAGTAATTGCTACGGGCCCCGCGTAAAAGGGGGCCCCGCCTGTTTAAGCCGCACACCTCCGATTGTTTTTTTTTACCACTTTACATTTAAAAACCCGAAATAGACCAAAGGCCATTTAATCCGGCACTGCTACCTGCATACAAATACCACCATGTACTTTCGATTGTATCTACTACTTACGTCTTATTTTCGGCAAGTTATGGTGTTGTTATATTTAAAAAAAAAGCCATAGCCAAAAAAACCGGCTTCCTATGCTTAAATAATCTTTCGGGTTTTATCTATATCGAACAAAAGATTAAATGAATCACAAAGTCAAGCCTTTAAGCTAAATTAATATCTATTCAGCCCCGATCCGAAATCGTTAAATTCGCAACTGACGCTCTTGCCAGAAACAAAAAAAATTGTTCCAACCAGTTAATGTTAAAAATCAACATCACTCCAGAGCTCAGACCAATATCGCATGGACGGATAGAGCCTTCGACTAAATGGACTTGTAATTTCTGCTAGATTGCGCCTAAAAACAATATGCTTTGATGTTTTCATGGAACCTTTTAGAGCTGACCAAGTCTTCACATCCCATCTTGTTTTGGTTAGATATCAATGTACTTACGCGTAAATCACCGTTTTTTTTTTACCCTTAATTGTAGCATGAAATTCAATGTTAAATAATATAAATAAGTTTACATCAAAGCTCGATAGATGGCCCTGAGCAATTTTCTGTACTGTCTTTCTGGGCTTGCTCTCCGATAATCTTCAAAACCGTTAGACCGATTTTGACGGAACTTTCACTGGGAGAGAGCTGCCACCTTATTCAGCTAATACAAACTTCGTCGGCGGGCCAATTTTCCCTGTGGCCTCAGAGAGCTTATGTGATTAGTAGTATTAGCGTAGTAAGCGACAGAGACAGAGCATAGGTACAGGCCGCGACGAAACATCCTCGAGTCAGTCGTCATTTTCCTTACAGAATGATGTTATAAGGAGTAACATAGGCTTACTATTTATCTCGAGAAAATTTAACGTCCCTCAGGAACGCGGGTGAAACTGCGGGTATCAGCTAGTTATTAATAAGATTTGTAGATACCCACGGACGCATCACAGTAACACGCATGCGCGAGTCTAGAGCGAGACAGTCGCCGCGCCGCCGTCGTTTAACAGCGCCACCTACCTTTCCTACATATAAATAAAATTTTGCTCGCGCAAACGTATGTTTTGTGTATACTTAGTTATTGCATATTAAAAGTGAATTTTGGCAATAAAGGATCCATTCCACAAACCAAATCGAGTTTTATTTGCAAGAACAGCGCCGTTATCAAAGATTGGAACAAGCTCTACGGCTGTGACTCCAACAGATTGAATAAGGAATGTAAAATAGAAACAATTTTTTAAAATCCATGAATTTCATAAAAGTTTATTTGAATTTAAATAGGTAAGCAGAAAATAAAAGTCTCTTTTATTTGTATTTATTTATTTAAGTTAACATATAAATACAGCTTGTTAAAGGTTTCGTATTTACCTATTACAATGGCTACAAGTTGACTACATATTAGTATAAATAATACTGTTCTATAATTAAGAAATGAGATCAAGATGGGGTTGGGTGTATTATATAATGTTGCCATTTCACCATTTATTTAAATCCTGTCATATCATTTGATCACAGATGCTTAACTAGAATAAACATAAGAGGACAGACGTTTGACTAGAATAGTAAGGAAATACAACACACACACACACACACCCAACATACATAACCTGTCTGCCCGGTTATGTATGCCACTGCCTAGACTAGAATAAAGGCCTTTCCTAGGTTAGGTATTTTTACTAAAGTGTGAAATTGTTGTCATTTACATATGATTTTTGTAATTTTTGTGTGAATTTTTTTTAAGTATATGTTTGTAAGTGCTGCCTCTAGGCAAATATCACATTTTTTTTTATCCAGTATAACATTGGGAGATTGTAAAAAAACCGGCAAAATTAAGTAATAAATGTTTCTCCGCCAAATTATGGCTAAATCACATTTATCGCGGCTGTGCGAATGCAACAAAGTAACAGTAACAAATCTCACGTGAGATTAGGGGCGGAGGGAGATGGTCTGGTAAAACGACACGCCATTATCGCATCAATATTCAATCAATCGCAAATATACGATTATTATTGCTGAAAGATTTTTTTATACCAATGGCCGGCAAACAAGCAGACGGTCCGGTCCGCCTGCTGGTAAGTGGTCACCACCGCTGAGACGTGAAATTGTTTAGTGTCTCATGTTCCTATAATTTCACTCGCGGAAAGGGGTAAGGTGGTAGTACTTTCCCGAACGAACTCTGCACTAAAAGATCTATTACTCAAAATATATTGAGTCTCCTGCCATATCTTAGCAAATCTTATTTGCAAGAAGGGCTTTAAAAATACATCTAACGTAATTAATTGACGCCTCCTTAGTAAGGTTAGGTAAGTTTAACTAAGGAGGCGTCCATAGTAATTCGATAACACATTAAGTAGTACATGACGTTACAACAAACCCAAAAACAGAAATACGATGATTGACTAACGAATACTATTTTTTTGTTTTGAATTCTATAAGTTCATTGCGAAGAAAGACATTCTGTATTGACATAATACATTTGCGGAATATAATTAATGATATTTTATATTCCATTGAATGTGTTGCCTCGCTAAACTGTGTCATAAGCTCACACAATATTCTAAGCATATGCATAACATGCAATGGCTTGTAATATACACGCGTACCTCGAAAGTGCAACTTGCGACTACAAATCTTTCGCTTGATCGACAATTCGGTTTCACTCTTACGATTGGATAAGGTGCAGTTGCAAACAGCCTTGTGAAATGAAAACAGCATATCCGTCTTCATTTGTTTTGACCAATTATACTGGCCACTGAAATAAAAATTACAACCAAATAAAAACGCGACATGACTTTCAGGAAATAGTTAATATATTTTTATTGTTAGTCGGGAAATTATTCACTATGTTGGGTACATACACGGCAAACAATTTGAACTAAGGTCTCTTTAGCGGATCGAAGGGTGGGGAAGGAAGAGCGAAGGAGATTTCAAATGCGCAACTTTCCCCACATTACGTCCCTTCTTGTTCAATATCTTTGTCGGACTCTATACTGACTAATGCCGGGTTACTATATACGATCCCGATCGAAAATCCATGGATTGATGAACCTTTTGACAGTAATTTTAATACACGTAATGTCAAAATTCTACATCAATCTTGCGATTTTAGATCGGGATCGTATATAGTAACCCGGCATTAGTCAGTTGAGGTATAAGTAGAAGGTCCAACGTCACTAAGTCAATCTAATAGCTCACAGCTCTTGTAAGCCTCTTTTGTCAGTTAAGAATGTCATTAATAGTAAACTTTCTAGCCAGCTAAAAAGCTACTTTATCCAGAAGAAACAGGCTTTAAATCCGATGTTTCTGCTCTAATCCTATGCTCTAATCCCGGAATACGTTAGATTAGATAGCCGATAGGGTGAAACAGAAGCTATGTAATATGTATTTAAATCAAATATAAGTTTGTCAGTGATTTCAAAATAAATTCCAAAGCTTATAGTGAAAACCTAATAAATCATTGTGTTGATGAAATTAGGCACAGCGATGAAATATTGTACCTACATAACTTATTAGCTTAGGCGTGGCCTTGTAGAAATCCATTATAAGAATATACAAAAAACAAATATGTTACTTAAAGTCCGCGTAAGGGTGTAAGAGTCATCAGAGGCTTTAATCTTCCACAGAGTCCTTCCGGCCCACCTTCGTCCCTTAAAACAAATATTATATAACTTTCTGTCCGCCACGGTGTCGACGAGGTAACACGCCTGCGGTGCACGATAGTTAATTCGGTAATAGCGGGTCTATTACGTCCTGTGCCTTTACCATGAGTTTTTAACGTACGTACTCGCTAGCGACGGCGTAAAACATTTCTATGGCAACTGTGTACAGCGTCACTAGCGGACACCTAAAGAACTAAAATCGGTAGTATGAGTCGATCGAGTTCGATGGTCGTTCTTTCTTTCTTTCTTTGATGATGCTTCGTGTAGAAGCGAAACGCGTGTCGATTTCCTGTTGAGTTTCCGTGTTTGAGACTTGACAGAGAAGGAGATCCAGTGGAGTTAATTACTAGATAATAGTTTTTTGTATAATCTTATATTGTGTATTTTAATCTAGTGTACTAAGAAATAATTGCCAGTGTATTTTTTCGAGGAGAAATATACTTACCAGTTATTTATTGTTATTTCTGTTCCATGACTGATAGGTTGCACTGCTATCAATGCAATTTTATTGTTCAATCCCACTGCCATTGTATTAGCGTAGCAAGAATGTCTTAATTTTCCAATAAAAGGGAAGTAACCAATGTCAGGTTCCATTAACTTGACAACATTCTTCCATTTAAAAAGACCAGAACTACATGAAGAAATTATTGTTCTGCTGCCAAAAACACCCAGATACATCATTACTCTTGAAAAAGCATGTAAGGCTTCTTGTTTTTGATGGCGAAGATTGGGCAGGAACGACTGTACATTTCCCAAGAAGTGTATAATTATGGCACAGAGAAAACTCATGTTGAACATAGTTCCATATGGGTAATCGATCATGCTGTGATTAGTAAGTATAGGGAATTTTGTATTGACCTTTTTATGCCTTAAGTCCTTACAGTCAAAACTCTTTGATACAGAAATAAACTCCTTCCAAGATTTACACAAATGTCTGATTTTCAATGTCGCTCTCAGAGCTAGTCTGACTCTTGCTAGTACCGTATTCAAATCACCTGGCTCAAAGTATTTTGCCAATTCACATTCAATGTTGTGCCCTTCACTCATGCTGAGGTCCATACACTTCCTGTTGCAGAACATGACGTAGCAGCATCCGTCGCATGGTATTAAATTCAAAGACACTTGATTACAATAGTAGCAGGAGATGTACATCTTGCCGGAATGTACAAGATGGGTGAATGCAGTTTCTACAGCAAATACAGTGCCCACAGCAATGTCTTTCGTGGAAACAACTTTTTCCTCACCGGACGTTGTCTTAACAACCTCCAAGTCCTTATTTTCACAGGGAATATCAAGATTGCATTTTCCATTCAGTTTGAAGAAATTATCTGGATTTTGACTCTGACTTCTAAAAAAAAATAAGATTCATTATTTCGTAAATAATAAAAAAAATATCTGTATCCAATAATTACAACACAGACAACAGACTAAAAAAATTTCAAGGTAATAAAAAGTGTGTTAAAATTTTTTTTTTTAACATGTTATTTTGATGTTTCGAGGTAACATCCCTCGGTAACGCGAGTAAAACCGCGCGGAACATCCACTATTAAAAAATAAACAATTACTTTTATATTGACTAAATTAAAAAAAGCTCAAGCAAAACCGTATATTCTGAAAATTAAGATGAGGTTGTTTGACTTGAATAAACAGGTGGATAAGAGTTTTATCTATACATCTAATTAATATATAATATAAACCTTATTAATATATTATAATAATGCTGAAGGGTTTGTTTGCGCTAATCCCTGTAACTACAAATTGGATTTGAGGGCCCAACTGTTGAGGAAGGTTATAAATGTGTAACATAATGTTATGGGTCTTAGGTAAGAAAAATTGCAGGCAGGCTATGCAACTGCAATGCAGTGGGTCCATCATAGAGCACAGCTATATAAATATAAAAGAAATAATTTACAAACTGTGGAGCAATAATATACTACACGAGTGAAGGCCGCAGATAAAAGCTAGTATTGATTAAAAACTAAGTTGAACCCAAGACATCCCAATGTGGGTCTCCAAAAGCAACTTTGAAATCACAACTAATATGCTGTTCAATTTTAATTCTTTTCTTCCTTTCACTTCAGATAAATCCAAACCAAAGCTTACTCACAAATCATACTTACAATGATTTCTTCGATGATTTCAAGTAATCTTTATTTCCAGTTTTCAAACTACTGAACTGTGTGAACTTTTCATGTCATACTTTGCACTTTTTAAATTAAAATAAACAGAACTTGCAATCATCATAAATATATTGTTTTCTTTATTTAGTTTTTACTAAATTATTTAAAAAAAAGAACTGATGAACTAATAGCGGGAACTGGTTCGCCATTGGATTATGAACTATACTCTGTCTAATTTAGGATGATAATTTTGACAGCTGGGTTTTTGATAACAGAAAGGATGTGGTAGTGTATAATCGATACAGAACCTATGCGATCATCGATTTTAGTCTCATAAAACATGAAATCGATATAACTGGGTGGTCTGATTATAATACAAAACAAATTATACTTTTTCTATTAAATTAACAATTTATTTATATGACTGATGATGCTTTCGTAAGCCCTCCAACAACGACGATTTTGACTCGGTCCTATTTTCCGCCATTTTGGCATTCACGTTCAAAATAATCTTGCAATCGAACCACAAATTCACGACATTCGCTGTTTAAAACAGTCTTTTTCGTTCTTTTTGGCATTGTGTAACCAAAAATAACTAAAAATCTTGTTGAGTTTTAATTGAGTTGAATTTTAAACAGTAACTAACAAAAACCGAATGGAAGCGTATACAAGGCACTAACGGCGTCAGAACTCGTACTGATTACAAAACGGCTACTGCGTGCCGACACAGTTATTTTTTTTGGAAGGGATTAAGGTGTTACCCTATGATGGCGGTCACGCGGACAATGGATATATAGCATAGCACCGATTATTTTTTTCATTCATTAGGTAAATAATAGTTATTTCTAAAAATAAGTAATTGCGCGATAAAATAAATATCAAATAACTTAAGTAGTTACCAAAAAGTATAAAATTATCTAAATATATATTTTTTATTGTTTGATTAATTTTATTTCACAACCGATTTTCAATACTCTGTTGTTGTTCATTATGCGTGGCACTTCACTAAGTGGGCGGTACCCACCAATGAAGTACGACATTATTTGAAGTATCATGTTACCGGAAAAATACGAAACTACATGGGCGTGATCTGTCAAAATTATCATCCTAAATTCGACAGAGCATAAATTGAGCGCTCTCAGTGGTGACCGAATAGGCCAAGACTAATTAAAAGTAGGACTGTTGATAAAATATCGATATATTGAAATATCGATATTATTATTTGGAAATATCGATATTATTATTTGGAAATATCGATATTTATTACTAATATTTTTTGGACGATATATCGATAGTTCGATATTGAAATGTTGATATCGGTGGTCGATATTTTTTTTAATACATTTTTTTTCGTAATTCATTTAATCTACAAAATCATCGTAAACTTAATCTACCGTATTTTGTTTATGAAAATTAAGTTAGCCGACACACAACAATTTCTGATTTTTTTTTATATTATGAAATTAGAACAAAAAAATGTGAGCCGTCAATGTGTGAAACATCGAAATTATTTTGTACAAGTAATCTGTATAAAAGACCAGATTACGATAGGAACTGTGGCGACATCTATGGACGCGCATACAATCCTTTTCCGCGCGCACCACGGAACACGCGAGAAGCCTACATCGCGATATCGAGATTCTCTCAGGATTCGACATATATATGTTTAAGCATACAACATCAACAGTTGGACCGCGGTCCCCAGGCATGATCTGCGGCAGCTTAGCGGAAGATATTCCCGTTTAAAAGGAGGAGTCTCATACGTTGCTCCTCCATAGAACTAAATATGGCATAATGTAAAAATAAAATTTTATTATTTTTTTCCAGAAAAATAATAACTATTTTAAACATTTATTTTCATTAAACTCAAAAATTCAAAATTAAAAAACATATTCTATATATATATATTTTGACAACTCAATACTTTTAATCAGTCAGCGACGCGTCGCCACGGCGGCATGCGTCGCCACGCCTCCAATTGGTTTTACGTGCGGCTATAGATGTTTCACATCAAAAACTATTTTTAAAAAAGTCCACGTATAATTTTGAGTTTTGGTACAATACCTGCTGAATTAAAGCAGTATTTAGATCAGCCAAATATTTCAAAGTCTAGAAATGCACTGAAATTTTGGATTGATAGTAGGCATTTTACTCTCGTGCTATCAGAAATAGCTGTTAAATATTTGATTTCTTCTGCTACATCTGTAGCATCTGAATGAGTTGTTTCTACAATCAATCTTTTTGGCCTAATAATCGTAGTAGCCAAATATATCAATATATCGAAATATTGATATATATTTGGCTACTACGATTATTTTTTTTTTCGATATATTGAAAACCCGATACTTTTAAAAATATCAAAAGCCCTAATTAAAAGCCCCATTTGATGTGATGAGACATCCCCAACTAAACTTGAACCAGTGCTGCCAGACTACGATATTGAAAATGTACTAAGTATAGTCAGTTATCTGATAAGTTTGGGATCAGTTAACCGTGTATTAAGGCTCTTATTAAGTTTATTATGCAATACCAATGACCACTGTATTGTCTTAAATTCATGTTTCAGAATATTCTCTTTTTGTTTCCAAAATAACGTTCCATAATGATATTAAATAATGTGATAGTAAACCTCGCATGTAAAATATTACAGGATAGGTTACTTTTGATCCTTTTTAACGCTTCTGAAAACGCTGGGCGATATTGTCTTTTCAGTACTTAATCTAGATTATTTGTGATATATTTATCCATATATTATACCTTGTTTCTATGATTATTATTATTTATACGATTTGTAATGTTGGTATTCCGAATTAAATTATATAAATAAAACACCTAAGCCTAAAGTAGTCGAGATCTTAGTTTGTTATTTTTTCATAAATACCTATGTAAACTTTTATTTCTTATTAGAATAAACTAAATATTTAAGAAACATTTGAAGTAAATCATATAAGCACTTGATTCTTACAGTGGATAACACACAAATAATCTTATTATAAAACTACATGATGTATACTAGAAGTAGCTATAGTTATATTTTTACTTTTTCTAATCAATACGATGTTTCCAATACGTACGAATTTTCCCAAAAAATGTCTGGCAGCACTGGTCTGCCTCTCACTACTTTACGTACGTATTTACTTACTGTCAGCCAGTCTGACTGACGTGCAGTGCAGGGAGAAGAGAAAGTAACAGTCAGCTGTCGTTTGTGTATATGGTGTGAAGTGTATGGTGTGTTTTCTCGAAAATTTTGAATTATCTTGACAAATTCTTATATTTGTTTTATTAGTTTGTTGTCTTATACTTTCAGTTCAGTATTAATTAGTACTTGAATCAAGTGACAGCATGGCTCAAACATCAGTTGCAGCGCCGAAGGAGCGGTACATTCCAAACGCATTGAAATTCGCCTTCGGCGGTTTTGCTGGGTATGAACTGTTTTAGCATTACAACATGTCCTTCACCGTGTACCAATGTCATGGATATAACACATAACATCTATTAAATTCTGTTATTTAACATCGCAATTCGCGCATGTCGCATTTGTGATGTTTTGGAGGCCATTCAGTAATTAACTGCAATATGCTAACTAATCTATTGGGAGGGAAATTTCCCGCCATCGCGACCAGTACCTACATACCTGAATCAATTATTTTGACATGGCTATGGTTATGTAACACTCATTGTTTTCTTTTCTGCCTGAAAATATTATAAACTAAATAGGTACCTCAAGGTTATCGGTATGATAACCCGACACGGACCATATTATTGTGAGCAGAAATTATTTTTTTACTAGAAAAATTATAGTCTAAAATCTGCTATGTATAATGAATGTGCATAATAAATATTCAAGTAAATTTCAGATTTTCAGAACCCAAATTAAACAGACCTTGTATATTTACTTACTACTTTTTGAAATATATGTTACTATAGATATTCACTAGTTCGATAGCCTGACTGCAGAGCCACAGGTTGTGGGTTTGATTCCCACTGAGGACAAACAGTTTATGCCTCAACATGTCTCTTTCATCTGAGTCTGGGTGTCATTATGTAAATAAGTTTATATTTAAAATGTTTAATAATATGCACTTTATCAGTTATCTACTAGTAACAGTACAAACTTTGCTTGTTTTGGGATAAAATGGCAGTGTGTAAAGAAAATCCCCAGACATTATTACTTTTAATGTAATATCTATTGACTCTTTCCAACCGCGGTTGGAAACAAAGAGCTGAAGATCAAGCTCAGTGGCATGCCATAGGTGAGGCCTATGTCCAGCAATGGACGGAGATAGGCTGAGGATAATGATGATGATCTATTGACTTATAGCTAGAAAAATATAACACAGGTTTTGATTCGATTTACCTCATGGATCCCCCTGCCTTGGGTAAATTAATTGCCATTTACTTTAGGATAGTATATACTGGGTTTTAATGTTAACTTGTTTGCAGCATGGCCGCAACATGTGTTGTGCAGCCATTGGATTTGATCAAGACTAGAATGCAGTTGAGTGGTGCTGGACGGAGCTCATTCGCTGTTGCTGGAGAGATTATAGCCCGTGAGGGATTCTTTTCCTTGTACGCGGGCTTGTCTGCCGGGCTACTGAGGCAGGCCACATACACCACAACACGTCTTGGAGTCTATAATTATCTGTTTGATAATTATAAAGAGTGAGTACAGATATTATACTCTTTTAGTTTAATTATCTTTATTGTTTACAGTTATATACTAACAGGGCTTATATTATGCATATTATTATCTATTAATAAATATTACCTGCCTGATAAATAGTTCCTAGTTACTCTTTTAATCTAAAAGTTTAATTAGATAATCATAAAGAATGCAGATGAAAGTAACTAGCAGTGGCAGGTTTGTGTGATGGTTTGATACTCTGACTGCCATATTCTTATAAGGTTATATGAAAATAGGAAAAAAAAAAACGATTATTTTTCAAATTTCTAAACGAGAATACCCCTTTAAGGTTGTGGGTTCTATACCCATATAGGACAAAGATTTGTGTGCATGAATATGTCTGTGTGTCTATAAATATCTTAATAGTTATATAGTCCGGCCTTGGCCTAAACCTGGCTCCAAAATAAAGGCCTAGACTTAGTTTGGACTCCAAATCTCCCAAAAATTGTAATTGTTTCCCAAACTCCTTGTCAACTGTAATTCATCTTAACAGTTATCATAGGCATGTAATCTGTGGAGATAAAAAAAAAACTTCAGATAACGGTGTGCAAAGAATGTCTCAGGATGTTTATGTGCAGTGATGCATATGCAATGAGTTACATTAGTAATGTTTATTTACAATATATCTTGTAATGTAATACTGTGACAATACCTCATTAACATTTTATCATGTTGAAGTTCATAAGGCTAGAGTTCAACAACACTTTATTGTAAGGCGCAAGACCAGGGCCAGATTATCCACTAGTCAGCGTAGGCAACTGCCTAGGGGCCCCGCATTGGGCAGGACCCCGCGACGCTGAAAAAAAAATTTTGTTAATAGTTTGCCAAGTGTCATGTACCCTCAATGATAATATAATTACCATTTTTTATTACTGTGGCACACAGACTATTTTATGGAGAGATACATTAGACTTCTTTTTTCCGCGTGAAACCGCGGGGGACGTTTAGTTGTGAATATAATTGCTTTTTTGTAGAAAACATATATAACTTCCTAAAAAGTTAGTAACATCCCCGTGACATCATGGCATCTCCATGTCCTATCGATATAAATACCTGCATCAATAAAACACATAAAAGTAATGATTTAGTTTATTTTGTGCTAGCTGTCCCCCGTGGTTTTACACATGATAAAAAGGTAGCCTATATGCTATTCCAGGATATGTGCCAAGTTTCATTCAAATCTGTCCGGTAGTTTTTGTGTGAAAGAGTAACAAACGTCCATACTTACAAACTTTGGCGTTTATAATATTAGTAGTATAGGATTTGTAGGGTAATATTAGTAAGATTATACTACTAGAAGGATAGTAGGTTTAATAGGATTTTTATGTGACTCCTTATTCGGCTAATACAAACTTCGCCGGCGAGCCGTTTCACGGAGGCCTCGGAGAACTTATCCCTCACGAAATTATACCACCGGCACGCTATGATGGCCGTTTTGACGTTTCAGATTGTCATAGGAAAAGATACTGTATTGCTTTGGAATAAGTTTGATTTCCATAATCATACAAATAGCTGTTGGATCAATAATAACCTTATGTACGAAGGAATAAAGGTTATTTTTCTTTGTCATGGTTAAACGTCAAAACGGCCATCATAGCCTGCCGCAAGTTTAGTAGTATTAGCGTAGTTAGCGAAAGAGACAGAGCACGAAGGGCGCGACGAAATATCCTCGAGTTAGTGTCATTTCCCTTACAGAATCGAGCCCCTGTTTTTTGTCGAGTATAGTATACAATGGCGCACAGCGCACGCTTGCGAATATCGAGTATAGCCGACATTGGCGTTCAAAAGGTTAAAATTACGTTAGTTGCTCCATTCTGCCTGTTATGACCTAGACAATTAATATAGGGTTACAGATCTATTTTTAGACTTAACTAGTCTAACTAATATCATAAAGAGATACTAGCTGCGCCCTACGGCTTTTACCGCTTTCAATCCTGGTTATAAACCTTCATCTTGAATTACTCTATCTATTGCTGAAAGCTGCATTCAAATCCGTTGGATAGTTTACGATTCTATAAAAGACATACAGACACACATTCATTTTTATATATATAGATTCAGTGCCGGATTAAGCAAGCGCGGGGCCCGTAGCAAATTCTGTTGAGGGGGCTTTGGTTTGCTATGGGTTCTTAAATATAAAGTGGTGAAAAAAACAATCCGTGGTGGGCGGCCTTAGACATACGGGGCCCCCTTTTGCGCGGGGCCCGTAGCAATTGCTACTCTTGCTACGTGGTTAATCCGGCACTGTATAGATTATGTTGTCAGTTTGTATGTGGAAGGTATCCAGAACCTATGAACCTATTTATAATATCATTCACTGGTAGAAAACTACACTATTTCCGAGAGACATAGGCTATGTTTTAATCTCCGGGTACATATTTTGATCTCCGGAACGCGGATAAAAGCGCACGATGGTAGATATTATCAATTATTCACCTATTTATTACGGAAAATATAGTATGCTTCCTTATTTTTGCATCGTAGAGTAT
Source organism: Habrosyne pyritoides (assembly GCA_907165245.1). NCBI lineage: Eukaryota > Metazoa > Arthropoda > Insecta > Lepidoptera > Drepanidae > Habrosyne > Habrosyne pyritoides. Next base: position 2,348,591 of record OU015600.1, on the reverse strand, counting down.
TTTAAGGCCGTAAGTGACATTTGAGATTGACATATAAAAATGAACTCTATTGCTTTTGAAATTAGTTCCATCTTTTGATCTAAAAGTTAATTGTATGGTGAAGCCGATAATTATCAGCAATCAATCATATTTCCCCATATCGTCTCTTGTTTTTCTTAACCGATGTATTAGGTAATAAGTACGTAATAAGACAATGAAAGAAAAAATAGTTATAGGTACGGTTACGCTGCCAAGTAGCGACAGCGTGACACATTCCAAAAGATTCTCACTTATTTTAAAACAATTTTTTTTCTGTGGGTGTCATAAATTACAACCGACAGCAAACCATTGACGTATTGTAGTATAGACACGTCATTTAACAACATCACGGCTCTCGAAAACAGCGTGAATACTAGATAGCTTATACGCGCGAAGAAAAGGAAAGTAAATATGTATCCCACTAATATTATAAATGCGAATGTTTGTGAGTACGGATGTTTTTTAATCTTTCACGCACAACTTACCGGACTGGTTGGAGATTTGGATGAAACTAGGAACATAGATAGGGCATAAATTGGAATAACATACAGGCTACTTTTTATCCCGGTAAAATATGACATCCCTCGAGAACACGGGTATATAATAAACTAGCCGCCCCCCGTGGTTTCATTCGCGTTTATCGATATCATATACATATTGCCTATTGGGCATTCGAAAAATTCCCTGTCGAATGGTAGCAATCTCAACCTGATATGATGTTGTTAAAGAGATATGAATATACCTACATAGTTTGTTACGTCAAGTTTGAGCGCGACTGAATGGAATTCGGTCAATTACCATCATTTGATGTTGCCGTTTCTGAGCGTGGACAAGGCATCTATAGTTAATTTGTAATTAATTTAAACACAACCTACAGTCACATGCACTCACACATCTTTCCTTCCTTATAATTTTTAGTTTTTATAGTTTAGATTTAACTTACTAAATTAATTTTTATAATATTTAAGAAAATATTTGTCACTAAAATAAAAATATTTGTTACCATGTTTGTGGGGTGGAGACCTGGTGTCCTGAAATACAGGCTCTGCCTAACTTAGGCACCAGTCTCCCGCAATTTAAGTGCTATTGTAAAATTTTTTGGTGAATGAAGTTGTTCATATTTTTTTGTAACTTGTTGTGGGAGATAAATAAATAAATTATTATTATTATTTGTTAAGGTGAACGCTCACCTATCACCACGCGCCGTAAGCGTGGAATATTACAAACCATACTAATATTATAAATGGGAAAGTTAAGAAACTACTAAACGGATTTGCCACCAAAAACCTAGTTTGTGTATAAAATTGAACATCGTGCATACCGTGACATTGCGCGATGTGCAATTTCCCATTGCATTAGTTTTTGGCGCACTCGATACGATGACGATACGCTTACGTTAGATGTTCGGGCTCAGTACCTCTACCATGAGTTGCTATCGAAACTTACTTTAGTCACTAGCGAGTAAACTACTATCGATACAGTATTTCTCTGCAACTGTTTGTGAGTCATGGTACCGAATTTCTATAGCAAACTCTAAAAAATGTTACTCGCTAGTGTCTACATTTCGATAGGTTTTTTACCTATTCGTTTGTTTAATCGTATTGTACTAAAGACACCAACGATCGAACTGCGGTTGTGTTTCGGTAATGGTTCACATTCGTTCGAAACATTACGTCAAAATGTATGGAATCCAACTTTGTATTGGTTTTAGTGCGTAGGAATACCATATTTATGAAATGTCAAACTTCAATTTGACATTAATCGTAACCATACCATTGCCGAACCAAACTTGCTACTCGAACGTTGCATTTAGTGGTATTGGGCCCCTGACATCCATACTAAAATTAAAAAAAGGTTCTCTTTCTATTTGCTTGTTACGTTTTCACGGCTGAAGAAAATCTTGCTGAAATTTGACAGTCTACAATACAGAGAGATACTCTATCAATTTTAACGCGAGTGAAACCTCAAGTCGGAAACTATACTACAAATACTACATTATAGTGGCCACACAGAGAGAACAAACAGACATTTCACTAGCCAATGAACATCACACAACAGTCCCGGGTGTCAATGGAATCCGCTACCTGGTTATTTACATAGTTGAACTACAAAACTGAGTACAATAGAGAACTGTCCTGTATTAAAGATAAATGATCAAACACTAACCAGTGTATTGAACATCCAAAAATATACGAAAACATTAAATATAATCGAAATTAAATCATTAATATAATTTTTAAGTTCTGATCTAATTACAAAGAGTATGTTATTTGATGCTGTACAATTATGACGTCACAACTTGCTATTTCGTACAAATCTCCATACATTCGATCGTTTTGACATTTCACAAAGAGTTTCTGATTTGACATGTCAGGATACATCCCTATTAAAGATTAATCTATAATTCTCTGTTCGCAAACTTGTTATAGCAATTACTTTATTTGCTACAAATAATCTATTACTAAATTCAAAGAAAACTAAATGCTTAAGGTTTTCTTTATTTTTGGGTCTTACATTAGACAATAAATTGCAATGGGGACCTCAGGTTGATACTCTAGCTGCTAAATTAAGTTCGGCTGCTTTTGCTGTTAGGAAAATTAAACAATTGACGAATGTTGAGACGGCCAAATTAGTTTATTTTGCATATTTTCATAGCCTCTTGTCCTATGGTATTTTGTTTTGGGGAGCAGCAGCGGATATAGAATCAATATTTATTATACAAAAAAGAGCAATTCGTGCAATTTACAGTATGGGTCCCCGTGAATCATTAAGAGATTTATTTAGAGAAATAAATATAATGACATTACCTTCACTATATATTTATGAAAATATAATGTTTATACGTAGAAACATAGGAATGTTTGAGTCAAAATTAGATATTCATAGTATAAATACAAGACAAAGGGAGAAGTTAGTTGTTCCATACTTTAGACTAACTAAAGTTAACAAGTCATTTCTTGGTAATTGTGTTCGATTTTATAATAAGATACCGCTATCAATAACCAAAATGTCTGATCATAAATTTAAAAATTATATTAGGAAAGTTTTGAAAGAAAAAGCGTATTACAAGGTAGTTAGTTCATTATATTGAAGATAAAAATGTATGGAAATAGCTGCTCTCTGCACAGTGCACCTCTAAATCTCTTGTTTAAGTTGTAAGTACCTAATTATTGTTATTTTCTATTTTGTAGTCTTGTCATATGTCTTTTTTTTTTTTTTTGTTTTGTTTTTATTAATGTTACCCATAATAAGTATTTTGTAATTGTTAAATATAAAATTATGTAAAATTGAAATTATAAAATAGCCAAAAAGTCAGAATAGATAAAAAATTATATAACAAATAAAAAAGAATGTAACCTTGCTGAGTTTCTTGCCGGTTCTTCTCAGTTGAAGGCTGACTTCCGAACCGGTTGTAGCTTCAGTAACTTTAAATTTGACCTTCATAAGTGCCCTCCGAAGGCCTAAACTGAATAAATGGTTTTGAATTTTGAATTTTTTTTTAAACTTAAATTAATGTAATTTAACCTGTATACAAACGTGGTTGGCTGAACAGCCATCTAGGAGCGAACACAACATGCACACTCAGTTTTATAATACCAATAAAAATGCTATTAACTTACACTTACCCTAACATAGTTTGTGCGCTTCGATTTTTTAAACTATACAACAGATTTTGATGTGGTTTTTATCAATAGAACGAACTATTCTAGACAGTGGTTTATATGTATTGTACATAGTACTTGTGAAATCCCACGGGAATGCGAGTGAAACCGCGAGTCAGCTAGTATATTTATAATACCAATAAAAATTATTTGAATTACTAATTATCTATAAACGAGAAGAAAGGAAGTTGATATCAAATGTATTTTCTTGACGTAGACACAGCATGCTTTAAATTAAATTAAAACAATATTAAAAATTATTTCATGGTGTAGACGCAACGCGGGAGCTGCACCGGGCTTCGGTACAAAGACCCTGCTGGGTATAGCCGCGGGTTCTATCGGAGCGTTCGTGGGTACCCCGGCGGAGGTCGCGCTCATCCGCATGACGGCCGACGGCAGGCTGCCCATGGAACAGAGGAGGAACTACAAGAATGTCGCTGATGCACTCATGAGGTTAGTCAAGGTGATGGTAGAATTAGTGGTGTACTAATGTCATGGGTGGAAATCTATGGAAGCTAGAAGAAAACGTCGTGATGCAAGGAGGTTGGGTACTTGGCAGTACCCGCGTTACAAGGTAACACTTTCGAATTTAAATATGTCGCCAAATACTCAATGATACTACTAGCCCCTATTAGTGGTCCGATGAACCTGGTGGTAAGTGCTATGGACCAATGACGTCAAGTTGTTTGCATGTAATTTAACCGGCCCCTTACCTTTCTAACCGAACACACAGTAATACAAGTGCACCGCTTCACGGCGAAAATAGGTATAGTGATAGTACTTCTCCGGACGAACTCTGCACTAAGAGCTCTACTACTCAAACTTGTTTATTTTTATTTTATTTGCTGCAATAATGCCACAGGTAGTCGCATATGTATTGTATACCAACGCTGCACTAAGAGGTCTAATACGTACTTCCTTAAGGTCTAATGTCTTGTAAACAGGATAGTGAAAGAAGAAGGCGTGTTGAAACTATGGCGCGGCGCCACGCCCACAGTCGGACGAGCCATGGTCGTGAATGCAGCTCAACTTAGCACATATTCACAGGTGAGAACGAGGGATTTTTAATTTAGCAGGCATATAAATATCCTGAAATAATATCGCACCCTCAGAACGATAAGAGCTTAAACTCAAAATTTTGCGAAATACAAAACAAAGTACGCTCTATCCGATGAATAGTAAAACATAGTCAATTTAATGATAGAATAAGCATACCGATACTTCAGCCGCTTTAACACCGGGACCCACCCTCCCCGCTCAGTGCGAAAGTGAACCAATCAGAGATGTGCCAAAAGTGATTTTTTGAGTTGAGCCCCTATCGTTCTGAGGGTGCGATTTGACTAATTGACTCAGGCGTGACCTTGCGGAAATCTATTCTAAGATTATACAAAAACAAATATCTAGTAACTAATTCGTTCGATCTCATTCTCTGTCAAGTCACAAACAAGGAAACTGAGAAGAAAAGAAAGTATCTGTCCGGCGGTCGGCGAAGTAACACGTCTGTGGTGCTAGTGCGTCGAGTCAGTGACAGACTAATACGTGCTGAAGATGCTTCGTCTAGAAGCGAAACACGTGTCGATTTCCTGTTGAGTTTCTTTGTTTATGACTTGACAGAGAAGCAGATCTAGCGGAATTAGTTACTAGATATTTGTTTTTGTATAATCTTAGAATGGATTTCCGCAAGGTCACGCCTGAGTCCTCTATCCTATGTTTCTCTCTTTTTCGCTTCATCAAGTATATACAGCGATGGTACAAAAAGGTTTCCCTAAAAATCTAATACGTCAAAGAAGGGTTTCTTATATAAAAGTGGAAATCGAACCCCACACTCACTGGCTTGTGTTATACCTTATAGGCTAGGGAGGTATTCGTCGCGTACGTGCCGGACGGCATATTTCTGCATTTCTGCGCGTCCATGGTGTCCGGTCTGATCACCACAATCGCATCTATGCCCGTGGACATTATCAAAACTAGGTGAGTTATCTTTACTATTTTACTGGTCCTAATTCATTATGAACCATTTTTTAGGGTACCCAAAGGTTGTGTACGAGACCCTATTACTTAGGGTCCGTGGTGACAAGAGCGATTTTCGAATACAACATAAAAATGGCTATAAAACATCGAGTTGCAGTTGTCATGTTTGAGGCCTGTCTGAAATGTCTTATACTGTGCTTGAATGCGCTAATCTCAGAAACTACTGGTTCGAATTCAAAAATTATGTTTGTGTTGAATAGTCCATTTATCGAGAAAGGCTATAGGCTATATAACATTACGCTACGACCAATAGGAGCGGACAAAATATGTGAAAAACGTGATAAAAAATATTCCTTTTGAGAGGTTTGCGTGCGTTTGACAATTCAGTTTGACAATTTTTGTTTGCTTACTTTCTTATTTTTGGAATTGTAATGTTTTCTTGCTGTTTATTTGTTATTTGAAATGCAATAGTGTGTATTGTAAACTATACGTACCTACATTGGCACGCACAGCCAACCACATGCTGAGTTGGAGGACTGATTTGTGGCAATTATGTACCTCGTTTCTTTTTGTAAACTTTTTTCAAGTGTTATTTTTCCCTTTGTCACAAATAAATTTGTTTCTTTCTTTCTTTCAATTCGCGAGTTACAGTCTTCCGGAACGCGGGTGAAACCACGGGGAACAGCTAGTGTAGAAATATAGATTAATGTAATTGTAACAAAATTTTAATATTTGTTTCACGACTCACAGACAGAACTTCCATTATTTTTGAAAATGTTTTCTGTCTTCTTTTATAACTCAAAAACGACTTCACCGATCTTGATGAAAATTGGTACTTAAGCAGAACATGTGATTGCGCGAATGATAGGCTATATATTATTGCCGGGTTACTATACACGATCCCGATCTAAAATCCTAAGATTGAAGTAGAATTTTGTCATTACGTGTATTAAAATTACTGTCAAAAGGTTCATCAATCCACGGATTTTCGATCGGGATCGTATATAGTAGCCCGGCATTAATCGATAAACACAGGTGATACCGCGGGGCACAGCTTGTCGATCATAAGTTTATTTATGCTTCTATTACATAAAATATCATGGGCATTGTGTGTCGAGAAACGAATGGATCACGAATTGTATACTAAACGTACAAACACAGATTCGCTGCTAAGTTACATAGTAACGATTTACAGAAACCGTGACTTGCGTATACCGCTTAATATGGTTCTAAGTTTAATGTTATACATTGCACGTACTTATTTCGTCCAATTAGATAACTATTAAAAAAACAGAATATACAGGCTGTTACAAAACTACCCGTAAACCCGAAAGGAGGTTAAATGGGGCCTAATAACGAGTCCTTTTACAATATTTAAGAACCGTAGTAACGCTGTATAACATACCCCAATAATATAAAAAAACTGATTTTTATGAATGAAAAATAGAAAAACTATTAAAGTAGACATTTATTAGGTAAAATAGGTACGTAGGTCTTTCTGTTAAATAATCTGGTTCACTGACATGACAGCTTACTAGGGTTGTTGGCTTTGATAATTAATTATATTTTACGGGGTATTTTGTAACACGTTGTATATTTTAAAAAAAATTTTTACATACTACTAATATCTACTTCCTACTAATATTATAAACGTGAAAGTTTGTATGTATGGATGTTTGTTCCTCTTTCACGCAAAAACTACCCAACGGATTTGGATGAAACTTCGCACGTAGATAGTATATAACTTGGATTAACAAATAGAATACTTTTTATCCCGGGAAAATGTTACATCCCACGGGAATGCGAGTGAAACCGCGGGGGACATCTAGTTATTAATATTTACGTGTACACTACAAAATGAACTTTATTAACACTATATTCATGGTATACTTTTGTCAAAAACTGTGTAATAAGATAGTATTACAGACTAATAACTTGTGCCTCTCTTTCCAGGATACAAAACGCCGCTAAAGGGCAAAGTCAATTGACCGTGGTGACCTCTCTACTGCGTACTGAAGGGGTACTGTCCCTCTGGAAAGGTTTCCTACCTTACTACGCCCGTTTAGGCCCTCACACGGTCCTCACCTTCATATTCTTGGAGCAGATGAACTCCGCATACTTCAAGTATACGTAAATAATAAAATACTATGTAGGGATCGGCCATGAAATATGTTGAGTTCTAGGTAAATCTACAGTTTTTAGATTTGGATGAAAATGTGACATTGTTTTTCTGTGTAAGACTTTTTTATATTAGGTATATTCTTTTTAAGTAAGGCCTAGTTGTTTGTTGTAAATTATTTTTCTGTTTATATTAAGCCTACTTATTCTTTTTTTTTTTTTATATGTATCATGAGAAGTGAACATTTCCAGTGTAGTTATTATCTGTATTACGTAATATAGTGCAATGTATTTTATGGCCAATCCTTTAAAGGCGAAGTTAACATAAGCTCAATACTCGTGATTCAAGCACCAAATGAATTTCGACTCTTATGATTAATATTAATAAGCTATATTTTTATATAACATGAAGTACCAAGATACTGATAGCTATTTACTATGATATGAAATAGTACATGTTGTAGAATCAATTAAAACCGTATTGTAAATGGAATAAGTCGAAATTTTAATAATCAAATGCATTTTTGTACGATTGCTTACATTTCCGATATTCAACCTTATGATTAACCCGTTAAGGTTTACATTACATTGCAGATTTTTTTATAGATAACAGAAAAAAAATGATCTTTTATTTTTTTATTCATATGTAAGATATTTATCGATAATTATGTGATAACAGTTTTATTGCTCTTCAGACTTAAGTGGAACGATTGCCTTTATTTATTTATCCGACATTTTGACAGACATCATAAAATTAGGCTGTCATAACTGGCGGTGTGTTTTGAGTTCATAATCGCGTGGTACGTGCCACTCACTATTGGAATGGCTAATAAGTTAGTAAGACCTTCTAGTCCAAAAAAAAAACAAATGCGGTTCGTACCATAAATACGGCAAAAGAATCATGTATGTTGTATGGCCCCTTAAATATTTATTTATTTTGTTTTTCAAATAATTTGTTGTTATATCGGCTACATCATCTGTGAAAATTTCATCTGTCTAACTATCACGGTTCATGAGATACAGTCAGACGGACAGCGGAGTTTTAGTAAAAGGGTCCGGTTTTAACCTTTGGCTGCGGAAACCTAAAAATTACCGACCACAATACATTGGAATAATTAAATCATTTTTTATCTCCTTTATCACGAAGTCAATGGATTTTTTTTTTATTATCAATTGAAATATGTGTTTTGTACAAGCTATCAGTGCCATTACATAATTAGTAAAATACAATCATTAGATTTAAGTGCAACATGGTGGCCACGATGTGCATGCCGACAACCCTAATAGACTTGTGACGTCACACTTCCACGGTCTATTGAGGTCGATATATTATATACAATGCCTTTATAAAAAAAAACCTCCTTTGTAGGAATGTACTATATTGATCATGAGCGATTTTCTATTCCGAATCACACTTGGCTGATTTTCGGATGCCTGTGACTACAACCTTTTTTGTGGGCTAGATCCGCGTCTGACACCGCTGTATTCATATTCATTTTTTTTATAAAAAGATACAGATACAAAAAACAAAAATCTATTGATTCATATATCACATATGTTCAGATTTTCTGTTGAGTTACCTTGTTTGGGACTCGACAGAGAAGGAGGTCCAGCGGAATTAGTTACTAGATTTTTTTTTGTATATTCTTACAATGGATTTTCTCAAGGCTACGCCTGGGTTAATTACAGTGTAAACTCTTTATAACGTTATCCTTTATAACGATAAACTCCCTATAACGTTGAAGTGAGCCCAAGTTGGTTGGTTTGTTCACTTTGTTTTGTTTTTTTTTGTTCACTCCATATAACGATAACTCTCTATAACGACAAAAAATGCTCAGTCCCTTGAGTTTCGTTATAAAGAGTTTACACTGTATTATAATACAGTGTATTAAAAATTCAAAACCATTTATTCAGTTTAGACCCTCGGAGGGCACTTATGAAGGTCAAATTTAAAGTTACTGAGCTACACCCATAAACCTTTTTTTTTTCATCTTATACAAAAGTATTATTACTTCATCAAACACCATTTATCCAGTTTATTACCTTTTTTAAGTAATAGCTTAATGCTACAGAAGCTTAAGTATAAATGCACTATAATTTTGTATAATTCAAAAATGATCTGTATAAGTAAATTTGTAAAGTCCATTTTTGAATGTTCAATAAGATGATTGTGTTGGTTTTGTTAGCCTTGACGACAGTATACTGTTTTGTGATCATTCTGGATTGGAGATATATGATGAATTATGTTTTTTTTACTTATAATAAGCAAATAATGATTTCTACCTTATTTTGTTCAACAAAAATTTCACTCTGTTCCAGGGTTTGAAAATGTTACCAAATAAAAGACGGTGTGCCGATTCTGTTGTACATCTCTTTCTTTTTTAATAAGATGAAGTGAGACATAATGTCTATTTTTATTTTCAAGTGACACTTCTTATAGCAGGGCTGCAACCTTTTGTTGTAATGAAAAATAAATTAATGATAAACACAATCTATGCTATTCAAATGTGATTGATGAATAATTTAAAATGTTTTCCTGTAATACAAAAGTTTCACTTCTATCGTGTCTTTACGACACGCCCTGTTTAGAGCTGTCGTATTTCATTTTGTCATTTACTTTTGGTGAATTTTGTTTAAAGACAGCTAAGAATAATGAAACAAAAATCTCTTTCAATTTGTTCATATTTAGAATAAGAAAGAGAAGTACATATATTTAAGTAATTTTTTTAACCAGAATAAGGAATATAACCTCAAATTTCCAACTGTCAAAGTCATAGAGACCATAGAGTACAGAAACAATTTTGTTACGTTTTGAAACCACACAGTTTATTTTTTTTTATTTAATTTTATGGTTTATAATGTTATTTTCGAGGCGCCTAGCGCTATTTAGGCCTTAAATCGGCCCTTTAGCAAATTATTTATAAATAAACAATATTTTTTGGATATTTTTACATAAATGTGGGTGTAATAGAAGAACTCTTAAGGGGTCTTTAAACTACCTGGCAAGGAGTTACGTCAAATACTTAAATGATATTTTAAGCGCCGAGTTCAGAAACACTAAATATTACTGGACATAGTGGACATATAATTGGAATTAAGGTCTCAAAAAGTATGGCAGATTTGAAAAATGATAAAATGTACGCCGTAATCTTTATTTGTATGCGTGAATTCCTCTCTGACAATATATTTTTAGCGACAAAAATGATAACAGATGTTAAATTCCCGTAAAATTATTAGTAATTTACAGATTTCGACTTACGGCAACAAAATAGTATTCGAACAATCCAAAATAAAGGGATTGATTATTATTTGGAATTTTGCAATGGAATTATTGTTATAAACAACATTAATGGTTTTGGCCGTGAACAGAGTATGCTGTTATTATTTTAGCAGAAGTCATCTTCAAATTATGATATTACCTTAAAGTTAAACTATCGAAAAGAGTACAGCACAAAAAATATGCAGTCACATTCATAGTATGCGTTTTAGTCTATATTTTGTTTGCAAATGTATTAACTTTAAGCGAGTAGATGCGATCATTTAAAAAAAAGTGGCCAAGTGCAAGTTTGACTTGCACACAAAGGTTTCCGTACCTCCGTACAATATTAAAAAGACGCCGATAAAACGTTTCTTGTTCAACATTATATATATATATTTTTTTTTTTTATTGATGTTTATTAAACGGTATCACAATGAATAATTAGTTGAGTACAATGAAAATATAATTAATTGTGACACCAACACCGTTAACCACTAAATTGCTATAGCAACCATAGTACAAACATTGGGAACGATTCAACTGTGTATCTATTACGGTTTTGCGATACAGCCAGTTGACAGACGGGCGGACGAATAGCCTTTATAATGGCGTTCCTTTGGGTACGAAACACTAAAAACAGTATGGCGCTATATACATAATGTTGCTTGATAGAGCTAATTGTCATAAAAAATATGCTTCTTTAAGTTCCTTTGTTGAAACGATGTTATTCCATGTGATAATTCGCTGTTTTATAATATTATATATATTTTTATAGCGGCAGGTTTATTGTAAATCGTGACTAACTGAAGCGAACTTGTGTAATGTAAGTTAATGTTATTAAAGTTTATTGTTTTGATTATTGACTTTTATTTATCTGATCCTAGTGGGTAAATCTGATTCTACTCACAAAAAATATTTTTTTCTAATAAATTGTGTAGCTTGTAACCCTCCCTTTCGGATCACCAAGAGTTAGCTTTCTCTTCGCTATATTCGTGAGCAGTAGGCAACACTGCGAGAGAGTTGCAATTTAAACAAGGTCAAGTTGCAGTTGAATATATAAACTGCTTTACGGTGGAAATGGGTATGGATAGAGTACTTCCCCGGATATACTGCACTAAGAGCTCTACTACTTCTTAAGTATATGTAAACTCAATAAAAAACAATGTAAGCGCTCTGACTGCGAAACCGAAGGTCGCGGGCTCGACGTTTGTGTGCATGAACATGTCTGGTTGTAAATACCTTTGTAAGTATGTATTTAGAAAAAAACACCGAAATACATACTATATTTAGAAGAAAACACAATGAGGGCATATATACACAAATATGATACAGGTGTAAAATATGCGATCATCTGAGCATATTGACGCATTTTTGTATGAGCTTGAAATTAGCTCACCTAGAAGAGACGATGATAAAGAAAGCTAATGATTTGTCGTTGTTCATAGATCAAGCCTCTTGTCAGGACAAGACTATTCATCTTTTAAAGGTTCCAAGTTGAAGTTTGAGAGGTGTCGTTTAGTAGAACGTATCTTTGACAACTGTAATTTCATTACTCCCTCCTTTTCAAAGTCGCTTTTCACATTATTTACTCAAAATTCTCTGTGATCTTCCGCTTTAGGTATTTTCAAGCATCCACCTGAATCTAGACTAATATTATAATGATAAAATTGGTCACCGTGGAAGATCACGACCAAAACCCTCCAGAGAAAATATCAACAACTTGCACAAAAAACGAGTACCAGAATATTTTATACATTACAACATACAATGTCAAAACTTTGTCAACATACTCACGACTATTAGAATTAACGAAATGCTTGAAAAATATAAATTTTGATATTATTGGTCTCTCTGAAATAAGAAAACTTGGAAACACGATTGAGGAACACGACGAGTTTATTTTCTATTACATTGGAGAAACGCCTGGATTATATGGAGTGGGATTTGTAGTCAAAAAATATTTAAAAAGACACATTATAAGCTTCACAGGTCTGTCAGAAAGAGTAGCGCTGCTGAGGCTGAATATCAATAACCTAGAACTAAGCATTATTCAAGTCTATGCACCAACAGAGATGTCGAGCGATGAGGAATTAGAAGTTATCTACAGAACAGTCGACAAAGCTATACAACTATCAGATAAAAACACAATAGTCATGGGCGACTTCAACGCCAAAATAGGACGAACCAATCCCAATGAAATCGCTACTGGTAACCACGGGTACGGAGTTAGAAACTGCAGAGGAAAAAGACTTATCGACTTCGCGCACGAGAACAATTTTGCCATCATGAACACCTTTTTCAAAAAAAATAATAAACGAAGATGGACTTGGAGATCCCCTAACGGCAAAATAAAGAATGAAATAGACTACATCTTAACAAATTTACACAAAAATATAAACAACATTCAAGTTTTAAATGTCACTTACCCTTCGGATCATAGACCAGTGAGAGCAACATTAAACATTCTCCCCAAAACAAAAAGTCGGTGCAAGTTCAACCAGTGCCCCAGATCCCAATTAAAAAATGAAGAGGAAGTAAAAACCTATAAACAAATGCTGAATAATAACACAGTAAACCTACAAGAGAAATGGAGAGACGAGGGCACCGTTCAGAATCTCTACGACGATATCACAAATGCAATAGACACCAGTTTGAAAAAAGCTTATGAGGTTTCACACGACAACAATCAAGGGAAAAACCAAGTACTATCAGTCCGCACTCGCGCATTAATCGACAGAAGACAAGAATTACAAAAGACAAAACCAAAATCAAGAGCGTTGAAAAATGAGCTAAAAGCACTCTACAAACTCATAAGCAAACTTATCAATCTAGACTACAAGGCACACCGCACAAGAATCATCGAAAAGCATCTTAATACTGCAAATAGTGTTAAAAAAGCATACAAAGAATTGAGAACACACAAGGTATGGATCGAAGAGCTGAAGGACAACACAAACAATACCCAAAATAGAGCAGATATATTGAAAATAGCAACAAAATTCTATAAGAACCTATACAGCGCACCGGATCATTGTGGAAATGAATTACCGAACACACATAGAGTGGAGGAGAGAGCTATCATAGATGAATAATGAATGAAAGTAACTAAAGGGATTAAATTACTAAAAATGGAGAAAAGTCCAGGTCCCGACGGATTCACCAACGAAGTCATAAAGATTGGATGTGAGTACCTGACAAAGCCACTAACTCAACTGTTCAATCAAATACTGTGCACCTCGTACACCCCTCGTCAATGGTCGGAGTCCGATATTATCTTACTTTACAAAAAAGGAGATCCTAATAACATAAATAATTACAGACCGATAAGCCTACTACCATCACTATACAAACTGTTCTCTTCAATAATAGAGAAAAAAATAAAAGAAAAAATAGATAAATATCAACCTATTGAACAGGCGGGTTTCAGAAGAGGTTTTTCCACTATAGATCACATACACTCACTAGAAATGTTAATAGAAAAATACCAAGAGTTTAGGCGACTACTATACATTGTCTTTATCGACTACCAAAAAGCATTTGACTCTCTGTTCCACTCAGAAATATGGGAAACTCTACTCTCACAAGAAGTGCCACTAGACTATGTAAAAACCCTAAAAAATATCTACGACAATAGTACTAGTAGGGTGAAACTAGAGACCACAGGACCACCCATACAGATAGGAAGAGGCGTACGGCAGGGAGACCCGCTCTCGCCGACTATCTTTATTGCGGTGCTGGAGGCCATCATTGGAAAACTAAAATGGGAAGAATTTGGCATATGTATAAATGGTCGTCGCTTGAGCCACCTGAGATTTGCCGACGATATAGTCCTGCTTTCAGAAAGTACAATTCAACTGCAAGTAATGATAAACACTCTACACGAAGAGAGTCGAAAGGTGGGCTTAGAAATCAACCTAACCAAAACTAACATCATGACGAACCATAATGAAAAACCAATATATCTGGAAAATTCACCATTGACTTATGTTAATGCTTATATTTATCTGGGAAAACAAGTTTCGTTCAACCCACAAAATAATGATCTTGAAATAGAGAGAAGGGTTAACATGACATGGAAAAAATTCTGGAGTCTCAAAGAAATACTTAAAGGCGATATGACCATACGAATGAAAACGAAAGTCATGAACACCTGCTTACTTCCCACGTTAACATACGCCTGTCAAACTTGGAAATTCACCACAAAAGTAAAAAACAAAATTACATCCTGCCAAAGAAGTATGGAGAGAAGTATTCTGAAAATCAAGAAAATCCAAAAGATTCGCCATACCCGTATAAGACAGAAAACCAAAGCCACAGACGCTCTCAGCCACTCCCAAAAGCTTAAATGGCGATGGGCTGGACACGTAGCGAGGCTGAACGATAAGCGATGGACTAGAGAAACAACACAATGGACAGGCCCACTAGGACAGAGAAGAAGAGGAAGACCAAATGCGCGTTGGGTGGATGATATTATAAAAGTAGCAGGTACTCAATGGTCACGAGTGGCAGAGAATAGAGAACACTGGTCATCTCTGGAGGAGGCCTTTACCTTTCATGGAGAGGGTTCTTGCTAACAAAACCTTTGAATAAATCTATATATAATTAATAGAA
The DNA here is from genome assembly GCA_907165245.1 of Habrosyne pyritoides. Classification (NCBI taxonomy): domain Eukaryota; kingdom Metazoa; phylum Arthropoda; class Insecta; order Lepidoptera; family Drepanidae; genus Habrosyne; species Habrosyne pyritoides. The sequence continues at coordinate 2,332,952 of OU015600.1, read as the reverse complement.
TCAACAACTATTACAATTCGATTAAAATTATGATTATGGATTTGTATAATCATGTTTTTAATTTTATAATTTATCAAATTTTAATTTTTAATTTTTTTTTAATATTTATCTATTTATTAAAATGAATTATAAGAATTATTTTATTTCGATTTATTATTAGAATCAATTTGCATTAATTTTATATACAATCTTAAATATTAACTTAAATAAACTAAAATTAACAAAATTTGCATTATGTATGAAAAACTAAGATTTAGTACTAGTATCATGTTTCTAAATTGAATTAAATTGGATAGGTTTGTAATGAGATTAAAAATTGTCATTGTACTGCATGCAACTGATTATGGAAAGCGAGAAATAAAAGGCTTTTTTATTTTTATTTTTTATTTTAAAATTAATTATAGTTCTGTATTATCGTTTGTAACGAATACACTACTGGATCGATTTCAATAATTTGTTCACAATTTATTTAGTTTAGGAACACCAACAGTACACATTAAAAAAAATTACATTGTCTAAGCTATAAAGATTATGATAGTATCATAATGCAGCACAGATATGTGCACCCATTATAGGTGTACACAGCATTTACAGAAAAAAAAAAGAAACACAACTAGTTATCAGTAGGTACAATAATATAAAATAAATGAACACTATTAAATTTTGAATTTCAGAACATTAGATTATAAATTGTTAATAATTACATATATAAAAAGAAAATAAAAACACTAAGACATGAAAAATAAAATAAGTTTGCCACTAATATTAAGCGTCGTTATACGCGAAAAATCTTTGAAGTTACACAATTAGATAGCAACTTTATCCAGAAGTAATATGTTACTAGATGCTATGTCGTCCTGGGATACAAAAGGTCCGCAGGAAGAAAGTATAAATAAGTTCATAATCCTAGGATTTTTGCCCTTCTCATAACATGGCGGTATCATGACAACATAGCTCGTCAAGATTTCAGCACTGACGCTTCCTCGGAATTCGCTTCATCCACTTTTCTTTTGTCAGTTCCTTTGGTTGCAAAACACTCGGATCTATGTAAAAATAGATAGATAGGTTATATTCGATAAAAATCCATAAAGCAAATCTTACCCATATTATAAATAAAACAATTCTAAATCAATTTAACTACCCGATCATATGACTTGTAACAAATAAGGTAACATGTATTAGGTGTAAAAACCCTTTAATTAATGCAATGTGCGTGTTAAACCTATTCGAGTAACTGCACTTTTATATTGGATTAAATATATAAAACCCGTAGATAAACATAAATGTCTGACATCGGAAAAACTATATAGGTAGGTATATACTTACATCTTTGCTCATAGCGCTGCTAATGCGCCCCTTGTCAGGCTTCAATTAGTCACTATTGACATACTTCGGTGCGAGTCATAGGGAAATTGTGAATCTTTCCACACATAAGTATCGTATATATTTTATTTTTTCCTATTCTCCTTAAATAATTACAAAAAATGTAACACCATTTCACTAGTCGGTTAATCCATTCGCAGTTAACAACATCCAAATAGACAATATGCAGCAACAGTGCTCATAATCCATTTATATCTTCCTACATCAAGTGAAGTTTTGTGAAGTGTTATGAGCCCATAATACAAAACAAGAGACTGTGCGTAAATTCATGAAATTTACTCTTGATAAATTCAAAGCGTTCTTCGTAAGAAAATCTGCAAGAATGTTTAACTTGTACCAACACATGAAGCAAGACAAAGAGGGGAAGGAGCAGAAGGAGCCGGAGACTACAGGCCACGACAGGTTCTATCAGGAACGTCCGAGGACGAGTTACAGGAAGAAGAAGCGTCGTGGGGCTTGCAGGAGAGCGCAGTCGGCTGCTGAGCTCAACCCTGAATCTATTGCAGCTGCCAATAAAAGGAATGCTTTCAGAATACGCTCTGTGTCAACCGATCGAGATGACAGTGAAGGTATCTATAAACTTCTAGACTTCTATAATGTCTTCTTGGGCAAAACACTTTTTTCATTGGATTTAGATGAGGTTTGTGTTTATGTTGAGTTTGTATTTGTTTTTGCTTGCGGAAGAAGCTGGGAGACAAGACGATGGGGAAGGATCATCGTTCGCTTGTAGTTCAAGTATATTACTTTTTATTTCATTCATAATGCTTAAATTGTTACTTGCAAGTTCATTACTATTAATTTTGCACAACAATATATTGTATACCTTATCGAAAACTGTTTAGTTGCTACTTACATGTAGCATTTAATTTAGCAAGTAATTTTTTTTTAAGCATATTCATAAAATCTTGGTACTTCTTACATCTTTGAATTGAATTTTATGATACAAACAGTAAGTTTTGTATCCGTTATGGTCGTAACATATTATTAAGTACGAATAAGGAATATAGCTTGTTTTAAAACGATTCAATCTAACTTCTAGAAGAAAATTCGGAGCGTGCACCTCTCGTGGCGCAGAAGATTGATTCACTAGCAAAGCTGCTGTTCAATAAGTCTCTTATGGGAATTGGATCAGGGAAGTCTTCTCCATCTGAACCATCGGCGTCACCAAGGTAAGAGATTCAGGGAATTCATACACCTGTTTAACTGGCTTGAGTCGAAACTGGTTGGAGACATCGGTGGCACTTGTTTTAAGTCCTTAAAACAATTTTTTGACAATAAAGTTCTTTTTATTTTTAATATATGACTTACATTTGTCTTTCATTAGAGTCGGTGAGCGGTCCATGGAAAGTTCAGCCGCACTTGCTATCTGCACAGAATACTTGTCTCAGTCTTCAAGGTACATATGAAATTATACCTTATTTCTTCAATCTATGGTCTTAAATAATCTAATAAATTTAAACTTTTTAGATACGATTTAATATCTCAACTGGGTGGAATTGGCTCACGGCCAAACAAGCATTGGTTTGCCATACATGATAATTCCATTAAAACTGACAGACTCTTAACTTTGGTAAGTTACGCTGTTATGTTATACTTTTGTCTTGCTTAGGTAGTTGAATTCTACAAAAAATGCAACAAGTATACACCATGGTCAAATGGCATATGAAATATAATGAACCGGAGCGACGATCTAGAAGTTTAGTTCGGATGAAATTAATAAAATTACCGCCAGATGGATGTGAATGTCTCAAAATTAAACTTTTGGGGTACTAACTACAGTCATCTTTTTCCAGATGCCTCTTTCGAACAAGTGCCCCATAGAGCAAGGTGAACGATCAATAGCTCTCATCATGGAGCTGTTCCGAGCATTACACCACCCGTACATATACCCAGTTCTCGACCTTGAGCTGTGCAATGGTCATGCTTTAGCAGTTCTCCCGTTCAACGCTAGAGGAAGCCTGAAAGATCTTATTTATAAGGTAATTCCATAGGTTCAAAATGAGTATTCAAATAAATGAAAGTATATTTTAAGCATTGGTTTTATAAATGGATAAAACTTTGTCCCTTTTCAGAGTACTTGGAATGAAGAGTTCTCACGTAAATACGGCTCAATTGGCACAGGTCTGCCGGCCTGGCAGGTCGCCAGATTTGGTCGTCAGATGCTAGAAGGCCTGCTGTTTCTCAAGGAAAAGGGATTCCCACCCTTCCGTCACTTGCACTCGGGCAATGTCGTGGTACAAAATGGCGTGGCACGGTTAGTTGGTAGCATTATAGTCCCACGTTGGGCGCCAAATTTGTACATTTGCAGAATACTATTAGAAGTTTTTAACCATATTGAATTTTATCTCCAGGATATGCGGTTTGGAGAATACCCTGATAGGAGCACTTCCAAGATGCCCAATAGCTTTAGCGGCTCATCTGGATCACGTTGAAGCTGTCTCATTGGGCCACGTGCTATTCGAAATGTGTGCAGGCGCAGAAATCGATCTGTCCTTACTACCAGACCTGCTACCAAATTATCCGCACGTGAGTGTACTTTTATTAATAATTATGAAGCGAGAACTCTAATATCTATAATCATAATACTTTAATATTAAGTGAACAATCGTGTGTGTAATTGAACACACATATTTCCATAATTGATTTTAATTCGACTTCAAAAAAATTGCAAACTGTAAAATATTTGTATGTTGTAAATTTTGTATAAAGTTAGGCATTTGTCACTCTTGGATAAGTCTTAAGACTTATCTTATAGTTTTTAAAAACTACACTTGATTTTACCAGGTGGTGGAGATTATTGAGCAGATCTTCGGCCCTCGCACACCGAGCTTACACGAGTTGCTGCTCTGCGAGCTCTTCAGGAAGATCGATCTTCGCGAGATGAAGGGCTCTTGTTTGCCGGTATATCAGCATAACATGAATATCTTAGTTTCATTTTATCATTGTACCTACTAACTGCCAGACAATTTTTTGGATCCCGGCAACCAAGATTATTGATACAAATTTTCATATAATGACCATTCCTTACCAACTGGGTAAACTACTGGAGCTGCAGGGGCTTCTCGTGAGCTATTCAAATTTTAGTGGGATGACAATCATACTGAGGTTCTATTTCATTTATGCTGGGATAATTCATTATAGTAAACTTCGCCAGTACACTCAATAATGACTCCCTGGAAGTGAAGAATTGTTCTCGGCTCGTCTCCTCTCCTTCTTCTGTTTACCATAAGGTATGATGTTTGGCAGAACTTCAGCCAGCGGTTGTCCCGCTCGTGCTTGTCGCTGCTGGGTGAGGTGGCGCGGCGGCAGCCAGGTGGGGGCGGTGGTGGGAGTGGAGGCGGCGGTTTATCCCCGCGCTCGCACACGCCGCCCGCGCCGCGCCGCTCCGGACCAGCCTCGCCAGCCACGCCAACACCAACCGCACGCAGGTCTTAAACTCCTTCTACAACAATTCTCCTCATTCCCAGCACAAGAATGGACTCTACAATGGATCATGCAGCATGGTATCTAAATTCTTATAAAGCAAATAGGAAAAGAAAATGGAGCCATTCATATAAGACAGTGATGTAAGACTGCTAAATCTTTAAAATATCGGCTTCTAACTAAGATTTTAGACCTCAAAAGCAGCGCCGGCCCAGTTAAATCAAGAAGCCCTAAATATAACACTCGTGCTTCTTTAACATAAGCATAGTTCCTACCGCTATGTCATTAGCTATTTATTTTTACCCTTTTGCCGCTCCGCAGCGACCGCTCTTCTCGCTCTACCGCAGGGACGGCACTGCCCAAAAGTGTAGGAAACATCACTTTGCTGTGTGTGTTTCCTCGCGATGTTATTCTTATCTGAAAGCTTAAGCTCACTGTAGGATTCGAACCCGCGACCTTTTTTATGTCATTCCTTGTCACCACAACTGAGTTAATATCGCTTAAATTACAGGAGGCACTTCCCCTTCGATCAAGATTTCACCGAGGAGTGGCAATGGTGATCTAATAACACCATAATTTTAAAAAGATTGTAAGAATCTATTTGGACAAATAAATACATTGAATACGTATCTCTTTCATTTATTTATTCATTCTTCTAAGTTTTAAGTAGGTATGTCCTCCAAATTCATTTCTAGGGACTTATAATCGTTTACCAGTTTATAAACGGACAAACATGAGGGCACTTCAAGGATTTCCTTGTTATTTACATTGAGAAATAACAACTCTATCCTTATTTATAAACTATGTAATAAATGGAATTTATAAATAAACATTTGTAGCCCTAAAAACATCTATAATGACGTGAGTCGGCGGACGATTTCGGTTAAGTATGCATGTGTTCTAGTTATATATTATGCAATATTTCGCAAGAAACTTACGTGAGTAATATGACTTTTGCGTGGCTGGTAGTTAAAACCTCCATGCTGTTTATGTAATAAAAAACTGGAATTAAAAAAAAATACATTGCATTGTAGATGACATAAGTATGTCAAAATAGTTCAAGAAAGCAATCCAGACAAACTGAAAAATCAAAAAAATTACACATCCTACCTGTTCAGTTACGATATTCATAATAGTAATGAATCCTATTTTTTAAACAATCCGTAAATATTAATCTTAAAAATACAAACTAAACTTTCAAAATGGGTGACAAAAAAGTTGCACCGAAAACCATTCCTGGGTATATGAACTTTGTGATTGGAGGAGCGAGTGGGTAAGATAACAATATTTTAGTGACATAAGATGTGTACTTTACAAAAGGATACTAAGGATCCTTACCAACAGAATAAAATTTGTCTGTCTAAGATGCCTCAACAGTCTTTAAATTACCACAGAGTATACGGGGTTGGCTAAAGTATATCCCGAATATCACTATATACTCGTGCTCGTAAGACTGCAAGTTGATTCACATATTAACTTTTGACGGACCATTTGACCTGGTGGTTACAGACTCTTACTGACTGTCACGTCAAGTGTAGTTTATCAGTTATCTGGTTTCCATAGTACAAGTTCTGCTTAGTTTGGGATCAGATGGCTGAATAAATAAAATTACCAGCATTTTTATTGAATTCCTTATTATGACAGAATGCTTGCAATATGCGTCGTTCAACCCATGGACCTGGTGAAGACAAGGATGCAACTGATGGGGCCGGCAGGCAAAAACGTGTCTGTCGGAACAGTAATCAGTGATATCCTAAAAAAAGAAGGCTTGAGCGGTTTCTACACCGGCCTATCAGCTGCGTTATTCCGACAAGCGACCTATACCACCGGCAGATTGGGCTGTTTCAACGCTATGTTCAATTATTATAAAGCGTAAGTAAATATTTCTTGATAGGTCAAGTCAAATAAAAGATTTAAACCTGATTGTGAGACTAACCAAACTGGAAAACTCCATGATGTCGTCCTTCATAACTGCTAACGTAATCTCATAGCAGAGACCAGGAAACATACCCGTAAATTGATAATTATTGATATGTGAGTAATTGTGTGGAATAAAATTGTGCTTCTAAAATATACTAATTCAACTTACCAAAATAAGTACAAGTGTTAAGACACTTTTGGGTTGCTGAAAATTTCACACATTTAAACAAGAGTAAGAATTCTCAGGCTATGCTGCAATGCGATTTGAAATATTGGTCCTTATTTATCTTAAAAAAATAATACACAGAAACTACGGAGTGCCCAATTTTCCAACAAAATTACTGATGGGAATAACAGCCGGAGGTGTGGGCGCATTCATCGGGACTCCGGCGGAGGTTGCACTGATCCGCATGACGGCCGACGGCAGACTGCCGCCTGAGAAGCGGAGGAACTACAAGAACGTCTTTAATGCTTTGGGCAGGTAAGTTCTCAAGGTAGACATCAGAACAATCGATAAGAAATATATAAAAGGATTCCAAAATTTTACAAGACACAGTTCACCGAAATTATTGATGTTAGTTTTGTTTGTGTGTAGGATCACTCGCGAAGAAGGAATAACAACACTGTGGCGAGGAGCGTCGGCGACAGTCACCAGAGCCATGGTCGTCAACGGAGCACAATTGGGAACGTACGCACAGGTATCACCTACAGGTTCCCAATAAACGTCGCAGATTTGCAGAAAAGGTTTATCTTGATGCCGCTCAGTTTACTTTCACTTCACACAGTTTCACAGTTTTGATTCACAATTGATAAATGTAGGTACAGAGTATAATGTTGACTTGCTTGTCTTCTACCGTTTGTTATTAACTATTACTAAAAATTGTTTAGGCTCGTGAACTACTTCTGGGAACTTTCGGGGACACGATTGTACTTCACTTCGTGGCATCGATGATCGCCGGCTTTGTGACTTCGGTAGCTTCGTTGCCTGTCGATATTGTTAAGACAAGGTAAGACAATTTTGAAGTGACGTGGTCATTTACTTTATGATGCCTTCTAATCCCTGGCCCGTATTTTATCTTACGTATGAATTCAGAGTGCTTCTCGTTGCAGTATTGTGAAAACCTACATAAAGCCTGAGAAACCCTACTGGGCCAGTATGCTTGTCTTTGGTAGTTGACCTGTAGTCAGTGGAAGCTGGTGCCCCTGTAGTTGGGCACATGTATGTGCTATTGATTGGCCTATCATTATTACGGGACACGGTGTGATTGGCACCAACTATAGACAATAACGTTTTGCAATCTTCAAAATTTTACCATTTGGGGTTGACTAATATGGATTTTCTTCATTTCAGAGTGCAGAACGCAGCCAAGGGCACGGGTCAAGTGAGCGTGCTGTTGAACATTATCAAGAACGAGGGCGTGCTGGCTTTGTGGAGCGGCTTCCTTCCCACTTACGCTAAGATTGGACCTCACACTGTCCTCACGTTTATTTTCATGGAGCAACTTAATGAATTATATCTAAAGTTTGCGTAAATACATAAGGAATCTCGAAACGTTATCTAGATTCTCAGAAGTTTTACATAGCTTACAGGATTTCTGTCGGACAAAATTGTTTGATCCTATCTGCATCGAATCGATCATGATAATAGTGACAAGTTGACTAATTCTAGGCTTTTTGTGCATACCCCATACATTTACCAGCCGAGTCATCTGTGGGATTATGGTCACGAACCTAGCCAATCTAACAAAAATAGACTGGAAAATTTTTCGAATAAACCATCGAATGGCCAGCGAAAAACTGTTGTACTGAAACTTTTAGGTATGATATTATCTGATTGTTCCGATATTCAACAGTAGGTATTTCTGAGGGATTAATTTGACCACATTCGCTACTTCAAATGTGACTGAATAGAATCAAAACATGATAAAACCAAGAGTAGGTACGTCATGATAACTATTGGAACGTTTGTGAAGCTGCGAATTATTTGGGAACATCCTCAGTGATAGAAACACTGGTACATCAACGGTTTTTTCAGCTTAGTATTCATGGCCATTCGATGCGTAAAATACTCAATACCAAGCCCTTGTTCGATTTTTCTTTCAAAGAGAATATATCAACCTCTAGAAATTTAGAGACAGCTGACTAATGCAATATTTTTTAATCTAATTACGATTTGAATGATGGCATTATGACTGTTGGCAAAAGCAACATATAACCGATCTATTTGACTCTATTGGAAACAATTGCAAGGACCTTAAGCATGGTGATAGTGTCCTGGAACGAAGTAGGCTATGAATCTTTTATTTTTGTAAGAGGCCTAGGTCAATAGATGAAGGTTGTAAATTCTTTAGAGGTTAGGTAGATAGATGGAATTAAAAAATCGAAGAGTAAAATTTTCGTGTTATATGAAAGCTTCGTTTGCATGCCGATTGCTTTATTATGATCGAAGTAGATGATGATTTTGTTGAAATATAATTATGAATGTTTATTTTAGAATATTTTTGTCATAAACATGTTTATCTTTAATTATATCTGCGAGAGTACCTTATGTATATCTGATGAAGTGCTTTTTGGTAATACTTGAAAATGTAATAATGTTACCTAAGAAATAAAAATAATGTACATAAAGAAAATGTATGATATTTATTTATTTCACTGTGTAAAAGGCACGATCTAATATGCCCTTTTCCAAAGCTAAGAAAGTCAAAGAAACATTAACTTTAATGCATTGGAAATAGGGCTCATCTTTTGATTCAATGGTTATGCATGCTGATGCAGTATTTTAATTTATAAATTACCATACAACTAACATATTGTATTGTAAGCAATACATAGTAAATTAAGGACAGAAAGTAAAATAAAAGTGCCGGCTGGGATACTGACTTGATTGCTGAAAGATGGCGTGCCCACAACTGACTGTTTTTCGATTCTATACCTATTCAAACTACATCTCCCACCACATTACATAATAAGTAAGTACTTTACCTTAAAAAAGGGGCAAAAGAGGAATGGTTTTTTTTTATATTTGAACAATACGCACACCAGCCCTTTTCCATTTAATTACTTAATTAAAATTTCGTCGGCGTGTTGGAGTAAAGAGTACTCGGAGAGCAGACCTTTCACGTGATTGCTCAGTTACCAAGAGAAACATGGTTGATCTTGGTTGGTCGTAACGAAATGCCCTTTCAGTTTTAGAATCATAACTTCGGTCCGATATAAACACTACTTAGGTATACCAATCTAAATCTATTTCAAGATGGATGCAAGGTTTATCAATGCAAGGCTTTTACCCATACTACCAACTCGATTACCCTGAGATAGGTACAGTCAGTTACATAAGCTAAACATATCCGCATTTACTAAACTCCAGTACATTATCATCAACTGACCATAATATGGATAGATAAAATAAAAAAAATTGTGTCTCCAATAATGTATACTGTTGCATTCTTACAATAGATTACCAACTTTTTATTATTATACACACTGTCCCCTGCGATTTCACCCGCGTTCCCGAGGGATGATACATTTTCCCGGGATAAAAAGGAGTAAAAAATGTATGTTATTCCAGGGCATACTCTAACTATATGCTAAGCTTCATTCAAATCCATTCGGTAGATTTTGCTTGAAAGAGTAACAAACATCCATAGTCAAAACATTCCCATTTATAATTCTAATATAATATAAGAAAGATTATACACAAAATAAAGTATTATAATATAATAATATTCTTTACTCGTATATGCACAAATTGCCATATGGCACTCAATACCTACCAACACAGTTTAACATTTTTTTTATAGATAGAAAATAAGGAATTTTGACACAATAGCTTTAAGTCGTCAAGGCATAATCACATTTGTGGTCAGAAAACAAAAGGACATTATTTAAAAGTACTCCTCGTTATCATAAGTATTGTGTGCACTCACGCAGTAAGTGTTGCACCAATGTTATCAGTCATCGTGTCTAAGGTCAGGTATCGGCTTCTGATTTCCCCCACTCCCCTTCTAAGTAAAATTAATTAAATAACCTAGTCATTTATATACTGTGGTCACAGCTGCTGTTCTAGTTTTGAATTTGCTACCGGATTTTTGTTGACCTTAAGTAACAGTGTTACTCTATTACTAAGAGGGTGTAGTATGTTGTTTGGGTTGTTCGTGTGTCCAACGGGTGACTGTGGCTGTCTCTTACAGCATAGTGAAATAATCCGAGGTCTGTGCCTTCCAAAAAGAAGCCTACATGTCGGTGGACGGTGACAGTCTAACATTTTAATGTGTATTAAAGTTTTTATTCGTTTTACTTAGACTGGAGCTTAGTTTTCAAGTGTGCTAAACTTTTTTGTGTAACATCACTAGAAAAGAAAAACGTTGTGCATTTTTACCGTCTTACGAATTTTCAATCAGGTCACGTGTCCTGACGCGAGTTTAACATTTTCCAACATCCTAAAAAAAGTGATCAACGCCACTAAAGAAGTTATCACTTCAATAAAAAAGTTCAATTTCAATAACTAAGGCATTGTAGGTTAAATCAATGTCAATGTATATAGGAAATTAAACGAAATTATCAAAAACAATTAGTGCATTATGTACGTACTCGTTTGAAGTGGCTGACTCATCGTAAATGGTCATGATTTTTTATTAATCCGTAATAATATAAGCCTTCAAAATGGGTGACAAAATAGATGTACATAAAACGATTCCTGGATACATGAACTTTGTGATTGGAGGAGTGAGTGGGTAAGTGAGAAATAAGTATACTATAATATATAGGTAAGTTTAGCAATATAAAGCATTAAATTAAAGTCTTTACAAAATATTAAATAGTCACTTTATTGTTTGACCGTTTAACAGCATTATCGCTGAACCCACTTTAATCATACGCGAGAGATAATTTGAAAGTTAGAGAAGAGAACTAACGTGGGTAAGACTGCAAGTAGTAAATAATATAGAAAGTCGTATCACAATAGCAGTACATTCTTATTACGCCTATATTACGTATTTTATGTAGTCACTTATTTATCGACCACCTTGTGACTATTTACGTGACCATTTTAGAAGTAGAGCTCTTAGTGCAATTCAACGGGAAGTATTACCGCCATACTCATTTCCGCCGTGAATCAGTAGTGCACTTGCATTAATGTGTTTCGGTGGGAAAGGTCAGGGGGTCTCAGGGTCGACAACGCATTGTGCTGTGCTGTTGTTGTAATGTCCATAGGCAGCGTTTACCATTTACCTATATAAATAGAATACTAGCTGTCCTCCGCGGTTTCATCCGCGTTCCCGAAGGATGTAACATTTTCCCGGCACAAAAAGTATCCTATGTTACTTTTAATACCTCCAAGAATATGTGTACAAAGTTTTATGATGATCGGTTTAGTAGTTTTCGCGTGAAAGCGTAACAAACAAACTTACATTTACATTCACATTTATCTATACTAATATTATAAAGAGGAAAGATTTGCTTGTTTCTTTGTTTGTAATGAATAGGCTCCGAAACTACTGGACCGATTTCAAAAATTCTTTCACCTTTGGAAAGCTACATTATCCCCGAGTAACATAGGCTACTTTTTATCCAAGGATAATGTAAATCCCTCAGGATCGCGGGTGAAACCGCGGGGGACAGCTAGTAATAAATATTAATAGGGATATACCTATTTGTCGGCCTACTTCGTATTAAAAAAAATATATAAAAAAGTTTTAATAATCTTTTAGAGAAGTTAGCATTATTTAACGTTTTGCATTGTTTATGATTATTTTATAACTAACTTTAACTAATTTTAATTACGAATAGAATGCTTGCAACATGCGTCGTTCAACCCATGGACCTGGTGAAGACAAGGATGCAACTGATGGGGCCGGCCGGCAAAAACGTGTCTGTCGGGACAGTAATCACAGGGATCTTGAGGAATGAAGGCTTTGGCGGTTTCTACACAGGCCTATCAGCTGCATTATTTAGACAAGCGACCTATACCACCGGCAGATTGGGCTGTTTCAACGCTATGTTTAATTATTACAAAACGTAAGTGTATGTTTTGTTGAAAATCATTTAATGGATGAAGTCCGCAATAGAGCGTCTTCTCTGACATTCGCAACATGGAGGCTACGCGTATGTACGGCGAGTGTAGCACGGTAGCTAAATGGTTAAGTAGTTTTTCGTTCAAAATGAGATTTTGTGTAACACTGATTTCTTCTTTAATTATGCTCAGTAATATAATATAATATAATAATTTCTCTATTATTTACGTTCTGATTTTATTCGCTTAACTGAATTAGGTATTGTTGGATATTGACGAGTCGTTTGAAAGTGAAAAAAACCAGCAGTGGACTACACCAGGCTACATTTATTAGTAGGTAGATATGATTTTAAAAATAATAGAGAAATACTAAAGAAACCTGTAAAGGCATGACGTGAAATTCATCGTGTTTTCTCGATTTTGCTAGCACGTCCTCATACTATACATACTGCCAAGCTATGAGGAACTGACAACGGCTCTGTCAGTCCTCAAAAATAAACAAACAAACTTGATTTAATTTTATAGGTGCTAAGGTGTTTTCTTTTTCTTTTAACAAACGTCACACAGCAACTATGAAGTACCTAATTTTCCGACAAAATTATTGATGGGCGTGACAGCCGGAGGTGTGGGCGCGTTCGTCGGCACTCCAGCGGAAGTCACGCTTATCCGCATGACGGCCGACGGCAGACTGCCGCTTGAAAAGAGGAGGAACTACAAGAATGTCTTCAATGCTCTTAGCAGGTGAGTCGAACAGAGCCATCATCAGAAAAATATACTTAGACTGTATGTTAAATTATGAAATCTTTAGACAACACACTTTTAAAGCAACATGGCACCACCCATCAATGATATTTAAGCAAATTCTGTCTGTGCATAGGATCACTCGCGAAGAAGGTTTAACAACATTGTGGCGAGGAGCGTCGGCGACCGTCACCAGAGCCATGGTCGTCAACGGAGCGCAATTGGGAACGTACGCACAGGTATCATCGATTTCAAGATTGTGTTCTCATGTATGATGGTCACATAAAAGTAGTTCCAGCGGAACTGCTTAGGTTAACCTAAGCAGTTCCTGGGTATTGTCTCTTGTATTGTCTTCGTGTCTACATACATTAAATGTTACATATACATACATTATTAAAGTGCTTAGAAGTTTAATACTTTGATAGCGCGATGTAAGTTTGTCAACTTGACACCTTCAAATTATACTTTTTTGTGTAAAATGTGACACACAGGCTGACGGTCCACCTAACGGTAAGTGGTCACCGTTGCCTATGGACATTTGCGATAACAGTGGCATCGCCGATGCGTTGTCGACTTTGAGACATAAAGTTATTAGGGTCCATGTGCCTGTAATTCCTCCTCATACTGATAATTATAAGTCTGGTTCTTTTGCTGGATCCCGAATGGTGATTCTTCACCTACTTTCGGTGTACTTGTTCACGCTGTAATTTACAATCCTTCGTTATTTTAATTTGATGTATTATTAACTATTACAAATTGTTCAGGCTCGAGAAATACTGCTCACAACTTTCGGGGACACAATTGTACTTCACTTCGTGGCATCGATGATCGCCGGCTTTGTGACATCTGTCGCTTCGCTACCTGTCGATATTGTTAAAACAAGGTAACTGAACGATCCCTTCGCTAACTGGTACTCATGTAGATATTAATATTTCACACAAATTCGTCACCTGATTTGAAAAGAAAACATCATGGAACCTGCCTGTATTGATGGATGATGTCTAGCTTGTCTTCCTTGACAAATCTTTACTTTAGCAACTAGCATTCGAAGTCCGAAACTTATGCAGTGTTCATAGGTCTAAAGATTATACTCTCTACTGAACATTTTTTTGACACACGTTTGATACAATATTATTCATTAATATATAAAGATTTGACAATTCCCATTCATCAAAATTTCTCTAACGGCTTATTTTGACAACCAGTTGACCCACACTTTACCTTGCAGAGTACAAAACGCAGCCAAGGGCACGAGTCAAGTGAGCGTGCTGTTGAACATTATCAAGAACGAGGGCGTGCTGGCCTTGTGGAGCGGCTTCCTTCCCACTTACGCTAAGATTGGACCCCACACTGTCCTCACGTTTATTTTCTTGGAGCAAATAAACGAGATGTATCTAAAGTATACTTAGATATAGTAGTTATAAAGTGCTTATTCGTGTGTAGGGTCATGGCGATTTAGTGTTCACGATTTGCAGGCCTATGCACGACTGATATGTGTGACATAGGAAGGTTCACAACTATTTGGCCTTATTCAACTTGTAATTGAATTGTATATTGATATTGCCACTAGATCACTACGTAGTACAATATACGTTTTTAAATGTACTCATACATTTGACCGCAGATACTATCAGTAAATCATTAGCCCGATAGATAAGTTAGAGCTTCGTAACATAGAATAGAAAATTTATTAAACATCTTTTATTAGATTGTTAAGTGTGTGTATATGATTATTGTTAAACGAAGTTAAAAATAAATATTAACTTAGTTTGAGATAGCCCAATTGGCTAGGTGATTAGAGACCCTGATTGCCACGTCATAGGAGTGTGGGTTCGATTCTCACCCAGGAGAAACTCTTGCGTGGATGTACATGTCTGTTTATTCTGCGTCAGGGTTTAAATATAGATTTAAGAATGTATTTAAAAAGTAGAATATATATATATATGTAGTATATCAGGTACATAGTTGCCACCGTACAAGCTTTGCTTAATTTGAAATGTGAAATAGTTCCCAAGATATTTAAATTTTTTTTATTTATATCTACATATTGTGAAAAAAAAGGTGTAATAATTTTTTATAAACTTTGATCTTTGATCCGATTTAGATGTAGTCTGACTCTTAGGATAGAAAGAAATTGTATTACTAGTAAAATTATTTTATATGGTGACTATGTCATTTCTTATTAACAATTTAAGTACAAAATATTTAGTAAATAAATGGTTCCTTCTACAATTCCAATATGTGTTTTTTATGACCCTCGCTATTGACGTAGGTATCTAAAGATTCGATAATCGGAGCGATGATATACGCAAGCTGGCTGGCAGCGGTTGGAAACAAAGAGCTGAAGATCGAGCTCAGTGGCGTGCCATAGGTGAGGCCTATGTCCAGCAGTGGACGGAGATAGGCTGCTGATGATGATATGGAATAGGCAAATCGCATTCTCAGCTGGAGAGTTTCGTAATCAATTCCATGTTAGTTTTATTTAGGTTTAAGCTTGGGTTGCGAAGCGTTTGAGTGCCATTGCATCGTTATAATAAGCTTTTGCAATAGTATCCAAAACATATTTAAGAAATAGTGTATGTTCCATCGATTGAACCCGCTTCGCTGCTAGTATGGTGAACTATATGGTTGGTATATTCTATCATTGAAGTATCAGATCTGTTAAAGAAGTAAAGCTCGTAGTATAGTGTTTACCCGGGGAAATACTACTATCATACCCATTTCCACCGTGAAGCAGTAGTGCACTTATATTACTGATAAACGATCGTGCTTCTTCTTAAATTAAAATTGCGACTGTTGCCAGTAGCACAATTCCGCCAATGTCAGGTTAGGATTTTTAAGAATGATACTGACGAGCATTCTGCATTCCTGATCAGAATATTATTCATCTGTGGCATTCTGACAGGTGTGCTGCAGATTAGATGATGTTACAATTGACTGAGTAAAAATGGCAGACATCATAATGACGTTACGTCTCCAAGGAAAACAATTAGCAGACAGTCGGACAGGACTTTCGAAATTATGAATATAAAATATTATCCAAATTATCAAGTACTTAAATCTTTCACAAAATTTATTAGTCATAGTTTTAGCGCATGTTCATGTCATCAAATATTATATAACTAAGTTAGCATGCTCCAAGCATTTCGTTTTACAACACTGGAATAATAATGGGGGATGAACAAGGTACAAAAGTACAGAAGCGCTCTATTCCTGTACTTGTGAACTTTTTAATTGGAGGAGTGAGTGGGTAAGTAGATGATCAAGGAAACAAATAGGCATAATCGGGTACTTCTCTCAAAATATCCCAGGACATTCTTCACACATGGTTGAGCTGATCCCAAATTTAGCAGAGTTTACTGGTTGTACTATGGTTACCAGGTAACAGATATACTATTTTTTAAATACATACTTATATGGATATTTACACCCAGACACAGAACAAACATACATGTTCATGAACACAAATGTTTGTCCTGGGTGGGAATCGAATCCACGACCTGCGGCTTGACAGCCAGGGTCTCTAAACACCAAGCCAACTGGCCCGTCTAACAACGCCTCTGTCTCTCACTTTTCTTGTTGTGGTCACGAAGGCTGAGTATCGACCTACAAAACAAACAGTTGTTGCTTGTCCTGAGTGGGAAACGAACCCACGACTTGTAGAGCAGTCGCTATCTAACCAACACACAAATCGGTTGATATTTAATAACCGTGGAGTACCTAAATAAATAAATATAATAAAACACCTTTTAGTACTGCCTCGATTAACATTGAAGTGCAGTTGCATTTAAATTAATATCAGATAGAATATTCAGATTTCAATAAATACTGGTGTTGCAAGCCTCAAGGGCCAGTTGGCGCAAGTCAATTTGAATATTCAAAATTCAAAACCATTTATTCAGTTTAGGCCCTCGGAAGGTACTTATGAAGGTCAAATTTAAAGTTACTGAAGCTACAACCAAGTTCAATTCCTACAGGATAAACATTAGTTTATGAACATGTCTGTCTCTTCTGTGTGGGTGCAAATATCTATTTGAGTATGTATGTAGTATATCAGTTATCTGGTTTCCATATTACAAGTTCTGCTTAGTTTGGGATCAGATGGCAGTGTGTTAAAAAAGTCCTAGACTCCGGTGATCATATAACATTAGCGTTACCTTAGTAATATAAAAAAGGGGTCTACTAGTATTGATCGACATCTTCATCATTGTTTCTTATAATTTACAGGATGCTATCAATTTGCATAGTTCAGCCAATGGACTTGTTAAAAACTAGGATGCAGTTGATGGGGCCAGCTGAGAAGGACACATCTGTCTTCACGGTCGTGGGGAATATAATCAAGAGGGAAGGCTTCAGTGGTTTCTACACAGGACTATCAGCTGCAATATTTCGACAGGCGACGTATACCACTGGCAGATTGGGCTGTTTTAACGCCATGTTTAATTGGCATATGAGGTAAGATTTTGTAGCTGGCAACTTTAAAACTTTAAAATATTGTCTATGATTTCTTTGTCGAGGGTAGTCACAGTCAGCAACAGATGGAACCATCGTCTGTATGCAAATAATTTGGATCTACTTACTAATAATTGGCTATACTTTCTGCCTATGCGGCATAAGGGTCCGTTCACACAGACCGGCTCGGAGAACATCGACAGCGTTCGTCTTTTCACACAGACCGGCGGGAGTTATACGCTTGGAACTGGTCGCAGCCGACAGCAGTCGGCTCCTCTTATCATTTCACACTAAGCGCGTTAGGTTTACTCTCTAGCATTATCAATAATCTTTGGTTAGTTTGGGAGCAAATGACCGTGTGTAAAGAATATCCCGGTATGTTTATCAATTTATTATAACAAAAATAAATGTACAGTATATACTTACCCATTTCTGCCGTGAAGCAGTAGTGCACTTGTGTTACTTTGTTTTGGTTAGAAAGGTAAGGGGGCGAGTGAAATTACAGGCACATGAGACTGATGACTGATGGACCGTCCGCTTGTTTGTCGGCCCATGTGGTATAAAAAAATAAAAAAAACAATTGTACACTGCATCTATCCATGGTATGAAAAGATAAAGAAATTAGGAGTTTATTAAATATCTGTACACAAGAACCTATAATTTTGCATTTCTACATTATGTATTCGTTTCAGAGTTCAGGTTGTTTTTTTTAAGTTCGCTACTTATGTTGCAAACCGTACCAAGGATTTGTTGCCCGAAAATTCTATAAGTTTTGGTCAGGTCAGCGGCCATAACGTAAATCCTGGTAAATCATACCTGATCAACTAACAAAACTCATTTTTAGAAACTGGTCTAATTTGATTCTCGGATATTTATCGAAAATACTTTTTCATTTTAGGTTATCACCATGTTTAATTGTAATAGTAAAGACAATGAGATAATCCAGCTCCCGATAACTACTAGACATTTATTACAATAGTTGAAAATTATTATAATATACATATGGATGCTTCATGTAAGTGGCTTGACAGGCCACTTGGCTTGGTGGTTAACACTCTGACTGCCAAACCGAAGGTCGCGGGTTCGATTCCCACCCAGGACAAACATTTGTGTGCATGAACATGTCTGTTTGTTCTGTGTCTGGGTGTAAATATCTATATAAGTATGTATTTAGAAAAAAAAAAGTAGTATATGTAGTATATCAGTTATCTGGTTTCCATAGTACAAGCTCTGCTTAGTTTGGGACCAGATGGCCGTGTAAAGAATGTTCCAGGATATTTATTTATGTTACGTCAGAATATTGAAATGTACCTACGTATCAAAACGCAAAATAATAATTATAAAAATGACTAGCTTCCCGTACCGCGGTTTCACCTGCGTTCCCATAATGAAATCTTTCAAAATCGTTCAAAACATAGTCTATGTCAATCGGGAATAGTGTAGCTTTCTATTAGTCAAAGAATTTTTTAATTTGATGTATATTTTCGTAAATTTAATTACATCAAAATTTTTAAACACAATTTTGATCTCCTTATAATATAGCAGTGACGGTTTTCCAATGGATCTAATGTATGCAGGTTTATAATAGCCTGTATCCATCAGGAATAATGTACCTTTCAATGATGAGAAAAATTTTTCGAGTAGGTTTACTTTCATATAATTGACAGGCACATGAGACTTAACAACTTCACGGCTCATGGACGACAACGCATGTGCGATGCCTTTGGTGTTGCAAATGTCCATAGACGGCGGTGACCATTTACCGTCAGGTGGACCGTCTGGTTGTTTGTCAGCACATAAGGAATTAAAAAAAATGGTGCTGTGTTTATTATATTAAGTAGGTTATTACTCCATTACAGAACATATGGTGTGCCAAATTTCATGACCAAGATGGCAATGGGCATGACGGCAGGTGGCGTGGGCGCCTTGATTGGCACTCCGGCTGAAATGGTGCTCATCCGCATGACGGCCGACGGCAGACTGCCGCCTGACAAGAGGAGGAACTACAAGAACGTCTTCAACGCTCTCAGCAGGTACAAAAACTATAAAAATGAAACCGTAGCTATTATGGAAGAGCAATTATCTTTGATAAAGTTAATAGAAGACTGATTTCCGAACATGGTAACATCAGTAGATTTGGCCTTTTTGGGGATCTTTGAGGACCTAAACTGTTGCAAAAATGCTAAACTTTGAATAGGTACTATCAAAGACTATTTTTGGGAGCATTATCTACCTAGTTACAGTGATTATATCGTAAAACTCATCATCTATCGAACTTGCCAGCTTTAAAATGTTATAAAGTGTAACCTAGATTTTTTATTCCCGGAAAATAATCTCAGATTTACCATAAACTTGTTTCTTGAAGGATAACTCGGGAAGAAGGAATAACAACTCTCTGGAGGGGCGTGTCGGCAACCATCACGAGAGCTATGGTCTTCAACGGTGCACAACTATCAACTTACTCGCAGGTATCTATCAAGTATACGTTTTAGGTTTCCGTGAGCTTATCAGTCGTAGGGCTAACCTTTATAGTCTGTATTTTTTTAACCGCAATAGTAAGTGATTGTTTATTTTCATTTGGCTAATAATTACTTGAAGTCGTATTTTTTTATTAAACCACAAAACAACGTATGTTTTGCGCGCCAAAGTGTCATCCATAAATTACGTCACACGATAATGGAGTGAGGGATCAACAGTTTGTGACATTGTGTGGCAAGGGGACGGTGGGGTCCAAAGTTTCGTGACGTCACATGTCAAAACCAGCTTGACTTTAATATAAAGAAGTGGATACAAGATAATTTAATTTTGTATCTTTCTTTGATATAATGAAATAAAAATTGCTTCATGACTGCTGTTTTAATTTAACTATTCCTAGATATAAAATTGTATTATATGTGACGTCACACTAAACTTGCGGCACGCTATGATGACTGTTTTGACCTTAAGGTATAGGATAACCTTTATTCCTTCAGACAAAAGGTGCATTTATTGATCCAACAGCGAATTGTATGATGATCGAAATCAACCTTTTGCCAACGGAATCTTTTCCTATGACAATCTGAAACGTCAAAACGGCCAAGTAGTATAGGGGCTATCAGCAGTCTAACAAATGGGACCATGAGGCGTATGACTAGGAGGGGGGGCGGGCGGTAAATCTTATAATTTGTGTGATGTGATTTATGGATGGCCACCAAGCATCCTGATAGCATAAAAACGAATATTTATATTAATAATACGGAAAAAGGTATTTTTTATGAAACCGAAACCTTTTATGCACATTGACTGCTTTTATGTAATTTTTGTGCAATAATTTTAGTGCCGAGAGTACCTGCTGCCCCTCTTAGGAGATAACGTGATGCTGCACTTGGTCAGCGCAATGACCTCCAGCATGGTGACCACGATAGCTGCTCAGCCTGTAGATATTGTTAAGACTAGGTATGTATCTGTTGCTTCAATTCTAGGTGGTAATTTCTAAAGTTTACACTTTCAATAGCATAATTAGAGTCAAGATACTAATTATGCTATAATAAGAAGACTCAAAATTCAAAGTCATTTGCTTTATTTAATTCCTACAAGGGCGCTTTTAAAGCACTTATACTGAATTGAACACCGTTTTGGAAGTCGGCCTACCAAAAACAAGATACAAGCGTTGGAATCACTGGTTAAATTAACAGACATGCTAAAAACTCGTGTCCCCCTTTTACCTGCATCGCAGTCGGTGTCAGTGTATTTACATTGATAAGATCAAACTCAATGCCTATTGCAGAGAAGCATTTGATACTAAACTTGCGGCACGCTATGATGGCCGTTTTAACGTTTAACAATGACAATGAAAAATAACCTTTATTCCTTCAGACATAAGGTGCATCTATTGATACAACCGCTAATTGTATGATGATGGAAATCAACCTTATTCCAAAGCAATACAGTTTCTTTTCCTATGACAATCTGAAACGTCAAAACGGCCATCATAGCGTGCCGTTAGTATAGCTGACCCTCGCGGTTACACCCGCGTTCCCGGCGGATACTTTTTCCTATGTCCTATACGAGACTGTAATCTATATCTGTCCTAAAATTTATCTAGATCCGTCCAATCGTTCTGACGGGATTGTGTTACAAACTATCCACCCATCCAAGTAGTTAATTCACGTCTCAGAAATGTTGTTTTCTTTTATAGAGTACAGAACGCGGCTAAAGGTAGAAATCAAGTCGCTGTTTTCAGAAGCATCATCAAAAATGAGGGTTTTATGGCATTGTGGAGCGGATTTCTACCCTCATACGGGAAAACTGGACCCCATACAGTCTTAACATTTATATTCTTCGAACAGATCAACTACCTTTATCTGAATTATACTTGAAATTACAATGGGTTGGGTAGAGGTACATTTTACACACAGCTGGGTCGAAAACTCTGAGGAGACGCGAGCGAAGCGTCAGTCTGGTGTAATGCAAGAAAGTTCAATACGGCCTGTCAATCAATTCCGTATAAATTGGAAGATGATGAAGATCTTCAAAATTATACCTATGCGATGTTTTGCCTGAGAACTATAAAAAATACGGTAAAAGACCGCATTGAAATAAACTAAGGGAAACATCACAACACTATTGAACGGTCTGGGTGACGTCTGTAGTTTTTTTTATTAATGTTTATGTGACTAACTTTCGCCCAAGACGTTATAGAGATTATTTTTTAAGACAAAAGCCTAGTCCTTACTAAAAACTTATCAAGATCCATTCAGCCTTGAAAACGTAACAAATAATGTACAAGTAATTTAAATACAGTTATTTGACCGACTAGGTAACTCATGTCTTAAAATATAAAAAAAATCTTAGCTTCTACTTGGGCTTCCACTTTGTCTTGGGCTTTGAAAACTGAAGATAATAGGCCCATTTCGACAACTAAGAGTGTTATACAAAAACATTCCCTATGCCGCTATGTTAAGGTCCATCAGCATCATAACTCAATTAACCATTGCAAAATAGATGAACTTTATCTCAAAGGCAAAAGAAATGATTTTTCTAAGACATTCTTTGCTGTAAAAACGGGCTGTTCTGGAAAACACTGCCCCTAAGTAGTGACCTTATAAAAAAATCCTAGATGGCGCCACCAATTTCAAACTTACATCTGAATGACATTAGTCTCTTGACAAAAAAATGTCCAATCACGTCATATTTTTAACTAGCTGTACCCGCAACTTCGTACGCGTGATAACTTAGTATTACGGTTTTTGTCTTTATGAGCCGATTTTGATGAAATAAAGCCTACATCTTGACCCAAGCTACGTTCCAGTTTCCAAAGGAAACTCCATTAAAATCCTGGTCACAGCATATATATACAGCAAATCAGTTTTCGACAAATATTTTCATGCCAGTACATTGTAGGAAAGAATTAAAAAGACAACCTCTTGTAGGTCGGCAAAAGGCTGGCAATATTGCAAATTTTCGCAGGGAACAACTCACCATAAGGAGAATCGTCTGCCTACTCTTCGTCTTTTTTTCTTAAAAATGCTATTAGATTTATAAAGGATTAGCTCTCCCTCGCGATGTGGATGTTACATGTGCCAAGTTTCAACCAAATCGCGAGGTTTAATATAAAAGTTAGGAGATTAAGATTTATTGCGAGAGAGAGAGTAACACACATCCATTCGCCCATCCATAAAATCTTTCTCATTTTTAATATAAGTTGATGTTTACTTTTTTCCAATCAATAGGGTGATATTATTAATAAAATTAAAAAAGGCGTTTACATTTTTAAATCGATTTTATTTTTATAACCTATCACACAGCCCGATAGAAATAAATACGTTAATAATAATAATAAATATCCTGGGACATTCTTTTACACACGGCCATCTGATCCCAAACTAAGCAGAGCTTGTACTATGGAAATCAGATAACTGATATACTACATATACTACTTTTTATTTTTGTAAATACATACTTATATAGATATTTACACCCAGACACAGAACAAACAGACATGTTCACGCACACAAATGTTTGTCCTGGGTGGGAATCGAACCCGTGACCTTCGACTTGGCAGTCAGGGTCGCTAACCACCAAGCCAATTGGCCTGTCAACAAAATGGTTAAAGGTAACAAACCCCCATACACGACATATTAGTTGTAAGTAACCTTTTAAAACTAATTTAAATCACAGTCGTGCAACGATTAGTGCACATCTATAAGGTACTGGTGGCGATTGTGTGCACGTCATTTTATGTATGTACATCTCTTTCTTTTATAATGAAATAAAGGGACAGCTTTATTAGGTAAGTTCTGTCCAACTTTTTTAAAGTGTTTTGGAGACGACGGTATACGAATTGCGTAATTTTGTTTTTAATTTAATATTATTTGACATTGATCCAATTAAGCAGAGAAAGGTTGTACTGTGGTAATTAGATAACTGATATTCTACATACGTAAATATACACAGAACAAACAGACATGTTTATGTGTACAAATGTTTGTCCCGGGCAGGAATCCCCAGCCTGCCCGTCGAAAAATAATGTATTTGTTTAAATTGAGAACTAAAATTTCGCTCTCTCCTTTCAACTTGAGTAAGAGAAAGAGAGGTTCATATATTTTAGTTAAGGTTTTAGCAAACTTTCTTGCTAAAATCAAGAATATGTTACTGGTTAGTAATCATTTAGATATCACAAAGGAATTTCATCAAAGAACAAATTAAATCTTTATTTTTTGTGTCCAAAATCACGTTAAAGAATTTCATACAATAATTACTGTTATTTCATTTAAGGTTTAATTATATTATATAACAATTACCCATAGATTTTGCAAAAGTAAATTTTAGGGCATTCATTAACATTTTTAATTATTGTTTGAATATTTAAACATTACTCTACATTGCCATATCAAAAAACTATCTTTATTTTTCACAATGAACAAACGAAATGACACAAGCCGCCATATTCAAAACAATATGGCGGATAACCGAAGGCAAACAAGAGCTTTATGACACGGTAACTGCATGATGATGCAAGTAATCATTGAATCAACCTTATATCAAATGTAAATAGTTTTCTTTTCTGTGACATTCTGAAACGTCAAATTGGCCTTCATAGATTTATAGAGGGTAAGGAGGACCATCTCTGTGTATGAAAAAGTGTCCGTCGAAAAACGTCCTATTATGACGGCGACTTAGTACCAAGTGTGCAAATTTTTAAGATAGCGCCAAAAATTATCAGATTTTTTTATTTAAAAGACGAATATGTTATGTTGGTCTCTAGAGCCATTGCTCTTACACACTTACACGGTCTATTCCGGCGAACGCAGAGGGCTCTCAGCCGAAACTATTTAGATTTCAAGTACCAGCGCACTGAGCGTGCCCCCTGTTGCGCTCGGACCTCGGGCTCAGGGCGTTGCGTGGGGGTCAAAAGTCTTTACATATCTGATTATCATTATTGGAGTATGCTATATTTTTAGACTACACTAGTCTACCTGAGATATTAAATTTTTTAACTCAGTTCACTACGTTTACAACTGCTAAATTCATATAATATAATTTCCACTTGCTACGCTAGCGCCATTTTGGTGGGTTCTTGAACTATAATTTGCTGTTGAGAGCTGGGCACTTTTTCAAGTTGTCCCTCACATACGACGGTTCTTTTTACCTCTACCCTCCATAATAGATTGCCGCTGGTAGTACGCTAGTATGAAGACCTAGTCTTAGTATTTAAACTAGATATTTAAGTACAATGACCATAATAGTACGTCGATACTAAGTCATATGGACGGCATTTTGAAGTGAAACTTATTATGAAGCCCTCTTAGGGCTATGAAATTCTGATCTGCAACCTTTTTGTGTGACGAAAAATAAATGAATGATAAACACAATCTATGCTATTTAAAAGTGACAGATGAATAATTAAAATGTTTTCATGTAATACAAAAGTTTCACTTTTATCGTGTGTTTATTTTGCTTGATAAGTATTTTATCATAACGGTCCATCGTAGAACTTATAAAGACAATATGTTATGTGATTTCATTGCCAACAGTTTCAATTTGGATAAAACTTAAAATCAATGGAAATAACACATATCCTCACGCCCAGTATCCCCAAAGAGGTTAAGGACCCACATTCCACCTAGGATATTTAAATTATACATTACTAAACAGTCTACTGGTAATTTATAAACGTTTATACTACCTCGCCCAATCCGGGAATCGAACCTAGATTCTCCGGACCTCTAGCCAAGCTATCCACAAGCATCACTCGACCACAGATAATTTTACTAAAATAACTTATAACAAAACATAATTTTACTGGTGTCGAATTGAATATCATTGCAACATATTAACATAAAAAAACCCGCTAGAAGTTGCAATAGCTAACAATTCGATTAGGGAAAATTAAAATTAAAAACAAGTTGAGCAAATTGAAAAAAAGAAAAGATTTTTCTATCTGTGATTAACAGAGATGTGCTCAAAGACAATATTCTACATTTAAATAAATGAACTATAAACTGCAATTGGCCTAACAAGATAGATAACAGATCCCAACAAGAAGAAAGTATAATATTACTAGATAATCGCAGATGACAATCAGCCGTACGCCACCTCTTCCACGATGGTCTCCCAGGAGTCTGTGGACTCTGTCTCCCAAGAGCCTTCGTCTTCGAAATCATCATCATCATCGTAGTACGGGAGCTGGAGATAGGACAAATCTGGTTATTAACCTGTATGATTATAGAGTTTAAAACATACGAGTATATGTTAGTTACGTTAGGCCAGTCTCGTTCTCATGGTTTCATATATATTAGCTGTCTCCCGTGGTTTCTGGGATCCAACGGGATGTTACATTATCCGGGAATAAAAGTGGATAGTGGCCGTGAAATATCGCCAAAATTGGAGTAGTCGTTTAGGAGATTAGCCGGGACAAACAGACGGTCAAATATAGTTTATGCTTATCTGTAGAAATTAGAATGTATTGAAGATAATTGCTCATGTTGAACATTTGGTGACCACCGTGGTCATTTAGGAAGTGTTCGAAGGTGATAACCACACAAAGGCTTAAAAGTGTAGTTAACACATAACTTGGGGCGATTTTTTTGTTAACATCTTACTAAGATCGTTTATTGAGTAAAAGCATAAAAAAATGGTAAGTATGCACAAAGTACTGGTACATTTTAACTTCAAATTTGTGGGAATAAATAAAACTTATCAATCATGTTACTTCTCTAAATAACTTAATAAATACTAAGCCAGTTTTTTGTCTAATTAGACATAATTATGCACTAGTATTTCATGCTATTTTTATTTATAAATGCGAAAGTTTGATGTTATGTATGTTTGTTACTCTTTCACGCAAAAACTACAAAACGGATTTCGATGAAACTTGGCGAAAGCCCTAGTCTGTAGTTATAACATACCTCATGTTCATGCAGCCGGTGCACAGTGTGGACTCGGATCTGAAACATCCAGGCGCGGCCCAGCACCGCCACGGTGCCGGTCAGCAGCAGCGGCATGCTGAAGCGACATTTCCACGCGAGCCCCATCAGGAATATGAACAGGCTCTTACGACCCGCGGCCATTGCTTACCTATAAATATAGGTCATATCTAGTCATTATTATTAGAAAGGTTTCATATTCAACGCCGGCCCTATAGCCGGTGGAGCGAGATTGTCTTTCGGTGCCCTTTAGTCGGTGGTTTTAAATCACATAAATTGTATTTCAGTGTAGATAAACACTTTCTCCACACACTGCCATCAGACCCCAAATGAAGCAAGCTTTGGCGATGGCAACCAGGTAGCTGCTATGCTACTTTTTCAATACATACTAATATAGTTAATACGCCGCGACATAGAACAAACAGACATGTTTACGCACACAAATGTTCTTCCTGGGAAACGAACCCACAACGCGTGGCGGTCAGGGACTAACCACCAAGCCAACTAGCCCGTATATATCATAGGTAACTGATATACTCTATATAGATACAATTTGTTGTATTTTAATTTAAACTCCA
Source organism: Habrosyne pyritoides (assembly GCA_907165245.1). Lineage (NCBI taxonomy): Eukaryota > Metazoa > Arthropoda > Insecta > Lepidoptera > Drepanidae > Habrosyne > Habrosyne pyritoides. The sequence continues at coordinate 2,305,035 of OU015600.1, read as the reverse complement.
GCGTCCATCCCGTGGTTTTACCCAAGTATTCTCTCCTAAACTTCATCAAAATCGTTTCAATGTTTAGTCGTGCAAATGTAACTTTGATATTTATAAATGTATTAACAAATGGACATGTACTTGCGCACCAATATTTACCCCGAATGGAAATCGAACCAACGACCACAGTCACACTCTTTTAGGGGATTCATTTAGGGGACCCCTCAACAGAATTTGCTACGGGCCCCGCGCCTGCTTAATCCGGCACTGTCAATAAGGTTTGGAACATGAGGTCTTGAATACAGGTTTGTCCTAGATTAGGTAGTAGTTTGTACTTAATAGTGATAATTGAAATGATTTTTTTTTTCGGATATAGGGGGACTGTAAATAAGATACGTAATGACAGGTTTTACGGCTGTTAATTTTACTTCATAATAATGGCTCTCAAAAAGTGTGATTGATTGGATGCCTTCTTGATGTGTCAATAACAACTATATTTGTATCCTTATGAATTCAGTATTAGTTCAAATATATTTTAGTCGATAATGATTCCTTTAAAACGATATTGAGATTTATAATAGACTTAAATACAAAATGTTATTTTGTTATATTAAAATCTCGTTTTTAAAACCAAACGATAACCAAGAAATAAATTCAAATCTTTGCTTTGTACTAATTATTTGTATCAGCCGGTTACAATTCCTAAAAAATCTTAATATCCATAACCGAAACTATCGGATAATCGGAAATAATTTCGTAACCGAAACCGATATACTTATAATAGTTTTACGGCGAAAATTAATATGCAATCCCGATCGAAAATCCATGGATTGATGAACCTTTTGACAGTAATTTTAATACACGTAATGTCAAAATTCTACTTCAATCTTGCGATTTCAGATCTGGATCGTATATTAATTTTGGCCGTTAATATATCCGTATCCATATCCGGATCCGTAATTTCATATCCTTAACATCCCTACTTACTTAGTCTTTTTTACTGATTGGCAACATAGGCCTTACCAATAACTCTTAATACGACCTTTTATATCAAACTAACTTCCATCTTGCGATTTTACCCGCGTTCCCGAAGGCTCTAATGTATCTTGGCATTACTACATAGCCTATGTTATCTAGATAAAATAGCTTACTAATGGTGAAATTATTAATATCGGTCTAATTACTGAGTGTATTATAAACGAAAAAATATTAATGTAAAAGACGTCAGAATCTATGGAAAAGATGTGACGTTTGACAGAAAAGCAACTCAGTTTATATAAAGTTACTAGCTATCCCCCGCGGTTTCACCCGCGTTTATCGATACCATATATATTTATTTATTTAATATCTTCTTTATGTACAGTAGTGTACAAAGGCGGTCTTAATGCCAAAGCCATTCTCTACCAGACAACCTATATAGCAACGATATAGATATAGCCTACATCCATCTACGAAAAATTTTGCGTCGAATGGTAGTAGTCCCATCCCGATATGTTCAGTAGTTTTGAGGTAATGGTGCGTCAAAGGAACCCTATTTTGTTTGAAGTTATTATTAATCTTACTACTATTATGAAAGTTTGGAAGAATGGATGTTTGTTACTCAATCATGCCAGAACGGCTGAAATGATTTGGATGAAACTTTGCAAAGAGATAGATTATAGCCTGGAATAGCACATATTATATATATATTATACATCCGCGAATATGTTACACCCGGTCCCCGCGGAGGCCAGCTATTTCATTATACCTGGGACATTATTTGTTGTACTATGGAAACCAGATAACTGATATATACCTAAACCTTTTCTTATAATTACATAGTTAAATAGATATTGACTACCAGACACGAGAATGGGAATCGAACCCACGTCTTGTGGCGATATTTGATAATCGAAATGAAGGTCATCGATTTATTTATACTAAACGAGCTTAATTATTTCATAGTGATATCAGACTAAGTTTCTACCCCGGAATAATCTGAATTCTCTCGGTAACGTAAGTGAAGCCGCAGAACGGCAGCTAGTGCTTTCTAAGCTGCTTAATTTACCCTACCACTATTCTGTGACATACTTTAACACGGCCACCTAGGACTCGATTCTGTAAGGAAAATGATGCTAAATCGTGGGTGCTTCATCGCGGCCTCTATGCTCTATCTCTGTCGCTGACTACGCTAATACTACTGATCACGTGAGAGGTAAGCTCTCCGAGGCCTCCGTGAAGCGACTCGCCGAAGAAGTTTGTATTAGCTGAAGGGGGCTGATCCCAAATTAAGCAGTTTATTCCACTTGTAAGTTAAACATACATACAGACCATACAGCAATAAGATAAATAATGTACCTAAAATATTATGAATGAATATTTTTTATATCAGATAAGTATGAAATGTGATGGAAGAGGTCAGAGACCGAAAATAGATAAAAGCATTAATTGTACGAACAAAAAAACTAACTTGAATGTAACTCATATTAAATATTATCAAAAATAAATAAAACCGTTTAAAAAAACGATACGATGGTTAGGAGGACATTAAAAACACGTAAAATTATTAATATTAAGCATTTATTAATATGAATTGCATTCATAGAAATACTTACAGCTACATTTATTAGTCTACAGGCGTATGTAGATGAAGTTTATTCATAGCCTCATGGGGAGTCGTTAGCCTCGAATATTCAATAAAAAAACAATTTAAGAAAAATAATTCAGAAGAGACTGATCAAATTGACAATATTTCATAATTAATTAAACCTTACTCTATGTTCAAATGAATCAGATTAAAAAAACTTATTTATCCAAGAAATCTGTCATTAAAAAAAATATGCAACATTGTCAATTTACCAATTCACATCTGTCAACTTAATTTTCCATTATTTGCAAAAATTATTGAATAACGTCACCCGTAAAGCGGATTTAAATGGCGTCTGAAACTGTATCATTTTTCCCTCTCACTCACATTATATTGAAATACAAAAATCTAAGTGAGAGGGAATGATTTGTCAGATGCAGTGCCTCAATTTAAACGCGTGACGTCATACTATTAAATAAGAATACTTTCATTTAGGAATTATACCTATAAATTTTGTGACCCTCTTGAAATAATTTTAGGAATAATCTACATACGCCCGTTTTTAGAATACAGGAATACAGTCAGTTAGAATGTTAGTGTACAGTGGAATGATTCGTTATGTTATACTTCGTTTCCTAATTAGATATAGTATGCTACATTTTTTCAATTTAATTTGACTGCGCCATTGAGGATGGGCGTATGTAGTACAATAACAAAGAGTAAAGAGGTATCGATAACACTAGTTGTATAGTTTATTACTGAGTTATAATTTAATAGGACATACTTAGATAGGCCAAAACATTGACAGAACATTAAACTTGTAATTTCACATGTAAGTATATCTGTTTAATTTATTATAGTCACTACAACAACAACGATTACATTAACTAATCAAATTTGTCACTAATTAAGAAACGAATTAAAATTATATATCATAAAATACTTGAGATTATGTATAAATATCAATTTGGCGAGAGATTCGAGTAAGAAAGCTACATTACGAACGTTAAAACATTGATTATTATTTATTGATCTCATTGAGATACTACGTCATCGAAGTAGTCAACGTGCTCCCCGGCTGTGAACTGTCCCAGTTGGAGGACTTTCATGCATTTCTTTGCGGTCACCTCGGGTTTTAATAGTGAGCCTTGGTTTTTAAAAGATGTGAAAACATCCCTCAGATTTTCATTCACAGTTTCGGCCAGTACAAAGTCGATCATTGGCGTCTCAACGGGGCCAGGGGAGTAATTCAACACTCTGATATGTTTCTTTTCTTCGGACAGTACCTTAAAGTACATTTCTCGGGCCGCTTTACCGCTGCAATAGTATGCCATCCCACTCATCGGCTTTATTGCACACAGAGACGTGATGTTAACAATGATCACATTTTCCTCAACATCCTCGAATATCTTCAAAAATTGAGTATTCAACGAGATGACATTAAACACATTCAGATCATAGTAGTCTCTCAGTTCCGCTACATTATCCATTCGAGCTGTCTCGATTGATAGGTTTCCAAGAGAGCCCACATTGTGGAAAATGAGGTCCTTCGCAAAATCCGATACCTTATGTCCATTCAAAGACTTTAGGAGAACGTAATTCAACTCTTCCACAGATGCTTTAGATAGGTCAATGGATTCATAGACAACTTTAACATTGTCCGACTCGCAGAGAATTGCTGTTTTTGCCAGTTCATCCATGTTACGTGCAAGAAGAAGCATGAGGGATTTGGGACCGAGCAATTTAGATACTTCCACTGCGATAGCCCTCCCTATGCCCTGGGAGGCTCCAGTTACAACGCAGTATGTGGATCCAGACAGATCTATATTAAGGGATGCCGCCATAGTTACTTACAATGGTGTTAATGTATTCGTAGAAGGTTATTCCTGCAGCAGCCGTTCAGCTTCGGTGTCTCCTATGACGGGGTCGAGATCGCAGCCCTCTCTCATCAAACGATCGATGCAATCAGCCCTATATGCAGCGAGGTTATCTACAACCTTGTTCTTAGACTTTATTGCCTTGAGCTTCCTTTCTGTAATGTTAAATGGTTTACATTAGTATTTAATTTAAGTTAAATATGTTAGTAACTTATTTCTTTCTATAATAAATAGACAACCTTACTCGAAGCAAGCTAATTTAACACTAATGAATAGTCCAGTAATTAATTTGTGACTGGACTAATGCTGCTAAAAACAACAATGTAATCAATAACAGATTAGATAGCCATGTGATGGGTCAACCACATTAGCAATTACAATGTATTGTGTAATGATAAAGTAAGTTTTAATAGATTTTGACCTCAAATTGATATGGGGGGCATTGATTCAAATGATCTATGATTTTGTGGTACTATTAGACACACAACTGTATAATGTATTGTGTACTATAATTTATATAAAAACAGGATTAATAATTTTTTCTTCTACTATAGATGGCTGTATCTTGATCCTTGAAAATGGTGATGTTGGTGAAGGTGGAGAGAACAAGCTCTCAAGAGCAGTCATTGAAACCATATAATAGGAAGTCAACCAAGGTACTGGAAAGTTGCTATCACCAAGCCGAATTTTAAAAGATGTTAACTATAAAAATGCAATACATTTTATCTTCAAAGAGTACGGACTAAGAAAATGTAAAACGGAATAAAAAGAAACTGAAATATGAATTCTTCCCCACAAAATGATGGCTTTGTAATGACCTAGGACAAAGCTACCAAAATTCAAAATTCAAAAAATTCTAAATTCAAAACCATTTATTCAGTTTAGGCCTTCGGAGGGCACTTATGAAGGTCAAATTTTAAGTTACTGAAGCTACAACCAGTTCGGAAGTCAGCCTTCAACTGAGAAGAACCAGCAAGAAACTCAGCAAGGTAACATTCTTTTTTATTTGTTATATAAATTTTTATCTATTCTGACTTTTTGGCTATTTTATAATTTCAATTTTACATAATTTTATATTTAACAATTACAAAATACTTATTATAGGTAACATTAAAAAACAAAACAAAAAAAAAAGTACATCAAATATTTTCATAAATGCTTTCTATCAATATAAAATTTTTCATTAATTTACTGGACAGTCCACCATGAATATTTGGAGCTGTCTGCCTATCTCAAAATAGAAAATATATTTAGAGAGGTATCAAAAGCAGTCATTTAGTAAAAAGTCATTTTATGTTAATTCATGTAACTATTGCTGCAAAATTTTGCCATTAAACAGTGAAAATATATATGGACATAGCATATACATACAATATATTTTATTGTGGCTGTTTAAAAAAACATTTCTTTCAATCTTTCTTTAATTTGAACTATCTTTAATTGGTGTACATATCAGAATACATACATTAATCTATACATATAAAATTATTTGTCCTAAATTACTGAGTGATGGATCAACACAGCCTAAATAGCTGATTGTTGAGACCTGAAACTTGGAGGGTGTGTTCTTTGTATGACATAGGCTATAACATACTTAGCATATTACATAAGATAAAAAAAGATTTTCTGAAATTATATCCCTAAGGGGCTAAAAAACGGGGGCAAAGTTTGCACCATCACCTCAAAGCTACTGAACATATCAGGATGGGACTGCTACTATTTGATGTTGAATTTTCCCTAGACGGTTATAGGCTATATATGACATTAATATAAGTGTGTGAAACCGCAGAGAACAGCTAGTTTAATATTTAGTGCTTTATATGTATACTGTTGATGTGTCGAATTGAATAAATAAATGAATATCTGTACCATACCAATTGGCAAACCCATAAGATTGGTCAATGAGATAAAAGCTGTACCAGGTGGTACCTACATAGACAAAACTGGCCAGTGCTAAAGAAAGAAAGGTCACAGTTGCAGGAGGCCTTTGTCAAAAAAGGCACACAGGGATGTCGAGCCAAAATTAGTAGCAAATAAAATTGTTAACTAAGATAGCTTGTCTGAATAAAAGATCTTAAAATTATTATTAAGTATTTACAGTTATGTACATAGAAACTTTTGCATTAATATAATTTAAATCTTTAGATTTCAATGGGATTGTGAATAATAATAATCTAATAAGCCAATCAAACAGAAAGACTAGTTAGAAGATTATTGCTGCAGGGCATTGTTAAAATTGGCATTGAAATTATATAGTTCTCTAAGAAGCAAGTATTAGTCACCATTATATTGCGGTGCCTTGATAACATTAAAAAAAAACATTAACCGAGGTCGGGAGAAGGTGAATATCGCAACGGACATACCTAATAAAGCAAGATACTCAGCCGAATCCGAAAGCTTGCCTGCTTCTTTTGGCTGGAAGTTATCTTCAAATTCAGACACAACCGCTGTATCTACTTCGCTGCCCCAAGGATCCATCAAACTCTGCAAACAATTTATTGACGCAGTGGCTTATATATAAATGGGTAGGTACGTACGTAAATGATAATATCAAATCACAAGAACAGGTATGAAAAACCTGAGAACATGCAAATTTAAATGTAAATACAACTTACTCACTCAAAGGCACGATGCCGAATCGTTTAAATAACAATGAAGAATGAAATTTTGTGGAAAATTCGAATAAGTTTTTTTTTATTGCAGAGGCCTACCCTGACATGACTGACATGTTTGACAGTTGACTGTAGTACTTGGTGTTACCAGTGAGAATATAATAATCACACTATAAATATTATGTTTTGACATTAATATTATGCGCCTTAAATCATGATTTAATAATAACTTTGTGTTCAGTGCCTTGGGATTAAATTGTTGCCATTCCTAAAAGTACGATGGCTGCCAGTGCCACCATAGATCTCTCATAAAATTGCAGTAATCTGTTTATGAAGTAAAACTTCTTATAGGAGGGTTCTTAAATTTTGATCGTAACCGTAACCTTTGTAATTTTTTATTTTTGAATTAAAATGTCTCCCTAAATTATTAGAGTCAGACTATTCATAAGTGCTTGTAAAGGCCTATTTGAATAAAAATATTTTCATTTTCATTTTTTTTCCCTGCAACATAAAAGTTTCACTAATATCGTGTCTTTACGACACAGCCTGTTTTTTTCTTCAGGTTTGTGTGCTAATTTTAAGTTTGGCAACCAAATCCATTTCTATGACTTTTTTCTAACCAGTGTCAGGCTAATTTTATACTTATGTATAAATTGCGTATGTCATCTAAAGTTGGAGTTTCCTACCCTTTTTTCGCATTCTGTAATAACTTAGTCTCAAAGTTAAATACGCCATCCTCTGTATAAAAGTCAGATTTTATATATTTAATAGTTGCCGTTCGAGTGGAATAAAACTTTTCAATGTTTTGCTATAAAAATGTGAGCCGTCACGGGACGCCTGGCGAAATTATTTTGTACAAGTAATATGTATAAAATATCCTTCACCGCCCGCACCACGCAACACGCGAGAAGCCTACATCGCTATATCGAGATTCTCTCAGGATTCGACATATATACAAGCATCCAACATCAACAGTTGGACCGCGGTCCCCAGGCATGATCTGCAGCAGCTTGGCGGAAGATTTTTCCATTTAAAAGGAGAAGTATCATACGTCGCTCCTCCATAGAACTAAATATGGCATAATGTAAAAAAATATACTACGATTTTTTTCCACAAAAATAATAACTGTTTATTTAATAAACATTTATTTTCATAAAATCCAAAATTAAAATAAAATATTCAAATTTTGACAACTCATCATATAGCATGGCGACGCGTTCGTTCGGTTTAAATCGGTTTTACGTGCGGCTATAGATGTTTCACATCAATAACTTGCTTAAGTTTGAAGAACACGTATTTATTTTACTTTTCTTCACGAGTGAACAAAACATGTGGAACTTTGTTAATAAAACTCCATTGAATTTAATCAACAAAACTCAATTGTATTAAAATAAAATGAAAGGGCAATGTTACTTTAAAAGTATTTTTTTGCATGACGTGTTTTGATTAATATCACAAAGTGGCAGCGTAGGCAACGGCCTGGGGGCCCCGCTCACCAATTTTATTTTGTAATAGTTTGTTTATGTGAAAATTTAATTTTTGATTTGTATGTAATAAACACTCAATGCTAATATAATTGCCTACATTTTGGAGCGTATTTAAAATTATAAACTAATGATGTAATTTATTTAATTTTATTCTATGGCCACATCACCCTTATAGTGTTGCCAGATCTGGTTCGCATGACAAAGAAAAATGGGGGGAGTGTCAGAGGCCTTGGATGCGCTTAGTGAATTATAAAGCCAGGAAGGCAGGAAAACACTACAGGTGTATATAACGACAGATTTTCAACGTGAGAATGACAGTCAGAAATGCGTGTATATACAGTTTTTTTTTTTTTTTTGAAAGGACGAAGGTGTTAGCCTCAGATGGCTCTGACACCCTAACGCGGACAATATCGGTGAGCGCTTAGGGCTCTCAACCGAAATACAAAATTTTAAGCAACAGCGCACTGAGTGTGCCCCCTGTGGGGCTCGAACCTCGGGCTCAGGGCGTTGCCTGGGGGGCCTTTTTAAATCAAAGACTTTACTTTATCTGATTATTAGTGGTTCTTTATTTCATAACAATAATAAAACAAAAAAAACTCTACAATAAACATATTAAGGAGAGCGCGGTTTCTTACGTCCACGCCGGCGAGGACGGTAGCGAGGCTGATGGCCTTGTGTGTGTGATGGATGAACTCTATCGCGAGCTGCAGATTCGGCTGCAGCTGTCTGAGCTTTTGCAGCTGTCTGAGCTTTAACGTGTATATACAGTTTGATAAGAATAGCTATAACTGTGTGTCGAGATGGGGCGAAAAAATGGAGAGGAGGCTTTAACCCTCTTCTCTACGTAATTATAATAGTTTCAATGTTTGCCACTAGATGACGGTAGTTGTAGGTAGGCAATTGCTAATAGCCAATAACATAAAAAAAAAATCGGCGCAAACAGAATAAACGTGTACTTTCACACATCATTTAAACGTATGCTCAAATACTGGACTTAAATTTCATTTTCATAAATATCCAAACCGTTGTTGTCATACATAGTATGTGTACAGTAGTATGTGGGGTGGCCACTTGAGGGATAGTGGCGCTGTCTATTGTCTCTGCCAAGCTGTAGTTTGTCCTCACTGTATGAGCACTATAGTTTACTTCGCCGACTTCCCATGGCTTCGTTTAACAATTTTAACCGAATGGTTCCAAAATTACGCTTATTGCGAGTGTAGGTTGAGCACTACACCAATTTAAATGCTAGCTGGAAAATTAAAACCAAATTTGAAACATAGTTGAATAGAACTCCGCTAATGTTCAAAAGTATTTATTTTGCCGCCGAATACGACTATTTAATTTTTTTTTTTATTTGAACCTACACAAGTATACAGTGCGTACACCACTGAGCCACCACGACAAGGCCCGACGGCCGGCACTACAAAACAACATTCACGGCCACATAAAAGAAAAGGCGAATTGCCGCGGACGGATATGGCACTGACACTTTATTATTCGCTACCTACCGTAACGCAACGATTTTGTTTTGAACTAACTTGAGACTTCTAAAATAAACCTTATCTCATTTAATTAAGATCTTGTTTTGATTTACAGTTTATTTTATAGCTAGCAAAATATTTTAACAAAAATATCAAAATGGATTTTACACCTCAAGGATAAGGTTTATTTTTGAACAAATAGTGCTTGTCGGCGATTAAAGCAGTATTCATTTCACGGAGCTGCGAGTCGAAGCGGTCGCAGTAGACGCAGCTGCCCCGTCCCGCGTCCCGCTACGCTTTCCCCCCTCAATCCTCTCGTACCCCGCGCGTGTCGCGGTCTCAAAGATTAAAATAAATACAGACTTTACAGAATGATTTCATAATTTATGGACTGCATGAATCTATCTCTTGGAAGTTAAAATAAATCAAACGACATATGAAACAAAAATTATAATTGAGAATATAATTGTGTATATACATACAGACATAGGATCTGATTCTGATAAATTTATCCTATGTTATTTATATTTATGTTTTAAGTTTAGTTATGTAATCTATTTATGCATATTGATTTGTGTCAGACCATTCATAAGTGCCTGTGAAGGCCTATTTGAATAAATATTTCTAATACCAGAATTATACTTACATTTACATAATATGTAGTTTACATTGATGTTAAAATACTTTATTTGCCTGAATAATATCTTATACAACTGGAAAATTATTTGTATTTCATATCTGTTGATTATACCATAATTAGTATACATTTAGGTAGGATGGTAGGTATCATTTATTATTATTTAAATTTATGCACATACTTATCTAGTTTAAAAATGTAATTGCTTATACACTTATAAACAATAATATTATACATTCTTTGTTTATAAACTTACAATCCATTTTGTTATTAATGAATATAACATAATATTACTCTATCACAGAGTTATGAAACATTTTCAGTTCGTAGGTATGTAATGAAATGAACTGTCGCTTCTATTCATTGCGGCGGGCGGTCCGCGGCTCGCGCCGCCATTCTGGATATTTTGACGGGAAGGTCGGTCACGTGACCCGGCGGCGGCGGCGAGCGGGGGGCGGCGGCGGGCGCGGGGTGGGGCGCGGGCCGCGGGGCGCCGGCTAGACTCTCCAGTAGCCGAGCCATCCGTCTGCTGCTTTGACTGCGGCCGGTCGCCGGAATCCACGCCCCGGTCTCACGCGTTTATATCTATTACGTACCGTTCCATTACGATGTTACGCGACTTTTCTAACTAGAATCTTCTCAGGGTCTATAGGATCCCTTCGAACTGAGTGACCCCAGTATTTTTTTGTGAAAAAGTGAGTTTGTTTAGTGACAAACTGAGGTCATTCGCGTATTTTTTGCACGGGTGTGCGTGCGGCGACGGGGCGGAGACGCCGAGTACGAGCGGCGTGCGCTCGGCCGGGCCGTCGCGACGGCTCGGCACATTCGGCAGACATGTTTCGATCGCGGGCGGAGCGCGTCGCGCGTGCCGGCGCGTAGGGTCGCCCGTGACATGCGCCTCCCGAGGTCCACCGACGGCGGGGGTGACCGATCATGGATGTAGTGACGCCGCACATCACCTCCGTGCTGAAGACGTACCAGGCCAGCGCGCCGCGCAGCCTCCAGGGCCCGGGCAGCGGGCGCGCCGAGCCGCGAGCCGAGCCCCGCGCCGAGCCGCCGCCGCTGCCGCCGCCGCCCGCCGCGCCTCCGCTGCTGCTCGCCGCCGACACCGTGCTCGGCGAGCGCGGCGAGACCTCGCTCGAGGGCGAGCCCATCTCCTGCTTCAGCGTGGGCGGCGAGCGGCGGCTGTGCCTGCCGCAGATACTCACTTCGGTACTGACGGACTTCACGTTGGAGCAGATAAACCGCGTATGCGACGAGCTGCAGATCTACTGTTCGCGCTGCACGCCCGAGCAGCTGCACGAGCTGAAGTCGACGGGCGTGCTGCCGCGCTCGGCGCCCTCGTGCGGGCTCATCACGCAGACGGACGCGGAGCGGCTGTGCGCGGCGCTGCTGCACGCGCCGACCGCCTCGCGCCCGCACAAGCTGCCGGGCTTCAGGGTCTACCACGAGTGTTTCGGGGGTTGTCGGGGTGTTTGCGCGCCGGATACGAACCTAGTGCAGTGTTTGGAGTGCCGGGCGCTGTACACGCCGCGGCGGTTCGTGTGCCACTCGCACGAGTCGGAGCACCGCACGTGCCATTGGGGCTTCGACTCGGCGCGGTGGCGGCGCTTCCTGCTGGTGGCGGACGAGGAGCAGGACAAGGAGAAGTGCGGCGCGCTGCTGGACGACCTCGCGGCCCGCGACGCAGCCGCGATCGCGCCCGCCGCGGCGCCCGCGCCGACACCGACGCTGACGCCGACGGCGCTCGTTGTCAAGCACCAGCTGCCCTTAAAAAGGAAACAGGTATGTCATCATTCCTCTATCCTGCATTATCGACACTCAGTGATATAATCCATTCTTGTTCCCACACCTATAAAACCAATCCTCAGCGGCCATCTTTCTCACGTTTCCCGCCTTCTTCAATCCTGCCCATGAATTCTCTCTTGTAGTGCTTTTCTTATTTTGAATGCTTTTCTCGAATGTATGTTTCAAGTAGACCCTCCATCAATTACCTACCTTAATGCTTATGGCTAAAATCAATTACCGGTACCTAGTACCATATTTTTTGCTTTATTTCCCATGTGTAGTGGAGGTAAATAGACTAATAACTACTTATTATTATTAAGCTGCAGAAACTCTTTACTTGTTATTATAAATAATGCGATCTAGTTGGATTCTTATTGGATACTGCGAAAGTAAATAAACAATAAGTATAGACTTTTGGCTAGATATGGGGATCGCCTGAAAGTATCAAAATGAAGAAAACGTTTGTAAAATAATCAAAAATACGAGCACAAACAAAACCTCTTGAGGAATAAAATTCGATTGTCTATAATATCTATAGATAGAAGTAAGCGGTACATTGACCAACTGACCACATAAAAACATTAGTACAAAACAAAATGATCAATACGCTAGTGATTGACGGTAATATTATTGAACTGCATGTATCCATGTGTAAATATAGCTTGTTATCATAAGGGAAACTACTCTCGGTAGGCTACGTTTATAAATTAACATGTGCAATGCAATACCTACTGTATTATGCAACAGAAAAGAAAACAGTTGACGATATACGTTTTTAAGCAGTAGAGCTCTTTCTGCAGAGTTCGCCCGGGGTAGGTACTAAAACCTACACAATTTCCGCGAAGAAATTGTGCTCTTGTATTCAGGTGCTAATAAAAGGGACAATGAAATGGATGTTATTTACCTCCAAAGATTATCGGAAGGACATCAATACAGAGAGATATGTAAATAATATGAAATCACACTAGAATTACCTCTCCTCTAAAGGCAATGCTAAGTCCGCTGCTTGCATTAAGTTTCCAGTTAGGAAGGCAAAAAGGCCAGTGAAATTACAGGTACATGAGGCTCAACAACTTCGACAAGTAGACAAAGCTTTGGCGATGCCTCTGGTATTGCAAATGTCCATAGGCGGCGATGTCCAAGATCGATAAAGATCTTTCACAATTCATGTTAGCAATCGTTAAGTCAGATATATACGAGTACATCATGTGCGCAATGTTATGTCTGCAAGTACCATCTTATCTCTGCATGTCGCGAAAACAACTTAATCAGCTGTCAGATAACAAATAATAACGTTACTATCTTAGCAATTAGATAGCGTAATTTTATAGCTTTTATCGTGTTCTCATTGGATGTTCATTTTGTTATTTACTATGACGTCGAGTTATAGCTCATCAGTCAATTCTGGAACATCGTGTAGTTTATCTCAGGAAGTCCTCGCGCCTTTACATGTAGAGGTAACATTTGGTACTTGTTTGTGTATGCTTCTTAGCAAATTTTCGCGTCACTGAAAGAATTAGAATTTGCATGTTCGATAACATTTGAACGCAAGGGGACTGCGTGAGATACGGGGACATTTCTGGCACACACGGGTATTTCATCCCAAACAACGTAAAACATTACCAGCTGACATACTATTAAAATTACTTTTGAAGTGAAATTTCTTATTTCGGCTTTGAAATTCAGATCCGCAACCTTTTCGTGTGACGAAAAATAAATTAATAATAAACACAATCTATGCTTTTCAAATGTGATTGATGAATAATTAAAATGTTTCCCTGTAAAGATTCACTTCTATCGTGTGCCTTAACGACACATCCTGTTTTTTTTAAATAGCAGACAAACAGAGAAAAAATACCACACATTTTTTTTAATAGAGAACAAACAGACACTCATTGGTCTTGGTTGAGAATTGAGTTCACAACCTGTGGCGTTGAATGCAAGTTAACGTATCCGACTCGCCAACTGGCCCTTCAAAGTAAAGCAGATTATTCCACCACAAGAGAATAATTGAAATCTAAGTACATACTTTGAAACAGTTAATATTGAAATAATCTTTAATGCGATGTTGTGTTACGTTTATTCTAACTAGCAAGGCTTGCTAAGGACAGGGTACTAGTAAATATTCAAGTAATTCACCCACGTAGAATAACAGAATCAAAATATTGGTTCAAATGGAACCTCTCTTTTTTTGAAGTTGAAAAGAGTGAGAGAGAATTGTCAGTGTCAATAGTGAGTTTGACACCGCTAAACTTTTAATCTAATTAAAATAAAAAGAGACGCAAATACATTTTATCATAAAGTACAGCGATGTAAAACACAATTATCACCATTGTTTATTTAGTACCACTTTCAATTACTTTTATCACATATCTAATGTAGAGAAAAGATCAGACGCACTTGCGACAAGCAGCAAGATATCAACAAATAATAAAAACAACAAACAAACATCGTAATCCTTTAAAAAATTAAATAGTGAAAAACAAAGTCACTATTACTGACTGACTTTTTGTGCAGTTAGTTGGTTTAAAGTATGCAATATAGACTTTGATGCACTTTTCACCACAAAATACAGTACTAGCTTTTCCCCGCGGTTTCACCCGCGTTACCGAGGGATGTAACATTTTTTCGGCACCAAAAGTATCCTTTGATACTTCTAATACCTCCCAAGAATATGTGTACAAAGTTTCGTGATGATCGGATTAGTAGTTTTCGCGTGAAAGCGTAACAAACAAACTTACATTCACATTTATAATATTTGTAATTTTTCCGGGATGTTTATATGTATAATATATTAATAACATCCTACTAAGGCTACTAGTATTATAAATGCGAATATTTAGAAAGGAAGGATGTATATTTGTTACCCTTTAAGGCAAAAACGACTAAACGCATTGGGATTAAAATTGGGACATATATAGTTAATAACCCAGACTAATTCGTAGGATATTTTATATCCAAGAAAAATGTAACATCCCAACAGTAAAAGGTAAAAACTCAAGGAGAAAGCTAGAATATTATGAATGTAAAAAATGGGATGTTTGTTACCCGATCACGCATTAACGGTATAACCGGCATTATCCGGATTAACACACAAGATACTTTTTATCCTGGAAAAACATTACATCCCTCAGGAACTCGGGTAAAACGCCGGATGGAAGGTATTAAACAATATTTTCTTGAAATGGGTACAATAGGCTTATAGTAAGGTACAAAATACCTAAGATTAATATTGGTTATACTAATCGCAAACTTCTTTATTATTCTAACGTTCTTATCTTTTAAATTCTCGTTGATCCTCAAAAAGCCGCAATCCCTAATGGAACTGACGCAATGTTAAAACTGCGCTGACGTCACAAAGTAGATAAAGACATGGATGTAATTTAATTAACTAATTCGGTAATTAGTTGAGTGTTCCCTGCTCAGAAGTTGATGACGTCATCGGATATCAAATTTACGTTAACCTGGAGGTATTCTATACTATAGTGCAAAGACAACAAACGTTCATAAAAAAAAAACTAAAGCCTGCATAATCTGACCCTGAATACCACACAAGGCAACACTTTTGGTCAAAACAAAACAAGCGACCTATCATGTTCATATTAGTTCGTATGACCATCTTTTGACTTCAATAGACCTCGATGATACCATAACATTGCATTGTCACCGAACTTAAATAAGTATGCCGAGCAGCGCAATCGGACGCAGCAATTGGTTGAAAAATAGATTACGAAAACAAAATACACTTGCAAGTTAAATAAAAACTTGTAAAAGTAGAGTCTATTCTTCTCGTTCTGCAGAATTGACGAGCTGTAACAATCAATTAATTCAAAAATCCTTATTCTAAACCAAATATTCAGTTTAGGCCCTCGAAAGGCAATTATGAAGGTCAAACTTAAAGTTACTGAAGCTACTAATTATTCCGGCATTACCTTCCGCCCGGTTTTACCTGAGGACCGGAGATCTTACATTCGCTTTGGATAAAGAGTATTCCGTATTTTGATCCAGAAGATTTTTCGGTATCCCTTTCATCTAAATCCGTTATGCATGATTGAGTCACAGACTTCAATACTATTACTGTAATATTAGTAGGATTAGAAATAACAAGATACATTCGATATTTAACTTCAACTACCACTTATAGGTCTGTTATCTCGAATGCTTCATCATCCGGGTACACGCCAGCGGCCGCCGGTGCTAGCAGCAGTTTAGAAACAGTTAAGTTCTCCCAAGCGATGTTACAATCTATCGTAACGTAATTTGCTACCGTAACATTAATGATGGTGCTCGTATCTTTAGAAATTACATGGTGAAGGGCAAATCTTAACGTTTAAATGCAGGAAGGTCTAAGCTGTTGATCGATTAGTTAGTACTAGTTTTAAAATGGATCGTCTAGAATATAACTACAAGTTTGTTGAATTACTCATATCATTGGTACTGTATATCATAAAATACTATTATATATCCTCGATGAACCTATTTCATTTCTTCCTGCAAATCACCATCATTACATTTAGCATTAGCCTTTAAGCATAAAAAATCCCAAAAAACCCTTTATAATCCAGTAAAAAAAACTAACTGAAACAAACATGCCATGAAGCTAGTTAGTTACGCTATGGGGAATTCCAGAATTTAATGAAATAATAGTGGAATGATTTGAAAATATAAATAATACGCATTTATCTACTCTAGTTTCTATTGTTGTGGTTGGAGCTAATATGAATTAACTATGTATACACATTACACATGGGGATAAAGGAGATTTTTTTGTGAACCTAAACATCATAAACGCAGTTGGTAATGCCCTTATAAATCAATTATAGGTGTTGCAAGTGTTAAAATTACTGTGAATCTTATGCAACTCGACAATGAGAGCTTATTATTAAATTCCATATACTAGACCTCTTTGATACGTAGTAAGTAGGATAAGGCTGGGTTTCCCGCAGAGTATATATAGCTAAAAATGTGTTTTAGGGTCGCTATGACAATGTAAGCTCTGAAAATGAAACGGTCCAATTTTCGGGCATAAACACATCTCTTGCAACGCATCCCTGGTTGATACACAGCCTAAGATTCCTCCGAAAACCACAATCTATCATTAATTGTTACAATCCTTACAGCTATGCTGTAGGTAAGCTGCAAAAACCCCAGTAAAGTGGAGGAACGCAGCGCTAAACAATAGCAGTCTCGTTTAGCACAAAACGTCAGCATTCAACTCATGCGCAGCCTGTAATTAGGCGTGCGTGACATGCAACGCTCGTAAAAGGCGCATGAGTGCATTATCTCCACCATACTATTAAGTATTATTTACCAAATGCTCTGCAACATTGTTTCTGTTTATTACTAGCCATCTCAACTAGTTCATTTCTGCATTTGTCCGGTTAAATTTGCAGATATTTCTTTAGCGATCCTGTTTTTAAATCAGTTCCTAACAGACAAATATGTTTATAGTTTAATTAACACTTGAACAATTTGAACTAGTACTTTACGAACGTCTCTGGAAATTTAAGTTAAAAAAGTGTCTCGAGACATTAACGGTTATCTAGGATGCATTAACCCTCCAAAATCGGTATATTAATTGACTCCATGTCTTTTATGATGTTATTGGACACAATGGACCACAATGTGTGCTATCGATTATAAATTGTATTACTGCCACTCTCAAGTTTTGACGTACAGTTCATTAATTGACGGCAACTATTCGATACTGATTCAAAGTCCCTGGACTGTAGTAGATTTTTAATATGACCTGCATTGAAATTTCTGTCAAAAATTACATCAGGACAAAGTAACCCTAAAGTTGGCGGTTAAAGGCTTTCCTGTGTCCGCTGTGAAGTTCTTTGATATTTTATTCTCAAAACTATTAATAAATACAAGTAATAGTGACTATGACGCGAGTATGACGAGCAAAAATTTACCGAAGCGATAAGTCAGAAGGGCCTTACGCTCCTATCAAAAAAAAATTATTCCAAGTCTAAATTACTGTTACATCAACAATTTAGTTTGAAGGACGACACATTTCACCCAATTTCCAAAGTATGAGTATCATTTACCCGTATGTCTTCGATAAGAATTTGGCATTATTCCATAATGCATCAGTGAGACAACACTCCCTAAAAGTAATGTTGCCGCATAGTTCCTGGTATTTGTGATGACTCTGAAGAGTGATACAATGACTTCCATGTATGGTGAAGATGCCCGGATTTCTAATTTTCCTTGTCAGGAATATTGTTTCTCCCTGCCCTTACTGTTTCCAATTACTTGGAGCAGCGCAATATGTAATCTCGGTCCTACACTACTTGGTGCAGTTCGTCTTACAAAGATTTGGCAGAGTTTTCACAGACGGGTCCCTAATGGCACCCCTATTCGGAAATGTTGTTGACTTCTTGGTAGTCTTGGTACCGGGTGTAAAGTGCATGTCGTAATCGTTATACTCCGCAGTTGCCTCTTAAGACACTCTACAGATGAGCTAGGGTAGTCGTCGTCGCCACCGCACATTATGCTTCTTTTCATATGGATAAGTCTCAAAATCAATTGGCCAATATCAAAGGGTATTTTTGTAGAAATTACTGTAATATTCAGAAAGATAAGTTTCTCATCATGGTGTATACCACACATGCTTGTTATATTTCATCAGCAGACACGGCGACGGAATTTATATATTCAGAGAGCGTCGGCTCTGCAGTTACAACGTATCATTGCACGACATCCAGTACACCACGTTTCGTTACCAGTTCTGTTAGTAACGTTTCCAAACCGCTACTTTGGAGAAACTTTTCATTTCTAAAATATTTTTCTAAAAAAACTTATAAAACAAGATACCGTAGGGAATTCAATATTCAAAGCGATTTATTCTAGGCCTGCGGAGGACACTTATAAAGGTCAAAGTTACTGAAGCTAGCAAATTAAAAATAAACACGTTTGAGATACATTTTTTAAAAATCTGACAGAAGGGTATTACAAAATTTGCCCTCATCGAGGATAGGAATAGAATAGATTCGCATTCGCAAGGTCTTCCTAAAATTGCCCTTCCACTGAGCAAAAAACAATCCATTCCATAAATCAATTAGTTGTGTCCTTGTTTATCAATGTATTTATCATATTATAATGTTTGCGCTCGAGTCTATTATTAATCTCTGCACTTCCAAATCAGTATTCATGCGATAAAGGAAGTACTTAATAGCTAAATTAATGCAAGTATTCATATAATAATATACATAATTCGAAGCTAACCTTATAGTTGCGGATACGATATGACTGAACACTTCAGGGTTTTTTTAAAGCGTCTGATTAGATATTTCCATCAAAATTTATTTTGGCCCCTTTGTCATCGTCCTCGCAATTAGTACGAGCGAAAGTGAACGAGCGATACAATCGAGAACCATCTACTAAGCTAGATCTAGCAAATGTTTACGTGTATTTGTATCAGAATCCAGTTTTGGAGGCAATAGTCTGTTAGCTAGCACGAATGCCAGGCTAAGTGAGCGCAGGTTTTAACTTTTAATGTCACAGCCGCGCCTGCTGGCTTATCCAATAACAGCCCAGTGTTTGCCATTTGGTATTATGCATAAATTTCAATATTGTATAAGTAGTCAGGAAATTGTTTGTATGATAACGAATCAGAGGCTTCTCGATTCCACACGCTCTTTGAGCCGTGATTCTGGATTCAATTGAAAGTACATCTGATTTTGTTAGCACGTCACTAGTTAAAAAAAAATCTATTTAGTTAACTTGCTGTCAGAATAAAAATTAGGTACATGATCATATCTCTTTATCAATTTATAGATGACAACAGAAAATCGGAAAATTTTGTTCAGAATCAATACCAATACTTTGGGTGTTTACAAATCCACCTGAAATAAGGAGTTGTGGAGGCAGCTGTCTTAAACGCCCAATAGTTCAAGCGTATCTTTGTTTACCAGTCAATTCTCGCCCACAGCCGGCAAGTTTTCATCGACCCTGCCCTAAAATACGCGTGTGAGTAATCGACCCATCCTTTCCATCACGCCAGTAAAAATTGACGATCATAGTGCCTCGGGCTGGAGTGGAGTGCTCGTTTCAAAGCCATTTTGAACCTTCTCTATGCGAAATTGGTAGCGAAAATATCACTTTTGGAGAGGTCATCAAACCTCACATATTTTCGTTAGTAAAGGCGTTTTTAGATTGACTTAAGATGTATGAAATAGTTAATAAGACCACGCCAGAGCTGTGGGTAATTAAAAGTACGTTGTTTGAAGTTCCAAGCGTCAATTACGCTGGCGGTGACTGTACATAGCATGGTGCATTTATGATGTAGTATAGAAACCTTATGTATTGTGCAAGCCCTTCGTAGAGGTAGGGCTGTAAGTACTATGGGGTACTGTAAATGGGTGGGGAAGTAAATCAGTAGAGTCAGGAGAGAAAATAATCTTCCC
This sequence comes from Habrosyne pyritoides, assembly GCA_907165245.1. NCBI lineage: Eukaryota > Metazoa > Arthropoda > Insecta > Lepidoptera > Drepanidae > Habrosyne > Habrosyne pyritoides. The sequence goes on along the minus strand of OU015600.1, from coordinate 2,284,194 downwards.
TTCATATTTTATCCTGCAAGGATTCTCACACAAATACGTTACCGTATATATTCTTTTTTTTTAGTGTATAGCTCTACAAGTAAGTGTCTGCTCTGTGTAATTTTATTTTTAAATTATTTTATCGTTTTTGAAGGTAGTTACTGGCTTTGAATCATTTTTTACTTCAATTTTAAGCGTCATACCTACTTACACATACCTAGATATAGCATTCGAATCTTATAAATGAAATAATATCTTTAAATGTAATAAATCTAACAATGAACTTGGGTATTCGGTGAAAAAGTCTGTTCGGAAGCCGTAGCAACATGTCTCGATTTTATAGTTCAACCACCCTCAAGTATTCTGTCGCCTACCTACCGTTGTTCTAGGCTTTGACTAGGTCGGCATCTAATTGACAATTCCCCTGGTATTGCCTTTGTCTATAAGGCAACGGTGATTTAGACAGACATTAAAAAAAAATTAAAAAAGTATGTTCATTCGTTTTTTACAAATTGCATTCTCAGTCATCAAGGCGTTGAAATTACATCATATAAACAATCACATGACTAATATTACACTCAACGCAACTTTTATCACCCATAGACGTAGAGTGTGGATGTTGTAACCCAGTAACAAAACTGCGGGTTGGTAGGCTAGTGGCACATGAAGATAGCATCACGTTACGAAATCACTACTATATTTTGTAATATGTCTTACTACTATACATTTGACATTACCACGGTGTGTACTACGGTTCCCACAAAATCGAGGTCGGCCGAGCAAATAAAACCAAAAATTAAAAATAGCTGCTTAGTATGCTAACCGTATACTTGAGAGCATGCAAATTGTATGCGAAATGTATGAACGCGCTACATTTACTTTGTATTAACCGTCCGTTTCGAAAATCCAACACAGCATTCTGATTGTACGACCGTGGTGCACCTATCTTATTCGGTCGGTTTGAATGTGTAGCGTATAATGCGGCGGAATTTAAAGTGCAAAAAGTCGTGATTCGAATGATTGCGGCAAGGTGCTATTAGAGTTATCCGGGTTGTGTGCGTAGCAACAGCCGGGTCGGTGGACGTGTGGATTCGTAGACGATATGGTTGTTTATAGACGTACGCGGGCGACAGGCTGGCCAGAGCGCTTAGTATTCACAGAAAAAATAAGCGTTTTCGCTGGCATTATGACTGGCATTTATAATTAATGCTGTCATTGAGAACTGGGCGGGAATCTTTGGGCTTGAAAAATGGGTAGTTTATTTAATACAAGGACTAAAAACTGTGCTGTTCAGGTCTCAACTAAATTCAACCACACCAACACATCTGTAGGATGCTGTAAGAGGTGACTAATGAGTACACCGACGGCCACGTGCACTTTACACCTTCCCAGTGGACAAAAAAGCATTCCCAAAAAGGGTTGACGTCAGGAAGGCGGGCCGGCGGCAATAAATAATCTGCCAAAACGCTTTTAATATGTAATGCACCGATTGGGCATAAAGCCGACCGACAAAAATATTGCGTCGACCTCAAATTATTGGAAACAGGGCAGGCAGACGATGACGAATTAAAAAAAAAAACAGTTAAAAAAAGAAATCGAAGAACGCATTACACAAAATGTACGGCCGTGTCGCGTCATACAGCGCAGCGCCAAAGTGGCCACTGAAAATATCGTACACATTCCAAATTCAAATCGTTAACAACGAATGTCGCACATTATTTGAACACAGTTCATTGCACCACGACAACATGGCGATGCATTAACGTCGGGCAAAACACCCGGTAATGTATTATCACCTCGTCAAAGAGCACGTTAGAGTTCGTCACGTTTTTAGTAACAACACATGAGGCGAACAAGCAAAAGACATTTTGCACTATCGTGTGAATTATACAGTTACACGACTCAACGAGACCAGTACGACCGGTTCTATTGATATAATGAATATTTTTGTCAAAGTAACAAGCAGTAAACAAGTCAATAATGTAGCAAAAAAAAGAAAATTTTATAGTCTAATATATTCCTTATTAGCCGTTTTTAACGTCTATTTTTTATTGTCTTTGAAATAATGTACATTGATCCAATGGTTATTTGTAATTAATGCAGGTGAACTTTATCATAAAGCAATAAGGATATTTTTTTTTGATATGACACATCCAATGCACACAGTAGCTATAATTTTTTCCACTGGCAATACTGGATAGTTAACAGAAATTCTCTTGACTCTTTGTCCATGAGATCATCCACCCCAGACTGTGTCCATTTTGACAGTCAGCTACATAAGTAATTAAAAAGTTAAAAAAAATTTACACATTCAAGTAATTCTTAAGGTTTCGCGTAAGGTGTAGAAATTTAATACTTTGTTAGTTCGTTGTGTTATAGTGGATAGGCTTATAAATGACCTAATAACTTATTTTCATAATCATATTATAATCTATACTCTATATTAATATCATAAAGAGGAAAGATTTGTATGTCAGTATGTGTGGCAACTTGGCACATAGATAGAGCATATCCTAGAATAACATATAGGCTACTTTTTATCCCGGGAAAATGTGATATCCCTCGGGAATGCGGGTAAAACCGCGGGGACAGCTAGTTATAAATATCCTGGGACATTCTTTACACACGGCCATCTGATTCCAAACTAAGCAGAGCTTAACTAAATAACGTAATAACGTAAATAAGGTAGAGTGATCGAAAGTGACCACAATGCCAACCAATCACGTTGGGAAGTAAAACATCTTCGTTGGAATGTGTGTCTTATTACTGAGACATAAGTCTCAATTCATGCCTCTATGGCTACTTATCTGGTTTCGAAAATCCTACTTAACCTACTAATATTATAAAATTGATGGATGTCTGTTACTCTATCACGCAAAACGTTCTGATCGGATTTAGATGAAACTTGGCCCGTAGATAGCTTATAACCTGGAGTAACATATAGGGTAGTTTTTTTTCCCGGGAAAATATAATTACCCTCGGGAACGTGGTTATGTTTGTCACTCTTTCACGCAAAAAGTACCGCTCGGATTTGTATGAAATTTGGCCCATAGACAGACAGTTTATAACCTGGAGTAAAACATAAGGTAGTTTTTTCCCGGGAAAATTTTACATCCCTCGGAAACGCGGGTAAAACCACGGGGGACTACCAGTATTTTATTATAAACTAATCCACGATCAAAGTCGCCTCCATTTAATTCCACACGAAACGTATTTAAGAAAATGATTAATTACTTGAAGCTCAAAAAGTCTATTAATTACCTCGCGTCGTTTTAATTAAGGTAGTTACTTAATAGATTAAAGTTTATTATCCATGCAGTTTATGTATAGCATAAAAACATGTTCAGTTTAAACTCGTACCAATTATGTTTTGTTGGATCCGGGTATTTTCAAAATGGCCGTGTATGAGCATTATAGTTTCGTGTAATTATCTGCCAGATACAAATCTTACCTAACGATATGCTAAGAATGATGTGATTCATTCGAATCTACAGCAAACAATTTTGACAATCGATGGTCGAGTGATGTTTTGATTCCTAGATCGGGCAATTTAATGTTAAAGTTTTGTTTTTTAGAAATGATTACCTGTAGTCTGAGATTGGTATTATTTTAAATTAATTTATTCTAAACAATTACACTAATAGCTAAGTAAAAGATAAAAAACTTAATTATTAGTAACTAACTTCTGTCTCGTGGTTTCACACACTTCACTGAATAATCTAATGTATCCCTAGTACCTAGGATACCTATGTTAGGTTCTTCTAAATAATCTAGATTCGGAGAGTGCTCGGTGAGTCGAGAGTGCACTGCCGTACCATCCTTTTCTCGATAAAATAGCTTTCTCATAGTGAAAGAATCGATTCCATATTTTCTATGTTCAAAAATACAATTTTTTCTCCATATAATATTAGTGTCGATGTTACCATGGTACCTAACAAATATGTAAAAATGAATCAATCTATCTATCTATATACATATATATAAAAATGAATGTTTGTCTGTACGTAAACTATGCAATAGATTTTAATGCAATTTCAGCAACAGATAAAGTAATTCAAGAGGAAGGTTTATTACCAGGATTGAAAGCGGGCAAAGCCGCAGGGTGCAGCTAGTACTACATATTTCAATGATCTATGATTTGTTGGATTTATCTCCGCCCCGAACAGCAAAATAAGTTATAAATTGTCGAAAATTGGTTTTCTCAAAAAAAAATTCTTATCGACCCTATCTGAGGACAAAAACTGTAATACATTCCTCGAGAACGCAGGTGAAGCTGCAGGTCACAGCTAGTCATATATAAAAATGACGTAACTTTACATTGTAAGCTCAATATTAGCGCACGTTACATTACAGCCGTCTATTTGCCACGTCCTATTTTGGAACGCATCTGAAAAAGTTTGGTAAATCAAACATTTGAAATAAGTGCTAAAAATGTTTCACGCCTCTCTGTGCGTAGGCGCAGCCACTCGATTGAGTTAGACGTACGAAATCAGACTACATTGTCCTAATTGATGATTTCCTTTACAAACTGTGAAATATACAGTAAAATATCTGCGGTACATGCTATTGGTGTGCACTACCATTCTGTATACGTATAAACTTATTTACTTTGTACACCACTGCTTGTGTTCTTTTAAGTTTTAATAAAAAAACATTCAACCAAAAATGTGACGAAATCAACAATAAATCGGAATTGTCTATGGTCTCCAAATGGGGTGGGGGAACTTCAATTACTGTGCTCATATATTCACACAGGTACATTAGGTAGCTTCTTTTTTTTTTAAACAGAGTACAACGCACGGTATTTCCTAATGACAGATTGTAATAAATGGAAAAGTCGTGTTCATACAGTACGTGCCAGCCAGTTAATGTGTTGTTTTCTCCATTCCACATTTAGGATGTTTTGCTTACAACCGTATTTTTACACGATGAGTGATAGCCAGACGAAACAAAACTGGTGGGTTACAGGCAGATCGCAACTTTAAAGCACTCTGTTCAAGACACAAAATCGTTTGAATGAAAACAAATTTCATTGAAGTTGAAGATAATTGTGTTGAGTCGCTTCGAGATTAACCCACTGCGTTTGTCTAGAATCAATTTATAAGCTGACCTAATGGCCGATTGACTAAAATCCGTGAAAGTAAACGCGGCTATAAACTAAATGCGATTGATTATGCGTCATCTTAACCCAAACTTTGATGAAGCTGAGAACAAACTATTATTTTATAGTTTACTGGCCACTAACTAAGAAGTTCTCTATATTAGAGTAAAATCTACTTCAAAACCTATTGCTTAGTAAAAAAAATTTGCACACAATCAGATTTGTTTTTACTATTAAGAATTTGATACACATTACTATACAATCAATTTAACTTTGTTCCAGGGGTTTAAAAATCTCTGTATTGATTTTTTTGGCTGGAATATTTTTTACGATTTCTCAAGTTCATATCTAATATGAAGCATGTGTCAATTTTACCCAAAAATAAGAAAAATAGACAAATTACATTCAGTAATAAATATTCAGAGGCCGTTTTTGACAGCCAGATTAGAATATAAACGTAAGAGATGTCGTAGACCTCAACTCTTTAAGGGGGGTACAATAGTGGTGGCAGAGAAATGGGGTATTAACTTAAACCCCGAGATGAGCTGGCATCTGCGAGTGATGTACATGTCAAGCACCGGATCTATTCGCAGTTGAATCTAAATGGTCGTGAAGTTAAAAATATTCCATGGAAATAGCGTTTAAGATATTCTAAATATTTATTCGGACTTCCGAACCGGTGGTAGGTACAGTAACTTTAACCTTCAGAAGTCTCCGCGGGAAAAACTGAATAAATGGTTTTGAATTTTGAATATACTATTTACTGTCTAATAGGCACTAATACTGGGGCTCCATACTGTTAGGAAAATGACACTAGCTCGAGGATGTTTTGTCGCGGCCTCTTTGCTCCGTCTCTTTTGCTAACTACGCAAACACGTGAGAGGTAAGCTCTCTGAGGCCTCCGTGCAATAGCTCGCCGATGAAGTTTGCATTAGCAGAATAAGGAGGCTGGTCTTATGAGTGACATACAATGATCTAGGATTTCTACTCTAGACGCATTTCTCAAGTGAAGCAAAATATTATGTGCGGCAAAGAATTTTTTTGGAAGGATTAGACCGTTGATACAAATTTTAGCTTATTACAACATAGGCATTGACTTAATTTGACATTCAATAAGCTTGTACACAAAAATATGTGTATTTTGCTTAAAACTTTCACGAGTCAAAATTAAACAATACCTAATTGCCTTGCTCATAAACTTAGCATTTGTTTTATAAATATTGTCTAACGGAGTGAATGTTTGAAAACCTTGTCCGGAGCCAGAAAAACATTTGGACATTTTCTTATAATTTATTAATGGAAATGATTAAACCAATGTCGAATCAACATGCTCAGTGATGTCAGTGTGCTCTCTAGGTTGCTATACTATGACAGAATAAATAAAAGGGTTTGGATGTATTAAAGAAAAATATTTTCTAAGAAACAGAAATTGTGATAGGAAAGGTTTCCGAACTGGGCGACAAACAAAGTACTGCAGAGATTCTAGTCATAGTAAAATACAGGTAGTGAAGTCTTAAGAAATCGGGACCTCAGTCCTGGAGAGGCAGGGTCTAATGACTATTTAAAATCCAATAATTTTCATATCTAGTATCTTATAACAAAAATGAGATCCATCAGCAACATATTGTACAAAAATCACTAGCCTTTTATCGTGTTACTTTCGACGGCATATCAGGCAATCCCATCGCAGGTGAAAGCATTTATACAGGGTGTGTCGGGAGCAGCTCATGACATTTTTCATTTCCATGCCACCGCGCCGAGCTAAAATTATTATTCCCGGGCCGTCCCCCACTGGCCCGGTTTCCCCAAACGGGAGTAGTTGGGGGTGGGGGCTGTCGGGACGCGAGTGATGAGCGTTTGGGGTTCAAAACTTCGCCTAGGTTTCATAGGTTACGCGTTGTCTTAACTTCCGTACCTCACTGACGCATCTATCGGTCTGCAATATTTATATTCTTTTCACTAATGCACTTGATATTAGAAGCACAATTTTCAATGACAATATGACACCTGTTCAACCATAATATCAAATTTTAAATAAATCATACCAAGTCGGTTCAAAACCTAATCAAGATTATTTAGAAGTAAAGTTCAACATTTCTTATTTCTTATTCTTCTTCTACGTAGCATCGCTATGGTATTAATTAGGATTCTCTCGTAACTTGTAGATATAAGTAGAAAATGACTAGATACCGTGTCAGAAGCCTACGAGATGAAACGCTCTATTTAGGTCAACTAGGCTGGGGCATGGCTACTTTTTTTCACATGTTCCTCTCACACCGCCGCGTCGACGTACAATTCTGTTAACAACTGTGAAAAAATCTCGTTAATTATGGATTTTCTCACCGTGTTGTCAGTTCATTTATTTTTGCGCCACGGATAAGGACCTTTTTGGTTGGTGTGATTGCTCTACCTGTACTTTGGTCTAATAGAGAGCAGTAAATGCCCAAATACCGCCACGTTTGTGTTCAAAACAGAAGCGCGTTAATAATGGTTTAATATCTTTCTCTCTGTTACAAATTTTACGAAGTCTTCAGTAACATTGACCGTGGCCGAGAATACTAGTTCGATAATAATTTGTGCGCTAACACAAAATCAAATAAAAACACGAATTTACACGAAAGTTTGAAACCTCATACTTATTAATTCTCTTGGAATTCCACACAATCTGATGGAAGATCAACGTGACATTTCCTGCGTTATAACCCAAAAAAAACTCGAATGATTGCGCAATTCACACGTTGAGGACAGGAGGGGTTTGACAACTGGCTAATAATAAAATTTGGCGCTGTGACAAACTGTTCTCCACAAGCATACGTAAATAAACTAATGGAAAACAAGTGGGCAGTGTTAAATGACCAATAGTGTATGCAGTAGCGGAGGTGCTTTCGATCTTGCGAAATTAGTTGTACACGAATTCCAATATTCATAGTTATGAAGATGTTTGAGAGTAGCCAGTAACTATTATGTTAAGGTTATCGTTATTCTTGGTAGAGGTATTCTAAAAAGGGATTAATGCCGTGTAGGTAACTAAATAGATCAATATAAAAGATGATCATGTGGGATGAGGATCAGAATTCTTATTCTCCATCATCCATCTCTTGATAATAGAAGATACATACGTATCATACCGTTTCCAAGTAATGAGGTACATGATGATGATGCTTAACTGTAAAAAAATCATCGATTTGCTGCTTGTCAAAAGCTTTATGGAAAATAGAATAGACGAGAAAATACGAGTACTTGTCTCCTATTCTACAAAGCACTACCTAACTGCAAAGATTTTGATGATATCCAACAAGATTACAAAGGTTTATTACTATACCTTTCTCTGTTAGAAAGTCAAATGACATCAAAGTAAGATTTATAAAAAGTACTTCTTTAATGACCTCTAGTTATTTTTCAAATATAAGATATGTATTGTATACATACAGAACAGCAACATCATCTAAATGTGTTGCCAAAACAATAAACATAGACACAACTAGTAATATCCATAGTCGCTTAGAAATCGAAGTCGCTCCAACTCTTCCGCGACGTTTGCATTATAAATAAGCAACGAGTTACGCTTTTTATGTATCGTGTATGCATCCAGTTTTCCTACGCATGAGAGGTTCCATGCAAGTTGGTTCGTGACCTGGTGCGCGTGACGTCACGTCTACCGCCAGCCGCCAGCCGCCACCGCCACCGCCAGTCGTTGCGCTGTCTGCGCGCGCGCACGCCCCCTCCCGCGCGCCCCGCTGTCTGACGGAGAACGGCTGACCAGTGACCTTGTCGCTCCGTCTCGCTCACACCTCTTAGTCATCGACCGCGAGAGCGAGACAAAAACAAACTGGTATTCGAACAAGTTGTTTGTGCAAGAAAGGTTTCTTCTCTTATTTATTTAAATGTTTTCAAATTCGCTTTGTAATATAATAATGTGGCCGAAACGTTTGTTGTTGTGGCAGGGGTAATGACCTTGAATTGTAGTTCGTTTAGCAACAAAATAAATGTAGGTCGTAAAGTACAGACAGACACACTCATACACATCTACGTAATAAACAACAAGTACAGAACTTATTACCAACCGTACGTTTCTACCGAAACAGTTGGAACACTTTATATATTTTTACGAACACTCCGTTTCTCTTATTCAAATTTTGTTTAAAAGTTATGCCAATAGGAGAGCGCCGAGCTTAACTTATTCCAGTGGAAAATAAATTGGTGCTTGACCCCGATAATTTTTTATTTTTTTTATTTCAAGTTTCAAGAGTTGAAAGGTCGATAAAATCAATTAAAAAAACTTGAAAAGTCCAATTGGAAATGTCATACCAGTCTTTACAAAAATGCCATATTAACTAAATGAAGATAAAGCATTCCTTAATGTAAAACGAGGCATAAATACTAGACCCAGGTGCTTCAATAAGAGAAGTGGTAGATAATACAAGGGTTCAATGTCCGGAGGGGGCGTACCTCATTTTCCCGTCAGCTGTTAGGAGGACGTCGACCTCTGAGAGGGAGTCTCAGCAAAACCTCTTTTACGCTCGCACCCATTAACTTTTAACACAAATTGAGATGGATTTGTTGGAAAAAGTAGCTGTTTTATATTTTTATTTCTCCCGAGGCAATCGTGCTAAAACGAGTCGAAGGAATTTACTTGTCTGAAGAATTGAAGAACTAATTTCGACCGTTCGTGGTAGGAATTGTTGAATTGTATACAAATAATAATCGTCATTAAACACTACCACTGTATCTGTTACATTTAACCAACATAAATATTTTCAAATCAAATCATTTATTTGTGTTTTTTTTAACAGAGAATTATAGTATCAAACATGGACTATATGAACAAGAAAAACTTGAAGATGTGACTGTCCGCTTTCTTAGCAATTTGTACCAATTAGAATGAAATATGAATCATACATTTTTAATTAGCAACCATTTTAATATCAACTTAAAATTGGAACTTTGGCATCTCTTTGAAATACCTCTTTTTATGGCAGCTAAAATTTATAAAGGGCATTAAATGTATTCTTATGCGCGACAAAGCAGTAAAATATTTTAAGGTTCGCAATCGAAGTTCACTGCACGCTGCAATTTTGTGAAGATTTGGACGAAAATGTATTAATTAATACGAACTTTCGCTCCGACTCGACCTTGTGGTGCTCTTGTGTCTTTAACTTGCGCTGGCATGTCTCAGGTCCCGAATTCATGGAGCTGGAGTGCAATGAACTCTGTATTGTTTCAAGTTATTTTTATATCGTCGATGTCAACAGCCTTACTTGATATGTGTTACAATGAAAGGCTGCATCCACTAAGCTTTGCTGCACCCGTAAGAGGATTTGGAGCACTTTTACCGTTTAAAAATCCATTAAACATCCAAAGATGTCCCAAAATCTTTGTTTTGTATTTACCATATAATTTTTACAACTTCTAAAACTTTCTGCTCCTTGGTTTCCCGAGAGATCGATTGTTTTCCCCGGATAAAACTATCCTAGTGCATATTCTGTCTATGGGCCAGATATCATTCAAAATACGTGAACCGTTTATGAGTCATTAAGTCAAAAACTTTCACATTTGTAATAACAGTGGGATTTACCAACGCAGAATTTGAATGGTTATAGACAATTTGCTGTTATATTCAGACTATAACTTACTAGCTTCCGTCCCGCGGGTTCGTCCACGGTCCTAAGGGATTTAATGAGTCTGGGATTATAATATTGCTTATGTCCATCTGGAATAATGTATCTTTTGAATGATGAAAAAAAAATCTAATTGGTGCAGTGGTTCCGGAGATGACTAACGTATAATATAATAAAATTACAAAACCCGCTCTCTCTCTTTATAATATTAAAATAGATTAGTATAGATAAACATCGTTAAATGCTACATTTCTAATTTAATAAAAACTCAAATACCCCATGGTTATTGAAATTAACATAGAAAACACATTTGTGTCATTAATTCTGTTACATATTGAATAGAATCGCAAAATTATTAGAGACACCAATCGTAAAAACATAGAGCCACATGTTTTTATCAATCGTAAAAACGATGGCGAACTCCTTTCACCAGAACCCTGTTATTTACGTCTCTCGGACCTTATCTCACTGTCGAAATCTAATATTCTCAAGTATTTCGATTGTACACTGCTATTTCATATACATCGTCGGTTTTCTTTTCGCCCTTAAAACGCATCTGCCTGTTATGTAGCATTGTATGTGAAACAAGATGGATGGTGAATCAGTGGGAGGTGCGAGACCCCGCTGTGAGACACCGTGCCTAAATGTTCTATCAAATATTTTTTATTGTTTTGTAGCAATTTTGTTTACGTATATATATTTTCCTGTTAGATCTATTACATCGGTAGCTGGAGGTGTTTTTCGTCAAACATATTTTCCATGTTACGTATATCCTCAGTATAGGATAATAATGCGAAATCATGACACAAAACACCTGTATTGTTCTGTAAATTTGGACCTGTTCTGCTATTTAAGTGACGGACTGCATCTACTTTTTTTTTGTCTCGTTAGCATGTTTAGTGTCAGTCACAACAAATGTTACAAATTTGTATTATAGTTATCAATTTCGAGGGTTGAATCGTTGATATCCGCTCACAGTTTTCGATTGTTTCTGCCAAGCGAGAGTAAGCAGGAAAAAAACCTGTCCATATTTTGAATAAAGTTGAAATACAATGTAAAAATTCACCTCTAACAGGAAAAAATTTAACCGACGTGAACCAAATATTTTAACAGATTCTTGGAAATAGTAGTGAAATTCTAGCTATACAAATTATACCATACTACGGATTGGTACAAAATATCTAGAACATAGGTATCAACTGAAGAGCAGCAGTAAAAAAACACTTGTCAGTTTATAAAATTTTTATTTCTTGGTTTAAATGACTAAGTCAAACTTAAAGTTGGAACCTCCTTGATAATTTTAAGATATCGTTCGCTTTTGAAATTGGAATCAAAAAGTATAGTCAATTTCATGGCTAATCTGAATTGTTTTCAGTCGTAGCGTTCAGGGGCTCGATTCTGTAAGGAAAATGACACTAGTTCGAGGATGTTTCATCGCGGGCTCTATGCTCTATCTCTGTCGCTTACTACGCAATCACATGAGGGGCAAGTCTCCAAGCTCTCCGAGGCCTACGAAATTTCTATTAGCTGAACAAGGGGGCTTAAATATTACTAATAGGTACCCCATTTAATAAGAGAAAATTTAATTGAATTGTAACTTGTTTATACTGAATTCATATTAAAAAATACAAACTCGTTAGACCAGCTGGGCAACTTTTAACCCCCATATTCCATATATCTAAACTACTCATTAATTTGAAGTGCGTTTTGTTGCGCCTAGCAACTACTGCTTTTAGAACTTGCAACACTTCAAATCCGTTGCGTTAATTGCTCCAGCTATTATGAACTCACCCCTCTATATACCTAGGGTGCGTTCACATTGATTTCAATGTACATGTTTAAAAGTGCATTCAACAGAGTCATACTTTTCAAGTTGTTCGTCGTAGTGACTGATATTAATGCGAACTACTTTTAATAATATTATAATATTCTTGGTGCCCTAAATGTTCCAATTATGAACCCACGATTCCTTATATAATATGCAAGAGATTGAATTTTTAGAAGTAACATTTCAATGTGTAGGTTAAGAATAAACATGCAATTTACAGGTTTTTTTAGCCATTAACAAATTACAATAAAACATACGTAAATAAAAAAGCCCTGGAGAATATCTGGATCTGTATTTCTACAACTCTCCACTAAGTGTTGATAATGAGTGTCTTGAACTTAGTTTGTCTCAGAACGCTCTCATACCCTTAAATATTTTCTCCTAGTTAGTGGATAAAATCTTGCTACAATTTTAATATCACTGTAGGACTAGGGTTCCTTAGTATATAGGAGTTATAAGTTACGCGGCTTTGTTCAATCTCCCCTAGTCACATAGAAACATGATTCCTTTGAAGTTCCATTCTCAATGGAAAATATTCTTGGTCACTCGTACACAGGTACCTAGTTACGGGCTGAAATGTCATCTCCTATGCCACTTGTATTTCTCATAGATGTGATAGCTTCAGATATACCTGCCACCAATCTATATATATATATAAAGGAACTTTAAAAAAGAGAATTAGAAAGCTGACCCAGGGCCTAAACTATAAGGAACTTGAAATTTTGCACAGGGGTTACTTTTATAACGTAGGGGAGAATTAAGAAATGATTTTAATAAATTCACCCCCTAAGGGGTTAAACGGGGGTGTAAAATTCATATGAAACAATGTGTTTTCTTGGTCTGATCAACTTCAACTAAACTCGGGTGAAACCGCGGGGGACAGCTATTCTACATAATCCACATGCCTGTTGATGCAAATCGGCGGCGAATTCTTCTTCATCGCTCTATCTTACTTTGGCTGATTTAATAATACTGATTACACTTAAACGTTTCCTAATCCCCACAAAGATGCGTCGTATAAATTGACATTTTAATGATGAATTCAAACTTTTGGTAACTAATCCAAAGTTAGGTTATAAAATGAAACTTTAGAATATTTTGTGAGATCGATCTCACTCAACTCGATAAAGTAAAGCGATTATAACGTGTATATGTACGGACGGTCGGCATAAACCTCAGTTAGGTATATTTCTTCATAACGAAGCCAATGATATTTGTGTGTTCCCGCCAAAAATAAGCGGCCATTACTTTAGAGACGCGTTTGACAGAACTGGACCGAGCGGGCATTTTGGCAACGACGCAATACCGCGCGCGCTCTCTTACGTCCTAATTTTTTTTCCATTAAAACTCACTTTTGACATAACAAATTGGCTGCAAATACGTGGCAGTGAGAGATTTTGTAATAAATACATTTGGATAAATGGCTAATGATGTCTTTTGTTTTGATATTCGAGCGCCAAATTGTCTATCGTAGCTGCCTATTGTTTAAATTTTCTTAACATGCCATTGAGTGTATTATTCCGTAATACAATTATTCACAAGTAACCTACTTGCCATAATTTATTTTACCTCAAACGTGTAATAAATTTTGTTTTTTTTTAATACTTATTCAAACATAAACGTTTGAAATGTATCAAAATTATTGAGACTCGTTAACATTTCGAAATTACAACAAGTAATTTCTATGGCTCAGACAAAAGCGATCACCGTAAATGCGGTTACTTACCTACTTATTTTGAACATAAGCAATATTTTTATAGGCCCCAAAAAAATCTCATCTGATATAGTATCATTCGTTGTTATTACGATATATAATTTGCCATGATTTTTGGTTGTTTTTTCCGCACAAAATAATTCTGTTTTTGACGATAAATGTGTGACCATCGCATTATCTGTGGAATTCCCTTCATTCATCGTATTATAATGATAATTGTCAGATCGAGAAGTTATAAATCGATCGATGGATATCTAATCGCGAGGCGGCGAAGCTCTACAATTTTATAAGAAAAATATCGTTAAGCAAACGAGGTTACAGAAACATGATTGGATGAGACTTCGATTCTGCTTATCGGATAAATGTCATCGGTAGCTGAATTTTCCAATATCTCGCTAGTGGTATCTTCGCATTATAATATTCAAACCATCGTATTGATCGCTAAATTATAGGTCTCCAACGACTTGAGCCAATCGTATAGGCGATGTTTATTTTTTTGAATGTTTTATTGTTCGTTCTAACACAAATATGTTATTATCTAATATTATCTGTGGGTAATCACGTCCGACTAAAATATAATAATATCTTAATATACGCCCACGGATGGAGCCTACTCTATGGGAAAAAAAGTTGTCGATTCTCTACATCGATCAATTTAATTCAATGTATATACTACTAGCTGTCCTCCGAGGGTTCACGCGCGTTCCCGAAGGTTGATACATTTTCCCGGAATAAAAAGTAACCTATAAGTTATTCCAGGGCACGCTCTATCTATGTGCCAAGTTTTATTCCAATCCGTGCGGTAGTTTTTGCGTCAAAGAGTAACAAACATCCATATGTCCATCTTCACAACCTTTCGCATTTGTAATATTAGTAGGAAGTAGATTTTTTTTAAGATGAGAAGAGATATAGAGCCCTTAGTTTCGTTTAGTCCTAGATAAGAATGGTTTTATGCAAGGATTTGTAGTTTTAAGTTCAGTGCATGAGAGACCAATGTGTCCGGAGTCGGACTGTCGATGGTGGCCGGCGTCGGTCGGGCGCCAGCCGGTTGCGTCACGTTCGTAAGTACCTAATCAATGATGGCTGCGGAGAGCTGACTGAGTTGTAAAGTTGACCTTGGTACCATGCCTTGTTTGACCGCGCTCTTCTTGTGTCCTGCAACTGCCTTGAGTGTCTTGGTATGCTATGCTGGCACATCACAAATGAATGCTTGTTAATATAAAAAAAATATTGTCTATCTATTTGCACTATTATAAAGGTCCTCATGTGATTCAAAAAATCGTTACTTGTAGATAGCTACATTATTCCTGATTGATTGACAAAATTATTACCTCGGGAAAGCATTAATTTTCTCAGAACGGTGGGTAAGACCGTGGAACGAAGGCTACTATTCTACAAAAACAAAAGATCTATTTTGTCATGAAATCTTATCTAATAAACAAAGTACCAAACTACAAGCATCAGCGGGAAGGCTCGTTGTTAGGTGAATTTTTGTTAAAGGCTGAGGCCAAAGTGCCCCTCGTCCTTTAACGTCAGTCTGTCATAAACTGGCAATACACGGTTGTTTAACCATAAAGGCGCAAAGTCAAAAACCTTCATACGTGTTACCATGGCCTCTGTCATGTGCACAAGCGCCTGCTAGTAATTTAAAAGCAAAGCTTCACAGTAAAGTTGAGATACATTTACAAAACTCTCCGTGCGGAGTCTTACTCGCAATTGGTCGTTTTTTTTTCTAAATCAGCATCCTAGCAGGCATCCATTACGCTTGTTGGACCTTTTTTCTACTCTCTGATCATAGAGGTCTATTCCATGGTATTTCTTTTTAAATTGTATTGGTAGTAGTCAATTACAAATTACGTGGGTATTTTTTAATTTGCCATGAGGTTTTTGTTAACATATAAAGGAAATTTCAGATTACCAACTGAAATATCGTCTAGAATACAGTAAAAGCTCCGTATTCGCGCTTCCTTCATTCGCGGTTTCACTATTCGCGGATTAAAAAAATGCGATCCAATTCCTATATTCGCGTATAAAGATTTCTTTATTCGCGGATCTAATCGGTTCATCGGTACGTACATGTATTTAAAAAGGATTCGGTATCCTTTGTAAACGCATCGTCAAATGGACTATTAAAAATGTAAAATATACCTTATTACAACTACCCTAAAGTATGTTGTTAAATGATATCGCCGCTGTATTGGTTTGGCTTTTCCTTAGACATAAGCCGCCTTCGCCGCGGTCAGTGTTTTTGAGAATGTAAGCAAACAGAATGTTTAAGTAAAGCAACCTTATTATTCTATGTATAAAGTATGTTGTTAATTGCTGCCACATATTAGACGTTCAAAATGGTTAAAAACTTCGATTAAATTGTTTTTTTTTTTATATATTTGTTATTTATTTTGTCACATATGAATGTATCCCCTGTAATCCCATATAAATTACCATTCCATATTCACGGTTTCTGTATTCGCGGCATATTTACGGAACGTATACCCCGCGAATAAGGAGCTTTTACTGTACTGTCATTCGAAGCCGAAAAATATTCGTTTATGTGATGCACTTAAATCTCGTTTCCGCGAACCTCCACGGGTTCACGCGCGTTCCCGAAGGAAGTTACATTTTCCCGGGGTATAAAGTAACCTATAAGTTATTCCAGGGCATGCTCTCTCTATGTGTCAAGTTTTATCCCAACCCGTGCGGTAGTTTTTGCGTCAAAGAGTTACAAACATCCATACGTCTTCACAAACTTTCGGTATTTGTAATATTAATAGGATAGGAAATAGAATTTTATCAAGATGAAAAGAGATAGGAAGTTCTACTCTTACCTCGAACTTCGCTTTCTTTAACCAAAAGTTGAAAAGAGTAAGTAAGATTTTCAGTATTTAAGTATATCAGTATAAATATTGAGCTAATATGTACTCCAGTACATGTCACTACTAAAACCAAAACACAATATTTTCTTTCTCTTTTCATATTATTTAAATTAAAAGAGATGTTACAAAGAAGGTTACAAGAGATAATAGAATCGGCATGTCACCTCTGTAGATACGTAAGATAGACCTGCTGTCAGTTGTAAAATATCCTCAACTAATAACCACAGTTATCTCAAAGAACGTACAATATCTACGCGATAAAATTCGTACATGTGCCAAAACTTGTTTTGAAACCTTGTCTCTACGATTTTAGGTCACGCTAGCTGATAGCTCCATGTTTTACGTCTTTGTATCAGAAAATTTTCATTTGAAATACCTTTTGTGTCTGAAATATATTCCACATCCCATCTGCAGGTTAGCCTATTTAGTAATTGTATAGGCAAGTTGAGCTAGCAACTCTTTCTTCATCTATCAGTATTTTCAATAGTAGTGTATTCAACAATGTACTTCATTCAAATTAGTCAGTAAGTGAATGTGAATTTAAGAGACAACGATATTTAGGACAGTCATCTTGTGTGTATGTATACACGTAATGATATCATAAAAAGAAATGAAACCTTAAGCGGACGTGCGGCGACCTCGCCTTAGCGCATAAACACCCAAAAAAGTGTAAATCGAAAACAATAAACGCGTCTGCGACGCTCGAGACTCTATCCGCAGCGAGTCTGGCAACATCGTATTACGCCACCGAGTTGAAGACCCCTCACGGGTACTCCATTTGTAATAGCTATCGGGTTGTAAATAAACTTGGTCGGCTAATGCGTGACCGTGGGCGGTCAACGCATTAATATGTGCGCGCGGTCACGGGGTCGGCGCACCGGGTTTCAGAACGCACACCGAGCGTTCGAATTTCAAAATGGCGACGCGCGATGGAGGCACGTACCGCGGATTTTATGCGTCTACTATAATTTTGTGTAATTTATATTCGATACGCTGGCGGCTCCTAGATAGCGTTCCTATTGAAGTGTAGGCGCGATCGCAGCGTGTCCGGGTGCTCGCTAAGCATATTGATTGGGCGTAATGTCGGCAGGATGCGTTTGCGCGCCGCGCCGCTGCGGCCGCTTCATATATTCATCGGTGATTGATATTTGTTTATTTTTAAACAACGCCCGATGATACATTGTTTGAAAACAAACAGTGGCGAGAGGTGCTTCTGAATATCAATCGTTTACGTTTGACTTTATGAATATAGTTTACAACGTTTATTTTGTTATGACTCCGATGCTCAACTATCTATCTACTGCTCAGCTGCCTGCAATAAGTTGCTGAGAATTATTCGAAACACGTTTTGATGAAGGACAAAACATTTTTGTACGAGTTACCTATAGATTCCATTTATAAATACTGGGCCAGTTTGCTAGGTGCCAGATGTGTTGCCAGGTATTATATTCCGGATATGATTCTTCGATAATATCTGAAAGCCTCTTATGTAAGAGAGTCCTTAACGTAAGAGAATTAACATCAGAAATAGAACAATAAAAGCTCTTTATTTAAGTAGGCTTACATAAGCTGTTATAAATCGTCATTATTTTTGTTTTTTATCATACAACAAACAATTAAAAAAAATAAGCTCCTCAGGCGAGCACTTTGTTGCCAGGGATTATTATACTTCAAATAATCCGATATATTCGGATAAAGACTCTTGATACAAAGTTGTATTTTCTTCCGTTTTAAATGTATTTTCCCCATTTATCTTTGTTCAATAATAAATAAAATTGATTTGCCATAGCTACAAATTTTATAAATATCTATATTTGTTTCTTTGTAATTTAATCACGCATAACATTTGAAAGGATTCAACGAAACACTGATAGAATATTCTGTGTCTGTGTAATGTGTTCCTTTATCCAGGGAAACCATTACATTCCCCGGGAACGCAACGGAACGGATGCTAACAATAAATAGCATAATAATTACATAATGATTCCTTTTATAAACATTTAGTATCTCACTACGCATAAACTAATAACATTTATTCATAACACATCGATCTCATGGTAGTCATTTTAATTTTTATACAATAATTATATAATTTGCTAGTTCCACACGTAGACAATTCTATTGTTTCAAATGACTGCCTATTATAACATCGTAACGGTTCTGTTTAAAGAAAAAAAAGTTACTTCCAATTTTTTTTTACTAGCGCTACGTTTCAACTAGGTTCCCGAAAAATTTAACATTTTCCCGAGATAAAAAATAGCCTAGTTAGCACGCCTTATTTCATCAGCTATCTGCCAGTGAAAATCGGTCCAGCCGTTTCGGAGATTTGAACAAACAACCAGACGTACAGTCAGTGCCGGATTAACCACGCAGCAAGAGTACCAATTGCTATGGGCCCCGCGCAAAAGGGGGCCCCCACGGATTGTTTTTTTTACCACTTTATATTTAAAAAAACCCATAATAGACCAAAAGCCCCTCGACAGAATTTGCTACGGGCCCCGCGCTTGTTTAATCCGGCACTGCATACAGTACTTTTAAAGAGGCCTATGTGCTGAAATCCATCCAGATCCGTTCCACCGTGATTGAGTATCCAAACTTTCACATTTAGAATAGAAGTAAGATTCTCCTAATTGTAATTAGGTCTGAATGTAAATGGTCACCGGAGCCTATTGAGGCTTGCATCATCATGACTATCATTAGCGAGCTGCTCCTTACACTGTTCTTGAAAAACCCCATGCTGTACTTTCTATTCACATCGAGTGGTATAAACCTCTGCTAAAGTCCTGGAGTTGCTGGATTCGATAATCAAGAATATTCTGTATGTCTGCAACCATAATTGAAACTATTATATATCTGATATTTAACAAAAATATCAGAAGCTGTTACCTAATTAGACATAGAAGTTTCGATTAACTTTGGATAGGGGCGGAGACTGTGGCTGTAATAATCCCTTTGTGGCTAATTGTTCTTATCTGTGATTTTATTATATTAGCAAATGAAAAACCTAGAAATCAAATCAAGTCGTTACCTTGTAATTATATAATATATTTGCATTTTCTTTCTCCAATTCCTAAAAAATCTAATAATCATCAAACTATCGGATGGCTCGAATAATTAGTTACCTCTTACCGATATTAAAACTCTATACAAATCCATAACATAGGTACCTGGTTCGATTGCCGGGTCGGGCAAGGTAATATTAACATTCCTTTTACGTTTCCATTGCATGGATTTACGTTAAGCCGTTACGGAGCTAAGTGGTAACAAACAAACACATTCCCATTTATAATATTAATATTAAACAACCTTGTAACGGAAATTAAGACATATTGTGCCATACGTGCTAAGGAATAACAATTTATAGTAAATTATCAGGAAAATGCTCCAATAAATTGATAACAAGGGCAGATATCACAAGGAAGTAGTATTGCAAAATAATTATAATTATTAATTACAAGCACACTATATAATTAATTTAGTAGGTACCTACATTAATATTTAATGACTAATTATTTATTAAGTTATTAATTTTGTAACTTACGGACTGAATGTTGAATAAATTGTTCCTCTTTTTGGGTGCACAGTTGATCCAATATCAAAAGATCGACCTTATAGTAGAAGCTATAAAGACGATTTTTCAGTGACATTCTTACCTGTCCAAATCCTTTAAGTTATCGAAACGTTTAAAAGGGAAGTATGGTTGGGATGCACAGTTGATACAATACAGATTCATGAACCTTATTCGAAGCAGCTATAAAGTTGATTTTCCTATGACCATCTTAACTGTCAAAATGGATGGGCCTTTAAAATCTTTAAAATTGTATCAATAGATGAACCTTATAACAGAAACTATAAAGATGATTGTACTTTTTTAAAAATTCTTGGCTGTTTAAACCTTGTTACGTTTTGAAGGGAAGTATTGTTGGGATGCAGAGTTGATCCAATATCAATATGTGGAATGAAAATGGAGATGGCAATGGAATTTGGACCTTGTAAAAGAATTAATAAAGATGATTTTCCTATGACATTCTTTGCTGTCCACATGCCTTTAAAATCTCGAAATTTTTTAGGATGTAGTGTTAGGATTCACAGTTGATCCAATATCAATCTTCAACCTTATCTTAGAAGCTATAATGATGATTTTTCCCTGCAATTCTTGAATGTCCAAACGAGTATTATAGATTTTAAGTTGAGTACTGACTACCGCTCACGTTTCATATAAATATTTATCATTTACTTCTGATAATGTTGACCTACTTTCAACTGTATGTCACACAATTTATCCGTTGCATATAGACCGCGTTATATTTTTGTTTATGTGTATTTATCTCTAAATAAATAAATACATCTATATCTATACTAATATTATAAAGAGGAAAGATTTGTATGTAAGTATGTTTGTTACTCTTTCACGCAAAAACTACTAAACGGATATGTATGAAGAGCATATCCTGGAGTAACATATAGGCTACTTTTTATCCCCGGAAAATGTGATATCCCTCGGGAACGCGGGTAAAACCGCGGGGGACAGCTATATAAAATAAAGATATGTATTTAGTTTTTATTTAGTCAGTAAATTCGTATAATTCTCTGTCATAGAAATTGTTGATTTACTTTCGGAAGGTTTATGTGTTATCCCACTCAGGCGACCCCGGAGCGTGTCACTAGTATTTCATAATTAGCATAAATATCACTTTACTCTTTGCATTTGCCCCACAGAATCACACGTGTACCCGAAGAATTTAATGTTAAAAATAGTCTGTTATAATACATGTACCGCGATCTATAAGGTTTTTTTAAATGTTATAATTCTAGCGTAATAAGTATTTTTTTTTAATATTCTAGCTGTCCCCCGCGATTTTACCCGCGTTCCCGTGGGATGTCACATGTATGATACATATAACCTTCCTCTTCAATCACTCTAGGTATCTATTAAAAAAACCGCAACAAAATCCGTTGCGTAATTTTAAAGATTTAAGCGTACATAGAGATGGACAGAGAAAGGGACTCTCTCTACACACAAAAACTATATAATAAATTGTGTATATAAAACGACAGGCCAGTTGGCTTGGTGGTTAACGCTCTGACTGCCAAACCGAAGGTCGCGGGTTCGATTCCCACCCAGGACAAACATTTGTGTGCATGAACTTGTCTGTTTGTTCTGTGTCTGGGTGTAAATATCTATATAAGTATGTATTTAGAAAAAAAAAAAAAACAAAAAGTAGTATATGTAGTATATCAGTTATCTGGTTTCCATAGTACAAGCTCTGCTTAGTTTGGGACCAGATGGCCGTGTGTAAAGAATGTCCCAGGATACTACTATTTAAAAAAAAAAAAAGAAAAGAAAAAAAATTGTATTATATAACAATATTAACCCAGTCCATCGAAGATGCCGGTGGTAGCTTTATTAACTTTCAATTTGACCTTTGTCAATGCCCTCGGCGGGCCTATACTGAGTGGTTTTGAATTTTGAATCGGGTCGCTAGAAAATAAAAAAGCAGAAATTATAAACGTCATAATCGAATTCGTAGTAATTAAAAAAACAACAATGCCGTCTTATAATTTGCGTCACGTCTATTATTGGTACAGATTCTTAGCGCCGAACAATCAACAATAATTATGTACAAACAACATACCGCACACACAGTACTTCCAATTAATTAATGTAATTGTTTAATTATTAAGATTAATTTGTTATTGTTAATGTATTGATATGAATACGTGACTGCTGCAACATATGTATACTAAATTATGTTACCATATCTTGAATAACCTATTTGCTTTGGTTTTGACTAACTACTTACCTACTTAGGTACTTTTGACATAACCTGAAACTATAAAGTTATTAATTATGTCAATTAATTACCTTAAAAAATATAAGATAGTAGAGCTCTTAGTGCACAGTTCGTCCGGGGAAGTACTACCTTACCCATTTAGCCGTGAAGCAGTAGTGCACTTGTATTACTGTATTTCGGTTAGAAAGGTAAGGGGGCCGGTGAAATTACAGGCACATACAAACAACTACCAGGACGACTGTCTGCTTGTTTGTCGGACAAAGTGGTATAAAGAAAAAAATTACTATATCTCAAACTGAAAGATATCTTACATAAAAGATCATCTAAATGTTCCATGATACCCATGATAATAGCGGCGTTGCCCCGTTGGATGGTTAAACTTAGTTTCTGGACAAAAAGTCCCTGGCTCTCAAGTCCCCAGAGGCATGCCAAACACCTGCCTATGTCCTCATATATGTTTTCTACGATTTCTAAGCTGTCCTTTATACCACTCGACCACGTGACTTGTTAGTCTGAATAAAAAGAATAAAGAGTATTTTTTTTAGTTTAGGCTCCAGACGAGTACTTAGGTCAAAGCTACTTAAATCGTATACTACCATCGAAAGTCAACCTTTACTGAGAAGCACCGACTATTTTTGTATTTCTAACGTTATAGGTTATTTTATTTATTTACCAATATAAGCAAGAAAAATAAACTGTTTAACCACCATGCCAATTGGCCCACCATTTATAATAATATATAGATAATAAAACAATGATAATATACTCAAAGAATATGCGTAAGTATAAACGCTACTGTAACAATGCGCAGAATAGTTCATTACACTGCGCGTGCGCAGGCGACCTCCGACTCGCGATATCGCGCCCCAATAACACACCCCGATAAAACACTTGACAATATGTTGTACTATTGTCGTGTTGGACAATTGACACAGTGTACATTATGTATTTAGAAGGGTAATTATCAGATAAGGAGTCAGTGCGCAAACAAAGGAGTTTGTGTTGTTACGGCACCTCATTTGCAAAGTGAATAGGTATTAAATAATCTATCGTTTTATACGGCAAATGTGGTTGATATAAATTTAAAAGTAAAAAAGATTAATATATCCACTAAATAGGTATGGCACTTTCTTTTGTTTGGTATCGGATGGCACATCCGAAAAATGGGCAAGTGTGAATTGGACTCGCGCACATTGGTTGCAGTAGAATAATAATGAATTAATCAAAACGCATCAAATTTCACAAAACTAAATATAATTTTATGTCAGTCTGAATTATTTCAAATGTCGACATGCAGTTTTCGAACGGTAATTTTTGGACATCCAACATACAACTATCATAAAATACTACCTAATATTCAACACAAATTGTGAGGAATCGACCAATAACGTACCTACTCCATCAACCTCCAAAGATAATAAATAAACACATATATAATACACACATAGGTAATCGAAGTCTGTATAGCATATCATTATTTATGTAGGTACCGCCTACAAGCTGCCGTGGGCCGTCTATTGTTTGTCAATCGATTTTAGAACAGCACGCGAACTATTCCGCAAAATTGCCATCATTTCCGTAAGTTATCTACATTCCCTACACTAAAGGCACTGAAGCCTTATGAATATTATAAAACGGCTTATTATATTAGTAGCTTCGTTAACGTCATTTATAATTTGCGAAGTCTTTTGTTTTGTAAAGCTGCATTGCATGAGTTTGATCGCTCGGCTAGGGAGCTTTGAATACGGTTTGCCGCACAGTTATAGCTGCGAGATATTCAAAAGCTACTTAAGCTCCTTTTAGTCGAGTTGAAGCACTATTCATAAATAAGTCAGTCAATAAGTTGGATATGAAGATAGGTGACGATGAAAACTAGATAAGACTCGAGTTGAATCTCTCTTTGTCCCTCTGAAGCTAGATCTTTAGAACAAGTAGTCCATTTTTTAAGTGGGTGCTGATTACACAGGCTCCTTGTACCTAGATCTACGTAGATAAATAGCATGGCAAAGCTAAAAACGTAGCTATGTTCCAGGACGCTCGCCTTTAGTCTCAGTGCATGGTAATGCTAAATCGGTATACACATCATTTGCTCTTATTGCGATCTATTCCCGCTGCGCCCGCGCTGTTGGACTTAATTCCATTTGACATTTCTTGTACCTCGCTCCGTACACGACCATTACGACTGTGACTATAGCCGCACGGTTATTTCTGACATACGGTACGTATTTAGTGCTTTATTTATTGTGGTCTCCAATTGCCGACACTTGCTTCACGTATTAGATTGAGGGCTCTATTCCGGGCTTTAAATTATATTTACATCCGCCACGCGGATTTACTCGCGTTACTAAGGGATTCAATATTTTTCTGTGATAAATTTGCTATGTGTTAATCCTGTTATTTTTTTGGCCCGTCTAAATTTGCCGGACATTTGCAACACCAGGGGCATCGCCAAGGCGTTAAAAACCCTGGGCTGCGAAATTAGAAGTCGCATGTGTTTACCCTTACCTTTCTAACCGGAACAAGCAATACAAATCCAATACTGCTTCACGGCGGAAATTGGTATGATAGTAGTACTTCCCCGGATGAACTCTGTAATAAGGCTATGCTACTTCTAAGCTATTATCTAAATCCGTTTAATGAGTGATTAAGTTACATATATCCAATCAACCACATTTATAATATTACTAGCATATGTTACACTATAATTGAAGGTCATTAATACAAATTAAACAACAATTCATTATTCACCATGCAGGACAACCTTATATCGCTTGCTTTGCCCAATTTGCCCCAATTAATTACGTTGATGTTGACAATTACTTCCGAAGTACTTTAGTGACACGCGGACAAAAATAAATGCTTCTATTTATAGCAAACAGTCATACAATGGTCACACATAATATCTTGGTCAATGTTGCATGGATGGAAGGTAACCCTGGGGCTACCGCAAAGCCACAAATATTGTCATAAACCTTGCATTTCTTACTGCTATCTGCAAATCTGCTGCTGTGTGGCTTCTCGCTTCTTGACCTTCGTGGCTTCTCGAACCTTATTTAGATGTCTTTAACTCTTTACCATTAATATAAAAATGCTAATAATTATTGGATGCTTTTGTTGCACTATCTTGGTCGGGTATTGTATAAAAAGGTACATCTTCTCTCCCACAAATTTAAGAAATGTGAATATGTTTGATTGTTTGTGACTCAATCTCTCAGCTCAATGAATTTGGCACACAGATACAATATGTTCGGAATGTAAATGTGGGATTTGTAAATAAGAAAAAGCATTAGATCTCCTTGAACATGGACCGGAAATGTAACTAAAATTTGAAGGCCTTAAACTTGTAGAACAGTTTCTTCAAAATATTATGGTCCACATAACTAACATAGGGTTGCTAAAAAGCATGTGTGGTCTAGTCATCTGTGAGGTCTAGCAGCCTTTGATAATGCTTGTTAGTTGCACACTCCATTAATAAGGTTTCCATATGTTGTTTTTTTCTTTTCGCCTTAAGCAGCATGGACACACCGGCTTTAGCTTGTCACTGTCGCCTCGTTAGTTGTAAAGCATTGTGTACACCGGTATAGTGAATGTCCGATGGAATATTAACTATTCAGGTTGAAGTACGCATCAGTATCAGATCCTCATTAAAGCCTATAAAATAATGATGTAAAATGAGAATTTTACATAATTGTTTTTCGCCTGACTTAAAATAGTTTTCTCCTGTCACCTGTGTGTCCTCAAATACATTTCTTACTAGGTCATCTTCTTAAGAATGTTCTTTTCTAAAGAAAACCTGGCACTGAAAGAAATTCCTTATAAGATTTTCGCAGAAATCAAGTCTTTGTCTTTACAGTTTTCTACGTATTGTCTTTCTGTAATCGCTTACCAATTTCATACCAATTTAAATTCTTATTATCTTATTACAGAGATAGAAAGCTTTAATCTATCTCTCTTTCTGTCACATGACGTTGGAAGGTGGCGATAATATTTTAAACCTGAGTTTTACAAGATTCGCTTTAAACCATCTTCTTTAATAAGGGGATCAACGTCTTTCATTTGTTTCTATACGTCAAGACAATAAATCCACTGGATCAAACTGGTTTGAAGAGACAATTGAATGGTTTCCTAACAGACCAGTATGGACGCTCCTTAGCAGTTGAGGTCGGTACCCGGTGCGTTGGCACTGCTCCAGCTCTTCACCGGACTATTATTACGAGTGCATGCGCATGCCAACTTATCCACACACGCCACATGACTCTTATGACAAAGACACAAAAGCTACAGTTGCACATATAATTGCCCAGTTAAGTTGGTCACACCGATGGTAATGGATGTGCGGCAGGTGAATGGAAATAAAACCATTTGTTATATTCGCGATGGTGATTATTTCTTTGGTGTGCAATTTCGCAAGAAAACCTATAAGATCGAATGTCTTGTCTATGTTTCTGTCGCGATAATTGTTTTAAGAACATATGTGTTTAGAATTTACAATGCATAGGGCAATCCTAGAGGAAAATATTAGGCCATTAAGGGCCAATTTCCGGAGCAGGGGTTATACGTTATTCCTCTGATAATTGTATACAGACAGCCCCCTTATTCAGCCAATACAAACTTCGTCGGGGAGCCGGAGAGCTCGGAGAGCTTACCTCTCACGTGATTAGTAGTATTAGCGTAGTAAGCCACAGATATAGAGGCCGCGACGAAACATCCACGAGTAAGTGTCATTTTCCTTACAGAATCGAGCCCTTGTTCTTAATTCAAATTTCGAAACAGCCAGATACCACAATTCTAGCAATTGAAAAGAAAGGCCCGAGGAACAGTGTACCAACTTATCTAGTCAGGTGACCAAAATTAGCACTAAGACAAATAATATTAAAGTGACAGTTCGAAACTGGCCAAGTCTCCACAACTAGCGACATCGTCAACAGAACAGACCAGTTGGCCGGACTAGACATTGCTCGCATAACTGCTTTTTATTTCTCTTCTTTTTACATAAGCCACTAGCTGCTTGTGCGATATGTAGCGAACTGAACAAAATAGGTTCGATTACAAATCAAATTAGGAATTGTCTTCTCTTACGCAAAATGGCGGATGCCAGATTTTTTTTACATTTGTCTTGGCGCGCGCACACCGCGACCATGAGTCATTCAGCCACCTGAATTATCTTCAGTTTAATGGGAGTCGTACCTATTTTACGATTTCGTTGATGGCCCGTGACTAATTATTTAGTGATGAATGCTTCGGCAGTAGAGTGTGGTTGTTGAAAGTTTTTATTTTTCTCAGACGCTTCGTCGTAACAATCGATGAGAGTTTCGAGAAAAACTAAGTATTTTTTTGTGGAGTTGGCAATCAGTTCGGCTAAATGGAACCACAGGAAAACACGTCAATTTCTGTAAATACCTATAATCAGGTAATTTGCTGAATGTTGGTAGGGGAGCCTAGTATTTATGCTGCAGTGGGAACGTATAATGATATTGGCTGAATCTATCTTTAGTATTTATCCCTAAAAAGCGAGAGTATGTATCTATCTCCGTCTTTTAGTAACGTTTTCACGAATATGCTTATGAGCCAACATTGATGAATATTTGCAGAGGGTTATATAAAAAAACAGCGGATTCTTTTACCTTGGGAATGCGGATGAAATCGCGGCTGATAGCTAATCAGAAATGCAAAATTCGTCAACATAATACAATATTATTGTTGTAGGTGCTAGGTTGTATCCAAAACCCCTCGGTCGATCTACCTTGGTCCAATATCGACAGAGGCGTCTACTTTATAATGATTCAAATTAAATATATATTTAAATTTGAATATACATATAACAAAACATAATATAGTTGAAGAGTTTGTTTGTTTTTTGTGAACGCGCTAACATTTGGAGCTACCAATAGAATTTGAAAAATTATTTATTAAAAAAGAAAAAGTTACAAAGAATGAGAGCGGACGATGCAGTGTCGTAATAAATCCTACAATGAAATCGACGAGCAAAACCACAGTCAAAACCTAGTAATAGATAAAGTAAAAAAACGCAAAAAAAAACAAAAAACAAGCACTATTATCTTATTCTATAGTTTATCTAAATTCCTAAGAATTAGCCTAGGTTACCGACCTCTGTCCTTGTAGTAGAAAAATACTTATAAACCAGATAATATAGATTATGTATGTGACGCACATGTGTAGGCTACCTGTGTCGAGATAAGATTAGACTATTCGAGACGATACACGAGCCTCCCGCAAAATACCTACCTACCTACCTACAACCAAAACTATTAAAAAGCTATAGAAGTGACAGCTCAAACAACAAATTTACCGCCATTTTGCTCCAACTGACACATGGATTGATTGACTTATAACAAGTGACAAGTAATTTTGTGTAAAACTATCACCGAGACATATTTTGGTTTAAAAGTGACTTTTCATTTGACAGTCAAGGATGTCAGTATTTTATTTTGTTACTTTATTTGATCAGGAATGTTGAAGTTTTCCCCATTAATAAATATCTAGACTTATTTACTCACAATCATCTGAATCCAAACTAAACACAGCTTCGAATATGTAAACCATTACCTCCTTATTTGTGATAATTATATACTTACTAGCTGTCTCCCGCGGTTTCACCCGCGTTCCCGAGGGATATAACATTTTCCCGGCACAAAAAGTATCCTATGTCACTTCTAATACCTCCAAGAATATGTATAAAAAGTTTCATGATGATCGGTTTAGTAGTTAAACAAACTTACATTCACATTTATAATATTAGTAGAGGTATTGATTTTGACAACCTGGTAAAAAAAAAACAGACAATATTAGATAAAAAGATTTGTGTGTGGAACGGAATCCATGACTTGAGTTGTCTCAGTCGGTGAGACATCGCAGTGTATCTAATCACCACACAAATAGGCCCAATAAAAATAAACTAAATACACAAATCCATTACATTCTTATCAATACTGGCAGGAACATGGTAATCTAGAAAGAAATCAATAATTACCAGTAGCAACACAGTGAAAAAATATCTTTATCAACAAGATCTGTCAACGTGGGCCGATAGCTAGCAACACTAATTAAGCTCAACCCTATTATGTATTTATAATTTATTTATTTATATATTAGGCTCATCAAAAATATTTACATTATTGCAATAACAAAATAAACTAAATATTAATTATCAAAAACTAAACGTGTAATAGGTACCTATATATTCCATCAAAGGATAAAAAAGCATGTGCATGCGAAAACGCCATTTAATCAATCATCCATCACGCAAATTAATCAGACATAGATAATAAATATAGAATGACGCGTTCACTGGGCGTTAATCGGGGAATGATAGTAAAGATGTAGAGACCGTATGTCATCAGCTGAGAATGATGAGAGAACATTTGGCCTCCGAATAGAAACTACGCAGTGGATATCTAGTTCGTTAGCGCTTCTAGCATTCTTCGCTGCTGACCAGTCCCGGTTTCTTGGAAAACGCGGGAATTGTTCTATGTATTTTTTTTTAAGAATTCAAAATAGATACGCGTACGGTATGCACATTAGGCCGTAAATACTAAATACTCTATTTTATGTTTTGTGATGAATCTTCATAATGTTTTGTATAGTTGGGGTGGAGACGACATTCTTTACTTTTAATCAATCGCGCAAATTTCATTTTAATATTCCACCGCTATCGTTTTAGATTTCTGTACCAAAACGGTAGTATAGAACCAGATACTTATTTCAGCTCCTTTGTTATTGCCTTAAAACACATCAGGGGTTTGTCCACTCCATAGATACGCGCAAAAAAATGATTTGCGAAATTAGACTATATTGCACACGAATTTATGTTGGTTTTATTATTATCGTATGCAACCTCCCGTATGAGAAAACTTGCTCGGTTTTTTTACAAGGGACCCCTTTTCCCCCAAGTCATGTAATAGATAGACAAGTGAAATAAACAATATTTCCCTCTCTAATCCTTGGATCTTTATGTTCGCTGAGATTTATTTCTAGGAAATATAAAAATATATAATATATTTTTATTAAAGCCCTCGCGTGTCTCGTAAATTGAATTGGATTTTTTTCTTTAGTCAAAGGGGTTTTATTGTCATGTTGGCAGTGCTGCCAAAATTCCGGCGATCGCTTGGATTCCAGGCGTGCCTGTGGGCGGTACGATCTGCTACCAAGAGTGCTGATTCATTAGCAAAATGAAAGTATTACTGTTGCCAAAATATTGCATAGTAAACAGAAACTTCTACGTTTTAGAAAAAAATCCTTGATCTGTCCTATGTGTTGTGATTTGATAACGTGCCCCCGTAACGTTAGGTACCAACACAAGTCACCTTATTCATAAACCATAGACATGTTATAATATGGTAGATACACAATATTAAAAAAATATCGAACTTATGTAGAGAGTTATCAATTCCCAGGCGTCTAGACCGACTCCACGTTCTCGTGGACTAACACACGTAATAAACGTAGGTAGTTACCTAAGTATAATCAACTCGAGCGAAATGCGATGTGAATACATTATTGATGTCGACATTACACGTGTACGTTGGTAACCCTGAGTCATAGACAATTGATGAGCGTAGATAACACATTGTGATCTTTAAACCTAACGTTGCTTGGAGCCTTAGATGTTTTAACTTAGAAGATGACACTCCAGTTCGTACAAAGATGCTTTCAGATGATTTTAGTTCCGATGAAGATATTCTGAATAGATTGTAATTAAATAAGTATTCCATGAAATCAGGGAATTTCAAAGATATTAGCCAAATATTAAATGACACAAAAATCCAGACTGCGTTAAAAAAAAGAAAAAAAAAATGTTTCCTCACTTTTTTTAAGCCCTATATTATTCCCACAACTGATACGATTCTAATCACACCCCATATGTTGAAACCCGTCTAGCGGTTTAGGCTGTGGAGCGTGCCAAAGATTTAGCCATACATACATATACACTCGAAAAATATTACCCTTCTTTGTATAAAAAAGATGGGCCATGGTCCAACTAGCAAAAAGCTAAAGCTTCCTAGTCCTATAGTAACCAAACACTCCGAAATACGCCGAAGCGTGCCGAAAGCGCGATAGCTTATCTGAGACATTGCAAAAAAACTTTATTGAAAGTAATGCATGTCATCGCAATTTATTATCACAATGCGGCAAAAAATAAATATAAAACATAATCGATAAGACAACAGACATAGGTACAGATATAGCTTAGACTGCAGTCTAGGCTGTAGGCTAGACTTTCAAGGTTGCCAGTGTCTTTGTTCATAACAATTGCGTGTTTAGCTAGATGATATACCTACCAATTGTTATAAATCTACATTATGTACTTATTGACAATGTTAATATATGTACTTGCATAAGTCTTGCTATGTTATCGTGCTCTCAGATCTGCTATGTAATGATATTCTACAATGAAACTCGACGACGAATTCACGCAGTCACTATCTCTCTCGCGACTCCGCAATAATACGAGAGGTCCGCTATCCGCGTGTACATCTGAGTGATCACTCGACGCGTTTTTGTTTGTGAATAGCACTGGTAACACATAAATTACAGGTTAAGAATGTATACTCGTTCTTGAAAACTGCGGTGAATATAATTATCATGAATAGTGGCTGCTCGTGGCTTAAGTTGCAATGCATCTTTGAATCGGGTTAAGGTCTTAAGATTTTATTAAAATCCTACGATTTTCTTTTTATTTGTATAATAATGGGTGAGCCCGGTGTACCCACGACCTGTGGGCAGGGCCGCTTACTACCACGCCAACTGGCTCGTCAATTTCAAAAGCACTTTACGCCAATTTACCGAGTAATTTTTCAAAGTTTTCTTTCCCTAAAATACTTACTCCGACTATTACGAATATTAAGTGACACGCTTAGCAACGAACATCATTAAATTTTTCAGAATCGTCCTGTTAGATTACATATACATCTAACTGTCCATTTTTATGATTCTGTACCAAAGTGGTAATAAAGGTACCTACAGTGAGACATCGGCATCCGACTGTATGTCAAAGTTGCTTTGGTGGAGTAACAAGAATTGCTCGGAATTTGTTTTAGTTAGAAAAATATGTGTATAATTCTTATAGAAAATTAAGGTCACAAAATAGATCTGATCGAATAAAATTTTGTAGGTTATTTTATTAATGTACAGAACCCTACGTGCCCGAGCTCAATAACATTCACTTCAGCTTTTTTTATTCAGCTAATACAAACTTCGTCGGCGAACCGCTTCACGGAGGCCTCGGAGAGCTTACCTCTCACGTGATTAGTAGTATTAGAAAAAAAAAATTCAAAATTCAAAACCATTTATTCAGTTTAGGCCTTCGGAGGGCACTTATGAAGGTCAAATTTAAAGTTACTGAAGCTACAACCGGTTCGGAAGTCAGCCTTCAACTGAGAAGAACCGGCAAGAAACTCAGCAAGGTTACATTCTTTTTTATTTGTTATATAAATTTTTATCTATTCTGACTTTTTGGCTATTTTATAATTTCAATTTTACATAATTTTATATTTAACAATTACAAAATACTTATTATAGGTAACATTAATAAAAACAAAACAAAAAAAAATATGACAAGACTACAAAATAGAAAATAACAATAATTAGGTACTTACAACTTAAACAAGAGATTTAGAGGTGCACTGTGCAGAGAGCAGCTATTTCCATACATTTTTATCTTCAATATAATGAACTACCTTGTAATACGCTTTTTCTTTCAAAACTTTCCTAATATAATTTTTAAATTTATGATCAGACATTTTGGTTATTGAAAGCGGTATCTTATTATAAAATCGAACACAATTACCAAGAAATGACTTGTTAACTTTAGTTAGTCTAAAGTATGGAACAACTAACTTCTCCCTTTGTCTTGTATTTATACTATGAATATCTAATTTTGCCTCAAACATTCCTATGTTTCTACGTATAAACATTATATTTTCATAAATATATAGTGAAGGTAATGTCATTATATTTATTTCCCTAAATAAATCTCTTAATGATTCACGGGGACCCATACTGTAAATTGCACGAATTGCTCTTTTTTGTATAATAAATATTGATTCTATATCCGCTGCTGCTCCCCAAAACAAAATACCATAGGACAAGAGGCTATGAAAATATGCAAAATAAACTAATTTGGCCGTCTCAACATTCGTCAATTGTTTAATTTTCCTAACAGCAAAAGCAGCCGAACTTAATTTAGCAGCTAGAGTATCAACCTGAGGTCCCCATTGCAATTTATTGTCTAATGTAAGACCCAAAAATACCGTTTTATTTACAAGATCAATATGGCTCCCATCTATTATTATTTGGCTATCTACTTGTGCTACATTTGGTAAAGAAAACCTTAAGCATTTAGTTTTCTTTGAATTTAGTAATAGATTATTTGTAGCAAACCACCCACAGACAATTGACATAGTATGATTAACTTTAGTTAGATCTTTGTCTTTTCTATTAACTTTAAAAATTAATGATGTATCATCAGCAAACAAGACAATATCTGTGAGGTCATTTACAACATATGGCAAATCATTTATATATACTAAAAACAAAAATGGACCTAAAATTGAACCCTGGGGTACCCCCATTTCGACTAAAGAGCCCTTGGATGTTGTGCCGGTAATCCCTACCTTTTGCTGGCGATTTGATAAATAAGATAAAACAAGATCATGAGCAGTTCCACGAATTCCGTAGAAGTCAAGTTTTAGTAGTAGCGTACGGTGGTCAAGTTAGCGTAGTAAAGGACAGAGATAGAGCATAGAGACCGCGACGAAACATCCTCGGGTTAGTGTCATTTTCCTTACAGAATCGAGCCCCAGATTTTTTTCTAAATTCAGCCAGCCAGCAATATTTCAGTAATTCTATTTGCATGAAATCTTTGAAAGGCTTTTCTTCCATTCTACTTACTTATCTTAATTTTATGGATTTCCTTATCGTCTTCAAAAGAAATTCAATATCTAATTATCTGATTGTTGACGTCAATTGTTTATATCTCATGAAAAATAATTCGTAGACGTGGGAGACGATTCCTGGAGATATTTAAATTACATTTGAAATTCAAAACGAATCCGTGTCGAGTTTAGTGGAATTGTATTATATCGATGTCAGTGAATGATAATATTTAAATTTGGAGTATTGTCACAGAAATACTAACGTATTGTAGTGAACAACAAAAACACATGTGACATCGAGACGTTTCGAAGACGCAAAGTTAGGCAAAGGTTTTACTTTCGTCATCCTAATTGGGCTATCGAATGCCTAATGAATTTTGATCCTCCCGTAGTTCATTATCCTTCTCCTCATCTTCCATCCTACTAATATTATAAATGCGAACGATTGTATGTATGGATGTTTGTTAGCCTTTCACGAGAAAACTACCAAGCGGATTTGGATGAAACTTAGCACATATATAGAAAATTCCCTGGAATAAATAGCACATAGGATACTTTTTGTGCCGGTAAAATTTTACATCCCTCGGGAACGCGGGGGACAGCTAGTAATAAATATGTTTAAACTGAATTGAACTTTTTGGACTGGTTATATTTATTTATGTTTTGATTTTGTTTGTTCCAGGTAAAATCCTTTGCGAGTATTCTATTGGTCAACATCATCAGTTCGAGGTTAGCCTTAGATATTTCAGTGAATCGATATTTTATCGTTTGTCTTATTTTTCTTACGAGTCTCAGTAATGTAAACTGACGTGACATGCCCATTACACATTTGAAATTTTTCATAATATTTATTTTATTTTGAATGTACTGACATCAGTATTTGCCAATATCAAGTAATTGACATCATACGTCTTCTGAAGCAACCGGCAAACGTCATCGCAGCTCGAATTTACGTCAAACTAAGGCATTGTCAAAAGAAAAGACGCCCACTCTATAAATAAATCTAGAGTGTTATTCCTTGTTCTATATTTTTGTTGATACCATTGGTTGATTTGTAATATTTTAAAAGGTACACAATAGATATGAAGTTAGTTATATTCTCATACTTACCTATTGCCTATTTTAGGTATTTAGGTACTTAGGGTATTGTTAAAGATAGTAAAAAAACAGATAAAAAATGAAAGAAGTAAATCTACCATTTAGAAAAAACAATATTAAAAACTAATAATAAATAATAAGTAATCTCTCAATACCTTGGAAATATCCTGGGAGACTATACTATCGAATTTATGGAAACATTATTTCTTTATACAAGTTACAATCGACTACTTTCTACAACACTATAGAGAGGTACCTACTTATAATCATCATGGAATTTATAATACAACATTTAATTCATAAACTTCATGTTTTGGCACACTATATGTAATAAATATTATTAACGCGACACTAAATTGTGATTGTGTTGACATTTAAAATTTTTTTTAAGATTTAAGAATTCTTTGCGCCTGAGTGTGCTTATTTTTTAAAGTGTTATCATACTTTTTTGAATTTCGATTTATGGATTGGATAGGAGTATGTGTATGGTCTGTGGCATGCCAGTGAAAAGTGAAGCTCAGTAGTTGGAGATGATGACTTTTTGTCAAAAGAGGTTTAGTTATTATTATTTCCAACAGCATTCGTTGGAATTTGAATTGTTTGTACGTAGGAATAATATCTGATTTCAAAGTAAAATTTTGACGGAGCGTCCTCTTTAATTTCGATTAATGTCACAAAAACATCCGCCGGCCGTATTAATTGACACCGTATCATTTATAAAGGTCCATCCAGATCAGAGCTCTGATAAATATATTCAAGTTCACAAGGCTTCATATTCATATTTCGAGATTCCATGATTGATGAGAACCTTAACAGTTACCTTATAACAGTTTTAAATGAAACTTCTTTTAGAACGGTTTGAATTGGATTTTATGAAACGAAAAAGTGTAACGAAAAGCAGACAATCAATCTCCCTCTTTCTCTCTCCCTCTCTCTGTTTACCACTTCTATAGTGTATTCATCTCATTCACTTACAGAGTCATGTGAACTCACACTCGATTTTTGCTTGCTTTTTTATTAAAGTTAGCTTTACGTAACATTTACATTAAAAGAAAATAACTGACTCATTGTGCCACTCATTCATAGCTGTGATCTACTCGTACCTTAGCATTTTGTGGTCGTTTGTGTCAGTCACATCACATCACATTCAATGCCCATTGGCCGCTGACCAAAATATTATAATTTATAGTTAATTTCTCGAACGGAAGTTGGCTTACAAAATATTTTCTAATTGGATCCGCAAATATATGGGATTCTTTGTTATTTACTCATGGTTTGTTTGTGACTGTCATCAGAGGTTACAAAAAGTCATTCATAAAGAATGTGGTAACATTTGTTTTCTGTGGGAGATGAAAATTATTATATTAGATACTAGCTGTCCGCAAGATCTTACGCGTGAAAAATTAAAAGTTAACGTGTATTTTGTTCTTAACAGCCGACTTTGATGATAAAGCCTATATGTTGCTTCCTGTGTGGAGTACACAGGAATCATATTATAGGCACTTATTTAAATTCGTCTAGCAATTTCGGCGATTAGGGCGCTTATACAGATAGACAGACATAAAATTTAATTTTTTTTAAATATTCTATAACACCACACCAACACAATCAGTTTTTGGGGATAGGTATATTTTCTTTGTTTTCAGAACGATAAATGATAAAAGCGAATGTCTTGGAAAGAAAATATTCTATCCAGTCTTGTCCAAAAATGTTTTTGTTAACAGTTTTTTTTTTTTAATATCTTCACAATATTCC
This sequence comes from Habrosyne pyritoides, assembly GCA_907165245.1. Taxonomy (NCBI): domain Eukaryota; kingdom Metazoa; phylum Arthropoda; class Insecta; order Lepidoptera; family Drepanidae; genus Habrosyne; species Habrosyne pyritoides. Next base: position 2,246,539 of record OU015600.1, on the reverse strand, counting down.
AACCATTGTACTAACTAAAATTACATTTTATTTATTTTTATGAAGTCTCGAAATGCGTACTTAGGCAGGTAACTTACACCGGCAAATTCTTCCGTTTGACGCCAATAAACCGCGCCTACACCTACGCGATGTCAAATACAGTCAACTGTCGAAAAATAGGAAAAGAAAATCTTTTGACAGACTAGAAATCAACAAAGAGTTCCAATGCTTACAAATAAAAAACACATTTCGAATTTGATCTTACTTTTAAAATTCAAAGAATTTATTCGGATAGCCCGTCGATATCACTTATCAAGGTCAGAGCTACTGAAGTTACCACCGACTTAGAGATCAGCCGTTAGTTAGTTCTACCAAGCAGTTCCTATTTTAAAATTTCCTTTAAAAAAATGCCTATCAATGTTTTAACGTAGTTTCACGCGCATTCACTACATTCCAACCTCGAAATGTTGTTATTCCAAACATTCCAAACCGAGGTACCAGAAAAAAGAATCCGAGTAACAATTAGTCATCGCACAACATTAAGAACATCTAATGTGTATTCCGGAAACGGTTTGACCACACGTTAGTAAACAGAGCAGTTAAATATCATTTTACAATATACATCGCGAGTCAACGTGTTCCAAACAAGACAATTAACATTCTACAGTGTCGCATTCGTTGGATATGAAGCGAAAATTACTGGCTGAGCCCGTGTGGCATGAACTTTAGGCTGTAATTATTGTGGCGCGTGTAACTCGTGTAGGGTAAGGTCACTGGCCAAGAGCCTGTATGTAATAACGTCTCTTTACTCGCGATCCTCAGCTGAAAGGTAAAACCGACAAGATTTAGTACCTACCTACGCACTTCTGTCCTTATTTATTACCTTATAAAAAAATCGAAATTCAAAACCATTTATTCCGTTTAGGCCCGCGGAAGGGACTTTTAAGTTACCGAAGCTATAGAAACGCTTTGGCATATATTTAGTTTTTAAGCTGGATCATTATCAATTTTTTTTAGTAAAATTTTGTAATCCATCCCCAATAAATATTGAATAAAACTACGAAGCTCGCTTATTATTAAAGTTTTAAGCATGATCAAAAAGTGCTACACCTAATCTAATTACATATAACATGGTTGGCAACATTGTTCCAGTCTGACATGTTTTTGACAAGTCAATTATAGGTCGAATGCCAACTCTGGTTATTATATTCAGAATTATGATTGGCTCTATAGAGTTGTGTGAGAAGGTAAAACAAAGGTTGATATTAAAAAAGAACTGGGCAAGTGCGAGGTATTGGACATCGCAAAGGGTTCTAAATTCAAATAGTAATTTTTTTTATGAAATAAAAAATTACTATCTGTCGAATAATTTCTGTACATTTTTGTACGAAAATCAAAAAATATATAAAGACTCTCACGGAAGGGATAGTGAAACTATTTCTATACCTAACTGTATGGTTTTAGGAACTCCTTTGTTAATAAATAATGAATAATCAAAGCCCTTATTATTGCCAGTAGCATAGGTACCAAGGTACATCATTATTATAATTCAGTACAGTCGAGACTAAACGTTAAAAAGGAAGAAAATGTAGTCCCGGCCTTAAGACAATCGCATAATTTCCTGAATGGTCGTGGATCATTTGAATTTTCTGAGAAGTGTCGTGATGGCTCGGGAGGCGGTAATCGGTTACTGGAAACGCTTGGGCCCGCGTTGCGGACCTTCGTTAATGTTTGTAACAGCCACCATTCGCTCACATCTCTGGCTATTAGGTTTTAAACGTATGATGTGTTGTGAAGATATTTCTGTCCTGTTGTACCTTGAAGATTTAAGATTACGCAACTTTTTTGGTATTTAAATAGAGTATTAAGGGTTTTGTAGGATCTTAATTACAATGTGTTGCAAAATACACCTTAATAGTTTTGTTTCAAAAAAATGCCGGCAAACATCAAACTCGTACAAAGTAATGTTACACTATAATCGTTTTTATCACATCCAAAATCTTTATTAACTATATAAAAATAAATGTTTTTATGTATTATGTTTGTCCCACATATCTTTCTATTCGACCGATTCCAATGACATTTTATGAAGTTGGTGTATGCCTGGGAAGGTTTCTGAGACAAAGATTCTTGCATGCATGTCGGGAACAGCTACTAGTCGATAAAAAAGTATTTCGGTAGCAACTAAAATGCTGTCCACTAATCATAGACAATTCGAGATAAACCACTACAATGGCATTTTCTTTTTTTTTTTTCTCATTTTACAATGGCCAGTTCCGAGGCGATCATTTATAAGCTCGGATTAACCATTAGTTAGATCGGTATCAATTTTATATAAAAAGCAATGACATTTAAGAATTATATCCACGTATAGTTGTTTCACTTTGGAGTGAGAGGGTGAGTCATTTCTTTTTTTTTATCGACTTCAGAAAAGAAGAGTTCTAGTTCGTCGATATCTTTTTTAAGGTTTGTAATCGGATGAAACTATAATTTGTTTTTTAAACAAATAAATAAAATATGAGTGGCTGTTTGTAATGTAAAAATAACCTAATAGCTTTTTAAAAAGTGCTTATGAAAGGGACATTCATTCATTTTTGTCTACCTGTCTATTTGTTCCGCCTAATCTTCGAAACGACTGGACCGATTTTGACAGGACTTTCACTGGCAGATATCTGATGTTATTAGGAGAAAGTTACGACTACTAACTACTTATTTTTATCCCTGGGAAGATGTTATCTCGCACGGAAGCACGGGTGAAAACGCGTCTAACACCTAGTCTGAAATAAATAAACTTAATAGTCAGCTGTGGTCAAATTATAATTCTTAGGTACTCACTCAATCATTTCACTGATCTCCTGTTAGCCAAGATAAGTGATAAGATAGAAAATAAGGATTATTGCGAATTATTACACAGTTATCTTATATTCAATGTCCAAAGGCATTATCATTCAATACATATCTATCTGCCATGACAACAAAAAATTGCGAGACAAAATTGGTGAGTAGGTTATCTATAGTCCTTTTTTTAAGTATTAATCGTATTAACTTTGCACACTAATATAATACGATCTGATTAAAACACTAAGGGACTATATCCCGTTGAAAGGAAGGTAGACAAAACCGAGCGCGAAAGCTAGTCTACTTCATTGAAATTTTTCATTGCTGAGTTTATCCGTCACTTCTCAGCAAAAGCAACCTTCCGTTACAGTCTAACCATTCATAAGTGCCTATTTGAATAAACTAGTGTTTGCCCACTGATTGAAATTCGACCATAAACATTATTAAAAGTTTTTTAACTATTATTTTTTTTCATTTTTTAGTTAAATCGCTAATCCTGATTATTTAAGTAAGGTTAACAGGTCTAACTGTTTAAAATATCGAATTGTCATCGGTCCTCGATAAATCTAAAAAGTTTGAATGAAATTTGACCGTTTAAAGTAGGTCAAAATCGCGCCCAAAGGAGTCGGTTACAAACATACAAGTGAAGATAATATAAAGCGTGTGAAAAAACGAATCTATTAATCCATTTTTTGTATTGATAACACTAAAGCTCGTCAATATATACTTATAAAAAAAAAAAAAACAGGACAAACTTAACTATTTTGTCTCTGCCTATTTACTCGTATATAGATACCTTTATTTAAATTCTAGGCTGAGAAAGTCGTGACATTAGCTGCCGCACCAGTGTTCACACTCCAATAAATATTAGCTAGATATAAAGCCGATTAAGTTTCGAAGGTCTATCTTAGATCATAGCGCGGTCAGCCGAGGACAGATAATCAATCTAAATTTTAATGTGCCACTACCGTCTGTCACATCGAGAGCAAAAAATATAGCTACTGTATTGACTTTCGTGGACGTGATATCAAATCATTATTCACAAATAAATTTAAAAAAAAATCTTTGATAAGATATTTTTATTAAAAACCAAACCAAAAATGTACCTTCTTAACAGCATATTATAAATTGTAAGTAGTCTATATTATATGTATACAACTAAAGTTCCTTCGACGCTCAAGTGATGGTGCGCAAAAACTACTGAACATATCGGAATTACAAAACTACCCGTACAGCCGAAAGGAGGTTAAACGGGGGCTTTAAAACGAGTCCATTCACAATAATTAAGGACCGTAGTAACGCTGTATAACATATCCCAAAAAAAAAACTGATTTTTATGAATGAAAAATAGAAAATCTATTAAAGTAGACAATTATTAGGTAAAATAGGTACGTAGGCCTTTCTGTTAAATAATCTGGTTCCCTGACTACTCCATGTCTTTTGTAGGTCCAATAATCGTTTTGAATATAGTTTATGTATAAAGAAAGCTTTTAGTGTAGACTTTGTTGGGAAGTACTACCTTACCCATTTCCACTGTTACACATTACTTAACAACTTCACATCACAGAGACGACGACGCATTGACATATGCTTAAAATAGTTGACAATCGTTATAAGTTTTTAAATAATAATAGCTGACTGACTGCCCTAGATTGCAGCCACTGCTCGATTAACGTGCGATAACGCTTTAATAGTATCTGCTATATATTTAAAATACATAGTGTACATATTGAAGGTACACAAATGAACAAAAATACATTTGACTTTTAGCATAAATTAAAGAAACTGGAGGTGATTCTGCTTGTATAGAACCCTGTTCCCCGGCTCCGCTGGGCGTTCGTTTGTCTGTCATAAGGCAATTTTTTTAATCGTCTTGAATCGACACTTGAAAATATCACAATGTGTGTAACTAGGTACTACCCTGGCCGCTATAACAAAAAATACCTATATAATACAAATAAAAAATAAGTAAAAAATAAACATACAAGAAATGCGCTTTTTTCGGTGTTGTCTTAAAATATTTTACGATGCCATCGTAACCGTCGACCCTTCGTGTGCGAATTGACCGCTTTTAAAATTTCGATTACAATTTATAAACTACCATGACAATCACCATCACATTTAATCGTGATTACAATGGGTGTTATATTTTGATTACTCTATTTCCACGGTTGTACTAAGGGCATCATTTTCGCATTTACTTATCATTATTGTTTTCGATAAGTCATCGTGCTAAAAACTAACAATTGGCCACGGATTTGGCTCACAAATCGATGGGAGCACAGGGCTGGCTTAAATAATGGCGATTAGTTATACTTTTTCTCTATTGTTTGCTTGTTTCTATCTAATTAAACGGTATAGTGTGTTCTTTGTATTTTATAAATTAATATTGTTATATTTTTTTCGTGTTTTTTGGCATCAGCCGAACCTATAGTCGATATTAATATTGTCCATTGAAATTGTAGTGCTTATCTACATGTTACTTTTCTACGCAAATACACAACAAAAAAGTTTGCATTCACATGGAAAATCTTTTTTTATTTTGAATAATTTGTTCTTTTTTACAATTATTTTATATATTTTATCATAACCACAACAAATTTCAAGTATTTTACACGATCTTTTTATGTTGTGTGTATAATAAAGAGAACCTAAAAAATTCAAATACGACAAAAACTTTTAACGCTTTTACTCAAATCACATAATAAAAACAGTTTGACTGTCATTGAAATTCTGTATACTATTACTATAATAACTTCTAGTAGTGAGGACAGTAACGAACAACATGCAAACTTTATGGTCCATATGAAAGTCCCATGAAGTATGACCATCCGAAATGTTATTGTGTAGTCAGTACATAATTATTTGTCCTCGATTGGATGTTGACCGTCCGAGTATCTCACGGTGATTGTCCATGGTCGGCGAACAACCATTAGCGCATTGATGCGGGTAATAAGCAATGGGTGACCAACATCGATAAACACTACATAGACAGCATGGCGTAGTGGTAAAATATAGTGACGACCACGCCACGTCGTGTGCTCCATTCCCACCCAGCATAAATATTTGTGGTGATTTGTGTGTATGAACATGTCTGTTTGTTTTATCACTACATAGTATAAAACAAAGTCGCTTTCTCTGTCCCTATGTCTCTATATCCCTATGTATGCTTAAATCTTTAAAACTACGCAACGGATTTTGATGCGTTGAGTGAGTTTGAGAGGTGAGTTTTTTTAATAGATAGAGTGATTGAAGAGGAAGGTTTTTATGTATAATACATGTGACATCCCACGGGAACGCGGGTAAAACCGCGGGGGACAGCTAGTATCTTTATAAGTATTCCAGTTTTACCCATGTTCACGATTGAATGAATGTTTTTCAAACTTTAATAAAAGTTAGGCTTTTATTTAATTAATTAATTAATTTAGTTGAAATGAAAAAGCCATTTTAATTTGATCACTGTCAAAAGCACCAATGTTTCGTTTTTTATTAATTTAAAACAACATAAGCTAGCCTGATTCGCGCACAGAGGGTCCTGTACAAACTTGTTAGTAGATCGTCCATGTCAGGAGTCGACTCTTGAAGATTTTTGCCCTTCTTTCCGAGTATGCCTCCCAAAAATTAGTCCTCGAAACTGAAAACTAAAACATGGTATCTTTAAGGTGAGAGTAAGTAAGCAATTATTGGATCAAAGAGCTCCGTCTTCCTCGTTATCTGGGCTTTTCATCGTTAGGTTAAATGTTGTTTATACTCAGGCTTAGTAGAACTTCATATAAAAAAAACAGTTATTAAGTTTTTAATTTGAACAAGATTTGTGTAAAACAAGTAGTGGTAAAAAAACTATTGCAATCGAAAGTAAATACGTTGTAAGCTTATATAAAACATGGAAAACAGAAAGATTTCGAAAGGACTCTATTTCAAATCTCTCTGACATGTGTAAGTATTTATACATAAAATAGTTGATAATCTGGTATAATGCGTGTTAGTGACATCTCCTAACTTACAAAATTGTAGGTACATTTTCAACATGTAAATGTACGTACATACTCTCGGATTCCGTCAGTGGTTTGGGTAAAATGTCACGTAAACTAACTCATCATAGTATATACATAATTCATACGGCAAGGCTGAAACTCATTGATTACCCGACGGCCGACACTCTATACTACAGCTCTACAACCACGCTGCTCCAACAACGACGCCATATCGTGAAACAAGCTAAATTCGATCTTACTCCCTCGTCTTAGGGCCTAACGTTCCATTCTAAATTAAAATGTTTGTCTACCACATGAAATTCGGTCTTGAAGAACGTTCACCAGGGTTGCTTTTGGAATAACATTGCTCGTAGTCTGTAGGTTGACCTTGGTCGTTTAGGGGGTGTTCCAAGGTGGCGTCTGGTCACCCCACCCACTACAGGGTGCGATGCGTCGTCGGCGGCTTGCGTAATATATATTTTTACATAGTACTAAGTTGCTAGTCAAATATAAATTTTGCTTAGTTACCATGGCGACGTGTAATGATTTCGCAGTGTTATAAATAAAGTTAAAAATATGTGAATTCACCAAAGTTCAAGTTTATAGATGACCTAGATACAGAGCTGGATCAAGGGCGTTAAATTTGGCCAACAGCGAGTTCAGTATCTGAAAATTGAGATAGAGATAACTGTAGTGTAGAGAGAGACGCATTATATTGGTAGAGTAAGTTTTGAAGCAGTGCCTACGCAAATCACTATTTTAGGGAAAGCGTCCGCCTACGTCTATCGTGGATCGTTAAATGTACCTAAAAGGCGGAAGAATCTAATGTGGTAGGATGGGAAGGCAGGGTACAAAGATATAATATACGTATACCTACTTAAAGCAGAAGAAGAGAAAAAATATAAAGCAACCATGTTTAGTAGATATTAAAATAACATGTTAAATAGACAATAAATCTTCGGTTTCGAACACAAAGGTTTTCAATAATAATTCACGATAGCAAATATTTTAATTGACTATTTTGCGTTGCCAAGCTAACCATACCTACTAAATTGCTTCCAAGATCAATAAGATATATCGATTTATGAATTTTAACATTTAATAGGTGATAACTATCGGTCTCGTCACGTTTTCCTCAATGTGTTTTATTTATAATGTCATTTTTTTCATAAATTCAAGTTGGACTTAGTTTTGTTATCAGAGCTTACATCTCCATCTATAGAATAATCGTTCACTTGATGATTATTCTCTATTACATCGATTTAGGGAATCGCCTTTTATTTAAATCAGGCAACAAGCCAACTTAACCAACAAGCTTAGCTATCGCCCCGCAGATTCACTTGCGGAAGCAACAAATCCTTTCTTGCCAACGCCACCTTCACAAGAGAATTATAAAAGCTAGTGTCTAGCTATGCCCAATAATCCGTATCCCCAAATTTGCCCAAACCTTAGTTAGGTTTTGGAAAATTTTAATACATTTAACCAAATATTCTGGATCACGCTTCTAGAATATTTTTCCAATTAAATATAAATTTCCGCAACGTTACTTTAGAAGTAACCGAGCATTTTCATTCACCAAACGGGACTTTTCTTTGATAAATTCAGCAGCTTACATTCATAAATTTAACTAGATATAACAATGTCAAACAAAGGTCACCCGCGATATTATTTGGCAAATAAGGTGATAACCTGTCGTAACAATGCATTGATAACATAAATCATATGGCATTAGCGTCAAACCCAGTGTCTGCTTGACAATGGCGTACTCGTGTTGGGGATTTAACAATAGGTAGGTGTACTAAGCACACCTACACAAAATAGATATATCTACCAACCTGAAAACAATTGTATAAGAGAAGCTCAACCGAAAACCGCACATAATATTTAAATACTAAATTTCTTGACTAAAATAGTCCAGAAACTACATTAAATTTATCGAAATCAAAGACACGAGATATTTTTCAACATGGCAGTTTGTGAGTCAGCATTAGAGAACAATAAAAGCGCGATAGTACCCATTCAAGAATGCGGCAGATTGTAAACACGTCTAGCGGTGCTCTGACGACGTAATCATGTAATTGGGAACGCACTAAATCAACAAGGTAACTTTTAATTAATACTGCGATGATTCGTTCGAAACGCGGCGGGAACTCGCGCACCATTCTTGCGCGTTGTCTAAACAAACGTTCATTTCATTGACGGCGGTAAAGGCTCAGGGTTGCCAATGGAAAAAAAGTTATTTTTTTAGTAGACTTGTACAGTCGTGGCCACTTGTGACGTTGGTTCATCCTTATTCAAATTCTGACAGTTTCTTCTTGGAGTCCTTCAGATCGACTGCCATATCGAATTTTCCTTTTTTATACCTACGTAAGCTGACCATCGCGTCAACCCTGCAATATTGTTTGTTATGTTAACGTGTTCCGCGTTAATGGACGATAATGTTTCTTAAACTCCAACTAGTTACGCACCTCGGCAAATACTGGTTATGCTGCGTAACGCTTCCCAATTTCACTTCAGGCATTTATTATTTATCGCTTTTAGGCGCGGAAACTGACGTAAGTGAAACCATGAGACTACCACCTGTCTAGGTAACAACCGAGTGAAATGCCTTTAAATAAGTTGTGGCTGCAAATAACAAAATGTCTTCGAGTATAACCATTCAATATCAAGAACAAAAATGGGATTTTGATCACAAGATTAACTATTTTATTCGACTCGCTCTTGGCCTTTTTTACAAAAGAAAACAGTAGGCATATACGTAGGCTGGAAATGTAGGCACGTGCCAACCAGCAGAAAAACAGTTGGTAAATTACTTTGCTAGTAAGCCAAAATATGTTAGTTGGGCCGCACCCACGCACCACTATCGAATGACCCTAGAAAGCCCATTGACCCACCTACACCACACCCTTATCGCTAAGTTAGGTAACGGAAAAAGGGGGAGTGGAAGTTCTTTGTATACTGGTTATCTTACCACACGTTCTATAGATGAGTCTCGACGGAAACCCCGCCGTTCTCTCATTATGGACATTGTTTTGGAGCCAGTGTTTTCAACGCACCGGCGCCATTTTGAAAAGACGCCTCTTCGATAATGTAACCCGTATCTCGTAGTAAGAAGGTCTGGTATAGAATACGTTTGTCGACGTACACTATATTGTGGCAGATCGTATGATAGTATAGTGTTACCAAATTCGGAATGAATATTTGTTCTCACAATTTAGTTCCTTTGTCTGGTTCTATTGAAATTTTGAATGCTACATCGTTTGCATACACAAGATCATTTATAATAATCGACGAATCATAGATTTCTTCATAGAACAGATGAGCACACAGAATTATTTCCTTAACTTACCCATTGTTACCAATCTTCGTCAGCCTCTAAGTCATCGGAATCGTCAAAGATAATCTAAGCAAAATTATCGAAACCAAATCGTAATTTAATATCCTCGATCTAAGGCATAATTTCGTCTAAAGAACAAAAGAATTCCCATGTTCTGTACAAAAGCATTGGCGTTCCATTTTCCAGAGAAACGCCTTTTCCCTTTTGCTTTTGTACAGTGTAACTTGACGTAATACCGTGAGTCGCTCCTAAAAGTACCAAGGTAACTAAACCTTTGTTCAAGTCTTCAAGGCAAGCCTTTAAGTATTCTGTGGCGATATCATTACGCTAGACAGCGAAGCTTCGCAATTAAGGATGGTGTTCGCATTCCAAGCCTTCTAACACAGAACATTGGTCCTGTGATAATATACATAGCTACAAAGGATTTCTGTTGAGTTTTCAGTTATTAAGTACTACTAAACCTTAAGAACAACAACTTAACAGTGATTGATGTGCCAAGTACGATTTGAAACAACAACTTCATTTAAAACACTCAAGAGTAACCAGAATCCTTTGTTACCAACAATTCCTTAACTCCGGCTAAATGTCGAAATTGGTCACAGATCAACACAACAGTGAGGGTGCAAAAGCCATTTACGGCTAACACCTTCAAGTGAACTCAAAAAAAAAAGAATCAACAGTGTTGGCAACACCGACACGTACCAAAGCTATCAGCGGGCTGTCATTTCGGGGCTGGGTGAGGCTGGCGTCTGGGGGTCGTCTGCGGCCCGGCCACGACCTATATCCGCAGCACCCACCCTAAAAGGGGGGGGTAAACAAGTGTGGGACGGGTGATGACGCGCGCCGTCTGCCCCCATGCCATGCCACCTACCTGCATTACGTAAGACGAATGTGTTTTGCTGATAGCAATGTGGTTTAAGCTGTGCTCTATTGATATATATTTTACGTTGCATAGGAATTGGTATTGAAATGGGGTGGCGCATGGCGGCGTATTGAAATTTAAAATAGAGGCGGCTAGTAAAATATAAAACTATATTGCTCTTTTTTCTTAGCAATAAGTGCCTACGTTGATATAGGAGTCCATTCATGTATAAAATTTAGTGGACTCATCACATAACCGACCAATGTTTTTGGACTTTGAGATCTCTGAAAGATACGATTGCCATTTTTTTGCCCACACATGTCCGCATTTGGATCCTCATAAATAAAATCCGACGGTCAATAAAAGGTTCTTCTATAGATGTACAAAGTACCTACAAGAATCTCATTACAATTCCTATGCCTAATATTTTTTATTTTCTCCTTTCCAGGTTGTGGAGACTGTGGTGTGCAAACCCGAGCCTGCAGAATCACCTCCGAAGAAAGCGAGGAGCGAAGACTACAGTTACGCGCTCTTCCTAGACCCATACGCTCATTATAGAGCGTTATCAGCGTTCAGACCCTGGGGCAAACGAGAGCCGGTCCTCCAACACCCAGAGCGAGTGGTCCGCGTCGCCGACTGCACCAGGTTCGAGCGCGACTTCCAGCCCAATGTGGCGCTGAAGCCGCTCACGCCGCCCGTGGACGACGTGACCTCGTCCACCTCGCCGCCGCCACACGGCGACCCCGAGCTAGCGGCCAGGCTGCTGGACGCCGAGGCGCGGCTGGCGGAGCGCGCGCGGCGGCTGGACGAGCGCGAGGCCGCGCTGGCCCGGCGGGAGGCCGCGCTGGCCGAGCGGGAGGCGGCGGCGGGGCGGCGCGAGCGGGCCGGGGCCGGGGCCGGGGCCGGCGACGAGGGCCCCGCGCCCAGCCCGGCGCCGGCCGAGCGGGAGGAGGCCGCGCCGCCGCCATGTTGACCCGCGCGTGTCATCGCCAGGCTCCGCTTCCAGTGACACGCGACGCGATGGACGCTCAGTGACGTTGCGTCTCGACAGTACAAAACTTTTAGGTGCCGAACGGAACTGGCGTTTCGTTCGGATTAGGCACCATGTAAATATTTTTTTTCTCTCACTATTTGGGATATTGTTGATCTTCGAAACGGAGTCCTCCGATGAGACCTCCTTCTATTTATACTGTTTTGAATAATTTTGACGTGGCGACGAGCGGATTATTCGATGGAATATCGTTTTATACCACGAGAAATATACAGTAGAGCGATGCAGATTTATAAATAGTAGGTATGTACATAATCATATCAAGTACAGTTTTATGAAATTAGATTCTTTTGTACAATATACAGGTTTTTCATAGTCTCTTCAACGTGTGCCATTCTAAGGGTACGTCTGTTACCTTATCAATATAACCTCAATCTGTGCTTTTTCAATACCTACCTAATTAACAAAATACTCACATAATAGTTATAATATAGTGAAATAGTTTTTAAAGATACAACCATAAGCATAATTTATACAGGGTTATTTTTAAGATGTATTTGCAATAGGTACCTTTGTATGTACAGTATTTAAGCAATAATGATTTTAAGTTTTCTTCTATACCTAAATTACTTGAATGATAAATATATGCATCGCAGACATAATACAATAAAAAATTATGTCCGATAATATAAATCAACAAGTGAACAGCAAGATAATTTACTTATAATTAAATCGTGGCCAATATTACACAGCAAAAGGAAGTTTTAATTATATACCTACTTATACTGGTCTTTAGACGTACCTAAGTATATATATGATTAGAGTCTTTGAGAGTGTAATGGCGGCCCATTTATGATTAATACGGACTGTTTTGGGCGAGTTTATTCTTAATTTAATCACATAAATAACTCTGTATAAAACCTCAAGCCATACCAAATCAAATAGTAATAAATAATACATCAATCTAAACTCATCCAAATTAGCATCTTGTAGGTAAACGTCTTGTACGAATAAAAAAACAGATAGATTTTCATTGTACTTCAGGCACAGATCAAACATCGCAAAGAGGTTTTTTTTTGCCTCAAATAAACCTATGTTTGGATACTATTTAATCTGTGGTCGTCATCCAATGGCGCCATTTTCACTGGAAAATAAATCTCATTTGAGTACAGCGCCATCTATATTTGATAAAGATTAATAAATGGATACAATAAACATCTATTTCCGATTCAGACTTATATTTCTGGTGGAACAAAAGCTAAGTATTTATAATAATTATGTAGGTTTAAAACTGCAGTAGTCCAGGCCAACAAAATTATCTATGTTAAGGGATTTATCCCAAAGTCTACCTCATTGTAAATAAAAAATACTATTGGGCTAAAATAAGAAAAAACATTACATAAGTAAGAAGCTAATTTTTCATTTCAATAACTTTACACGTTACTTTCTAATTGTCTCGGAGCAATAATTTTAATTAAAAAAGTGAAATTGTCACTGCCTGAAACTAAGTATCAATTTGTTATTTTTTGTATAAAAAACATGCCTTTTAATTGGTTGTCTATTTTAAAATTAAGGCATAGGTATTTGAAAAGTCTACATTGTGTCGTATCGCTTTGATACTAAAAGTATCTATTACTTACAAAATTGTTTTTCTAACATCACAATTTTATGTGAAATGATTGTAAGACAATAATAATGTCTTTTTCAGCATTTTTATGGTTTACCTATCTATTAACGGTATTTGTATGATAAACTTAAATACGTTTTTGAATAGGTACAAATGTTTACGGTCGTAAATTGTGAAGCTGACAGGTACATTTAAAAAAAAATAAGAATAAAATTAAATTTATTCGACAGCTTACCTTATTTTTGAATTGGTCAGCTTATCAATTTATGAATGTCGATGATTTTTATGTAAAATTATATTGTAACATGAATTTGAGCGCCGATTGTTTTAAGCCTTTGCCAGTAATCGTGCATTTTAATTTAGTGCGAATATTTTGCGACTGAACTATTTACTTTGTAATAATTATTGTACGTAAATTTTGTGTCGTAAACATTGGTCTTTGTGGTTTCATAAGCGTACCCGTTGCCACAAATTATTGCTTAAAGATTTTTTTTTATCTTTGTCTATGGAAATTTCGCAGCACGTCCTTATTTTCGTCAATGTCAGTGTAACAAATATTTGACAAATACGGCAACCCAACCCAACAAATATTGCGGCCGACTGTCATGCCTCCCGTAAACTAACGGTACTACTTAGTAATGAATATCAAAACTGAAAATAAAGCCACTATTATTACACGATTTTTTTCACAAAGATTTCACAGATTTAACGAGAAATATTACTTTTGTGGTATATTTGTGGCAATTAATTGTAATCCCTGGTGCAAGTTAGGTGGGTGAAGAAACTGTATTTGTCCAATTAGTCGCTAAATGAAAGAAAGTCGCCGGCCGTTTTGGATGGATGGAATAATTCTCCTATGGCTTTCAAGACATAAATAGCACTGCATCATTACGTGAATACATAAAAACATGCAATTTTTTTTCCTATAACCATGCCATCGCTTCTATTTTCACCGGACGCGGTGTTGCCTATTATCCGGGGCGGGAAAACGCAATAAAATTCCTTAAAAAATGGAGTGAAATTAAATTTCACAGTCGAAAGTGACTTTTGGCGAAGCTCAAATCGTAGAGAAAATTAAGTGAATTCTCTTTTAATCATATTTTTTTTCATTTCAAAGAGTGCTATGTTACGTAGGGTAGGTAGTTGTTGTAGATTAAGATTTCAGTTCTAGGATAGGTTATATCTCTAGTCAGAGACACTTTGAAATATGAAATAAAATTACCATTTACTTATTAATATATTATTCAAAATAGGTACCATAAGCGAGTGTACTAAGAATAACTTATTGTTTTTAAATATTAAATAGTGTACATTAGAAATGGACTGCATGTCATTATTATTATATTTAGTTATTTATGTAAGGTACCTATAATATATATTTATATATCTATATATATAATTATGTATATTGTGAAACTTTTCTGTCAGTACTATAATTGTTGAATATGTATTTTGGTGCTATGATATTTTTGGCTTGGCTAACTTAGTGTTTAATTGTATATATTTTTTTGTATTTATTGGCAACTATTTCGGTACAACTAATATGACTTTGTTTTCTACGTTTTATAGTTTGAAATTGTTCAATTGATAAATTATTTTCTTTCAGAAGTTATATAAAACAAGAAAAAAAAATATGGCTAAGCCATTTAACCTAAAATAACGCTTTAATTATTAGCGTAGGTTTTGAATATTGATGGAAAAGTTTCAAAAAGACGTAAGTAAATGTCTCTCACTGTCTTTGAAGAGTATGTTTGGTGCTAAATGTGTATCTTTGTGGCATTGTGCAAACCTAAAGACACACTCAACAGGTTGTATTATTTTTGAAAATATCTTGAAGTGTAGTTTTATTAGTCTCGCAGTACCGGAGGCAGTGAGAGGAATTAATGTAAATATTTGTTTTACTTATTACAATACGTAGCTATGTGAGGATGCCAGGCTGTTGTAAACTTTAAAATACTTGAATTTAACGCTATGAAACTTTGTCTCCTATTCTGTTTATTCTCCAGAATACATCATGGTTAACATTTTATGTTGGAAATTTTGATTTACTTTATCATTAAATAATTTCTTAAATAGCAAGATCTGTCGATAATATAGTGTAAAATAATGCGGTTTCGGTTGTAGATGTGCATTTTGGTTTCCGCCTTAATGAGACGAGACAAGGTTTCACGCGTAATTGGTGATTTGCCAGGGTATTATATACTCTGTGATCTCATGTACGATTGTTATACATCAGTTTATGAATACATTACTGTGAAAGTCGCAAAATCTGAGTTTCAATACAGAATATATAAATTACATGAATGTTTTTTTTTATTAAGTAAAAAGTTAAGACCTACGATGGGAAGAACAAAGTAAAAATCAACAAATATTGGTATAGGTAATATATAGTTTTTTTTACACCAAGTAAGTGCTGCTCCATCGATCCACGAGAGATAAGTTGAAAAATACAATGAATATTTAATACAGAAATATGGGAATAATACGGAATATATATAAAAAATAAACTATAATATTAAATTCGAATGCAGTCTTGTTTTGTGCCAATGTACATTTAAAAATAATTTGAAGTGACTTACTTGGTGTAAAAAACAGTAATTCGTAAAAAGAATATTATTTCTGCAGCTGCAAAGTAGTCGCTAGATCAAAACTTCATTCTATTGAATGCAACAAATAAAATCTAAAACACTGGGTACAAATAAATGCGACATTTTTGATCAAATCAGTGACCAATAAAAATACTTCCAAGAAACTTAATAGAAACCGTCTAATAGACTATAAAGTTATGATAACATAAGATTAACGATTGAGTTAAGCAAAATGAAACCAATTACAAAACTTTATATAATTCTAAATTAAAGAAAATTCTTGCCCATTAAAAAAAAAACAAAGAATTATTCAGTGATGACAGCAATGATAGTGCAAAATTTTATTTCAAGTTACAGGGATAATGAGGAGTTGTAACAGCTAATTAGTTGTCATAATTATTTTAAGACTGTCATTTTGTAACAGTCATAATTACAATATGAAACAGCTTGATATGAATTGTGTGTGTTTATATCAGAAATCTATCTATAGGTCGCGGCTTGAAAACCTCTTTAATCCAACAAAACATTCCGTTTTTATGTTTTTTGGATTATACAAACACATTTTTAATAAATATCTACACTGAGCAGTGACAAACATTGTATATTAAAGTACCTGATAGATTAGAGATATAAGATTATATGAATAAATAAAATTAATAATGTTCTGTTATGCACACACATGCTCGTAACATGTAGTTTCGAAGTGTGTTTTTACTTGAAAATAAAAAAAAGCTTATAAGTACCTTGTGGAGCAATAAAATGAAATGATTTTCAATAGACGTGTTTTATTTCAGTACCTATTAGTAGTAAAAATTATTTACACGCTATACCGCTATTGATGACATGCATTGTATTAAACTGTTTAACAGTTCTTGGTACAAAACATAGATGGCGCTAGTGGTTTTTAATAGTTCTTGGTATAAAACAGAGATGGCGCTAGTAGTTTCTCTTTAACAAAACCACCTAGTTAGTTACCATTAAAGTTATGCAGTACATACGGAAATTAATTTGTAATCACTAATAAACATAATAAGTGCTATTGTTGTGTGTACGTGTATATTTGTTACCACTTCACTCCTTGAAATTCCCACTCCTTTGAATGAAATTCATCCCACAGATAGAATATGCCCTGGATTATTTGAATCACAAAGATACTCAAGATTCCTCGGAAACGCGGCTGAAACTAGTTAATAACAATTTTAGATTTTGGTAAGTTCATTGATAACCTACCAACCTACTGATGTAGGTAGACATAGTGAAAACCTCGTATCTTAAGAGCGATATTACCCCTCTCGCTCACACTTCCTATTCACTAATAATACAAACATAATACCTATGTACCTACTACAACCTACATAGCAACAATTCAACACCTCTATAGCTGAAGAATATGTAGTCTGTAGCAGTTAAAAAAATACTAACTAGTAACCAATGGAAACTGATTAATAATACGTAATTATAGAATACTAAGCTCTCCCTTGCGGTTTTGCCCATGTTCCCGTTAAGGGGCAATAAGTATATGTATTCTCCGTCCCATAAAATATGTCTATGCAAATAATATCAAATGCCCGCACTATTACTTCATTTTCGCGTATGTACTTACTTTCTTTAATTCTTCAGTTTTTATCTTGTTGGTCGGCTCCTAAGTATCGTATCATGATGTTCCCATTGGCGAAAGAGACGACGACGACGACTACACCCTCAGTATAGTCTAGTGCAGTGATGGGCAAAGTACGGCCCGCGAAAGTATTTAATCCGGCCCGCCGTGGGTCCATCGATATGGATAGTAGGTATATACGCTATACCTAACTCGGTTTTGACAGTCGACAAGTATAAAGAAGATTCTACTCACTAGAACTTACTTAGTTCATGTGTTGCGTAATACGGGGCGCTAATGTTTTTATAATATCTATTATGATAAAGCTTTAACATAAAACGCATTTTTTCTTTAATTCTGGCCCGCCTCTATAATTTCTTAAACTTTGTGGCCTCCCATTAAAAAAGTTTGCGCACCACTGGTCTAGTGCCTAACCCAGGATGTTGGACCGATTCGAAATTCTGGGATACCAAAATAACTTTACACAAGATTAATGGAACATTTAATTGAATGTGACGCATAGTTTGTCATTACTACCTAGGTACATAACAACAATTTATGTCGACTCTGCTTGTTTCATCGGCCATGGGATCTCAGGGGCCAGTCCCCTCCTGACACCCCTAAATAACCCTAGATACTACATTGGATGTTCCTTTCTCCTGTCAAGAATTCAGGTATCAAATGTAGGAGATATTTTCAAATCAATTCTTCAGCCTTATTAACTCCGTTTTAACCGCGTTCTCGAGGGATCTTACATTTTCCCGTAAAAGAGTCTCCTATTATTTATTTCAGGACATGCTCTATGTGCCAAGTTCAATTTAAATCCATTCGATAGTTTTGCGTCAATGAGTAACAAACATTCCTTAATCCACCCTCACAAACTTTCGCACTAGTTGTGCTTCGCGGTTTCCTGAGGGATGTTACATTTTCCCGGGATAAATAGTATCCTATGTGTTAATCCAGGCCATAATCTGTCTATATGCCAAGTTTAATCTAAATCCCTTAAGTCGTTTATGCGTTATTGAGTAACAAACATCTATACATTATCATACTATTTCGCATTTATAATATTAGTTTAAATAACTACGGTCAGTTAATAAAAAAAAACTAGTCAAACGGTATTTTATATTATACTGGCAACTTTTTAATATTTTTTTCAGTTACAGCCTTATTACAGACTATTACGAACATTAAATAAATAGTCTAATCGGTCCATCCCATCTCAAGTGCGTTTATCAACGAAGATATTTTTTTTTATGGTTACATAAAAGTTATAGGTATCTATTACGTTGTATATTATGTACAAAGCTTACAATCATTTTTTTTATCTGATAAATAAAGTTAATCTCCAATGCGAATGTAAGTAACAATATAATGATAAGATTATTTTAAATTCACATATCTAAAAAAGATATCACAAAATTTAAATTACCTAACAATAATAAATATTTTGGGACCTTTTTTAACACTATGGTAACCAAATATACCTACTTCAGAAGGATTTGGTGGCGAGATGATCAACTGGAAGGGTGTAGGAGAAGGTACCATGAATGTGCGCAAATCATTTATAAAAAGAAGTTGGTTTATACATTTATTTAAATTAATAGTACATATCGTGACATTTTTTACAAATGGCACTTTGATCTCAAACTAAGCATAACATGTATACTATATTTTATTATAACACACCTACTTATATAGAAAGAAAGAAGAATCATAGCTATATATATAAGATACTATATTAATATATAGTTTTTGATATAACTATTTTACACCCAGACGCAGAAAAGATCATGCACACAAATTTAAATATTAGTGTTAGGTAAGAATCAAACTCAGGACCTGTAACTTGGTTGTCAGGATATCTAACCTATCCGCCAACAGGCCCGTCATAATGACATTGACAGCATAGTGATGCGAATGTTTTCATTTTGGGTTCGGATGTGATTCTATATGTAAATTACATTCGACGATGTTTCGTCCACTTAGCTGTCTCCTTCTTCAATGGCACAATCACGTGAGAGGTTTGCTCTCAGAGGCCTAATTGCGCCTTTGCTGTATCGCTTGTGAGAATATCTCATATGAGAAAAGGCACAATACAAGAAACTATTATTACCGAGATTTTGTTACTATATACCTATACGGAAAAGAATCTGCCTACCGTACATAAAACAATGATTAATACCTACAGATAAGACGAATTCTTTGACACATGGAGTGTTTTTACGTAGTTAGATAATGCTCACAGGGGCCCCTAATCTTTGATATGCAATATTAAATAAAAACATGATTTTATCATAACTGTTTTATTAACAAAATATAGACACATTTTAATATATATCATTTGGAATGATTGAAATAATTAATATAGTAAAAAAACAAGATTGTAATATTCATAAATCTGTAACATTATACATAATATCTTATTACAATTGTGACATTAAATCATATTCAGTCTCCACAAGCCACTGCTCTGTCTGCCGCGTAGCTTGTGGGTTTCTCGAAATATTGTGTTTAAATTAAGTTAAAAAAGAAATGCCCGGTACCTCAGTTCCATAACCATGAAGATTTAACACTATAGTAAAACTGGTTCCAAACCAGTTTACAAACAAATTTACAGTTTGGAGCGGATCGCGTCGATTCTGCCCGCCGCTTTTCGTTGTAAGTCCGTGAGTTTCATAGCCAGGCCCATGTTGCCTTGGATCTTGATCTTGCCTTGGAAGAACGCCTTCTGGGGGTTCAGTTTGCCAGAGATGAGGTCGGCGACATCCTCGTCGCTCACTGTGAAAGTCACGTCAGGTTTGTCCGAACCATTGTACGACACTGTACCTTTGCCCACCTTGGCGTTGATCACCCAATAACCTTCCGATCCGTTGGGTCCATTTCTCACTTTGAACCCGTAGATGCCTCTGACTTTCTCGATGAGATTGTCCTCGTCACTTTGCATCGCCTCTTCTAAGATCTTCATGTATTTGTATACTTTGAAGTCTTCAGGGTTGCTGGCGATGGCAGCGACCTGGTTGGGGACGGCATTGGTGAATCCTTTGCGGTACATTGTGATGACTACTGCTCCTCCAAGGCCCAAGTTGTGTTGAAGAGCTATGCGAGCTCGTGGTACCTTTAAAGAATTAATAAACTAATTAGTTAGGTCTACATGGAAGGCTATTTGCGACACACGCTCGATTTGCTCACTATAACATTGACTTTATATAGCCAACATTGTATTTTTTTTTACAGAAATCGTTACATAATTAAATTTGTCTATCGAAAATTGAGTTTTGTTCAACAATGACTTCTAATTTTAACCTTTAACATTCGGAATAATTATTTTGTGATCTACATAATTTATGCTGAATGTAATATCAACCGTTGGAACACTGGCAAAGTATTTGAAACAAAAGAAATACAGTCACGGTAAAGGTATTTGTCTATTAAAGTCAGACTGAATTGCTTCAAGACTTTAGTTTTGTAGACAAAATAAAAAATAAATAAAAAAAAGACAAACTTTGAACTGATATAACTGATATACTACATATACCACTTTTTTAAAATACATACTTATATAGATATTTACAGACAGAACAAACATGCACGCAAATGTTTCTCCTGGGTGGGAATCGAACCCACGACCTGCGGCGTGGCAATCATGGTCTCTAACCATATATAGACACATAATACACATAATAGAAATTATGCGGACATTTTCATATTCAGTTTGAATGTATTAATTATTTAAATACTGATAATGACACTGTATGATATGAGACGAGCATAACAATTACCAACATAGAACATATCATGGGACATTTACACCCGATCCCAAACTAAGCAGACCTTATACTATGGAAACCAGTATACTTATACCAGAATATAGTATACTATATATACTAGGGTGACATGAGTAATATTAAAACAAAACATAACGTGCAAGACAAAGGCACATACGATACAAAACGAACATAAAATTAACAATGCACTGGGTACTTTAAACTCGCCTACCGAGAACTCATTAGTGTTTTTAATAATTAAATAATTATGACAAATATCCTGAGTCATTATCCACGGCCATCTGATCCTGAACTAAGTGCAGCATGTACTATGGAAACCAGATAACTGTTATACTGCTGCCTTTCTAACGGAAACACAGTAATAGAACTAGAGATACTTCACGGCAGAAATGGGTATGGTGGTAGTACTTCCCCGGACAAACTCTGCTCTAAACGCTCTAATACTTCGTTAAGTTTTGGAGGCAAAATTCAAATCGTGCCATGACCTTAGCTGCGACGCTGATGACGGGAAATTAGTACTAACACGACCTTTACCCATAGTAAAAATAAAATACTCACAATAAATGAAAATTTAACAAACTGAGCAAATGATAAGATCGTTAAATCGACGTGCACTACTGAACACAATTCTATAGTAAGAATATTAATTAAATTTATCATAGAATTTCACGATAAAATTAAATTCTGGAGTAATTACCACATCTATCATAGTATTAAATTCCTCACAATCTGAAAGGCCGGTTTTGACAGGTAAGAAGGACATAGGAAAATAAACCCCAATGCTTTATATTAAGGCTCAATTTCCATCAGTATACAATTAGGTATGGGAACAATAGATGAACCTTGTAAGGGAAGAAATAAAGTTGTTTTTCGTTTGACAAGTTTGCTGTCAAAACGGGCGTATTAAGTATTAAATTGTGACGACTTCAGTTAATTATCATTATCTCTTACAAAAACATTATGCATGGTTCATTTATTTGTCACTTGAGGGTCATTATTTGTACAGTATGTCGCATAAGCTTGTTTGACCACTTAAAAATGATAAGTGATGTTAAATAATTATGACACAGAAACCCTAAAGTCAAGACATAATAGGCCCGTTTTGATAGCTAAGAGTGTTATGGAAAACTGAACCCTATTCCCGTACGAGAAGGTTCATCAGCAACTACATACAATTAACCAGTGGATCAATAAATGAGCCTTATTACTTTAGCAATACGGATGATTTTTCTATGACTTTCTTATATGTCAAGACGGGCCATAGATCTGGAAAAATTTAGAAAGTGTTGTTGGGATGCACTGTTGGTGACAATTTTTAACATAAGTGAGGGTGGTAATCATGCAGGCAGGCACTATAAAGTACTTGTGCGTGCAAATCTTTAAAATTTTTATACAACATTCCGGTGTGCAAGCATTTCCTCGTTATTCTTCTTTGAAACGACGCACGTGACCGATATTGATGACTTTTTGGATGCACCTGGTTGTTGGCGGTGATAACGGAATCCATTTTTTTTTGTAATGTATTTTTTTAATACTCCCGTCCCAAAAACATAATCCCAAATTTTCCGGCCTCCCAGTACCTCTCAAATTTTGTTATAACCATTTATTAAATGAGGTTTTCATTAATTAGTGAGTGTTTGAACAATCTGTGGTAAGACGACTGCCTAACGGGTCCGCTAGTACCTATATAATATCACAGAATGAGATACGAGTATGTAAGTATTTAGCACATTGACTCCCAAGTCAAATGATAAACGTAACTTAATGGTCATCATATTATTATATCTTAGAATGAGGTTGATGACCTATTTTTGAAGAGTAGGTAGTAGAAACACGTAGTCATTTTCCATCAAATTATAGATGGTAACAATGATGTCTGACTAAAACAACTTCTACCTACTTATTAACTGTGTCTCATGAAAACTTTATTATTTTTAAGGATATTTTCCACACAATATATGCTTATTAATTTAATTGGATGAATAACAAAAATAAGTGCCTTCTGCCATTGTATGGTAATATCATTTTTATCATTCTTAAATAATATTTTTTTGAGCAGTTAACTGCTTGAAATATGTTGTCGAAAAATATGTAAATTAAGTTTACGAAACAACGCACAAAAAATAGGCTAACATCTATTAAAAATGATCTTTGGACTTTGAACTTGTAGACTTTAATAAATATATTGAACAAGTCAAACAAGAGTAACCACACAAAACAGACCACATTATACAAATAGGCAGTTAGAGAATACCTAATGTCCAATTATTTTTGGAGCTGCAAGTAGAAAGTTAATTTTACTCAGCAACCTTTCACTCTGACCCAGATCTCATAATCTGAGTGTTAATAAAAAAAAATATAGGTAAAAACAATGTGTGTTATTTTAGGTTGCTAAAAAACCTCTTAAAAATAGGACTGCAACCTGAAATAAAAATCAGTTATCACCACCATACACTCTTACAAAGATCAAAATGGTAATGAAATAACCATACAAATGGACATCATAGGACTTCAAAACATTCATAGGCATTCCGAGAGCAACAAACAACAACAAAGACAATAACCAACCTGCATTGTGACTGAATATTGCCCAAGCTTAGTTCCCAAGACCAATATAAACCAACCTGTCTTTCGCCAGCTTCTCCGCGGAGTTGCCACACCAGCTCTGCGCATTGAGCCAAGCCGGTTGCTCCTAGAGGATGCCCCTTAGCTATCAAGCCCCCGCTCGGGTTGACCACAACCCGTCCTCCATATGTGTTATCCCCAGCATCAACAAACTTTCCTGCTTCCCCTTCCCCACATAATTGCAGACCTTCATAGGTAATCAATTCATTTGCAGCAAAGCAGTCATGGAGTTCTACAACGTCAACTTGTTTTGGAGATACACCAGTCTTTCTATATAAATTCTTGGCTGCTAGAGCGGTCATATCAAAACCTGCAACTTTCATTAAGCTGTTTTCGCTAAATAGAGCCGGTGTGTCAGTGGCCATTTCCATACCAATAATCTCAACAGCCTTATCCTGTAGCCCATAACGGATTACAGCCTCTTCTGACATAATTACAGCAGCACCAGCCCCATCACTTGTGGGACAGCACTCTAGCTTTGTAAGAGGGCCATAGATCTTTCTAGAGTTTAAGATTTCTTCAACTGTGTACTCCCTCTTGCCTTGTGCACGTGGATTTTTAACACCATGTCGGTGATTCTTGGCTGCAATCTTAGCCAGATGCAGTTCAGTACTACCATACTTTTTCATGTGTTCAATAGCAGCATTTCCAAAATACTGTGCAGTTATAGGTGCCCCAGTAAGCTCTGTTATATCTGCCATTTTAAGGGTATGCCTGTCTAGGGGGTTGACTCGGTCTGTGAAGTTGCCTGCACTTAGTGCTCCAGGCGCCATTTTCTCGAATCCTACAGCTAACACGACATCTGATATACCACCTTCCACGAGTTGCTTGGCGAGGAATAACGCGTTGGAGCCGGTGGAACAGTTGTTGTTCACGTTGTAGATGGGGATGCCCGTCATGCCGACTTGGTACAGCACGCGCTGTCCGCATGTGGAGTCTCCGAACACGTAGCCGCACACCGCTTGCTGGATGTCGTCATATTTGATGCGGGCGTCGGCGAGGGCCCCCAACACGGCCTCCTTCCCCAGGTCGGGATAGTCGCCACCGGTCGATGGCTTGATGAAATTCGTCATCCCGACGCCGACTACGAACACTTTTCTAGGCATTTTTGAAAATTATATTTACCTCTTGAACGACCGACGACTGCTGACTCGGAGTAGCGAGGTCACAGTGAAACGCAATTCGCTCCGCTGGTGGCACTCAAATCGAAAGTGAACTTTGGTCGCAACAATAAACAACTGTAGATTATTCTTATCAAAGGCTAAAATACAATAGCTATCTTCTCTAGAATGTTTATGGAGTACTTGTGAAGGACAGAGCCGCACTTTTGCCCAAAAAATCACAGAATGATCACGTGATTATCGTTGTCGCTCGGTGAATGGCTGACACGAATAATAAATGATAAACTCACAAAAATACCAGTTCCTCCCCAATGAATGAAGAAAGAACTTGAGAGTAGCGCTGCTCGATAACAATATTATATGTATCGATACAAAGGAATGCTATATATCGATATTTTGTATCAATACACGTCAATGTGATATTTAGCGGTATCGGATCAAAAATATCGTAATAACTTATTATATTATCTAAGCTCATGAAATGTTATGACATTGCGACATCAGTACTGCCAGAGATTTAATATTCTCAACTAAACGAATTGTTTATTAAAGAGACTCACAACAATTGTCACCCTTTTTATTACTTAAAGGTATATTTTTAGAGATTTTAAGTGTAAGTCTGCTAAATTATTATGGAATTCAATACTAACACGAAACCATTTTTTTGTTGTTAATTAGTTAAAAATCAAACCTACATTTGAAATTAGAGTCATACTTTAAACATGTAATTCAATATTGATTGGTACGAAGGCATCCAATATTTATATCGTGTATACAATCATTCAATACATTACTATATGATATATCGATACTGGAATATATCGGCATCGCTAGCGACAGACTTGATGACTTGAGTTATTGTCTGACAGTGACAGAGGTTTAAGTAGGGTTACCAACTCCTACAAAATCTAACCCTTAAATGCAAATTATATGAATGTAGTGTACATTCATATAATTTGCATTTAAGGGAAAATATTTAACGAAACGCTGACGCCTACGAATGTCGATAAGAATCATCAATCTTCAAAGTCAATGCACAGGGACAATGGGTCAAAATAAAAAGAAGATTTTAGTGTTGGACTGCGGTCCACTGCTCGCATCGTGCGACGGTATCGCAATGCATTTGGGCTCCAATTTCATAAAATCTTGCGATTGTTAGTTTAGTGTTATGGTTTCAAAATGCTTAAATTTAATGATTGAATAATATTTACTTAATGATTATTTATTTACTTAATGTTAGATTTATATTTTTTTCAACGAACCAACCTTGTATTTCGAATTCAAAATTCAAAATCATTTATTCAGTTTAGGCCCGCCAAGGGACTTATGAAGGTCTAATTAACTTTAAATTTCAGCTAAAAGCAAATAAACTTTAAATCAGAAGCTCCCACCGGTTCGGAAGTCAGTCTTCTACTAAGAAGACCAGCAAGAAACTCGGCAAGGTTACATTTCTATTTCTTTTAATAAGTTTTATCTCATCTGAATTTTTGGCTATTTTATTAATTCAATTTAATAATTTTCTATATTTAACATGCACAAAGTACATAATAGGTAACAATCAAAAACAAAATAATAAAGACCAAGAAAATAAATATTTTTGAGGAAATAACAATAATTACAACCTAAACACACAAATAAGAGATGCACTGTGCAGAGAGCAGCTATTTTCATACATATTTATTTTCAATATATTGAACAACCTTTACGATTTTTCAATTTATGATCAGACATTTAGTTACTGAAAGCGGTATTTTATTATAAAATCGAACACAATTACTTTAGCCAGTCTGAAATTTGGAACAACTAACTTCTCCCTTTGTCTTGTATTAATATAATACCTGGATGGCCGAGCATTGCTCGGGATTTATTTACTAACGTGACTTCTACCGTATTCTCTTTTTTAAGGCACTGACATATATACAGCATTTCCCACAAAACATGTAACTTGAAATCCTTGAATTCTTTAGTTGAATCCTGAACGTACCGAGGGATTAAAAGTACGTCGCCCGAGTCAAAAATATATTTTGCACCCGAGTGATACACTCTACTTTTCATCACCATCTATGAGAAAATAAAAAGTGCCTCATGTTTTATTGTAATATTATTATTTAATAAAACTTAGAGTAACAACTAAATTGAAATTAAATAGTATCTAATAATGAAATATATTTAAATATGAGAAATTTTCGCTATTATGAAAATTTATTGTTACAGTTTTGTTAGGAATAGAGATTGTTCTTTTATTCAGCCGGGGGCGCGACAATGGACCGGCGTACCAGCCAGTCTTTATTCAAACAATATTTGCGTTCGATTTCTTTGGCGCTGAACACTACTATGTTAAAAATTAAAAAAGTGCGCGGCAAAGATAATTGCGGCGCACTTATAAAGAGGTTTAAAAACTCAATAATGCCCGCTAAAACTTTCTTATAGAAAACACCACCTTTGGGTGCACTTAAAGGCGAACCAAGTCATCATTTTCGAATAGATGGAATGAAAAATAATATCAACACCCGACAGGCACACAAACAAAGCACACAAACTTGTCGGAAAAAAAGGTTTGATAATTAAATAACCTTCTCTTTACCTGGTAGAAATGGCTGATAATAAATACCTATGACATTATTAATTTAAAATTCGATAATATAAATCTCTGTGAAACAAAACACTTTTCTGACATTCATAATGTATCAAAATTAAATTTTAGGAGATATTGGTCAAAATTCTAATTTATATACCTGTTAAATTATTAGTTTAGATGTTATAAAATTGTAAGTATTTTAGCGGACATGGCTTTGGATAAGCAAAGAATATTAAATGAACTCGGAAGTGTCATGAATCAACTGCAAGGTGCTGACTGGTACGTCAAAATTTCGTTCTATTGAATTATCTATTAGTTTCTTTAAAATAAATCTACTTAGTGTTATCGTTACGAATTTACATTATTTATTTATTATTGTAAACTTATACTGCTGTTTCAGCGGTTGCATGGGAAAGTTGTTTTCAAATAATGGTCAATGTGGTGGCAATATGCATACCCCTGTTCCAACATGTGGTGGTAATATGAATTCTCCACTTCCGACGTGTGGCGGTTGCAGGCGTGGATGGTGCAACGGACATGGGTACGGTAATAATAACGGCTCCCCAAGCGCTGGCGAACCCTATTCGATGAACAACTCTACCATGAATCGACCTTGTATGGGACACTGTAATCCACCAAAGCTTTACGCCGATACCTACAACTATTTAAATGAAAACTTCATGCAGCCTGTAGTGAAAGACGTATATAACGATTTGAAAACGATAACTCCAGCAAATACAGTCACCAATAATCCTATGGCAAGTCAAATGGGTCTTTCACCGCAAGGAGATAATATAATGGGTCAGAATCAAATGCAAGGAAATGCTATGGAAAATCAAAATACGAGCAATATGGGTAGCAATATGAATGCTGTACCAAATAACCAACAACATATGGGTCAAATGGGCAATATGGCTGGAATGGGTCCTAACATAGTAAATATGATGATGGGTGATGGTAGATCAAAACCAAGTTCTCAAGGACATGGGGGACAATTAACAGAGTCTATGATTATTGACGCCCCTCAGTCACCTCATGGACAGGTTGGGGTAACACCATTGACCCCTTCAAGAGGTATTAATCCAGGGCAATACAATATGTCTATGGGCCAGGCCAATCCTGGACAGGAAATGCAAAATCCAACAACTCAGTACATGCAGCAGTCACAACCAAACATGTATGGAGCCCAAGGAGTTCCAGTGACGGGTAACATAATGCAAAATCCAAGAAGTCAGCACTTAGGCCAGTCTCAAATGAGTCCAGCTACTCAACAGATGGCAGCTACTAATCCTTCTTATGGCCAACATTCTCCAGGAATGACTAAATTTAACGAAATGTTTCCCGGAGTAATGCAAGGTGGCGAATTAGGTTTCGACCCAATGGCTATAGCTATTCAAATGAATCCAGCCAATCACCAAAAGGCAGCAATGGATACGATGCAAAAAATGATGAGTGGTAATAAAATCAATACAGCAATGCAACCATCAATAAATGGGGCTAACATTGCCGATTCTCAGATAAAACCGGTGCAACAGAATTTGACCCCAAATAATCATATGATGCCAGTTCATCAACCTACTACTGGAACCATTCCTTCTGAGCCTGGTCAAATTCCACAGCAACTAGACGACACACATGCTGGAGTAGTTTCTCAAATGGCCCATGTTCAACAACAACAAGTATATACAGCACAATCAGGGGCACCAGCGATAAATCAACTGGCACATCAACAACAAATTCAAAACCAGCAACCGCAACAATATCAACAGGCACAGCAATCGATAGATCCGAACACGGGGGCTCCAATGGGTTCTAATCTTCCTACAATTTATGAAGGTACCACCGAGTCTAATGCACAAATGCCACAGCAACCACCTGTATACAGTACTCCTCAATCTGAAACACAACCTATGATAAAAGACCCAATATTTCCTGCGGATACGTCATCCAAAAATGTTTCATCATCTCTAATGAAACGGCAGAAATACTATCAATATAATACTCTAGGACAACCAGTAGAAATGCTGCCGGCGAGTATGTATCAAATTCCCGAGGCACATCTACCGCAGACATTGTCACCGCAACCGGTTACGGCTAAACAGAGGACAAGTCAATCAAAATTGTATAGCAATGTTAAAGCAACCGTAAGCAAAACATCTTTGATGGGGAATAGGCCTGTTGGTAGAGTTCCAAGCAGAGGTCAGTTGCAACAAATATATAATCAATATAAAGGTTCCCAGTCTTACACACATCAGACCATACATCCTCCCGAGCATGGAGGTACTTACTCCGAAGGAAACCTCAATGTCCCACAAGGGAATCGGCAGGTGCATCATGAAGTACCGATTGAGAAAGTGGGCGGTGATTCTATTGCAAATAATAATTTGGCGAACAAAGTAGAGACAGTGGTAGGTCAAAAAGGAGATGTACCCGATGCAAGTAAACCAGGAGAAGAGATAAAGGTATTTCTAATATATAAAAACGTTTGTCATTATAATCTGTCAACTATTTTTTCATTACCCATTTCTCTTGATCATAAGAAGGCAAACTAGCTTAATGCTATTTAAATGTGGTTATGATCTTTTACTTCAATTTTCAATGTGACGGTTGGACAGTTGGTCAGTTGGCTTGGTGGTTAGGGTTAGTGACGGCCACGCTGCAGGTCGTGGTTTCGATACCCATGTAAGACAAACATTTGTGTGCATGAACACTTATCTGTTTCTGTGTCTGGATGTTAATATATATATATATATATATATATATATATAAGTAAGTATATAAGTAAGTATAATATATATATAGGTAAGGAAGTATAAAAAATATCAGTTATCTGGTTTCCGTAGTACAAGCTCTGCTTAGTTTGGGTTTAGATGGCCGTGTGTATAGAATGTCCCCGGATATTTAATTATCTTTAATGAGACGGCCAACAATACTAGTGTTTTATCAAAAAAAATCACAACTAGTCACTTCATGTTATTATCTTGCAGGGAAATCCTTTGATGCAATCTAAATGCAGAAATGGTTTGCAAGATATGATATATACATCATATCCAACCTCAGCTGCTTGGTCTTTCCATGGAGATACTGCTGCGGCTTTCCCCACCTCGTACAATTTCCGAAGTAGAGTGTAAAATGAAACATTGTTGTTTTTATATTTATTTGTAAAATGTACACTGTTTGTTATAGCGTTTTGGTAAACCAACTTGTGGCAGTAATGTAATATGTTAGAAATGAAACAAATAAACTGATTTAAGTATTATCTAGTTTAAATTATAGTGCTTAAAAAAATAATTTTGATTTTGCATCAAATCTTTTTGCAATAGTTAAATAAGTTCTATTCTTAGTCCAGGTAGATAATAATCTACATTGTTAATAATTCTTCAGTTCTGCGATAACACACAGGTTATGTCAGTGAGACTAAATAAATATTTTGTAATCTAAGATCGTTTTTAAAATGAGTAATTGCTGAGTTTATTGCCGGCTCTTCTCTGTATAAAAAAAAATATGTTGTTTGTTGTTTAGCCCATCACAATGGAACTACTGGACCGATTTAGTAAATATGATTCTTTTTTTTATGTTTGTAATTGTTCGAATACCGTTTTTAGTGAAAACATTTTTTTTTCAATAAACTAGAGAAGTTGTACGTAAATTAGGTGAATTTGGGAAAAATTGTAAGTGCTCCTGTTTTTATGACATCTCTATGGTTTATGACTCGAATGATGGACGCGTTATTCTTTGTTTTTTAATACAATTATCTTTAGTATTTTTTTGTGTGCGTAATTCTAATTCAATATACATTTTAAGGAGAGACCCCCTTGCCTGTCACTCTCTCTCGCTGGTTATTTATTTCGTTTTCATAGCTAAACGCCTGAGCCGATCTTTCTGAAATTTGGGACACAAAGCCGAGAAGCAATCATCAACCATGCCAACCGGCATATCCAATATGATCTAATTTTGATTTTATTTTTACTATTACTTAATATGCGTCTCCCCTCCCTACATAGAAGCAGAGAGAGCGTTTTTTTAACGTGGTTAGACAATTGGCAAAATTTAAATGAAATCAGGATCTCTTTTAAAGCCTTTTGTTTTATGTGCGTCTACTATATAATGCAAATAAGAATTAAGCACCTCCTTCTTTTTTTGTAGTCTGTAAAAAACATTAAAACAGTCATGATTATGAATTAAGATTTTGTAATTTGAGTTAGTTAATAATAATAATATCTTGTATTGACTGTCTTAATAACTTTTCTAAAACCAAAAGTCATTCAAGTTCAAAAAGTCTTGTTATTCCCAGGAATTCTGAGACCACATCGAGTCTCGTTTTTTTCTCCCAGGACTCAGATATTCAGTGAGACTGAGGGCCCTACCCAACCTATTATTCTTTATTCCATGTTCAATTCTGTAAGATAAATATTATAGTTGTTTTGTTTTTATATTCTGTTTGCGTTGGTACATTTTGCATTTGACACCAAGTAACACACATTAACTGATGAATTTCATCAGCTCCAAAGAAAGAGAATTATCTGGAATATACCCACAACGGCTGACTAGCTCAGCCAGGCCTGCCAGCATTTTGTACCAAAATGTACCCCAAGTTAGTTTTAGAGGTTCTATTAACTTTTACTCCTATGTATCAGCGTACTATGAACGTGATTAATTGATTAATGTAAAAATACAAGCGTATTACTCTGAAATATGATGGTATAGCTGCACGTCCGAATAAAGCTAGGCTATTATTTTGTCATGTTCCGATATTTATGAAAATTGTACCTTTTTGTTAAATTTTAGACCTTTTTTGCAACACTATTAGTGGATCAATGCATCTATTCATTCTGGTAACACTGTTCAGCTCGATCGAACAGCTTGAGCGACAGCGAAAATACTCGTGTATTGCTAGAGGATTCGATTTTTCCAACAGCCTAAGCGACATTATTGTGAAGTTTTGTTGTGAAGGTGTTTTTAAAACGTTAGTCTGATTGACTGCTATTTTGATAATTATTTTACGAAAGTCGTGAGCTTTTTCCGAGCTTTTAACAATGTCTCTGTTCGGATCGTTGATGGGCGACGTGGAGGAAGATCCGTTTTTTGGGTAAGTTCTGGTTTTAAAATCCTTATTTAATCTAAAATTTCGTTTCCAAAAACATGTGTAACGTTTCTAAACCACACTTAAACCGATGCGTGTTAATTTCTGATTCTATTGTTGCATTCGAAGTCATTGAAAAACTCGTGTTTTCTCTCTTGTGCCTTGGCTCACCTAGACTATAATTTTCGCAGGTCGCACATGAGACACATGCGTCACATGAACAATATGATGAATTCCCTGTTCTCTGATCCGTTCGGGATGCTCGGGGGCGCAGGCCAGCTCGCCATCGCGGGCCCTAGACATGGCGGTTCCCTTATGCCATTCATGCCCCAAATGCCATCAATGAACAGGCTCTATGCTGGTAAGTTTTTATTTCAAAATTCATATCATATGCAAATGTGTATATTTTATTGTTTTGTAATTTTTAGGTATTAGGTAGGTAGAAAAATCAATTTTAAGTAGGTAATTGCTAAAATAAAAATTGAATTAAAACACACCATTTAATTTAAGGACAAATATAGCTATCTACACAGATTAAATAATAAGTTTATTTTAACAGTTTAATGACTGAATTTTCAATTATTTACCCAATGAGAAATATTGAAAATTATCAATTTATAATCATCAAAATTGTAACAATAAAATAAAAAAATATATTAATAAGAGGTTCGGTAAGACACTACTAGTGTACTTGAAATATTTTTTATATGACACATTACTGACTCTAAAAACTACAAAGTAATTTGTCATAATCTAAAAGATTTATTGTTTTAAGCTTAACAATATGTATGAATAAATTACAGGTAACTGATTCATACATTTGTAGACATTTTGGCAACTACAAGTGCTATATTTGCTCTGATTTATTTTTAGAAGTAACTACCCACATATTCTAGTTTAAGGATTCATCCACCTATATTTATCTTTGTTTTTATGTTGAAGATATATTTGCACTACATATCTATTTCAATTCTCTCAATATCTCATTAGTACCAATTTTTATTTATTTACTATCTACTAGATGTTCCCCCCAGTTTCACTAGCGATTCCGAGGTATACAACCATACATAAAAGTCTTCCTCTTAAATCATTCTTTCTATAGATAAAAACCACATCAAAATCCATTGCATAGCTTAAAAGATCTAAGTGTACAAAGGGCAGAATAACTTTGTTTTATACTATGTAACAATAAGGTTACTTATTCTATGTTAGTAGCTATGAAGTCATGCTTTGCTGTTATAAATTTAGTTAAAATGTATGAAAATTATAGTGCGTTTAGAGACATGGCATATATAAATTGTTTTTTTTTTTTTTTTTATATAACAACTTCAGGGCATTTGACTAGATCTCACCTGATGGAAAGTAACGAATTTTCAATATTTTCAACCTTATGCTATCATACTTAATGCAATGCGAAATTTGAGTTCATCCAATTGTTTGTTGATGATTCACATTGCAATAGAGAAAAGAATCGTCTTTTTTGCAAGGAGGTAACTGACAAAGCCTCATTGATTACCTACTTTAGACCCTGGGTATGCAAATAAAAACACCTTGGATGAAGGGTAGTGAGAAATAAAACTTCATAGCTGCTTACTTAATTTATAATCTTTATCTATAACACAGTCCACAGCTCTTAAAGATAAAAAATAACACCAATCTTATAAATATAATTTATAGCCAATTAAGGATTAACAATATAATAACTTACCTTCTTATTACAATAAGAAGACATCAGTATGTGTCCGATGAACAGAGCATTTATAAAAATGTTGATGATTTACCAGTTTGATTGTGCATGATATAATATATTAATATCAAACTAATAGTAGAGAAAAGGTATTTGGTATATATACAGACTCACCTGCATACACATATTTATTTAAATAATATATCATGGTACAAAAATAAAATTATAATTAGAATAATGACGTTATGATAGACTCTGTGACTAGGGAATAGTGTGGCTTTCTATTAGTGAAACAATTATAATAGGTGCTGGTAGGTTTCACTTTGTATACACACAAACATGCATAATTATTTCTTTATAGTTGAGGTAATGCTACAAAATGATTGTTCAAATATTTTATCTTTTGTTGTTTCTGCAGCAGATTTTGGTGATGGTGGCCACATGGGCGCTGGGAGCTCATTCAGCAGCAGTACAGTGGTGATGTCCAGCGGCCCCAATGGGAAGCCACAGGTAACATAAAATCCCTTACATTTACAGGCTCTATGGAATATATATATATATTGTTCTTTTTTTTAATTATATTTAAATTATAGTTTAAAAAAGGTATAAGTTTAACAAGATGAACATCATAATAACAGCAATGGATAAAACTTGTGTGAAATTATGCCATTTATAATCCTACACCATTAAAAAGAGAAGAAATAAACAATTGTCAAATTATGGATTGTCTTAAAGGAAAACGTGAATGGGAAAGAAACTTAAGAAACATGAGGTTAGAGTTGAAATTACAGAGGCGCTGGTTGTATAACTAAAAATGTATTATTTTTTATTTAGGTATACAGCTCTTCTAGCAGCACAAAGATAGGGCCCAACGGCATCAAGGAGACTCGCAAGACACTCCAAGACTCACGAACCGGCACCAAGAAAATGTCCATTGGTAAGTTTTAGTTTATTTTAAGCATCTAGTGAAGTAGGTAATATTAGGTTGGGGAAAAAGTCTTTTCGCATTATAGTATGTATGAACTTGTAATAAAATCTCTTTGGCTATACTATTTGTATCTGGCTGGTTTTGGTATCATTGTAAGTTTAAATTTTAAAGAACATAATTCCAAATTCAAATTAGGAAAATATGTGATTTGCATTTGTTTTTTGTACCGCCAAGATGAGTGAATTTAATGAAGAAATTCGATTCATTTTAAAATTTTACTACACAAAAGGTAAAAATGCAACGCAAGACGCGAAAAAAATTTGCGATGTTTATGGACCTAGTGCAGTGTCTGTGAGAGTAGCACAAATTTGGTTTAAGCGTTTTCAATCCGGAAATTTTGATGTCAAAGATGCACGTAGCTCTGGTCGCCCCATTACGGATAAAATGGATGCCATTTTTGAAAAAGTGGAGCAAGATCGGCATATCAGTAATTACGACGTAGCTGAAGAACTGGGAATTGACCACAAAACAGTTTTGGCGCATTTGAAAAAAACTGGGTACACATAAAAGCTAGATATTTGAGTACCTCACGAGCTCACTGAAAGAAACCTAATGAACCGTGTACTCATTTGTGATTCTTTATTACGACGTCATGAAACCGAACCATTTTTGAAGAAGCTGATAACTGGTGATGAAAAGTGGATCACGTACGACAAGAACGTGCGAAAAAGGTCGTGGTCAAAGGCCGGTCAGGCTTCACAGACTGTGGCGAAACCCGGGTTAACTCGCAACAAGGTGATGCTGTGTGTGTGGTGGGATTGGAAGGGCATTATTCATTATGAGCTGTTACCACCAGGCAGGACCATCGATTCTGAACTCTACTGCCAACAACCGATGAGATTAAAGCATGAAGTCGAGAGAAAGCGGCCGGAATTACTCAACAGAAGGGGTGTGGTTTTTCATCATGATAACGCTAGACCTCACACATCTTTAGCCACTCAGCAAAAATTAAGAGAGTTTGGCTGGGAGGTATTAATGCATCCGCCGTATAGTCCTGACCTTGCACCTTCAGATTTCCACCTGTTTCGGTCTCTTCAGAATTCTTTAGGCAGTGTCAGGTTAACATCACGAGAGGACTGTCAAAACCACTTGTCGCAGTATTTTGATCAGAAGTCCCAAAATTTCTATAGCAATGGGATCATGTCCCTTCCTACAAGATGGCAAAAAGTTATCGAACAAAATGGTACCCGACATACTTTACTTAAATGTAAATAAACTATATTAAAAATGTTTTTTTTTTTTTTTTTTTATGCCACTTGGGCCGACAAACAAGCAGACGGTCCACCTGATGGTATGTGGTCACCGCCGCCTATGAACATTTGCAACACTAGGAGCATCGCCAATGCGTTGTCGACCCTGAGACGTGAAGTTGTTAAGGCTCATGTGCCTGTAATTTCACCGGCCCCCTTACCTTTCTAACCGAAACACAGTAATACAATTGCATTAATGCTTCACGGCGGAAATGGGTAAGGTGGTAGTACTTCCCCGGACGAACTCTGCACTAAGAGCTCTACTACTACTATGTTTTGAATTTTCTTAAAAAATGCGAATGAAATTTTTCCCCAACCTATTAGTTTAAAGAACTAAAAAATAGACTGTAATTAGTAGTGAAATGAATCAAACTCGAGGGGCTAACTAGAAGTCAAAGAAGATGTCCACTATTCCTCTCTTGGCTCCATCAGGCCCTCATTCCAAATGTAATGTGTTGGACTTGTCAAAACAAAACAATGAAGCCCAAACTCAAATGGAATACACTATTAAACCCCTCGAATGGCTACTCAGCCACTGAAGAGTTCTACTATCCATCTCTTGGCTCCATCATCAGTTCAGCTCAATGGCATCAAATTAATATATCGTCATCCGAATTCCACAAACTAGGAATGTTTGAAATCCATAGGACAATGATTTTATTGGTTAGACGCTTGGCGCTCTGACTGCCAAACCGAAGGTCGCGGGTTCGATTCCCAACCAGGACAAACATTTGGGTGCATGAACATGTCTGTTTGTTCTGTGTCTGGGTGTAAATATCTATATAAGTATGTATTTAGAAAAAAAAAAGTAGTATATGTAGTATATCAGTTATCTGGTTTCCATAGTACAAGCTCTGCTTAGTTTGGGACCAGATGGCCGTGAGTAAAAGAATGTCCCAGGATATTTATTATTATTGGTACCTAATAAAATCTTGGAATTAACATATTTGAAGCTTATAATAGCGTATTAAAAAGGAAGGAAGTTGCAAGTGATCTGCGGTCCAATACACAAGTAAAACTCAACCGATTGGTTGTTTAGGCTGACAAGTGACGGACCTCGCATGTATTGTATAGTTTTAGAGAGGGACAAAAATAGACACTGTGAATTCAGCCTCGAGTTTTAGTACAGAATAACTTAGCTCAATATACCATATTTAATATGACGTGGAATAAACCTTGTGTTTAATATTATGACCGTTTTAGCGTTTTAGATTAAACTTGCTACATAGGTACGGCATACGGCGAAAATTAATATGCAATACCGATCGAAAATCCATGGATTGATGAACCTATTGACAGTAATTTTAATACACGTAATGTCAAAATTCTACTTCAACTTGCAATTTTAGATCGGGATCGTATATTAATTTTGGCCGATAAAGTGTTTTAGATTATCGCATAGGATACTTCTTCAAATATACATAAAACACCGCAGCCTGAACATTTACAACACCAGCAGGGCGATTGTGTAATGCTTTCGCAATCGTAATCGAAGACAATTTGCCGATACATTGACGGCCCAACTATTTTTAACTCTCTCTGCGCATAGGTCTGTGAATGAGATAGCAATCACTCAACGGTCAATCTAGTAGCAAATCCGCCTCACTTTCGATTCCGAGAGCATTACACAATCGCCTAGTAGGGCCAACACCAATGCATCGTAGACCATTAGAGGTAAAGATTTTAAGTCTCATGAGCCTGTAATGTCACCGGTCCCATTTCTAACAGTCTGTTATAAAAGCTCCATCTATAAAAAAGCTAGTACAGAAATAAGTATTTAAGGTTTAAAAAAATATCGTCGTACCTATATATGTTTGGAAATTAAATAGTTTTAAAAATACTTAAATGACCTAATCGCTAATATTTATTGAACATCATCTTCAGGAGTGCTCAGTTTCTCAAACTGATTTGCATATTCATGTTTTAATTAAATTCCAAATCTAATTTGTCCATTCGCAAAGTATTGAGTTATACTTCTGTGTTATGTTAGGATACAATTTTGATCTCTGTATTTTTTAAACATGCAAATTTAAAGATGTCAAAATAGACATGTGTGTTGATGGCGCGCTAAAATTGTTAAGATCTTATAGGCACGTAGATGTACCTTATTCAAAAATTCAAAATTCAAAACCATTTATTCAGTTTAGGCCTTCGGAGGGCACTTATGAAGGTCAAATTTAAAGTTACTGAAGCTACATCAAAAAAGCTTATATCAAAGATAATAAAAAAAAAATTCCTCTTGTAACCTGATAGGAATACTATTTAACACTAATCATACCAACACTTACTAGGTACCTATTTCTACCATAGCGGGTCAAATGTGACTTTATGTTTCCTGCTTGAATGTATGAAATATGGGTGTTAGGAAGGGAAATAAATAGTATAACTGTATATTAATTAGTAAGAAAAAGTCATGAAGTCTAATGTGCAAAAGCAATAAGATGATACGTGCATTTTCAATACAAATTCCAAAATGCGTCATTTGACCAACACATGCCAGGAACAACTTGTATTTAAAGAACTAGGTACAGCATATGAGTATAGAACATACATGGAAGGCATCCTGCCTGTGTTTACACAAACCTTCGCACCATAAGTATAGTGAAATTTGAAACTATAATTTTTGCTAGAGAAATCCCATATTTACTGAGTATTACAGCTCCTAGTGCAAAGTTCGTCCGGGGAAGTACTACCACCTTACTCATTTCCGCGCTGAAGCAGTATTGTACTTGTATTACTGTGTTTCGCTTAGAAAGGTAAGGGTTGCTAATTACAGGCCCATGAGATTTAACAACTTCAGGTTGACCGTTTTTTTATCGGCCCAAGTGGTACAAAAATAAAAACAAAACTTGATAAGTGCTAGTCTGACTTGCGCGCTGAGGATTTCGTGCAAACTCAATTGACCTCTAAAGAATACTTAAGTTTTCTCGTTTACGAGGTACGGAACCGTCGGAACCCTATAAAGGTTATGTCGCTTTCCTAAAAGTGTCATTCTAAGTGCGGATTAACGTGACCTATTTACTCTAGCTGCCAGCGTCTTTATTCTCCCCGGGATAAAATAATCTAGATCTCTGTCATTCAACCTTAGAGGAACACGCCTCTTTGATACATGATACATTACTTTTGACCTGTTAAGATATAACTGTCCAATATAAGTCATCTTTTGGCGTTTAAGAATGTCATAGTAAAATTACCCTTATATACTTTGTAATAAAGGTCATCTATTGATCCAACGGTTATTTGTATGATGATGTAAATTAAGCGAAGAGGTAAATTTTTCGTGAATTTTAATAATACAATAAATATCCTGGGACATTCTTTACACACGGCCATCTGATCTCAAACTAACCAGAGCTTGAAATGAAATCAAATTGAAACATTTATTCAAATAAGCCTTGACATGGTCTAACACCGGTTCGAAAGGTTGCTTTTACTGAGAAGAGCCGGCAATAAACTCGGCAATTACTCATTTCAAAATAAGATTTTGTACATAGGATGTGTCCTGCTGGAGCGAGCGCTACACTCAAGCATTGTACTATGGAAACCAGATAACTGATATACTAGATATACCACTTCTTTTCTGACATATAGATATTTACAGTGTGTAGTACAAACTATATAGTCGGAATTTTTTCATTGGTTCTAAATAAATAATGAAACTTATTCAATACGAATTAGAAGGCATATAGCATCGATTTGTTTTTTTTCACCTCACAGCTTACTAACTGAAGTCATTCATCTCTCTATTATTGGACATGATGACATCATATATGATTTGCGAACACGCGTTTATGAACTGTTTGTCTAAACGTGGCTAGACTAGAAATCTACTGAGGAATATCTATAAAAAACTAGAATTAGAAAAACTAGAAACATTTAGTAGGTTTCACCCACGTTTCCTAGGGAATTAAATTTTCTCCGGGGTAAAAACTTTGCGTGTGTCGCTGGAGAATAATTTAGTTTCTATCAGTGAAATACTTTTTTAAATCGATCGAGTAGTTCGATATTACATCCAAGCTTAAAATGGCTTCTTTTTATGGTTTAAGACATAAAATTGACTTACATGAGGATTAATACTTACAATAAGTAATAACAAAACCAGTAAAGGTTGGTGAGCGAAGTTTTTTAACAAATAATATTATAACGATAAAAAAAAGAAGTTAGGTATAATATGGTCCGGACATTGAGTAAATAAATACAGAAGAAAAATAAAACATGCGTTTAACAAATCACGTTTGTTTACTTCGAGATTGAAACGTGAATTTTATCACAATGAAAGTTTTTGAAGACTTAGAAGTATTATTTTGAAATATTCAAGTTTGTTCGGAAACTTAAACAACAGCAATAAAAATCCTTTCACAACATACGGAAACTGAAGCCTTACGAAGAATAACCGACCTTTTTCACAATCTGCTCACAAAACTCTGACGTAGTTATACTTTTGCGTTTCACAATGATTCTTATAAGACTAAAAAAAAGAAGAATACCTAACGTTGAGTTGTTAGGAGCTAACTGAGGTTCTGGGTTCGTTGCCTGTAAAATCAAAGTTTTTATCATTGTTTAGTAATGATTACATATAATATACTAGCTGACCCCCGCGGTTTCACCCGCGTTCCCGAGTGATGTCACATTTTCCCGGCACAAAAGTATCCTATGTTACTTCTAATACCTCCAGAAATATGTGCCAATAATGATGAGCGGTTAAGTAGTTTTCGCGTGAAAGCGTAACAAACAAACTCACATTCACATTTATAATATTAGTACGGATAATAGGGATATACATATATGTAATATACATACGTACAATGTACATATAAAAAAGATTTTGATTTAGCATAGTCCTCCAACATTGGCCATATTGTTTTCACGGGGCCGTTGGCTTAGTGGTTAGAAACCCTAACTGGTAGGCCACAGGACATGGTTTGATTCCCATCGAGGACTAGCATTTGCTTGCATGAACATGTCTGTTTGTTCTGTATGGATCTAAATATGTATCTATATAGCTAAGAATTTAGACAAAAAATGGTAAATCAGTTCTGCTTAGTTTAGGATCAAATGGCGTGTGCTTGTATGCATTAAAATTCCGTACAAAATTATGGCTTTGTTTATCAGGGCTTAACACTAAACATACCATAACCGGGTCAAATGACCCATTTTGAACTTTGCATTGAAAATGCACGTATCATTTTATTGCTTTTGCACATTTGACTTCATGACTTTTTCTTACTAATTAATATACAGTTATACTATTTATTTCCCTTCCTAACAACCATATTTCATACATTCAAGCAGGAAACACAAAGTCGCATTTGACCCGCTATGGTAGAAATAAGTACCTGGTAAGTGTTGGTATGATTAGTGTTAATATCTTCTATTCTTTTCATCTTTAGGAAAAGAAAAGAGAGGATCATACTTTTGAGTTAAGGCCAATTTTTTTTTCTTTTAGGTCATCACATTGGTGAGAGGGCTCACCTGATCGAGCGCGAACAGAATCTGTATTCTGGAGACAACGAGGAGCGCCAG
This sequence comes from Habrosyne pyritoides, assembly GCA_907165245.1. Lineage (NCBI taxonomy): Eukaryota > Metazoa > Arthropoda > Insecta > Lepidoptera > Drepanidae > Habrosyne > Habrosyne pyritoides. The sequence goes on along the minus strand of OU015600.1, from coordinate 2,204,103 downwards.
GAGTTCATTAACCTGGATGAGGAGGAGGCCGAGGACTTTGACAGGTATGTACAGTTAGCACAAGTTACGTAGCATGTCTAAATTTACAATACCGTACACTAAAACTGATAAGGAATGTAGAAATGTAATAAATAGTCGAGTTTTTTGTTATACACATATAATCAAACTATATAGAATCACACTTATTATTTCATTTTAATTATTCGTATTCTTGGTGGTTTGAGACCTTGTTCGCAACACCACAGGTCGTGGATTCGATTCCCACTTAGGACAAACATTTTATGATCATGTTTGGTCAATAATAAATACTTAAGTGGTGAAGTAAAAATGCCTCGGAATATTTATTTATTACTAGCTACAGCCCCACCACGGTTTTACTCGCGTTAAAATTGATCCAAAGTAGCCTATATCTTTCCGTATCATTAGCCACGCGTCTGCCAAATTTCACCAAGATCGACTCAGTCTTTAGCCATAAAACTTAACAAATAACCTCACTTTTCCATTATAATATTAGTTACGATGAATTACGAACTTGAATAATATGTATGAACCACCTGATAAATTACAAAACATGTTTCACATTCAAGGGTACTTCCCCAAACGTCCATTTGGTCGACATGTTACAGAACATGTCATATGTGCAATATTGCGTATTATTTTTGTGGTGATCATTGTGGTATATTTTGATAAGAATTTATACATTTAGTAACATTTTTACTTCTATCAGTTCGTCAATTAAATACTTTGTGGAGTTACCATTCAAATTTGTTTAGTTAAATTATTAATTTAATAGCTGAAGAAAGGTATCAAATGTCTTAAGTCAATCTTTGGTTTGGTTATAATCACATATAGTTATGTATATGTTATATATTTTGTGACTTGTCAAAAGAAAACAAATGAGTTCAAACTCGAGGGGTTAACCAGTACCCACTGAAGATTCACTATCTACCACCAGACTCCCATCATCAGATCGATGGCATCAAATTGTATCGTCATCTAAATTCCACATACTTGCAAAGGTTCAAATCTTATAGGACAATCAGAAGTTGATTTAAATGTTTCTTCTAAAGTTGAATTACATAGTTACAAGTGAAGCTAATAAGAGTGTGTTAATGAATGGTAAATAAATGCTTTTCAGGGAGTTCCAAGTGAAGGCAGGCTCGCGTGGGCGTCCCCGTGCCATCGGCGCGCCCCCGCGTCGCGAGGCCCCGATGCTGGCCCTGGCCGCGCCCCCCGCGGCCCACGCCCCGCACGTGCCCCACATCCCCCACGCCACTCACGCGCCCCCCGCGGCCCACGCTCCGCCCGCGCTGCTGGCTCTACCACCCAGGTATACTGCTTGATTATAATCGAATATTATAGTCATTTAAAATACTTTCTTTGTCGTAGGATAGACATCCTGCATGATTATCAAAGGATGATGGTTCGGAGATTGCTATTTTATTTAGTGAGTTAGGGTTGATAATCCTTATGTATATCGAATTGATTTATCGGACAGCTTTAGCAAATTCCAGTATTGTTGACAGATAAAATAGGGTTGGAAAGGTCACCCTACTGTGCTAAGCCGTCAATCAATAGAACGTTTTCAATTTCGTTTAAACACAAATCTAGTTAGAATTAATTGTGTCGAACGAACAGAAGGGCGAAAATCTAGCTGTGTAGGAAAGAATCAATACAGATAGAAAAATTACTTATTTCCTTAAAATCATTAGTATATAACTGCTATCTATAAATCGCTAGAAATCTTGTTTTCAGTGGTCTTTAAGAGCCCTTAAACTATTTCGATTTCCGTAAATTATTATTTAATAATTGTTTTAGCTATTGTAGATCATTTAGTAGTCAGCATGTCTGTGTGCATCGTTACTCTTTTTTATTCTTGCTTCGTTATTGTATTATACACATGTTATATACTATTATTTTCCTTATTTATTGGTGTTCAAAGAGGTGGCTATATGGATGAATAACAATATTACTCATTAGGATTATACATGTTATTGTAGCAATACCCTATATGGTAGGTAACGTTTATTTATTCAAAATTCAAAAATTCTAAACCATTTATTCAGTTTAGGCCCTCAGAAGGCACTTATGAAGGTCAAATTTAAAGTTACTGAAGCTACTACCGGTTCGGAAGTCAGCCTTCAACTGAGAAGAATCGGCAAGAAACTCAGCAAGGTTACATTCTTTTTTATTTTATTAAATTCTATTTTATCTATTCTGACTTTTTGGCTATTTTATAATATCAATTTTACATATTTTTATATTTAACAAATACAAAATACTTAATAAAGGTAACATTCAAAAACAATAAAAAAAAACAAAAAAGAAATAACAAGACTACAAAATAGAAAATGACAATAATTACTTACAACTAAAACAAGACAATTAGAGATGCACTGTGCAGAGAGTAGCTATTTCCATATATTTTTATCTTCAATATAATGAACTACCTTGTAATACCCTTTTTATTTCAAATCTTTCCTAATATAATTTTTAAATTTATGATTATTTAAACCGCGGATTTTTCTGCTGCCTTCCACAGAGTGCTAAAATAAGTATAGTACTCTATGGTCATGAATACAGATCATCAATCATTTGTCATCGTTTTTGGTTAATGTTCCATGGATAAAATTTATAAAAGTAAAAATTATCATTTCGTAAAAATAGAAAAATGTTACCTTGTTAAATTTAATACCGGTTCTTTTCAGTTAAATACTAACTTCCGAACCGGTGGTAACTGCTTCTAACTATCTGTTCTATAAGTTGTTAAATTAAATTAAAGCCGTTGATTTATTTTCCATTCAGCTAAAGCCCAATTTGTAATAATTCATAATTTCTACAGATTACTTCTTTTATGTAATGTATGCGAAACATGTAGGTCTCTTTACTGGTTCCCTCAGTAAACTACGTGGAACCATTAATCCCACCTGCTCGCTCATGGCCTTACTTATAGGCGGCAACAGAAGTAGCTGAAAGGTCTTTTTAAATGTTTGTCCACACAATAATAACGTATATTGAGAGTTAAGTGAAAAAATAAAACATTTTTAAAGACAAAATTTAAACCGGGACCATAAATTATTAGGGGAAATTAACGAGCCTTGAACATCGTCGTAAGGTTTCGTGTTTGTCGGTTTTCTATAGGATGTATTTTGGAGAGTGTGCGACTGAATTGTTCAATATAATTCCTCCATCCCCATTTCTCCATCGAACCACAAGGCGCCGGGAGAATTTCCACCCACACGTTGTCGTACACCCCGCTTTTACGAACACAACGTTTCGCTTCTTCGTTCGTTATACGAACAGCAAAGGAGTGGAACTCTCTTCCGGGGTCAGTGTTTCCCGACAGCTATAACCTGGATTTATTCAAGGCCAGAGTGAATAGGCATTTTCTGGGTAAGCGTGCTACATCCTCGGCCTCGTCGTGACTCCTTCTGGAGTCAGTCGAAGGCCAAACGCAAGCCCATTCCTAATAAAAAAAAAAAAAAAAAATTATTCTTACATAAAAAAAAATCTAAAACCGATATAGATATTATTGGTAAATAAAATATTGGGTTCTGTAAAATCGCATTCTTTTGCCAGACCATACAATCGGTTCATTTTTTAAACCCTATATTACAAGATCAATTTGAAACAGCTAGCAATCCATATGACCACTCAGAGAGCACAGTAGTTAGCTAGCATGGTATATATTGCAGTACAAGTAGTGATATTGGAAGTCGGCGGTACACGTCGGTGCGTCCAACCGCGAGGAGGCCTTTACGCACAACTGCCAGTCCCCTAACAACGTCGTCAAGGTAAACATATTGTATTAGATATCGGTATTGTTGTTGTTTATTGTTTTATGGTATGGCAAGACTGCGCCGTGGTACTACAATTTGGTACTTTATGACGTTAGACTTAAAGTTTATTTTCACTATTTGGTGCTGTGGTCGATGGCACCTATTCTCCCCTTTTTGGCACAATTCCAGCCCCCCATGTTATCATGATTTATTTATTTACTGTATGTAATATACTATATATGTATGTCCCAATAACTAAAATAGTAATAAATTTGGTTTCAAAAGTCGAATCTAATTAAACAGACGCTGAGAAATGTAAATTCTTTTTAAGTATCATCTGTCTTTGTGACTCTGAAAAAGTGATACCTTGCCATACTATAAAACAATAATTTTTAACATCACTCGTGATATTAACACCCACTTTAGACCATAGAATCCATCGCTAACGAATTATAACCATCTCTTTCACTCCTATATAATAAACATGAGAAATTTCAAAATTTTAATGCGAAACAATTCCGATCACTTCCAGATACAGCAGGAGGCGTTACTACTATTAGAAATATCGTAATTTATTTAAATAATACTATTTATTTATATTATTATTTTTTAGCTGTATATACGTTTGCTGTAAGCCTGTAAATATTTAATTCTTTTATATCAGAAGCTTTTAGCATGTGTTTATTTATTCAATTTTAAGCATGAGACATAGATGTAAATTCACGTTTTGCAAGTTTTTTTTACATCAATCTTTAGGATTTTTAAATCTATAATGTCCGGCTTTTTTTATTTGAATTCACTTTAAATGCTTCGTTTCTTGTGTTTTTAGCATTCACTTTAGTTAATTAGTCTTGAAAGAGATATTTTTTCTCTAAGTTCATGTTAGATTCATATTAAGATTGGATGGGGTTTATTATTATTGGTCCACACTGTATCCCACTGTTGGACATATGACTCATCTAGTCATTAGTCTTATTAAAGTATTTACTAACTATACATAAATACTAGGTACCGTCTCACGGTTTCTTATATGTCCCGGGTCTACCTAACCTAACGGACTATATCCTTTAAAAAAAAAATATAGGATGAGTAATTTCGGAGATTACCTCCTACAACCAAACCATACCTCTTTATAACATTAGTACTTATAAATCTCCTGCATAAGGCAGAACGAATTTCTTTGATAACGCTTTTTTAACATATTTAACCGTTTAGGAAAAGTAAAAATGTTAGGTTTATAATATGTTTGCACAGTCAGAAACATAAAAGCAAAACAACCAGAACACTTGACCACTTACCATCAAGTGGACAGTGAGTTTGAAGACATAAAAAAACCACATTTATCCATACGTGACTTAAATCATTCCACCATATGTGTTTGTTGTTCAGCTATTTTTTGTTTCTGACTGAATCACTATAGTCTGTCAAATGTAAAATATCCCCTTTTGAGAATCCCATTGAAAATTTTACTCTATGCCTTCGAAATAAAGTTCAACTATTGATCCACAAGTTAATTGTGTGATGACGTAAATCAAGCCTTGTTATCATAAAACATAAAGTAAATTTTTCAGGTGGACAGTATTTTTGAAAGCCTATAACTTAAGTAGACAGTTGGTAATTATTCTTAATTAGTTCTGTCAATACCAAAAAATTGAAATATAACTTTTTCTTTTTTTTTAACACTTTGTTACCGAATTTCTATCACTTTGGCTTCAACATCTACATATTCATTGTACTAACACTGTAAATACAACTATGTCATTCTTGCAAGTACCAGTCTCGACCACAGGAATGTCCTTCGGGTTACTTCGTCAAAACCGAATGTAGCCGAGCGCTAATGGTACCTACCGAGCCATCCGAGGTTTTCACCGCGGCGCTTTGTAGTTTATCTATTATGTGTAGTCAATTAATATTATTACATTAGTAAAACCGTTCGGTTAAAAGTTATAAACGTTGATCCAATGCAGCTCCATCTATTGGCGAGTTAAAGTAAAATGGAAAACAATAAAACCTCCATGAAAATACACTGACGTGTCAACTTTAGTAGCGATCTGTTAAATTATACTAGTAGTTTGACTGTAGTATGCCAACATCAATATATATGTAACTGAAAACTGTTTCATAAATATTTGTATTCTTTGTATAAAAGTAAAAAATTATTTATTATGTAGTTCAAATTTACGTATTTAAACAAGATAGCATTATTAAAATGTATTTTATCATGACCATAAAATATCTCTAGTTTGTGTATTGTATCAAGTGAACACAAACACTCCAAGGCGCTATTTCGGAAATAATCGGTTTTGATGAAGTACACCAATAGATACTGACACTCGAAAATAGACTAAATTGCTTTGGCTTTAGGGTGGATTTGTGATACGTTGTTATATTTGTTAATATGTCTTCCTAACAATAAAAGTAAAGTTGAGAGACCTTCAGTTTATGTCTATTTTAATGTTCTTGTCAAACAATTTGTCTCATCGATCAATGAATCCACCCTTAGCAGTGTTTCTGTGACCAATTTGGTCTATTTACAGAGAATCGTTCGCCCAAAGCGATAGTTAAATAAGGATGATTATTAGTGGTCGACATTGTTGCAAGTATTCTCGCTATAGCTCTCCAATGTATTCTTGCTATAGCTCTTCTATGTATTCTTGCTATAGCTCTTCTAAGTATTCTTGCTCTATCTCTTCTTTGTATTCTTGCAGCACGGCCGTCCGCGAGATGTACGGCGGCTCGCACCCGCAGCGCCACAGGCATAAGTACCACAAGAACCCCCACCGACAATCGCCTGCCGAGAACTAAACACGACGACGAAGTGAACGATAGCGATACATTCTTTTTCTTTCTATCACTTTCAAAAGAACCGACGAGCCGTCATAATTGTGTCTTGTTCACTTTAGCAGTTTGTAATGGTTGATAGAACCCATGTATTTTATTTATTCGGTCAAATACTCTGATTATATTCACTATATTTATATTCACAATTCTATTATATATCCTTATACTGTGTGGTTATTTATGGGAGGTCATCATAGAAGATTTTAATCTGATACAATTAAAATTTTCTCGAAAATATCTGAACTCATTGGCCTCCGATAATAGCCGCGCTAGTATTCTGTATTCTGACTTAGATATGTATCTTTGATAGGTATACTTCTTAACTAAGGCGTTTTTTTTTTCAAATCTGCGCGATGAATAAATACTTAGCCCCATGTAACACGCCTCAGTTAAGTAGTATGTCATTAGTATTTAATTAGATTGTAAATTTATGATATATTCATTCAAATCCATTCTTAAATAGTTTTATGACTCAGTTGGTATGTAGATTGGAATATAGCCTAGGCAATTTTGACTGCACATTTTAATAAATTTGCTAATAACTTAATACAGCTTAGCAAACATATTGTATCGCCATAGTTGTCAATAAAAACCAGTAATCGTATAAGATACACCGGTTGGTAGAAAGATACGAGACAAGCTCGTTTTGCCGAGCGATATTGCCAACAATACCGATTGTTATTTTAACAGAGATTTCTAGAATTAACTACAGATTATATAACATTAAGATTCCATTCGGTTCATTCACACGACTACTCTCTGTTACTCTATAACTATTGATTTTGGATGTAGAATACTTGAATTATTAACCGTAGAGGCAGGAGTATGCTTTACTTTATAGTTAATATGACTTTAGTATTCTAGCTGTGTCTGTTGCCCAATTGACTATTTTTGCGTGTACCGACAGATGGCAACACTGATGGCCATGTTGTCTTTACAATGGATCTGTCTGTTGCCATGAATAGAGTGGACTACGTCCCTAGGCTATGTGGAACGCTATCGTGATTTTATCTTTTAGCCATTTACTATAGCATTAATATAGTTTAATTGCCCATATGACTATCCCACCATACTTTCAAAACTTTTTGGTAAAAAATAGCTTCTGGGCAAGATGTCTTTGACATTGGCTTAATGTTTCGGTCCGTAAATGATGTGAGAAAGCGTAGAGTTACGCTTATTGTTTGTGTTTTTTTTCTTTATTGATCCATTAGCAAAGAGCTAAAGCTGCAAAGTTTTCTTTCATGTTTGATGCAGTTTTTATTTTTAATGCACTAATTTAAGTTTAGGTATTTATGGACGATAGATTTGAGTTTAATGAACATTGTAAGTTAGATATGAAATTCTCATTTCATGTTAGCTTTAATATGTACCTAGATTACATTTAATTTTAATTTATAGTTTCTTACTAGTTTATTTGGAAAGGGCTGTCATTTTAATTCTAAATTTTTGGGATAAGTCAGACTTGTATCTGAATTGATTGTCATCGATGCATATATTATTCGGTTTATTATAATTTAGAAATGTAACAAAATACTCAACTGGTATGTTACCGACAAATACCCTCAGAATATGCCAACATCATTCGTAGTTTAACCTATATTGATTACGTATGCCGCTATAGATTATAGTTCACAAATAAGAATAGTTATAATAAGAATCACATATGTTCATTCGATAGAGATACTTTGATTATTACTTCCATTTTCTGTAATATACAGAGAATAACTGATGCACAAAATTGCTAAGGTGCTGGTCACTTACTGGTCTGTGAGCAAAGGAACGATCCATCAATAAACATTTCTTCAAATTCAGTTCCACATCTGATTTATTTCTGCTCTATCTACGTATATTATTGCGAAAATTTAACCGTGTATAGGTAGTCCTTAAATATTTTTAGACATAATATTGATGTTAGATGTAAAAGAACCAACAGTTCATAATTTGTGTGATCAGTAGAATAAAATAGTGGAAAAAAACAATGTGTTTTTAATTTCAATAAAACAAATGTGTATTTATACTGTCAAATAATTTAATCTGGTAATATTAAAATCATTAAATAATAATTTGTCCAATAGTCGAAATAAATATCAAAATCCATAATCTTACTAACTATGAAAAGTAATATAAAATCCCATTACCGAATAAAAGTAACAATACCGAATTAGATAAATCCGAACTTGGAAAACATACACGTACGTATACGAAAACGAAGCTACAAATTATTGTTAAAAAGAGAGACTATTAACTTTTGGTGGCATTATGTTTGCCGTATGCGTCGGCCATTTTGTTTGGGACGCCATCTTGAGTTTTCTGTCAAAGGCTCATGCGACAGATGTCCTCGTTGATCTCAAGCATTTGATCGATGAATGACTGGCAGGCCATCACTTTAGCCAGTTTGCAGATGATGTTGCGTAGTTCGCCATCTTTGTAGTTCATCTGAGCGTTGCAGAGTTCTATCTCTTCAGATAGTAATTCTGGTATCTGTGTAAACAAAAATAAACTTTATTGTTAACCAAGAAAGAGTAACCAACATTAGAAATAATTTTTCCAATAAACTGGCACCAGTTAAGATCTTGGCTAGGAGGTATAATTAAAATATAATAACTAATACGTATTTAAACTAGATAGTAGTTTGCAATTTAAGAAGGCAATTTTTATATATTTTATCATAATATATATAAATCTAATATCTTTTAAATAAATATAATATCTTTTTGTTGTGTATATCAGGACGATCAACGTCATTGTCATTTAATATGCGTCTCTGAGTACGACCCAATAAAATCCATAGTTATATGCAAATTTGACATACAAATATTATACCAATGAATTACGTTCCCAAACCGAAGGACCGATGTCAACCGAAACTAGTAATTTAAATAAATATAGATAACATGGAAATGTTTGTAATAATACCATTGTACGGTATTCCGAAAATTTAATGGACTATGATTATAGACTATGTATTGTTTGCCGTGTGTTTTGACAATATGTATGCTGTTGTTCCACGAATTATACGGTTGAAATTTCCAAGGTCTTATGTTACTGGGAAGTTTTAACAACGCTTCATTTACCGTTTCAGTATATGGCACTAGTGACCCCGCCCCAAGACTTCTCTTGAGTGGGATAATAAAAATGTATCCAAAGATGGTGAGTATGGATGTACAGATCTTTGTTACTGTTTCACGCAAAAGCTACCGAACTAATTCAAACAGGTACAGTAAAACAGCGAGACAACACGTTTGGTGCTAGTGCGTCGAGTCAGTGACAGCGGGTCTAATACGTCCTGAAGATGCTTCGTGTAGAAGCGAAACACGTCGATTTTCTGTTGGGTTTGCTTGTTTATGACTTGACAGTGAGGAGATCCAGCAGAATTAGTTACTAAATATTTGTTTTTTTAATAATTAAATCTTAAAATTTTAAACCCTTTTAGTTCAGATATAACAGGATACTTTCTATTCCAAGAACGCGGATGTATACGCGGCACACAGCTAGTTGTAAATATATTAGAAAACTACTCATTAAAATTTGAACTGCACGGTTGTCACCAAACTGAGCTAAATTATGCTAAAATTAACCGTATCTCAACTGTATAGGAACATTTTTGAAACGTTCTATAGAAACCTATGGAACATAATAATAGTATTTTCCACAGTGTATATATAGGTAAAAAAAGAAACTATAACCTATTCAGCCGCCTTTAGTTAAGCTAGTAATAACAAAAGAACAATGTTACTCATATTTAAATCATCGCTATGTTTACAATAACAGCGCCAACACAATTAGCAATGTTTTTATAAACACTTTACTATGTTACTTTGTATTTTATATTGCGCAAGAGTAAGCCTAATCAAGTACATATGCACTTAGTTTGAAGTCATGCTAATGGTCCGTTAAACTGGATAATATAGTTTCGCCTTTGGTCCTTCGAGCCAGATGTTTTTTAATTACAGTGTAAACTCTTTATAACGATAAACTCCCTATAACGTTGAAGTGAGCCCAAGTTGGTTGGTTTGTTCACTTTGTTTTGTTTTTTTTTGTTCACTCCATATAACGATAACTCTCTATAACGACAAAAAATGCTCAGTCCCTTGAGTTTCGTTATAAAGAGTTTACACTGTATTTAACGTTCTCGATACAAATGTAATGTTCATGATTATGAGACAAAAAATACAATGACATGGTCCTTCGAGCCGGATAGTCCTTTGCAAAATTTTCTGTGGGATGGTAAGATTTAACATGTAGATTTTTGGAAATTCCAAAGCTTTATGATGAAAATGTCTTTTTGTTCGAATACATTGACAAGCACTTACGAAAAGTGTAACTAGTACGGGCAGGGAGGGTTGTTTTTGCTAGAACCTTCTTTGCACTGAATAATTACTCTTTTCGAAATAGATTTATTCCTTAAAAATATTTTGTCTCACTGTCTGTACGTATATTTGCTTTTAATGACGTAAAATTGATTACTCACATTGTTAGGATCGGCAAATGTTGCGAATTTGTACTTTGTTTTCCGTTTCTCGTTGCCGTTGTCGAAGAAAAGCGTGAATTGCGCGTCTTTACCGCGCGCGCCCACCGGGAAGTACAGACCGGCTACTAGGTGACCCTTCTGGTCTCGGGAGAGAAGGCTCCTGCGAACAAAAACAGTCTTTAGTGCCAATAACCAACATCATTTAATTTTATCCCTATTAATTACAAATTCAAGTCTTACGTTTTCCCAGCTAAACAGATCTTCATTTAATTTGGTTAGGATATAGATTGTATCTTGGAAAAGACATAGAATACCTTAGCTCTAATAATAATCAGTATCCTTTATAACGCTGGTGTAAACGCGGAGCGAAACCTAGTTATTTTATTTAAACTAGGCAAAAAAGGATACCAGGATTTCAGCGACTAAGTAACGTCACTGCACCTTTTAATAGTGCATCGAACTCTGAACAGAAGAATAATGAAACGTTCTTTTTATTATAAAGTCTTGTAGAAAACAACTGGCATGAATCTAACTGCCAGAACACATGGGTAGGTTGAGCGGCTGATTTTCAACTTGAAGACAGTAGCCAGTCACCAGGTTACGGTCTCATCCTGATCATGATCTTTCACCAACGATCATCGTCATTGCATTCGACAGAACTATCATTGTTTTAAAAAGTTAAGATATTGTTACCAAGGTGTCATGAATAAGACATACTTGAAGTTGTATACCAAGTTCCTCCTCTCGGTAACATTGACACCGTCCAGGTAGGGCCTGGCGGCGAACACCAGCGAGGTCTGGCACTTGACGGTGCCGCCCCTCGTCTCCCGCTCGTGCCACTCCACGTAGTTGCTGTTCTGAGGGCTGAACGTGTAGTTGTACTCCTTGCGGCAGTGCGGCTCGTCCGATTGGGTGAACCAACCTGGAAGGTACACGTGGATTGTTCACTTTTGTATGGCTCAAGGACGGTAAACTGTTGATGACTAGGCAATCGTGCTACAAAGTAAGAACCACTTATTGACATCCGCCCAGAGTAGTGGATGGCTACCGTAAGCAAACATGTAGTATGTAAGTATTCAGTGTAGGATTAGAGCGTACGAGCTTCGCTATGTAACATTTCACTCACGACTTGTATTTGACACAGACCAGTTAGTCCTAATATCTTAAAGATCACGTACCGGTATGCGGATAGGCTCTATCAGCCATAACGGTGACGATCCTTGGCACGTGGTACCCGGGGTCGGCAAGCATCAGGCCGGGCCGGCCGTCGATCTTGATCTGCACGCCCACCATGACGTGCTCCTTCTCCGCCGCGACCACTGCCGTCGGGCTGTCCCCGCTGGACACATACTCGCGCACGTCCACCACCGCCTCCTCGCAGGACAGCAGCGCCGTGGCCGCAGCGAACCCCGGGCGCGTCCGGTCCAGCCCCCGCCACCTCCTCATCAGCTCCAACCCCAGGCCGACGCAGGTGTGCTTCTTCGACCTGATGGGCGGCGCGTACTCCTCGTACACGTCGTACAGCGGTCGCGCGCTCGAGTCGAAGGCGTCAAAGAGGGAAATGAAGTTGTTGACGGAGTCGTAGTTGTCGGTGACCAGGAGGCGGCGCAGCGCGGCCTCGAGGGTGGTGGCGAGCTGCTCGTGAGCCGCGCCCGTCAGGCACAGCGACGGCCGCGGCGGGCCCCAGCGCGCGCCCGGCAGCGGTAGTCTGGTCACATGGACACCGCCCGAGGCGGGCGAGTCGCCAACCTGAGCGAGTCAACTCGGCCACTCGACGCCCCAGCGGCCCACCTCGGGGGAGGCCGCCGAGGCCTCCGCCTCCCCTCCGCCGACTTCCTGCGGGGACTCATCGTTGCGTCGCTCATTTTCGACTTCGACGCCCTTTGCGAGCGCCTCACGCTGCCTCTCTAACAACAATGTTGACTGTTTTTCACGCTCTGCAAAGATACATTGTTCAATTAGTTTTCTCGATTCTCTCGGAGCCAGTAACTCGGGAGTGCATTTATAATCCTGTTGTTTCCGCATTCCGATAAAGCTCGCGAACCCTACGGCAGATCGCATCGCACCAGATAAATGCGCACACGATCGCAGTCATGCATATAAACTAAACGCGATATTATGTTGTGTAAGTATCGTTTTATTAAGAAACAAGACAATACAAGTAATGCAATACGATTGGCTAACTATAGTCTGTACACGTACATAACAATAACATTTCATCAGAATGATTTATTACATCCTTTTAATCTAGGAGCTAATAGTTACGGAATAAAGTTAACAACGACCCATCTTTACAACGCATACAATCACAATAAGCTATTTTAGGAGTGTGGCTTAATAGCTATTTTTGCAATGTAGTTACTATATGACTGCGTTACGAAAATAGATCTCTCGTAGCGTGTCTATCATGTTCTGTGTTTCGAAGAAACTTCTGTTTAATTATTTTTCAAAAGATACAGTGTAAACTCTTTATAACGAAACTCAAGGGACTGAGCATTTTTTGTCGTTATAGAGAGTTATCGTTATATGGAGTGAACAAAAAAAAACAAAACAAAGTGAACAAACCAACCAACTTGGGCTCACTTCAACGTTATAGGGAGTTTATCGTTATAAAGGATAACGTTATAAAGAGTTTACACTGTATCTTAAAAAGTAAGTGCACGGAATTCAATGTTTTTAAGAACATTTCAAATTATAGAAGCGATTTTGTATTATCTTGAAGGTTTTTGATTTTGAATGCGTTCGCGTGATTTATTTTTTCAGACGTAGAATTTCATTTTGACCCTATTGCTTTATGAGAAGCTCCATATTTATAACCTTAACCGTTAGAACAATGGATAAGCCTTAATTCGAAAGCAATAAATATCATTTTTCCGTGATATTATCCGCCAAAGGCTTATACCTAATGTATCGACTTTAATGTAATATGATACAGTTAGTTGTTAGGTACTAACCAAATAGGTCATGCAGTCTCTCGCAGATAATTTTGTATGGTTTGTGGTTGTTATGATGTTTTCACTATAATATTTAGCATCTAATTGTGGTTTTAGTATTTCAAAGTAGGTTAAGTACCTACATGTATGGCAAACAACGGGAAACATTCATAGATCTGGGACTTTTTCACATAATAAAATCCGATCCCTAGCTGTTTAAATACGTAATATTATAAGTGCAAAAAGTAGCTTATGCTATTCCAGAATATTAAATAAATAAATATCCTGGGACATTCTTTTACACACGGCCATCTGGTCCCAAACTAAGCAGAGCTTGTACTATGGAAACCAGATAACTGATATACTACTTTTTTTTTTAAATACATACTTATATACATATTTACACCCAGACACAGAACGAACAGACATGTTCATGCTCACAAATGTTTGTCCTGGGTGGGAATCCAACCCGCGACCTTCGGTTTGGCAGTCAGAATCGCTAACCACCAAGCCCACTGGTCTGGGAATATTATCTATCTCTCTGAGTAATTTCCAATCCAGCTCCGAACAGCTGTTCTGGCGTGATTGAGTAACAATCAAAAATCCATCCAAATTTTCCCTTTTATAATAATAGTAAGATATATTAATCAGACATAAACACAACATGTTCATTGCAGTACCTAAAGATTTTCGTCGACGAGGCGGCGGCAGGTCGAAAATATATACGTTTATACCGCGTACATCGAGGGACTGGAACAACTTGCCTGCTGCGGTCTTCCCGAGCAACTATAATTTGGGTGTCTTCAAGGCTAGAGTGAATAGGCTCTTAATAAACTAGTGCGCCTCAACATCTAAGATTGCATCACTGCTTACCATCAGGTGGGATCGCAGTCAAGCACTAGCTTATATTATTAAAAAAAAATATATACATATATATATATATAAACAAAGAAAATTGTTAAATGGTTTCCAGAGTTCTTGAGACTAATTAATTTAAATGAAACAATGTTTGGTTATTCTCGCAAGGAAAACAAATTTTTAATGATTCTTATATTTTAATTACATTACAGCAAGAATGAGCAACTGAATAACAAAGGCTTCTGTAAGGTAAACGACTCAACCGCGCGAATGTTTTTTCGTGACCTCTACGCTCTCTTTCATCACGTGAGAGGTCCGAAGTTTGTAAAAGAGAACATAGGGGCTAAAACTCAATACATGACGCATTGAAATAATTGACGTGCGTCAAATTGTTGGCGTAATTGTGAATAATATTTACGAATTAATAAAGCATGTTTCAACACATAGTTACCTTGAGAGTGTGAAATATATTTGTTCTCCAAATTATCGGAAAGATAAAGTCAGTGGCAACGAACCTCCTCCAATTGTCATTTAAGATTTAAAAGGAGCGTTTTATAATGTTTTCTACCAATATTATATGTGTAGCTCAATATTATACAAATAAATTAAATTGTCGTATATTATTACTTCAACATAACAGCTTTTTCAAAGTGCATACGGTATTTAAAACAAAAACACATCTTTTTTAATTTTTTGTCTGTCTGTCTGTTTTTACCGGCTAATCTCCGAAACTGATGGACTTATTTTGACGTCACTCTCACTAGATACCTGATGTGATAAGGAGTATTTATCACGGAGAAATGTATCATCCCCCGGGAACGCAGATGAAACCGCGGCGGATTGCTAGTCTAACAATTATTTTCAAAGAATTATTAGATTGAATAAATCCTTTGTGAAAGAAAATAAATACATTTATTCAACGTGTTATCGATTTAAAAACTTTGGAAGTGTGTGGGATGCGCATGATAATACAATCATGATGCATGAGCTGATCTGATGATGGAGCAAGGAGGTGGATAGTGGAACTCTTCAGTTACTAATGAGCCCTTACATTTGGTAACAAAGATCTACAGCGTGTTTTATAAAGAATTAATTACTCTTGCTCGCGATTTCGCCCGCGTTTTATTTATATGTTACATACTAGCGCTCCGCGGTTTCACTCGCGTAGTTCCCGTTCCTGTGAGAATACGGAGATGAAATCTTATACCTTTAAACGAGCAATTCTTGTCTAGGAACGATTTTCATGAAATTTTGTATGCAGGGGGTCTCGGGGGAGTTAAATCGATCTACCTAGGATTCATTTTCAGAAAATGTCGTTTTATCCGTGTTTTTAGGCAATGAAAACGGCTACAATGTCATTAGAAGGTAAGGTTTTCAAGTTACATCTTTTGTGAGAAATACTGTTATTGGGAACCCTTTATTATCGCATCTAATTCGTATCTGGGTATATATGACAGTGCTTTAAAAAAGAGAATACTGTAGAAGTCACGTTAGTAAAGAAATCCCGAGCATTGCTCGGCCATCCAGGTACTATCTCGTATGTTACTTGCTGATAATGTAGCTATATATTAGTGAAATAATTTTTTAAATCGGCCCAGTACTTTTGGAGTTAAATCTTTATAATTATTTGGTTTTATTATACCGGGATAAAAGGTCCTATGTCAACACAGATTATAAACTATCATGTAACAATTGTCATCCAATACTTGTTTTTGCTTGAAAGAGTAACAACACTTACAGACTTTCGTATTTAGTAGGATAATCATTCTTAATGTTTAACAACACCAAAATATTTACATTCCATGCCTCAACGTATCGTAGAGGCGCAAAATGAAATATAGCTTCACATTCGCCGCAATTCTTTCAAAACTTGCGCCAGTCCTGAACCAGCAGCTTCTAAATTCGCTTTACTACCTGACGTCAGTATTGTTAGTCACGCCATGGCCGTAGAGGCTCCACAGTGAAGTAGTCTGTACTGAATCGAACCGGTATCAGTCAATGATGTATTATAATATAGACACGCCTTTCACTAACATCACGGCTCTCAAAAACAGCGCAAATACTAGATATGTACGTGCGAAGAAAAAATAATAATGGAAATAAAATAAATTCCACCTTCCACCTATGTACCTATTGAATAGAATAGAAATATTGTTTATTCATATAGGCCTTCACAGGCTCTAATAAATCGTCATTAAAAGATTTAAATTTTTTTTAGAGATATGAATATTCTACGTTAGTAACGATAAGTTTGAGTGCTGCCCTCTTATTCAGCTAATACAAACTTCGTCGGCGAGCCGCTTCACGGAGGCCTCGGAGAGCTTAGCTCTCACGTGATTAGTAGTATTAGCGTCGTAAGCGACAGAGCATAGAGGCCTTGATGAAACATCCTCGAGTTATAGTAATTTTCTTTACAGAATCGAGTCCCGGCGTGGGTCGCGCGTGCCGTCGCGACAGTGGTTGGTACGCGACCAAATGGAATTAAGTCAAAACCATGATTTTATGTTGCCACATCTGAGCGCCGACAATGCATCTATAGTATGTATATTTATTATTGGTACCAGTACAATGTTTGAAATGTTCAATAACCCACGTCATTGGCTTTCCACTATTTGTTTACGGAGAGATTTGAATCGTAGCGTGATTTGAATTTTAGGCTTGCTAAAGTGTGTCTCTCTCTATCGTGCCTATGTTCGCCTGTACTTCAAATTAGGCAGTTCATACATCCATAATAATATCATTACATAGTATAAAACAAAGTCGCTTCCCGCCGTCTGTGCGCGTATATCTTTAAAAATACGCAACGGATTTTGATGCGGTTTTCTTCAATAGAATGATTCAAGAGGAAAGTTTTTATGTATTAGTATCATTGCATCCATGCGAAATTGGGGTGCATTGCTAGTCTCTAAATAAATATGTCACTATTTATGTCTATCTGTTTGTGCGCTTATATCTTTTAAATTACGCAATAGATTTTAATGCAGTTTTTACTACCATTTAGAAAATTTCTTTCGGAAGGTTGATGTGTATAATACGTTAGTATTATCACTTTCGGGCGAAACCGGGGTGGGTTGCTAGCGTCTTGCATGTAATTTTTTTTCATCAGCCATGATAACCTGCAATCAAACTCGACAATGAATTCACGCAGTGACTATTCCCTGTCTCTGTCTCGCAACTCTGCAATTAGACGAGTGGTCTGCTCTATCCGCGTGTTCACCTGAGCGATCACTCGGCGAGTTTGGCTTGTGAATAGCACTAATATGTGTACGAATATGTTTATTTTACCCAATTTCGTCAGTGTCAAAGTGTTTGAAGATAAACGGCGAGTATTCATGTTACGTTCGCATGTCAATGTCAAATTTGACGTTTATAAACGTACTTTATTTAGTTTACGATCATATCGATGTCAAAAATAGCATTCTAATTCCTAATAATATACAATATACGAAATTGCGGATGGTTTTATGGCTGTTTCTTACTCTTTCACGCAAAAACTGTTCGCATTTGGATGAAACTTAAACCATGGGATAATTTTGAACCTAGGAAAATGTTACTACCATCGCGAAAACAGGTAAACCCGCAGGGGACAACTAGCCAAAAAAAAAAACATGTAAACTTATTTAACTTGCAAGAATTTTTTGTTTCGTTAGGTCAAGTGTTGCGAGCTGAATTAGAACCACCTCCTCTTAAGCTGCGGAGTTGAAAGTTTATTTGTTGGTTCAGTTTAATTGACAATACATTTTTATGGTAAGTATGATCTGAATTAACACCTAGGGTTAGCTGAAAGTTTATTTGTTGGTTCAGTTTAATTGACAATACATTTTTATGGTAAGTATGATCTGAATTAACACCTAGGGTTAGCTGGTGATAGAACCCTCAACTGTCAACAGCTTAGACGAAGACACGATTTTTTTTAAATATATTTTATTTTGACTGCTCGTTCTAAATACATTTTATTTCGATTACTCACTTTAAATTGTATTAATACCTGGATGCTGCACCCAGGGTTGGCTTCTAACGAGGGAACTCCTCAACATTCAGCGAAGACATGAATTTTTTTGAAAATAATATTTTCGTTATTTTATTTATCTAGATATATATGAGGAAAATAGGGATGGGACTGCTACCATTAGTCGCGGATTTTTTCCTAGATGGTTATAGGCTTTATATGCTATCCATATACGCGAGTGAAACCGCGGGGGACAGCTAGTATACATATGCTATAGAAGTTATTCTGGTTGAAACCGAATGTATGTCAGTTGGTATGGAATAAAATCAATACAGTTGTAGGTATTCACTTGACTTGAATGAATATTTATTGAACTATGTTATTGTCATTTAATAATCCTTGACTTATATTGACGCCCATACACCTTTTTGTATACTAGCGCCTCACCCGGCTTCGTCTGAGTGTATATTATAAACAAACAGCAACAGCTGGCGTAGTGGGTAGATACCCAGATTATCATGCCGTAGGTCGTGGTCTCGATTCCCATTCAGAACAAACATTTCGGTGCACGAATGTCTGTTCTATTTTTGGATAATAAAATCAAAGAAATTGTATTTCGATTGAGAGCCCTAAGCGCTCGCCGGAATTGTCCGCAAAAGGGGGTATGAGCCATCTGAGGCTTACACCTTCGTTTCTTAAAAAAAAGCAATAGTATATTTAATAAAACCTAACTCGGTTATCTGCCCCCTTATTCAGATAATACAAACTTCGTCGGCGAGCCGCTTCACGGACGCCTCGGAGAGCTTACCTCTCACGTGATTAGTAGTATTAGCGTAGTAAGCGACAGAGACAGAGCACGGAGGCCGCGACGAAACATCCTCGAGTGTTTGTCATTTTCCTTACAGAGTCGAGCCCCTGGTACAAGCTCCGTTTAATTTAGTAATAGATAACCATGTATGAAAAGTGTCCGAAGATATTTTTATCTAGCTACAAGTGAAGCTAAAAGCGTGTTAAAAAAATCTGAAAGCCTCAGATTCCCTTGTTAAACGACCGTTGCTTATATTTTAGTACCTACTAAATATTCAACTGTACGTTGCCCTTTTCGTCACGCAGCCATTGATAAAGAATGTACAAAGCAACATAAACATTATTTACTTGAAGGCAAAGTTCATGTTACAATACCGTGTCGATAGCTGACTCGAGGTAGGTAGGGTAACAATGACACAAAGAGGCGATTTATTGCGTTGGTATATCGGTATTCTTATGATATGAAGTTTGTAGTCGCTATCGAGTACCTTCTGTCTTACAAGTAGCTTAAAAAATCCAAAATAACAATACTCCTGCGGGTCTACTCGTATTCAATAAAAAACGAAGTTTCGACCCCGTTGTCACGCAGAGTTACATAATAAGGTTTTAAGAATTATTTAGTCTGCTTTTGTAACCATGGGAGCCGGAGGGGTACTCTGGTACCCCCTGTCGTGAATGAAAACACACATTAATATGGACCTAAGCAGAATTTAAAAACAGATACAAAGACCTCATTATACCTCATTTTTATAATGTTACCATTTAAAATTACTAGTCAAATAAATAGCTTGCCAAGCAGCTCATTGCCAACTCACTCCTATTGCCTCCAAATAATCCGATGTTTATAAAACCCTTTTAATTTACGTTTTCTTTACTAGCTTTTTTAAAGTCACTATGTTGCGATTGAAAAAGCTGTTCCCAACATCCGTTCAATAATGGTCTTCAAATCGTGAGTTATGGTGCAATTAAAAAAAAATCCCATAGAAAAAAGCACTTTATTTCCAGGTTTTTGGGGTACTTTTCCAATTCTTCCTTCCCTATTAAGTAGATACCTTTTTTGGACTATTGCGAACATTGAAATTAATCGAAAATATTTTTGACTAATAAATAGTCTGACACTAATACCGGTTGGGAAGGTTAATTTTTACAGAGAAGAGTCTACAATAAACTTAGGAATTATTCTCTACAAAACGTATTTAGGTTTACTACATATCTATTATTATTTATTTAGTCTCATTGAAAATAATTGCGTGATGTAACGGAAGTAAATTTAAAATAAAATTCCCAAATCGGCCCAGCCGTTCTTAAGTGACCACTTGTCATCGATCCGCATTTCATTAAATAAGGTATAATGCATAAATGCCATTACCAATCCCTAAAAAGTTGTAAAAAGAAATACTCATTAGCGTTCGGTTTCTATTTTCCATCTTCGGTTAACTTCGGCTTTTCGATTTTTCAACAGCAGAAATTAATTTCATGGTCCGCAGAACCATTTGATGTTGTTTGAAATTCCAATTCCAATAAGTACGTATTCGAAACCGTCTCGATATTGCGTCGTAGGTTTTCGGCTTTACAACGTTATGACGATCGTTAAAACCATTACCAACTCTTAGATATTTATATCTACATACATTGAAGGTACTAAATAACTACACACATCTCCTACAATTAACAATTAAATGTGAACCCTTTTTTCAGACGCAATAAAGACCTTTTTTCTATGACACTCTTGACATTACAACAGGGACTTCCTAGTTCCTATATGGAGCAGACTTTACCATTACAATAGATCCAAGCATATGGAGTTGAATTTGTTGTTATTGTGTTGGTATTCAAAGACATTACTCGAAGGAGGTTGTAATCTTATTTTAAAATCGTGAAAAGGCGCTTACCAGTTTTTTTTTATGAATATTCTGATTGGAGCAACAAGAACTATGTACTTAGTGTTGTAGATGCATGCTTCCAAAGAGCGATAGTTCGCTACTAGAAACTCAGCTAAAGTGGATCGCATAGTTATTTAAGTTTTTACGTCCGTAACAGATGGTTTATCTATTAAAAGCTGCTATAAAGTGAATAAAAACTCGATTATTTCTGCAATCGTTTAGATTCACACGAGTAATAATCAGGTATTACATCTCACGATTTTCACACGAGGAATTTATATAGATTAGAATAAATACTATGATTTATCTCCATGGCGACAATCCGTCTTGATTCAATTCTTTCTTTGCTTTCCCAAGATCCCTAGATCTTTTATTTTTGTGGCAATAGACAATGGAGTAAAGAATGAGTTTTTACTCTGTGGAACCGCCACGGCCATTTTTACGTACGACTAACACCTGAAGGACATTAGTGATTTCAAAATAATTCTTATTATCCACGATTCGCACGCCAAGCCGACATTCCGTAAATTCTTGTCGGACTACAGTTACATACTGAAGCGTTACTGCAATATACTTATATCTTTGTTTATTATCCTGTATGTGAGTCATTCTTCCCAGATCTTTGAACTGAACTGATCCGCGAAGAAAATACATGGTAGTTTAAGTACTTGAAATATTTTGCGGTGAATAATTACTTGCGCAAAATAATCGCGAAAGGAAGTCATTGGAGGCCAGTGCTGTGCTGTGTGCTACATTAGGTAACACGTAATTTGTGAATGTAGGCCATTGTGGCGCGACCTTACCGTACCCGCGCGTTACTAGACACTAATGTACAATGCTCAGATGCCTTGTTAAAGCTTCAATACTATAGCCAATTATGAAAAAATCTGCTAATGCGTGGGAAGACCTGAGACCACATCTTTAAAACCCTTGAATATTCATTAAATCTATCGTCGTTCTTTTGTTACACTGCGCTGGTCGCACGATTATCTTAATCTTCAATTTGGAGTCGAGATTTGGCAGAATCATTATGGCCACCGTACTCTAGTCTTCTTTGGGAATCCTTTAATTGACCACTCGGTGCAAGTTTTTAGTCGCTTCTAGAGATGAGTTGATGTAGTTTACATTACCGCTTCCATCACAGATGCTTGTAAAATGAACTCATTTTGCAACGATTTATTTAGATTTTGACAAAGCACATAAAGAATTACTGAAATCCTTCAAAAACTTTCAGAGATAACCTGTGGATCGTTAGACATAGGTAAACATGACAACTATTGATTTTCCGAACGCTTCTATCAAAACAGGTCCTTGTCCACCTGTTGCAGGTTAATACCCTTCGAATATTTCGTAGAACGCTATCTGGAGCATTTAACCAATGACCTGTTTGTTGGGTTGAGGATTTTTTTAAATATTCCGTTGTATATCGCTTTACTTTATCTAAACATCTTTTCTTTTTTAATAAGATGATCT
Organism: Habrosyne pyritoides; assembly: GCA_907165245.1. Taxonomy (NCBI): domain Eukaryota; kingdom Metazoa; phylum Arthropoda; class Insecta; order Lepidoptera; family Drepanidae; genus Habrosyne; species Habrosyne pyritoides. The sequence goes on along the minus strand of OU015600.1, from coordinate 2,181,109 downwards.
TCAGTCTTAATGATGATGGCCTAATGGCCGAATACTGAAACGCCACTTAAATATTTAAGTACTGCTTAAACGTTTGAGCAGCTCCCAAACTTAAATTTCGTATACCTAAACGTCTTTTTTGAGTATCTGTTAAATGTAAGTGCTTCTTAAATTAAGTCGTGCTCAAACACCACTCAGTTTAAAAGTCGTATACCGAAACGCTACTCAACGTTATTTATCTGTCAAATCAACTGTCACACTGATTTGAGCAGCCCTTAAATCTGAGAGTGGTCGCGAGGTCCCTCAAATCAAAATAAATCTATTGAAACTTTTCAAATAGTGATAAAAATGTCTCTTTCGTCCTTGTCTTCACTTTCGGATCACGAAAGGCCAACTGTGAGGCGCAGAAATGAAGAAAAGCTGAATGCTTTTGAAAAGTACGACGACAGGGAGTTTTTTTCACGGTTCCGCATCTCGAAAGAAACTGTATTGTATTTGGACTCTGTATTCGGTAGCACTATTAAACCCTTGACAAAAAGAAACCGAGCCATACAGCCAGTGGACCAAATTCTTATAACTCTCCGTTATTATGCGACAGGCAGTTACCAACGCGTAATAGGGGATATTTTTGAGGTTGAACAACCCACGGTGCATCGAATAGTGCATAAAGTAACAGCCAAAATAGCCAGCTTGAAATCAAGATATATAAATATGCCAACACCAGAAGAATTTCCAGTTGTGGCAAATGAGTTCTTTGCAATAGCAGGATTTCCAAGAGTTGTGGGAGCTGTGGACTGCACTCATATTAAAATAAATTCTCCAGGTATGTACTTACCAACTCAACTGTTAATCATGTGCCCAAAAAAGTCTTATTAATCCTAATAATAAACAGTACAACAGCAATTTATAAAATTCATAAGTCTTGTTACATTAGCAATTATAACCTTATTTTGTAGAATTGTTTCTACAAAAATATGATAAAGGTACTATAATAAAGTTTATTGTCTCACTTGTTTTAGGTGGTGCGCAATCTGAAGTTTATCGGAACAGGAAAGGCTATTTTTCTCTTAATGTGCAAATGGTATGTGATGCAAGACTGCGCATAAGGAATATTATTGCAAGATGGCCAGGTTCTGTACATGACAGTACCATCTTCAATGATTCACCACTATGTGCTCAATTAGAGCACGGGGACTTTGGGACTGGTATTATACTTGGGGACAGTGGATATCCATGTCGACCTTATCTGCTGACTCCATTATTGCATACAAGGACAGCTGCTGAACAAGCTTATAATCAATCCCAAATAAGTACCAGGAATCCTGTGGAGAGGCTTTTCGGGGTTCTTAAAAGAAGATTCCCTTGCCTCCAAAACGGGATGGGCCTAAATATTAAAAACATACCACCAGTCATTGTAGCTTGTGCAGTGCTTCATAATATTGCCCTGTTGCGATTGGATGAACTCTCGGAGGAGGATTTTTCTTTACCCTATGTTGAGGAGGAACCTACAGAACAACCACCTATAGGACTTAACATCAACCAAAACTTTATTGTAAGGACCAATTTAATAAATACACATTTTGCCACTTAAAAATAGTTTTATTTCAATGTTTAGATTTCAGTTTCTGTAGTCTCAATTTCCAATATTGCATTTCTAACTTGTATTTATTCATTTCCATTTTGTTTTTATTAATGAGGTATTTGGTTTCTAATTTGGCATTTCTTAATTTTGTCCTAAAATATTGTTGTTTCAGTGTAATATGTGTAGGTTTCAATGATCCTGAAAAATGGTATTAGTAAGTACAATATTAATGAAAATTTCAAAACATTAGCACAAACAACAATAATTAGATTATTACCAGCAGAGGATGATCTTAGAGGTTTGTTTTTTCTTGCGGTTTGACCTGGTTTTGGGACCATTGCAGCTGGCTGATCATCTATGAAGTAAAGGAAATGCCTTTATAGCAAAATATCTAATTAGTTTACCATATAATACTACAATAATGAAAATGTATACCAGCAATTATTGAATTTATTGATGTAACTGTACAAGGTTTGCTATTGCCTGCTATACTCCTGTAGGGCATAGTTTTGTCTTGATCTAAAAAAAATATCCACTTATAGTATACAATAGATAAATTGGGGAAATAAAAACAAAATTGAAACTAAAATTTACCAATGGTCTGGATTATGGCAGATGGTGATGATGAATATATTATTTCACAATCTGGTTTTTTAAAACTCTCTATGGCTTCTGGTTCTGTATCACCTATAAATTCAACAAGAACATGATTATTATTATTTTGTGATGTTAAAGTACAGATATACATTTCAATATTCCACAAACCAAAATATATTGCAGCATCATCATAGCAATTAGGTAATGGTTGAATTTGATGAGCAGCCATGGCTAAAATCTGAGCATCTTGTTCAGTGAGAATGCTTTTATAGCTTCCACCACCAGTGCGATTGATTTCTTTCTATAAAATTAAAAATTACCATCACAATCTGTAAGGTCCTTTCGAGAAATATTTAATTCATACAAACCTTATCTATTGACGCCTTCTTTTGTATGTCTCTAGTGTTTTCGTAAAACTGAAGACGCTTAAAAAATATTTAAAGAATTTAGTAAGTAGAGAAATATTATGATAAAATAGTTACTTAACAAAAAAAAAATCAGCCTACATTTGCTTTGGCTATATTCTTTTTAGACCTCTGTTTGAGGTTTTCGTAGAGGTGCCGGAGTTGTTGCCATGTCCTCGAGCCGCTCACAGCGACAGCATTATACTGTTGGCACACTGTATCCCAAGCCTCTCGCTTCTTCAAAATGATGTTGGCATTTGTCTCCTTATTTTCAATTATACTTTTATATCTGAAATATGTAACATATTATCAATATGAAATAGTTTGGACTTTGTAATGTATATTATCAAACTATACATGCACCAGGCTCTTGCGGTTAAATAAGTATAAAGTACAGTATCTCATTGTATAAAATATGTATGTACTTACTTCTTTATCACTTCCAAGAGCATATCTTTCTCAGCTGGCGTATAATTGCATCCACGTTTCTTCTTCTCCTCCATGGTGTATTAATTACTCTTATTATATTTTATTATTCTGTCCTCTGTTAAGACACGACTCAACTAAATCAAACTAAACTAAATCAACGTTCGCGTAATGATAATGGAGACAGTGGAGTAACAGTTTGTGGCGCTTAACAAAGGTGCAATAATGAAGTAGGTAACAGCATAATGGTGATATTGTTTGAAATGAGCGCGCGTAAAATATCAAGTGTTACGTTCATTTCTACGACAATTATCTCAAGAAATTTTATTTTCGTGAGACGTCATATCAATTGTATTAATGTAAATAAATACATAATTTATGTAAATAAATACATAATTTATGTAAATAAATACATAATTTCAATCGTAATTCTAACCAAACTTACATTACGCTGTTATATTTCGACTGATTAATAATAATAGAAATTATTTCTTCAAAGAAGACTGCGTAAAACGAATACCTAAATTATTTTGTAACTGAGAACGTGCTAAGAACAATTTTTGAGCAGGATGTTGCCATGATGTAAACATTTGAGCACTGCTTGGCTAATCATGGTTTCAAATTGCTTGAGTGGCGTTTGTGTATACCATTTAAATTTGAGGGATGCTTATGTTTAAGTAGCTTTTAGATGATTATGAGATTTGAGTGGCGTTTCAGTATTCGGCCGTAAGAGTTTTACAACTGACAGAACACTCTCTCACTCTTTTTAACTTTGCGAAAAGAAAGATATGTTCACAGAGTTCAGTGAGACACAACAGAGACCATTGTCTCGCGTGGAACGTGTCTAGATAATTGGACACGTACTGTCTATAACCTTCTTGGATACATAATCATTTTGATGAGATATAAGATCTGAGCTAGGTTTATTATATGATACAGTTTTATAACACATTCGTTACACAGCGTTTGAGAATGAACTATCGATCAACTACGACTTTGAAAGCCAAAACGCAAGGTCATTTCTTAAATTTCAGGGTCGCCTTATCAAGATTTCATTGGACTACATTCTCTATCGCCACCGACTTACTACTGTTGTTGTTGACTACGGTAACCTAGTTGGCTATTTCCCAATTGTTTCTTTAAATCATTGATAAGGTAATCTATTATTTTAAATCACTATCTTATCTCTCCTCCAGTTCTTTATCTAATGAGACAGAAACTTTCAAGATATAAATTTTAACATTGTAACAACCTCATATTTTTGCGTCACTACAATATGTCTTTGTTTATAGGTGAGTCATTTTTCTCAAAACATTGAACTAAGTTGTTTCTTCTGAATACGATATTTCTTATTTAAAAAGTAAAGTAGATCTTTTTTAACTCATTTTTGACAAAATATTTTACACGGAGTATTTGCGCAACGTAACATCACAATGATAATATTTTAATAGGACAGTTCATTGGCTGCCCCAGAAAATTGTTTTGACCTCATGCCCTAGACATGGCCTCAAAACCGATGCCAAAATCTTTATCCGCTGAGAGGCAGTTCGGAATACTGATTAGCTATATGTATTGTATTGCCAAAATATATCACAGTTTCTTCACCTGAATTATCTCGACTTTTCCAGAACATATTTACAAGTTTACTAGCTTCCGTCTCGCGGTTTTACCGGTATCCAATGAATAAGACTTATAACATATAATATGTCCATTTGGAACATTGTACCTTTAAATAGTGAAAGAATTTCTCAAATAGGTGGAGTGGTCTTGGAGATTACCCTTAACAGAAAAACAAACTTATAAAATCCGCTCTCTCTCCTTATAATATTAAAGATGATCTGATTGTGGTAGCGACGTAAATATTACCACTTTAACTCATCTCCACGGTTTTATAAGAGACGACAAAAGAGTATACGCATGACATAGACGTAACTCCTTGCACCAAGTGTTCTATAAAAGCATTCTCAAAGCGATGGCGTCAGGCGGGCGAGCTGCCGAAAAACTCTGCCAAATATCATACATATGATGGACCGTATGGATATAAACCATACATATCAAGCCGGCTCCCTTAACTAGACTGTCTCTAATAACTCCCTAACGAAGTTAAAGAATCTCCTATCCATATAATCTGTCTAGTTTTACCGAGCATTGAATAACAATGAGGAAATATGCTTTACCAAGAACTGTCCTGTGAGGATAGCCTAACAAAATGAATGACTGCACAAAAATTACCAACGCAATGGGATTTCCTTGCATATTTTTATCGTGCGTAGCTCTGACGTCACGATTACGGGGTGATACACCTCTATACAGAAAAATATAGGCGGTCTATTAACCTTTATAGGCTTCAAACCGCCCACACGAGCCTGGTGAATGTACCTTAATGTCAAAGGGTGCTTGAAGTGGGCGGGAGATATCATATAATTTCTAGATATAGCTTTTACTATTCCTGTAAAGTATGTAGCTCATTTCTGAGTATTATGTAGGTTGATGTTTTTACAAAATAACATCGTTTTCGTGTTTAGACATGTCTGTTTGTTGTGGCTGGAAATAACCTATATAAGTATTTATTAAGATAGTATATCAGTTTAGGACTATGGCAGTATAGTAGGTATGGTGGGTCCGTCACGTTATCTGGCATTGTACTTAGCCGTATGGATAATTGCGTGTATACAAGAGATCATGGGTGGGACAATCCTGGGGCATTTATTGATGAGGTAAAGTCAGCACTATGAGTAGCTAGCTGACTGCCACGCTACAGAGTTCAATTTCCACCCACGACAAACATTTGTCTTCATGAGCATAACTCTTTGTTTTGTGTCTGGCTGGAAAAAAGTAGTATGTAGTACCTATTACAGTTATAAATAAATAAATAAATAAATATCCTGGGACATTCTTTACACACGGCCATCTGGTCCCAAACTAAGCAGAGCTTGTACTATGGAAACCAGATAACTGATATACTACATTTACTACTTTTTTTTTTCTAAATACATACTTATATAGATATTTACACCCAGACACAGAACAAACAGACATGTTCATGCACACAAATGTTTGCCCTGGGTGGGAATCGAACCCGCGACCTTCGGTTTGGCAGTCAGAGCGTTAACCACCAAGCCAACTGGCCTGTCTTATCTGGTTTTCATAGCACAAACTCTGCTTTGTTTGGGATTAGACATGTCTGTTTGTTCTCTGTCTGGCTGGAAAAAAAGTAGTACATGTAGTACCTATATCAATAGTATAAACTCCGCTTTGTTTGGGATCAGATGCGTAGTAAAAAATGTCACAGAATATTTATATTTAATTTTATAAAATAATTAATTACAATTTTGAATAAAGTTAGAAAGTGTCTCGTTAATTTTTGTACACTAGTAACACTCAAATTAAGGTATTATTTACAAGTTTATTCTTACCGCGAGTTCCAGAGCTCAATAAACACTAAACTCCCTAACTCAACCATCCTAATTATATTAAAAAAATTATTAATTATATAAATATTGGCTGTTTATTTAAAATTTATTATTAATTTAATTTGCGAAAGAGCATTTCAACGTAGGCAAGTCTGGGCTTTTGTAATATGAACAGCTGTGGGTCGTTAAATCTTTATGCCATGGGGAATGCATGGGGACAGACAGTACCCTCCCTGTCTACAAGGGGGAGGGTTTGAACAGAAAACTAAAGCGGAATGTTCTTGAAAGTACGTTGCACTTTATACAAGTATTCTATGTAAGTAGTTAAACCTACGCTTATTACATAATATTATGTAAAATTATATATTATTGTTATTTATAATTCCTTGTTCTAAAATGAAATTAGAAATTGAGCGTTAAGAATTTTTTATTATGACGATTCGTGAAAACCTTCACAAGCTTTTAGTAAAATTACAATTAAGCTTATTAGATAGTCTATTTGATTAATTGAAGTTAATAGTACCTATCTAGGTAGTATTTACTATCCTACGTTTTTTACATGTGGTAACAAAAAATAATTACTTACAGTCTCACATTCGTTTAATTATATTTTCATGAATGAACGAATGATGAAAAAATCAGTTCTTGTTTATGGTTAGAATATTTGCTATAGGAATTTTTCAATTGAAATAACCATTATCTAATTAACCGATATTAACCACACTTAATAACGGTTTTAAAATAACAAGTATTTTATTTATCATAGATATGTAAATACATGTAGATGAGTAATACAGGTAATTACCCTATCATATATTTAATATGATATCTATAAAATTAATTCTTATTTTAAATATTCTAGACAATGTATGAAAACCTATTATTAATTATTACGCGACCGCACTTTAAAAAAAACACGTCAACGCAAACGCATCCGCAGAGATAAAAAAAAATTAAAACAATAGAAATTGCGCGAACGTTTCATTGTTCTACGTACGATTTTAGAAACAAAATTAAATTTAGAACTAAGTAAATTGAAATTAGAGCTGCGTCAATTTTTGGATGCCCTACTTTGTGGAAAGGCAAATAAATACGAATAATATGAATTAAAATAATATAGAAGTAATAAAAAATATAGTTCGTATTTATTTATATCGCGTGCAACAAATAAAAAAACATCACGCTCAATACTTGTTTACGTTAGCAAATACCTTTGCATTATCTCTCTACCAACACCATTTCCGTGTTATACGCTAAATAAAACACTGTGGGACCATAAATATATTATGGAACAATGTATTTAGGAATTAAAAGTCGTATTTAAGATAAAAACTTACCCATACAACGGCTAGAAGCCAAATAAAAAAGAAAAATAGATCGCTGCCGACGGCGCGCTCTATCCGACAGACTAGTACACCCCCGACAACGACAACACACAAACTGATCGTTGAATAAGGCTGCGCCCTCGTTATTTATTTGCCTCCTTAGTGCTTGCCGGTACAGCAGATACGACGAAATAACGTTACGTTACATGCTTATTATAAAACGTGCCGTTGTAGAATGCTATTCAGCAAAAATGTGGGTTAAACATTCTAGAACTTTAATATTTAAAGTTCATCAAACCGAACCGTATCTTTCTCTCAAAAACAAATCATTAAATGTGGTATTAAAGTTTTGAAAAAAATAAACAGTGGCACTTCGGGAGTACCGACAGAAGTGAAAAACGAGGTATCAGTAACCGTAATAGTGTCGCAGTTCAATTGTTTTTACAAATCTCAAAAAACGCCCAATGCACCTAAAGAAATTTTCAATTTCACGAATTGTCAACTTAAAAAAAAATATCATGTTAAATGGTCCGTAGAATAGTAATAAAAGGCATTTTAACCATAAGTAACAATAATGAAAAGCTGATAATTACGCTATAGCGTCAAATAACAACAGTATGCTTTTTTATATAGCTCCGCACTTCCCTAAATCCGCAAAACGTGGCGTCTATGACAACTGCGCATGACAGCAGACGCGTCGTACCCCGCCCCTCCCATGTGGCAACTGAGGCTGTCCACGCGTTCGACCTATGCAATTTACAACTCATTAATAAAAAAAAACAAAGGACGACAGCATGCGGCAGAACCAATGCGGAATACAAAAGTTCACTCGACTCGCGGATTTGCACTAACTAATCACATGAGATCAAAGATGTTATTATTATCAATCGAATGATATCGATTTTAGTTTGCGTTGCGCCTCGTGCGTTAGATTAGAGCCTATTGTTTTATCACGTTTCCAAGCAACGTGATTGTTTATATTGCTAGGTTGGCGGACAGCTGTTAAATTGCGCGAGTAATTAAATTATAACTTTTTATCACTCCGGCTTCTTTAAAATTCGTGTAGTCCAATTTAAATGGTTATCAGATTCACGTGTATTTGTTACGTTGTTAATTAGATTAAATATTGTTGTTCCGTATTTTTGTTTAATTATCAATGGAGACGACCAATTTTATCATAATAATGTGGACACATATGATACTAAAAATATTATTAACTCAGACTGAACGGGTTTTAATGAAATTTGCCACGCAGATAGCAGATGTTCTGGATCAACTCCTAGGATTCTTTTATCACGGGCAAATCTCGAAATATTGCCGATAGACTGATTTGATTTTTTTTCACAAAGTTGCATTTCTACACATATCATGTTTTCATATGTACTTTTATAACGAAACAAATTTTGAGTAATAAATACGACAAATCGCAACGCATCCCGGGAACAACTAGTGTGAGATAGGAATCGACGGGTAAAACCGCGGGGTGGAAGTCAATATTGAAATATGTATAATAATAGAAACCCCACAATAGCTATGTATGTTCTAAGCATCTTCATGCCTATAATACCTACCCAAAAATCATCCTGTAAATACCTACCCAATTATCATCCTGTAGATACCTGCCTAAATGTCATCCCGTAGATTCCTACATAAATGTCATATTGGAAATACCTACCCAAATATTATCCTGTAGATATCTACTTAAATATCATCCTGCAGATACCTAACCAGTTATCATCCTGTAGATACCTACCCGAATATCTTACCGTAGAGTGTTTGTTCCTGTTTGTGAGTTAAAGTATTACAAACATTGTTTAGGCTCGTCAAGTCGTCACAACACCGGTAAATATATGTAAATCATCACATAAAAGTCATGTGTAGCATTACCTTTCTATTAGCAAACAATGTACAATATGTATATACTCAACTATTTCGTAACATTATTGTTACATCACAGAATTAAATCGTGAATCATGTTCTCTACGACGAATTTGTTTGTTTGTTTTCATGTCCCCGAATATTTCCCCAGTCGGTAACTAACATTACTTTGATGTTTGTGGATTTTTTTGACGTGTACCTGAGTCATATTTAAAAGATAATTCTTGTTCACAGACTATTTCGTTTGCCAGGATTAGGTAGTTAGGTTTTAAATAATGAATTCAGAGCTTGTGGCCAGCTGATTGTACCGACGCCTACCCGAGACCTCCCGAGGGCGTACTAGATGGCGCTGATTGGAGTACTAGAGCTATATGTATGCTCAGAAGGGAAAAGTGCTCAATTTATGCAATAGCAGGGAAACTCGCTTTGAGATTGCTGATTGTGGTGAAATCGATGCACATATCTCGCTGTCAGCGCGTTATAGGCCAAGATAATCAAGATTATCGCGTTTGATTTGGCCGGTGTCCCAGCGGCTTAATCAAAATAAATATAAGTGCAGAATATGTTATAAGTACAAACGTAAGTATGTACTATTAATAAGTTCCAACTTATCCAAAACTATTGATGAGCTAAGCCACGGTTACGTGATACTTTTTAAATCCCCTGTCTCCATGCAGACCTTCAGGAAATGTGTGAAACTGGCTTACTACAGTCATTTGAGTAATGGGACAGCCCAGTTGGCTTGGTGGTTAGAGACCTTGCCAAGCCACTGGTGGTGGGTTCGATTACCACCCAGGACTAACATTTGTGTGGCATAAGGTGGTGGCTCTTACACCCTTACGTGGACAAGACAACCATAACAAAATAGCTTTTACAGAATTTCCAATTTTTCATTCATGCATGCACAATGCACCGCCTGTGTTGAACAATTTTTTTGTTTATTTATACTCAAAAACAAATCTAATCTATACTAATATTATAAAGAGGAAAGATTTGTATATATGTATGTTTGTTACTCTTTCACGCAAAAACTACTAAACGGATATGGATGAAACTTGGCACATAAATAGAGCATATCCTGTAGTAACATATAGGCTACTTTTTATCCCGGGAAAATGTGATATCCCTCGGGAACGCGGGTAAAACCACGAGGGACAGCTAGTCTAGAATAATATTTGTATATATATTTTTTTTTAATGTAAAAATAATAACGTGTTATGAATCATTTTCAAAAATGGTAAATGGCGACCACTTAATCATATGGTGGACTAATGTAATCCTATTCTAGCCCACTATTATTATGAATGTGAAAGTTTGTGAGCATGGATAGAGGTTATTAATCTGTCACAAAAATACTTGGTTTGGATTGAAACTTGCATCAGAACAAATAAATCAAGATTGTTGATGACATTGTAAAGGTGGTAATGATCTTCATCAAATTTCGATACTGTTTGTATATTTTAGAGAATTTCTTCCAGAATGTTTGTTTGAACTGACGGCCGATGGGGCAGAAGGGTTCTGGAATGGAGGCCACGTACCGGCGTGGGACGTCCACCCACAAGGTGGACAGACGACATTTAAAGGTCGCAAGAAGCCGCTGGATGCAGGTCGCTTCCAACCGGCCAATAAGGAAGTTATTGGGGGAGGCATATGTGCAGCAGTGGACGTCTTACGGCTGAAATGATGATGTTTGTTTGTATTCATACATTGATTTTATCCCACCCAGACGAAGCCGGGCGGGTTCCTAGTTATTAATTAATTAAAGAACATGACAGCTTTGTTACAGGAATAATTAAGTAAAAACACACTTATTTCATAAATTTAGCCAATTACAATGTCCCTAAATAAATCCCTACTAATATTATACATGTGAATGTCAGTTCGTTTGTTACGTTTTCACGCGAAAACTACTTAACCGATCATCATGAAACTTTGTACACATATTCTTGGAGGTATTAGAATTAACATAGAATACTTTTATCCCGGGAAAATGGAACATCCCTCGGGAACGCGGGTAAAACCGCGGGGGACAGCTAGTATACATGAAAAACTTAGAAATAACAATGCAAATAGAGGATCAAACTGAACATGATCAAAAGCGCTAGTGTGTGTACGTATTACGTAAATGAAAAACCAAATATTTTTAATATTTTTATTCCCAATTGAACCGCAATATCGTCATATGCCTCAGAATAGACTTGACTACAAAGCATAAGAAGAAAGTAATAAAACTACATCGTAAGGATGAAAAAGAAAAAATGAGACAAAAAACATAAAAAGTAAAAACCCACATTTAACGTAGGTATGTAAAAGATGGATACCAATCATACAAGGGATTACGACGTAACGATTTCTAAATATTTCATCTCAAGATATCCCAATACTAAAATCGCATAAAGTTTAGAGATTAGAAAAATAGCTCTAGAAAATTTTTTTTTGTGACAATTTAATTTAAGATGTGAACTCCTTCTATCCTAAAACCCTAAAGTTATTTAATTGCCAGCAGATAGTTGTACGATCTTGTTGTTGACGTCGAGCAATTCCGTCATGTACTCATCATCGGCCATGATGGTGGCGAGGCGGTTCAGGATCGAGAGAAGTTCGCCCTCTCTCAAACGCAGCTGATCGTTGCACTGCTCTACCTCCTCTACTACTTCATCTGGGATCTGGAAAGTATCAAGACATGTCGTTAATACCTTTAGTTGAAGAATTACACTTATTTATAGTGACCGTTATTTGATGAACTGGCCGAAGGATGTCAAATCTGGGGTGCCTATAGACATGGGGGTACCCACGGTGGGGCAAGGTGGGGTATCGTGCCCACCACACCACCACATATTATAGGTTATTAATGAAATAAGGTCAGAATATAAATAGCATTTCCCACTAATCGAGTTCTGCCCCACACCTACAAAATGCTGAGTACGCCCATGCCTATAGATACCTATATTCAACCATATTTATATGTAATGTATGACTAATTTTTCGTCAATGACATATTATTATTAAGAGGAAAATGTATAAATTGAAATGACGTCACACTTGATATCATTAAACTGGACATTTGAGAAATTCCAGCATTGAATTACTGTTTTGGCAAATAACCAAATTGCCTTGAAAATGATAAATGTAACTCTGCTACTGTTACTAGGTATAACAAAAAAATCCAGCTACGATATAGAGTTCACCACTTCCGCTCACAGCTATGCCATGAAATGAAAAAGCGATACTAGAAAGAGACAAACATATAGATGTATAGGATTTGGCCTGAGAGTAAATGAGATGGGTATTTTTTCATATATACCTTTTGCAACTCCGAGAACGTTTCAAACTTCAATTTCTTCCTCATTTTTCCGTTGTTGCCGTCGAAGAACATCGTAAACTCTTTACCCTTCAACTTCAATGGGAAGTAGATACCAGCAGTTAAGCGGCCTTTAGGATCCCTTGCCAATAAACTCCTGGAAAGATAAAAAATAATTGGGTTAAAAATACTGCTCACTCAAGCCTCAAGTTTACATAGCGAGGTAACCTCAGAGACATGTAATTTAATTATATAGTTGTCGACCGTTTCCTTGATGTAATGTCATTATTTAAGCCATGTAAGTGCAAAGAATGTCAAGGAAATCATACAAGTAAAATTCATATTCCTCATGACAATATTATTCGATCCTAACTAAGCCGTTAAACAGGCACGTTTATGCACATGACTGCGACATGCATGTGCTAATCATTTGAAAACGTGATGAGGTAAAAACCAGATACCTAGGTTTATAAACACTTGTATCTGATAAACATAGCTATATCGACAGATCCTGGCTTAAGCAGATACCGTAGTGGTATTGTTAAAAGCTTTTTATAGATAGTGAGTGTCAATCTAGGTAACATCCAATGATAAAACATGCAAATAATTGATCAGTCTGACAACTGATGCGTGTTTTATTGACATCTGTTTATCATTTTCTGGATTAAATAATGATAATTTCGAGTTCAATAACGTATGTTATAATTATCGTAGTGATTTTCCAACAATTAATGAAAGATAGTATTTATGGAGGTGCAAATTAACTAATTACCCTCGAAACTCTGTTTTTGGACATATTTGATTGTGGTCTAAATGAGACTTTCAAATTATTAGGGCTTACCTCAAATCCCAAACTAGATTCCTCTTCTCAGTAACACTGACAGCAGTCAGGTACGCTCTGGCGACGTAAATCAGCGACAGACGCTCCTTCACTTTATCAGCCCTAGTCTCCCGCTCATGCCACTCCACGTAGTTTGTATTCTGGAGGTTGAACTGGTAATTGTACTCCTTGCGGCAATGCGGTTCGTCGCTCTGAGTGAACCAACCTGGAAAAATAAAATGTAGGAGATTTAGAGAGCTGTTTCCATTTCGAGTCCCCAAAAATATTAGATTCAGAATGATGAGAATTTTACTTCATGAGAAGTCAAACTTACCAGTATGTGGGTAGCAACGGTCGACCATCACTGTGACAACACGGGAGATGTGGTATCCTAAATCCGACACGAACATTCCAGGTCTGCCATTAATTTTAACATGAATTGCCAACATAACGTGATCTTTCTCAGTTTCGACAAGGAAACCCTGTGGCCCAGGGAATGATGTTGTATAATCGGCCAAATCCTGGATGTTCTCATCACAAGACACCAGCATCATGGCCTTAGTAATACCAGGAAAATCATTCTCCAAAACTTTCAGAGATTTTGTAACTTCCATTGCCAAGCCGACGCAAGTGTGTTTATGGGCCCGAATCGGTGGGTTGTACTTGGGGAAAAACTCATCTAGATTCTGATCTGGCGATGCCATATAGGAGTCGTATAGGGTCAAGAAGTTGTTCATCGAGTCATAGTTTTCTGAGACAACGAGGCGGCTCAACAGCACCTCGGCTTTAGCGACCAAGTCCTCGTACTCTTGTAGGGACAGGTGCAGAGCCGGGCGGGGTGCCCCCCACCGCGGTGGCGGCAGGGGGTGATCGGCCGGCCAGGCCGGACCGGTGGGCTTTGAGACGGAGCCGAGTCAGCTCAACCACTCGGCGCCCCAGCGGCCCATAACGCGGCGTATGGCGCGCTCTTCGGTCGAAGTGGACACCACAGGCGTGGCGGGGCCGGGCATGTACGTTCCAGCGACCCCAGTGGCTCCCACGCCTGCAGACGCATCCGGAGACCACTCTTTATCCTTACTTAACGGTTTTATATTTAACGTATCTGCAATAAATAATTCTTTATTTAATAATAATACGAGATAACAAATTTATGCATGGGTTTTAGTTAAGTTTTATAATATTGAGGACAATGATTCACTTAAGTACACCATTAAGTCGTGGCTTTACCCGCTGCGTATTTGTCTGATACGTCATGGGTACGCTATAAGTACGTTGATATGGTACAAACATACGGTAGCAAAATCCATACATTTTTCATGGCATAACGCCAACATCGCGAAATAATGTCTGGAAAATTTCTTAAAACTGTTCCAAATTTTAGTAATACCTATCGCTATACGAATAAATAATAATTTCCTTAAATGGCCCCGAATTTAAGTTACTTGCTAGTTACCTTTCATTAGTTACGTTCAACGTATTTCGTCCTATCGTAATTATGTAGGTATTTACGGTTACTACGCCATTAAAAATGGTCTACTCTATTCCAAGCAGTAAATGCGGCATTACTCCCCTTTATTGCTGATAATTCGATTAGTACAAATAGGTCACGCGATGGCGCTATTCATCATTACGATCTAAACTGAGTGGTTACAATGCTACCATGATTTTGATTGGGGCTGCGAAGAATAAAATAAGTCATAATACCTATCAAGATCAATAAAAATCACATTAAAAATAGTCTATAAGATAAGTCGTGACTCTCCGAACATGTGCTTTTAAATAAGATGAGTTCCAATTCAAAAATACTCCTGTTGTTTTTCAAAATAAAATATGACTGATGACGTACAAATACATTAAAATACTTGAGTAAAATCATATTTGCTGAATGGGAGGATACAATAAAAACTGATAAATTCTTCGTGGAAGCATTGATGCATTCTCGGAACGACCGGGACCCGCCACAGACAATATTTACAAACAAAAACTTTACAATGAACACAGCTGAATTCCATTCGGAGATTTTTCGAATTTCACGCAAATAAAAGGTCATGGCCGTGGCTGAATCAATAAAAAAATACAAAGGTTAACGTACCCATTGTTGGCTTTGAGCCGGGCGTAGCAGCTGATATATCGTCAAGGAGATGCTTCTTTGTTTACTTCTAGAACGAAACTGGTTTTTACTGCGTCCGTCCGCCCTATATAAACTTCATTCAGAATTTCGTCCCGCGCCCCTCTGCCTCCACTCCCGCCCCTCGTGCGTCACACGAGCTAAAACTGTGAGCGATCAATACGCATGTGTGCGTTGTTACACGATTATATGTGTGAGTAAATGTGTATTTGTGTTTGTAAGCGCGTCAAAACAAAACAGCGTTGGAAACTGAGTTAGTAGGTAGCTAGGTATCTATCAGTTTCTGCCAGCACGTGTTTCTGCGTTGTATCTCGCATGGTTTACTGAATGTAGGTATTAAATACATAGTTTTATTATTATTGTATAAACATATTGATGTTTGCTGGGATTAAAACGTGCTTACAACAAACATGTGACTGTATGCCTGTTACATCTTATCTTGACCTAACGTAAGGTATATTATAACTCTAGAAAGACGTATCATTCCTTTTACCTAGAAAGGCGGCGTAGGTACTTAGGTTATGTAAAATATATTTTTTCATTCTAACTTATTCTCCAATCCAATCTAAGATGGCGTCAGGCAGACGGCTGGACGCAAACATTATAAAGCTCTTTATATTAATATTTTAAGAGCATAGGTTACAGGGTTACTGAAAATAACCTATAAACTCATAGAAAGACACAACCTACAATCCAAATTTGTGTATTTTTACTAAATAAGACTTTTAAACGCAGTGATTATGTCTCATTTTTGCTGTGGTCATTCTAGGTATTATTTGAAGGGGTGACACCAACCCCTAATACGCAGCCGCGTGTAACAAGGCTGTATCTTTTGAGCCGTAATAGTTTCAGTTAAATAGGTATTGTCCCTACGGGTGTACAGAACCCCTGGTGCGAGTTCGACTTGCACGTGTCCGTTTATTTCCACTTATCCCGGCGGCCATATCACGTTTGAACTGAAACGTGACTGGAAAATGTCTGGAAAACGTCTGCATGTTTATTTACATATTTCAGCAATAATCTATATTTAGCAAACGGTTGACAGTTGCGAAGTAATCTGAAGTAGACACTTCAGTTCGCTTCACTGAGATAAAGAATCTGTTAAAGAGTGTTAGTGGCATTCATACCTGCCTACAGGCCTACTAATATTATAAATGCGAATGTTTATATGTATGGACCATGGCGTAGCTACCGAAGGGCTAGACGGAGCAGTGCCCCGGGGCCCCCAAGTTCAGGGGGACCCTCAGACTCTGACTTACAAACAGTGGTGTTGCTACTGGAGGGCAAGACGGGACAGTACCCCGGGGCCCCCAAGTTCAGGGGGCCCCTGAGACTCAGACTTACAAACAGTGGTGTAGCTACTGGAGGGCAAGACGGGACAGTACCCCGGGGCCCCCAAGTTCAGGGGGCCCCTGAGACTCAGACTTACAAACAGTGGTGTAGCTACTGGAGGGCTAGACGGGGCAGTGCCCCGGGCCCCTAAACTCTGTAAAAGGGGCGGAACAAACGATTTGAACTGTAGATTAGTTAGGGCCCTCCTTCATTTTTTGCCCTTTGGTTATCTAGCTACGCCACTGTGTATGGATGTTAGTTACTCTTTCACCCTAAAACTACCGGACATATTTGGATGAAACTTGGCACATAGATAGAGCATACACTGGAATAACAAATAGGCATTTTTTAATCCCGGGAAAATGTGACATCCCTCGGGAACGCGGGTAAAACTGCGGGGGACAGCTTGTTCATTATAAATGCGAAAGTTTGTGTGCATGGATATTTTTTCACGCAATAACTACCCAACGTATTTGGATGAAACTTGGCACATAGATACTTAGTTTATAACCTGGATTAACACAGTAGATTTGGAGAATTTTTATCCCGAGAAATTGTAACATCTCTAGAAAACGCAGGTGAAACCGCGAGGGAAAGCTAGTATTATAATAGAATACAATGATTTTTTCCATAGGTACAACAACAGGTAGAAGTTAGTATGTTTATCTTGAGAGCTTTACTAGCTCAGCTTTGTAAACAAAAGCTTCTTCTATATCTATACTAATATATAATAGGCTGTTGGCTTGGTGGTTAACGCTCTGACTGCCAAACCGAAGGTCGCGGGTTCGATTCCCACCCAGGACAAACATTTGTGTGCATGAACATGTCTGTTTGTTCTGTGTCTGGGTGTAAATATCTATATAAGTATGTATTTAGAAAAAAAAAGTAGTATATGTAGTATATCAGTTATCTGGTTTCCATAGTACAAGCTCTGCTTAGTTTGGGACCAGATGGCCGTGAGTAAAAAGAATGTCCCAGGATATTTATTATTATTATATTATTATTATAAAGAGGAAATATTTTTATGAAGTATGTTTGTTACTCTTTCACGCAAAAACTACTAAACGGATATGGATGAAACTTGGCACATAGATAGAGCATATCCTGGATAACATATAGGCGGCTTTTTATCCCGAGTAGATGTGATATCCCTCGGGAATGCGGGTAAAACCGCGGGGGACAGCTAGTAATATTATAAAGAGTTTGTAAACTGTGATGTATACGGTTATCTCGGACACTATTCATCCGATTAAAAAAAAATCTTTCGTTCATAGAAAGGTACACTATTGTGTGACATAGGCTATGTTAACCGCAGGTAAAATTAGGGAGCCGGTGAAATTACAGGCACATAAGACTGCACTTCTCATTGACGACAATGCATTGACGATGCCCCTGTTGTAAATGACCATAGGCGGCGGTGACCACTTACCATCAGGTGGCCTGCCTGTTCGGCCTACTTGACACACAAATTCGCAAGGCTATCGAAGTTACCGTGATGTAAGCAGTTATTTTTAACTTAACAAATCGAACCGTCCTCGCCACCTGTCCTAAGACAAATATTATTACTTATTCATATGATAAAGTATTCTATTTCGGTATGACGCACATCGTTATTAGGTGGCGTCTATGCCTGATAGCTTTTTTTTTAACTCTAGATTCCGCATCCATCCTGTATTTTTTTCCATTCGTTGAAATTTGTGCCTAATTACCATCTACACTAATATTATAAAGAGAAAAGATATGTGTTTTTGTATGTAACGAATAAACTTAAAAGCTACTGGACCGATTTCAAAAATTCTTTCAGCGTTGTGAAGCTACCTTATCCCCGAGTGACATAGGCAATATTATATTTTCAAAGAAATTAAGGATCCTTACTAAAACTCCAATAATGTAACCCAAGGTGTAAAAAAATCCTTACATCGCGTGCGCTGCGAAAACTATTGCTGATAGAAAGAACAAAATAATGTAACATCTCTCAGGATCGCGGGTGAAAACGCGGGGGACAGCTAGTTTATAATAAAGTTCTTAAAATGCAGTAGTCTCATTATACCTTCCCAACAGACCTCATGGCGGCGATGAAGGAATAAGTATGTCTCAGAACATAAAATAAAGAACTTTGGTAACACTTAAACCAGACTCAGTAACAAAAGCCCTTTTAAAAAGTAGTTTATAATCAGTGTTATTCATTATTACGCTTAACTAATCTCAACAAATCACTCAATAATATATCTTATTGCGGTTAGTAATAAAATCTAAATTAAATAAACCATCTTTATTTTTAGAAATAAAAATAAACTTCTAAATAATATGTATTTATTTTACACAAGAAATGTTTTCTTTTGTAATACCATTTGCTTAAGGAAATAAATTAAACATTAACCAACGTAAGTAAAATTAGTAACAAGTAAATAAGTTAAATGAAATCATTAAAGTTGACCTACAGGTTTCTGGCCATTTTATTAACTAACAAGGCCATTTGGCTTGGTGGTTAGCGACACTGATTGCCAAGCCGAAGGACGCGGGTTGATTCCCACCCAGGACAAACATTTGTGTGCATGAACATGTCTGTTTGTTCTGTGTCTGGCTGTAAATATCTTATGTATGTATTTAGAAAAAAGTAGTATATGTAGTATATCAGTTATCTGGTTTCCATAGTACAAGCTCTGCTTAGTTTGGGACCAGATGGCCGTGTGTAAGGAGTGTCCCAGGATATTTATTTATTTACTCCGCAGTTTCACCCGTGTCATAGTATTCACTAGTATGCAAGATGCCTTATAAGCAGTGACGTCGTTACACGTGCCATGGAGTCAGCGGAATGTTGGATCGAGGTCGCTGATGGAGCAGATTCACAGTTGCGAAACCGACACCTAATTCAAATTACATTATTTCTATAAAAATATAATTCATTCTAGATTTAGCATCGATCTGTATCACTATATTAATTTTACTTGTAAATTGTAATAATTAAAGTTTTATTTTAATTAAATTAATTTTGGTTTTTTTTGGGTCCTTCGGCTGTGACATTCATAATTCCCGTATTCCCGGTTTATACACACGTTATTTGTTTGTTTGCATTGAATAGTCTCCGAAACTAATGGAGTGATTTGAAATATTCTTTCACTGTTGGGAAGCTACACTAACCCCGGTTGATATTTATGAAAATAAAAAAAAAAAGAAATTGGGATCTTTCCTAACACTCCAACCCAAGATGTAAAAAAAAAAAATCTTAATGAATTCCATACATCGCGTGCGCTGCGATAACAATTGATGATAGAAAGAACAAAACAATGTAATATCGGGAACGCGGGTGAAACCGCGGGGTTCAGCTATATTAGATAAGATGCCTAAATATCTCTTAAAACACGTAAAATCAATAGAAATTATATGTTAAACACGTTAGTGCAAACGGCCATTAGAGTCTACATTAATAATAATTGATTATTTTACCATTACCGAATAATTACAATATACTTAATTAAAGTAATTATAATTAAGATTAATTATTGAAGATAAGTCTATTGTAAATATTAGTAATAATTAGTTAAGTAACTTACCTACTTAGAGAAATCGATAAGAAAGCCTACTAATATTATAAATGTGAATGTTTGTATGTATGGATGTTTGTTACTCTTTTACGAAAAAGCTATCAAACGGATTTGGGTGAAACTCTTTTTTTTTTTTTTTTATTAAGAATGGGCTTGCGTTAGGCCTTCGACTGACAACATTCATTTACAATAGAAGTGAAGCCTTGCATCCTGTCCTAGTTATACAATAGCTGTGTTACATGCTACAGTGTCTTCCCCTTAAATATTTAACGACACAAGACAGTATAAGTACCTACCAGCGGTAGTCGGCAGGCGTTTCGGCTGCGAAACTTCGCCCCTAAAAAAAAACTCGGCAGGCGTGGTCCGCCATGAGCTAAAGCGCCATCTATCTGATCTTAGTAGGTACCAAAAATTTCAAAAATAGAAAAAATGAATCGACTCGATCGCAGCGCCACCTTTCGGGTCCAATTGTAACCCAATCATTCAAGTACTGAAACACATGAAAAACATCACCAAAATCAGTCCAGCCTTTTAGGAGGAATTCAGTGACAACACACGTACAGAAGGCTGACAGGCCAGTTGGATTGGTGGTTAGCGCTCTGACTGCCAAACCGAAGGACGCGGGTTCGATTCCCACCCAGGACAAACATTTTTGTGCATGAACATGTCTGTTTGTTCTGTGTCTGGGTGTAAATATCTATATTAGTATGTATTTAGAAAAAAAAAAGTATTATATGTAGTATATCAGTTATCTGGTTTCCATAGTACAAGCTCTGCTTAGTTTGGGATCAGATGACTGTGTGTAAAGAATGTCCCAGGATATTTATTTATTTATTTATTTATATAGGTCCCTATATAAAGATAAGTAAACTATCCAACCTACTGAGGAAAATCGATAATCAACTAATGTATAGGGAAGTAGGAGCCCGTAGCGTAGGGTGGGGGCGTTGAGGATACCTAAGTAGTACAGTTACTTTACGGCGCCGAGTACCGTCCAACCTTGCACCCCTACCACCAATTCGTTGCGATTATTAAATGGAATATGGCCTTCACAGGCACTTCTGGTCAGTCTCTAACACCCGGTGTGGATATTTGTTACTCTTTGAGGCGAAACTACTAAACGGATTTGAATGAAACTTGGCAAAAAGATAGTTCACAAACTGAACTCAATCCGGGATAATGTATCATTCCCCAGGGAACCGCGGGGGAAAGCTTCTTTATTTTGTTTTATAACTTGTCAACATGGATTGATTTTAAGGGAATCTGACAGATAATATCAAGTGATTTTATATGTAAGGGTTACCTACACAAAGGGTTCCGAGGAGACCCTATCTCTTAGCTTCCACTGTGCGTCTGTCTGGCTATGACTGCTATAACAACAACAAACAAATTTTAATAAAGGGTAAAACGCGTTTAACAAAACCCATGGAATAAAAAAAGATTTTTTCAGCGTTTTGTTGTTGTTGTAGCTTCAGTAACTTTAAATTTGACCTTCATAAATGCCTTCCGAGGGACTAAACTGAATAAATGGTTTTGAATCTAGAATTTTTGAATTTTTGTACAGTGGTACAGAACCATTTGTGTTCGCACACAAACTGGCTCGTGGCCACTTTCCATACGTCTAATATTCTCATTTCTCATACGTTTAATCACCAGTATTTCATTTCGAACTAAATCGTAACTGAAGCCTATAGTAGGGGCCGTCTGGCCTACCCTAGTATATAGTTGTGTGAGTCAACGACGTCACAGACTCATCTAAATATAGGCGCCGATCAATAGTATAATTTCAATGCAGACAGCTGGGCTACTGACCTTCAGTATATGCCTAGGTATATAGTATACGCTCTAAAGGTATATATAATACTATGTAAGTATATAAAGGTGTGGCGACACAAAGGTATACCACCAAGTTACGGATCAATAGATATCATAGACGTTTGTAAAAATTACATGGTTTTTTAATTTGATATCATAACTTTTTTCTGCAAAAAGGAGTATTGCTGACAAAACTTAATTCATAAATTTGTGTCTATGAGTCAATTACCTTCTCTCTCATGGTGAAATTTGACACACAGGTAGCCGTTCGGAGAAGGAAATAGGCTTCATTTTATCTGTTTTATACCGGTTGAAACCGCGGGGGTTATGTTAGTTTTCAATATGAATAAATATGTATTGTTATAATCATTTACTATCAACCGGAAACTATTTTGGTTAGTTAATAAATGGGTTTTTGATTGGGTTTCTGAGCAGGTAATGAAATACCCTGTCGTTAGTATTAGTGATTCCTAAAGAGGGCGTCAGAAAAAAAATTTGTAAAATCTCTTGTAATCACGGAAGAAGGAGATTAGGCTTGTAATACACTAATACGTAATCCTCCGAATGGGTAGAAAGGCCCCAAATTGTTGGTAATAAGGGAGGTAAATAAAGGGTACCTGAGGGGTAACGAACGGGGTAACATCATGATAGATTTAAACATGAACGGAATACCCTTTAAAAACACTTAACACGGGTTGTACCATGCCTGTTTTAAAAGGCGTGGATAGAGAAGGGTTGTTGGGAGCACACACATTTCCTTGGACAAGAAAATGTGTGTCTTTGGACAACTATTATGTAGGCAGTTAATATTATGTCATAACGTAATTGCAACCAGTGACTCGGACACGAGTTTCCGCGAAACATGACTCATTGTGACGCACGGCACGGCACGCCTCAACTGTTTCGTAGAATCATTGCCGTTTTATTGAGAAATGGGGAAGCTACCTGGGATTTGATAAATGAAACTAGCACGACGATGTCTCGTCGCCTCTATGCTCTGTCTCTTTCGTTAACTACGCAAGCGTGAGAGATAACTGAATATGGATTCAGTTATGAGGACTTTGCCTCGGATCCATATCTAGCTGACACTTTTACTTGTTGTATACTATAAGAATATACTATTTACAAGATGTGTAAGAGACAAAATGTGTTGCCTTTTATTGACTACTAACCTCCGCCCCGCGGTTTTATCTGCGTTCCCGTGGGATCTAATGTTTTCTCGGAAAAAAAGTATCTTATGTCCCTCTCTATGCTAAACTAAGCATCACGACCCGTAGAGTTGTCAAAAGGGTAGAAAACAATAAACAAACTCACATCCCATGGGTGTTTAAAGGGGGGGGGGGGGGGGGGGGGGGCGTGCCCACCCCCGCATGGTCTAGTGCACACCCCAGGATGTTGGATCGATTCGAAATTCTAGCTTACCTAAATAATTTGACACAACGTTAACGGAACATTTGGTTTTTTAATGTGACGCACAGTTTGTCGTTACTATCTAGGTACATAACAACAATTTATGTCGATACTGCTTGATCAAATCGGTTATGGCATCTTAGGGGCCAGTCCCCTTATTCAGCTAATACAAACTTCGTCGGCGAGATGCTTCACGGAGGCCTCGGAGAGCTTACCTCTCACGTGATTAGTAGTATTAGCGTAGTAAGCGACAGGGACAGAGCAAAGAGGCTGCGACGAAACATCCTTGATTGAGTGTCATTTTCTTAACAGAATCGAGCCCCAGGATTACCCTAGATACGCCAATGCACTTTCGCATTTGTATTAGTTAGGATTCCATCATGTTGTCTATGGGACGATTTCTCAATCGATGGATGTACCTAATAACCTTACCACAGATAAGTAATAGTCCTAGCCTACCTAACCTAATATCTGCAACTATATTTAGGATGTATCTTCAGCATGGAAGGATATACATAGATTAAATGGCTTTATTGAATAATTTTACTACCGAGACTGAGAGAGCACTGACTCCCAAAATACAAATTTATCTGAGCTTGGACACAGTGACTGGGATGCCAGAAGCTTGTAATTTTTTGGCGTTTATCTGTTACTAACGACCCGCCCCGGCTTCGCTCAGGTGCAATGTATATAACCTTCCTTTGCAATCACTCTATCTATTAAAAACTACCGCATCAAAATCCGTTGCGTAGTTTTAAAGATATAGGCATATTGGGATATAGGGACAGAGAAAGCGACTTTGTTTTATACTATGTATCTGTTATTCACTAATTAATAATTCGTTCATTCATTAGGCTGTTCCTATTTAAACAAGGGCTTTTCGTAGATCCAATTTCGCAACGTAAGTTGAGTAACGGACGAGCGAATACGTGTCATACGAATGCTGCCAGTATAAATTCTATATAGAAATGAAGAACTTAAAAAGGCCTGTTACAAGATTGAGGCGACATATATGCATTACATTATTATAGTTAATATATACAGTTTATTTATTTTAAATGAATGAATTAGTTGGTATTTTAAGTAGGTGACATTAAATTCAAATCAAAATAAATTCTCCTTTTATTATACCAGAGAAATAATAAATTATAAAAGACGATAAGTGAGACATGGATTCTGACACGAGGAGTGTTATTTATGCAGATGACTTCTGCCTTAAGGTCGATCCAGTTATCATATTATTTTTTTTTCATCCAAGACACCATTTCCGTTTCCACATTCCACATTTACATCCTACAGTTGTATTTCCTGTGATCACGTGTGCGTGCGTGTTTACGTTATATTGAATCAATTGCTGCCCATGTGTGCGTGAAGCAAAACAAACCACATCTTCATGCGATATTAACGCGTATGTTATTGAATTAAGGTTGATATTCTATTGTTGACGATAGAGGTCGGTTTACCAGAACAGCTGTTTGGTGATTTTCCTTCACGTTTTGTTTATAATGATAAGGGTTCGAATTGCGCAGTTAATAAATGTATACAATATTGAGCATGAACTTGGCCCTGTAAAACATGTTACTTAAAACTTACAGTTGGAGCATATATAGGGCTTAAAAATTGTTTCAAAGACAGAAAGCTACACTATTACCACAGTATAAACAGTATGGAAACAGCCTATTTGAAAAAATAATTACCTACGCTCTATTGAAGCTATAGGGTTGTTACTTTCAACCTTTTTTTTTTATTGACTTTGGATTTAAAAAAAACAAAAACAAAGAGTTTTGTAGTGATCATTCAATCGTATTGAAATAATCGGATTAACTAGTTTACGAATAAAATTTAAATAGGTAATCTCAGAGCATCGGTTAATTTCAACGATCAAAAATACGATACACAGTTTAATATTGACACATAACAACTTGTAGATCTTTGTTTTGTTGATCTTTATCTTGTCATTACAGCACGTGGCGTAAACTTTTACAAGTTTTGGTGGGAGCGTACGTGAGCCGAGGTTAGACGAGGACGTTTCGTGTGCTCTTCGGAACGTGCGCGAGGGAGGCGGCATAGGAGGTGCGCGGGCAGGGCTCATGCATGAGCAGCTGTTTTCGGCTCTTTGGCACGCATTTTCGAGTAGATTTGTACCACGTTTCAAACCTAAAATGGATGTGCCTAGTAATAAAAAAAACCTTTATTCTTCATAAATTACAAAATGCAATTTAACATGACATTACAAATTAACATAACATAAAAGGGAGGGCGGTTAGAAATTATTTACTGAAAAATTCTTTCGTGTGCTACGACACGTACGGAATTCTTTATTATTAAATTTTATTGTGTACCAAATTCTCATTCTTATTACCAGCTTTATTAAATAAACTATTGGGAAACAAGGACAGGGTACCTACTATAAAGTGATTTTGTCTAATTCTTTTTTAATGAATTCAGCACTTGGCAGTTTATGGAACACATAAAAAGAACATTTTTTAAGGATCAAATTGAACAGTTGGCTTGGTGGTTAGCGACTCTGAGTGCCAAGCCGAAGGTCGCGGGTTCGATTCCCACCCAGGACAAACATTAATGTGCATGAACATGTCTGTTTGTTCTGTGCCTGGGTGTCAATATCTATGTATAGTAGTAGGTACAAGCTCTGCTTAGTTTGGGATCAGATGGCCGTGTGTAAAAAATGACCCTGGATATTTATTATTATTATTTATTTATAATATCATTCATTTTAAGCGAGTTTCTGCTTTTACTAACACAGCTAGTTCTTTCGTCAAAAATTTGTCACACAATTCGTGGAATATGTCTCTTTGATATTTTTCCGTTTTATTATGAATCTCGTCTGATTTAACTATTTTCTACATTCTAAAGGATCGCTTTTTAATTTTCTTTTACGTGGCGTGTCCAATGAAAGGGATTTGGGAGTTTGACTACTGTTATTAGCTGAAAATGTTACATTTTCTTCTGTCTGTGTACAGATTTCAACCAACTTCACATCTTCGGTTGACGTTTGTGCATCTTTTTTTTTGTACTTCGGGTAGATGAAGAGATGGTGATGAATTTGTTTTAAGCTTTTTGCGATGGGTTCCCGTTAGAATATCTATAGCATAAAATGTTCTTCACAAACGGTATAGTTTTGAGGTGGTTTGTTCATCAAATCTTCTCGACATATAAAGCGAAGCCACTGTGAACGTCTGGAAAAAATAACAAAATATTTTCATCAGAAGAAGTGTGGTTTTAACATTCTGTTTAAGGTTTTAGCTGGTAGCCACTTTTTACAACGAAAAAAGGTAAGCAGACTACTTTTGTAAGCAAATACTGACTATTTTTATATAATATATATATAATAGCATTATCGCCTTCTACACCCCCAAAAACCATGAAAACGATACCCATGACGAAAAAATTTATAATTTATTGTAGCCGCCATCTTGGATTTCTATTTTGACAACACTATCGGCTTCAACACCCTTGAAAACCATGAAAACGATACCCATGACGAGAAAGTTGATAATTGATTGTAGCCGCCATCTTGGATTTCCATTTTGACAGCACTATCGGCTTCAACACCCTCGAAAACCATGAAAACGATACCCATGACGAAAAAGTTAATAATTATTGCAGCCGCCATCTTGGATTTACATTCTGAGTTAAAATCAAAAACGCTTATGTCGGCGCTACAACGCTCGTATATTTAAAACTTCGTTCGATACAGTGTCGGTCTCACTCACTCAGCGCTATTACTTACAACTACTACTTGTAATTATTCGAGTACAATATTATTTTTTAAAACAATAAATCATTCTTACCTTCCAAAATCAGCAGGCAGTATAAAAAACGATAACTCTGGTTTTGATAAATTAGAGTTCAAGCAGCCGTAGACTACGCAATACACTCGTGGCATTTTGAAAAAGATCGCCGAATTCTTAAACGTGACCACTGTGACCAGTTACTTCGACGCGGCACTCGCTACTGACAGCCCCGCGACAATCGCTTAGGTAGGAGTATGGAGTGTAGAAGTAAAGGAGGACCATCTCACTGTACTAAAAAGTGTCCTTTGAAAGGGATTTCGGCTGAGAGCCCCTAGCGCTCGCCGGAATTGTCCGCGTAAGGGTGTAAGAGCTATCCGAGGCTAACACCTTCGTCCCGTCCAAAAAAAAAACCTTGAAAGGTTAAGAGGGTAAGAGCGCCACAATTTATTAGAGTAGGATAGAACATTAATAAAAAAGGAAAGAAACATTTCCGTTTTCTTACAGCACATTTTTTATAATTATTATAATATATAGACAAACATGAGTATGGAATAAAATTATACAGTGATTTTAAGTACCCCAATTTATTGTAAGTAGGAAATAGAAAATAGTTTTAAAGAATTACCGGAAACCAACCCAGCATTTCCACTTGGTACACCAGCGCTATTTCGGTGAGAATTCGAAACCTAATTTGCTGTTTACAAGGGGACACTTTTTCGACTAATCCCCAAGAATACAAGATGGTCCTCCTTTACTTCTCTCATAGAACATTTATACTCACACTTCTCTACACTCCATAGGTAGGGGTCTCGTGTGCATGTTTATGTGTGCGTGCCGTTTCGAACGTTGTATGTAGTTTTTATACTGTTTGTTTTTTTATACAGTGCTATTACCTAGTGACATAGGCTATGTTCATAATCCCGGGATATATATTTAGTCCCTCGAGAACGCGGGTGGGGATAGCTAGTAAGTTATATACATTAAGATCTATTAAATTACATAATAAAAGTAAATAGGTACTTAAACATAAAAATATGTAGATATAAAGATAAGATGCAAAAATGTCATCATCATCATCATCAGTCGATCTCCGTCCACTGCTGGACATAGGCCTCACCTGTGGCACGCCACTGCGCTCGATCTTCAGCTATTTGTTTCCAACCGCTGCCAGCCACCTTGCGTATATCATCGCTCCATCTAGCTGGAGGGCGCCCTACACTACGTTTACCGAGCCGTGGTCTCCACTCTAGAACACGTCTACCCCAACGGTTATCGGTTCTGCGACAGATGTGACCAGCTCACTGCCACTTCAGCTTGCTAATCCTTTGAGCTATGTCGATAACTTTGGTTCTCTGACGGATGACTTCATTTCGAATTCGAATTCAAATATGTTATTTATGTAAAATATAAAATCTATTAGAGAGTATAATTATGTTATATATATTACATAAAGATATATGATAAATTAGTTTTGTATATAAATAGTATACCACAAATTATTAACGGTTTCTGTATTAATACCAGATTTATCAATAATATAATTTCGCAGAAATGTTTTTTTTAATTCTTTGTTGGAGATGTAAATATGTAATTAAAATGATTAAATTGGATAATGAGTGAGTACATAGTAGATAGATTGCACAAGATTTCGAAGTCATCAAAAAATTATTTTGAATATAAATAATATATTTTAAGTTGTAAAGGTTTTTGAATACACCAAATTGTGGAAAAAAATATATTACATAAAAAGAAAACAAAAAGTCTGTCAGGTGTGGGGTTCGAACCCACGCTCCCTCTCGGGAACCAGAGCTTAAATCTGGCGCCTTAGACCACTCGGCCAACCTGACTTGCTTAAGGTGACTAAATTTCGAATCAGTATCTGAAATATTTGGCAAAATGCCGATTGTTGAATATATTTAATTTATTTGCACATTTGGACATTACTATAACCTCGAAACAAGTAACAAGCAAATACAATTTAATGTTTAATTATATGATTAAGTTTAATGTTATTTTGACAAATTATTACTGATTGTAATAGTATGCTTGCAGCCTTCCAAACAAGTTTTTATTCATGTTGCAACACTAATAAAATAATAATATCACACAATGAATAAGCCAATCTTTTGAACCCATATACAACTAGGTATGTAGGTAGGAATTCCATCTTTATATATATGTATACATCTGTCCGTGTGTATGTAACTGAACTCCTGTGGTGTTTGAGTAGGTCCCTGCAGGTAGAACATGATAAATATGTAAAAATATATTTCTTTATTATTAACGACTAACTGTCCCCCGCGATTTTACCCGCGTTCCCGTGGGATGTCACATGTATTATACATAAAAAACTTCCTCTTCAAGCACTCTATCTATTAAAAAAACCCGCATCAAAATCCGTTGCGTAGTTTTAAAGATTTAAGCATACATAGGGATATAGAGACAGAGAAAGCGACTTTGTTTTATACTATGTAGTGAATTTTTATCAACTAATGCAGAACCGAAATATCAGACATGCAGTGCCATCTATGTGCTTATCGAGAAGTTAGAAAAGCTTTAATAAATGTTACCATAACCATTTAGAAGCGAAGTAGTTCTTACATTCTTGTATAGATGGCGCTGTGCGTGAAATGTTCAAATAACATTAATGTATGAGTGTAAAATGTCATACATGTGTATTTAAGGTATCGTATAAAACTTAATATTGGAATCAGTTATCCTTATATTGGTCCATCTCGTATCTCGTCATCACGGTAAGTATTAGTGGTACGGGCTAATTAGTTATCTACCTTTAAAGGTAAATGATTAAACTCAGAGATAAATTTTATTCTAGTCCCGAGATAGTAACCCAGTACCACATTCCATAAACAAATATATTTATGTACAAAATCTTATTTTGAAAAGAGTCATTGCTGATTTTATTGCCGGCTCTCCTCAGTAAAAGCAACCTTCCGAACCGGTGTTAGAAACTAACCATTCATATGTGCTTGTGAAGGCCTAGGTGAATAAATATTTCATTTCACAAAGTAACAGGTTTATTATGGCTGAAAATGGTAATTTATGAAATAAGCCCATAATCGAACCCGGTAGGTATTCTGGCACATCACTACTGGCACACAGTCGATGCGGGTTCCACACTCTCTTGACAGGGATTTCTCTTTGTCCTTAATACACAATAAGCGGTAATCTAAGGCCACAGGAAATGGTGAGAATGAATATCCGTGCTTTTGTCACAGCCTGCATTGTTCATCATTCAGCTGTTTGTAGCCTCTGTACGCATCAGCTGTTTATTGTGTTAATTTTAATGTCGGTATTGGATTTTCTCAGTCTGTAACACCAGATTTACATTTTATGTTGGTACAGGAAGCCGCTTAATACCGAACGGATTGGAGGAAGTAGGGTTGCATTTGTACAATCTACAAAATAGAACTTTCGGACGTAAAACCCGGACATGTCTTTCTATTCTTATATCTTATCTGACTACAACAAAACTAAATATCAAAATCAGCTTTGGTGACAATATCATTTAAAATTTTCCAGGACCGTGTTCGTAGCCCCTCCAGACGTTTCCCAGGTGCTCTCGAAACTAGTACAATCCGGGGGCACCAGGACGAATGGCTGCCCTAGGAGGAAGTTGCATCGACATGAGACTTGCTCTAAAACTTAGAAGAAGGACTGACTAATTTAATGCTATGTATAATGTAATAGTTATTACTTAGTTTGACAGGCCAGTTGAAGGTGGTTAGCGACTCTGACTGCCAAGCCGAAGGTCGCGGGTCATTCGAACATGTCTGTTTGTTCTGTGCCTGGGTGTAAACATCTATATAAGTATGTATTTGGAAAAAAAATTAGTATATTAATTATCCGGCTTCCATAGTACAAGCTCTGCTTAGTTTGGGTCCCGATGACCGTGTGTAAAGAATGTCCCAGGATATTTATTTATTTATTATTCAGTGTAATTATGGCGCTTTGGTCCCGGGTTGCTGGTTAACGTATTGGAATATTTCTGATATATATATCCTGAGTTTTGACCTGGATTTCAAACCAAAGTCTTGAAGTAAAAGGAAGAAAGTAATATAAACAATTTATTAAGGACTAACACAGTTTACACAACAATAAATATGTCTGAAACAAGATGTAGGATGTTACTTCTTCTCCGGGATAAAAAGTATTCGATGTTTTAATCCAGGCTATATACCTACTATTTATGTGCCAAGTTTCATACAAATCCGTTTAGTAGTTTTTGCGTGAGAGTAACAAAAATCCATACATACAAACTTTCGTATTTATATATAATATTAGTAGGATTCATGCCAGCCCTATCCAAAAACAAGTCCTCCAGCATCCCACGCCCTGTGGTTGAGCAGTCAGGGTCCCTGACCACCCAGACTCAAGCACTGGTCCGTGCTGTGTCGGTCTGCTGAAGTGATAATCTTAAACGTCCTTCACGAGTCACGTCTGAAGCAGGGTCGTGACCTCTATGGTTAGTGACCATGTCACTTGTCGGCTGAATGATCGTGAAAAGCTAATGGTATACTCCTACTTACCCCTGTGGTGCGGCAGTAGGAGCAGCTAGGGTTACCAGATTAAATAAATAAAATTTACGATAAAATTATAAAAAAAATCTTGCATTTTGTTATAATTTTCTATTTTATATAAAGGGTTTAAAGTACAAAACTGTTTGCTTAATCGTATTATCACATTAGATAAGATATAAGTTTTGTCTGTTTTACTTGAAAGTCTTTGTTCTATCCAAAATGTTTAATACAAGAATCCCATAGAAACGAAGTTTTCCCATTTACATTCCACCAAAGTCTCTCTGGCACATTACTAAACCCCGGCCAAAAATTACTTCAAACAATGAAGCGTTAGTTATAGCCATGTCCGACCTGGGAATAAAACTCGTTCTAAGTCTTTATACCACCGAGGCATATGTTCATTAATTCAATAAGACTGACATAAAAAACTAATATCCTTGTACTTTCTTTACGCGAGTCATCTGATACAAATCTCGTAAAAAGAAAGCAGAGCTTGTTCTATGGAAACCAGATAACTGATATACTATTATACATACCATATAATACTTTTTATTATTGTTTTTTCTTCTAAATACATACTTATTTACATTTTTGACAATAAAAAACAAACAAATAAACTGACGTCATGCACACAAATGTTTGTCCGAGGTGGTAATCGAACACACATCCTGTGACCTCTAACCACCGAGCCGACTGGCCCTTTACTACATAAAACTGCTTTTTTAAACTAAATAAATACAATGATTGATAAACGATTACAAATATACAAATAAAAAACAACAATAGATTTAAAACCTCTTTAATTCAAATAACTTAACCCTAGTAAGCTCAAAGCGGCCAAAATCGACCACACACTGTGTTCAACCATCACGCCAGCATTGCAGTCATCCGAGAAGCACTGGCAGACGGTCTCCAGGTGATCTTCATTGTCAGCCTTGTAGCAGTCCCGCTTGTGGCGCACCCAGCCGCACCCGCGGGTTACTCTTAACTCGGGCTCGTACCCTTTGTGAAGAACTGGAGGACAAATTAAGGGTTCACTGTTAAAGACCAACGTTAATAGCTGATGAGGAAGAATGGCAGAACAGAGGCCTAAGGACGAACATCTATAGCAAGCGTAGCATCATCGTATTGAGTGCGCCTAAAAGCTGGTATGTACGAAAAGTTTTACAGAGCGCATATCGTGACGTTTCGCGATGTTCAATTTCCTATTGTATTGGTTTTTGGGGCACGATACGATGACGATACGCTTACGATAGACGTACGTGCTTAGGGCACAGGTAGCTGCAACTTTCTTATTTGCATTATTTTGAGAAACAACGCCCCTAGCGGTGTACGTTGGAACTATTTTAACCTATATTATGAAGACTGTTTTTGCAGGATTTTCAGTAACAGCGCCTCTAGTGGCATTTTCTGAAACTAACTTAACATTATGAAAACTGCGATTTTTCTATTTGTATTATTTGTTTTTACTGATAGAAAGCTACACTATTCTTGAGTGACATTCCTATGTTATAATTACAGGATACATTAAATTCTTCAGGAATGCGGGTGAAACCACAGATCAGATGGCCGTGTGTAAAGAAGTTACTTCCTGTTCCTACATAACCTCAACTACTCCGATAATATTGATTGATAGTAATTGACACTGATATTTGAATAGATGCATGTCTGTGTACATAACCTAGCTAATCTTTAACCTATTCATAGATAGTGTTGACTCTATTAATATGTACCCTACCGTACTCTTTTTTAACCGACTTAAAAAAAAGGAGGTTCTCAATTCGTCTGTATTTCTTTTTGTTATGTTTGTTACCTCATAACTTTCGACTGGGCGAAGCGATTTTAATGATTCTTTTTTTATTTCAAAGCTGGTGTTTTTACTTCCCCAGACATTTGAAACGAAGCCTAAGTATTAATTGGTCTGTAAATATACTGATAACATAGTTATTGCACTTGTTTTGCTGTTTCCGTTAGAAAGGTAAGAGGGCCGGTGAAATGACAGGCACAGTTGATCAGGAGCCTCTGGGGGGCAACTCTTCTCCGAACCGAAACTTCGCAAATAAACGAAACGCAAATAATCCTCTGAATCTTTCTCGGGTACGGACATTATGCTCGGTTATAGAGAATTTTCAAAATGAACAGAGTATGTCCGGTGTGTGACTGTCGTCAATTTGAGGTTTAAATTCCGAACAATCGTCTGTCAAATTCAAATTTTCGTTCGGAACATTCATGAATTAAAGTAGGTTTAAAATAATGTAAACGTCAAAAACTTTAGTTCGTGCAAAGTTTCGGAACGAATGGAACGCACGAAATTTCGATCGGAACTTCGTTTTTATGTTGAATAAGGGTAGACCCCCTGTTGTTACAATTTGTGTATAGGTGGCGGTGACCACTTACCGACTCCTCTAGACGTAATTATCGGCTCAAGTGGGACTTTTAATTATTTTTTTTTCATTTTCTAAGTTTAAAGATTTTATGATAAATTATTGTAAGATCATTTTGTATTGCATTTTTTTTATTATCATCTTTGTGCGCTTGCTCAGGTTGCCATTAAAAGCCTTCTCTTTCTATCTTACCACGCACGAGCACACTCGCTAACTCAATGGTTCCTACGATCTGGAACGGGTTCGATTCCAAGGTCCGTAATAATAGTTAAGAATAGAGTTTCTTATTATATTCTTTACCTCTTAATTTTGATAACAGTAGCTTTAGTGCGGAAAGCTATTTACTAAAGACATCAAATGATGTTTTTATACACGTGAATCATATGCTACCACCGCGGAAACAATGGTATAACTTAAGTAGGTATTTTTACGCAGCACACGTACACTACAATTCTAGACAGCTTCAAGGAAGCAATATACAAATAAAATCATTATTTTTTTAAATATTCCTGCAGTTAAACATACATTTACACCTAGACACAAAACAAACACATATTTGACCTGGGTGGGAATCGAACCTCTGGCGTGGCGAGCGACTCTAACCACCAAGTAAACTGGTCATAAATTTATGCTCAAACCTCCTAATCTCAGAACCTTTCTACTTACTAGTTTGCACAATCTTCCTGCAGAAGAACTGGTGTTCGCCGGTAGAGTAGACGCCATGGCCACAGTTGGTGGAGGTCATGTAATGATGCAAGGTCTCTTGGTCGTATAACGTGGGCTCTATGCACATGGAGTTGTTCGCACTGTTGCATTCGTAGCACCGGATCGAGGTTGCTGGAAGAATTTCGAAGGTCAATGTCAAATACAGATCGGAATATTAGGAACTAGCTGTCCCCCTCGTTCCCAGGGGATGTTACATTTTCACGGGATAAAAGAATGTCCCAGTATATCTGTTGAGTAGTTTTTCTGTGAAAAAGTAACAAACCAAACATTCCATACTCACAAACTTTCCCACTGTGAAATGCAAGATTTTACGGAAGGTTATCGAATCACCAGAAATACTGCTGTGTTTATTTTAGTAAATATTACAAATTGCACAGCAACTTATTAGTGTTTTAATAGGGAGATTTTAAATAGAATATGTTTTTGGAAATGATATGTCGAGATTGTTGTTTAGGTATACATAAACGTTATGTAAGTGGCAATCTTGGCTCATTATCTCAGGCAATAATTGTTTATAAACAAATTTGGAATGTAACACAAAGATGTGCAGGAACTAAAATTATTTTTCACAATATATTACTTACTAGATGTCCCGCGCGGTTTTACCCGCGTTCTCGAAGGATGTTTCGGGATAAAAAGTAGCCTATTTCTTATTCTAGGATATTCTCTATCCCAGTTGCCTTTAAATCCGTTTAGTAGATTTTGCGTGAAAGAGTAACAAACACCCATACATACAAACGTTCGCATTTAAAATATTAGATGAACTGCAAGGATTACATTATCGATATTTTATAGACGCGTTTTGACAGCTAAGAGGGTTATAGAAAAATGAACCCTGTGTTATGATAAGATTCATTAGCATCATCGTACAATTGTTCATTGGACCAATATATGACTTACTTCAAAGGTCATAAAGATGATTTTTCTATAACAGTCTTAGCTCTCCAAACGTGCCATTTAGATATTTTAATCGAGGATATATTCTATGCCAAATTTCACTCATATCAAATTAACACAGAGTAATAGGTCCTAATTCTACAATGACCTTAACACTTCGGTGAAGAAAAACATTAAATAATATGGTATGGTTACCACGGTGGTAGGGCACTTTGTACACCTATATAAATCTGTCTTCAAGTACCTATCACGTTCCAACACTCCCTTTCCAGATTTTGTTTACCACTTTCCACATCAGTTACTATGGTGAGACTGTGGTTGCACTCCGGGAGTGCCGGTAGAAGTGAAAACTTGAACATTAACGTTGTGCTTTTACCGTCTTACGTTTTTCGATCAGTTCACGTCTCCTGACGCGAGTTTAACATTTTATACCCAACCCAAGAAGTGCTCAACACAGCTAAAGAAGTTTTCACTTAAAAAAATACATTAAAAAGAAGGTGAAATTTAAAAAACACAAAACATACCATATTTAATACAAACTGATAACAAGCACACTGTGAGAAGATATTTAATCATTTTTTTTTTAATTTTTACTCGTTTTTAAAGTAATTCTGATTGAATTCAAAGCTCAACAAGCAACAGCCGCGAGTGTCACAGACTAACTGTTTACAAAAGCTTTGTTGTTAATGCCTTAATGGATATGTTGATGTCCCTATTCCATGATTTCAATTACTAACAAATAATTTCCGATTTAGACTAAGTTTAGACTACATTGAAAATTTTACTAATAAACTTATAAATTGTCTGCACTTTAATACTGGTTTGGTTTTTACTGAGCGGCAATAAACTCAGCAATTACTATTTTCAAAAGCAATTTTATAAAATCGATGTAATCAATATTGTATGCGGATAATGGTTAAGAAAATAATACATATAAATAAATACAAAAAATATAGGTGACTTTAGTCTTAACTATCATTATACGGAGATTTAGAGACGGATTATTTTTCTTAGTTACTGTGTAATAGATATTTATCAAAATAATTATATCACAGCATATTCGATCCTTCCGTAACGCGGGGTAACCACGGGGCCGTAGCTAGTAATTTACAGTATAAGTGACAGCAATAGTCTGTTTGTTTGCTTGACGGCTGATCGGGTTTAGATGAGATTTGGCACACATATAGTTCATAATCTGGATTAACACATGACATTATTTTCAGAGGCGGCCTTAGGGGGTGGCGAACGGGGCAATCGCCCGGGGCCTCGCACAACCGAAGCAAATTAAAAAAAATATGTATTTCAAATTTTATTTATTTGTATAGCTTTAGCATTTCTTGTCAAACATGACAAATACCTAAACCAATGGCCTGGCAATGACCTGCTGCCCGGAGCCTCGCAATGGGTAAGGCCGCCACTGATTATTTTCATCTCGATGAAATGTAAGATACCTCAGCAAAGCGGGTGCGACCGCGGGGCGAAAGTTAGTAAACGAAATTAAAACATAGTGCAGTAAATATACATTTATTGTAACACTTATATAATCTGTCATATAACATGTATATCTGAGGTTATATTTGTAAACATATCACTATATAAATATATTTAATAATAACACAAATCTTGATATCAATACGAAAACATAGAAATTAATGTGAACGGTTAGATATTTTACTCCAAACATCTGTTTGTTTCACTCAATCACGCATAAACTGGTGTGCCGATTTAAATGGAGTTTACTACACTGATAGACTTTGTTCTGGAATAAGTAATACAAAGGATATTGACATTACATCGGGCAATTATTACGCCAAAACTAGAAATTAACGTAAACATTCAAAGTAATTTTGCAGATGGTAGTCGTAAAATTTTGAACTATCCATATTGCAGACAATCACCAAAACCCCTCAATATGAGAGGTAATCCAATAACTACATTAATACACATAATATAAATGCCATAATCCCTTACATCAGCCCCAAAAATTGCCCCAAAAATCATTCCTTAGTCCGCTCCTGCTTCTACTTCAATTTTTCTCCCTCCAACTTCGAAACATCACAAATAAAGCTGTGAAAATAGCTAAAGCCGTTGTCTTGATTGAGTCGAGTGCAGCCGCAGCATTGCACATGTCTCCGAAGCATTGGCAGACTGTCTCGAGGTGGTCGCTGTTGTCCGCCTTGTAGCATTCGCGTTTGTGCTTCACCCATCCGCAACTCCTGATTATCCTTACTTCTGGAGTCTTCTCGTGGTGGAGAACTGGAAAGAATTGGAAAGTTTTCATAGATAAAGGTTTCTGAAAGACCTGTCAAACTTTTAAAAAGCAAAGTAAAAGTTAAAAGTATTTCCTTCTTTTGTTTTTCGACTCAACTGTATGTGTTTTTTGAATCTGTGATTTAAAATAATCACTCAAAAAGCTAGGCAACTCTATCAAGTGTCTATATTTAGTATTTTGATATTGTTAAACATAAAAAAAAAACAAGTTAGTCAGTTTACAAAAATAAACCTTGCTGAATTTCTTGCCGGTTCTTCTCAGAAGGCTGACTTTCAAATCGGTGGTAAATCGCTGAACTGAAGGGAATAAACTGTGGCTTAACTTAATTAAGAAGAAATATTTAAAATGGTATGAGCAAATTTTTCAAAGGAAGGTTTCAGAAGCAAAACATCATCGAAGCGATACCGCATCGATATGGCTTTAACGAACAAGAATACCGAATCATTTTACACGCACTGATAACCACGGTCGGCTGTCCATCATTAAATGATTTGATCATTAAGTTATGTACTTGCTCTGCTATTGAAGTTACCTACCTACGTATTACCTACTCATTATTTAAAATAGTAAGTACATTTGAAATTGTAGCTTAAACAAGATGGACACAGTGATAGAATTACTACAAGCAGAAGATCATCATCAGGGTAACCTCACAGAACCTAGAAGGTACCTGTTTCTCAAGGTCCTATAGCTGCCCGAACACTCACCGGATGGTTCGTTTGGCCTTTAGGAAAAACAAAGTATGATGTCCTGTTTAACAGGAACTCCAATCATTATAGGGTTAGAACCTGCGACCTTCACAGAATTCGACGTCAAAGCCACACAACTATTATCGCCATTAAAAGTAGGAGTAAGTCACAAAATCTACGAGATTCAGCCTTCACAGTCACTTATGAATGGTCATAACACCAGTTCGGAAGCTTTTACTGAGAACAGCCGGCAATAAACTCAGCAATTACTCTTAAAATAATATTTTTATACATAAAGATGTGTCCTGCTGGATAGAGCGCTACACCCAACCATTGTCGTCTTTAAAATAATTGTACGTGTTGTCTAAAACAAAATCGACATTCTTTTCTTGACAGGCCGGTTGGCTTGGTGGTTAGTGACTCTGACTCCCAAACCGAAGGTCGCGGATTCGATTCGCACCCAGGACAAATATTTGTGTGCATGAAAATGTTTGTTTGTTCTGTGTCTGGGTGTAAATATCTATATATTTAGGAAAAAAAAGTGTAGTATATCAGTTATCTGGTTTCCATAGTAATATCTCTGCTTAGTTTGGGACCAGATGGCAAAGAATGTCTGGATATTTGTTTTCATTCAATTCGCGAATCGACACATCAGATTGCGGAGGGAGAAAGACGTAGTCGCAAGCGTGAATTAAGCATAATTTGAGTTGGATCGAGCGCGAATACATGAGTGGCTAACAATTGGTGCAATGGCCCCTTGACTCATGACCACTTTATATTGACCGATTGTAATCCTTTCATTGACATCACTACCTAAGTAAACACTCTATACGTTTGGTAATGCTATGTAGCTGAAAAAAAAGTTGGAAGATAAAAATTGAACTTACTAGTCTGGGTAATCTTCCTGCAGAAGAACTGCTTGTTCAAAGCAGTCGGTAGAGCACTCCCGCACTCAACTACCGGTATAATCGCGTGCATATGATTCAAGTGCATCTCAAGACACGCCGAGTTGTTAACGCTGTTGCAGTCGAAGCATTTTATGGCATCGCCTGGGGATGAATGTATTGGTAAGGTTATTATTGAGTACTTATCTGTTAACAAAGGTAAGGGTGAATAATAATTATGCTTCTAGGTAGATTCCAAAGTTATGTAAGGTTAAACTATTATTAAATAAGTCTATATGGAGCATTTTAGGAGCTTAAATTATAGTCTAGTTGATAAGTAAAAGTCGCTTATCTAGTAAAAAGTAATCTTTTTTTTTTGTATTTTAAATAAAATGAGTATAAAAACAAAATATAGTATAAAAATGAATACTTGCATGTGTTTGAAAAAATAATTGGCAGCAATATACTAAACAATACATTGTTTGACCCTGAAATTGCCATTTTAACTACAAAACGCCTGCGTAAACTAATGAGCAATATTTTACTTTCCGTTGAAACTGGCACAACAACAGGCGCTTGAATAAAACTGTCTTAATAATAATTTAAAATAAATATTAATACGTTCCAAAAACTTGAGATTTTTTTTTTTAATAAATAATACAAAGAGGTTATACTTGAACTAAGATCGGTTACAGACTGTGTGTATGCCCGACTAACAAGAGCTTATAACAGGGTCACTTGTTGGGAGAATAAAGGGTACAACTGGATTGGTGCGGTTCTAATCCTCAAGAAAGGTACCAGATTGATATGAAGGAAGCATTAATAAGGATTCGCGTGTCCAGTCTGCGATGGTATGTGGTAAATTCTTGAATTAACTTGAACTTAATTTGATTGTCATATCATGTTTCTTGTCTGAGTTTCGTCTTCAACTGAGTAGTAAATGCTTCCGTTCCATTGTTACGACGGACAAAATATACGATTAAAGAAAACTAAGATGTCTCTGTAATTTTAGCGAATATTTCCCAAATCACAAGGAATTCCAATTCTTGAATTACGACTTCCCCCCGACTTGTTGCCAAGTATTCTAACAGAGAATCGTTTGCCGAAAGGAAATCTGAAAAGAGAAATACTAAATAATAAAAATAAATAAATATCCTGAGACATTCTTATCCTAAGACATTGTTAAAACACGGCCATCTTAGCAGAACCTGTATTATGGAAATCAGTCTGATATAGGTAATACTTCATACGTATATAGATATTTACACCCAGACACAGAACAAACAGACATGTTCATGCACACAAATGTTTGTCCTGGTTAGAAATCGAATTTACAACCTATGACGTGGCGGTCAGGGTCTCTAACCACCAAGCCTACTGGCATGTCGTGGATATATATGGATGGATTCTATGAAAGACCATTGCCTGCCCTGTTCTTAATAAATTGGGGTCACAGTATAATAAATTATTTCTATCCATTACTTTGATACGTTTGTAAATTTTCGATGTGTGAATGTATTGCGATAGCTCAGGTTTTTCATTAGTGTTATATTTTGTACTAGCTGTGCCCGCAACTTCGCTTGCGTGATAATTAAAATTATGTTAACTTTTATTTTTAAGAAGCCCAATATATATTTTTTTCTTTTTCTGTGTGCCATTTTGCATCTAAATGCTTTTGGTAGCATACAAGCTTTCATATTTTTTATATTGGTAGAATAACCAGTGAAGTTCGGGGATGCTCGGAAATGTTCGGATATACGTTTCCACAATTAACGCCACATACCTATAGATCTACAGAAGATAAGAAAACAATAGCATTCACGACGTACAGAGAACCAATACGTTCTTTAAAAAAATGCCCGTCGTATTGACAGACCAAAGACCCTATTAATAATACCGACGGAACTCTCTGTAATTTCCATCACATGTTTTTTGAAACAGCTTCCTACCTTCCTCCCAATTCCTCCCAGCATGGGTTTTCTCAAGTAGGGTGTGAAGAGATTTTTGCAGGGTCGGCAACGCGCGAGTGACACCCACGGTGTTGCAAGCTTCCATAGGCTGCTGTGACCGCTTACCATCAGACGGGCCGTCAGCTTGTTTGCTACCTTAGTAGTATGAAAGTAAGTGATTTTACCTAGTGCGTACAGCATGGGGTTTTTAAGAAGGGTGTGAAAAGATTTTTATTGGGTCGGTAATGCGTAAATGATACCCACGGTGTTGCAAGGGTCAATGGCGTGTGTGTGTGGTGACCACTTACCATCAAGCGATATGAATTTAACGTCTAAATAAAGTCTTACCACAAGCTCAGTTAGCATTATATATTAGTTACTACATACATATATGCAAATATTTACGTGCGTGTATTTTTAGAACTTTATGATTTCTCAGAGTTCATGCAAAATTCCCTGAGACGTGGTCGTAAATAAAAGTAAAGCAGGGCAGAGTTATGATTTCATTTTCTTTGGTATACCTACCTACTTAAAACCTATGTACTTAGGGTATTCATATTCAATTCAAAATACAAAAAATTCAAAATTTCTTTATTACATTACAAGTACAGTAATTACATGTACCGGTAGTAGCTTCAGTAACTTTAAATTTGACCTTCATAAGTGCCTTCTGAGGGCCTAAACTGAATAAATGGTTTTGAATTTTTTGAATTTTTTGAAAATTTTTTGACATGGGTTGGGGCTCCCCATTAAAATGTATAATTGCTTCACTAGCGAAACAATGACTGATTTAAAGTATCCAAATCGCTACTTAGCTTACTTCAGCTTTTAATAAATAGAAGTACATAGGAGCACTTAGTGCAGAGTTCGTCCGGGGAAGTACTACCACCATACTTATTTCCGCCGTGAAGCAGTAGTGCACTTGTATTACTGTGTTTCGGTTAGAAGAGTAGGGCCGGTGAAATTACAGGCACATGAGACTTAAGGGGACCCGGTGGTCTAGCGGCCTAAAATTTAGCCTATTTTTAAAAATTTTTTTTGATATGACAGAAATGTCTAAGGGTTTTAAATTTTCTTAGGCTTATTTTATTACTTATTAACAATACAAAAATGATGGTAAACACAATTTTTTTGTGTGGCGCTGAAGTCTCAAAAAAAAAGGACCTGGCTGCTGAAGGAGGTTTTATCTCTCCCTTTGATCTGAAATTAAAAAATAAGACGGATTTTTAATCAGTATATAGTTATGGCGGGAACTAGAATAAAAAAATAAAAAAAAAATTGACAAAATGGTGCGTAATTCAAAGTACGAGTCTGAAAACGACTCTTTTTTTGCAATGTTTTTTTAATAAAGAAAATAGAAATACTACACTACAACTACACATCTCAGATTCGAAAACGCAAATGCCCCTGGTCTGGCAAATGTCCATAGGTGGCAGTGACCACTTACCATCAGGTGTACCGTCTACCTGTTTGTCGGCCCATGTGAAAAATTACGTGTTAGTTAGATCCAAACTTTATCTCTTTGATATTATTTGTATAGATTTGATGTTTTAATGTAGCAATGATGGTGAACCTGAATAAATAAAAAATCTGATGTCAAACTAATAAGAGCTTGTACTAGGCTTCTATATAAAAATAAAATAAGCCTTTATTGCT
Organism: Habrosyne pyritoides; assembly: GCA_907165245.1. Lineage (NCBI taxonomy): Eukaryota > Metazoa > Arthropoda > Insecta > Lepidoptera > Drepanidae > Habrosyne > Habrosyne pyritoides. The sequence goes on along the minus strand of OU015600.1, from coordinate 2,137,404 downwards.
GTAACTTAAACATGCGTCGTATAACAAATAAATTATCTATATATTACGTGATATTATAAGTAAGTATATATACTTTTACTAAATTATTTCGGCAACCGGTTTTTCTTTTACAGCTTGCCCTTCGACAAAGGCCTCATCTAAAGCTTTCTACTTTGTTCTGTCCTTTGCAGTGCGTGTCCATTCTGGACCAGCTATCTTTTTTTATGTCATCATCCCAACGTTTGCTATGTGTACCTTTGCTCCTTTTATGTCGCTGTTCTCGTCCACTCTCCTGTTCTCTCCTTCCCCCTCCTGTTCCTTTCCTTAGCATGTGCCCCGTCCATTTCCTTTTCAGGCGTTTATATAATACCTTACTATAGATACTATATTAGATATTTCCACTCAGACACACAACAGACATATGACATATTCACGTAGTACTTTCTCCTTGATGGGAATGGCACCCAGAATCTGTGGGGTGGCCAGGGTCTCTAACCATCAAGCCGACTAGCCTACTTATAATGAAAGTGAACTCATTACTTTTCAAATTAAGTCAGTAACCGATTCAACCAAACCAAAGGTAAAGAACCTCCCCAGACACAGCTCAATCCAATCAAAGCCAATTTAAAGAAGCCCAGACAAAGGTTGCCTTGATTTAGGCCTAAATACCTGCCTGTTGATTTATATTTTGTACCTACTAGCTGGTCTCGGTATGCATTGGAAAGCATCTTCAAACTGTGAATTATGATCTTGAGTTCAGACAAGAATCCCATAGAATAATCATTGTACGTTGGACATTTACCGGTACGAGACTCCCGCCACCTGCTGTAAAGCAATTGTTCAATAGGTAACCTTCACGGAAGGGCAAGCAATTATTGGACACAGTTTTATTACAATCAAAAGAACGGTATGGGAGCGCATAAAAAGAACAAGCAAACGTTGATTTTTATATGTGACATGAACTGAAATACTATCTTTATTAATTAATACTTATTTATTATTTATAGAGACAATATAATTAAACAAGCTAATCGTCTTGAGCTAAGTATATGAATAAATATAAATATCCCAAGACATTCTTGACACATGGTTACCCGATCTCAGATATACTACATATACTACTTTTTTAAATACATCTTAATATATATAAATCTCGTGTCACAATGTTTGTCCTCAATGGACTCCTAAACCACTTAACCGATTATAATAAAATTCGCACACCATGTGCAGTTCGATCCAACTTGAGAGATAGGATAGTTTAAATCTCAAATTATAGTCGCAATTTTAATTTATTGCTAATTATTTGTCTGTTATTATTTGACAGTCACAATTATCTGTTAACTCCAAATGATTCTAAGAGATGTCGATACCTTTCGACTGGGTTGAGTAAGTCATCAATAGATGGCGCTGCTATGGTAAATCTACGAACGTGTCATATAAGCTACAATTCAATATCATGATTACCACGTGTTATTGAGGCTAATGTATAAATTAAATTTATTTTGTAGTAAACGAAATACCGTGAAATTCAATTATTTCTTCTTTTTTAATACGGCTGGACCGATTGGAATGTTTTTTTTTGTTTGCGTTTGGGTGGTGCCCTGGATGGTTTAGATTCACAATTGGACCCGGTAGGTGGCGCTGCGAGCGAATTCCTGCATTTTTGTATGGACTTATTTCGACAGAACGACGTCTGTCCGGGCAGCTAGTACTTATATAGATATAGCTGAACCCTGGCACGCTTCGCTGTGGCACATTGTGATTGAATGGTTGAGAAATGAGAAACAAAACAAAGACGGTCGCGGATATGTGACTGATGCAAAAAATAGATAAAAACAATCCTTGATGCGGATTATATAGCATGCTAAAATTTCAGCTCGATCGGTGCAGAACTTTTGAGTTTTTGAAGCGTACACAAACCAACATAACATTTTTATAAATATAGATTTACACCCAGGCACAGAACAAACAGACATGTTCATGCACACAAATGTTTGTCCGGGGTGGGAATCGAACCCGCGACCTTCGGTTTGGCAGTCAGGGTCTCTAACCACCAAGCCAACTGGCCTGTATTAGATTATTATTTACTTTGTCAACCGCCCGGGTAACCACCTTGTGATGAATGTCGCCTAACACCGGTGTGTTCCGGCAGTGACACTTAAGAACTAGTTCTCCTCTAGGCTTTATTGTTAAGACGTTGGTAATATAAATACCCCTGGATTGTTAGCCGCCTAGTAGCGTCAGACTGCAGGTAAATTTAGCCAGAACTGAGCCAGAAAATTTAATAACCCTAAGATATCCAGTTGCAAGATTGGGTAAATTGAATTAAATAATGATATTTTAAGGACTTGCAACTTATCAAAAATAATAACACGGTTTCGCGCATTCGGGACAGTCCGGTAAATTCCGGCTTCGGCCAAAATCACGCCCCATTTTGGAGCATGCCAAAAAGTCGGTTGGAACTATACGTAACCTTCTAATAAATACTTGCGTTACATAGAACAGTCCTTTTTTGGAAGGGACGAAGGTAAGCCTCTGAAGGCGCTTACGCCCTAACACGGACATTCGCGAAAAGTCCCTAAATAATGGCACTATCAAATAATAGCAGATTATGGATGCCATTAAAAGACGCAGCCTAATCCTCGAACAGAGGAAAGTCACAAAAAATAAGCTGCCTGGATAGAAGAACCCACTTAAATCTCGGAGCTGACGAACATACGTTTAGTAACCTTGAAGATTTCTTGTGAATTGTAGATTAAACCGACAATCCCTACCAATGTCCAGTCACTGAACATTGATTGTACACAAGTATTACTCAAGAATGTCCCCTTACAATAGAATCTCCATTTGACCTAATAAAGTCAGTATCATAATAGAGGAAGTAGTCGCGGTGTGCGTGTCCGTAATTCCAGACGAGGGCAGATCTGTCGGAAGTCGTGCGTTCTGCCAATTGTCGCGTCGTGCCGTCGCGCGTCGTGCCGTATCTGCAATCACTGGGGCAGGGTACCATTATGGACTGTACAGTCGCAATACATTAATGCAGTTGAGTGTCGAAATTTGCAACTCAATTTTGAGTCTGTTCCCACCGACCAATTGAGCTGAAATTTTGCAGACACATTCGGTTTTGGTGACAATGCATGACATCATTCTAAATTCAATATGGCACGAGAAGGTGGTGACTTACAGTTTACGCTAAGTGCATGGTGAATTATTCCAGTATGCTATCGTCATTTAAGGCCTTTCTGCCCGATCGGTTATAGGCTCTTCTAGTGTCAAGGCCTGATCATTAAAACTGCCAGTTTGGTACATATGACTAACCAGTGGTAAGTACAGAAAGCTTTCGTAGGGTACCACTACGCATACAAGCTAAATACCCCAACTGAATTTTGAATCTGATTCTGCAAACAGGCGTATGGTGCACCTGATGGTAAGAAATAAGTGCTAAAGGTTTATAAAAAAAAAAGTACCAAACTTCCATCCATACCACCCATCCGCACAAACTATCGCAATTATAACAGTGAGCTGTCACCAGCGGCTTCGCTGTAAGTATCCTACAAGTTAGTTAGTTAGTTATAATATAGTTATAGCCCTCTTGAATGGTCCATTGTGCGTCAGCCTCTTACTCCAGCAATCCCAGGTTGTCCCAGAAAGCTAGCAACCTTTTCAGATTGCTGCAGGCTCCCGGGAGCAATGCTGGGGATTGGAGTATCTGCGCCCGTTGATCTGCCACGTTGGAGCACTCTGTAGGCACGTGTTGGGGCCTTTCTTCTGCCTCCATGCACCCTCTGCATAGAGGGCTGTCCGTAACCGTCGGTGTTTGTTTAAGGGACAGTGGCCGGTTAATATGCCAATGACCTATAATACAAGTTATTCCAAGGCATGCTCTATTAATGTGCCAAGATTCATCCAAATCTATTCGGCAGTTTTTGGGCACAATCCTGACAAATGATCCCATTTATAATATTAGTAGGATCTGAAGAAAGGTTAAGGCGGAGTAGGTACATACATACTAAAAGGTTACTTAATAATGAAACACGGAAAGGTAACTAAAGAAGTTGTTAATGAAAGCCTTTATTACGTGGCACGTGGGCGAAAGCTTTTGTTCCAATTATGAACCGTATCTTTAGTTACGTATATTGGCCGTTATCTTTAGGTACTACAGTTAAGAGGTGGATCATATTACAAATGACCCGTTTCCAAGGAGAGACGTCTGTAGGCTGATGATTTTCACAGTGAAGATAAAACAGATACAATATTTACAAAATACCCTTCAAGAGTATTAAAGCTCATAGTGCACAGTTCATCCGAGGAAGTACTACCTTATCTATTGCCGCCGTGAAGCATTCAAAATTCAAAAATTCAAATTCAAAATTCAAAACCATTTATTCAGTTTAGGCCTTCGGAGGGCACTTATGAAGGTCAAATTTAAAGTTACTGAAGCTACAACCGGTTCGGAAGTCAGCCTTCAACTGAGAAGAACCGGCAAGAAACTCAGCAAGGTTACATTTTTTTTTTATTTGTTATATTAATTTTTATCTATTCTGACTTTTTGGCTATTTTATAATTTCAATTTTACATAATTTTATATTTAACAATTACAAGATACTTATTATAGGTAACATTAATAAAAACAAAACAAAAAAAATATGACAAGACTACAAAATAGAAAATAACAATAATTAGGTACTTACAACTTAAACAAGAGATTTAGAGGTGCACTGTGCAGAGAGCAGCTATTTCCATACATTTTTATCTTCAATATAATGAACTACCTTGTAATACGCTTTTTCTTTCAAAACTTTCCTAATATAATTTTTAAATTTATGATCAGACATTTTGGTTATTGAAAGCGGTATCTTATTATAAAATCGAACACAATTACCAAGAAATGACTTGTTAACTTTAGTTAGTCTAAAGTATGGAACAACTAACTTCTCCCTTTGTCTTGTATTTATACTATGAATATCTAATTTTGCCTCAAACATTCCTATGTTTCTACGTATAAACATTATATTTTCATAAATATATAGTGAAGGTAATGTCATTATATTTATTTCCCTAAATAAATCTCTTAATGATTCACGGGGACCCATACTGTAAATTGCACGAATTGCTCTTTTTTGTATAATAAATATTGATTCTATATCCGCTGCTGCTCCCCAAAACAAAATACCATAGGACAAGAGGCTATGAAAATATGCAAAATAAACTAATTTGGCCGTCTCAACATTCGTCAATTGTTTAATTTTCCTAACAGCAAAAGCAGCCGAACTTAATTTAGCAGCTAGAGTATCAACCTGAGGTCCCCATTGCAATTTATTGTCTAATGTAAGACCCAAAAATACCGTTTTATTTACAAGATCAATATGGCTCCCATCTATTATTATTTGGCTATCTACTTGTGCTACATTTGGTAAAGAAAACCTTAAGCATTTAGTTTTCTTTGAATTTAGTAATAGATTATTTGTAGCAAACCACCCACAGACAATTGACATAGTATGATTAACTTTAGTTAGATCTTTGTCTTTTCTATTAACTTTAAAAATTAATGATGTATCATCAGCAAACAAGACAATATCTGTGAGGTCATTTACAACATATGGCAAATCATTTATATATACTAAAAACAAAAATGGACCTAAAATTGAACCCTGGGGTACCCCCATTTCGACTAAAGAGCCCTTGGATGTTGTGCCGGTAATCCCTACCTTTTGCTGGCGATTTGATAAATAAGATAAAACAAGATCATGAGCAGTTCCACGAATTCCGTAGAAGTCAAGTTTTAGTAGTAGCGTACGGTGGTCAACGCAATCGAATGCCTTGGACAGATCACAAAAAATGCCAATCGCATCCTGTGAATCCTCCCATGCGCCATAAATGTGCCTCAGCAATGTTGCTGCCGCATCGGATGTAGATCTTCCCTTCGTGAAACCGAACTGATGACCATGCAATACCTTATGCTTAGTAAAGTGACTTGACATTTGATTAAGCAGCAATTTTTCAAAGATTTTACTAAGTGCTGGCAGAACGGAAACTGGTCTGTAATCAGATGGATTCTCCCTACAACCGGACTTGAAAATAGGTACTATTTTACTATATTTCATTAAATCAGGAAAACAACCCTGATCAATGCATTCATTAAAAATATTTGACAAAACAGGTGCAATCACTGTTATTATTGATTTTACGATTGTTACTGATAAGCCCCATAAATCTTCAGTACTTTTCATATTGAGAGAATTAAAAGTTATTATGATATCGCTAGCATTAATATGGTCAAATTTAAAACTTGGAAATGTATTATGAATATGCTGCTTGAGTAAAGATTCCGCTGCTATAGGACATGATTTAAGGCTTTTAGTAGTTTTACCAGGTATACTCGTGAAGAAGTTTTCAAAAGCACAGGCTACATCTAAATTATTTGTTAGAATTTTTTCATTAATTTTAAGAGTTACCTGTTCATTATTATTTCTAATTTTACCAGTTTCCGTATTAATAACATTCCAGACTGTCTTTATTTTGTTATTAGCATTACCTATTTTATTACATATAAAGTAAGATTTAGCTTGATTACACACTAACTTGAAAGTCTTTGAAAATTTTCTAACATATTTATGAAATTCTTCGTTCTGAGTTAGAGATTTTAAATGATAAAGTTCATACAACCTATCCCTGCTCTTACGAATACCTTTTGTAGCCCAGTCACTAAATCCCATTTTACTATTTACCTTCACTATTTTAGTAGGACAGGCTCTATTAAAATTATCGCAAATCCCAGACAATAAACCTTTATACAAGACATGTTGTACTGGTATTACTGTTTTGGTTACTGTCTGGCGGTCGGCGTCAGTGACAGCGGGTCTAATACGACCTGAAGATGCTTCGTGTAGAAGCGAAACAAATGTCAATTCAATTTCCTGCTGATTTTCCTTGTTTGGGACTTGACAGAGAAGGAGATCCAGCGGAATTAGTTCCTAGATATTTGTTTTTGTATAATCTTACAAGAAACTTCCCAACCACCTATGGTTTCCTCACGATGTTTTCCTCCACGGAAAGCGCAAGCTCATTGTAGATTCAAAACCACTCTTGGCACAGCTTTCAACGTCATTCTTCAACTTCTTTCTTTCTTTATTTCGTTCATACAATACCCTGGACCTGCGGCTTGACAGTCAGGGTATCGGTAACCAAGGCAACAAAAAAATATTAAAATACGTTATGTCCCATGTTCCAGTTAGCGTGCGGGTGTACAGTACACAGGATACAGTAATGGCACTTGTAGCGACGCGGGCGCAGGTCGCGAGGGCGGACGGGCAACAACACACTGTATTTCTTGTCACATATTACAATGTATAATAGGTTAATCCGAAATATCAATAGGACCGACCTATATATTATTTTATTTTCTGACAGGTAAAATTGGCTTGATCAAACAAAGGTTGCGGGTTCGATTCCCACTCAGGACAAACATTTCTGTGAACGTGTCGTGTGTAAAGAATGTCCCGGTATATATATTTTTTTTCTATTAGGGCTTAAATATAACTTAAATCAAAATATCAAATATATAACAATGAATAATGAAACCGTAAAGATAACCTAAAATAGTCCCACCTGATGGTAAACGGTCACCGCAGTCTATCGACGCTTGCAACACCAGTACAACACAATCGTATTTAATATTTTGAGATTGTAAAAAATTTAATAAAAAATAAATAGGTTGAGTTTCTAAAAATTAAAATGAAATAATATTTATTTGTCATAATGATGTCTACATACGTAGAGGTACCGCACAGAACGGTGTATAAATATTGTGAAATTAAGTTATTATAAACTAGCTGTCCCCCGCGGTTTGCCCGCGTTCCCGCATATATAAACCTTCGTCTTAAATCATTCTGTCTATTGATGAAAACCGCATCAAAATCCGTTAGCTTTAAATATCAGGCATACATAGGGACAGACAGACAGCGGGAAGCGACTTTGTTTTATACTAATATTATAAATGTGAAAGTTCGTATGTATGGATGTTTGTTACTTTCACGCAAAAACGACCAAACGGATTTGTATGAAACTTGGTACATAAATAGTATATAACCTGGAGTAACATATAGGCTATTTATTCCGGGAAAATGTAACATCCCCCGGGAACGTGGGTGAAATCGCGGGGGCTAGTAAAATTATGATTATGATTAAATATGGCTGGCAGCGGTTGGAAACGTTGGGGTAGACGTGTTCTAGAGTGGAGACCACGGCTCGGTAAACTGCTAGATGGAGCGATGATATACGCAAGCTGGCTGGCAGCGGTTGCAAACAAAGAGCTGAAGATCGAGCTCAGTGGCGTGCCATAGGTGAGGCCTAAGTCCAGCAGTGGACGGAGATAGGCTGATGATGATGAGTTTTACGACATTATATTTTAAATGACGTTAGAGACAGTTCTCACTAACAAACTTGTAATAAAATCTTGTAAGTAGATTTTAACCTACTTTGATAAACTTAATGTACTTACTAGGACATAAACTAATTAAATTGGAACACTATACATATTAACATAATCAAATATAAACATAGAAAAATACAAAAGCACTTAAAATTACATTAGTTACTATATTATGTACACTAATAAAACAAAACCGAAAATTTTGCTAAAATAAAAGGTCCTCTAAATGCTCCATGGTACTCATGATACTAGCGGCGTTGCCCCGTTGGATGTTAAGCTTAGTCTCTGGGCGAAAAAGTCCCTGGCTCTCAAGTCCCCAGATGCTAAGACCAAACGCTTACCTATATCCTCAAAGGCACATTTTGTGTCAGATGACCATGGGCCCATGGTTTCTACCGCAAGCGCCGCAAATTCATAGTCATCCGATAGACATGAGTATTTGCGACGCTTGAGGATCTGTGCATTTTCCGCAGTTGCTCCTGCCCCGTGACGCGTGCTTGAGATGTGGGAGGGTGCCAGTGTATCTACACAAGTAACGTCCCACGCCAGGGCACGACCTAGTCGCCACGGCACTAATGTCATACCATCCGGTCTCTTGCCATCGTCTCTGGAGAGGCCACAAGGCTCCAGTTTTGCTGGAACAGCGGAGGTGACAAGAGCCCGGCGGATTATATCGTTAAGTGTGGCATGGCGGTCTATGCGGTCTGCACTTTTTGTACAATCTAGTAACTAATTCCGCTGGAACTCCTTCTCTTTTAAGTCCCAAACAAGGAAACACAACTAGAAATCCATTTCCTGTTAGTTATTTTTTTTTGTATTATATATTGACTCAGTCAATTAGTTATTCCATATTTTGTAAGCTTAGGTACAAGAGTGATAATATAATAAAATTAGTTTATTTTGCATATTTTCATAGCCTCTTGTCCTATGGTATTTTGTTTTGGGGAGCAGCAGCGGATATAGAATCAATATTTATTATACAAAAAAGAGCAATTCGTGCAATTTACAGTATGGGTCCCCGTGAATCATTAAGAGATTTATTTAGGGAAATAAATATAATGACATTACCTTCACTATATATTTATGAAAATATAATGTTTATACGTAGAAACATAGGAATGTTTGAGTCAAAATTAGATATTCATAGTATAAATACAAGACAAAGGGAGAAGTTAGTTGTTCCATACTTTAGACTAACTAAAGTTAACAAGTCATTTCTTGGTAATTGTGTTCGATTTTATAATAAGATACCGCTTTCAATAACCAAAATGTCTGATCATAAATTTAAAAATTATATTAGGAAAGTTTTGAAAGAAAAAGCGTATTACAAGGTGGTTCATTATATTGAAGATAAAAATGTATGGTAATAGCTGCTCTCTGCACAGTGCACCTCTAAATCTCTTGTTTAAGTTGTAAGTACCTAATTATTGTTATTTTCTATTTTGTAGTCTTGTCATATTTTTTTTTGTTTTGTTTTTATTAATGTTACCTATAATAAGTATTTTGTAATTGTTAAATATAAAATTATGTAAAATTGAAATTATAAAATAGCCAAAAAGTCAGAATACATAAAATTTATATAACAAATAAAAAAGAATGTAACCTTGCTGAGTTTCTTGCCGGTTCTTCTCAGTTGAAGGCTGACTTCCGAACCGGTTGTAGCTTCAGTAACTTTAAATTTGACCTTCATAAGTGCCCTCCGAAGGCCTAAACTGAATAAATGGTTTTGAATTTTGAATTTTTGAATTTTTGATAAATCGACCAGAAATATTTATTTTATTTTTCTTTATTTGGGACAGCAACAGTATTAAACTATACAAATTTACATGATTTGAACTTATAATTATGAGACCAATTACAGCTGTCCACGTAATAAAATGGTATTTTTACCAATAACTTACATAACACTAGTTTGAAGCAAACAACAAATATCTTATTATAGAAAAAGAAAGAAAAAATTACAGCAATAACAACAATATGCTATATATTAATTAAAATAAATTTGTTAGTGTTTCCTTCTTCATTACTATTATTGCCGGTAAATGTACCTATAATAAAGAAAGTACTTATAGGCGTATATAGTGCCCAAGACCCAGAAGACCTTTTGTGCAAAGCCATTTAGGTATTCTAGAATTTCGTATAAGGATTAACGAAACTTTTGTTTTTGAAATAGGGCCGGCCCCCCTACGAGAGTAACTATAGATACGCCAATGACCTATGGATGTATTTACATATGCTTCTGTTGAAATATATTTGGTTCACTTAGGGCTGCCATCACCTAAATTGTACCGGAAAAAAAACCGGACAAAAACTTAAAAACCCCGGAAATTTAGGTGAAATTGAGATTTTCCCGGACACGCCGTAAAATATTTTTACACTTATAATTTACATTTTAATTGGATTCGGTTCACAATTACGAATCACTTTTTAACTGTTTATCTACTAATTAATAGGAATTCCCCTGACACCCTGAAAGTCAGGGTCTCTAACCACCAAGCCAACTGGCCCGTCAATAAATGGAGTAACTAACACGACTTGCTGTCCCCCTCGGTTCACGTTTATGGATATCATATAATCAATATATCATAATAATATAACCAACTACGAAAAATTCCGTTGTGTTCCGTCAGTTGAAGTCTGACTTCCTATCCGTTGATAACTTCGGAAAAAATCATTACTGATACAGCAGCCTACCTCTTTTTTGATAATGGTATTTAATATACACGGTTTCACCCGCGTTAATCGATATCATACCTATAACCATCTACAAAAAAATTCGCATCGAATGATGGCAGTCCCATCCCGATATGTTCAGTAGTTTCGAGGTGATTGTGCGTCAAAGGAACCGTATTTTCCTTTTAAATATATAGAAGAATAAGAAGATATAAATAAACAAATCTAATCTATCAAACTGTGAAACTAACAAACATTACCAATTATCAGACGATCATACTACTGGGTGATACCACCCAGCATTCCTCGGCTGCCAATCTGCTTTACAAATATATGTAACCAATTACATTTACCTATAGACGTACAGCCGGCAATTTATCGAGGTATTAAGTCAATTGAATAAGCGTTGTGGAGCTTAGATCATAGATATAATGCGGTTTCGTTACCATATCTCCTATAGAAGCATATAGAGGCAGCAGTTGTGAGTCGACCGCAAAAGCGTGCGGTCTGTAGCAGTGTAAACCAGTGTTAACCAGCTCGTAGTCACCAAAATGGCTCTCCTGTTAATTTGCTTTTTGGCGGTAATATGCAGTTTACTACATCAAGGTTTGTGGTTTTGTGAATTGATTTATTTTAGGTTATATTAGGCTTGTGTTATGGAGCTCTAAATTTAGTTTGGACTTCAGATCTTAATTCCACAAATTGGAAATTCCCAAGCTTCTTATCGACTGGAATTCATAGGCATGTAATTGTAATATATTATTAAAAACTTGCCAGTGTTAGGTTTATTTTTCAATTATTAGTTACCCATTTCTGTATGTTCATTAGATTCTTCAGAAGGAAGAATTAGGTCTTTAATAATTTATTCCAGTGTTTAGTTTAGAAAACAAACTATATTCTTTAATATTTTACAAAAGTTACTACAGCGTACTGAAGCTCTGCGCTTTTATTCACAGTCTCAGTTGAATTTCCCAAAAAAAAAATTATTCAAGATGCCTAACTGACTTGGTTATGTATAATAATATATAGGTATATAGCAAACAAAGGTATTTTCAACAGAATTGCTCGTAATGTGCAGCTTTTAGTCCATAATATAGCTTTATTAAATACCCGCCCAATTGACTTTACTATCTGTCTACTATTAGAAGTCCCTTTTGACGTTTAACGCCATTCTAAAATGAATTTCATGCGTTTAAAAATAAGGTCCATCTTTTGACCCCACGGTTAAATGTTTGATGATGTTAATGCACCTAATCTCAAAGCAAAAGAGTTCATTACTTTTCATCTTTGTTACACAACATCATTTTTATTGTGAAAGGGGACTTATATTTACAATTTACTATATGATCAATATGTATGTAACAGAACAGCTGATTTTATTTACACGATTTCAGAGTTGCTTACAGTGTAGTAAATTACTCCCAAACGAATATATAGAGATAAAATGAAGTGTTTATTTATTTAAGATTCGTTTATTATATTCAATAGTCAATTCAATTCGAAATCTAATAAAATGTAAACTAAATTATGTTACAGAAATAAGCAATGAAGTATCCAATAATTTTAATACAATTTTTAATCATAATAATTTAATACTTTACAGTAGATACCTATTTCATTTCGGAGTATAAAACATTTTTTTCTTCTATTTCCTTGTTCTGTTTTTGTATTTCATATAAAGTATTTTGTAAATGTAAAACACTAACTTTGACCTTCACATCTGCCCTCGACGGGCCTAAAGCGTATACCTTAATAGTTTTAAATTTAAATTTAACTTTTAGAATATTTTGTGTCACTGACAGAGGATACACGTCAAAATAGGTCAATCGCGATATCCGCGAATATCGACGAGGAATTCCGTCATATCTTTAACTAGTAACCCACCCCGGCTTCGTCTGAGTGGAATAAAAGTACACAAATGCCTTCCGGAAGAAATATTCTATACGATGGTGGAAACCGCAGCAATATCATTTATGTAGTTTAGAAGATATAAGGGTACAAACAGACAGAGAAAATAGTAAGTTTGACAAAAAAGGCAGCCAAGTCCAAGTCAGACTCGCATGCGAAATATTTAACAAAACGCCGATAATAACACGTTGAACTTCCTGTATTATATTTCCTCATTGCACCTATTTCATTTTTAACTTTATTCTTTTATTATTATTTTTTGTTACCGCGGCCACAGTAGTACAAACTCTGTGAAAATGTTAACAATCAACCTAGTACGGTTCATAAGGTACAGCCTACTGTCAGACAGACGGACGGACGGACAGCGGAGCCTCAGTAATAGAGTCCCGTTCGAATCCTAAAAAAGAATTTAAATCGGTTAAGTCTTGACGTAGTTATGTAGTTTACTTGCCTAAAAAAAACCTGTCTTAGGTACAAAATAATGAAAGTCCTTAAAGATGCCAATTTATAAAAAAAAACAATATGACATAACCTAATAATAATAAAATATTAAATGTTAAAAGAATACCAACGACCGTAGAATGTAAAAAGAAAAAACCAGAGAGAAACTTAGACTTAAAGATTTCTACCATAGATTTTCTTTATAATTTCCCAAACAGAAAAGTGAGAGATACCTACAGAAGCGAGATAGCTGCCTTCTGTAATGTAATATGGCACCACCTTTAGCATCAATAACTTTGTTATAATAAAGTTCAAAGCGCCAATACAATTGTCAAATGATACTCTATCAATTGAACGATGTAGGCCAGTTAAATGAACAATGTTACCCACCTGGGTTGGCCCGTTTCATTCATTGAATTATGGTATAGGACACGATATGACATATTACAATTGTATGCCATTGTAACTTTTGTATTCCAATAGACCGACAAACAAGAAGCCGATTCACCTGATGGTAAGTGGTAACCGTCGTCTATGTACATATGTTAGATCCAGGGCTAATGCGTTGTCGATCCTGAAACGTGAAGTTGTTAAGTCTCATATGCCTATAATTTCATATAATTCGTGACACAGTAATGCACGGAGACGACAACGTATTGGAAATGCCCCTAAAGCCAATCTCCACAGGCGGTGGTGACCACCGGTGGACCGTCTATCCATTTGTCAGATGCCATTTGTACATGGCAATAAAAAAAATTGTTACCTGTAAAACCCAAAGTCGACAACGTATTCATAATTTTGCTGGAGCAAATCTCTATAGGCGATGGTGACGACTTACCATCAGCTGAACATTCTTGCTTAACTACACCTTCATCAGACAAAAGCCAGTTAACCCATTGTTCTAATTTCCAGGTCTTGCAATAAACTGCTACCAATGCAACAGCCACAACGACTCGCGATGCCTTCTGGACAAGCTGCCTGATTCCTTGCGTCTGTCTTGCGGCCCCAAGGACACCATGTGCAGGAAGATCTCCCAGGTGGTGGAGTTCGAGATGAACGGCATGCCACCAGACAACAGGGTCATCAGGGGCTGTGGTTGGGATGAGAGCAATTACAAGGTGAGTACACAGGAAAATTAAGCTAGATTGACCAGGGAGCGTAGACGAGGGATGTCGGAAAGTCATATTTTTGTAGAATCGATTGATTTATTTATGGTTTTCTTCTGTCTATCTCATACAAAAATTGACGTCCATAAGCACCAATTATGTCGATAATTGGTGCCGTCTTGTCTAGGGGAGCAGAAAGGAGACGTAGGTGAGCGTTGGTGGTAAGAGGTCATGGCTGCCACTCCTCAGAACGTGGGTTCGATTTCCCCCAAGATAAATATTTGTGTGTAATCATTTTTTCTAGTTTTCATTGAACAAGCTCTGCTTAAAGAATGTCCCAGGATATACAATTATACAGACACATAAACTCCCCGTTAGTATAAGCTATATATATACGAGTATACCCTATTTTCAATATCTTATCCCAATAATGTTCAAAATATGTCAATTTTGCATCAGTGTCTGAACGGATTTGGATGTAGCTTGACACAAGGTTAGAACCAGTCCCCTTATTCAGCTAATACAAACTTTGTCGGCAAGCCGCTTCACGGAGGCCTCGGAGAGCTTACCTCTCACGTGATTAGTAGTATTAGCGTAGTAAGCAACAGAGATAGAGCATACAGGCTGCGACGAAACATCCTTGAGTTAGTGTCATTTTCCTTACAGAATCGAGCCCCTGTTTAGGATTAACAATTAGGATTATTTATATCCCGGAAAAACGGTAGATAGTAGGTATTTGAGTAAGACTTCGAAGCGGATGATTGTTTTATATAAAACTCTCAAATTGAATACTACAAAAGTTTGTAGTATAACGGACATATATTTCACTGCGAAAGAAGAATATTTTTCCATGAGCGTAATGAAAAAGAAGCCGTCTAAACTGTATGCGAATGAAGATTCGGAAAAGAAAATCTGTCATTAAGCTATCTAGATCATTGAAATACAAATAAATACTATACAATACTAGCGACCCGCCCGGCTTCGCACGCCCAGCACTAGATAATTTGTAAGGAATTATTACCCAAAAATGGCCCACAAATTCATAGCATTACCTGCTGGGCTAATGTGTGATTTTTTTTATAAAAAATGGTCCAGCCGTTTTGGAATCCATACAAACATACCTACATCGATTTATATATATTTAGAATTCAGAATTTACCAGTATTTTGCATAAACTGCATCCCAATATAAAAAATAATTTTAACATTAAAAATTCAACTTTTAGCGAAATTATCCAAATGGTATAAGACACTTTAAAATCTATTGCGTAGTTTAAAAAACAAACGCAAACTCCTTTTTAATCTTTTAAGAAAGAGAGAGCGCGAGTTTTGTGAGTTTGTGTCATCTAGGAAGGTAATCTCCAAAACCACCGCATTGATTTAAAAAACTAACTGATAGAAAGCTACAACTATATGGTATATGACATAGACTATGTTATAATCTGGGGATACATAAGATCCCAAGGGAACGTGGGTTAAACCGCGGGGCGCTGCTGTACTGTATAATCATGAACGCCAAAAATTATTCTACTTATTTTAAATAACAAGAGCCTGATCACACTTGGCCGATTGACCTCAAATCGTCAAAATAAGACCCCCACAATCTTATCTATTTCATGCATACTTTAAATACAAACAAAGATTTTGTTTTCGTATATTTTAATATGATAGTAATTGATGCTAATTGATCTAAAAGCTTTACCGCAGATAATTGTCTAGAAATCACATTTTAATTTACATTTTTGTGCTCCTAGGGACGCTGCTACCAACGCTCAGGCTTTGGAGGAAGACAAGAAGTGTGCTCATGCTTAGAAGACGGCTGCAACGCGGCGACCATTCCAGTCGGAGCCACCGCCCTTATGCTCATCACATTCGCCCTGCTGAGGTTCTAAATCAAATCCTAAGTCCACCTAATACAGCTGATTACAGCAAAATTAGAAGTAATAACCCCAAACCAAATAAGATCACAAAGACAAAGAAGATCCTAACACACACAATATAGAATTCAAAATGCATTTAGCGATATAAGCAGATGTCGGTGTGAACAGCATTGAACTAGTTTTAGATGTATATGTAATTTATTTGTATGAACAAGTTCCTTATGTTAATATTGTTAAAGATGTATAGTGTAGTGCGAGTTATCGAATGGTCATGTTAAATAGATAAACAAAGCATTGTAAATAGATGATAATCGTTTCGGTGACACTGAATCTCATTGCGTCGATATTAGCATTTTGATAATCACACGAAGTTACCACATGTATTGTACATTTATGATTAGTACAGCTTTATTGTTGAGTTTTGTTAATTTGCTGATGTATTTATTAAAAGTTTTTCATGACATTGTCTTTTATGTCCTATCTTCTGATCTAATCTTATTTTATATTGATTGGTTGATCAGATTTCCTCTGAGAATTTCCAATGTACACGATCAGATCTAATCAAATCCAACGATCCCAATTGTACATTTCCTGTCTCATTCAACGAGGGACATCCTCTTCGTTTATGCGATGACACAATAGGAAGGCATGGTCCATCCGTGTGCTGCAGAGGTTGTATAACCAGAGACCTTGCCTTGTTACTATACTGAGTGAGATACGCAACCGAACTCGGATTTCAAGACTATTTGACAGTTGGCTCAGCTGGTGGCCAGTTCAAAGGACGCATTAACAATATGAGGGATATTGTCGTAGGATTTATTGTCCTCTGTGGACTCTTCAAATGTGGTAAGCATTTTAGAAATTTTATTAACCTAATTTTTAATAAATTTTTTATGAAATAATTAAATAAATTTATTGTTCTAAAATTAGCAGTTCTCTCTCATGAAGTACATTTGCTAAATCACTTTAATTGGGGAAAGTATTGATTTATAAAATGGATTTTGACCGACCGCAATGAAAGGCCTTGAGTCGCTCTCAATTTGTTACGTCGGTGAGAAATTGCTCTAACCACTTCCCGGAATTGAGGCGTGTTTATTTTTAAATTGATTTGATTTGCATCGGATCTGAAACATCTAGGGCGTTCATTCAAGGATACATGACTAAATCTGTTCAACTCTCGTCTGTTCATAAGCATATTTGTGTAAAGAGTACACATGATCGAAATCAGAGAGTAAAGATCTACTTCAGATTTGTTTGAGACACCATTCGATTTTGGAACTAGAAGGACCTTAAGAATTTAGAAACTAACAAACTTTGAAAATAGGCCTTAGTGTAAAGGATCAAAATCACATCTAAGTGAATATTTGACAGTTCAAATACCTTTGTCGTTCATTTGGATAATTAGGTTGGAAGGCCCGTTTTTCAAGATCCCGCGGGCCACAGCCTGATGAATTTCAAATATATATTTTAATGGGCCATTCAAGGTCTTAGGATATTGAAACATCATGGTGCTTATTTTATAAATACTAGTAGATATCCCCGGCTTTTCTCTAATTTTTGACTCCGCATTTTCAAAAACTTTATTGCGTTTAGGCTCGCAGAGGGCACTTTAATTAAATGTCGTTTATTTCAAACAATTAACATAATAATTGAAAATAAAGGAAAAGGCAAAAATATATTAAAATACATGTTTACATAATACTAATTATAACAGTAATGTATTATATAATATTTAAGGTCACAATGTCACTTTGTTAAGTGATGATTTTACCGAAGGTGGTAAGCACTCAAGCCCAGAAGGAACTGACCCTCAAATACGTCAGATACTACAAAGTACTCTACTACCTTAAAATAGAGTTTAGATTTTAATATCATCGTTTTTTTATTTTGGCACTTTAGTTCAAATGTAGCCAATGATTCCAGGGTCCTCAATATTGTGCTACGAATGCAACAGCGCGACCAACTCCTTCTGCTCGGCGGCAGTCCTCCCTGAGAGCCTCAAGAGGAACTGCTCCGATCACGACCGAGGAGTCACTCATACTCTCTGCAGGAAGATAGTCCAGCAAGTAGACTATGGGATCAACGGACACCAGCCGGAGAGCAGAGTCATCAGGAGCTGTGGATGGGACGAAACTAGATATAAGGTAATGTGAATTATTTTTTAATAAAAACTGAAATATAATTGTGAAATACAGTTTAACATTGCTATAGGGCAGTTCTGTGAGTTCATTATAACTTCACGCATATTATCTTCAAAGAGGTACATGTAGAGGTCTCGGTAACTACACCCACATTCCACCAAAGAGATTTTTGATATCCTAATGAATATTGTATAATATATCATTATCAAATTCACGAGAATAAAGTTTTCGCTACTTACATAGTTGGATACTAGATGGCGGTACTATTAATTTAAGTACCTAATTGCGCTTGAAAATAGTAATACACATACCTTACAGCTGGCTATCTGATATCAAACTAATCAGAGCTTGTACCAGATAACTATATTACTTCTAAATTCATACTTTTATTGCGCACAGAACAAATAATTGTGTGAAATTGAATCCACGACATGGGACCTCAAATGAGATAGCAGAGTATACGGTTTGACGGGCCAGTAGTCTTGACGGTTAGAGACCCTGACTGCCAAGCTGCAGGTCGTGGGACTCGTGGGTTCGATTCCCACCCAGAATAAACATTTGTGTCAATGAACATGTTTCTTCTCTGTCTGGGTGTAAATATATATATAAGTATGTATTTATAAAATAAGTATTTGTAGTATATCAGTTACCTGGTAGCCATAGTACAAGCAGTACACTCTGCTTAATTTGGGATCAGGTAACCATGTGTGAAGAATGTCCTGGAGATATTATACTCAATCAAAAAAATTTTTTGCTCTTCAGGGGATGTGTTACCACCGCTCAGGATATGGAGGCCGCCAGGAGGTGTGCTCGTGTCACAACGACTTCTGCAACGGTGCCCAGAAGGTGTCCACTACGATTGCGTTGATCACAACATTGGTCATGTTTATTGGGAAAATTGTCTGCGAATGACATAGCATTATTAAGTCACTTTAAAAAACGCAGCTTTATTGTATGTCTCTTATGGTTCATGTTTGGTTACAATTTGAATAGTTGGCTTGATAGGTAGTAAATTGTTAATTTGTATATATACTCTAGATTAAAGTTCTCATTTAATCTCAAACGCCTCTCTGGTCTTTATGTCCCTTATATATTTCTGACAACGACTTTTTTTTCTTGTATGCATTTATTTTTAACACTAAACATACCATAACCGGGTCAAATGACCCACTTTGAACTTTGCTTTGAAAATGCACGTATCATCTTATTGCTTTTGCACATTTGACTTCATGACTTTTTCTTACTAATTAATATACAGTTATACTATTTATTTCCCTTCCTAACAACCATATTTCATACATACAAGCAGGAAATATAAAGTCACATTTGACCCGCTATGGTAGAAATCGGTACCTAGTAAGTGTTGGTATGATTAGTGTTAAGCATGGTGAAATAAAAGTATTGTGATACAGAAATATTTTTATTGTTTATTAGCTGTTACCTTCATGCGTATTGTTTTAACTTTCCTGGACGAGCGCTCTCTTTATCGAAGTCTATCAGTTCTCTGTTTCATAGTACAAGCTCTGCTTAGTTTGGATCCAGGCCGCGTGTAAAAAATGTCCCTGGGTATTTGTTTTTTATTTTTATTATAAATTTGATCGCAGTCAAAGCAAAAAATAAATATCATGGGACATTCTTTATACACGTCCATCTGATCCCAAACTAAGGAGAGAAAATATGGAAACCAGATAACTGATAAACTAGATATATTTTGTGTTATTTATGGGTTTTTTAATGCTTGTACGGACTGTGTTCTGAGGAATTGTTTGATTTGATGCCCACGGCTACTTTTTACCATCGCACCTCTCGCCACAGACGGGGAGTTCATCCTCATAAATTGGAACCATATTGGTCTCGCACGGTGCGATTCCAAAGGAGCTTTCTGCCGCGCACGCTTAAGCTGTGGAATGAGTTCCCCGCCGTGATTTTCCCAAGGGAGTAAGTACAGCATGGGGTTCTTCAAGAAGGGTGTGAAGAGATTTTGGCAGGGTCGGGAACGCGCGAGTGATACCCATGGTGTTGCAAGCGTCAATAGGTTGCGGTGACCGTTTACCATCAGACGGGCCGTCAGCTTGTTTGCTATCTTAGTAGTATACCTAAAAAATACTATATTTTGAAATACTTACTTATATAGATATTTACATCCTGATATAGAACAAACAGACATGTTCTTGCACACAAATGTTTATCCGGGTTGGGAAAAGAAGACGAACAAAAAAACCAGGTATTTTTTAAATTCGATATACAATTAGAAACTTTTTGGAATCGACCATGAACTAAATTTTCCCTTTTGATAAAAGAAAAAAGAAAACGTCACGAAAACAAATGAAGAAAATCATATGGTCCATTTCAATTATTTGGCAAGTCACACATAATCCAACTTACATCGGGGATAGTGAAAAATATAATGACAATACATATTCTACAGAGAACAAATAGAAAATAAGCTAGATAGTGCCCCATTGAATCGTCCATATCGTGTGAAATCATAACTGATTAATACGTAAGAATAAAAAATTGATTTTTATTATAAAAAAGACAACTAAACTTTGACAATCAGAGCTAGGCGATATTTCAATAAATATGATCTGATTAATTTAAAAAGCCTCCCTAAAAAGGATACTACTCAATTTTCTACGGTAAGTGGAGCAAAATTAACTTTTTTTTCATTTTATTAATTTTGTTCAGTAGATTTTCATTTATTTGCAACATTTTCGAGTAGCGCAAAGTAGATTGTGAAAGACGAATTACGGAATCTATTCCCACGTTCAGAATTTATAAAAAAAATCTAATCTGTGATATTTGACACGGGTACCAACTAGATCTGGTCTAAATATACTACTTACGTCATAGTTGATCGATATTTTTCAAAAGCCTTAGCTTAAAATATTTATGAAGAAATCAGGATCTGAAGATCGGTCGTAACGACATAGTTATAGATATTAGGGTTGACGAGCTGCGTCGGTGGTCGAGTCAAGCTTGGACCACGCAATTCCACAAGAAGAACTGCTATTGACCATTCTTGGCAGCATTATTGAGTATTTATTTGTTCAGTACTTGAATTAGACGGAGCCTTCGAAAATTTGGTTGCATGGCAATCATTGTTTGTAGATTGCTAAGAGCTTTATGATTCTTGAATTTGTAGTTGCTTCCAAGCCCAATGCAAGAGTATGGTGGCGGTGTGTCGAGCAAGACGGGGGAGTACCGAGAAGGGTCCGAGAGGGAGAGGATGTCCCACCAGGGGGACGGGTACCAGACTTCGCAGCACCAGTACGCCGTGATGCAGCAGAAGAACTATGGTAGGAATACCCTACAATATCAGTACTTCGTCAAATCAATTGATTGTTTTAGCTCCATTTCTGTTCGTAAAGTTAACACTTTTAAGATCATTGATACTATATTTTGATACCTACCTAAATGATAAGTTAAAATTGCTGCAGGGTGCTCCAGTAAAGATCTGCCTGACCAGAATATGGCAACATATTGTCGTGTGGCGACTGGTATTTACGAAGCAACTGCATCTAACCAGCAATACCAGAACCCTAGGTATTAAACTCCAGTTAATTATAATCAAACTAAATTTAAAATAAGGTCATAACTATACCTATATTTCCAGATACAACAATACATCTGCTCCTACCTTCAGTTCACCACCGAACTCTCCTCTCGTGGGATTGGTATTTGATCCATCTTCACCCAACTATAGTGGGGCATCAATGATTGGTGACCGCGGCAATAACGGTGACAGAAGATCCCAAAGCTCATGGTCCGTTTCCAACCAAGAGCCGATTGGCACAGGGGCTAAGAAAAAAATTATCAAAAGTCACGATAAACGCAACGCATTCAGCGCTGATCCTCGCTACCACGAGAGATACAAAGACAGTGGCGTCGATGCTGAACGACAAAGGAAGCAAGACAGAAACCTCACCTCCGAATCGACATCTAGTCTTGACTTTTTTGTCGAAGGAGAGAGAATGGTATCAGAACTCTGCAACATTCCAGATTCGAGAGCCGACTTGAATAGTCAGAAACAAAATAAACATACCAATCAAGAGGATGAGAAGAATAAGCCTTCTATATCCTCTGACGCACTGCTAACAGCGTTAGACAAGATTATTATACATGATCAAATTCCAAATCAAATCGTCCAACTGGCAATAGAAGCATGCACCGATGCGGAAAATATAGCTATAGCTCATCATAACAGACCGTGTTTCAAGAATATTCATTCGATTTGTGCCAAAACCAGATCTAATGTCCAGAAGCCAGACAGTGCTGTAGCCAATTTACATTCTCAGGGAATACCGTGGGTTATAAAGAACTTTATATTCTCCTTTGTAAGAATCTTAGATGGATGGAAAGGGGTCAAAGAACTTCTTAGCGAGAAACATGACACGTTCTCTAGAATTGAGAACAAATATTACAGCCCAAATATTAGAGAATGCTTTGTTCAGTGGCAGGCTGTAACTAAAGAGATGTTAACGCACATTTATAAAACATTTAAGTGCCTTGATCATGGTTTTACTATGGAACAGAAGAGTTTTACACATAATTATTACGCCACAAATTCGGCAGCACCCAGGCACCAAAATCAGAATAAGTTTCAGGGGGCTAAGCCGCACGTGAGTACTCCGAGACCGATCAATGCTTCACCCCAGCCATTCAACGCTGTTCAACCACCGTGGGTGCAGAGCCAAAATCAAGCGGCGTCTCAAAGCTTTAACGACGGTCCATGGCCAGCGAGATCAGGGGTTCCATTTAAAAAGTTTCCAGTGGTTCCTCCGCCTAATTCTCATAACTTTTACCCGCTGAACGATCAAGGCGAAATTGATAGTTACCAAAAAGTGCAGTATAAATGCGACCCTTGCAGCGTACGTGAAGCAAAACCGAGGCAGTCTTGGACTATCACCAATGTTCCCGATTTTCGAGTCTTGGAAGGAATGTGCCACGCGGAACAAAGAGAATTATATACACAACTGAAACATAAAATGGATGCCGAGCTCGGAAAAGCACCTGCCCAGCCTCTGCTAGGGAACATGCCCTGTGATTTATTACAACGTAGAGACATGGAATTGAAAGCCAAAATGATTCCTTTAAGTCATGTTGAAAAATCATTGATACCGAGCATGGCTTCCGCTGCCGAGATGCGAGGATGCTACGCCCAGAAAAACAATAGCTGCGGCGACACAAAAGAAGAGGCCGATTTTTTTGCGGCGTGGGGTCAGATGGTCCAAAAAGAACCTAGCGATTTTATAACTCATCACACTCATAACGTTCAAATCCCATCGAATGTTGTGACGATTTCTAATAATATCTCTGGCCCCGTACAATTTATTGATCCTGAAAATGATGAGTTTCACGAAATGTCCAAAGTTTATATGAAACCTGGAAGCTACAAAGTGCCTATAAAACCTGCCGACCCGATTTCCCCTTTTATACAAGGTGGTACTCAGGACGTGGTTTATGAAAATTCGGTCACAGACGATATGGCTTCCATGAAAATTAAAGTACCTTTTCCATCTGTCACATTAGCACCACAACCGAAGTATAACCTTGAGTCGTGGCCATGTTTAATGTCAAGACGCACAGATGACATGTTTGGCGACGATCAGAAGCTGATGGCCCGCCACGGGATACCTTGTTTGGACTTAAGAACAGCTGATCCACTTGACATATTGAGTTCGATGACATCCGACCGTGCTTGGGAAGCTGCTAAGCAATCTGCCCCTAAACTCATGGATTTTATTCATGAAGGTTCCAAGTCTGATACGGCTCGATTGTACGATGCCTTAGGCTTAACGGCATGTGATGAATTTTGCGAAGACTTTAAGCAAGGTAAGTTTACAATGGAGCAATGTAATGCTTGGGTAGCTGGAATGTCATCAAAACATTTTACGACAAAAGATATGACAGGCTTATGGAGTGAGCAAACAAAAAATGATTATTTACTAGCAAAGACTGCAGACCAGTCGATTTTCGTGGAAGATGCCACTAAATTTCTCGATTCTGAGGGGAAATCGATTGAGCCTGACGATTCGATTGAAATTCTTGAAAATAAACGTGAAAAAGCTAAAGAAACCGTTCGTTGCCCTAGCTTTGATCAAACCGGAAACTATGTAAGAGATGAGAATCAAAAGAAATCAAGCGGAAAATCGAAAGTAGCTGTATCAGGCATGTGGTATCATCCGAAGAAGAAGAAGCCTTTACCAGTGAATACTGTGAAAAAATTCGAATCTGTTATAGCAAATGTATCGCAAATAAATGAGGCTGCATTCATACAACATGACATGGACATAAAAGTGGTAAGATTTTGACGTTTTATGTAGCATCGTTGGTACAGTTGATGAGCTAAAAGATTAAGACATCACTAATAGGCAGACTTCACGTAATATTGAATATTATTTGCAAGATTAGTGTTAGAATCTGAATCTCCTAAGAAGAAGTGAATAAAAAACATGTGTAATTAGTTGAAACCTGAACCAGACCTTGCATTAACTTCTTGAGGATTCATTCTTCAAATACGTAGTTTCACCTGCATTCCCGGGGTATCAAATGAATCCCGGGATTTTAACGTTGCTTATGTCCATTCGGAATCATCTATCATTAAATAATGACGGTATTTTTGAAATAGGTGTCGTGGTTTCGGAGATTACCTAACCTCTGCACACATACAAATTAGCACTCTCGCTTTATAATATTAGTAAAGATAGATATTTACGATCTTATTTTTTTCAGGCACCAAGATTTTATGAAGTGGTGAAATATCCAATGTGCATACACGATATATCGACAAAGCTGAAGAATTCATCTTATACTGAGTACGAGCAAGTGGTTCAAGACTTTAGACGCATTTTCAACAATGTTCGTCTTTATTTAAAGGTAACTTTTGGAGATATAGAAGATTAATCTCGATAAACCACCGAAATCCGCTAATAGAAAAAGCCATAACCTACACTCCATGCCGTATTAGCCACGTACGAAGACCGAAGCACGATCTCTCGTCTAATAACATTATAAATCTGACGTCGTCTGAAGTCTGAGTGACTCTGGTCGGGGCACACTGAACAATACCGACAACCACCAGCCCCGATATCATCCTTGCTAGCGAGAACCATCATTACGTCCCACCCAGCCCCGTCATAACATTGCATCCCAAACTGACTCCCAAACAATAATTTTAAACAATACTCTACCGAGGTCCTATCTTCCCAGGAGCAACTTTATTCCAGTTGTTTAAGTTTTCCCTCGATTGAAAGCCTTCAGCGCTTACCGAATTTACCGCGTAAGGATGTAAAAGCCATTAGAAACGCCTTCTAATTCATTAAAAAAAAGCTAATGAAAATGAATCTGCTATTGACGTTAGTGCTAATCCGAAACTTATTTTGTAGAGCTACCCAGATCCTGCGATGAAAAAGAACGTAAACAAAATATCAACAGATTTCGAGAAGTTGTTAAACGAAGAGTTTCATAGTAAGTGGGATTCCAAACAGAAATCTCATGAGAGCACAGATTCTCAGGATACCAAAAAGAAAGACGAGAAAATCGTCGAAAACAATACGGCTGAGACTAAACATGATGATATGGTAAAGAAGAATGATTCCAAAAATATTGGAGACGATAAAAAGTGAGGCGGGTCGCGGTCGTCATCAGTTTGGCTGTTTAGAGACCATTTCGTAATTTAAATTTTTCGAGTACAATTTTTTTTTTGTTTAATTATTTTTATTTATTATTCATTTGTTTCAACTGCAAATGAGATGTTTAGTATAAATCTAACGATCATCCAATGCAAATCTGGATCGCATACTATAAATAGTTAAAATAAGCAACAGTCTAGTCAAATAGAAAATTATTTTTTAAACAAATGTCAGTGGTGTTATCAGAACTTATAATGCGTAAGATTTATTAATTTAATATGTAAGAGCTTGCCTGTTTTCTAATGGACTTTATTATCTGCCACACAATGGGGCATACTTTAATTCACTATTATTTTCTTCTATGATTTGTCTTTTTCCTTGAACGTTTAGCTTGTAATTTGCTTTGTATAATTTTCAATGTTCCTTCCATAAATTTCACGACGCAGAAAAACAAATTTATGTTTTGATGCTACGTTTAAAAGCATTTCGTTTACTTTAACATCTTCGTTCATCGGTTGACAGACATTGACTACAACAGATTTAACTTCAATCACAATGCAGCCCGTGGAATAGTTCACCTGTTCTTTTTTATAATCTCTATCTGTGATCTCTATGTTTAGGTAAAAGTTGATAATTTGAATCGTTTTTCACGCTTAATGACTTAGTTATACGATTCAATCGTAGCATGTAAATAGGAAGGGAGTGGATGTATAAAAATTCGATCTTAAAAGTTTAAGTTACGTCTGAAATTCTGAAAGCCCTATCGGCGTATTAATTGTAGATGTATATTGAGTTTTTCAACGAATACATGCAAAGCTGTTTGAAGATATTGTTCATTTCGTGCAGTAACAAGTCGAACGCGATCAGCTGGATTGTCGCTTTGGTTTCGTGTTGCGTTGCGCTTTTTAAGATTTGCGATTTGTTTCCAATTCAATTATAAATAATAATATGTACGTGCAACATGATTTTTTTATCCAATTTGTTCGTTTGGTGTTTCCACATTGGTATTTGAATATTTTTTTAAATAATTTTTGAGTCCATTTTACCTGCCATAGAAATAAGTGAATTGCTTACGACGACGTCAACATTTGTTATTGTTTCGGCGGCGTTTCAACTATTGAAGTTAATTGAACAAATCCAAAATTTCAAATTTGAAAACAATGACGTTCGAGTTAATTTTAAGTATTCATTAAGTTGTGATTTTATTATTTAACTTATTTATCTAAAATTATGGCAAGGAACTCCTATGATAATAAAAGAGTTGTTTTGTAACTGGCTTTTAATTAACTGTTTTAGGTGCGCGCTTGTTTGTTTCCGCTTTTATAATAAAAGCATGCCTGTATTTATAATTAAAATATCATATTTTTATGTATGTTACCAGATTTCTTTTCACGCTTTCAATTCTGTTATATATGCCACCAGTTTTAATTCAAATACACTTCCCGTTATACTCTATCTAGCTGCTTGCTATCTCCAAATAGGATAAAAGAGTCCCTGTACCTGCTTGTAGCAAATACGTTTTTTGTCCCATACAAGCACATACAAATTGCAAGGGTGGATGGGCTATCAGCCTTCTTTTTTTTATGTTTTGGTAGGCAAACGAGCAGGCGTATCGCCTGATGGTAAGCGATTACCGCCGCCCATGGACACCCGCAACACCAGAGGAGCCACAAGTGCGTTGCCGGCCTTTTAAAAAGGAGTATGCTCTTTTCTTGAAGGTTTGGAGGTCATATCGCCTGTTGGCTGTTAATGGGCTAAGTTATCTGGTTTCTATAGTACAACGTCTGCTTAGTTTGTGATCAGATGGCCGCGTGTTATGAATGTCCCAGGATGAAAAAAATGTCTGAGGATGAAACTCGTAGGTCCTTTAAACTACGCAACGTTGCAGTTTTCATCAATAGACAATGATTCAGGTGGAAAATAATTATGTTTAAGTATCTAATTTGCACCCGTGCGAAGCCGGGGCAGGTAGTTAGCATTTAATAACAGAGTAGATGTTAGCTAGGCATGTTTGTATTACATCAAATCTCCAAAGACACGTCTTACTAAAAACTAGTTTCTTTTCCTAAAAGGGCGTTTTCATCAATAGACAATGATTGAAGAGGAAGGTTTATATGTATGGCTATATCCGGAATGTGGGTGAAACCGCGGGGGACAGCTAGTCTATATATATAAAAAAATGTTATGTTGGTTAGTGTACGCTTCAAAAAGTTCTGCACCGATCGAGTTGAAATTTTAGCATGATATATAATCCGCATCAAGGAGTGTTTTTATCTATTTCTTGCATCAGTCACATATCCGCGACCGTCTTTGTTTTGTTTCTCATTTCTCAACCATTCGATCACAATGTGCCACAGCGAAGAGTGCCAGGGTACAGCTAGTATAGCATAAAACAAATACAGAAGGGCTAACAGATACCATTAATAAGGTACTCAGATGACTTTCGCTAATGATTCTGTGTTAAATTTATAATGGATTCAATTCGCAAGACTTCACGCTCTCCCTAGTTCTGATGCTCTAGATCTAATCCGCGTTTGTGGGTTTATTCAAATACAGTTGCTAATCCAAGGGGTTAAGGAGTAAAACTCTTTGTGCGGTGTTTCTCTGGGGACTACCACCATACCCATTTCCGACGCGAAGCAGTTGTGCACTTGTATTACTGTGTTTCGGTTAGAAAGGTAACGATGAAATTACTGGCACATGAGACTTAACAACTTCACGTCACAGAGTCGACCAAGGGCGGATCCAGCTTTGGCGCCAGGAGGGGGTCACATAGTCGTGGTCAAGTCAAGAACTTATAATTCAATTTTTATAACAATAGATACAAGTAAAAAGTAGGTATTTTATTAATGTACGTAAGTACTGTACTTAAAAATATTTATAGACAAGTGAACAAGTGCTTTTTAGGTCGAATTTTTTTCTAATTCTCCGAAAATTATGATTTTGTTGTCATTCCATTCGGAATGGCTTGTAGAATCTTTTTCTCTTTCTTTTTCGTACTCCCGGAACTGAAGGACCAATATTTATAATTTTCCCAGAGGGTTGAAAATACGCCCGAAAACGGGTGCTCCGGCTTGCGCAAGCCACGCCCATTTTGGACATTTAATGAATAAATATTATTTAAACTTATAAAATATGAAAATTAAGAAGCGAAAAAATTCAGGCACCTACAGAATAGATCAATGAACAATAATCCGCGGTCCAAAAAAATTTATCGCGTTTTTTTATTAGTTATCCATTAGTTAATTTATAATTTTTTATAACACAATATTAACATTGCAAGACTATAAATCTGAGATTTTTTTCCTTTCGTGGAGCTATTTGTCAAAGACTAGAATAGATTCTCGTCGGAAAAATTTAAAAATTGTTAATTTTCGCTGTGTTTATTATCAATTACTTAGGTTAAAAATTATAAAGCTCCATTAAACATTAAAAAAACCTTTTTTTCATAATGTAACTTTTGCTCCGTTTTCTCATGGGCAAAAGTTAAAAAGGCAAAAATTATTTTTAATCATTTTTTATTTCCTATTCTTTAAAAAATTGTTATAAAAAGATGCATTGTTTATAAGATAATTCCATTCTTTTTTCGTTAAAATTGTTATTAAATATCCCTCAGTAAGTAATTGTTAATAACAAAGCGAAAATTAACAATTTTTTAATTTTTCCAACGAGAATCTATTCTAAAGTCTTTGACAAATAGCTCCACGATAGGAAAAAATCTCAGATTTTTAGTCTTGCAATGTTAATATTGTGTTATAAAAAATTATAAATTAACTAATGGATAACTAATTTAAAAAACGTGATAAAATTTTTTGGACCGCGAATTATTGTTCATTGAGCTATCCTGTAGGTGCCTGAATTTTGCGCTAGTTAATTTTCATATTTTATAAGTTAAAATAATATTTATTCATTAAATGTCCAAAGTGGGCGTGGCTTGCGCAAGCCGCAGTACCCGTTTTCGGGCGTATTTTCAACCCTCTGGGAAAATTTTAAATATTGGTCATACAGTTCCGGGAGTATAGACTTTTCTTTGGGAAATTTCCTGTTCTCTTAGAACTTTTTTAAATTTTGAAAATCTCAAATAGTTTTCGAGATATTTGCAAAAAACCAAACCCCCTTTTTCTTTCACTTAATTTTTTATAACTTTAGCAATTTTTTTTGAGCGGCCCTTCAATTTTCTCAAAAAGTTTCTACAAGCTATTCCGAATCGAATGACACCAAAATCATAATTTTCGGAGAATTAGAATAAGTTTCGACCTAAAAAGCACATGTTGACTAGATTATTATTCTTTATTCTTGTACACTTGAAAAACTTAACACATAATAACTTGTACATATACGTACGTACATATTGCCATCTTCTGTTGA
This sequence comes from Habrosyne pyritoides, assembly GCA_907165245.1. Lineage (NCBI taxonomy): Eukaryota > Metazoa > Arthropoda > Insecta > Lepidoptera > Drepanidae > Habrosyne > Habrosyne pyritoides. The sequence goes on along the minus strand of OU015600.1, from coordinate 2,106,844 downwards.
AGTCATCCAGAGAAGCACTATCACGTACGGAATGAGGAATGAGCTAAAATATATAAATAAAATCATTATGTTAAATTAGTGGTCGACCTAAGTCCTGGAACCAGCTCAGGGGGGGGTCATGACCCCCATGACCCCTGGATCCGCCGTTGGAGTCGACAACGCACACCATTAGCGATGCCCCTGGTGTTGCAAATGTCCATAGGTGGTGACAACTTACTATCAAGTGGACCGTCTGCGGGTTTTTCGGCTTGTTTGCCTTTATTTATTACCGAATTACAGAAGTATTTTATTTATGGCATTCTTTTTTTCTTTACTAAACTTGCGGCACGCTATGATGACCGTTTTGACGTTTAACAATGACAAAGAAAAATAACCTTTATTCGTTCAGACATCAGGTGCATCTATTGATCCAACAGCTAATTGTATGATGATGGAAATCAACCTTATTCCAAAGCAATAAAGTTTCTTTTCCTATGCCAATCTGAAACGTCAAAACGGGCATCATAGCGTGCCATAGTATAGTTAACAATTGTAACCAGTGTAACATATTACACTAAGATAAGCTGCAAGGCGGCGCATTGACAGAAACTGTCAAAGAAGTAGTAATAAGTAATCTGACTACTATTAAAAATGCGAAAGTTTGAATGGATTGATGTTACATCATTCACATTAGAAAGGCTGAACGGATCTGAATTAAATTTGGTACAGAGGTAGGTTATAGTCTGGAATATGTAACATCCATAAGGAACGCGGGTAAATCCACGGGAGACACCAATAATTATAATATATCGGGTACACTGTACACATCAATCGAACTGCAGTTGTTGTAGCTCTTTCACACTCACTGTCACACAAATGTACTTTCATTCGTAGGCGTTCATTAGTCTTTTGATTATATAGTCACTGATTGCGTCCGGCATTACATGACTGAAAGTGATAAGAAATTAAGTGCATTGACCCTATATTGTTAAGAAACATATTATTCTAGCTGTCCTCCGGTTACGCCCGCGTTCCCTAGAGATATTACATTTTCCTGGGATAAAAATAGCGCTAATCCATTTCTGCCTTGTTTTATCCAGATTCATTGAGCAGTTCTGGAATGATTGATATCTACCCATCTAAACTTTCGCATTTATAAAAGTAGTAAGACAAAGTAGAGAGTTTTTTATAGTAGTAGAGCTCTTAGTGCAGAGTTCGACCGGGAAAGTACTACCTCCTTACCCATTTCTGCCGTGAAGCAGTAGAGCACTTGTATTACTGTGTTTCGGTTAGAAAGGTAAGGCCGGTGAAATTACAGGCACATCACACTTAACAACTTTACGTCTCAGGGTCGACAACGCATTGGCGATGCCCCTAGAGTTGCAAGTGTCCATGGGCGGCGGTGACGACTTACCATCAGGTAGACTTGTTTGTCGACCTACTTGGCAGAAAAATAAACACAAAACTAAAATATCAACCGCGTTTTCCATAGCCCATGTCCATAGGCGGCGGTGACCACTTACCATCAGGTGGACCGACTGCTTGTTTGTCGGCCCAAGTGGTATAAAAAAAAAGGAAGAGAGACAAGTTGAGACTTGAGAGTTACGCGTTTGGACTGTGCCTGGCCAATCCACAACCAATCTTATACGTCGTAAAAGGAGACTAAGGAAACTAGGAGACAGTCAGACAGGAGCAGCGTCCAACTAAGTACCACCACTTTTAAGCCAACTGGCCCATCGAATAATGCATTTATCACAATAAAAATATTTCAAAATTTGATGAGCTTTGCGATCACCAACCCATTTGCCAGGAGTGGTGATTACAGCAAACCTCCCTCCTCCCCTTTTTCAAGAGGAACTGTTATATGTATTACTATCTACATTGCACCCGTGTGAAGCCGGATATGGACTGGTCGTTGTAGAAATCTTTAGAACGTAACAGGTTCGTTTCAGGCTGATAGTTTCATTGGTACCCTATATGACTTCTACTTCTTTCCACAATGGTCAGTCATCATAAATAAATATCCTGGGACATTCTTTACACACAGCCATCTGATCCCAAACTAAGCAGAGCTTGTGCTATGGAAACTATCCTAACTACTCTTGTTCTAATAAATACATACACTAAGACATTTATTTTTGTCAAGTAGGTTGACAAACGGGCAGGCGATCCACCTGATAGTAAATCACCCTAAGTGGGACCCTGAGACGTAAAGCTGTAAAATTTCATGTACCTGTAATTTCTCCGGCCTCCATACCTTCTTTAGACGAGCTCTGCACTAAAAGCCCTACTACTAAACAAATAAGACATACAACACTACGAAAATACAATAAGACAAACATGACTGTTTGTCCTCAGTGGGAATTGAAACGACGACCTATGGCGTAACAGTTAGGATCTCTAAGTGGTGGCCTAGTCATAATGCATTTAATGGCGAATGAATGAGACAGCAATGATTTTCAAGAATTGAAAAAGAGGTTTGTCACCAAATATCACAATAATACGTATCACAATTTGGCAAGCAAAACGCGTAATATTCAGATTATTGTTGTAAATACCCAACATCGGTTTTCATAAGGGTTAAAATCGCGTGGAATAGCGAAGTCTCTATCTCCATTCGTACTGTAGAGCGAGACAGACGCCTCAATACCTACAAGCATAAGTGTTTTCAACGCTATCGGAACGGAATACAAAATAGATGATTAATATTTGTTCGCAAACACAATGAGTAATCCGCGTAATTTTATGCGCAAATATCTAAAGGAAAAGGAAAACCGCAGATATAGTAACTTTCACATAGTTCATTGACTCATCGCTCGGAAAATAATTGAATTATAGATTTTTTTTAACAAAATTTATTTCTTTTGAAACAGTTTCATTTAGACTGACTTTTATAAATAGTCTTTACATCTTTTTTTTCTTAATATTCACCAAAATTACATTAAAATTAAATTAGGTAGTTGATAAAAGAAACGCTTTCATTGCCCAAGATTTCTTTATTTACAGTTGCAGCGAGTTTGTTATTGTTTCTAGTGTTGTAGGAAATCCTACTAAAATTATAATTCCGAAAGTGTATGTGTGGATCTTTGTAGCTCTTTCACGCAAAAACTACCAACCGGATTTGAATGAAACTTGGCACATATATAGAAAATGCCCTGGAATAACACATAGGATACTTTTTGTGCCGGGAAAATGTTGCATCCCTCGGGAACGCGGGTGAATCCGCGGGGGACAGCTACTTGATTTTTATTTTTACAAACATTTATTCAATTCTCTTAAATGAACTGTGATGGCATGAAGCTATGAAAATAACTATTATAAACTGTTTTAAATATCTACAATATTGTTTTGAATGTGTTATTTAGATAAGTACATTTCCATGTACACACATACACCTGACTTATTACGATTTCCCTCGATTGCCTAATAGCAAAAAAATACGAGAGTAATACAAATTGGTTCTTGCCACTATTCTAATTAATCTTAATCTAATTTCTTATTCTTTCTTTTTTATATTTAGTTTTAGTTTCTGTCTCAACTTTTATTTTTATTATTATTTTTTTTTAATGCGAGCAATAATGTGTGCATGGTGTGTAAACATATTGTAGGTTTCTTGTCTAGTTTAAAATTTTAATGTTAAATGTAGTCTAATAGTCTTAAGCCAAGATTCAACTGTGACCTGTTGTGTACCTTATTGAGTAGATAGAGCTCTTAATGCAGAGTTCGTCCGGGGAAGTACTACCACCTTACCCATTTCTTCCGTGAAGCAGTAGTGCACTTATATTACTGTGTTTCGGTCAGAAAGGTAAGGGGACGATGAAATTACAGGCACATGAGACTTAAAAACTTCACGTCTCAGGGCCGACAACGCATTGGCGATGCTCCTAGTGTTGCAAATGTCCATAGGCGGCGGTGACCACTTACCATCAGGTGGACCGTCCGCTTGTTTATTGGCCCATGTGGTATAAAAAATAAAATTCTCAACTTGGAACCTCTCAGACTCTCCAATTCAAGTTGAACTCTTTGTCAACGTCCATAACTTGCAAATTTCTTGTGGTACGTTATGTAATATATTTAAATTTAGATTGAAAAGAGTAACTGAATTTTTTTTCGGCTTTTCTCAAACAACCTTCTGAGCCGGTTTTAGACAGACTATTGTAGTGCTTGTGAAGGCCTATTTGAATGGAAATATCTTCATTTAATTTCATGGTAAAATTGATACTTTTGCAATGAAAGTGAACTGTTATTCGAATTGTCATTAAATAATTCTTCCTCGAGAATGAGGGCAAAACTAGTTACGAAGAAGTAGGTAAAATTGTAACACTATTTCTTTGCTTCTCAGTCTACTAAAATATATTAAAATTTAAATATCCTGGGACATTCTTTACACACGGATCTGATCCCAAACTACGCAGAGCTTGACTATGGAAACCAGATAACTGATATACTACATATACTACTTATTTAAACACAGACTTATATAGATATTTACATCCAGACGCAGAACAAATAGACATGTACATGCACACAAATGTTTGCATTCCTGGGCGAAAATCGAAGCCGCGACCTGCGGCGTGGGAGTCTATGAGGTCCAATATGATGATAGTTCAGTTGGTAGTGACGTTAAAAATCATAGGTTCGAATCCTACAATGAATTAACGGTATATATAAACATGAGAAGCCACAGGACGGTTGTAGTGTTCTTTCATCTTTATGTTGAAAATCTGTCGCCAAGGACTCACTCTGTTTCGACATCTGCACTTGAGAGCCTGTTTCCTTCTAGACTTTCTGTGCCTGCCATCGGCTATATCATCTTACTTGAGATCGTGTTCAAATACAAAAACGTTAAAATTTAACGGTTTAGTATTATTATTATCTGCGCAAAATATTATTTTCACAAATACTTTTATCAAATTACATGAACTATAGAAGCACGGAGTCAAATTGTACAATCTACTTGAAGAAGGCAGCTCCGGTAATTGGAATAGTTTTAGGTGAAAGTACAGAGCAAATCAATCTATTAGGTACAGAGACCGTTCAAAATTGTATTTTAGATCAGTTAACAGTGGCTAGTGATACGAACATACTGTATTTTCTAATAATACGAGTATATATATATATATTTAAAATAATAAATAAGTAACCAAGTTACTTGTGTTCAAAAGTGAGTTTTATACAAAAAAAAATACAGTAGATGTTATTTTTTTTAATTTGAACGCTTTCTACACGAATATTGATGATTTATTGCATAGAAAGTAAATATGATTGTTGAATTTAATGTTAAAAATGTGTTTTGAAGTTGTAATATAGTGATTCAGTGAAAAAGTGAGCATGTATTTGTGATGGACTAGAATTTAAATGTAAGTATATAGAAGATAAGCAAAGTCATGTAGATAGCATTCCGGGCACCTATATAACTTATTATTTTATACTAGTCGTCTCCCGCAGTTTCACCCGCTTTCCCGAGGAATAAAAAGTGTCCTATATGTTATTCTGGGTCATGCTCTGTCTATCTGCCAAGTTTCATTCAAATCCGTCCGGTAGTTTTTGCGTGAAAGACAAACAAACATCCATACATCTTTACAATGTTTTTTAGTAATAATATATTTAAAAGTTTATTAAAAAAAAAAGATTAAAAAATTGTTTAAAAAAACATAGGTACTCCTTGTTAAATCACGTTGCTACCTTTATTCTATTTATTTTTCATTGAAAATTATCTTGAAATATTTAAAAGTAACGGATAAACCTGAATTGTACTTGAACAGCTGAGTGAAACCACAGGTAGAAACTAGTATCAGGATTTCTTTGCTTTTCAGTATATAAAAAGAACGAAGATAGTTTCCCCTTGTTAAATTGCTTCCTCTATTGTACGTACCTACTCTTTAGAAAAACTAATCTTCCAAGATTTTAAAGCAAATCTGAATTGTACTTAGGCAACTGACAGAGAGGAGTGAAGCCACAGGGCGGAACCTAGTATCTAATAAACCTTATCAAGGCGGCTTCATTGATCCATAAAATCAACATACATTTTATAACTATTATAATGTAATTCACTTATTACGCTATAAATAGTGAAAATTTAATAACATTTTCTGTCATACACTAGGAAGTTATCACGTACGACGCGATATAAAGTTTACATCGTCTAAATTCATAGTCATTCATACGCATATTGTTACAATTTTAAATTTACCACCTCTATCTTGTGTGGAAATGAAATTACGGAGAATTTTATGTTAAATTTATCGGAGAAATGATAATATATGCAATAAACTCAGTCACAATGGTTTCAAAGGAGGAAATACCAATCAGTACACTCGTAAAACTGTTTATGAGCTACTAATTTTCCTTCTCTCGAAATACTTAATTAATACGCCACAATAAATGAAAAAAGAAACACTAGTTATGATAAAAATATTACATAATCTTGAATTACTGTTAAACATAAACAAATTTCTAGTACAGTATTTATTTTGTAAATACTTTCCACCTCGCGGAAGTAACTTGCATTCCTGAGGGAACTGATGTTTTCCCGGGATAAGAATAATTGAATATCCCTTTCCATTTTCAAATTTCGTCACGATTTCTTGTGCAATGTGACAAGAGGTAACAAACAAATAAGTTGAATGACTAATTTTCGTTTTTATAGTACAGCTTTTATTTTGTAACTACTTCCACCTCGGGAAGTAACTTGCATTTCTGAGGGAACGGATGTTTTCCCGGGATAAGAATAATTGAATATCCCTTTCCATTTTCAAATTTCGTCACGATGCGTTGTGCCGTTGAGGCGTTAAGAAGTAAACGTTCAAGTAGAAAGACTTATTTTCGCATTTAGCATTTATTACTAGATACTCCACCATTTCACCTGCATTCACGAGGAATCGTATTTATTCCGGGCTTTTACATAGCCTATGTTACTCGGAAATAGTGTAGTTCCCTATCAGTGAATGAATTTTTCATAGAGAACTACCTACTAGTTCCGAGATTACCCTACACATACACACAAACTCACAAAATTCGCACTTTCTTTATAATATTACTTATGATTATGATAATGCGTAATAGGACGTTGCCCTAGCCAATCCAAAGCATGAGGGAAAGGTGCATAAAGGGAGATGGTTTTTTTTAATGGTTTATTTTTATAAATCTGCATGACATTTCCATCTTACTAGTGAAACGATTTGTATCATTATATATTCAGATTCCTTTACCATCAATACAATCTCTCTCTTTACAATCAATCTATTCTTGTTTTATTCATTACTAGCTGTCCCCCACGGTTTTACCTGCGTTCCCGTGGGATGTCACATGCATTATACATAAAAACCTTCCTCTTCAATCACTCTATCTATTAAAAAAAACCGCATCTAAATCCGTTGCGTAGTTTTAAAGATTTAAGCATACATAGGGATATAGGGACAGAGAAAGCGACTTTGTTTTATACTATGTAGTGATGTAGTGACTAGCTGTTCCCGGCATACATTGCTATGCGATTATTTTTTGGTCAGGAACCTTCGCATTATTTACAATAATTTATTCGCTATCGGATATATGGTACTTATAAGAAAGCATAGGGTATTAACATACACACATACCTTTTTATAAATATAGGGCTAACTATCGACCTACATACTATATATAAATTCAATCTTCCACTTGGTGAAGAGCTGGGAGCCAGTCAAATCATAAGACGTAAATTGATATCCAAGATTCTCTATTGACTAAAGTAAATTTCCATGAAAATTTCCATCGAATTTACTACTTTCAAAATACATACAAACACTGAACACACAGACATGTTTATGCATACAAATGTTTGTACAGGTTGGTAATCGAACTACGGCAGGGTCTCTAACCACCAAGCCAACTGGCCTTTTAAATTGTAAAAGTAAATTACGTATTAACAAAGCCTTGTAACATGACATTGGCAACTGATTAAAAACTAGGAAATGTTGACAAAATATAACAATAATGAGGGAAAAAACGGCAAATCCTAGGGCGGGTTTGTACATAGATAACATATGAGTCGCGTATGTATCGCCAAGATCAAACACTTGAAACATATCGATGTTTTATTGTCATTGCCTATTATGATATCTGATAAACGTGATGAGAACGATTACATATTATATATAAATATTGGTGTATCGCAGGGTGACTTCAGTACATAGTTTGTACATGTCTGTATACCTTTAAGGAACCTTTCGGACAAAACTATAAAGCGCTAAGGTAAATATTTTTATTAATTATTGTATTTAAAACATCTATATTTTTTAAACAAACTTAAACTCTCTCTTAATACCATATTATTCTCAAATTTAAAGGGGTTGGACCCATGTAACTAACTTTATTTACTTTAATAACCTTACTAGTTATTTATCGAAGACAATTATGAATTTAATACTTTAAAGTAACAAACTGTTTCAAATATCAATTTAATAATGTCTTTTGTCACATTGCATATTTTTGATATTGAATTTGAGTAGTACTTAAACGTAAACAAACTGTATGTAATTTATTTATTTTTAATCATTACTTCTGTTACATATATTGCATAGATTTATTATAAAGAATAAATCCCCGGTCCATTTTATTTAAATAATAAATCCCTGGTCCATTTTATTTAAATAATAAATCCCTGGTCCATTTTATTTATAGTATAAAATACACATAACAACAAATCTATACTAATATAACATTATAAAGAGGATTTCTATGTAAGTATGTTTGTTACTCTTTCACGCAAACACTACTTAACGGATATGGATGAAACTTGTCACATAGATAGAGCATATTCTGAAATAGCATATAGGCTACTTTTTATCCAGGGAAAATGTGATATCCCTCGAGAACACGGGTAAAACCGCAGAGGAAAACTAGTACAGTATAAAAAAAAGTTTCCCTCAATTTTGCTTGAGAATGAGGCGTCATGACTTTTTATGAATCCGGAGTTAGTGATAACGCCTTTTTTGATTATGAATATTTAAGTTTATGTTTCCTTCGCGTGATATTGAATCACTGTCCCTGATAATCATGTCCGTTATATGACTAGGACCCTCGCGGGCTTTATAGGCACTATAAATATATTATCAGATAACTAGACAAATTTGACGACATGTTGCGCTAGGAATATTATATGATCTAGCTGTTCCCCGCGGTTTCACCCACATTTTTCTTGAATAAAAAATATCCTGAGTGTTAATTCAGGTTTTGAACTATCTATGTGCCAAGTTTAATTCAAATTCGTTTAGTAGTTTTTGCGTGACACAGTTGCCAACATCCATCTCATAAACTGTTGCATTCGTTTTAATTTTAATAACATTAGAAAGATTATCCGATTGCCGCCTTGTGGCTTCACCCACGTCTTGTGGATAAGGAAAGATGTAAACTAGCCAATGTAAAGACATAGGCTTTGATTTCAGAAAAGTTGTATCATGAGGCTTTCAAATTTCATCAAGATACGATCAGCCATTTAGAAAATAAACAGGGAAGTGCTGCCTGAGTACTGAAAAAAACTAAAATATTTTAATATGATGAATTAAGATGATGAAGATGACTTTTACACCCATAAGGCCTGTTCAGCCCCCTTATTCAGCTAATACAAACTTCGCCGGCGAGCCGCTTCACGGAGGCCTCGGAGAGCTTACCTCTCACGTATTAGCGTAGTATACGACAAAGACAGATCATCGAGACCACTGCAAATCATTCTCGAGTTAGTGTCATTTTCCATACAGAATCGAGCACCAGATACCTACTCGTACTGTATATAACTTTTTGTATTCACCGCTGTGGGTAGCGAATATCGAGTGGGTACATTCGATAATGCCATTGCATTACCCTAAGCCGAAAATATACCGCTGACCTGTGGTATACGGCAGGGTATTCTAGTTTCGCACATGCCTTGATACTTCAAACAATGCATCCATATATGCAATTGAATTGATTTTATTCTATTTATTTGGCACACAAGAACGCAATCAAATTATAATAATGTGCTTACAGAAACAAAGGCTTACAAATAACAGAAATAACTTATTCCTTTTCTTATAATAATTACTAATTATACTTATTTATAAATGGAACAGAATTTTAAACATGTTGTATGTAGCCTTTAAATAAATTATGAAAAAAAAAACAATAATAAACCATATCATTTAAATTTCGAACGTAACAATATGAAAAAAAGTGTCGTTACAACTTTTCGTATGAATTTTTTCCGTCTAGCCCCCTTTCACAATGCGCGATAAGGAACTTCGTTCCAAAAATCTATTAGTTTTTTACAGTTAAAGTTTTAAGGAAAAAAACAAACTAGAGGAACTAAAACAATATTATTTACATTACACTATGATAACGATAACATCATTTATCTATTTGATAATCATTGCCAAAAATTATCGGAGTAATAAACATGGTTCAATAAATAGTTAATAATAACTTTATCTGTTAAGTTCTTTGTCAATACCAATATGAATGACTATATCAACATTGTTATATACTTTGAACCTTATTTACATGAGTTTTGTACCAAAAAAATCTATAGCCGTTGGCTGGGGTGACGATAATCTGTCTCCCTCGTATGTCTGCTATTAAGTGAGATGTCCGAACTCCATGGTCTCGCTGCACCGTCACGCTTTGACGTGGTGCTCAAAATAAATAACCAATTGAAATTCTTCCTAAAACAGTCAGATTATAAAAAAATATAACAGGCTTTAGTGGTTAGTGCACCTAAATGCTAAGTCACAAGTAAGTGCTAGGTCGATTCCCACATAAGACAAACATTTGTGTGCGCATATGTCCATTTATTCTGTGTATGGGTAATTTTTATCTGGTTTCCATACTACAAGCTCTGATTGGTTTGGAATAAGGTTGCCATGTGTATAGAATATTCCAGGATATTTATAATGAAACCTTGCCGAATCTCTTGCCGGGTTTTCAAAGATTTCAAACTTCACTAACTTTTGACCTTCATAAGTGACCTATACGGGCCTTAACAGAATAAATGGCTTGAATATGTATTATTGTTTATATTTGTCAAGTATTACCGAAAAACAAAAAAAAATTAAATAAAAAAATGATGATAAAACTCCAAATTGATGCTTTACGGTTATTGAAGTCCATTGAAATTGAATTGAAATGCAATAATACACTTCTTTCAAGTCGTTAATAAGGTCTGTTTTCTTTTGTTAAAGTATTGCGATAAATAATTAATTCTTAAAACACTGGAAAGCATTGTCAAGTAGCTGTGTTTATCAGATATTATATTTGTTATTTTACATTTGTTTTTTTTTTACCTCATTCAGTTCGTGGAACCAACAAACTAAGCAAGTGGTACAATAACGCATATTTCATAAACAAACTTAACTTAACCTAAAAATAAAGAACTGAACAGGAAAGTTTTTTTTTGTTGTTTTTTTTTTATTCTGAAGGAATTGATTTTCATGTAAGTCCCGCAGTATGGAAATGTAATGAGGAGTAAAGTTAATACAAGCGCTATTTATTAATTTAGTGGTAAAGGTACTACGAAGTACCCTACGACCTTGATATAATTTCCCACAATTTTTTCCTTCGCCGAAAGTTAAACCCATTGGAGAATTCTTATCCACGACTCTCGTCTTGAGATACACTACCACCTGAGCTGTAATTAAGAAGTAGTATAGAAAAGTTCGTCCGGGGAAGTACTACATATATATTTCGGCCGTGAAGCAGTAAAACACTTTATTACGGTTTCGGTGACAAAGAAGCCAGTGAAATTACAGGGAAATGAGACTTAACGCGTTCTCGTCTGAGGGTACAGAACGAACTGCACTACCCCTGGTGTAGTAGACCGTCTACCTGTATGCAAGCCACCTTGAAAGAAAAACGACACCTATACATACTTCCTAAAGCATAACAGCTTCACAACTCAGGCTCTACTGACGGTGACCTTCTCCCAATGTGTTGGTCCACTTGACAAAAGAACCTCTTTTCCAGATGTGTCTCCGCGTCTTCCTCTTCCTGTCAGCGGTGGTGGCATGCGTCACCGCACACGGTCGCGTCCTGGACCCCCCGTCCAGAGCGTCCGCGTGGAGGTCAGGGTTCCCCAGCCCCCCCAACTACGACGACGACGGCGTCAACTGCGGAGGCTTCTATCATCAGTATGAAGTTAATGGGGGAAAGTGAGTGCTCCTTTTGATTTATTTGATTAAATTTAGTATGGTATCTCTTAGCTATATGCTTGCATTAAGATATTAGGAAAATATTACGTTTATTTAAATAGAAAATAGAAGTATTTTTTCTGTAGAATCTTTACCGGCTCAATTCCCACTTCCCAAAGTTTAATTGCCATAGCAACGCATAGAAGACGAACAAACAAACAAAAAATTGTATATTTATAATGTCAAGCTTGAAGATATACCATAAAAATTATATTAAAAGAATACAATGCTGAGTTTCCCGTCAGTTCTTCTCAGTTCAGCTTACTTCCAATCCGGTAATAGCTTCTGTAACATGGACCTAGGAGATCAGTTATGAAGTGACTATATAATAAATATGTGAATTATGATTATTATTACAAATTAGTGAATTAATGGTAATAAATTTGAACAAATCTTACAGGTGCGGTATTTGCGGTGACCCCTTCGACGCTAGTGCCCCCAGAGCCCACGAGCTCGGAGGTAAATACGGGCAAGGCTTTATTGTCGCCAACTTCGAGGCTGGCCAGCTCTTCACCGCCACCATCGAGCTGTCCGCCTACCACCGGGGCTTCTGGGAGTTCAAAATCTGCCCCAACCCTGACGTCCTCGATCAGGAATGCTTCGACCAATACCCTGTGGACCTCCAGACGGGCGGTTCACATTACTACCCCACTCATAGTGCCAAATACGTGTTGAACTACCGTCTCCCAGAGGGACTTACGTGTGAGCACTGTGTGTTGCAATGGAAATACATCGCAGGGAATAACTGGGGTGATTGCCGCAATGGTACCCAAGGTCTCGGATGCGGTAACCAGGAGCAGTTCGGAGCATGCTCTGACATCTCAATCAGGGCACCAGCTCAAACTTTCAACGCGATCGTGGACACGGCAAGCCAGGATATTCCCTCCCCATTATTCTATTACCTGACTAATGGTATGCTTGATCAGCAAGGTAAGGAGTAGACTTCGCTTCGCACAGACCGGCTAGCTTTTTTGTGCTTTTAACATCACATCTGCCATCATTTCTTTGGTGGTACGGTTTTATTTTAAAAACACTTATTTTTGTTACTAACATTTGGATGTAGGTAAATATTGTTGATTATGATTTTCAGTTTCGACAGTAAATGAATAGATAGAAAAGTAATAATTTTTTGTGACATTTACGGGTCAACAAAATAGTAAAACCAAAGATCGTTATTGTATTTTCAGCAAAGATGGAGTTCTATAATTTTATAAATTATTAGCTTTACTAACTCCATTGAGAGTATTTGCGTTGATAGAATTAAATTCCATTAGAAATCCGGTAGAGATGCCAGTTTCGTTTCATTCTTAGTAATTGCAATGTAAGAAAATGTAAGTGGTGTTACATCAGATGCTGTATAACTTCTCACAAAAACTGTGTCATTGAATAAAGTATTTATTTTTTTGTTATTTATTCCTTTTTATTTTCTAGTTTTTGGGAACTGGGTTTGGAAAACACTAATAACCTCGCAGTAATTACTAACATAATTAACAACAATTTATATAGTGCCCATACCTTATCTTATATCTTACAATATAATTTTATTTGTTACAATCTAAAAAACCACGGAGGTTTGTCTCGATTGCAAGTAGCACCAACATGCTCGCAACAGTTAAGACTACCCGCATAATATTTAATTAATTAATCACTCAGTAATCCTGCAGACAGTATAAATTATAATGTTTCATACATAAGACGAAGTGTGCAAGTGTGTGAGTGCCGGCCATTTAGCAACACTACATAGCCATTCTGTAAGCTAAAATGACACTAGCTCGAGGATGTTTCGTCGTGACCTCCATGCTCTGTCTCCTTCGCTTACTAGGCAATCACATGAGAGGAACGCTCTCGGAGGCCTCCGTGCGCCGGCTAGCCGACGAAGTTTGTATTAGCTGAATAAGGCGGCAGGCTGTTAAGAAAATGTATGATATCGTTACAATATATGAAAACCGAGTACCTACTGGCGTGCGAAACTTGAAATTAGTGTACCACTTATAGACGTTATTTATACATAGAGCTTTTTGAGGACTAGAAGCTGTTTGTCTCTGGCTTTACGGACTATGCTGTGCGAGAGTTATAAACTGTCCAACAGCGTGGTTCTTTGTTAGAGCAGTATAGCTATATTCCCCGCAAGCCAGTCACAATAAACTTATATCTGAATCATGTAAAACACAGCAGCCAGTCTTTAGCCTGGAAAATATTAGATATATTTTTATTCAAATAGACCGTCACAGGCACTTATGAATGGTCAGAAGAGTCGGCAATAAAATCAGCAATTACCCTTTTCAAAATAAGATTTTGTACATAAAGATGTGTCCTGCTGGAGCGAGCGCTACACCCAAGCATTGTCGTCATTAAAATCATCGTTTATGTTGTAGAAAGCCATTTGTAAAGCCAATTAATTGTATGTAATATGAAGGAAAGTCCAATAATTGACGGTACAAATACAAGACACAAGTTGTATGTGTAGGTATGTCATAACTTTATCTGCACTCTGCATCAGCTCCAAAAACACAATATTAGGTATACTTATTTTATGCAAAAATACAAGCGCATCGACTTATTCATGAAATAAATTACTGATTTCAGTTTTGATAAAAAAAATTATGTAGCACTTTAGAACTTTAACAGTCTTTTGAGAAATCTATAAAACTACTAGGTGCGCATTTAACACTAAACATACCATAATCGGGTCAAATGACCCATTTTGAACTTTGCATTGAAAATGCACGTATCATCTTATTGCTTTTGCACATTAGACTTCATGACTTTTTCTTACTAATTAATATACAGTTATACTATTTATTTCCCTTCCTAACAACCATATTCCATACACTCAAGCAGGAAACATAAAGTCACATTTGACCCGCTCTGGTAGAAATAGGCACCTATTAAGTGTTGGTATGATTAGTGTTAAGCAAATGCACGCAGACTTATTTCTAAAATGTGGTTCCTTGCGGCGAAAATTAATATGCAATCCCGATCGAAAATCCATGGATGAACCTTTTGACAGTAATTTTAATACACGTAATGTCAAAATTCTACTTCAATCTTGCGATTTTAGATCGGGATCGTTTAATCGATTAATTTTGGCCGTTATTCGCTTTGAATAGGTAAAGAGATCGATTTCACTAAATACAGTGTTGAATGCAATGCCATTTTACGAATAGAGACGTCATACTCGCTGTAAAGAAATAAAACCATGGCGATATTTTAGTAACTACCTACATAGAACCAAGCAACTTCATTTCTATCACTGAGTAAGTTAGAAGATCACAGAGATATATAGGACCCCGTTGTCAGAAAGAGATAACAATTGTTTATTTTCATACACCAAACTCCTACGTTCGCGTCGCGGCCAGACGCAGGACGGAATGAGTTCACTGAAGCTGATCAGCTTGTGTTTCTATTGCCGCGTAGACGTCGGTAAAACGCAACGAGCACATATTCCTCGTTGGTAAAACGTATCTGCCACATTACCTACACATAATATTATTGGTTGTATGTAGGTGGTATAAGTAAAAAAGAATTGCAGGCGTAGTTAAAGGAGCAGCGCACCGGTGCGGCGGCGCGCGGCGCGGCGTAAGAGCGACATGATCCAGACCTGGAATACTAATGAAACTGCCCCCTTAATCAGCTAATACAAGTTCGTCGGCGAACCACCTCACGGAGACCTCGGAGAGCTTATCTCTCACGTGATTAGTAGTATTAGCGTAGTTCAGCCCCGGATCTAAGGCAAACCGGGGCACCCGCCTCGGGCGACAGATTCGGGGCGCCGAAATCGGAATATAATGTTTGAAAAATGAACTTGCTTCAAAAGTGCTCAGTGTCCAGCGCACTTTTATTCTATCAATAATTCCTGATGAATGACTTTCTTAGTGGCCACGCGTTTTTAAATATGTCAACTGAGGATCAGCAAAAATTAAAAAAAACACGCTTTATATAGAAAACCAAACTAAAAAACAGAAAATAAATTTTAATAAATATTAATTAAGAATAATGTAAAAAAAAATTATAAATATAAGTTATTAATACAGTTTGAATAAGAAAAATTGTTTTATTGTAAAAAAAACGCGTGGGGTGCATGGTGTCAATAGTTATAAATATTTAATTGACAGATATGAGAAGGATTATCATTTCGATAAAGCACCCCCGCTTTTTTTTAAATAAAACATTTTTTCTTATTCAAAGTATTAATAACTTATATTTATAATTTTTTTTTACATTATTCTTAATTAATATTTATTAAAATTTATTTTCTGTTTTTTAATTAGATTTTCTAAATAAAGCGTGTTTTCTAGTTTGTTTTGACTATTATTTAATTTCGTTTTTTAATAAAAGCATTTTGAGTGCCCGAAAGAGTAAGTCTGGAACTGCACGCACGCGTAGTTCGCGCACTAGCTCTATCTCTCTTACTCGCATGCAAAGGATGTGGAAAGAAATTAATTAATCCTGGCGAATCTAATAAGGATAATCGGATGCTTTGATCGGATTATTGCATTGTTATCGATCTTTGACAGGTGTGGAAAGTTTGAATTAAATCTGATCGTTCAAAGTAGGACAAAATCGAGCTCAAAGAGGTCGGTTACATACATACATACATACGGGTGAAGCTAATATAAAGCGTGTAAAAAAAGAAGCCGACCTCGCAAAAATATTCGAGACTTAAAGCTTAAGCGAAAGTTATGACCTAATAGGTAATGATGAATCGAGCCCCTGTTCCCCGGCATCCATTGCTACGGATTTATAATACTTTGTCAGCGACCTTCCCAGGCGAACATAGGACAACTCACTAGTTTTATCGCTACCGGATAAATACTATAAGAAGGCATAGGGTACAAACATAAATGTTTATATTTAAATAATAGATAGTTAAAGTACTTGCATTTACCACTAAACACAAGTTCCCTGCAAAAATATAATATTAATAAATTATATTGTAATTATGTATATAGTTATTCGCCCATTATAATGTTTTTTCACGCTCTTGTGACTTTTGAACTTATTAACTTGAATTATTTCTGTCATTTACTGATCACTGCGGTGTTTGTGGGATGGGATGTGTAAATTACTGATAAGTGTTTAGGAATTTGGATAAATTGTAGAGTGTAGGAGTATGAATAAGTGAATAGTATCTACGTAATTATACAAGTCACCCGCGTTTATCACTAAACACAAGCAAATTCAAAAATTCTAAGGATTCGAACTCACGACCTTCGGAAGGTTTCGAAGGTGGAAGGCAGCATGAAAACCCAATCTTGCCGTATGTCATGTTTCTCTGAGAACGTAACCATATCTAGTTTATTTTCTGAACAACGCCATCTATTGGCTCACTACCGAACTCAAAAATAAAAGTTTAAATAAGATTTGAATTATGATCACCTATTATTCATTTATGTATTTTTTCTAAGGTACTTTACTAACCTACATTTCACTTAAGCCGAGTTATTTAAAGGAAAAATGGTAAAGAATAGTAAACTTTCGCCATACCAGCTAACCTAACTTGCTTGAAAGTCTAACCTTAAAAATATGGACCAGCCCCTTATTCAGCTAATAAAAACTTCGTCGGCGAGCCGCTTCACGGAGGTCTCGGAGAGCTTATCTCTCACGTGATTAGTAGTATTAGCGTAGTTAGCGAAAGAGACAGAGCACGGAGGCCGCGACGAAACTACCTCGAGTTAGTATCATTTTCCTCACAGAATCGAGCCCCTAATATTACTTGATGGGCATATTTTAATTTTATAACTGATATTTTGTAGTACCACATTACCAAATACATAAAATTAACACACGAACGTAATGTGGCCAAATGCGTTACACTACCAACATTTAAAAAAATATCAACAGGTCTCCTGCATCTCCTATGGAAGGGAATGATGAAACCCCACAAATTGACACGAACATCATCGCAGTATGAAAATCAGTTCAAGAAGAGAAAGAAGAATAATAAGAAGAAAACCAAACCTCACAGATGGAAGAAGGTATGACAGTTATAATGATTTTTAGAATTTAAGGTGTATTTTTTCATAGATATACAAATAAAATAAAAAATTCTTTATTTTATTATATACTAGCTGTTCCCCTATTTTCATACTAAGTTTTCATTCATTCTAACTTTTATTTAAATTTAATTTTATAATATTTTCTTTCACAGATGCCTCAGTTCAGATAGCATTATCCGTGACACTGATCCAAAAATTGGGAGCAAAAGAAATCAACCTAACTATATGAATATACCAATAAACAATGTCATCGGAATGAAGTTATGTGACGAGTTAAAAAGAAAGCTATGTATTAAGGCTTTCGTTTCTAAGTTGGCTGACAGGGTTTTGTTAAGACGTAATTCAGGGCTCAGGTGAGGATACCATAATATTTCATTTTAAAATCCATGAGACAGTGTCATAAAAGTTATTGACAAAGAAATTATAATATACGTTTGTAAATAATGTTTTTATAGATTTTCTAAACTTAATAATGATTTGTTTGGTTACACAAAAACAAATATCTAGTAACTAATTCCGCTGGATCTTCTCTGTCAAGTCCCAAACAAGGAAACTCAACAGGAAATCGACACGTGTTTCGCTTATACACGAATCATCTTGTATTAAACCCGCTGTCACAAAGTCGACGCACTAGCACCACAGACGTGTTGCCTCCCCGACCACCGGACAGAAAGTAGATTTCTTTTCTAACTCAACTAATCTTTAATTTGCTTAAATAATTCTTCTCATATTTTTCTTTCTCAAACTTTCGTTTATTTTAAATTCACAATAAGTCGTTTTATATCTAAGTATGTACTTTTTGTTTGACAATTTCCTTACTATGACATTAGCATGTTCATCAGTAAAACGATGGGAGCCCTTAACAACAAATTGGAATAAACAATGTTGATAGGTTCTTCTCTTTTTATAGTTTATTAGCTGTCCCCCGCGGATTTACCCGCGTTCCCGAGGGATATCACATTTTCCCGGAATAAAAAGTAACCTATATGTTATCCCAGGATATGGTCTATCTATGTGTCAAGTTTCATCCATATCCGTTATGAAGTTTTTGCGTGAAAGAGTAACAAACATACTTACATACAAATCTTTCCTCTTTATTATATTGGTAGATTTGCTGTCTCATTGATCTTAAGATACAATATTATAGTAACTTCATTGTTTTATGGAGGACCATCTCAGTGCACTAAAAAGTGTCCGTTGAAAGGAAACAAATTAAGGTGGCGCTACCGTAGCAACTGGAAGAATTATAAATAGAGCGCCACAAATTATTAGAGTAGGATACAAAATGAAAAAAGGAAAGAAACATTTCCGTTTTGTTACGGCGCATTTTTATTTAATATTATAATATAAAGACAAACATGAGTATGGAATAAAATTATAGTGTTTTTAAGTACCCCAATTAATTGTAAATAGCAAATAGAAAATAGTATTAAAGAATTACCGGAAACCAACCCAGAACACTTCACTCTGTTCATATCATTTCCACTTGCTACACTAGCGCTATTTCGGTGAGAATTCGAAAACTAATTTGCTGTTTACAAGTGGACACTTTTTCGACTAATCCCCCATACAAGATAGTTCTCCTTTACTTCTACACTCCATACATTATTTGACGCGTTTCATTCGCCATCAAGTAAAAACAGTTGCGTACCTATAACCAAACAATCTATGTAAAGAGTCTGAATATCTACACATAGCTTTATATTTAAGTAAATAAGTGAGCAAATGGTATATGTACCTAGTTTAAGCTTTAGGATATATAATAGTCAATAAAACGATAATTTAAGTTAATTCATTACTTTTATTTACATAGTAACATGCGTTAATCGAATAACGATCTAAGCTCCATTAAGACATGAAGCATTTTAACACAAAAAAAAGAAATATCAAAACAAGTCCCCGTTACGTACAAAAACATCAGACACGGTACATACATAGCAAAAGCAGTAACACAGCTTTACAATTTTTGCTAAATCACAAACAATATATATAAACAATAAATATTTTAACAACAAAATAGTCTTGCACTCAATAGATCAGTGTAGTACTGCTTTTTTTTATGAATAATAATAACAAAAAAAAATAAGAAGGTATATCCAGTATTGATACTTTTCTTTTTTGTATACAACATTGGCCAACTAACAAGCAGACGGTCCACCTGATGGTAAGCGGTCACCATCACCTATGGTCATCAACACTAGGGGCATTACCTATGCGTTATTTCTATCAAGTTCTTGTCAACGAACTTTCAATAAAATCAGTATGCATTTGTGTTACTGCATCAGCTTTATATCGACTGTGTCGTAGACATATTATAAGTACTCTTTACCAAGTAATAGCGCGGACAAATGGCTGGCTGGCTACGTGGTAACGTGGCGTGAGCAGATTAAAAAAAAAAAGTCAATCCATCTAAGAAGTTTGTTTAAAACTATATATAACACGGAACATAACAATTAAAAAGGAGACAAATAAACATATTAATTAAATCTAAAATGAAAACTATTTGGTGAACTTCATTCAATTTCATCATAGAAATTACGTTATATTTAAGTTACATTTACCTACAATTTTGTGCTAAAATATCTTACAAACATACAAACTAACGCCAATATGTTAATTAAACATAGTTCTTGAATGACGTCATGGAATCAAATATAAACTTGGCGAAACTTTAATAACTTAAATATACAATCTAAATTCTGGACAGTATGTAATCACATATAAAATATACATATATAGAAAACTTAACAATTTACCGACACAGCCTGCCAAACCCTCAAAAATAATATTAATATAGAACTTACTATACTATACAAAAAAGCAGAAAAATGCATGCAATATATTATATACATATATTTTATTAATATTTTATAAATATTGCTTGATTTAATAATAGGGTTAAAGATTTCGAAAAGAAATTGAGAAATTTTGTATTTATTTTTATAACAGAACTCATTTTGTAATAGTTATTTTCAACTCTATTAAAATGGATTTAGTTTATTTTTTGAATGTCTAATGGGCCGACAAACAGAGAGAATGTCCTATTAGTAAGCCACCGCTGCCAATGGACATTTGCAACACCAGGGGCATCGCCAATGCGTTGTCGACTCTGAGACGTGAAGTTGTTAAATCTCATGTGCCTGTAATTTCACCGGCCCCTTACCTATCTAACCGAAACACTGAAACTAAATTCTTTTTTCTTACCGATATCTGGGCCCTGAGCACGTACATCTATCATAAGCGTATCGTCATCGTATCGAGAACAGAAACTAATGCAAATGGGAAACTGAACATCGCGCAACATCACAATATGCGCGTTCTTACATTTTCTATACAAACCAGCTATTGGCCCACTGGATGCGATAATGCTGCTCTGAATTAGCTATTTAACTCCTTCAGTTATAGTGCTTAGTTTCACTAACCCACCATATGGTTTTAATTAAAAACAGCGCTTTTTTCAGTTGTTGGTTGCACTTACACGATAATACACATCTTCTTCGACAAAGACTGAGTACTACATTTCTCCGCAGATCGGTCATAAAGTCATTACTAAAATTTTGGTACTATTATGCATTTTACATGTGAAATACGTGTGACGGAAAGAGCAATATTTATAAAATATCAAAACAACTGACACAATATTATGATAACATTTTATATCACCTTTTGTTTGTTTACAACATTTAATAAATACATTTCCCTGATATACATATACTAGTGAACATTTTCTTTATTATACGTTCGAATTTAATTCAAAATAACAAAATATGATCAATTTTGGACAATATAATTTATTAAAATGTTCTAACCTTTAATTTAGTTTACGTAGCTTTCCATATAACTCTTAATAGTCCAAGATCCCACGGTCCCCAGATGTAACTTATCTTCTGAATGACAAAATTTGAGGAATAGAATGGTGCTCCTGTTATTTTTATATACCTTTTATATACAAGTTCAATCATAGAAAAATAGGAAGAGCGAGTCTCACCTATTACAGGTTTTTTTAAACTTAAAAGTGGAGTCCCAATCCAAGTACAGAACTTAAAGAGTGAGTTGAAGTTAATAAAGATATTTTAAAATTTTGATTCTTTTCTTGAACTTTGAACGCATGCGAATGCTTACGATACCCTCCGGTAAGATCTTTTGTTACTTTAAGTAAAATATATAAAAATCACGTGTCAAAATATAAGTTAAGTCCGATTATTTCTTGAGAGCTTTAAAGCGTCTGGCGTAAGTTACGGCCAACGAAAAGTGTCTGATTTTAATCAGTATAAAATATTATTTTGTTTGTGAGTCCATTTTTTATTTATCCATCTTATGAAACTTCGCCGTCTATCTACCCAACTTAGCAGATACGCGTGCGTTCAATGTACATACTACGATATCCCTCACAGTTTGTCTTTCAAAAAATAAATAACATCTTGGGGCCCTCGGATCTAACTCTATAGGCATTAATTTATCGGAAAATTAATTTATAAACTAGTTTACATAGTTTTCAAAATCATCAATTCAACCTTTGAACCACCAATATCTGATAAGGTAATTTATACTCTAATATCAATCAATAAGCATTTTTATTGATAATCAACAATTTTATATCTCGAACTACAGCTGCATATCTACAATATCTATTTTATGTTTGTAAGTGCAGAAGCCTAGGCACGGTCTATTACAAGCGTAACTCGTCATTGTATCAAGTGCCCCAAAATACTGGATTGTATGAAAAAAATTACGATGTTCAATATCCCATTGCATTGTTTTTTTGCGCACTCGATACGACGACGACATGCTGTTGACGAGATGTTCGTGCTCGGTAACCCCCCACCACCCACATAACATTCTGAATATCGTAACGATTGCCATTGAGAATTCTGACGCAACCAACAAGTATAAAGTTTGCTTTTAGGCTCTTAAACCTTCCGGAAGAAAAACTCAACATTATGGGTGAAAATAGCTTCAAAATCTATGGCATAGTTAAAAAATATAAACGGATAAAGAGAGAGTTAAAATAGTGACATTTCATTATACTACTTAGAGATTTAATATCATTAAAACGCCATCTATTATTTGAAAAGATCTATATTGTTAAAGTAAGCAATTTTTGGTTGCAAAGTCTAATACTTCATAAAATGGTCACTTTTGATAACATTTCTCAAATTGGGACAAAAATCGTGAAACTAAAATCATTCTATGTATACAAGTACATATTGGTTTTTATCAGATATTCCTCAAATTTCACAATTTTAAGCCTTTTAAGACAAGCTTACAACCTTTTTGTCTTCAAGATTTCAATAATATCCAATTTTTGGATTAACTACATCCTCTCCGACGTCATAATTCCTCTCAGAGTGAATCCATGGCCTAACATAAGCCTTATTGTACAATTAGCAACAAAAGTAGAACAGCTTAAATTAACAAAACACCTGAAACAAACAACAGTCCACAATATGAAAAGTTTAAGTCAAAATGTTTTGTTAATTAGAATCTAAACTTATGCTGCGTGAATAAATAAACTTGCTATTACTACAAACAAAATAAACTTGAAAAACAGTCACTAGATAGTTATAATAAAACCTTTATGTCCAGCAAATAAGGTTGTTATTCGATCGTTACGCATCTCGTGAGTTATGCACAATAATATTTATAAAATAATTATTGGTAACTGATTTTTATAATAATTATTGAGCAAGGAAATGCTTTGGAGTAAATATCGGTGTTACAAACTGCCTAATCGAACATGCATTTGGCATAATCTATTCCAAAGTCGAATCTTACTCGAAGATATTCCTAATAAATAATTAAGTCCCAAAGTGACATGTAGTTGTCGCCGTCTCTCGCTAATGCAAACTTCGTCACCGAGCCGCCCCACGGAGGCCTTGGAGAGCTTACCTCTCACGTGATAGCGTAGTTAGCGAAAAAGACAAGAGCATAGAGGCCGCGACGAAACATCCTCGAGCTAGTGTCATTTTCCTTAGAGAATCGAGCCCTTGGTAATGGAAACCAGGACCTCCTGTTTCTAAGCTGAACTTTATACCACTCGACCAGCAAGAACAATGAACAAAATAGACTTTCTATTCACAACTGTACTTGTTATAGATATTAAATACTTTTGGCGAATAATTCAGAGTTTTTACATTATGTTTCCTACTCCAAAGCATTTCATAACTAAATATAGCCCGCTTTGAACAGGACTAGATTCAACGCACGCGTAAAACACCACCACAGCCTATCTAATTTTGTTCTTCATATCATCTAGAAATCGTGATTTTTTTTGTCTTATTTATGATATAAGCAACAATCACCTTACTATTATGTAAGTACGTTTTACAGAAGCATGAAATACTAAACAAGGAACACTAAATTTCATTACCTTTAAAGTTCCAATGGCAATAGATATGTGGTCAATAAAGTCATTACGATTAAAATGCATTCAAATAGTGTCATTCAATATTCCCGGTCAAGCCTGAGACGAAAAATCCTCTACACACTGCATATATCAAGTAATAGAGATAAAAACACTGAAGTGCAGTATTGTTAGGGCTCTTGATTTTATTTCAACGTTACAAATGCGATGTCCAAAGGATTTATGATCTGTGGCCTAAGTTATTCAGAATTCGGGTGACAAACTGATCTACAGAATCGAATTGCTTCTATTTTGGTTGTCAGTCGATCGACACACAGCATAATAAAAAAAAAATTAAGTGATTAAACAATGATCCCTAATTATTCCTTGGAGCTGTATCTTGAAATATTAATGGATTTAATTGTATAATCTTATATCAGTGTATTATGTTAGCTGTAAGTTATCCTGAAATAATTAATAAGAACAGAAATTCCCCGAGAGAAAAATTAATTTCGATACAGGGCTACTCTGTAAAAAGTTATGGGTCATTTATAATAATAAAAGTAAAATGTGTGCATTTCACACGCGATACAGATGTTACCTTCGGGAAACAGATATATAGCTTTGTCTCCTTTTACTGTCACTTTTCATTTCATCGAGTTTCAAATCACAACAGTGCTAATTAAGTTTGCAATTCAAAAAAAAAATAATATCGAATTCGGATCACTGTAAAAATGTTATGCATGGTAATACATAAAGAAATGTAATAAATTATATTATTTAATTTTGTGATACATTGATGGGGCTACGACAATTGTCCCAAATATCCGCGCACACCTAACCATCAATCTATTATAAAATGGGCTTCCATACTGAATTCGAAAGAGTTCCGCAATCCGAGTGCCGATCGGAATGACACCCGTATGTCTGAATATTATGATTATTTTTTTTATACCACATGGGCCGACAAACGCCGCCTATGGACATTTGCAACACTGGGGGCATCGCATAAAAGAGGAACATAGGTCCCATCACGATTCCTAGATATACTATAATAGGGTTTAGTCTAGTTCTATCCGCTGGTTGGGCGCGAGGGTCCCGCACTGTATCTTGGAGTCCCGCAGCTTGGCGAGCGCCCCGCGCAGGTCGTCCATGGTGATGGGCCGCATGGCGTCCTGGTACTCCTCCTCGGAGTCGGACCCCGAAGGATTCGTTTTGCCCTGGAATTACAAATTAAACATTTAAAAAATTGTAAGGCTACATTGAGTGAGTTAATTGAGGCTTTCGGAATCGCATGTGTGCGAAAGAGAAGGCAATCACACGAGAATTAAACAACCAATAAATTCTTTGATCTCCCCGCCTTTGCCTCTTGTAATACTTTGAATGAAAATTTTCATTAATGTCTATAAAAAAATATATATATATATGTATGTAGTATATCAGTTATCTGTATGCCATAGTGCAAGGTGTAGATTTCTTAATTTGGGATCAGATAACTTCGTGTGAAGAACGTCACAGGACATTTATGTAATTGTAACTTATATTTATAAACATCATTTTTTTTTCAATTTAAATATATTTTCGGTATTCAGCCCCAAACTTATCTAATATAAACAAAAAGTGTGCATGAATAAACATGTCTTATTCCACCGAGACAATTTAGAAAAAAAGAGTATCTGGTAGAAAATCTGTTAACTGATTACCATAGTACAAGCTCTGCTGTTTGGGATCAGATGGCCCATGGGTGATATTGTATGTACCTCTCGTTCCTTTTCCCTGTTGATCTCTTCACGGGCGAGGTCCCTCACGCGGTAGACGGCTGCCTGGCGACACAGCTCGTGTAGATCCGAACCAGAGAAACCCTCGGTCGCGCGTGCCAGCCGCCCGTAGTCAATCTGTTCGTATTAAAAAAAAAACGTGTGTGAACTTATGTACGCACGAAATAAGTTATACCCAAAATTAGAGGTGAGAAAAACTGCACTAAAAGGATTTTTGTCGTGAAATTGCAGTGTCCAAACTCTTTGCACCTGTCAGTAGCAACGAATAACAATTTTTAACGTTGTTAGGTTATTATTGACAATAACATCATTACTCACTCATTGACACTGACAGTTGCGATTTATACGATGCTCCGGAGAGACCGTTATCAGCTAACTTCATCCGTGAGAATTTTATGTTACACTGATGCGCGCGCGTCTTAAAATTTCACTCTCATATTTTTTTCATAACGCGCCTAAAGAACTAAGTCTTAATTAAATCAGATGTAGAAATGATGATTATACTTTGGCTTCGTCCTCGAGATTAGCATATAGGTAAGACATGTAGTAACGCACAGCGATCGCCATTTTCGCACTTTATTGAGGGTAGGTACTCTCATTAACTTCCCTACTTCAATTTTTTTTTTTTGTGGGTATTCACACCTTACTAGATCGCTAGCTGCAATCCGTCCTTCATTCGCGTTTCAGTGTTCTGCCATTAAGCACGTCAGTATCAGATAATTATTTAAAGTACCTTTTACAAGTTAAAACGTGTCAGTTTAGTTCCATAATGCCTAAAAGAAGAAAGTCAGATATTCATTATGATGAATTATGCAAAAAAATTAGAAAAATGGAACAGGAAATTCAACGTAGTCGAAATGCAAGTGTAAGCCGCCGACGTAGACGTGTTATATCAAGTTCATCATCCTCGTCGACGTCCCAGGATATACATGACTCGCCGGCTCGATTGCAGTCACAACTCGACGGTGAGTAATAAACACCTACTAACGGTAGGCTAGCTTACGAATGGTGATTAAATGCGATATTGCACAAGGTATTGTGGGCAGCTTTTGGGGCTGTCTCGTGCCGTTCATATAGTGCTGTGGGTAGCTTTTGGGGCTATCTCTTTACTATCAATGCTTAGCCTTTACGGCAAGCAAGCAATATTAACGCATTTCTTAGAAATTCGGTGCTGTCGGTAGCTTCTGGGGCTATCTCTTCACTACCCACTTTCGAAATGACATTTGCGCGTTCGAAACGTACTAAACTTATTGTAATTTGATTCGAGTATGAATCGAATGTAACACTACAATACGTTTTCACAGACAGCGCCAGGGCACCGCCGAGTCCTGACCAGGCCCCCGCTGAGCTAGAACCACTAGATGTGGTTCCTCCGTTAGCGTCAAACCAAACCACGCAAAATGAAAACGGTCAGATGACTAATGTTGTAAACATTACACCGGCCTCAGTCATTGAAAAATGTTCCACTTCTGCACCTGATTCCATTGAAGACGACGTAACCGAATTGGACTCGGATTTATTAGCAATTCTCGGTGTCGATCCAACCGAAACAAATAAATATGGGAAAGAAATTCAAAAAGATTTGAGCGTTCGTTTCGAACATATAGCAACCATGGGTCTTACTAAAGATGAGCGTAAGGAGCTCACAGACAAGTACTTAATCCCCAGTAACTGCAAAATAATTGCGGCGCCAGCCCTGAATCCCGAGATAAAGGCT
Organism: Habrosyne pyritoides; assembly: GCA_907165245.1. Classification (NCBI taxonomy): domain Eukaryota; kingdom Metazoa; phylum Arthropoda; class Insecta; order Lepidoptera; family Drepanidae; genus Habrosyne; species Habrosyne pyritoides. The sequence continues at coordinate 2,078,834 of OU015600.1, read as the reverse complement.
GCCTTGTCGGAAACTATAATCAAGCGCGACAAAGTAATAGAATCTAAGCAAATGCTCTTGGCCTCTGCCATCTCAAGCCTCGGCGAGACGATCACTAGCCTTCTTTTTTCAAAAGAAAGAAATACTGATGTATTACGGCTGCTTATCGATACTGGTCGTACGTTGTGCGATTGTCAGCACAATGATACAATAACAAGGCGTAACTATATTATTTATTCCGTTAAAAGAGACATGAAGGAATCACTTCAAAATGCAAAAGTTGATAATTACTTATTCGGTCAAAACTTATCAGATACATTTAAAGCCGCCAAAGCGGTCAACAAGTCAGGTGCAGAGTTAAAGATACCTACGCCTAGACCTCCCACAAATAAAATGAATCCTCCATCAAAAAACTGGAAAGCTTTGCTTCCGCATCGGAAGCAGCCAGTAACCCCGAAGAAAAAGGATACAACATCATCAACGACGATGAAGAATCCGCGCGCCAACTCCTCAAGACAGTTGCAGAATCAGCGTCCAGCGTACAACCGCCCACGCCGCTAGCACCGCACACTGCGGTCCTCTCTACGCCGGTAAATAGTTATGCGGGTAGATTAGCTGATTTTATTGAACAATGGAATATTATCACACGTGACCCAGTCATCCTCTCATATATTCAGGGCTACAAAATTCCATTCTCTAGGCGTGTTTTCCAAAATGATATACATCCTAGAAATTACTCTAATGAAGAGAATTTGCAGTATAGGCAGTATAGCAGTCTCTAAATGTGAGCCATGTGAGGGTCAGTTCATATCTAGTACATTTATTGTGCCGAAACCGAACGGAAAAATGAGATTTATTCTTAATTTGAAAAAGTTAAATAAATTTATTTATTCTAATCATTTCAAGATTGAGGACTTTCGTACTGCATTAAAGTTAATCACTAAGGAGTGTTTCATGGCAAAAATTGATATTAAAGATGCCTATTTTTTAATAAAAATTCACAGAGATTTTAAAAAATATTTACGTTTCCAGTGGGGACAAAATCTCTATGAATTCAACGTTTTACCATTCGGTCTCAGCTCAGCGCCTTATGTATTCACAAAAATAATGAAACCTGTAGCAAGACTTCTTCGCTCTGCTGGCTTTTTATCCACCGTATATCTAGATGACTGGTTGTTAATAGGGTCATCTTACGATCACTGTTTAGCTAACGTTGAACAGACAAGGACATTACTGACATCTCTTGGTTTTATCATCAATGAAGAAAAAAGTAGTACAGTACCAAGAAAACAATGCTTGTTTCTCGAATATAATATTGACTCAACAAATCTCCAAGTCAGCTTACCTTCACAAAAAGTATATCGCATAAGGGAAGAAATAGAAAAGTTTTCATCTATTAACAGATGCAAAATTAGAGATTTTGCACGCTTCGTTGGTTTGCTTGTCTCTGCATGTCCAGCCATAGAATATGGTTGGCTGTATACAAAGTTATTTGAACGTATCAAATATCTTAACTTACAATACGATGACAACTATGATAAATACATGAATATACCGAAATCCATTTTACCGGATCTAGATTGGTGGAGACAAGCAATTTTATACTCAGTAAATAAAATCAAACATGACAGCTATGATCTGGAGATTTTTTCGGATGCCTCAACAACGGGATGGGGTGCCGCCTGTAGTGTGCAGAGAGCCAGCGGTCAGTGGACCGATCAAGAACGTAGCCGGCATATAAATTACTTAGAGATTCTTGCAGCATTTTTTGGACTAAAAATCTTTGCAAAGGATCTATTTGACTGTCAAATCTTATTGCGCATTGACAATACGACCGCTATTGCTTACATTAACCGCATGGGTGGCATACAATACCCAGTCCTCACGGAAGTGACAAAGCTTTTGTGGCAATGGTGCGAAAGCCGAAAATTGTACGTCTACGCCTCATATATTAGGTCCATAGACAACACAGAAGCAGATGCCGAATCTAGACGGATACACCCTGATATTGAATGGGAACTGTCATCCAGCGCTTTTTTAAGAATAGTAAAGAAATTCGGTTACCCAACTATTGATCTATTTGCAAGCAGAATAAATAGGAAATGTCAAACATATATCTCTTGGCATCGTGACCCAGATGCTTATACAGTAAATGCTTTTACAGTCAGCTGGACACAGTTTTTTTTCTATGCATTTTCTCCGTTTTCTATTATTCTCAAAACATTACGAAAAATAATAACAGACGGAGCAAAAGGAATAATAGTGGTACCATTATGGCAAACTCAGCCCTGGTATCCTATTTTTAAGAATTTGATATCGTCAGAAACGTTAATTTTGCGACCAGATGAAAATGTAATTCAATGTTTTCATTCCAGCAGTCGCATGATGCACTCCCGGATTACCCTGGTTGCCGCAATATTATCCAGTCAGCATTCCTAAAAAGAGATACTCCTCAGTCTGCTTTAGATGTGATGATCGCATCACTATCGTTAAGCTCAATCAAACAGTATGATGTTTATTTAAAAAAATGGTATGCCTATTGCCTTCACAATGATGTTGATTTATATAATGCTTCAATTGCCGAAATTATTACCTTTCTTACCATGTTGTACAATGAAGGAGCACAATATGGAACTCTCAATACTTGTCGTTCCGCTCTTGCTTTAGTTATAGGAGATCATGTTGGATCTAATCAAGATATTAAACGTTTTTTCAAGGGCATATTCCGGTTACGTCACCCTGTGCCTAAATATGAAACGACGTGGGATCCGTCTATAGTATTAAACTTTCTAGAGAAATTTCATCCTTTAGAAAATTTAACACTCGAAATTTTATCTAAAAAGCTAGTTACCTTGCTTGCCTTAGTCACCGCCCATAGGGTGCAAACTTTATCCCAAATTAACATCGACAATGTAGTCATTACTACATCTCAAATATCTATTAAGATCACAGACTTAATTAAAACATCAAAGATCGGTTCCCCGCAGCCCGTATTGATTTTACCTTTTAATAATCACAAACCGGAAATATGCCCCGGTAAAACGTTACAACACTATCTATTGAAAACAGAACCCCTCCGTGGAAATGTTAGAAATTTGTTCATTGGGCTAAAACGTCCACACGGTGCCGTTACCAGCCAGACGTTAAGTCGTTGGATCCGCAAAACGCTGCATGAAAGCGGCGTGCCGGCGGCGTTCGGCGCGCACAGCACGCGGCACGCCGCCGTCACGCGCGCGCACCAACTCGGCGTCAGCCTCGACGTCATCAGGAGAACGGCTGGCTGGGGCGATACCTCTAATACCTTTTTCAAGTTCTATAATAGACCCCTAAATATAGTAAATGATGGTTCATTTGCGCGTGCCGTAATGAATAATGATTTTTCATAACAATGTTTTCGTCGATTTTCATAATGTAACCATGGATTGGTATCCTTGTGTTGAATATTTTAAATGGAAAATAAAACTTATGATTTATTCTCAGGAGAATATCTTATTTCTTTACATATGACCTATTCCTGAAAAACATTTCACGATAATGTTTTGTCTCTAAAAGTCTACATGTCTTACCTATATGCTAATCTCGAGGACGAAGCCAAAGTATAATTTGTGATTAAACGAACTTACCTGTAAGTGAAGTTCTATCATAATTATACGAAGGCTTCGTCCGAAGAGATTAGCAACCCACCCATCATAGCTATCAATTAATGTTATCCCACCCACATCGTGAAATATTTAACCTCTAAACTAAATGAAGGACGGATTTCAGCTAGCGATCTAGTAAGGTGTGAATACCCACAAAAAAAAAAAATTGAAGTAGGGAAGTTAATGAGAGTACCTACCCTCAATAAAGTGCGAAAATGGCGATCGCTGTGCGTTACTACATGTCTTACCTATATGCTAATCTCTTCGGACGAAGCCTTCGTATAATTATGATAGAACTTCACTTACAGGTAAGTTCGTTTAATCACAAATTATAATCCTGTTGAGATGTATTTTATACGGCTTGTATTCGTAAGATCTCGATATGCAGCAACGTAATTTTTGAGGTAAAAAGGTAAAATTCTTAAGGTGCGTTGGGCATTTTTGATGAGGAAACAACAATTGAACTCGCAATACTGTCATCGATCCCTCTGTATATAATAATCTACATATAGTGGTCCTGTTTACACGAGAGTTGACTTGGGGTTGAAACACATTGACAATATAACTATATACAATATGAACATATATTATACTTACAACATAGATATCATGTCAGTTTTCACTTCCGCGGCATTTTTTTTAAATCTGTATGTATAGAATTGTATTTGACCACAATCTTAAGCGATGATGTAGTCAAATGTGGTAACAAAACCTAGAAGCAGAGCCGAGAAGGGAACGGGCCTTCAAGTACAGGTACTCGAACACACCAACAGGTGATTGGCGAGATTTTTAACTCGAGTGTGGTAGCAAGTCAAGTGATTTTCTTTCTATGTTTTCCATCACCGAAAGTTCAAGCTCATTGCAGGATGGTACGCAATGAGCTTCCGTAACTGTAACTTGACCACCGTTGCAAGTCAACCTTCAAGTGAACTTCAAGAACCGGCAGGAAACTCAGCAATGTATCTGACACTTTCCTGGGATAAAAGCATCGTATATATAATTACAGGGCATGCTCTATGTGCCAAGCCTCATTCAAATTCATTCATTAGTTATTGTATGAAGTAACAAGCTTCCATACATCTATCCTCACAAACATTTGCATATCAATATAAGTAGGATGAACAATGAGTTCCACTTACGTCAGCGGCGACGGGCTCCGGGGTGAGTATGAGCTGCAGGATCCGTTTCCTCTGCACGTCGGAGGGCATCGGCACGTGGAAGGTGGCCGGCATGCGGCGCTGGATCGCCTTGTCCAGGTCCTGCGGACGATTTGTTGCACCTGGAATAAATAATACACACAATTAATTATAAAATTTCAATTCCCACCCTGGATAAACATTTGTGTGCATCAACATGTCTGTATGTTCTGTGTCTGGGTGTAAATGTCTATATAAACAAGTATTTACATAATATGCAAAAACTGCAGGTTTAAATTATTTCAATACTAGCTGACCCGACTGACGTTGTCCTATCTTAACAATGAATATCGAATTCTAATATTCCAATTGAATCGACTGTGAAATAAGTAGTTTATAAACTGAGTAATGATAAATTTATTATTTTATCAATATAATTCCGACCCGTGCCTCTGTTTAAAATGACATTGTTAAACGACTATCATTTATGTCAAACATCATATAATGTAACCTACATTATAAGAGTTTATATTGTCAAAAGTGTAAGGAGATTACATTAGAAAAGTTAATACGGTCGTTGATTTCGCAACTTTCTTATTTTTATCGTTCATAGGAACCTTCTCCTGACAATAACAAATACAACAAAAAAAAATTTACGAAATCGGTCCAGTCGTCCATGCGTGATGGTCACGGGACCAAGGGAATTAGGGATTCATTTTTATATTTATAGATTTGTACTTCTTGAAGTATATAAAAACAACAGTGCCGTCTAGGGACGCCCGAAATAAACGAAACTTTATAGTATAAACCGTAGGAACTAAGTGTCAGATAGAATAGAATAATATATATAGAATGTTACATTTCCCCAGAATAAAATGTAGCCTATATGTTACATGATAAACTACATATACACTTTTTTTTTTAAATACACACTTATATAGATATTAAAATCCATCCAAATAACTTACCCATGATGATGACAGTGCAGGTGTTGTCGGTGATGAGGCCGTCCCAGAGCGACATGAACTGCGTCTTCATCATGGCGGTGGCCTCGTGGTCGTGCGAGGTGCGCGTCCGCAGGAACGACTCGATCTCATCTGTATGCATCACCAATATATATCAAGACCTTCATTCATTTACGCAAATTATCTCTATTTTCGATTTTAAACATTTATATATTACTAGCTGTTCCCCGCGGTTTCACCCGCGTTTATCGACATCACATATACCCAATATACACCGACAAATTTTTTTGCGTTCAATGGTAGCAGTCCCATCACGATATGTTCAGTAGTTTTGTGGTGATTGTGTGTCAACGGAGTCCCATTATACAGTAGAGTTCGCATACTGCGTTTATCACATATAGCCTATATCCATCTACGAAAAAAACCGCGTCGAATGGTAGCAGTACCATCATACAACATATCGGATGTTCAGTAGTTTTGAGGTATTGGTGCGTTAAAGGAACCCCGTTTTACTTATATATAATATAGAAGATAGCATGTATTATATAACATCAATTAAAAAGATTTTTTTTTAAATTGGGTGTATGGAAGTAAAGAAGGACCATCTTGTATGGGGGAGTAATCGAAAAAGTGTCCACATGTAAACAGCAAATTAGTTTTCTAATTCTCACCGAAATAGCGCTAGTGTAGCAAGTGAAAATGATATGAACAGAGTGAAGTGTGCAGGGTTGGTTTCCGGTAATTCTTTAATACTATTTTCTATTTGCTATTTACAATTAATTGGGGTACTTAAAAGCACTGTGTAATTTTATTCCATACTCATGTTTGTCTATATATTATAATAATTTAAAAAAATGCGTTGTAACTAAACGGAAATGTTTCCTTCCATTTTTATTAATTTGGTATCCTACTCTAATAATTTGTGGCACTCTATTTAAAATTGTTCCACTTGCTACAGTAGCGCCTTAATTTGTTCCCTTTCAACAGACACTTTTTAGTACACTGAGATGGTCCTCCTTTACTTCTACACTCCATTATTGGGTGGGAGTAATGCGCGCGCGCTTGCAATAAATGTAACTCCACAGACATCGGGTATGTTCGGCTCCCGGTCGGCTCTGGTCGATTCTTAACAACAGATTCTATCAATTTACTCACCAATAAAAACAATGCAAGGCTGCAACTTAACAGCAAGGCTGAACACAGCTGATGCCAGCTTCTGGGTCTCTCCGTACCACTTGTCAGTCAACAGAGACACGTCCAGGTTGATGAAGCTCATGTTCGCCTCCTTAGCCGTCGCCTTCGCTATCAGCGTTTTGCCGCAACCTGGAATACATCAAACAGCAGGAAATAATACTCCAGCTTTTTTTTTCTTTTACTGTAAGTGATGATGTGCCCGAATATGATAAGCATACAAAGCCTTCAATGCAGGTAATTGGTCCTCAAGTGAAGCAGTCGGAACACGCCGACAGGTTAATATGTATCACACTTTAGGGCTAATAAAATCATAGAATTAGTAGTGTTCTTAGGGTTTCCGAGGGAGTACTACCACCATACCCATGGCCGCCGTGAAGCAGTAGTACGTTTGTATTATTGTGTTTCTTTGTTTTACTTAGCAACTTCACGACTCAGGACAACCCATTGCGGATGCCCCCGGTGTTGCAATGTCCATTGGCGGCAGTAACCATTTAGCAGTAGGTGATTGTCAGTTTTTCGGCATAAACAAATCTACTGCAATAGACATAAGGTTAAATTTACCCGGTGGTCCATGCAGCAGCACTCCTTTAGGTGGCTGTGTGAGTCGGCTGTCAGCAAATAGTTCTCTCTTCTGTATAGGTAGAATGACAGTCTCGCGGAGTTCCTGGATAAGACGATCTAGTCCGGCAATGTCTTTCCACTGAACCTGCAAATTTATATGGGGAACTATTTATGAACTGTTCATTTAAACCAGTTGTCTTCGTATTTCGAACATATTGCATGGGTATATGATTGCAATTTGAATGGACGTCTTTGTTTATACTGGGACATACTTTACATATCTGATCCCAGCAGAGCTTGACTTGACCAATGAATTTTGTGAGTTTGGAAAGGGATATCCGGAACCCGTTTTATAACTCGTTAGCAAAATCACATTTGGAATATTTAATTGAAATATAGGGATCAGCCGCCGTTACTAACCTTAGCCCGTTACAAAGAACACAAAATAAAATTATTAAAACACTAGCTATACCCTGCCACGCTCCGCTGTGGCACATTGTGATTGAATGGTTGAGAAATGAGAAACAAAACAAAAACGGTCGCGGATATGTAACTGATGCAAAAAATAGATAAAAACAATCCTTGATGCGGATTATATAGCATGCTAAAATTTCAGCTCGATAAGTGCAGAACTTTTTGAGTTTTTGAAGCGTACACAAACCAACATAACATTTTTATATAAATAAGATTATTCCACTACCCCTACCTAACCACAAAGCATTTATATGAAAAAACTGCATTCTCATTAAAAACATTACTAATAATATACTACCGGCACGCTATGATGGCCATTTTGACGTGTCAGATTGTCATAGGAAAAGAAACTGTATTGCTTTGAAATAACGTTGCCTTTCATCATCACACAATTAGTTGTTGGATCATTAGATGCACCTTGTAACTGAAGGAATAAAGGTTATTTTTCTTTGTCATTGTTAAACGTCAAAACGGCCAACATAGCGTACCGCAAGTTTAATTCCATTCAAACCAATATACGAGTACACCTACCTAAAAAAAATATTACCCACAACTTTCGCAATAAAAATAAACGAGATCTAATTAATGCACAGACTAATTACGGAAAAAATAACGATATTATTTGAGGGAGCACAACTGTACAACCAATTACTGAATGACATTAAGGAATGCGAAAGCATAAGTATGTATCAAAATAAACTAAAGAAATATTTGTGTATATTATTCTATTTTCTTAACCATATTGTTATATTATCTTTAAGAAAAAATGTCTTGTATCTCATTTTATGTAAACTGTAAAGTTTTTTATGAGAAATAAATTATTTAAACCCAACCCTTGTACAAATTTTAAAAATACTGTATCGACATCTACGAACACGCCTACAATCCTTCACCGTCCGCACTATAGTGATGTGGCGACATCTATGAACGAGTAGAAACATGCGAGAATCCTACATCGCACTATCAAGGTTCTCACAGGATTTGACATATATAATAATAAATAAATAAATATCGGGACATTCTTTTACACACGGCCATCTGATCCCAAACTAAGCAGAGCTTGTACTATGGAAACCAGATAACTGATATACTACATATACTATTTTTTATTTTTCTAAATACATACATATATAGATATTTACACCCAGACACAGAACAAACAGACATGTTCATGCACACAAATGTTTGTCCTGGGTGGGAATCGAACCCACGACCTTTGACTTGGGAGTCAGGGTCGCTAACCACCAAGCCAATTGGCCTGTCAACAATACAAACATCCAACGTCAACAGTTGGACCGCGGTCCCCAGGCATGATCACCAGTCTGGCGGAAGATCTTCCCTTTTAAATGGAGGAGTCTCATACCTCGCTCCTCTATACTTCTTACAGTGATAGAAAGTTACACTATTCCCGAGTAACATTAGTTATGTTATAATCTTGCGGTACATTCGATCCCTGGGTAACGCGAGTAAAGCCGCGGGACGGTACCTGATTACAAATAAAACCTCTATGCTACTGTTTTCCATTGCAGTCAGTACTATTTCTTAAATAAATGCAGAGAACTTGTGTCTTAAGACTGGATTGATAAGATGCAGAATCTTTTGAGTTAGATTCCAAGTTAATTCAAAGTACATATCTCTATATTAAATCATGGTGTTAAGATCACCAACACTATACAGACATAACATATACAGACACACACTAACTAATACATTCAAAAATATAGGTATTAAAATGTTAATCATAAATGGTGTCCCAATCAGAGGTGAAGACTGCATGCATTAAAAACATGGACAAACAACACAACAAAAAAAATATCTCTATAAAAAGAAAGCAAAATAATAAAAAGAAATCAAAAAAATAAATGAGTCAACTCACATTAATCTCATCAGGAACGACCAGCTGTGATGCGATGACCATCTCATGATCGGTGAGCTTGTGCAGCGCTATCGATTGCTTCGCGCCGAGGCCCGCTCTGGAATACACCCTTAACACATGCATGCTCTATATAGTGGCTGTTTTTTGGCTCTAATTTCCATGACAAAATCATTCAATAGAATGAGTACTAACTGTGAGCTACTAAAAATTGATTATTTTATTTACTGTATCTCAAACTAAAAAGAGTTTGTACTATGAAAAGCAGATAATTGTTATTACTACATATACAAAATTGTTCTTCTAAATAGTATAGACATGTTCATGCACACAAATATTTGTCCAGGATGGGAATCAAACTCACAACCTAACATAGTAAAACATTACTATGGCAACTGTGCCAGTAGCGGTCACCTAAAGAACTAAAATCGGTAGTATGAGTCGATCGGGTTCGATGGTTGTTTACTTGCCAGTGACTAAAGTAAGTTTCGATAGCAACTCATGGTAGAGGTACTGTAACATATTTCTAATTGTGCTTTTAGTGAAGGAAATCTTTGTGACACAACCAAACCATGGCCGTCACCATCATGTGTATACAGACCATTATCTGATCACACTTGTCACCCTACCAGTTTAAAGTGATGATTTATTTTTTATCAAATATGAAAATTGCTACATACTATACACACTGCAAACACAACTTAAGTTGGCTTTTATGCCTAAACTACAGAACAATTTCAAGCTCTTGACCTCTATTTCCATACTAACAATGACATCTAATACATGACAATGTCAACACTAATTAGAACTAAGAAAAAGTTACAATGTACCATGGATCTACATGTTTTAAAAATACAGCCACACATAGAGTTAAACATAAAACTTATCGCACTTAGGCATAGTCATGAGTAGTAATATATATTATAACTAGCTGCCCCCTGCTGTCTTACCCACGTTCCCGAGGGATGCCACATTTTCTATGTATAAAAAGTAGCCTACATGTTATGTGCCAAGTATCATCCATATCTGACTGGTAGTTCTTGCATGGAAGAGTAAGAGACAGATTTGGTTTAGTAGCGGAAATTATATTTATTTATAGACAAGCAGCTTGGTAGCTAATGTGTCTATATCACACAGTGTTGAAAGTCAATTCGCACTTTATAGTTCACTTTTGAAGATTTTTAGTCTATGTGCAATTGTCTAATTTGTTTTTAAAAGAGTTCATTGAAGTAGCAGCTTCATTCTGATACCCTTTACATAATTTAACAGCACTGTTACAACAGGAACAGTGTTGTTGTAATATTTGAGCCATTTACAATTGAAGGAAGAAAGTAATAAATAAAAAAAAAATTATCAGATATTTTTGAAAAACAGTCTGTGGTTATATAATTTATGCTCATGACTATCCAGTCTAATTGATTAACATACATTAATTAATTAAAATGCCATCCCGCACAACAGCAGTAACATTTTAGCTTTTATCAATCATTAGAAGTCTCCTTACAATATCATAGTATTTATATAAATAGAAGACAAAAATATTCATAGCAAAATTGAGAATCTGTGATTGAATTACCATAGGTTACAACTTAAAATCTAGCTCAAGAATAACATAAATGTTAATAATAAGACATAAGGCTTAATTTAAGCAAAACTTTAACAATTTTCAAAATTATGCAATGCTTCATTGCCAATTTTAATTTGTGTATACTAAAGTTAAAGGTAAATTTACCTGCACATGAGATTGTACAACTTAACATCTTAGGGTTGTCAACACATTAGCAATGCCCCCAGGGTTGCAAATGTCTAGCAGGTGGACCGTCTGCCAGTTTTCTGGCATACTTCACATCAAAAATAAAGAGATATAGAATGGCAATGAATTTTGACCAGGTCCAATGCCATGCTTGCAATGAACAAAATTACTAAGGATTTTATTATAGAAGGCAATGCTTCTGCGAAAACGATCATTACATAAAATATCAAAGCGAAAAAGACATTACGATGTGAAATTGAAAACCAGCAATGACGTACGGTATTTTCACGATCAATAATCGACTTACTTGCGTAACTGTTCCCGCGCTCGCTCCTCAGCCTTCTTTCTACTCCTGGACGTCGGATCTACCTGGTTGACGAGCCATTTTAAAGAGAAGTAAGTCACAGCCGATACAAACGCTACGCGTATTGCCATTTGAAACACCTCGGTTCGCGTAAATGCCGAGCCTTCCACCATCATGCCGGAAGTGATATAAAAGTGGTGTCACAAATAAAAAACGGGGCAGTAGCCTAAACGCTTGTGCTTTTCAGGTTAATAGAGATTTAGACCGTAAGAATTTCTTCACGATATATCGTCTGCCGTCATGCTTTTGTGAATTTTGAATCACAGACAATTTCTTTTATTTTTATGTTATTTGACATTTGAACTTTTGTCTATTAATCGGTATTTATCTTTCTCGGTTTTGCCAGATTAATCGACATCTTTATGGTTTTCATGTTTGATTTTGTAAGGTGCATGAAATAAGACTGAACACCTACTTCTGTTTAATTATACAAATTACAGGTGCCATTTAAAAAAAGAAATATGTCAGCGCAAGGTAAATTCGTCGTTCGATGTTATGAACTTAAAAAATATTATTGTGTTATTTCGTAGACACAATATAATTGAACCTTGGGAAACATTTATTAACAATTATTCAACAAACACTTTTGAATAGCAAAGATTGTGTTTATCATTAATTTATTTTTCGTCCCACAAATAGCTCCCTTAAGAAGTTTCACTTCAAACCATCAGCAATAAAATATTGTTAATGCTAATTGTCCACGGGTCGGTGTCGTACGTAACGGATAATATTCTTTGTATAGAATTTATTTAAAGTTACACAAGTGCGTCCACAAATCCGAATTGTACAGATCGCACATCGGCAATGCTGATACCGATGCTCCGAGAGGCAACTTTGCGATGCATGCCATACACCGTAACATGTCCGAGGCAGCACAACTTATTGCAATTTTGCAAGAATATAAAGAGGGTATATAATTTTAAACACCGAAATTATTCGAACCAACAAAGAAGGGATATGTCGAGTATCCAGATACATATATTATGTTTACTCTTTTTACATGTTTTTGCATTTTCTTCCTCTTCTGCAAGAAAATCCAAATGAAACTGGCATAGGCAATTCGATTGCTGGTACTTGCGTCGGCAATCCGATCGCTGTCGATACTGTGTGAAAAAATAATGCCGTTGATGCGATGCGTACAATACCGACCTATGGACGCTTAGCACCATGTTATCAAGTTAGCAGCAGCACTAGTTGGCAGCCCCAACACTAGAACTGTAATAGTGACAGTTATTTCCATTCGATTGTTCGCTAACATAACACTTTTCTTTCTCTTTTGCACTTAGCATAAAATATATGAATCTGTCCTTCTCTCTCTTGTTTTCTATAGGTTAGTCAGTCATTCAAGAAACCGGAGGTTTCTATAACCTCAAATTGGTGAATTTAATATTAAAATGTATTGTATTTACATTTTCTAAGAAAAAAAAAATCAATTCAACCGTTATAAAATGAAAAAAACAAAATCTGCAAGGCGGCCTAATGTAGATAACTCGCGAAAAGCCATTCGTAAACAGAAGAGAAAGGAGAAAAAAGTACATCGACAAGAGCATTATTTGAAAAAGAAAACAGCTGAAAACTATGTTCAAGAAACAGCTAAATATACTCCCGGTAGGTTTGTGAAGCGACCTGCTGATACTCCTGATACTCCTGATATTAACGTTACGGTAAGAACTATCAATAAAAGAAAAAACTTCAATAAACAAGAATTGTTTTAAATAGTTGAAAAATCTTTCTTTTATAACCTACCAGTGTATTTTTACGATAATTAATTACCCATTGCTGTGGGAGGCGGTCAAAAGCTAATACTATGTAAATAAATGTAGGTAGTAAGGTTTCCTAAACTATCTTCAATAACAATTTATAATTCCAGAAAAAAAAACAAAAGCAGCATCAACTTGCTCAGGATATACTCAGAAACGAACGCCAGAAAGAGAAGAATGCAGCTAACCGGCTCAAATCTCAAATGGAGGAACAGAGACGGAAGATGCTCTTCCAGGCCAATGAGGATGAAGACAAGGTCATCAAGAAGTTAGAGAAACAATTGGGACTGAATAAGTCTAAGAATAAAACTAAGAACTTTGCTGATGATGGACTAGATTGTATCCTTTTAAATGTTATATTCCTAGGACTTTATTTCACACATGGTTACCTGATCCCAAAGTAAGCAGAGTGTACTGCTTGTACTCTGGATACTGGTAACTGATATACTACTTACTTATGTAGATATTTACACTTACACTTATTTATCATGTTTCCGACAAATTATGTTAACTATTGTTTCAACTATTAGACAGATTAGTGAATTATAAAAATTATTATGCAAATCTTAATTTGTTGACAAAAATGTTGCTTGTAATATTAAATTATATAATACTGGCTGTCTCCCGCGGTTTTACCCGCGTTCCCGAGGGATATCACATTTTCTCAGGATAACCTATATGTTTTCCAGGATATACTCTATCTATGTGCCAAGTTTCATCCATATCCGTTTAGTAGTTTTTGAGCGAAAGAGTAGCAAACATACTTAGATACAAATCTTTCCTCTTTATAATATTAGTACAGTGAACCCGCGGTAATCCGACAAACGTTTTGCAGGGCAGTGTCGGACTATCGAATTTGTCGGACTATAGAGTACTGCTTAAGAGTCCCGAAATTTATTTATTTAAAATTACAGATAAAAATGATTAGATACTATCTAAAGATTTGCCTAAATAATGTTTGTGTACCCAAATTCAAATGCAAATACTGAATTAAACAGTGGTTATTTACCAGGACCATTAATTGCTTGTGTCAAAGACACTTGAACACTCAAATATCGAATAGATTACAAACACTTTGCATTTATACTGTGCCAGTATATACCCAAATGCATATGGCCTCCAACAAATTCAACAGTGATAGGCATGTCGGATTACAGGGGGTGCCGGATTAGACAGGCGCCGTATTAGCGGGGGTCCACTGTATAGCAAATATATATAATATTATATAGTATAATAATTAATATAGTATTTATAAGCAAAAGTTCCTGACGAGTAGGTACCCATAAGACTCTTTCTTTTAACATCTATGAATTAATTCTTAACCAACCATTCAGACTTATTGGAAATATGTGACAAGTCAACAACAGAGCAAATTGTAGCTGCAGAAAAACATCTGGCTGAAGTAGAAGGAGATTCAGACTTTGAAGAAGACCTGGCTGTAGTGACAGGCAAGGAAAAGACAGGTCAAAAAGTTAAAAGCAAAAGAAAAGAGGATACAGACAGTAATAATGAAAGCGACATTGGGTCTGATGATGATGAAGGTGAAGTAAGTGAAGAATTAGATGATGAAATGAGTGTGACAGATGCTATGGATGAAGAAAGTGATTTTGATGAAGATAGTGAGTCTGATGATGAACCAGAAGGTATAAAGTTCATATTGTATTTATTATTTGTTGAATTTGTACTTATGACACTGATATGCATAATTAACTTTCCATGTTGTACTATTACCATAAAGTTATATTTTAATTTTCTTTTTATTCTACAGAAAAATCAACAAAATCACAAAAGGCACCCAGTAAAGTTAACAATAAAAGCACAGAAAAAATAAAAGGACAAACAAAAAAAGCTAGTAAAGTTCCAGAACCTAAATCAAGCAATAAAGAAAGAATTATTTCTGCTGACAATTTAAGCAAAGTATTTAATGATGATGAAGTATCACACCTTTCTGGTGATGATGATGACTTAGAAGGGTTCTCTGGTGATGACTTAGACGATGAAATTGGTGAAAATGAAGATGTAGAAATACCTAAGAAGAATGTAGAGAAACCTGATGTATGGGAAGATATTTATGGAAGAAAAAGAGATAAAGAGGGTAATATTATAAAGGTAACTGTCCCATTAAACCTGTGCATCTGTGCATGCATGATAATCCTAATTTATTTCATAAGTTTTACAGAATAATAAAGCATTAAAAACACCCTCATTTTTATCTTAAGTAGGGTTGTTCAATGAAGTTATGACCAATAAAGCTGATACTTCAAACTACTACAATACTATTAGGTATTTTGTTGATAGATAGACCTTTTAGTGAAGTAAAACTTGTAATTATTGTAAATTTAAATAAGTAGAAGAGCACTTAATGCAGTTTCATCCAGGTAAGTACTATCACCACAGCCATTTTAGCCATGAAGCACTGTGCTTGTGCTACTGTGTTTCAGTTAGAAAGGTAAGGGGATGAAATTACAGGCATCTGAGACTTATAACATCACATTGTCAACAACGCATTGGCAATACCTCTAGTATAGCAAATGTCCATAGGCGGTCAGACCACTTACCATCACATGGACCATCGGGCTATTTATTGACCTACTTGGTATAAATAAATTATTAACTTTTTGATACCCTTCTTTTGTTTTGTGAGACCTAGCTCGTTATTGTTTTACCCATAACTTCTCCAAAAGTGTAAATATTTTGATTAATTCAGAAACAAATCATTACTCAGATTAAGCTTAAAGTCTATTTTCAGGAAGAAAAGGGTGTTTATATTCCCCCACATTTAAGAAACAAAGATTCCGGTACTGATAAACAATTGGCGCAGTTAAAACGTCAAATAAAAAGTAAGTAGTAGAGCTCTGAGTGTAGCGTTCGTCCGGGGAAGTACTACTACCTTACCCATTTCCACCGTGAAACAGTAGTGCACATGTATTACTGTGTTTCGGTTAGAAAGGTAAGGGAGCTGGTGAAATTACAGGCACATGAGACTTAACAACTTCATGTCTCAGGGTCGACCACGCATTGGTGATGCTCTGGTGTGGCAAATGTCATTGGCGGCAATGACCAGTTATCATCAGGTGGACCGTGTCGGCTCATGTGGTATAAAAAAAAAGTTGCCCAGTAAAAAAAAGTGTTCCAACAGCATCTGAGAGCAAATTGGTTTTTAGAGTATGTTTTTATATTATCACAGTGAGATTGTGGTCAAACGATGTAAAGTAACGTAATATCTTATTTAAGTTATTATTAATATACAATTTTTTTTCGTTTCACGGAAGGGTCCGATCAAATGTAATTATTTTTATTGAAATATACTTTCACAAGCACTTCTGATATAACCGTTTCGAAGGTTGTATTTACTGAGTGGAGCCGGCAGTATATGTACTATGTCGATTATATAGTTTACATAACAAAAGCTCTGTTTCATTTATGATCTGGATGGCCGTATGTGAATAATATCAATAAATGTAAAATATTTTATACTTTTTTATATTTTTTTCAACTATATCATATTACAAAATATCTAAAGTTTTTTTCTATAAAATATTTACCTATATTCCTTCGTTATTATCGCGTAACTGTAACGTACAGGAGATATTTTACATTTTCCAAGTATTTATGTAACAGTAATCGTCGCAAACGATCGCATACAATTACTAGAATATTGTTGGTCCTTTGAGCCGGATATCCGTACGCTAAATCATTCAACATGAGCTGTAATTTTCCAGGTGTCCTGAACAAGCTGGCGGGAACGAACTTGCACTGGGCCTGCACCTCCATAGAGACGCTGTACTCGCAGAACAGCCGCAACTCGGTGAGCTCGGCGCTGAGCGCGCTGTGGCGGGAGGCCACGCTGGCGCGCGCCGCCACGCCGGACCGCCTGGTGGCCGAGCATGCCGCCCTCGTCGCCGTGTTGCACGCCAACGTCGCCACGGAAATTGGTAAGAAAGAGCCTCCTACTTTTTTAAAGTCGGTTGAAAAAAGAAAATATTACCTTCTAAAGTGAAATGAAATTAATCAATGATCAAGATGAATCAATGACGTAAAATAATATAAACACGTAATTAAACATCATCACAGCTCAAAAACAGCGTAAATACTAGGAAGTTAATAAACGCGCGAAGAAAGGGAAAGAATTAATCCCGCTTTACGGTATACCTGTGTTAGAGTGATGGCATATTTACTAACTGAAAAATAGTAATATGAGGGGAAAATTACAAACTAGATCAGCAGGCCTACTATGAACTCTTATTGCGATTCATTTGACGACCTAAAATAAACTGCCCCGCTATTTCATACCACGATGTCATTAACGCGATTCAGTTTAGGTTGACGCCAAATCAAGTCTGCAATTGGATGGCAAACTGTTTTCATTCGTTCATTTTTCGTACCATGAGGTGACATATCAACCTAAATTGGATAGTTTAAGTGTCAAATTAAGCGATCCAATAAAAGTTGCTTCTTTCTTGGCGTGAAGTGAATCGTTTTGTTAATAACTTTTAAAAAATAGTGAAAATATACGTAATTCAAGGTATTTCAGTTGAATATTTTGTGTTTCTTATGTGTTAATGTAAACAAGTGATTTGTAGAGCATTTTTTATTGTAGATGTCTGACGAATTAGTCCTTTTTGAATTCATGGAAAATGATAATGAAATAAACACAACACGGCGACAAAAAAGACGTCTAACACGGTAACAATCAGACCCCTTTTATTTGGAAGATGCAGAATTCATAAAGTGATATCGGTTGTCTAAACAATTGGTATAAGAACTGTGTGATGGACTGAGGATTTTTTATTAAAGCCCGTTGCTATGTCTTTATTTCGGTTCAGAAATTCCCAAAGCTGCTCAAGTTGACCAAACGTTACTCTTCGACGCGATTCATCACTGTAAAAAAAACACTTAAAAGACATTGGTACTTAAGTTAGGTACGCGTTTGAGATAAAGAAGTTTGTAAGTTTACATTATGAAAATATAACATTATTACACAAACTACACAAGGATACTTGCGCCCTTATTCGTATTACCAATTATTTTAAGTCAGTGAAACGTTAAAACACTTATAAATAAAATAAATATGTACTAATAATAACACGTAATTTTCTTTCAATAATAGTTAGAGATACCTACTTTCAAAACTCTAAAAATCTCAACAATAACAACCGCCTTCTGTGAAATCCAACATGAGTGGAGGCGCGCTCTAAACTCGTCATAATCAATTTATTTTTACGACAACACTAAAGAAACCTTTAAATTGTAATGTAAAAAATTATATAAATTACTATTATTTATTAGTACTAATTAGTAATTTAGTACTAAGAAAGCCTTAGTGGTATTTAATTTTATGCTCAATAGCGCAATTTTAAAATATATTTGTTGTTATTTTTACACATAGAAACCGCTAAATCATATCAACTAGGTTTCGAAACGCAACCCATATGGTTCGAGTAAAAGAGACAGACTTATGCAACGACGGTATAGCGTTATCTCTTTCTCACCGCGGACCAGAGACAAATTTCGTTCGTTCATTCCTCCGTGAGCGATTCAAACGCCAGTCAGCAAAAGGCACTTCATGGTACGAATCTTAGCGATTCAGTTTAGGCACCTAAACTGAATTGCATCGGAATTGAATGGATAAGTAAAAGTTGATGGTAGGCCTGCAGAGATCTATTTGTTTTAGAATATGTATATACTCTGTCGGATAAATAGTTGTATGTAAAACATCTGAAATGTGTGTATATTAATATTAGGATCCCGTAGGGGCGTAGCTACCGCCGTACCTACCGTATCAATTATACGGGGCCCCCGGGCAACAGGGGCCCCATACGTAAGCAAAAATTGAAAATCCTTATCGATATCTTTTAAATATAATCCTTTAACCCTTTCGCGAGCATTGCCAAAATAATTGCCAAACCACTTTTAGATTCCTTTTAGATATAGTTTATGATCTGAGATTGTAATCATATTATAATATGTAATTCAAACTGGGCATTGGCAATTACTTTGCCAAATAAGAAGTCACAAACGGGCATTTTCAGAGATATCGCCGGAGCCCATAAAAAAACGTAAACAAGGGGGGGAAATTGATTAGTATTGTTTTAAAAATGTTATTTCAGAATGTTTTGAATAAATCAAATCAAAATCGGAGGTGTAATTAGTATTGCCCGCGAAAGGGTTAATTAAATCTTTCATTTGGGGCCCCCAACATAATTTTATACAGGGCCCGTCCAAGCCAAGCTACGCCACTGATCCCGTGCCTGTGTGTCCCAGGATGTTTATCTTGACTACTTTTATAAGCAAATTAAATGTTCCGCCTACCATAGGCCATCATATCTGTATCTTGTTCCGTAGTACAAGCTCTGCTTAGACTGGGATCAGATGGCCGTGTGTAAAGAATGTCTCAGATATTTATTATTATTATCTTAATCTGTAATCTTGGTAATATTAACTAACTTATGAAGATACCACTAGTTAAGAAAGCAGCCTTCAACTGAGAAGAACCTCCAAAAGCCAGTTGTTTCTATATTCACCCCCAACAAGACTGCTCAAAACAAGTTCCAACTAATTTCAGGTGCTCATTTCCTGCAGGAACTGACAATGAAGTTCGATGAGATGATTCAAACTCCTCAGCCGGTCGAAGACAAGCGTTTGGACAACTTGGTCTCGTGTCTGGCACATTTGTACAGTTTTAAGGTAATATGTCCTATGTAAGTAATAAGTCCTTTGCTGTTGTAACATGGTAAGTGGTCACCGGCATCTATGGACGTATGCACACCAGGGGCATCGCCAATGCGTTGTCGACCCTGAGCCGTAAAGTTAAATTTCATGTCCCGGTCCATCTAATTTATATGATTTTTTTTATGCAATGTATTAAGTCATAAAGTTATAATTATTAATGACATTATTATGTAATCACCAACTTGTTCTAATCACAACAAATACTCAAAAGTGACCCAATCGATATGGATCTAGCATATCATCTAATCAAATAGAGCAAATGTCCACAGGTGACCACTTACCATCAAGTGTAATGTCTCCCACATCCCTATTCCAACATGATAAGGATTTTTTCCATCAGATATACCACGCGTCATTGCTGTACGACATCCTGGGACGTTTACTCGACGAGTTGTCAGAGAAGAACATAGATTGCGTGCTGGTAGCGCTGCGGAGTGTTGGTGGAGTGCTGAGGAAGGAGGAACCTCTAGCGCTGAAGAACTTCATACACGACACGCAGGCGAAGATCGCCAAGTGGAATGAAAAGGCTGAAGCTGGGTTAGTAGAATTTCATTAGGCACCTTCACCTTGCGGTTTCGTTCGGTATGGAAAGTACCCTAAGTCCAATAGGACACAGATTTTATGAGCATCCATTAGCTACAGAATGTTTTATCTAAACCCGTTCAGTAGTTTAAAAATAAAATAAGACTTTATTGCTGTTAATTTTAACTTATTTGACAATACATTTATTTCAACGTTGATAATGGAGGTATAAAAACTAATTAACTTAAACTATATCATATTCTCGGCATTCGGTTCAGTCGTTTATAATGTAACAATAATTCTTTATTGTGACTACTAAGGCCCACTTGTTAGTATTAAAATATTTTCTTAAAAAACTATGTTAACAAATAAAATAAGGTGAGTAAAATTACTTATTATCTATTTAAAATTTCCACACACAATCAGGTCTATAGCACGCTTTAACAAAGGCGTGTTTATGTGTGATTAAATCGCAGACTGCAAAATATTACATTTAATATACCTGTACTGGCTTTGCGTTTATATTCTTTTTTTTGTTGTTATAATATTTATACATTTATTCAAGGCAACACACAATATAACATGACATTAAACAATTCTTATATTTTTTTTTAATTGTAAATTATTAAAAATAAATAAATTAACTAATAAATAAAAGGTACATACTTTAAATAATTTTTAATTATATTTTAAACTGTTTAAAATATAATTAAAATCAAGACTAAACTTTGTTTATTTATAAAATCTATTTTTTATCTGACCCCGGGCTAAGCAAAGCTGGTTCTACGGCCACCAAATAACCGATTTCAACATATAACCTTCACAGATCCCGCATAAAGTTCCTCCTGGAAGTTCTGATGGCGGTGAAGAACAATAATTTGACAAAAATACCAAACTATGACCCGTCATATACGGAACACCTGAAGAAATCGATCAGAAGTATCATTAGAAAAGGAAACTATCTGACACCTTTGAATATTAGGCTTGAAGACTTGTTGAAAGGTAATTTTAAAATTTAGCTACTGGTTTGGTGGTTAGAGGCCCTGACTGTGGCATTGGTTGTAGGTTCGATTCCCACCCAAAACAAACGTTTCTGTTCACTCACACATACAAAAACGTTAGTCATGCCATTAGACAGTTGAGTGTTAATAAACATACAATACAAATGAATGCACTTATAACTGGGATGTGCCCTGTATTAAAGATAAATGACCAAACACTAACCAGTGTATTGAACATCCAAAAGTATACGAATACATTAAATATATTCAAAATTAACTCATTAATGTGATTTTTCAGTACCGATCTAATCAAAAGAGTATGTTATTTGATGCTGTGCAATTGTGACGTCATAACTTGCTATTTCATACAAAACTCCATACATTCGATCGTCTTGACATTTCATAAAGAATTGCTGATTTGACATGTCAGGACACATCTCACATATTAGTAAAATTCATATAGCTGTATTCTTTTGTTTGGTAACAATCTTACTGAAGTAAGTAAAGTGGTCAAAAGTGGTAAGCACACAGAGCCTCGAAGGCGACTTGCTTTCAATAGAATGAATACAGTATGGGATTTTTAAATAATACAGCTTTGGAAGAGCACTTCTGAAAGTCAAAGTTACAAAAGTTACCACCAATTCGGAAATAACCCTTGAACTAAATAAATATCCCAAGACATTCTTCACACATGGTTACCTGATCCCAAGTTTAGCAGAGTGTACTGCTTGTAGTATGGCTACCAGGTAACTGATATACTACATATACTATTTTTTTTTAAATACATACTTATATAGATATTTACACCCAGACACAGAACAAACAGACATGTTCATGCACACAAATGTTTGTCCTGGGTGGGAATCGAAACCGTGGCCTTCCGTTTGGCAGTCAGGGCCTCTAACCACCAAGCCAACTGACTCGTCGAAGAGAAGACTGAGAAGAACATTAATTGCTTTACTCCAGAGATCGCCATTACATATGTTGTAATTTTTCAGCGGACGAAAGAGGCAAGTGGTGGGTTGTCGGATCGGCGTGGGAGGGTAACCGCGTGTTAGAGGATAAGCCGGTCGCCAAATTGTTGCCTAGCAACGACCAGAAGCTTTTGGATCTCGCCAGAAAACAGCGGATGAACACAGACGTTAGACGTAGCATATTTTGCGTTATTATGTCAGCTGAGGTAGGTTATACGTGAAAAAAGTTTGTAAAATCGACCACTAACATACATAGACAGCTAAAATCATAAAAATAGGCTGTTTTAAACATTCTTCTAATTTAATAGATTTAAAAAATATATATTTAAATGTGAAAATTGAACTTTAGTTACGGTTCATTTTTTTAGTTATTACGCAATTGCTTCTGCTTAATAATGTTTCTGACTTGTTTTTGTATTTTGATGAAATATTGATGGCGGGAAGCTACCATATTGATATTTAATGGGACACTTTTTTAATATTTTAACTTACATCAATACCTTATAAGATATCAACCTTATTTCCAGGACTATATGGACGCTTTTGAGAAACTCCAGCACTTAGGTCTGAAAGGTCAACAAGAGAGGGAGATAGTCCACGTGCTACTGGCGTGCTGTCTCCAAGAGAAGATCTACAACCCTTACTACGCCGTGTTAGGACAGAAACTGTGTGATTTTGATCGTAAATACGTGGTAAGTAGAGTTCAAAATTGTACTATGAATGGAATACAGAATTATTGTGAAATTGCTGTCCCCCGCGTTGCATCGGCGTTCTCGAGGGATGTAAATTTTTCACAGGATGAAAAATAGCCTGTATATTATTCGAGGTCATGCGTGAGAGACCGCGGCGTTGGTTGACTCCAACACTGCATAATCAATTACCTCACGACTTACTCGATAATGTTAAATCTAGGCCTCAGATTAAGCGAAAATTAAAAATGTATTTCTTGGCTTTAGAAGAGTGATTAAACAAATAAATGAATAAATAGGATAAGATTAGATTGTAAAATAATTAAGTGCTAATGAAATATAGTTAAATATAGAGAGTATTTCTGTCGACAAATCGTACTGCGGTTTGACAGAATGTTATTTTATGTTTATTAGTTATTAATACTTTGGAAAAAAAAAAAAAAAAAACTTTCTGCCAAGTTTTATCCCAATCCGTTCCGTAGATTTTGCGTAAAATATTAACAAACATCCATAAATCTATACATCCTCTCAACTTTTTATAATATTAGTAGTATAGAATACGATTATTGCTAAAAAAAAATGTTTTTATTTTTTATTTTATGTATTTTATACATTAATTAATATTATTTTTCTTTTTTTCAGCTCTCAATACAATTTGCGGTATGGGACAAGATAAAGGACTTAGAGAACATATCGAAGCTTTGTATGACCAACTTGGCGCAGTTCCTTATTCATTTGATTATGGAGAAAGGGTTGGCTCTGTCAGTATTAAAGGTAAATTACTTTATCTATGGTAGGTAGTTTCTGTAGCTTTTACCTCATAAGTTTTCTTCTTGTGCCTTATGAATGGTTTTCACTTTGGACTTTGATATTTATGTATACTAATTTTATAAATAAATAGTGCGAATTCTGTGAGTTTATATGTATATGAAGGGTCCAGGACCTATTTGAAAAGTTATTTCACTTTTAGCGCACGTGTTATAACTTAAAAAGTACCACTCCGTGTAGTATATAATAGTATAGTAAAAATTATCCAATAGACAATTTTATTGCTTCACAGATGATAAAGGGTTTTTGATATAAGAAAAAAGCCCACATTTGTGGCCAGTTTCTGAAATTACATGAAACTACAACATAACATTTTTAATGTTTTATTGACGAATTGATGAATTATTTTGTTCAAACAGGTAATCCAATTCTCCGAGCTCAACAAGCCTACAGTGAAATTCATGCGACAGATTCTCTTGACAATCATCATGCATGTAGATTTCCAAGTGTCGTTGCAAGTGTTCCAACGCATCTCGCAGCCTCCCAAACTCCACATGTTCAGAGAAAGTCTCAGATTGTTCATTCAGCACTTCCTAATAAAGAATGCTGGCAAGAAAAATAATATTCTGAATGAAGATGAAATGGCAACACTGAAGGAAAGGGCGTTAGAAGTTGATAAGATATTGACGATGCATGAATCTAAAATGAAGTTTTGAATAGATTTTTATGACATTTTGAACCCTATTTTTTATTTTTGGACCTCATCGAATTTCGGAGTGCACGAGGGGGACAGACTAAATATGTCACTGGGTGAGTTGAGCGTCGTGTTTGAGTATAGAATATGAAAGCAGCGGGGCTATCGAGAAAGAACATGGTTTTATATAGCGGCGTCTCTATCGCACAAAGCTACGAATGCAAAATTGTTAGAATATTCACTTTGTAGTAGATCTATACCAAATAATAATAAAAAAGACGCTATTAACAATTAAAAACATGATATCTTTGTCTTTAAAAGATTGCAAATGTGTATTAATATAGTAAAGAGGTAAAAATTTTAAGTTTGGATGTAGGAGCTAATCTCCGTAAGTAAAAATTATTCCACTGAGTTATTTTTTCTATTCCCGAGTAACATAGGCTATGTTATAATCTCGGAATACATTAGATCCCTCGGGAAAGCGGGTGAAACCGTGTAATGATAGGTAGGTACAAGTACTATTGAATTAATCGACGCACACATTTTTCAGCAGAGTTTATAAAATATGTTGATTTATAAATAGGAATGTGATATTATCTTACAATAATCGCTACATAGTATAAAACAAAGTCGCTTTTTCTGTCCCTATATCCCTATGTATGCTTAAATCTTTAAAACTACGCAACGGATTTTGATGCGGTTTTTAATAGATAGTGTGATTCAAGAGTAAGGTTTATATGTATAATACATATGACATCCCACGGGAACGCGGGTAAAACCGCGGGGGACAGCTAGTAAAATATTAAATCTTTAAAGAACGTGTTCTTTCCATCCGTAGACCAAGCGTAGGATTGAATAAGCATTAAAACAGGGTGTGTCGTAAAGACACCGATAGAAATAAAACTTCTTTTTTTTTTTTATTTATTGCAAAGTAAAAAATTACAAAATACACATACAATTTTCCTTGCTAAGCTATATAGCTTGTTAGCAAGATACGCTCGTTAACAATAACTATTATATATTTAATTTAGGTACTTAACTCTATAACAGGGAAACATTTTGATTATTCATCAATCACTTTCGAATAGCATAGATTGTGTTATTAATCATTCATTTATTTTTCATCACACTAACATCACACAATGAAATTAACCATTTACTTTTCTAAACTTTTGAAACTACAATAATCGTACAGTTTCGACAGTGCACTTCGGGATATGAGCAGTTGTCAGGCTGGTTATCTTATCGAAGCACTCGTCTACCTCTAGACTATTTTATCAGTAATGGTAATGAAGACCTCATGCTGATAACGATGTGAACGCTAGGCACCCTGTCTGTATTCTTTTTAATGTCGAGTAGGCTGACAAATAAGCAGACAGTCTACTTTATGGTAAGTGATTACCGTCGCCTATGGACATTTGCAACACGAGGGGCATCGTCAAAGCGTTGTCGTCCCTCAGACGTGAAATTGCTAAGTCTCATGTGCCTTTAATTTCACCGGACTCCTTTCCTTTCTGACCGAAACACAGAGGCGGCCTTAGGGGGTGGCGAACGGGGCAATCGCCCGGGCCCTCGCTCTTGCTGGGGCCTCGCGCAACCCAAGCAAATTAAAAAAATATGGATTTAAAATTTTATTTATTTGTATAACTTTCGCATCACATACTTTTCACGAAGGACAAAGGGCCTTGCAAAGACCTGCCGCCCGGAGCCTCGCAATGGGTAAGGCCACCGCTGCCGAAACACAATACTGCTTCACTGCAGAAATGGGTATGGTGTATGGTGGTTCTCTCCTGGACAAATTGTGCTCTAAGGTCAATCTTCAATATAATGATTAATAAACGGTTATCTGATTACAAACTTAACAGTGCTTGTACTATGGACGGACTGGATGGTAAAATATAAAAATTGATGCTAGTCACGAGTAAACGGCAGAAAAGATTTGATTAAAATTGGCACATCCATTCAAGTTATTGTGGAGAAACACTTCGATTATTCTCAGGAAAATTGTAGGTACCACGGTAATACAGCTAGTGTAAAATATTCGTTGTACGCAATGTTTTTACTAGGAAAGTTTTGGTATTTAACCCTTACTCACAGACAGCTTAGGTCCTTATCAATAAGTTAATAGCGACTTTTATTTAATAGAACTTTGAAAATTTGGGGCCAGATGTATACCGGGCATTAGTGGGCGGCCAACAGCTGCTTCTTAAACCCAATTCCTCTCTATATAAATTCAGATAATCCATACTAATCCTATCCTATTTTTTACTAATATTATAAATGCGTAGGATGAATAGATGTTTGATAAACTTTCATGAAAATCGACTAAACTGATTTGGATGAAACTTGTCACGTTTTATATCGTGGATTAACACAGAAGATATTTTTTCCAGGCAATAGTATGATCCCATGGGTCCGGTACCGTAGGGGACAGCCAGTATAGATTCGAATTTGTCTCTGTCTGTCTGTCTTTTTGTCATATTTTCATGATTAAATAACAAAACTAGATCACCTACGGTCAAAATTAATATAAGATCCCGATCTAAAATCGCAAGATTGAAGTATCATTTTGACATTACGTGTATTAAAATTACTGTCAAAAGGTTCATCAATTCATGGATTTTCGATCGGGATTGCATATTAATTTTCGCCGTTAGATTGTATCTTATAATAGGGGCAAGGAAACTATGCAGTAGGTCCTTAATACATTTTTTATAAATGATTTCGACAAACGGTTCGGTAGCCTATAATGCGCCTGAAATTGCGTCGAGGATAGAAAATGCAGAAGCCATAAAAGTCATACCTAATTAGGAATAACCGTCGAGAGTTCGGAAATAATATCTGACATCTTTCAAATAATTCCCTTAATTTCTAAGAGACCCTTCATTATGAACCTACCTACATATAC
Source organism: Habrosyne pyritoides (assembly GCA_907165245.1). Classification (NCBI taxonomy): domain Eukaryota; kingdom Metazoa; phylum Arthropoda; class Insecta; order Lepidoptera; family Drepanidae; genus Habrosyne; species Habrosyne pyritoides. The sequence continues at coordinate 2,050,846 of OU015600.1, read as the reverse complement.
CCCTATGTTTATGACTGTACTAATAAAAGTTTAGACCAGAAACAAGATCGTTCGGATATTTTTATTTATTTATTTAAATGATTCGATCATAAGTGTGTGAAATTGCGATACAATATCAGTACAATCGCGACATCAAAAGATTTTTCGAAAGCACCTAATCTTTGCTTTGTCATGCAGTTACCGGCAATGCAGCATTAGATGGTCGGTGACAGATATGATGGTGATATGATAGATAAATATAAACATTATACAAATGAGCATTCAATGGCACTTATGAAAATAAAAATATCCTGGAACATTTTTTACACACGGTCATCTGTGATCTCAAACTAAGCAGAGCGTGTACTATAGCAACCAGTTATCAGAAACTACTTTTTAAATACATACTTATTTAGATATTTACGTCCAGACAAAGAACAAACAGACATGTTCATGCACAGAAATGTTTGTCCTGGGCGGGTACTAAACAAAGGTGGCCTTAGGGGGTGGCGAACGGGGCAATCACCCGGAGCCTCACTCTTGCAGGGGCCTCGCGCAACCCAAGCAAATTAAAAAAAATATGGATTTCAATTTTTATTTATTTGTATATCTTAACTTTAGCATTTCTTGTCAAACATGAAAAATACCTTAACCAAACAACCAGACTTACTTTCGCATCACATACTTTTCATGAAGGACAAAGGGCCTCGCAATGACCTGACGCCCGGAGCCTCGCAATGGGTAAGGCCGCCGCTGGTACTAAACTAATGACCTGCGGCGTGGCAGTTTCTGACCACCAAGCCAAAATACCGGTCAAACTGGCGGGAATTGTACCATTAAATTAAGATGTGAAGTTATATTTGAATTCTGTAGTGACATTGTAACTTACATGGGGTAGACAGTACCTACTTCATGTCCTATGCATTCCTCGTCCAACCAAGGTCGGTACAACCACAATGGACAAGCAGTGTGCAATGAATCTAAATATAAACATGCACCACATATCTTTAAGTTAAATACACGGTGTTTACAATCGGCTGATAAAAGGTTCTTGTGTAAACATAGCCGCGTTATGTAAGTACTAAGGTACCTTGTATATTAGAGTTATTATACATAGCCGCGTTATGTAAGTACTAAGGTACCTTGTATATTAGAGTTATTTTACATACTAGTATATTGCTGCGTTGTATTATGAAATGGGGATTAACAAAGGCGCTAAGAGCAGCTGGTAGCACACCTAGGAGCCCTCAACCCGGTTAGTTGTAGGGGAGCCCGTTTTGTGTATGGATGAGTGACGTTGATACCAAGATAAAGTTACCTTTACGATATGACAATCAACAATATCGAGGTGTTAGGTTACACCTATAATTCGCTAAAGATTATAATCTGGAAAGACCAACCTGTAAGTAAATAGGTAGCTAATTCACAACATTACTTCTTTATTTAATGGCTAGTCTCGGACATGAAGTTGCTAGGTCTTTGGCATGGGGCGGACAACATATCAAATCTTCACGCCCATCATCCACGATGAGTTAGAGGTTGTAATAAGACCCACATTCTACGTTGGATTTTTAAGTCCAATCACGAAAGATATTGTCGACGTCTTCAATCCGTCTTTACCAATCTCGGGCTACAGGAAATCAAAACAAATAAACATTCATGTTACTTTGCCCGACTTGGGAATCGTATCTAGCACCTCGAGGTCCCCGGCCGAGCTCTATGCTACTCGACCAATGAGGGGCGGCGAACAACTAGGTCACAATTACAATATAATATTTACAACAATGATGAATTAGGTAAGTACTACGTTCCGTTACATTCGAAGGTCGTTGCTAATTGTTTAGGCATGTTAGTCATCTGTCGCCGAGCACATTATCTGACAAACTTACCACAATATCGATAGGTGAATAGGTGTGGTAGTGAGAGTGATTGTGTAATTTGTAACTTGCGATAATCGTGCGATATGGATCATCACTACCTTAGAACTTATTGGAGATTAACCTAAGTCCTATCTATTTGAATCAGGCATGGATTCAGGATTTCGTTCAGTGGGGGGAAAATTTAGTGTGATTTTGTCAATGTTTTAGGAAATTCGTTATGACAAACTGTTGTCATTTGTGTAATAGGTACTTGCTATTTCAATAATGCTTTCGTTCTGTCAAAAAAATATGTAATAAAATCAATAAAATTGTGGCTATCGTCACTATCTTAGGACATATTATAGATTTACCTTATTCTATTTTTTTTATTAGCAGTTACACAAATGCTGGTTCCTAGATAATCATAATGACAGTGAATTCTAGGTCTGGCCGTGGGCTCAGTTCAACGGTAAATGAATATACAATAGGCGATTAGTAAGTACCTACTTAACATGTGAATGTGTCACACAATTTCTGTTATTTACGAACCATGACAAAGTTTTGTCGCTCAATCTGCCAGGTAACCACAATAGGCTGGTAGGTAACAGAATAATGTAAGTAGGTATTACTTGTTTAGACAAATGGCCTGTCCATCTATTGACAAGTTTAAATTGATTTGTAGTTGTATCAATAATAAAAGCGGGATTATTACATTTTTTTTTATTTATAATATAATATTCTTATTATATGGTAAGGTATAGTTAATAGTGTTTGACGACGGTTACGCAACTGGTATTTGCATACCGAGCGATTGATTGCATAAAATACACAAACGATTATCTGTCACTACACACTGAACACTACAAAATATATTTAGCTTGATTTTAGAAAATTACTAAACATTTCTGTGTCTAAATCTAATTTCTGAAGCAGGTATTAAATATCTATCTATAAGTAAGTCAGTAAATATATAATAAAAGCGTACACAGGAAAAGGACTATTCAATCCCCCCCCCCCCCCCCCTTTATTTAAGTAACCGCCAAAATACGATCAGACACAGTTTCATGCAAAAAGGTAAGCAATGATAAAAATCTACACCAATCCAGAGATCGAATTTTAATTTATTATTATAAATAAAAATTACTTTATTTCCATTTACCTGCATTCAGCTTTTAACATTTTTTTAGAGATAAGTTTTAATTGGTTCAATTCCATTACACGCCACCGTAGGAGTTAGTAGAATCTAAATAGTTCGATTCTCTGGTCTGGGTCTAGTATTTGCTTTGTAGCGATAAATAATTTAATAAACAAAATGTGCGAAAGTGTTTATACGCTGAAGCTTAAAAAACGCAGGAATAATCCTATAGAATCTAGTGAGTCATCAACTGACAACTGCTACGCTGGCAACCCTATCGTGAAACATCGAGGTGAGCGCGCGCACGCCGGGTGGCAACAAGCAGTCTACTCGCTTCCAATTATCTATGCCACTATAATAGATACCGTAAATTCTCACTGATATTGCAATGTGGGTGTGGTAACATAACAATAAATATTTGAAATTAGGTAATGCGTCAATGCTCTTTAACACAGGAAGCAAATATATTATATTTTGACTTCCCCTCACAAGACCCGCGATTTTTTGTTAGGTCCAAGGCAAACTTTATTAACATCAAAAACGTTTAGCTTTATAGTATTATTTTGTCCTAACTTATATGATCCCACTGCTGGGCAAATGTCTCGTCAATCTTCTTTAATGACTGGCAAAAAAAAGTTTGAGAACAAATTCATATTAAATTAGGCAATTTGCCTAATGAAAAAGCCGTCAACTTTTTATAAAAAAAAGAGTATCAAATTAATTTAACTATTATTTTTGGATTAAAAACATGATTTTTGAATATCCCTATAATCAGTGCCCTATTTATAGATTTATCTAGAAGACTAATTAACCACCCAAATTTCACTTTCGACGTGTTTTACGACTAATTGTAAGTATCAATTTATTTTGTTGCTATTATGTCACTGACTTCGCTTCAGAGAGAAATCTTTAATGAAGGAGTATATTTTAATTATTTATTGTATTGTTTGTTATTTATGGCAATTAAAATAATTTTCTTAATTAAATTATTTTTTTTATTTTTATTAATTAAATTAAGTTAATGTTTAAATACTCACAATAGGCATTACCTTAATTTAGACACAAAATATTTTAATTCATTCTTATCGTTTCTTTTTTCAAAGTCTCCCCACGATTTTGCCAACAGTCTTAAGCGATAACCTACGAAATATAATTTAAAAAATCAGACCAATTGTTAGTTTTTTGAAAATTTTACGTGGTAAATAAAATTTTCGATAGATTGCAAATGTAAGCTTAAATTATAAAATTCGAATGTCTTACATCCCTATTCTTATAATGTCATTTATACATAGGTACTACCTCTATAGCAAACCTCTCCAGGAATGATAAACGTAATGTTATATTTTTTATGAACACGCTGTGATTTTCTCATTGGAGTATTATACAGTAATATGTTGACTTTGAAATATGCCTGTCGTGCTCTTTCTTAGAAAATTGTCCTATACCAACAATGGACCCCATTAGTTAACATAGGGTTGACTCCATAAAAAAAAAAACACATCGCACTGATCTGGGACATATTTTAACTATTTTTTATATTTTTATTAAATTATTTTAGAACAGTAAAGCTCAGAGAGTGCAGAGTTCTTCCGGGGAAATAAGTACTACCACCTAATCCGCTGTGAAGCAGTAGTGCACTGTGTTTCGGTTAGGGAGCCGGTGAAATTACAGGCACATGAGACTTAACAACTTCACTTCTCAAGGTTGACAACACGTTGGCGGTGCCCCTGGTATTGCAAATATCCATAGGCGGTGGTGACCAGTGACCACTTACCATCAGCTGGACCGTCTCAATGTTTACCGGACCATGTGGCATAATTGAAATAAGTATCATGTGGAAAATGATTAGCAGAACTAGTTTTTTCATTGGCAATAGGTAAACCAAACCAAATCCTAAATAATAATAAATGTAAGAACACTCTTATATCCAGAAAACATTAGAAACTTCGGGAACCCGGGTAAGACTGCAGAAGGTCGCGGCACAATAATTCTTTTAAATAATAATATTAAATTCAAGGATCGTAAAGACATTTGTAGCCTCTCTGTTGAGCGTGTTTGTGAGGTGTCTTGTGCAGAGTTGCAGAACTATATTATTGTTTGTGTTTATAGGCCACCGGCATCAAATTTTTTATTGTTTACGTCTATAATGGAAGAGATTCTTCGTAAGTTATTTAATAATTCTAACAAGTCAATAGTTGTATGTGGCGACTTTAATGTAGATACTCTTAGTAATTCATCTGAAAGTCGTAATTTTGTTGCCTTATTCAAATCGTTCAACTTAGATTTATTGTTTAGTGAGTCAACAAGATCTACAGCCACTTCGGCTACTTGTATTGATAATATATTAACTAATAGTAGTATACTAGGGAAATCGATTATTAGTGGTGTTCGCTCGGATCATAAGGCTCAATTAATAGAATTGCCATTTAAAAGACAAGTATTTAAAGTAACGAAAGTAATTAGACCTACTACTAAGGCAAGATTAGACACCTTTAAGAATAATTTAGAACTGAAACTCTGTAATACAATATATCATAGTGTTGAGCCCAATGTCTTTTATAAAGGTTTATTGTCTGGGATTTGCGATAATTTTAATAGAGCCTGTCCTACTAAAATAGTGAAGGTAAATAGTAAAATGGGATTTAGTGACTGGGCTACAAAAGGTATTCGTAAGAGCAGGGATAGGTTGTATGAGTGTTAGTAATAGTGCGTTATAGTGTTGGTTTTATTTTTTATTATTATTTTACGAGTCTTTTGTGTAAATTATTTAAGTTTAATTCTTAATTTTTATCTTTAATTTAATTTAGTTCCTCAATTTTTTTTTGTTCTGTTGTGTGTCTTTTTTAGTGCTTGTAGTCGTCACCTGTAATTGGGACACCATTTACGATTTATATTCTTTTGTTTTTGTATTTTTTAATGTATTGATGTGTGTCTTGTTGGTGATCCAATAAATAAATAAATAAATAAATAAATAAATGAACTTTATCATTTAAAATCTCTAACTCAGAACGAGGAATTTCATAAATATGTTAGAAAATTTTCAAAGACTTTCAAGTTAGTGTGTAATCAAGCTAAATCTTACTCTTTATATGTAATAAAATAGGTAATGCTAATAACAAAATAAAGACACCCCCTGGAATGTTATTAATACGGAAACTGGTAAAATTAGAAATAATAATGAACAGGTAACTCTTAAAATTAATGATAAAATTCTAACAAATAATTTAGATGTAGCCTGTGCTTTTGAAAACTTCTTCACGAGTATACCTGGTAAAACTACTAAAAGCCTTAAATCATGTCCTATAGCAGCGGAATCTTTACTCAAGCAGCATATTCATAATACATTTCCAAGTTTTAAATTTGACCATATTAATGCTAGCGATATCATAATAACTTTTAATTCTCTCAATATGAAAAGTACTGAAGATTTATGGGGCTTATCAGTAACAATCGTAAAATCAATAATAACAGTGATTGCACCTGTTTTGTCAAATATTTTTAATGAATGCATTGATCAGGGTTGTTTTCCTGATTTAATGAAATATAGTAAAATAGTACCTATTTTCAAGTCCGGTTGTAGGGAGAATCCATCTGATTACAGACCAGTTTCCGTTCTGCCAGCACTTAGTAAAATCTTTGAAAAATTGCTGCTTAATCAAATGTCAAGTCACTTTACTAAGCATAAGGTATTGCATGGTCATCAGTTCGGTTTCACGAAGGGAAGATCTACATCCGATGCGGCAGCAACATTGCTGAGGCACATTTATGGCGCATGGGAGGATTCACAGGATGAGATTGGCATTTTTTGTGATCTGTCCAAGGCATTCGATTGCGTTGACCACCGTACGCTACTACTAAAACTTGACTTCTACGGAATTCGTGGAACTGCTCATGATCTTGTTTTATCTTATTTATCAAATCGCCAGCAAAAGGTAGGGATTACCGGCACAACATCCAAGGGCTCTTTAGTCGAAATGGGGGTACCCCAGGGTTCAATTTTAGGTCCATTTTTGTTTTTAGTATATATAAATGATTTGCCATATGTTGTAAATGACCTCACAGATATTGTCTTGTTTGCTGATGATACATCATTAATTTTTAAAGTTAATAGAAAAGACAAAGATCTAACTAAAGTTAATCATACTATGTCAATTGTCTGTGGGTGGTTTGCTACAAATAATCTATTACTAAATTCAAAGAAAACTAAATGCTTAAGGTTTTCTTTACCAAATGTAGCACAAGTAGATAGCCAAATAATAATAGATGGGAGCCATATTGATCTTGTAAATAAAACGGTATTTTTGGGTCTTACATTAGACAATAAATTGCAATGGGGACCTCAGGTTGATACTCTAGCTGCTAAATTAAGTTCGGCTGCTTTTGCTGTTAGGAAAATTAAACAATTGACGAATGTTGAGACGGCCAAATTAGTTTATTTTGCATATTTTCATAGCCTCTTGTCCTATGGTATTTTGTTTTGGGGAGCAGCAGCGGATATAGAATCAATATTTATTATACAAAAAAGAGCAATTCGTGCAATTTACAGTATGGGTCCCCGTGAATCATTAAGAGATTTATTTAGGGAAATAAATATAATGACATTACCTTCACTATATATTTATGAAAATATAATGTTTATACGTAGAAACATAGGAATGTTTGAGTCAAAATTAGATATTCATAGTATAAATACAAGACAAAGGGAGAAGTTAGTTGTTCCATACTTTAGACTAACTAAAGTTAACAAGTCATTTCTTGGTAATTGTGTTCGATTTTATAATAAGATACCGCTTTCAATAACTAAAATGTCTGATCATAAATTTAAAAATTATATTAGGAAAGTTTTGAAAGAAAAAGCGTATTACAAGGTAGTTCATTATATTGAAGATAAAAATGTATGGAAATAGCTGCTCTCTGCACAGTGCACCTCTAAATCTCTTGTTTAAGTTGTAAGTACCTAATTATTGTTATTTTCTATTTTGTAGTCTTGTCATATTTTTTTTTTGTTTTGTTTATTAATGTTACCTATAATACGTATTTTGTAATTGTTAAATATAAAATTATGTAAAATTGAAATTATAAAATAGCCAAAAAGTCAGAATAGATAAAAATTTATATAACAAATAAAAAAGAATGTAACCTTGCTGAGTTTCTTGCCGGTTCTTCTCAGTTGAAGGCTGACTTCCGAACCGGTTGTAGCTTCAGTAACTTTAAATTTGACCTTCATAAGTGCCCTCCGAAGGCCTAAACTGAATAAATGGTTTTGAATTTTGAATTTTTTTGAATGCGAAATCTAGTCCTACTACAAATGTGAATGTGATTTTCTTGGTATTTCTTGTACGTCTTAACCCCCTAAATTCAGCCTCTATGGCAGTGGTTTTCAACCTTTCTTTGACGGGAGACCTAAGGGTCTGGCTACTTTTTCTGTCGGGAATGTGGATGAAAGAATAGGGTGAATACTATAGTGATGTTTGACTAAATAGGTACGCATATCAAAACAGATTGTAGCTTCAGTAACTTTAAATTTGACCTTCATAAGTGCCCTCCGAAGGCCTAAACTGAATAAATGGTTTTGAATTTTGAATTTTTTGAAAACAAAAAATTATAATGTAGGTAAGTGCATCACTTGAGAGGGGCACAGCCGATTCGGCAATTTTTTTAAATAGTTCGAATAAGGGTTATAGGAAAAAACTGGAAATGTTGCCCAGAAACTTGTAAGATTCAATAAAGTGGTGTATGTCGAATCAGTTATAAATATAAAAATTGCTTTGATGTCTTCAAACATACAGTGTGACAACATATCAGTAGTTTTACATGAATGCATAATATAATTTTATTTATATCGCAACCATGGTAGGTTTACCTAATCATGTAGATAACTTTAGGTATTTAAAATGTGTAATGTTTGTAAACATAATAGGTACCTACTGCACGTATTTACATAGGTGTCTACTGTATCAATAAAATACGTAAAGCACTATAATTAAAATTACAATAATTTATCGATATTCATGTTGCGTTTATCGCATAATAATTTTTGTTATAGTTATAGCTTTTTTCTTCGAAGGCGACTTACTGTATTGCAAATTAGACACGTCTGTTAATTGCGATTTTACATCTAATTATAAATATGTAATAATATTTTTATAAACAGAAATAGGTACCGAAATTAATGATGTGCCCGTAAGTATTTATTCACGAAGAAATTCTAAATATAACCAAAAGTATTAGATTTGACATATCTTTTTTTATTATGTAAATGAATAAACTATGTGGGCTCTCGCTACAGTGGAGACAGACCTACTCACAAGTCAAATTGATTAATAGTAAAATTTATTGTTACGTTGTTAGGTGTATGTGAATCTAAATATGTTTTCAATTATATTATTATTATTATTTTTAATCATTATATTTAATTAACTTTCTTTTTAGCACCATTTTCTTAAATGATAATAATAAAAAAAAAACATTTCGTAGAACTTTTCAAATGTTGCCGCGCCGCTTCGACGTTAAAACTATTTTTAATCTGTATTTTCATAAAATGTAAACAGCGCCATCTATGCAGCGTGATATATTCTTGTGAGTCTGCTGTAAAGTGTTGTACTCGTTTAGTGCTGGCGTGCAACCATCAATCATTCCGTTCCCGGTATACGATACGTAGTTAATCATTACTGGACCTTACGGCAGAAAGATAATAAAATATTTAAAAAACTATTAAAAGTACTATAAATTAGTTAATCTAATTGCACATACAATTAAATATATTAAATAAATTTCTACTAATTTTGATTTGAAAATTCGCGCCAAGATATGCCGCAACTATGACATCTGGCGTCAAAAAACGGAAACTCAAATGAACAAAGAGAGCTAGCTAGTAACCAACCACTAGAAATTAAGGTTGTGTTTTATCTCTGTCTGTCGCACAGAGAACACTTGAGTGTAATCGAGATGCACGATACACTTTCGGCCATCATACATACCCATCTTTATTTCTTGTGCAACTGTTTCTCTTCGGCCGTGTTCTAGTGCAAACGCAGGATGGACGCCATTCGCGCTAGATAATTTTTCTTCGCTCGCATAGCGAAAGATAAACGCGTTCGGTGCCGGGCGTGAAGCTATGCTATAGTGTGTCTTGTGTTCGGTGGTTTCGGTCTGGCGGTGCGGTGTGGAGGTGCGACGAGCGGTCGGTGGTCGGCGGAGCCCAGCCTCGGCCGGAGGCAAGGCAGCGAGGCGAGTGCAGCGGAGCGCGTGCACCGCGGCGAGGCATGGCGGGCGCGAGCTGAGCGCCGGCCTGGCCTCGGGTCTCAGGCCGACCGTGCTCCGCCGCCGGCCGATGAGCGGGGCACGTTCTACGCGGCGGAGGTTTTTTTATGGGTATTTGCGTGAGCTGCCGGCGCCGCGAGCGGAAGGCACCAGAGAAACGGTCGGTGCCAGGAGCGGGTGGGCCCGCTAAGGGCGCAGCGGCGGAGCTACTTCCGCGCCGCGTCGACCGCCTGCCAGCTATGGCCAACTCCATGTCTAACATAAAGATGACCAACCATATCAAGGTCATCGTGAGCAAGCACAGGAAGCGCTACACGAAGGATGGATTCAACCTGGACTTAGCCTGTATCCTTTTATGTGTGTCCGTGTAGTTGTCTGTTGTTTTCTCTCTTGCCGTAAGATCGATGTCGTTTCGGGTGAGTCCTTTTTGTGTTCAAAGCCGTGGCGTCAACCTTGAAATTTCATTAGACCAATGTGCCTACTAATACGACCGATTTATTCTCATGGAATCGCCTGTGAATAAGTATGATAACCTGGCTTGACTATCCTTTTAGTATTGTCAAGGGCACTCAATTTATAACCTATAAATTACGTTCTTAAAGCTGTACTGATAAAAATCCAGGCTGTAGTCGCGATTGGTATCGAAAATAGTAAATTTACATTAATATTTGTAGTTGTATATTAATACGAAAGTGATCTGACGAGTCTTGTTAGGGTTACAAGGTCTCAAACGCCAAACTGTATGCTGATTAAGTTAAATTTAGGCCATATAAACATGTAAAAAATGGTATGATTGTGACAAAAATAGGCTATAATATGTTTTACAAAATTTTGATATGCTATAACAACACTTATATGATGAGGGAGTGTTAAAACCTGGCATGGCAACAAGCCATATAACCTACAACTGTATACATTGGCATATACTACATGCCTATTATAACTGTGTACATAGAAACTATCTGATAATCATTGTAAAGTACAGAACAGATATTGTTATATTATTTTGTATGGGGTTTTAATCAGATTAGATTTGAATATGAAAGGAGTGAGTAGTTACCTGCTTTCGGTGTGCTAGTTCATCAAAATTCCAAGCCAAAAATATATATTTTCTTCTAGGATATTTTATTTAATAACCGGGCAATATTCTTACAAAGCCATTTAGGTTTGGCCGAGTAAATAACCATGTAACAATTTGATACATAAACTAAGTTAATTCCTTGTGGATACTTAACTTGGAGTCCTGAGAAATAAGTTATGGTATTTACCTTTAACAATCTATGATATAATTCTGCCCTAAGGTACCATATTGCATTTTCTGGACATGTAGAATGTAAAATGTAAAGGTATATCCTTTACATATATCTATAACACATTCTATTTGTTCAGCCTTCTTGTTACTAATAATCCAGGTACAAACTCGGCCTCCAGTCAATCTGTAACCAAAAAAAATGAACCTTAAGTCTGTTATACATAGCATATTATATATTAATAAGACAAGTAACACTCATTGTAAGAAATTACTGCACCAAGGGTGGTGAATATTAAAGTACTACATTTTATACATCTGCACAGCCCCATGGCATTACTGTAACAACCATTCACATGGTATATTCATTTAGTTTGTAAACTAGTAAAATATTTTTTTTAAGTTGATGGAAACCACAGCTCTTTAGATTAAGGGTACAATTCAAGCCTTACTTTGTTACTTATAGCCGATATGACTTTCTTTTAATATTTAGTTCATATTGATCCAATGGTTAATTGAATAATGATGCCAATAAACCTTATTGCAATGCCCTATGGCAAACTTTTCTATAATACTTAGCTCTAAAATCAATCGGCACAACTGTGGCATGGTCTTAGCCTATTAGAAAGAAATCAACATGTATGTAGATTTTTAATAATACACCTTAAATGATTTTAATATTATAATATACCTACTTCATGCAGATATATGTAGAGTTGCCTTATTACAATATATGATTCAGAATATATTACCTGTATAATTAAACTTTTACACAAAATCAGAGGATGACAAAAGAAAGTGTATTAATAATACATTTTTAAGGAAAAGTACTTAATAATATTAGTGCTACAAATATGAAAACCAATTATTTAAACAATTATTTGACGTTGTTGTAATTTTCTTTTGGATTTAACTTTTGAGGCACTCGTTACAGCCACAAGTGGTTAGAGACAAGATGCGGTACTGTCTAAATGTGTGGTTACCACCAGTAATATGAGTGTTGAGAGACCTTAATAAATGTTACCGATACCATGTTACTGATCATTGGTTCCAACGCCCATTTGTAGCACTGACACTTACTACACCAGTTGCATAATTCTAGAACTGACTTCTGCCCCACAGATTTCAAGATAAATAGTAATCTATGTCCTTCTCCATTATGACAGCTGTCCCCTTAGAATTGAGTCCATTAACAGTACATTGCTTTGTTTAAGACTTGAAGTAAGGTCAAATAAACTCTCTTTTAAATTTATATCATGAGTAGGATTAGAAAACCTGCTATAGACCCAAGATTCATAATAACTAACAGTTTAGAAGTAGTAAAGTTCTTAGAGCAGAGTTTTCCCGTGGAAGTACTACTACAAGACTGATTTCCGTCGTGAAGCAATAATGCACTTGTTTCGGTTAGAGGGCTGGTGAAATTACAGACACATGAGTTTTAACAACTTCACGTCTCAGGGTCGACGACCCATTGGCGATGCCACTGATGTTGCTAATGCCCATAGGCAACTGTGATCATATACTATCAAGTAGACAGTATCCATGTGGAAACCTTTAAATTAAAAAAAAGGTTGATTCACCATAAACCATAACTTTTCTTAATTTCCCAACAATGATTAAAATATAACAATTAATTAATTCTCTGTGTCTTGTAGTAGTGTATCAAAGAAAGCAATGGCCCAAATAAAGAAAAGAAAAAACAAGTGAACCAATATCCATGATGTGTGTGGAATATTAATTTTCATATGCACTACGATATCAGTGTTTGCGGAGGTCGTTCACCCACTTACATAGCTAAAATAGGTTTTATATCAGCCATCCTATCAGTATGATTGCATTAATATTTTTTTTATTGTAGCCGATTTGAAATCGTGCAAGGGAAATTTGCTTAATCCCACCAATTTAAGAAAGACATTTTATTTCTTTTCTATCAGCATCAGAACACACCAGTTGAACGATTATGAGTTCAGCATAACTTTATATTATAAATGCGAAAGTTTGTGAGTATGGATGTTTGTTACTTTCACGCAAAAACAACTGATCGGATTTGGATGAAACTTGGCACATAGATAGTTATAATAACCTGGATGAAAGTATTTTCTACTTTTATCCGAGGAAACTGTAACATCCCCCGGGAACGAGGGTAAAACAGCAGTAATATCGATCTTTTGTAGTGATTCTAAATATATTCACTTTTTATCCAAAACATGGCGGCGCAGATACATTTATTTAATTTATATGTATTACTTTTTTGGAACATGAAAATAAGCTTTATGCAAGCTGCACGAACATCTGTGTGGAAATGTGTTATGAGGTTAAATTATGATTATGTTGAAATTAATTTAAATTATTTCCTAATTACAAATGAGTAAATCTAGTATCGATTTAATGAACTGGTAGTCTAGCCTAATGAACCGATAACTGTGTACCTAACTTATATTTAAAATGTCGGTTTTAGTTACTACTCACACATACGTAAGGGCTGAATATAGGTCCGCAGGGTGGATCCTAGTCAATAATAAGTGTTTTGTCTCACAAAGCCGTTTTTATGTTTCCGTTGGTACCAAAATAAAAAAGGAACCCGAACGGTGACTGCGGTGATCTGTCTAGGCAGGTTTGTGTTTGACTACAATCACAAATAGTTGTCATGTACACAGTCTAGAATATTCATGATTATACTCCTCGCATCGAGTGGTCAACAGAACCATTCTCAAAGGAGATTGTCTTGTAATTAGTAATGCACCGAATAGGGAAAGCACATTATTGCGCCGACCCATAATAATTGGAAACAGGACAGGCAGATGATGATGATACTATACTGGTCTTGAAGGCTACTTGTTCTGAAGAGCAGCTGCTGTAACATGCAGATAAAAAACTTATTGCCTTGTCACTATTTGATTAAATCATTAACATTTGACAGGTGGTTTCTTTGGTAGTCAGGTTGGTAAAGGCTCTGACAGGCTATCGTAGAGCAGAGAAGTCTGGAAGTATTATTAAATACTGGAGAGCTCGTAGTGCAGGGTTCGCCCGGGGAAGTACTACCACCTTACCCATTTCCACCGTGAAGCAGTATGCACTTGTATTACTGTGAGAGGTTAGAGAGGTAAGGGGGCCGGTGTATGAAATTACAGGCATATTAGACTTTACAACGTCTGAGGGACGACAACGCATTATCGATGCCCCTGATGTTGCAATTGCCTATGGACACATAGCTGGCGGTGACCACTTACCATCAGGTGTACTGTCTGGTTGTTTGTCGGCCTGTCATAAAAAAAACAAAACAAGAATAGTTATAAAAACGACTCAATTTCGAGACCCATAGCATAACTTGCTCTCGGTTGAGAGACCTCGGCACTAACCGAATTATCCGCGTAAGGGTTAATGCAATCTGTGATAAAAAACACCGTAATCTCGGAAAAAAGTATTAAGCTCTAAGAGTTCGGGGTATCTACCTAACAAGAAGGAACCTTTTCAAACATATTTAAAAAAATTTACAACAACCTTTTAGGTGCAGGAAATTATTTATTTAAATCTGCTTAGTACCAAAACCACCGTAACATGACCTTAAAATAAAGCGTATGGCAATGCATACTACTGACAAGAGTTACAAGGTGCTCAACTCCTACTGTTGCTAGGCTTATGTAGGTATTACAATGTTGTGTTACGTAGGTACCTATTTGTTGAGGTTCACAGTTTGCTAGCATACTATTTGCAGAGATTTGGTACTAGGATGGTCCTTAACTTGCCTGGTTCGGTGGTGATTTCGACCTTTCCTCGGTTCTCCTTACGATTCATAATAACCTTGAATTACATGATAATGAGCTCATCCGTGAGCCCTTCGTGAAAGCTTGTCAGTTAAAATTTGATATCAAATATAATGTATTTATGTCAATCTTATTAATTAATGATCAGATATTTTTTTAATCCGTAGAAATAGCTTTCTTAGTATCTAGATTAGTCATTAAAGCACCGGGGTATTTTTTATGTATTCCAAATATCTCAATATACCATGTATGATTTACATTTATTATCATTATAGTGTCTTGATAACAATTTAAAATTCTATACTTTGTGTTTAAACCAGATAATTCCATTTAGTTCACAACTCGAGCGATAACTTTTATAGTTCAGGAATTACATTTGATTTTAGTTTAGCGTAGAAATTGACCTGTCGGTGTGTGACGTCACCCGTTCGCTTCCGTACGATATACCGCAGCCACAGGCCAACGAGAACTATGTGAACACAGAAATAATCTAAACCCGTTCAACGTAACGTAGTACATACTCTCGCTCCATCATTTCTCGTGGCCTTCATCCTACGCCACGCTTGGCAACTGTATAAATTCACAATTGACTCCAAAAGGTATCATTAAACCGATCTTAATTTAGAAGTTACCTTGCAAGCTCGGATTAATAAAAAAAACTCCGACAAATGCGCACATTGAAAGTGTTGCGTGTTCCGTACGCTTGGGAGTTTGTTAATGTTGCATTTACGTAATAAATTGTGGTCAAAATTATACCGTAATAAAATTGCTAAGATTTAATAATATGCGTCGTATCTATTCCCGGTACAAGTTGGTACAGAATATATTATTATTCAGTGAAATTAGCTAAACTATGATATCTAGAAATATGATATTTTTTCTTTTTTTATCTTGATGTTTTTAATGTAGGTATCGTTTTTTTTTAACACATACATGCGATGTCATGACCGAATTTTTACATTAGGTAATGTGACTGGGTTATTTATTCGCGTTAGGGAACCGTAGTGAAACAATTACTGAACACGATAAAAAATTACGTACAATTAAAAGTGAATTACAATAGATGCTGCTACTTGCAGTTAAGTACCTACTCGCTATAATAAAATTACAGAAACATGTGTTTTATTAATTTGGGTACTATATTCCAACCACCATTTAAACATAATAAATCTTCGTAAAACGCTTAGAATTCGTGGAACTGCTCATGATCTTGTTTTATCTTATTTATCAAATCGCCAGCAAAAGGTAGGGATTACCGGCACAACATCCAAGGGCTCTTTAGTCGAAATGGGGGTACCCCAGGGTTCAATTTTAGGTCCATTTTTGTTTTTAGTATATATAAATGATTTGCCATATGTTGTAAATGACCTCACAGATATTGTCTTGTTTGCTGATGATACATCATTAATTTTTAAAGTTAATAGAAAAGACAAAGATCTAACTAAAGTTAATCATACTATGTCAATTGTCTGTGGGTGGTTTGCTACAAATAATCTATTACTAAATTCAAAGAAAACTAAATGCTTAAGGTTTTCTTTACCAAATGTAGCACAAGTAGATAGCCAAATAATAATAGATGGGAGCCATATTGATCTTGTAAATAAAACGGTATTTTTGGGTCTTACATTAGACAATAAATTGCAATGGGGACCTCAGGTTGATACTCTAGCTGCTAAATTAAGTTCGGCTGCTTTTGCTGTTAGGAAAATTAAACAATTGACGAATGTTGAGACGGCCAAATTAGTTTATTTTGCATATTTTCATAGCCTCTTGTCCTATGGTATTTTGTTTTGGGGAGCAGCAGCGGATATAGAATCAATATTTATTATACAAAAAAGAGCAATTCGTGCAATTTACAGTATGGGTCCCCGTGAATCATTAAGAGATTTATTTAGGGAAATAAATATAATGACATTACCTTCACTATATATTTATGAAAATATAATGTTTATACGTAGAAACATAGGAATGTTTGAGTCAAAATTAGATATTCATAGTATAAATACAAGACAAAGGGAGAAGTTAGTTGTTCCATACTTTAGACTAACTAAAGTTAACAAGTCATTTCTTGGTAATTGTGTTCGATTTTATAATAAGATACCGCTTTCAATAACCAAAATGTCTGATCATAAATTTAAAAATTATATTAGGAAAGTTTTGAAAGAAAAAGCGTATTACAAGGTAGTTCATTATATTGAAGATAAAAATGTATGGAAATAGCTGCTCTCTGCACAGTGCACCTCTAAATCTCTTGTTTAAGTTGTAAGTACCTAATTATTGTTATTTTCTATTTTGTAGTCTTGTCATATTTTTTTTTTGTTTTGTTTATTAATGTTACCTATAATACGTATTTTGTAATTGTTAAATATAAAATTATGTAAAATTGAAATTATAAAATAGCCAAAAAGTCAGAATAGATAAAAATTTATATAACAAATAAAAAAGAATGTAACCTTGCTGAGTTTCTTGCCGGTTCTTCTCAGTTGAAGGCTGACTTCCGAACCGGTTGTAGCTTCAGTAACTTTAAATTTGACCTTCATAAGTGCCCTCCGAAGGCCTAAACTGAATAAATGGTTTTGAATTTTGAATTTTTTTTTTGAATTTTAGAGCGAAAGTCAAAAAGGTCCCCTGTTACATACCGCTGAAAACAAAAAAAATCTTTTTGGATATTTTATGGTATTTTTAAGAATAATTAAAATTAAATTAAACATTGCTCATAATTCATAACTTCACAATGAAAGACATTAATGAGAAGTACTGAAACATATTTAAATTAATGAAACAAAAACGTGCGCCATAGCCGTCTGGGCTACAGGTCGTTGGCCTCGTATGCAATTGTGAAAAAAAAAATGTACCTAATCTCGAAACAGAATAAAAGGTCTGCAATATTAAACAATGGTTGTTAACAATAAAAAGAAGGTTTTTAACCGCTCGATTGTTTCAGCATAGCGTTTCTTACTTGACATTACGATAAACAGCACATGATTTGATGCACAAGAATATGTTGTGTGCCGTAACATTGTTCATATTAAAATTATTTGAAATTAATCCATTAACCCGAACGTATTGATACAATGGATACTCAATACCAAAGTCCGTATACGTCTCGAGTTGGCAACCAAAACCTGTATTGTGTATGCTTTTGGGAGTCTCGAAAAAAATTGGGCGCTTATGAATACGTCACGAACCGGTTCTCTTATATGGGAAGTTATTGTGTGTTTGAAATTGGGTACTAAGATAGTTTGTGCTCTATACCTGATACTTATCAAGTGTTCCAAAAGTATCCAGCAACTGATAGATTGTTCTCTACTAACTTAACTTTAAAGTCCATATTTCTATAGTTCTTTTATAATAAACTGGCTGGTCCCGGCGTGCGTTGCTATGAGACTTTTTTTTGTGGCATGAACCTTCGCTGGCGTACGTAGAACAACTCACGCAAGTTTCATCGCTATGGGATAAATAGTATAAGAAGGCATTGGGTACAAACATACAAACAGTTATTTTCATATAAAAAGTTTTACTCCGACCATAGACTACGATTAGGTACCCTAGTTATTTTTACGCTCCCCCATCTGGACACTAAAACTACTTTCCTTGTCTCCAATCATTTACTATCGGAATAGTTGGTACTATTGGTATTATAAAGCGAGTTATGTGATATTTTCCTGGTAAATTACCTAAATTGATGCCTAGAAATTAAACCATACATGTATCGTCAAATAAAACAAATTATTTGTGTCATTGGGGGAACTTAACAGTCCCAGTATGATATACTAGATGTTCATCGTTTCAGAGAGATGTTTCATATCCCCAGGAGCAAGATTTTTTCTGATCCATTTATCAGTTTTTTCATAAAAGAGTAACAGATCCATCCATCAATCCTTACAAACGTTTTTATTTATAATATTTACTAGTAGGATAGGCCTTTAAAGGACCAGGAACTTATAGTTTACGAGTTTCACTTACCTGTTACAGATTTTTTTAAAGTTAATTAATATTATTATGTTAGTGGAAGCAAAATGGCGGCTTTTAATTTTCATTCAGTGTCACCTCTGGAGGTTTTTGATACGACTCCCTCGTTTTAATTCTACACAACAAATCAGCATTTATTTATAACATCGCCCTACGTCACATCTCCTACTGTTCCTTTCATCGCGTCCTTCCATTCACGGGCCGGCGACTATTTGACCCTTAGCAACTGAAATTGCAATACCAAATGCCCGTTTCCATACAAAGCATTGTTTAGTGTACAAGGTCGTTACTCAAAGATGTGGCAGTGAAATTGTATTACGAGTTAAAACGTGCATAGCAACAATGCTTCATTTACATAACTGGGCCCCGGACCTCGGTCTTAATTAACTTTTAGGCTGTTAGTTGACGAGAGTCTGATTTTTATGGGGTTTTGTTAAAACCTTCGCTTTAATTCAATTTGTTCTGACTTTTTTAAGTGTCATTCGAATGATGACCTGTTGGCTTGGTGGTTAGAGACCCTGCCTACCATGCCACAGGTCCAGGAATCGATTCCCGTTCAGTACAAACATCATGTGCATCAACATGGCTGTTCGGTGTCTGGATATAAATGTTTTATTTAGTCAAAGAATTGTAAATATATAATATATCAGTTATCTGGTTTCCATAGTACAAGCTCGGCTTGATTTGGGATTCAGATGGCCGTGCGTAAAGAATGTCCCAAAATATTTATTAAAAAAATATATAAAAAAATGGTGCTTTGAAAGAATTCCGGATTTCGTTTTGTGGGACGGTTGTAGAATAGTTTTCGAAGCGTCTGGTCGTGTCATGTTGCTATGGTCAAATCGACACTGCCTCGTGATTATGTCAATAACCTTTCGTTGTTTTGGTGACATTATATAATTTTTTTAAACTAGTGAAACCGCACTCTTTAACCCGTATGAATGTTTCCAAATTTAAATGCATTTAAGATTGTATCTCTTAATTCATTATGTATAGTATGAATGAGAGAGAAGACTTCAGATCATGGTGGTGACAATAGATTTACTTAATTAATTTTCATTCAAGATTATTTCCAAAAATAATTTCTAGCGATACGTCTAATACAGCTTATGATTTTTAATCGAGAGACAATCTCCCTCTTATATTGTTGTCCTTATCTATTAGTTCTCATTTAATTTAATCAATAACATTTTCATTTAACTTTGTCCGTCGCAATGTTGGCACTACCGTATCATTTCAAATAGTGATTCTACGGCTTAGGCCCCGAGAAAAATTCGTCCTAAGGATGCAACGATTGATTTGTATTTATCATGTTGGTATTACCAACCAATGGAAGGTACCAATCTGGAACTATCCTGTTGTCAAGATAATTGATCAAACACTAACCAGTGTATTAAACATTCAAAAAATCACGGATACATTAAATTGACCAAATGTTTGTAATTTTTTTTTAAGTATCCATCTAACCATAAAGAGTAGGTATATACTGTACAATTATGACGTCAAAACTTGCTATTTTATACATATGATCGTTTTGACATTTAATAAAAAGTTGCTGATTTGACATATTCTTATTGACGGATGTTGAACTAATCACCCATCTTATGATTATGATATCTTTACTCTATCATCAGATCTCTCCTAACTGATTGATCCTATGGCTTTCGCGTGTCATTACCAACTGCAATGAATATAATGGTCACCATTCCAGCTTCCTGTACTTGATAGGCGCAAACTCATGCGGATTGGTCGAGAGTTCAAGTAATTGACGTAATTACAACACCACGATCAATTTACAATATGCACCAAAATTATACGCTATTATGTATATTATTGTGTTTCACATAAAGACTAAAATTGCGTGTTATTTGGTTATAACTCCCTAATTGGTGGGTACTGTTTTGAATTGCTAAAGTTATATGTAAATATTACATACAAAGACTATTATATTTCATACGTGCGAATGCATAGAATACACTTAAATGCACTTATGTTACCCTAGTAACAGACAAGTCGTGATTGTGTGATAAATGATGTTGAAAATCGATATTCTAAAGATGATATCATTTCAATGATTATTATCTATGTAAAGATTTTACGATCAAACTCCGACTATGGTACAGTAAAATAATAATAAGATTTTGTACTGAGATCTATATTGGTAATTAATAACTTAAAACGATCTAGGCATGTCCATTGTCGTTGCCATGATTAAAATATCTGAATCTGAATATTAATAAAAAAATAAACAATGTCAGCATTCGTAAATTGCTTTGTTAAAATGTATCGATAAATCTTTTATTAATATTAAAATGTTACGAAGTCAACCGAGACTTCCTAGACGCGAAATAAAAATTGGCATTGAATAAAGAAAAAAAATACATTAAAATTAGTGAAATACGTTGTACGGGATATTCTAGTTTAGTGGAGGAAAAAAATGTACGGACATAAAGGCTCTTAGACATTTTCGTACATGCATTGATGTATGTAGGTACCTACGAAGGTTGTAGGGTTCCGTAATGGATAATAAAACTGATTATTTAGAGTGGAAGGGCCTCGCTAGTTTCTCTTTTTATTCCTTCTTGAATTTATACGCAATCATCATTTACATTTGTATGATTCCCAAACAAAAAAATTATATTGTCTTCGTAATAGATATTGATTTCACGATAAATTTATACTTTTAGGTATTAGTACTGAAGTTGTCGACATCTAATAGGCCTGTTTTGACAGCTAGGAGTGTTATGGAAAAATGAACTCAATGGCGTTATGTTAAAGTTCATTAGCATCATCGTAACAATTGATTGGATCAATAGATAAAAAAAGCTCTGAAAAGCCATCAAGATGATTTTATCCACGATTTAATATAATAATGTTAGCATGGTCCATTTACTAGAAAAATACCTACTAGTTACAATTTTTTATAGTAGTGCGCTAAATATTGACACACTGACATATTTAATGACATACTTCTAATTAATTTATTAACATTTTATTTGACAATTTAAACATTGTAAATTTTGCATGCCTTTATTCTGGCTCGTGTGACCACTCTTAATTATTTCTTGTAACATCTATCTGTACACATTACTGCAAATAAAAATTATTATTATTACTTAAATAACTCTTTATTTCACAAGGGTCACTAAATTTTTTCTGAAAATGTGTTTTTTTTCTTACAATAAGTTGTCAAGCTAACGATCTATACACCAAATGATAAGTGGTCGGCTCTAGACAAGCAATGCCAGGGCACATGTGTGGACCTTTTCAAATCAGTCTTCTATCCTTATTATGGCCCTCAAGTACCTACAACTGGAAGAAGACACCATTAATAGTATGGTGACAGATTTTTAAAATGAGGGAACCAGACAGGCGTGCAACTAACTAGTTTATCTGTTACCTGGTTTCTATAGTACCGGCACTGCTTGGTTCGTGTAAGATGGTCGCATGTAAAAAATATCCCAAGACATTTATACATACCTAGGTATATAAAACAAATTCAAAACTTTGAAGTTTCGGTGCTTTGGACTTGTTGTTTTGGCGCGCGTGGACAATCCTTTGGTATACCAATATTACCCATATCGATTCCATATAAAATTTATCTGAACTATGACTTACGCTTATATTGCGTGTTATTCAGTTCCTTCCATAGATAATGTTTGGTCGCATTACCTAATTTCATTTTATATTTCTACATCAGTCATTCTTCCCAACTGCATATCCCATATAACTTGCTGAATTAACACAATACACTAATTTAACTTCTGGAGCATTCAGGTTGCTTCATCAGGTTCCTTCCTTCATATTTAAAACACGAAGGTCATATTCACCCACAGGTCCATGTTCGTAGGTAGGTGCGTTCATCATTTACCCACTAAAATAACGTTGTTTGTTTGCTCATTAACATTTAATTTGCCAGATTTATGACTGGCGCGGTTTCTCACCCCATGGGGGTTACGTGTCGTGATTTAATAACTTAATTAAAATCTAATCTGGACTTTTGAACCCGACGTGTTTATGGTTCGCTGGTTGATTTATGTAATTTAGTCCGCGTTTAGTTTTGGCACCTGACTCCGTTTGACTTTAAGAACTAGGGGCTTTATCTTAAAAGTTTATGGTACGGACTTCGTGGAGTTTTTTGTAACTATATCTGTTACCTGCTTTTTATAGTACCTACAGTTTCTGCTAAGTCAGGGATTACCTGGCCATTTGAAAATCGTGTCCCAGGATATTTTCGATTATTATATTCTTTTGGGAGTCGATGCGCATCAGATAAGCCGAAACATGATCCTAACCATTACTTTATGCATTAATGCTCTTGTTAATGAGTTACTTGGTCGAAAACCTGACCTCATAAGATAATACTTTGATTCAGACATTTTTAAAAAACTCGATGACGCACAAACGTTACATTAAAGTTTAATTTCAATAAAACGGTTCCGAAGTGGACTCCGACTGTTGAATATTGCAAGTCGATCGATTAAGGTTGCACCCGACGACAGCCCGGTCAGCCAAACGAGTGCCAGCGACGTCTTCGATTGAATAATTTAATTACTTATTGAACTGTTCATATCTGGGTCACTTGGGGTGATTCATATTATATTGAACCTTACAGTTCAAATCGAAAGGACATTTGATGTGTTAATCCGCCTTCTTGAGAGAAGTTTGTACCTCAAAAATATATAATAAGGCGCGAAAAATTCGTGCTTTGATGAATTACAAATTGTTAAAAAATATATATAAAAATTGTCATTACCTACTATTAAAATTGCTTTTAAAAGTACATCTGCAATCGCATCGGTTTTGAATCGGCATCGAATATTATTTTTGGCTGGTAATAGCGGGGCTTGGGGTGTGGTTGCGTATAGGCGGAATCGATGCAAGCAAACAAAGGAAAATACATCGTAGTCCAAGTCCAATCTAATAGAATCCAAAGTCTATGACCATACCCGGGTTGCATGCATAATGCCCGCTATTGCAGAGTTGCAGACTCGTTAATCCTACAATTTTCTGATGTGTCAGCTTTGTGCGTCTTTGTATAATTGGATAAAGTTAGGTTATTGTACTTTCTACTTGCGATGCCAATGGATTTTTCTACATTAAAGTAGTTTAAACTGGATTTATCTAGTCAATTATTTGCACATTGCACATCTTTAAATTATCTAGGTTATAGAATCGGTATTATTGATTTAGCTTTTCGTGTTCTTTACCATTGTAATTTTTTTTAATCTCTTCAATTGCAATAAAAGTTCTCAATCTTTACGGTTGTACTTAAACCATATTTATGATCTAATCTACAATTATAAATGCCAAAATTTGTGAGGATGGGTGACACTTGGCAGACTTTTTATACCAATACTAGCTGTCCTCCACGGTTTCACTCGCGTTCCGGAGGTCTGTAATACGCGAACTGTCAAAATATTTGTAATTCTCGCATATTCTCAATTATAATATGCATGTATTATACATAAAAACCTTCGTCTTGGATAACCTTATCTATTAAAAAAACGAATCAAAATCCGCTGCGTAAAGATCTAAGTATACATAGGGACGGAGAGACAGTGGGAAGCGAATTTGGTTTTATACTATGTTGTGATGATAAGAAAATATTGCATCCCTCGGGGACGCGGGGGTTAGCTAGTATATTATAAAATAGAATATTCTTCTATGGCTCTATGAACCATTCATCGGTTTGAATATTGATGACGTAAAAAAATCGTATAGCATTAATCAAGGCTACGTTGAAAGCTCAGCCATACGTTGAGTATGAAATTTAGAAGTCAATTGCTCTAGATCGCCATAGCAACAGGCAATTACCTAAATTATTCTTTCGTCGTTTTTCTTCCGAGGCATATCGCTTCGTTCGTGTAGGTACCCCCATTGTTGATATGCGCTTATTATTCTCTGGTCTGATGTACTTTAATAATGTTCTGTAACTGTTTATAATGCTTTGCAATTTTCATTGTTATTTTTTTTTCTACTCGTTCTTGTCTTTTTCGATTCTACTGTTATACGTTGCATACGTAATTTAGTAATTATGTTAGTTTTGTATTTTTTTATTGTTAATATTTATATTACGAATGTTATTCGGATTGCTCATATAGCTTACTTAATTTTTTTCATTCATCATATTTACGCTACAATTGAATATTTCTTTATTTGTTAAAGTTGCAGTTTATTAGAGCTGGTAAGAGCTGATTTGAGGTGTCGCATGAGTCATTTAAAGTGTATTTTGACACAGTTAGTAAGTCTCTAGTCGTAGGACATACGTTAGAGAAGATAGAATAGGAATTAACAAACGTATAGTTATCGAGAACTAATTTCCCGGGTTAGAATTTAATGCCAACATTTTTTCATTATGATTCGGCTGATAACAGGCAGACGGTTAACCTGATGGTATGTGGTCACCGCACGTTTGCAACACTCGGGGCATTGCCCATGTATTGGCGACCCTGTGCCGTGAAATTATTAAGTAACTAACCCTACGGCGTCAGAAAAAGATTCATCAGCACTATCATACAATTTACCTTTGGATCAATAAATGCACCTAATCGTAAAAGCAATAAAGATTTTAGTTCTATGACATAAATACCTCACCCCCACTTTATGTGTTTAACTTAGCCAACCTTAATAGCTACGTATTTAAAAAAAGGAAACAAATATATGTATGTTTATGTGTCTAAGTATACATATAAAAATGAATGTTTATCTGTATGTCCTTAATAGAATCGTAAACTATGCAACGGATTTTAATGCTGTTTTCAGCAATATATAGAGTAATTCAAGAGGATTTTTTATAACCAGGATTGAAAGTGGACAAAGCCGCAGGGCGCAGCTAGTATGTTAAATAATTACGCTAGTCTAATGGCCCTGACTGACAACGAGACTACCTATAAGGGAATAATCCGCGTAAGGGTGTAAAAGCCTTCTGCGGCTAACAACTTCAAGTCGATTCAAAATTAACAATCCTATAAGGGTTTGACCACAGGCAGGTCAGTATTTACCAGTAGTAGGGCACGAGCCCATGGTATAGCTGGTTTACTGGTTCCACTGAACTGATCTTGCTGAATATTTGACACACTCATACATTTTTTTAAGACTAGTATTTTAATATTTATTTAAAAGGCCCACTAATCTGGGTTCTTGAGGCCATGATGGCCCAGACTAAGGAACCAAATTAACTAAAACTCAATACCTACCTGTCGGTAACACGAGTCTGTTGCACGCCAGCAAGTAGGTGAGACTATAGCCGTGTAAAATTAAAGGCTAATTTAATATTTTGTCCGCGTACATGTCGACTGTTGCCTTTTGCAATCTCAACGCGTTATAAATTAGGCCCGTCGCTCACTATTACACCGAACGTTATCTTACCTCTGTTGTAATATGGTAATCGGCGAGCTTCGAAAAGTGGTGATTTGACCCAGTCACATCCTTGGGTGGGATTGATACCTTCGATTTTATTTTAACCTCGACACAACATGATTTAGAAAAAATAAAAGAAAAATCATTTTTATTTATGGCAACCAAATCCTTTTCTTTTATTATTTTTTATTTGTGCCAGTGTCGAGTTACGTTTTATGTTCAGTTCATGTAAATTATGATTCTCGGAGTCAATTAAGGCATCGGCCGCAGGTTTTCTCAAATGGTAGTTCCAAGTTTACTAAAACCCCTTACCCAATAAATGCAGTCCCTACTTCAAGATTCGAGACAATCGGCAGGTTTTATTTTTACTACCTTAAAGAACTATAAAAAAATTACTTGAACTTCGAATTTATACCTAATATAAAAAAGTTTTATACAAATATGCATTTTACTCGTTTAGTCTCCTTAGGGGTACAAAATCTTCGTGCAGCCCTGCAGGAAGTAAAGAAAATGTCCAAAAATGTTTCTGGCTTTAGCGGAATTGTCTGTGCGTTGTCTGACAGTCAGTCAGAGACTGATTAATATATACATAAATAGATTATTGGCGCCATCCATACTGCTTAGCTTCCTCGTTAAAAAAATAACAAAATGTATAATAAGAAAACAAAAACCGATATTAAAATATGCACCATGTCGCCTATAAATCTTCTAAAGAATAATATGTGTTAATCTACAAAAATATTAAATCAGGCAAGTACGAGTCGGACAAGCGCCCGGAAGGTTCTGTACAATAATAATTAATGGAAAAATTTTGAATAATTAAAATGAAATTAGCTTTCAAACAAAACAAAACTTTTCGCGATCTTATTTACCGTATACCTGTTAGATTTCGACTTCAAACCCCATTCTAAAACTACTTATACATTTATTTTAAAGCAAACATTACTGCGGTTGGTAGCATCAGTAGTTGCTGAAATTAAGCTGAAAAAGAGAGACAAACTCGCGCGATTACCCTTTTTTTACCATTTTGATACAGTACCCTAAAAACAATATTATAAAGACATCACGTCACGCACGAGCGCTCGGCGCTATTTCGTAAGCCCATCTAGACTTTATAATTAACTAACATAGAAAAAGGTTGCGAAATGTATTTCAAACTTTTTTATTATTAACTTTCGTGGATATTATGCAAATTATAATTTGGATCGAAATTTTTGCTTAAAATATACCTTTGAATATTGATGATTGGAACAGTATTCATTGATCAGTCAATTTCTCATATTGATACATATACTGAATTGCTGGTTATCGGAATATGCGATTTGGAAGGTAGCTACTATTTTTTAAGCAAATCGAATCCTTTTAAATACCATGCCATAACGGAATCTCCATGTCCTGGGCTTCAATTCTGTAAGGAAAATGACACTAGTTCGAGGATGTTTCATCGGGGCCTCTATGCTCTGTCTCTTTCGCTTTCTATGCAATAACGTGAGAGGGAAGCTCTCCGAGGCCCCCGTGCGGCGCCTCGCCGACGAAGGTTGTATTAGCTAAAAAATGGGGGCTGTACACCAAGCCCGAAAATCGATATAATTACCTGTATCAATAAAACGCATAAAAGTAATGGTTTTATATGTTTATTTTGTATTTTTCTCAGATCTTTATTTATTGTCGAGTATAGACAATAATGGCACACAGAGAGCGCGCGACATTGGCATTCAAAAGATTGAATTAACCAAAGTGAAGATTTCTGTCATATGGAGATCGGCCCATTCAGGAAATTGTGTTTAGATTTAAACCTATAAATGAATGGACTAAATATTTACCCATTACCTGAAGACCTTCTAAATTTAATTAAACACGTAATTTTCTAATAGTTATTTCCCTATTGTTGAATAACAATGTATAATATGTAAAATGTACGTTTAACAGTAAGTAAATTTACTGCAAAAATACTACAACCGGTTTTAAATCTCGTGTTGCGCTCTCCAAAAATAACCTCGAATAATATTTAACCCACTTTAAGGCGTTGATTACATAATACTTACTACGTGAGGTTGTAACCTCAACTGACCCTAAACTTTTACAAAATGGACATCATTTTTAATTCACTTGATTATTCTATCCTTCCTACTAATGTTATGAAAGTTTTTGAGGATGAAATTTGGCACAGATATAGATTATACCTTGGAAATAGGCTTATTATCGCGGGAAAATGTAACATCCCTCAGGATCGAAATAATATAAATTAAACTTGCTATGATGGCCGTTTTGACGTTTAACAATGACAAAGAAAAATAACCTTTATTCCTTCAGATATAAGGTGCATCTATTGATCCAACAGCTAATTGTATGATGATGGAAATCAACCTTATTCCAAAGCAATACAGTTTCTTTTCCAGGACAATCTGAAACGTCAAAACGGCCATCATAGCGTGTCGGTAGTATAGTTACAACTTAAGCTAATAAAAGCGTATTAAAAATGGCTTAATTGATATTATTTTATTTCGCCGAGTTTTAACGACAAGCATTGAATTACAGAAAAAAATATAATTTAACTTAAAGGCAAAATAAAGGGAGTGGTTCATGTTTGAGAGACGTAAAATACTAACTTCGCACCCGGACGGCACATTTGCGCGCAAATTGCGAGTTTCACAAATTCGGTACATCAGTTCCTACTTCCTTACTATAATTATGCACAATTGCACATTGTTACATCGTGCTATAATATTTGAAGAGCTGAATGACGTTAGTATCTAAAATACAAATACCTAAAATCACTTCCGCTGTTATAAGCGCGTCTCCTAGGGACCTAATGTTACCCCTGATTAAAAAACCTACAACATAATAAATATTCTGGGACATTCCTTACGCATGGCATACTACAATTTTTAATATTTTTTTCATAATCCAGATCCAATGAGCATCGAACCCACGACTTGTAGCAGTCAGGTGCATCTGTGTGTCAAATTTTATATTAACCTGCGCAGTTGATACGTGATTTCTGCACATATCATACTATCGTCTGTTCCCAAAAATGCTGGATTCTCAACGCTTCACCACTATCCTTAAATCAAAGCTTAAAGTTACCGATGTTCAGCTCCATTTCTGTCTAGTTTACTTCTCAGCTTTAGTACAAAGGATCGTATAATCACAAAATACCGTACAAGTACATTGTTAAATAGTTTCTATTGCCACAATTTCCTCATATTACCTAGCTAGACGATTATTAGAACCGTTTCAATGTATTCTGAATAATTAATTTTAGCAAATAGGTATTAGCTGTAATTATATGCAATCTCGATCTCCCCGTGTAGGTTGGTGCATAGAATAATAAATAATTATTCTTTAATGTATGGTAGGTGTTTTTTTACACGTAAACTGCCTCAGGTTTTGGCGTTTGAGACCTATAATAAGATTGTATCAAATAGGGTTAAAGTTTGTTAAAAATTGCGACACCATGTTCAAAACATCCAGAGAATTCCTCTTTATGCATACAGAAAGTACAAGAGTTCAGTTCTCTTCTAGATTTCGACCACATAATCACATACCATGATTGTGGTAAAACACAATCCAACAACATTATTTACGCATACATTGTAATAAAGAAGGTACATAAACACTATCAAACATGCAAGTCTAAAAATAGATGCAATATTCTACATACGAATTGTACAATTTCAAGAATGACACATAATTTTAATGCTACACGAGTATGATATGTTATTTCATTATCATTATCGCATAATTCCTTGACGAAATTGTTCAGATATCACAGACAGGTTGATAGCAATGGGCTTCCCCGCTGAGAAGCTGGAAGGTGTTTATAGGAACCACATAGACGAGGTGTACAGGTTTCTAGAGAAGATGCACAAGGACCATTACAAGATATACAACCTCTGCTCGGAGAGGTCGTACGACTCCAGTAAATTTCATGAAAGGGTGAGTAATTTTCAATTTAACTGTTATTTAATTCAACGTCATATTGATTTGCTCGCTGTGACTCATTTTCGCTCAGGTTTCTAATTGCATCCTTCAGAATGCATGTAATCGTTTTTGATCCTATGACTTAACAGGAAGCTTCAAATTCTTGATTTTCATGTCCAAATTGATCATATTTTGTCGGAACATTGATGTATTTAGTTTTTAAACATGCGTTAGTTATTATAAGTCAAACATTTTTTGTTAACCGCTCTTAAGTGTCCTGTAAACACTTCAAAGCACACATTTTAGGACATCCAATGTCACCTCTCAGGACATTTTATCACCATCCCGGGTTAACATTGCGCAACCGGTGATCACGATTATCTCTGTTGTGACAACATAAATATAAATATTATATAACGCGGCATAATCGCAATATTGACGATGTGACTCGGTTTTTTATGAGTTATCTACGTGTGTCCTCTCACGTTGGACGTCAAGGGACTTGAAACGCTATTTTGAGCCTTCATTTCTATGTTCAAAGCTCAATATGGTAAAAAGTACCTTGCCAGGTGGCATTCAACATCTGAATATACCGAGCGCGTTCATTCGATGTACTCGGGAGCATGTGTTGATTTTTTTTTGTTATATACAAATTTTGTCACAAAGCATCGCACCAGTTGTTGATAATAATGTATCAGCTGTTTTAATACATGTGGTTTTTCCTCAAATAACGTGGCAGGCAATGTATTGGAGCATCGGAAACACTTACGGAGGATGCAAAAGTTGAACGAAGTGTTTGACAGAATATCTAAACTGAGGTGAAGTGACTTCATTGATGGGTGGTTTGAATTTATCCTTATAACGTTACCAGGAATTGTGCCATTTATAGTATTTGTGCATTCCATGATTCTGACCCAGTTCTCAGGGTTTATTGGACAAATATTGTGTCATCATAATTTTCAGCTGATGACTACATACTTTCCATCGCGTGTTGATCTCATCCAGATCTTTACTGCGATAGGCCCATCAGGCAGCTGTACTGGGTATACTGCGCTTCCCTATCCTCGGCTAATATCCTGTTAGGGCTTTAATTCACCTGCAATGGTCGTAATGACGTGATTATGAAGGCGCGATGGCGGGTCTATGAAGTTTTTCCCAAACTACTTCCTTAATTATTAATGTAAATTATTTCAACAAGCGAAGCGTCGCTTATTCGTCAACCTGCGGAATTTGTGACGATAGCTTTTCAAGGTTTTTATCCCGTATGAATAAAATGGTATTTACAGGAACGCTCTTTGTGGGTTTAATGCTGTCTTTTATCATTTTATATTGACATTTGTATATTTTCATTTTATGTATAGCAATTATACATTTTCGCTATTTTTTCAGAGATTTTTCAGAGCAAGTTTTTTCGGAATTAATAATATGACTATACCTTACTTATCTTTGGTTACGAACCTCCTTTGTTTAATGCATTACCGAGTTATCTCTGTTCTTAACAATCCGTGTCACAATTTTAATCACCAATTGCGTTTAAGTTATTTTTTAAGATAAAAGACTTCTGACGTCACTAGAACTATATTTTGTTACGTTTGCTTGTTATAATTGCGCGGGAGACCTATAAACGCAAACCATAGATTCTGCCGTAGCGGTTGTTTTCTTTATAAATAAATTAATTAATGTTTCTAATTGTGCAAGAGGGGAAGAATAGGAGCTGAAATAAAAGTTATTGAGATAATTGTTATTCCAAAGCTATCGTTATTTATCGAGTTGACATAATGTATTGCCCATTTGGATTGACTTGCCATTGTTGGCGAGTTATAGGTACAGATGTCATTTGACGTTTTTTCATCAAGTGAAACCTAAACGAATTAATAGACGATGACGGTAGATACTTCTTGCGGTTCTCTTGGAGGATAAATTTGTTGGTTTCCTGCACGGTGGTACACGTTGTCCGTGCTCGATGGGTCAGTTGGCAAGGTGGTTAGAAACCTCAACTGCCACAGTTACACACACACTGTTCATAGGCTCGTTTTTTTCTGTGTCTGGGTTTAAGTCTATATATTATATATATAAAAAATTTATGTTGGTTTGCGTACGCTTCAAAAACTCAAAAAGTTCTGCACCGATCGAGCTGAAATTTTAGCATGCTATATAATCCGCATCAAGGATTGTTTTTATCTATTTTTTGCATCAGTCACATATCCGCGACTGCCTTTGTTTTGTTTCTCATTTCTTAACCATTCAATCCCAATGTGCCACAGCGAAGCGTGGCAGGGTACAGCTATATCTATATAATTTATATAGCTTATCAGTGTAAAAAAAGTCCCAGGAAATTTTGTTTAAAGCTTTCTGTACTACACCACATTAGGCCACATGACCTTAGTGTGGTAATCAACAAAGACTAATAATGTCCAACCTAATAAAGGACTCGACCTAATGGCCACGAGGTAATTAATTCTGTATATATTGATAGTTCTATTAATCATTATAATATTATAAATGCGATTTTTTTTAGAATGGATATATGGATGTCTATGGTGTCTTTCACCCAAAAACTAACAAATGGATTTAGATGAAACTTGGCACTTAGTTTGTTTATAAGGATTAACGCATATATAATAGAAATTTTGTTTATTCATGTAGGCCTTCACAGGTTCTTATAAATCGTCTTTACATGGTTTCTTAAAAAAAATTCAAAGATATGAAAAATTAATAAATTCACATTAATTTTTATCCTGGGAAAATATAACATCTCTATTGGACGCGCGTGAAACCGCTGCAGAAATAATATATATTAATTAAACTTGCCCCACGCTATGATGGTCGTTTTGACGTTTAACAATGGCAAAGAAAAATAACCGTTATTCCTTGAGATATAAGGTGCATCTATTGATCCAACAGCTAATTGTATGATAATCAACCTTATTCCAAACCAATACAGTTTCTTTTCCTATGACAATCTGAAACGTCAAAACGGCCATCATAACATGCCGGTAGTACCTACAAAGCGTTATTCATACCATCAGACTGGTTGAAAATTTAGTATAGTCATAGAATCCACTCGAGCTAGATTGTTAGTTACCTATAAAATTATTTACGTAGACAACATGCGGAGTGTCTTTAAATATTACAATCACGTACTTACACGGTAATACTCATGTCCCCAGCGCTCAGGCACGTGTCCCGTATGAGGAAACACACTGTAGGTACATACGTAATGATTAAAGGCATTATTTTTAATTGAATTATAATATAATTTATCTGAAATATTACGCTTACATGTGTAATGAGTTTTGTAAAAGATCATGCCAACTGGAGCTGATTGTCATGATATTTTGGCGTGGGAGACTTGGATCATGGTGAATTTTTGAGTATACATCCGCTTTTTGTTTCCTTGACGATATTATGCCTTTTTTGGGTCCCGTGGCCAAATGGTTAATGCCTTATAATTTCGTCCTGTCTGTCTATCTGTACGTCATAGCTATTTTACTTGGGGTGAGACTAATAGTGCAATATCTCTTGATGAAATTTAAAATGTATGTTTGTTTGTTGTTTCTCAACTGTCACAAATGTTTTTCGTTTTTAAACCCTGACGCAAAAAATTCGGGGTGTTATAATTTTGACGTCTGGGTGTGTTTGTCTCTGTCATAGCTCTCGAACGGATGGTTTTTGGATGGACCCTGAGACGTGAAGTTGTTAAGTCTCATGTGCCTGTAATTTCACCGCCCCCCTTACCTTTCTAATCGAAACACAGTAATACAAGTGCACTGCTTCACGGCAGAAATAGGTAAGGTGGTAGTACTTCCCCGGACGAACTCTGCACTAAGAGCTCTACTATTCTAAATTGATTTGGTCGATTTTGATTTGCTTTTCTTGTGTTTGAAAGGTGAATTATGTTGTAAGTTGTAACGTACATATAACAGACGAGACGGTGGGAATGCAAAGCGCATGAGCGTGTGGAATATCTTACAGTTAAAATAAAATGTCCCAGGCTATTAATTTTTAGATATTTTATGGGCCTCTTAGGATATAGTACGGAACACTACGTCTGACGCGCGCTATGGCGGTATTTTTTTTTTCTTTCAATTGTATAATAATTTTATTTTATAAAGGCGTGTTTTCCTCATGTGGTATTTGATCTGATTATTTCATGAATGGTGGGAAAGCACCATTTTTTTCATATTACATCACCTGTCAATTTACCACATTGTGTTATTGAAGCTATAATTTATATCGAATCCTCGAAATCTAATATACGAGTATGAATACAAATAGTTTTCCTGTAGGATCGTTCTCTACATTTAGCCGCAACCATCGTTATCCACGCTTGTGATTGTGTCAATCAGTGTTCGATAAAACGTGGAAAGCGAGTAGAATCGACAGAGCATTATCGTTTTATTGTTCTTCGACAACGTGACGCGATTGTCGGTAGACTAGATGTCGCCACCGGCGCCCTTCCAACAGTTGACGGGCGACGGCTATCAGTTGTTAACCGATAACGCTTATCATACAATGGATCGCGCATTTAACACTAAATATGTCTGAATTTCTATGAACCAAATGTAGGGTATGTATTATTTACATAGATTTATCGTGTCTACCATATCTGCGGCTTCTCCGGTGCGGCTCGACAGACTCGCTATGTGAATTGCGCTCGCAATGTTAATTTTCACGTCCTACTAATAATAACCTATAAAGAGACCTGATTCTTATTTTTTATGTGAAAACTTCTTTAGCGGCGTTGATCACTTTTCTTGGGATAGGTATAAAATGTTAAAGTCGCGTCAGGACACGTGACCTGATCGAAAATTCGTAAGACGGTAGAAATGCACAACGTTAATGTTCAAGTTTTCACTTCTGCCGGCACTCCCGGAGTGCAACCCGTTGTTTTATTGTTAGTTTAATAATAAATGTCCTGGGACATACTGGGCACGACCCATTAAAAATGTCTTTTCAAATTGAAAGGTTATTCCAGACGGTCATAGGCTATGGTTATATAGGCGACCTTATAATTCCGGGATACATTAAATCCCTCAAAAACGCAGGTCAACCTAGGGCCGGAAACTATCATTTATAATTGTAACGAGTTCATATTTTGACTAAACTTGTTTTAGGGAATGTAATGCAGAATAAATTATATTTGCAGCAAACGAAACCATGGTCTTGCTTTAAGATTTGGTTTGAAATTCTGATCCGCAACCTTTTGTGTGACGAAAAATAAATTGATAATATACACAATCTATGCTGTTCAAAATTGATTTATGAATAATTAAAAGCCGAAGATATGACGTAAAACACAAAAAAAAACAACAGCCGAATTGAAAACATCCTTTTTTGGAAGTCTATTAACAAATCAAACCACAAACGGATCATTCTATTCTGTGCATTGGTGACGTCACAACATACTATTTTATAGAGCTGTTTCATATAAGACGAGCTGTGCCCCAGACTTCGTACGAGTGATAACTTTAAACTAAGGTAAGGTTACGTATTTAATCATTTGCAGAGCCGATTTTCGTGAAAACCTATAGATTGCCCCCAGTTTCATACCACTTTCCTGTGGAAACTATATTAAAATTCGTAATTTTAGTGATTAGCATGTTCAAACAGGCAGATATGGTGTTCAAAAATGGTCTTAATAACTTCTGTTACTCTTACATCAACCGCAATCAGTATTTGGCAAATATTTTCAATGTACAGAAACGCGATGGTTCTACAGTTTTAATGATCTAGCTTCTATCTCGCGGCTTCACCCGCGTTTCCGAAAGATCTAAAGTACCGGGATTATAACATAGCCTGTGTTTTGGATACAGCAGCATTCTAATAGTGCAGCCTGTGGACCAACTACACGCAAAGGGCTTTCAACTCTCTGCGTGTCCAATATAACAATGCTTTTAGGATGCTGATGGGGCTCCGTCGTCACTGTAATGCATCAGATATGTTCGCTGAGGTACGCGTCGATGGCTTTCACGCCATATTGCGAAAAAGAATCGCCTCTTTGATGCACATGGTTTGGTGTAGTCCCAACAGCATCCTACGAGCAGGTATTGTTAAGCCGGATTGCCCAATGTTAAGGCACTGGGTCAGCGCCCATGTTATGGGGGTGACCTAAACGTATATATTATCAAATATAATTTATATTATCAATAATAATGTGTAACTAACATAGGTAATAAGTCTATTACTAACATTATGTGGATACCTTAATTATAATAAAAAATAAAAAAAAGAATAGTAAAGGAATAATTAAATCGGTCCAGACGCTTTTGATTTTATTAATTACAAACAAAAATACAAAAACTTTTCTCTTTATAATATTAGTCTAGACATATATAGATGGAAGATAGAAAGAAGATATCGGTCTGACATAATAGTCACAGATTTGACATGTCATCTACAATAATGATGATGTATTAATTCTAAAAGTTTCCTTTTAGATTTACTACTCCGAACTGGTAGGTATCGTGCGTTTAGGTATAACTGTACATGTGTGTTGGTATTGTTTTTGGAGGCAGGATATACTACTGTACGCAACTATATATTGATATATATAACGACATATTAGTCATTGAGCGCTAAAATTGTTTTGTACGTGTAATTTTACATACCACGCTTCATATTGACGTAAATAAATACAACACGCTCGGTTTATCGTGTTGGTAAATTTTTATTACCATTTTTGGTGGTTCTCCTTTTAGTTTCCTACGGGGAATATGGTAGGTTTATTGTGGGAATCGCAAGTGACGTGGGTTTCTCATTTACTTTTAATTATAACTACTTTTAGGAATTATTTATTAATATTACGAGTAAATTAATATCATCTGGATTATAGTTTTAGGGTCCCGTGCCAAAAAGGTGTTAAGGGACACTTACTAAACTAAATATTCCGTCCCAAAGTACTAATCATTTTAAGAGGATGATAGCTTCGTTGATCGTGGGTTCGAATCTTACAAGGAGTTGGTTGTCAGTGAAAGAAAATATCGTAATGATACTTTGTAGGATCCGTTTGCCCGACTACCACCCTCTAGCCTAGCACCTGTTGGACGTTGATGTGTTCCGATAGCTGTACTCGGCCAGTTCCTTTCTACGCTTTGTGTCCATCTTCGGTCACATCATCACTTAACTAGATGGGACGGTTTTACCTCTACCTATAAACACGATTACGTAGAAAACTGTATTTGGTTTAAATAACTATGATCAGGTACCTTGTTTCTAATATTTTTCATATCCTGTACGCATATTTAATATAATATGTTTTGGCTTACTGGATATCAAAAAGTGAATAAAGAGCATTTCTACGCTAACAAAAAAGCGACGTAATTAATCGAGATTTTTATTATTATTGTATGGAACCATTAGTGCGCGAGACTAACTCGCTTGGTCTGTTTTTTCCTAGTTCTTTAGTTACCTGTTTCTCTATCGGTGTGTTTCCTTCAGGAAATAATAGTAACTTTACAGTGGGAATCGTAACGATTGTGACGTGGATTCCTCAAATGACTCCTCAGTCATTTCGCATTTTGGGTTTTCCATTCCTCTGGCTCGGTTCTCATCGTCCCTTCCATCTTCATAACTTCGCGTTCGGCCCCTAAGGTGCCTTTCTATCTATATACGTGTCCCTTTCTTCCCATAAAGATGAAAATAGTGGTCGATTCATATTTCTCTCAGTCAATTGCACACGAGACTTCAACACTATGGTCAAAGCCTTTACTTCTCTTTCCATCTTGTTATAATTGAAAGAGATGTAATGAAGTATGATTATTGTTACTATTATTACACGTAATTCAATACGATAAACTTTTTCACCGCCGCCTATGAACATTTGCAATACCAAAAGTCATGCCAATGCACTTTCGACCTTGAGATGTGAAGTTATGATGTCTCATTTGCCTAAATCTTTTTGTGGGTGTTCCCTATTGTAGTCCAAACTCGTAATTATTGGTTCTTTAGTCTCAAATATTAGACATCATGGAAGAGCCAAATACTAAATAAATTAAAAGAAATTGAATTACCATCAGAAGAGAAAATGGTACTTAATTACTTTTTCTTTGCCTATTTGTATATATTTATATTTAACAGACTATAGTAAGTAGCTACCAGTGACGCCTGCATCTCAAACTTATATATATCTTTTAGTCACATATATATATTACTTACGTAGTATTACCTACATAATGAAGTACCGTCTGTCCGTCTATCCGACATAAGTATAAAGTCATTTGCTCTAATGACTTTAAGATAAACGTCTTTGTAGTTTTTGTAACGATGTCTTGAGTTTTAATTGAACAATAATTTAGTTCTATACGTATATATATAGTGTAATTAAGGTCTTTTTTACAATGGTGCATGTCATAATTCAGTTGGTGATTTGCGGCGTTTTAGATGTTTGTAAGTTTTACAATTTAATCAAAATAAAATAAAGAACACATACATCTTAAGGTCCATTATACCTTTTTTTAATTTTTTTTTTATACCACGTGGGCCGACAAACAAGCGAACGGTCCACCTGATGGTAAGTGATCACCGCCGCCTATGGACATTTGCAACACTAAGGGCATCGCCAATGCGTTGTCGACCCTGAGACGTGAAGTTGTTAAGTCTCATGTGCCTGTAATTTCACCGGCCCCCTTACCTTTCTAACCGAAACACAGTAACACAAGTGCACTACTGTTTCACGGCAGTAATGGGTGGTAGTACTTCCCCGTACGAACGCACTAAGAGCTCTACTACTCGAAAACCTTAAATTTGATTGTTCAAAATTAGGAATTTTGCAATGGAAATGAAGCCCTGCACCCTGTGCTAGCTATACAATATCTGTGTTACAGGCTACAGTGTCTTCCTACTTGAATATTTAACAACATGAGCAATTGCAAATGAATTATTATTTACAGAAATTTTTGAAACTGACATGCCAGTTGTCTTGGTGGTTAGCGATCCTGACTGCTGAGTGACAGGTCGCGGGTGCGATTCCCATCCATGACAAACATTTTGTGTGCATGAACATGTCTGTTTGTTCTGTGTCTGGGTGTAAATATATGTATGTATTATGAAAATAAGAAAGGTGTAGGTATATGTAGCAAATCAATTATCTCGTTTCCAAAGTACAAGCTCTGCTTAGTTGGGATCAGATGACCTTGTGTAAAAGAATGTCCCGGGATATTTATTTATATTTATTACTGAGCCCCGAAGAGGTAGACAGAGGTTTTAGTAATTCCCAAATTACATCTAAGATGTTTTAAAGTCCTAAGCTGCCGTGTTGCATGGCTCCATCACTTGGGTACACCAATTACGTACATTTTGTACTTTTGGGGTCGCCTTGATTGTTCTTATCTATAGTTTGAACCAGTAGGTAGAGCTGTTGGGGAGTTTTTATTTTTTATTTGTAATTTTTTTTTATTTTCAGTTTAAAAACGTAAAACTTTTTTGTTACTTTGTTAATTATACAAAAATGGACACTATGGTTGGAGTTCATTAGCCGTTTAACCAATGGGTGTAACTTAATTGTTCATATCAAATATCAGTTATTGATTAAACGGCTGATTCAATATTGACACAAAATCAGTCTGAATGTAGCAAAATAACTGTTAAAAAGATTGTAAAATGCTATATTGATGGGCTTTTTTTTATTTCAACGTTGTGATTCGAACGGCAACAGATAAAATAATTATTTCTATAACATTGTTAATCATATGACGTATTGAAATAATATATTGGTATTGTATATATCTGAAACGTGATAGTTAAACGATATATGTATGTATATAACATATAATTAAGTATATATATAATTAAATAAGCTTACTAATATAATAAATGTGAAGGCTTGCGAGGTTGGACGATTGTTCCTTTTTCACGCAAAAACGTCTAAAGGCTTTAGGATGAAAATTGACACATAAATAGTTTCTAACCTGGATT
Source organism: Habrosyne pyritoides (assembly GCA_907165245.1). NCBI lineage: Eukaryota > Metazoa > Arthropoda > Insecta > Lepidoptera > Drepanidae > Habrosyne > Habrosyne pyritoides. The sequence goes on along the minus strand of OU015600.1, from coordinate 2,010,424 downwards.
GACATACAGGGTTTTTATTCACGGGAAAATGTTACATCCCTCGGGAACGGGGAACCGCGGCCGACAGATTGTTTATTTATTTACTTATGTATATTTATACCCGAATACAGAACAGACATGTTCATGCACATAATTGTTTTCCTTGTGCGGGAATCGAAACCACGATCTGTGGCTTGCCAAGGTATCTAGCCACCACGCCAACCGGCCAGTCTAATTTATAAATAAATGTCAATACAGTGTAAACTCTTTATAACGAAACTCAAGGGACTGAGCATTTTTTGTCGTTATAGAGAGTTATCGTTATATGGAGTGAACAAAAAAAAACAAAACAAAGTGAACAAACCAACCAACTTGGGCTCACTTCAACGTTATAGGGAGTTTATCGTTATAAAGGATAACGTTATAAAGAGTTTACACTGTAGCTATAATCTATAATTCCTTCGGTAATTACTTCAAAATCAATACATGTATTGTGTTTAAAATTAGTTGAGCTGTTAGTGCAGTTTGTCTGGAGAAGTACTACCACCTTACTCATTTCCTCTGAGAAGCAGTAGTGCCTTTGTATTACTGTGTTTCGGTTAGAAAGGTAAGGGGGCCGGTGAAATTCATGTCTCAAGGTCGACAAAGCTTTGGCGATGGTGTGGCAAATATCCATAGGCGACGGTGATAACATACCATCAGTGGTACCGTCTGCTTGTTAGATGGCCTTCATGGTAAAGAAAAAAAGGCCGTGTCTTGAAAATGTACTCTATCTATACAAGGAAATAAACACGATATTGTTTTAATCGTTCATCAATCACATAAATTCGGCTATATTACATAATTTGTGTCATTATCTATATGTTATCCCAATAATTTCTTTGATAATGTATTTTTTTTTCACTGCGATAAATTCATTCGGCAATCACATACCGCGACCCGTGTTTTGAGTATTCAGTTTAAATATATCGCTAATATTATTTATTGGCTTGGTGGACGAGTGGTATAAGTCTGCAATTTTACCAGAGTTGTGGGAGGGGAGCGAAGCGCTGAGCCTGCCAATAACATCGCATTATTGGAGCCATGACGTACTTACCGCTTAGTTACCTCAAACATCTCTGATGGAAAAGCATCCTTAAACTCGGAGTGGACCGGTAGTGGCAAGGTCTACTTACAGTTGACGTTTCTTTGCCTTTCTGTTCGGCGACGGTGTGGTGCTCGTGCGTCGAGTCAGTGACAGCGGGTCTAATACGTCCTGATGATGCTTTGTGTAGAAGCGATGTCAATATCTTCTAAGTTTCCATGTTTAGGACTTTATAGAGAAGGAGATTCAGCAGAATTAGCTACTAGATATTTGATTTTTGTATATCTTACAAGTGATTAGGTATCTGTGGCCGAGAGACGGCGTCAATGATCACCATATAGTGATATATGGGACGCCAAAAATATTCAGTAGAATGTGGGTCTTAACTCTGAGTACTGTGAATTGTGTCTAGCTCTTTGGGAAAAAATGGGCGTAATTATAAATCAACTTGAAACTGATTGCAATTGAATTACATAATCCACGTGCCGTGCATACATTGTGAAATTATCTCCGACACAGATACACTATCAAGCTTTTGTTCACGACTTTACTTGTGATAAAAGGGCTATTTTTATATACATAGTTAAGTACCCGGGTACTTTGATAATGAATAGGGTCAACTCTCGGTTGATGAGAGCCTTTGGGTGTTGCTATTTTATGTTATTGGTTCTGCTAGAGTTCGTCGTGCCTCTAGAGATGGTCAATAGTAAAAGGTATAATATGGATTTAATAATGTTTTGTTCTTCTAATGACATTCGTTGTTTAAAGAAAAAAAACATATTTTATTTTTATTTTTATTTTATTATATATATCGATATATAGATATCGATGTCACGACTGCTTTTGGGAAATAGACACCATCTAATTAATCCATGAAAACCTCAATACCTAGTGTGCCATGTACATATATATGAGTTGTCAAAATAAAAAAAAATTACCCAAATTTAACATGTAGCCACTGTTCAAGAGTTCCACTACCCCCCTCGCTCCATCCTCGTCATGATATAAAACGCATAAGAGTCCTTAAAACCTTACAGATAAGCTTAAATTCGTGGCAGTCATAAATGACAAATAGCAGTTGAAACAAATTGTTCAACAAAAAATGACCCCTGTCTCGTCGAAAGACTTACAAAGCAATAGTATCTAATTGCGATCTATGGTTACTGCTTGCAAGCGAAAAAAAATCAAAATGTTCTAGCTCTCCTTAGTATCAGATTGTCCAGTGTGAAGAAACAACCTGGTTATATTGTATTATTAAACGTCTGCCCTAATGGTTTCCAGGTAGGACTGTTCGCTTTCGAAGACCACACGCCTCCAAACATCGAGTTGATCCAGCTGTTCTGCGAGGACGTCCACAAATGGCTAAGCGCTGACACGAGAAATGTTGCCGCGGTACATTGTAAAGCTGGGAAGGGGCGGACTGGTGAGGTTCCATTTAATTTCTATGTCTTGCGATTTTACTATGTGGTAGCGACGAATAATACCCTATTCTCTAGGGTGTCATGAGAGCCAACTAAAGAGAACCGATGACCACGAGCACTTGATACCATCAATGCAGCATTCCCAAAGAGAGCTGGCCAAAAATACTGATAAATTTCGAGCACCGAATGTCCAGCATATATGCGCCATCTGCAATTTAATGGGCACTGGGTAGGCAATTCAATTCAGTCGGTCTTTTTACCAATTACGTTACCTATATTTAAGATCATTACGGTTCTCGAAGAGTCAGGTGGCTGGTGAGAAATTAGGGTAATGTGGATAGGTTAGAGTTAGTAAAGTTGATGGTAAGTGGTCACCGCCGCCTATGGACATTTGCAACACTAGGGGCATCGCCAATGCGTTGTCGACCCTGAGACGTGAAGTTGTTAAGTCTCATGTGCCTATAATTTCACCGGCCCCCTTACCTTTCTAACCGAAACACAGTAATACAAGTGCATTTGAAATGGGTAAGGTGGTAGTACTTCCCCGGACGAACTCTGCACTAAGAGCTCTACTACAATATTATATTTATTTTGCGTCTTACTATGATGATCTAAATAATCACAAATGAGAAAGTTTGTGTTCCTGCTTGTCTGACTGGGTGTTTGTTTAGATCACGGCTCAATGTTTTCGAATGGATCATACATAGATAGATCATAGAATTATATTAATAGAATTACAAATAATATTTTTTTCCCGGGAAATCATTTGATCCCCCGGGGATGCAAATAAAATCGCGGGGTGGAAATCAGTTTTTTATAAATACAATCAAGCATTTAGCAATAGATTATGTACTTCTGATTCCTAAATGTGGATGTCTTGCCGTGAAACCTTGCGTAAAAACTTGAAAAAGAAACGTACCAGCGTTTCTCACTTCGACGTTAACATCTTGCATGGTTATTTTAGACTCTTTTTTGTTATCTAAATAGTATAAAATAAAGGTATCGTTTTTGTCTGTCCATTTGTCCTCTTGCATATTGATGCGGTTTCCACGGCCATAAAAATAATCTTCCGGAAGGTTTATTCGTATGATACATTTTATCCCATTCAGTATCTTTTATATAGCCGGGTCGGGTCTCTAGTAATAATATATACTCAAATAACAATGTGTAGGTAGCACGAAGTACAATTTGAGCCGAAATCTTATCTATAGACCCGAACACATCTGAAACATTTAAACTTGAAAAGAATACATTACAGTATTTAGAATGTCTTCACATACATTTTCGGTCATGTTAAAATCTGATCCCAGTGTAGGATCCCGTAGTAGCTGGCGGCGATATTTGCTCTGCGAAATTGTCCCTTTTCAAAGAAAGTACGAAAGTCGGTTCGTACGGAACGCCAAAATGTTAACATAATAACATAATGGCCCCCAGAACATTTCGGTAACAAAGGTTAAGGTTAAAAATTACACGTGGAGCGGTTATTACCTATTGAAAAAGTCTGTTGCATTGTCACGCGAACAAAAATGAATCGAAATGTCTGTAACGTAATTGCTAAATTTCTTTACGCCATATAATTGGTCGCGTTACCACCGTTCGGGGCATTTGGCAGGCGAGTCGTAAATTTTAAAAAGGGACCTTTTGAAAGCGTCGCTCCCTTTTTTTGTGGCCAGGCCCTGACTGAATGTATAAAAAGTATAAGGTTCGTTCGTAGATGTGAAACGAACGCTTTCGACAAAGGCTCTCTCGGTCCGTTCCGTTTATTACGATCATATTACTTTTTTTTTCTTTCTGCTGATGTCGAGGGTTCCTTAGTTTTACCATGATCAATTGAAAGATAATACTCAAATGAGAATATTTACCAGCATGATTATGTTATTCAAAATACCTTGAAATATATAATTTAATACATATATGAATATAACATGTTTTATGTATAGTCACACATCGAGTCAATGATGTCTAGCCCTGTTCCTTTCTCTTTCTAAATCTATGCAATAAACATAGATGATTTTAATAAGTCGATTTCGAGGGCGCCGAGTGAATGAAGACTTCATTTTACTCTATATGTAATTAAATACATACATACAGACATACAAAAATGGTTGCGTTCACTTGGAAAACCTAAAATATCTTGTGGTTATAATAAATTATTGTAATAAGCTTTTTAATAATGCTATCACTTTTCAATACTACCATTTACTATATTAAATTAACTGTTTTATTACTATTATTATTATTATTACAAAAATAAATTTATACTATTTTGTATTTTTATGAATTAAATTAAGTCAAACAATCATATGAAATAATAATAAGGTGAAAATGTGTATGAAAACCTGTGTATGATAGCTATCCCGTTACTCCTGCGGTCGCCTATCCCATTCTTGAATGGCGGCTTTCGTTGATACCTGTCAAGGTCTGTGAAGGCTGGCGATTCCAAACAGTTCCCTCTAGAACATCCCATACGTGCTCGATCGGGTTTGAGTCAGGCAAGATGTTTATTCTCGGAGAGAGATGTTCACTCGTTCAGCTCAATGTGCAGGCACATTATCATCGACAAACACGAATCGGTGTCCGTGTTTCGTAGACGAAAAGGCAATCTTCCGATAGCGGCTTGCAACTGTGATTGTTTTGAACTTAAACAAATAATAAATGCAATAAATAAAATTCGAAAATTTTAATGTTAGAAAATTTAATCTCCGTTTTTATGTGTGCGTGTGTTTTCTATTATTTTTACCTGCGTTTTATTTTTTGTTACGTTAATTACAGGTACGATGGTGTGTTGTTATCTACTATACTGTGGGCAGAAGGCCACCGCAGATGAAGCCCTCAAGTTCTACGGAAACAAACGCACGTACGATGAAAAGGGTAAGACAATATATATTTATTGATCTATTTTTATTTATAGCTACTCTGCGAGTGCGAACGGATTAAATATTGCAACTGAATTTCAAAACAGTTCCCCCCAAACGATTCAGTTAACACTTTGTACACACATTGGGTTTATAAAACTCTGCTCAATTTTTGTATCCCTAATTTTCTAATTTATGGAGATGAAATAAAAGCATTTTTATTTATTATTAATATGACAATGTCCGATTAGCTAAGTGACGTCATTCTGAATACCATACGGCGGACGTGATAAGTTGGTAATGTATAGTTTGGTTAAGGCATCAGACATGCCCTTGGTAGTGAGTTGTCCCCCCCGTGTGTCCAGGCGTGACGATCCCGTCGCAGCGGCGCTACGTGGAGTACTTCGCGGCGCTGGTGCGGCGCGGGCTGCACTACTCGCCGGCGCGCGCGCACATCCGCGAGCTCGTCATGGCGCCGCCGCCCGCGCTCACCGCCGCGCACTGCTGCCCCGACCTCACCGTGTCGCAGGCGCACCCCTCCATCAAGGTGCGACACCATCACACAATAATGAGCTCACTATGGAGCCATCAGCACATTGAATATCTATCAATACATATCAAGTTTATTACTATGTAATAAAGCCATATTAATCACGCTACAATATTTATTAAACACACCGAAAAGCTATCAACACATATCAAGTCAGTACCATGTAGTTAAGACATAACAATCACAAAACAAACATATCGTCGTTGCGACTTTAAGACCTCTTATGTGTCACTTTTGGCAAAATCACTTTTTTAGTGACACATAAGAGGTCTTAAAGTCGCAACGACGATATATCGAGCTACCTACATCATCAAAACATAACACAACAAACAAATATTTGTCACTACAAAGCTACCAACATGTTATATCAAATACACGTGAAAGCTACCAACATATAAAATCAGGTTCACTAAAAACCTTATAACATTCCGACCAATCTATCAACCACTGCCACCAACTCGCGTCAAACATACCTACTGCAAAGTTAATAACATGTATTTATCAAACACACTACGAAGGTACCAACACATAGCACTCTGCGCTCACAAAATGCTCAGCGAAACTATCAACATATATTGAATTGCCTATTGAATTAACACATACCTTTATCCATCCTGGATCCACTGGAACCATGGCATACACGATGGGTTTGAGATCAGCATCTCGTTTTTTGGCGGCCTGTGTTGCGTTTTCCGCCTTGATGCAATCTTAAGGAATTGCATTCCACTCTTCAATTGCGATTTTCAGGTCTGAAAACCTTGTCAGAGCAGGTACCAGGGCTCGAACCCGACTTTTGGGCTCACCCACACGTGTTCTTGATTCAAGTCCGGGTTACGAGCTGAACATTCCATCGTACCAGCGCCGAAGTCGCGTAGATACTAGGTCAACATAAGGCCGTACATTATCTACATATCCGGCCCGATGTATCCTGTGTAAAGTACCACATTGTCTGCGAAGATTTCCGTAATGTAGCGATGAAAAGTCAATCTATGTGTATGGCCCGTCGTCGGTTCGAATAAAACTAACGCTGTATGTGCTGCGGTTATCGAGATTTGCGTGGCACTCGGAACAACTTTCCACAGAGCGATACAAACGTCCATCACTTCCATGTAGACTCACCCTCATTTCATCAGTGAAGGATCTTTTCCCCACTGCTCTAAGGTCCAATCCTGTTCGGTAGGCTACCGATAATGCTGGGCCTGTTGGAGCTCTCTTCGGAGTCAGCTTCCGTACAGCAAGACTCTTTCTGACGGTATCTGAACTTATGACAAGTTGTTGTTCGTCACTCAGACTTTGTTGGCCTTGAACTGTGTTGAGGCGGCCATTTCGCAGAACAGTAAGTTGGATATAACGATCATCTGCTGCTGATGTAGCCCTAGGTCTGCCCGTACCTGGACGGCGATCGAATGCTCCAGGCTCTAGGTATCGACTGTAAACTCATTGCACTGAAAATCTGCTGGTTCGAGGTCTTAGAGCGACCTCACCTTGCGCAACGGCTGCTTGAAGTAGTGCTACAGCTTGCTTCCTGAGTTATATCGTATCCATCATCGATCGACAAAAGTAGCAAAAATACACGAGTCTCAGTAAATGATGGACAAGAACGAGAGTAATGATAAGAAATATCCGACTAACTTCATTGAACAATAATGAACGCTAAGCGCGAACTCGGAGCAAATCGTTAGCATTGTGTCTGTTGCTTGATTACAATGTGAATTGTCGGTACTTTAGAATACATTAATAGTCATTTTAACAACATGGAACGCACCTTCCTTACGTATAACTTTGATAGTTGTAAGTTTTATACATTTTGGGAAAATCGAATCAGAATTTCAAGATCGCGAGTGGCTCGGTGTATTTGGTATGTTGGTGGGTTGAAAACGCGGGGGATACGCAACGTATTTTTGTGGTATCTGTGGGTGTGTATATGTGGGGGGTCACGTACGGTGCAGTACAGCTCGTTGCGTGCGCAGGCGCCGGCGGGCTGCTGGGAGGTGTGCGTGTGTGTATATGTGGGGGGTCACGTACGGTGCAGTACAGCTCGTTGCGTGCGCAGGCGCCGGCGGGCTGCTGGGAGGTGTGCGTGTGTGTATATGTGGGGGGTCACGTACGGTGCAGTACAGCTCGTTGCGTGCGCAGGCGCCGGCGGGCTGCTGGGAGGTGTGCGTGTGTGTATATGTGGGGGGTCACGTACGGTGCAGTACAGCTCGTTGCGTGCGCAGGCGCCGGCGGGCTGCTGGGAGGTGTGCGTGTGTGTATATGTGGGGGGTCACGTACGGTGCAGTACAGCTCGTTGCGTGCGCAGGCGCCGGCGGGCTGCTGGGAGGTGTGCGTGTGTGTATATGTGGGGGGTCACGTACGGTGCAGTACAGCTCGTTGCGTGCGCAGGCGCCGGCGGGCTGCTGGGAGGTGTGCGTGTGTGTATATGTGGGGGGTCACGTACGGTGCAGTACAGCTCGTTGCGTGCGCAGGCGCCGGCGGGCTGCTGGGAGGTGTGCACGGGCGCGGGCGGCGTGCGCGTGCGCCTCACGCACTGCACGCCGCTGTACGGCGACGTGCGCGTCGACGTCTACAACAAGCCCAAGATGAAGATGCGCAAGGAGAAGCTCTTCCACTTCTGGTTCAACACCTTCTTCGTCACCGCCGAGGTCGGCGCGCTACGGGTGCCGCCCTTGCCTGACAGTGAGTACATTATTTTTTTCAATTTTCTGTAGGACCTTTCTGATTTAAAACTTTTTGATGTGTAAACTTCTTATGTTTTAAAACTCAATGTAATAGTGCAGGAGCCCGGAGCTCCCAGACATACTTTATTTTCTAAAGGACAAAATGTGGGTCTTGAGTCGTGCTCATATGTACATTGAATGCCAGTGTACATACTAAATGGATTAGACGGCCGATTTACAGTTACCAGGTAACTAAAAATAGGGCTAATTTTTGTTTATTCTAATGTATATTTTATGTAATATACATAAAATATTACAAAATAATATTCAGCGCTGCCAGACACTTTCTGTTGGCCATTGCATGGTTTCGTAAACTGCAAAACATCTCCCTATAGACTGGGAATGTTTGAGTATCTTTGGATATGATGAATGAGCAAAAGATATCATCGGTAATTTTTCAACCTTAATTTGTCCCCAAAAAACCTTGAAAATTCGCGCTGCGATTTTTATTCATAGTGCCCTGAAGCTTCAAAAGTATTGTTTTCGCAAAAAATCACCAAATGAGAAATTTTTCAATACTGATCCATTTTTCCATAATAAACTTTTCTACCTGTTGAAAATAACCGAAAATTTTGGATATTTTTTTCTGATCCCTTAATTTTTGTGATAAGTTGGTATGTAGAGTAAAAAAATATTTTTGGAAGTTTTAAAGCGTTTGGCGTAATTTATGGCCTGAGAAAAGTGTTTGGCAGTGTTGAATATTATATTGTGATAATGCTTTATGGACAACATAAACATATATTTAAATATCTGTTTATTAGTTTTGCCAACGTATATTACCCAAATTAAAGTAAAAATAATAATATAAACATCAACCATTAGTATTTAATTAAAGTTAGTCCTATTTTTAGTTACCTTTCTCATCAGTTACCTGTAAATCGGCCGTCTAACCAACGTAGTAGGTATCTTAGCTAGCATTCAATGTACATACATATGAACCGCATTTTGTCTTTTATAAAGTAAAGTATGCCTGGGAGCTCTGGGCTCTTGGACAATAACGAAAATTATACCAAAAAGAGACAAACGTTTACATCTATAGGATTCAGTCTCCGAGAGAATGAGATGGGTAATTTCTGTTGCGTGTGGTTCTCGCGCCGGTTAGCGTTGGTGGTGGGTTCGATTCCCAGCCAGTTTAAATATTTGTATGCATGTGCATGTAAAACCGCTGGGCCAATTTTGACAAAACTTTCACTGCCTCAGGTCGACTAATGTTTAAGGAGTAAATTTTTATCGTGACATCCCACGGGAATGCGGGTCAAACCGCGGGGCACAGCTAGCATACTTATATTTTAAAGATTAGTTTAGAAATGTCACATGATTTGGATATAAAAATTACATGTAATTTACATTTTACACACATTATTTTTACTTTCGCGAACTATAGAGTGGGATGTGACTTTCAACACTGTATGATATAGACACATCAGCTACCAAGCTCCTCGTCTATAAATAAACAATTCATGTATTGCAAAAATTTTAAAAGTTGCCTGAAAATATTGATAATTTCGGGCAAGATTTTAAGTAAGTTTTTCTTTGAATTTTTTGGATGAACTCAAGATCCAAGACAGCTAGATGAAAACATAAATATAAAAAGTTGCTGTAAATATTGATCAGTGTCTATATTAAACCGATGGGATTGATTCTGAACCCACAGTTCAACTTTCGTAAGGTTAGTTTTAAAATGCACATGTCCATCCATATTTCAGGTCCAAATCTAGAGGCGTATAAATTGACGTTAAACAAATGGCAGTTGGACGACGCGCACAAGGACAAGCAACATAAACACTATAGTCAAGACTTTAAGGTATACTTTTATTCGTTCGACAACTTCACCGAACCATGTATTGAAGCATTTTATTTACTTACTATTCTAATAAATTCCAGGTGGAGCTTATAATCCAGAAGATGCCGGACAGCTCGACGTTCAGCGGCCACCCGGCGGCGGCGCCGTCCCCGCCCTCGTCGTCGTCGTCGTCGTCGTGCTCCGAGCCCGAGCCGGAGGCGGAGCCCGGCGCGGAGGCCGACAACGAGGACTCCGGTGAGACACCCGACTACTACACCACTCTCCCGCACGAGCTGGTCCGGCGGCGGGACGACGCGCGGCTCGCTCGGCTGGCTCGCCCCGCGCGGCCGGCTCGCCCGGTCCATCCCACGCGGCCGCGGCTGTCGCTCGGCGACGTCCGCGCCTCCTGGCGGGAGTTCAGCGGGAAGTTCGCCGACAGTACGAGGAAGAAGGATAGAGACGACGTCTCGTGATCGTGTCGAGTGCTTCACGCCGGTGGTCGGTTGGTCGTTTGTGGTACTGTAGTCGCGGTAGGATACTTATGTACGGTCACTGAAGTCAGTAGTTCGATAGTTTTGTATTTCCTGAACGCGACGTTACTATCCGTAGTACGGAAAAAAAAATTACATTATGGATTAGTTTTATTGTACGAATGTTTTGTAAATTTGGATCTGTTAAGTAATACTTATATTGCTGATCGTATAACGGGAAATGATCACTGTTTGTGAGTACGAGTACTCGTCGAAAATGAGAGAGAGAGGTAGTAAGCCCTGTCTTTGTATAGCGTCGTCTCTTTCGCACAAAACAAATGACATTGACAACGTTCATCAAAACCACTATGACCTTACCTCTCTCTGTATACAATCACTGTATCAGTTTCAGAATACCGTTAGTAAAATGATGATAAAAACCGTTCATGCTATCCTTGTCTTTTTATCAGTTTATTCAGTTTCGTATACATAGCGTTGAACTTGAAATATAAACGTATTTCCAAATAGTATCAAACAAAATCATAATTTCTTGTCTGTCTGCGCTTCTTCGCGTTCTTTTAAACTAGGCAATAGATTTTGCAGCGATTTTTATCAACAATTAGAGAATTTCTTCCCGTATTCCAAATTAGGCGATACAGAAGCGAGTCGATAGTAAATAACAATTCGAATAGAAATAGTACTACAAATGATCAACATTTACTAACCATATAAGACGACCAAGTGCGATTGTCCATCTGACAGCGTGAAGCAAATACGTATAGGTGTAAAGTTAGTAGGGGACATTTAAAAACATTACGTTTTTATACAATAAGTATGGACATCAGCGGCGGAGAAACGATTATTCACGCAACATGTTACAAAGTTATTACATTATTATTTGTTTAACAGGAGGCAATAGGTCGTGCTTGAACAATTTACTTCTTTTATGAGAATAATCCTTTCTATATTTTAAATTATTTTATTATTTTTTATGGTTATCAAATTTAATTAAAATAATAAACGTCATAATTTTTAATAAGCTTGTGAGGAGGATGAGGAAACTTTATTTAAATTCGATTGTATTCAAATGTTACGTGAATTTCATATCCGCTTTAGTTATAAACCTATGGTTTCTTTGTTGTTATATAAATAAATTTAATTATTATAATATAATATAGTGTAGGTATATTAGGTATAGTGTACATTAGGTGGGAAGTCGAGCCTAATTCCGTCATTGCGACGCGTTGATCTCTTTACCGATAACGTTTTTTTTTATTTGTTGTTTTTTTATTGTGTTAAACGTGCCTTATTTTATTGTATCTTGTTTGACGTTTTAGAATGTCAAAAAATACCCTATAAATTTATAAAAAAGTTTCATCTTCATCATCAGGCGATTAGCTATTCGATCAATAGGTGTGCCTTATTTCAAATGCTATAAAGCTTATTTTACAGTGAATTTCTTATTAGTCGAAATGGAAATTCTAATATGGAACAGACTATAGATTTAGTCATATTATTTCTTTGTTTCATTCTTATTTAAGATTATGATACTTGATACCTAAACACAAAAGCTATAATATTATTTTGTGGTGAATATGTTGATCCAATACTCTATGATGATATAGATATCCCCCCCCCTATCACAAAGCAATAGAATTAGTTTTCCTATGGCATTCTGAAACGTCAAAGCAGCATTGATAACGTGCTGGTATTACAGGTTTCGATAATAGGTTTGTTCTTCGGCGTCATATTAAATTAAAAAGCGAATTGCTGTCCTATTACAAGTATACAAAGCTCAATATTGATTATTTATCTAATAGGTTTGCTAACGTGTATCACACATCTTACAAAAAAAACTTCATAAAAATAAACGCTTGAGAGTGAAAATAAAATAAAAAAGTAAACAGCATGCTATTAAAAACAAATTTAAAAGAGCAATGCGTTATTAAATAAAATTGATCGAATAATTAATATACACAAACTTGAAAAGGAATGTTTTATAGCTCTTATGAGAACACTATAAACCAAATATTTATTTAAATAGAGCTGAAATTCGATTGTCAAATGATCACAACTTTTTACTGAATCTTTTTTTTTTCTCTTAATTATTTATTTATTTGAACGAGACTCTGTGGCACGTTTACACATTAGTTTTAGAATAGATTTTTTTTAAGTATAGTAAAGTTAAGATCTGTGTGGAGGGGTCGATCACAGTTAATATTATTTGATATATACATATTTATATATGTATGTCTATTTGTGGAACTATGTCTTTGGTTTTTATTTTATTAAAACAGATTTTATTTATTCATTGTTGGGTACAGCAGAACCATAACGAAATAAAATTAAATATTCTGCTGTTTCATTATACGGGGCCACGTCATTACAAACCGAGTATCGCGACTTGATAATTGATATACTCAAATGTGTATACTTACATACAGGACTTTAGCTGTACAGTCTGGTTATACAACTGCTAAACGGAACTTTCGGCCAATAAACTAATAGTAAAAATAATAATAACTTCATTGTTAAATAATAAAAGGAATTTAACAATGTAAGCCCTGCATCGTGTGCTAGCTATACAATACCTGTGGTACAGGCTACAGTGTCTTCCTACTTAAATATTTAACAATTAGAAATGAAATGGTAATTAACATGAATGAGGTTATTGTTTACAAGCTAATTAAATAAAATTGAATAACAAAGTCCGTTACAGTTGTACTTATTATATTGTACGAAATACCGCCTTAGTTTGCAATAAAAAGTTATAGTTTTCTATATTTCCGCAGTTCTTCCCGCGTTCCGCGGATTGGAACATGGCCTATGTCACTCGGGAATAGTATACCTTTCTGACAGTTAATGATTTTTTTTAAATCGGATGTTTAACTTCGGAGATTACCTCTTACAAACTTTACCTCATTGTCATATTCGTATTTCTACAGATTACTAGAATAAATTTATTGATGAATTTTGTAATACCTATATATTTCTTTTACAAAGTACAGTCAATTTTTTTTTTCATCTTTAAAGTTAAGTAATAATTAAAGGTGAAAAAGTGATGATTCTTCACTTTCTTCATTCAAAACATAGTTTCGCTCATTTGTGTCACAATTTGTTACTCGTAATATTACAGGTGACGGTAACAGTGAAGGACTGTATGTTATTGTTTAAAGATAATTATAGAATATAGGCTTTACTTATAAAACACTATGTAGTCATTTATCGACCACCTTTATGTCATCGTCAAATATAAAACGTAATTTCCGTGGTAATTTGTAGTGTTTTATGAGTAAGGCTGATCGGTTATATATGAAATATCATTAGCCTCATTTGGGAACATAGTGGTCTGATATTCATACAGAACGCATTCCCTTCAAAAAGAATTATAAATTTCTCTATTTATATAAATGAAACATAAAAAAATAGCTATAAACCGAAGTCGCCAAAGACGGATTAGGGCATAAATTAATGTAGAAAAAGATATTAACATTTGGACGCCCACACAGAACCGGTGTGCGAGCGCGTGGGCCGCTACCGCCAGCTGTCGCCCGACCACTCCCCGCACACGTAATTATTGTACCCCACTCTAAGCAATCTTTGATGCAATTTGTCACATAATTAATCATTATTGTTGATAAGTTATGATATCAGAACATGCCTTAAAGCGATGCGAACTTAATTTGATAACGAACGCACATCACTTATACTAATTCTTTCAAACTTATTTACATTTAAAGAAATATTTTTATAGAAGTGGGTCAGGGCTAAAGCCCGTTGCCCAGACCTAAGTCCGTCCCTAAACTTATTTATGTCATGAACTGCATCATAGACAATATTAGCTGAAAACGCACGATTTATAACTGTCTATGCTCGTACAATATTAAAACCGCTTTACATGTCCGTATAATGTTATGTCCATCGCTTTGTTTATCGTTTTTATGTTTTTTTCATTCACATCACGCTTGAGAAATATACTTATAAACATTGCACGAAATAGATATGTTACAAAGGTACACTCGTTATAGTTTTCGCGTATCCCGTTTGCGGGGCGTACACGAGAGTGTATTTTCTGTGTATATCTATTTTGTGTACTGTGCGACAAGGATCTTACTATGTAAATGTCCCTAGTGTTTTTTTTATTTAACTTGTTGACATTATTTCTGATTTTGCGCACTTAAAGTATGTGTTTGGGATCTTTGTTGCACTGTTATTGAATATTGGATTTAACAATTGATATCAACACGCTAATCCAAATATCTATTACGAGTTGAAGTTATTGATTTAATATCTACTAATATACCTTTTTTTTAATTGTTTTTTCATCTTTATGTATTTCCAACCTGTTTTATAGTGCTTACATCATTTGTGCATGCTTATTTACAATTGTGCTGTAATTAATTTACAAAGATAAAGCAATTTTTTTTGTTTAAAAATGAGCTGTTTATCTTTGGATCATAAATTAATGCAGCTTTTCTATTAATCTTCTTTCTACTGCCACCGTTAGAATGACCATAAATCTGTGCCCTGAGCACGAATATCTATCGTAGCGTATCGTCATCGAATCGATTGCGCCAAAAACCAATGCAATGGGAAATTGAACATCGCATAACGTTACGGTATGCGCGATATTGAATTTTCTATACAAACCACCCTTTGGCGCACTCGACCTCTGTAGTCTAAAGTATCAAATGTCAATAATTAAGTTAAATTTTAAATATGGTGGTCATTCTTCGGTCTTAAAGCCTTATCCACATGTACGACATTGTCGTCCCAGTTTGGCTAAAGTAACGTGTTCCTAACTAGTGTGGACGAGGCTTTACCATTTAAAACCTTTGTGTGGTTTGTGTTGTGTGTAAATTCAAAGTAAAATTATAACTATATCTCATTTCCATATCTAACATATCATTCGCTGTACATCGCTCGCTTTGCACAAACCAAACGCATTACACATGCCACATACAGTTATTTTTTTTAAACGCCTTTAGTTACAGCAGTCGTTTTTTTAACATTATTGTTTTTTTTTGTTTTGTGCACAATTTTGAATGTTAGTTTGTTTCACTATTGATAGCTTTATGAATAAGGCGTTTAAAAAGTTTATTAGAAAATAACATTACATTGAATTTTTGGGCTCGTATATTTAGCATGCAATTTTTTTTTTAAATTTATGTTTTTTAATTAGAAACGATCTACTTTTTAAAGTTGAAAAATTGTTTAGTAGTTTATTTTAATTGATTATTTTGTTATTAAGAAAATCAGATATCTAAAACGCAGTACTTTAAAGAAAGTAGATATTAAATAAAGCCTAAGAATTCAATGAAATAAAAAAAACCTGTGTGTGGCATTTGTTGTCGTCCCAAATAGCTTATATGGGTTTCTTACATTTTCAGGTGAATCCACGTACTTGTGAGGGTGGCACGTGGGATCGGTGACCTCTCCACACTTCTATTAATAAAAAAAAACCCCGCTTTCCTTCCCCACTCTTGGCAAAGGCTTGAACATTCAAACGGTGCCGTAAAAAACTTTCCCCCGAAGCCTTTACTCGTAGTGAACGTTACGCTAAACAAATAGTGTTCTATGTGTCTAAATTTGTGTAGATAAAACCAGGAGTAATAAATAAGCGGGATGTGCCATTGCCGCGTGAGGACAGGTGACGTTACGGCTCGTCCGACCAACGAACAGAACTATGTGATAATAGTGTGCTGAATTGACTACTTAATACCGGACGATTGTATCGATTATATAGAATGATCTTGGTACTGTAACATCGTAAACGCGATGTGTAAATGTTGCTATCTCTGTTCATGCATCAAGCCACCAAAAACGTCTTGATAATGGTCACAAGGTATGTTCTCATCTAAATGTAAATTTACGTAATTCTTATGACTGATATGTAAGTACATTATTGTGTTTCTTATTTTTTTTCGGTTTTTTTTTGTACTTCGAACTGTTGTTTGTTTCTACTATGACAGAGATGCAATGTACTGTTTTTGAAACTGGAATACCATTGCGCTCTTTAGTTCTTTTTTTTGTCAAATGGAAACATACTGAGAATTTTCTGTTGGGCTTTCTTGTTGCCATGATGAAAAAGTCAGCATGTTTCGTTTAGAGACTAAAGTAGCGCGCACTTAGCAACGGGCCAGTCGTTTTGTTTATACAAAATGTAATGTATACAAACTATTTTTTATAATAGTTTCATTATAATGTTGATTGGGACATTGTGTTGATTCGGTGTACTCTAAGAATTCATCGTCAACCTATTAAAATTTACAACAAATAAAAACAAGCCATTATGGAATGTATGTGCGAGATGTTAGAATTTCTTTTCCTCTATATTTCACAAATTAAATTTCGTTATTGTCATACAGTCGTGAGTGTCACTGTCTCTGGTATACATTCTAAATGAAAATTGAGACCAGGTTTCAAAGGTGGTGCATATATATTTATTTTACTGGGATGGTTACATATTTTCATACACTATGTAGCTACATATATACTACAATCTTATCGAGGTTACTTTTGTCTAAGGATAATAATTTAAATGGATTTTCTCTACCCCAAAGGTATTTCAGCACCATCTTATTAAGTTCCCCCCTTAGTTAATGTTACTTTTAAACGCTATTAAAGAAATACATGCCGTATGGCGAGGCAGATGTTCCCACCATCTTATTTGACTAAGTCCTGTGACGGACAGTTTGTTTTTGTTTGTATAGTTTTTTTTTTGTAAAAGATCTCAGTAACTGCCGTCATGAATTTTTGATAACGATTACGTTGCGGTGTTGCACTGTGGCGATCATGTTTATGATAACACGGTACGTGTACGCTAAATTAAACTTAAATTCCATTACATCATTGTATTTTTTTTTAATTACAATGTCTATGGAATTTAATACTTTTTAAGCGAATCGTAAACATGTTGACGCAGTGAGCAATTGTAAATAAAGAAAAAAAAATCTTCCAAAACTATAAATGGATACGAGGAATGACGTTATAAGCATTTGATCTAACAACACCCTTCAAACGTCCAGTGATACATTTGAAAATGAACCTTATGTAATGCTGTGTAAGAATGGAAATGTTTTGAAAATATTAACGCCAATGGTTGCAAAATATCCCTTTAATTTGAACAGAAAGCCCGATGAGGTCGGTGAATGGCTTTAGAAAAGGGTAGGTCTTGTGATCGATGTGCGAAAGAGACGCCACGTTTCCTGAGCGTGAGGATACGTAATGTTCAACTGTTTCAATGCCATTTTATTATTAAAAATATATAATCACAGTTGTAATCTTCATTAAAATGTGTTACTAGGCATTATTTTAATTCAAATGTACTGAAAATTTACTAGTAGGTAATTCGGTGCCAGTTTTAAAAAATAATATCAGAATATTTTATTAAATAAGTACTTATTATAATTCTTCCATATTTTTAAATAGTCATATATATTAATGGCATTGTAATGGTTGAACAATAGAGTTGAGAATTAAGTGAGAAGTTGATATGCGATTTTATATGATGGTTTTGTATTTGAAATCTTGTAAGGATATTAAATAATAATGGATACATTACTAACTAGAAACGGTGTCTCTAAATTTTTCATGAATTATTAACTTTATATATTTTCCACAATAGCAATTTTTAACGTATGTAGAGAACAATTCGTTAATTATTATTGATTGATTTAACTATGTTCCAGGGTTTCAGAAATGGATGTGTGGGTGTAAAGGAGATGCACTGATTTTTATCTCGCTTACACACATCTATAATTCTGAGTACTTGAATTTTTGGGACTGGCAGTCGAGTAAAATGATTGCGGACATTTTTGTATTGTAGATTTTCCATTAAATTATTTAAAATCACGTCCATAATTATGAAAATAGAACGATACGTCTCTCAATAAAGTTCCGTTTCTAGACTAAAAGAACGGGCTACAGCTCAAATACTGTACCCAAACAAAATTATTGTACGTACAATCAATATGAATTGATTTTCGTCATTTTTTAATTGTAAATATTAATTGTTATAATACATTAGTGGTTAATCGAGATCTGTTTTTTTTTCTGTAATAGATAAGTAGGTTGTGTCGATACCGAGCGCCTGTTGGTTGACAGAAGTTTTATCATTTTGACAATAGTCGCGGACTGCGCATGGCGGGTCCATTTGCAGGGGAAATGTGTCTTTCGGGACGCTAGTTGCATATTTTACATAGTGATTTTCACTTGGCATGATTAAAAATTAAAAATTCGAAGTCGTGATTTCAATATTTTTGGCTTTTAAAACCAATTCAGGTTAAATTTCAGCAAGTTAATACTAAAGTTATTTTGGAGTGGAAATTAAAGTAAAATAGCAATGGCGCCTTCTATTCTCAATTTTGTGTTTCTATGACGTTTGGGAGAGATTCACGGTTATTGTGATATAGCGGCTTCGTAGTTGATGTTGATGGCACGAACGTTTTGTTGTGTTGAATTTTAAACTTTATATGGGAGTTTTTAAGATTGACAATGCGAAACGCGGAATTTTTTATAAGAATTTAATTTAACTTTTACTAAGTACTAAAAGATTTGTTTCACAAATTTCTGTTTACTTCCTTTATAATTCAGTATTTTATTAACAATCAGTTCGTGCTATCAACGAGGAAAATAATGCTGGGACTTGTCAAAAATGCCATTTTATTCAATATTTCATAACATTTTGGCAATTTTATATTAGGATTTTTTGACATTTTAGACAAAACCGAGCCGTAAATAGGTATGTAAGGACTAAGGGATGATAACTAGTAGATAGGTTAGAACGTGTTTAGTTAGGTTTAAGAACGTCATAGAAACTATTACAGCGCGTACATTCAACGTATGTGAGCTTAAGAAGAAAATTACAAAAAAAAAATTTGGTTCGTTTAGGCTTTTATGATTTTTATCTTTTTTATCGAGGGCTAAATTTTAATAATGGATTGAAACTTACATAATGGTATGTAAAATTTTGCCATCGGCCATAGAGCTTGTTTTTTGTCCTGGCAATGATGTATTAATGCAATGGTGAATATTAAAATATTAGCCCTCTTCATGGCTAAGGCGGAGTCACATGAATGCTTCCAGTTCTTTTATTAAATTAAAAACGTTTTTTTTTCTATTAAGTGTCATGAATTTGTTTTTTTGTCTTTAATTAGTATGTAATTTAATTTTTAAATGTATCGCTTCAGATTGAAACTTAGTACTAATAAGTATTTGGCTCATGATTTTTTTTTATCTTTTTCATAAACAAGGAATTGTAATTCTAAAATCTTCCGATATATAAATAAGGATCGATAAATTCAAAATATTTTTTTCTCTATATCGGAATACTTTTTACAAAAAAAAATATTAATAAATGAAAATGCTAGCAGCGAATTACAATCTATTTGGCGTCCGAGTATATGCATATATATTATCAAGTACAAAGTTAGATATTGATAGCTTGTGCCGCCACGCCGGTGGGTGGGCGGCGGACTGGACTAAGTCGTAAATTATTCTCCAAAAAAAAATTTCTACAGCCACCTTTCTAGTATTAAAACAACCCCATTCCATGAAAACTGTAGACGTTTTGAATTTTTCTTTCTATCTGTTTTTTTCGCACGAAAATTCGTTATCGGTTATTCGCTCGACCTCCCCCTCCCCGATCCCCTTTCATCAAAGGTTTAGCTTTAAAGATTGTTGTTTGCCTTATAAAAAAATGTGATCTTATGACGATTATTATACTTAAAGGATGTCGCAGAGAGTTGCGGACGCAGGGACATTTGCCGAACCATAACGTTCTTAAAGCCGTGCTACTTTTTCTAATATTTTAAAGTCATGCTAGTTCATGTACTCAGAATGCCAATCTTGCTCCAATTATTTTAAGGTCGAAAATAATGTGAAACTTGTACCCGACCTCGAATCGCGACAAAAGCCCCTACGTCCGCAACGCGTATGAAAGAATATGCCTTGTATAATGATAACAAAATGAATTATGTAATATAGTAAGACTTGACAATGTGCGATGTTATGATAGGCTCAGTAAAGACTACTGTCAATTTGGATACAGTGTAAGCGAAAAGGGCTTTATTGGTGGACCGATGGTTGTTATCAGTTCTGTGCCAACACATTCACGGTACGATATCATTGTTATTTATAATAATCTATAGTTCACAGGTACTAATTAATTTTAAAAACATTTTTGTATGCGTATATTCAGCGAATAATATGAGACTTATGTATGTGAAGTTACGTTGTAAGTGGTTTACAAAATAAACCTATTATAATTTGTGTGTAATGTTTTTGCGATAGTGTATTTGATTTTGTCGTATCGTGAATGTGTTAACAAATGTTTATGTATATGAATGACAGTGCAGTGTAAGGTAAACGGAGATGGCTTCACGGTACCTTCATTAGGACACGGCTGGTGCTTAGGCCGGTCTTTCTTCCACCCACACTTTAACTAGTAAAGCCCTCTCCGCTATTTTATGAATCGTAAGTTCTTAGTTCCACAATAATTAATTAAAATATCTTAGTAAGTAAAAGATCTCATACGTCTTATTTTTTGTTTTGTCTTTTTTATATTTTGAGGAACTTCGGAATAGTCGAGTTGATTTAAAGACAACCTATGTAAAATAAAATATATTGATGTATATATTTGTTGTGTTTTATTTTGTTAATTATGGAGTCCAGGTTCGATTGAAACGGTCGACTTCAAATTTCCCTTTCCTGACACACAAAATTACCCTCCGCACTCGACAAATTTCTGTAAAGAAGCCAAAGCACGATTTGTTTGTCGGCCTAAGTGGCATAAAAAAAAAAAAAAAAAAAAAAAAGTTATCATAAGCGTATCGTTATCTAATAGTGTGCCGAAAACCAATACAATGGAAAATTTTACATCGCGCAACGTAACGTAACACGCGCGGTGTTCAATTATTATCAATTCAAAACAGCTTTTTAGAACACTTGATACGGTGACGATACGCTTGCTGAATTCAAAATAATACAAAAATGCTGTTTTACAATGCAAAGATTCGTATCTCAGTGCAACTAGAAAACACCTTTTTTTTTTTTTTTTTTTTATTAACAAGGTGGAAAACTCATGAAGAGTTCGACCCCCGCCCTGGGAGAGACGGGGGGATATGTGGGCTTCCCTACACCTCCCCTTCTCCTAGTGAGAAGGGGAAGATGAGGTTTACCCACTAAAAACCACCTTGGCGTGCTACCGCTGCCCGGTTGGTTGGACACCGTGGTACCGCTTTTAAGCACAACCCACGATGTCCACCGGTCTCGCCCCGGCTAATGCCGGGGTCTTCCTCTCCAAAGGGAGATGGCCAAGCACGCGTGGCCATCTCCCGTCCGCCAAGTGGCTTGATGTGGCAGACGGAGGACTCCCATCCTCCGCCTGCAGCCACTAAGAGTCCCCCGGGGGAGGGCCCTTGCCGTTCGTGCCGGTAAAGGCACCCACCCGCAGGACGTAGAAATGCCATAATGTAGGCATTTAGACGTCCATGCGGGTGTCTTCCTCTTCCGGCCGGCTGGCGGCCGCTGCCTCGGGGGTGGGGCGCGATGGGCGGGCGGGCTTTGTCTGCGCCACTTTGCCTCTCACGGCGGGCGGGGAGCATTTGGGCCCCCCCATGACGTGGCCGGCCGGGAGTTGGGCGTGGTGGCATACTGCACACCGCGCCTTCTCCTCCCGGCATTCCTTCGACAGGTGCCCCAACTAGAAAACACCTCGCGGCGACAGGTGAAATTAACTTCTACTCCTTAAAAAGTTATATTGAAACTCGACATTTGATAATAATATTTATTGCGTCAATTAATACACAAAATTATAATTGTTCTTACTTACTATGTAGGAAAACTTCATCTTGTCAACATTATCGAAAGAAATACTGTAGGAAAACACTCAATATTAACACAAACTACCCTTGATTGTGTTACGAAAATTTGATCACATGAATCATGGCGCGTCATTGGAATATTACATACAGCGCCATCCATCTCTCTCTATCGTATCGTAATGCAAGCGACCGATAGATATAGTCACTGAAGTTTTGGCTCAATACAAACTGGACAACTTTATAATGAATACAAAATAAAATTTGTACATGTCAACAAAAGGCACAAAATAATATACCCTGTCACACGATCCTTACTCCATTTAGATTCTAGGTAAATAAACCAACTGAAACGATGCAAGGAATTGTTATAAAAATTTCATTTTGTAACATTATTAATTTTTAACTGTACACTAACTCACATTTCATAAAAGTTTTTCTTAACGACATGTATAACAGCGCTTTATTTTCACAAGCTATAGTTTATATTGCTCCGCGGCCTCTGCCACGGCCTCTGAACCCGCCTCTTCCCCGAGGCCTTGTACCTTTACTAGTATTTGGAGGACTTTTCGGCCGTAAGGCCTCTATCCTCTCGGTGCAACCCGTGCTTTCTCTACCTTCGTTGAAATATGAAGCGTAAAGTTCCGCGTTGAAATTGGAGTTGGTAAGTTCATGTCCTATAGTCACCCATCCTGGACGTATGGTAGAATCGCGACCGAAGAGATGGACTCTGAAATAAAATAATTACAAATTAGCCGTATGGATCAACTGCTCACACTCTGTCAATTTTGTTTGTTAGTAGAATAGGGAAAATTCGGATATAAAGGTACACAAACTATGTTTTTATCCAGCGAAAATATTAGATCCGTCGGAAATGCGAGTCTTAATTGAAACCATTACATAATAATTACAAATACATTGAGATTGTCGACGGGTTGGTAGCTCGGAAGAAACGTGTGTGTGGGAATCGAACCAATGATCTATAGCGCATCTAACATAGACCTTAAAAAAATAATCTTCATCATAGGTTAACATAATTTTTACAGTACCTTCTCCGTCCCAAGCAAAAATGTTCCATAATGTGGAAAATTTCGATCGGCTTCTCCGCACTGCCGAACTCTGGGTCCTCGGATATGATCAGATCTATGTCCACGTTGGCGTGGATGAAGTCACCGTCCACTGACCGCCTGGAAAATAGAAATTAGCTTAATATTTTCCTGGGACAAAAGTATCCTATATGTTATTCCAGGGCATGCTTTATCAATGTGTCAAATTAAATTCAAATCTGTTCGAAAAAGTGTTACAAACATGCATACCTACATCCGTCCATTCATCCTCATAAACTTTCGTATTTATCCCAAATGAGTTGGATCTCTATATAAAATTGTAAGTTATTAATCAACAGTCAGGACTTTGATTCCTGTATTTACCATATTTAAGGTATTGTAAATTTTTAGCCCCAATAACTCTTAAATTTTTTTTGATACATGGTGCGGGAAAATACCACAATACAAACCTCACGGTACCCTTGATCCCCATTAGACAATGCTCCTTGGTCCTCTGGAACACGGCGTTGTGCTCCAGGTTCTTGGAGTGTCCCGGGTTCTTGATGTTGGTTTTGATCCAGCAGATATCTTCGCAGCGACGGAAGCCCCACTTCTTCAGGCACTCTCTGCCCATGTCCAGACCTGGAGTAGCATTTTATAGGTAATTAGATTTAACTCTTTTGTTTTCTCTCGCCTTCCCGGGATAATGAGTACCCTATGTCTTCATCCATGACCTTAGGAGGATATTCTTAAGTCACAATACAGTACTTTTAGTAGCCACTGGGAAAAAAAACAAGCACAACTAGTACAAGTGTAAAAAAAAATGAACATTGCTGATTTACTTGCCCATTCTTCTCAGTTTTACTTCATTGAAACAAAATTAATGTCTTCGTATTTTGGATTTAAAAGAGTGTTGTATGTCTGACCTTCACTGGTGCCGCACCAAAGAAAGATGAAGGAGCGCGGCTGCGCCAGCTGGTGCAGGTCCAGCGCCAGCACGTCCTGCCAGCGCCAGCCCGCGCCCAGGGGCGGCTCCACCAGGATCACGTCAAATTTGTTGTTCATCTGCTTCAACTCAAATGTCTGCCAAAACGAAAACCTAATATTTTTGGGTGTTGCAGTTTTGAAGCCTCAAATTAGCTTGCGTAAAGTATATAGTGAGGAAAGCATAGCATTTAGGTTTATGACCTGTTATGTGGATTTGTGTGGTTACCACCTTTAGCCACATTACTTACCACTGTGCGATTGTGGTCAAACACAAGCCTATCTACAGTAAAAAATTATATTAATTAAAGCATTATGATCACCATATCGTAATATGCAGTAGAGCTCAACAAGTGCTGGGTGCACAACTACAGGTAGTACAGAAAAGTGAGAATTCTAGGTACTAATGTTATAACTGCGAAAGTTTGTAACTTTGTATAGATGGATGGAAGGTGTTTCCCTTTCACTAAAAAACTACCAAATGGATTAGGACGAAACTTGGCAAAAAGGTTACAACTTGGATTAACTGATAGGATACTCTTTATCCCGGGACAATGTACTAGGGAGCGCAGGTGACACTGCGGGGGATAGGTAGTACTCAATATGTGTAAATTTTGTAAGTGCTAAGGGTTCTCAACCCTTGTCTTTAATCGCTTACATAAATTTTGGTGGATAACTTTAATTTGTTTTTTAATTTAAATTTAAAATTAATTCATAATGTGCAAGTAATTTTTACTTCTAGGGTTAAAAATATGAGCACAAATTGCTATTCTTCATTGGTACTTAAAAAAATTCACATTTCTGATTATAGGAGTTGATTGAGACTCTACTGTACATTTTACTGGTTTAAAATTTTACTCATTGAAACCAAACGTAATGACGTGTCATGTTACGGATTAGAACCATAATTCTTACCTTCAAATCACATTTCAAATACATAGGTGGAGTCGCTGTCTGGGCAATCAGGTCATCCTTTAATTTTATGAGTTCTCTTAACTTAGGATACTCTTCAAACCTATCAGCTAGCCCTACATCACGAATGAAGTTTTGTGGCCGCTGACCTGTGTCTACGAAGTGCTGGCAATAGTCATTGTGGGGGTTTGATGATTGTGTGCCCTGAAAAATTACTGCAGATATAATTAAGTTTTTTATGCTGAAGGTAGAAAGACTCAGGTTTTGTCCTAGTTGGCTAACAATTGGCCAAATTATGTGATTCTATCGCACAATGAAAATGGCGTCATATCACCATTTTTTGTAGACCACAAAAAAAAGAGATTTTGTAGCATTGTTTGCATGATCGTAAGATTAAACCAATCGTTATTAAGCATTTTCTGTGGGTGTGCCATGACTTGTAAGCATCAATAAGAACATGTTAAGTCTCAATAAATGTGTGTGTTTAATCTCATAGTACGACGCCTTAGAGATGGCTGTTAATATCACAGTAATTTAGATTTTCAAAACTAATCTATATATCTTAGAAGTTAATCAGTAAAAAGTTGAACTTGTCATGATGAATAAAAATTTTACATATTGATAGAAATAACTGATACTACATGCCAGCTGATGAAATATGAGGACATAATGTGTATAGAAAACACACCTGTTGATTTCCTAAACCCTATTCTTGTTGGAGCTAAGGGTAAGCCAATACATTAAATAAAGCAGTTACCTATCTTTAGCATGAATTACATTTCTAATATACAATTATTTGACAATGTATGTTATGTAAAATACTAATATATCGATCACACAATTCAAACCTTCAAGAATGTAGATGAATCAGTATAAACCAATCCATCTGGTTGATCTTTCGTCACCGGTTTGTCGCCTTCATTTCCGACCTCGGCCAATGATTGTTTCTTTGCAGGCACATCTAATGTCGCGCCTAGGGCCTGTCTCAGCTCACTCACACTTGATACACCTAGCTAAAATTAGAATTCAATGAAAAAAGTCACTTTTCAAACACTTTTTATGGTATTGGTATAGGTTATGTTTTGCCATACTAACAGTTTGTGCCAGCAATTTTTTTCGTTTCTGTGATCGTTCTCGGAGTTCCTTTAGTTTTTCGCTCATTGTTATGTTACGTTAACGGGTATTTGAAACAAATAAAAGGGTTTTTTAGTGTAAACAACTCTGTTCTATCACGCATGACAGTTAGTTGATTTTTTTGTTTGTGCTGCCAGCTCTTAAATTATTTACCACAAAAGTATGACAAAACATTTCAAAAGATAATACTGTAATAATTCTAACTCACGAATTGTCTTTACGTCTTTTTGTGTGTTATCTTTCATTCTCTCACCTGTCCATCTTTTAAACTCTAGGAGCTTAATTACCTGTATGATGTAGGCAATAGCTTTGGTACTATCTTGTCGCATTTAAATTTTCTGAATGAATGTATATCATGCATGTTTTTTTCCATTTTTATTTGAATGCTATAAAAAAGAAAAAAAATCCCCTAAAATTCTATTTCGCATGAACTGTCCATAAATTTAGGGAGCCCACATGATAGCAATACTATTTTTATTTTGAAAGAATCTAACGGCACTCTTTTCGTTTAGGAATTTAAAGCCATACGTATAAAATTATTATCCAATACGCCACAAAAGTTTTATAAAATATTATTTACATCAAATTTGAACGCTAACAATATTCTATACAATATAGAGAAAAATGCGATTGTAGAATTTGATTAGATTGTTATTACAATATGTATTAAAATAAAAGTAGAATTCTCAACTAACCTAACATTTTACATACTTAATTTCTGGACGGATGCAAATAGATTGACGTACATGTATTAAAAATTTGTCAACTCTAATACATCTTCGGTAGTATAGTGGTAAGTATCCCCGCCTGTCACGCGGGAGACCGGGGTTCGATTCCCCGCCGGAGAGAAAACTTTTTGTGTTACTTGGTTGTTTTTTACACAAATCATATTCTAACTTTTGTGCTACATTATTACTTTAGTTAAAATAAATTGGGAAATAACAGACTATTATTATATTATACGTCAAAATAAAATGATACGTTTTCTTAGTAGATTTTTTATTAACTTATTAAGAAGACAATATTTCTGCAGCGAGTCTTTATTAATGATTAGTACCTAATTAAAATAGATTAAGAATACACTGAAAAACTAGATTTTCTTGAGGATTTAGTAGGATTGTATAGATAAATTGATACATTCAATTTACATTATAAGTATTAAAAGCTAATGTGGTAACTCAAACTTCTTACTTTTAGGTAAGTGCTTAGTCGTGTGTAATTGACCACATAACAAATATGGTAAGCGACTATGAGGCTAAGGTAGGAAAGAATTACAGTACATGGGTAAACTAAGTTATTTTTTATCTTAAATAATATACGTAGTAAACAAACAAGTCCAAATTTTAAGTTCATATCCTTAATTAGTCGTGGAATTATATTATAGCCAAACCCATACACAGCGATCCTTTCTTTTACGACTAATACTCGTTTACTAATGCCTATTTTATGTAGGATAGCTCTCCTTTTAACTTCGTCATAGGTTAAACTCTTACCATGCATTTTTTCAAAATTTCATTTCATAGCTGGTCTGCACAGTCTCAATGTCTCTTCCTAAAAGACTCATTAGTACAGATTTTAATGTTTCCAGCAATAATTTTAATTGAATTAAATAGCATGTGTATTTTGTTCGCTTTTTATTTTCATTCTACTAAAGGGGCAAAGGAAATAATTGATTCTATTCCAATGTGAATTAAGTAATTTGTTATGTTTTCCACTTATTGAAGTGGTTTATAACTTATTCATGGTTTGCACACATTTATTGATGATGAAGCATGGTTATAATTATGCCAGTATCTCGTTTTGAGTGTCTAAATAAATAAATAAAACACAATATGTTTTTTTACCGCCTAGGCCGACAAACTAGCAGACGGTCGACCTGATGGTAAGTGCTCACCGCCGCCTATGGACATTTGCAACACTAGGGGCAACGCCAATGCGTTGTCGACCCTGAGACGTGAAGTTGTTAAGTCTCATGTGCCTGTAATTTCAAATTAGCTTTTTACTTTTAAGAGTTTGAGTAAAACATAAAAGACTTTAAATTCATATATCTCTGGCTGAAATTTGTAAAATAAAAATAAATGTGACATGAGGTATTTATAGCAGTTATAGCTTATACGAAGAATTTGTACGCTTTGGTTTCTTTGTTAAGTATTCATTGTATCTTCACATAGTATTAAACAAAGTCATTCCTGCTGTTTGAACTTGATCTTTTACTACGCAACGGATTTTAATGCAGTTTTCAGCAATAGATATGTAGAGTGATCCAATAGGAAGGTTTATATGTATGATATATGTGACATTCCTCGGTAACGCGGATGAAACCACGGGGGGCAGCTAGTTTAATAATAAATAAGAGTTGTTGACTAAGGAATACTAAAAAAGTTAATGTAACGCGTTATACTCTTAGGCGTATACAGAGGGCGCGTGGGCCGTGCCCACCCCAGTATGGTCTAGTGGCCACCCCCGTATGGTCTAGCTAGTGCCCACCCCAATATGGTCTAGTGCCCAACCCTGTATGGTCGAGCTAGTGCCCACCCCAATATAGTCTAATGCTCGCTCCAGTATGGTCTAGTTATAATCCCCAGGATGTTGGGACCGATTCGAAATCATAGGAAACCTATATAACTTCACACAAGATTGACGAAACTTTTTCAACATTTTATGTTGACATACGTCAATGGTTATACTGTGTCATATTCGAGCACTCGGCTCGCTTGACACACAGTCCGGTGACGTCGCGCAGTAGCCCAGGTCGGCAGTGGCACCTGAGCGAGCACCTGAGCACGCGCATCAGACAAGGACGAGCCCCACATTGAGGCTCGCAACCGTGTTTACACACGAATTCTTCATTTGGACTGGAGCATTTTTCTAAAAGGAGAATAATTTAACTGTAGATTTAGAGGCCTAAATCATACAGGTGTAACATTAGTAGCTTGAGTGATCGAAATATTCGGAATCTGTAAATAAATAATAATATTAATATCCTGAAATATATTTTACACACGGCCATTTAATCCCAAACTATGCGCTTGTACTATGGATACCAAATAGCTGATATACTACTATTATTTCTCTAAATACATACTCAAAACAGATATTTCCACCCAACATAGAACAAACAGACATGTTCATTCATACAAATGTTTGTCCTGGGTGGGAATCGGACCAAGCCAGTCTTCTGTACACTAAAAAGAGCATGGCCTTAGGTCAAACGACCCGTTTTCTAATGACCCGCTGTTCATATCCCCTAAGGAATTTAATATGTTTATTTCAATGAAGCGCTAGGCCCCGCTATCAAAGCGAACAAATAACGATAGTGTTTTTGAAAAAGTCTAATATGGAAATAATATATATGTAATAATGTAAGTTTTTGTTGACATTCAAAACTAGAATGAATTATCATGTTCAGTCTAGACGCGTTTATAACAAGAACATTTCGCATTAGCTAATCCAAAAGCCAAGTCTTATAGCTTTGTAAGCTGTACAAACTTAAACACTAAATTGAATATAGTGTAATGAGAAAAAAAGCGGCCAAGTGCGAGTTGTACTCGCACGCGAGGGGTTCCGTACTACCATTAAATATTTAACAAAACTAGTGAATTTGTCTACTTAATTTTCATTGTTATAGCGGCCATATTATGTAGTAGTACACACTCGGTTAGGAATTCAAGTGTAAAGGTTCAAAAGATTCAGCCTTGTGACAGACGGACAGGCTGATGGACGGAACAGCGGTGTTCCGGAGGGTCCGCTGACTCCATTTGGGTAAGGGGGTATTCACTAATTTCGTGAGGCATTTAGGGGAGGGGGTTGAGCCTAACCTCACCCAATCTCACGTGGGTAAAGAGACCCCTCCGAAAATATTACGCAAGAAAACTGTTAAATTTAGTAAAAATGTTTCTCCACTAAAATAACATATAATTATGTAAAATAATATTAATATCCCGGCTATGAGAACGCCACAAACCATTAGAGGGCCGATAAACGCCAAAATCCACTCACGTAGTTAATGAATGCCCCCTATGAAACTAAAAAAAAGTAGACCATTGACAATGTTTCTGTATTAGCCCAAAATCGTATAACTGGTTGGATCTACATTATTTTACGACATCTCAAAAAGAGTCAAAAATGGCACACCCAAATGATACCAGACGCTTATATGGTAACTCTTCATTACCAGATATAAAATAATGCGTTACACACACTTGTTTTGAATCCAAGGTAACTGCAATTATTCCTTTACTGCGATATTTACGATTTATCCGTTAACGTTATGCATTGGTATTATGCAGAATAAATTTTCTATTTAAACACCCTATAAATAATTTTATTACTGTTTTGTGGAACTGTATTTATTTTATTATGAATGATTAATGAAAACAAAAGATATTTGATTAGTTGTTGAGCAGTTGATGTCTTTAAAAGTGAATTTTGACCTATAAATCTTGTTTCTGTTAAAAGGATAACACTGCTTACCTATTAAATAATCGACCGCTCTAATCGATCTATCTATCTATCTATATTCTAGGATACTGTTTATCTTTTATTGCTAATAAATTATTATAATATATAAGGAAAATACGGTTCCTTTGACGTACCATCACCTCAAAACTACTGAACAAATCGGGATGGGACTGTTATGATTCGACGCGGAATTTTTGTAGATGGTTATAGGCCGATAAATGCGAGTGAAGCAGCGAGGGACAGCTAGATATTAATAAAATCAAATAGTAATATAACAATGCTAGTTAATGGTAAAATGCTGTTAGCTAGCATCATCTGAAAAAACTATCCCTCGCGGTATCACCCGCGTCTATCGATAGATTATAGCCTATCATTCGCGCAATCACATATTCTGACAAATCAAGAAAGTCAAATCGTTCTTGAGTAATAAAACGTAAATAAACGCTTTATTTTTGTGAAAGAAAGATAGAAGTAAATATATATCTATGGTATTTTATGGTATTTTACGCGTAGCAGTTATGATTGAGTGAGAGCAACTCGACTATGTTTATAAGGGCGTGATGAACGAGCTATGTATTCCTATCAAGCTTACATTATATCATTGATAAACTGTACCCACATACAGCTGTTATTCTGTCATGATGACATTTGATAAGCCTGACAGATAGATTTGTATATTTCATTGGAAATTGCAATAAATAAAAGGGCTGTTGGAAAAGGGATCGCAGATAAATTTGTAATAATTGATGGTGACTGAGAGTATTCTATTGTATGTAGGTATAAATCTCAAATACATAAATGTGAACGTTTGGATGACCTTGTTATTCAATCACGCCAGAACAGCTGATCGGATCTGGAGATAAATTTGTCTTTTTTTTATAATTCATTCAGACAATGGCACATCTATTGTCGTGCCCTGCGTGCTCCTCATCTTGCACGCCAGAAGACCTGTATAATGCTACAAACGTCAGTACGAACAGTACGTCTGGCAGAATTCTGGTCTAAACAGATTGCTGCGTGTATAAATTTCATGAAATAATGCTATTATGGAGTTCATACAGGGACCAATATTCGCATTCAGTAAGATATCAATATAGTTGATCATTTACGTGGTAAGCAGTGCTGCTCCTCGACACAGTGGCCACTATGATGTCTGAGCAAAGGGGGCCGGCACAAACACCCCCTGGTGCACACCCGGAGTGGACATAAGGGGGCGCGGTCCGAGCAGCTTGGCTCACACCAGCCACATGAGAAGTACTCCTCGTCGGCCTCGCAGTCCTCCACTGATGGGTCTTGAGCACCACCTATCGTTACTTCAGCTGGGGTAGATGATGATACGTTAAGTTTCAGTTGAGTTATGAAAAAGTGGGGTGCAAGATTATCCCATATCATTGTTGGCAATAGGTGACTAATGTTTTTCCGCGACGCTGGCATATGAATTAATCCAAAACATAGTCTATCTATGTCCCAAGGTTTATCAAAATATTCAATTTATATATGGTTAAATATTTTTTTAATCAAAAGTATTAGTATTTTTTCAATTCGTAAATATTTTTTTTACACTTTAGGAAGGTTTATTATCAAAGTCAATATAAGTACATAAATGTAAGTACTTAATATAAAACTGTACATGCTATTAAATAATTCGTTTATTATTTAAGATATCATTTTCCCTTTATAAAGTATTAGTTTAGTAAATAGGTACTAGAAGGTAGGTATTAAGGTACTTTCTAGTTTGTGACTAATAACGATAATACCTACAGGTACTGAACAGAGCATTTATATAAAATACTAAGACAATATGAAAGAACACAAGAGGAAAAGTAAAAGAAAAATCAAATTACTTAAAACAAGTCTTTATTCAATTTCAAACACTATAAAATAAATAAATCATTAACTACACTCTTAATATAAATTAAAACAATTAAGAAATGAAAATGTGAGGTGCATTTTTGTTTCATAAAAAATAGGTGAAAATGTGTGCTGAAGGGATACAATTTTATTATTCTGTTGGCAACATCAGAATACATTTAAATTCAACATTATAGAGGTGTTAGAAATTATGTGCTTCACGTCCAAGAGAAAATTATTATGTTTAGGATAGACATTTGTCACAGAGGCAATGAGACCATCTCCATTGGTTTCGTACATTGTCTCTTTAGGTTGGCGCAAAGAATATAATGCTTAAAATAAAAGTCGGTGCTACAATTCCAGTACCATAGACAAGATAATGATTAAAAAAAATAACAGTGATATCTTCTATTACATATCCCGCCCTTTTGACACCTTGGATGCTATACCGATCGTGGTTATCGATCGAATACTAACCTCAACTATGGCGCGCCATAAGAGGCGACAAAAGAGTCTACAATTTACACTTTGCGTCTTGACAAGGACAGAATGTCCGAAGATTTTTGAGGTCAAAAATACTACCAAATTGTCGACCCTTTTTTGTTAATGGTGACTGTGTGAGTCGCAGTTTTATATAGATTGGTTCATTCTATATGAATCTGAAAATGAATCCATTCGATTTAATATTGACGACCAAAACGTCACATTGAATCACTTTACGGTTTTGCACCGTAGCTACTCTGTACGCTAACAATAATTTTGGTCCACCAAAGTTATCGACATTCGACTATATGAAATATTTTTATAAAATAGAATGGAAGAAAATGGAAAGGTTGAAAAATTATATACATTTTCTATGGAATTTTCGAATTAACTCAAGACCATAGAAAAGTCGAATAACAACACATGCCGAGAACAGCTAGTAGCACCTAAATATTTTTTATAAATATGTTCGTGCATAAATTGCATGGTAGGGTAGGTGATAACTCTCAAATATTAATTTAAGTATCTTTTACTTATCAAATAATACTGGAATCACGCAAACCAAATCAAATAATCTATTAATACTGGCTCTTTTTTAAATCTAGTCTTCACTCACGAATACCCACCTTTAGGACAATCTTCTAATTTCACGCATTGTCCATTAGGGGCTTTAACATAGCCGTTGCCGCAGAAACAACCTCGTTTGCAGGCCGTCGGACATACAGGATTAGGGTCACTGCAGGTCTTCTCGCAGGTCTCGCAGTGCTTGTACGCCTGGTACAAGTTGCAGGTTATCTGGTATGGAATCGGCTTTATGTAGTTGGCTGGAAAAAAAAGTTGTTAGCGACTGGCTGACTGCGCGACGTTCTAAAAAATAACAAGTGTACTTTTTTTTAATGGTAGCATTTGTCGAGGCGAAAGGCGGGCAATTTAATTGTAAGTTTATTTTATATAATACATCCTTGAACACCACTTGGAGTTGCCACCAGTCCGCTTTCGGGAGATAATAAAAGTTAAAAATTAACTAATTAATTAAGTCAACTCGAACCAGGAAGTTCAACCTTCAATTTTGACGTCCGATATCTTGAGCTCTCTGTCTGATCTTTTTATTTTATGAGTTCGATATTCAACTTTTATCAAGTCTGACAGAGATCAAACACACCTGTTCTTGTAATCAATAATTTATGCCACTTAAGCTGCATAATCTAATTTATTTCCGTGTGACCTCTAAAATTCGTAGTGTTTTATAAATTTGTATTGAATTTGTCCACTATCAGAATGCAAATATTTCCTTGAGTCAGCGTCAAGTATTTGCAAATACGTAATTGTGCCAAGGCTAGGACTATTTCTGATTATCAGCTGCGCATTTTAACAATTGAGTTTATTGCCAAGTTATGCCTAGAAACTATAAACGTTTTTAATAATGAAGAGGCTATATGATGAATCTTTGCCTATCTATACAGCTTTAAGAAATGATTGCAATTCACTTACAAGCCTCATTTTTAACGTTGGAGCATTGCTCCTGCTTCACGCATCTTCCGTCTTTGTCTCTAAGCAGGTCTCCCTTGCAGAAGCACCCTCTGCCGCATTGCGCTGGACACCTCGGGTTTGGGTTCTCACAGGTCTTGTAGCAGGGCTCGCAGAATCTGTACTCTTCATTCTCTGGACATACTCCGTTGTTGTAGCGCGGTTCTGACGATTCCAGCTTATATGGTGTTGCTAAAAATAAAAAATTATTGTGAATTTTGAGTTCTGCTGGGAGCCCGTTTTATCCCATTGGCCATATTGGGGAAGTGCACAGGGCCTCAGGCAACCATTATTAGTTCCTACCAAATCAGTAACCGATAACCGATATTACTAAAGGAATGGAAGGCTTACGTGGAGGGCTACAGGTTACAGAGAACGCATGCGACAGATCGTGTCTCCGATCGAATTGGGTGTTCGGTGTGTAGGTACTCTGGGCTTGTTGGGCTTTATGTCATATCATTGCCATATAGGTGCAATTACCCTTAAAGTTCAAGACAGCCTCGGCAGAAAGTTCAAAAGAAAAAAGTCGAAATGATTATTTTCGTATTATTATGGGCAAACAAAAATTGACTTATTACCTCCTCTTTTTTAATGCCAACAACAATAGCATTGTAAATAAATGCAAAATTCTCATCAGTATTTAAATTTATTAAGTAAGGAAAAAAGTGCCCTGCCGTTTTCAGTATTAAGACGAGAGTGGCTAAATTTGCAATCACCTTGGTTAAGTGAGAGTAGGCCATATGGCTAGAAGGGTAGGTAATGAATTGGAAAGGTACAAGGATCGTGAGATTTCAATGCATTGAGAAGTGTAAACTCACCAATAGGTGGACAGTCGGATAGCTTCACACAATGACCTGTTGCATTCCTGACTTCATCATCATTGCAGAAGCAACCTTCCTTACAGACGCCCTCGCAATTAGGGGCGGGGTCCTGGCAGGTCTTCGGGCAGCCGCATGA
The DNA here is from genome assembly GCA_907165245.1 of Habrosyne pyritoides. NCBI lineage: Eukaryota > Metazoa > Arthropoda > Insecta > Lepidoptera > Drepanidae > Habrosyne > Habrosyne pyritoides. The sequence continues at coordinate 1,974,385 of OU015600.1, read as the reverse complement.
CAGCAGCCTCTCGTTTGACCGGCATAGGGAGCCTACTTGACCTGTGGAGAAATATTTTGGTTTAATCTGGGAATTGTGAAATGTTTTCAATACAGAATATGATCCTCCGAGGTTACCGCCTATAGACAATTGCCCCTCGAGTTGCTAATGTGTTGTCGACCCTGAGACGTGAAGTTGTCAAGTCATATGTGCCTGTAGTTTTACTACCCCCCTTACCTTTCAAACATAAACACAGTAATACATAGCACTATTGCTCACGGTGGAAATAGGTAGGATGATTTTCCTAAGAGCTCTACTTTTATAATAAACAAGTTTGTACGTTTGGATGTGGGAGGTCTGGTGGAATCTTCAAAACTGATCACCCGATTTCAAAATCTCTTTCACTCAAAGAAAGTTACATTATTCCTAAATGATATAAACTAAGCCCCGGCAACCCATTAACTCCCTTGGTAACGTGGTTGAAACCGCGGGACTGAAGCTAGTTGTGAAAATAATTAGAGTCAAGCTGAACAACCTTTTAAAAAGTAAAAGGATTTAATGAGAGATCGAGAATGGACTATTGTTTCTGGTTCTAGTAAATGTTATCGCGGAGCATCATTACTCATTGTTCGACACCCGGTGTCCCGGCGTCAGTCAGTCAAGTATCGTCTGACAGACAGACAGACAGTCAGTGTTTACTAACAAAATGTAACCATAAGAAGTTTTGATGTTAGGGTTGGTAGACGTGTAAAAACAATGCTTTTTTTAATTACAGACGGTCTGTCTCAAGGATTTCTTCTAGGAAGGGGTGCAAATTTATGTGTGTTATTTTACTTGTCTTCTAGTAAATTGGTAATGATGATGTAAACAATTAGTTATGTGAGACGAGGGTATTTCTTAGCTTTATTTCTTGAAAATCGTTCCAGCAACTAAAACGTTATAGCTCATTTTAATTTGAAGTCAGAATTTTATCGAATACATCAGAAGTTTTGAAATAAATTTTTCCTAATACATGTTTCTACTAGCTGTTCCTTGCGATTTCACCCGCGTTTCCGAAGGATGTTAGTTTATCCCGGACTAAGAAGTATCCTATGTTATAATCCATATTATATAAAAATGGTTCCAAAAATAATAAAAAAAAAGTCCAGGCTATAAAGTATCTCTATGCCAAATTTCACCCATATCTGCAGTTCTGGGCTGATCGAATAACATACATCATTCAACCAAACTTTTGCATTTATTATTAGAAAGATTATTAGGTAGTAGAATGCAGTGGCAACCCTGTCTCTTATCATTTGATTACATCGAATGGTTACGGTGAAACTGCACCGACTGCTTTGTGATTAACGATGTAAGTACGCTCGTCTGTCTATTAATTGTTATATGTAAGTAGAGTAATTGCAAATGTTATAAAACGATTTATTACTTTCTATAACTACTTGATAAACGATTAAGTGCACTTTTATTTGTCTAGCTCGTTTTTTGGCTATCAGGTCATTATTATTTTACGACAGGGATGCTTATCTATTCTACGTTTATGTTTATATAGAACGATTCATTAAAACAGGTCAATATGGTTTGAAACTATAACAGATACGTGCATTTTTCTTTGGAACCATGACGTAATTTTTAACCGACTGCAAAAAAAGCTTAATTCGATAGCTTTTAGGATTCCGTAGATACCTACCTCAACAGAAATATTGCCCTTATAGGATTACTTGGTTGTCGGTCTGTCTGTGTCTTACGAGTGATGGTATCAAGATGCAATTAATATCAAATACTCAAGTCTGTAATACACAATTTTTACACAGCTCCAATTTCTTACTTAACGCAATCAAAAGATGATGCCGTTTATGCTTTTACGCTCGCAAGGGAATTAAAACCTATAGGGTGAGTCAATACTCACAAAGGTTTTTATGCCATCTCCAGCTGAAACCATAAAAACAAATAAAAAAAATATCGAAAACATTTATTTATTCAACGAAAACCACCTAGTCATTTTTCGTAACCATTGGCGGTAAGCTGCAATAAGCAAGGTAGTACTGCATTCAAACATTTGTTCTTTTTTTTCTTTTTAATGATTTATCAACAGGTTTTTAAGGAAATATATTAATAAAATGTCAAGCACAAGATAGAGGCATCTTGCGAGCCGATTGCAACGTTACGGACCGTACAAGAAGCCATATTTACTATACATCTTTATTATCTATATACAATACATAAGGAAAATGTTTTGTAGATTGTTATATTAGGCTATATATGATATCGATAATCGCGGGTGAAGTCGCGTACGATAGCTAGAAATAATACCGTCTGCTTGTTTGTTGGCCAATCACAACATAGTATAAAAGAAAATCGCTTCCCGCTGTCTGTCTGTCCCTATGTATGCTTAGATTTTTAAAACTACGTAACGGATTTTGATGCAGTATTTTTAATAGATAGCGTGATTTAAGAGGAAGGTTTATATGTGCGGGCAAAGCCGGTGCGAATCGCTAGTCACTACATAGTATAAAACAAAGTCGCTTTCTCTGTCCCTATATCCCCTCCCTATGTATGCTTAAATCTTTAAAACTACGCAACGGATTTTGATGCGTTTTTTTTTATATATAGAGTGATTGAAGAGGAAGGTTTATATGTATTAATATCTACATTGCACCTGACTGCCGCCCCACAAGTCGTGGGCTGGATTCCCAACCCTGGACAAACATGTGCGTGAACATGGGAAAAAAGTTGTATACAAAGTATATCAGTTATCTGTTTTCGTTCTGCTTAGTTTGGGATCAGATAGCTGTATGTAAAAAATGTCCTAGCATATTTTGCTATTAATAATTTAAATACGAAAGTTTGTGAGATTTTGACAGATTTGAATGAAACTTGGCACATAGATAGAGCATGTCCTAGAATAACAAATAGGATACTATCATCCCGGGAAAATGTCACATCTCTCGGGAACGTGAGTGAAATCGCGGGGGACAGCTAGTTATTAAGGTGTGTCGTAAAGACACAATAGAAGTGAAAATTTTGTATTACAGGGAAACATTTAACACTAATCATACCAACACTTACTAGGTGCCAATTTCCACCATAGCGGGTCAAATGTGACTTTAGGTTTCCTGCTTGTATGTACGAAATATGGTTGTTTGGAAGGGAAATAAATAGTATAACTGTATATTAATTAGTGAGAAAAAGATGATACGTGCATTTTTAATGCAAAGTTCAAAATGGGTCATTTGACCCGGTTATGGTATGTTTAGTGTTAAATTATTCATCAATCACTTTTGAGTAGTATAGTTTGTGTTTATCATTCATTTATCATCGTCACACAAAAAGGTTCCGGCTCAGAATTTAGCAAAGACCTCTTCAAATCACTTAAAAAAAGGTAGTTTTGTACTAAATTGTTAGGTTAATATATTGTGCCGAGTGTACCCACATCCTGTTTGATGTTATGACATCACGAGATGATCTGTGAGGGACGTCACATCACTTAGTTATTGTCTCAAGAATAAATTTGCATAACTATTTATGATGTTCGATATAATCCTCGGCCTAGTTTGAAGATGACTCGCTATACGGGTTTTTACTTTTATGCAACCTTGAATTGTCAGACGCCTTATACGAGTACACTAAAATTAGTTTGAAAACAATTAGGTAAATATTTTTAAAGTGAGTTATGAACGACTGCTTCTTCATGTAGGTTAAGTGAAAACGTAAAAATAAAACGAAAATTTACTTGAATTACTATTAAATATATTCAACTAGCGACCAGCCCCGGCTTCGCTTGACTAGGATAATGTATTATAAACATAAAGCTTCTCAAAGAATTTTTTAAATTATGGCGAAGTAAGCATTAAAATCGATTGCGTAGTTTTAGTGAATATAAACGAACAAACATACAGACAGATGACCATTCATAAGTGCCTGTGAAGGCCTATTTGAATAAATATTTCATTTTATTTCATTTGTTGTAATAGTATATTATTTAGAGAAGAGACAAAAAGTTAAAACGTTTAAGAAAGGATCAGCTGCTCACAAAACACAATATAAAATAGAACTCCAAGTTATTTAACTATTTAATAATATCATATTTATTTATTAATTGATTGTATGAAAGAGGTTGTATATGTAATTTTCTAGTAGGTTTTAGTATGTACAGTAAAAATATCTATATATATATATAAAAATGTTTGTCTGTATGTCATTTATAGAATCGTAAACTATGCAACGGATTTTAATGCAGTTTTCAGCAATAGATAAGAGTAATTCAAGAGGAAGGTTTATAACCAGGATTGAAGGCGGACAAAGCCGCACGGCGCAGCTAGTTATTTATAAAAAAATACTAGACTTTTTCTAACTGCGCTAACTTGCAGTTAATGTATATTTACACAAACTTTATGACAAAGTAGATATACATTCACCAATTAATAATAAAAGTAACAAAATAAAGAGTAAACCTTCAAAATTTTGAGTTGATGGAGTTTACACACACATATAAATATCCAAGGACAATTTTTACCCAAACTTAACAGAGCTTGTACTATGGAAACCAGATAACTGTTATAATAAATGTACTATTTTTTTTTTAAAAATACACATATATATTTAGATATTAAAACCCAGGCACAAATCAAACGGACATGTTCATAAACACAAATGTTTTTCCTGGGTTGAGAATTTAACCCACGACCTATGGTGTGGCCCGTCGAACTTATTACCTTACCTTATATAATATACTTTCGTTTACATAGATTATAATTATAATTCAATTTTTTTTAACACACGCACACATATTATTTAAACTACATTATTTAAAACGACCAAATAAAAAAATCAGTGTGTCGTAAAGATACGATAGAAGTGAATCGTTTGTATTACAGGGAAACATTTTAATCAATTCAAATCAATCACTGTTGGATAGCATAGATTGTGTTTATCATTAATTTATTTTTCGTCACACAAAAAGGTTGCACACCAGAATCTGAAAGCCCTCCCATAAGAAGTTCCATTTCAAAAGCTTTATTTTATATTTTCAAACTTGGAACTCATTGCTTACTGAAAGAAATATAATAAATTGTATCCAACAATATGTTTTTAAAAGGAGTATTTATTCATAATAATTAAATGAACAAAACGTACCTAAAACCGCTCCGGCACAAACGGCGAGGAACACACAGATTAAGCAACTCTTCATGATGCTAGCACGGTTACACTGGTCACACTGGCTCCGGACGAATGCATTCACGCTTTATATTACATTAGTATAATAATGTTGCAACGTCGCGTCATACAGCATGTTCTAATTAACTAGAACAGTATCTTTGTGGTCGAGCAATGTTATGCTCAGCTTAGAGGTCCTGGGTTCGAGTCCCAGGTCAGCCAAGGTACAGTTGATTTTATTTTATTACTAATTGCCTGTAGCCAATATCTTCTATGGATAGTTGCTTCTGTCACTTTGACCTTCATAAATGCCCCCCGCGGGTCTAAACTGGATAAATGGTTTTGAATTAGAAAAATGAAACAACGCTGTCACATTGGGATTTTAAATACCTTCTTAATGTGGGTATTTGTACTGAAACAACTGTATATCATTTCGGGGATAATGGGCGTGGTTTTAGCTGGTTCCAGTGGACTCCCTGCAGCAGATTTCTCCCGTATTTCTAAAACATCTAAATGTTAGATCTAACTATAGAAATAACGTGGACCATCGTCGAGTCTCCCGACCACTGGGGAGGGTCCACCTGGACCACTTTGGGAACTAACGCTTTAAACCGCAACAATCGTAAATAAAATTTTCTTTATGGGTTAACTTTAAGAGTGACAGTTGAATCAATCTATAACGAACGGCTTCACCTATTTCCTCCTGTATGGAGAGAATTTTCCCATGGTCGAGTTATTAGAAGTTTGACTCACTGATTTGGTTTTCGAATCTTACAAAAGTTAATAAGATGGGTTTTTGCCATAAAGATCCGTGTCACAATAGTGGGGTTGTATCATAATTCGCTGGCCGCCACTTCGGTCATTCACTTCCCAACAATATGACAAGGTTAGGCAGTCACATGCGTCATACTTAAGAACAGTTGTTTGTAAGGGCTGGTCTCCTCCACCCAAATTTGGTCAAATTCTTTAGCAGTTAAACAGATACCAAGTTAAACATACCAAAAGATACCGTTTTTCCTTTATATCTCCGAAACTGCGAATTAAAACAAGCCAGCGTCTTAGCGGTTAGAGACCCTGACGGCCACGCCACAGGTCTCGGTCGATTCCTACCCAAAAAAATATAAAACATCGATATATAAATTGTACCTTGCCCTATTTGAAAATCAAACACAAAAGTAAATCATTAAAGCGCCGGGCCACCACCAGCCGGGGGTTGCGGAAGCGGATCATACGTGCTCGCGACCACCGGTATAATAGGTGTGAGAAGGAACACCGGGGTGGTTTTTAGTCAGTCGAGTCTGACAGACCCCTCCGCCCACCCCAGGAAGGAGGATATCCATGAGGATAATCCACCTAGAAACAAAAAAAAAGCTGATCATGCCTGGGGATCAACTGTTGATGTTGGAAGCTTGTCAATAGTCAAAACCTGAGAATCGATATCGCGATATAGGATTCTTGCGTGCGTATTCGTTCATAGATGTCGCTTCATCACTGTGGTGCGGGCGATGTAGAATTGTTGTCCATAGATGTCGCCACAACCTTACTATCGACGCTAACGACGCTGCCCTGGACACCGATTTGGAAGGCTTATCAGCCACAAAAACAATCAATTACATCAAAAACCATCTCTACATACACACAACGGCCAGTGGATTAGAAGCAGGCGCGGTCGCAGGCTGAAATTTTGGAGGGGGTCACAAATAATAATACAATATGCCTTTTTGTATTTTGTAAATTTTTAGAAGAATTTTCCATTTGAGATGAACTATTTTGGGGGGGTCATGTCCCTTGTGACCCTACCTTTCGAACCGCGCCTGATTAGAAGCAGCCATTGCAAAGGATCTCAATCAAATGTTTAATGAGACAGCACTGAATACGGATGAAATTGACATTGAGAGACCAAAGTTTAAAACGTTGTGCAAGAAAACTGTAACTGACTGGGTTCAATTAAAAAGTTATGATGAGACGGAGGATCTTTTAAATTTCTTAAAGTAGGATTTTTTATTTTTGTTAGGTAAGATGCATACATAATATTGTTTTTGGTTCCTGTATGGAATCCACATTAATGCGCATATAATTTTCAAGGATGCCTTTACATAAAATTACAAATTGTTGTTTTAGTGTCATTTTGTTTTTGGGAAGAGCTTATCCTAAGCTACAGGGTTCTACCCTTTTTAGGAAGTAGTCTCTGTTGTCATTTATATTGTATTTTTCTCATGTGTGTACCCTCGAAAGAAGGCATATTGTTATGTTATGTTTTTTTCTGGCAATAAATTATTATTATTAAAGAAATATACATACGCCTCAAGTCGCCTAAGAGCAACAAAGCTGCAGGATGTAACCAAAAATAATCTAGAAGAAAGTAGCTACCTAACAATAGTATACGTTTATACTTGCCCCCTTACCATTCGAATTATTTGAGCCTAGTATACTTACTATGTAACATACGAAGGTGTAGTAAATTAACAAAATATATCGAGTATTTTAAATTATAATTATGACATAAGAATTAATAGTCTAAGAGCTACTAAACCATTTGACTAAACGTTGCCCACAAATCTAGATTTGTTTTTAATAATGTTTTATCATCCGTCGGAAGAAAATACCGTTCTGGCGGGCATCTCGCATCAGCATCCCATGAACTAGAGGCTACAATTTGAATATGTTGTAATTTACAATGTTTAAGATTAAAAAAAAAATTACAACCTATTTTGAGGGTTGCAAGTATGTGCCAGACAATAGCAAAATTGTCATCGAGGTACTAATTCATAACCTGCTCCTACAAGGCCCAAATTTTGAGTATTTACAATCTGAATCCAATTGCTTTCGATGATCATCATTGCCAGTCTATTAGGAACAATTTAATTAAGAGAATACACTAGAATTATATTAAAATATAGAAATGTAATATAGAAAAAAAACGTAGCTTTGGTTGGTAAGATTTAATGAAAAAAAAGTATTTTAACACAATTTATGAATGAAGGTAATACAAATTCAAAGATTAATTTTGAGAATAAAATGTTAATTAAAAACACTTGTAGTTGTTACATATGTATTTCGGTTACGATGACTAAAACTAAACCTGGGTCTCCAATCAGGCTGAAAAAGAAAATAATTATTTCAAAAACATTATTTCTAATTTACAAGACCTTACAAATTTCTCGAAATCGTGTCGAGTCGTGGCAAAATCATCTTTATTGCTTTGGTGAGAAGGTTCATCTGATGGTGGATAATGAAGGATGATGCTGATGTACCTTATCATTAGTGTATAGGGTTGAATTTTCTATACCACTCTTAACTATCAAAGCTGTAGGATCTCGACAACTCTAGTCGTGTTGATATAAAGGTCAGAATCCAGAAATTTCATGATTACTGTCGCGTACGGATCGACTGCCTCATTCCATATGATTTTTTTTTAAAAGAATTTCAATTTTGTTCATGGCAAAATATTTGGAATATTCGATTTCATTAGAGATAAGTTGTGACTGGCCTTCAACTAATAATATATTAATAATGATAAATTCCACTTCTTAAATTGAAAAAATAAAACTTAACTTTTTTAAAGAGACCTACCTACAGTAGTAGTTGTAGTTCTAGCAGGCGTCTAATGCCACACATTCTAATGCTTCATTCCTCACGTAGCCGTCGTTGCAGAAACACTTTGCCACGCATACGGTAGGGCACACTTCTATAACTGGTGTCTTACAGGTCTTCTCACAGTCCCCACAGCTGTTATAAGTCTCGCGGTCTGGATTTGCACAGGTTTTAACTTCTGTCTCTGCAGCTGAAACATTGAAATATTTTTATACCGAAAAGCTGAAGTGGCAATTGTGAAATGTGGAAGATTGTAATGACGATTGCTCAGTTGGTAGTGATGAGTAGGCATGGAAATGATTGCTACTTTTTTTATTTTATTTTCATTTCATGAAATTATTTATTTTTTTCACAGTGATTTCACCGATGAAATTTCACAGCCCATGATTTTTTTCGAAATGCTGTAATGTCACACTTGCTACCGTTTGCTACTGACAATGAAGAATGAATTATGATCAATGGCGCTGTTATATGAATTAGACCATTAGCATTTTGCGCTCTTTCTAACACGACGTTAGAAAGACGCTAATTCTTTCTGACGTCGTCGTGAGTCGTCGGTGAAATACGATGATATCCGAATGATCTGCGGTGTGCGATGTATCATGATGGCAAGGTAGCAGAAAAGTAGCAGAGTGATTTTTAACAGACGACGTCAAGGCAGGTAGCAGGTGTGACATATGAAAAAGTATTTCATTTGATTTTTCACAAGCTGCTTGTGAATCATGCGATGCCTAGTGATGAGAGCAGTGGGTTGCAATCCTGCAATGTACAAGAGCTTTCGGTCAAGGAAAACATTGTGAGGAAACCATAACACGGTGGAAGGGTACTTTGTAGCAACCGCCTGGCTGACTACCACCCCTAAGTAGAAAGTGTGTTTGACAGCTGCACATTCCTTTACTCTCTTCAATCTTCATCATCTTGGATGACGAAGCCATGGTGGTACAACACCGTGAGTTGTACGAAATAAATGTTAGATGCATTCTTCAAACTCAAACTTTAATTTTATTTCGATTTAAACTCTAAAAACCTATTAGTGTGATAAGTTTGACGCGTATGTCTGTGTCTCCCAAACGGATGGTCCAATTGCAATGCTGTGTTTTCAATTAAAAACCCTTTATATCAGGAAATTTCTCTCAAGCTTTATTTGACGAATATCAGCCCAACTGTATTAAAATGTTGTCTTTACCAAATTGGCAGTAGTGCTAGATTACTGTGTTTTGGTTAGAAAGGTAAGGGGGCCGGTGAAATTATAGGCACATGAGACTTAACAACTTCACGTCTCAGGGTCGACAACGCATTGGCGATGCCCCTGGAGTTGCAAATGTTTATAGGCGGCGGTGACTACTTACCATCAAGCGGATCTTCTGCTTGTTTGTCGGCACATGCGGAATAAAAAGAAAGAAAAACATTGGTGTGAGAAATTCATAAACAAAAATACACGTTTTAATGGAACATTAATATTTACTTTTTGAGAATCAGTCTTATGTTTACGGCATTGTTTTATTATAAAAAAAAATATTAATTTAGATTCATTAGATTCAGGACAAATTATATATCTATACTAATAATATATATAAAGTATATAAAATTTTGACACTCGCATGGGAATCAAAACCTACAGGGTACCTCCCGTGAACTCAGAATCTTGAAATTTGGTAGCAACGTCTTATGGCACAAATAAAGGGAAAATTGCGAAAACCGTACATTTTTAGTTACATCATTATAATAAAAATATTTTTAATAATAATAATGTTACGGATTTCATTTTGGAATAAAAATACCATAATTATGACTACAGGTTTGTACGAAACCCTCGGTGCGCCAGTCCGACTCGGTGTTTCCTTTTTAGTTACGAAAACCAAAAGCTCAACTAAAATGTATTAATTGGAACGAGCTTTTGTTTTCACGATTGAATAATTCTCGAGAACTTAAAAGGTCATTAAAAAGTTACTTCACATATACTGAGTAGATATTTTAATATGCTTTTAATTTTTATTTTATTTTAACGTACCTGCGACACAAGCGGCCATCACACACGCCACCACGCTCAACAACAAATACAATTTTAGCGACATTGTTGCGATACTGCTCTGTACAGAGTAAATTATATTATTAACCAAGTTAATTTATATACTTTTTGTGTATAAACAGTTGATTATTCCGTTCTATTTATCTTTTGTTCTGTTACATACGTCAACGTATTTCTAAGCGTGAATAATTCTTTATAAAGACGACTCCACTTGTAGAGATGTAGAAATTGGAAGGAATACATTTTTGGGTATCTATGTATTTTTATAAAATTTGTGTATTTAAACATTTTTAGTCGAATGGCATGACGTGGGTTCAATCTACGATAATATTTGCCAGTGGGAAAGTTTACATAATTCTTTTCATGTTTGAAAGGATATAGGTTTCTATTCCCAAGAGACATAGGGTACGTTGTAGTACCTATCTTGAATCCTTCAGGAACGCGAGTGTTGCTTAGTACTATAATTAAAGAAGATATTGTATAAATAATAGTGATATAATAATTATGATAATAATATTTTGTTTTATTTTCAAAAAGTTTACATTATTAGTCGTAGCTGTCCCCCGGGGTTCCCAAGGAATGGCACGTTTCCAGAGATAAAATTTTGCCTATATATTATTCCAGGATATGCTCTATCGATGTGCTAAGTTGCATCTAAATCCGTTAGGTAGTTTTTGCGTGAAACGAAATTCTTGCCAAATCCCCGAAAAATGTATAGTTAACATATGCAAATAATATTAGTAAATCATATTCGTTTGTAACAGAATTCACCGGGGGTTTATTAGTGTTATTATCACTATAAATAATATGACTATGGGCCACTTGGTGCCGTGACTCCTGACACGTCACAGATCATGAGCTCGATTCCCATCCAAGACAAACAATTGTGTGCATGAACATGACCCGTTGGTTTTTAGGGCTCCGTACCTCAATAGGAAACAAAGGAACCTTTGTAGTCCCTCTGTCTGTCCATCTGTTTTAATGTACCTAATGAGACACTACAAAAAATATAGGTACGTATTAACATTGCGATCGTACCTTTAGTGTCTCTATCAATGTTATTTCTAAAAATTTTAGAACCATGGTTTCAACCTTGCTTGACATTGTCGTGGTATTGTTTTTAAATTATTTACACTGTAAATACCAACATCTACTCGGTAACGTTTCAGACGGGAATGTCTGACGCTTTTGTTGGCCACTTGGTTCAAGGTTTGAAGTGCACGTGGGTATCGGTATACGAGTATACTTGAGCCTCTAACAACATCATAAAGATGAGTCGGTAGTAGGCATTAAGATGGAAGTACCTTTTTTAAAAGCTTAGTGCGTGCTTTCTTTGGCTACATCTCTTCAACAGGTAAGGCAGAGATAGTATCCCCTAGATGTGTAAACCAACACATAAACGTCCTTACGTGTTGAATCTGTATGCCCACGCACGTCTTTCAAAAGGACCGCACCCGAATTCTGAACTCTCTCGCATTCAATGTTGAAGCCGATTTCAAAATAGGTTGATTGTTTGGCACGCGAGCAGTGTAAGACAACAGTTGAAGCGCCGTCAATGTACGAGATCATACACAATCGCCCTGCAGGTTTACGTGTTGAGAAATCCAAAAGGAAAGATACTAATAATAATAATAATACCCTTCGATATTTAACATGCCTGTTTTTTTCGGAATAATACATAGGAATTTAAGAGGTGAATAACATTCATTTAAACAATTGCCTTTATTAGAAAATATTTAAGTAACACCTGTGTAATGTGCGTGTAATGTATGTAGAATTAGTTAGAATATCAATTTTATAAATTATTTTAGTATGAAAAATTTTTAAGGCTTGTGTAAATATTTTTACCATAACCTTGGGGCCTGGGTTTTGTCTGTCGAAGTAGCTTAGGGGACATCTATTAATTACGTGAGGCGATTTTGTCGGTATTTCGACCTCCCCCTTTTCCCTTAGATCTCTCCCACCCGGATCTTACGTGAGATTTGTTACCGCTACTTGTGGATTTCGCATAACCGCGATCAATATTAATATAAATTACTAGCTGGACCCGCGGAAAGCTCTCAAAAGGACATTTTTTCCCCGTTTTTGTCACATATTTCACTGATGCTCTGCTCCTATGCTCCTCAGGTGAGATTGAGTGAGATTTGGCTCGAGTCCTCCATCTTAACGTTTCGCCTATTTAAAAGACACTATTATATGTATACCAATACTTACAGCCAATTATGGATTTAAATTTTGTGGCCATAATCTTATTACGGTAAGTGCTGATGTGGATGAAAGTGGTAACCACACAATGCCTAGAAGGGAAAAGACTCTCAAATGAGGTTTTAATTCTGCATCTCTCGAAAGCTTCATACTAGCCATGTAGTGATAATTTCGTTATAATAGCTATTCTTTAATCTGACAAATTCGGAAAGTCCGACACAGATGAAACTGACTAGATGTATCTTCTAATTAATACAGGTAAGATTGTTACATCAGACAAATATTGATTTCCATTTTACTTATTAATTAGACATTGATTTACATAATATTTAATTTTTAATAGTATTAATTTCAATTAATGTTTTCGATTTTTATTATTATTTTTTTTTTTTGTTTTTTATTATTAAAGCTTTATTTTTACACTTAACAATTTTTATAAGAATAATACATATATTTAAATTATAAGATATTTGCTTTGTTATATGGCCCCCCTAAGGGTAAAAGCCTCCTCCATTTTTTTCCACCTTTCTTTGTCTATGGCCGTATGCATCCAGCTTTTTCCAGCTGTATTTATTAGATCATCTGCCCATCTTTTCTTCTGTCTTCCCACTGTTCACAATGTTTTCGATAACAATATCCAAATAAGAAAAAGCAGCTATGTGTTATGTCGCCTTGTATATGAAGGATTCCGTACCATAATTAAATATTTAACCAAACGCCAAAATATTACGTGTATTAATTTTTTTTACCTTCTCTGTGTAAAGAATGTTCTAGGTTATTATTTATATATGTATTCACGGAAATGTCACAGCGCTGTGACCGGACGGACGGATGGATAGACGGATAGGTAATACAGAACCCCAAAAACTACGAGACTGCTGTATAGAGTTCATTATACGAGTACATAAGTACCATGTCCAAAGTAGCAAGTTATGGTTTAAAATGTAAATTTTATCTACTACACAAACAATAGAAGTAAGTTTATGTATTTCACACAAGACTAAACATTGATACTATGGAATACCTAATTATTACCGAATAATTAGTTGTAGTAATAGTAGTTAATAGTTATAATTTGCGGTCGTTGATCTCAGTTACTAAAAATATTTGTAAAAAACATATTTTTTGTGGTTTTCTTGTGAGTATATAAAATTTCCTTTATTAAATAATTTGTAATATAGCTGCATATTATTAATTAATTATGTCTGGCTGGTAAAGGTATACTTAAAAAAAATCGACAAACAGGCAGACGGTCCACCTGATGGTAAGTGGTCACCGCTGCCTATAGACATTTGCAACAGTAGTTGCATCGCCAATGCGTTGTCGACACTGAGACGTAAAGTTGTTAAGTCTCATGTGTTGTAAAATTTGTACAATCTTTATTTTCCGTCATCAATTAATTACGTCTGGTGATTTAGCCGATTTTCCGACCACCATTCTCCCCTTGATGAGAGATGTCGTGAGATTTGCTCTCCCCCCTAATCTCACGTGAGATTAGTTACTGGTATTTTGCACCATTCGCCTAACCGCAATATATTTTTTATATCTATTTGATTTTTCCATATTTTAGTAGACAATTTTTTTTTCGGTTAACCAAGTTTTTCGTAATTTTACACTATTTCTTGCGGATAAAAAAATTACGTGATTTTTGCTGATACTCCTCCTGTTCCCCACGTGAGATTTAATATTATGGTTAAATCGTTAGGAGGGGTTTACTGGTGGGGACGAGGAACGCTTACTCAGGAAAAGTAAATTTTACCAAAGACCTTGGTGATATCAAGCCTCACGTCACAATTATTGTTTCTAATATAAATATAATGAAATAAAAATACAAATAGTCTTTCAAATGCACTATAATTTTATTCTTTCAGTTGCAATGTTATTTATTACAAAATGTTAAAATATACGTAAATGTAATAGAGTTATCGCAACATAAAAGTTTTAAGAAAATATGTAACTTTTTACATAATTAAGTAGGTACCTATATATATTTATACATATTGTGCTGTATACAACCCTTCTTGTGCTGAAAAATATAACCTCAAAGATATTGTGACCATAAAGACTAAAAAAAAACTTTATCAAGAAATAGACACACACATGTCATATACCGTTATAATTTTAATAACAGATATATACTTATATATCATACTGTATATTCTCTAATATATATATACATAATGTTACAAAACTACCCGTAAAGCCGAAAGGAGGTTAAATGGGGCCTTATAACGAATCCATTTACAATATTTAAGAACCATAGTAACGCTGTATAACAAACCCTAAAAAAAATGATTTTTCTGAATGAAAAATAGAAAAACTATTAAAGTAGACAATAATTTGGGCAAATAGGTACGTAGGCATTTCTGTTAAATAATCTGGTTCCCTGACATGACAGCTTACTAGGGTTGTTGGCTTTGATAATTAATTATATTTTTACGGGGTATTTTGTAACATGTTGTATATAGGTTATAAAACAGTCAATATGGTCACAATGTATCCATTTGACTAGACGAGAAAATCGAACCGGCTCTAGCATTATTTATGTTTGATTATACATTTCTAAGATACACAATATACAATATTAATATGTAACAAATTATATGACTATATTGGTTTGGACATGTTTTTTTGTAACGTCACATTGTTTTTATGAAAACTAACAGTAAAAGTAGGTATCTCAGTAACTGTTCGATTAGATAAATGTATAAAATAATGATATATAATTAAAAACCTTAACGGAATTATTATATTTCATAACTGTAAACAACTATTTTATTTGGCAGGATAATATTTTTATCATTGCTTATTTATTAACAATTTATGGTTCCTCTCCTGTAGAATCAATTTGCAATGTCTTAAAATAATATGTACATTATAAAGAACACCAGTTTCTTGCAAAAATGTTTTTTTTTATTCCTCAGGGGTCGACAAACAACCTATTGCCATTTACAACACGAGAGCGTCGCCAATGTGTTGTCGACCCTGAGACATGAAGTTAGCCTGTAATTTCCTAAGTCATTTTGTAAGTTTTTGTCGACAAATTACAATAAATTTGTTATAAATACAAAAATTTTATTAAATTTTGAGGCTGTATGGCTGCTTTACCAATGCCTACTTAACCACAGACACGGCGCGCGAAATACAAAGCTGCGCGCCATTTTTCCCAAACATTTGTCTATGCATAGTTTTAGTGTCGACTTTGAAATTGACTTCAAGTGGCTTGATAAAGATTCGACTTACTGAGTGCAGTCGTAGCCAGTGACTATAAAATAAATGTCAATATTAATTGCTTTTTACGCATGTGTGTTGAAAAATATAGTATAAAAAGCGTGACCTTGAATAATACACTCTCGCTCCATAGCACAAAGTATTTATTAGCTCACACGTATCATAATGAACTCTATATACAACGAAAGTGGATTTGTTGACAATTTCTTTTGCAATAGCTTTATTATTATTCATATATACGTGTAAATATATTATTGTATGTAGATATACATAATATCGATAGTAAACTATTGCTTTTAAGTTTCAAACAGGCGTTTTTATAATAACAAATTATTTACTTTTACATATTAATACAATACGTTTATACACAAGAAAAATAATGCTTTGTCAACTATTTTAACATTTAAGTACCTATAATATTTTATTAAGTAGTAAAATTAATCATAAAATTTAAATGTAACGAAAAAATAAATGATATACATTTAAATGATATTGTTCGTAAAGGCACAAATAATTTAAGTACCTAATAGATGTACCTAAAGCTATTTAAATGTATTATAACATATATTTTTCATATACATAGTTACATTCAAATGAAATGGTAAATGAATAGCAACTCCTACGCGATATTTATTTAAAAAATAAATGAAACAATTTTCAATTGTCCCAAACTTACATAAGACTTATAAATAATTTATTTCTACAAAATTTCATTCGCGATTAAAAGTCGATTTTAATGTACTTTAACACTAGTTACCCAAAACCTTTTATAGCCAGCTATTAGTACTTTTTGGCACGCTACTAAACAACTAAATTCGTATGAAACACCTTAATTAAGTCTTATTACCTATGTACATAGGAACAACTGGATGTACAGCCAATAATACGACAGTCTGTCAAAATAATACATCCATCTGGTAATGTTATAAACATGTAATGGTGTTGTAATTTATATTAAATAAATAAATAAATAAAATAAAAATATATATGCTATATATATAGGAAATAGTAATTTACTTTAATAAACTGATTTAATTTTTATGTTTAAAAATATGGCTAGTACAAATAAATACAGTACCTTTCGAACCTTTTAAACATATAACTATAAATATATAAAATCGAAATACATGATTGTATATAACACGAAAGTATGGTCAGAGTCGCTGAATTTATGAATGTAATTAATAAATGAATAATTTATATATATAGATTTCTGGTATAAAGTATAGCCTTGTATATTTATTTGAATGGATTTGAAACCATAGCCTTCCATATATTTATTTTGGGGTAGAATTGGTGAATATTTTTAACAGACAGTGTATGCACTTTAAAATTAAAGTATTTATAAAACACATTTTATTATTTACAGATAATACAAAAACAAATATCTAGTAATCACAGTCTATGGTGCTAGTGCGTCGAGTCAGTGACAGCGGGTCTAATACGTCCTGAAGATGCTTCGTGTAGAAGCGAAACACGTGTCGATTTCCTGTTGAGTTTCCTTGTCTGGGACTTGACAGAAAAGGAGATTCAGCGGAATAATTTTCTAGATATTTGTTTTTGCATAATCTTACAATGGATTTCTGCAAGGTCACGCCTAAATCAATTAGTTATTTTGTCAGTAAGTCATTTTGTATGGAGGTCTGCTAATATGGCCACATTGGGTGATTCATATTCTTTCATATCTGATTCGAAACTATAACTTTAGTAAGTTTGTAAGTTTAGTAATAAAGGAAATACGAATCACGGAATGTAAAAATATGACAGTAGTTAAGATTAATTCGTCCTTCAAATGACATAATTTGTCAAGAATTTGCAAAGGTTATATAGTTTACAAAAACGCCATTATGGTCTTTTGCCATGTTTAAGGTGTTAGCTGCATATGGCTTTTAATATAACGCAAATAATGCAATAAATACAGCAATGTAACAAAACTACAAGCCAACTTTATGCACCAGTCGGTTCCAGATGACAAGCAGAAACAGCGTGAAACCAGAAAAAAAAAATCAGTGCATCTCGCTCACACGTACACTTATTTCATTTGCACCTGTCATCGGCCTGTACTATAAAAAACCATCAGTCGAAAATGAACCCTCTTCTTTTAGTCAATGATTCTAGATTTGTATGTCCCTGAAGTTTGAAGACAGAGCTTAATCAAATCAATACCTAACACAGATACATTTTAAATATTAGAATCACACACACTAGCTAAAGCCGTTCGGTCTATGCTGGCGTATTCCTTCCCCGACCTAGGTCTCGCTGCGTGGCGATCGGCTGAAACGTCGCACGATGAGAAAGATGACACAGAGAGGGATTCCATGTAGTCCGAAGTGTCTGAAGCACCGCTCGAAGTGCTCTTATTCGTCATCTGACTGTGGCGAGCCGTGATGTCTGTATCCACTGTGGAAGAGATCATTTTGGTTAATAGGTTGTTTTCGTAAAATCTACGTATGGTTTGGATGGCGGAATTGATACCCTTAGATGCCAATTTCGGCGGGTACTAGTCCCTACTGGTAGGGATAAGTGCACTTTTTATTGATTTATATCTACCGGTAGGGATAAGTGCACTGCCCATTACCGAGTGGTACACTTATCTCAACCGAGTTATTCCTAATGGTACGGATAAGTGCACGATTACAGGCACATGAGACAAATATACATTTTATATTTTTCCAATTCATTTAATAGTAACAAAAAAAAAGATTTTATAGATAAAAAAATATATAATTAAAAAAAAAAAAAATTATTTGTATTTGTTAAAAAAATAACTAAAATAGAATTATTGATCATTTTTTTTTACCTACCAGTACAGTAGGGATAGCTCGGTAAGGATAAGTGTGCCACTCGGTAGTCGGCAGTGCACTTATCCCTACCGGTAGATATAAATCAATAAAAAGTGCACTTATCCCTAGTAGGGATAGCTTGGTAGGGATAAGTGTACCACCTGAATTTCGGTACCAATTAATAAAGAAAGACTAAAAGGTAGTGATGATGATATTTGACCTGAAATAACATACATATATACAAAATTCCCATATGTATGATTATTAAGAAAATTATTATGAAACTTAGTATTGAGGAAATTGAAATTAAATTCTAAATGTTGTTATTATTTGTATTATAATGGTCAATTGATATAAAAAAGCCCCTTGAGCTATAATGCAATTCTCCTTATTTTCTCTTAAAAATGGGAAATACGTTCAACAATGTTGCTCTAGCGTTCATTTTAGACCCCCACACTAGTAAGACACTAACAGAATATATCTACAAAATGTTATACATGTAATCAAAAACCTTCATCACTCCAGAAATTTTGGACCACCTGTTAGAAACCCAAATAAATTAACCGAAAGATTTACGAATCATTTAGTTTACAGAAAAGCTAGAATTAATGTAACTTACCAACTCTCTTCTTCCTCCTCGTCAGTGTATCGACATCACAAGAATTGGACTTGGTAAGTGTAGCCACTTCCTCGAATTGAAAGGTTAAATTCTTCAATGGATCAGATGAGTTGGACTTCACAAACGACGGTACGGGAGTCAAAGTCTTTCTAACTTGCTTATTATTCTTCAAATGCTTCTTAAACGATTTAGAATTTGTTATAGGCATTTCAAACTCATGAAAATCACCTCTATGATGTTTCAAAGAGCCGGTGGATACGCCAGAATCATTTGAACTGGAAGAATCTCTGTTCTTCTCAGATTTGCTTGGAACACTAGAAGACCTGCGAATTTTAACAGCATCCTTGAACTTTGTTACGAATATATTCTCGCTTTTTATCTCTGGAACTTTAAAAATCTTATCGGACTGCTCGAATATTTCTAGACTTTTTAATGGTATCCCTTCGTTTATCCTTTCGTTTCTGTTCGCCTTCCTTAGGACAGTAGGCGTGAAGCAAACTCTAGTTATTCCATAATCATCATCTAGCCTTTTTGTGAAGTCAGCTGAACTGGATCTTCTCGTGCTTATTGTATTATCAGTGTCTGAATGTTGCGTAGGATCTGACAAATGACTGATTCTGCTCACGTTATCTGAGTAGTTCTTATTGCTATTACTTGAAATGCTAATTTCCAACGGCTCCATATGCATATAATTGATATGATCGTTGCAACAATCTGTCGAAGGATGGACGGTGTTTGTCGTCGCTGTTGAAACGTCATCATCATGTTCTGGTATGTCTTCTAAAGCATCAAGTTCCTCCTGACTGAACCCAGCGCTTTTTAGAATTTGCAATGAACTTTCGAACTTTTCTAGCGTGGCTGTTAGGTCCAAATTCGCGTAATTGGCGAAGTCTATTTCTGGCGGTGGCTTTTTGGTAACTGGGGTAACGTTAACGTAGTTTGAATGTGAATCAGTGGGTTCGTTGTTATTAATGCTAGTATCACACGTGTTGTTGATTTCTGGTGTTGTTTGGTTGTTGTCGTCACTTTTAACGTTATTATTATGTGTGCAACTACAAGCTTGTCCGTTGATAAGACATTTCAGTTTCTTTGGTGTGTCGTATAGACTCGATGGGTCTATGTTATTGTCTACTGGGTGTTCCTGGAAACAAAGAGATGAATATCATTACTGATCAAAGTACAAGGGAGATTAGCGATACGTCCAGAATCCTAAACTACATTCTTTTCAATTAATAAATTTTTAAAACTTCTACATACAATTAAATCAATTTGTAAGTTATCAAATTACCGTACTAACAATGATTTATAAGTTTACAGGCAGAAAGAGATAATTACCTGAATTAAGGGCATAGGCGTCTTTGGCACGTCATAATTCTCGTAGGGTCCACTGAAGGACTTTTTCCTACAGGAGCAAGGTTTCACCTGCTGCCAGCACTGGCAGGTGTTGCCAGTTTTGGCCGGAACAGTCGGTGTACAGCAAGCAACTGGGCTTGCTCTTTTCGAGTCGAAACTTTTGTCGAGAAGGCAGGCACTGCGCGGTACGCTGTATTCTGAAGCACTGCCACTCGACCGAGAGTATATCGACGCTCGGTCAGAGTCTGATCGCTTCTCCATTATGTTGTCCATCGTCCAGACTGGGGACATAATTGAACCTGGAGTTCCCATTGTTGAGGATCTGTAAATTTTTAAAGAGTTATTTTTTTATGGTGGCACCGGTAGAAATTTGCGATCTTCGAAATTTTTATGGACATGTTCAGTCGTGAAAACTAGCCTTTTTGGTGCACTCGATACGATGACGTTACGCTGGTGATAGATGTTCGTGATTAAGACCTTTGGCCCATCAAAAGATTTTAGATAGAGTGAGAAATAGACATTGACTGCTTGATATAGCAAACTACAATACTGCTACTAACCTAGTCAAATGACTTATTTTGCCGATACAACTGGAGCAGCGAGGCAAGGAAGTCGGTCTTCTGAATTTCTCCTCTCCATTACTGTCGATGCTGGTATCCAGGTCTGACAGGCAGTGCATTGTCTGGCTGGCGGGAGCTGCCCACGACGGAGACACAGACCTTAGCGATGGGTGGAAGCAGTCGTCCAGGCAGGAACTTGTGTCGGAGAACCTTTTCTCTAGAACTGGGAGAAATTAAAATGAGAATTTATTGTCCTATTATAAATGTTTTTGCGTTATGGGTGTGAGTAAATTATTAATGAGTTAGCATAGCTGTTTTGTATGTTAACTAGATTTAAGTACTTAAATTTCATTTGTAAGTATAGCGGGCATGTTCTGATACTTACTTGCTATATTTATTTTATATATTAAGTGAAACTATGTTTTTCAGTTTCTTCGATGGCGTCGTAACTTTAAACTACAATCTATTATTAAAATTTGTTAAGTTTCTCTCTAAGTGAACTGTAATTTGTTCTTTGAGGAATAAATATCCTTAAACCGAGTTATCAAGTTGATTAACCCATACGATACAGTCTAGTTGTGTAGGCGCCTGGCTACATTGTAGTTGGAGTTTGATTCTGTCAGGTTAACTGCGCAAGGAGTAACTAACGCTATCACGTGAGAGGTCTGCTCTTCCGAGCTGGCCGACGAAGTGTGCTACTTGTTAATTTGTATAATAGATTTAAAATCCTTAATACACATACCTCAGTCCCTATGTGTTTGTCTGGCGATGTGTACGATTGATATTTTTATAAAATGTAAATAATATGCGACTATCGAGCGCCCCGGCTTCTCTTCAATGGGATAGATAATATAAATTGATTATGCATAAGTAAAAATAAATGGAGCACAAGTCTTCGAGAAGAAATTCTCCAAATTATGTTAAATCCAACATCAAAATCTATTGCACATTTAAAAAGAACTAGGCGTCTAGACGATAGACTTTGTTTAATATTAATTATTATTTGGCTAGATTGACTCGGTTAGTATTTAGCAAGATTGACTCGGTTATTATCCCATGATATCCCACTCTTAGGGTTTCTGTTATGGGTTCATCGCTACTAGGATGGGTTCTGAACCACGATCGTTTACAGTCTGTAGTTTAAGGTGCTTACCTGATCCACTCCTAGAAGCTATGCTAAGCCTAGACTGCGCGTCGTGGCTGTACACGTTCAGAAGGTCTGTCAGCTCCCTTCCACCTTCAGCTGCGAAGACAAACAGGCCTTCGCCCTTCCCGCACCGAGTTCCACCTTCCACGCAGAATCGCTTGTCAACAACACCGTAGCGTCTGAAAATACAACACAGTCTTTGTTCAGGAAAATGTTTCATAATACTTAGCGATAATTAGAATTAAAAGATACATAGGTAAATATATGTGTATCATAAGTACATTTAAACAAAAGCTATCTTAGCTGATGATATGCTAATAAATAAAAATTAAAACTATAGATTACTGTCATTCCCCAGGTTAATAAAAGTGGTCATAAAAAGCATTTACAACGATCGCCGGGCGAAATAATATGTAAATTCTCTTGTCTAATACTATTTATTCAACAAAAAATTCTAACTATAAAATTAATCATTGATATCTCGCAAACGACGGTATTGTATTTAAATAAGATTTAGTTTTTTTAAGTCAATCTCTACTCAACTTGCTTCACCTCTTCAACTCCGAGAAAACCCAGGACGCCCAGGTACTAATATGTTAAGCAACAAAAAAACAGCTAGCATTTACATAGCGCTGCACTCAAAGATTGGAAGAAGTATATTGTATTGGATGCAGTAGATAGATAAAAAAAACAGTATACTAAAACCAAATACTAACAAAATAAAACAATTACTCAAACAGTTAAATTAACTTTAACAGTTTAATTGTTGTTACTCTATTTACTTCTCTTTAGTCGAGTAACAGTCGATTTTAGGACCACCCCTATGTTAATTATCTTTAATGGCAATTATGCTTCATTAGCAATCATGACAGATGGGATACGTTATGATTGATGGCCTTTGTTGGAGGGAGTCGTAATAACCTTTATGGAGTTTAATGAAACAGAATTGATTTCAATTCATGTTTGAAATTTGTTTTTAGTCTGGTCTGCTATCTTTGTTGTCCTTTGCAGTTGAAGGGAGACTAAGGAATCTGTGGTTAATTCAGAAGCTTTGAAGGTGCGTCTCCTTGAGCTCCTAAATGGCTTGGATTTTGAAGAAAGAGCACACCAGTTAGTGTTGAGCAGACTAAGGCTAGCGAAATCCGGATCCGACTAGCACGTGACGTCGCAATTTTCAGAAAATACCTTCCGATTCATCCTTGATCGGGTCCCAATTTTGACTAACTTAATCTGTAGGTACTTGAATCGTAATTATGACAGGAAAACGTGAGAAGATACCGGCTATTACTCGAGCATGTTAAAGCAGAGATATAAACAAACAATATCACTACATAGTATAAAACAAAGTCGCTTTCTCTGTCCCTATATCCCTATGTATGCTTAAATCTTTAAAACTACGCAACGGATTTTGATGCGGTTTTTTAAAATAAATAGAGTGATTAAAGAGGAAGGTTTTTATGTAGAATACATGAGTCATCCCACGGGATCGCGGGTAAAACCGCGGGGGACAGCTAGTATTTATATATATGATTACTGTTCAAGCAGTCGACATATCCAGAATCAAATGACATTGCCTTAAATTTGCCTTTCCATATAATGGCTGGATGTTGTGTTGTGTATCTATTCAGATATTTTAGTTGCAGATTGTAGGTATGGAGAATTTATATGAAGGGCTAGTTAAATTCTTTGATGACATATTAGAAGCAGTGTTTTTTTTTAATTCAAGTTGTCCTCAAAAAGGCAAACTGTCCACCTGATTGTAAGTGGTCACCGCCGCCTTTAGACATTTCCAACACCAGGGGCATTGACAATGCGATCTGGACCCTGAGACGTCATGATATTAATGTCTGTGTTTGATATTAAGATCTCATGTGCCTGTTTTACCGGTTTCTTGTGCATCGTAACGTTGCTACATCTGTAATATAACACGAAGTAACATAAAATTGTTAGCCTCCTTTGAAGCAATTATTGTCTTGACACGAATTCTGCGTGTAGTGGCCATTAAATAATGCAACACGAATTGTTCTGGATGTTACAATAGTAAGGAGCACGCCGATGAGTAATTTTCACACAAATGTTGGTTATTACTTCGATTAGAAAAGATAAGGGCCACATTGCAATCATAAAAACATTTTTAAGACTATTACGAAATCCTTGTTAGGTTTCATATTCATTTATTTTTATCGTATTTTTTTTACATTCAACATACTTTCAACTGAAAAAAATATAGTTGATGGATTTTGTAATTTTCCTCAATTTATTCCCATCTCTTTGGCGCCAGTATTATTTAAGAAAATCCACCTCTTTGCAACCACGAACTGCATTTTCGGTAAAAACTACTGTACCGTGTTATATATCAAATTAGAAATTCCACTTGAGATTTCACGAGTAAATCCTAGCTTAAGATCCAAGTTTTGCAGCGGGACAGCGGGAACGCTTCGCAAATTATTTTGACCACAAAGGGAATTTCATTTGGAGCTTGCATGTGGCAGGCGAATTTCAAGGATGCCTTATGCGTCATTAGATTCAGAATGCCTTGTCTAGCTGCAACTTCGGTGGAATTGATTTAAATGGAAGCGACATGGCTAAATCTACTGCTCGGCGTACGTGATTTACGAATACCGGAATGGGTGTTGTGATATTTATGTACTTCTTACCAAAGAGGATACATACCATAAACATTTATAGGAAAATTAACTCTATTTTTTTAATTTAAATTATTAAGGTTAATCTGCATTTCATAGGTAATAAAGTAATTTTTTAAATTATATTTTTGATAGTTTCACTGAAATGTCAGTAGTTATATTAAATCAATGCATATTTTAATTCAGTAGAAGAAAATGTCGCCAATTCTTGAAGTTAAATATGACTGCATCTTGTACTGGAGTTTGTGTGCAACTATAGTGTAAGTATATTTTTTTTAAATATATAATCTACATTATTGAAAAGTAACAGTACACAACAATAAAGCGGTAGAATCATTGTCAGCTTTTGGCAGAAACTTGGGATGTGGTATTAGGCTTATATTTGATTTTGATACAATCGTGTATTTGCACATCAAATATAACTCGTTACTGGTTAAAAATATCGCCTAAAAAGATTTGATTGCCATACTAAAAAATTAAACTAAGGACCATAATTACAATAGCTTTGTAAGTGGCAACATTTTTAATATTTATTCATTTAACTATGTGTAATAAATTTCATCATTTGACAGAAATGTTTTAAAATCAATATCTTGTTTTTCGTATCCCTATCCGTATCTCTGTTCTTTTCTCACAGCGACGTCCTGTGGCAAAGGACGAAGGTATAGAGGCTGCATCAGACAACGTTTGAAGTTATTTTGATACGCTATCTTTTTGTTGTGGCAAATCGAGTTAGCTTTTCGCTTCACGGTTTGATACGTCTTTATTTTTTATTTAACTGGCCAGGAATAAAGATTGTACTAAGAATTCAGTTTAGCAAATTAAGCTGGAGAGGCTTTACTATTTTAATTTAAGTCCGATAAATAACAATTTTTTTTTATAAGAAAACTAGCCCAATGCTTTACTTTACACTCGTTCCAGTGATATGTCCCTCTCCATACCAATGGCTACGTTTGCGCCCAGTTTCAGCAAGATCAGTTCAGCCGCGTGGCCGTGTTACGATTTAACATACAAAAGAATAAACAAACACACTCACTTATGACGAAAAGTAAATATACTTAAATCGTTTCTTTTTCACCTTTAATTCTAAATGATTATAATTGACTGGTAAGTCACTGGTTATAAGTATCGTGTTCTTGTCACAATTTTTTATGATGAAATAAATATTGTGTCAATGGTTTATTTTTTTATTATTACAATATTGCTTTTTGGATATTTCTGCCAGTGTCATGGAAAAACTAAATGTATTGGAAAAGATTCCAAAACCCAGAAATTATCAAAAGAAGATCAAGCAGGTAAGTTTAGAGGTAGATGAATAAGATGTGGGCTGAAAATAAAACACCCTTATTTCCAAATGGAATGAAAACATAGATAAAATAAAATAAGATTCTTTTACATAGACGGTCACCCTCGCTGCGTCGGTTCATAGTAAAACACCGCCATCGGCCATCGCTTTGATATTACCCCATCTATTTAATGGAAGCTGGGTCCAAAGATAATCTCCTGCCTTATTTTATATCTTTTTGAAATTTACGGAGGAAATTTATTTATTTTTTGGATTTTCATGTAACAGCATTAAAGAAATAAATGAAAAATCCTTTAGTAGGTATAAGTTGTCGAGATCTGAAACGTTGTAAGTGCTCAATAATTTATTTCATACAAGCTTCTGTTTTTAATAGCACATATTTTATTTGTATTTTGCTAGAATTTCACTAAAATCTGTTTGGCCGTTACGGAGCTCAGTGCTAACAAATATAGACTCACACAACCATTCTCATTAATAAATATTAATATAATAAATAAATAATTATCCTAGGATAATCATTACACACGGGCACCTCCCCCCTTATTCAGCTAATATAAACTTCTTCGAGGGCCGCTTCACGGCGGCCTCGGAGAGCTTACCTCTCACGTGATTAGTAGTATTAGCGTAGTTAGCGAAAGAGACAAAGCACGAAGGCCGAGACGAAACATCCTCGAGTAAGTGTAATTTTCTTTACAGAATCGATCGAAGAAATGGTATACTAAAACATTATATTACATTGATATTTCCACGTTGACACAAAGAGCAAACAGCAATGTTTATGCACCTACCTATCGTGTGCCAGTCACGGTCAAGATGTAAGCTAATCTTCCTAGCCCATTAATCATACATTAATAATATATTAATAATTTAAAAACAATTAACAATTGACAGGCCAGTTGGCTTGGTGGTTAACGCTCTGACTGCCAAACCGAAGGTCGCGGGTTCGATTCACACCCAGGACAAACATTTGTGTGCATGAACATGTCTGTTTGTCCTGTGTCTGGGTGTAAATATCTATATAAGTATGTATTTAGAAAAAAAAAAGTAGTATATGTAGTATATCAGTTATCTGGTTTCCATAGTACAAGCTTTGCTTAGTTTGGGATCAGATGGCCGTGTGTAAAGAATGTCCCAGGATATTTATTTATTATTATTATTTATTAATTTTATGTTCATATTCTAATGTTCAGGAAGCTTCAACGAGTTTTATTGAAAAGTTAGATTATAAAATTTTACTAAGAGAACCTTTTTTAATATTTTATTTTTCTAATGTCCTGCTACATTTTATCTTCATTATGATTTAAACGCCTTTAAAATGTACACCCGACTGCATTCTTTATTCATACGATGCGATGTGCCCCTAGTAAAAGACCTACGTGACCTGTTTCCGAACGACAACTTACAGGAGTTAACCGACCAAATCGAAAGCGTGCAGACTTCATTTACACAGAGCGCTCGGCTCTACTTTCAAAGTTTGTGGTGTAAATTTTTTTAAATTCAGAAATGGAATCGTTTTGTTCTCCCGAATATTATTTCTAGCGCGAACCGATTTTCGTCATTTTATTTTGTTTTTTATAATGATGTTGACACGTGTGTCTTTTATGCCAGGAAGCTGAATGTTACTTTTTATTTGGATATAAAAATGTTTAAATGAGGAACTTTTTTGTTTGCGGTTTCTTTATCGGCCGGAAAGTGGAGACGTTCTGAAGATGTTTTGGGAGTTACCTTTGTACGTTTTAATTATTGTAGTTTTCAGTTCCTTAAAAATATATGGGTTATTTAACTCTTGAAATAGAAAATATAAAGTCTTATTCATATTTTTGTCAAAACGCAATTAATTAAGAAAACAAATCCCGTCTTTGTAAAGCTTATTTATGTAAGGGATTACCGAGCAATAAGTTAAAGTGAAAGCATTAAGCAACAAGCTGCAATGCATAAGTTAACTCACTTAACGATGTAAGCCGTTAATCTCTGTTTAGTCAACAGCGATTAGTTAACTCGAGGGTTGACTGAGGGTTGTCACTTTCGAAAATATTAAGAAAAAAAATATTATAGCAGTAAAATTTCATGTTGCTTTCGAGGGAAGTGCGTTGAGAATTTATTTTTAATTTCTCTTACGATATGTTTTAACAATTTTATCATCATCGGAGTGAGAGCTTATGTTTCATTCTACGAGTTTGTTAAGAAAATATTCAGTACTAAAAAAATACGTAATTAATTATATATTAACCAGGTGCCATAGCCTAAGCCAGTCATTAAGTTAAATATTTTAAAAATAATCTACATTATTACATCACACATTGATAATGAAATTAATACAAATAATTGATTGGCAACCCTGAACAAAGTAAACAAGACAAGAGTTAAACTGTTACTTAAATGTAATTGTTACTAACAACCACTCACTTGTATTTACTAGTTATCTGTAAGTTAAGAACTAAAATAAACTATGGATATTTGTAACGTCATTGTATTAGATTCAATTAAAATATAAACAATATTATTATAAAAAAATGAAAAATAAACAACTATATTTATAATACTATATATATAATTATATAGAAAACCAAACTAAAAAACAGAAAATAAATTTTAATAAATATTAATTATATGATTAGTTTGGTTTTCTATATAAAGCATGTTTTTTAGTTTTTTTTAACTATTATTTATTTTTCATTTTTTAATTACATTTTTTTGAGTGCCCGAAAGAGTAAGTCTGGAACTGCACGCATGCGTAGTTCGCGCACTAGCTCTATCTCTCTTACTCGCATGCAATGGATGCGGAAAGAAATTAATTAATCCTGGCGAATCTAATTAGGATAATCAGATGCTTTGATCGGATTATTGCATTGTCATCGGTCTTTGACAGGTGTGCAAAGTTTGAATTAAATCTGATCGTTCAAAGTAGGACAAAATTGAGCTCAAAGGGGTCGGTTACATACATACAGGTGAAGCTAATATAAAGCGTGTAAAAATAAATCGATTCAAGAAAGATTTCTCAATCGATGGATTTACTTAAATACGCTATCCTTTGAATAAATCTTTATAATTCTTCTTAATTTAAATTAACAGCCAGATACTGGCCACTCAAAAATCATTCCTCAGTCAAATATATTTTTTTACAATCGTTTTATATATTTTAATATTTCGTGTTTATGAATTATTTAATAAAAATGCGTTTTAAGACCTAATAAGTAAAGTTTATTTTCAATTGCACCGACTAATTTCATAAGTATTTATTTTTGGTGACGCTATTCCTTATTTGATGAATAAACTTCCGAAACGTTATTCTATGATAAGTCTACACAAAAACAATTCTTAATTCAAATTATCAGGTACCGCGTATTCTGGCCATTGAAAAAACAGGCATTAATATGCAATAATTTTCAGGCAAATATATACAAAATATTTTTTTTAACGAAATGTTTTTGTGTACAATTTTTAATATTCAGTAAGCAAAGCCTGTTAATTAACGGAAAAAAGATAAAAAATAAATACCGTGTTAATCTTTCCAACCCTTTTTTTGAAATCGTTTCCCCTTTCTTCGTTGAGGTATAAGGGTTCATTTCATTATAAATATTTATTTGCTTCAAAACGTTTCCTAAATACCTTTTTATATAATTCCTTCTTAAAAAATATGTTTATTTTTCTGGATATTAAAAGGAAAATTAAACACCCAAATTCAGGCATCAGGGTTTTTATTTGTATCTACATAATTCTTTTATTACATGGCAAGTTTTTGCTCAAGTGTCAATTTATTAAACATTGATGTAACGTATTTTTTTATGCGTCGTAAAATGAAAACTTTTTGCTTAATTTAGTCACTTACTTACTTTCTTAATTAGACCAATCTAAATAAAAAAAATATATATATTCAAAATTGATTTTATAAATAATTAAAAATATCTAAATCATTTGATCAAACTGGCAATCCTGAAAGATAGATACCATAACTTTGACGTAATGAGACGTCAATTCGATTCCGAGACACATATTTGTGTGCATGAACCACTCTGACTGTTCTTTACCTCGGTGATTATCACCTTCAAGATAGTCCTACTACCCCACTAATATTATAAATGCGAAAGTTTGTATGTATGAATGTTTGATTCTCTTTCACGCAAAAACGCAACGGATTTGGATGAAACTTGGCACATGGATAGAACATGTTTTAGAATAACATATGGGCTACTTTTAAGCCCGTGAAAATGTAGTATGCCCTGGGAACGCGGGTGAATCCGCGGGGGATAGCTATTTCAAATATGTAGAGTAGTAATATATACGGTCAATCTTGTTCCCATAGTATGTTTGGCAATGAAATTTATATTTAAAATTATTAATTCATCATTATCAGACCCTCGGCGGGTTTCTCCAGTCAAATTAAACAGGCGCAAACACGATGGGTTTATACTATGTAGTTTACATCTATGATCACCTTTCCTCACCAGAACATCTCGATGGTACCATCAAATTGGAATTTCACCAAACTTACATGACAGTTTTTTTTTATTCAGTGTTTTATAATGTTTATGTACAACTTTAACTTTTTTGCTATAGCATCGAATTAATAATAATGGCTTTAATTGTGTTATAATTTATAATAAATAAATGTTTATACCTTTATGCTCAATCGAACGCCTACAAGTGTTAAACAATTAATTTCAGATTTGGAACGATTTACATCACAAATTAAATAAAAAAGAAATGTAACATTGCCAGTAACAAGGGTTTGAAATGACTGTCGAATGCACCCTTCAGTCGGAACGATTGGTTCAAAAATTTATTTCATCAATATTTCACGAGACGGAAATTAAATGCGTGTCCGGTGCTGTTCGAACAATGGCTGGCAACATTACAATGTTAATGGCAACATTAATATGGAAATGAGTGTGTTTTTATGTTTATGCCTCTCATTATTTCAATCACTTATGTTGTTTATTGAAGCATGTTTTATAGAATGACAACGCGATAAAAACCTATCGATCGATTGAAAATCTTTAAATTAAGTAGTCATTTAACTGTCCATCTATATATCCCAACTAATATTATAAATGTGAATGTAAGTTTGTTTGTTACGCTTTCACACGAAAACCACTTAACCGATCATCATGAAGCTTTGTACACATATTCTTTGAGGTATTTGAAGCAACATAGGATACTTTTTGTGCCAGTAAAATGTTACATCCTTTGGGAACAAGGGTGAAAACGCGGGGCAGCTAGTACTATAATAAAACTAGAAACCGTCATGTCTGTATTTATTTATACATTTAATAGCTGTGCCCCGCGGTTTCACTCACCATATAGGAAAAATTCCGAGTCGAATGGTAGCAGTCCCATCCTAATGTTGAGTAGTTTTGAGGTGATGGTGCGTCAAAGGAACCATATTTTCCTTATATACTCGTATGTATAGATTATTTTTTTATTTGTATAAACACAAATTACAACTATCATCTCAATTCAATAGAGTAAGTCTATAACAATCAAAATTGATTAGAATCATATACAGGTGCTTTCAAAGCATATACTACTAACAAATATTATAAAAGCGAAAGTTCGTATGTATAAATGTTTGTTACTCTTCCACGCAAAAACTACCAGACAGATTTAGATGAAACTTAGCACATTGATAGAGTATATCCTGGAATAACATATAGACTACTTTGATCCCGGGAAAATGTGACATCCCTCGGGAACGCGGGTAAAACCGCGGGAGAACAGCTAGTAGCCAATATTACCGGACAGTCTTATTACACTTGGGTCTGCTTGTTCTATTTTCCATTGGCGAGCTCATAACGTGTTTGTTCAGTTAAGGGTAGCTTCAGGCGATACCGGGGAGTGATTCTGTAAGGGAAATGAAACTCGACTACTCTATGCTCTGTCTCTTTCGCTAACTACGCAGTCACGTGAGAGGTCCGCTCTTCGAGGCTTCGTTGCACCGCGAGCCGATGAAGTTTGTATTAGAGAATGAAGGGGCTGTTTAAGCTAGTACGGTTTAAGACAAAAGCGGATAGCGGAACTACAGTTTTGTAATCTCATCTTTGCATTGATAACTTTAAAAAAAAACTGTAATAAATAAGCTGACTTCCGAACCGGTGGTAAAAAAGTTTTGACCTTCATAATTGCCCCAGTACAGGTCAGAAATACTTAAAAGTTTGAAAAAAATCACCACATTTTCTTTTTTTAATTTCGGTTTTCTCCAAAATTACATGTCAAACTAATTACAACAAATCCAGGACAGGAACATTAAGAAACGTATTTTTTATTATTATAGAGTCTTGTAAATTACTAGCTTAACCGGCCACATTGGAAATTCGGGATAAAAAGTCTCTGAAATATATCCATCAACTACTCTTCAAATTTTGCGGACACAAGCATACGGTAGCAATTTTTTATAATAATAAATATTTTACGTTTCATATTGCACCAATCACAAAATATCGCAGTATATATAATCCACAAGGAATTGTTGTAGGCACGCTTGTGTGCGCGGCTTAATAATGAAATTAGCCACCGGGCGGCCACCGCTCCGCCGTTTGCACGACAGTGTAAACCGACCCTTATTGCCCACTAAATTATTTGCAGGAATATTGGTCCATTTGTGGTGTAGATTAAATGTTTTTTTTTTCAGCCCTGAGCTGTCGAGGGCGGGTACGGCTTCAGGCAATATTGCAACCGCTTTTTGTTAGCTATATGTTATAACACAAGCTCTGATTAGTTTGGGATCTGAGGATTGTTTGAATTGACAAGAATATTTTGATCTCTCGTTTGGATTTACTCTAAAATGTGTTTCTTGGTTAAATGGTTTATTTACAGAGTTGTCTTCATACTTGCCTATATGAAGTTTCTTTAAAATCGATATATTCAAATAAAAAAAGTTGTACGTATAAGTAGTATATCAGTTATCTGGTATGCATAGTACAAACCCTGCAGTTGGGATGGCTGTGAGTAAATAATGTTCTAGGATATTTAATTATTATTATTCACCAATTATTGAACACGCAAATGTTTTCAAATAAACCTCTCTACGTCCTTCCACCTTACCAATGAAGCAATATATCCTATATTTATTGCGTGTATCTGTAAAAAGCAATTAATTTCTCCCCACTCGACACTAGCGATAATAAAGTATCGAATGACGTCGTGCGGACGCAATGGTGTTGCCATGTATTAATTTCTTTGCGAGTGTATGTGTCAGGTCATTATAGTTTTGATATGTTGGAAAATTGTTTTATTGTCTGTGGTGTTGTAATGGCTTGTAATGTAATCCCTTTTTGAACGTCATAATTGTAAAAATTTATCCGCTACTGTCCATCGTATTCGGGTAAGACAAACTTGACTGGGGCAAGAAGACCTTAAGAGCGGACCACTCATATTATTGCGTAGTTAAAGAAAGAAACATAAAGAGGCCGCCACGTAACTCTGAGCTAGTGTAATTTACCTTATGAAATCACACCTCGGGGTGATTGTCTAATTCTACGCGTCATTATTTTTGGCTTCTGTTTAGTCTTAAACACTAGCTGGCTGGTTAAAATTATATTGTTTAAAGGAAAACATACAATATTTAAAATACTACATATTTTATCTATTGATTAAGAAAAACCGCACGTAGATTTAATTTCAACAAAAGGCAGTAAAATTTTCATTGGCATTCCAGCAAAGAATTGTCATTCCAATTTTAAATGTCAAAGTTAACCCTCGCCAGCAACTGGGTCAAACTGTCTAGATCCGCACTTATCCGCGAAAGTACGCAAATGGGTGGATCCGAATGAAATATAGCGGTAATTTTTCAGTACGCGTCTTAGAATGAGAATTAAACTTTTTGCGAGTGTCAAGGTAAAGTGATTTGTGTCGAGAAAGATAGCTGAGACATTTTCAAGCAATTAGTTAAAAGATTACGAGAAGAATCTTGTAATGGTATGAGATTTGCGTTATTTTTTATTATTACACGGATTCGTAAAGGTTAAGACAACTTCACGAAAGCAAACAAAGGTTACGTAAATGTCAAAATAATGTTTAATTACCAAAATATTTATGTCAAAATTATAATATAACCAATGATGAATTACATGATAAGATAAAATGGTGGATTGCCATTCCAATCTTCGGTGTATTGTTTATTATTATGAGAATGGAAAATGTGGAAATTTTGATTCTAATCGATTGATAACCTCAAAGGTTTATTGCTTTGTATAGGTATTGCTTCGTAAAGTGCAATAAAGGATTTATAAATTAAAACCACATAATACGACGATGTTGTTTTCACGGATGGAAAAATTAGGTTTTTTCATCGCGTTATATGGGAGCCTAAAATGGCGTGAAAAGAGCTCTTTAACGTCGGCCACGCACTGGCAATTCCCCTGTTAATGCAAGGGTCCAGAACCCTCTGCTTGCATATCAATCACGTAAAAAAAGCAAACACTGAATCATGCACTCACCTCAGAAGTTTGACGTCCCAAAGCGCCAGCACTTCGGGCGGGCGGGAAGCGCACAGAGCTAATCTCGGACCGCACGCGTGTAACCGCACGGGACCCGCGCGGATATTGTTTGTAGACGGCGCGGATATTATAACCGCTGCGAACTCTTTACTGCTGCCGAGGTTGTGTTGTACCTGTTGGATTATGATAGAATACTTTCAAATATACGTATTTAAAATTATACAAATATAAAAATTTGCTCAAAGTTACTCCTTTTAATGGTTTTACATACGTCCAGAATCTACACTAAGAAGATGATCTTGTTTCCTAGGTGCACCTAGGAAACAAGTACTTACCATCTAGCACACCATCAGATGTACCGGTACCCTTCATATGTATGGTTTTATAGCCATAATTTAGCTAAGTTCCTACTCCTACCTGGTTTTTGAAGTAGGTACATATAGGTATGTTTCAGTCAGTAAGTCATGATACCATATAGCAAACAACAATACTGGTGGAAATGATAATGTTCACCTGTTTCTATTCAAACTGGTTGTCTATGTAGGTTTTGTGATAACCTATTTCCATTCACGGCAGCTGTTTCAAACAAAGTTTGAGAGCAACCGTTCATAACCAATATTCCGTTGCGTATCGAAACAGAATGCCACACAATCAAGGCCTTGCTCCTCACTACATAGTATAAAACACGCTTTCTCTGTCCCTATATCCCTATGTATGCTTAAATCTTTAAAACTACGCAACGGATTTTGGTGCGGTTTTGTTAATAGATAGTGATTGAAGAGGAAGGTTTTTATGTATAATACATGTGACATCCCACGGGAAAGCGGGTAAAACCCCGAGGGACAGATAGTATAAAATATAATAAACAAGTAACCTTGACTCTCCATTGAATCAAAATCTCCCTCGTATCAAAAGCCAGCACCGAAACAACGTCTTCGCAAAGGATGGCCAAAGTGTTAGACTCCTTGTCAAGCGTGAACCCCGATTCAAAGCCGAGGTACTGCTGGAGTGAGAGAGAGGCCTTCGTTTGACCGTTCTTCTGCCGTTCCTTCAGGTCCTTGTAGAGTTGGAGGTGCACGCAGTCTGTGGAAGAAGAAAATAGTGTGTTGTGAGCGCAACATTTTTGTGTGACGAAAAATAAATGAAAAATAAACAAATCTATGCTTTTCAAAAGTGATTGATGAATAATTAAAATGTATCCCTGTAATACAAAAGTGTCACTTCCATCGTGTGTCTTTAAGTAAAGTACCAGTAAATTAAGTGATACTAAGAAATATAACAATCAATTTTCTCCATTATTTTCTCTATAATAAGGTGCTTATTCCTGAAAATTAGATGGCTGCAGACAAGAGCAATCAAGAAAATTACTGTACGTACGAAAAATTCCTTTCGTCGAAAGAATGTTGGAGACCTGACAGCTAGTGATGGGCACGCGTACCTATAATATAATCGAGTAACAACTATAATCGAATAACTGTCCCATGCGATTTCATCTGCATTCCCGAGAAGCCTATCCCTTTGTCACACCATAGGCCACGGGTGTGCCAAATTTCAGCAAGATCGGTTTAGTCTGCCATGAAAGCGTAACCTAGAGTTGCAGCATTTAAGGGTGCTGCAGCATCATGTGAGGTATTCGCAATTTTTGGCCGCATTTTCGTCTTTATTTTTTTATTTTTTTCTCTCATAATTTCGGATAAATTTAATTGTAGGTTTTTTCTTTCCTGTTGTTAAATGTGTGAATCCTTAATACATCGTTTTTTCTATATTTTATCAAACAAACTCACTTTCCTATTTATAATTAGTTAGAGTTTAGTAATAGGTAACATAATAATTTATGATGCACCTGTAGACTTGGAAATGGTAACAATTTAAAAGTCACTCTATAATTGGCATCGTTATAATCAAAAGTAGTTCCCAAAATAACTGTGAAAAGTATTTCAGTTAGCCAACGACAATAATATAAAACTTTTTCCAGATTCTCGTCCCTTCCCTAAAGTTGCCAGTACAAGTAATGAAAGCGACCGTACCACGTTCCACTTTGTTCCACCCGATACTACCCTTTTGACACTAATTAGGGAGCCGAAGTCTTTTCGCTAATAATGAGCGACGAATTTTTTGTCAAGTTACTTCGCCAGTAACGATTCTTTTGGTGAAAAGTTCTTTTTCCATTAGCCTTTATTGTAGTGTTTTCTATTTCATCTTATTCGTTAAGGCTTCTTTTGTTTTTTTGTGTTAGGATTTTTTAATAAAACTCTTTTGTAGATTTTTTTTGTTAAAATTTATTTTACTCTTTTGTTGTTTTTTTTTTGGTATCTTAGCCTGGCATTATGAATTGTGATAATTCACTTTACTCATCTTAAGAGATTCTGTAAGGAGCCATCTGGTCAATAAATAAAACGAGTTGACATTTCACAACAGCCTCTTTGAACAAGATACCTCTCAAATTGGACCCAAGTAAAATACATTTAGTAATAACAATTAGTAGCAAACACTTCTCAAGCTAAAGTCGACTTTATTACAATAAAGTTTAGAAATAATTCCATTTCCTAACTAAGCTGTGAACGACATCCAGTCCTCCACCTATTATCTTGTGAGCTATGCTAAAATCAAACAAAATACAAATCAATTTGATCTTTATGTTTCACTGGGTAAGATTGTTAATCATTCGCTGTTACAAACAAAGGGCAAATGACAGATTCCACTACATCAAAATCGAGTGTTCCATTTTCAAATTAATTCGGGACCGTTTTCTAATTGGCGCGACGTGACTCGGCTCTGTTCGGGTCTAATCAGTGTGTGTTTGAATTTGGAATCTAATTTGTGTTGAAACCTTTGTGATTGTTAAGTTCTGCTTTGTGTCGAGGACTTTCAGCGGATTTGACAAACATTATTTGATTTTTTAATAATATTTTGGTAAGGAAAAGATCTGATAAATTTATCCGTCGTGAGGACATGAAAGCTATGGAGATTAATGACCAGAGATAAAAATAATAAGCACAAATCAAGAACAAATCGGTAAAATTTAAGACTTTTTTGAAGTGAAACTTCATTAACACCGTTATGATATGAAACTTTTTTGATTCAAAAAGAGAAACATATAAATCAGTTAGATTTTGCCTGCGAGATAATGAGATAGATAGACATAGTAGAGTAGTACTTAAAAAAAGGTTCAAATATTGATCTTAAGGTTTATTGTAAGATAAGCAGTTATGTGATGTTAGCTTACTACCTGGTACTATAAAACTCCACTAGATGGCGTTACAAAACAATGTTACAAAATTTCCAAAAAAAAACAACATCGAGCAAGATTCTGCTATGTACTTAAAATAAATTAAAAAAATATAATGCTAGGTAGGTATTTTAATACAACCAACTATGACAATTAAAAAAAAATCTAAATTCAAAACCATTTATTCAGTTTAGGCCACGGAGGGCAATGCTGAACGTTACTGAGGGGGACCACCGGTTCCGAAGTCAGCCCTCAACTGAGAAGAACAGGCAAGAATCTGACTTCTTGGCTATTTTATTATTTCAATTTTTTATACAAAAAGTTTACATTTGAGATATACAAACTGAAGATATTTTGATCATCATCATCATATCATATTAGCCCAGGGATGCCCACGGCAATTTTCAGCTCGAAAATTGCTGGCTCCCGGCATGGAATAGGATCAACGCAAATTCGGATGTCGTAATAGGCGTCTAAGGTAATATCCAGGAGACGGTCAGTAGCGTCTAAGACCTCAGCAACACCACCTCACTGCGATCACCAACCCGCCAAGTGTGGGGGTTATAGCAAACCATTTAAAATGGCAATATATGATATGTTCTTTAGATACGTACTATTTGTGCACCAAAAACAATTTTGTATTTTAAAACAAAGAAAAATAATTAAATTTACGAATCAAACGCAAACTTTTTGATGTTGTGTACACCAGACGTTCTTTTTAGGATATACTTATTCGATTTACGAAACATCGAAACCATAAAAAAAAACATTACGTTTATGTACTATATACACCTCTTTATTATTAAGAGCCGTTCAAACATTTCACAACAATATATTCTATACACGTTACATATAATTTTAGTACAAACGTGACTAAATAATTTGAATGTCTTTGTTATAGCAATTTAAACCATAATCTTACGTGTATCGAGGTCATGTTACAATACATTCGGTAACAAAACTACAGGGCTTCGATTCTGTAAGGAGGATTCTAGCTCAACGTCAGTCGCGGTCTCTATGCTCTGTCTCTTTCGCTAACTACACAGTCACGTGGGAGGTAAGCTCCCTGAGGCCTCGATGTGCTCGCCTTCAAAGTAAGTAGTAGCTGAATAGGTGGGTACCTACCATGTATGAGGTATAGTCAGTAACAGAAGTAGCTGATCATGTTATGTAATAAATCTAAGTTTCTAAAAGAGTAATTGCTAAGTTTATTGCCGGCTCTTCTCAGTAAAAACAACCTTATGAGCCGGTATTTAAGTCAGATTATTCACAAGTGCTTGTGCCGAACTAAACAAAAGACCCATTTCATGTAAAACTTTATACACATAACTCCAACACCATACACTCGATGGTTTTGACAGTTGCTGATTTGACACATCGACCATTATTCAGCTAATACAAACTTCATTGGCTCGCGGTGCAAAGAGGCCTCTGAGACCTCTCAACTGATTGGGTAGTTAGCGAAAGAGAGACAGCATGGAGACTGCGACGAGACATCCTCGAGTTAGTTTAATTTTGGCTTACAGAATGACACAAGACTATTTGTACAACTATTGTGGTGACCATGATGTGTCCAATTGCAGGGCAAAGGTCTCCCATTATTGCAGTCTCTGCGGTCTATGGCTTTTAAGCGACAGTCTGTAATGAACGAGTCCCTTTTCAGCGAGTCTTGAGAGCCCTTAACCAAGGGTAAGTTAAGCAAGCTCTGAGGGTGCCCCTAGGTAAGACCTCGCCTCTCAGGGGGTTGCTGAGGGCTTCAACGAACGGGAACGTCAAATCATTATTTAGTGAACAGAATTTTATATTTGCTCTTATGCAAGTAGCACTTGATGGCAGAGTATTATGTAGCTGTCCTGGCTACCACCCTCCAATTGAAGAGTTGTTGCAGAGCTCATCGTCTGCCTACCCTATTTCCAACATTTGTGTGTCATTATATATTATGAGAAATTTGGTAGAAAATCGATAATATTCGATAGCTAAAATATAAATCCTCTTTGACCTGTTGACCACTTGGTGCGAGGTGTAAAGTGCATATCGGTTTCGATAGTCTTTTGACTGTTACTATATTATGAGTATAGCTGTTTCCTACGGTATCATAGTCGGATGTAACATTTTCCCGGGACAAAAAGTATCCTATGTGTTAATTCAGGTTCTGAACTATCTATGTGCCAAGTTTCATTAAAATATGCGAAGTAGTTCTTGCTAAAACCAGATAGTTTGTTTCTCATCCATCTATTCTAACGAACACATTTGTAATATTAGTAGTTTCTAAGTGTCTAAACACGGTATGCGAGTAGATCTAATAACTTGACATTCTAGCAAATGTGCAGCTCTTCGTCAGTCAGTTCACTGTTTGCATGTTAGATTGCAGTTTTATAAATTTCAGTACCTGGATGCCCTGGAGCATTGCCCGGGATTTCTTTACTAACGTGACTTCTATCGTATTCTCTTTTTTAAAGCACTGTCATATATACCTAGATACAATAATAAAGGGCTCCCAATAACAGTATTTCTCACAAAAGATGTAACTTGAAAACCTTACCTTCTAATGACATTGTACCAGTTTTCATTGCCTAAAAACACGGATAAAACGACATTTTCTGAAAATGAATCCTAGGTAGTTCGATTTAACGCCCCCGAAACCCCCTGCACCCAAATTCCATGAAAATCGTTGGAGCCGTTTCCGAGATCCTAATTATTGCTCGTTTAAAGGTATTAGATTTCAAAAGGGAATTTACGGTTCCAATATAGACCGTGTTATAAAATTTGGTAAATAAAAGTAACGCGTCAGAAATATACGTAATGTATAAATGCTGAACAAAATCTGTTGTACGCGCAAAGTCGTTTCCTTTCATAAGAGTATAAAATCCCCAACGCCTATGTCAATTTGGGCAAATCTCTTGCTGACATTGCACCTCTGGTCCCTTGGCGAGGTGTGGGATGTACGGATGACAATTGCGTACGGGCACGTGGGCATTAGTTACAGACCGTAACACATCTAATTTCTTTTATTTCCATTTCCACTCATTACATTCATTTCCACGGCTAAATAAAGCAATAGTATTGAAGTAGTAGAGCTCTTAGTCATCATCATCAGCCTATCTCCGTCCACTGCTGGACATAGGCCTCACCTATGGCACGCCACTGAGCTCGATCTTCAGCTCTTTGTTTCCAACCGCTGCCAGCCAGCTTGCGTATATCATCGCTCCATCTAGCTGGAGGGCGCCCTACACTACGTTTACCGAGCCGTGGTCACCACTCTAGAACACGTCTACCCCAACGGTTATCGGTTCTGCGACAGATGTAACTCATCTATTTCCATCGCGAAGCAGTAGTGCACTTGTGTTTGAGTTAGAAAGGTAAGGGTACCGGTGAAGTTCCAGGCACATGAGACATAACAACTTTACACGCATTAGTGTTGCTTTCAGTGAAAGATTTTGTTCACCACATAGTTAAAAGTGAAACAATGATATACTTTTAAATATATATTGCCAATAAAAATAACATTTTATGTTACCCACTCTTAAAAACGATAATACATATATCATCAGGATCTCCAGCAAAAAGAAAAAAGCATATGAAGAGACAACTTTCGCATTGATAATAATACCGTGAAGAGATCCTTGTCATGCTTGTCCTATGCTTGTAAGCAATATTATTTTAACAGAATCGGTTGGAAATTCAATACCGTATGTTTACAATATAAATCCGGCACTCGTATGTATGTACACGACAGCAAATTTTATTTTCCTCAGAAATCGTTAGGAAGATGAATAAATAATACTATGTACGTTCATGCTTAACTTTGCCCAGTCACTCTATAAGGTCCCCAAATTACAGAAGTTTCTTAACCCGTTCGAAGAGACCTTTGGTTCAATACGCCTTTAAAAATGTATAGCTACTATCTTCTGTTTTATCCGCATTCCCCAGGGATGTAATATTTTCCCGGGATTATGAAAAATAAAAAACTTGTAAAATAAACAATCTGACGAGTTTACTTGTAGGCATTATTATATTTGAAAGTAGGCTCTTAGTGCAACTACCACTTAGTACCACTTTAGGTTCCGTCATGAAGCAGTAGTGCATTTTTATTACTGTGTTTCGGTTAGAAGGTAAGGGGGCGGGTGAAATTACAGGCACATGAGACTTAACATCTTGAAGACTCAGGGTCGACAAAACATTGACAATGCCCCTAGTATTGCAAATGTCTATAGGCGGTGGTGACCATTTACCATCAGGTGGAAAGTCAAGGTTTGAATAAAAAAGATCCAAAGCATTGTAAATATACAAGTATAAGTAAGTACCTATAACATGTTTAAAGCGAAAGCAAGACTCGATTCTTAACCTTTAACCTTCAATATCAATTTATACCTATAATAATGCACTTTCACTGTCCATATACCAAAGACGCCGTGGCTGTGGTCAATTGTGTTATTACTATAGAATACAGCAGGGACCATAGAGTAGAAGATATATATAATTAAATTTGTTATGTTGGTAGAAAAAAAAAGAAGGCCGACAAACAAAACGCTGGGAAGACGACCTGAAAAGAGTCCAGAATAGAGTAGAATAGCAAAGGACAGAGTAAGATGGAAGATTTTAAGGGAAGCCTGTGTCGAAGAACACACTGCTTCTTTAAAGTAAACTGTAAACTTTGTAAACTTTACTGTAAACAGTAAAGAAGCCTTATTTATTTATAGAATAATAATAATAAATAAATATCCCGGGACATTCTTTACACACAGCCATCTGATTCCAAGCTAAGCAGAGCTTGTACTATGGAAACCAGATAACTGATATACTACATATACTACTTTTTTTTTTCTAAATACATACTTATATAGATATTTACACCCAGACACAGAACAAACAGACATGTTCATGCACACAAATGTTTGTCCTGGGTGGGAATCGAACCCGCGACCTTCGGTTTGGCAGTCAGAGCGTTAACCACCAGGCCAACTGGCCTGAGAATAGAGTAGGGGTTATAATAATACAAAATTATATTGTATAATCTGCATTAAAAACTTCTTAATGATATTTTCTCTAAATAGTTAAAATTAAGTCCCTATTTATTTTGTGCGTTTATATCTTTTAAACTACGCAATCGATTTTGATGCGGCTTTCGCCATCGTCTAGATATTTTTTTCCCAAAGGTTTATGTGTTTAAAATATATATATTTTTTATTTATTATTTAATAAAAAATACATGAAGCGAATATAACATAATATCGTTCACAAAAAATCACAGTGGTTTATTAGCGGAATGACTTATTTAACATAACATATTCACATTCTAACACAGTCGGTGCCGGGGCGGGTCGCTAGCTAAGTTAATAATAGAAATCATTAAGCTAACAGTAGATATAATTTAAATACCTACAAACTACGGAAATATTTTTCTTTACAACCGAAAATAATGATACAAAACTTTGTTACTCAGCTTTGTGGTATTGTCTGTCTACTTTCTTTTGGCCACGAAATTCAATTGTTTGTATAACTCGAGCACCCTCTAGCTCACACCCTCCTGTATAGCCCCAATTTAGGAGCAAGTATAGTGAATATTTTAGTTTCTGTTTGTCTTATTTTTTTTAAACTTACTTTCGAGTTGTAAACCTAAAAGGCTCGTTTGACGAATGTTTAATTGTATTGATCCAATTTGAATTTAATCTTATGAGTACGCCATAGGGTTTATTTTTGTAAAATACTGTTAGCTGGCAAAACGAACCTCGTTTTATCAAAAATTAATCTTATGGCATCGTGATA
Source organism: Habrosyne pyritoides (assembly GCA_907165245.1). NCBI lineage: Eukaryota > Metazoa > Arthropoda > Insecta > Lepidoptera > Drepanidae > Habrosyne > Habrosyne pyritoides. The sequence continues at coordinate 1,930,350 of OU015600.1, read as the reverse complement.
AGGTCCATAAGACGTTGACAAAGTTAATTGTAAAAAAAATCAAATTTTAACCCTTCAAACTTGAACAAAATTACATTTATTTTTCATCACACCTTTATTAATTCCCCATTGTTTTTGGAAGTGCCTCAGGGATAGAAAAGTTTGAAAATATTTTCAGTTCAAAGATTTTGTTAAATTTCTGGTTGGCTAAAAATGTCTCAAAGGTCGTTCTTGTTAAAAATGTAAAAATAATTACGACTAAAAAATTTGTTGTACAGAAGCGATGACACATCTTCACGCCCTTTATCCCGAAGGTAGGCAGAGGTCTCAGTAATAAGACCCACATTCAATCGAATTTTAAGTCGCAACGTGACATGTGGTGAATATTTTCGCGGTCTCTCAGGCGCAGTACCAATCCCAGACTACGGCGAGCCGCTTCACGGAGGCCTCAGAGACCTTATCTATCACGTCATTAATGGTATTAACGTAGTCAGCGAAAGAGACAGCACAGAGGCTGCGACGAAACATCCTCGAGTTAGTGTCATTTTCCTTACAGAATCGAGGCCCTGTTATCATTTCTAAGCAAAGGAACGTTAATATGCCTGACCCGGATATCGAATCAGAGGCAATATTCACAGGCAAAACCAAGACAGAACACTAGTTCTATATTCCCTTGTTACAAACGCCTATAAGTAGTTCAGGAAACTCTTTTGTGAGGAACTTTATCGAGTTACACGTTGCTGAAGAGTTTTTTTTTTGTCATTCTTTTTATCAATTTGATAAAGGAAATCTTTCTGTACTTTATTTTCGAACGAGAATGGAATACTAGATAAACAATTGTTTTTCCAGTGGGAATTCTTAAGCTGTTTTTTTGTTAAATGTTAGCCCGCTTATAAGACTGGAGTGCCTGGATTCAATTCCCAGTTCGAGCAAATGACAGGTGACGTTTCTTAAATGTGACAGGTCACGTTGGGTCTTAAAAAATCATAGATAGTCTGTGGTAGGTTTGTAAAAGTAATGTGAGAAGTAAATTTACTAATATAGGTATATACTATATATGTTATATAGGTATTTGCAATCGTATATTGATGCCACAGTAAAGAATAAGTAAAGGAGTAAGCTAAGTACGTAAATAGATAACGTAAAATTCAAAAGAAGGTACTTTTTTAATTTCAACAGCAAAAAAATAATTTTCAAAGAGAACTGGTATTAATGATTAGCTGTCCCCTGTGGTTTAACTCGCGTTCCCGAGGGATGCTATATTTTCCCCGGAAAAAAGTATCCTTACTAATCTTGGTTATAAACTATTTATGTGCCAAGTTTTATACAAATCCGTTTAGTACTTTTCCGTGAAAGAGTTACATCAAAGAGGTACATGAAACATCCATACACTCATTCTCACAATCTTTCACATTTATTAGGATAAATAAATGTCATGAAAGTTGTGCATATAATTTTTTTTTTCGAATATGCATATTACAGTTTCAGTAACTTTAAATTTGACCTTCATAAGTGCCTTCCGCGGGCCTAAACTGAATTAATGGTTTTGAATTTTGTTTTTATTTTTTATTTTTACCTTATTCCTGCCAAAACATAAAATTGACCCAAAATAACAGATGTAAAGACACGATAGAAGTGAAAAGTTTGTATTACAGGGAAACATTTTAATTATTCAATAGTATAGATTGTGTTTATCATCAATTTATTTTTCGTCACACAAAAAGGTGCGGTTCAAAATTTCAAATCTCCCATGAGAGGTTCCATTTCAAAAAGTTTTTATTGTCTTGCTTTTTTAATTATATTGTTTCTTGCTATACCATCTTACCTGTACTACGTAAAGTTGAGTCCACAAATAACACGTTATCATGTTTGCATGTGACAATCGCGCAATATGTCAGGGTTTAACACATCGTTAGAGAAGTCTGTTAGAGCGGCCATTTTGTTCTGTCGATATGTCGATAAAACGTGCGAGGTCGATGGTTACAACACTCGATAATTTGACGTTACATGATTAATTGAGGTGCGCGTGACGTGCACTGTCTGGTTGTAATTAGGGACAGGTACAGTCGAAGGGAAAAGGGCTTACTCCATGGTGAAGTTACCTTCATTATTATATGGTTACTATTGACTTGATTCTGTTTGTTTATTTTTTTTTCACCCATAAACTAATACTGTTTTCGTGAAGTTTGGCAAATGAAAGGCTTGCAATGAACAAAGGATACTTTGTCTCGGAAACAAGTTATGTATAGACTCTTGTATATAGAGTATTATTTGACAGTTGGCTTGGTGATCAGAGACACTCACTGTCACGCCACGGTCCTGGGTTCAACTCCTAACCACTTTCGAAATTAAGAAAATAATTTAAAGCACCCGCACAATATCCACTACGTTTATAGGAAACCGGTAGTGCGTCAAGTCAAGTTTTAGTACGTTAATTATTATTGGTACACCAAACAATAAAGTACATATTCAGATAATGTTTAGATTTTTATAAAAATTATAGAAATCTTCTATCTATATTCTTCTACTTATCTAGAAATTATTAATTTTCATGTTACGCTAGCGTTTCCTAACACATAATTAATACTACGTCCTAGAAAATGGCGTCTCATGAATTTATCGCACACATTTAACGGGACTAAGAAAAAGGGCTAATTATACGTGTTCCTTGAGGAAAGGTTGGATTCTTTTTGTATAGATGAAACAGTCTAATTAACCCACCAGGGATGGGAGGGGGAGGGAAGCAGATAATATATAAATGGTGGACGTGATGTAATTTGGTAGGCATTTTGGGAGTAATTTGTGTTACGCTGGAAAAGTAGAGCAGGTTGTATATGATCGTAGAAAATATTTCTGGATGTTTTTTTATTCAGGATTTATGAATATTTTTTCATATTTAATGTTACATTTCAACTAATTGAAGCTTTTGTTTTTTGGGTGCATTGTAGTGCTTCAGCCAAGATGACTTAGGGCTATTATGTTTATTACATTAACCCTTAAAATACAGCTTAAAATTGGAAATGAAAAAAAAAAAAGTTGATAGGATTTAAAATATAAATTAATGATGGAATCACAATTTATTTACAAAACAGCATAGCTATATTTTGACTGGTGATAAATCTTTCCGCCCTCTGACCTAATATCGCGACATGGACGTGACAGCCTGAAGGGCCGTTTGCTGCAGAGCTCGGTAGGTCGCACCCTTTAGATGGATGGGTGTTCATAAAAAGCGTAAACGCTCGACGGGAAATTTCGGTAGCAAATAAACTTAGGTTTTATGTGCAACAAAACATTAAGCGAAAGGTATATTTTGCCTTTTAGTAAAGTAAAACATATTGGCTTGGTTCTCGTTGGACTATATCACTTCCTTTGACGTAAAGGATTTGCGAAGCAAAAAGTAGTAGAGCTTCTAGTGCAGATTACGTCCAGAGAAGTACAGTCATAAGCATAAATATATAATCACGGACAGTTCGGCAATATCGGATTTCGTGATTAATTTCTCCTCTTTCATTTGTAGACGGCTCAACTATTAGCTAGCAACTATGTCACTGGAAGTAGTAAGTGCTGTTTTGAATGATGTGAAGGGTGTCAAATATTATTTCCAAACTGTCTATCGTTATGTATTTATGCTTGAGACTATGCTCCTACCGTACCTTTTTGCACCGTAAAGCGTACACTTGTATTACTGTGTTTCTGTTAGAAAGGGAAGGGAGCCCATGCAATGTACATTAAGCTTAATAACCTCATATCTTAGGGCAATTAATGAATTGGCAATGCCACCTACCAGTCGGTTTTGGCAACAGCATATCCCTGGTTTTCATAAAGCTCATAACTTGCACGCGCAAAACATTTGTTCAGTAGCACTTAATTTCTGCCTTCTTCTGAGATACTGAGCGTACAGACATAAGCTAAAATCGAAATATTTTAAAGAAAGCAAATTACCATATCCTCTTGTATTGAACAAAAATAAAGGAAATGTAAATTTTGCGTTCACACGGGCGTTAACTAGGCCACACGGAGTGTTTTAAAAGCGCGTCACAAATCAACGCGACGACGCTGTAGCATATATCATAATGAAGGCAATTTGCTTTTGTTGCCTTTGTCTGTGACCGCGACGAATGTTCGCAATGGAATTCATTTACATGTTTGTCTTTTACATTAGTTACAATTGCGACACCCTCTGAAATAGTTGGACTTTTCTCACTTCAGTAGCTAGCAGCTAAGAATTTTGAATTGAAAGTCACACAATTTCCATAACTGATGAGCCGAGAAGAAAATCGCGTTGGAATAAAAAAAAAAATAAAAAAAACCATTATCAAGTTAACTTGAGACAAAACACATATCATCCTACATCACATTTAAAAATGAGACATTTCACATGTTTGTCTGTTACATTCGTTCCATTTCAAATAGTTTGACTTTCATTTTCACCATATTTACTCAAAATTCAAAATTCAAAACCATTTATTCAGTTTAGGCCTTCGGAGGGCACTTATGAAGGTCAAATTTAAAGTTACTGAAGCTACAACCGGTTCGGAAGTCAGCCTTCAACTGAGAAGAACCGGCAAGAAACTCAGCAAGGTTACATTCTTTTTTATTTGTTATAGAATTTTTTATCTATTCTGACTTTTTGGCTATTTTATAATTTAAATTTTACATAATTTTATATTTAACAATTACAAAATACTTATTATAGGTAACATTAATAAATGGTAACTGGTGTAAGAGTCGACCAGCTCTAAGTCTTGTTGAAGTTAGAGCTGAGGTCGGCAAATGAACTATAATATGGGTCTAAATATTATTGAACTTCATTGTATAATGCTTACATTTTCTTAGATTAATGAAATTTACCTGACCCATATTTACAGGCCACGTACGGCACGGCTTAGAAGAGACAAGGCTCTTACCTTTTAGTGCTGCATGTGACCCAAAATACAAAAGTATTCGAGAAACCAAGTGCTTTACCGTTTCTTTACGCGATGGCGTCGTGGATTTTAGGAGTATCGCTGCCAGCTATATCGTGGAGCAAAATAAATCCGAAGCTTGGTTGAACAATGTGGTGAAGCAATGTGGACGCAATCAGCCCTATTTAAGGGCTTGAAGGGTGACCTCAAAACCAGTAGGAACTTCAAAAACTTAGACCTTCCTAGAGTCTAAAATGAAAAAAAATACTCGGAAAAGTTCTATTAAAATCTTGAAATAATTCCAATAAATGATGATGCAAGAAGAAAGCTTACCTTTGGTATTGGTATAAAGAAATAATCAAGATGATATGAGACAAAGCACGAATGATCCTATAATGTCGAATTTAAAAATAAATCATATACATTCCAATGTTCATAAATACGTAATCGGATTAACTAAAGTGCCACACAAACTCTTCCACTGGTACATTTAATAATAGTCTTTATTGTACGCGCAATAGTGAATGCGAAGGCAGACTTGAGTTTCTGGAGCTACATTCCTTGGAACCAATCGACCTGTAATAGCCGGTTAATAGCTATATAAACAATTTTTCTGACGTGGTGTCCAGATATGAGAATAGAGGTGTTAATCGTGGGAATAAACTAGATTTTATATGGTAAGGAGTTATATTAAGGAATGTAGATTCATCTTCGCTTGCATGAATTTCTTTGAGCAATGCCTCATTAGAATGCGTTTAGTTATAGAGGTATCTGTCAAAACTTAAACTGTCGTAAACTGTACATTTTTAACTATGCATATCAAGCACCAATTTCTACCAAACTCAATTTAACAAGAACTCGAACAAGATATTTTATTTCTTTTTTGTTGTCTGGGCAAGCTCGGTCTATTCTCGACTGCCATTGCCATTGCCAGTCTGTCAAATGCAATCACATTTAATATAGAAAATAAGAATCGTCCCAAATGAACCATCGCGAAATCTTCCAAGTTATATATTTTTATACAACAGAAACCATTACGAATGGGGATGAGCATAAATCTGGAAACTTTACAGATTAAGTCCTCTTTCGCAGGATGTTTGCCACATCGACGTCCAAACTTGGCACACCAGTTAATTTATATATTTTGGCAATAAGCATCGCACTTGGCAGCTGATTTATATCTGCCAAATACATCGAGGGGATTGGGGTCCTAATGCAAGCAAACGGCTATGATCAGATTACTTTAATGTTAGAGAGAGCAGGATAGGTTCACAGATATTATATACAATATCAGTAATTATGTTTTTTCATTAAACTTAAATTGGATGGGCTCGTAATTTTTTTGAATACCTGTTTGCACAAGCTGAAATAAAAAAATACGTAGGTACAAGTAATACAATTTGCTTTTTTGTGAGATTGGCACCTGTTTATGTAATTTAAATCTAAATTAAATGTCATTACTTCCCCAAAAAACTTTGCCAGCGAAAACAAATAAGCACAAAAACTGAGGTGCGATGTAACGACGACAGCGATCGTTAAGATCTCGTTATCGACCCCAACGTTCGTTAGTCGTTACCTGATTGGGGACAGGTGTCTGTACCCACTCGTTGCTCACTTACTGCTCACTTGTACTCGTTATTGTTGATGTTATCATGTTATTGAAGTTAAATTACTGATGTTTGCTAATGGTTGAAAAGGTGGTGAGGAGGGACGACCTCATTCTTGACAATACATTACAAAAGTAATTCTATTTTTTATTGACAGTGCCTTTACCTTTGGTACTATCAGTCACTATTTTCAATATAATTTTACAGTGGTAGGATGGTAGGGTACGGTTAAAAGCCTGAGGTCATCGATTCGAACTTGGATCAGGCCATGCAACGCATCTTTCTATAAAAATGCGAAGTGTGATAGAAAAGCCAGTAGTGAGCGTTTAAACTTGGCAGTAGAAAACTACCGTGCACCCAGTTTTTGTTCAAAAACTAGAAAACAAAAAACAGACAAACGTTCACGAACTGTGTGAATTATCAGTAATATTTTATCGCGAGGCAATATGATTGCCAGTCACGAATATAATATAAAAATTCTTTGTTCGTGAACGAAATCGTTTAAAAACGTTGTCAAATAAAATACATCGTGTTTGAAAACTAGAAGTTTTATGGCATAAAGTGCAGTTGGGTAACACGTAACTGATCGTTATTTGTTTAGCTTGAAAAGTCAGGATTTATTGTATTGTCAGTTTTTATTACACGCAAGCTTTTTACATAAAAAGGTTTTTATTTATATTTGTCGTCATATTCGTCACATAGACATTAATTATAATCTAAAACATTTTGGCTAATCTTGTGTTGATTTAATTGTTTAAAAAACATATGGTTTTTATAAATTAAATTTATCCATTACCAACTTCTTTCACAAAACTCTTGAACGATATATACCCTAATTATTGTGGAAAGTTCTAAGATATTTTACATTACTGTTTTTAAAATATTAAAAGATTACCTAATACGGATGTCCTCTAATTTATCGACTATAAAAAAAAAATATTTAATAAAAATATATTGACAATCAATTTGTTTCAGCAATAAATAAAACATGATAATCTTATCAAAATTAATCACTAAGTTCATTTTCATGTAATTATATCTAACAACCCGATAGTAGAACAACCTTTTCGACATATAAGATCGAATAATTACCAAACATCGATATAATTCTAAACAATATTAAACAACCCTATCAAAACATTAAGGACATCGCCCCCTAGCGGAAGAGAAACATAATATTTCGCGATGACATTTGTAAGTAGAACATGTTGTCGTATTGTGACTTGTTCTGTCAATCAACATCTCAAAACGGAAGCTTTAAACGTGGGAGTAACATTCCTGAAAATTAAACGTCCGGGGAAAATAGGTCAAAGTCCTTTAAGGAAGACGTTTTAAGGCGGTGCCATTGTTATTTTGCTGGGTTTAAGTGCTACATTGATTTAATAACTGTTTGATATGCAACGCAAAATAAATAACCTAATGCTGTGATTTAAACTTTATTTCCACTTAGTTAGAGTTCAAGTAAAGTTGCAGGTAATGGTTGTAAAAAAAGCGTGTTGTTTTTGCATGACTGTAACAAATAAAGTAGGTTATTCGAATAAAGTAAATTATTTTGTTTTTCCACTTGAATCTTTATTTTGAGTTCATGGCACTGTTTCGAAGCTGGATCGTTAGCTTTCTTAGAAGCTAGCTTGAAAGAGGCAATGACGTGTTATAATATAGACAAGTGATTCACCAACATCACGGCTCCTAAAAAAAGCATACATTCTAGATAGTTTCTTATACGGGCGAAGAAAGGTAAAGAAAATAAATGTCAGCTCACTTGTAGCTGTTTATAAAGTGAAATTATTATCATCGTTAGTTAAGTTAATAAACATAGAATAAGAGTTGCGTCGCGTGCCGTCGCGAAAGTGGTGAGCGACTAGATGGAAATTAGGCCAATTACCAGCATTTAATGTTACCATTTCCGAGTGCAGACAACGCATCTAGAATTAATATATCATTGAAAACAGGTCATAAATTTATCGTATGTAAAACCATGAGAGAGGAAGTTGTAAAACATAATTAACTTCAAGTACAATGCAAGTTACATGCGACTTGAGACGCGTGCGTGGACCTTGGCCCCTAAAACTCACCATTTGCATACAATACTCCACAGCGTAGGTCAGGGTTTGATACTTAAACTTTTTCGAACGTGTCGAAAGCGAGAGAATTGAAACAGGGTTTCTTAGCTCACTGACCTATGATCATGAAAGTGCGAGTTCACTGTGCTGTAGGAAACTGAAACAGAGTTCTATGAGATATGATATTCACAGCTGAGTTTGAGGTGACGGATTATGAAGAAGGCCTGTAAAAACGAATTCAAGACTTCAATACAATGACTTAGAGCTGAATTTTCCATGGCTTAGGAACGTGTATGAATTGTTGATGATGATCATAAAATAAGTAGTTTAGATATCATCATCACCTGTGATTATATGCTATATAATGAGCATTGATAGCAAATAGACATACAGTGTAAACTCTTTATAACGTTATCCTTTATAACGATAAACTCCCTATAACGTTGAAGTGAGCCCAAGTTGGTTGGTTTGTTCACTTTGTTTTGTTTTTTTTTGTTCACTCCATATAACGATAACTCTCTATAACGACAAAAAATGCTCAGTCCCTTGAGTTTCGTTATAAAGAGTTTACACTGTAGTTCTATTCATGATAGCGTACAGTGAAAGAACCTCGATAGACAAACTACAGGGAATTAATGATGGAATAGTGATGGATGATCTGGAGATGGATAGTCCATGTTTTGCGGTATCCTGAGGTGATTCATGTAAAATTGATATTATAAAATAGCCAAAAAGTCAGAATAGATAAAATTTATATTAAAAATTATTTAATAAAAAAGAATGTAACCTTGTTGAGTTTCTTGCCGGTTCTTCTCAGTTGAAGGCTGACTTCCGAACCGGTTGTAGCTTCAGTAACTTTAGATTTGACCTTCATATGTGCCTTCCAAGGGCCTAAACTGAACAAATAATTTTGAATCCACTAAAAGAATATTCACTGAAGATGACGTATAGCTTTTTTTTCAAGAGTAAGTTTTTGTTTGTAGGCCAAAGATGGCTTTTACACTCTTACACAGACGATTCTGCGACCACAGAAGGCTCTCAACCAAGGTGACTTATAGCTTACTACATACTAGTTAAATAAAAATAAAAAATTAAATACACAGAGACATATACGTACCGTTAGAAGTAACGCCACGCCATCTTTTATTCAATTCCAAAACAAACTATACAAAAGCATTGTATTTGCGTCCATTTACGATAACCTTCGATTCCAAATAAATATTGATATATTTTACTAAGCCGGCCCCATATTGCGCCCCTATAACCCCTACAGTATCTAATATTAAGGAATGACGCAGCATAAATAGGAATTTCTCGTTAGCAAGCCTCCTTCGTCCGATTTGCTATCGACTTTTTTCCACTAATAGCCTATTTCCAAGATTACTGTCGGAGATGACAAGGGCCATTGTTGATTATCGTGTAACATATTTACATACATCTTTGCTGTCTGTAAACAGAAGTACCAACATAAAAATATTGTTGAATTAAGCGGACTAAAAATCATCAAAAAATATTCAGTTAAAAATCAAAATAAAATTGACGTCAAATATTCTGTTTGGCAAACCCTTTCATTAGTACCCGTGACATGGAGGTGGTTTATGAATTATTGAAATAACATCTTGTCGCGTCCACCATATTGGATTTAGAATGACGTGTTTGAAAAATTTCAGCACAATCAGATGGCGGACCAGGTTTAAAAATTAAAAATTATTTTATTCACACCACAAAGGGTCCATTTCTTAAAACTACCAAGACAAGTAAGGGTTATAAAATAAATAAATTTAATACATACACAAAATTATCAATTAATATAAAAAAAATGCTGGGCATGGGGGTTTATCAAAGTTGACACCCAATGCTTCTACAGAACACTATCTAATCTGCCAGCCAGAGCTTTCAGTTTAAAGATTTGGCCCAAACCTATTAACTGTACTTTTTCAAAATCGCTTTCTGAAATACTTAATATTAGGTATTTTTTACTTTTACTTTGTAAAGGGACTTTGTTTAGCCAGTGACCCATCCATGGATTAAGCAGGCTTACCCAGAAGAAGCCATTTCACTCTAGTCTTAAAGTTTTCTTAAATAAAATAAATAAATATCCTGGGATATTCTTTACACACGGCCACCTGGTCTCAAACTTAGCAAAGCTTGTACTATGGAAACCAGATAGGTGATATACTACATATACTACTTTTTTTTCTCAATGCATACTTATATAGATATATACTTATATAATTATAGATATTTACACCCAGACACAGAACAAACAGACATGTTCATGCACACTCATGTTTGTCCTGGATGGGAATCGAGCCCGCGACCTGCGCCTTGGCAGACAGAGTCGCTAACCACCAAGCCAACTGGCCTGTCAATATATACCACTATAGCAACATATGAAACATTATATCAAGTCACAAATCAATAAAATATATTTATTCAAATAAGCCTTTACAGGTATCAATGAATGGTCAGACTTTAAAAAAGAATAAATCCTACTAATATTATAAACGCGAAAGTTTGTATGAATGTTTGTTACTCTTTGACGCAAAAACTACCAAATGGATTTGCATGAAACTTCGCACATATATAGAAAATGCCCTGGTTTAACACATAGGATTTTTTTAAGTTATACTTCTTTAGGCGCGTTATAAAAAAAATGACGAGATGAGAGTGAAATTTTAAGATGCGTTTCAGTGTAACACAAAATTCTCACGGATGAAGTTAGCTGATAACGGTCTCTCCGGAACATCGCACGAATCGCAGCTGTCAGTGTCAATGGGTGAGTAACGATGTTATTGTATCGTGTGTACGATACTGTTTGTACCGGGAAAATGTTACATCCCTCGGGAAAGCGGGTGAAACCGCGGAGGACAGCTAGTAATAAATACAATGACAATATGACAACCAGAAAGGAAACTGACTGAAGCACGCGTATATCGTAACACCAAAGAATATGAATCCCAGACGCGGAACTATAAATAAAACAATAGAAAAATAGACTTCATGAATTCCAAAACTCTCGGGCGCAGGATTAGCATTGCTAAATTACAAATCCGTTTATATATTCACACCGTATTCCCAGACGCGTCATTCCTCATTTGTCAGAGTAACATAGTGGATGCACGTCATAGATTATTCACATGGCACTTGTACAGACGTACCATTAATTTTGTCAGTTGTTCATGAAATGACAAATTAATTTTTAGGTGAATGCAGGTTAGTTTTAGAATTTTAAATTGAGGTTTGTCTAGTCTCTTAATAGCCTTTACTTGTAATTTAAAGTGAGTTCTAGACTTTGTTAAAATGTGACAATGACAATCCCCAAGGCATTAGTAATGTATAATATGACTAGCTATCCCCCGCGGTTTCACCTGGAATACATTTATCAGTCCAATCCAGGACTTTCCTGAACCTATTCAGGAAAGTCCCAAGTGGGGCGACCAATCACCACAACCTGTTCAGTCGCATGGAGCTGATGGATGCAGGCAGCCCATGACCGGTCACTATTGAAACCTATAGGGAGGACCTATGTTCAGCGGTGGAAAACCCTAGGCTGATTTGATAAAGATGGTTTTTTGATCACAATGGAATCTTACCTTGATTAGTAATTTGGCTGAATATGGTAAGCACGAACCTAGTCTACCACCGTGTTATGGTTTCCTCATGATATTTACCTTCATCGAACGCTCAAGCTCATCGTAGAACCCGTAACAGGAACGATTTAGAATCGCATTTAAAAAAACAAAAGAAAGAAAAGAAGAATGTATCACATGCAAAAATATCACATACTTAAATTCATAGTGACCAGGCATTCCTCCGGAAGTGCCAACATCAAAACTATTAACTCAAACAATCACTAACATTATTAAACTGATTGTCATTCATCGAACGCGCCCAAAACAAATGTCAAACAAGTAGCGTTCCATATTTGAAATGTAAAACCAATGCCCACTGCTTGCACTGTTCAATATAATTCGTTTAATATTCAACTTTATACCGTCGTGATACGGTTTGTAACATATAAACGTTCTTGTAAGAACAGTCGGGGCTGTGTGCGTGGAATTTTACTTAGTCTGGTAATGAAATTGAACTTGAAAATAGTATGAGTAACTACTTAATATACATTTTGCATACGAAAGTTGATAAGATTTAGTGGATCTTTCCAAGTCAAGAATGCTAGTATTGGATGTGAATTGGATATTCTGAGAATGGAATTAGTTACTTGAAATGGGCAGTGAATAAAAAATTACTTCTGATACTTCATACTTGACTATACCGACTGATGTAAGAATTAATATTTCATTTATAAAGGACCAGCTGTCTCCCACGGTTTCACCCGCATTCCCAAGGGATGTTACATTTTCCCGGCAAGTATTCTATATCATATTCGGAAGCAAGTATTTTCTTTGTAAAATTGAATTTACATCTTTGGTGCAAGGTTGAAAGCGCATGAGATCATTAGTATACTCTTTAGTCGTTTCTTACGAGACTAGAGATAAGTTGTGGTGGTAGTATTCAACAGTAATACCACATAGTATAGTAAGTCACTGGTATCATTCTAAATTTAAATTTTAATTTGGCTTGATAAAAAGGGATTTTGAAAGGACTCGACACTGATCGAAATAAAACCTTTCTGACAGCCAGTCAACCTAGCTCTTTGACTATAGGCAGTGTAATTGTAACGGCCGACATGCGCATGAGTCACCCGGCGTATGCAAAATACGCACCTGTCACGTGTGGGGTTAACGACCTTTGGATAAAGTCAATTTATACCTTAAATTTTAATTTAACGCCTAGTTGGAGCTATTTGTCTATTCGCTTGTTAAATATATCACTAGAGGACAGCATTGTAGGTATATTGTCCATAGCTAATTTCATTTTAACCGATTTAAAAAGATTAAGAATTATAGAAAACACAGAAGTCGTTAAAAAAATAAGTTAGCTCTTAATTCCCAAAGTCAAAGCCTTACTTCCATTTTCATTTCAAACTAGTTAACGTCCCGTAGCTTCACTTGGGTTTCCAAAGGATCTAACGTATTCCTAGACGTATTCCATAGCCTATGTAAGTCGGGAATAACGCAGCTTTCTATCAGTGAAAGAATTTTAGAAATTTGATGCCATTTCAAAGTTTACCTTCTACATCCAAACTTATAAACTTTCTTCATAATATTAGTGCATACAAAATTATGCAGTCGCTTTTAACGCGAACAGATACTGAACGACGTTTTATTGTTTTTTTCATTCGGCTGTTACCCTAAAAAGTCGTCAAATGAGCTCTTCAAGGTCGGCAACACTGGCCGTTCCCCTGGTATTGCCAACTATAAAATTAGGTAGGTAATTTATTATGCTAACAGTTATGGAGCGAACGAGAAGGTATTTCCATAATCCGAGTAATGAAACTACTTTGCATACCAAATTACACAAATGGCGTAGGTAGAGTACCTGTAATAGTGCGAAGTTGTAATGTATCTTTTTTGTTTTGACCAATTTCGGACCACGTTTTTGTTGAAGTTTAATGACCCGTATGTTATTGCGTTTGAAAGTTGAAACTACATTAGCACGCGGTATTATTTTAACCAGCCGTGAAGAATAAAATAGTGGTTGTGCTTTTTGTAAGGTTATTGCCAAGGTTACAAAAAGTCTTTTGAAATATTGTTGTTATATAAGACTTGAGTTGTATACAACAAATACATAGTTAGTAAGCTGTTGTAAAAATGACCATATCTCATTTTTAGAGTTCCGTACGCAAAGGGTGCCAATAGAACCCTATGACTAAGGGTCTGTTGTCCGTCTATCTGTCAGCGGGCTGTATCTCATGAATCGTAATAGTACATAGTTAATATATACTTACAGTAAACTTTTAGAATTTTCACAATCTATTACTATAGCCGCTATAAAAAAATAAAATAACGTAACGTTTTTCAGCGTTTTGTTAAATATTCTAGGGAGGTATGTACTTATCCGTTCTTAAGATTCCATTTAACACTTTTTGTACATATTCAAGATGACCGATTTTCTTAGCTAAAGTATTAAATTCCATAGGTTTAATGAAATTCAATATTGCAACCATAGAATAACTATACATACCTACAATATAACAGCAAGTATCTACCCAAGAAACATTCCATTCTTCCAAAGCCATCAAATTGATGTATTATATTACACACGCATTATTGCCAGCTTAATACATTAATCATTCATCTTTAGGGATGCTGGGTAATGTTGCCCATTTATCTATTTTGTTTTCCTGAATTCTAGTTGATTTATTCGGTGGTGAAATCTTTAGATCATTTTCTTATACGATATATTTCTAGGTTTCCCGGTTTGGGTTGCTTTGCGACTTTATTTTTTTTGTTGTTTTTGTTTCAGGGACCTTCGTAGGTTAACATAGGAGAGGCAGTAAAGTGTCATGGCTCCATAGCCATATTCACCCCATGGTGAATAGTATAAAAAGGCATAGGGTACAAATATACAGACATTTTGACGGGCCTGTTGCCTTTACCTTTTTAACGTACGTACTCGCCACCAATCTTAAAAATACTTACATAGAACACAAATTTCAACACCATCTCGCAAAATATTAATTTAAGAATCTTAACTGTCAAAAGGCTTATTAAATCTCTCAGCAATTAATACTCGTACAATACCAAACTTAAATATACTTACATAGAACACAAATTTCAACACCATCTCGCAAAATATTAATTTAAGAATCTTAACTGTCAAAAGGCTTATTAAATCTCTCAGCAATTAATACTCGTACAATACCAAACTTAAATATACTTACATAGAACACAAATTTCAACACCATCTCGCAAAATATTAATTTAAGAATCTTAACTGTCAAAAGGCTTATTAAATCTCTCAGCAATTAATACTCGTACAATACCAAACTTAAATATACTTACATAGAACACAAATTTCAACACCATCTCGCAAAATATTAATTTAAGAATCTTAACTGTCAAAAGGCTTATTAAATCTCTCAGCAATTAATACTCGTACAATACCAAACTTAAATATACTTACATAGAATACAAATTTCAACAGCACCACGTAAAATATTAATTCACAGATCCTGAACCTTTCAGAGTACTGTACCAGTTAACAAGACCACACACACTGAGTAATTACAACAAATCATTATGATAATGATGAAATTAAACAATTGTTACAATTTAATTTATCGGCAGCCAGCACCCATCCGTGACGCGATAAGGGTGTGTGGTGAGTTAATTAATTGCATTTATTGACCGACTGCAGTCACTGAAAGGAGGGTGAGCTTTTACACGTCATTTGGAGACACATACATTTATAGCTAAAATTGTATCGACTGCGCCAAAAAGCTGGTTAGTATGGACCTTGAACTTGGTGCATACCGTGACGTTGCGCGATGTTCAATTTCCTTGATTTTTTTATTGCATTGGTTTTTGGCGCAGTCGATACGGTGACGATACGCTTACGATAGGTGTTCGGGCTTAGACCTAAGCTTTCCTTTGTTGTTAAAATGGGCGTGTGTAAAAACAGGACGTGTTCATAGTTTTTCATCCTTCTAAACAAAACTTATAAAAGATGCGCGACCAAGGGAAATGGGGATTAATTTTTATATTGGATTAAAATCTGTATTTCTGTTGTTTTTTATGTATTTATAGGCTAATTACTAGGTACATTTTCATTATATGTATCTGTATGTATGTATTCTAAGGATAACTATTTCTGTGACGTGATAGGATTCCGTGTCAAATTTCACCGAGTTCTAGCATCAGTTGTTTTGTATTCCATAAAATATCAAGACTGAATGAATGACTGGCATGTTCTGTTAATTCATCAAGCTGAAACGACGTCATATCAAAACTGAGACGGAACCGTTTGTTGTGGTATGTAAAGAAAGACCAAAGAAGAGATGGAGAGACTGTCTGATAGAGGATATAAGTAAGGAGTTAATTTCGTTATGCTCTTCTTGGAAACATTATAATCATACAGAGTTTGTCCGAATGTCCGGACTATTTACGCCGTGAAGCAGCAGTGCATTGTATTACTCTGTTTAATGGTAAGGGACATGAGACTTAACAACTTCACGTTTTAGGGTCGACAATGGATTGACGATGATAGTATTGCAAATGTTACTTACCATCAGGTGCACCGTTTGTTTTACATGTCATTAAAAACTGGTTATATGGTAGCCAGATGATCAGTCAATATCAAATCAAAAACCTGACACTTGAAGTGAAATCATCGAGCAGACATTGGAATGTAGTAAACCCACTCATGTCCGATACAATGACGGACATTTTTGTGTTTTTTTGCGGATATTCATGTCCGCAGAGCTAAGGAAAGGCGTTTTTTCTCTCACGATATCAAGGTCACTATATAGCATCAATAACAGCCTATTCATTATATTAAAAAGCTAACAGGAATGCATTTGAAAAAGAATTTGTGAAAAAATTCAAATTATTTTTAATATACATAATACCTAATACGGTTAAAGAATATTTTTTATCATAAGATTTACAAAATTACGGAGAAAATAGAAATTAAATGTAAATAAAGTCAAAAATGATTGAAGTAATCCCTACTAATATTATAATTGTGAATATAAGTTTGTTTATTACGCTTTCACGCAAAAACTACTTAACCGATCATCGTGAAACTTTGTACACATATTTTTTCCTCATAAGATTTACAAAATTACGGAGAAAATAGAAATTAAATGTAAATAAAGTCAAAAATGATTGAAGTAATCCCTACTAATATTATAATTGTGAATATAAGTTTGTTTGTTACGCTTTCACGCAAAAACTACTTAACCGATCATCGTGAAACTTTGTACACATATTTTTGGTGGTATTAGAAGTAACATAGGATACTTTTTGTGCCGGGAAAATGTTACATCCCTCGGGAAGGCGGGTGAAACCGCGGGGAATAGCTAGTTATATATAAGTATAATTCACTTTAGATTTTGAGTGGAATTTCAGTTTATTCAAGTCAAAAAAATTTAATGGAGTGATCTTTATCACTAAATCATACTAAAACATAGGTACTTATAAAAACACAATGTAAACGTGTATTTAATAATAATTTAGGAATCTAAATTTCGTTCAGTTTAGGCCCTCGGAAGGCACTTATGAAGGTCAAATTTAAAGTTACTGAAGTCTATTAAGAAATAAGTTGTTATTTGACTTTCTGTATAGAATGTGTGCAACCTTTTGAATAGTGAAGCTGCAATTACGCTGTGGTCAAAGCTTTGTACCAACTCACGGAGTGGCGCAAAAAATGCTGTAGTTCAACAAACCCGTTTCGCTAGTAATTTTATTGTTACGCTGTACGAATGTATACGAGTTCAAATCTCAGATTATTCGAGCCTCCATGAATCTTTAAAGAACTTTCGAGAGAAGAAACATCGGGCCGAGTTTTGCGTCTAAATGTTGTTGGGAAAGGAAATTGTTTTGTCAAATACCTTTTATTAATAACTAGCTGTCCCCCACGTTCGGGACGTCACGTTTTCCCGGTATAAAAGAAGCCTATATGTTACTCCAGGATATACTCTATCTGTGTGCCAAGCTGCATCTAAATCTGTTTGGTAGTTTTTTACAAACATTCGCATTTATAATATCAGTAAGATGTTTTGTATATTGATTGAAGTAAAGATTTAACCGCAAAGAGTAGATCTTTTGATGATATGCAATAATGACGTCAACTTACTATTTCATACGAAACTTCATACAAACTATCCTTTTGATATTAAATAAAAAGTAACTGATTTCAAAGTCAGTCAATATCCCTATTTATTGGTTTCCATCCACCTTAGAAATATGAATGTGAGAATCGTCGAATTGATAACTAAATACAAGAATTGACAAACATTTTTTATGACTTTTGTACCATGTTTTAATGCATACTCATAACATTCACTTCTTTTCATATCATGACAACATTCTACGCTCACCACTGGCGGGAAATTCTTCTTTTTCTATTCCGCCGTTTTTTTTTTGTAGAGCGTTTCTTTTCTCTTTTTGAGCGGTCCGCGGGCACTGTTAAATTTTGTTGAACCATTTTTGTTGTCACTTCGGAAACGTAAATATGGCGTTTTTCGCCATTTTCTATGCAGCTCGGCGGGGCCCGTGTGGTCAAATGAACAATGGAAATGTAACTGCATGTCTATTCTACATATTTATAAGGGCTGCACATTTCGAATTTTTACTGCTTGTTGTGAATTTTATTTAGTGTTCAATTCAGTATTGTAAAAGTGTAGCAATTCTTGCTGATTTAGCGAATAAACGCAGCTATATCACTACATAGTATAAAACAAAGTCGCTTTCTCTGTCCCTATATCCCTATGTATGCTTAAATCTTTAAAACTACGCAACGGATTTTGTTGCGATTTTTTTCATAGATAGAGTGATTGAAGAGGAAGGTTTATATGTATAATACATGTGACATCGGAACGTCGGTAAAACCGCGTCGGACAGCTAGTAAAAATAACATTTATATTCATTTCGGATGGAGTTACAAGCAAGAAGAAACTTAACCTATAATGCAATACAAATCTAATTAGACCAATCGACGACGATCGTTTTAAAAAAATAACCAAATTTCAGATTTTATCAGGCTACGATATCACTTATGCATTAAATTTATTCACAACAATCAGTTATGCAACATTTGGTATTCTGGGAACAAACTACGAGTACGTATTATGTGACCGAAAGTAAAACAAAATAGAATTGTTCGACTAACTATAAGAATTGTTACACTATCAAAATGCATTCTGTAATATGTGTTTTAGTAACATTATATTTATATTATTAACAGGGGCTCGATTCTGTAAGGAAAATGACACTAACTCGAGGTTGTTTCGTCGCAGCCTCAGTGCTCTGTTTCTTTCGCTAACTACGCTAATACTACTAATCACGTGAGAGGTAAGCTCTCCGAGGCCTCCGTGAAGCGGCTCGCCGATGAAGTTTGTATTAGCTGAATAAGGGGGTAGAATAAACACTTCTTTATGAATAAGAATTGCCACTTTACATTCCATCAATAAATGTTAACAAGCTTTTAATCAAATTAACTAACAAACCAATAAAATAATTAAACGGCAAATAAACAAATAAAGATGTAATACCAAACAGCACAATGAAATCAGATAAAGTCTCGAGTACACAAATTAATTATAGCTATAAAAGTCACACGCAGCTCTGTCCGTCTGTCTCCATTCCCATGAGACAACATGTTTATTGACAGCCACTTTGATCTTCCGTCCGATGGTGTTATGCTGAAGAGTGACAGTACAGTTAAATTATATATTAAATCATTACAAATGAAAGAAAATATGTTACAGTTTATTTCATGTCCATTGTAATTGTGTTGCACTTGTATTAACCAATTGTTGTATATTTACTTATTTTTAAAATGAAAAATTACTCATTCGCTTAAAAAAAACAGGATGGTCGTAAAGATACACAAGTGAAACTTTTATATTATAGGAAAACATTTTAAAAATAATATAGAATAGCATAGATTGTGTTTACAATTCATTTATTTTACGTCACACAAAAAGGTTGCGGATAGAATGCAAATAGAAATCTACACTATTACCGATTAACATAGGACTATGTTAAGATCCAGGGATACATGAAATCCTTCGCCAACACAAATAAAACCGCAGGACGGTACCTATAGTAAGCAACAATAACTCCTCCAATATAAGAACCAATTCACCACAGACGTAGGCACGCTAAAAGCCGAACGCTTAACGAAAAGAAAGAAACGTAAATGGAGCGTGAGTAGTGCGCATAGAACCGTCCACCGGCCATTCCCTGCCCAATTGATTTTAATGGAGAAGCTTCCAGTTCTCTGTGTGTACAATGGTTAACGATGTGCAAATGTATCGAGAAATGGACACCCTGCTTACCATTCAATTTAAATTGACAGAACAATTGTGCGCATTAAATTTTCTCGAATGTACATGAAGATTGTGGTCAGGAAAAGATTTGTTAACTACAGGATCCTGCTAATATTATTAGTGCAAGAGTTTGTGAGGTATCTGTTACTTAATCACACTAGAACGGCTGGTCGGATCTGGATGAAATTAGGCACAGATACTGATTATAGTCTTGAATAGCTACTACTTATATTACTAGGGTAGAGGCTACTTTTTATCCCAGGAACATGTAACCTCCCTCGGAAACGCGGGGCGAAGTATTATACATTCGAATGTTTGAGAAGCTGGATGTTTTGTAACTCTTTGGATAAATATAAAATAAACATAAATGGTGTATGCCTTGGAGTAACATCCTCGGGAACGCGGGCGAAACCGGGGGGGACAGCTAGCAATGGTAAAGCTTGTGAAGATGTATGGATTATCGTCACGTAAGAACTATCGAATGGATTTAGTTAAAACATGGCACATAGATAGCTTGCCCTGGAATAACATATAGGATACTTTTTTAATCTTTTATCTTTAACAAGCTGTCCCCCGCGGTTTTACCCGCGTTCCCGTGGGATGTCGCATGTATTATACATAAAAACCTTCCTCTTCAGTCACTCTATCTATTAAAAAACCGCATCAAAATTGGTGAATCGTTTTAAAGATTTAAGCATACATAGAGATATAGGGACAGAGAAAGCGACTTTGTTTTATACTATGTAGTGATGTAATATCCCCCGGAAATGCGGGCGAAACCGCGGGGACAGCTAGTATGTCATAAGGGACATGTCTGTTAGTTCTGTGTCTATGTATAAATATATATCTAAGAAAGCATTTAGAAGAAAAAAGGTAGTTTATGTAATAATATCTTTTATCTGGTTTCCATAGTTGCTTAATTTGGGATTTGTAAAGAATACCCCACATATTTATTTATCTTCTCTTTTAAATTCAGAGAAGTACCTTGTATCAAAGACTTAACCATAAGACATTTCTAGCCCTCCTGTTCCCTATAAATATTATATCTATTTTCATTTTATAGCATCAAACAAACCGTAACACATTCATATCACTCATCAATGTTTACACTCAAACGGTCTTTATTGCAGTGCATTAAAGTCGATAATATCTATAGCATTGTGCTGTTAGATCACTGGCGCAGTGGTTTTACGAGAACTGAATCGCTCAGGCAAACCTTGTGACGCGGGTGGTAGGATAGACCAGTTTGCTGGCCACTAGGCCACTGGCCGTGGGTTCGATTCCCTCGGACAAACATTGTTTGCAACTGTGTGCATGAACATGTCAGTTTGTTCTGTGTCTGGGTGTAAATATATATGTATAAAAGTATGTATTTCGGAGAAAATAAATGTGTAGTGGATGATATTAAAGTATATCAGTTTCTGTTCCATAGTTTAAGTTGTAGGGCTCGATTCTGTAAAGAAAATGACACTAAGCCGAGGATGTTTCGTCGTGACCTCTGTGCTCTGTCTCTTTCGCTAACTACCCCATCACGTGAGTGGTAAGCTCTCCGAGGCTTCCGTGCGGCGGCTTCGAAGTTTGTATTAGCTCAGGGAGGTGCTAAGTTTGAAATGAGATGGCCGTGAGATAATAATGTTCTAAGATGTTTATTATATAGAAGAAATTCTTTAAATTATGACGAAAATCGCAAATCTATAACGAATTTAAAAGATAGACAGACAAACTTACGGAACCGCTTTAAAAACGCGCGTCATTGTGCTATCAGCCCTGAACACAGTTATAAAACATCAAAGCCCACAATTATCCCCAAATATATCATAGTAATTTTGAACCCGTGCTGCGTGTAATAATTTCACGCTATTAATAATAACCCATTTTTATGGGGCGACATATTTTATTAGATCATCGATCATCCCGGGATGAATACACTTGCGGCCATAAAAAATATTTTGGAATACGGTTTAATTATTTAGAATGAAATTGAAGAAACGAGGTGAAATTAGAATGTTTACATGTAGGAGTGAATCTAGGAAGTTACTCGTCCGATTTCCAAAATTATTTCACTGATAGATATTTATATTCCCGTGTGATATAGGCTAATCCGAGATACATTAAATCTTTCGGAAATGCAAGTGAAATCGTGGAACGGTAGTTAGTATATCATCAAGGGGTAATGTTTGTAAGTTTGAATGTAGGTTGTAATCTAGGAAATAACTCATATTAATTTTTTTCACTGATAGAAAGCTACGCTGTTCCTGAGTGACTTGGCTATGGTATACTTCTGAGATACATAAACCCTTTCGCGAGCATTGGCAAAATAGTTTATGATCTGAGATTGTAATCATATTATAATATGTAATTCAGACTGGGCATTGGCAGAGATATTGCCGTAGCCCGTAAAAAAGGGGGGGCGTAAGCAATGGGAGGAAAATGATTAGTATTATTTAAAAATTTTTTTTTTCAATATTTTGAATAAATAAAATCAAAATCAGAGGTGTAATTAGTATTGCCCGCGAAAGGGTTAAATCTTTCGGGATTGCGGGTGAAACCGTGTAAAAGCAGGTAGTAGCTAGTACAGTTCAGGTGTTTTGTAATTTCGGATCTGTTAAGCGACTTATATTGCTGACCGTACGAGTCGCTAGTGAAACAACCGCAACCTTTGACAAATTGAATATAATTTTTATTATGTACCGTTATCTTGTCCCACAGTGTACTGTCTGTTTGGGCCAATTAGTCTAAAATAATCACGACTAATTAACGTCGTGTGTGAACGGTAACGCCATAGAAATAAGGTTCTAATTATGGTTGAAATATTACAAGCGAGTTCTTAATAGTATTCTTAGAACTTCATATCATAGTGAATTTTTATTGAGCAATGTTATTTTAGTTTCTAAATTTTTTTTTTTTTTTTTTTATTTATTTATTTATTTATAGTTTACAATAAAATTTTAGTTTGCCTTAGTGCCTAAAAACCTAAGTTCAATTAAGTCATCTAAGTTAAATCATAGTTGGGATTGACAGATAACAATTTTAATTATATGGTGCACCTGTTTTCCTGGATTCTAACATAGCCTATATTACTCGGATGTGTTACTTTGTATCAGTCAAAGAATTAGTTAAATTGGATGAGAATTTTTTTCTACATTCAAATTTTATAATCTTGGACTTCAGATCAACAAATTGCAAATTTGCAAATTTTTCACAAATTTCTTGTGAACTGTATTTTATCATAGGCATGTAATTTGTGGAGATAAATAAATAAGATATATGTATTATTATTTTTTTTTATATTTTCAAATATTTGGGTAATTACAAAAAAATATTAATATTATTACACTTTTTCAATCAATATAAAAAATTGTTTTACACCGGCATCAGGAACAGGGACCAAGTTACCGGTGGCCAAAGCACCAGAGAGAGGATCTTCCTCACTTTGCGTGCAGTCTCCAGGAATACTGCCTTCTGAAGATTCAAGGGCCAGATGGCCCTTAATCCAGCCTAATGCGAGCATCTTGAAGTGTTTAGTGTGTCGAGACTCTTAGTTATTATTATAGTGACGCAAACGCCTGGTCAAAGCATCTTGTGACCAGGTTTTTGTTTGGCAAAGAAAGTTAATGATATCGCCTACCTGGCTGTTAAGCTATATTCTGGTATCGCTAATACCCGGTAAAATACCGCGGTATTTTCGCTACCCAATATCCCATGCAAAGGCCTGTACATGAAGCTCCAGTAATGAGGTTGGACACCGATGGTGGAACAAATTCGATAACTTATGGTCTGACGGGACAGGCATAGACAATTGATAGTCAGCGGGCGGAAGGACGTGATGACGCCAATCAACGGCTATGTTGATTTATTGACGGTTCTCTGCTACTGCTGGGAAGTGGATAGTTTCGGTTTAAAGCTTGCCGGGAGAAATTTTAAGCCTGAATTTTGTTGTCAGTCAAAAAGCATTTTATATTTCTATTTATATTTTATTATTTAGTTTAGTTACCAACTGGGTGTAAATATCTATATAAGGTCATAATTTGTAGAATATGTGTTATTTTGTTTCTATAGTACAAGCTCTGCTTAGTTTGGGATCAAACAGTATGTACTTAAATGTCTTTTCAAATATAAAAATCTAAACTTTGAATAGTTTTGCTATGCTGAGGTTATATTAGAAAACAGATAACACATTATACTTACTACAAAATGTGAACTATAGATATTTACACTTTTAAGTATTTAGTTTAATAGTACATATAACATATTGCCATTTTGCCGTTAAAATTATTTACTATAGGCAACGCAAATTTAACAGATTTAAATGAAACATGGAGCATGCTCTGGAATAACATATAACTCTTCATCCTGAGAAAATTTTAAGTATTCCTGGATTGCGGGTAAAGCCGCGAGGCGGACTAGTTTCTAAATATACCAGACACCCTGTTCCCCGCGGTTTCACACGGATTCTCGAGGGATGCTACGTTTTTTCGAAACAAAAAGTCCTATGTGTAAATCCAGATTACATGCTATCTATGTGCCAAATTTCATCCAAATTTGTCGGTAGATTGTGTCTGAAATTGTAACGAACATCCATATAAACTTTTGCCCTTATAATATTAGTGGGATTAGTAGTCCAAGATAAACGGAGCTGTTGCCTAATAATCGATTGATGTCACCAAGTGCACGTGGTGTGCCGAGGTCATTGTATTGTCAAATATTGACATAATATCAGAGTACGCTACGATACGCGTCGGGTTACCATAACTTGAAATATCCTGATTTATATTGAGATAATTGGACACCTTGGTCAACCAAAAAACGTAACGCTAACAAATATTTCTTCAAATTACTTCTGTTAATCTTGAAAATTTTATTTGCCCCAGTTTCATTCCTACATGTTCTGTAATATAGTTGTTGGTTTTCTAAATAAATAAAAATAAAATAAATAAAAATTACACATTCACTTCCATCCTGCGATTTAATGTATTCGGGAATGGTAACACAGCCTATGTCCATCTAAAATCCATTTCAATTCGTGAAATATTTTTTTATTAGTGCAGTGGCTTCGCAGATTACCCTCCTCATATTATCAACGTTACAAAATCCGCTTTCTCTCATTATATTAACATAGCTTAGATAAACCATTCTAAACTCTAAATCCTTAATTTCCTAAACATTATCTAAAAAATCCCTTATATTACCCTAAAAGTTCGCCTTATATAAAACCTGGCCTTTCGTGCTGAAGGTCAATAAGGTTTTTTTTTGTCTTTTTTTTAATTATTTTTACATGTTCTACGGACTCTTAGTCCATACTCTTTGAAGATTGTATGATAAATAATTTTAAGATTAATTGTATTGTGTTTTTATAAATTAACATCATTCCGCGCTTGCTCAGCTCGTTGTTTTGAACTGAGGCTTGTGATTCCTTAATATATAGTATTAAATTTCATTTTTCTATTGCTGAATGCATGAGGTCAATAAGGTTGGGACTTAAAGCTATCAAGAGCGGAATCCCCTATCACAAGCAAACCCTTGCTGAAGAGGGGATTTCGAAACACTAATGTACACTAGTGATAAGTTAGTGAAATATATTTAATTTTTTTTTATTTAATATATGTTTTTTTTAATAACTTATCCGTATAAGGGCAAACGTAAGGCTACCCCAGCCTCGAGAAAACATTTGTACAATGATATTACATACTGCACGATTATTGAGAAATTACTTCAATGTGTGATGAAATAATATGTGGAGAAAAACATGAATAGAATGGTGATATGACATATGAGGCCATTATTAACTGTACATATATGATTTGTAGAGGACTGTTCTAAGTGTAGAGTTATTCCGGGGAAGTACTACTTTACCCTTTTTACCCTTTACCGTCGTGAAGCAGTAGTGGACTTGTATTACAGTTTTTTTTTTTATACCTCTTGGGCCGACAAACAAGCAGACGGTCCACCTGCCACCATGGTAAGTGGTCACCGCCGCCTATGGACATTTGCAACACTAGGGGCATCGCCAATGCGTTGTCGACCCTGAGACGTGAAGTTGTTAAGTCTCATGTGCCTGTAATTTCACCGGCCCCCTTACGTTTCTAACCGAACACACAGTAATACAAGTGCACTACTGCTTCACGGCAGAAAACTGTTTCGGTTAGAAAGTTAAGGCTGGTGACATTACAGGTTCATGAGACCTAACTTCACGTCTCAGGGTCGCCAACGCATTGGCGATGCCCCTGGTGCAGCAAATGTATATCGGCAGCGGTGATCACTTACCATCAGGTCTGTCTGCCTGTCTGTTAGTCGATCAGTTACAAAAAAGAAACACTAACTAACCAGTGTATTGGACATCAAAATACACGGTTACATCAAATACGATCAAAATTGTTAAGTATCCATCTAACCACAATGAGCAGATTGTTGTACAGTTATGGCCTCCATACAATCGAACGTGAAACCATACACGTGAAATCGCAAATATT
The DNA here is from genome assembly GCA_907165245.1 of Habrosyne pyritoides. Taxonomy (NCBI): domain Eukaryota; kingdom Metazoa; phylum Arthropoda; class Insecta; order Lepidoptera; family Drepanidae; genus Habrosyne; species Habrosyne pyritoides. The sequence goes on along the minus strand of OU015600.1, from coordinate 1,903,428 downwards.
ATTTATTATGTCCCCGCGGTTTTACCCGCTTTCCTTGGGATGTCACATGTATTATACATAAAAACCTCCCTCTTCAATCACTCCATCTATTAAAAAAAAACGCATCAAAATCCGTTGCGTAGTTTTAAAGATTTAAGCATACATAGGGATATAGGGACAGAGAAAGCGACTTTGTTTTATACTATGTAGTGATGTTATATTATGTTGTATGAAAAGTGCATAACCCTGTACGTGTGTTGATAGTGAACTCCTCCTAAACGTCTGGACCTATTTAAGTGATTTTTTTGTATGCGTTTGGATGGCCGCCCTGGATGGTCTAGATTCACAATTGGATCCGGTAGGTGGCGCTGCGAGCGAATTCCTGCATTTTGTATAGACAGAATTTAGACAGATTATTTAGACAGAAGGACGTCTGTCCGGGCAGCTAGTATTATAAAGTTTGTTTTGGTAGGAACGACGGTATATCACCTCTATTGGATGTCAAGTTATTTCTATCACGTCGTTGGATTTATTAGATTGATCTAATCAAATTAAAAAAAAAACCGACTTCACAAAAATAAACTATTCCAAAACAAACTAATACGCACTAAAAAGAAAAAAATAATTGCATTCTTAGACTACTTAAAAGTCAATCAAATTATTACGATACTATAATGTAGTTACAATTATTGTTATTTTTGGAGACCAATTATCCAATCCCGTCTGAAAAAAAAAAATAATACAGAAGAATTGAGAACCTCCTTTTTTTAAGTCGGTTAAAAAGAGTCTAGAACGCAGGCAAAAGTTTTTGTTATTTAATCTCCTTTTGTGTTAAAGTCTTTTAGAATACATTTGCTACGCGTTGACAAGTAAGATGGATTTGACTGGACAAAGTTTGAGTAACTACGGAAGTGCAAAGTCGAGGGTCAAAAGGGCAGGATAAGATGGCCCGCCCGTTTCCACGAAGCTAAGGGTTAGGTAAACTTTCTCATATAATATTCATACTTTAGTTGTTAAGTTGATGTAAAGTTAAAAATAAAATACCTATTTTGTGATTTGAGGTTTTTGACAAAATACTGAAAACGAAGAAATGTTTTTTTTTTTTGACAAATTTTGTACTGTAAATATTAGTTTGTGAAGTCAAAAATAAAATACATATTTTATGATTTGAGGTTTTTGATAAAATACTGAAAACAAAGATGTTTTTTTTTGACAATTTTTTTACTGTAAATATTAGTTTATGAAACACTGACACTAATTCAATTTTTATTTTGTCTGTCTATATATCCTTTTATAACTCAAAATCGACGAACAATCTTGACAAAAATGTATATTTAGTCTGAACATGTGACTGCTCGATAGGTAAATGATGTAGAAAAAGATAAAACCGCAAGACACAGCTAGTTGATTGATATAGTATTACAGAAAATAAAGAAGAATGTTTATTCTCAACCCAAAATAAAGCATATAACACGTGTACTATCGGTCGGAGGCCACTAGAATGGCCATGTTTATTCATAGGTATGAGCAAACAGTATTTTTTTCCATTACGATAGCGGGTTCAACGGCACCGTTAGGTAAATAGTAAATATAAATATGTAAATATTCGGTCTTGGGGACGATTGGACCTGGCGCCGAGCGGTGAAGGGTTGACGAGGTGACACAGGGTTATGAAAAATGTATTGGGTTCAAATGTACCCTGGACGTAGTTTGGCTGTATTACCAGTTTAGTTGCGATTGTAAAAAATATTCTTATTTCTCACGAGAATGAAAAAGATAAGACTTAAAATAATTAGACTAAGTTAGATTTCTTGTGCCTTGCTCAAGCTGGGATTCAAACCCAGGACCTCCATTATAAATAAAGTAAATAACAATATTATAATAGAGGAAGGAATATAGTCTGTAACATATATATTAAAAACAATGCAATAGAAATGCACTAAGAACTATTAAAATTTTATAATTTTTAGAGTACGTACAGTCATACAAAAAATATGAATTTTGATTATTTCATAACTTGACTTGTCCCTCGCGTTTTCCCTCACGCTTCCTAGGGATTTGTTCATATAGATATTTACACCCAGACACGGAACAAACAGACATGTTCATGCACACAAATGTTTGTCCTGTGTGGGAATCGAATCCACGATCTGGCAGTCAGGGTCTCTAACCACCAAGCCAACTGGCCCGTCTAGTTCTAAGAAAAAAAGTATTATAATTAAAAAAAAAATATAACTAGCAATGCGATTTAACCTGTAGTTGTGCAGTTGATATACAGCGGCTTTTCGGACAGTAACTCAGTTTACTGGCAGTGTTACGACCGCTATTACAAGGGAGGGCAGTTAACTGGCGCTGAGGGTTGAGGGTTGAGCCCTCACCCCATATTGTTGAGCTTGGTGCAAGATATGAGCGGGAACGTTTTCGTAGCTTAAGGAGGAGACTCCGCGCTGCGTCTATTTTTACATGAGATGCTTTTCCTCATTTGGACCGCCTCTTGGTGAGATTTGGTAAGATGTGGTGGGATTTCCCTCTCCCTCTGACATGACATTTAACCTAAAGTTATTTAAATAGGTTGACTACTGCTTATCTTGTTTGTTTATCAACTCTTTCTTTGGCCCTAGATGTAGTGATATTGTTTGTAAAAGGTTGCCCTTTTATTTTTCTAGAACTACCGAAACGTTTTGCTTATAAATGGTGTATTTTAATGTCTCTCTTTGGCCCTGAAGTAGTTATATTGTTGCAAGGGGTTGATATCCTTTTATTATATTTAAGAAATACCTAATCTGTACAAATATTTTACTGAAACTTTATCTCTCTGTCTGTTTGTCACTTTTTACAACTAAACGGATGAACCGTCTTGAAATTTGGTATTGAGTAACATAGAGTACTTTTTTATCGAAAACGCATGTAAAATTGTGCGGCGGAAGTAAGTTTCTCATAACTTAGACCACACAAAGGTGTATCGAGTTCTAAACGAAATGCACAAAGCATTAAACTTGAATTTTCCGAGGCCGCACCTGGTTTTGGGGGACGTTTTCTCAGTTCCAAACTATTATTTGATGGTTTTCCAATATAAAACGATATAGTCACTGTTATGTTACCGTACCGTTACGATAACCGTAACTATGGTAACGAGAGTATCGCTGCTATTACAATTTTAGTTTATGAAGCGAAATGGTAGTCAGAAAAAAGTATGCCTACTGACTTAGCATTTTTTCACCATTTCGTAGTTGGTGTCTTTGGAAAATGGAAACAGATTATTGATTTGTTTTAAAAATACTATCATAATTGTATGCCTGAAGTTAGGGTTTGAGCTACCTAGGTCTCTTTAGTAGAAATTAATTCTCGTAGACTTTTTCGAATAAATTTTAAACTATTTTGGGTAATGTGAGATCGAATATATAATTTACTTTAAAATAAGAGTAAGTCTAATAAAATTAAATTTTTGCCTTTAGTTTGCCATATGTCGTTACTTCCCATAATTTGATCCTTAAAATCGACACAATCGAATAGTGTAATAAAGCCTTTTTTTGTCTAAATCCATCGGTTCGATTCCTGTGTAGTCAAATAGATTTTACAAAAATCCGTTGATGCAGATTTTGTTTCCATCCTGATCAGATCAGAGACCTTTAGGGTATTTTTCGCCATTCCTCATAATTTCGGATTTGGCCATCCAAAAACCACTTGAAAAATTCATTCCATAAAAAAATGAATTCTTGCCGAGTTTCCTGTTAATTATTCGTACCTAAACCTGAGATCATGGTTTAAACATTGAATTAAATGTCGCATCATATTGCGTGAAATTTCATTTCAACCCCTCTGTTTAGCGAGGGGTAGATTTTAAATTAATATCTAATTTGAGGGAAGAACACCTTCCAATCTCCGTTAGTTAGAGGAAGGGTGTTTAAGTTATCAATCTTGTACAGGGCCGTCTTAGACCGTGCGGGGCTCTTGGGCTCCTAAAGGGGGCTTTTAGAAATTAGTAGTAAATTAAATAGAAAACGAAAAAAAAAGTTAATGGAAATATCAGAATGTATCTGTCCTAAACTTAAGTGACTAGTAAAACTTCTTAGTGCATTAACCATCAGAAGGACTTAAAAAAATAACTCTGCTACTTCTGCTGAGATTTTGGTTGTTTTATAAAATTATGTTAGATCACTGTTTTTTTAAATTCTCAAATTGATGAAAAATAAATATACCATGGGTTTTGGCATTTATGGGCCCCTCAAAAGGGGCTCTGGACTCGTGGCCCTTTGATGTTTCTGGTTCAAAGATCTGCCATTTCTTACCTGTAACAAAAAGAAGTATATGGTTAGTGATACATTTTTACAATTTAAACTAGCATCCATGCCGTGGCTTCACCCGCGTTCTCGAGTGATCTTATGTATCCCGGTATTATTGCATAGTCTCACTGTAAAACTGTCAGTAATTTCCTAATTTGACACTTAAATAATTACATGATTTACGGCGAAATTTAATATGTAATCCCGATCGAAAATACATGGATTGATGAACCTTTTGACAGTAATTTTAATACACGTAATGTCAAAATTCTAATTCAATCTTGCGATTTTAGATCGGGATCGTATATTAATTTTGGCCGTTAGTATAATGCATATTCCTGGCAACTAATACAATGTTGTACCAATGTATAGTTTCTCTATGATACAAACAAAGCTGCAGTTAACAATCAGAAACCAAACACAGATAAAAAAAACATATCCGAATTCAAAAACTTCGCAACATGTCAAAACCATTCGCATCTAGGAGTTTACTCCTCGCACGTCCGTCACTGTCGACCCCTTCTGAATACAAGAAAATAAATCATACAACGTAACGGTAAACAAACAGAACTCCGCGATGGGAAAAACTGGCAACACCGACGCGATTGCTTTTCATTGAGAACAATATATCATGTTATCGGCTTTTTTACTTTGGATATAGAATAAGTTTTGGAGATATATGGTTTTATAAAAAAATTGGAGTGAAGTTAGGAAAGTATCGCATAGTGATGTAAACTTATTTAATCATCCTAAATAAATAGTTATCGATAAACAAAATGAGTGTACAAATATTTGAACGAGTCAAAGAACTGAATAAACAGAGTTTAACATTTTACGAGCTTCACAGTCGTGGTGAGTTTTAAATCACTTTAGGATTTAAATTAAATAATAATAACTGTAAGAGTAATTGATTGGAGTGTGAGTAATAAAATAAAATTAATTAAGTCGTTTTATACGGGCTGATTTGGTAATAAGAGAACTAATAGATGGCCCAGTAAGGAACTAATATATCAAATAATTATAATATGAATCGATTTATTAACGTATTACTGGTATACGACAGGCCTGTTGATTTGGGTTCGATTCCCATCCATGACAAATATTTGTGTGCATGTAAAAGAAAATAAAAAAAAATAGCTTAGTTTGGGTTCAGGTGTGTCCCAGGATATTTAAGCATTTATAACATAACAAACTGGTACATTCAAAGTACTAAAGAAATAGAGTCTAAAAAGATAAGTACCAACATTAAACGATTCATTTTAATATAAAACAGCTGTCAATAAAATTCGCTACATCGTTTAAGTGTTGCCATATCAAATAAGAAAAATATAAACGCCAAGGCGGTCCCGCAAAGTGACATGCAATTTTTTTTCCCAACGCTAAGCTCCCCCTTCGATACTGAATTTCGTCGGCACAAGTTCCGGGCACGTCAATCAGGACTTTACCGCCATTTCTCACTGACATTTACCGGATGGAGGAAACTTTTTTTTAAATAGAGCGTTAATGTAAATCTAGGTGTGGAGTGTTGTGATATCGGTTCGTGTATCATTTGTTTTTTAAATTTTGAACACGAATTGATTTAGGTGTGTAGATTTTCAACCAAAAGAATGGGGTGGTGGTGATACCCCGTATTGCCAAGCCAGTGGTGCGGGTTCGATTTATATTGTGGTTTTAATTTTAAAAGAATATCACTTATTTGTCTTTACACACGGCCATCTGGTCCCAAACTAAGCAGAGCTTGTACTATGGAAACCCGATAACTGATATTCTACTTTTTTTCCAAATACATACATATTTAGATATTTACACCCAGACACAGAACAAACAGACATGTTCATGCACACAAATGTTTGTCCTGGGTGGGAATCGAACCTGCGACCTTCGGTTTGGCAGTTAGAGTCGCTAACCACCAAGCCAAAATGTTATAGCTGTAAGTATCTATTGAAGTATGTTTTCAGAAGAAAATAAGTATTATATGTAATATATCAGTTATCTGGTTTATATAGTACAAATTCTGCTTAGTCTTCTTTCTTGCCAAGAATTTGTATCTGCCAAGACTTAGTTATCAAACGGTTGTGTGTAGAGAATACCCCAGGATATATTATTTATTATGCATTTCCTTATTTCTTGTATTCTGAACAAAGACAATGAAAACAAAGCCGTAATATTAGTTCTGCGTTGTGAACACGAAACACCCAATTTAAGCAAAGAAATATCGAAATAAACTGTTTCTGACGATGACTAGTCAAAAAATGTAAAAGAGAAAAATCAACTCTAAATCAAAACTCGTGTGGCATATTTTTGTAAAATATGTTTTTTCCATTTAAATCGAGACAGTTAAATAAAGAGGGTGCACCATAAATGTATAAAGTGGAATACGATAGTGTATTTGACATGTTGTTCCGGTAAAGATAGTGCAAAGCGAAAGGAAATATTTTGACGTACGTAAATGTTCATCTTTTCCATGAGTCATGGACATGAATGGCTCTCAGCAAAAAAAAACCGGAAAACCCGCTATATTATCGTTACCTACCCACAGCATGTAATGTAGCCCAAATTCAAGGGGATTTTTAGTAGCCAAGGCTAATCAGATCAACTCGATGGCATCAAATTATTGTATCGTCATTTTTCTCTATACCATATGGGCCTACGAGCAACCATGCGGTCCACCTGATGGTAAGTGATCACCGCCGCCTATGGACATTTCCAACACCAGGGGCATCACCAATGCGTTGTTGACCCTGACACGTAAAGTTGGTAAGTCATGTGCCTGTAATTTCACCGGCACCCTTACCTTTCTAACCGAAACACAGTAATACAAGTGCACTACTGCTTCACGGCGGAAATGGGTAAGGTGGAAGTACTTCCCCGGACGAACTCTGCACAAGAGTTCTCACTCTACACACTGTTCTACTACTCTGAATATTTGCAAAGTTTCAAACTGATAGGACAAATTAGAAGTAGGTTAAAATTGATTTTCAAGATTTTATTAGTTAGTTATGAGTGTAATGAAAAGCGAGTTAAAAATTTGCTTGTTAATTATAGAAATATGTTATGATATTGATGGCCCAGTAGACTTGGTAGTTAGATACCCTGTCACGCTACAGCCACAGGTCGGTAAAATAATAATATTATCTCAAATCATTAGTTATCAAAGCCAACAACCCTAGTAAGCGGTCATGTCAGGGAACGATGGGAAGATTATTTAACAGAAAGGCCTACATGACTATTTTACTTAATAACTGTCTACTTTAAATAGTTATTCTATTTTTCATTCATAAAAATCAGTTTTTATTTGTTTGGGTTATGTTATACAGCGTTACTACGGTTCTTAAATATTGTGAACGGACTCGTTATAAGGCCCCATTTAACCTCCTTTCGGCTTTACGGGTGGTTTTGTAAAATCTGTATATATACAAGTTTTAGAAGAAAAAATCTATATGTAGTGTAATATCGGTTATCTGGTTACCATAGTACAAGCTTTGCTTAGTTTGGAATCAGATGGCCGTGTGTAAAGAATGTCCCAGGATATTTATTTACAATCATATGCCAGTGTAAACAATTGAAAATGTCCAATAATTTCACACTGCATGTAAAATACCGTATCAGATTCTATCAGCACATTAACATCATGAATTTAGTTTAATCTGACTTTATTATGGGATACGGAAATTAAACTGAAGCTGAAGCGATCTGGGCTGGAAATAACGGTCTAGTATTATTTCGAATTAATTACGACTTAACAACTTCACGTCTTAGGGTCGACAACGCATTGGCGATGCCTCTGGTGTTGCAAATGTCTATAGGCAGCGGTGAGCACGTACCATCATGTGAACCACTATTTTGATATTTTGTTTTAAATTACCGTTTTTACCAGAAATATAATACTAAAAAACGTTCGTTCTATTTATTAACTAACGGACCTCAAACTCGCACTTGCCGCTTTCATTTAAATTTCGAGTAAATACTTATGTCGTAACTCATGTAACAAAAACAAAAATAGTTACGAATACAGTTCACTAATACTGTTTGATATTTTAAAGTACCAATTATGGTTCATTCACTTTCCCATTCATCAGTTCATTCAATAGAAACAGTTTTCCGCACGTATATTTCACAAAAACCCGGCGGAAACGGAAACACGATCGTTCGGATTTCGAATCGAGCGCGCTAATTCGTGCGCGGCGAGATCAAAGGCGGCAGTCGGCCAATTACGACGCTGCGTATGCGCAGCTAAACGCTCCAGTTTGAATTACGTTCAAAAGTATAAGTTACATTGATGGGACAAGATGTAAGCTCATCTTCTTCTTTTCTATCTTTCTCTTCGATTTCATCGCGTCGTTATAGCGACAAATTATCAAGTAACCAATTGTACAAACTACGATAGATTTTGTGAGTAGTTCAAATCAAATTGATTGGTAAACCAGGTCGTTTTATTTTATAACGCAATCAAAACATTTTACTCAGTGTTTATTTAGGTTTTGTTTCTGTTGCCTGTCATTATATATTTATGTTGTCGACACCTGGGGTGCGATAATTTAATTTTTGAATATGTTATGTGTGTATCTTATCGGTGTCCTAATATATTGTTGTTTCCTGATTATATGCTCCTAACTTAGCCACCGCATATCCTACTAGTATTATTGATGTGAAAGTTTGTGAGGATGCATGTATGGATGTATGAATGTTTGTTACTCTTTCACACGAATACAACTTAACGGATTTGAATGAAACTTAGCAAAAAGATAGAGCATTCTCTAAAATAACATACAGAGTACATTTTATCCCGGGAATTTTTAACATCCCCCGGGAATGCGGGTGAAACCGCCAGTCATGTCTAATCGTCAGGCCTGCTAACGCGTGTCTCTTGTACCACACGGGTAAGAGTGAATGTTGCAATACTCTGTCGGAAAATATTACCACAGCAATTATGTAACGGGAAAAAGTAATAAATAGAGTTTGAGGAATACAGCTGCCACGTATTGTGTAATGAAACTTCTGTATGCCTAACCTTTTCCTTTGTTTTAAACTTAATTATGACTCATTTTGTAAATCTGGTGTTGCTACCTTAAAATTTCTACCAAAATGGTAGATTTTATGTGTATATTGGCGTTTGTTTGTGAGACTGACTTCGAAACGGCTTAGATTGAAATTCGGCACGTAGATAAATATGTTTCGGAATACAACACATGTTTTCCTGGGGAAAACATTCGTTCCCCCAAATGGTTAGAAATCATGACCAATAAAATAAAGCATAAACATTGTGAATATAAATACAAATTTAATATTATTATTCCTTAATGACAAATGATCTAAAACTATAACACAAAAAATATATACCATAGATATGCGATTAATTCTTATATTAGGACTCCGTACTTTAAATTAATGTTTGGGCGGAATTTTAAGATTTACAGCTTTTGTAAAGTTACTCAAGAAACACTGAACCAAAACTAAATTATTTCATGCCAGTTTAAGTAAAAAGAAAGTTACGGTTCTTTGAAACTATGAAGTTACTTGCCAAGTTAAGCTCAGAGAGCTTTGGGATTCAAACTTTGTAACTACTTCAAAATTGAAATAATACCTGAGTTTCTAAGTATGCATCGAATACTATATACCATATATAGGGTACTAGCTCCCCCCGCTGCTTCACCCGCGTTCCCGAGGGATGTAACATTTTTCCGGCACAAAAATTATCCTATGTCACTTCTAATACCTCCAAGAATATGTGTACAAAATTTCATGATGTAGTAAGTAGTTTTCGCGTGACAGCGTAACAAACAAACTTACATTCACATTTATAATATTTGTAGGGATAGATATAGGTACGGTATTCAATGGAACGGGACCCCTTATTCAGCTAATACAAACTTCGTCGGCGAACCGCTTCACGGAGGCCTCGGGGAGCTTATCTCTCACGTGATTAGTAGTATAAGCGTAGTAAGCGAAAGAGACAGAGCACGGAGGCCGCGACAAAACATCCTCGAGTTAGTGTCATTTACTTTACAGAATTGAGCCGAATAAGAGGCGACCTAAGACCAGACAAATAACCACATGCACCACATTTCGTACATCCTAACGAGCCGGTGGTAGCTTAAGTATTTTATGAATTTATTTCTGAAGAATCTGTGTTATATTAACTAGGTAACTCTCAGCGATATATCTATTGTTATGTTAACAAACTATTAACTCATACTCTAACAAATTCTACTAATATTTATAAATGTGAAAATAATTGAGGATGGATGGATGTGTGTCACTCTTTCACGCAAGAACTAGCCATCGGATTTGGATGAAACTTGCCACGTACATTGTTTATAACCTATACTAACACTTAGGATACTTTTTATCCTGAGGAAATGTTACATCCCCCAGGAATGCGGTTGAGGCCGGGGGGGGACAGCTAGTATTATAAATGCAAAAGATTGCATAGAATGTTTAATACCCCTTCACGCAAAAAACTACCGAATGTATTTTGGTATATTTTTAAAAAACTGGCCACTTAGATGGTTAACAACCTATAGTACATCTCTCAGGAACGCGGGGTACAGCTAGCACATAACTACGGTTTAACATTTAACACCAACAATATATGTTTTCAGAAGCTGAATGATATTTCGCACCCTCAGAAGGATAGGGCTGTAGATGTTAAAGAGGCTGAAGTATCGGTATGCTTATTCTATCATTGAATTGACTATGTTTTACTATTCATCGGATAGAGCGTACTTTGCTTAGTCTCTCTATGATCATAACTCCATTTCGCAAATTTTTGAGTTACGCCCTTATCGTACTGAGGGTGCGAATTGTTTTTAAATGTCAGTTTTAATAATTCTCCCCACATCGTCAAAGTTCAGGGAAAGCCCATAAAGTTACAAATACATCATCCACACATCACAGAATACCGTTAGGTGCTTATTACACCCGTGGGGCTGCGCGATGCGATCAAAATAGATTTTATTGCGCCCTCCAAAGAGAGTTCCACTTTCATCTCTTTGAATGTCATTACAATTTATTAGAACTGGCTTACATGTCTGCTTTGTGAAATAGAATACGATACGAGCTTCCGCCCCGCGGGTTTTCATGCGTTCCCGAGGGATTTAATGTTTTCCCCGGATGAAAAGACTGAATGCTATCCAGAAGATTCTATCTATGTTCCAAGTTACATACAAACTCACATAATTATTATATTTAAAATTTTTTTTTTTATTTATTTTACTAAGTATTTTATTAATAAGTAATAAAAATAAAATAACATTCTGTCAAACCGCAGTACGGTTTGTCGACAGAAAACTCTCTCATTTAACTATATTTCATTAGCACTTCATTATTTTACTATCTTATCTTATTTATTTATTTAATCATTATTCTAAAGCCAAGAAATACATTTTTAATTTTCGCTTAATCTGAGGCCTAGATTTAACATTATCGACTAAGTCGTGAGCTAATTGGTTTAATTAGTTTTCAAGGATTCCTTGACTAATTAATTTGCGTGTCTTGACGTATAACATGTCTAACTCGACACTGGCCAAAAATATACTAAAAACAAAAAAAAAACAAAACCTGTTTAAAACTATATTAAAATCCATCAAAACACGGTCAATGTCCAAATAAATTATCAGTACCTAATGTCATGCTATTCATTCAGTATATTTAGCACATTTATCGCCGACTTCTCGACAGTCGATATAGATATCGACGTTAAAGGTCAAGTTATTGCATCCGGAAATATTGTCTGCGATAGCGGCAATCAATCTTGGTATTAATTGCTTAGGTTATAAGGTCAGAGTTACTGTGACAGTAGAAACAGATGATGGATATGAGAGAGTCAGAGACAAATCTTTTTATTTTGTTTAGGTCACTAGGATACTTGTAACGATCAAAGCTAAAGTTACGAAACTTTTTGTAGCCAGTATTCCACAAAAGAGTTTTTTTTTCTGAATTTAATAATAACTATGCTTGGGACATTCTTTACACACGGCTATCTGAACCCAAACTAAGCAGATGTGCTATGGAATCCAGATACTTGATATAGAACATGTATAATTTCGATAGGTGAATAAACTCGGGAGCGTGAATAAACCCAGGAGGCTGATGCTAGTCGAAAATAATCTCCAGACATTTCGATCTTTGCCATAAAGCCTAACTTTGACTTTAGGGAGGAAAACTTTCAGACTGTTGTAAATTAGACACTTCAAACGAAAGCTTTTTAGTCACGTCCCTTTAGTGTATATTGGACAGAGAGCTTTTAACTCCATCTCCATCATCTGATTTTTTCTCAAAATTACCCAAAACCTAAAACACACAACAATAAAAGATTGCGATCGCTAATAAAAGCTGAAAAATTATGAAGCATTTGATCTTTGTTTCAAAATACAAATTATAGTGTATTATATTATTATAAATATATTATATTAGTTTGTAGCTAAAGTGCCTACATAATGTGTGTGTAATTTTTGATGTCAATGAAATGAAAATGAAATGAAATGAAAATATTATTATTCATATAGGCCTTTACAAGCACTTATGAATAGTCTGACTCTAATACCAATGAAATTGTCTATGTTGATGCTGTGTGAGTCCAAAATAAATGTTTTCTTTCTTTCTTTCTTTACATATATAAATAAATAGCATAATTAAAAACCTGTATTTTATCACACGTTTTCAAGAGAACACAATTTTTTTGTTATGCCAATTATTGCAAATAGAACCTTCCAAGAGAAGAAAGAAGAGACAGAGAACGCGTAGCATAGGGAATGTGTTTTCCAGTTTGGAGTTACAGTTTGACTATCAAGTGAAGGATAAAAATAATTATTTCGATTCTATAATGGCGGGAATAAGCAATTTATCTATGAATATGTCAGGATGATAACAAAACCCGTGTTTATCCGGATAATGGACATATCAAATGATAAAATAACATTTCAAATAAGTTATGTGGTGCCGAAATACCACATACACACAAGCTCACAAAACTCGCACTCTCTCTTAATAATATTGTATAGAAATAGAGATAGATGCTTCCGTCTCTAAACGATAAACGTACCTATAGATACTCCGTGTTACAAGTACGGTATACACACTGTCTACAAAGTTCCAAGCGACTTGTCATTCGGAGAGTGAAAACGTTTTAATTCCGAACAAGAATAATGCATTTGCACACTCAAATTTACGAACTTGGGAGTGAGTACTCAGTTTGAGAAATTATTTTTGATCTCTTATTTGAGTTTTTTTCTTTATTTTATTATTAACGTGATCTTATCTGAATTAGGTTACTTTTACTTGTGTAGAAGTGATAGAAGCTATAGTATTAGTCGCATAGTTTTTTAGTTTTCTACAAGTTTGCGTCCCATGGTTTTACCTGCGTTCTCGAGAGATATTACATTTTCTTGGGTTAAAAAGTATGCCATATGATGTTTCAGGGTATGTTCTCTCTATGTGCCAAGTTTCATTAAAATCTATTGAGTAGTTTTTACGGGAAAGTGTTACAAACATCCATACCTCCTCTTTCTCTCTCTGTTTTTCTCCTCTCCTCTCCAATCTCCGCAAAGTTTTGCATTATATTGGTCAGATACAGATTAAATAACCTTAAACCCGATTTATTGAATTCAAGATACAAAAGGTTATCTACAAAAGTAAAATAACCATAAAACCTGGAGATCACCCGACAAGGGAGACGCTTGACGATAATTAGTAATTACACTATTGACTACTGCTACTATTTACATTACTACTACCACTATATCTTCTATGAAATCACCTTCCGACCAGTGGTCAGTATAGACAAATCCGCAGACAAATTTAAATTGATTAAAGTCTAAATTCAGGCATGTTTCGGTCTACTCCGTCGGAATCTCTAAGTGCTTTATGCCTTTTCTTTGTCACCATAAATAGAGCTGGCCACAGACGGATTAGGGTTGGCACTAAGCAGAATACAGTTCCTAGTAAATAATGAGATGTTATTTAATTTTATTCCAGTGTCATGTGTCATCTACGATTTTGCTATTTAAAAAATATAATTTAAGTGAGACTTCTTATGGAAGAAGGGCTTTGTTTGAAATTCGAGATATCGAACAAATGCCTCTATACCTCTAACTTTTAAATTTTAATACGATTTCTTATAATTAATGTTACTATAATTTATTGTATATATATATATATTTTTATAATTATTGTATCCTATTTCTCAAATGTTTAATTAATAATAATAATTTAGAATTTTAATTATTTATTTTTGTTATTGTTGTATTTATAATTATAATTTTTTGCTATGTTACCTGTTTGTGCTTTCTGTGATGTTCTATAATTGAAGAAGCACTAGGTGTATAAATGCTGTTATTATTGTTATAAATGTGAGGCGTAGTCTTTGTTGGACATCCAAACAAAATAAATAAATAAAAAGGCTACAGATCACTGTAGCCTTTTTGTGTGACGAAAAGTAAGTGAATGATGAACACAATGGTTAAATATTTTTTTCGTGATTTGAATGCATCAATCACAATTTGACGGGTATTTAATGTACATAGATTTCATAAGGTTCAATCCATACTAACACTAGTAATTCAAAAGTGTCTATCTGTTAGTTATGCTTTCACGGCTGATCTACTGAACGGATCTTTTTGAAAATATGACAAAGAGAAAGATTATATCTTAAGGAAGGACATAAGCTAACTTTGTCGCATAAAATAATATTAATCTTTTATTATAAAGGTCTAAAACTAATGGTTAAGTGAGTTAGTTTAATAAATATAATGGATAGATTTTTGCCAACCCTAGCTTTCGAAAAGCCGCTTCGTCGTCGGTTCGGAGTATAACTAATACAGTTAAACACACAAACATTTTAGTATTTCGAACAGTTATTGGATTTTTGTTTTTATATGGGTTAATTTATAAATGAGAACGAAGTTTGTACATTGATTTAGATTTATGCCGTTTGTGGTAAATAAATGTAATTTATGGTAATCTACAAAAATGGTCGGTTTACTAGAATTGTAATTTAAAATTGGGTATTTATTTAACCGGTCAAGCTAAAGGTGGGTGCGATTCACTTCCGGGATAAACATTTATTCATGAACACGTCTGTATTAAAAATATACCTCAGTATATTTAAAAAGTATTATTATTAGAAGTATGCAGTAGATATGAGTCTCTGGATACCACAGTAAAAGCTCTGCTTAGTTTGGGATCAGGGGCTCGATTCTGTACGGAAAATGACACTAAACTTACGGCATGCTATGAAGGCGGTTTTGACGTTTAACAATGACAAAGAAAAATAACATTTATTCTTTTAGACATAAGGTGAATCTATTGATCCAACAGCTAATTGTATGATGATGGAAATCAATCTTATTCCAAAGCAATACAGTTTCTTTTCCTATGACAATCTGAAACGTCAAAACGGCCATCATAGCGTGCCGGTAGTATAACTCGAGTCTGTCGCTTACTACTCTAATAGTACTAATCACGTGAGAGATAAGCTCTCCGAGGCGTCCGTGAAGCGGCTCGCCGACGAAGTTTGTATTATCTGAATAAAGGGGCCGTTTATAAAGAAAACCCATGATATGTATTATTTTGCAATTTCTCAATTCGATTATTATAAAATACTCTTAACAAAGAAAAGGTTATTACTCCTTGACCCAAAGAAACCAAAAGAAAAGTGTCAGCGTCTTTATACAATTGTTTTAAGTAAGTTAAAGCATTCGATCACGTCCACCGAAACAATATTCGACGTAACAATAAAAAATCAACGGCCATTCGACAAATGAGCTCATTGTTTCATGATGTTATTGTTTTAAAATAAAGTCAACTTGATATGAAAGTGGTTGGTACAATAATCTGTTTGTTAAAGTTTCTGAAGGGCTTTAAATGGAATCCATAGTCCGTATAAGATCTTAATAAATTTGACAGAGTTTTGAAATACTAAAATGGTATAATCAATTTTTACTTTGAAACCAACTATGAAATTTACAAATACAGTGTAAACTCTTTATAACGTTATCCTTTATAACGATAAACTCCCTATAACGTTGAAGTGAGCCCAAGTTGGTTGGTTTGTTCACTTTGTTTTGTTTTTTTTTGTTCACTCCATATAACGATAACTCTCTATAACGACAAAAAATGCTCAGTCCCTTGAGTTTCGTTATAAAGAGTTTACACTGTACGTAAATTCTAGGTTACTAAAAATAAATTAAGAAAGTTTGTTACTTTTTCAGACAAAAACCACTTCACTGATTTGGATGAAACTTTTGATGGCGAGAAAATGTTATATTCTTCAGGAATGTAGGTAAAACTGCGGGGCTTAAACTAGTATTTATATTGTATATACTTGAGGTCAATTAGGATATAGGTTACTTTTCTACCTAAAGACGCGCTGAAACCGCAGCTGTTTACGAATTTAAATTGTGATTATAAGATTGTAAATAATTTAGGGAACAATGTCACATTATCCTCATAGTAAATTCTTAATTTTTTTTTCATAATAAATAAATAAAATATTCTAATATATTTCCTCAGACGTCACTCGAAACCAACTCGACTGAGGATACCTTAAGCATTTTCTCGAGGAAATCTCAAAATTGGTATTCTAAGTCATAACTTGAGCAAACCCGAGCAATCCCGACTGATGTCGAATCGAAGTGTAGTCAAGGTAACATGTCATTAGTTACGTCATTCTATTATAGATAAAATATTAATCAAATAAAATAATGAGCTTCAGTAACTTTTAATTCGACAACTGTCTTTATTCGTTATAAAAGTAAACATTTACTTATAAGATTGAAAAGCGATCCCGCAACACGCACAGTTAGACGAAAATGAGGTGAACGCGCTGAATGTTGGCCATTTACTATTTCCGGACGATTGGCGCATCTCCTTTAGGGTGGGACTCACAAAGTGGGATCGAATGGTGTTTACTGAATTACTTCCGTGGTTCCCTTTCTGGTGCTTATGGAAAGTACTGATTTAGTTTCTAATGTCTTTTTATTTATATAACAGCTTTTGTCTCGCGGTTTCACTCGCGTTCTCGAAGGATGAATCCAGGGATATAGCCTATGTTACTGGATAAAGTAGCTTTCTAATAGTGAAAGAATTATTGAAATAGGTCCAGTAGTTTTGAATTTATTCATTATAATAAATAAACAAATATTTTCTCTTTATAATGTTAGTAGATGGAATTGTTCATCAATGGTAGATAGATGGGTATTAAGTGTTAATATACAAAATATTCTTTTCCTTCCAACCATTATCATCACTGACGCTTAATCCTACTAATATTATAAACGCCAAAGTTTGTATGTATGGATGTATGGATGTATGGATGTTTGTTCCTCTTTCACGCAAAAACTACCAAACAGATTTGGATGAAACTTGGCACATACATAGAATATATATTGGAATAACATATAGGATCCTTTTTATTCTGGTAAAATGTTACATTCCGGGAACGCGGGTGAAACCGCAGGGGCCAGCTAGTTCGAAATAAAAATATCAGAGTGAACTCCTTTTTAAAAGTTAACAAATTAAATATATTAAAACGACGAACATTTAATCGAAAGATGACATCAATATTACAACCCTTATCACTCCCATCAAAGTGTCACTTAATAAATGACAACCAAATTTAATTGCACTTCTGAAAGGGATGGAGTTACACACCGTAGACCGTCGCTCCACGATTTCTGTTCGCAAAACTGCTAAACATAGACCGTCGGCTACATTCGTGTTTTATCGTCTATTTCCGCTAGCCTGACGAAATGCTGCCGAAACGAATTGAATCAAAACGAATCCTTCCACAATATTGCAGAAAGAACGTGCACCAAATCGAAAAATTGAGTCAAATAAATTCATAAACTGCAAGCTCCTCTTCTGTCGACCTCTATTTTCGGAGGCTAAATTCAGTCGCCAGTTTCTAAAATAGGGGCTTTTAGGAGTTTTATGCTGGAGGAGAAAAACTTGCTGCTCGCATATACACGATATTTTTTAGACCACGTCATTGCAATGGATATACCTAGTCAAAAGTCTCATAACATTTCATTTTGTCTTGGTTTTTCGGGTTTATAATGGAATATTGCATACTGGTTTGATGTTGGCCGATGCCTGGAGAACAGATATTAAGCGTGCCTAGTAAATAACTGGCATTTAAGAAGAGCTGATGAAATAATTCGAGGACTGTACAATTTAATAAATAAATAAATATCCTGGGACATTCTTTACATACGGCTATCTGATCCCAAGCTAAGCAGAGCTTGTACTATGGAAACCACATAACTGATATACTACATAATTTTTTTCTAAATACATAAATAGATATTTACAACCAAACACAGAACAAACAGGTATGTTCATGCACACAAATGTTTGGTACCTAACCACTAAGCCAACTGGCCCGTGAATCATTATAGAAATGATCATTCATATTCGTCAATGAAAGCAGAGCCATTTCAAAAAGATATTACTATATTGACATTCGTGACACGTGCGCATGATAAATGAAGTGACGGGACGATTTCCGAATATTTATTCTACGATTGGATATTCGATAATATTGTGACAAATTTTATTCATAGATTGTCAAGAATTCTTTGTATGGTGTGAAATCTTACTGAATGATGTGAAAAATCGTTAGCATTGGAGTTTCTTATCGAATACCAGAAGTGGCCGTGTTGGACTCACACAAGAAGAGTTCCATACCACCGAATATATAATAAAAAAAATAAAATAATAAAATTAAATGTTTATTTTTCTCCCACTGGCTCCCCCTCTTGGTAAGAAGAAGTTACAATTGAGTAATATATTCTTATTCACGTGAAGAGAAGATATTTTTTTTTAAAAAGAGAAGAAACCGACAGACATACATTATTGTCATGATTACAGTTTTACCATTATTTAAAGAAATACAGTCGGTTAACAAAATAAAAGGAATATAAAAATAAGTTAATATAAAATTTAAATTTATTTATTCAGATAACAAGGATTCATTTCTTAAATCTATCTACACATTTAAAAGTTATAAAATAAGAACATTGAAAAAACACATAAAATTATCAAGTATTATATTGAAAAGAATTGCTGGGCATGGGGGTTTATCAATATATTTAACAATAAAAAAATAATTACTTTCCTTTTTTTTTGTTAAGTTTTTGGTGTTATTTTTGTTTAGTGTCCAGAATGGTTCACACTCTGTGAAAATTTCAACAGTCTACCTATAACGGTTTATGAGATACAGCTCGCTGACGTACAGTCGGAAAGTGGTGGCTTAGGAATAGTTTTTTGGTTACGGAATCCTAAAATAGACTTTTCGCTTATATACTTGAGTACTAATGGACGCTTAGGTACATTGATATTTTCTTCAAGCCATGTCAGCCTTAGGCTACAAACCTAACAACATCAAAATAGTATTGGAAAAATAACTCCACTATTTCACAAGTAAAAGATATCAAAACACGATTCTACCAAAAAACAATATTACGAAGTCATTGCTACGAATAGAGTTGGAATCGACAACAATTTGGCCCATTGTGCAATGTCCCAAATGTCCCTTTTTTGTAAGAAATGTTTTTTACCCGAGTAACGAAGCGAGGGACCAATGGGGACTAAAACAATGAGGCGAGTTCAAAAGGAGAAGGGGAAAAGGGGCGATTCAGAAGACGGATTCGCAATATTTGATGGGATTTTTATCGTCAATCAAATGGGTAATTACTTCATTTTGGATTTTTTCACAGCCTTCAATTTTTAAGCTTTGATTTGGGTCAGGTTATTTTGTACTTGGAATAATTTTGAACATTCCAGCACGTCATTAATTGAATCTTTAAACAGGTTAACTTTAAGATTACTCTGTTAAAATAAATAAATATCCTGGGACATTCATTACACACGACCACCTGGTCCCAAACTAATCAAAGCTTGTTGGAAACCAGATAACTGATGTACTACATATACTACTTTTCATTTTTCTAAATACACACATATATAGAACAAACAGACATGTCCATGCACACAAATGTTTGTCCTGGATGGGAATCGAACCCGCGACATGTGTATTGGCAGGGCTGCTAACCACCAAGTCAACTGGCAAATGTTTTAAAATTGGCATGATATTAAATGTTTTCATACAGGAACTTTTTGTACACTGAGCTAAATAAATAATAAATAAATATCCCGGGACATTCTTTACACCCGGCCATCTGATCCCAAACTAAGCAGAGCTTGTACTATGGAAACCAGACGACTGATATACTACATATACTACTTTTTTTTTCTAAATACATATACAGATATTTACACCCAGACACAGAACAAACAGACATGTTCATGCACACAAATGTTTGTCCTGGGTGGGAATCGAACCCGCGACCTTCGGCTTGGCAGTCAGGGTCGCTAACCACCAAGCCAACTGGCCTGTCAAATGCTCAATATGTAATGTAGTATTTAAAAATATTTTTCAAACGATTGGGAATATTTTACATGTGTTATACACTTCTGACAACTATATCTACAGGAACTACTATAGTCAGAATGTTAGAATAGACGTATGTAATGATCGAAAGATCAACACAGATTCACTAACGGCGAAAATTAATATGCAATCCCGATCGAAAATCCTTGGATTGATGAACCTTTTACAGTAATTTTAACACACGTAATGTCAAAATTCTACTTCAATCTTGCGACGATCCCGATCAAAAATCGGGATCGTATATTAATTTTGGACGTAAGCCATTGTCAGTTTCTCAGTTAAACTATTTGTTTAAGTAGTAAAACTAAATGTAGAACGATATTATCATGCCCATAGACTTGTGAGACAATAAGCTTGCCCTACATTACCTTCAATGGACACCGTTTACATTTCAATATAGATATGTGCTTACCAAATCTGCATTCTTAGAATGTGCAGATTGCAATGTGTACAGTTCCCTTTGACTAGACCACATCGTGGCTTTCTCTTCTTACAATTTCATGTCAAATATGATTTAAACTCGTTCAAAGTGTGTTGGCAATTTTATTTCGTTTCTGTATTCTTTATTTGAAACTAGCTGCGCCTTGCGGCTTTGTCCGCTTTCAATCTTGGTTATAAACCTTCATCTTGAATCACTCTATCTATTGCTGAAAACTGCATTAATATCCGTTGCTTAGTTTACGATTATATAAAGGACATACAGACACATACATTCATTTATATATAACGGGTTGGCAGGTAGG
This sequence comes from Habrosyne pyritoides, assembly GCA_907165245.1. Taxonomy (NCBI): domain Eukaryota; kingdom Metazoa; phylum Arthropoda; class Insecta; order Lepidoptera; family Drepanidae; genus Habrosyne; species Habrosyne pyritoides. The sequence goes on along the minus strand of OU015600.1, from coordinate 1,881,973 downwards.
GTTAAGCAAAACGATCTAGGCAATTTTTCTCCATCGTGGGCGTTTTGTAGCAGGAACGTTGAAATAATACCACGTATGCAATTAATAGCAATCACTTATTTTATTCCAATACACTTACACACAAAATATAACGTAAAACACAGGATGCAAATGGATTATGAGCCAATAGCTTAGCACGCGTGCACCTCTTGCGCTGTCCGTCTAATGATCGCCCGACATCCGCGTAGGCGCGGACTTGCTACTCTATTCAGGTTTACCCGCTCATATTTTAATATTCGACGGATTCAAACATTAAACCGATTTACTTAAATGACAATTTTTCTAATTTTAAATCCAACAACAACAAATCTACTGAATTACAATCAGTTTTACTTTAGTTATTAACGAAACTCAAAGATTAGATTCTCTTTCTAAGGTGTCGCGCCGTCATATATATATATTCTTATGTCTAATACCTTATTGACCGTGTCAATCATGCTACTATTATAAATGCTAAAGTGTAGATGGTTGATGTTTGTTACTAACACCCATATTCTAAGACGTTTCCTCGAAAATTCGTCGACTCCACTCAACGTCACTCCAAGATATTTAGTATAGTTAACATAGTTACAAAAATCTCCTCCACTCGACGCTTTCCCTTACTTGAGGTGAGGAAATAACTGTCAACTTCAAGGTACGTCGGGACCAAGTTTAAGAAATTAAAAACAGTTACTGAAGCTCATTATTTTATTTGATTAATATTTTATCAATAATAGAATGACGTAATTAATGACATGTTACCTTGACTACACTTCGATTCGACATCAGTCGGGATTGCTCGGGTTTGCTCAAGTTATGACTTAGATTACCAATTTTGAGAATTACTCGAGAAAATCCTCAGTCGAGTTGGAATCGAGTGACGTCTGAGGAAACCTTTTATGGGTGTCAATCACGCCAAAACGGCTGAACGTATCAGGATAAAACTTGGCACTGAAAGAGATTACAATCTGGAATAGCACATAGGCTATTTTAATCCTAGGAAAATATTATATTTTAAAAAACGTGGGTAAAAACAGCGGTGAATAACTAGAAGCCCATAAATTTTTATCTACCAATCCATTTTAGCAATTGTTTCTAGTATTAATTCCTTTCTTTCTTTTGCATAATCCATACATCTGTATACATTTACTCTTTCTTATGAGATTTCATTTCCAGACGAATAGATAGATTCGTCGCCTTGTGAGTGTGCTTGGTTAGAGATGTGTCCTTCGTTCAATTCCCGGGTTGGACAAATAAATATTTACGTATCTTTGATAACCTTTTGCTTGTGATTTATAATGCGTCAGAAAGACGGCGACAATGCACATATCTCGATGGGACTTATAAAATAACTTCTGTGGATTGTGGGTCTCATTCTTTGGTATATGTCTACTTTTCGGGGATTATGGGCGTGAAGATATATAAGACAGTTTCAGTTCATTCCATAGATTAGTTTAGTCTAACAATCTATACAGCGCTTGTATAGGGAGGGGATTTGGAATCAAATTCACAATCTTGATCTCAGTTTGCAAGACGAATGCATTTCTATCCTATCAGCAAGGCGATTGTATAATGCACTCGGAATCGTGTTTGCAGTCAATTTTATAGTACATTGAATGCGTTACGACTGTTGTCCTACACTGTTCGACCGCTGAAATCGGCTTCTACTAGGAATCCGATAGAGTTACATAATTCAGGTGCGGGATAAGTGATCGATCACTGACTTTAATCAGATTGGAAAAAGAGCTTTAAGACAGCAAACTGTGTATGTAAAAGCTACTAGTGAAATCTTCGCTATATCGCACCCTCAGAACGATAGGGGCTTACCTCAAAAAATCACTTTTAGCACATATCGATTTTGGGTGACTTTTGCACTGAGCGGGGAAGGTTGGTCCCGGTGTTAAAGAGGCTGAAGTATCGGTATGCTTATTCTATCATTAAATTGACTATGTTTTACTATTCATCGGATAGAGCGTACTTTGTTTAGTCTCTCTATGATCATAACTCCATTTCGCAAAATTTTGAGTTAAACCCTTATTGTACTGAGGGTGCGATATGTATATCCCCCTTATATAATATTATATTAACAGCCGTCTCGTCCTCTTACCCGCGTTCTTCAGGGATCTTTTGTTTATCTGGATTAAAACATAGTCTATATCAGTCGGGAATAGTGCAGCTATCGATCAGTGAATGAGTGTTTTAAATCGGATGAGAAGTTTCGAAGATTATTTCCTACATCCAAACTTACAAAACCTCTTTAGAATATTAGTGTAGAAATGTGTTTGTATGTTTGTGAATCAATCGCCGTATGCTTTACTGTGTTTTGTGGATCCGCTGTCACTGACTCGACGCACTAGCATCACAGACGTGTTACCTCGCCGACCGCCAGACAGAACTCTGTCTAATCATATATTTAATTATATTTCATACCAATATACCACGATCTACTATCCCTTTGTCGGAAACCAATCTCAACTAACGACATCTGTATGGAACCACATTTAGCATTACTGGCTGGGCATCGGATTGAATATCAAAGCAAGAGTCAAAGGGTGCCGGCAAATTACCTAAAGTGGATTCGGGTAAGGATCGTCGTACAAGAAATCCTATGACTATTTTGTCTCTGTATTTTTAGTTTTAACTGTTAAACATTGAGAAAAATGACATATACTATTGAAAATGAATCAATTTTCATTTAATATGAATCTGCCTTTTTTGAGATCTGTATCATAATTTTTTAAGCAAACAAAGGTTAAAGGTACACTTATTTTACTTACTTACATAATATTATACAACGTTTACAATTTAAGTACTTAAATAAAATATGATTTTTTTAAATTTAGTAGTATTATTATACGACATAATATAAAATTTTCTAACTCAATGATAAATATTGTTATAACATTAGAGACAATATATCTATGCTAATATTATTCGGACACTCCAATACTTTCACTGCTAGAAAGCTACACTATTCTTGAATTACATAGACTATGTTATAATCACGAAATTCATAGATCCCACGCGAACGCGGGTAAAACCGCGGGATAGTTGCTATATAATATTTTACCACTGTCCTTCCCCCTTGAAACCTCTAAAAATAACCAAACTGAACTACAAAGTGGCAGTTAATGTAAACAGTTAAACTTAGTGATCATGTGTTTTCGTTTGATGAAGTGTTTATACACTCTGACTCCACTTAAATTATGGTGGCTGTTAAAGGAAGATGTCCGGTTGTTTGTTTGTATATGTATGTGTGTCTGTGTGTGTGCGTGTGTGTGAGGATCACCTTATGGGGGATGAAATTTATAATGAAAAAATGAATGAAAATGAAACTATTTGTATTCAAATAGGCCTTTACAAACACTTATGAATAGTTACTCTCTTATTAGGTCTTCAGACTTTCCACTTTCAGAGTTTACTAGTCTTCCAAGTAGTGTTTACTTTATTGATTTATTTTATTTCTAAAGTAAATGACCTAGCAGAAAGCACACACTTTTTAAAAAAGTTTAGGGTAATTTTTCACATATCTATAGAATGAAATTTTGATGCAGTATTTTAATGCCAATAAACAAGCAGACGGTCCACCTAATAGTGAGTCAATGCCGCCAATGGACATTTGCAACATCAGGGGAACCGCTGCGTTGTCGACTCTGAGACGTGAAGTTGTTAAGTCTCGTGTGACTGTAATTTCACCAGCCTACCTTTCTAACCGAAACAGTAATACAAGTGCACTGTTTTTCGGCAGAAATGGGTAAATGGGTATGGTGGTAGTACTTCCAGAACTCTACTATTTCTAGTGTTGAACAAAACAATCGAGTTAATGGTTCTAAAGTATTTTTAGCTTCATCAGTCGTGATTAGCGAAGGACGTATTCGCGTTATTCAATGAGGTATACGCTATTGTGTATTCGTAGAATAACGTACATATGTTGCAGTCAAAACTATTAACCATTTATGAGTACTTTTAAGTAATTTATTGGTTCATAGTGGTTTTGACTGCAAATTTGCGGTAAAAGGTCTTAACTGACGCTCTTAGTCAAAACTACTTTTAACCGTTTGTGGGTATGTTAAAAATCACTTTAAACTGGTTATAATGTTCACTCACTTCACTTCTTTTTATAATGGCACCAGATGTGTTAATTTAAGTGTCAGGGTGTTTGAAGATAAACGATGGAGAATTGGTAGTGTTCGGTTTTTTTTTCTTTTTTTCCTAATTTGAAGATTGACCGGTGATGAATTATCCGGTTATATTGTTAATAAAACGTACTTATTTATCTGCAACCAAAACGAAAAAGTAAAATATAGGTTTTGGTTTTCTGTGACATTGTACTTTTTACTAAACATTGGTCAAAAGAAGTCTTGACTGCAACATATAGACAGGCCAGTTGGCCAGGTGGCCAGACAGGCTTGGTGGTTAACGCTCTGACTGCCAAACCAAAGGTCGCGGGTTCGATTCCCACCCAGGACAAACATTTGTGTGCATGAACATGTCTGTTTGTTCTGTGTCTGGGTGTAAATATCTATATAAGTATGTATTTAGAAAAAAAAGTAGTATATGTAGTATATCAGTTATCTGGTTTCCATAGTACAAGCTCTGCTTAGTTTGGGACCAGATGGCCGTGTGTAAAGAATGTCCCAGGATATTTTAATTTTTTTTAATTTAATGTACGTATAATACTACTCGGTTGTGCAAATAGCCCTGCTATCTTGATTCTAATTAATTAATACAGATTGATCACGTTTACACGCGCCTTGTTTAAACCTTACCCAGTCACGACATTGGGTCTTTACAAATAATCGTTTTACCGTTCATATTTACTACATTACTTACAGTAATTGCGTTAGAAAACGTACTTATTCTACTATCCCACTAATATTATAAAGGCGAAGGTTTGTGAGTATGGATAAATAAATATCCCGGGACATTTTTTACACACGGCCATCTGATCCCAAACTAAGCAGAGCTTGTACTATGGAAACCAGATAACTGACATACTACATATGCTACATTTTTTTTTCTTAATACATACATTATATAGATATTGACACCCAGACACAGAACAAACATACATGTTTATGCACACAAATTGTCCTGGGTGGGAATCGAACCCGAGACCTTCGGTTTGGGATTCAGAGTCGCTAACCACCAAGCCAACTGGCATGTCAATGATGTATGGATGCCTGTTTTTTTTTACGCAAAAACTACCGTACAGATTGGGATGAAACTTAGCAAATCAATTGTTTGTAACCTGGATTAACACATAGGATAATTTTTATCCCGGGAAACTGTATCATTCCTCGGGAACGCGGGTGAAGAACAGCTATTTTGATATAGTTTAACTACATCATCTCACAATTAAGGATTGGATCAATATACCTTATTATGAAAGCAGTAATGCTTATTTTTCCATGACAATTATAGCTGTCAAAACGGGCCCATTAGATTAGACTTATACAAAAAATCATTGACTCTCACACACAGTCATACACAATACACATATTCTTTGATACACACAGAAATAGAGAGGTAATCTATGGTATGTACACTATAAAAAATATTCATTTATTCATTGTTTCATAAAATTATTATTTGTATAGGCTGGCAATACATGTATTAACCTTTGATGGGATTCGGCGCTGTGTACCTAAATACAGGAATTACGTACCTAGTTCGGCAGCAGACGCTTTTTAATACTGTTACTATTAATCTAGCCTAGTTTAGAAGATAAGTAACAATTGTAAACTTTGTTGAAATAAATAAATTATAATTAATAAAAAAAAAAAACTTTTTAAAACCTAAAAAATATCATTGAGTCTTCATAACCTAAAATTGGTGTGCAACCTCATATATGTATAGCATTTTATTCTTTATCAAATAACCTTGTACATCGTGTTTTCTATGCTAACGACAATCACGAGGCTGCGCGTGCGCCGAGAAAGGAGATTATCACCTGTTAGCGTTTTTGGGTAACCTGTCACTTTGGTTAGGAATTAAAACGATAATGCTTTTGTAACGGTTGTCAAATATTGTTCCCAAGAAATTTTGTGAATGATTTTTAATTTCACATCAATGACAAAGACTGCGACGAAATATTTGAAAGATGTGACCAGGTGGACCGTGTATTTGTTTGTTGACTCATGTGGTAGAAAAAAAAGAGAACAAAATCTATTAGATCTAGCTATTTAAGATAGGTGGGAGATGCTTGAGTTTATTACTTACTTATTATTTTATTTTTTTATATATTATTATTTTTATTTATTTATCTAATTATTTATTAAGGCATGAGATGTATTTTCTCTTTTAGAATTTAAAACATGTTATTTGAAACAAAGAAAGGAACATATAGTTACATACATCCTTTAAGATCAAGCCTGCGAGAGAATGAGATAAACGTAGTTTTCTGAAGGATTTACTTCTTCCTCTATTCTGAAGATTTTTTTTCAAAAGTGAGTTTGAGGCACTTCCTGTACAATTTTTACGAATTAAGCAAGTAATTCTCAGGTTGATTAATTTTAAAATCTCATTACTAAAACTGGATTTGTAGCGACTTTGGCCCCCTTATTCAGCTAATACAAACGTCGTCGGTGAGCCGCTTCACGGAGGCCTCGGAGAGCTTATCTCTCACGTGATTAGTAGTATTAGCGTAGTTAGCGAAAGAGACAGAGCACGGAGGCCGCAACGAAACATATCTTCGAGTTAGTGTATTTTCCTTACGGAAACGAGCCCCTGGTAATCTTATAAAGGTTCATTGAACACACTTGAAGTTTCGGCGCATTAAGCTAGGTTCACAGATTTCTCTTTGGTAAATGTCAGCGGGTTCGCATATGGCAATACTGTGAGCCTTTGGTGCGTCATGTAGTCCAGTTCCTGAATACCATATATAATGATTTTTATGAGAATCTGAATTTACTATTTGACCTTTATATGTATATTTAAAGCGGCTTTTGTCATACGGCAATATAGTAAAAGCCGCCATTTTGTAAAAAAATTGCCCTTCTTAAATTTTTTTTTAATCCAATTAAAATTCAAAGCCATTTACTCAATTTAGGCCCGCGAAGAGCACGAAGGTCAAATTTAAAGTTACGGAAGCTACCAGTTTAATTTCTTTACCGCCGCTTTTTTTCTAATTACCCGCGTTCCCAAGGGATGTACCGTTTTGCCGGGATAAAAAGTATCCTGTTAACATATAGGTTTTAAACTATTTAACAGCCAAGTTTCATCCAAATCCCTTTGGTAGTTTTTACGTGAAAGAGTAACATACATCAACACAAACTTTAACCAGTATAAATTGCCCCCTAAGAAGAATTTTGAAAATATAAGCTGCATTTAGTTTCCGACCCCTTAATTCCACACAAAGCGAATAAACTGGTTAAATCTAGTTATATCCAACAACAAACCAGATAAACTAGATATTATTTCAATATTATGCATATTGGATAATTATTACATAGAAATAAGTCAAATACTTAAATTAATGCGACGATTTGCAACATGTTCCAACCCGTTGTGAAACAGGTGCAAACATCTACCCGGACAGGATCGTCCAGCTGCGTGTTTTTATGCTAAAACACATCAATAACTTCACAGTATTATATACCATCCAAATTTCACACTTATGTATGTGACAGAAGGTTGGTTTCACTTTGTGTCAAATTAATGTCAATTGACAGATGTTGATTGATGTAAATTGATGATATGTATCGGGATTTTTAATCACAGAATCGATTTTAAAACTGTCGTCGCTTAAAGACAGATGTGTTTTATCGAATAGCAATGGCTCTGCTTCTGGTAATTACTTGCGTCCTGAATTTTATTCAAACAAATGAAAAAGCAGCCAAGTGCAAGTCGGATTTACACGAAAGATTCCGTACCACCATACAATATTGAACAAAAAATTCTTTTTTCACTTAGATTGTGACTTTTATTTTTATTATTTTGGATACCCCTTTAATGAAATACTTAATTTTATTATAATTATATATATAGTCAATAATAGTACACACTCTGTGAAAATGTACACTGTCTACCTAGTCCGGTTCATGAGATACAGCCCGCTGATAGACAGATGGACAGCGGAGGATTAGTAATAGGGTTGGCACCGTTTGGGTACCCTTATATATATACGTAGCCATTTAACTCAGTTCCAAGATGTTGGTAGTTATTTTGTAAGATTTCAAAAACTGTTTTAAATTCACGTTAAATCCTTCGAGAATGCGGGTGCAATCGCGGCATGGAAACTATTTTGAAAATTACAAAATGGATTTTAAACGTGGTACTTTCGTCTAAAATTGACCCAGACCTATCACTATGGAAACCAGAAAACAAAAAAAAAGTAAGTAGTTATAATCCGTCCAAAAAAAGATTTTAACAAAAGAATAATATAGAAAAAAAAAAATTTATCTTTACAATAAAATTCATACCACCATTACATCAATAGATGAACCTTATTTCCAATAACATAAGATCCATTTTCCAATGACATTCTAAAACATTAAAAAGGCTTCATAAATTGGATAGTCTGTATTGGTCACAGGCCACATGTGCAGTAAACTTAGTTTTTATGTCCCAACCTTGTGCCCTTTATTAAGCGTGAACACTAGAGTCGTTAATTTTATTTAGTAGACCACCTCGGTAAACGGATCAAGTACATACTTTTACTTCTGATTTGCATATGTTGTTGTTAGTTTTGTGGCCTTTGTATTTATTAGATAGTGTCCGGGTTTTATCCGGTTTCCCGTAGGATGTTACATATTCCCGGTATAAGAAGTCTATGTGCTAGTCTAGACTATAATCTATCTCTGTGTTCAATTTCATCTAAATCCTTCCGTTGTGGCGTGATAGTGACAAACATCCACCCATCCAAACATTAACATTTATAATATTAGTTAAATTAGATAGCTGTCCGCCGCGGTTTTACCCGCGTTCCTGAGGGATCTTAATTTTTTTGGGATAATATGTATGTTATATGTTAGTCAAGGGCATTGACTAGTTCTTACGAGAAAGAGTAAGAGAGAAAAAAAAAACCATACAACTAAACATAAAAGTTACGTATGATGAAGTTGTCTTGAAATCCTACTAATATTATAAATGCGAAAGCTTGTACTTCGCATATAGAAAATATACCTTTTTTTTATACCACTTGGGCCGACAAACAAGCAGACGGTCCACCTGATGGTAAGTGGTCACCGCCGCCTACGGACATTGGCAACACTAGGGGCATTGCTAATGCCTTGTCGACCCTGAGACGTGAAGTAGTTAAGTCTCATGTGCCTGTAATTTCACCGGCCCCCTTACCTTTCTAACCGAAACACAGTAATACAAGTGCACTACTGCTTCACGGCAGAAACAGGTAAGGTGGCAGTACTTCCCCGGACGAACTCTGCACTAAGAGCTCTATTACCTTGTATTATTATGTACGCTTTTTATTCCGGAAAAACGTAACTTAGGAACGCGAGAAACCAGAAAACAAAAAAAAAAGTAAGTAGTTATAATCCGTCCAAAAAAAGATTTTAACAAAAGAATAATATAGAAAAAAAAAAATTTATCTTTACAATAAAATTCATACCACCATTACATCAATAGATGAACCTTATTTCCAATAACATAAGATCCATTTTCCAATGACATTCTAAAACATTAAAAAGGCTTCATAAATTGGATAGTCTGTATTGGTCACAGGCCACATGTGCAGTAAACTTAGTTTTTATGTCCCAACCTTGTGCCCTTTATTAAGCGTGAACACTAGAGTCGTTAATTTTATTTAGTAGACCACCTCGGTAAACGGATCAAGTACATACTTTTACTTCTGATTTGCATATGTTGTTGTTAGTTTTGTGGCCTTTGTATTTATTAGATAGTGTCCGGGTTTTATCCGGTTTCCCGTAGGATGTTACATATTCCCGGTATAAGAAGTCTATGTGCTAGTCTAGACTATAATCTATCTCTGTGTTCAATTTCATCTAACCTTACCTTTCTAACCGAAACACAGTAATACAAGTGCACTACTGCTTCACGGCAGAAACAGGTAAGGTGGCAGTACTTCCCCGGACGAACTCTGCACTAAGAGCTCTATTACCTTGTATTATTATGTACGCTTTTTATTCCGGAAAAACGTAACTTAGGAACGCGAGAAAACTCCATATAAACACCAAAAAAAAGCAACTCAAGAGAAACCAAAAGATAGAAAGAAGGATACTAAAAGAGACTCACCAAAAATTGATCTACGATTACTAACCTGAAACAAAAAATAAATAAAGTTAAAACAGCTCATCAATTAACATCGGTAACTCAATGGGCTTTTAAAATAGGTCAGTTGACAGATGTTGAACGAAAGGAGAGCTGCAGGCGCACGTTGTAACACCAGACAGGGTTGTGAACTTGTATCTTTTTGAAGAGATCCTTCTTATTTAATTATTGGCTTACCAACTAAATACACACTTAAAATTATCTTAGAATACTATAACAGTAACTTTTCTCGCATGCATCAAGCACAGCATTGATTTTTTATTAAAGTACGAACTTATACAATAAACGGTTGATAGGTATACTATAACTCAGACATTTGCTTGGAAAACACTCTATGAAAGAAAATGAAAATAAAGAAAATAAATAGTTACATTTTATGAAATATGGCATTTTTATTGGCTTCATGGGAGGACTTTGAAATTCTGATCTGCAACCTTTTTCTGTAACGAAAATTGGTGGCATATAATTTTATGTAAATACATTTATAAACACAATCGATGCTATTCAAAAGTGATTTTGAAAATATCTTTAAAAGCACCCTACGCTTTCTTCCAATCTTTTTTTATTAATCTCACCTATTCTTAATTTAAAATTATTTTCTACTTTTCAGTTTCTTTCTATAATTGTAGTGAAACTCCTTATAGGAGGACGTTGGGAGGAAATCAGGAAATTGTGATCCGCAACCTTTTTTTGTAACGAAAATTGGTGGTGAATGAATGATAAACACAACCAATGTTATAAGTAATTGACGAATAATTAAGTTTCCCTGTAATACAAAAGTTTCACTTCTATTGTGTCTTTATTTAGCGTACATTTAAAAACATGTTATAGAAAATAAAATTGACGGGCCAGTTGGTTTGGTGGTTAGAGACCCTGACTACCAAACCGAAGGTCGCGGGTTCGATTCCCACCCAGGACAAACATTTGTGTGCATGAACATGTCTGTTTGTTCTGTGTCTGGGTGTAAATATCTATATATGTATTTAAAAAGACGTATATGTAATATATCAGTTACCTGGTAGCCATACTACAAGCAGTACACTCTGCTTGACTTGGGATCAGGTAACCATGTGTGAAGAATGTCTTGGGATATTTATTTATTATTATTTATTTAAAAGACCGAAATTGTTATTAGGTAAGTTTTATTATTATTTTAAAGTTACACGTCCGATGCCAATGTGCTGCATCGATACGTTTTTTTTAATTTTTTATCTGTATTACTAGACAAAGAGCCATATTATTAAGTACATTATAAAATGTGTTTTTAAATGTAATTGTTGTGGGTGAATTCTGTAGTATACAATAATTTTATAAACAAATATGGACTCTTGTGTACAGTCTTCTAGTCCTTTTTTCTATAATATTTCAATGGTAGAATACTAAGACAAAGAAGATGTAATTTATTTTAAGGGAGCCGGTGAAATTACAGGCACATGAGATTTAACAACTTCACGTCTCAGGGTCGACAATGCATTGGCGATGCTACTAGTGTTGCAAATGTCCATAGGCGGCGGTGACCACTTACCATCAGGTGGACCGTCTGCTTGTTTGTCGGCCGAAGTGGTGTAAAAAAAAAATATTAACATTGAATCGACATCCCTAACAATTAGGACTGGGCCGACACTCCACTGTTTACACCGAGCTGTCACCTCGTCAGAACTTTGTTTTTATATCAAACCCAGTAATCTGCGCCTATCTTCACGACCACTCTATGGGCATGAACAGAAGTTTGTTATTCCATTACGAAGCCCCCATAGGGGATGTCGACAACTTGTAAACTTGTTACGGAGTTTAGGAGTTAAGTGCCGACGAATGAAATAGTCTGTTTGAACTTGTCTATTTAAACTTGGTTAAGCTGCATGGGTTCATTGTTGAACTTGAAGTTAATTGAAGATGGTGGAATTCAGTTTAGAGTAAATATAAGGGTAAGAAGTTATTTTAAAGCATATCCTGTATCTCTCCTTTAATATGAATTTGCATGTAATAAAAAAATAATTATAGTTCACACAGCTAAAAAAAGGTTTACCAACGTATATTACACAACGGCTTATAGTAAAAATCACAATTGTAATAAGCACGATCATTGTTTAAATTAGTGCAGTGCGGGAACAAAAGGTAAGTAAGCGACTTAGAAATTACAAATCTTTAACTTACTAATAAAACATAAAAGAAATATTTTATAACTTGTACAAGAACAAGATAATATGTCTATTTTATGAGTCTTAGAAATTCTATATATGCTCGTTACAAAGTCTTGTAAAAATACTTATGTTAAAATTCACAAACATAGAAAAAATGGTCTTTACTATTTTGTGGTTGTCTATTTATACACTGAACATACAAAAATAATACTTACTTCCTTGTTATTAGAATGCTTTTAAGACATAAACAGCAACACAAAAACTTCAAGTAAATACAGAGACGAAGTTCAACTTAATTGTAGCCACATACATAGGTTAGAGCGGTTTCCCACTAGGTCCGATTCGAATTCGTAAAAATACTGGGGTTTACTCAACTACTTATTCAAAGAAAAATGAATTTTCGATCATAATTTCGTACATTTTCAACCATGGTTCCAACCGTTCCGAAACTTTGTATGAACGAATTTTTTTTGACGTTTACATATTTCTAAACCTACTTTAATTACTGATGTAAAAATTGGAATTTGTCAGACGATTGTTCGGAATTTTAAACTCAAATTGAAATAGTCCCATGACATACACTGTTCATTTCTCTCAAAGTTCTTTATTAGAACCGAAGATAGAGTGCGTGTCCGAAAAAAAATTTGAGAGGGGTCATATGCAAAAGTTCGTTCGTTTGCGATGTCTCGTTTTGGAGAAAGAGAGTAGACCCCCTGATCTAGAAAACAATCGAATTTAGTGCACAAACTACCATACATATAGTTCTACGATTACTCCGGACCGTATTTTCACGGATTCGAATCGGACGCAATGCGAAACCGCTCTTAAAAGTACAAAAAACAGGATTTACAATAGCTATTTGCAATTTAACCATCAGGTAGACAGATGTTACACGAAGCAGGTGTGTGTCTGATACAGCCTCCTGTCGCCATCCAGATTGTATCGTGTTTATCTTGTTTTATTTTGTTTGTAATGCGGCACTGTATTTGTAAGATAATTCAGTTAAAATGAGGCTCCAACCTCAATATAATAATAAGTTTGTATCAATAATGTAATTAAATAATAATAATTATGCTAAATATTTCACGCTCTAAATTAAATTTTGGAGTTCGCACCTCAAAATAGTGGTTTAGCAAATTGGAACTTTATTATAAAGGCTATAGGAATGACACTTGCTTAATCTTCATCAATTATTCATTTAAGTTTTTTCACTAGATAATTATTACTATGCTCTCATCAGAGTCTAGTCTAGTTTTGGTATTCAAAAACGTAATGTTCTCCCTTCAAACAGAGTTGTTTTTCGAATGGTATGTGATTAGCCTGAATTCAAGTGCCAACGGTAAACCATGGCAGACAGAATACATGTTTATTGTCTTATCTGAATTTCAGGTCACTGGATTGCCTTTCAGTTATTCTCTCATAGTTTCTTTTCGACTGTTTACATAGTGTGCGAAATATGGCGTTGTTTTCACGCCTGGTAGCGGTTACAGTTTTATTTTGAGATTAAGATATTTTGTAACTGTGGTGGAGTGGTATAGAGCTTGGGTTGAAGATTGGAGGTTCCGGGCTCGACTCCTAGGTTGGGAAAAGTACCTGCAGTTTGGTACTGTAAGTTAAAGTATTGGAATAAAATGTTTTTATTATCTTAAATAATTTAAATATCCTGGGAAATTCTTTTACGCGGCCATCTGTACCTCTACCATGAGTTGCTATCGAAACTTACTTTAGTCTCTAGCAAGTAAACTACTATCGATACAGTACTTCTCGATAGCAACTGTCAAATTTATGACTGATGGTACCGAATTTCTATAGCAAAGGCTAAAAAACGTTACTCGCTAGAGTAGGGTCTCTAACCACCTAGCCAATTGGCCCGTCGTCTTTTGAAATTATAATATTCAGTTATAAACTAAAAGGCTTGGGTATATAGGTCCACCATTATTCATTTAATTCCCCCTAAGGTGAGAGGTCACTTTCATCCGGAACATGTTTATATGTATGTTACAATCACTGTCTTCAATCTTGTAACAAGATAATAAAATTGGTAACTTGTTTGATACCGTAAGTAAGACAATAAAAAAATTGTTGTAAATTTTTTTGTAAGATTATACAAAGAAAAAATATCTAGTAACTAATTTCGCTGGATCTCCTTCTCTGTCAAGTCCCAAACCAGAAAACTCAATAGGTAATCAATTTCTTGTTTGGGACTTGAAAGTGGATTTCCTGGGTTAAAATTAATTAAAAATTTTAGTGATTTTTTTATAATATTATTATGTACCGATCAAACAACAAAGAGTTCTCACAGAATCACAATTATTTATTATATTATTACGTATTATATGCAAAACTACTTATTTTCTATTGTTTTGACATTTAAATGAATAGTTTGACATATCAGTACACACCTCTATCGCGCTGTTGGCAACAGTCGCCATTTAAATAAAAAAAGAAGTAAACTATAAAAATCAGAGTATGTATTTTAATTCAAAATGTCACAAATATTATTGTAAATGGCAAATTATGTCAAGCATTCAATGTACATGAGGTTTATCATGAACGTGATGTATTTGATGCATATCAGCTGATTACACCAAGTGCATATGTAGGTGCGTGTGCTATCTTGGCACAACATGACGCTTTTATCTCTGATAGTGGAAATTTTTGCAATATTTTTAAAAATGTTCACTTTATTGACGTAGGCAGAGTCGCAGCTCAACGATGTTTAATCGCGTTCTCTTTGCTCTGTCTCTTTCGCTTACTACGGAATTATCCGAGAGGTCCGTTCGCTGAGGTCTTCTTGTGTCGGACTAAACACGAAGTTTGTATTCGAGAATACGATTTTATTTACTAACTTGGGGCTTAATTGGTGACTTAAATTCCCGACTGGTAAGATAATGGCGACATCCTTTAGTTTGATACTAACTCCCAGTAGCATCATCCTCGCTTGGAAAATATTTGTGAATATTTTTTCTTTCCTATAGTCAAAATAAATCTCAAAGAATGTTGACGGCTCACGGTTGTAAAATTCTATCAAATCATTCATATTGCGCTGAACCTAATTAATGTAGACTGGGCAGGCAGATGATGAGTAGGACATAAACAGAAATTTCAATGTATTTCGAAAAAACTACATCAAACCAGGGATTTTAGAATTCGATTACGGAATCCTAAAGGAAGTTAACTTAAGTACGCAAGCTCATATTTTTATTGAAAGGACCCCAAAACTGGTCCAAATGCGTTGAAGAACAGTATTAAATTACATCAATATAGTGTTACACAAAATAACTGTACACAATTTGAAACGTAATCAACAATCGATTTGTTCCAAAAAACTTAAAACGAGAGCTTCCTGGCGCGACAAAGTACAACCTTCTTCATAATAGAATGGTTTTCATTGTTAAACAGATCACTCCTAAAGCTTACTTATAAGGTCTATTTTGGTTTGTCAATAAAATACTTGGGGCTAGTTTTTTTCGAAGGTTTATTACGACACGTTTTTTGTAGATTTAGATCCGGCTGAGTAAAAGTATCAATTTTGTAACAGTTTTATATTTTATGGTTCATTCACAGGACGGTTTGTTTGTGTTACATTTCATTCGAGTTTAAGATCACGGTTGACTTTTTGGTGAACAATTTATGGTTTTAACAAGCGTGTAAGCGTTCTATATTTTTGGGGCTCTGAGCCTGTGTATATATTCTGTAAAAACCACTTAAAGATAGGCTATTACGAACTACAATATATTGTTTGCTTGATTATGATACTGTATCTTCTCTTTTCTTTCCAATTTTAAAATTATCGTCTTCTCCTTGTCATGCCATCGAGGCAATCAGTAAGTACATATATTAATGTTTTCACACCATTGAGTGAGACTTGGCAATATTTAAAAGCTGGCCGCTATAAGCAATCCTCCTTGGGAATGTTTTTGTTGACCACTAGTGTCAAATATTGAGTGCGCGTGGTCATCGGTATAGCCTCTTATATATCGTCTCTTACGACGACACAGTTGGTGTGGTTGTATTTGTTACCGCTTGCAAACAGTCAGCTCATTTATCTTGTTATAAAATATTTTTATATTATTTTAGGTTAAAAACACCACACACAATCTTCCTTTCCTAAAATAAAACATCAAACAATGACTCTCTTGGCACTCTACAAAAAATTTAAATACAAGTAACCGTGGTCGAAATAATGTTGAATCTAAATGTGGTACTTAACAAAGTGGTAGTTGACACAAAAACGCGCTTAATCTGCTTGTCTGTTTGCCAACAAGATGCACAAAAACTAAATCCTACGTGCCTCCACCTGTCGCCGAGTCAACAGCACTATAAACACATTTGCACAGGTGACTAGTGATGGGAAAACATCGATAGTTCTTCATCATGCACAAAGGAATATCGTTGTCGATAAGAATTAGGCATATGCGACTTTAAAGTCAAGCTTAACTATTTTGTCTTTGGGCATCCCTACTTCTATACCAATATTATAAAGAAGAAAGATTTGTATGTAAGTATGTTTGTTTTTTATTTTTTCACGCAAAAACTACTAAATGGATATTAAACTAGCTAGGCTAATGGCACATAGATAGAGCATATCCTGCAATAACATATAGGCTACTTTTTATCCCGGGAAAATGTGATATCCCTCGGGAACGCGGGTAAAACTGCGGAGGACAGCTATAATATTATAAATGCGAATGCAAGTTTTTTTGTTACGCTTTCACGCGAAAACTATTTAACCGATCATCAGAAAATTTGTACACATATTCTTGGAGGTATTAGAAGTAACATAGGATACTTTTTATGCATTTATGCATTGTGTTACATCCCTAGGGAACGCGGGTGAAACCGCGACAGCTTGTTAGTAGTTCATAAATCAAAATGATGCTTAAGTATTTTTTTTTATAACCTAGGATATTCTTTACACACGGCCGTCTGTTACCAAAGTAAGCCGAGCTAGTAATATAGAAACCAGATAACTGATTTATTATATTCTAATATTATTTTCATTAGTATCGATTGGCTACAAAATCAAAACCTATATCTAAGAATCCATTGAAAAGAAGTAAATGGACAGTCTTGAGGACTGAGAATAGACGTAAAAACTACGAATAACAGGGCAGAACACGGCATATTCATAGCTACAGATATATTGTTAACATTAGCATGTCGGTGACGCCTATCTATAGAATTTTCGTGAACCAATAATCGCTCATCGCGCTAATTACGCCCATTTATGTCAAACGAATGATACATTACTTTAATCGATGGAGTTTTTACCAACACTTGTTATTCATTTATACACTTACTAACACTTGTACTTCATCTACTTGTACTCATACTACGTGAACTATAATCTTATTATTTACTAGCTGTCCCCCGCGGTTTCACTCGCGTTTAGTTTGAAGGTTGATCAGACTAAGAAAACACATTGTTTCATACAAATTTAGCACACGGGTTCCTTTTATAATGTAGGGGAGCACTAAGGGGGTAAACCCGTTTTACCCCTGTGCAAAATTTCAAGTTTCTAACCCTTTTAGTTTAGGCCCTGCGTTGATACGTCAGTTAGTCAGCTTTTCCTTTTATATTATAGATTGAACAATTAATAAGTAACTTGTCAGTAAGGTTTTCCAAATAAAATATTGTCAGTAACAATATTTATTTATAACCAAGACAGTTATATTGTAAATATTGTTTCATAAATACATTAAGTAATTAACAGTCAATATTCGACGTCATGCAAATTAACTTCGTAAAACAAATTTAAATTGCTAATTAAATTTTCATCGACATAATATTGCTTGTAAAGGGAACTGAATTACATTACTTACAAAAAATAATTAAAATGTCTGCTTGTCGCAGTTAATAAATATATTTTTAAATTACTATCTAGGTATCGCAAAACCTAACCTTCATTTAAATTAGATTTTAAATTAGTCTAGTCTAAAACTTGGTTACTTGATAGGTATTATAATTCGCCATTAGGACTAATTTGGCTTGACAGACAACAACAATTTCACATTTTCTAGGTTAGGTTTAACGTTAAAACAGTACATAAACTTCAGATACTATGACCTTCATAAATGCCGTTCTAGGGCCTTAACGGCTTTGGTTTTTTGGTGAATTTATTAGTATCTCTCGGAGCTCACAAGTAGGTATTTCAACTAAAATGATAAAATTAAAAAACATTTAATTAAAACCATCGACAGACACAATGTCGACAAAATCCCATCCCTAGTGTTAACGCACGTCGTTATCATTGTAGGTTTCCGCGTGCAACAGCAAAAACGGTTAAAATCCCCGTACTTTCAACTTGTAACTTGGAAAATTATAATTTCTCTTATTTCCACTTACTTAGAGGTTATAGTTCCATAACAGTTGGCGAGATAAAAATAAAATGGTTATGAGCAAAAGTATTTGCGGAGTGCCCGTTTTTAGCATTCTGTGAATGTGTGTGTTAAATTTGATAAAACCAACGATAAACTTTAATTGGGGGTCACGACGCGTGATGGTTGTTTATTTTTGTTGCCTGGTTTTTAGGTATTTCTGGGTTATTCACTTTTACTTTGATGTTTAAAGAGAAAATCTTTTTAATTTTGGCGCTTGGGTAGGATAAGGTTTTTTACTTTAAGACCTTTAAGCGAGCAATTTTTGCATATATGTACATATATAATTAGGATCTCGGAAACGGCTTCAACGATTTTCATGAAATTAAGTATGCAGGGGGTTTCGGGGGCTTTAAATCGATCTAGCTAGGATTCATTTTCGGAAAATGTCGTTTTATCCGTGTTTTTAGGCAATGAAAACTGCTACAATGTCATTAGAAGGTAAGGTTTTCAAGTTATGTCTTTTGTGAGAAATACAGTTATTGGGAGCTATTTATTATCGCATCTAATTCGTATCTAGGTATATATGACAGTGCTTTAGAAAAAAGAATACGGTAGAAGTCACGTTAGTAAAGAAATCCCGAGCAATGCTCGGCCATCCAGGTACTACTTTAGGCGCGGTATGTAAAAATAATGAGAGTGAAATTTTAAGATGCGCCTGCATCAGTGTAACACAAAATTCTCACGGGTGAAGTTAGCTGATAACGGTCTCTCCGGAACATCGCACAAATCGCAGCTGTCAGTGTCAATGAGTGAGTAATAATGTTATGGTCAATAATAACCAAACAACGTAAAAATTGTTGATCGTTGCTACAGACAGGGGCTAAAAGTTAAGACACTACGATTTCACGACTGAATAGTAAAAAATGCTTTTAAAGCAGTTTTTCTCACCTATAATTTCGGGTATAACTTCTCACGTGCGTACATAAGTACACACACACATTTTTTGTATCTTGCACTAAGTATTTTCTAAATGTCTATATTTTTAATGAATATAGGAAATTTGGACTTCCATACAAGCATAGCACATTTACTCAGTGTACATTTTGAGTTTTTCGAAAACATTAGATCTCGGGAAACGGTAGCCAGTCAAGACATTCCTTGTTCGTGCCATTTGATACTTTCTCCAGAAATATTTACAAATGCCATCAAGATAATACCATCATTGTATTGTTTTCGAAAGACACGTTTATCATTACGACTTATCAAGGGACGGTGGAATGACGAGGCAGTGAGTGATGTTGAGGCCAAAAGCGATAAGCCAAGGGTTTTTATGACAAAGGCAGACGGTCCACCTTATGGTAAGTGGTCACCGCCGCCTATGGATATTTGCAACAGAGGCATTGTCAATGCGTTGTCGACCCTGAGACCTGAAGTTGGTAAGTCTCATGTGCGTGTAATTTCACCGGCGTTACCTTCGTTGCCGAAACAGTAATAAGTGCACTACTGCTTCACGGCGGAAATGGGTAAGGTGGTAGTACTTCCTAAGATGAACTGTGCACTAAGAGCTCTATTACTTCTTTGTATTGAATGAAGAGTTTTGAAATTCAGTATTCTTCTTAGTTTGAAAGTATAAGAGCAAAATACTTTTTTTTATCTATACCTATACTAATATTACAAAGAGAAAAGATTTGTATGTAAGTATGTTTAAATAAATGTCCCGGGACATTCTTTACACGCGGCCATCTGGTCCCAAACTAAGCACAGCTTGTACTATGGAAACCAGATAACTGATATACTACATATACTACTTTTTTTTTCTAAATACATAGATATTTACACCTAGACATATAACAAACAGACATGTTCATGCACACAAATGTTTGTCCTGGGTGGGAATCGAACCCGCGACCTTCGACTTGGCAGTCAGAGTCGCTAACCACCAAGCCAACTGGCCTCTGTTTGTTACTCTTTCACGCAATAACGACTACACGGATATGGATGAAACTTGGCACATAGATAGAGCATATCCTGGAATAACATATAGGCTACTTTTTATCCCGGGAAAATGTGATATCCCTCGCGGGTTAAACTGCGGGGGACAGCTAATTTATATAGCCAATTTCGAATATTTTTATGTAAAATAACTATAAGTACTACGAAATAACCAAAAAAGGTCATGCTTCTGTTATATAGTGGACATTCATACATCTTCGAAAGTCGCGTATATTAATATGTGTATTAATTTCACTTTACTTCTCTGGTGTAAAGGTATTGATAAAACACCGTAATCTACAATTAAACTCTACTATAAACAGGGATTGGGAATTATATGAGTATATTGTTTGTGGAAGATATCTACGGAACCACTTTGACCTATTTAAAAAAAAAACTCGATGGAAGCCTACACTATGCCTGAGGTGATACTTATACTAGTTATTCAATAAAAAAATCCTAAAAGCACAGGTGAAGCCGCAATAGAAACTAGTGCAAAGCTTTAAGATCACGGAAGTCAGGCTCATGTATAGATCAGGGTCCCAAAGCCCATTTCAATCTATCAAGCACACAGACAAACAATATACACATTCATTAAAGGTCGGTGCACCGACTGCACTTTCAAGTGGTACTCTATCTCGCTCTAAATATAGCTGGCTCTGTCTTTCATGCGCAGTTACCAGTTGCAAATGTCAAATAAGAGCAAATCAGTGTTGCTCAACTGTGAATAAATCTATTTATTATTGTGTATTGACGCAGTTAAATCAATTGTGGGACAGTTGCTGTACAGGAGTGGAGCAAGGAGTTTTATTGCCACGTATTTGAATTTACTGGTCGCCTACTGGTTGAAATACGCAGATGTCAATTATTTAAAGGATTTCTTTTGGAATTTGCTTGTTTAAAAGAAAACTGTTTACAATTTTTTCACGAAGATCACTTATAAGCGAATTTTTACTTTGTTTTTTTATTTATATGGCATACATTAGTTATCTATCTATCTAGCAATCTATCAATGCTATCATAATTCCTATCAATGCAATCTAGCAAGGCTCGTCAATGTACTAAAAAAAAACGATCCAAAAACAAAACAGAAAATGGTATTAAACGTTTTTGTCTTCGCCTATTTAAAAATTGAATTTTAAAAGAATTGTTATTTGAATTTCGAATTGCTTGTTTACAAAGAGAATGTAAGTGTCAGACGCCACAGTTAGCAAAAAGGCGCGATGAATGATGCCCGTTGCTGTTTATTTTTGGCGAACCTTTATTTGGTGACAGAACGATTTATTTATCTGTTGCGAGGATAACTCGATGACGTACGACTATAAAACAGTCTGACGTAAACGATTCCTTGTAACATTATGACATGAGACGCGATTTACACATTTATATTTGATATTTATAGGCTCTAACTTGCTACTGCATCGGATTTTAGACATGATTTGAAATATAACGCTTTTAGTTTCTGGTTTATATAAGCTTAAATTCATCACTTAACACTGAAAAGAAGTGCTTAGATAAATCTCAAGGGCTGTCAAATCTTGACGTCCCTTGTCATTTAACGTCGAAAGAACTGTCGTGTCTTCGATCAATTCACTATTTCAGTCTATGACGCACGCTTATGTGTATTTGTGGACGTTAATGTGTCATGAACGATCTACGCGGTTATTTTGAGGCAGGTCCTTGCGTGAACGAGCGATCTCCACTTTTGTTTTCTTCGTTTACACTTTCTATTTGGCTTTTTGTAAGTGAATAGTAGAAATTGTCGTGGATTTCCAAACAACCAGAATTGGTATAAATAAACTATACGAAAACGTGTAAAAAAAGACAGGAATAATATTTATTTAGCTACCGAACTGCGGTTCTACCCGCATTAAAATTGATGAAAATTAGCCTGTCTTGGCTGTTCGTCGTTTCAGAAAGATCGGTTCATTATTTCATAGCGAAAATGTAACAAATTGACAGACTGGCCATTTCCAAATTCATAATATTAGTAACAAGCTGCCCTTCATGGTTTTACCCGGATTCCTGGGATAATAAACTTATGTCTCTCTCCATACCATTGGCAATGTAGTTCCAAATTTCACCAAGATCGCTTCAATCGTTTAGCCGTGAAAGTGTAACATACAAACAAATAAACAAGCTCACTTTCGCATTTATAATAAATAAATATCCCGGGACATTTTCTTTTTATTTACACACGGCTATCTGATTCCAAACTAAGCAGAGCTTGTACTATGGCAACCAGATAACTGATATACTACATAATACTACTTTTTTTTTCTAAATACATACTTATATAGATATTTACACCCAGACACAGAACAAACAGCCATGTTCATGGACATAAATGTTTGCCCTGAGTGGGAATCGAACTCGCGACCTTCGGCTTGGCTGTCAGTCGCACCAAGCCAACTGGCCTGTCATAATAATTGTTAGTAGGAACAGACGAGTCAAGACTTCACAGGCATTTAGTTTTACTCCCTTGAAACTATCATAACAAAAGCAGTGTCATATAATTATTTTAAAGTTAATAAACGTATATACGCCAGACATAATCCATCACCTACACACAAAGCTATCCTCAGATCAAATGCAACAAGATTTACGGTGCAAACACCGATGCATCATGCTTGTATAGATATTGTTGTTTGTGTGAAGTTAACTGTGATTTTATACGGTCAAGTTGTTTTGACATGATAGTAACAAGGTTTGGAGAGGTATTTAATCTTAATATAGTGTTGCCACTTATAGAAGACAAGCAATTAAAAAGTTTTATTTTTTTGTGATTACAGTTCATATTTTTTTTTGTAACTTGATTACATAATTATGGTTTTCCAATCAAAAGAAGAGGTTTTGGAATATGGGCTATAGTTTCAAGTGTGTAATGTAATTCTGACAGTCATGATGTCAAACAGTCAGTATAGTTAAGTTGAAATATTATTGGTTATGTTTTGGATGATAACATTCACGACTCGCTAAATATCAACATAATATCAGTAAAATTAAGGATTTAAAATTTCAAATTCGGCAAATATCAAATCGATGGGTAATTAAAACATTTAAGCAATCCACCAGTATTAATTACCCAATTATAATATTGTTATTAATTTCGCTAATTACTAAGACCCACTTCAGTTTTCACCAATTTCTTATTTGCGAAATTAAAACAATGTTTTTCGAAAGTGTTGCACGCTTTGTTCGAGTTTTTGCTGCAATTAAAGAGATAACTGTTTATTTTATTGTTCTGTTAAAAATAATGCGTTCCTTTTACCGCGTTAACAATACATTTGTGGCGATACGTTGCTTCTTAATGATTATTACCACGGAAAAGATAAAAAAAATCATTACCTATTTCTTTTTGTTCGTTGGAATCACACATCTAAGCTTAGAACATCGCTATAATATTTTCTAATAGAAAATTTATTATCTATGGTTCTATCGTGCCAACGATATTTCTGCCAGAACGAAAGAAATAAAAACATGCTAGTTTTGATATCAATTGTTTTTTTTTTTATTTAGGATCCGATGTAGTTATGTTTCTTTTAGTTCATAGTGCCTACAAGCCAGTACAACGTCTGGTAAGTCAACTAGTATGACACATTCTTTTTAATTACCGCGAAGTAAATGTTGCCAGTGTCAAATCAAAGTCGTTATAATTTGAGATGATAAAGAGTTCATGTACCGTTGACAGTAGCCAGTATCATGCGGTTCGCCTTGGCTGCTTTCTGAGAAACGTTCCGTGACATCATAGTTTATCGCTGGTCTATACATAAATACTGAATGGTATTAGGTAGATACCAAGTTTACCTTCAGACTTGTATGTAATGGTACATTGGCAAAGATCCTACTGTTTTGTATGAAAGTATACCAAAGATGATATATACACGCCATCTTCAATTGGTATTATATTTTCTGTAAACTAAAACAAGTTAATCATGCTCACTTCATGTCACGTAGGGACTCTGAGTTGAAACCTCAACCCACCTTTTCGAGAATAAATTTAAAAATAAAATTTAATTTGGGCCAGTCAAGTTTTTATACAGAATTAGGTCGGTTTCTTTCAAGGCACGGAGTTAATCGTTTATTTTCCTACTACTTTCAAAACAAACAAAGCCACATGCAACTAGTAGTATCTATAAAATTACCATTATATCGAACGGCAACTTTTGTACCCCAATATGATATTTAGAAAGCTCAAGACCCTAGAGAGTTGACTAGGGACTGGAAAGCGGCTGAAACTCTTACGATACCCTTCTGAAATATTGATAGGGTCTCGTACATGAAATATCAGTCAGCATTATTTGGCCATGGGGGAATTTCTATTTACTTCTCACTAGTTTCCGCACCGCAGTTTCACCTGCGTCCCAAAGGATCTTACATTTTCAATGGATATAATAAATAAATATTCTGGAACATTCTTTACACACGGCTGATCGCAAACTAAGCACAGCTTGTACTATGGAAACCAGATAACCGATATACTACAAACACTACTTTTATGTATTTAAAAGTAGTGTTGTAAATCCATACACAGAACAAACAGACATGTTCATACACACAAATCTATGTATATAAAAACTTATGTTTGTCTGTATGTCCTTTATAGAATCGCAATGTATGCAACGGATTTTAATGCAGTTTTCAGCAATACATAGAGGAAGGTTTATAACCAGGATTGCAAGCGGGCAAAGCCGCAGGGCTAGTTATAGAATACAATAACGTATGCTATATGCTTTCCATGGCATGATCTATTTATGTGGATTTGCGTGAAAGAGACACAAACATCCAATGATCCCCATTAACTTTCCCGTTTGTAAAGCATGTTACTAATATTAGATATAGGAGGTATGGACTTTTTCGGCGAGCGCAGAGGGCTCTCAGCTTTAAGTTTTAGATTTTAAGTAACTGAGGCCCACTGCAAACTGTGGGTGCCCCCTGTGGGGCTCGGACCTCGGGCCTGGGCGTTGCGTGGGGGTCTCAAAAATCTTAATTATAAATAAATAAATTAATAATAAATAAATATCCTGGGACATTCTTTACACACGGCCATCTGATCCCAAACTGAGCAGAGCTTGTACTATGGAAACCAGACAACTGATATACACACATATATACTACTTTTTTTTCTAAATACATACTTATATAGATATTTACACCCAGACACAGAACAAACAGACATGTTCATGCACACAAATGTTTGTCCTGGGTGGGAATCGAACCCGCGACCTTTGGTTTGGCAGTCAGAGCGTTAACCACCAAGTCATTTATCTGATTATGGACTTTTCTGTCTCCATAATTTCACTATGGTAGGTGATGATGTGACGAAAGGTGGTCAGAACACAAAGCCTAGAAATAACCAGCAAGTGGTTGACGACAGATATTGCCTACGAGGTAAACCTACCCTACCACCGTGCTATGGTGGCCTCATGATATTTTCCTTCAGCAAAATTCCAATTCTGTGATTCTCGTCACAGTCGACGTAACTAACAACAGAGTTATCATCACCTTTAATTCTGTGTTTTTTTTTTATACCACATGGGCCGACAAACAACGGTCCACCTGATGGTAAGTGATCACCGCCGCCTATGGACATTTGCAACACTAAGGGCATCGCCAATGCGTTGTCGACCCTGAGACGTTGCGTTGTTAAGTCTCATGTGCCTGTAATTTCACCGGCCCCCTTACCATTTAAATATCATTTTATTATACTACAGTGTAAACTCTTTATAACGAAACTCAAGGGACTGAGCATTTTTTGTCGTTATAGAGAGTTATCGTTATATGGAGTGAACAAAAAAAACCAAATTAACAAGAATTTTTAATATGTATGGGCTCACTTCAACGTTATAGGGAGTTTATCGTTATAAAGGATAACGTTATAAAGAGTTTACACTGTATATTTAATTATCATTATATTGTTCGTTCAAAATTAAAAAACATATGTTACAATTATGAATATAAAAATATTTAATTTAAACTCAGTTTTGTGCATTATAAAATCACCCTTATGTGTATATTAAAAAGAGGTGAAATCATAAAATATTGTTAAATATTTGTTGGTATGTATAAGTATTAAGTAACTATGGGTACTAGTGTGAGTGAAAGGTTATGTAATAATCGCGGAATACACTATATCCCTCGGTTAAAACCATTGGACGAAAACTAGTCAATTAAACAAGACATGGATTCCGTAACATGGAGTGTTGTTTGGCAATAAATGCCTATCCTCTACATTTGTTTGTATTCACCTATTATGTAGGTAATAAAAAAATATAATTCCGAGTATAACTTTATTGAATGCGTTTTAAAAGGCCTTTACAAGGTTACTTCTTATTCCTAACTTGTTACCTGACTTAACAAAAACCAAAACAAGCCATTTGCAACTTTACGACCTTGTGATTAGAGTGCTAACAAGAATTCCTATGGATTTTTACTGAGAAATGATGCGTCATTGCTACAAGGGGAAATTACCTCTTAATCTTTTTGAATAGGTTTTTAGCAGTGTTTTTTGTCCCTTTCTAACTGCGGGTAAGTTAATATACTACGTTCTTTCCAGTCATGTTATAAATGCGACAGTATGTATGGATGTTTATGTTGAGATCTGATGTTCAATCTAGCTGTAATACTTAACTGATTTTAATGAAATTATGAACCTAGATCATTATTTTATCTATACCCTATTATTATAAATAAATGAATATCCTCAGGACATTTTTCACACATGGTTACCTGATCTCTAAATAAGCAGAGTGTACTGATTACACTATGACTACCAGGTAACTGATATACTACATACACTTCTTTTTAAACACATACTTCTTTACACCCAGACACAGAACAAAAACACATATTCATGCACGATATATTTGTCCTAGGTGGGAATCGAAGCCACAACCTGCGGCTTGGCAGTCAGGGTCTCTAACCACCAAACCAGCCAACCCATCAAAGAACTCAATTTAGTAAGTTTGTAATGTACGAGGTAATCTTTGAAATAAATAATAATTGCACTGATGGGAACGCTTCACTAGTCCCTAGTTGGCTTGGTAGTTAGAAACCCTGACTGCCAAACCGAAGGTCGCGTGTTCGATTCCCACCGAGGACAAACAGTGTGCATGAACATGTCTGTTTGTTCTGTGTCTGTGTGTAAATATCTATATAAGTATGTATTTAAAAAGTAGTATATGTAGTATATCAGTTACCTGGTAGTCATACTACAAGCAGTACACTCTGCTTAACTTGGGATCAGGTAACCATGTGTGAAGAATGTCTTGGGATATTTATTTAACTATAGTACAATCCGGGATACATTATATTCCTCGGGACCCCGGGTAAAACCGTGGGACGGAAACTAGTCATACAATAAAGTGATCGAGCGACTACTTGGTTAGTTAACCCGCGGTGGGTACCTACATTCTACGCCAATTGTCTCCAGGTTCGATTCCCACTCAGGACAACTTGTGTTCATAAACCTGTTATATGTCTGGTTGTGTCATCCTAACATGGTATAACACAATGTCGCTTCCAGCGTTTGTACGGTTAGATCATTTAAAATATGAAAAAGATTTTGATGCGGTTTTCATCAATAGATAGAATGATTCAAGAAGGTTTATATGTTTAATTATATCCTTCGGGAACGCGGGTGAAACCGCCGGGGACAGCTAGTATAATTATATATGTATATGTATTTGTATTTGAAAAAGGCATAATATATGTCAGTACAAGCTCTTAGTTTGGGATCAGAACGCGGTGTGTGAAGAAAGTCATAAGATATTATTATTAGATGTAGTATTTTTTTTTGTCTGGTTCAGAAATGACTTCTTTATGGTTCTGGGATCCAAAGAAAAATTGTGGAAATAACAGCGGCTTTAATACTTGGTAAAAGCGATAAGCCTTGTACAATACCACAACACACTGGCCGTTCTAATAAATAATCTAGTCGTAAAAAAAAGAAATCAAGTAATAAAATAGTTTTATAAATTACCTGCAACTGGCGACACTTTCCGCATGACACACCATCTCGATTTCCACTGAAAATAAAAGAAAACAAAATAAGGTTTTACTTAAAACGAACGTAAACACACAAATCAAAACTCTTTGGTTTACTTTGAAGATATCAGTGTCATGTTAAAAAAAACAATGCGAGCCGCTAAAAAATATTACGGGTCAATGAATTCATCTCGCGTCAACATAGTATTGAATGACAGATGTCAACCAACGCCGGCTGTTACTTCTCGCGACTGATATTATTAAATCGACGGTTTTTTTTCTGTGTTGTAGCAGCGATGAATACTACCCAGTCATCTGTAGGGTGACCTAAAAGGGTTGCAACTTGTAAAATCTATTATATTTTATATTAATCTAATTAACAAAGACAAGGAGCTCCAATTACCCGGACATTATGTTTCTATTCCTAGTTCTTATAAGTACAACAGAAATAAGTATAGTTTACTGAAAAAAATATAAATAAAAACATAAAGTACATAACTTTCAGTAAAAAAAAATATTTATTTATACCCAAAAATATATGGGTAAGAAAATCATAAAAAAAATTCCGGACAGTATTCACAACCCGGTTGCGCGGACGCCCTCCAAGGACAAATCCGAAGAAACCCGGATGGAAGTTAACCGTAAGAGTATACCGCTGACCACGTGCATTATTCACCTATGACTTTTCAATGAAATAATAGTTTAAAAATGGTGTCGTGGGACACCAGATAGGAACGAAGTTTTCATTGACATAATACATGCTTCTTTCAATTCAGTGCGATTCAAAATTTACTTTTAACTTATTCCTTTTCTTATAATAATTAATAATTATACTAATTTATAAATGGAACAGAATTTTAAGCATGTTGTATGTAACCCTTTAAATAAATTATGAAAAAAAACAAACCCAATAATAAACCATATCATTTAAATTTCGAACGTAACAATATGAAAAAAAGTGTCGTTACTACTTTTCGTATGAATTTTTTCCGTCTAGCCCCCTTTCACAACGCGCGATAAGGAACTTCGTTCCAATTCCCAAAGAGAGTTTATAATAATCTGACCCCTAATAGAATTACAATGAGAATGAGAGTTGCACCGTTTCAATAATAATTCAAAACGCATAGCATCTTTGTATTCAATATAAAATAATAACTCGTTTAAACCTTGTTTCTTAATTTCCAAGGTTTACAACTAGCTACATCACACCATTGTAAACTAAGCCCTATCACCGAGCCGTAAAGCTTAATTTCACATAAAACAACACGATCCGATCGCCATACAGATTGACTACGCGTAGTCAACACATCGATAAGAAGCCCGATATCTCTATCCCGCTCACACTTACACATAATAGTAACTCTTTCCTATTATGCGGTCAACGCGTACAGTTGCGCGATGCTCGCGCGACAGCAGCGCCCTCGATACGCCGCCATCATTTTAGTTGCCGTGTGTGAACCGTGTTGTGCGCACGTCGCGAAAATGTGCGATATAAACGCTGAGAGATTGATAAAAGCTATGCAAATGCGTCCAGCGTTGTACGACAGAAACAGTACCATGTACTTCAGCCATAAGAAATACAAATCAAAGATGTGGCAAGAGGTATGCCGGGAAGTCTTTACGAATTGGGAGCAACTTCGACCTCAGGACAAAGTTGAATATAGTACGTATTCTTTCAATTAGATATTGTACTGTGGCTGTTGATACCTATACTACAACCTCACGATTCGTAAATCAAGTATTTAGCTGACATTGAAAGTAGTTATTATAATGTTGTTTATTAACACTATCTGCATGCGTAATAGATAGACTTGTGTGTGTGTCGCTCCATGTAGCGACAAATGTAGCGTAACAAATCTACACTTTTTTTACACTACATATACTGTAAAACTAACCAGTAATTAATGTAGAAATGTCAGTTAGTCCAATATAAGTTACAATTAAATTTACCATTGGATCAATCGATTAACCTTATTATCTCTACCAATAAAGTCCATTTTTGGTTGTGCAGACCCATATTTCCCAGACAGTGTTATGCCTTGCTCTGCCGTATCCTACAGGTGTTTTATAAAAGGGTAGTGTTGGGAAAGTGATTATATAAGTCATTTGTTTACGATACCATATTTTGCAACTTGAAAAGGTCTCGGCAGTTGAAGGTCATTTACTGTTGTTATTAGGCCAAGCGGTTCCCAAACTTTGGACCAGCGACCAGTTCGATTTATTTTTTCAAATACATAAATGGTTAATAAGATACAAATCTGTATTACAATTCTGATACAATCTTTTATCATTTAATAAGGCTGCGTTGAACTGAAAATTAACATGTATTAATAAAAGTATTTATTGTTATCTATATATGTATATATATAAATGAATGCTTGTCTGTATGTCCTTTATAGAATCGTAAACTATCCAACGGATTTTAATGCAGTTTTCAGCAATAGACAGAGTAAGTCAAGAGGAAGGTTTATAACCAGGATTGAAAGCGGGCAAAGCCGCAGGTCGCAGCTAGTAGAAAATTTAATTTTGTAAGCATTAAACAAAGTAATAATAAGAACGATTTTTTTTTATTAAAAACAGAATCTGGTCCTATTTTAGTTTTCTCTTGCGGACCACGGATTGGGAACCTGGTATAAGTGATCATGAGTCGCCAGTTCAATCCATTTCACTTATATTATAGAGAAACCATAATAATTATTCTCTCTTTCTTTCTCGCAAAAACTACTGAACGAATTTGAATGAAAATTGGTACATAAATAAAATAAATAAATATCCCGGGATATTCTTTTACACATGCCCATCTGATCCCAAACCAAGCAGAGCTTGTACTTTGGAAACCAAATAACTGATATACTACTTTTTTTTCTAAATACATACATATATGTATATATTAGATATTTACGCCCAGACACAGAACAAACAGACATGTTCATGCACACAAATGTTTGTCCTGGGTGGGAATCGAACCCACAACCTTCGACTTGGCAGTCAGGGTCGCTAACAAACAACCCAACTGGCCTGTCAAATGGATGTTTGTTAATCTTTCACGCAAAAACTACTAAACGGATTTGAATGAAACTTGGTACTTAGATAGTTTTTCACCTGGATTAACATACCTTTTATCCCGGGAAAATGTAACTTCCCTCGGGAACGGTGAAACTCGGAGGACAGCTCGTGATATTATAAATGCCAAAGTTTGAGAGCGGCGTTCTTGATTGATCAAATTTAGCCGGGGATTGTAATATTGATTAGTGATTGACATAGCCTATGTCACTTGAGAATAGTGTTGTTATTTATTAGTGATTTTCTTTTTAAATCGAATGATTAATATTGAATATTTATTTTTATTTATTTGTTTTAACAATTTGAACGGTTTTCACAAATAACACTAATTACACATACCTACTAAAAAAATTATAACAATAAATGAGATCAATTAATTTTCAATAAAAAAAAAACTAAACCTGTCACTTTAGCGTCTCACAATACCTCAAGCATTCCAAAATTAAATGTATTATATTAATGACAAGATGCGTCATACATTCAAACTTACAGACTTTACCTCTTTTAGTATCTATCAACTACCAACCTACCAGTAATCTTGTTTGACTATTTCTTAGGTAGGATAATTATCACGCTTTACTATTATTGTATGTTTTTTAAACTGTTTCTACGGTAAGGTCATAATAGACACAGTGACAATTAATCTAGCAAAAGTTAAATAATATTAACTAGATAAGTCTATACAGTAGTACTATACAGGTATCCAGAAATCTGATAACCTAGGCTTTAGGCCTTAAGAATTAGAAAGGTTTAAGAAATGTTATAGATGTTATAACCTAATTTCAAAAGAAATAAAGTACGATGTTCTATGTCAAAGAAAACTTCTTTTATTGGACAGTCCATATGATCAATATTAATCCTAACATTTCTTTAAGGTCATGAAGTAATGAAACGATGGAAAAGCCTTCGTACGTGCTTCACAAGAGAACTATCCCTTCAAAAGAAAGAAAAGTTGAAAAGAGAAAAGGATGAAGGCCCAATAAAGAGAAGAAAGAGATACGAACACTTCAACGCGATGCTCTTCCTTCTGGAGCCGGAAAATGCTGAACATGAAAACACTGTAGAAAAAGAGATTATCTCGGACGATTCATCATCAGACCCTTTGGACAATAATCCTATTAAAAAAGAACATAATTACGATGAACCTACAACGTCGAAAATTATTTTGGAAGGAGAGGGAGAACAGTACCAGTTCTTTGAAAGAAGTAATATGGAGGAGACGGTGCTTGACGTGTTGAGGACGATCAAGAAGGACGAAGAGGATGAAGACAGACAGTTCATGTTGTCGCTGGTACCTGCGTTTCGGAAGTTAAATGCCCAGAATAAATTTGATGCTAGAATAGAGATTTTGAAAGTGTTAAAGGAAATAAGTTTTAGGGAGTGATTTGCTTTTAATGAGCTTTGTGGACATTAAATAAAGGCTATCCCATACCAGTATTGTGGAAATTGTCTAAATTTCTCGGAATTAATGGTGATCCGTTTTCTTAGGAAATCAATTAATTATAAATATCTTGGGATAATCTTTACACAATGCCATCTGATCCCAAACTAAGCAGAGGTTGTACTATGGAATCCAGACAACTGATACTGACATCGACCATTATTTTTCTACATACCTAGTTAAATAGATATTTACATCCAGACACAGAATAAACCGACATGTCTTGTACACAAATGTTTGTCGTGAGTGGGAAACGAACCTACGACCTGCGGCGTGGCATTCAGGGTGAGGAGTGAGATACAGCTATCATGTTGCTGACAATGTAATGAAAACAACTTCAGGGATGATTCAGAGAGTATTAAACAAACGCCTTACCCTTGTTTTGTATGTATTATTTGTTATGTATTTTATGTTAAATACTATAAATAAACTAAAAACTTTAGCTAATGATTTTAATTTTAGCAACAACCTTGTTAATTAACAAGACAGGATAGTATCCATTTAACCAATTATATTTACCGACATTAATTAAATGTTAAGTCTAATGAATGGCCCAATTAATCAAAATGAGAGTAATGTAACAGGCTACGGAAAAAAAGAAAATAATGTTTTATTAAACTTTAAGGATAGACTCTCAATCAAAATTGTTTGCATGAATTGGTGCAATAGAGTTTTAATTAAAACATGGATGTTGAATATCGAAATCAGGAATAGTCAGTCAAAGTTGAATGAAATAATATTTGTTTTTTCAAAACTCAATTTGATGCTGTCGGTGTGATCCGACAGCTGCATTTGAGAGGCAGTTTTCTTTTTACCACTTCCAGCCACAACATCATTTACCACGGTAAGATTGTGGTGAAACACAAGTTCATGCATCCTTTTCTTAACAATAATTTTATTACATAATCTTAATAAACAGCCTCTTCCCGTCATCTGTAGCCTTTGATCTTTTAAACAACGCAATAGATTTTGATGCGGCTTTCATCAATAGACAGAATGATTTAATAAGTAGGCTTAAACGCAAAAGTTTGTGAGATCTTCGAATATTTTACTCATCACGCAAAAACTACTAAATGGATTTTGATAAAACTTGGCACATAGATAGAGTATCCAATGTAGTAACTTAAAGCATACCTATCCTTAGACAATACAAGATCCAGCCTCTTACTACATTACTACTAACCGAGTTGAAATTGTGGTCAAAAAACTATTACATTGTAAAAGAAATGCATTGGCAGTTGTCAGATTTCTTCGATGACGTTACAGCTTCCGCCTTGTCCCCAATTATTTGGAAATACTTTTGTTCACCACAAGGTACATAGATTTGATAAGAGAGAAGACATCAGCACTAATTATGCAGACTTCTGTTAATTAAACATTTAAGTACTAAAAAAAAAAAATACATACATAGCCAGTTCATACTAGCTTGCTTGTCTGACCGCGGCTAATGCGCTCGCCGCGAGCACAATTTCACGCTCGATGCTTTTCCATTCATTTTAACTCGGTGTTACAATGCGTTCTGCGCAATGATCACGTATCGATGCATTCCATTAACGTATCTATAGGTTTTATATCTATGTTAACAATGGGTAAGTTTTATTAGAAAATGCAGATTAAAAATTAATTTCAAAGTATCCGGTATTTAGTTTTGATCTCGGTAAAGTCTATAGTATAGATTTAATGTACTAAACTAACGTAGCTCTTAGTACAGAGTTCGTCCGGGGAAGTACTACCACCTTAACAATTCCCGCCGTGAAGCAGTAGTGCACTTGTATTACTGTGTTTCGGTTAGAAAGGTAAGGGGACCGGTGAGATTACAGGCACATGAGACTTGGCAACTTCACGTCTCAGGGTCGACAATGCATTGGCGATGCCCCTGGTGTTGCAAATGTCCAAAGGCAGCGATGACCACTTACCATCAGATGACCGTCTGCTTGTTTGTCGGCAAATGTGGTAAAAAAAAAAAGGTTCACCGTATGAAGGTCATTATTTTGTTTCCCTTTCATCGCGCGTATTAGCTACATTATTTTGCGCTCTTTTTTAAAGAGCCGTGATATTGTTTCATGGCGAGTCTATAATATGATACCTACG
Organism: Habrosyne pyritoides; assembly: GCA_907165245.1. Taxonomy (NCBI): domain Eukaryota; kingdom Metazoa; phylum Arthropoda; class Insecta; order Lepidoptera; family Drepanidae; genus Habrosyne; species Habrosyne pyritoides. The sequence goes on along the minus strand of OU015600.1, from coordinate 1,846,670 downwards.
TTATTGTTAATATAGAGACAGGCCAATTGGCTTGGTGGTTAGCGACCCTGACTGCCAAGTCGAAGGTCGCGGGTTCGATTCCCACCCAGGACAAACATTTGTGTGCGTGAACATGTCTGTTTGTTCTGTGTCTGGGTGTAAATATCTATATATGTATGTATTTACAAAAATAAAAAGTAGTATATGTAGGTATATCAGTTATCTGGTTTCCATAGTACAAGCTCTGCTTAGTTTGGGATCAGATGGCTGTGTGTAAAAGAATGTCCCGGGATATTTATTTATTTATTTAATATAACTAACTAGCGGTTCCCGCGGTTTCAAAAAATCAACAATAACAGTTAGAAATAAACTTGAATCTACAAGTTCAAGTTAGGTTTATGATAGTGTCAAAATAACTCTCAAAAATTATCTCCACAGTACACAAAAATACTTAAATCTGTCCTTGACTAAGGGATATGTCAGCCGAATCAAAATGGCGGCGAACCTATGAACTGACAACTCTACAGTTTTTTATTGTTTGACACATCATTAGCAAAGGGAAAAGATAGGAGAATTACTCATTCTTAAACAATTTAATTATCTTGGTGGCCACCATGGCATTTAGTTGTTCTTATCTGGTCTTTACTCTGAATCATCCCTTGAAATCTATACTAATGATAAAGAGAGTGCGAATTTTATGAGTTTGTATGTGTACAAGGGTAATGTCCGGAACTACTCTACCTATTTGAAAAATTCTTTCACCAATTTAAAGGTACATTATTACGGGTGACATTGGCTATGTCATAAATCCAGGATACGTTACATCCCTCGAAACCGCGAGGGACAGCTAGTAATGAAAAAAAAATGAAATTATTAACAGGCCCTCACAGGGACTTATGACTGGTCAGACTCTGAATCAAAGGTTGTTTATACTACTATAATACTAATTAATAAATATAACGTGTTACAAAATACCCCGTAAAAATATAATTAATTATCAAAGCCAACAATTAGTTTTTCTATGTATTTTAGTAGTGTATTCATTCATAAAAAAATGTTTTTTTGTTTTTTGGGGTATGTTATACAGCGTTGTTACGGTTCTTAAATGTTGTGAATGGACTCTTTATGATATAGTTAAGTTTTGTAAGACCTGTATATTAACCTTACTGGAAATTACTACCGTACTTCGTAAAAAAATTATATTCACCGAAAAAACTACAAAAAGATTACCTTGAACTTTCTTGCTGCAGTCGGATAAAAATAAACATAATTCTTATATTTTCAGACTATTTCTAGTGTAGCTTTGTAGTTTCTGCTGATGATGTGAAAATGATTCTGAAGAACTATCAGCCATCTCTTCCTCACAATCATTTTCCTATATTAAGTGCAGTCAACAGTACACATAAATAAATTCTGTGGTGTTCGGAATAAGAACTAATTTTGTGTGGTTCTCCTAAATACTGCCCGATTTAGACAAACAAATATGTAGTTATGGTATCACCTGGATGGTCTTTTTCTTATGGTGTCGTTGTAACTTTCTTTTAGCTCATAACGCCTATTGGCCAGAACAACGTCGTCCGAGTCAGCTAGTGTTAATATATTTCAAGAACGATTAAAATGAATACCTCAAGCCTATTAAAGCCAAATCAATCATGTAATTGCTCTGCGATCTCTTGGGTAGGTAAGTTAAGTCAAGTCTCTGAGGAAAAAAGCGATGAAGAATTAATCAACGCTTGATTGGCCACTCGGTCGAAGGCAATCGCACGTGAGCTACTAACTGTTAGAGTAGGCTTTTTGAATAAAGGTGATGGGTATATTGGAGCTCGTTTTTTATTTTATAATTCAACTAGCTGTCCCGAGGGATGTAACATTTGCCCGGGATAAAGAGTAGCCTTAGTTACAAAATCTATATGAGGCACATAATTTTTCTGTCGGCAAACCGTACTGTGGTTTGACAGAATGTTATTTTATGTTAATTACTTACTAGCTGGACAGCTAGTAAGTAATTCGCGGCTTCACCCGCGTTCCCGTGGGATGTCACATGTATTATACATAAAAACTTTCCTCTTCAATCACTCTATCTTTAAAAAAAAACCGCATCAAAATCCGTTGCGTAGTTTTAAAGATTTAAGGATACAAAGGGATATAGGGACATTGTTTAATACTATGTAGTGATTTTTTTTTTTTTTATATAAAAACTTGAGCGCATTTGACTAGATCTCACCTGATGGAAAGTGACGATGTGGTCGAGGATGGTACACGCGAACTCAAGTAATGCCTATTCACTCTTGCCTTAAAGACTATGGTAAAATAAATAAAAAAAAAAACCTATAGATTTATGGGTGTGTGTGAATGTTTATGTTCCCCATAGACTGAAATGGCTGGACCGATTTTGACGGGACTTTTACTGGCAGAAAGCTAAAGCTATAAGGAGTAGCATAGCATTTCTAACCAGGAAAAAATAACAACCCACGGGAACGCAGTTGGAACCGCGGGGGATCTAGTGCCATATCTAGAATATCAGATCTAGATTAGTAGTTCCACGTCTTATCTCATTGGATCGGAGCACAGTGGTCTCACCAAGTTTTAATTAACACAATGACTTTGCGGTTATATCGAACGCCCACATTTACTGTATATCAATTCGCAAATATCAGGCGAGTTTGTTATTGGAATATTCTTTGCTTGTAACAGTAAAAAAATAAGTTTATATCTATTGAAGCTGTTCAATGCACTAGAAACAGTATAAAGGATGTATTGGACAGTATAAGGAGGAAGGACAGTTGGTAAGTTATTAGAAAAAAGTGGTGTTGTGGTGGAGCGGTGACCAGAGGCAGTTCTGACCGATTATTTCGCAAATTCAATTCAAAGGGTGTAAATCATATCTTTTTGAAACGAAATGCTTATATAGCTCATATCCTTCCCCAAGATACAATCTAACTCCTTACTGAATTTCATCAAGATCCATTAAGCCGTCAAAATTAAAAAAACAAACAGAAGATGAATTAGCAGAACTTTTAGAGCAGTGTTCGTCCGGGGAAGTACTACCTTACCCATTTCCGCCGTGAAGCAGTGTTTCGGTTAGAAATGTAAGGGGGCCGGTGACATTACAGGCATATGAGACTTAACAACTTCACGTCTCAGAGACGATAACGTATTGAGATTCCATAGGCGCAGGTGACCACTTACCATCAGGTGGACCGTCTCCCTGTTTGTCGGCGTATATGATGGCATCAATAAGAAAAAAAAATATAGATGCATTTTTGAATTTAAAATATTAATATCGATGTAATATAGAGAAAACCAGTATTTACTTATGCATTTTAACTAACTTATTGACTAAGGCGTAAACTTGTGGAAATCCATTGTAAGATTATACAAAAACAAATATCTATTATAGTTACTAATTCCGCTGGATCTCCTTCTCTGTCAAGTCCCAAACATGGAAACTCAACAGGAAATCGCCACGTGTTTCGCTTCTACACGAAGCATCATCAGGATGTATTAGACCCGCTGTCACTGACTCGACGCACTAGCACCATAGACGTGTTATGCCAGACAGAAAGCTACATTCTTCGAAAGAAAATTATGATAAGTAAAATATACTAACAACAATGACTTTTACATTACAAATCCAAACATCAATCGAACATTCCAAGATGAACTCAATTTAAATAACTCATCACCCAACAAATGGCGGAAATGGCCGATGACTCACGATGTCTGCATAGATCCGATCAAAGTCCTGAACCTACTGATGCCACAGCACATGAGTAATACGAGATAGCAATGTATCGTTTAGTTATCAAAACACGCCTTGTTCCGCAATATTCCCATAATAGACAGAGAATTTGTTTGACAGTTATTTATTTTCTAAAGTTTCTTTTACTCTGTACTAAGTATGCAAGAATAAAAGAATATCGAGTTCTGAATTTAAAAATCAAAGTATAAAAAAATGCGTCCGAATTAACTTTTTTGAAATTTAAATTCGAATCGAATGTTATTTTATTCTATTATCGACATCGATACAACCGCGAGAAAAAGTCATAAAATTTATTTTAATATTATTATAATGTTAAGTTCTATTTTTAAAATAATTTGTGCAGTTTTGTTGTCTAGGTGCATTATTAAAAGCATCAAAGTGAAGAATTTCCGTTGAATATATTTTTTTCCCAGAATTCTCAACTACCGTTGGCCTACGTGAAAACAAATATGGCGTTATCTTATCGATATGACACATTTCTCGATATCGATAAAATTCGAACCTGTGATACGCAAACAACGACATATCACGGACTACTTATATTTAGACGGATTTGATAACAATGCCATCCATTATTCGATATACGTCGCTTTTTGATCTTAAAACATGCAATGTCGTAGTGTATGTCAAAATCACATGTTTTCATAGATTCTCAATTGATGGATACATCTCTGTTACGCTTTATCATTGATAAGTTTTCACAAAGAAAGTTCTTATTACAAATGAATACAGATTAATAAACAAATACCGCGTATTTGTACATTGAATTATTGTTTTTGCAGAAAGGAGGGGAAATGCGGCGAATTTAAATTAAACTTAAATATGTGTCTAGGTATTCTCATACTATTGATATTCAAAAGACCATGAAATGTTTCGTAAGTTGATAAAAACTAGAATAATTTATACCAAGTCAAAAAAATGGTATCTTGATATCCTAGGAACTTATATAAAAAAATAGACAAAAATATTATCCATTCATTTTGACTCAGAGATATAATATATCCTAAACTATTACATCAGGCAGCATGGAGTCAATTTGGGCGGTAGCAATAAAAAAAAAAAAAAAAAAAATTATCTTTTATTTTTCGGACATAGCTGAAGTGGCAATGGACAGGCCACGTCACTCGAAGAACTGATAACCGATGGGGAAGAAAGATTCTTGAGTGGTGACCACATCCAAGAACGCTCGAAGTGGAGCAACTGCTCACCAGGTGGAGTGACGACCTAGTCAGAATTGGCAGGCGCCGCTAGAGGAAGGCTGTCCACGACCGGTTGATGTGGAAATCCATGGGGAATCTCTACATCCTTGGGCTGATATGATGATGATGATAGCTACTACCCTTTTATACCCCGTAAAGGGAAAACTTTAAATCCGTCAGGAACCCAAGTTTAACTATAATATTGTAAATGATTTAATTTAGCTATTAACATGCCATAGCTGTAACTTCAAATCAACGTAAATAAGTTGTAAATTACAATTTTAGAATGGCAAACAAGTTTGGTAGGCAGCCGAGTCAATCGATTTACTTTATCAGATAAAACATTGTGGCGCCATTGCAATAGTTATTGAGGTACTTGAAGGCCTTTCAGAATAATATTATACTTGATTTAAGATAGGGCTGGTTCTTCCACTTCACCTGTTATTATTAGCCAGTTGGTAAATTAACAATACCATAAAAAACATGTACCTAAGTATACAAAAAAATCATCTATAAAAGTTATTTTTAATGCCTAATATGAGTTTTATAGATAGAGAAGCCGTCTCTTCTTTCCAAAACTTCACAGTTCTTCTCTACTACCTATTCTTGAAATTTGTTTAGTTCGTAGGTAGGAGCAGAAATTAGAAATTCTGTATTTTAAAATGTAGCATGAAAAAAAATTCGCGGATTTTTTGTCATATTTTGTAATGGACTGGGTGGTGTTCGGCGAGCACACGGGGTTCTCCCCCTGTGGTGCTAGGACCTCGCCTTAGGGTGTTGCGGAGACGTGGGTTTCACGAGAAATGATTCATTAAGGGTTCCGTTTGGGAACTCACATGACGAGACTGGGAGGATGATATTGGGGATGAAAGTTATGTGGTAGTGTTGGGAGCTGCAGTAATTAGGCGTCAGTTTCGGCGTGGACTTGCCCCGGTGTAAGTACTGCGGCAAATAGGGGACGAAGTATCGCAGTACCATTAAAGGATTTTATACATAATTAGTTTCAGTTAAAATTTTACCTTTTTTCCATCGCGAAATTTGACAGTGCCCTCGATGATGGAAGTGGCGGGGCTCGATTCCGCCATCTTGTTTTCCAAACGTCACGTGATGCGACCGCAGCGCCGCCGTGGCAACATTATGAACTAACACATTATCACTCACAGCACTTAGCACTTGTTTCCTTCACTGTACACTGTAATTATTCTGAAACAATAGAAAGAGGAACTTATTTTTTATCGTCATATCTTACAATAGGAAAAAGATAAATCTAATTTGAACAGATATGTAAAGTTGTATGGTAAAATCTTGCTACAGAGTGGTTGAGGTTTTTTGGCTGGCTAAGATCAGCCCCCTTATTCAGCTAATAAAAACTTCGTCAGCGAGCCGCTTCACGGAGGCCTCGGAGAGCTTATCACTCACATGATTAGTAGTATTAGCGTAGTAAGCGAAAGAGACAGAACACGGAGGCCGCGACGAAACATCCTCGAGTTAGTCATTTTGTCTGAAAAGTTTTAGTAAAACAACCATTTGACAAGTGTCAGATTTTTTTGCGAACGGTCATTGTCCTGACTTATCGTTAGTGTTGTAATTTAGATAATATTAAGCTGAAGAGTTTGTTTGTTTAAATTTGCTAATCTTAGTATTTATCAGCCGGATTTGACGACACAAGCTGAGCAATAAGAAAAGTCAGAAAGAACGCTAAGAAATCTAACAAAGCACGGGTGGGCGATGCGACGCGCGGGTCGGAGGCCAAGGGGCCGCCCTTAAAAGAAGAAATTTACTGACTGCAAATAAATCCTCAAGCCTAGGCAAGCGAAGTCAAGGAGAAAACTAGTGATGAATATTACATATATTTATACTATATTCTTAAATAAATAATAATAATAAATAAATTCTTTATTGACATTATTGGGTACATACAAAAATTGCAACTATGTATTACTATCATCATTGTACCAGCTGGTTTCAATGAAGTTGCACGGTTGAGCACCTAATGTCTAAGCTATGTAGGTCTGGGATTAGACCTCTTCCCTCCGCCAAGTGCATGCACTCTTTGACCTATCTCATTAATCAAAAATAAATTAGATTCAACTTAAATCTTAGGCAGATATGAAAAATAATAAATAAACAACTTTACGAAAGAACAATAGAAAGACTAAATTACACTGAATTAAAGTTGATTACAGTTGTACAACGGGGTAATGTAGTTTTTCACGGTAGCACTAGACAATCAAGTTTATATCGCTGCCAATCGGGCAAATTGCCCGGTAACCTAACATTGTTACCTCGACGAATAGCTTGCATCGTTCTTTGTCGAAGGTAAACTCGGATGAGTGCGGTGTGTAATGCAGGCGCAGATACCATGATACCACGGAAACCGAAAAAAACAAATTATACCTATAAAAAAATTTTAAGGACTCTATCAATTTAGAAGAACCCATTCCAATATCCATGTGTTTTTATTTTATACTGGCTGTCCCCCGCGATTTTACCCGCGTTCCCGAGGGATGTCGCGTTTTCCCGGGATAAAATGTAGCCTATACGTTATTCCAGGATATGCTCTATCTATGTGCTATGTGGCATCTAAATCTGTTTGGTAGTTTAAACGTGACAGAGTAACAATGGGGGCCGATGAAATTACAGGCACATGAGACTTAACAACTTCACGTAGGCGGCGGTGACCACTTACCATCAGGTGGACTGTCTGCTTGTTTGTCGGCCCAAGTGGCATAAAGAAAAAAAAACATCCATACTCACAAACATTCGCATTTATAGGATATATACGCCTGCTCTTCTTAGTAAAAAACAACCTTCTGAATCGTTATTAGTCAGACTATTCATAAGTGTATGTAAAAACCTATGTGAAATTTGAGTAGTAGAACTCTTAGTGCAGAGTTCGTCCGTGGAAGTTCTACCACCTTACCCATTTCTGCCGTGAAGCAGTAGTGCGCTTGTATTACTGTGTTTCACTTAGAAAGGTAATGTGAACGGTGAGGCACATGAGACTTAACAACTTCACGGTAGTGTTGCAAATGTCTATAGGCGGCGGTGACCACTAAACATCATTTATGATATTAGTAGTATTATATTGGGACAGAAAGAAAGAAAGAAACAGAAAGAATGGGTAGGATTTCTTTTAAGTTTTTTAATTTAACGAGTGTGTTGAAATATAAGTAAATCCATAATACGTAAATACTGTCAGTGGAATAAATAAATTTATTTTAATAAATATAATTGTTAATACAGTGATTTTGCTAAGTTTATTGCCGGTTCTTCTCAGCAAAAACTATCTTACGACCCGGTATTTGTGTTAGTTAGTGTTTTAAATCAATGCGTCACCCCCGCCACCAATAAATTACGAAAATCACCACGTACATAAATGTCCACTTTAAGTGTAGTGTCTAGGTTTAATCATAGCCTTTAGGTAACCCCAAATAAAGAACCTTCTGCTAAAAAAACATGCAAAAAACCTCCAACTGAGGTAAAAAGTTAATTATTTTACATAACGTTATACAGAATGTATCAGTTATAAACAAAGTGGGTTGTTGTTCGTTCGCTGAAACAAATTGACCGGGTGTCGGCGCGGCCAAGTTTAAAATTAAAAAACTTTCGAGATCCATCGATTTATTATACGTGGAAAAGTAAAACATGAAAGGGAAAACATTATGTACCTTCAGACCTATAAGGAAGGTAAATGCGAAAAATATACCCAAGCAAAAAAAAACAATCTTTCGGCTGGCAACATTATAATTCTCAACTCAATCGATATCCCCCAAAAATCGAAAATTATAACCTCAAAAAAAAACCCAACAAAATATTATTAAAACGCAATTTAGCAACTATAATACTAATGTATATAACTGCCCCCAAAAAAGCAATTTAACACATTCAAAAAGGACAAGCGACCCCTGAAAAGCGGGAAAAGCCATCAGAATTAATCCCCGCCCGATGCCCCATGTGGTCCATAGTCCATACAAACTGCCGGATATATTGAATATAAACATAAACGACCCCCTTGTGAACAATAAAATGTACTGCAGATGCCGATTGGACGGTGATCCTGTGGATTTTAGGTGATCAATATCGTTTTGTAAATATTGCGTCGGAAACTTTATACAGTATGATTTTGTATTTACCTAAAAATGGAAATTTCTATATAATATGGAAATTATATTGGAAATTTTAATTAGATTGATTTCATTTTACAATACAGTAAAATGTTTTAAGCTAGCAGTAATATAAAGGGAGCCCGAATGTTGTATTCTACGGAATCACTGCTAAAAATACTGTTAAAAAAATCCCTGATACTACACTTTTTTCGAGTGACATAGGGTATTTTAAAGTATCGGGATACATCCCTTTGAAACCCGGGTGAAACCGCGGTACGGAAGATAGTCTATATAAATATAATAATTGTCATTATTTGTTTTAATTTTGTGAGTCCTTTTATAAGCGGAGGGTAGTCTCCAGAACCAAGGCGCCTATTAAAATCTTTCACCATTTAAAAGGTATATTATTTCTAATTGAAACCGCGGTTGAAAAAAACCAGAATTGAATAAGTGACAAAAAAATAAACATTGACAAACTAGCAAGCAACGTAGATATTGATCAGTTTAAATAACAATTTCCGATTGACTGCAGACATAGGAATGTAGCATGATTAGCTTTCCCCTGTCAGGAAAAGGCGAGAAAAAAATATTCAAGCAATCATTGCGTGAAACACGCATAATGTTTACTAAAGGGAAGCAATCTGCTTTGATTTATAGGTTAATAGATTATGCTGTAAGTTGATAGAATTACCTTCTGTAACAAAAAGTCTATTGCAATGCATTTTGAATAGAAAATCTGGAAATTTCAAGAATGTCGATGTTTTATCTAAGTATGCAATGCATAGAGAAAATAAAAGGAATTGACATACATAATGTAGCTACATCTGAAAACAATGTTCCAGATTTATTTTATTTATAATGCAAATTCTTTACAGGAAATATTAATTTCCGAATTCCGGATGGTTTCCGAAAGCAACAACATCCTGTAATTTATTGTTAATAGGGTGCAATAAATTCATATCATTGGCCGAATATCATAATAAATTATACTTTTCGCTAAAATTATTAATATAAGACTGATTCGATGAATTATACATATTGTTTATATTTTTTTGTAGGTTATGTTATTTTGGACATAATTTCTTTCGACTTGAGGCTTTAAAATATTAATAAAGTTCATGGTTTAATAGAGAAATTATAGCTACAAAAAAAATTATCAGGTATATGTTACTGTTAAAGTTATGTTTACGAATTTTAATAACAATTAAAATCGTTTTTTTTTTGTTGTGGACTTGTGAATCATTTAATATTTCACTAGCTACCGCTACGGCTTCGCCTGAGTGAAATCATTTAAATTGATTATACACACAAACATTCACGAAGAATTTCTGTAAATGTTGGCGAAAATTTAATCTAAATTTATTGCGTAGTTTATAAGCGACCAAATAGACAGACAGAAATAGTGACTTTATTATGCTATTTAGAAATGTTTTGTGCTGTACCTTTATTGTTATTTTTTCTTTGAATAAACAAACTAAAATACTTTAGAATTCAAAAAGATAAACAAGCTATAATATACAGTTACTCATTCAAAAATTAACTAACACAGAACTCAATTACCAAAGCAAAGTGCCATCTGCTTTACGAAATCGAACACGATACAAAACATCCACAAAAGCAGATATTGTTAATTTTGCACCCACTTTAAGGATGGCACACAAAGAAATAGTTCTTTGTTGCCAAGGTTGCCACCTTCCATACATCTGCTGCGGGTACAATAGCGTCACTGTGACGTAGATGATACGGCAGATGGCCAGGGCTGTCACGCTTGAGATAGTGAAAATATAATGACTTTCGTCATCAAGTAATGCTCCATTAGGCAACCATGATAGATTGTCAATTTAAATAGAGCGCGGCGATTTGTTAAGATTCTTAATTAGGTTTTTAATTACATTTTTTTCTAGGAAAGAAGATATATTTGAATTAACTGTGCCAGTCGATAAACAATGTTAATGAAATAGCATTAAAGATTAGATTGAAATTTCAATTGTCGTTAATACTTATACTGTGTTCTTTTTATCTAGATTTATTAAAGAAATATTTCATTATCTAGATCAACTTGAAATAAAAAAAGCATTTATTGAGTTTACATCCTAGGACTTAAATCAAAGCTGTCACCGCACCGGTTCCGAAACTAGCGTTCAACAGATATTTATAAAAAAAAAATAGGTGGACTAAGATGGTTAAGCTTCTGGTGGCTCGTACACCCTTGCGCGGACTATGCATGATTTTATAATATTTCCGTACAAGCTGGCCCCCGCGGTTTCACCCGCGTTGCTGAGGGTTGTTCCATTTTTCTGGGATAAAAGTATCATACATGTTATTCTAGGGCATGCTCTATATATGTGCCAAGTTTCATCCAAATCCGTTCAGTAGTTTTTCCGTGTAAGAGTAACAAACATCCATACGCACAAAATTTCGAATTTATAATATTAATAGGATATATACGCCTGCTCTTCTTAGTAAAAAACAACCTTCTGAATCGTTATTAGTCAGACTATTCATAAGTGTATGTAAAAACCTATGTAATATTTGAGTAGTAGAACTCTTAGTGCAGAGTTCGTCCGGGGAAGTTCTACCACCTTACCCATTTCTGCCGTGAAGCAGTAGTGCGCTTGTATTACTGTGTTTCGCTTAGAAAGGTAATGTGAACGGTGAGGCACATGAGACTTAACAACTTCACGGCTCAAAGTCGACAAAGCATTGGCGATGCCCCTAGTGTTGCAAATGTCTATAGGCGGCGGTGACCACTAAACATCAGGTGGACCGTCCGCTTGTTTGTCGGCCCATCAGTACCTCTACCATGAGTTGCTATCGAAACTTACTTTAGTCACTAGCGAGTACTATCGATACAGATATATTTCTCGATAGCAACTGTCAAATTTGTGACTCATGGTACCGAATTTCTATAGCAAAGGCTAAAAAACGTTACTCGCTAGTGTTTACATTTCGATAGGTCTTTTACCTATCGACTTGTACTATCGAGTTTAGTTCTTTAGGTGAGCGCTAGTGGCGCTGTACACATTTGCCATAGAAATGTTTTACGCCGTCGCTAACGTACGTACTCGACGTACGTTAAAAACTCATGGTAAAGGCACAGGTATAAATAAAAACAGGAAATATTATCGTTCATTTTAATATATGAGCACAATTTAAAATATTACGCCATTTTAAATCAAAGTCAAGAATTGCTCTTTTATTCGTAGCAACCCTAAGGTAACTATAACAATTCAATAGAGCCACATTGTCCTAAGGGACACCTGCTTGGTCGCGTGGACAGGATTATTGTCGCTCAATCTGCCCTTTATTTATTTCCAAACAGTTCTATAATACTATAGAAAGTTTTAATAATCCGTACAAAAATGTGGGCCATAAATATTCCGGCTTAAAGCTGGATTTCATATCGAACTTTTACAGACTGTAACGTAGATGTCCGATCAATCCGATCAATCCGATAAACGCGGCTTCACCCGCGTGTCAGTGCATCATAAAAAGTACATTTATATGTAGGTAATCTAATATCTCTCTGCAACTATCGGACAAGAACGTCAAAATGGCTGTTAGTTTATACAAAAATCTAGTAACTAATTCCGCTGGATCTCCTTCTCTGTCAAGTCCCAAACAAGGAAACTCAATAGAAAATCTGACAGAGAAGGAGATCCAGCGGAATTAGTTACTAGATATTTGTTTTTATATAACCTTATAATGAATTTCCGCATGGTCACGCCTTACTCAATTAGTTGTCTATATGGCTATTATGTAGGGTTACCGCTCCAAAATCCGGGGCATTCGAGCTCCTTGTCTTAGTTTATAGCTATTATAAATGTCAATCCTACTGCTATACGTGACTACAAAATGGAGTTCTTCAAGAAAGGTGTAACGTGGGAATAATAACCTTAGTGTTCCAAGCGTTAATAGGCTGCAGTCACCATAACCATCACACGGCCCATCAGGGGCTCGATTCTGTAAGGAAAATGACACTAACTCGAGGATGTTTCGTCGCGGCCTCTATGATCTATCTCTGTCTCTTACTACGCTAATACTACTAATCACGTGAGAGGTAAGCTCGCCGAGGCCTCCGTGACGCGGCTAGCTATCGAAATTTGTATTAGCTGAATAAGGGGGCAGGTTGTTTATATATCACCTTGGTATTATAAAAAGAACTATGAACATTAAGCGATCCTATTGGCGGACTCATCATCTCTGGTAGAAAGACAGTCTTCAATTAAATATTTAGCCAAGTATAAAGTTATCTGTCATGTCCACACAATAAAAGATCAATATCTTAATGATGCATTACATTTCCATGTCGTATAATGTTGTTATATTGTAACAAATTGATTGTAATGCCGATACGAATGTAATAAAATTACTGAGTAAAAGCAATTCATGTTACAGCTCATTAGTGGTCGGACATTGCAAAAACAGACCTATGTTCAGGTCGCATGGTCTAAGTTCCAAGATCTAACGCTTAATCAATAATGATATATTTAAGTAATAATAAGTATATAAAAAAGTGAGCATCCAATGAGGCTTTTCATACTGTCCGGATTCTTTAAAATGATATAAAGTCTAAGTTATTTTGGTATCTATATATCCACTTATAAGCCAAGTGGGATTCCTTTGACGCTCCATCACCTCAAAACTACTAACTGAACATATCTGGATGGGACTGCTACCATTCGACGTGGATTTTTAAGATGGTTATAGGCTATTTATGATATCGATAAACGCGAGTGAAACCGCGGGGCAGCTAGTAATAATTTAAAAACATTTATAAGAACAATGCAGGAAATAAGAGAAGCTAGGCGGGTGAAATTACAGGCACACGAGTCATAATAACTATGTCTCAGGGTGGACAATGCGTGGGCGATGCTATTAGATACCTATTGGTCAAAGAAATAAAGGTTTGATTGTATGGCGGAGGATTCCATTTATGGTAAAAAAAAGATAAAATGATTAAAAAAATTATAAATAAACAAATAGATTAACCGAAACAGAACAAGAATGAAATAAGGAAAGAGATGGCAAGATAAGTGCACCTATTTCTTTTTAAATAATTAAATAAATAACTATTTATTCAGTATAGACTAGCGGAATACCATCGGTTCTAGTATAGGTTCTAGTATAGGTTCTAGTATAGCTTCTAGTATATAGATTAGTATGTGTATTGTATCTGCCGTTAATGGTCTGATTATAGTAAATAGAGAAATGCAATAAAAATATATTTTATTAAAAAAAAGTGATTCCAAGAATCGTCTCGCTTTTTATAAAGGCGATGTTACAGTAAAACCGCTGGTCGCTTACAAATTGAACCGTATCAACTTACTAAAGCGCGATTTGGCAACGGTGCCAAACCGCACGAAAATTAGAGTACACTATTATGGACATTGTTACGTTTTAGTATTATGTATGGTTAAAACGTAAACTTAAACGTAACTTGACATCAGACAATAACAGTGACCTTAATTATATGGCCATAAGACTTTTTGTTGCATGCCGATCTGTGGTCATCGTGTCGTAGAATTCCATTGCGGTTTCGTAAATTTTGTCAAGGTTTTGGGTTTAAAGCTGCCCCCTTATTCAGCTAATACAAACTTCGTCGGCGAGCCGCTTCACGGAGGCCTCGGAGAGCTTACCTCTCACGTGATTAGTAGTATTAGCGTAGTTAGCGAAAGAGACAGAGCACGGAGGCCGCGACGAAACATCCTCTAGTTACTGTAATTTTCCTTACAGAATCGACCCCTGGGTCTCTAACGATGACTGGTATAGTCGTTGTCTTATAAGCCATGTTTATGTAATTTTTTGGCTTCTACTAATATTATAACGGCGAAAGTTTGTGTGGATGTATGGATATTCACCACGTAAAAACTTTAGATGAGACTTAGCACAAAGATTGTTAATAGCCTGGATAAAAATAAAATGGAAAATGATGGTTTGAAAGTATGCTATGTATTTCCAGGATATGCCCTATCTATGTGCCAAATTTAATCCAAATCCGTTAAGTTGATTTTACATGTTACACTTTGTAACAAACAATACAAAAATATAACAACACAACAAATATCATAACAATACAAAAGATATATCCGACATTATAAACTCTCGCCTTTATAATATGTATTAGTGGCCTTTCAAATTATGGCGCATCTATTGATATAATAGTTAATTATGTATATGGTGATGCACATATACCGTATCACGAAGGAATAAGATTCATTTTTCTATCTCATTATTAATTACAAAACGTTCATTAAAATGTATAGCATTATAGTTTCGTATTTTGGCGCCACTATGGTCATTCAGATAATAATTTCCTTCACTTATTCCAATTCCTCACAAATTGTAGAATATTCGTCCCAGAGTCAAGTTATTTTCTTCCATGAAAACTAATATTAAATTTTCACAGTCGCAGTAAAATATTGAGTACGAAATAACATCTTCAAACGACTAGTAGAGATGAAATATAAAATGCCGGTGTACGAGGTTATTATTATTGTTATGACCAACAATTCCTGCGAGCAATTTGGCAGCGTCGAGCTGCACGGTCGATTTCAGTTACAGCATATGCTCAACTTAAGTTTCAATGTTATTGACCTATTTGTATTGTTTGGAAATAAATGAAAACACCATAAAATTCCAAATTCGAGACCATTTATTCAGTTTACGCCTGCGGTACACTAAGTTTACAGAAGCTACCATCAATTCAAAAGTCAACCTAATATCAGCCTTAGCCGCATAGAAATAAAGAGACTTATTCTCATTCAAGTAGCTAAGAGTCAAGGAGAATAGAATCATGATGGAGATAATAGAGAATATAAGGGGAAAGATCTTATACGACATGGCACACTTAAAAATAATCATAAAAGAGGAAGGTAGAGTGATGTTACAAGTAGACGTCCTATCGTGTAAGGAAATGCACGAAGCCGCTAAAAACAGAGAGTGGAGAAAGCAAGTGTGAGAAGAAGCGACTTTCTCAGGCATTAATGAATAAGGTAGATGATTTTATACCACGTATACTTATTGCGCGAAAATATGAGCGTTTGTGACACAAACACGCCCGGGTAGTTGAATGGATTGGGATAACATTTCGAATACCAATAGGATATGTTTCGGACGGGATGCTTTTATTATCAAAAAAAATATGGACGAACCGGTGAAACGTGGAATTTTGAATAATCAGTTGCTTTGCCATCTAGTGGCATACATTTTCCTATTAAGATCTCAACTGAAAATGTAATGGGAAAATAAATTATTTTGATAACAATGATCACCATATTTACCAATACAGTATAAAAGTCCAGATAAATAACTACATTCAATATCACGTACGACATAGAACAATTTCAAGGAAAATCTAAATTGTTGCTTATCTGAGCAATAGTTGCTCGACGGTTGCATCATGCGATCACGATTGTGACGGATCAATCGCTGGTTGCAAGTTTATGAAATCACAAAACCATAATTCAGTTACAAGTCCTAAAGTATTCCAAGAGAGTTACGATATAACAGAAGGTATTTTGCTGCGTTATAAGGTATTACGTTACGTTCGATTATAGATATTGATAAATCAGTAAGGATTTTTTTGTATTACTTGATGGTGGCTCTTCTGATGGCTTACGAGGATAATATATTTATGTTATTAATATGAAAGACAAGTATATATGAGAAGAAGAAGGCCGAAGAAGAAGTGGATAGAATTGGAGAAGACATGTTAAAATGGAGTGAATGCAGTGATGACGGTAACCACAACTGACTGGGAAAAGAGTAGGCGGAAAAGGAGCAGTTTTTTATTAAAGGATTGTTTATTTTTAGGAAATTTAAGTGTTCGCCCCTGATGGCTATTTGCGCTCTTACACGAAACATTTTAATGCTGATTATTCAAACCTTAATAATTTAGTAATCACTTCTTATTTATCAGCGAAACTGTCAAGTTTATTAACAAAATCAAATTTACCAGTTGAGATTTCTCAAAAAGATTTTAATATAAATTCCAGTCTCTCGGATTTTATTACACTCAGCAACAGCGCTTTATTAAGAGTAAATTTTAGATGAGTTTTTTCACTGCTATCGAAATAACAATATCTAACCCAAGGTGACTGGAATTCAAGGTTAAAGAATAAACAGTTGATAAATTAGAATTTTAATGTGATATTTTGAGACGTTTTTTTTACATAGTCCATTGATCAGCATCTAGTTTCTATCGACTTCAACCAAGCTATCGGTCTACTTGGTAGATTGAGGAGTTTTGTGGTAGGAAGACATCTTGAGGTTTGGAATATCCATTGACATTACTCATGTATATATGTAATACACACGGCCATCTTATTTCAAGCTGAGCAGAGCTTGTTGTTGATTCACAACACTAACTAATATTTGGTCTACCTTGCTTTTGAAAAAGTAGGGTCATCGCTAATACGGTCGACCCTGAGACATGTAGTTGTCAAGACGTAAGCTGTAACTTTACCGACCCCCTAACCTTCCTTACTATGACACAAATACTACTCACAGCAAAAAATCCAACGAGAGACCTTGAAAAGAATTTAACAAACCATAAACCTCGCAACTTTAAAAAAAATACTAGCAATGGACTAAAACCAGATCTAACTGGATGCACTTGAATTGTGAATCTCAGTGTAGAACTAATGGTCGCAAAAACTGGACAAACTTGATTCGAGACGCCTCAGCTAACGTGCTCGATCATAATCACTGCAAATAACACCTTTAGAAGATGGGCAATTCGAGATGGCATGGATTTCAGAATAATGGATAGTTCAATGAGCAAAGTTGCGACAGGAATTCTAGTGAGCAGTGCTTTGTTGTAATACTTTTTCTTTTTTTTTTGGATTTCACAATCATCAGTTAAGTTCTTTCTTGGATTAAAGGAATTAATGGATAAGAAAAATTATTATATAGTTAAATAATTACGTTGAATTCTAGCAATATACTTTTTTTTTATCAAGGAACAAGGAGCAAATATTATTAAAAAAACTTACGAATTTGTCTATTGTTTATTTATTATTAAAGATAACTTAACAACCATTATAAAAAAAAACTATTTTGCTAAGTAACAAGAATGGTAGCACTCCCATGCCAATATGTTCAGTAGTTCCCTATTTTCCTTATATACAACGTACCTAACTTACAAAGTACCCCGTAAAAAATATAATTAATTATCAAAGCCAACAACCCTAGTAAGCTGTTATGTCAGGGAACCAGATTATTGAAATGTTATAATTTATATTTATATTATGTTATACAGCGTTACTACGGTTCTTAAATATTGTGAATGGACTCGTTATAAGGCCCCATTTAACCTCCTTTCGGCTTTACGGGTAGTTTTGTAACAGCCGATATAGATTTACACCCAGACACCGTTCAAACACGTTCATGCACAAATGTCCGTTTCGGGTGGAAATCGTACTAGGACCTATATTAATGTAGATTTATTGTTTGTCTTTAAGAAACTCTTTACTGATGTCTCTAACATTAACAATATCGCAGCTGACTTTATTGATCAACATAATGACTTTATCGGACAAGAATCAATTTCCGGTCGACAGCTACATCATGATCATCATGTAATACAACACCGTACAAAAAGTCATTCAATCTCTCAAATAACTCCTGTATTTATTTCACCTTTACAACGTGAAAGTCACTTGCGATGAACCCGCTTCGGACTGGTTTTTTTTTATATTTTATTGCCCGATCCAGTCGTTTTCACATGCAATTGAGTTGTAGGCTTTTTGCACTATTAAATGTGATTAACGTTCTATTGGATACGTCTTCTATGTGTTTATCTAACTGTATTGCTAATCGGTATCTTTTAACAGTTAATATAATGAAATTGACCCGAGTGATTTTGTTAGACCACTTACTTTGTCCTGAGGAACCGTGGAGTCGAGTTTGTTCTGTTAAAAATTTGAATGTTGGAAAAAGATTCATTAAAGCATTTGGAGTCGATTTACCTGTAACTAGCATTTCGTGCCGCGGCTTTACCCGCGTTCCCGGAGTATTTAATACATCATATACCTATGTTCATCTGAAATTATATACCTGAGAAAAAGTGAAAGAATATTCCAAATAGGTGCAGTAGTTCCGGAGTTAACAACACTTGAATAAGCTTACAAAATCCCCCTTTCTTTATAATATTAGTAAAGCTATTTGAGATTGCCTATAATCTCATGTATTCAGTAAATCATTTCATGTCTCGCAAATATGCTCATTATCAGAAAAAAAAAAAAAAAAAAAATTTTTTTTATACTATGTGGGCCGACAAACAAGCGGACGGTCCACCTGATGGTAAGTGGTCACCGCCGCCTGTGGACATTTGCAGCACTAGGGGCATCGCCAATGCGTTGTCGACCCTGAGACGTGAAGTTGTTAAGTCTCATGTGCCTGTAATTTCACCGGCCCCCTTACCTTTCTAACCGAAACACAGTACTACAATTGCACCACTGCTTCACGGCGGAAATGGGTAAGGTGTTAGACTTCCCCGGACGAACTCTGCACTAAGAGCTCTACTACTCTAAAAGAATGAAAGAATTATTAACAATCTGATTAATAGTGCATTACAGTGAACACTAAATGTAACTATAAAGCATTGTTTACGACCAGCAAACACGTCCACAGCAGAGATAAAGATATTTGCAATGTTAAATCATCCATAAAAGGTAATAGAACCAACTGTATCTAGAACCGAGATCAAAACACATAAATAAAACAATATGGCGGATTAAGCATGCGCGTGAGTTGAGAAACGGTCGGGTTGACGTCATGAAAGGAAAAAACGTCCTTAAGACATCCATTGTACGTTAGTTTTCCTGGTGTTAATCCGCTTTGGATTACCTTCATTATATTACTTTTTAATTTGTTAAGAATTGACAAACTTTGAGCGTCCTTTTTATAAATCATTAGTAAGAGGTTTAGAAGTAGAGCTCTTTGTGCAAACTTCGTCCGGGGAAGTTCTGCCACAATACCCATTTTTCCGCCGTTAGGCTGTAGTGCACTTGTATTACTGTATTTCGGCTAAAAATTTAACCGGCCCCGGTTAAATAACAGGGACATGAGACTTAACATCGCCACATCTCAGGGTCGACAAAGCATTGGTGATGGTCCTGGTGTCTATAGGCGGTGACCACCTACTATCAGGTGGACCGCTTGCTTGTTTGTCAGCCTAATATAGTTGTTCTCCAGTAATACATTTTTTCTCAAGGTTGCGCCTTGTGAAAAAATGTAGCATGATCAAGCATTTATGTTTTTCTCTGAGCACGGTTCGTGTTAACCTCTCATCAGTGCTTCCTTCAGTGTGCAACTAAATTTAAATGAAAAATCATTTTACACAAAAAAAAGAACTAAGTTTCGGCTATGATTCCAATTTTAAAAAACAATATTCCAAGTTGGAATTTTAAAAGAGGCGCGTACTAAAATATACCTCGACACTGGCCTAAAATAAGTCCTAAAAAGGGGTTGCCAACTTAGAAGAAGAATAAAGTAAGATGTAAGGAGGTCATTAGTTTCAAAGAGGATGCTTCAACTACAAATAGTATTAACATAGCTACTTTCAAATTACTTTTGGTAATTATAGACTGTACCAGAGTGTTCGTTACGTGACGATATGTGAAAGTCCACGCTGTTCAATCATTGTATGGCAATTAAAAACAATCCAACAAAGGAATGTTAAAACTCATAATTACTGTACATATTTTCATTAGTTCAGTGTGTAGGCATGCGCGTCGGTTACTCTTAAGAGAAGAAAACCTTAAATAAAAGAATTCGTTTAAACGTCGTTTTAAGATGTTGAATCATAAAGGCCTCTTTTGACAGGTACGAATATCACAGTAAAATCAACTCTACAGCTTTTGAGATAAGGTTCATCTGGATCCAATGGTTGATTGTATGATGATGGTGGTGAACACGTCATACGTCATAGAATTAATTATCCTTTATCATTTATAGTTTTCAAATCTGTTATATTTAGTCATAAATTCATAAGCCTATCACCACCTTTTGAGTTCATCATCAGACCCTGGGCTATAGATTTTGTCAAGACACATCAAACGCGTTCTCGATGGGTTTTAAATGTACCTGTGGTAGCTTCAGTAACTCTAATTTTGACTTGCACAAGTGCCCTCGGAGCTTAACTGAATAAATGGTTTAGAATTTTTTTAAGTTTATAGTTTTGGAGATCCAATCAACCCTCCATATTCAACATCAGCCCAGCTCTATATGGTACCATTACTTTGCATTATCACCAAACTAACGTAAGTATGTCAAATCTCAGCTCAATCAAACGCCAGCATGTGGTTGAAAAATAGATTGAAGAATATAAAAACAATTTGTTTACATCATAACGATTCACCTACTGGTATTTTTTAACGAGCAAATTTATGTTCTCGCTAATTTAGATCCAGCATACGGTTAAGCGAGTATCCCGCAGTCGGGCCACCTGTTTGACAAGCCATGTTTGGACAAGTTATGAGACTTACAGCAAGGTCGGGCTTAGTTGACTTAGGACAGGCTGGTGGGTCATGTTCATAAAGTGTGTGAGTTGTGGTTTTTATGAAGACAAGTATCCTTGAGCTTTGGGATCATAATTCAACTCGGAAGAGCTTTTGATGCAATGTGTGGTTAGTTAATCTACGGAGATGTCCAAGCTTGGAATGTTTTACTAAAGAGAGTCAATCTAGAACACTGAAACTTTTGGGTTTTCCTATTTTATTAATTCTAAATTTGAATTCGAGTATTAAAAGTAAACGAAATATGTAATGCTCATACAGTTTAATGACTTCATTGGCTGTTTTGGTCTAAAAACTATTAAAACACAAAAGGTTCAATTTTGTCTACGTAAATGAAGTAATTCCGACATTCTCTCGTCCATTAATACTAATATTTTCATAGAAATTAGAAAACAATTCCATTTCATTCCTTTCAACGTCTATTACGGTTCAATGAACACGTTATTGAATTTGAAACTTTAATGTTGTCGAAATAAGAGTTTTTTGCTTATCTACTAGTACTGCTAGTTTTTGTTCATATCCATTAAGACGTGGCGTGAGGTAGTTATTTCGGTTTCGTATTTCTGTTTTATTATTATCACCCTAATTATGGTTTGTGGGTATTCAATAATTTTAACTTATCTTTCTGTTTAACATTTTATTCCAATCTTATGTTAACTTGTTTGCTTCTGTGTATCTGCATAAGATTAGTAAGAGTGAATCTTTTTTAATAAGTTTTCAATGATGCTATGGACATGTTTAAGGGCACCATCATTAACGATGTTACATCTGCCATATTTGATTTAGAATTCATTCTCTTAGCTTATCGTACAGTAGAGAAACCAAACAACAATTGCCAAAAGAAAAAGCTTGTGCAGTGTCAGATCAAAAGTGAACCAGGGAACTGCCCCCTTATTAAGCTAATACAAACTTCGTGAGCGAGCCGCTCCAAGGAGGCCTCAGGGAGCTTACCTCTAACGTGATTAGCAGTATTAGCATAGTAAGCGATAGAGATAGAGCATAGATCCGCATAGGCCGCGACGAAACATCCTCGAGTCAGTGTCATTTTCCTTACAGAATCGAGCCCCTGGTTTGTAATTCAGATATTTCAAGATGAGACTCAAATATAAACCAGGTGAAGTAAAATTACATCAGAAAATGTAGCACAAATAGATTTCAGATCCAATATCTAACATACTATAAATAAATAATAATTTTACAGAAAGTGAGGATAAAAATACAATGCAAGAATGCTGTTTTGACTGCCACGTCGTCTGTGGGTGACTGCAAAACGACCTTCAGACCTCACAGACTGTAGATACGTGCTTTTCGTATTACTGGTGCGTGATTGACTAATTCTATTGAAACTTAAGCCTTTTTATCATTAATGTAGGCAGTTTAATTTTCAATCAAATGCTATTTTGAAGTCCTAT
Organism: Habrosyne pyritoides; assembly: GCA_907165245.1. Taxonomy (NCBI): domain Eukaryota; kingdom Metazoa; phylum Arthropoda; class Insecta; order Lepidoptera; family Drepanidae; genus Habrosyne; species Habrosyne pyritoides. The sequence continues at coordinate 1,823,687 of OU015600.1, read as the reverse complement.
TTTTTTAAATTCCTCATGTGCAAGTAGCACAATAATACAAGTGTAGTACTGTTTCACGGCGAAAATGGGTAAGGTGGTTCCCTGGAAGGACTATGCACTAAGAGGTCTAAAAATCCGATATTCGGCAAATACTAGTCTAGCTTGTAAATCTGCTTTTGCTATCTTCGACATCATTATCTCTAAAATTTCTTTGATATAACTAGATATCTATATATCTATTCTATATATCGACGATTTTAGATCGATAAAACTTTGTTTCTTATCCTGTCTTTGGGATTGCAGAACTTTGCTAGCTACATTGTTACTGTATCTTCACAACATGGCACCTCTTCAAGGCTTTCTATTAGGAAATGAGAATTGAAACAGCTTAGATTTACTCCATGTCTTTTGTAATCTCTACAGAGATGTTCGGCTTTATTGTGTGCCTAAAATTGTCCAGATTTCATAAGTTCGATTTGACAGTTAAGAGTGTTATTGAATAATTAACTCTACGACGTTGTGATAAGGTCCATCAGCATCATCTTACTATTAATCATTGGATCAATAGATGAACCTTATATACGAAGCAATAGAGATGATTTTGCTATAACATTTTTAGCTGTCAAAACGAGCATTTTAGAACTTTTAGAATTTTCAATGTTGGATTTAGAATTGTCTACCTCTGCGAATTTCGACAGACAGTATTGTTGGCAATTTGAAAGGCTACACTTCCTATCAATGAGGATATAGCCTTAATTCGTGTCATGTTGACGATCCTATTAGTTATAAAGCCGTTTTCCTTATAAAGCCTTTTGTATGTTTTTTTGTCAGTTTCTTTGAAAATGTTTTGCGTGCCGACTTAATGAGGGTCGAAGTGAGTGGAATGGAAATTATTCTGTTATTAATTATCTATGAAGTGGCATGATAATGCGAGTTTTATTAGAGACCTAATTGAAGTTTCAGAATAAAATTGATTGCCAATTTTAATAGTATTCAAAGATTTTTTTGAGGAATTTAGTGCACGTATTCATATTAGTTTGTGATAAAAGACCGTTTATTGGCCAATAAATCAATACATTGTTTTTTTATGCTTCAACTGACTTATGGTTGGACTAGAATTAGTGACAGGTAATTGAAACTTCTGGTCTCTCTGGACAAGGCTGGCTACCTCAGTGGTAAAACTTAGAATTTCAAGTTGTAATCTCGTTTTTAAATTTCTTAAAGAACAATTTATATTTACTTTTTACTAAGCATCTATTTAAAAAAATGTGTCAGTTATCTGGCTTTCATAGTACACGTTCTGCTTAGTTTGGGATTAGATGGCCGTGTGTAAGGAATAGTCCCAGGATATTAATTATTATTTATTTCTTTTGGATACCAAACACTTTGATACTTTAACAGGGAAACTAACAAATAACCCCAAACGATTCATTTCGGTAGGCGTTTTGATGTTTACAAAAAACACCTAAATTTATAGCAAATACAATTATATATTCGGTATCAACTGACATTTAATAAGCTTATGCAGATAACCTTGCTATCTGATAGATTTTAGATCCAATTGATTACTAACATTCACACCAGGAAATTAAACATAAAAACTAATGGAATAGAAGGCAGGACTTGCTATCTATTCATCTGTCTGTCGGAAATTTATAGAGATAGGTAGTTCCCTTTAACTTTTGACCCTAAACTTTTGTTAGGGGGTTTATTCCGAATTCAATTAAATTTAATCAAAAATGTCGTATACTTTGTAAATGGTATTTTAGGTAGTTTGTAAAAACAAAAAATCTACCAAAGCTGTTAATTTATTTTAGGCTCTGGAAAGGCAGTAATGTCGATCCTAGGTATTGAAGTTAGCACCAGTTCAGAAGTCAGACTTGAACTGAGAAGAACCGGCAAGTAACTCAGCAATATATTGTTATGTTATGTTTTTTTCTGGCAATAAATTATTATTATTATATTCAGATCTATTGCATTAGGTACTTATATTAAATGTAGCAAAATTTGTAATCTCTCATAATCATCTTGAGTAGCCAAATTGGTGCCAACCATGAAGGCTGTCTTGTTATACGCGATACAATGATACAAGTGGATTCACAAAAAAACATTCAAAAAAATTTAGAAAAAAAAAATATTGATGTGTTTTGCAAACCAGCTCGATGTTACGATTACTCGCAGTACTATAACGGACATTTTTTTGTACCACCTGACAATCCACCACAACAACCTCCGGCAAAAGACATTTGCAACAAACGGAATTGCCTTCCGTTGTCATCCCTGAGACGTGAAGTTGTTAAGTCTCATGTGCATGTAATATTTAAAAGTACATATGTTGCAAGTTAAATAAAACCTTTTAAAATCACGTCTTGCAACTCCTTTAAGATCTAGTCTAGACAGACAGGTAATTTTAAAAATTTCGAGATAACGCACCTACTTTCATAACAATAGGTCTCAAAATCTTAATTACATCTTGCGGGCAAAGCCGGATGTAAAACTAGACGTAAATGTTACACGTTGGTACATTTTAGTTCAGACTTCAGTTTAAACTGATTGATTGGTTATATTAACTGTAATTGCAATCATTTGATACGAAGCGCACTCGTAGTGATGTGCGAACATCGATAAATAAATATCGATACTTTTGAATTTATTTGAAAGTGGTGAGATGTATTCAATTAATTACGATTAATTGCGATAGTAGCTATAACATAAAGACCAATGCTCAATACACATATTCTTTATGTGTGTATTTTTTGTTGTAGAAAACTGGTTATACAGGAAGGGAGCGAGACGAGAATCTATTACTGTTTGTGTTTTATGATTAATTGCAAATGCTATGTTATCCACTTAAATGTAACATCTTAAGTGACACTACGATCTGTCTTTAAAAATTCACGAAGAAGCCAGTCTCGCGGGGTGATTAGACACTTCAATTATACCACCTTCAGTATACCCATAATATATTGTTCATAATTTATAAATAACTAGCTTTCCCACGCGGTTTTACCCGCGTTCCCGTGGGATGTCACATGTATAATACATAAAAACCTTCCTCTTCAATCACTCTATCTATTAAAAAAAACCGCATCAAAATCTGTTGCGTAGTTCTAAAGATCTTAGCATACATAGGGATATAGGGACAGAGAAAGCGACTTTGTTTTATGCTATGTATTGAAGCAAAATAAATACCTTTATAAAGACATTTACTTTTCATTACAACAATCTGTCAATAAAAAAAGTGTCGCTGCGGGAGTGCAAACAGAAGTGAAAACTTACATGAATATATATAATATCTATGTTGTACGTATGTATGTATAATATAATATATTTTTATATTCGTTTTGTTATATTTTCAAGGTATTTTAACCAAAACTCAACTTTCGTGTAAACGGGACCCATAAATGTAGATACTTATATGAAAATTACAGAGGTGTCGGTAACAGAGTCGCGAGTTCAATTGTTTTTACCCATCTCAAAATTCGAAAAAATTGTTCCATTATTTACCGCAACAAGGCGAAGTATTTTATTTTCCAGGCCAAACTATACAACCTTCACAGTTATCTAAAGGTTTGATTTAAGAATGTGTGTGTTAATCCAAAACATGCGATTACTATGTAACTATCTACTACAAAACTATCGATAGAAAATAAACATCACACATTACAACACTATGTTACATAATGCTTACTATTGTTCGCAATAATTGAGGTAACCTGTTAGAATGTTGATGAACAATGGCCGCTTCAAGTTTAATACTAGCTTAATATCACCTGTCATTTTATAGGCTTGTGTTTGACCACAATCTCACCGTGGCAGAATGTGGTCGAATGTGGTAAACACACAGTTTAAAGCCGGCTTTTCTCAGTAAAAAACAACGTCCCTAACCTACTAGAGCCAGACTATTGCTAAGTGCTTGTAAAGGTTATTGATTAATTACGTTTCACAGTGTCGGAATAGACCACAGATATGTGGTTGAAAGTAAGCTCAAGGAGCTGTTTATGAAGTGGAGCTTCCTGAATATACCTGTATAGACTTGGCAGGCAGAGTTTACAGATTAAAAAATTAGAGTATACTACCATACCCATTTCCGCCGTGAAGCAGTATTATTGTATTACTGTTTCGGTTAGAAAGGTTAAGTCAAATTACACATGAGACTTAACAACTTCACAGGGTAGGCAAAGCATCGGCGATGCCCCTGGTGTCGCAATTGTCCATAGGTGGAGGTGACCACTTACCATCAGCTGGACCGTCTGTCTATAATGCAAAATTTCAGCAAGAGCGTTACAGCCAATTACCCAATAAAACGGCACACTATCGTATAATAATAGCAAGGCTACGCTAGATCAAAATTAAAAATCCTTGTAACCAGGTTGACATTATCATAGTTCCTAAAACCTTTTAGGTTTATGCAAAATGTTCAGTATTACAACTTTCACTATTCATAGCTACACAAAAACTTACATCTCAAAGTACATTAATAAAGGGTAAGTGGGTACAGGCAGCAATACAAAAAGCTTAGCAAGGGCTCGATTCTGTAAGGAAAATGACTCTGACTCGAGGATGTTTTGTCGCGGCCTCCGTGCTCTGTCTCTGTCGCGTACTACGCCAATACTACTAATAACGTGAGAGGTAAGTTCTCAGAGGCCTCCGTGAAGCGACTGGCCGACGAAGATTGTAGTAACTGAATAAGGAGGCTGATCCAAAACTGAACACTTGTATACATACAACAAAATAGTATATGAGCGTACATATTATGTAATAACTCGTCTAGATAGCCGAGTGGTCTCCTGGAGTTATTTGTTAGGAAATGATAGAAATTTCCCGCAGTTTCACCCGCGTTCTTGGCGGATGTAAAATTTTCCAGGAAAATATCCTAAGGAGTACCTTATAACATCAGTTGTAAGCTAGTGAAAATACCGTTAAAATATGTAAATCTATAAAAATGCAATACAATTGTGATCTTACAATAATTTATTATAAAATCTTTAATGGAAATATGTAAAAATTTTATAATAATAAAAATAAGGAAACAGGTATTAAGTCCAAATAAAACTAAACACAATAAATTCACATCATTTCTAGATAAGTTCAGTACTGACGTTTTGGTTTAGATCTATTCAACCGCTATTGCAAACTGTAATTAAAAAGAAAAAACTTTTTTGACCATTCTACATTTCATCTTAGTTGCTAAATTACTTACTAATTGCTAGGACATACTTAAATTTCTCTTTCTATTAAAACTAAGTGAGTTTCTCTATTTCTATTCTCATATTGCAGACTGTACTTAGCAGTAATGTTTGTAAGTCCATAATATAAAGAAGTGCACTATCTTAGCCCCACCAAGTGGCTGGGAAAGCGGGTCGAGGCTCGCCGGCTGAGATATGAACAGGATGGTAACATATACATGTAACTATAGGAAGGTATAGCTTATTTAGATGATACATAATCTTTAGAGGAAGAACGAACTTGATTTTAAAGACTAAAATAACCCAATTATACATAAGAATCGATGTGTGTTATCTCTATGGATGTCGGCTGGACTGATTTTGATAGGTCTTTCATAGCTAGATAGCTGATGTTATAAAGAGTAACTTAAGCTACTTTTTACCCCAGAAAAATGTTTCATACCTCAGTGACGCGGGTTTAAATAATCCCTGCTAGAATGCGTACTAGAAAATGATTATAAACGTTTTTTAAAGGCTATTAAATGGCCATTCAATGCGAATTCGAATCGTGAGTAATAAGTAAAAAGTCGTATTAAAAAATTTCGGACGAGTTTCCAATTTTCCTTTACCTAAATTCGGATTATTACGAAGATTTAAGTTAAAAGAATTGCCAAATCGGTCCAGCCAAGTGATGAACTTACTGAGGAACACTACCTACTGAATATGTAAAATACCTTAAGAATAAAACGCATAAGTAAAACAAACTTATTTCTAAAAATACGCTCACAAAAGTTCTTAATATAATTTTATTAAAGACTTACCTATGTGTGTCTGAAGAGTAAAACGCAATAAGTAAAAAAATGCTTTTTCGAACCAGCCCCAAATGTTCTCCTTATTAAAAATTAAGGTAATATAATATCCAGCGTTAATTATCATTCAATCCTTCCATGCGTAGACCACACGGCGTGCGTTTTTTGCGTCTTCCGTCAAAACCGGTTTTTAGTATTATTACTGAATGAAGCCTCTTTGTCGCTGCTTAGGCCTTGCATGACGGTGAAATCTTCCTCTCAAGGTTACAACAAACTGCCTAAATTCCTTATAATAATTAAGAATTTTTCACGCAATTACATCTTTGCTTTGCCATAATTGCCCATTCGAGACGTTTCGAGACAAAAAAACCTGAGTCGGGCTTAGATTCAGACTTTAGTTTAAATCTGTTTGCTCGATAGTAAAAAATAGTAGGTATAATTAGTTTCAATGTATTTCTGCGTGTCTGTGACTAAAATAATATTGGATAACGATCAACCTTCAATCAACTATAATCAATAGTTAACGGAAACTTATGTTAAATTTGGCCTTTGCTTCGGATTTCGTACTTATTCAAGAACTCTAATTAGTTGCTAAGTAAACCGAGGCTTTATCTGGTTTCTTAGGTACCTACATATTCATATGCCACGCTTTCAACCTATTATAGTATTCAATACTGGAAATTCTTGAGTCTCTAAGTTCAGTCAACTCTCACTACGTAATGAGAATTTACAGTCCATTAAGATTTCATGAATCATACAAATTTAAACACATGATAGGCGTTTTTTTTTATCAAGTAACTCGAAAAACAGCCTAATGGTCCACCTGATGGTAGATGAACACCGCCGCCTATAGACATGTGCAACACTAGGGGCATCATCAATGCGGTGTCGATGCTGAGACTTGAAGTTGTCCACCAAAATATAGTAATACAAGTGCGTATTTTACGATGGAAATGGGTAAGGTAGTAGTACTTCCCCGGAAGAGCTACACAACTTCAAAGCGTAATGAAAACCTCACATACATTTTGCATATAATAATCTTGGTTGGTTTACATTAAAGGGACGAGGTCACGCTTTGTTATGACGTATAGTCACACCACACAATGAAGTAATGACCTTCGGAGAATTTTCACGCTAACACGGACTTGGCTAGATAAGCCGGCTAGCATAGATAAAGATTTTCTCACGATAATATTAGCAAATATCAAATTAAAGTCGTCGGTTTTCCAAAAGTTTTATTACAAAATTTATTTTGAGTAAGCCAACATTTATCAAAGCCTTTTCTTTTTACAATAACTTTCTTGTGTTGGTCTCCAGTAATATCATTATATCTAAATGATGGTGCTAAGTATATATAGGCGTACTATCTATTTAAATCTTAAAATTACAACCGCTCCTTCATCCTTAAACTCTAATATATTATTAAATCCAATCAAGAAGGAATTACAAATGACGCGAAATTCGTAGAACAAAAAATATTAATTAGCAAATTCATTTCTAGAAATATGAGAACCTAAATAATGGCTGAATTCTTAGTAATCTGACCGGTTAAAGGTGCTTTATACTTCCAAGAACTTACTAACGCTGTTAGTGGCTTGCAAGGCGGGACTTTTTGTATAAGTAACCAACCAATAACCGGTTAATGAGTTATCGTTGTAAAATCAGATTCGCAAGTTAAAATCATGGGAAAATGATAATGGGTAAAGTAGAAAGACAAAGCAATGGAAAGGGATTTAAATATTAACACATTACCACGAATCCAAAGGCTTACTGCATAACTAATTCTTATGCTTCAATTACCTGGCTATTAACGTCTCTGCTACATAATAAATGACCTCATGTTAGAAAGGGACAACATTTAGTATGTCACAGCTTTTTAGCAAATGGTAATTTAGCCTGTCGAATATAAGAATTACCTTTGAATTTTAAGAATGTCACAGAAAAATAAACTTTATTACGTTATGATGAGGTGCATTTACATAATCATATAGTTAACCATAGGTTCAGTAGATTTAACCTTTTTTCAAAAGCATCCAAGTGATTTGTTCTGTATGAAGTTCTTATGACTATCTAAAAAATGTACTTCTATCTCGTGTTATATTTCCCATAAACAGTAATAAAACAATAAAACCGGCAATCTAAATAAATAATATTTCAAATGTTTCTAGAGCAGTGACAGTTGACACTTCAGACGCCATCTTAACCACAGAAGTTTTGCGGTCATGTTGACTCGATATCAAAGAACTGTCAATTAATACCGACGAAGTGGCCAATTACATAATGATAATCAAGTTTTATTACTTAATTATATATAAAAAACTTATCTACAAGTAAGATCGTTCTAATGGTTCTTACAGCCAGTTCATAAAGGTCAATGTTCAATGTTAACTAATAAATGTCTTATCAAATTAACCAACAGTTTGTTTATATAGAAGCATGACATCATCTTTTACATATTATTATTAAGAAAACTTGTTTAATATTGCAAATATTGCAGAGATAAAGTCTATAATTCTTTGGCGTTTAAAGATACAAATTTTCTGACATTTCCTTTAAAACTAACGAATGAATAGACATGTAAGATCTTTGACGCCCATTTTTGACGCGAGTACAGGTTTTATAATTGAATTAAATCAATAGATGTAATCTCCGTTTGGTATTACTTCATTTATATTCAAGGTGCAAGCTATAAAGCTGTATTTTTACGAGCGACATCGTATCTACTTATTAACTTATCGACATAGTATCGATTGTTCAAGCGTTTATCTGAGACCCGATTACACGTATAAAACGGGCGATAAAATAATTTTAAGTGAGCCTTCTCGATTCGATTGTGAAAGTATTCTTATTGCAATGTAACAGGTTACAGGAGATCGAGTTATTGTTGTTGGCATGGAATTTAAGTCCTTTGAGTTTTACTTTTAAAAATTTCATAATTCGAAAATTAAATTGAGGTATAAAATGTGTCTTGCAGAAATATGATTTTTTTGAGTTAACTCATTTTTTATTTGAGCATAGCTTCGACTTACTATGCCAATTGCATAAGTCAAAATGTCACTACTTACGTAAAATAAAAATTAAAAAAATAGGTATTCTAACTTTTTATGAAACGTCTCAGGAGTATATTAGGCTATTTTTTAACACACGAAAATATAACAACCTCCGGAATACGGGTGAAACCGCTGAGTAAGTCAAATAAATAAATATTACATAATATTCGTCAATATTTTACATATTTCACAAATGACTAGTTACGTACTAACTGCTAATGAATAAAGCAATAAGCTAGGTAGTAGGGCCTTACGGTTTTTTGACTGCAGAAGAATTACCTTTAAATATCTATAGCCTTGGAGACAATAGCGCAATAAAGAAAAAAAACGATTGGTAACAACCCTATAAGTTTCTAAAGTTTTTGAATATTTAAACAGTTGTTTGTCATTACAAATTGATTGTAATAAAACCTTGTTGTTACCTTGTGTTTGCGTTATAGATGATGCGGGTAGTCATTTATATAACTGCATTAATTTGCTAACACTTGCGCAAATAAACAACATTTATATGCGTAGGTATAGGTATATAGCGATAAAAATATAATGTATTATCATGCACATATCAGCCACGAAACCCAAAACCAATCCAACAATACATTGATAAGAAAAACATACCAACCGTTAAAAAAATCCGTTCACCTAACGCTAACACAACACTGTTCGGCAACTTTGCAACATTCCAAAATGCACAGTAATAAATCTATTCCCACAGGTAAAATAAACTGTAACAATCACACTTCACGCACCGAACGTTTTCACACTAACACCGAAAACACTTTCGAAAAAAAATGCTTTAAAAAGTATTTTGCACACAGTTTTTTTACGAAAGTTGACTTGCGATTCGACTGACAACCGACACAACCTTCACATACGATGCACCGTCGCTGACTGGCTGACTAGCGGCTTAGGTCGGCGGAACGCGCGTGTGCGAGCGAAAGGACAAACGAAATTTGAATGGGAAACGACGAGTGCGAAAGAGATGACGGATGGGAATGAAGTTAGCGGATCGAGCTGCTGATGCCGTGACCGGCAATGACCACATGGCACGCATTTAGTTTTAATACAATCATTGCACAAATTGAGAGTTGGCGCGTTTTTGTTGGGTCCACGTGTTACTTATTTTACGTTCATGAAAATAAACTAGGTACTTTATGGCGGGCTTTTTTTTTTTACAAAAAAGATTCTTTACGTAACGTTTTCCTCTGATAAAATAGACAATAATTTTTGTGTTCGGATTTTTTTATAATTTTTTGGAACATTGTTTTTGTTCAATTAAATTTTTATTAATAAAGAACCTACAGATAAAGAGTAAAAGATAAAAATAATATGCGTGGTTTGCGTACCTACCTATTATTTGCCCCCATTTTATCCTCATCCATTGTCATATTTTTCTTCTATTATACAATATTAGTTTGACGGCGGTTTTATTTGATTATAATATGATAAAATAAACTTTTAGAAAATTTACTTATTGATTTATCAGAAACATAATATTTGTAAACGTTTATTGGACTTAAAATTTTGGAAGATCAATTAAAATTTTGATATATTAGTTTGTTTATGTATTGTATTAAGTATTCACAAAAATAACGATATAAATAATAGGTTACCTTTCTTTAGGTTTTTAGTTAGAAAACGTTCAGCGAATTTAGTATTAGTATTCAGTATAATAATGAAATAACTAGTCCTATTTATCAATCTTGTCTGGTTTCATTCACATTTAGCAAGCTACAATTAATGACTTACATATTTTTTTTAGAAATTATTACAGATCCGGGATTGGAGATGTTCCCGAAAGACGGCAACAATGGTAACAAAATGTCACGTTGAGACTTTAAAAAAATATACCATGAAATGTTGGTGACTGTAAGACTCTGCCTGCCTCCACGGAGATAAAAAGCGTGATAATATTTATCTAATTTCAATATAATCTCCTCATTTGCACGCCAGATGTCAATTATGGTCACCCACTTCATAGGTAGATCGTCGCTAGACCCCTTATTCAGCTAATGCAAACTTCTGTGGCGAGCCGGCGCACGGAGGGCTCCGAGAGCTTTCCTCTCTCGTGGTTGCATAGTTAGCGAAGGAGACAGAGCATGGAGGTAGCGACGAAACATTCTCGAGCTAGTGTCATTTTACCTTACAGAATGGCACCCCTGGGGCTCGATTCTGTAAGGAAAATAACTCGAGTATGTTTTGTCACAGCCTCTATGCTCTATCTCTGTCGTTTAAACTACTAATCACGTGAGAGGTAAGCTCTCCGAGGCCTCCGTGAAGTGGCTCGCCGGCGAAGTTTGTATTAGCTGAATAAGGGGGCTGGTTGTAAAAAAAAGAAACTTCCATTTTGTTGTTAGAATAGAGACTCCGCTACTCCGATAGATCCGCACTCCGATGAAGTACCCTTTGAAGGTTCCGCGGGTAAAATTTGTGTTAAAATACATTGTTAATTTATGACATAGTAATTGAAACTTCGGAAATTAAAATTTATGTTTTTTTTATATTATTATGTGACAGAAAATAACATTTTATTTTTTACTCGCTATCCGCTGCAGTTGCACCTGCATATCTGAGGGATATAACATATTCCTATAACATGTGATATACCAGACTATAATCTATCTCTGTGCCAAATTTTATCCAGGACTGTTCGTCAGTTCTGGCGTGATTGAGTTACAAACATCCTTCCATCCAAACATCCGCTATTTAATAATAGTAAAATATAGATTTGATAACAAATCCTGCTACATTTCCTATAGATTTTTTCTTCTTGACTTTTATAGAACGGTATCCAGTCAGCAATGAGAGTCCTTTATAATATAGATATTAATTTCTTTAAAACAACTAATATACTATAACTGATTTTAAAATCTCTAACCAGAGTAATAATTTGCAGATGAGATTTTACATCAATAAGGTATAGGTCAGTCACCATAATTTTACTGTATTTATTTGTGTTCAAAAATTCTGTACCCAAAAACCAAAACAAAATAAGCTTATCCAAATATACAAGCTTGTGTTGTCTCGTACCCTTATGTGGACATTTCGAAAAAATCAGATTATTCTCAACTGAAATTGGTTGTGTTTTTATTTTAATAGTGTTTATAGATTTCTACAATAAGTGTATAAAAGAAAAAAACTGCACTAAAAGCATTTTTTACTATTCAGTCGTGAAATTTTAGTGCCCAAACTCTTTGCACCTGTCTGTGGCCACGAATAACAATTTTTGACGTTGTTAGGTTACTATTGACAACAACATCATTACTCACTCATTGACACGGACATATTCGATTTGTGTGTGATGCTCCGGAGAGACCGTTATCAGCTAACTTCACCCGTGAGAATTTTGTGTTACACTGATGCGCGCGCATCTTAAAATCTATTCTCACAATTTTTTTATAACGCGCCTAAAGAAGTATAACTTCAAAAATGAATAAGCTAGCTAACTAAATACCTTATTTTTTGACGTGCCCATATCCTGACATTTCGAAAAAAAAGAAAACAAATCATCAAGGCATTCCTAATTTAAAAAATAACAGAACCCTCCGTTTTTTGGCACATTTGGGACATATCTAACGATTTAAACAAAACTTGGCATATTTTCTTAGTGGTAAGCCAAGAATAAGTGGCGAAGGGATTCCTATAACTTACGTTTATGCGAGAAGTAAAGGAAAGGTGCAAAAACTCCGCCTATGAATATTATAAACGGTACGGAAAGGTCGTTGGCGAAAACGGTAAAAAAAAACTTTACGCCGAACTTTTTTTTTACGGATACTTCACCGACGAGCGGTGCGTTTTTAATCTTTATTTTTCCGTAAAATCCTTCTTTCTTGTTGTTTTAAAATATCTACAGAACCTGTTTAGTTATTTATACAACTGCAGAAACTTACATTGTTTAGGTGCATGAGATTATCTTACAAATTTTATAAATGCGAAAGTTTGTATGGTTTGATTTGTATGAAACTTGGCACATTGATAGTATATAACTTGGATTAATATATATAATACTTTTTATCCCGGGAAAATGTTACATCCCACGGGAATGCGAGTGAAACCGCGGGGACAGCTAGTATACCATAAAAATGCCTTTAATGCGTAATCGATTTTTGCAGGATCACCAACGCGCGAATGATACCCACGGTGTTGCAAGCATCCATAGGCTACGGTGACCGTTTACCATCAGACGGGCAGTCAGCTTGTTTGCTACCTTATTAGTATAAAAAAAACTGGTTTCAGAACTTTTATGCTCAAAAATGTAGATATCTAAAAGTAATAAAAAGAGCTTACAGAAAAACTTGGGGACTCAAAATAAGGCTACATATTAATGGTAAAGCTTCTCTCTGATAATCCCTAAGACGTTGTAAGGATAGGTATCAATATACAATATCAAGTACATATTAAATATAGGGCTGGATTTATTTCATACACCTCTGGCTGAAATTCTTAGAGGAGTCATGAGTTATTTAGATAAATTATAGCAAGCGCCCTTCGGCTTTGTCCGCTTTCAATCCTGGTTATAAACCTTCCTCTTGAATTACTCTATCTATTGCTGAAAACTGCATTAAAATCCGTTGCAAAGTTTACGATTCTATAAAGGACATACAGACAAACATTCATTTTCATATATACATATACATAAGGTCAATTTGTACCCTTGTACTATCCTAGTAATATTATAAATGTGAATGATTATGAGAATGGATGTATGGATGTTTGCTCTTTCACGCAAAAACTACTAAACGGATTTGTATCAAACCTGGCACATAGAGAGAGCATGCCTTAAAGTAATATATAGAATACTTTTTATCCGGGGAAACTATTATATCCCCGGGAAATGCAAGTGATAAATCATTCTCAGCATGAATAAGGCTTGATATCTTCGAAGTTGCAATTTTATATTACCTTGAAGTCATTGAACTTAGCGAATAAGTACAAACCGCCAGTTAATTTATTAGGTGGATCATTAACTGTTTCTCTGAGCCGTGAGTATTAATTGGGAGGGAGGGAGAGAGGCGTTCAAAATGATTAAGTTTCAAATATTTCTGCGAAATATCTCATTGATAAAATTCCGGTGTGCCAGCTTATGTAATGTTATACCAGGATACAAAATTTCTTATTTTCGGTTGAGAGCCCTAAGCGTTCACCGAAATTGTCCGCGTAAGGGTGTCAGAGCCACCTGAGGCTAACACCTTCGTCGCTTCAAAAAAAAAAAGAACTAAATTACTATTCCATCTCCGTTCCATATGCTATGTGCGTGCCAAATTTAATCATGATTTGTTGAGCCGTTTAGGCGTTATGAGGTGACAAGCAAACACACTTTGGCATTTATATTAGTTAGGATTCTAGCCTAATATTGCAAGCTAATAGGTAGATCTTGTAAGTCTTACAACAATATATAAATGAAGTACATAGTTACATAAAAGCTCCGCTTATATTTGATAGTCTCTCCGTACCATAGACTACTAGAGTGCCTACTTTCAGCAAGATAGTTTCAGCCGAAAACGTAACCGATACACTTTAAAATTTATAATAAACTAGATTCCGTCCCGTTGTTTATTGGCGTTCTCGAGTTATTTCATGTACATATCGTGGAAGAATTTTTCAAATTGCCGTGGTTCCTGAGATTATCTTCCATACAAATCCGCTCACTTTTTATTACATTACCAGCTGTCCCTCGCGGTTTCACCCGCGTTTATCGATATCATATTTCAGCCTATAACCATCTAGAAAAAAATCCGTGACGAATGGCAGCAGTCCCATCCCGATATGTTCAGTAGCTTTGAGGTGATGGTGCGTCAAAGGAACCCTATTTTCCTTATATTATTTATGGATTATAGTATACTAGCTGTCCCCCGCGGTTTCACCCGCGTTCCCGAGGGATGTAACATTTTTAAAGCACAAAAAGTCCCATGTTACTTCTAATACCTCCAAGAATATGTCTACAAAGTTTCAAGATGATCGGTTAAATTCTTACATTCACGTTTATAATATTAATAGGGATTACATTAGTTTATATTGTTTTAGTAAGCTTATTAAATAAATTGATTCTCATTTTGTTTCCATATCATTATACTACGGGACGGAATGCTTTAATAAGTCGTCTCCAATTCACTGACGTGAGAGACTCAAAAGAACAATGTCCAACTAGCGACAAAGGCATGCAGCCTTTTGCAACAAAGCCTTAGCCTCTTACTTGCATTAGGTTATGGACTTGGTGACAAGAGGAGCGAGCGCGGTAATGTACAGTGCCTTGTGGTCTAAGAACATCTATGAGTCGAATCGTCATCGTATCGTAATACAATGGAAAACGTCACGGTATGCGCGATGTTAAATTTTCTATACAAACCAGCTATTTGGAGCATTCAATATGATGATGCTACGCTCGCGGTAGATGTTCGTACTTAGGCCTTTTCAGTTTTGGAGTTGTTCCCGAGGGATGTTACATTTTCCCGGGATGAAAGTACCCAATGTTTAATCTAGATTTTAACTGTATATTTGCTTAGTTTGATCCGAATTCGATAAATAAATAAATAATATCGCGTGACATCATTTTACAGATGGCGATCTGATCCAAAACTAAGTAATTTATAATTTGAGTTCTCGAGCTTCCCTCAGACAAAAGTTTAAATAAATTGATATCCTCACAGTTGCATCGCAGTATATTTATGCAAACATAATATTTGTACATCAAAATATTTGTCTATATGTCAAAAAGTGTGATATGCACTCCATTGATACTAGAAATAAGGATAAATTTGTCACTTCTGCGCTCGCTCCAGCAGGACACATCTTTATGTACAAAATCTTATTTTGAAAAGAGTAATTGCTGAGTTTATTGCCGGCTCTTCTCAGTAAAAGCAACTTTCCGAACCGGTGTTAAAGTCTGACCATTCATAAGTGCCTGTGAAGACCTATTTGAATAAATATTTCATTTCATTTCAAGCAGAGCTTGTACTATGGAAAACAGACAACTGATATTCTACTTTTAAAAAAAAAATACATAGTTACATTCAGACACAAGGAGACATGTTCGATCATGCACACAAATGTTTGTCCTGGGTGGGAATGGAACCCACACCCTTCCACGCGGGTGTGGCAGTCAGGGTCTAACCACCAAGCCAACTGGGTCCTCACTCTCTACTTAGTTTCGGATTAGATGGCCGTGTGTAAAGAATGTCCCAAGATATAAATATTATACCTCTTCCAGACTTAGACAAAACTTTACCATAGAATTTAGCAGTATATTATACTAGATTTCACCCAAAAACCATTACAACAAAGCGTTTATACAGTATTCATGTTGCAAAACATGATCCAAAAGAGATTGTTTCCGCCCGGGGTCGAACCGGGGGCCTTGTGCGTGTGAAGCACACGTGATAACCGCTACACTACGGAAACTTGATAAGAATGGATACAATTAGGTATCTAGTACTGTCGTGTACTCTCCTACGTAGAAACATTAGGTTCAAAGACTTTGATTATTGGCAGGCCAGTTACCTTGATTAAAGAGCCTGACTGTCATGGATTTGATTCCCACTGTGACCAAGCATTTCTGTGCAAGAATATGCCTGTAGTTATATTACATTTAGCTATCCCCGGCGGTTTTACCCGCGTTCTTGAGGGATATCACATTTTCCCGGGATAAAAAGTTGCCGATATGTTATTCCAGGATATGCTCTATCTATGTGCCAAGTTTCATCCATATCCGTTCAGTAGTTTTTGCGTGAAAGAGTAACAAACATACTTACATACAAATCTTTCCTCTTTATAATATTAGTATAGATTTTTTTTAAATAATATAAACTAGTGCTTGACTGCGATCCCACCTGATGGTAAGCAGATAGATATAGATTTCGAAAAAAAAAGTGTTTTATAATTTGTAGTATATCAGTAATCTGATTCCATAGTATAAACTTTGCTATGTTTGGGATTAGATTGCCGCGTGTAAAGAATGTCCTACGATATGTATTTATTTATTTAAGCCACTATTTCTAGATGTCTGTTTGTACGCTTAGTTCTTTTAAACCAAGCAACTAATATTGATGCATTTTTTACTATTATTAAAAAGAAATCATGAAAGGTTGTATTATGTTGTGGACTAGTATTATAATAAATTATAATTAAATCATTGATACGTGACATCTGGTCTAGTATGAGAATGCTGCTAGGCTGTTTAGGATTGCCCTCCCTATTTATATAATTTATATAAAATAAAGTAATGTAATTATAATTCTCTTATTAAGTGCTAATAGTGTAATAGCAAATTAAGCAAAAAGCTTGCTCCATGCTTACGTTAAAAGCAACTTACAATGAAAAGCGTTTAATAAGCTTCATGAATAAAACCGCTATCGCTTATCACCACACTCTACCTAACAGCACAGAGAGCTTTTTGCTCCGGCTTTTGAACGTTACGTACTTGAGTTCGGGAGAGTACAGAAGCTTCAGAAAAGTTTTGTGTTACACGTAGTGTGGAAAAAGTTGCAGTTGACTTCATTGAGCCGAGCTTACGTCGTCAGGGAAGATCTGAAGTTCTTTGTGAAAGTTCTTTAGCTTTAATTGATTTAGTGTGATTTGAGTCCTTGACCAATGGTGAATCATCACATTGGTTGGTGAACAGAGGACCTGACTTGTGGCTGGTCTAATTAATCTCGTAATTGAAAATGAAAAAAAAAAAAAGATTTATTTTCAAAAACATACTTTTACAAAAAGTATTCTAATTATCACAAACATTGAACCTTACTTATAGTTACATATTTAATAGATTCTTTGTTTCGTTTACTTGTGGCCCCAAACTAAACGAGCTTGTCTTATGGGTGCCAACTTTAACAGTTTGACAATTTTTCTTTGCGCAATGGTACAGGCAAGAGTACTATATTTAAAAACTACCTTAAATGCAATTAATATAATTATAATTATAAAAAGAAAAAAAATACAAATTTAAAAAGATAAAATTTAGTAAGATACTTTGATTTTGGCCTTTTTACACGCTTTTTGTTAGCTTCACCTGTATGTTTGTATTCGACTTCTTTGGGCGCGATTTTAACCCACTTTAAACGGTCAGATTTCATTCAAACTTGGTTGATTTATCGAGGACCGATGACAATTCAATATCTTAAACAGGTAGACCCGTTATCCTTACTAGGATAATCAGGATTAGCGATTTAACTAAAAATTAATAATAGATTAAGAAATCTAAAAAAATACGTATTTATAGAAAATCCAACTAGACTACACACAGCTAGTATAAAACAATGTCGCTTTCCGCTGTCTGTATGTCCCTATGTATGCTTAGATCTTTAAAACTACGCAACGGATTTTGATGTTTTTTAATATCAGTGATGCAAGAGGAAGGTTTAAATGTATAATACATGTGACATCCCACGGGAACGCGGGTAACACCGCGTGGGACAGCTAGTATAAAATGATATGAACTGTATATTCCTAAACAAACTAAAACCAAACGCAGAAACACCTTAAAAAACATTATATTACGTAAACAACATAAACAACTCTCTCGGAAAGGAAAAAACAAAAAAAACTTAAGCAATAAACAGAACATTTGAAGAAATATATTATTTGCCGTGGCCCCGGTGTCGACTAACGCATTTACCACAACTAAGGGCTTATTCACACTGGGTACAAAAATAAGAGCGGCATCCACAGTCATGGGTTCGATCCCATTTTGGACATACTTACGTATGCTAGATCTTGGTGTAAACATAACATTTCATCAAACTTATTATCCCCAAAAAGGTAGGGTAGGTAGTATCTCTAGATATTAAACAAAAAAAAAACTAAACCATTTATTCAGTTTAGGCCCACAGAGGGCACTTATGAAGGTCAAATTTAAAGTTACTGAAGCTACTACCTGCTTTTAGATAACAACATGTCATATTATGAGCATAGTCGTTGCCCTTCGCACAGATAGCCAATCACAGACTACAGGTTATCATTTTTAAACTATTAATTGATAATATTACCCTGCCCGACCTGGAAATCGAACCCACGACCCCAGATCTCTAAACGAGATGATTTGTAAACGTCTTGCATAATATTTAACAATAGCTCTATAAGTTGTCCGGAAGACATTGGTACCTATCATTTGAAAATAAATACGAAAAGACTTAACCTATACCGAAACTGTACTGTTATCTATTTACCCTTAAATATATTCTCTGATTGCTATAAAAAATAATAATGAAGATATTCACCTTAAGTAAACTATTATTAAGTATTCTGAACTTGTTAAACCATAAAGGAAAAGAAATACCCATAAAAGTCAGATAGAAAGAAATACCAGATCTTACCGGTTATGCTATTTCTAAAGCTAAACTACAGAGACCTTCAGTGCCCTCCCCAGGCTAGAACAGAAATATGTCTTTTTCAAACAGTTTGCAGTTTTTCAACATCTTGACTTGGTATAAAACGAAAATAACGCTATCAAATATAGAAGTCCATAGAATGGGATACGGACACCCACATCTATACCTCACACATTTTATCAATACAGTCACGAGAATAAACTTAGAATAGTAGAGCACTTAGTGCAGAGTTCATCCGGGGAAGTACTACCACCATTTCTGAATTGCAGTAGTGCACTTGTATTACTTATGTTTCGGTTAGAAAGGTAAGGCCGGTGACATTACAGGCACATGAGATAAAAAAAATATAATATTGGCGAAGTAATCATGATATTTATACGACATGAGCCGAAAAACAGACAGACGGTCCATCTGATGGTAAGTGGTCACCGCCGCTTATGGACATTTGCAACACTAGGAGCATCGCCATTGCGTTGTCAACCCTGAGACGTGAAGTTGTTATGTCTCATGTGCCTGTAATTTCACCGGCCTCCTTACCTTTCTAACACAGTAATACAAGTGCACTACTGCTTTACGGCGGAAATAGGTAAGGTAGTACTTCCCCGGATGAACTCTGCACTGTAGAGCTCTACTACTCTCTACAGCACTGTTACTACCTATAGCATCAAAGTGGTTGTAATAGTTGAGCCGTCTACAAATGAACGAAGAGAAATAAATTATAGAATTATGATATCAGATATTATTTCAGAATGGATGTATATTTACACTAGTGACTGTACCCTGAAACAAATAGCTTTTCGAATTATAGCCCTAGGATGAATAATGGCAAATTACCCACCTATGGCATTTTGCTGAGGAAAAATCGACTTTATTTCCTGAAAATAAATGTTTATAGTAGTTCTTAGTGCGGAGTTCGTCCGTGCTACTTCCTTATCTATTTTCACCGTGAAGCAATTGTGCACTTGTATTATTGTGTTTTGGTTAGAAAGTAGAGGGGAAATTACAGGCAAGTAATGCCCTGTATATCCTATCCTTGAAGGGAGTTCCTTTCTTTCTATACCCGGATATAATCTAGTTAGATACATCTTCATCATCATTATTATCCTCATCATCATCATCATCAGCCTATCTACGTCCACTGCTGGACCTAGGCCTCACCTGTGGCACGCCACAGGGCTCGATCTTCAGCTCTTTGTTTCCAACCGCTGCCAGCCAGCTTGCGTATATCATACATCGTAGATACATCTTACCTTTTCTTAATTATCTTATATTGTAAAAGCGGAAGATTGAGTGTATTTAACTTTGTAAATACAAAGTTTGTAGTTTAATAGTAAAATAAATTATTTTTTTACATAAAATATTTCAAAATATATTTAAAAAAAGAAACCTTCAAAAGCATATTATACATTGAATCAAAAAGTTACATGCGGGTCCTACCTTTAAAGATTGTGCAGTTACACATTTTCTTTCTTTATAAATTGTTATATGTATGACTAGAATAGTTGATAAACCTAAATAAATAAATGTTTGTGTACCTCCACAGCTCTGTGCATAATTTTCATGAAATTCGATCTGAAATACTTATAGTTACTTGAAGTTTTGAGGTCTTGTTTATTATTGTTATTCTACATAAAGCATCATCGGTTCATATTAGAGCTGCTATCAGGGGGTCTTATACGTCCTGATGATGCTTCGTGTAGAAGCAAAACATACGTGTCGATTTCCTGTTGAGTTTTCTTGTTTGGGACTTGACTTGAATTGACCTTTTTTTTAGTCTTGTCCAGAATTATGCACCTATCTATGCTATCAATGTAAAAAAAATATCTTCTATCATTTGAAAGGTATATTATTCCTAGACCTATGTTTTGTTATTATCCCGGGATTTATTGGATATAAAAAAAAATGTGTCCGGGGAAAATATTCAGTCGCTCTAGAATGTGGATAAAACCACGGAACGGATGCTTGTTTAAATATAAAACTGTGAAGCCGGCAAAAAATTGTATCGCTTTATCGAGTGGCCATCCAGACGAGAGGTCTGCCATTCAATAGCTCTCAGGACGGCTAGGATAGCCATCCTTATCTTTTTCCCGGACCTGGGTACGTAGGGAATGACGCAATTCCCGAGACGTCCGGTAATATAATAATAATCTTACTATTATCTATCCTTACATAGAATAAAACATACAATAAACTAGTGCGCCTCAACATCAATGATTTCATTACTGCTTACCATCAGATGGGATCGCAGTCAAGCACTAGTTTATATTAAGGTAAAAAAAAAAAAAAAACAATTAGCTTCCGCTGTTAGTACGTAACATCTTTTAAACTACGCAACGAATTTTGAGGCGGTTTTCATCAATAGAAATATAATACACATAGAATGATGCAAGTGGAAGGTTTATATGTACACTTACGCGGAACGCGGGTAAAACCGCGGCGGACTGCTAGTTATGTATAAAAATGATTTTTTTTTTATACCACTTGGGCCGAGAAACAAGCAGACGGTCCACCTGGTGGTAAGTGGACACCGCCGCCTATGGACATTTGCAACACTAGGGGCATCGCAAATGCGTTGTTACAAAACGTGAAGTTGTTAAGTCCTCATGTGCCTGTAATTTCACCGGCCCCCTTACCTTTCTAACCGAAACACAGTAATACAAGTGCACTACTGCTTCACGGCAGAAATGGGTAAGGTCTTCCCCGGACGAACTCTGCACTAAGAGCTCTACTACTCATAGTGATTGTTTGTATGTCTGTACCCTATGCCATCTTATTCTATTTATCCGATAGCGATGAAACTTCAGTGAGTTGTTCTACGTATGTCTGCGAAGCCTCCTGACATTTAAAAAACGCAAAGCAACGCATGTCAGGTACAGCTCGACTCTAATAAATATCCTGCGAAATTCTTTACACATGTTTATCTAATCCCAAATTAAGCTTGTACTAGGGCAACCAGATAACTAATATACTCAATTTATTTAAATACATACTTAAAAAGATTTACACACAGAATAAATAGACATATTCAAGCTTATAAATGTTTGTCCTGCGTGGGAATCGAGCCCACGACCAGCGGCGTGATAGTTTATGTGTAGATATAATAATTAGGTATACACAGCTATACTACTCAGTTAACTAAGGTTTACTTATCTTATTATTGACCAATGTCCCTCAACAGACTCCGAACCCAAGTCGGCCGTTGCAGGGACAAACTGTGTTGATGGGGTTACAGCACAAGCAACCAATGCAGTTGCGGCGCCTCCCCTCAGACAATGGCACATCTTTTTTCGTGCCCCTCATCTTGCACGCCAGAAGACCTATATAATGCTACAGACGACACAGTACGTCTGGCAGAATTCTGGTCTAATCAAATTTAGCTAAAACGATCGGCACGCAAATAATAAGTAACCAAATTTTCAACCTCTTTTTAATCGATGCAAAGTTAAAGCGTCGACTCGTCAATTATGTTTTTGTAAATTGTTTAAAAATTGTCGCTAATACAACAGCTGAACGGATTTAAAAAAAAACATTAACAACCAACGAATTTCGGATAAAAGTTTGTCCCTAGTTTAAAATTACAGAACACCCTAATATAATCAAACAAAGGTAGAAAACAAACTCATTATTTCGCGCCCCTGTTCCACTCGAAACTAAAACTTCCATTAACTTCAACCATATGTTAAAACTGAGCCACGCGCTCCATAAACAAAATTTCGACACCCATAAGACCCCTTTGATAGACCCCAGACCCCAGTTAATTAGGGTACCGCATTGACCAAAACGATTTATCGAGCTGGCAACACCTGGGCTTGATAAATCGACCAATGGTAATGAGGTTTAATGATTAAATGAGGATATGGTATCGGGTGGTATTATGGTAATTATATGGGCGTAAGGAACAGTTTTTAGAACTGATGACTATTATGTAAGTAAAAGGGCCGGTTGACTTGGTGGTGCCCTGACTGCTACCACCCAACTTTTAAGAGTAGTAGAGCTCTTAGTGCAGAGTTCGTCCGGGGAAGTACTACCACCTTACCCATTTCCGCCGTGAAGCAGTAGTGCAATTGTATTACTGTGTTTCGGTTAGAAAGGTAAGGGGGCCGGTGAAATTACAGGCACATGAGACTTAACAACTTCACGTCTCAGGGTCGACAACGCATTGGCGATGCTCCTAGTGTTGCAAATGTCCATAGGCGGCGGTGACCACTTACCATCAGGTGGACCGTCTGCTTGTTTGTCGGCCCAAGTGGCATAAAAAAAAAAAAAAAAAAAACCCAGGACAAATATTTGTGTGTATTGTATGAACATGTCTGTTTGTTCTGTGTCTGGGTGCAAATATCTATATAAGTATGTATTTAAAAAGTAGTATATGTAGTAAATCAGTTACCTGGTAGCCATACTACAAGCAGTACACTCTGCTAAACTTGGGATCAGGTAACCATGTGTGAAGAATGTCTTGGGAAATTATTATTATCTCTGTATGGGTGGAAATATCCTACTAATATTATAAATTGAAGAATTGTATGTATGGATGTTTGTTACTATTTCACGCAAAAACTACCAAACGGATTTGGATGAAACTTGGCACATATATAGAAAATGCCCTGGAATAACACATAGGATAGTTTTTGTAACCGCCGGGGACCACTAATAAATATACAATGTATTAATAAAAATCATAATTTATCAGTTACTTCATTGTTATATTCTACAGTAGTAAGCTCTTAGTTTGGGATAAGATAGCCGTGTGTAAAGAATGTCCCAGGATATTTAATTTAATAATTAATCATTTTACAATTTACCCAATCTTAAAAATGTTTAGTAAAGATCGCCTCAGCGTCGACAACGCATTGGCGATGCCCCCTGTTGTCGCAAATGTCCATAGGCAGCGGTGACCACTTACCATTAGGTGGACCGTCTGGCTGTTTGTCGCCCAACTAGACATTCAAAAAACGTAGACTTTCTTACAGTCAGTTGTTTAAACGATAAAAACAAATATTATAGCTAAATAATACATTTTCATTGACAAACGAACAAAACAGCTCAATACAAACAACTCTTAATAAAAACAGCTAATAAAACTATCAAAAAGCAATAAGTACTTCGCCCCTGCCTCCCCAGCTACATCCCGTATCAGACACCGTTAGATTTATGGACGATTATCTTTGTTTGATGCCACCCATAGACACGAGGTTATCCGGGGATTTAACAAGTTATGTGTCCATAGACAAGGGTGAAGGCGCTGTTATCAAATGTCAACTTCTTGGTCATGTCGCTGATAAGAGGTAGCTAGCACAAAATAGGATCCGTAATAATTTACCCTCACGACCAAGAGGAGCATAAGAGGTAAGCAGGTATCAGTAATCCCACATTCAACTAACTTGACATGTGGTGAGCATTGTTACTGTCATTTACCAATCGCGGACTGTAATCAATTTTCTAAAAGAAGCGTCAATTGGAGTGAGTGTGATATAATATATATCAAATCAGCAACGTTTTAATACGTCAAGACGATAGTTCGATATGAAACAGCAATATTAAAAACCTCAAAAAATGTTTTTATTGAAATGTTAATAATTTTAATGTTGGTATGAAAAAAACCTTTTACTTTTGTTCCAGATAAACCCTACATAAATTATAAATGCGAAAATATGAATGCATGGATGTTTGTTTGTTATACTTTCACGCAAAAACTAGCAAACGGATATGACTGAAACTTGGCACATATATAGAAAATGCCCCGAAAACACATATTATACTTTTTGTGCCGGGAAAATGTTACATCCCTCGGAACGCGGGTGTAACAAATAGTAAGACATATAGAAAAAAAGAAAGAAAACATTTATTCTGGACTCACACAGCATCAACATAGACAATTTCATTGACATCACAAATTACACATGTGGCGTGCCATAGGTGAGGCCTATGTCAAGCAGTGGCCGGAGATAGGCTGATGATGATGATGATGATGATGATGATAATACAATATAGCAATAACAGCACAATCATACAGTATATACACTGAGTAGGGCCAAAAAGGCACCTATCCGAGCATAAGCTGCATATCTGATTGTACTTCCTATATTTCACCTTACACCTCGGGAATCAAACTTAGTAACTCAGATATCTAGCCTGAATTTTATACAGTAAAATCTGCACGCAATACCGTGGGGTAGTTATTTATATGTACCCCCTGCGTTAACAGAAGACCGGATATGCGCACGCGCACTATATAGACAATTATACCAAAATAGAACACAATTGAGTCGCGTGCGGGGGATATTATCGTTTATCGTGTTTCAAATTTAGTATTTCCATTAGGAGCGGGGTTTTTTTTAGTTTTTACTTCGAAATAGAATTCTGTTTTGCGGGGTTTATGTGTGTATTTTCTTTTGTTTCGTTGTTTTTGGTTTAATTTTGATACTTGAATCTAATTTTGCTAAATTTATACAAATATATCTATCTAATAACCTGTAATAACGAGTAATTCTTGTATACGAGTATATATAATCTGAATCTCGGAAACGGCTCCAACGATTTTCATGAAATTTAGTATGTACCTAAGGGGTTTCGGGGGCGATAAATCGATCTACCTAGGTTTTTAGAAAACGTTATTTTCAGGCACTGAAAAGCTGCTACAATATCATTAGTATCTTTTGTGAGAAAAACTATTAATGGGAGCCCTTTATTAACGCATCTAATTCGTATCTTGGTATATATGACAGAGTTTAAAAAAAAAGAAAGTAAGTAGTTACATTAGTAAAGAAACCTCGAGCAAAGCTCGGTCATCCAGGTACTGTATATATAAATCGACGTGTATATGCATGATCCCTATGGACTCCAAAAGGGCGGGGTCGATTTTGATGGGACTTTCACTATCTTTTTCCCGGGAAAATGTCACATAGCTTGGGACTGCGGTTGTATCCGCGGGGGACAGCTAGTCATTTATATATGTATTCATTTTTTGTTACGTAGTATTTAGAGAATTGCCTCGACATGAGGTATACGTCCCGGATTTGATTCCCAGGTAGCAGTAAGTTGAACTTGATGTTTCTTTGTTGACTAGTTTGAGTAACATATTGCAGTAGCTAGATTTGCCAAATTAATAGATTTTCAGCCACGCCTTCCACCTCTCTACCTTGGATTGAGTTACCTAGTAATATTTTATAACTATATATCACACCCTCAGTACGATAAGGGATTAACTCAAAATTTTACGAAATGAAGGTACGACCATAGAGCGATTAAACAAAGTACGCTCTATCCGATGAATAGTAAAACATAGTCAATTTAATGATAGAATAAGCATACCGATACTTCAGTCTCTTTAACACCGGGACCCACCCTCCCTGCCCAGTGCGAAAGTGACCCAATCAGAGATGTGCCAAAAGTGTTTTTTTGTGTTAAGCCCCAATAGTTCCGAGGGTGCTATATGGCCCAAAAAAAAGGTAGTCACGCAAACACATTACGAGAATGAAAACAGGAATATTTCTTCTTCATTTACCTCCAAATGAGGTATGCCTATATTCCTACATTTTCCTTCACGAATGGAGGTGCCATTCTGTAAGGTAAAATTACACTAGCTCGAGGATGTTTCGCCGCGGCCTTTATGCTCTGTCTCTTTTGCTAGTTACGCAATCACGTGAGAGGAACGCTCTCGTGCGGCGGCTCGACGTTAACTGAATAAGGGGGCTGAATAATTTATGGGACGAACAGGAAAAAACACATGTAGCAAAACAAAGAAATCAAAAGAAATATTTAGAACTGCCTTAGCGCTTCATAAACTTCGAGTGAAATGGCTGGTAATATAATCTTTTAAAACGGCCTTACAGCTGAGGACATATTGACTGGTTATTGAAATAGGCATGGGCGCCCTCCAACCAGATGGAGCGATGATATACGTAAGCTGGCTGGCAGCGGTTGGAAACAAAGAGCTGAAGATCGAGCTCAGTGGCGTGCCATAGGTGAGGCCTATATCTAGCAGTGGACGGAAATAGGCTGATGATGATGATTGAAATAGGCTAGAGTTGAATATCAAATCTCTCAGGCTGCTATTGTTATTTATTCCCTCAGTATAGTCACAACCTTACAGCGCATGTTAATGTGTAAAGTGG
Source organism: Habrosyne pyritoides (assembly GCA_907165245.1). NCBI lineage: Eukaryota > Metazoa > Arthropoda > Insecta > Lepidoptera > Drepanidae > Habrosyne > Habrosyne pyritoides. Next base: position 1,796,248 of record OU015600.1, on the reverse strand, counting down.
GCCCATTTATTTAAAAAACTGTTGAGCTCGATTTTTTTTTATTTATTAAAGGTGAGATTATACAAAACAAATATCTTGTAACTAATTCCGCTTCATCTCCTTCTCTTTATGTATTGTAATGCTGTGTGTTGCCACGAATCAAACGCATTTTATTTCTTTCTTTCAGGTCCTAAACACACTTATTAAAGGTGGTAACATTGCATGGAGGTTTTTACCATTGCGCAAACAATTCGGTGAGCGCTAAAGGCTCTCAACTGAGGGTAAGTTAAGCAACCACGCTGAGGATGCCTTCTGTGGAGCTATGACCTTTGCAATGACCATTGCTAGAGAAGTTGGACTCCCAAATTTTTTTTCGTTAGGTTTAATGTCAATATTGTAACGCCACTTCTAAACATTTATGCGTAGATTTCTATGACGGTGGTACAATATCAAAGAGCCCAGTTGTAATGAAGGAAACTAGAATACAAAGCGTGTTATTAAATAGCGCATGATCAATATAAAAATACTCGTTGTTCATCGTTTAGATATGACTAGCTACCCGCCCTGGCTTTCCCTCGATGGGATTTGAGAGTATAAATGCACACATTATGTGAAAATTGAAATAAATTAGATGGGTGATTGGTGTACACTTTTTTCTACCACATTGGCCGACAAACAACCAGACAATCTTGATGGTAAGTGGTCACCGCCGCCTATGGGCATTTGCAAAACCAGGGGTATCGCCAATGCGTTGTCGACCCTGAGACGTGAAGTGTCTATATTTGTTATTAGAATTATATTATAAGTAATTGTTTACCTAATACCCAACTAAATAATATAATAGTGAAGTAACAACCCCTCCCTTGCTCTAGTAGTGGATAGAATAGGGTTGAACACAATTATTACAGCACGTGTCAGCAATATCCGCTGTTTTTGTCTGTTTGTCTGTCACTCATGATTTGTGACGTTGACATGCGCGCGCCCCTATTCTATAATATTATGGATCGGTTTGTAAACTCGTTTTGACTTGCTACCAATTATATACGATCATAGTTCTTATTGCTTGGAGATCGATCATTCATTGTTGCATCGTTGAAGAAGAATTTTATTTCATTAAAAATAAAAAAATATCATTTCCAAGGCGGCGTCAGGCGTGCGGCCTGCGGGTTCTCACTGCATGTGAGAAGAGGCAATCCTCTTCTCACATGCAGTGGCATGGAACCCATTGGATTGAGAACAACGCAGACAGAAGAAAACAGTATTCCTATAATGAAAGCCCATTTACATCTAATGGGGTATCACAGCTTCGATTACAATCGCTTTTAACTCAACTAACTTACAGAATACTCCTCCACAATAAACTCTCCAGTTGGATCGAGTACAGCACTCGTTATATAGATTGTACAAATTGTAGTTGTTTGTTGGGGACGCGTGGCTGATTGGGTTTCCAACTGTTGTGCCCCGGGTGTGCCCCAGTGGGGCTAGTTGTTAACGAGCGTTCTTTTGTTTTTACGATAACGGGGAAACGCCTATGGTGAGTCAAATATCGTCGTATCCTACGAATAAGGGCGTAACTGCATAATAGCTACTTTTCAGGAGACACTTTTTTGTGTTTAATTCAAATAAATATGAACAAATAGGTATTGGTGGTTTCAAATAATGTGTATGGGTATCTTATGGTACCTCTAGGATTATTTTCAATAGATTAACTTCGTATTTTATACGCATTTTGTCCCATAAATCCTTATTCTCTGTTGCGTTAAGGCGACGTAGAGCTGGACTTGAGTATTAAGTGACATTATGTCTTTTATCACCGGAAATGTTGAGGCCACAATCGCCTTTATGCCATTTTTATATTATTCGGATGTGGGTATTTATTCTATTACATAAGAATTTGGGTATGATAACTATTTATTCATTACTGGGAACATAATTAAATGTAATAAAAATAATAATATATAATAATATTTTTATTTTTCATTTTATTCCAAACAAAACCTAAGGTTTTTTAACCTTTGGTATGTTAATAATACATATTATTAAGCTTTGGTAGCGCACATTTTACGATAGTCATAAGAAAATTAAAATTAACGAAAAAAGCTTATAAAAATAATTGTTCAATAGAAAAAAATGACAGTCTTTAAAATAAAATTGCACATAATCAAAATTAGTCCTTAAAATAAAATAACACAAAATAAATCCTTAAAATAAAATTGCACATAACTAAAGTCAGCCTGTAAAATTAAATTATCAAAATTACACCTTAAAATCAAATAACACATTCGAAATCAGTCAAATTCACATTCAGTCGTCTTCTTCATCAGTACTCTCAGAAATATTGGCATTACCAGCTGGTTCATGAGGCAATGTTCCAAAATATGAGTGATATTCCTCTGGAATAATTTTAGCCTCACACATTGACATAAGGTCTTTATATTTATCATAATTTATTTTTAATGGTAATCCATTTACTGGCGTGACTTCCGAAACTACTTTCTTTTTTCCTCTGGTACCCTTTCTTAATGTTGTGATTTTTTTGTAATCCTCATCCAGTTCATATTTATATTTTAGAACGTTAATATCGTCCTTAGTAACTTCTACTTCTTTAATTTTGTTCCAGACAACTTTTTCACCATCATCATTCTTTAACCAATTTTTTCCATCGAGTAACTTACGATAGTTAAAAATATCTGCCAAGGCCATTTCTTTTACCCTATATGTTTCTCCTGATGTTTTGGCCCACCTGATTAGGTTGATCCATTGATCGGGAGTATAAATGGTTTTTTTGCTGGAAGCTCCTTCTATAACAGAATGTACACTGTCTCCCTCATTCTGCGTATGGCCGACTTCAAGAAACCTATGAGTAATACATTCAATGTCAAATTTTTCTAGCATATATTGATAAAAAGCGAAAACTATACGGTTCCGGTTCTGTCCGGAACAGTTATCGGACCAAAATTTAAATGTTTTTGCACCTTCATCAATCTTTGACTTAATAAACAAGTTTAAGCCGCTGCTGATCTCATTGGCTCCTTTTTTACCCGTTACCTCTGTCCACATGTAACAGAATCCACTTTTTCGGGCTAAGTCATAAACAGTAAAATCATAAATATTAAGTTTCCTTTTGTAATAAAATATGCTCACGTTTCCAAAAGGACAAGTCAATATTTTTTGCATATCAAAAATGGCGGTTATAACACTGGGGTCTCCTTCAGCTTCGGCTTTATCAGCCGCCTTTATAGTCCTCGCCAAGTTTTTACGTTGCATGTGCAGATTTTGTTCATTTCTTTGAGTTTCAGTTGGTTCTCTGGTATTGTAAAATGCATGACATTTGTCACACTGATCTTTTTTGGGAGTGTAAAAGGCAATATTAAAATTAGTGTTCACAATATCTTGATATTGGCGCGTTGTAGCCATTTTAGAGCCATAAGTTTGTGGATCAAACCACTCGTATATAAATCATGAAGTCGCTTGTATGAAAGTTGTCCATCTAGATACCTTTTGGTACTACTTTTTCTACAGTAGTGCGATTCTACCGGTGCAAGGGAAAGTATATGATTTTTTACACTGTGTATAATATTTTCTTTTATTTTTTTTGGACGATTACTGTGTTTTCCCCTCAAATCTATCAAAATATGCTCATTGGTCGAGGTATTCCGTTTTTTGAATGAACTTCTTATAATTTTTTCGCTTATCGCCAACGTATTTAAAAACATTTTGCGACAGACCACGACGCTTTCAGTGTTGATCGGTAAAGTATAGACTCTTGTTTGAGATCTATTAGGACCTTCGGCTTTAATTCTCTTTGGCTTATGGCTCTGAACGTATTTTAATATAAAATCCCACTGTTTTTCGTGACTTCCTATTTCCCGGAAACAATTAAAAATCTGTTGCCTATCATTTTCTTCCAACTTTTCAAAACATTTCTTTGGACAACTGCATGGTGATTTCATTTTCTTTCCGGGGACAGTTTCTCCCCTCTTATTAATAAAAGCTTTGCCCGAATTTTTCAGCGCCTTTCGTTTTAAGTCTTTCCATTCAGTAGGATTTCTCGTTCGTATTTTACCTGGACCACGTTTTTTAGTACATCTGCGAGTAGAAGGAGAACCTACAGGTGAACTTACAGCTGACGATAGCGGAGTGGGAATCGTGAAACTCGAAGTTGGACTATCTAAAACTATATCAGCCATTGAAATGGACAAATTTTCTGCTTGAGGTGCGAGTTCACTTTGTGTCGTTTCTAGCTGGCAAATAGTTGTTTGGTCTGACTCTTCAATAAACTCAATAATTAAATCCCTTACAATCGGAGGATCCAGAGTTTTGTTGAGTTCCGGATTTTGTAAATTCTCTATTTCGGAAAATATTACAATCTCACTTGCACATTCATTTTGGTTAGGTTGGTTCATGTTGTTTTCTACGTCCTGAAAAAAGTATTGAGACTTTAGATGATAAAATTATCGTGCTTAACTAGTTTCGGAGTATTTTAGATAAAAATGAAGAAAAATATGACGACTTACGTTGTTAAGCTCGGAGATTATATTTTCTTCGATTAAAAATTCTATCTCTTTTTCACAACCTGGTGGCACCGGAGACTCGACGCGCTCCCTTTCATCATTGCAACTTTTAAAAGCCAATACGGCTGAAAAAAAAACTCCGTAAGTACCTATAACAGGAATTAGATCGAACAGATTTGCTTGTATTCTTACTTCATGTTTAACATAGCCATAACATATAAAACAGAATTCTTCTAAAACTTAAAGAAAAAGGTAAAGCAATGAAAAAAAAGGTAACTGTAATTTTTTTAAGGAATGCTAAGAATATCACCAAGAATAACGTCCACAAATGCTTTTATATCAATTTTCAAGCAACAGAAAAAAAACCTAATTGCATTTACGCCCCATATCAGAAGAAGCATAAAATTTTGTATTTAGTGTTTAAATTTGTACAGAAGGGTTAAAATCATGCATGCATAATATATAGTACTAAAAATATCGTTAACGTTAATATTCCAAATGCATCAAAAAAAGATTAAGAAACAAAAACATAATTTTAACGTAGAAGAAAGACACAGACGTAATTAGGGCTTAGTCTTTTCTATACATACGCAATTTAGCCATTCCATAGAACACCGCCACAATGACCATGAGGGTTTTTTTTTATGTACCGAATATGAAAATTAAACGAGTAATTAAAATTACATAATTAAGTACAAACGCGTTGATATTATGTTATTTACACTAAATCAATATATACAAATTTAACAATACATCATTTCAACTTTAAAATCCTTTGAGCTATGAAATATTTTGATTTACTTACTTGTCATAATCTTCGTCTGTTTGCTTTCATTTAAACAAGATTCTTTCCCAACCAATTCCACCAACTTACGTCCTCGGCGTTTCATAATTATTATAGAATATAACGGTCTATTTATTAATTGATGACTAAACTTTAGAAGTATAGGTAAAAATGTTATTTATTTTTTAGAAAACAAATTACGCAGCCACCAATCTCCGCGTTCCGCCGACTAATGGCCGAGCGGCGCTAGCACGCTCTCCCCGCGCCCGCGCACCTTCACTACTCGCGCAAAAAAGGGCGCGACGGCGATTGTGGCTTTATTTTTCGTTAAAAACGTAGTGCTTGAAATTGTGGCTTTTTAGAAAACCGAATTATTTGATAATCTGTACCGTTTTTAACTTTTCTGTTGAACTGGTTATATGTGGTATGATGAGCAGAATTAAATTATGCAATAAACGAATAAAGCCCTTTTGTTCGTTAGGGCTCTCTTCGTAGGATACGACGATATAAGGACTACCCTTGATGTTTAGGTGTGCCAAAGAAAAATGCTCTTTATTACTTCTAATGCAGAGTTCATCTATTGATGCTATGGTTAATTGTATGATCCTTATTTCAAAAGAAATAAAGTAAATTTTTCTATAAAATTATCAAACGTAATAAGAGTATTCTAATATTATAAATGCACAAGTTTGTTTGGTTGTTACGCTTTCACGGCTAAACTAATCTTCATCTTGCTGAAATTTGGCTCACACGTAGCTTATGGTTCGGAGAGATATAGGCTATATGAAGTATTATCACGTAGATCTTCCATCACCTACTAAACTTAATACAGCGCCGGCACTGGGCTAGAGCGAGAGGAGTGGTCGCTCTAGGCGCCAGGTGGCAAGGATTGCCAAAATAAATAGCTAATTATTACATAGCGGTAGGAACATTGCTTACGTTAAAAAAGCACGAGTGAAATTCTTAGAGCTTTTTGATTTTTGCAAAAAGGTTTTATTTTTTTTATTAAATATCCCAAGACATTTCAACCATAGTTACCAGATTCCAAATTAAACAGAGTGTACTACTTTTACTATGGCTACCAGGTAACTGATTTACTACATATACTACTTGTATACATATTTACACCCAGCCAGACACAGAACAAACATACATGTTCAAGCACACAAATGTTTGTCCTCGGTGGGAATCGAACCCACGACCTGCGGCTTGTCAGTCAGGGTCCAACCACCAAGCCAACTGGCCCGACATTTAACTAAACTGAAATACAATACAAGTGATTTGAAACCAACTAAAGGGCGCCGAAAGACAATCTTGCTCCACCGGGAAGGGCTTATAGGGTCCTCACCAAACTACGCAAATAAGTATGATACATCAACCCTAAAAGGTAAGATACAAGATACAACCAAAATGGCTACCATACATTTGCCTAAGTAACCTAACAGGAAGAGGAAGGGATCTCCCGTTACCCTGAGTGACGGACAAAGGCGGCGGACACGCTAACTGCATTAACTAAACACGGCTGCCGATTCCGGCATTGGTAGACGCATGTATCAGGTGAGGTTACAACGGCTATAGAATGGTTCGTGAGTTCGATTCCCCAGGACAAACATTCGTGTACATGAACTGTTTTGTGTCTGGGTGTAAATATCTATTTAACTAATTGAGTCAGGCGTGACCTTGCGGAAATTCATTGTAAGATTATACAAAAACAAATATCGGTGAGGTAACACGTATGTGGTGCTAGTGCGTCGACTCAGTGACAGCGGGTCTAATACGTCCTGAAGATGCTGCGTGTAGAAGCGAAACACGTGTCGATTTCCTGATAAGTTTCCTTGTTTGGGACTTGAAAGAGAAGGAGATCCAGCGGAATTAGTATCTAGATATTTGTTTTTGTATAATCTTAAATATATATTTATCATTAACAAAACACTGCCAATTACAGCTATGGTAGACGCATGTATCAGGTGAGGTTACAATGGTTATACTGAATTGGTTACCACAGGTCGTGAGTTCGATTCCCTTGGACAAACATTAGTTTGCATGAATGTCTCTTTGTTTTGTGCCTGGGTGTAAATATCTATGAAATCGAATGAAATATTTATTCAAATTACAGGCACATGAGACTTAACAACTTCACGTCTCAGGGTCGACAACGCATTGGCGATGCCCCTAGTGTTGCAAATGTCCATAGGCGGCGGTGACCACTTACCATCAGGTGGACCGTCCGCTTGTTTGTCGGCCCACGTGGAATAAAAAAAAAATAGGCCTTCTCAGGCACTTATGAATGGTATGGAAATGGAACTCTAACACTGGTTCAGTAAGTTTAACTATCTCATGTAAGTATGTATGTAGAAGATGTATTTTTGTATCAGTTGTCTGTGTTGGTTTCCATAGTAGAAGCTCTGCTTAGTTTGGGTTCAGAAAGCCGTGTGTAAAGAATAACACGGGATATTTATTCTTAATCTTGAATTTGATTTGGAATATTGTGTTTGTGGAAGTTAGACGAAACGGAAGAAAGGTATAAACTGTAACTGTTACTCTGTATTCTGCAATTATATTCTAGGGCATGCCCTATCTATATGACAAGTTTCATCTAGCTCCCGTGTATAGTTATCGCGTGAAAGAGTAACTAACACATCCTCAGACTTTCGCCATTATAATAATCAGCTAAGTAATTTCTGTTAATATTTTTTTTTTAGTGCTTATTAATTTTCCACCCTAAAGTTCAATGCTTGGGGCTTATTATACAGTTAGGTTAGGGGACATCAGGAATAAACAGCCAATACTTGTTTAACCACTGGTCACCTAGACTACTTATAACTAAATACACCGTTGTGCCCGTTGTCATGGCAACCAACTGTTATTAATAATAGTAAGTCCAATAATACATAAACTATAGATTCGTCGAACATGCTCAGAAATGGCCACATTAAATGTTGGTAATCGACCTAATTAATTTCATTTAGTCGCACTCAATCTTGACGTAACTGTATGTATATTCATCTCTATCTAATAAAACATAGACCGTAGGGTAGTATTTACATATTTTCATTCCCTTTCTTCGCGCGTACCTACAAGCTATCTAGTATATTTGAGAGCTGATATTGGTGAATGAAAGCCGTGATGTTGGAAAATTACATATTAAAATTAATTATCATAAGTAACATATTTGTAAAATCAGACAAAAATAGCCTCTATGTGAAATTCTATAACCGCACCGAGAAGGCGCGCACCCTTGCCGCGTTTAAATCATTAACATGAACATTTGAAAGCATCGAGTAACACGGGAGTAGAACATGATTATCTATACTAACTATACTATTATCTATACTATACTACTATCTATACTACTGTAATAGCATTTCTAATTTACACTTATTGAGTTTACTGTCATTAAAGAATATCGTATGGTTGGAATAAAGGGGACGGTTGGGTTGGAGAGGCCCCCTGACCGCAAGGCCCTAAGTTCGATTACTACCCAGGATTTCTATAGCAAACTTAGGACTCGACTTTAACAGTACAATCAGACAGATATACATTGTGACATTATTTTATACTATATAAATATTTTTAGAATAAAAAAAAAGTTGATACATATACAGGCTGTTACAAACTACCTAAATAAAGCCGAAAGGAGGTTAAATGGGGCCTTATAACGAGTACATTCACAATATTTAAGAACCGTAGTAACGCTGTATAAAATACGCCAAAAAAAAAATCAGGATTAGGTATCAGGATACAAATAGGAAATCTAGTAGACAATTATTAGGTAAAATTGGTACGTAGGCCTATTTGTTAAATAATCTGGTTCCCTGACATGACAGCTTATTAGGGTTGTAACACGTTTTAAAGGTATATATCTGGCTTCCATACTACAAGCTTTGTATCAGGTGGTGTGTAAAAGATTGTCGTAGTATATAAATAATTTTAATATTTATGTAAACTTGGAATACCTGGATAACCTGGAATGTATAAATCAATCATTACAAGAAACTCGTCTGTAGAACATAAAAATATAATTAAAATTTTATTACAACAATCCATGTCCATTGTTTGACATCCAAATAAAACAAATAAATCAAACCTAACCCGCTTCACACCCTAAACACCATAAAGAAAGAAAGAAAGAAAACATTATTAAAACATTTTATAACACAAAATCTCCAAAAGACCCCAAACAAAACATTCACGAAACATCCCGCAGTCATCTTTAATTTTAATAAAACCGTAATATATAAACGAAAGAACAAGGTAAAGCTTGGTAAAGTGAACCCATAATTTATGACAACGTCAATATTAGCTAGGTACACGATTTACGAGCGGGGCCACCATGTAATTTGCCTTATTACAACTACCCACACATTTACGTCAGTGGTTTGTGGACGGGGGTATTTACAGGGGTGACTGCATTAAACTTCAGGGTCTAAAACGAGGGAGTGATTAGAAAACACTTTTAAATTGTGGTCACTAACTTTACTTTGTGTTATAAACTATCTATTTGCAAAGTTTCACCTAAATCCGTTTTGTTGTTTTTGCGTGAAATAGTAACAAATATCCGTTAATACTTACAGAGTATTGCATTGTATTAGTAAGATGAACACTGACTTATAGGTGGTGTAGGAGAGATTCTAGCCCCCTTATTCAGCTAATTCAAACTTCTTCGGAGAGCCGGCGCTCGGAGGCCTCCGAGAGCGTTCCTCTCAGGTGACTGCATAGTTAGCGAAAGAGATAGAGCATAGGGGCCGCGACGCAACATCCTCGAGCTATTGTCATTTTATCAAACAGAATGGCACCCCAGAAATGGAATCTTGTTTTCGTGAAATGTTTTCCTTTTATAATCATAAGTATTCGTTTTGATCGTCTTAATCACCTGACACAAACTCTCTTTACAATATAATATAAAAAAAAATTTTTTTTTTTCAATCTCCCCCTAAAAAACCCTAAATCCGCACCTGAGCGCACGTCGTATTGCCCTTTAGTACCATCTTACAACCAGCTCTCGACAACAGATCTCAAGTTGTAGCTTACATCTATTGATGTCAACTTAAATAAAGACCCACATTCTCAGCCTAGTCTACATTACATTCCAGCGTTGCTTGGCGTCAAGGATAAATATCGGAATCGTAGGCCAACAAGGAAACAGCGTCCTGGCACCATGCCAAATAGCCAACACATTGCTACTAGATTCAAACATGCAATAGTGCGGGACGAAGACCAATTTTTAAAGTCATTTAAGTTTTCTACACCAAAATTGTAATAGGGACGGTTTAAGAAGAATAGTGAATCATAAATAATGAATAAATATCCCGGGACGTTCCTTACGCACGATCTGGTCCCAAACTAAGCAGAGCTTGTACTATGGAAACCAGATAACTGATATATGTACTATAATTTTTTTTAAATGCTTAATTATATAAATATTTACACCCAGACACAGAACAAACAGACATGCACACAAATGTTTGTCCTGGGTGGGAATCGAACCCGCGACCTTCGGCTTGGCAGTCAGAGTCGCTAACCACCAAGCCAACTGGCCTGTCAAAATCAATAAGTGATATGATTGAGCAGTTAGTGCAGAGTTCGTCCGGGGAAGTACTGCTAGGATAACTTTTTCCGCTATAAAGCAGTAGTGCACTTGTATTACTGTGTTGCGATTAAGAAGGTAAAGACCGGTAACAACTTTACCTCTATGGGTCCACAACGCATTGGCGCTAGCCGTAACTGACTGTGTGGTGACTGGGGGCTGGCACGGATTATTGAACAATCCGGAAGAAAAAGTCTTAAACAAATCGTTCTAGTTCCATCACCTTTTTTAATTACTTATTAGTTAGCAGCGTTTACAAAGAATCACACCATTACAATTTAAATGGTTACTATATTACATAGGACCATAGTACAAGCTCTCCATAAGTTGGGCTCAGATGGCCTTGTGTAAAAGAATTGTAGCAGAATTCTTCAACATCCAAAACTTAACATTTTTGGCATCATAATAAACAAGAAAGTTGCACCAAAGTTAGCTGCTAAGACCTACAGTTGTTGGGAACTGCGGACTTCCTTTACCACAGCCAAGTTTTACCTCATTTTGGCAAATTATAAGTTTCCTTGTAAGTTTTACATAAGTGTTGTGCTCCGAGTTTTCTTTCAAATTAATGGGGCTGTACCTTTTCTTGGTATTTTAAGAGTGTTTGTGTAACTAAAATATTTCCTGTTAGTGGAAGGTGTCGAGGAGTTTTTTCTTTTACTATGAATATGTGTTGCTCGTGGACATAAATAGAAACAAAGCTTGGAAGGGAACTGGCTCTCAAGTGAAGCTGTGGGAACACTCTGACAGGAGCTTTCGTAAGAGGGCGACAGTACCCCCAGCCAAGCGGGTACTACGATGTACAATACCATATCATGATGCTAATTATAGTATGTAGCATTCGAACCTGCGACTCGCCTTAAGTGAATTATATTAATGCATTTATTAGTTTAGTAAAAAATAATGCTGAGTTCTGCGTTTGGTGGCAGAGCTTAATGTACCATGTTACCTTGTTTGACTTGTTTAAATTTAGGTTTCATTTTGTGTAAATTACCTTCAATTTGCCATAAATATATTTATTTTCTCTGTATATAATATAAAATAATAATATATTATAGTAGGCATAAAGTTTACAACACGCGGTGTGTTTTTAACCTGACGAAGAATGTCACCAAATGAGCGATCCGTTAGACAAAAAAATACACGTTATCAGAATATATACTTTAAAACATCTACATTTGGGTTCATTATAGTAAACATTGAATTAAACATGTTTAATTAATAATTAATTTATTACAAACAATGCGGAAATTCTTCTTTAAATAACAATATTGTATCAAAATTAATAGATTAATGTCCATACATATCATATTGTATATTAACATACAACCGACGTACGGTCAGCAAATATGCTAACATATTCATGCCGCGATTCTGGGGAACGACTAGAATAATGTCATTACATTCCTGAGCGTAAATTGCTAGTATAAGATGTTATGATAGATAGCTGTCCCGGTTTTACCCGCGTTCCCGAGGGATATCACATTTTCCCCGGATAAAAAGTAGCCTATATGTTATTCAAGGACATTCTCTATCTATCTGCCAAGTTTCATCCATATCCGTTAAGTAGTTTTTGCGTGAAAGAGTAACAAACATACTTACATACAAATCTTTCCTCTTTATAATATTAGTATAGACGTTCCCGATTGAATGTATTATTGGTAACATATTCAATGACATTCGGGAATACTTTAGGTTTGAAAGAATCTTTAAAATCGGTGCAGAGGTTTTGGAGATCACCATTCAACAAACAAACTCGGCGCAGGGTGTAGCGAAGGCGTGGGAAATAAAAAAAAATTCAAGTAGGTATGCTGACATACAGGTAGATGTCCCATCTGATCGTAGGTGATCATCGTCGCATATGGACATTTACAACACCAGGAGCATTGCATTGGCGTTGTCGACCCTGACGTGATGTTGTTGAGTCTCATGTGCCTGTAATTTCACCGGCCCTACCTTTCTAACAGAAACACAGTAATACGAGTGCACTACTGCTTCACGGCTGAAATGGGTATGATGGTAGTACTACCCTGGACGAACTCTGCACTAACAGCTCTATTTATAGATTAACATGAAATGACTATCCCGTGGTGTTTAGTAAACATTAAAGTATATGTCCATCTTTGTCAGTGGACCCTCTCACTCTTTTCTTCCATAGTTGCCATATGTCTAGTGGCTGCTGCGAAACGTCCAAACTGCCACTGCTACGTTGTATTTTGTAAATCTAGCTATCCCCCGCGGCTTTACCCGCATTCCCGAAGGATGTCACATTTTCCCGGGATTAAAAGCAATTTATATGATATTCCAGGATATACTCTATCTATGTGCCAAGTTTAATCCTAATCTGTCCGGTAGTGTTTGCGTGAAAGAGCAACAAACATCCATACATACAAATATTCGCATTTATATTAATAGTAGGTCATGCTGAAGCCCATAAATTGTTATGAAACTTGCGGCACGCTATGATGGCCGCTTTGACGTTTAACAATGACAAAGAAAAATAACCTTTATTCTTCCACACATAAGGTGCATCTATTGATCCAACAGCTAATTGTATGATGATGGAAATCAACCTTATTAAAAAGCAATACAGTTTCTTTTCCTATGACAATCTGAAGCGTCAAAACGGCCATCTTAGCTGTCGGTAGTATAGTTTATTAATTGCCTTCGCATCTCATTAATATCACAACGGGGAGTTATGGAATGAATGGTTTTAATAAAAATATGTCATTTTGTTGCATAAGGGTCATTAAAAGATGTTATGTCATGATATAACGTAACAGATGTTTGGGGGTTGACAGGGACTGTGTATTGTTATAGAATTTATGGACAAGCCTTTTAGGTAGATTAAGTTGTTTTTCTATAAGGGTGTGGATGTTAGATACGATTGGTATGCTGTGGGTTCGATTCCTAGGCAGGACATTTTTTTGTGGGTATGAACTGTTTGTTCTGTGTTTGGATGTAAATATCAATACGTATTTAAAAAAAAAGTAGTATATGTAATATATCAGTTATCTGGTTTCCATAGTACAAGCTCTGCTTAGTTTGGGATCAGATCCGTATATAAAGGAATTGCAGCAGAATTCTTCAACATCCAAAACGAAGGAATGTCCCATATTTTTTGTTGGTATGAACATAAAATATACAAGTAGCCTAGCGATTGAAATTCGACCGTAAGACTTAATTTTTTAAGTTTGAACTCTATTGTGTTTTTTGTAAAAGTATAACCTCCATAATAATTGCATAGAACTTGTTTGAATTTTCTTCTAGTACGTCAGCTTGGAGCATGTCACAAATACGTCATTATGTGTTAACATTGGTTGTGTGTTTAATATACGTGTGTGTCGAACGCATGGTAGTGTGTGTAATGTATTTTATTAATTTAATTTGAAATGTGCTTAATATGTTCATAAAAAACTCAACCTTATTGTTTTGCGATAAGGTATAATCTGCTTCATCACACAAATATTTCTAGAATCAATAGGTGCACCTTATTACTAAATACGCATAAAGTCCATTTTTCAATGATACTCAAAATATTATTTTATAAGTATTAATAATAATTAAAATAAATTAAATATTCAAAGCTAATTAGTATGTACCTATATCAGTTATCTGGTTTCCTACAAACTCTGCTTAGTTTGATAATCTAAATAGCTCAGGATATTTTTATTTTTTTTCTGCCAAATTTTTACAGACGTAATAGATGTTCTTAGGGCTTTAAATGTTCTAGAAACCTTTCAGTAATGCTTGTTAAATACGTAACTTGTTCATTACCTACGTCTTAAAATGAGTGTCTTCAATCCTAACAGCAATTTATACAATTAAACAAACTATACAAACAAAATGACCTTGATACATTTTCAGAAAGAACATGGTAGCATTCATTTAAAATTTTTAGTTGCAAAAAACATAAACACACAGAAAAACTAAAGCAGAGACAGGTACCTTTCCATTATACTAAAAAATCAAACAAAATAAAAATCTGGATTCTATTGGTGTAAATCTTTTAACAAATAACTTTAAAATTTTTTTTTTTCTTCTTAATTTATGAGCTGGATTATTGTATCCCTATTTACAAGTCTAAAAGTTTTACGTATGATACCGGTACAACTATATTGATAATTTCGCCAAGATAGTCACATCTTCGGTAGTATAGTGGTAAGTATCCCCGCCTGTCACGCGGGAGACCGGGGTTCGATTCCCCGCCGGAGAGATCTCTTTTTGTTTTTTTATTTTTCATATTATTCAATACCTATCTATATTCACGCGGTTTTACTTGCATTTATATATACATATATATGTTTTTTTGCCACTTTGGCCAATAAACAAGCAGACGGTCCACCTGATGAAGTGTTCACCTCCGCCTATGGACATTTGCAACACTAGGGGCATCGCCAATGCGTTGTCGACCCTGAGACATGAAGTTGTTAAGTCTCATGTGCCTGTAATTTCACCGGCCCCCTTACCTTTCTAACCGAAACACAGTAATACAATATAGGAATTGAAGTTTTTTCTCTGTACCATCAGTAGTCTGTTTTAGTGAATAAGGACGATCTGTTGTACCGATGTATCGCTAAGGACGAACGGACAAACAAACTCACCTAATAGCGTTTAGATATATGTATATTATACGAGCCACTCGCCCTGCCTTTACTTGTTTGGGATAATATAAAAGGTAATTTACACATAAACCTTCGGGAAAGAAAATCTATGATGAAAGTAGTTTGAATAAAAAAAAAAGGATATAAGCGCGGAAACATACATACATACTACATAGGTTTTAATAGACGACGAAATCGATACATTGTTATTTTGTCTCTTTTATTTATTTAATCTAGATGGTTGACCGATATAGAAAAAGCGGGTTTTAATAACACCTCTGCCTACCTCTTCTCCATAAACAGAGTTCAAAGTCTAGATTAAAATAACATTTAACTTAAAAATCCAACATTTCTCACGTCGATAAAGTCCACAACTAGATTTTCACGTACGATCACGTATTGGCAATAAAGGCCAGCTCAGACGTACAGGAATGTTGTCCACTGCTGGCAAATAGTAACACCATATACATTGGCGACTAGTTTCACCAATGGCGCCTGACATGGGAAAATTGTGGTTATTTATATGGTGCTCTCATGAAATTTATTTCTAACCAATATTTTAAATAAGAAATTGAGTTTGTTACGCTTTCACGGCCGAACGACTGGATGGATCTTGCTGAAATTTGGTACTCACGTAGTCTATAGTATGGAGATACATGGCCTACTTTGTATCATTTTTAACGCGGGTCAAACCGCGTTTGGAACCTGCATTTAAATAGCTGAAGAGTTTGATTGTTTGTACGCAAAAATCTCGGAGTAGGAGTCGGAATTGAAAAAATGTTTTTAAAACATAAGCGCACAATCATAAAATAAAAGAGAGCAAGAAGGTCTACTGACAAAGATGTTGCATATATTCTAGTGTTTACTAAATGCTCTTGTAAGAACTGAATCACGTATTTTATCTTTTTTATCTTTGACCTTAGCAGCCACAC
Source organism: Habrosyne pyritoides (assembly GCA_907165245.1). Lineage (NCBI taxonomy): Eukaryota > Metazoa > Arthropoda > Insecta > Lepidoptera > Drepanidae > Habrosyne > Habrosyne pyritoides. Next base: position 1,779,851 of record OU015600.1, on the reverse strand, counting down.
CCAATCGCAAAAAAACTTGTACAACTATGATGTAACTGTTTTAAATTAATATTTTGCATACTTGTAAATACTTGGTTAGGCACTAGGAAATTGTTTTAATATAAAACTTAAAAACCGGTTATTTTGAATGAAAGATTAAAACCGTTATTTATTTATAAACTAGCTGTCCCCCGCGGTTTTACCGGCATCGATATTATATATAGCTTATTATTCGCATAATCACATGGTCTAATTACATACTAACTAGCTGTCCCCCGCGGATTCACCCGCGTTCCCGAGGGATGTAACATTTTCCCGGCATAAAAAGTATCCTATGTTACTTCTAATACCTATAAGAATATGTGTAGAATATTTCATGATGATCGGTTAAATAGTTGTCCCGTGAAAGCGTAACAAACAAACTTACATTCACATTTATAATATTATTAGGGATTAGATAGACTGGACAAATCCTTCTTGAGTTATAAATTGCACACAGAACGACACAATATGTTTAAAATTGGCGTTAAAACGAAAAATTTTCATAAAATTTTACAAAAAAAATTAATGAACTTTTTTGTCGATGAGTCAAAAAAACGAATATTTATCAAAAAAATGGCATACAAATGTAATATACAGTTCCCACAGATTTATGTAGTAGTACAGATGTGACATAAATATAACGACAACTAATAATAATAAGAGATATAGAACGTCTGTCTGTCACCATATGGTTCCATGGCACAGTTTCTGCCGTCCCCCTAATTTTGGCTACGTAATATCCCCATTGACTACGGTTGACTTGTTTTTAATTTGATAATGTATCTACCCCTCTAGGGATAAGCGTGAAGATATCTTTCTATATTTATCGATTTTCGACAAATTTTTATCGAATTTAATATAATAAAAAAACTTTATATTCGCAATTTTTTTGGGAAAAAATTAAGACTGTTTTAGTACAAAAGGCTTTCTTCTTTCTTTGGTTGTAGCGCTCTCTCTTGCTGGATCTTAATGAAATAATGTTTTGAAAACAGTAATTGCTGAGTTTATTCTCGGCTCTTCTCAGCACTAACTTTCCGAACCGGTGTTAGAGTTTGACCATTCATAAGTGTCTGAATGAAATATATAGTACTTCCATTGTACTATAGGATCACCTAAATAACTGCATTTAAAAAAAGGAAACAACATTAAAGGCATTTTATTTATATAAGACTATAAGTACATAGTCTCTACCTATACTTTCGAAATATTATAAATAGCAAAGATTTATGTTTATTTTTGTATGTATTCAATAAACTCAAAAACTATTGGACCGATTTTTATAATTCTTTCACTGTTAGAATGCTACTTTAACCAGAAGTAACATAGCTTTTGTCATAAATCCCGGGATACATTAGATACTTCGGGAACGCGGGTGAAACCGCGGGGGACAGCTAGTATTCTACAGAAATAATTTTAACCAACTAAGGGGGCTGCCCCTTATTCAGCTAATATATAACTTCGTCAGCGACCCGCTCCACGGAGGCCTCGGAGAGCTTATCTCTCACGTGATTAGCAGTATTAGCGTAGTTAGCGAAAGTGACAGAGCAAACATCCTCGAGTTAGTGTCATTTCCCTTACAGAATCGAGCCCCTGCATGTCAAACCGTCCGATTAAATAATTGGAGGAAAAACCCGTAATTTTTATTAAACTTTACTATCAATAAATAATTTAACTAAGTATAATAGATTATCAAATTTATTACTAAGGATAAGTCGTTATTAAAAAAAGGGACCAATAAATATTCCTTGTTCTACAAATCATGTAACCCAATCGGCACCTTGATGATTTCCCCCAACCATATAAATATGGACTTAAATTCAATGTCTTTAAAGATCATTTAAGTTTGAGCGATCTAGCTATTATGAGTCATAATTTTCTAACAGTATTCTATTTCAGAACAATTAATTAGCTGTTATATTTAATTAATGGCCAATACGATGTTAATTTAGTTTATATTATTCATGTTATTTATTTTATTTTCCTTAATAATGGTTACATGCTAGCTGTTCCCCTTGGTTTTATACGCATACGCGCACGAACATCTATCGTAAGCTTTTCGTCATCGTATCGAGTGCGCCAAAAACTAATGCAATGGGAAATTGAACATCGCGCAACGTCAGTGTATGAGCGATGATCAATTTTCCATATAAACCAGGATTTTGGCGCACTCGATACGATAACGGTACGCTTACGAAAGATGTTCGTGTTTAGGGCACAGCTAATCTGTTGGCCCAAACCAATAGACAAAGAACAAAGCGGTATAGTCGGGTTTGTACACGAACGTATCTGTACCACCGTACAATATTAAAAAAAAACATCGAAAAAACACGTTTCTCGGATTTTTAACGATTTTTATTATTTGTAGTTATAGCGGCCATAGAAGTACACCCTGTGCGAATTTTTGTTTACCTTTTACCGTTCATGAGGTACAGCTCGCTGACAGACGGACCCACGGACGGAGTGGTAATAGGGTTGGGCACCCTTAGGGTACGGACCCCTGGAATTATATGGACTTTTGAGACCTTACAAAAGCTTCCAGTAGATATATTTTTTCCTCTGTGTTAATTTGGCAATAATGTTTGTTTTCCTACTTCGAGCTGTGGTTTAAGTTTAGCGAACACATGTTTAGTCCGGATACACATGGTCCATGTTTACTTAGTTGCAGTTCGATGCTCGGCTAACAAGCTGCGGTTGTTTCTAATGGTTTTCGTATGGGAATAGCGTTTTTAGGCTTATTATTGTTTGGCTAATAATATAAGCGTCGGTGGTCGAGTGGTCGTCTTGGGTTCAATTCCCGAGTTGGACAAGGTAGTTTCTTTGTTTAGAAATGATCATACCCTGTAAACTGGGATTGGTGATGTGCCCCAGAGACAACGATTCAGTACATCACATGTCACGTTGGATATTGGAGGATCTTCGGTGGAATGTAGATCGTAATACTGAGACTTTCCCTACCTTTTAGGAGGTAATGGTTGTGAAGATTAAGAATATATGTTATTGTCCAGTCATAAATTAAATTAAAGATGGCATAATAATGAGAATAAATATTAATTAATTAATAATATTAATTAATATTAATAATATTTTAAGATTTTCTAGATACATATTTCGAGTTACGGGTAATAATTTCTAAGAAAGAAAGCTTTTTTATTTTCTAATAAATATCTTGGACCTTTCACACGGCCATCTGAGGCTCGATTCTGTAAGAAAAATGACACTACCTCGAGTATGTTTCATCGCGGCCTCTATGCTCTATCTCTGTCGCTTACTACGCTAATACTACTAATCACGTAACAGATAAGCTCTCTGAGGCCTCCGTGAAGCGGCTCGCCGACGAAGTTTGTATTAGCTGAATAAGGGGGCTGATACCAAACTAAGCACAGCTTGTAATATGATAACCAGAGAACTGATATACTACATATACATTCTTTTTTAATCTAAAAAAGTCTAATAAGAACACATACCAGCAACAGTCACAATTCGACCATTGTACTCGAAATATATTACCATTGTAATGTCATTACGATAACGAATCAAATAATGAATGTCTTAGTTAATTAGATAATTGAACAGGCATTAAACTTTTCAATACATATATAATCTCGTAATCCTTCTGGACATTGCAGAGCAGACGGCGGGCGCCAATCACTGGTCTGTAAATAAATAATATCAATTTACTGTACAGGTGCGTTCCACTTGGATCTTGAACTAAAATTAGGAGTAATAAATATACTGGAAGATTCTTTACATACATCTGACCCAAATCTAAACTGAGCTTGTACTATGGAAATTAGATAAATGATATACTACATTTACTATTATTTCTGCTCTTCTAAATAAAGATAAAAATATACTACCACAGAAATACAAAAATTTTCGTGCACACCTACGCTTGTCCTGGTTGGAAATCGAACCCACGTTCTGTGACGTGTAACTCAGGGTCTCTAATCACCAAACAAACTGCTCGTCCTAACCCCTAACACCAATTCATCAATCACTTTGTAATAGCATATATTGTTTTTATCATTCATTTATTTTTCGTCACGCAAAGGTTGCCGATCATAATTTCCAAGCCCTCGCATGAGACGTCTCACTTGAAAAATCTCAGATTGTGTTGCAGATAATTCTAGTAAGAAAAAGGGGTCGTAGATCAAAGGGCTTTGTAGAACATGCCCTTAAGTACGAGACAAGACGATATTAATATCGCTCTCTAGACAGACAGACAGACGTGTTATAAGGAGAGCTTTGATAGTGGGGCCAGATGGAATGGGAACGATTCGTATAATGAATAATGTGGCCCTTCCTTATCTTCCTCCTTGAAATAAAAAAATACTTTCTTGTTACTTTATTGAAATTTCTCATAGACTGCTTTTAGTGGCAGGGCTGGCTAAATTAAGTAAGTAAGGTTCGTTTAGTAGTGTTTGCGTGAAAGGGTAACAAACAGACATACATCACATTAACATTTATAATTGAGGGATCAGATTGGTGGACCTCTAGGTCCTGACTACCATGCCTCAGGTCGTGTATTCGATTCCCACCCAGGACAAATATTTGTGTATGTCAATGTCTGTTTGTTCTATGGCTGGGTGTAAAAATCTATATAAGTATGTATTTAAAAAAGAAGTATATCAGTTATCTGTTACCATAGTACAAGCTCTGCTTAGTTTGGGATCAGCAGTGCTATTCACAAACCAAAACTCGCCGAGTGATCACTCAGGTGAACACGCGGATAGCGGACCTCTCGTCTATTTGCAGAGTCGTGAGAGAGACAGAGAATAGTCACTGCGTGAATTCATCGTCGAGTTTGATGGCAGAATATCATAGCAGATGGCCGTGTGTAATGAATGTCCTAGCATATTATTTATAATATTAGTTGCTTATTAGAGGTAAAGTTCAAACCATCGGACATCCCGTCGTACGGCGAGTATCCATCCCTACGTTGTCGAAACTCCTACGGTCCGGACTAAGCGTTTCGCCTCGTCGTTTATACCGCGTACATCGAGGGACTGTATAATATATGTAATAACTTGCCTGCGGTCTTCCCGAGCAACTATAATTTGGGTATCTTCAAGGCTAGAGTGAATAGGCTCTTAATAAACTAGTGCGCCTCAACATTTAAGATTGCATCACTGTTTACCATCAGGTGGGATCGCAGTCAAGCACTAGTTTATATTATTTAAAAAAAAAAAAAAAAGTTAATTTAGTTTGAAAGGAGGTAATCTCCGAAAATACATTTCAAAAATTCTTTCACTCATAGAATGCTGTTACAATTGGGATGCGTCCTGTATTAAAGATAAATGATCAAACACTAACCAGTGTCTTGAACATCCAAAAATATACGAAAACATTAAATATGATCAAAATTAAATCATTAATGTGATTTTTCAGTACCGATTTAATCATTAAGAGTATGTTATTTGATGCTGTACAATTATGACGTCACAACTTGACATTTCATAAAGAATTGCTGATTTGACATGTCAGGACACATCCTTATTCCAGAATACATTAAATCTCACGGGAACATTTGAATCTAGTGAACATTTGTCTGCATGAACATGTTTATTTGTTTTGTCTATGTGTGCAGTATTTAGTATATTAGTTATCTGGAAAGTACAAGCACCGCATAGGTTGGCATCAGATGGCCGCGTAAAGAATGTCCCAAGATATTTATTATTATTCATAACTGCTATTGAAAGGTTCCACGCAGTCACAACAGACAATTACAGAAATCAAAGCAAGGACATCAAAGGTCTGCAACCCCAGAAGTATACACAGGCTCTCCCAAATCCCTTTATATAGTAAATAGGTTAAGAGCTCTCGAATCGAGTGTTTAGTAGATCCTTTGATACGTAATGAAGCTGATATAATAGGTTATTATAGTCGTAGTTGATTACCTTTGTGTAATACCAATAGCACACTATATCACGGATTTATTGCGGCGTAACTGCGGGATATTATAGTTTATGATTTATTTATGAACCGCAGTAAGTGTGTTTCAATTTCATTGTATATTGAGTGAGTATTACCGAAACGAACTAGTAATATTATAAATACGAAAGTCTGGGAGGATGTTTGTTACGCTTTTACGTTAAAAGTACTTAACGGATTTTGACGTAACTTGGCACATAGATAGAGCATATATTGGAATAACATATAGGCTACTTTTTATACCGGGGAAATGTAACATTCTTCAGGAACGCGGGTGAAACCGCGGGGGACAGCTAGAATTATAAATACGAGAGTTTCTGATGATGGACGATTGTTACTCTTTCACACAAAAACGTCTTAACGGATAGAGATGAAATTTAGGACATAGGTAGCCTATATATATATATATATATAGGAAAAATCCTAGTCGAATGGCAGCAGTCCCATCGCGATATGTTCAGTAGTTTTGAGGTGATGGTGCGTCAAATGTTCCCTATTTTGCTACTAATATAATATTATCCCTAATGTTATCCCTACTAATATAATATTATAAATGTGAATGTAAGTTTGTTTGTTATGCTTTCACGCGAAAACTACTAAACCGATCATCATGAAACTGTGTACACATATTCTTGGAGATATTAGAAGTAACATTGGATACTTTTTGTGCCGGGAAAATGTTACATCCCTCAGGAATGCGGGTGAAACCGCGGGCGATAGCTAGTATACTCGTATATAATATATAAAGACATATAGAAGATTTATTAATACTGTGGTATAGAACATAAATGTATATTACATAATAGTAACTCAATATTCAACGCAGAGAATTCGACCGCATCTCATTTATACACGAGCACACGTGTAAAACATGTGCGTTCGATTGCTTGCTATATAATTGTGCTAATGCTTTGTGTGTTGTACTATTGATGTTTGTTTTATGTGTTTAGATTTCGCAGATTTGACTGTTTGTACTTCATTGAATCTTTTGTTTCATATATTTTCTGAGAAGTAGAGCTTTTAGTTCAGAGTTCGTCCGGGAACTACCTCATTCCTAATTTCCACCGCGAAGCAGTAGTGTACCTACTTGAATTAGTGTGTTTCAGTAAGAAAGGTAAAGGGGCCGTCTCTTCTTTATTTTAAATTCCATATTGTATTTTAGAAAAAGGAAGTGGTAAAAACCCTGAACGATAAACACTACGGTGTCTGTATGTCTATATATATTTATATACGTCACGACTGAGAAATTACCACTGCTATTTTATTTACAGGAGAAGTTTATCTAACGAGTAAAATTAATCATATTTGCCAAGTAGGCCGTCAAATGGGCAAACCGCCTTCCTGATGGTAGGTGAGTGGTCGTCGCCTATGGTCATTTGCAACACCAGGAGCATCGCCAGTCCGTTGTCGACCTTGAGACGTGAAACACAGTAATACAAGTGCACTACTACTTCACGGTGGATATGAGTAGTACTTTGGAAGAACTATGCACTAAGAGATCCGGGGAAACCGCACAAGTGCAACACAAAACTTAAAAAAATGCAAATTCAAAACCATTTATTCAGTTTAGGCCCGCGGAACTTATGAAGGTCAAATTAAAGTTTAAAGTTACTGAACCTACTACCGGTTCGGAATAAACTAATCCGTTAACTTTGACTCCATTGTGTAAGTCAGTAAAACCTCATACGTTACATGGGTAACTTTCTCCTATCTACATGAAAAAGGTCCATTCTCCCCTGACAGAAGGATAACGGCCCAAAACCGCCAATGATTTCGGCCGAAGTAGGCCTAAAAATGTGTGGTAACCCGACACTTACCATTCAGATTCAAATGAGGGCCTTTATAAATCATTTGAGTTTCGGAAACCGCTAAACCCTTCCACGTTTGAATGGTAGCGTCAGCAATTTAGGTACTGGCAGGATAGTTAAACTCGAAACTTTAAAATAAAGTCATAACTTCTGTTTGTTGGTCTGTGCTCTTAATTCTTTTAAAAAATTGTATTGTTTATTAGCTGTGTAGAACCGAAGTAGTGGAACTCTTAGTGCAGAATTTAATGTACATGAATAGTAGTACATCTAAGACTTGTTCTGTTGACATAGTTTCCGAGTTAGAGATCCGTCGCGTGGCTATGCTAAAAATCTATAAAAGAAAATGTTTTTGTGACCGAGTACTCCGCCATAATACCCAGTGTCATAATCCTGTGCACGCCGCTGTACTACCTTACCCATAATCACCGTGGAGCAGTAGTGCACTTGTGTTATTGTGTTTCGGTTAGAAAGGTAAGGAGGCTGGTGAAATTACAGGCACATGCGACATAGCAACTTCACGTCTCAAGGTCGACAGCGCAATGGCGATGCCCTGGTGTTACAAATGTCCGTAGATTACGGTGACCACTTACCATCAGGTGGACCGCCTGCTTGTATTGTATCAATTGTATGTCATAGTTCAGGTTGTATCCAAATCCGTTTAGTAGTTTCTTCCTGAAAGAGTTACATTCATCCGTCCTCAAAAACTTCCAGACTTATAATATAAGTAGGATATTGCAGTTTATAGCTTGTAATTTTTTTTTTAAAACCGAAACCAGCTTTTTTTCCCAACTTCCAAACCTTTCAGCAAATCTCGTCAGGCGTCAAAGCCATTGTTATTCGTACGCGCATCGACTTTTTTTGATGTCCGTACTCGTTTAATAACTAAACCGCGGCGGTGCTCGCCCATCAAAAGCGTGGCCCGAACGAACAATACATGTCGAAACTTCGCTAAATACGTAACTCTATGCGTGTGTCTATGGTTTCATAGAACCGTTCTATTAACTAGCATATGATCACTATTCCGGTTGTGTTTTGATTGAGATGCTCCACAACAGATTTATATCTAGCTTACGACTATGCCAAATATCTATACTAGCTATCCCCCGCGGTTTCACCTGGGTGATCTGGGTGTTGCAACTGTCTACGGACGGTGACCACTTACCATTAAGTGAACGGTTTGCTTGTTTCTCTGGCTGAATGACATAAAAATGTCCAAGTTATTGTAAAAGTTTCTTGAGGCTAACATACTCCGTAATTATTATATACTAGCTGTACACCGCGGTTTCACCCGCGTTGGCGAGGGATGTAACATTTTCCCGGCACAAAAATCCCATGTATTATTTCAGCGTTTTTTCTATATATGTGCCAAGTTCCATCCAAATCTGTTAGTCTGGCAGTTTTTGCGTGAAAGAGTAACAAACATCGATACATACAAACTTTCGCATTTATAATATTAGTACGATTTTTTTAAGGGATTGCGATTGACCTCAATCTCACCTGATGGTAACTGAAGATGAGGCCGAAGATGGAGCTCGCTTTCCTGTTAGTAGCATATTCACTCTTTCCTTAAAGAACCCCAAGTTGTAAGTTTCAGGGAACACAGACGAAGGGAGAGAATTCCAATATTATTGAAAACACAGGATCCCTCAGTAACACAGGGTATTAGTGTGCTTACATCCACTGTATAGGACAATACCCTAATTCCGTTCAAATTAAACGATGCTGGTTTCACTATAGATGAGCTCTCTAGGACATGGCGAGCTTCATTGATCTGAGTCAATTGTGGTCACTGTACAGTTGAGACGGTCCTGTTGGCTTGGTGGTTAGCGACCCTGACCGCTACGCAGTAGGTCGTAGGTTCGATTCCCACCCAGGACAAAAAATTGTGTTTGAGCAACTCTGTTTGTAACTAATTGACTCAGGCGTGGCCTTGCACTTTCTGTCCGGCGGTCGGCGAAGTAACACGTCTGTGGTGCTTGTTCGTCGAGTCGGTGACAGCGCGTCTAATATGTCCTGATGATGCTTCGTGTAGAAGCGAAACACGTGTCGATTTCCTGTTGAGTTTTCTTGTTTGGGACTTGACAGAGAATCGCGATTTAGCGGAATTAATTACTAGATTTCTTTTTGGTATAATCTTATGTCTGTTTGTTCTGAGTGTGGGTGTAAATATCAATCTATGTATTTAGATCGAAATAAGTAGATGTACGTCAGTTTTTGGTTTATATATTACAAGTTCTGATTAGTTTGGGAGATGACCATCAAAATAGGTAGCTTATGCGGCCGTAATGTTGTTAATGACGTTCAATTCAATTCAAAACCATTTATTCAGTTTAGGCCTTCGGAGGGCACTTATGAAGGTCAAATTTAAAGTTACTGAAGCTACAACCGGTTCGGAAGTCAGCCTTCAACTGAGAAGAACCGGCAAGAAACTCAGCAAGTTTACATTATTTTTTATTTGTTATATAAATTTTTATCTATTCTGACTTTTTGGCTATTTTATAATTTCAATTTTACATAATTTTATATTTAACAATTACAAAATACTTATTATAGGTAACATTAAAAAAACAAAACAAAAAAAAATATGACAAGACTATAAAATAGAAAATAACAATAGTTAGGTACTTACAACTTAAAAAAGAGATTTAGAGGTGCACTGTGCAGAGAGCAGCTATTTCCATACATTTTTATCTTCAATATAATGAACTACCTTGTAATACGCTTTCTCTTTCAAAACTTTCCTAATATAATTTTTAAATGTATGATCAGACATTTTGGTTACTGACAGCGGTCATCTTATTATATAATCTAACACAATTACCGACTGAATCTAGATTAAATATAGCATACATATAGAATATACATATAAAAAATTTCGTAGATACGTGATATAAAATGTATGCAGCTTAACAGAAGAGTAGAGAGATTTATTAGTTCTTTGTACAGAGTTTGTCAGGGGTAGTAGTAACTACCGTATTCATTTCTGCCATGAAACAACTTCACGTCTCAGGGACGACATTGGCGTTGCCCCTGGTATTACAAATTTTCATAGGCGGCGGTGACCGCTTACCATCAGGTACACCGTCTGTTTTTTGAATAGCATTTATTATATTTATCATTTGCTAGCCGTGGTTTCACCCGTGTTCCCGAGGAATGTAACATATCCCGGCACAAAACGTATCCTATGTGTTATTACCGGGCATTTTCTATGTGCCAAAATCTTTTATCTAAATCCGATTGGTAGTTTTTGGTTTTTGCTGAAAGAGTGACAAACATCCATGCATACAAACTTTCACATATAATAGGATTTATTTTTCGTCACAGGAAAGGGTTGCGGATCAAAATTTCAAAGACCTCACATTAAAAGTTTTACTTCAAAAATTAAACGCATGTTTTGGTGATACAGTCTAAAGCTAAATGATTCTCACATTTCTATTCAGAGCCCATAATTAAGTAGCTGTGTCATTCGAAACTTCATTTGTCCCAAAAGAACTTATTTGTGGGGTTTTTTTTGCCCCAAACGTGTGGGGTACCGAATCAGGGTTAAACACAGATGGCATAGTCAAATGGGAACTTTAGGCGTGTATAATTGTTGTTTGTTCTTGTTAGTTTTGGGTTGAAATATTTAGACTTTTATATGAAATGTCCGATGTATTTCGGGGGTTTATAATATAACTAGATGACCCAACAATCGTTCTCCTGTTTTAACTATGAATATTTAATTCGAACCGGTATGATTAATTAAAAAAATCCAAACGCATAGTGTTTATGAATCTAATGCTATAAGGTGTTGTATTTTGAAAATTAACATTTGAAAAATAAAGTTAATCCATCTTCACAATCATTCGCATTTAATATTATAAATGCAAAAGTTTGTAAGTATGGATGTCTGTTACTCTTTCACGCAAACACTACCTGGCGGATTTGGATGAAACTTGCCACATAGATAGAACATGTCCTAGAAAAACAAATAATCTACCTTTAAGCGCGAGAAACTGTAGAATCCCTTGGCAACGCGGATGAAACCGGGGGACACCTATATCGCATTATAAAGACAAATACTCGAGTAGTAGAGCTCTTAGTGCAGAGTTCGTCCGGGGAAGAATTACCACCTTACCCATTTCTGCTGTGAAGCAGTAGTGTACTTGTATTACTGTGTTTCGGTTAGAAAGGTAAGGGGGCCGGTGAAATTACAGGCACATGAGACTTAACAACTTCACGTCTCAGGGTCGACAACGCATTGGCGATGCCCCTAGCTTGCTCTGCTTGTTTGTCGGCCAAAGTGTTTTAAAAAAAAAAGAGTCTTTGATAATAAAAAACACTCTCATCTATGTCCATGTATAAGAACACGCTATTGCTAAAAAAATATGTATTTTCAGCTGAAAAAGCATGTTGTACAAACAGATTGTTATCAGGCTGGTTTTTCCGATCGCGTGACTATTGAATATAAATAACAGTGTCGTAGATGGAGAAGCCGTAATTAAATGAAAGTGCAACGATACAACTAAACATACCGGTTCTAAGCGTTCTTGATACTGTTCATAATTACGAAAGTAATTAGTTATTTTCACTTGCAAATCGTATTGTTTAGAAACGGAGTAGCTCTTGCACCTTACCCATTTCCACCGTGAAGCAGTAGTGCACTTGTATTACTTTCGGTTGGAAAGGTAAGGCCGGTGAAATTACAGGCACGTGAGACTTAACAACTTCACGTCTCAGGGTCGATAAGATTTTGGCGATACTCCTAGTGTTGCAAATACTTACCATCAGATGAACAGTCTGCTTGTTTGTACGCCCATGTGGATAAAAAAAAACTGTCTTCTTGGTTTCATTCGCGTTCCCGAGGAATGTTCCATTTTCCCGGTAGAAAAAGTATGCTCTTTGTTTTATCATGCAGGCATGTTCTATGTGGCAAGTTGCATTAAAATCTGTTTGGTACTTTTGCGAACATCCATCCTTACAGACTTGTGCAAGATACAAATTACATCAGTACTTTTACACGCGCCCATTTATTTTGATCCCAAACTAAGCAGAGCTAAGACAACTGATATCTCTCCATACTAAACTACATACTTTTGAAAATAAATACTTAAATATATATTTACATCCAGACACAGAAAAAATAGACTTGTTCATGCGTACATATGTTTGTCCTGGGTGGGAATCGAACTCACGACCTGCGTTGCAGTCAGGGTCCCTGAACCACCAAGCCAACTGGCCCCAATTGCTCGTGTACATGAGTACCACATTGGCACATCTTTTAAAGTGAAACTCATAAATCGGTTGCCTTATCACTGGTTGAACATGCTTTTAAATGGCGCCCCCATGACGTGAGCCAAGGCCGTTAAGATACAGCCAGCGTTGTATTAACGATAGATAATAATTAACGATTTAAGTAATTAGGTGCAATTGGTTATACCGTAACAGATAACTCATGTGATTATATATGGATTGTAATGAAGTTGTTACTTTCTAGTTTTATTATATATATTTTTTTTACTTTAAAACTGTTTGTGGTATATGTGACAGTGAAATTTTATTTTAACACTAATCATACCAACACTTACTAGGTACCAATTTCTACCATAGCGGGTCAAATGTGACTTTATGTTTCCTGCTTGAATGTATGAAATATGGTTGTGAGGAAGGGAAATAAATAGTATAACTGTATATTAATTAGTAACAAAAAGTCATGAAGTCAAATGTGCAAAAGTAATAAGATTATGCACGTATATTTTCAATGCAAAGTTCAAAATGGGTCATTTGACACGGTTATGGTATGTTTAGTGTTAAAAAAAAATATTTTCAGTTTGCTATTGTATTTTTCTCTACTAAATATTATCAGATTTTAAATCCCGAAATCTGCAAACTAGGTAAATAAAAAAAACATGCTATAGATCCTGAAAGACCAAATTATTATAGAACGAATTAATTTAAAAAGTCGAGTCTGTAGCATGTTTAAATATATTTGTTTACCCGCATTTATACAGAAACTGTTCCCCGCGGTTTCACCCTCATTCCCGAGGGATGTTATATATTCCCGGGATAAAAACTAGCCTATGTGCTATTCCAGACTATAATCTATCTCTCTGGATGTAAATTTATATAATAAGTATGTATTAAAAAACGTTGTTGTCTAGTTTCCATAGGACAAGCTCTGCTTAGTTTGGGATCAGACGGCCGTGTGTAAAGAATGTCCCAGGATATTTATTTATTATCATACCTCTGTGTCGAATTTCATAAGTTTTAGTTTGTTTGTATTTTTTTTTTAATTAGATATTCACAATATTATATTATTGTTCAATAATTCTTCACTTTTGCGATCATCATCATCAGCCTATCTCCGTCCACTGCTGGACATAGGCCTCACCTCACTTTTGCGATAATACACAGGTATTGTCAGTGAGACTAAACAATTTGTATGTAATAAATCTATGTTCGTTTATTAAAAAGAGGAATTGCTGAGTTGCCTTTTCTCAGTAAAAAACAACCTTCCGAACCGGTATTATAAATAATAAATAAATAAATAAATATCCCGGGACATTCTTTACACACGGCCATCTGATGCCAAACTAAGCAGAGTGTACTATGGAAACCAGATAACTGATATACTACATTTTTTTTTCTAAATATATATTTACAACCAGACACAGGTATTAGAGTCAGACTATTCTTATGTGTGACAGTGCTTGTAAAGGCCTATTTGAATAAAAATATTTTCATTTTCATCCAGCAGTTCTGGCGTGATTGTATATCACACATCCAAACTTTCAAATTTATAATAGTAAGATTATTATACCTTCTCCTACAACCCTCAAAGCCAGTTGTAAACAGAAATCCAATAAAAAGTGTTTAAAAATAGCCACTTCACTTACAAGTGTTATCTGTCGACGAACAGATAGCAAAGTGGCGACACACCTCGTTCGCACTTGGTTGACAGGGGAGTCAAGTAAATGAATGTGGTAAAAAGTTTACGACCTGAAGAAGACTTGGGTGGAATTGTTTGTATTTTTTAAGTCGGTATGGTGTGGTAATGAAAGTGATAATGAACTGAGTTTGGTGGTTATGCTAAAAAATAAAAGGTACTCGTTTAAATGTGGTGTGTTAATGAAAGAGATGGACTGTGTTTTGTGAGTATATGTATATAAAAATGAATCCCTATTTCCCTTGGTCACGGCATCACGCATGGACGGCGGGACTTATTTCGCTTATTCTTTTTTTTGTTGTTTGTTAGAAAATTTATGAAAACATAACGACCATATTCACTTTTCTAAGGGGGCATCCATTAATTACGTGAGGTGATTTTGGCGATTTTTCGACCCCCCCACTCCCCTTGGTGAGATGTCATGAGATTTCGCTCGACCCCCTCTCCCCGCCCCTAATCTCACGTGAGGTTTGATATTATCATAAGTATACAATTTAGATTTAGATGAGAAAAAATATTACTACTGTATATAACCCTCTTCTAGCAATTTTACACTGTTTCTTGCTAATAAAAAAATTACGTGATATTTGCCGAGACCCCCCCTGTACTCCAAGTGAGATTCGGTGAGATTCGGCTTGACCCCATCCCCCCCTTAAATGCCTCACGTAATTAATGGACGCCCCCTAATGTAACCTTACCGCTTTTGACAATATAAATTCTAATAATGTAACCTGGTGTTTGACATAAATGTCAGTCGTTTGACAATATCTTTAAAACAGAGGCATGGGTCAGAATTATATTGCTAAAATAATTAATTTATCATTACTTAGTGCACATTTCACAGTCGATTCAATCGGAATATTTATGAAAATTTTACACTTAGTTTTGGGAAGTGTGTGTTCATCATAGTTAGTTCAGAGCAATCACGCCTCGTATTAAAAGTTCAATTATTGTGCATCTTAAAGCATCAGATTTATAAATACTATGATTTTGAATTTTCTTTTATTAATCATACCTGTTCGAATTCAATATTCATATTTAAAATGATAAATTTTCATGTATAGTTTATAATGCGCTTGATGCGCTTTAAGACAAGTAAGCGGACCGACTAGACGACACCGTAATATAAATATTTTTTAATATTTTTTATTTTTTATTGTATCTGCTGCCATGACGCGTGTTTGCTTGGGCTGTAGAAGAGATATAAATGACAATAATATTGTCAAGTGCTTGGTCTGCAAAGAGGTCTGTCATTTGCTTTGCGCTAATACCTCAGCAAAAAAATCATCCAAACATCCAAATTGAACATGCCCTAACTGCGCCAGCAAGCGGCCTAGAAGTGACAATTCTAACACACCAATACGTCGCGCAGACAATGACAGCCAGCCGTCTCCAAGCTGGGTAACACAGAGATCACAGTCTAAGGGAATATCTTCCCCCACGTCGAGTGACCATGGACCGGCGGTCCACCATTGTCTATCAAAGGAAGAGATTAGAGACATTATACGAAGCGAAATAAGATCTGTACTCGCGATAGAGGTATCCGAGTTTAGAAGCACAATTATCCCAGAATTACATGAAATTAAAAGCGATATTGCGGCCTTGAAACACGAATTTACTACAATTTAACAGTCCATGGATTTCATTAATTCCGAATTTGAGGATATTAGATCTGAGATGAAAAATAAATTTGAATTGACTGCACATCTCCAGAAAGATATTATAGAATTAAAAGCTACTAACAAAGAGCTAACCCAGCGATTGGCCGAGATTGAGCAACACACCCGTGCCATTAACGTTGAACTGCAATGCGTTCCCGAACACAAAGCAGAAAATTTATCAAATCTGACTATGCAGCTTGCTAAAACCGTCAAGTTTAGTCTAGACACGGGGGATATTCATATGTGTACCAGAGTTGCAAAAACCAACCCATCATCTTCTCGGCCGAGATCTATAATCATCAAACTGCGTAGTCCCTTAGTTCGCGACGGATTACTAGCTGCCGTGATAAAATTCAATAAAGATCACCCCTCGGACAAAATAAATACAGCTCATCTAGGCATTGGTGGGGACAATAAAGCAGTTTATGTTGCAGAACACCTTTCCTCGCATAATAGCATTGTAGCTTCAGTAACTTTAAATTTGACCTTCATAACCGAAGGCCTAAACTGAATAAATGGTTTTGAATTTGAATTTGAATAAAGAACTGCACAAAGCGGCAAGACTGAAGGCTAAAGAAGCAATGTACAAATTTGTTTGGATAAGGAGTGGCCGTATTTTTGTTAGAAAATGTGAATCTTCTCCTGACATAATAATTAAAGACCTCGCCTCAGTAAATCTTATTGCTTAAATTAATTCAGTAACATTCTCCATCAAGAACTTTATGTCTAATTAATTCAAAATTCGCACACATCAATTGTTACTATCAGAATTGTAGAGGCTTGAACACAAAAACTAATACTTTTTATACTAATGTTTCTCTTAATAACTACGATACAATATTTGTTACGGAAACTTGGCTACAAAGTAATGTCACAGATACAGAATTGTTCGATGATCGATATAATGTGTATAGGAGGGATCGAGACCTAACTGGTCCACATTCTAAGAAGACTGGTGGAGGTGTAATGATTGCAGTAAATAAGAAATTTAAATGTGTTAGGTTGCACAAATTTGAAAGTAACGGTAAGATAGAAGATGTTTGGGTAGTAATTAGTCCTGGAAATGGCTCTCTAAAGGTATGTATTTGCGCCGCCTATATACCGCCACCCGTCTCCATAGAACACTTTGAACAGTTTGTGGATACTGCCAGCGCTAACCTCTTGAACTATGACCATACGTTAGTTTTAGGCGACTTTAATCTTTCCAATCTGACTTGGAAGACTAATAATAAATCAGTCTGCTACTTTACAACATAGTTTATGTCCGATATATCACCTCATGTCTGAATTCATGGCTCTAAATGATTTGAAACAATATAATATTATAGAAAACCATCAATCTAAAACTCTTGATTTAGTTTTTTCATCTGACTTAGACATATCTGTCATGGCGACAGACGACACTTTAACCCCAATAGACAATTACCATCCTCCCTTAGAAATACTGCTTAATATAAATTCAGAAAGCTATCTAAAATCAAGTCAAGGGCCTCGATATAATTTCTACAAAGCTGACTATGCCACAATTGAAAGTGATTTAGATCGAATTGACTGGATGGATTCTTTCTCATCATGTATCGATATTGACGAGATGGTATCGCGATTTTATGAGATTTTACATTTTGCAATAGATAAATCCGTGCCAATGACTAAACCCAAAAGTAACAGGTACCCGGTTTGGTATTCTAGAGGCTTGATACGTAGCCTGAAAGAAAAGCACCGAGCTAGGATTCGTTTTAAGAAATATGGCAATCCTATGGACAAAATTGTCCTTGATTTATTAAAAAACAGGACAGGGCAGTTGACGCAGCAATGGTTTAGCAACTATTGCAATAGCCTCGAAGAGAGTATTGCAAAAAATCCTGTGCATTTTTGGACTTTTATCAAGCATAAGCGCAATTGTAAAAGTAGCATTCCGTCTGATATGCATTTGGATGATGAAAATGCAACTGATGTTGATGACGTTAGTAATTTATTTGCAAAACATTTCTCGTCTATATATTCCAAAAATACACAATCACACACTACCAACATGCCTACGATTAATATTTATGATAGCAGCTCACTCACTCTTAACACTGTAGTTTTACATGAAAATGACGTCCTTAATAAACTAAAAAGATTAGATTTAAGCAAAGGACCTGGTCCAGATGGTCTGCCAGCAATTTTTGTAACTAGATGTGCCAAACAATTATATTTTCCTCTGACATTTATATTCAACGAATCGCTACGCACTGGTCGATTCCCAAACTACTGGCGAACTGCCAAAATAGTCCCTATTTATAAGGATGGACCCAAAAATTTTATTAAAAACTATAAACCAATTTCAATTTTGTCCATATTACCAAAAATATTTGAGTCATTAATTTACCCCCATCTTACTAATTTAGTCAAATCACGGCTTAATGAACAACAACATGGCTTTATTCATAAACGATCCACCAACACTAATCTTGTAGCATTTACTGACGCGAAATGTTGTCATCTAGATCAGGGCACTCAGGTGGATGCCGTGTATACGGATTTTAGCAAGGCATTTGACAAGGTGGACCATGACGCACTGTTGTTGAGACTTGCTGATGCTGGAGTTGGTGGATCAACGCTGCCCTGGTTTAAGTCATATCTTAACAATCGCAGATCGTATGTTGTGATTGATGGTGTCGAGTCTTATGAATTTAATATCACTTCCGGCGTTCCTCAGGGTTCACATCTGGGACCTATTTTATTTCTTATTCTTGTTAACTCTATTTCTGAATGTTTTCACCATACAACTGCTTACCTTTTTGCGGACGACCTCAAAATTTTGAAGCCCATAAAAAATTCAGATGATTGTAGATTCGTGCAAGACGACATTAACCGCATAGTTAAGTGGTGTGAACATAATAAAATGATTTTAAATGTGGACAAATGTAGCTACATATCCTTCTCTAGAAATAAAACAAGGATCCAGGCATCATATGCTATAAACAATCAGTCCAAATTCAAATTCAAATTCAAAACCATTTATTCAGTTTAGGCCTTCGGAGGGCACTTATGAAGGTCAAATTTAAAGTTACTGAAGCTACAACTTAAGCAAGTTGAATGCATACGCGACCTGTGTGTACTAATAGATAATAAATTGACATTTAATGCACACTTAGATACAATAATTCAGAAAGCTTCTAAAATGTGTGGCTTTATAGCTATAAACTCAAACACTTTTAGACAGCCTATGACAAAAATTATTTTATTTAACTCATTCGTTCGCAGCATTTTGGAATATTGCTCCCAGTAGCCCTCTCAGCCCCGAGTAGGTTGCCGCGCTCAAGTGTCTACAAACTGTTCACTTTACGTAGATACAAGACTAACCTGGGTCTTAACTCGCCAATTACCAGAATGACCAAATCTTACAACGATTTGTCCCGTTTGTTGGATTTGGACATTTATGGTGATAGCCGTCCTAGATTTAAAAAAAAAAATTAAGGACTATCTTGGGTCTAGACACGGGTAGGTAGTACCAGCCCCTACATGGACCTAGATAGTAGGTCTATGTTTGTTTCTGTTATGTTTTGTGATTTTTTTTATTTTATTTATAATTTAATTTTGTTTCTTAGTTTTGTATACCTTAATTTAACTTTTTTAATTTTTGTTTAATTTATAATAGCGGTATAAGTTGTTGGTGTTAGCTGTGATTACCTATAATTAAGTGAGCACAAGGCATGTTATCTCTGTAGCATCTTTTTTTGTCCTAGTTATGTGTATCATTTGTTGGTGATCCTTAATAAATAATAAAGTAAATATGGCAAAACAACGTTTGCCGGGTCCGCTAGTTAATATTATAAATGTGAATGTAAGTTTGTTTGTTACGCTTTCACACGAGAACTACTTAACCGATCATCATGAAACTTTGTACACATATTCTTGGAGGTATTAGAAGTAACATAGGATACTTTTATCTAGGGAAAATGGAACATCCCTCGGGAACGCGGGCGATACCGCGGACTATAGCTAGTATAAAATAAGGAAGGGATTACTCGTTTGAAATAAACTGTTTTTAGTAACTATTGGATGCACTAATGTGCACTGACGTATTATCCTCAATTTTTTTTCTATCTATCAATCAATCTGTATTCCCTCGTGTGTAAATCAAAAACGATTAGACCGATCTTAATGAAAATTGATATATAATTAGAACATGTCATTGCGTGAATGATAGGCTATATATGTATATAGTATACACTATATAGGTAGCGGTAGCTATATTTCATCATACTTATTTAGATATACCTCTATATACCTAAGTAAAATGGGGTTCCTTTGACGCACCGTCACCTCAAAACTACTGAACATATTGGGATGGGACTGCTACTATTCGACGCGGGATTTTTCGTAGATAGGCTATATATGACATCGATAAACGCGGGTGAAACCCCGGAGGACAGCTAGTATATTATTAATGCAATGGATGTATGGACGTTTGTTACTCTTATCACTCAAATCTACTAAACGGATTAGATGAATAGCAAACAGATAGTTTATAACCTGAATTAACATATAGGATATTTTTTACCCGGGAAAATGTATCTTCCCTCGGGAACGCGGACGAAACCGGTGACGCTAGCTACATTTCACAAATTCATAAAAACACATGCCTCGCAATGAAGTCATTTTTATAACATCGTAAAGCTGAGACCGCATATGTTAGAACCGGCTAGGCCCACCACAGACGGTTAAGCCGTCCGGATACGACTGTGTGGTCGAGTGGTCGGCAACATCCGATGTGTGGTCAACGAGTGTGTGTTCACATGTCATTCTGAAAGACATTGTAAGCTCCTAACTTAGGATATTGGACCTGTTGTTTGGAATATTTTGTATTTTAAAAATGACTTTGACTTAGAATTGGCAGGGCGTATGAATATTAGGTACTTATTTAAGAAAAAAACATGAATTATAATACGATATATATTGGGCCAGTTGGCTTAGAGATTAGTTACATTCACTGCCAAGCCACGGGTCACTGGTTCGATTCCCACTCAGGATAAATATATGTGTTCATGAACATGTCTGTCTGTTTTGTTTCTGAATGTGTTTTAGGAAACAATGTAGTCTAATCGACCCCCTTATTCAGCTAATACAAACTTCGTCGGCGAGCCGCTTCACAGAGGCCTCGGAGAGCTTATCTCTCACGTGATTAGTGGTATTAGCGTAGTTAGCGAAAAAGACAAAGCACGGAGGCCGCGACGAAACATCCTCGAGTTAGTGTCATTTTCCTTACAGAATCGAGCCCCAGTTTCAAATCAGTGTCAGTTATCTGGTTTCCATAGCACACGCTCTGCTTAGTTTGGGATCAGATGGCCGTGTGTTAGAAACTTCCCAGGTATTTTATATTTATACATATCTATAATATAAATGCGAAGGTGTCCGTATGATTCGTATGTTATATTTTCATTGCCGAACTAAATGAAATTTGTATGTCCAAGAGAAGAGATGGCTCTTCTTTTGTTTCTGTTAAAATATAGGATATAATCATTATAACTAATAAATAATTAGTTAATTTTAAGTAGTTTAGTATGTACACTTTGTTTTATTATGTTAGTATTAAAACTATTATAAATAAATTATTTCTTTGGCAATTATTAATATCAAGTCTAGGCACATTATACAATACACCAAAACTGTATAGATAACACAAAAGTATAAAACATTGTTTCAATGCCCGTATCGAACTGAATTTCGATACAAACTTAATAAATGGACCAGTATTTAGTTGCTCGTGAAGCTTTCGGGCTCTATCATAAACTACGTTGCCAGATATAATATATATTTATATGAAATACTACTGAAACTTCAGATGCTCATGGAGATGTTTTACTGTTGCTGTAGTTTAGGAGCTTGTATACGGTATAAGTTAACGATATCTAAAAATAAATCCTATTAATATTATAAATGCGAGAGTTGGTATGTATGGATGTTTGTTACTCTTTCACGCAAAAACTACCAAACGGATTTAGATTAAACTTGGTACATATATAGGGAATACCCTGGAATAACACATAAGATACTTTTTTGTTGAGGGAACATGTTACATCCCTGGGGAACGCGGTTGAAACCGCGGGGGACAGCTAGTAATAAATAAATATCCTGTGACATTCTTTAAACTAAACAGAGCTTTTACTATGAAATATAGACATATAAGTATAGATATTTACATACAGTCACAGAAAAGACTGTGTTACTGTTAGAAAAGTAAGGCAGCCGGTGAAATTACAGACACATGAGAATTAACAACTTCACGTCTCAGGGTCGACAACGGATTGGCGATGCCCCTAATGCTCCATAGGCGACGGTGACCACTTGCCATTACGTAGACGCCTGCTTGTTTGTTGGCCTAGGTGGTTAAATCAGTATCTTTCGATATTATTTACACGCGGCCGTCTGACCACTTACCATCCGGTGGACCTTCTGTCCAATTGTAGGCCTAAACATAAAGATAAAACAACAAGTATTACGCTCCTATACTACTCCAGAAGCGGTGAGGTGCGTTCACAAACTGTTCAACTAGATATCCTGGGATGCCATTTTGTACGGTAAAATGATATTAGCTCGAGGATGTTTCGTCGCGGACTCTATGCTCTATCTCTTTCACCAACTACACAGTCACGTGAGAGGTCCGCTCTCGGAGGCCTTGCCCCGCCTCACCGACGAAGTTTGTAATAGCTGAATAAGGGGACTGATACCTACCTAGTATAGTATAGACGCAGTCCAACTTTAACTAGACTCCTTGGTTGTCAGTTGATAACGTTTTGTCTCGTCTAGTTATGCTTTAACAAATGATTGTGGTTTGGGAACATGTTAACTTACTGAGAACGTATTCCTAATGTCGCCTCTTGTTCTGGTATGTCATTCAGATAGGTAAAATTACCTTTGAGGATGTAAATTACCCATTACCAGTGTTTTGATAAGAATTTGCCGTGGTGCGTGTACCTAGAGCAGCTCTTCGGTTCTGTAAGGAAAATGACACCAGCTCGAGGATGTTTCGTCGCGGCCATACTCTGTCTCCTTCGCTAACTACGCAATCATGTGAGAGATCCGCTTTCGGAGCACTTAGTATACAAAAGAAACAGAGGATTGACCCCGCAGGTCTGGTTCGATTCAAGGATAATTGGCGTGATTATAAGACCCATTTTATTGAAGATAGTATTGGTCCGTCGGAAACGCAGGTGAAACTACGAGTTGAAAGCTAATTTAAAAATTAGACTATTATTATTATTATTAGCTAATATTAACATCGCGATAATATAAACTTAATTAAATATCAGCCTTATTTAATTAAAAAAAATAATCAAAATTTAAAACCATTTATTCAGTTTAGGCCCTCGGAAGGCACTTATGAAGGTCCAGTTTAAAGTTACTGGAGCTACTACCGGTTCGGAAGTCAGCCTTCAACTGAGAAGAACCGGCAAGATACTCAGCAAGGTTACATTCTTTTTTATTTTTATTAAGTAAATTTTTATTTTACCTCGTATATTTCAGACAGCGGTAGACTTCGCAGACGTTGAGTATTTTATTTCACAATTAAACTGAGGAATTTAAAGTTAACTACATATTTTACGAGCTTCACTCATTCGCTTGTTAAATAGGCCATGAGACCACCTGGCGGATGTTGATGATAACTTACTACTTCATTGTTGCGGATGTGTCAGAGCTTCAATTAAAAGTACCTGTGTACAGGATATATTAAAAAAAAGGCTATCGCCAATGTGTTGTCGGCTTGAGACGTGAAGTTGTTAAGTCTCATGTGCCTGTAATTTCACCGGCCCACCTTGCTAACCGAAACACAGTAATACAAGTGCAATACTGGTTTACGAAAATGGCTATGGCGGTAGTACTTATACGTACGAACGCTGCACTAAGAGCTTTAATTCTCCTAAAACGTGATCATTTCCGGTAATAAAAAATAAAAATACATTAAAAATAAAGAAGCCTTTTATTTGATCTTGCTACATTGCTATTGCTTCATGAGCTACTGATCAAGCAAGGTCCCCAGGTCGGGTAAAGGCCTCCTCCAGTAAATACATACATATAAGTAAAATGAGGTTCCTTTGACGCATCATCACCTCAAAACTATTGAACATGTCGGGATGGGACTGCTACCATTCGACGCGGAATTTTCCGTAGACAGCTATAGGCTATATATGATATCAATAAAGGTGGGTGAACCTGCGGGGTACGGCTAGTACTATATATATGCAAAAGTTTGCGAGGATGGATTTTTGTTTATAATGCAAAAACTACTAAACGGATTTGGTTGGAATTGGGCACAGAGATAGGTTAAAGTCTGGAATAGCAAATAGGCTACTTTCTATTCCGGGAATATGTAACATCCCTTGTGAATGCGGATGAAACCACGGGGAACAGCTAATAATAAATATTTATAGTAAGTACCTGCAAGAACTAATTTTCTCAAATCGTTCTAAATTCAAAATCAATCTCACTCATAGACTGACGGCCGGTAGCACGAAGATCCACCAATCACCTCACATTACGAATTACACAACACTACACAAACACAAGTTAATCCGTTCCAGGACGCGTTGTCAGCGTAAATTATCTATTCTGTTAGAACAATGGCCCGTGTGTCACACGACGCTTATCTATACGTGGATTAACTTAACCGAACTCTGTATGCGTTAACCGGGCGCGGTGTTTACGGCCACACGCGGCGTTCCGCGTTCCTAAATTGAATTTATTGAACTTTTTTTAAACGTTGATTGGGATTTTTTGCTGGACGGCCAGTTATTTTTTTAAATTAAATTATGGTTGTGAAACTTTTTAAATGGATTCGGTATTTGAATTTGGTTTTATTTTTTCTTACATTAGAGGGTTTTGCTTTTTAAAGGTATATAATATAAGTTAGTAGTAGTGTTCTATCAAGGATCTAAGTTGGTGATGGAATCTGGTTAGCTGTTGAAATATTCAAATATCCATTTAACTTGACTCTCGCATTTATAATATCAATTAGATTAGTATCATCGTAGGTACAGTTAGTGAGTAAATGCTTATCATATCATGACAGGTCAGTTGGCTTGGTGGTTAACGCTCTGACTGCCAAACCGAAGGCCGCGGGTTCGATTCCCACCCAGGACAGACATTTGTGTGCATATGAACATGTCTGTTTGTTCTGTGTCTGGGTGTAAATATCTATTTAAGTATGTATTAAGAAAAAGAAAGTAGTATATGTAGTATATCAGTTATCTGGTTTCCATAGTACAAGCTCTGCTTAGTTTAGGAGTTCGCTTTTTGTAGTCTGTATTTTTGTACGCTACACTAAACAACGTAATGAATATGACCATATTTTAGAGAATTGCTTCCGGGAGTTCGGTGTATATTCTATATATCTATGGTATCTACATTTATAGTATTCCACTTAGGCGAAGTCAGGGCGAATTGCTAGTAAGATTTCATTTAATAATATAAACACAATCAAAAACAGTACAGATTTCAATGTAGCGATAGTGAAGGTATCTACATCTCTATATTCTTAGCTACTCTACCCATGTACATAATGATATTACGAAAAAGTTTAAACACTTTACACGCTACAGTTAGTGTACCTATTTCGATAAAATTTTGCGTCAGGATAGATTATAATCTGGAAAATTAAATCTAAATTGATTCATAAGCCTTAAATTTATTTTGAGATCGCTCTGTTGCATGTAAAAATAAAATACTGCGTGAAAAAATATATCTGGGAGAGAAAACAAAAGAGTTTCTATATAAATAAAGATAGTACTACAGATTACGTAAGAACGTAGTAAAAACTATAAAAATAAAGAAAACAAACATTTTTTTACGTTTGCAATTGAAATTTTACGATTGTGAACCCAAATGCAACGTGGGTAGATGTCATTTCAAAGTTTAATGCGCTCGTCAAAATATATTAATGAAAATGCGGATCGTGAAAATTTATAGTTAGGCACGTGTTTAAATTGCTTCATATTGCATAATGCTCTTCGTGTCATGTCATAAAAAATGTATGAAACGATGGTATTATGCAATAAGGCTAAATGACAATCTTGGTTTTCTTTAATGGCATGCTGTGTGCCTTATTTTTTACACATATTATAAAAATAAAAATAAATGATCATAAAAACTAAAACGCGTATAGACATTTATGTATGTATAGTGTATTTTTTTTTGTTGAATAGTCCTTTAATTTTGAACTTGTTTTTTACTATTTATTGTTAAAGCGGTCATAATAGTGCACTGCTGTAGTATTAAAACAGTGTACCTGATACGGTTCATGAGATACAGCCTGCTGATAGACAGACGGATAGCGGCACCTAGTAATAAGCACCTTTTGACCATGAAAACGTACTTGTCCATTACTTATTATAAAAGACTTAGGCAAGAAGTAACACTAAGATTTCATCAATAGAATTTGAGTTCTACAATCAACATAAAATTTAAAAACAAACCTCTACAAACATCCCCGCCAATGTTTGCGCCAACATCACAATAACCTTGCTCATTCATCAACGTCATATAACCAGAGACAGCTAAGGGCGCGGCTTGTACCCTACTACGTCTCATCTTGATAATCGATAAACTAGGACAATGGGTAGTGGTCGCCAAGTAGTCGAAATTCAACCTTAATTCATTATACTCTTAAGTTTGAATGTTATAGAGAAACTTTTGTCTAAAAAGTATTTGTCAGAATCCAAAATACTTAATACATATTCCACGGGGTAGTTAGCTTGGTGGTCAAAGATCCTGACTACCATGTACGTTCCACAGTAGCGCCTAAATTACTGAGCCGATGTTGATGCATGAGGTGTCATTATTTTTGAAATTATACTTATTTAGGCGCGTCATGAAAAAATGATGAGAGTGAAATTTTAAGATGCGCGCGCATCTGTGTAACACAATTTTCTCACGGATGAAGTTAGCTGATAACGGTCTCTCCGGAACATCACACAAATCGCAACTGTCAGTGTCAATGAGTGAGTAATGATGTTATTGTCAATAATCTAAAAACGTAAAAAAATGTTTTTCGTTGCTACAGGCAAGTGCACAGAGTTAGGACACTACATGGATGGTCCTTATTCACATAGCAATAAAGATGATTCTCCTATGACGCTTGTAGTTTTCAAAACGGGCCTTAGATCCCGATGAATTTAAAGTGCGGTGCTTTATAAATTATAGCTATCCCCCGCGGTTTTACCCGCGTTCCCGTAGGATGTAACATTTCCCGGCACAAAAATTTACTATTCAGTCGTGAAATTGTAGTGTCCAAACTCTTTGCACCTGTCTGTAGCAACGAATAACAATTTTTGACGTTGTTAGGATATCATTCACAATAACATCACTGCTCATTGACACTGACAGTTGCGATTCGTGCAATGTTCCGGAGAGACCGTTATCAGCTATCTTCATCCGTGAGAATTTAGTGTTACACTGATGCGGATCTTAAAATTTCACTCTCATCATTTTTTCATAACGCGCCTTAAGAAGTATAACTTCAAAAAATTCTATGTGTAAAACCAGGGTATTTTCTATATATTTGCTAAGTTTCATCCAAATCCGTTTGGTAGTTTTTGCCTGAAAGAGTAACAAACATCCATACATACAAACTTACGCATTTATAATATTAGAAGAATTTGTTCAGCTACTTTTCATGACCACTGTACCTTAACCATAAGTAAATCATAGATTTTTTTGGTTTTATGGGGTTTGTATGGGTGTATTTTATCACAGAAATGCGGTGGGCGAGTTTTATTGCCCATTCGACAGATGGCGCTTACGAAATTCTTTATAGAAATGTTATTTGGACGTATAAGGAGCTTTGTATGAGACCGCATTAGTGAGCCATCAGAGGCTAACACCTTATCCATCCATAAAAAAAGTTACTCTTTCACGCAAAAACTACCAAACGGATTTGGATGAATTTTAGCGCATAGATAGTATATATTTGACAGGCCAGTTGACTTGGTGGTTAGCGCTCTGACTGCCAAACCGAAGGTCGCGGGTTCGATTCCCACCCAGGACAAACATTTGTGTGCATGAACATGTCTGTTTGTTCTGTGTCTGGGTGTAAATATCTATATAAGTATGTATTTAGAAAAAAAAAAAGTAGTATATGTAGTATATCAGTTATCTGGTTTCCATAGTACAAGCTCTGCTTAGTTTGGGATCAGATGGCCGTGTGTAAAGAATGTCCCAGGATATTTATTTATTATAACCTGGATAACATATTGGATACTTTTTATGGGGAAATGTTATTTATCCCTCGGGAACGCGGGTAAAACGACGATTGAGAGATAGTTTATAGAAAGTGTTACAAAATACCCAGTCAAAATATAATTAATTATCAAAGCCAACAACCCTAGTAAGCTGTCATGTCAGGGAACCAGATTATTTAATAGAAAGGCCTACGTACCTTTGTTATGTCATAATTATCTACTTTAATAGTTTTTCTTTTGCCGAATATTATACAGCGTTACTACGTTTCTTAAATGTTGTGAATCTTTTGCTTTTGGCTTTTCGGATAGTTTTGTAACATCCTGTATCCTAATGACCAGTGGTCGACTTGTAAATAAATTTATATACTTTTTAGTTATCTCGTGAGATGAGTGCTAATATTAGTTATCGCTACCACATTTGATAGGAATATTCTTTTCTACCACAATCTCTCTGAAACTCTCACAAACCCTAGAACCCCTAGAACACATCGACCGAAAAATTTCAACATCCAGACGGGTACCAAGTACCCTTCTGAACTAGTACCAAGCCTCAGAATACGAAATGAATTCGAACCGACACTCCTATACAAACATAAACAGTTACATAGTTCCGCAGAGAATGAGGGCAAGACAAACAGAATTAAAACTAGTTTACTGTAAGCCGTGTTTACTTTGTAATGTTTGTTTGTATATCAACAATTTAATCGTTTTATGTTCTGGTTTTAATTTGTATTTATTTATGAAATAGTAAATCCAAACTCATCTGTAGTGTCGTAAGGTGACAGAAAAGTGTACCGATGACCACTAGGTTTTTAGAGTAGTAGAGCTCTTAGTGCAGAGTTCGTCTGGGGAAGTACTACCACCTTACCCATTTCCGCCGTGAAGCAGTAGTGCAATTGTATTACTGGTAAGGCTGGAGAAATTGCAAGCACAACTTCACGGCCACTCGACACTTTATTGCCGGCTCATCTCAGTAAAAGCAACCTTTCGAACCGTTGTTAGAGTCTGACCATTCATAACTACCTGTGAAGGCCTATTTGAATAAAAAAAATATTTCATTTCACGGCTCAGGGTCTACAACGCATTGGCGATGGCCTGGTGTTGCAAATGTCCATAGGCGGCTGTCATTACTTACCATCAGGTGGACCGTCTGAAAGAAAGTGTCTCTGTTTGTTACGTTCTCACGACTAAAAGGCTGAAACGATATTCCTGAAACTTGCAACATATACGTGTTACAAAATACCCCGTAAAAATATAATTAATTATCAAAGCCAACAACCCTAGTAAGCTGTCATGTCAGGGAACCAGATTATTTAACCTATTGTACCTATTTAACCTAATAATCGTCTACTTTAATAGTTTTTCATTCATAAAAATCAGTTTTTTTATTTTATTTTGGGGTTTGTTATACAGCGTTAGGTTCTTAAATATTGTAAATAAACTCGTTATAAGGCCCTATTTAACCCCCTTTCGGCTTTACGGGTAGTTTTGTAACAGTCTGTATAACCTATAGTATAGAGAGGGACATATGCAGCGTTTTATCCTGAGTGAGACAGCTATTTATATTATAGAAAATACTATATCTATGGTGCTGAAAGAACATACTATACTTTTATAGAATTTAACGCGGCTGAAACTTTATGGTGGAAGCTAGAATACCTATAATTTAGATATGGTTTAGGCGTATTGTTAAACCTAACTTAGGTACAAGTTAGCGGACTAAACTGGAGGGTAGTTAGTGAAGTCCAAGTTAGCTCAACTCTGCCAAGCATAGATTGATAGTTCGACAGTAGTTTACAGTTTAGTTACCGGAAACCTTTAGTTAGGAATTAATTTAACTTAACGTTTGAGCCTTTGCATTTATTTATTAAGTTACACTGTCTTTGTAAGCCGAGTTAGATGGTAGAGCCGCAGGGCGATTGTGTAGACCGTGTCACAAACGATACTATATATAAATATACTACATCTCATTCATTCATCCTAAGATATATGAGACAGCATCATACTAATGAACGAGAAGGAAAGTAAAGGTAGACAGGCATATTGTAGTCTCATTGAAGACTCATTTCTCCATCAAACCACAAGCCACCAGGAGAATTTCCACCCACACGTCGATATCCCGCTCTTACGAACACAACGTTTCGCTTCTTCGTTCGTTATACGAACAGCAAAGGAAACTTTCTTCCGGGGTTAGTGTTTCCCGACAGCTTTAACCTGGATTTATTCAAGACCAGAGTGAATAGGCATTTTCTGGGTAAGCGTGCTACATCCTCGGCCTCGTCATAACTCCTTCTGGGGTCAGTCGAAGGCCAAACGCAAGCCCATTCATAATAAAAAAAAAGACAAAATTTATAAGATTATACAAAAACAAATATCTAGTAACTAATTCCGCTGAATCTCCTTTTCTATCAAGTACCAAACATGGAAACTCAACAGGAAATCGACACGTGTTTCGCTTCTACACGAAGCATCTTCAGGACGTATTAGACCCAAATTACAAAATATTATAGTCACACATCTTCATCATGTGTGACACGCTTTATGCTCTCGGAATCAATTTTGAAATACATTGAGGGCGCTTCAGCTGTTTTTTCACATTGCTCGCGTGTCGAAACTTCAATCTATCATGAATTTGGCTTCTACATTGAAGTCGAGAGAGTTGCACAGTACGGGTTCAGGTTCACCATTCACAAACATTTCATAGCATTCATGCTACTTCCTATTTCCGTCAAATTGGAATCTTTTTCTGTCGATTTTGACGTTTATAATTTTTTTTGTTAGAAGTGAGTTTTCTAACAATTCTATTATCTGAATACTTACGACTTACGACCCTCAGACGAAGTTGTTAAGTCTCATATGTGCTTGTAATTTCACCAGACCTTCACCATTCTGACCGAAACACAGTAATACTGCACTACTGCTTCACGACGGAATTGGGTATAGCAGTAGTTCGCTGGATGAAGTATTTTTTTATACTACTAAGGTAGCTGACGGCCCGACTGATGGTAAACGGTCTATTGAAGCTTGCAACACCGTGGGTATCAATCGCGCGTTGGTGACCTTGCAAAAATCTCTTCACAGCCGTCTTGAAGAACCCCATGCCCTAATCCCTTAGGAAAACCACGGTGGGGAGCTCATTCCACAACTTGAGCGTTTGCGGTAGGAAGCTCCTTTGAAATCGTACGTAGTTTAAACTCTGCACTAAGCTCTAATACTTATAAAACGAATTATTTAAATATTCAAACGTAACAATATGGAAGTTAAGCCATTGTACTCACGCTTTACCAACTGCGGCGTGACCAGAAACAGTTTCCCTCTTCACAGGTGGTTTAACTAATATAATGGGCGTTTAGTAAAAACACATTTTGGTAAACTAAATAGATTTATTATTAAAATTTGACAAATCACTGGAATAAAGTTTTAAATGTACGTGATTGACTGGCCATTCTTGTAAAGAATAAATGTATTTATTATTATAAATGCGTAAGTTTGGATGGATGGTTGTTTGTTACAAATACGCCTGAACGGCTGTGCGGATCTGGATAAAAGTTGACACATAGATGGGTTATAATCTGGAATAGCGCATAGGCTATATTTGTCCCGGGAAAGTGTTATATCTCTCTGTGAAACCGCGGGCGACTGGTGAAATATAATTATTGAAATAGGCCTTTACATACACTTATAGTATGTTCAGATACTAACTAAAGCTCCTTTTAATGGCAGAGCTGGTAATAAACTCAGCAGATTCTCTTTTCAAAACTAGATTTCATACATCCGTTTTTAGTAAATATGTGTAATTAGTGTTATTGGTGAAAACCGTTCTAATTGTTAAAATAAATCAATACAAAGATTCAATTTTAAATCGCGGAATGGATAGACATTGTTAGCTGATACCAGATCTTTTTTTTATAATATAAACTAGTGATTAAGAGCCTATTCACTCTAGCCTTGAAGACACTCAAATTATAATTGCACGGGAAGACCGCAGCAGGCAAGTTATTCCAGTCCCTCGATGTCCGCGGTATAAACGTCGAGGCGGAACGCTTAGTCCGGACCGTAGGAGTTTCGACAACGTAGTCATGTATACATTTTAAAAAGTACTAGATTTTATCTCGCTGTCTCACTCGTGTTCCCGAAGGATCTATCGTATTCCGCGACCTATGTTACTCCTAGATAATGTATCTTATAGTGAAAGAATAATTAAAATCGCTCCAGTAGTTCTTGAGTTAATTCATCACAAACAAAATACAAATCTTTTCTCTTTATAAAATCTTTATTATTGTGTAAATGTATGTATGTATGTATGTATGACTCAATCACCCATTAACGCCTAAACAAATTTAGATAACACTTTGCCCACAAATAGAAATACTTTCCGCATAAGCACATAGGATACATTTTACACTGGCAAAACATTACATCCGCTAGCTATTAATTAATAACACTAAGATCAAATCGTGCTGTGTACGCGACAAACAATTCATAGCGACTCGGTCCGACCCTTGAGAGTCGTGCTCGTCTGTAAATGTCATTTGAAACAAATTGAATGTTACCCGTTGGAAAGTAAACATGATATCCTTATCCCGACATACTTGCATCATGTTTTACATGACGTTTCTATTTATATTACTATAGATTGAGTAGTAGAGCTCTTAGTGCGGAGTTCGTCCGGGGAAATGTTACCACCTTACCTATTTCCGCCGTGAAGCAGTAGTGCATTAGTGTGTTTCGGTTAGAAAGGTAAGGGGACCGGTGAAATTTCAGGCACATGAGACTTACCAACTTCACGTCTCAGGGTCGACAACGCATGAAAGAGACAACAGATCGAGTATTATTACTTATAAATCCAGATAATTAACATTATATGTCCAAGTATAACTGTACACACCTTCTAATAAGAATAACATATATACACATATATTGACTGCACCTTCTATTAACTGAACTGTTTAGGGACACATTATTGTTGCTTGCAGTTATGTTAAACAGATGTTGAGTACGCACAGATCGAGTTTGTACTTTAAAGTTTAATTTTTCTATTAGAAAGCTATATCATATAAAAATGAGTGCTTGTATGTTTGTACCTAATTCTTTCTTATATTATTTATCAGATAGAGATGAAACTTTAACTGTTTGACGTACGCCTGTAAAGGTTCCTGACACACAAAAAAGGAAAAAAGAAGTCTCGTCAAGGAATGTCAGGAACAGCTAGTAAATAACAATGTAAGTGGATACCTTGCGGAGCTCGAAGTTCTTCGCACAAATAATATTTGAATACGCTTACAAAAAGTATATTTTCATCATTTTTCATGTCAGAATAAAATAACCTTTGGAAAGGACAAAAGTTTTGACATAAAGTGAAATATCATAAAGAATTCGATACCCATGGGCAGGCCTGGAAATGGTATGAACCCTTCGCTAACTTTTTAATAAAGTTCCTTTACGATATTTCTTTGTTGGTTAAGTCTTTATTGTCTGGGAATTTTTTCTTTGGCTTAGTTAAATGAGGGTTTGGAAATAATCATTTTATTTAAGTTAACTTTTTATATTTTTTTTTCTCTGTGGTCGCGATCTTACAGTTATTGACGCTTTGCAACACCAGGGATATCATAAGCAAATAATAATTTTATTTAAGCAATAAAAACTTTTTCAAATTTTTACTCTGTGGTGGGCAAGATATTGACGTTTGCAACACCAGGGGTATTATAGCTATTCCTTATTTATAATATTAGGGTGGTCTAAATAATGATATTCGTGGTGACCTTCCACGGCTAGAAGTTCCTGGCTGCTATTATGGAGTTCTCTTGGACTATGATGGAAAATATTCTAAACGTAATATTTCGAATTGTATATTTTTTAATAACTAGGTGTCCCCTGGGTTCATCGATATCAAATATAGCCACCTAGGAAAAATTCCGCGTCGAATGGTAGCAGTCCCATCCCGATATGTTCCGTAGTTTCAAGGTCTATATAGAAGATAGATAGAAGATAAGAATATATCCTGGGACATTCTATACACACGGCCATCTGATCCCAAACTTAGCAGTGCTTGTAGTATGGAGACCAGACAGCTGATATACTACTTTTTAATTTTAAATACATACATACTTATATAGATAAAACCCAACCAAACATAAAAGTTGTTAGAGCGTTATAATTTGGACTACTTACAACAAATCTCAGACCCTCAGAACGATAGGGGCTTAACTCAAAAAAACACTTTTGGCACATCTCTGATTGAGTCACTTTCGCACTGAGCGGGGAGGGTGGGGCCCGGTGTTAAAGAGGCTAAAGTATCGGAATGCTTATTCTATCATTAAATTGACTATGTTTTACTATTCATCGGATAGAGCGTACTTTGTTTAGTCTCTATGATCGTAACTCCATTTCGCAAAATTTTGAGTTAAGCCCTTATCGTACTGAGGGTGCGATATAACATTGTATGACAATTTCCCGTGTAATTTGTATTTGATTGATTGAATTGAACCCAAAGTCTCACCGCCACCCATTCTCTAAAAGCGTCTTACATCACTTAACATAACGTAATTAGGAGTTAAAATAAAAAATAGAACACCTCGAGATTATCAGATAACTGAACCTCATTTATCACAGTCGGTTAACGAACCTACTAATTAAAAATGATCTCTCATTTGTAAAGATTTGATATATCAAAATAATGAGTTTAAAATCTTTTCTGGCACCCATAATATAGATTTTTCTAGCTTGGGTGCCACAATATATATTATGTATTTGTGTATTTTTCAGCCAAATGAGTTTTTTTTTCTATTAATTCTATGTATGTTTTTTATTTTATGTGTGGCAAAATAAATAAATATTATTATTATTATTAATATCTAGGGGCATTCTTTACACATGGCCCTGAATTAGGCAGCCCTTGTACTATCGAAACCAGATAGCTTTCTGTCTTATTAAACTTCTATATCAAAAGGAAAATAGGGTTCCTTTGACGCACCATCACCTCAAAACTACTGAACATATCGGGATGGAACTGCTACCATTCTAATTTTCTGTAAATGGTTATACGCTATATATGGTAGCGATAAGCGGGTGAAACCGGGCTAGTACCTACATTTATGCTTGTCCAGGGAGGGAATCAAACATAGGACCTGCGTGGCCTCTGACCACTAAAACCAACTGGTTACAAACTTTTCATCTCGATATGTTTTATATTCTAGCTCGATTTTCGTCTCTACAACAATGTTCTTTTTACCGTATCTAATTTTACTAACGCAGTAAGTAAGTAATTTATCACGTCTGAACTGCCCATCTGCGTCCCATGTCGAAGATTGTTTTTTTTGTCCCTCTCACTTGGCTTCCAATTATTTTTATCTCGCTCCCTCATTACACATCTATCACGACTTAATGATAATTTGATGGACATCTTCCGGGCTTTTTTTTTCTTATTAGAACATCACTTTTAGAATTCAATCTTAGTAACTTTGGGGCGGCTGCTTCTGTGCGGTTAAGTTGAGTTTGATGCAGCTGGTTTAATGATTGGTGAGCGTTCATTAATCTTTGTATTAATAGCAAATTTATGGACAGTTACATTTTCTTTTTTTGAATGGAGAGGAATTTAAATCTATTACTAGCTGTCTCCGCGGTTTCACTCGCGTATACAATTACTTAAAAAAAAATGTTTTGATCCGATTAGATGTTGAGGCTTGATTCAGTAACAAACACCCATCTATCCAAACTTTCGCATTATAATATTGAGTAATAGTAAGATTTTTATTTTAAATTTCGAATACGAACTCGATTTTTATTCGATTACCGCCCGCAAATGTCAAAATACAACTGGCTGCTAACAAAAAAAACCATCAGAACTATCATTCGAATAATTCGAACATTTAAAAGCGTTCTCGAACGTTATTTACAAAGCATTACTCACTTCGGTCGACGATCGTTCAGTCGCATCGCATCGCTCCGCGAATGCCTTTCTGAATTATTTTCCAATATTTATTGCTGGGTGGATTTCAATTAAAATTGATAGCTTTATAAAAGCCGTTGAATACGCCGAGGGAGCCTGCAGTATGTATTGTCGTTTTGTATTCGTTCGTTCATGAGGAAGTCTGTTTCTAGATTTTGTTACGGTTGATTTACAGCCTAGATTTTTTTATAGAGGCAATCTTTTTTTTTGTGGTTAGATTTTTTATAGGCAATCTTTTTTTACGTCATAATGGGTACTAGCTAGAAGACACGTTGTTTCACATTATCTAGAAAATAATGATTGTAATAATAAATATCCTGGAACATTATTTACAAGTAAACCCCGGACTCTTGGCTTAAATTAAATTAAATTCTAGGTAAGTAATAGATAAAGTATGTATGTTATATAAGTAATGTAAATAATAGATATAATATAATAAATTGCACATAACATTTTATTAGTTACTGTATTACACTTTAATATAACAAAACCTGGGAATAACATATAAATAAAAATACGGATGACTTTTGATTTTATTTTATTTATTAAAAAAACAAACAGCTATTATTTCACATATTAAACTATAAACTAAAGTAATACAATTGCCAAAACAGTTTTTACGGTTAGGTATTAACATTGGTTTTTATCTTATGAAAAGACAGGTGCAAAATCAAAGAAATTAAAATAACTTTTTTTTATACCACATGGGCCGACAAACAAGCGAACGGTCCACCTGATGGTAAGTGATTACCGCCGCCTATGGACATTTGCAACACTAAGGGAATCGTTAATGCGTTGTCGACCCTGAGACGTGAAGTTGTTAAGTCTCATGTGCCTGTAATTTCACCGGCCCCCTTACCTTTCTAACCGAAACACAGTAACACAAGTGCACTACTGCTTCACGGCAGAAATGGGTAAGGTGGTAGTACTTCGCCGGACGAACTCTGCACTAAGAGCTCTACTACTCGATACTAAACACGAAACTAAAACTATGTACTTAACTCAAACAAATCCGAATAAACGTAAGACCCTAGAGAATGCGAGTGAAACCGCAGAATGATACTGGTATTATAAAGGCGAAAGTTAGTGAGGATAGTGTTACGTGTGTTCTTTCACACAAAAACGACTAAACCTTTTTCAATAAAACTTGTACAGTAAAGCAAGTCGTAAAAAGGATATAGGATACTTTTTACATCGAAAGAAAGAAAGAGACGGGTGGAGCGGAAACTAATTGTTTAATACAAAAGGGAGTCAAACTTTAATTTAATTAATATATTAGTGGACAACAAAGCCAGATCTGTCGGAAGGTGAAAATGCACAAAATTATCATAGTATAGCGCCATTGTCCCGAGGGCACTGGTCTAGCTTTGATTCCAACTAATGCATCCGCCTTCGTAATAACGGGATGCGTAGGGTGTGCGCCACTGTTACTGGCCATGCCTATTATTATTGATTTAAAAAAATCTTTACAATATTACATCATGAATGAATACACACAATACTTATAAAATGTTTCTTTGAATGCCAGTAATAGTAGCTGTTAGTTCCCAGGTCAAGCAAGGTGAATTAGGTATAGGATTACGTTATTTTTTTGTAATAATAAACTTGGGATTGTGCTCGAGAAAAATATTAATGTCGCGCTAGACATTATTATTTTTATAATATTTTATTACGATAAGCAAAATATTTTGTATTATCAAAGATATGAGTAATGTCACTCTCAGATCTGTACCTACTTCTTTTTTAATACGCTTTTATTAGCTTCAGACGTATTTTAGTATGTAACGGAATCTTTGAACATGATTTTGACCCCCTTCAAAACGTCGAATTAACTCGAAATTCGGCATACTTATTAAGGACCGATGACAATTCAATATTTTAAACATTTTGACCCGTTATCCTTACTAAGATAATCGGGATCAGCGATTTTTGTTTTCCTGAGCCCCGGAAGGTCTGCGTCAAGACCAATAAAGGAATTTACCAGGCGCGCCGATCACCTATTGCTCGGATAAGTTACCGACTGTGCTTATGATAAAATTTTCGGAGAGGGAACCTGAGAACCGCTTATCTCATCCAAGGAAGGCACCAGGCATTCATTTACTCACTTATCGGATAAGTTTCCGACTGTGCTAAAAATAAAATTTTCGGAGAGGGAACCTGAGAACCGCCTATCTCATCTAAGGAAGGCACCAGGCACTCGATTTACTTATTTATCGGATGATTACAGACTTAAAATAAATAATAGTTTAAAAAAAACTAAAAAATACGCTTTTATAAAAAAATCGACCAAAAAATGAAAAATAAATAATAGTTTAAAAAAAACTAAAAAAATACGCTTTTTACAGAAAATCCAACTAACAAACAAAAAATATTTTTTTAAAAATTTTAATTAAGAATAGTGTAAATTAGAAAAAAAAAAAATTATTGTAAAAAAAGCGTGAGGTGCATGGTGTCAATAGTAGTAGTTATAAATATTTTATTGACAGATATTAAGATATTATTAAGATAACGGGCGTTAAGATAATTTATTTCTGTGCTCGGATTTAATGTCTTATTTAAGTTAACGTATTTCACGTCCATTTCCCATCCATTCCCCGATGAGATAGACGGAGGCGGCATTGTTTCCGTCTCTGCTACTTTACCTTGCTTACAGGTTATCATTTCTAATCAAAAATATTTATATGCGCTATTACCTAAGTAATAACAGTATTAGTGAGGCATACTTAATAAATTGTGAGTTAAGCTACTACTAGTTTAATAATTGGCTGATACAACTAAGAAGTTATATATCTCATAGAATTAACAAAATAAAATAATAACTTTGATCTGAGTAGTAGAGCTCTTTGTGAAGACTTCGTACGGGGAAGTACCCATTTCCGCCGTGAAGCAGTATGCACTTGTATTACTGTGTTTCGGTTAGAATGGTAAGGGGGCCGGTGAAATGACAGGCACATGAGACTTAACAACTTCAAGTTTCAGGGTCGACAACGCATTGGCGATGCCCCTTGTGTTGCAAATGTCCATAGTACATTTGGTTTTAATATAAAAAAAATAAAATAAAATAAGTACTAAAACAATGTAATAATATTGTGGCCAGCTAACAGTCCGCTTACCCTACTCATTCATATTTAACTCCGGAACATCTCGGTAACAATGGATGAGTACATTACAATTATATTAAAATTTATGTTTGACTTCTTTTATTTTGTTACTAAGTAGTTAACGAAACCATTATGAATAATAATAATCTCGAATTCGAAAGTGTCTATCTGTTTGTTGCATTTTTACAGCTAAACAGCTACAACGATCTTGCTAAAATTGTGTATACATGTAGTTTATGGTTGAGAGAGAGCTGGTGACTAAAAATGTCTTCGGTGAAATGTGGGTCAAATAGATCTATTTTGAGCTTTTAGCATAGATATTATTATTATTTTTTTATTTATTTATTTAGATCACCAACAAGACACACTAATACATTAAAAAATACAGGTATCAAAATGTTAATCATAAATGGTGTCCCTATTAGAGGTGATGACCGCATGCATTAAGAAAGACAAACAACAGAACCAAAAAATAACTTAAAAAAAAATTCACTATTATATGATAAATCAGACAAGAAAAAAATTACAATAAACGTTAAAGTTATCGTTATGTGTCTCATTTTTGATGTCAGGTCCCTTCGCTGGCGTACACAGAACATATTACGAAACTTTCATCGCTATGGGATAAATAGTATACAAGGGCATATGGTACAACCATACATACGAGTACATTCATTATCTATGATCTTTTGACGCTCCATCACCTCAAAACTACTGAACATATCGAATATTGGATGGCAATACTAATATACGACGCGCAATTTTTCGTAGATGGATATAGGCTATATATGGTCAGCTTTAGTTTGATTGTATTTTTTTTTAAATTATATATTCATAACATTATATTATTGTTCAATAATTCTTCACTTTTGCGATAACACAAAGGTATTGTCAGTGAGACTACACAAATTTTATGAACTCAATCTAAGTTCGTTTTTAAAAGGAGTAATTGCTTAGTTTATTGCCGGCTCTTCTCAGTAAAAAACAACCTTCCGAACCGGTGTTAGAGTCAGACTATTCATAAGTGCTTGTAAAGGCGTATTTGAATAAAAATATTTTCATTTCATATTCAATTGAATTTATAACTTTATGTTACATTTAAATAACTTATTAGCCTACCTAGGCTAGATTGTAGTATAATTAGGCGATATAATAATTTATTGTGTATCCTAAAATATAAAAAAAGAAAAAAACATTTTCATTTCATATGATATCGATAAAAAGCAATCTCTTCCAGACTACCTTTGATGGGACATCTAAATGGTAAAAAAAGTAGATAAAACAACATTTTTTGAGAATTTAATTATATATTTATCAACTTTTTAATAAACTTTCCAAACAATAGAAACCTCCCCGCCATAGACAAAGACTCACTTCAATAATCCAACGAGACATTCCGAAGCACAATGCGGCATATTTGCCGTGCCTGCCGCACCCAGCATGCTCCGTCGATAAGATATTTCCCATTTGAAATACTCGGTTCGTATGAACTCGAACCGACATCTAGAGAATTTCACCTGTAAAGATTTCTGTATTGTTTTTCTCTCATTGTTTCGGTAAATCAAATTGCGGAGTATTTATAGATATAACTAGCTATCACCCTCTGTTTTACCCGCATTTCCGGGATAAAAGTAACCTTTGTCACTCTCTATATCATAGGTTATGTGAGGCAAATTTCAGCAAAATCGATTAAGTTGATTAGCCAATAGTCAACAAAACGACAAAGAAGCTCACTTTTGCATTAATAAAATTAGTTAGGTTGGTCAGGCCAGTAAGCTTGGTGTTTAACGATTTAGCACCCTGACTGCCATACAACCAGTCGCGGGTTTGATGCCCTTCCAGGACAAACATTTGAGTGCATGGACATGTCTGTTTGTTTTGTCTGGATGTAAATATCTATATTCGTATTATTTAAAGTATGTTGTATGTGTTATAGAATAAAAAGCGGTGGGTATATGAAGCATCAGTTATCTGATTTCCATAGTACAAGCTCTGCTTAGTTAGGGACTACAGTTTTCTTTTTTCCTAAAATTAAGTCGCTATTTCTTTCTATTTATTTGCGTTAAGTTCTTTCAAACTACACAATAAATTTTAATGCAATTTACATTATTATTTAGGAAATTTCTTCCGAAAAGTTTAT
This sequence comes from Habrosyne pyritoides, assembly GCA_907165245.1. Taxonomy (NCBI): domain Eukaryota; kingdom Metazoa; phylum Arthropoda; class Insecta; order Lepidoptera; family Drepanidae; genus Habrosyne; species Habrosyne pyritoides. The sequence continues at coordinate 1,738,095 of OU015600.1, read as the reverse complement.
GTGTAAAGACATTGATGTTATCTCAATCAGACGGAGCCGGAGAGAGTCGCTAGTGTACAAATAAAAATCGTACAATACGAGACCTAAATCAAACATGTCCGTCTGTATGTAGGTCAGTTAGAAATACGACATTTATTGGACGATAGTAGGTATAGATAGAATTTATTGTTCTCATATTATTAAATGATACCATTGTATTGGTTTTTGTCATGTCTGACTTTGATAGAAAGAGATGTGATCTATTGGATGATGTTATTGTATTGAAAAGGATGGATAGCTCGTCTGTCACTTGTTTTCCTACGCTATGACGGGACACTTTTGTTAGTCACTAGCTGACCTCTACGGTTTTGGTCGCGTTCCCGAGAATGTTACCTTTTCCCGGGAAAAAAACGTATGCATTCATCTATGTTATAAGCTATCTATTTGCTAAGTTTGATCAAAAGGGGCCATTCAAGTATTACGTAAGCAGGTTTATTACAATTATTTACCCCCCTCCCCCCCACCCCACCTCCTTGTCAGCAAAAGTAAGCAAAGCTCTTACCCCCTCCCCCCATGCTTACGTAAATATTTTTCAGTTAATGTATTGCATTTTTTTTATTGGATTTGATTTATTCTTAGTCGCTGCTTGTAATTCTTCTTCAATTCTCTTAGATACAGTAATATCAAGTTCCTTGCCGGTCTTTGCTTGTAATTTATAGTTACGCCACACTTCGTTAACTATCATCTGTACATTTTGTACTTTCATATTTGTATGAACAATTTTTGGTATAATTTGGATTTGTCTATTTGAAACAATTTAATAAGCTAATTGAAACGGTGGTAACACAAATCTTAACATGCTTTGCTATGCTTATAATACGTCTACTCGTCAGAGTATCCACACGAAACAATACACTGACAGAGAAAATTTTAACAAGTGAATATCGCGCGTTAATTCCCCTACTCGATTCTAAGCGAGTACCTAAACGTCTACATTATTTGTGGGAATCCCCGAAAATGCGATTCCTTTTCAAGCATAGACAATTTTTAGGTTGCCATATGTATAAAAAAGTAAATAATTACCAATGACGTAATCATCATCTAGACCCCCTACCCCCCATGTCATAAAAAATAAGCAAACCAAAAACCCACCCGCCCCCTCATAGTGTTTACGTAATACTTGAACGGCCACGAATGTGTTTGGTAGTTTTGGCGTGAAAGACGAACAATCCATCTATCCACCCGGAAGGACACAATGTTTTATTTTATGCTAGCTGTCCCCAGCGGTTTTGCACGCGTTCCCGACGAATGTAACATTTTCCCGACACAAAAAGTATCCTATGTGTTATCCTGGATAACACATAGGATACTTTTTGTATTTTCTATATATGTGCCAAGATACATCCTGATCTTTTTGGTAGCTTTTGCGTTAAATAGTAACAAACATCCATACATACAAACATTCGCATTTATAATATTAGTGGGATTCGAGTCACAATTTATTAGCCACTAGCTGACCTCCGCGGGTTTAGTCGCGTTCCCGAGGAATGTTACGTTTTCCCAGGATAAAAAGTATCCTATGTATTAATCTAGGTTATAAACTATCTATGTGCAAAGTTTCATCCAAATCCAATTAATAGTGTTTGGCGTGAAAGAGCAACAAACATCCATATTTCCATACTTACAAATTACCGCACTGAAAATATGAATAGCCGTCCCTCGTGATATTACCCGCTTTTCCGGGGTATAAAGTTGCTGTTACGGAGTTGAGTGGCACAACATATACACAAACCTTAGATGGTTAGACTTATAATAAACAAATGTAGATAAAACTGATATTCCACTAAATCATCACGCTCACTATCCCCGAAGAGAGACCCACTTTCCACCGAGCATATTTTATGTCTCAACTTGACATGTGGTAGGCATCGCTGTCTCTCGGACACATTATCAATCGCATTACAGGTAATTTCTAACAAAGAAACATTAATATTACTTCCCCGACCTGCACCCAAATCGTGTAATTGTCAGATTCTATGTTAAAGACTATTACATTATAGATTGATGCTTCGACGAGCGAGCAGTGTGGCACAAAAACTCACAGCACCATCAATGTATTACAATATTGACCATAACGACGATTCCAAGACCATCACACTTTTACTCACACCTTTACTCGGGTCACCGAAGCTAGTGAAAAATCTAATATAACCTCTAAATTCAGTATATAGAGTTGCAAATAAATCACATATTCCACACACATGTTTGTGCATCGGGATCTAATAATGGAGTATTGCGGACTCCATCTGTTCGACGTATGCAGTCGCAGTCTGCGGATGTGAGGTGCACTGTGCGCCAAATAAACTGTCATAAGATAGGAGAACTAGCGGGAGCGGGGACGGAAGCTTAGCGTTTTGTGTACAAGGTGAAAAAAAAAGATAAATATTTATTAGATGCACTATAAAAGCACAATACCTAAGCAGTAGTTATGGTATTGTAAATATTTTGTATTGGCAATGTATCCAAAGCAAGAATTGCAGATTACAGTGTTGATTTTAAGCAGAACCAAGAGCAATTCGCAGTGGTCACATGCGGCCAGTAAATCGTACACCAATGCAAAATATGAATTAATAGCACATTTATAATAATAATAAATTTATAAATATCCTCGGACATTCTTCAAATGTTTATAGGTACTAGAAACCAGATAACTACAAATACTACATTTTCAAGATATTTACACCCATACACAGAAAAAAATTGAGTGCGATTCAAAATTTACTTTTAACTTATTCCTTTTCTTATTACTAATTATACTAATTTATAAATGGAACAGAATTTTAATAAATGTTGTATCTAGACTTTAAATAAATTATGAAAAAAACAAACCCAATAATAAACCATATTATTTAAATTTGGAACAAAAGTGTCGTTACAACTATATGCATGCGCACAAATGTTTGTTCTAGGTGTCAAACCTATGACCTAACCTGACTGCTACACGATAGGTTAAGAGTTCAGTTTCAGAGTTTTAGTTCAGTCTATAATACAACTATTTATTAACCAAAATGCGAGTTTAGTTCTTACGATAGATAAAAATATCGAAACTTTTATAAAACGCTACCGCTCTTTAACTTGCACCTTAAATTGAGACCGTAATGTGATTTAGAAGCGCGATAACTTAGTTTGTATGAGAAAGAATTATATTTGTCGCGTTGATACACGCGTCTGTGGATTTATTATTAGGCTTAGAGAGAAATGTAACTTTGCTGAGTTTCTTGCCGGTTCTTCTCAGTTAAGGGCCGACTACTGGCCTTTTTGGTCTGCCCTAGGGATTAAACTGAATTTTTTTTGTATTTTTAGAAAATATATGATGTTTTTATTTTATTTATTTAAAAAAGAATGATAGCCTAAAAACTGAGTACCACCTTATTCATAGGAGATCACGGCATGCAACATTATGGATCCGAAACATAAACTTAATCAATGTATTAAAAGCTCTATACAACGTGTACAAAATACCCCGTAAAAATATAATTAATTATCAAAGCCAACAACCCTAGTGAGCTGTCATGTCAGGGAAACAGATTATTTAACAGAAAGGCCTTTGTACCTATTTTACCTAATAATTGTCTACTTTAATAGTTTTCTATTTTTCATTCATAAAAACCTATTTTTATTTACTTTTTTGGGGTATGTTATACAGCGTTACTACGGTTCTTAAATATTTTGAATGGACTTGGAATGGTTATAAGGCCTCATTTAACCTCCTTTCGGCTTTACGGGTAGTTCTGTAACACTCTGTATAAGTTTATATTTAAAAAGAAGTAAATCAATTACCTATCTCATTAGTTTTGTTTCGGTTGTGGAGTTAGGACCTCGGGGCGTTGGGCTCAGACGAAGACACTGATTATGACATTAGGTTGGGACAAAATATTCTGACATTGAAAATATGCTAGCTCCTTTATCATTATCTAGCTTCGGTCCCGCGGTTTCACTCGTGTTTCCGAGGGAATTAAATAATAATTACATAGCCTTTGTTCATCTAGAATAATGTACCTTACAAATAGTGAAAGAATTTTTCAAATAGGTGCAATGGTATCGATGTTTATCCTCCACATATAACATACTTGTAAAGTCCGCCCTCTCGCTATAATATTAGTATAGCCTGGTATAGATACATAAATATACTTCTAAAAATCCTGCATCATCGAGCATCAGTACTTTAACTCATATATTACGGTCCAAAATACCTTGCCATGTCCGCTCCAAAAGGGATATAGGTGTGGTGATATCCATATGGCGTTTGTCCCTAAACGCCTACACTGCCCGTTTTATGGTTGGTACATTGTCATAAAGGAGAGTTTGACTAATTTATATACTATTGTGAGGACATGCATATTCCATTAGAATCACGACACGTGTGACAGACTTGGTACAAAAGTGGTATAAATGCATTTTAGAATATAACCTCTAATAGATTCGAGCTGAATGGTTTTTTGGCGGGCACTTGCAAAGTGACGTTCCGTTTTATGTTATAAATTCATAGCGTGTGTAAAATCGTTTAAAACTTTTCAAGCTATTTCGAAAAGCCTATTAAAAGATGTAGTTGAATGGCCTTAATAATGTAAAATTCTTTGTGATGATATTGTTCATGTATAGTTATATGATTATGAATTATAACTCGACATTGACAGGAAATAAATTCTCCAAATAGATTGCCATACTTAAAAAGAAATTAAAATCAAACTACAATAGAATAATTTAAACAAACGCATTTTAATAATATAAAGTATTTTTGACCATCTTTTGTTCTATTTTTTTTGTGTCGATTAAGAGGATGATAACGCTTTATTCTACTAAAAAAATTTACACCCTCTACCTTCTTATTAATGTCAATAAGTGATCATATAATAGATCTACAACGAATAAGCACTTTAGTAAGATCAATTGACTTCCTAGGCTGAATCATGAATGCACAAGAACAATAATCGCTTGACAAAAAAGAAAAATAAACACCCGCTGCCAACTAAGTAGTTTCCATGAATCCAAGTTCATGCATGCTAAGCGGGCAGTGTTCCAAAAGCTGTCAAGCGAAGATCTTAAAACAGAGATCTTAAAACGCCTGGAACGGACATTCCATATTTCTAACGCGACATTCCATGTTTCTTACTTTCTTCGAAAGTGTTTCGGTCTACTTTTTACGTTTCACCACAGCAAGCCCCAATTCAGCCACCTGAACAGATCTTGCTGAAATCTGCTGCACACCATGCTTATGGTATGTAGAGAGATATAGGCTACTATTGATCAATTTTAACACGGGTAGTATGGTACTTAGTTAAAAGATCTGGATTTGTTTAAGTCAATTCCAGGAGAAATATATCTTCGTCTTCCCTCTCAGACGACTTCACTATCTTAATGAATGTAAAAACCTCCATGCAGACTTATTTCTGTCTGTCTGATGGTTCTATTCACAGATACTTGATTTGTAGTCTCAAAATTCTTCAATTTAGGTGACATTGTTCTATTAATATCTTCACGCCTTTTATTCTCAAAGACGTTCTCAAATTCTATCGATGATGCGATAATGTGACGTGAGGTGAGCATTAGTTTAGAAGTAGCAGCTTTTAGTCCAGAGTTCGTCTGAGGAAGTACTATTTTAACCATTTCTGCCGTGAAGCAGTAGTGCACCTGTATTATTGCGGCTCGCTTAGAAAGGAAAGGCCGGTGAAATTATAGGGACATGCGACTTAACAACTTCATGTCTCAGGGTCGACAATGCATAGGGATGCTCCTGGGGTTGCAAAAACTGTCTGCTTGATGATTGGCTTTTACGTCGCCGTCTCTCTGGCACATTTACCAATCGCAATTTAGTAATACTTTTTGTAATAGAAACAATAAAAGCACCTTTACAAAAATGGGGTTTACCACTTGAAACTAGATCTTTTGCTAAATTTCTTACAGGTAATATTGAATTGAACAATTTCCGATTTGGTTTTGGTCTTGGGACTTAATTCTACAAATTTCAAGGTTTGAATGTTTTCGACTCGACCACGATAAACGGCTTAACAGATTTCAATAACATATGTGTGCCAAAGACAATATACCTAATGTATGTATGTATTTTAAATTGTTACTTTTTATTGGAGAAACACGCAATATGCTAAGACGTAGGGTAATGAGTTAAAATAAAAAGAACTTTTAAATTTTGTTTTAAATACCTTTAATTTGATGGGTCTGTTGGCTTGATAGTTAAGTACCCTGGCTGTTACGCCACAGGTCGTGGGTTCGATTCCCATCTTTATGGTGATCACTCACTATGAGCGCTTATTATGTCTGGATGTAAATATCTTTATAAGGTTGTATATAGAAAGACAAAGTATATCTGTTATCTGGTCTCAAGCACATACTCTACTTATTCTACATATTTACTGTACTATATTACCATGTCCTTTTTATTGTTTCTAGATTCGATGCTAGTTTGATCATCACAAGCTAGTAACTAGTTGCCAGTTCTGATACGAGGTAATGAAGCAAACTTGATTGATTCTGGTTGTAGCTTCAACTAACTATGTGACTAACTTCTAACTATCGTTGATTGAGAGTGATGTGTCCATGAACTATTTAATAAGCTTCGTGATTTGTCGTTATTGAATTATTTGGGGATCCGCCTTTATTATTATGGCTTGTGTTTAAGGAGTCATAATCTCAAGTAAGTTATGTTATATAAAAGAGCGAGATGTAGACCCATTTAAGAAAGATCTTCTGCAAGGCTAGATGATCGTGTCTCGCGATCATGGTCCAACTGTGTTTTTACTAAGTGACTTAAAGGGGTAAGTTCTCTGGTGGTATTTACACGCTCATGCGCTTTTTTTTACTTTTATTTACCGCATTGAGTATAAGGTGTTAGCCCCTGATGGCTGAGCTCGCGACCGTACTATTTGACATGACAAAAATGAACTAAGTGAGGGGAAAACTAGATGGCGTATCGTGTAAGGAGATGCAGGAAGCCGTTAAAATAGAGTGAAGGAAGCTACATCCACAAAATACCAGGTCTTCAATTAAGAGAAGAAAAAAAACAGACATACAAGAAAGTGACTAAATAAAAACATGTGTGTACCTAAAGAGAAGTATAAATTAAAGAATTGTTCAATTAGTATTTATTTTTGTAAGCTTTTACGTACCACCACCTTTTTGACCACATCATCGCTAACCGTGCTAAGATTGTGATAATACCCAAACTTCTACTTTAAAACCGAGAGCTGCCCCTATGGCTTGCCTCGAACCTAAGACGAATCTAATTGAAATTGCAAAACAGAACTGCATCGTAAAATTAAATTCAAACTACCATCTTAAAACTGCAACTGGTTACGGGATAACCAACCTTAAAGTTTAGGTAATAGATGTGTTAGTGAGTGCATTGAGGCAGTTAGTTGGTTTATTGAAAGCAAGTAGAGTGGAAGAGAGAAGAAGATAGCATCCCGGTGTAGACAGTTGGATTGCCATCTAGGTTAAAGTGTGACTACGATTATTGTTGGCTAGAAGTTTCCTGTGGTTTTGTCTACCTTATTAAAGAAATATCAGAAAGTACTTTTTAGTTTTTTTTAAAACGTAGATCCGAGGCTGGTAATAATACAAGTAAATGGTAGTTTAATTTCCAATGAATTTACAAATACTTACCAACTTTGCTTTAAGCCAACTATTTCATTGTTCTCATTATTCAAGAAACGCCTTTACGGTGTAAGCTGAGGAGTTTCGTTCAGATGCTCTCAAATATTTAAGTTTGTTTGGTGAAATTTACTTCATAGCTTTGTAATGTTCGTGGAACAGTTTGAGATCAGAGAATTTAAATATCCGTACACGAGCACTGTTTGAGGAGAGGAAATAGGACGGTTTGGATGTTCTATTTATTAAATACTAGCTGTCCCCCGCGGTTTTACTCGCGTTCCTGTGAGATGTCACATGTATTATACATAAAAACCTCCCTCTTCAATCACTCTATCTATTAAAAAAAAACCGCATCAAAATCCGTTGCGTAGTATTAAAGATTTAAGCATACATAGGGATATAGGGACAGAGAAAGCGACTTTATTTTATACTAATAGGTTGGGGAAAAAGTTCCTTCGCATTTTTTAAGAAAATTCAAAACATTTTTAATATAGTTTATTTACATTTAACTAATGTATGTAGGTACCATTTTGTTCGATAACTTTTTGCCTTCTTGTAGGTAGGGACATGATCCCATTGCTATAGAAAATTTGGGACTTCTGATCAAAATACTGCGACAAGTGGTTTTGACAGTCCTCTCGTGATGTTAACCTGACACTGCCTAAGGAATTCTGGAGAGACCGAAACAGGTGGAAATCTGAAGATGCAAGGTCAGGACTATACGGCGGATGCATTAATACCTCCCAGCCAAACTCTCTTAATTTTTTCTGAGTGGCTAAAGATATGTGAGGTCAAGCGTTATCATGATGAAAAACCACACCCCTTCTGTTGATTAATTGCGGCCGCTTTCTCTCAACTTCTTGCTTTAATCTCATCAGTTGTTCGCAGTAGAGTTCAGAATCGATGGTCCTGCCTGGTGGTAACAGCTCATAATGAATAATGCCCTTCCAATCCCACCACACACACACAGCATCACCTTGTTACGAGTTAACCCGGGTTTCGCCACAGTCTGTGAAGCCTGACCGGCCTTTGACCACGACCTTTTTCGCACGTTCTTGTCATACGTGATTCACTTTTCATCACCAGTTATCAGCTTCTTCAAAAATGGTTCGGTTTCATGACGTCGTAATAAAGAATCACAAATGAGTACACGGTTCATTAGGTTTCTTTCAGTGAGCTCGTGAGGTACCCAAATATCTAGCTTTTTTGTGTACCCAGTTTAATTCAAATGCGCCAAAACTGTTTTGTGGTCAATTCCCAGTTCTTCAGCTACGTCGTAACTACTGATATGCCGATCTTGCTCAACTTTTTCAAAAATGGCATCCATTTTATCCGTAATAGGGCGACCAGAGCGACGTGCATCTTTGACATCAAAATTTCCGGATTGAAAACGCTTAAACCAAATTTATGCTACTCTCACAGACACTGCACTAGGTCCATAAATATCACAATTTTTTTTTTCGCGGCTTGCGTTGCATTTTTACCTGTTTTAAGTAAAGTTTTAAAATGTATCGAATTTCTTCATTAGATTCACTTATCTTGACGGTACGAAAAACAATTGAAAATCACAAAATTTCCTAATTTGAATTTGGAAACATGTTCTTTAACATTTTAACTTTCCATGATAGCAAAACCAGCCAGATACAAATAGTATAGCCAAAGAGATTTTATTACAAGTTCATACATACTATAATGCGAAAAGACTTTTTCCCCAACCTAATATGTAGTGATATAAAATAAACCGGCTGTCCTCCGATATATGGTAAGCATAATAAGATGGTAGCAGCCCTATCCCGATATGTTCAGTAGTTTTGAGGTGATGGTGCGTCAAAGGATTTTCCAGGAGATTACAGGCACATGAAATTAGACTTCAAGTCTCAAGTCTGACTACGCATTGACAATGCCCTGGTGTTACATGTCCATAGGCGGCGGTGACTACCACAATCCGACATATTATTGAAATAATATTGTAGCAGTTCTCATTGCCTAGAAACACGGATAAAACGACGTTTTCTAAAAATGAAACCTAGCTAGATCGATTTATAACTCCAGAAACCCCCTGCATACTAAAATTCATGAAAATTGTTGGAGCCGTTTCGGAGACTCAGATTTTATACATATACAAGAATTGCTCGTTTAAAGGTACGATAAACCTCGATACCTGACTACTATAGGCATATTTGTCTAGAAGATGAGATAGGTACATTACACTAAGCCGATGTCGTATCGAGAGCAAATTGAATTTTAACGTTCGATACGCTGTACATCGTCCGAAGAATTGACTTGACGATGCATGTGTCTGCGAGTACCTATATCGAGTCTGGGATTTTTATTAGGAGCTGGTGTATCGTAGACTTTCTATTGAAAATTTAGATTTTATGAGCGGTAGAGTCCTTGGCATGAGATTTGACCCATGTTGAAATAAATGTTTTTTTTTGTTTTTATAGAAATGATTATCTATAGCAATGGTAAGTACGTATATTAATTTTGATTGGTGATAAGGGACCCTGACTAACACCGCAGGTCGTGGGTTTAATTCCCACCCAGGACAGAAATTGTGTGTATGAACATGTGTGTTTGTTTGGATGTAAATATATATACAGATAAGCAAAATAGGGTTCTTTTGACGCACCAGCACCTCACAACTACTGAACATCGGTATGGGACTGCTCTATATGAGCTAGTAAAAGTACTACGTATAAATGTTTATACGTAGAAACATAGGAATGTTTGAGTCAAAATTAGATATTCATAGTATAAATACAAGACAAAGGGAGAAGTTAGTTGTTCCATACTTAAGACTAACTAAAGTTAACAAGTCATTTCTTGGTAATTGTGTTCGATTTTATAATAAGATACCGCTTTCAATAACCAAAATGTCTGATTATAAATTTAAAAATTATATTAGGAAAGTTTTGAAAGAAAAAGCGTATTACAAGGTAGTTCATTATATTGAAGATAAAAATGTATGGAAATAGCTGCTCTCTGCACAGTGCACCTCTAAATCTCTTGTTTAAGTTGTAAGTACCTAATTATTGTTATTTTCTATTTTGTAGTCTTCTCATATTTTTTTTTTGTTTTTTTTTAATGTTTATAATGTTATAATAAGTATTTTGTAATTGTTAAATATAAAATTATGTAAAATTGAAATTATAAAATAGCCAAAAAGTCAGAATAGATAAAAATTTATATAACAAATAAAAAAGAATGTAACCTTGCTGAGTTTCTTGCCGGTTCTTCTCAGTTGAAGGCTGACTTCCGAACCGGTTGTAGCTTCAGTAACTTTAAATTTGACCTTCACAAGTGCCCTCCGAAGGCCTAAACAGAATAAATGGTTTTGAATTTTGAATTTTTTTTGAAGTACCCATATGATTTTTTACCTACTCGTACGTGGTGCCCTCTGTTTGTTTGTAGAATGTTTTTCAAATAATATATTCCAATATTACGTTCATATACTGTCAGAAAGAAAACTATTACCATAACATTTTAACCTAATTGTTCTCTTGTTGTTTGGGAACATAAATCAATTACAGCGCTGAATTTATAGTTCCGCTTTGACTTAATCCTTGGTAGTTACCATGCGATTGTAAGTCTTATCACTTGGTGGTAGAGTGTACATTAGATTGTATATAGTATGTAAGCAAAGGATCCTAAATGAAATAATCATTTTTCATTTAAACAAAGCGGTGTCAAGTAAGCTGTAGACGGTTCGGGGGCACAAATAGTGTATATATTCAGTGGTATTTTTATTTCTGGCAATGGGGTTGAATAATTTTGAGTAACTATTTTGTTTTTTTTGTTGTATTAGGCTGACGAATAAAACCTTTTAGAAAAGTAAAAAACACGGCAAAGTTTTAGCCAATTTTTTTATGAAAGAAAGAAACAAATTTATTTGTGACAAGGGTAAAAATAACACATGAAAAATGTTAACAAAAAGAAACGAGGTACATAATTGCCACAAATCGGTCCTCCAACTCAGCATGTGGTTGTACATGTATGTACGTATAGCCAACGCTGATCTTCCGTTGGGGCCGGCAAGTGAAAACACGGCAGGATTACTATAATACACACTATTGCATTTTAAATAACAAATAAACAGCAAAAAATCATAATAATTATTTGATATATGGATTCTGTCGATGTTGGATAATTACTATCACTGGATAGATAAAAAAAATAGCCTGGAATATTCATCACACATGGTTATATGTTTTTTTTTTATATCACTTAGGGTGACAAACAAGCAGACGGTACACCTAATGGTAAGTGGTCACCACCGCCTATGGACATTTGCAACACTGGGGGCATCGCCAACGCGTTGTCGACCCTGAGACGTGAAGTTATTAAGTCTCATGTGCCTGTAATTTCACCGTCCCCCTTACCTTTCTAACCGAAACACAAGTACACTACTACTTTACGGCGGAAATGGGTAAGGTAGTAGTACTTCCCAGGACGAACTCTGCACTAAGAGCTCTACTCTCTGGATCCCAAACTAAGTAGACCTTGTACTATGGCAACCAGATTACTAATATAGGTACTACACTTTAAAAGCATACGTATAATATATCAGACACAGAACAAACTGACATGTTCATTGGTCATGTACACAAATGTTTATTCTGGGAAAGACTTGTAGCGACATCTATGAACAAGTAGAAACACGTGAGAATCCTACATCGCACTATCAAGATTCTCTCAGGATTTGACATATATACAAGCATCCAACATCAACAGTTGGATTAAATCAGATAATGTAAAGTCTTTTAACCCCCCCACGCAACGCCCTGAGCTGAGGTCCGAGCCCCACAGGGGGCACCCTCAGTGTGCTTGTTGCTTAAAATCTAAATGTACCTTCGGCTGAGAGCCCCTAGCGCTCGCCGGAATTGTCCGCGTAAGGGTGTAAGAGCCATCTGAGACTAACACCTTCGTCCCTTCCAAAAAAAAAAAAAAATCAACAGTTGGACGGTCCCCAGGCATGATGATTTAAATGGAGGAGTCTCATACCTCGCTCCTCCATAGACTCGATCCCACGCCACTACTTGTAGCGTTGTGGTGACATAGCTTATTACCCTAGAATAAGTACTATGCTCTGAAAAAATAAAACACCAAAAAAAAAAACTTCCCTACAAAAAAAGCAAACAAATTTTGGACTTCTATTTCACTTGAAGTGAAATTTTGCTATCGTATTACTTGTAGGCGCTACAAAATATTTAATGTTATGTTACTATTTTAAATGTACCTTTTTAATAATTATTTTGTACATTATTGAATTGAAAAAGATTAAGACATTAAAACTTATTTGTTGTTTGAAATAAATGAGTATATAAAGCGAGCTGGGATGGGGATTAGTTTTTACTGGTTTACTGATTTGGATGAAAATTATGTTTAGACTTATTTAGAGTGGCCAGTTGGGTTGGTGGTTAGCGACTCTGACTGCCAAGCCGAAGATCGCGGGTTCGATTCCCACCCCGGAAAAACATTTTTCTTTTTTCCAACACATGGTTACCTGATCCCAAGTTAACCAGAGTGTACTGCTTGTAGAATGGCTACCAGGTAACTGATATACTACACATACTATTTTTTAAATACATACTTATATAAATATTGACACCCAGGCACAGAACAAACAAACATGTTCATGCACACAAATGTTTGTTCTGAGTGGGAATCGAACCCGCGACCTTCGGTTTGGCAGTCAGGGTCTCTAACCACCAAGTCAACTGGCCCGTCATAACACATTCCAGAGTAATATAGGATTTACCCCCAGAAAACATTAATTCTCTCAGGATCGTGGGCGAAACCACGGGATTATAGCTAGTTTAGTAAATCGCAATATAATAACAGTGTGTCAACAGTCGGGCAACTGTTTGCTCTTCCATCCAATCAAGGTAATGCGAGCAACTACACACAAACTATGTGCCTATGGCTTGGATATCCAATATTACTTATTTTTAAAACCGATTTTACTTCAATATGAAATAAAGATATTTATATTCGTCTTAAGTGATTTTTTATATTGATTTTAGAGTATATCAGTTATCTGGTTTCTATAGTACAAGCTCTGCTTAGTTAGGGATCAGATGTCTGTAGTATTTAACATGTCTCAGGTATAATTTTTTTTAAGTAAAGTGTTAACAATATTTCTGTCTGGATAAGTTTTAGAATTGATTCTAAAATTAAGTCCAAATTTTCAGTATAGCTCCTTAAGGGCATTTAAGAGGCTACTGAAGCTAGTTCAGAAGTCAGCAACTTTCTTCAACTGAGAAAATCCGGGGAGATTTCAGAAAAATATTTAGGCTTTTGGTAAGATATAAAGAATTAGGTATTTCAACTGTTTTGCAAATTCATCCCTAAAATCGGAGTTTGGAGTTAAAACAATGAGGTATTCTTTAGATGCACTCCCTGTGTACAGCCTTTGGACCCTAACAAAAACAAATTATGCTTTCACCAAAGTAATTTTATTAAATTTAATTTAGGCGTTTACATCATACAATATGGCTGCATAACTTTTGAGATAATAAAAATAAAATCCAAACGTGGTAATCTCTCGGGATCGCGGGCGAAACCGCATGGGACAGCTAGTTGTATATCAATTATACAATAGCAAAAAATAAGTACAAATACCCTCAATTCATGGTACCTATTGCGTAATTATATTATAACAAACCTCGATTACCAATCTGATGTACCTTTTCAATGCAACCACGCTCCATTGCATTTAATGCATTCAAGGATGTCACACATTTTTTACAAACAATATCCACAATGGTCAGCGAGGTCACGCGGCAACCCTGCAGCGGGAATCACTTTTGTATTACAGTTCGTTTTGTTCTATCACAGGTGTTGGTCGCATTAAAAACGTTATTAAATATATTTTACAATGTTGAGGTTTTCTGAGGGAAATATTTTGATGGTTTTCCTTTGTGTGGTAACCCTAGCGGGGAGCATTTACGTGATCAAAGGTAAGGATTTTTTTGGTATATTATTTTTGAATAAAGGGAAATTTCATGGAGAATTGACGGGGGTTTGGCGTGGTGGCTATGTGCTCTGACTATCACGCCACAGGTTCGATTTCCACCGTCGACATTTGTGTGCATGAACATATCGGTTTGTTCTGTGTCTGGATGGAAATGTCTATAAAAATATGTAATTTTATACAAATTTATGAAATAGATTATTTTTTTAAAGGTAAACATACTGTTACAATACAATATACATTTAGCATTTAGTAAATCAGTTATCTGGTTCCTATAGTACAAGCTCTACTTAATTTTCCGGAAGAATATCCCCGGATATTAATTAATAAGTATATTATTTTATTGTATGGACAATATATCTATATTCCTAGTGAAGGGTTAAATGGGGGAAGTCCCTTTACGTATTTCAACCGTGAAGCAGTAGTGCATTTGTATTACTGTGTTTCGGATACAAAGGTAAGGAGGCCGGTGAAAATACAGGCACATGAGACTTTACAACTTCACGTCTCAGGGTCGACAACGCATTGGCGATGCCCCTAGTGTAGCAAATGTCCATAGGCAGCGGTGACCACTACCATCGGATGTATTATAAAAATATGTACAATTACCAGAAATCTGTACCTACCTATCTCTATTAATCAAATTTCCATCTTAAGTTTGAACTTTTAAGGTAGGTATCAGGTTGTAGCATCCTAACTAATATTATAAATGTGAAATTGTGTTTGTTTATTGAAACGACTAAACCTCGCAGTAAATTGGTACACACGTATTCTATGATATGAATATGCACATAGGTTATTTTTACAAGGAACGCAGGTGAAACCGCGGGGGACAGCTATTCTATTTAAATCATAAAAGCGAAATACTACCGGAAAGATTTGAATGAAACTTGGCTAAAAGACAGAGCATATCCTATAACAAATAGGCAACTTTTTTTCCCGGGAAAATGTGACATCCCTCGGGAACGCGGGTGAAACTGAGGGACAGCTATATTAATGGAATAGAAATATCACAGTACGTTAAGAAACATATATTAAGTATAAGTACTGTAAATTTTTTTTCTGAAGGTTTATGACTCCGGATTTTACTTAAAAATTTGTGAAGTTCCTGTAGGCAATTTCGTCAGCAACAGTTGCAGGGTACGGTCGCGGCAACTAGTTGCACGTATACATGGCCCATCTGGATATGCTCGTACTAGACCATTTCTGAAAAGTTAATTTATTTAATGACGTACTTGGTTCTGTTATAAATTATTCAACTTATCAATCTTATTATCAAAACTTTTAGCTAAGTTGCTTGTTTTTTTTTTCATTCTTTCTCTTTGTTATTTCTTTTAAATAACTAGTGGTTAACGATGTTAGATACATAATTATTTATGTTACTTTAAGTTATTCTTACATATGAATATCTATTGTGATACTGTTTGTTTGACCTCAAAAAAAAAAAATTGTGATCGATTATACAGCTCGGCTGGTAACCTGTGGCCTGAGCACAGACATCTATCGCAGGCGTATCGTCATCGTATCGTGTGCGCCAAAAACCAATGCAAAATGGCGAAAAAGTATATAACTTTTTTTAAGTATATGTGTACCTATTCACAAAGTATACTTTTTATATTACCAAGGTGGCATACAAGCTGACGGCCCGTCTGATGGTAAACGGTCACCGCAGCCTATTGACGCTTGCAATACCGATATAGTGGGTAACGCGAGTCGCCAACCCTATTTCTTCAGATTCTATTACCCCTTATGGAGGAGCGAGGTATGAGACTCCTCCATCTAAAAGGGAAGATCTTCCGCCAGGCTAGGTGATCATGCCTGGGGACCGCGGTCCAACTGTTGATGTTGGATGCTTGTATATATATCAAATCCTGAGAGAATCTTGATAGTGCGATGTAGGATTCTCGTGTGTTTCTACTCGTTGATAGATGTTGCCACACCCTACTAATATTATAAATGTGAATGTAAGTTTGTTTGTTACACTTTCACGCGAAAACTACTTAACCGATCATCATGAAACTTTGTACACATATTCTTGAAGGTATTAGAAGTTACGTGGGATACTTTTTATCTCAGGAAAATGTTACATCTCTAGGGAGCGCGCGTGAAACCGCGGGGGACAGATAGTATACTATAAATTTTTGAAGCTTTTCTCTATAGTATAAATTCTTAAACAACTTACTTGCAAATACAACCAGATTTGCAATGTGGTAGTCTTTTAGATATAGTCTTGTCTCTATTCATTCTATCTTCGTTCACCCAGCAGATATGCTCTTCGAAAAATGTACAGGATTTGTGTACTTCATCTACTGGGCAATCCTTTCCTGCAAGATTTTAGACAGTTGAAGTGTCGGAGGCCGTGGGTTCGATGCCCGCACAGGACAAGTATTTGTGTGCTTAAAAATGTGTTTCTTATGTCTGGTATTTATATATCTAATCTATAGATAGCTTAAAAACAAGTCAAAATTTCTATATCTTTGAACTACATAATAGATTTTGATGCAGTTTTCCCTATAGTCTAGACTTCTATTAAATTCCTTCCTGAAAGTATTAAGTGTATCTAAACACCGTTCAATATTAAAGCAAAAGCAAAATGTCGCCATTTTGAATAAAATATTATTTTTCTCTATTTTTTACAAATATTTTCTGACATGCTTCAAAAAAAGTCAAATGATAGTTACCTATAGCACTAGTTCGAAAAAGCACTCACACACAGAACAGTGGTAATCGAACCCACAACCGATGAAAGACAGGGTCTGAAACCATCTCGCCAATTGACCCTTCGATATAAATGAAATTAAATGAAATAATAATTTTAATAGGCCTTCACAGGCACTTAGGAATGGTCAGACTCTAACACCGGTTCGGAAGGTTAATTTTACTGAGAAGAGCCGGCAATAAACTCAGCAATTACTCTAAATTTGTAATCTATCGACACAACCTACCTCTTCGGAGGTAAAAGGCGTAATAAAACGTGCAAACATACTTAACATCACGCCACCAACAAATACGTCAAAATAACATATCACTGTTAGTATTTTTATTAAATTTACTTGCAGCATTTTCATTAATATTGTAAATAGTCAACTACTGGCAAATAAACGTTTAAATCTCCAAATTCAATAGATTAACTCAATGATATATAAAGTATAGATGCGTTGTCAAAAATCAGCATTTCCGCCGTGAAGCAGTAGTGCACTTGTATTACTGTGTTTCGGTTAGAAAGGTAAGGGGCCGGTGAAATTACAGGCACATGAGACTTAACAACTTCACGTCTCAGGGTCGACAACGCATTGGCGATGCTCCTAGTGTTGCAAATGTTCATAGGCGGCGGTGACCACTTACCATCAGGTGGACCGTCTGCTTGTTTGTCGGCCCAAGTGGCATAAAAAAAAAAAAAAAAAAAAAAATACCAGCGTAATTGACGTAATTCTATTTAGTCGTGATCAATCTTAACGTAACTAACGATGTATAATCATCTCTCTCTAACAACAGGTACAATAAGCTAAACTTGCGGCACACTATGATGGCCGTTTTGACGTTTGACAATGACATAGAAAAATAACCTTTATTCCTTTAAGCATAAGGTGCATCTATTGATCCAACAGCTAATTGTATGATGATGGAAATCAACCTTACTCCAAAGCAATTCATTTTCTTTTCCTAAGACAATCTGAAACGTCAAAACAGCCATCATATCGTGCCGGTAGTACATATAAGTAAAGGTGGCTTATTTTGTCCCTTTCTACGCGCATATAAGTTATCTAGACTTTGCACTGTTTTTGAGACCCGTGATGATGTTGAATTACGTGTCTATGTTTTAATACATCACAGATTTAACGGAAGTAAATTAACTAATCAATCATCTGTGAAATCGATCGGGTAATTAATGAAGTAATTTCCTAGTTTACGACTAAATGGTAACGGAAAAATTAACCGAATTGTTTTTTGTCCATCTGAAAACCAGGTAGACGGTTAATCTGATGGTAAGTGGTTACCGCCGCCTGCATGAACATGTTGTTTTGCTTTTTGGGTGTGAAATATCTATTATATATAGTTCTAGCTGTCCCGACGTTGTCCTGTCGAAATAATCCATACAAAACAATGCAGGAATTCGATCGCAGCACCACCTATCGGGTCCAATTATGAATCTAAACCATTCTTTAACCCACTGGAACACACCCAAATTTTATGAAAATCATTCTAGCTGTTTAGGAGGACTTCACTTACATACTCACGGACAGAAGAAGTATATATAATCAAGATATCAGTTATCTGGTTACCACGGTACAAGCCCTGCTTGAAATAACCGTGTGAAGGAATTCAAATTATATTAACTAAAAAATAATAGTTTAAAAAACTAGAAAACACGCTTTATATAGAAAACCAAACTAAAAAACAGAAAATAAATTTTAATAAATATTAATTAAGAATTTATAATAATAAAAAATTAATAAATATAAAATGTTTTATTGTAAAAAAAGCGTGGGGTGCATGGTGTCAATAGTTATAAATATTGAATTGACAGATATGAGAAGGATTATCATTTCGATAATATCTTGAAAAGCACCCCCGTTTTTTTTTTTAAATAAAACATTTTTTCTTATTCAAACTATTAATACTTATATTTATTAATTTTTTTCGTTCAAAGTAGGACAAAATCGAGCTCAAAGGGGTCGGTTACATACATACATACAGGTGAAGCTAATATAAAGCGTGTAAAAAAAAATATAACAAAGTTGTACTATCTTAGATGAATGCCCTCCAAACGAAGAGTACCTCCTCTGCGGCTCAGCCTGCCCCTTCAACTGCACAGACCCTGAGGGTCCAGTGATCTGCACCGACGACTGCGTGGAAGGGTGCTTCTGCAAGTCCGGCTACTTGAGGAACGATAACGGGACCTGCGTCAGTGCTGATCAGTGTATCGGTGGGGATAGTGGTGAGTACATTTAGTCTCTTAGATGAGAAAGACTTGGGACTTATGACGGACCTTTCGGCAAGAGATGAACTGGCTCTTCAGAACAGCTGCCTGAACTAACAGGTTGGTAACAAAGCTTCACCTTGAAGGTACTGCAATGTAGTCTACCAATGTGTTCATAATGTCAAATAGGTCGATAAATAGGAAGAAGATCCACCTGATAGTAAGTGGTCACCTCCGCCTATAGACATTTGCAACACCAGGGGCATTGCTAATGCGTTATCGACCATAACGTGAAGTTATTAAGTGTCATATGCCTGTAAATTTTCTTATGATGTTTTCCTTCCCCGACATCTCAAGTAACTCCCATCATAGCTTCTACTAATTGAGTAATCATCACTTAATTCAGGTAAAAACCCAGTCTGCGGTGACAACGAAGAGTTCCTCTCATGCGGAACAGCCTGCCCAATCACCTGCAAGCGGCCAGAGACCTTCATCTGTGGGCTTGCCTGCAGCATGGGCTGCTTCTGCAAGTCCGGGTACGTCCGCGACCAGAAGAACAATAAGTGCGTCACGCTGGACAAGTGCCCTGCTGGTAAGTAGTACATGCAAGAGATTCTTAGGGCAATAAAAACTAATTTGAGACTTTGAAACGATATCAATGAAAATTGGCTACAGGGTTTCTGGAATTAATAACCTATTTCTAATCACTACATAGTATAAAACAAAGCTTCTTTCTCTGTCTCTATATCCCTATGTATGCTTAAATCTTTAAAACTACGCAACGGATTTTGATGCGTTTTTTTTTAATAGATAGAGTGATTGGAGAGGAAGGTTTTTCTGTATAATACATATGACAATCCCTCGGTAACGTGGGTAAAACCGTGTGGGACAGCTAGTAATATTATAAATCCAAAAGTTTGTGAAACTGGACTAATGGATGGATGGAGGAATGTATGTTTTGATGTATGGGTTGATGTATGGGTTGATGTATGGGTTGATGGATGTTTGTTAATCTTTCACTCAAAACATAGTAAACGCATTTAAATAAAACTAAACACAAATAGTTTATAACCTGCTATATCGCATAGGATACTTTTTATTCTATGAAACTGTAACATCCTTTGGGAACGCGAGTAAAACCACTGTGGACAACTAGTATCTAAATCATTTACCCTAGCTTCTACCAAAAATATCGTGACGTAATATTGATTTTTTTTATTTTATTAGGATTTCCAACAACAAGTACACAGTGTAAAAATACAAATTATTATAATACAAAAAAATTGCTAAGTGCCCTGTTAATTATAGGAAACCTCAGCATGCGACAAATTTTAATATTATAATATAAAATGACTTTAAACATAATTAATTTTTAAACAAGTCTCTTAAATTTGCAGTTGTAAAAAAGTCTAATTTATTAATCTAAAATACTTTTCAGAACAATGCTTCCTAGAAAACGAAGTATACGACATTTGTACCGCGGGATGCCAGCCGTCGTGTGACGATCCCGAGCCGATTTGCACAAAGATGTGTTCATCAGGGTGCGTCTGCGCAACTGGACTGCTGCGTAATGCTGAAGGAGACTGCATCAGCGTGGACAAGTGCCCACCAAGCAACAGTACCGATTCAGGGTTGCTGCAGAAGTATTTGAATGTTATTAGTAAGATTTTACAATCTTAAATGTTATCATATTCTTGTTTAATTTAAGGTCGATATATATGTAATGTTATAGTTTAAGCTGTCAGTTGCCTTGGTGGTTAGAGTCGCTTTAATTATGTAGGTATGTTGCTTTTGGATCTTCATAAATGTCCTTTGCAGTCCTAAACTAACATATAGTTTTGTATTATGATGAAAACAATAAAATAAAATTGTATGTGTGGAATACCGCATATCTGGTTTCCATAGTACGAGCTCTGCTTAATTTGGGATCAGATGACCGAGCGTAGAGATTGTCTCACGTTATTTATTTATTCATTATACAAATCAGCAGCGGCGGCCTTACCCATTGCAAGGCTCCTGGCGGCAGGTCATTGCGAGGTCCTTTGTCCTTCGTGAAAAGTATTTGATGCGAAAGTAAGTCTGGTTTTTGGTTTAGATATTTCTCATGTTTGACAATGCTAATGTTATACAAATAAATAAAATTTGAAATCCATATTTTTTTTAATTTGCTTGGGTTGCGCGAGGCCCCTGCAAGAGCGAGGCCCCGGACGATTTCCCCTTTCGCCACCCACTAAGGCCGCCTCTGCAAATTAGTAAAATAATAATAATTTATTCAAGCTTTTTAAGGCCCAAAAACAAATAAAATTGAGGTTACGAACGTATTTTGCCTCTTGCTAGACACCCATGTCATGGCGGTGGTTTATAAATTGTGATCTCGCCGGCCATGTTGGATTTAGAATGACGTCACATAACTTATTTGTACATAGTTGTTAAATGGGTGTGCAAAATTCCAGCTTATTCGGATGGATAAGATTTAACCCCAGTATACTAAAGAATTACGGTATATATAAAAGATCGAGTTATATAAAGCATTGTTAAAATATTATCAAATAAAACAAGTACAATAATTAATTTAATTTTAATAATTTTTGTGAAGCTGTCCACTTCGAAAAATTACAAATATCTTAAAAACTTAACATCAATTTGAGTAAGTGCAAAATGAGTACTTATTTAAAAAAAATATATATTTTTAAATCCTAACTAGGCAACTTTGTCAGTGACTACTGAACTCAAGTAGACTGACAAACAACAATACGGTTCACCTGATGGTAAGTGGTCATCAGCGTCTATGGACATTTGCAACACCAGGGGCATCGCCAATGTGTTGTCGACCCTGAGACTTGAAGTTGTTTAGTCTCATGTGCCTGTAATTTAATGGAACTGGTACTAGGATCCTGAGTGTTTTGACACTTACTCTTTATTCTTATAAATAACTTAAAACGTAAAAATAAAATAATATTGGCATAATAATTATTATAAATTGATTATTAGATATGTTAGTAATAATGTTATAATTGTAAAACTATTAAACTGTATTCGGTATCCATTGCCTGTGCCTGTGATTGGTATTGCTATTATGTTCGCCATCTGAAAGTAAAATTTATATTAATTAAAACAATACATTTAGCGCCATCTAGTAATACATCGAAGAGTTAGGTACTACGAAGGACTGTGCCATAATGTTTCGCTTGTTAGTTCTATTAATCGACAATAGATGGCGCTGTAATTATTTGAAGCTAAAGTAGAGCAAGGTACGTTTCTAGTTTTCAACACGTTCACTAGATGGCGGTATAAGGCCATCTGCGAAAACACTTCCCTGCAATACAATAGTAAAGAGAAGATGTATGAATGTACTCCAGTTTAGTAGCAATTTCACCAAATAGCAAGTTTTCATTTTCTGATCTCCAAGTCCAAGGTACCCCCAAAATGAATGATGGTGACCATGATCCAACTAAAGCCAACATTGTCCTACCACAAAATTTCACTCCAGAATATCCGTAAACGACGACTCTATCACCTTTCTGTACTCCTCCTCCCTGATACCATACGCTAAGTAGGTATACGAGAGGAAATCGCTGTGGTTGGATACAAGCTGGAACACCATATTTTTGGAGCCGGTCTTTCCTCGCACGAGGGTAAAGTCCACTTCACCAGGAACTGCCACAGTTGCTGTTACTTCCATGTAGGATATCACGCAGCCTTTCTGAAAATGAAATTTCACGCTTATTATCCCTGTAGAGGTAAGCAGAGGTCTCAGTCGTCTTTCATACGTACCCTGGCAGATGCGGTAACGGTCACGAAGAAGGGCTCGTAGTTATTTCTATGTTTGTATTTATCTGACCCACCATTCATGGGGAGGGAATCTGAAAATAAAAGGTTTTACTAGTAAGCCGACAGACAGACAAACTGTCCACCTGATGGTATGTGGTCACCGCCGCCTATGGACATTTGCAACACCAGAGACAGAGCCAATTCATCCTCACCCTGAGAAGTAATGTTTGTGAGTCTTATGTGCCTGTAATTTCACCGGCCTTCTTACCAATCAACAGCCATTCAGCCATAAACGTATATGGCTCAACTTGCGGGCATGCTTGATGGCCGTTTTGACGTTTCAGATTGTCATACAAAAATGATCTTTATTTCCTTCTGATATAAGATGTATCTATTGATCCAATAATTAATTGTATAATGATACAAATATACGCGGGTAAAACCGCGGGGGACAGAAAGTCTTGAATAAAGTGGTCGAGATCTAATAGGCTTGTTGACAGTTAAGAGTGTTTTAAAATGAACTCTATGTTGTTTTGATAAGACTCATTATCATCACCAAACAATTAGCTATTGTATCAATTGATGAATCTTATCAACTATGCAATAACGATTATTTTTCTTTAGCATTTTTAACTGTGAAAATCGGGCCTTTTAGTTCTCGGCGTCCATAAAGAGTGAGTGCGAGTTTGGTGACTCTGTCTGTCCCTTTTCCCTTGTGACCCAGGCTATGTTTTAATTTCAGGATCCTCAAGATCCTTTGGGAATGCGGGTGAAGCCGCGGTATGGTAGATAGTTAATTCATTTCATTTCATTTCATTACATTACAATATTCATGAAAATTGGTATGTACATTTTTGACCTTTTGAAACTGAGGTTTAAGAAATAATATTCAGATTTGTTGCTTTCAACCGATAAATCTAAATTGTCATCAAATTAATCGTTTACTGAGCAAAAAGTTGTGAAAATTAAGTACGGTTGTTGTTTGCTTCTCGAGAAACCTTCTGTTTGCTTTACGGGCTTTTACTTTGACGGGCCAGTTGGCTTGGTAGTTAGCGACCCTGACTGCCGAGCCGAAGGTCCCGGGTTCGATTCCGACCCAGAACAAACATTTGTGTGCATCCACATGTCTGGGTGTAAATATCTATATAAGTATATATGTAGAAAAAAAAAGTAGTTGTATATTAGTTTGGGACCAGATGGCCGTGTGTAAAGAATGTCCCATGATATTTATTTATTATTTATTCCTATTTATTTGGGATGGATACAATAAGAATTTTCAAAAGTAGCATCAACTTTGTGCAAAAAGTCCACGTGGTTGCCAATTATTACACCTCGGGATAAGTTGGCCTCTAATCAAGCGAAAAAAAAAACAAAAGAAACTCACGATCATATTCAATTCCAACTTTAAAACGCTGCGTCTCATACTGCTGAGGATACCCCAAAACCCCCGCCAGAAAAGCTAACACAAGAAATCTCAGCATCATGCATAAACTGACAAACAATGGACACAAAAACCGATCTACTACTGAAAATAACGATTGGAATGTGTCACAGTGGCTGTCTTTATCAAAGATATATTTTCAGATAAAGATCAAATCCACCAATGATCCGAGAAGCAACATTGACAGAGCGATCTGGAATTTCGTAATTTGACGATAACTTTATCTTTTGCAACTGAAATATCGATTGTATTGTTGTGAATGACCTAGATCTTACGCTATCTATCTTTAGCAACATCATCATCATCATTACTAGATTTTTAACATAATAATAATTATTGGTGAGTAGCCAGGCCAGGGTGGAACAGAGTTCCAGAGTCTGTTCCCCCCTAGATCTGGCTTGCCTGCACTGGCCGGCCCGATTGGAGCGCGAGAGCTACGTGCTCGAAGGGTTTGCGCCGTTTTTGTTCGAAGCTGGGAGTAGCGTCAGTGAAACTCCAGCACACCTCTCAACATCCTTACCTGTTGACACCAATGCTGCGCCCCTTGTAACCTTTTGGTAGCTGGTCATGCGATGGTGTGGCCGTTTTGAAATGCATCTGTCGGAAACATGAACAGGACTACTTGATGGTGATGGGTAACCAGGGGGGTACTACAAAGTACCCTACCACTGTATCATGATCCTCGTGATGTTTTCTTGGTTTACTTACTGCGCTTCCATTGCCTTAGCTACAGAAACTACATTAGTAATCCGTAAAGTTGTTTTTGCGGGAAAGAAAAACAAACATCTATGAACTCTACAGATCTACGTCTGGATGCATGGAAGCATCCAGACCCACAAACTTTCGGACTTATGATAATACTAGCTGTCCCTCGTGGTTTCACCCGTATTCCCTAGGGATGTAACATTTTCCCGTGATAAAAAGTAGCTTACACGTCAATCCGGGGCATGCTCTGACTATGTGCCTAGTTTCATCCAAATCCATACAATACATACAAATATTCGCAATTTTCACATTTATAATAAATATTAGCAGGATTACGTCCCTCGCAGATTCACCTGCGTTCCCTAGGGATGTAACATTTTCCCGGGATGAAATCCTATGTGCTAGGTTATAAACTATCAATAGGCCAAGTTTCATCCAAATCCGTCCCGTAGTTTTATTTATTTATTTATTGGATCACCAACAAGACACCCATCAATACATAAAAAAATACAAGTACAAAAGAATATAAATCGTAAATGGTGTCCCAATTACAGGTGACGACTACAAGCACTACAAAAGACACACAACAGAACAAAAAATTAGAGAGCCAAATAATATTAAAAATTAAAATTAAAAATTAAACTTAAATAATTTACACAAAAGACTCATAAAATAATAATAATATTAGAGTTTTTACGTAAGAGTAACAAACATAAATTTTCCAGGCATTTTTAATATTAGTAGGATACAATAGTAGAATTGGATAATCTATGGTAACAGTCACACAAACATTATTATGAGCTTCAAATTTTGAGGAAGACTAATCAATAATGGCAGTGTTCTGGTGACAGGTGGCTTTATAAGGGTAAGTGTTTCTTGTTAGGAGACAACTCCATCATTGTAATTGGAGAGTAATTACCTAGCGGTGCCAATTGTGTTGTGAATCGTTCAAACTATGCACATCTCTTTCTATTTAAATATGATGAAAGGTGAGAGAAAGCCTTAAATAGCTTAGTTGCTTAGCTTTTTACACGCTTTATATTAGCTTCACCTGTATGTATGTATGTAACCGACCCCTTTGAGCTCGATTTTGTCCTACTTTGAACGATCAGATTTAATTCAAACTTTGGACACCTGTCAAAGATCGATGACAATGCAATAATCCGATCAAAGCATCCGATTATCCTAATTCGATTCGCCAGGATTAATTAATTTCTTTCCGTATCCTTTGCATGCGAGTAAGAGAGATAGAGCTCGTGCGCGAACTACGCATGCGTGCAGTTCCAGACTTACTCTTTCGCGCACTCAAAATGTTTTTTTTTTTAAAATGAAAAATAAATAATAGTTAAAAAAAACTAGAAAACTCGCTTTATATAGAAAACTAAACTAAAAAACAGAAAATAATTTTTAGTACATATTAATTTCAGAAACCAATTCAAGAAAATTTACGCCGAGACTTCCCAGTAAGTAATCTATATCTATACTAATATTATAAAGATGAAAGATTTGTATGTAAGTATGTTTGTTACTCTTTCACGCAAAAACTACTTAACGGATATGGATCAAACTTGGCACATAGATAGAGCATATCCTGGAATAACATATAGGCTACTTTTTATCCCGGTAAAATGTGATTTCCCTCGGGAACGCGGGTAAAACCGCGGGGGACAGCGAGTCAGAGATACTTGTGTTGGGAATGACTCGCAACTTCCCAATTGGATTACAAGATTTCAGTTATTATTATATATTTTGCAGTATATAATAGAACAAAGTTAGATTACTCAATAGCTATCAATTTAGTTATTAATCCCTTTTTAACACTAATCATACCAACATTTACTAGGTACCTATTTCTACCATAGCGGGTCAAATGTGACTTTATATTTCCTGCTTGAATGTATGAAATATGGTTGCTAGGAAGGGAAATAACTAGAATAATTGTATATTAATTAGTAAGAAAAAGTCATGAAGTCAAATGTCCAAAAGAAATAAGATAATACGTGCATTTTCAATGCAAAGTTCAAAATGGGTCATTTGACCCGGTTATGGTATGTTTAGTGTTAAAGTGAAATCTTCTGTAGCTCCGTTGTTATTTGTATCTCGATGAAACAAAAATACCTGATTAAAAAGAGACAAACATATATCTATGGGATTTAGCTTGCGAGAGAATGGGATAGACAAGGTTTTCAGGAGGTTTCATTTCTACCGCATATAAGCTGTATTTTTTTTCGCATTCTCTAAGTTTCTTTGGTCATTCTGAGGTATAAAAAGAAAGGAGTAGACTAAGTCAATGAAATCTCTTACTTGACCGACTTTAAGTGGCCATGACAGCGGAAGTTCCAAGATAAAACTTTACTTAGAGGTCTATGCGAACAATGAAATAATGGACGTCCTAGTTTTAATACGAATCTCGATAAGTGTAAGAGAATAAAGTTAGAAAATAAATTGAGTCATAATTTTTTTTTGATTTTCAAGATTAGATTCAAAATTAAAATTCGAAAGCATTTGTTCAGTTTAGGCGCTCGGAAGGCACTTATGAAGGTCGAATTTAAAGTTATTGAAGCTACCACTGTTTCAGAAGTCAGCCTTAAACTGACTCGATATTTAAAAAAAAACAACGGATTGCACTCCGGGAGTGCCGGCAGAAGTGAAAACTTATTTTTACCGTCTTACGAATTTTCGATCAGGTCACGTGTCCTGACGCGAGTTTAACATTTTATACCCATCCCAAGAAAAGTGCTCAACGCCGTTAAAGAAGTTTTCACTTCAAAAATTATACCAGTTAGAAATATGTAACAATTTTTCCATTATTAGCGTAAGGGTGAAGTCAGGGGCAAAGTAATAACTACAAATCAATAAAATAAACAATGGGACAAACCAAGTACTCTACTAAATACAAACAATATTAGCTAAGTAACATCAATTCAGATTTAACTGAAATATGGGAGTAGACAGAATAAAAAAAAAAATGTTTTTATTATACAACTAGCCACCCGCCCCAGCTTTACTTGAGTGAGATATTATAATTGTTATATAGACACAAACTTGCCGGAAGAAATGTTCTTTATGATGGTGCAAATTGCATCAAAATCTATTGCGCAGATTAAAAGATATACGTGCACAAACAGACTGACAGAAATGTCTTTGTCTCATCACTACATCATGTAATATCAAACAAAGTCGCTTTCTCTGTCCCTATGTCCCTATGTATGCTTAAATCTTTAAAACTACGCAACGGATTTTGGTGCGGTTTTTTTTAATAGATAGAGTGATTGAAGAGGAAGGTTTTTATGTATAATACATGTGACATCCCACGGGAACGCGGGTAAAACCGCGGGGGACAGCTATACTAATTATAAAGAAACCTTTCTCGAGAAATTCGCTCTATGATAGTGAAAAACGTATCAAAATCTATTGCGCAGATTAAAAGATACAGACTGAAAAAATGTCTTTGTCTCATACTAATTATAAATAAACCTTTCTGGAGAAATTCTAAATAAGGTGATGAAACCAGCATTAAAATAGTGCGTAGTTTCAAAGAACTAAGTGTACAGGCATACAGATAGAAGTAGTGTGTAGAAGACATTTGTTTCTATAATACTAGCTGTCCCCCGCGGTTTCACCCGCGTTCCCGAGGGATGTAACATTTTCCCGGGATAAACAGCATCCTTTATGTTATTTCAATATATGTTCTATGTGCCAAGTTTCATCCAAATATGTTGGGTAGTTTTTGCGTGAAAGAGGAACAATAATCCATACATACAAACTTTTGCGTTGATAATATTAGTAGGACTAATTTATTCTTGAAAAAAATCCTAATTATTATTGTAAATGCAAAAGTGAGTTAATTTGTTACTTTCACGGCTAAACGGCTGAACGATAGTGCTGAAATTTTGCACATAAGAAGCCTACGGCACTGAGAGATACATAGTCTTTTTATCAATTTTAACCCAAGGGAAACCGCAGGTCGGTACCTAGTATTATTTTTTTATTTTATTTGATTAATTTATTAATCATAAAACGTACGTCTATCTCTACAGGCCTAATGCGACAGAGTAGCTAATCTTATTTTCTATCTTGTATCTAATCTCTATTATTCATAATATTACATTGTTTTTCCATACAATCGTATACAACTTAAACGTATAGTAAAAACGTATATAGGAACCAATCTTTGAATTCTG
This sequence comes from Habrosyne pyritoides, assembly GCA_907165245.1. NCBI lineage: Eukaryota > Metazoa > Arthropoda > Insecta > Lepidoptera > Drepanidae > Habrosyne > Habrosyne pyritoides. The sequence goes on along the minus strand of OU015600.1, from coordinate 1,708,450 downwards.
CAAACATGCTACTAAATAGAGAAGCATTCACACACCTCTACAATCCTATTAAAATACGTAGAATAGAATTAGTCGGGTTACATTTTCAATTGTCCATTATTATAATTAAATTGTGTTCAATTCTTGGAAATATTTAAGTCTATGTAGAGCATATGTAAGCCTCTTGGAGATTTCCACTCTACTTACTTCAAAATGAGACCTCTGTGATGTACGCTAAATTGATTTTGATTATATGCGTACTAGCTGTCCCCCGCGGTTTCACCCGCGTTCGATATCATTTATAGCCGTCACGCGTCGAATGGTAGCAGTATGCTCCCGATATGTTCAGTAGTTTTGAGGTGATGGTGCGTCAAAGGAACCCTGTTTATATATATATATAGCTATCCCTCGCGGCTTCATCCGCATTTATTGATATCATATATAGCCTATAATCATCTAGGAAAAAATCCGCGTCGAATGATAGCAGCGTACCAGAGCTAGTTACCCGGTATTGACTTATCCCCGTAGATATCTGTTTATTTGACATTATATTTAAACTTAAAATTTAGTTTATAAATGTAGCGCAAAAAGTCAAATCGACCCGATCACGTTGCCCTGACTTAGCTTAAATGACAAAAGTTGACGTTTGGGTAGATATTAGAAGAAGGAGACGCAAGGCGAGTCGAGATTTGCTAGACATTGCATCAATAAGCATAATAATTTTTATATAAATATTAATAGAATAAAAAGGGTTCAGTTAGTATGAAAAAAGTAATTTGTGACTCTGTAAATCTTCAGAGGTTACAAGCAGTGGCAAGTCCGTATTGAGTATTTAGTCTTGAAGCAAAATTCGTGCGAAATCGTTCCATATTTAAATATATATCTAATTTAAACTCTATTACCTCCTAGTTAAAAACTTATTGTCTCGTCTCACGCAAATCGTTCGATATTTAAATAACTGCAACGCATTAATGTAAACGCGTGGATGAATGATAAGCCCCCACAAAGCGTGACCGCCCCATCATAAACTTGGAAGGCGCAAAGGGGTCGACTGCAGTGCGTGCAGGCCACAGGTGGGGGGTAGCCATCCCCATTCTCATCTCATTTCATCCCACTTCATCCCAGTGCCGATCCGACGCCCGCAGCGTCCGGACGCGTGTACGATCGCGCGTGAAAAACACGCGAAACAAAAAAAACGTCAACAAAACATTCGAATTTCAAAAAGTGTGTTAATAAAAAAAAACTAAAATTCAATCATGACAACCGCATCGAGTGTCCGTGCCAATTTTAAATAATCGATTACGGTTCTATTTTTGAAATTTGACCGTATTGAGGCTGTGATTGGACTAGTGCTGTGTTTATTTTAGTTTTTGGTCAAATGTTGGTTTTAATGGTGGTGGAAATTTAGCAAGCAGGAATGGATGGCGAGAACCGTATAATTTTGAACGTTGGTGGCATAAGGTATGTTACGTGACCAATAAAGTGAGGGTAGTCCTATAATTAAGCGCGAAGAATTTTCCATGTACTTTTTTCTTTGAAAATGCTTAACAATGGGGAGTTTTTCTCCTTTGTTGGGAACACTCAACGACCGATAGCGGAGTTATGGGACTTTTTAACTTGATCATTAAACTGAATATCTCCCGAAATGTACGGTTGTAGGCTCTTTATGTATTGCTTACTGGTTTTTAACGTCAAAGTTAATACAACAAGCAAGTATTTGAAGTACAAATATAATTTATAAACGCAAAAGCTTTTAAGAGTGGTTTTAATGCCTTATTTCATTACATACGTAAGTAAATTATTAATTTATATATTGTTTTTGAACCAAATTCTTTTTAAAAACAGTATAAATGGTTGTTTATGTATCTATAATATTTTTTTTTATCTATGCCCCAAAGACTATGAAATAATGTTGATAAAATTGAGATTAATAAAAAAAAGATTGAACGAATGGAATGACATTTAAATGTCAACTTTCGATTGAGTGATTTTATTTATGGGCTTATTTCATTCACGAAAAATATATTAATCTATGAAATACCATTTCATATTTACTGTATATAATGATTCCTATATTGAGTTTCTTTTGTTATTTATTGATATATACATATAATTTTTAACTGACTTCAAATGAGAAGAAAGTCCTCAATTTGAGTGTTTATACACGTATATATTTTTTTAAGTTTTGACATAACTCCATATTTTTTTGTCCAATTTGCAAAATTCTTATTTTGTTCGAAAAAGGTTTAAATGACATATTATACTGTTTTGAATTAAGAGAATATTAGATGTTTTTTTATTACAGTTAATCATCATAGATAGAGTTAACAGATACAATATTTCGGTAATTGTACAATTAGTGTCCTTGATAATTTCAAATAAATAAACTTATACGAGAATTTCTAAATCGATGGATACTGCATTACTTGATTATTAGATATGATTAATCACATACAAAATACTTATTTTAATCAAACTTACTTGACAGGCAGATGCTGTGTCAGTATACTTACATGAGTAATGTTTGCAATTGCATGCGTGAAACTTAACAACTTCACGTCTCGGTCGACAACTCATTGGTTGTCCCTGGTACCATTTACCATCAGCACCCTTATTCAGCTAATACAAACTTCGTCGCCGAGCCGCTTCACGGAGGCCTCGGAGAGCTACGTCTCACGTGATTAGTAGTATTAGCGTAGTAAGGGACAGAGACAGAGCGTAATGCCGCGACGAAACATCCTCGAGTTAGTTTCATTTTCCTTACAGAATCGAGCTCCAGGTGGACTGTTGACTCTTTGGTCGGCCACCGTAGCATGAAATAAAGGATGCTTAACTATACATACTTGCTACCGTTTCGTGGTTTTACTAATTTATCCCGGGATTATGTTCTTTTTTGTTTGTACCACTTGGGCCGACAAACAAGCAGACGGTCCACCTGATGGTTAGTGGTCACGGTCGCCTATGGACATGCATATGCAACACTAGGGACATCGCCAATGCGTTGTCGACCCTGAGACGTGAAGTTGTTAAGTCTCATGTGCCTGTAATTTCACCGGCCCCCTTACCTTTCTAACCGAAACACAGTAATACAAGTGCACTACTGCTTCACGGCAGAAATGGGTAAGGTGGTAGTACTTCCCCGGACGAACTCTGCACTAAGAGCTCTACTACTTTAAAAATATATAATTGTTACTTTTAAATAAAGTGGCTTTCTAATATTGAAATAATTATTAACATCAGTCCAGTAGTTTTTAAGTTTATTCATTAAAAAACAAAAATGCAAATCTTTTCTCCTTATAACATTGCATGCTGTCCCCTACGGTTTCACCCGTGTTCCCAATTGATTTTACATTTGTCGGGGATAAAAAGTAGCCTATATGTTTCTCCAGGGCATGCCCTATCTATGCGCCAAGTTTCATCCAAATCCATTCGGTAGTTTTTGCGTGAAAGAGTAACAAACATTCATCCTCATAAACTTTCGCATTTATAATATTAGTACGGATAAAAAAGGCAGTTAAATTTGAAAACCGAACAAAAAAAGCGCATCTTCTACGTCGTTGCAAAGTCTAACGTGACAGCTTGGAAGCACGGTCTAGTTCACATGGTCGGCTATTTATCGTAGATATTGCGATGCAGTTTCAATGACGTCAGAATTTTATTTTTACTTTAGGTTTACTCGTTACTCCTTTATATCATCAAAGCCCTTAGTTTATTAAGTGTAACTAAGTTTTAGTAAATACTAAAGTTATTTATTTATTTATAATGTATCGGCAATAGAAAAATTCAATGTAACACTATATATTAAGGAACCACAAGCCTCAGTTCAAAACAACGAGCTGAGCAAGCGCGGAAAGATGAATTTTTAAAAACACAATACAATTAATCTTAAAATAATTTATCGTAGAATCTTCAAAGAGTACGGACTAAGAGTCCGTAGAAAATGTAAAAAGAAAAAAATAAAAAAAAAATGGAAAAAAGCCCTTAGTTTAGGCTTAATGGCGCTAATTATGGTAGGTACTATAGTTACCGGTTCGGAAGCGAGAAGAATTTTGAACTTGAATACAATTTTTTTTCTCCATCTATTTATCGACACTAATATTATAAAGAAGATAGATTTGATTGTATTTTTGTTTGTATGTTTGTATTGAATTGGCTCCGAAACTACTTGACCGATTTGAAAAATTGTTTCACTGTTGGGAATCTACACTATCTCCGGTGAACATAGGCTATATTAAAGTTAGGGATCCATACTAAAACTCCAATAATGTAACCCAAGGTGTTTTTAAAAAAAATATATATATTATTGCTGCGGTCCAAATTGACTCCATGCTGCCTCATGTTAAGCAGTCGATGAAGTCCCCTAGTGATGGCCATCATCCCAGCAGCCAGCATAGCATTGTGGCATGATGGCCTTCACCTTGACGGCCTTAAAAGAAGCAAAAAAATTACCTAAAAAGTTCCTTACATCGCGCGCGCTGCGAAAACTATTGATGAAAGAACAATAATAATGTAAAATCCCTCGGGGACGCGGGTGAAATGTGGTTATAAAGAAACTATAATAAAGAAAATAATTATGTATTATATAAGCAAAATAGGGATCCATTGACGAATCATCACCTCAAAACTACTGAACATATCGGGATAGGACTGCTACCATTCGACGCCGGATTTTTCGTAGATAGCCAATATATGATATCGGTTTCGCAACCGGGGTGGACGGCTAGTAAAAAAATAGATTAAAATTACAATAAACTATTTTCATTTATTAACCAAAAATTATAGCAAATTAAGTATATCAAACAGGCCACAACATCAAAATAAGTTTATAAACTTATTTAATTACTTGTTTAAGCGCATACAATAATCCTATATTATAAATGTGAATGTAAGTTTGTTTGTTACGCTTTCACGCGAAACTACTTAACCGATCATTATGAAACTTTGTACACATATTCTTGGAGGTATTAGAAGTAACATAGGATACTTTTTGCGCCGGAAAAATGTTACATCCCATGGCAAGGCGAGTGATACCGCGGGGGACAGCTAGTAGGTACTGGTTTAAACGCGAACAATATATATTTTCAGCCTGGTAACATTTATTAACAGGGAGTTTAAAGGTCCAATAAAATATTATTAACTGTAGTGTTTCACACAAAATTACTAACTAAATTAAAGCTCAAAAATTTACTATTTCATAAACCAAATAATTCACAGCCCGAAAACAAACTTAATTTCGTAACAAGGATAAATTATTACGGTGAATGTTTGAATGTCATCATGACATAATATATACTAAAACTTTCCAGTTATTTCAATGAAAATGGAAAGTGAAAAACTAATACAGTTTTAGATAGGACTTATTTAGGTCAAAGCTACAGAAGTAAGTGATTCGGAAGTCAACTTTCAAACCAGTAGAACTGCTATGCTATTCAGGACTGAAACGTGACGCTGAATTAAGGTAGCCGTGTATTGTCTCTTTCTTGAACTCTGATGTCTGGCGAGAGGACCGCTCCACGTGTTTGTCAGAATGACGCTCGATTGAAATTTGGTTTGTGAATAGCACGGCTAGAGTATTTCATGACAGGTAAAACCAAATGTCGTACTGTGCCATGATTTTTTCTTACAAACTTTTAAAATCATTTAAGTTCCTCATAATATAATCGTAAGCTAACTTGAACATTGTAGAGCTTCAGGACTGACACGAAAGACTTGAGACGGTAGGGTCATCTTAGATGGTAGGGTACTTCTTCAGTCCCCTTCAGTGAAAATCTTTCTGAGATTTCTAACTGAAGGCGACCTACTGGTGTGTTCTCCCTGAGACCCCGTTCCTTATGAGTCACATCATTACTTACCATGGTGAGATTGTGGTCAAACAAGCAAATTAAAATCCACCACATTTTTTAAAGTAAAATCCGTAATATTAATTTTATTCGTATAAAATGTAGCCTATGACACCCTGACTATAATATTGAATCGATTGACAGCTCGTGCATGAAAATCGGGCCAGTAGCTCAGACGATACGATGGAACGTTCATACATACAAACATGTATACATTTACTGCTAAAATCGGACCCCTACCAGGGTTTGCAATAGTCTGGTAAAAAGTCTAAGATGTAAAGTACGGCCGGATACATTATCACGGATCTGACTGCCCTTCAATCAATTCTTTTGGCCGTTTGGAAAAACTTATGACAGTAAATTACATTACAGGCACATCATCATCATCATCATCATCAGCCTATCTCCGTCCACTGCTGGACATAGGCCTCACCTATGGCACGCCACTGAGCTCGATCTTCAGCTCTTTGTTTCCAACCGCTGCCAGCCAGCTTGCGTATATCATCGCTCCATCTAGCTGGAGGGCGCCCTACACTACGTTTACCGAGCCGTGGTCTCCACTCTAGAACACGTCTACCCCAACGGTTATCGGTTCTGCGACAGATGTGACCAGCCCACTGCCACTTCAGCTTGCTAATCCTTTGAGCTATGTCGATAACTTTGGTTCTCTGACGGATGACTTCATTTCGAATTCGATCCTTCAGAGAGACTCCGAGCATAGCTCTCTCCATAGCTCGCTGAGCGACTTTGAGTTGGTGAACCAGTCGCACCGTCAGTGTCCACGTCTCGGCTCCGTAAGTCATAACAGGTAGGACGCACTCGTTAAAGACTTTCGTCTTTAGACATTGGGGTATGGGCGATGAAAAGACTCGACGAAGTTTTCCAAATGCTGCCCACCCTAGCTGTACTCTTCTGCGAGCTTCCTTCTCGAAGTTGTGTCTACCCAATTGCAAGATTTGCCCTAGGTAGACGTATTCGTGAACAACTTCGAGAGGAACCCCGTCAAGGGCAACCGGTTCCGGAATAACATGCTCGTTGAACATGATCTTGGTTTTATCCAAGTTCATCCGGAGACCGATGCGTGCAGAAGAATCAGCCAGGGTAGTTAACATGAATTGAAGATCTTGCACGGTTTCAGCCATGATGACGATATCATCCGCAAATCTAAGGTGTGAGAGGTACTCGCCATTAATATTTATGCCCCGTCCTTTCCAATTTAGGGACTTGAACATATCCTCCAGAGTGTTAGTGAACAATTTGGGGGAAATAACGTCCCCTTGTCTCACTCCTCTATGTAAGGGGATATGTTCAGTCTGCTGATTTTGTACTTGGACGGTCATAGTCGCGGTGTCATACAGTCCTCTCAGCACTTGGACGTATCGCCAATCAACTTGGCACCGTTGCAAAGACTCCAGAACAGACCAGGTTTCAACGGAGTCAAAGGCTTTCTCATAGTCCACAAACGCAAGGCACAGGGGCTGGTTATACTCTTCGGTCTTCTGTATAACCTGCCGCACTGTGTGAATGTGGTCTATGGTGCCGTATCCTCCTCGAAACCCAGCCTGCTCCGGAGGCTGAAACTCGTCGAGTCTACGCGCGAGACGATTTGTGATGACTCTCGAAAACAGCTTATAGACGTGGCTCAAGAGTGAAATGGGTCGATAGTTCTTCAAAAGGGTTTTGTCACCTTTTTTGAAGAACATAACGACCACACTCTTACTCCACGCCTTCGGAGTTTTCCCCGAAAAAAGGACGGAATTAAATATACGCTGAAGCTGAAGTAGCGTTGGAGTTCCACCAGCTTTTAAGAGCTCCGTTGTAATTCCATCCTCCCCGGGGGCTTTTCCGTTTTTAAGCTGTCTGAGAGCCATCATGACCTCGTCCAGGCTGACCTCTGGCAGATCCTCAGTGTAATGGCGGGTCAGAGTGGCCCTGGGATCCTCGGGATGGGGTTGAGGACGAGACGCTTGCGAGGTATATAGTTGGCCGTAGAAGTCTACCACCTCCCTAAGTATCTCCGGCTTAGAAGCGACGAGATTCCCGCTCGATGTGGTCAACTTCGTCAGATGGCTTCGACCGAGCTGTTGAACAAAGACTCTAGACCCCCGGTTTCGCTCAATCGCTTCTTGAATAGAGCGTGTGTTGGAGCTCCGGAGGTCACGTCTTACCAGCCGAGAGATTTTTTTGTTCAAAGCTCGTTGATCTGACGTAGTGACTGCGGGATTTCCTCGTCGCTTCTGCATTAGTTGCAGAGATTCTTTTGAAAGCTTAGACCTCTTACCGGCACCTCGCGTCTCGCAGAATTTCTTCCCCTCCTCCCCGAGGATTCCTACCACTCGGTCGAGATCCTGGTCGACATCAACGTCGATTGTGGTTTCCAAGGCAGCGAATCGGTTCTCCAGTTTCAACTGGAACGTTTCAGACCCAACCACGGATTGGAGCATATTAGGCCGGAGCGTAGATTTCATTAGACGGACTCGTTCAAGCTTACAGTTTATATCTAGAGTGCCTCGGACCAGTCGGTGATCACTTCCGGTTTTGAACCTAGTGATCACTGAGACATCTCTAAATATACGCTTTTTGTCCGTCATAATGAAATCAATCTCATTTTTGGTCACAGCGTCGGGGCTTTGCCACGTCCACTTCCGCCGGGGTTTCTTCTGAAAGAAAGAATTCATCAGAAAAAACCCTTCTTTCTCCAGGAAGTTGACGAGCATTTGCCCCCTATGGTTCCTGCTTCCAAATCCGTGTGGTCCTACTACCGATTCGCCGCTTGTTTGTACTCCCACTTTAGCGTTGAGATCCCCCATGACAACGTTGAAGTGGGCCTTTTGGGTGGTGTATAAGGCCTTGGAAATGTCCTCGTACATTTCCTCCACTTCATCATCCGAGTGTGCCGAAGTCGGTGCGTATACTTGGATAACCTTGAGGCTATACCTCTCGGTGAGTTTGATCACAAGATACGCTACCCTAGTCGACACACTGGAGATTTCTATGACGTTGTCAGAGAGGGCCTTGTGTACCAAGAACCCGACGCCGCCTTGGGATGGTTGGTCTCCCTCTCTGAAGTACATAAGATGGCCTGATTCTAGGGTTACAGTATCCTCCCCCTCTCTTCGGACTTCACATAGCCCCAAAATGTGCCATCTTATGTTCCTCAGCTCCTCTTCGAGTTGCGCCAGATGTTCGTCGAGCCGTAGCGTGCGTCCGTTGTACGTAGCCAGAGTCAGTCGGTGTTGGCGGCCTACCGCAGCCCGGGGATTCTTAGCACCCCCTACCCCGCCGTGACCATGACCGCCGCCTTGGCCAGGAATAGCGGGGCGACCGGGAACTGGGGGCCGTTGTTGTGGTGTGCTACCCATGATGGTTTATGCCCGTAATCACCACACGCTGGGCAGGCGGGTTGGGTGATCGCAGAACGTAGCTCTCGCACCGGTGACGCTGCTGCCCGTCACCGGCCTGTGCCATTTAACTACGTTGTTTAGAATGGTTATACCGCCATTAGTCGGTCGCCAGAGCCTCGTTCGCTGGTCGGCAGGATGCACCACGGGCAGGTGAGGTTGGCTGGGAGCACTAAGATGACATTGTGCTCCCTTACATCCCCTGACACATTACAGGCACATGAGAATTAACAACATCTCAGGGTCTACAACGCATTGGCGATGCCCTGGTGTTGCAAATGTCAATAGGCGGCGGTGACCAGTTACGATCATGCGATGCGCGCGCACACCGTAATCCAAAAAGTGACATGATGAAGTTAGCTGATAACTGTCTCTCCGGAACATCGCACAAATCGCAACTGTCAGTGAGTTAGTTAATACTGTCAATCTTAACCTGAAAACGTCATAAATTCGTGCAAGTGCAAAAAGTTGGACAACTTACAAAAATCATTTGGACGACTGAATAGTAAAGACAAATGCTTTTAGTCCAGTTTTTCTCAACAACAATATCAAGTGTAACTTTTTACGTGCGTACATGAGTACACTCAGACGTTTTTTTATTAAATTACATATTAAATGAGAGAATTATGTGAAATAAGGTGTACGTGGTCATCAGTGTATTCTTAAAACATCCTAGAGAGGTGGTATTCCTCCCCAACCACTCTTACACGGCTACAATGCAGTTAATTAAAATTCTTTCCGGCTCTTGTACGTACAAAAGGAAATATATCTGAATATAATGCTCAAGGCTTCCTTACCCGGTTACATCGTAAGAATACTAATTCGGGAAATAGTCCTAATATTATACTACAGGAAATATAGTATGTTCAATTATCTACTAATATATTTTGGGTATTATTATATTGAAATAATCCTAAATATCCCTACACAAAATTTACACTAATATTATAAAGAGGACAGATTTGTATTTTGTATGTGACGAATAAACTTAAACTACTGGACCGAGTTCAAAAATTCTTTCAGCGTTGTGAAGCCACACTATCTCCGGGTGACAGGCTATATTATATTTTCAAACAAATTAGGGATCTTTACTAAAACTCCAATAATGTAACCCAAGGTGTAAAAAAATCCTTACATGGCGTGCGCTGCGAAAACTATTGATGATAGTTGACCCGACAGACGTTGTCCTGTCTTAACAATGAATGTTGAATTCGAATCTTCCGATTGAATCGACTGTGTGTTAAATGTTTAATAAGAAATTATAAATTAATTAATTGGTCAATATAATTCCGACCCATGCCTCTATTTTCGATATTTGCAACGCGCATTCTGTCAATTGAGCCAACTGTTAAACTACTCACAATAATGTCAAACAGTTTATAATGTCAAAAGATTTTTTTAATTTTCCGCGCAACTTTCTTAATTTTTTCGTTCATAAGAACCATCTCCTGAGAATAACAAACACAACAAAAAAAGAATTAGCGAAATTGGTCCAGCCGTCTATGCGTGATGCCGTGACCGAGGGAAATAGGGATTCATTTTTATATACTCGTAGTTTGTTTGTTACGCTTTCACTGATGGGTGACTGAACCGATCTTGCTGAAAATTAGCACGCACATAGCTTATGATTAAGAGAGAGACAAAGGTTACTTTTTATACCGATAACGCGGGTAAAGCCGCGAGGGTTAGCTAGTACCTAATTGTATATAAGCTGTTATAAAAATACTCAAAATTGATTTAATTGATTAAACGAACGAATGATAGATTCATTTTAAATATAAAAGAGAAATTAGTTACTTATACATTTGCGTGCATGAACATGTCTGTTTGATCTATGCCTGGGTGTAAATATCTGTATATAAATAAATAAATATATTATAAATATCCCAAGACATTCTTCACACATGGTTACCTGATCCCAAGTTAAGCAGAGTGTACTGCTTGTAGTATGGCTACCAGGTAACTGATATACTACATATACTACTTTTTTTTTAAATACATACTTATATAGATATTTACACCCAGACACAGAACAAACAGACATGTTCATGTACACAAATGTTTGTCCTGGGTGGGAATCGAACCCGCGACCTTCGGTTTGGCAGTCGGGGTCTCTAACCACCAAGCCGACTGGCCCGTCTAAGTATGTATTTAGAAAAACAAGTAGTTTACTCGTATGTATGCATACGAGTATGTAGTTTCTCAGTATCTGCTATATGTAGTATATCAGTTATCTGCCTTCCATAGTACAAGCTCTGCTTAGTTTGGCACCAGATGGGCGTGTGTGAAGAATGTGCCGGGATATTTATTTATTTGACCTTCATAAGTCCCCTCCGCGGGCCTAAACTGAATAAATGGTTTTGAATTTGTATTTAATAATAAACATTTACTCGAAAGATATTCATTTCATAAATTAGCATAAATCGCTTTACTATGTAGCTGTTTAAAGCTCGGCTGGAAACCGGAAGGCATGGGTTCGATATCCGGATCCGGCAAGGTACAGTTGACGTCTTAGGACTGATTATTATCTGTAGCCAGGTTTGGTAACGTGCCCCAAAAACGGTGACAATACTTATGTCACGTTGGAACATTAAATGTCTTCGAGAGATTTCTGCCTTCCTCTATAGGTAGATCTTTATTTACTACTAGCTCTTCCCCGCGGCTTCACCCGCGTTCCCGAGGGATGTAACATTTTCTCGGAACAAAATGTATTATGTGTTATTCCAGGACATTTTCTATATACTCGTATGTGCCAAGTTTCATATTATAAATGGAAATGTTTGTATGTATGGCTGTTTGTTACTCTTTCACGCAAACTCCTAGACATATTTGAATGAAACTTAGCACATAGACAGAACATCCTGGAATAACATACAGGCTACTTTTTATACCGGGAAAATGTGAGATCCCTTGGGGACGCGTGTAAAACCGCGGAGGACAGCTAGTAGATACGTAAAGAAACTGATTGAACTATAAAACAAAGCTCACGACAAAACTGAAGTCTGAAGCACCTTTATATTAAAAGCGGTAATTCTAAATACGGTAAAAGCTGCAAAGCGAGCTCCGCAAAACCTCAAGATTACAGCGACGTTTGAACATTATAACATTGCGTAGAACAATGTAAATATGACTTAGTACTAAACAAATTTTCACACCACTAAAATATTCAGTAAGTTTGAGTACAGAGTACTTTCAAGAGAATTTTCTGTACAGTCCTGGTAATATTATAAATGGGAAAGTTTGCGAGGATGTCTGGATGTTTGTTAGTCTTTGCAAAGAGCACTGGGGCTCCATTCTGTAACGAAAACGACACTATCTTAATGTTTCGTCGCGGCCACTATGCTCTGTCTCTTTCTCTAACTAAAACACGTGAGAGGTCCGCTCTCGGAGGCCTGACCCGCGACCCGACAAAGTTTGTAGCTGAATAAGGGGGCTGAATGAATTTGAATGATAATTGGCACATAGAGAGATGATGTATTTTTTTATTCTGAAATTTTATATTCGCCTTCACAAACATTTCAGGAACGAATTGATGGGCTAGTTGGCTTGGTGGTTTGCGGATTCCCAACCTGGAAATTATTTGTGTGTATGAATATGCCTGTTTGTTCTGTGGCTGGGTGTAAATATCTATTTATGTATGGTCCTGGTGACCTGTCAAACAGGACATAGTACAGGCACCAGTCTCTCACAAAGGAGTAGCGTTGATAAACTGTCTAATGGCAATTTTAACCACTTACCTAGATATTAAGAACCTTTGTAAAGAGAGAAATAAATAAATAATTATTATTTATTATTATTATGTACATGTGTTTGAAGAAAAAAAGTAGTATGTTCTATATCAGTTACCTGGCTTCCATTGTAAAAGCTCTGCTTTGTTTACAAATGGCTGTGTGTAAAGAAAATCCCACGATATTATTTAATTAAGACTATTTAGTTACTTTCTGCGATATAAGTAGTAGTAGAGCTCTTAGTGCAGAGTTCGTCCGGGGAAGTACTACCACCTTACCCATTTCCGCCGTGAAGCAGTAATGCAATTGTATTACTGTGTTTCGGTTAGAAAGGTAAGGGGGCCGGTGAAATTACAGGCACATGAGACTTAACAACTTCACGTCTCAGGGTCGACAACGCATTGGCGATGCTCCTAGTGTTGCAAATGTTCATAGGCGGCGGTGACCACTTACCATCAGGTGGACCGTCTGCTTGTTTGTCAGCCTAAGTGGCATAAAAAAAAATATATATATATATATAAACGATTATTTTAACGACGACAATGCTTGGGTGTAGCGCTCGCTTCAGCAGGACACATATTTATGCATAAAGTCTTTTTGAGTTAATTTGTTAACTATTTTCAGAAAATGCAATCTTCCGAACCGGAAGGGTTAATGTTTATCACGGGAAAATAAAAGTTCCTCTGGGAATACGTTTTATCCCCGGGCAGGAAACTTGTACTCTCTGTAACGCTCTGTGTTTTCAGTATTTTTTGGATAGCTGGATGGATTTAAATATCTAATTTATTGAAAAAAGTAGTATATATAGTATATCATTTATCTGGTTGCCATAGCTCTCCTCGGTTTGGGATCAGATGGCCGTGTGTAGAGAATGTCCTTGGATATTTAAACATTAAACATTGATATTACCTTGCCCGACCCCGGAATCGAACAAGAGACATCGGAGCCGAGCATCATAACTCCGACCACCGTGGCGTTTTCTTAAAATGATATATTAATAACACCTTTTGAAGTCAATCAAAGCTAGATGCGAAATAAAGTGCGACCAAAAATAACTGGGACAAATATCAGTGATAAATATAATATAATGAAAGTTACATTTTGTTTATTCTGTTAGGGTATCGGTCTCATCTGCGATCATAGGAGAAAATAATGAAAATTTGGGATACCATTTCGCTTTTGTGATTAAAAATTAAGTACCTGGATGGACGAGCAATGCTCGGGATTTCTTTACTAAACGTGACTTCTGCCGTATTCTCTTTTTTAAAGCACTGTCATATATACCTAGATACGAATTAGATGCGATAATAAAGGGCTCCCAATAACAGTATTTCTCACAAAAGATGTAACTTGAAAACTTTACCTTCTAATGACATTGTAGCAGTTTTCATTGCCTAAAACGCGGATAAAACGACATATTCTGAAAATTAATCCTAGCTAGATCGATTTAAAGCCCCCGAAACCCCCTGCATACAAAATTTCATGAAAATCGTTGGAGTCTATTTTAAAAATAAATCCGATATATCGAAATATCGACATTTTTTTCGATATATCGAACTCCGATATTGATATATTTAAAACTATCGATATATCGAAAATCCGATATTTAAAAAAATATCAACAGTCCTAATACAATATGTGATCTATTCTGTCATATTGTGCCGTTGTCGAACTGCGGCGCGGCAACGGAGTAGACTTTGAGATCGGTCGGCAAGGTTCGAGTGGATCTGTGAAATTTTATATATTGACATAGTGTGTACTATGTCAATATATTACTACGCTACGCCAGCGGATTGATTCTATTCTATTATTGGACACATGTATCAATATGATACCGCGTCTCTTCAAAAATTGCCTAGAAGATCGAACTTGCGTTCAACCGAAGGTGGTAAGCAATAGCACAGAAGTCTCGCGGGAAGGTCATGATTCTGTGAGAACGTAACCATAGCTTGTTTAAAAACGGGTCAACGCCATCTATTGACAGTTTTAGTAAACAACTTAAAATATTTAAAGGTTACATATTTAACATTTCTTTTTATTCATTTTGTATAAGAAATGTCTTAAAGATTTTTTAAAGGTTACTTAGATTTTTAGGGTTCCTTATTGCAACAGGAGAACCCTTTATTGTCGTCAATTGCACCTACTATAGGTTTATAAAAATATTGTAGTTTTACTATAATTTTAATGTAATATGTGTGTATTTTAGTTTTATAATAATTTAGGGATCTAAATACTGACGGGAAACATTATAAATGTTTTTTTAAACCTTCATTCGTTTAGAAATAATGAAACCATGTCTACTAAGTACCTACCTTATCTGTCCAAATTTTTCCCAATCCATTTTATAAAAGTTTTTAATGATTTGCAAAATACTTGTATGAAATTAGTTTTAGAATCTTCTTAACTACTTCTTGTTCTGTCTGCATGTTGTAACTCCATGCGGCGTATTTGATATTTTGTCACTCAGATTTTCTACGGCCGGTCTGCCCCAACTTTCATTGAGAATAATAAATAAATAAATATCCTGGGACATTCTTTACACACGGTCATCTGATCCCAAACTAAGCAGAGCTTGTATTATGGAAACCAGATAACTGATATACTACATATACAATTTTTTTTTCAAAATACATACTTATATACTCGTAGATATTTACACCCAGACACAGAACAAACATACATGTTCATGTACACAAATGTTTGTCCTGTGTGGGAATAATAACCCTTGGCAATGAATTGGTCGCTTGACAAGCTTTCGATTGAAGTATTTTGTTGTGAAATTATTTATTTTAAATATCATTTTGTAATTTTAAAAAACATGTTAAGACGGTATACGAGCCTGTGAAGGCCGACATGAACAAACAATATTTCTATTTCTATAGATATAATTTTTTTTCCGAGATTACAAAATTCGATCAAAAAGGTTAAGCGAACACAGGTTCTCATTTATTTAGAGGGATATCAATAAGATCGGGGTCTAATGAAATAATAAATCGAACAATAATCTGTGAACTCAGTAAAAAAACATAATCTGTCAGAATACTTTCCCGATTCATATTTTCTTTACCTACTAAAGAAAATATGAATCGGGAAAGTAATTGAAAGAGTGAAAAGCAATAGAATATTTATTATAAATAGATTATCGTGTAAAACGTGAAGGATTACAACTTCAAACGATTCGCAATAAAACCATCGATAACCTTTGATGATAAATATTAATAAAAAAATGATCTAAAATTCATGTATACAGGAAAAGTAACGTAAAATGTTGGTACATAATTATGTACCTACTGTGCTATGTGTTGTATTACATATTTTTACTATCTACTAATACATCAAATAATTAAAATATTTCTTCTCGCTCATTATCCCCGAAGAGGTATAATAATAAAATTATAATAGCCTTTGTTAACAATCTTATCGTAGTAGTAGAGCTCTTAGTGCAGAGTTTGTCCGGGGAAGTACTACCACCTTACCCATTTCCGTCGTGAAGCAGTAGTGCACTTGTGTTACTGTGTTTCGGTTAGAAAGGGGGCCGGTGAAAGTACGGGCACATGAGACTTAACAACTTCACGTCTTAGGGTCGACAACGCATTGGCGATGCCCCTAGTGTTGCAATTGTTCATAGGCGGCGGTGACCACTTACCATCAGGTGGACCGTCCGCTTGTTTGTCGGGCCATGTGGGATAAAAAAAAAACAAAAAAAAAAACACAATAAACACACAACACAGTTACAATAAATTTATTTCTACTTAATACTACAAATAAAATTAGTTTAGGTTGTACTTAAATGTAAATAATATTCTATTAGACACCGGTTTCATGATTGTCTTGCTTTCCACCATTCTCCCCAAGTATTCTCCACAACGATCTATCTTTTGCTTTTCTCTTCCGAAGAGGTAAGAAGAGGTTTTAATAATCCGCACATTCTACCGAAGATTTTTTTTTCAGTTCCGTCGAACCCAGGACCCTCGTTTCTCTGGCTTTATACCACTCGTCTTAATTCAACACTAGATATATTGTATGGATACAAGTTCTGTATTTTTGTTTGTAATTAATAAACACAAAAACTACTCAAAATTCAAATTCAAACCATTTATTCAATTTAGGCCCTCGGAAGGCACTTATGAAGGTCAAATTAAAGTTACTGAAGCTACTACTAGACCGATTTTAATAATTCTTAAAAATCCTACTTTTACCCAAAAGTAGTAAAAGCTATGTTATAATACAATATATCGTTAAGGAAGCGGATGAGAAGAAATCGTCACTTTCCATCAGGTGAGATCCAGTGAAATGCGCTCAAGTTAATATATAAAAAATAATAATAATAAAAAAAAAAATCTACTAAAATATAAAAAAAAAATCAGTCTTTTTGCTTTTCGCACTCGTGACAAATACTTCGTTAAAAATTAACAAATCCATAAAAACTTTGAACATGGACGCTCAGAAGGACCTTCCATTCTTATTTCCAAGTAATAATTTTTGTTGAATCATTTATTAGTTTAGCTTTTGAAATTTGGCAACGGGGATACGAAAGATTTTCACAAGAACCTTATATATTATTCTTGTTCTTATCGTACTTTTTTAAAAGTGTCTCTGGATTCTACCACTGGCATATAAATCGGTTAATAAAGAGCTCTTCAAGGTTGGCAATACTTGGCGTCGCCAAGGTTTTGCGAGTTCCAACCACGGTGACTACATACCTACCATTAATAGACCCTACGTCCGTTTGTAATCCTCAGACATGAAGTTGTTAAGTCTCAAGTGCCTGTAATTTCACCAGGCCCCTTACCCTTCTACTGGTATTGCTTCACGGCGGAAGTGGGTACGATGGTAGTACTACCCCCGGACGAACTACTGTTACTTTGCATGAGCATTATACATATATTTTAAATAATAATAAAAAAATATACATGAAGATGTGGTATCTGGTTGGTAATAAACAGTATATGTATGCATAAATAAAACATTATTGTAAATATTAAGTACACACACACGCACCCATACATACGCACACACACGTATTCACAGACTTAATTAATGAATTTATGTTATAATCACTACATAGTATAAAACAAAGTCGCTTTCTCTGTCCCTATATCCCTATGTATGCTTAAATCTTTAAAACTACGCAACGGATTTTGATGCGGTTTTTTTTAATAGATAGATTGATTGAAGAGAAAGGTTATTAATGTAAAATACATGTGACATCCCACGGGAACGCAGGTAAAAAATTTATTTCAGACCATGTCCATATCTTTGTTAGTAACTATATACTTAAAAACTAATGTTAATTTTAACAACATACACTATAATACAGTACATTATTCAGTTATATCTGTGGAAATCTATAACTGACTTTGTATGTTTGTAATTTTCTTATGTATAACGCTTTGCATTCCCATTGATAAATAAACAAACACACGCAAGTTTCTTGGCAATTTATTAAAAGACTATATACTGTGTAAGTACTATATCCTTTATCCGACCTCCGTGATAAAAAAAAGGTACACAGCTTTTATTTAACATGGTCACCTTCATTACCTTTGTTACCCACAGTGAGGGTGAGGAACCTCTTCAAACGTCACGTTTGAAAGGGCGACAGGTGTTAAGAGTCGATCCTGTCTTTTATACATTGATTGATGGATCCCGAGAGCTTTTTAAATTCCACTCAGCTGTATAGCTTTTCATGAGACGGATAATGCCAGTCAAACTCGCTTTTAAAACTGAATGTATTCTTCTGTGAAGGTTTTTGAGGATGTACGGATGTTTGTTACTTTTTCATGTAAAATTACTGAAGGAATTTGGTTGAAATTTGGCATATAGATAGTTTATTACCTGACTTAATACATAATATACTTTTTATACCAGGAAAATAGAACATTCCTCGGGATCGCGGGTGAAACCATGGGGGTCTATCTATATATATAATGGGAGAAGCTGACTGGCAGACATATCAACGCAGGGCCTAAACTATAAGGGTTAGAAACTTGAAATTTTGCACAGAGGTTCCTTTTATAGCGGCGAAAAGCACTAAGAAAGGATTTAAAAAAAATCCTCTCCTAAGGGGGTAAAACAGGGCTGAAGACTTTGTATGAAACAATGTGTTTTCTTGGTCTGATCAACATCTAAAACTTCAAGTAAACTCGGGTGAAACTGCGGGAGACAGCTAGTTATCCATATAAATTAGAAAGTGAAGATTGATTTATGCACGTTTGCCACTGTTTCACTTGAAAATTACTGAACAAATTTAGATGAATCGTGACCCAAATAGGTAGAACATGCCCTGGAAAATAATGTGGGGTACTTTTTATTCCGGGAAAATGTAAATTCCCTCGGGTACGTGGGTTGAACGGGGTGCAAACTAGTATGCAATAGTCGCCTCGATAGTCATGTGGTATAAATCTCGGCTAGAGACCGGAAGTCCTAGCTTCTATGCCCAGATCGCGAAAAGTACAGCGTTTTTTTTCGGAAATTAATATCTGTTACCCGGAATTGGTGAGACTCAGTACTTCTACCCATCTCTTCAGGAATTATGGGCATGAAGGTATTATTATTAGTTAAACATAAAAATAAAAACTCAATATTTTCAGTCCATTAAAAATAAAATAAAACGAAATGTTTCCAGCTCCACAAAACGACGATACGTCGGCATGCAGAGCAAAATAAACTTTGTGTTATTCTAATTCGAGTTGTAGAATATTGAGGTATTTTAAAAAAGAAAAAATATTGCCGTGCGTTACGCATCAATTTCTTTTTCAAGGTTCGGTAAAGATAATATTTGAACCGTACTCAACAGTTCGGTTGAAATATTTAAAGTGTATAATTTATTAATACTAGCTTGTAGACTACATATTTTTATCACTCACCCAGTTCCCTATATTAATATACGAGTATACAAAAAACAGATATTCAGTAACAAATTCAGCTAGATCTCCTTCTCTGTCAAGTCTCAAATAAGGAAATTACTTTCTGTCCGGCGGTCGGCGAGGTAACACGTATGTGGTGCTCGTTCGTTGAGTCAGTGACAGCGGGTCTAATACGTCCTGATGATATTTCGTGTTGAAGCGCAACACGTGTCGATCTGTTGAGTTTCCTTGTTTAGGACTTGACAGAGAAGGAGATCCAGCAGAATTAGTTACTAGATATTTGAGTTTTATGTTATCTTACAATGGATTTCTACAAGCCCACGCCGAGACAGTTAGTTTTTCCTATATTTATCTATTACACACTACCACCAAGGTAACTAACTACCTTACTTACTAACTAGGCTCTTTCCTACTAATATTAGTTATGAATGTTTGTGAGGATGCATGGATCGATCTTTGTTACTCTTTCTCACAAAAACTTCCTCACGGATTTAGATGAAACTTGGCACATAGATAGAACATGCCCTGGAACATAAATGTCCGGGAAAATGTAACATCCTTTGGGAACGCCGATGATACTCCGGGGGGCAGTTTATATTTTGTATATTATGTATTTAGAAGAAGTTAGTACATACTTTGGGCTCAAATTGCCGTGTGTAAAAAATGTCCCAAGATATTTTATTTATTTTGTATTTTCGATTAACCAAGAGTACATATTCTGTGACACAAATGATTGGAGACAAAGTAGTCCAATGACCCAACGTTAAAATAAAACTAAAAACAACACCAATTTTCTTCCAGCCTCCAATCAGTATAAGATGGTCAAACGCAAGCCACTTCAAAGGTAAAATAAAAGCAATTTATTGTCGCCAAAACTTTTTCAACCAATTTGCTAAAGTCTCATTCCAAGCACGCTTGTATTCGTTAGCGGAAAAAACGTACATCTGAGTCTAAAAGGGTCCTAATTTATATTTTTTTCCCAGAAAAATGCGAACTTATACCAATTTCGGCTCCCAATGAACCCCCTTAAAACAAATTGACTACATAAATGTTGCGAAGTCCGTTTTTCTCAGCTCCACGGAACCCCATTTGTTTACTCTCTCTTACAATGTTTACAGAGCTGAGATCCAATCAATTTGTAGTGTTATTTTTGTTTAAAAAACTACGGATTAATAAAATATACTTTGTAATGTTTAGTCGTTCAATTATTTACTGTTTCTGGTTGAGAATAAATTAATTTGAAATTGAATACACGTGTATTATGATTTGTAGTTTGCCGTCAAATTAGTATCATTGACAAGCCAGTCGCTTGGTCGCTACAGGTCGTAGGTTCGATTCCCAACAAGGAAAAACATGTGTGAGGATGAAAATTTCTGTTTGTTCTCTCTTTAGGTGAAAAAAACTAGATAACTATGTGTTAAGAAAAAAAATGCTTAACTATTTTTTTTTTTAAATAATAATAATAAATATGCCGGGACACTCTTTACACACGGCCACCTGATCTCAAACTAAGCAGAGCTTGTACTGTGGAAACCACATAACTGATATACTACATATATTAATTTTTTTTTGCAAAATACATACTTGTATAAATATTTACACCCAGACACAGAACAAACAGACATGTTCATGCACACAAATGTTTGACCTAGGTGGGAATCGAACCCGTGACCTTCAGCTTGGCAGTCAGAGTAGCTAACCACCAAGCCAACTGGCCTGTCAAGCTCTATTTAGTTTGGGGTCAGGTGGCCATGTGTAAATAATGTCCCAGGATATGTATCTTAATATTTGATCGTTAAGGTAAAATTATGTTCTCCGTACCTGGGTCGTCCTCGGTGGCGTTAAAAGGTAATAGTTGTGTTATTCTAGCCTCATCTAGAAAATCGTTCTAAACTAAATATTGATCATGTGAATTTTGAAGTCAGTTTTATGTCACTATGGCCCCCTTTAAAAGCGTCTCACACAATACCGGCTTAATATAACATTGTTAGCACATTTAAACCGATGAGAAATTTTGACAAGATTTGATAAATAGTCTCAACTCATTATCAAAATTAGGGGTAATGAAAATAATGTTATGTGCTTTCCCATACTCTTCAAACTACTCAGATATGGAGAATAATTATATTTGGCATTTAAATAACCATATGCATAATGTTACATGTCATAGTGCTAATTTTATATATTTTGATACTAACAAGTTTGTTAGTAAGTTAAAATTGAAACAGGATACACTGTTTATTCCAAAAAAGCTTAAGAAATTGATTGCGTCACTTGTAGCATATAATATTAATAGGATACGGGATAACTCAGTAAAAATAAGTAATTTTAACATTAATATTCAGAATAGTTCTTTAAACAAAAACTTTTGACAACAGAGAAGCTCAACAGTTCGATTTTTGTAATACATTAGAATATTAATCGCTTCTTTGGCAAAATTCTAGATATTCATTTATTGTTAGATAAAATAACTATAGACATATTATGCTTTACAGAGACATGGTTGAAACCGGGCACTATGCTTTTTAATATTAAAAACTTTACAGTTGCCAGTATATTCAATAGATTATCTGCAGAAGGTGGCGGCACAATAATTCTTATAAATAATAATATTAAATTCAAGGATCGGAAAGATATTTGCAGCCTCTCTGTTGAGCGTGTTTGTGAGGTGTCTTGTGCAGAGTTGCAGAGCTATATTATTGTATGTGTTTATAGGCCACCGGCATCAAATTTTTTATTGTTTACCTCTATAATAGAAGAGATTCTTCGTAAGTTATTTAATAATTGTAACAAGTCAATAGTTCTATGTGGCGACTTTAATGTAGATACTCTTAGTAATTCATCTGAAAGTCGGAATTTAGTTGCCTTATTCAAATCATTCAACTTAGATATATTATTTAATGAGTCAACAAGATCTACAGCCACTTCGGCTACTTGTATTGATAATATATTAACTAATAGTAGTATACTAGGGAAATCGATTATTAGTGGTGTTCGCTCGGATCATAAGGCTCAATTAATAGAATTGCCATTTAAAAGACAAGTATTTAAAGTAACGAAAGTAATTAGACCTACTACTAAGGCAAGATTAGACAACTTTAAGAATAATTTAGAACTGAAACTCTGTAATACAATATATCATAGTAATGAGCCCAATGTCTTGTATGAAGGTTTATTGTCCGGGATTTGCGATAATTTTAATAGAGCCTGTCCTACTAAAATAGTGAAGGTAAATAGTAAAATGGGATTTAGTGACTGGGCTACTAAAGGTATTCGTAAGAGCAGGGATAGGTTGTATGAACTTTATCATTTAAAATCTCTAACTCATAACGAGGAATTTCATAAATATGTTAGAAACTTTTCAAAAACATTCAAGTTAGTGTGTAATCAAGCTAAATCTCACTTTATATGTAATAAAATAGGTAATGCGAATAATAAAATAAAGACAGTCTGGAA
The DNA here is from genome assembly GCA_907165245.1 of Habrosyne pyritoides. Lineage (NCBI taxonomy): Eukaryota > Metazoa > Arthropoda > Insecta > Lepidoptera > Drepanidae > Habrosyne > Habrosyne pyritoides. The sequence goes on along the minus strand of OU015600.1, from coordinate 1,685,177 downwards.
TGTTATTAATACGGAAACTGGTAAAATTAGAAATAATAATGAACAGGTAACTCTTAAAATTAATGATAAAATTTTAACGAATAATTTAGATGTAGCCTGTGCTTTCGAAAACTTCTTCACGAGTATACCTGGTAAAACTACTAAAAGCCTTAAATCATGTCCTATAGTAGCGGAATCTTTACTCAAACAGCATATTCATAATATATTTCCTAGTTTTAAATTTGAGCATATTAATGCTAGCGATATCTTAAATACTTTTAATTCGCTCAATATGAAAAGTACTGAAGATTTATGGGGCTTATCAGTAACAATCGTAAAATCAATAATAACAGTGATTGCACCGGTTTTGTCAAATATTTTTAATGAATGTATTGATCAGGGTTGTTTTCCTGATTTGATGAAATACAGTAAAATAGTACCTATTTTTAAGTCCGGTTGTAAGGAGAATCCTTCTGATTACAGACCAGTTTCCGTTCTGCCAGCACTTAGTAAAATTTTTGAAAAACTGCTGCTTAATCAAATGTTAGGTCACTTTACTAAGCATAAGATATTGCATGGTCATCAGTTCGGTTTCACGAAGGGAAGATCTACATCCGATGCGGCAGCAGCATTGCTGAGACACATTTATGGCGCATGGGAGGATTCTCAGGATGCGATTGGCATTTTTTGTGATCTATCCAAGGCTTTCGATTGCGTTGACCACCGTACGCTACTTCTAAAACTTGACTACTACGGAATTCGTGGAACTGCTCATGATCTTGTTTTATCTTATTTATCAAATCGTCAACAAAAGGTAGGGATTACTGGCACAACATCCAAGGGCTCTTTAGTCGAAATGGGGGTACCCCAGGGTTCAATTTTAGGTCCATTTTTGTTTTTAGTCTATATAAATGACTTGCCATATGTTGTAAATGATCTCACAGATATTGTCTTGTTTGCTGATGATACATCATTAATTTTTAAAGTTGATAGAAAAGACAAAGATCTAACTAAAGTTAATCATACTATGTCAATTGTCTGTGGGTGGTTTGCTACAAATAATCTATTACTAAATTCAAAGAAAACTAAATGCTTAAGGTTTTCTTTACCGAATGTAGCACAAGTAGATAGCCAAATAATAATAGATGGGAGCCATATTGATCTAGTTAATAAAACGGTATTTTTGGGTCTTACATTAGACAATAAATTGCAGTGGGGACCTCAGGTTGATACTCTAGCTGCTAAGTTAAGTTCGGCTGCATTTGCTGTTAGGAAAATTAAACAATTGACGAATGTTGAGACAGCCAAATTAGTTTATTTTGCATATTTTCATAGCCTCTTGTCCTATGGTATTTTATTTTGGGGAGCAGCAGCGGATATAGAATCAATATTTATTATACAAAAAAGAGCAATTCGTGCAATTTACGGTATGGGTCCCCGTGAATCATTAAGAGATTTATTTAGGGAAATAAATATAATGACATTGCCTTCATTATATATTTATGAAAATATAATGTTTATACGTAGAAACATAGGAATGTTTGAGTCAAAATTGGATATCCATAATATTAATACAAGACAAAGGGAGAAGTTAGTTGTTCCATATTTTAGACTAACTAAAGTAAACAAGTCATTTCTTGGTAATTGTGTTCGATTTTATAATAAGATACCGCTTTCAGTAACCAAAATGTCTGATCATAAATTTAAAAATTATATTAGGAAAGTTTTGAAAGAAAAAGCGTATTACAAGGTGGTTCATTATATTGAAGATAAAAATGTATGGAAATAGCTGCTCTCTGCACAGTGCACCTCTAATTTTCTTGTTTAAGTTGTAAGTAATTATTGTCATTTTCTATTTTGTAGTCTTGTTATTTCTTTTTTTTTTTGTTTTTTATTTTTGAATGTTAGCTTTATTAAGTATTTTGTAATTGTTAAATATAAAAATATGTAAAATTGATGTTATAAAATAGCCAAAAAGTCAGAATAGATAAAAAAGAATTTAATAAAATAAAAAAGAATGTAACCTTGCTGAGTTTCTTGCCGGTTCTTCTCAGTTGAAGGCTGACTTCCGAACCGGTAGTAGCTTCAGTAACTTTAAATTTGACCTTCATAAGTGCCTTCTGAGGGCCTAAACTGAATAAATAGTTTTGAATTTTGAAAAAAATTTTGAAAGGCAAGCGGGTAACACATGAGGATTATGACTTATGTTGCGGATTGTTAAGAAGCGATGCCAGGAAATTTTAACACGCCGAATATCTATGTAATATATAAAGCTTAAGAGTTTGTTTGTTTATTTGGTTGAACGCGCAAATCTCAGGAAGTGCTGGTTCGAATCGAAAAAATATTTTTGTGTTCAATGGTCAAGGGGACAGTTATGTATAAATATAATCAAAATTGGGTTCCTTTGACGCACCATCACCTCAAAACTACTGAACATAACAGGATGGGACTGCTACCTTTCGAAGCGGAATTGTTCCTAGATGGTAATAGGCTATAATATAATTTCGATAAACGCGGGGGACAACTAGTATTTCTGTAAAATATTTTTCGAATCTGATGATGAAGTTGGAAGCTGGTCTTAGCAACTTCAAATTAGCTTTTTTGCTCTCTTTTTTTTAACAAAGCTTTCAATTTTGAAACATTTTCGTTATTAACACAACCCCTTTCATTAATGTGTGTGCATAGGTTGTTGCGGTCGCTTTTAATAACGATTATGTACATTATAAATCTTAATTAAAATTAATTAATTTAAAGCGCTGCGGACCCCAATATATGACACGGAAGCCACAACGAAAATTAATTTCAACTTAAAGTTCATCCTTAATTAAAGTTTATGTTTTCTAATTTAAGTTATGTTTTGGATTTGTTTCTAACAGGTGATTGATGTAAAATTTTTACCCGATTACGGCGAGGCAAAATGGATGGTTATGATTTTGACCGGAACATTAACCTGTTCCTTCATAACTTATGAGTTGTAGAGCTTTTAGTTCAGAGTTCGTCCGGGGAAGTACTACCACCTTGCCCACTTCCGCCGTGAAGCGATAGTGCAGTTGTATTTCTGTGTTTCGGTTAGAATGGTACGGGGGCCGGTAAAATTACTGGTACAAGTCTTAACAACTTCGCATCTCAGGGTCGACAACGCATTGGGGATTCCCCTAGTGTTGCAAATGTCCATAGATGTATTAGTAATAAACAAATTTAGATGAAATTTGGCAAACAGATAGTTTATAAACCGGATTGACATTTAATTCAATTATATTATTAATTATATACAATATACATACATAGAATACTTTTTATTTTTGGATAATGTATAACCCCTCAAGAACGTAGGTAAAACTACGGTAGTAATTATAATACGTTATTTTTTTTGCCTTTTTCTTCATTGATTTCATTGTAATTTATAGCCGACTGTCTTTGAGCTCAGTTACGGCGTGGTAGCGAACACGACAATTACCACCATAATTCCCATCTCTTCGAGAGTAATGGCCGTGAATATATATAATGTCGATAATAAAATAAGGTGTGACCGTTCAATAACTCATAAAATTATTACAACCCACTATACGCCTATTCACCGTGTACACATTAAAATTCAATTAAAAACGACATAAAAATCATTTTCTCATATATGGAGCGTTTTAACGAGTGGGAAAGTCCCACAAACACCGATCCAGGTTTCTCTTTCAGTATATTTTTCATCCAAGGCTTTTAATTAAGATAACATTACTTCGCAATTTGTATTATCATTCATTTCTATATATACATTTATAAGCAAAATAGGGTTTCTTTGACGCACCATCACCTCAAAACTACTGAACATATCGGGATGGGACTGATACCATTCGAAGCGGAATTATTCATAGATGAATATAGGCTATATGTTATCGATAAACGCGGGTGAAACCGCGAGGGACAGCTATTATATATTAGGTTGGGGAAAAAGTCTTTTCGCATTATATGAACTTGTAATAAAATCTCTTTGGCTATACTATTTGTATCTGGCTGGTTTTGGTATCATTGAAAGTTTAAATTTTAAAGAACATAATTCCAAATTCAAATTAGAAAAATGTGTGATTTGCATTTGTTTTTCGTACCGCCAAGATGAGTTAATCTAATGAAGAAATTCGATTCATTTTAAAATTTTACTACAAAAAAGGTAAAAATGCAACGCAAGCCGCGAATTTACGATGTTTATGGACCTAGTGCAGTGTCTGTGAGAGTAGCACAAATTTGGTTTAAGCGTTTTTAATTCGGAAATTTTGATGTCAAAGATGCACGTTGCTCTGGTCGCCCCATTACGGATAAAATGGATGCCATTTTTGAAAAAGTGGAGCAAGATCGGCATATCAGTAGTTACGACGCAGCTGAAGAACTGGGAATTGACCACAAAACAGTTTTGGCGCATTTGAAAAAAACTGGGTACACAAAAAAGCTAGATATTTGGGTACCTCACGAGCTCCCTGAAAAAAATCTAACGAACCGTGTACTCATTTGTGATTCTTTATTACGACGTCATGAAACCGAACCATTATTGAAGAAGCTGATAACTGGTGATGAAAAGTGGATCACGTACGACAAGAACGTGCGAAAAAGGTCGTGGTCAAAGGCCGGTCAGGCTTCACAGACTGTGGCGAAACCCGGGTTAACTCGCAACAAGGTGATTCTGTGTGTGTGGTGGGATTGGAAGGGCATTATTCATTATGAGCTATTACCACCAGGCAGGACCATCGATTCAGAACTCTACTGCGAACAACTGATGAGATTAAAGCAAGAAGTTGAGAGAAAGCGGCCGGAATTAATCAACAGAAGGGGTGTGGTTTTTCATCATGATAACGCTAGACCTCACACATCTTTAGCCACTCAGCAAAAATTAAGAGAGTTTGGCTGGGAGGTATTAATGCATCGGCCGTATAGTCCTGACCTTGCACCTTCAGATTTCCACCTGTTTTGGTCTCTTCATTTTCTAGAATTCTATAGGCAGTGTCAGGTTAACGAGAGGACTGTCAAAATTTCTATAGCAATGGGATCTTGTCCCTACCTACAAGATGGCAAAAAGTTATCGAACAAAATGGTACCTACATACTTTAGTTAAATGTAAATAAACTATATTAAAAATGTTTTGTATTTTCTTAAAAAATGCGAAGGAACTTTTTCCCCAACCTATATACCATATAGTCTCATGTGCCTTGAATTTCACCCACCTCCTTATCATTGCAACCAAAGCCCTCTACAAACTTCGCGGGGGAAAATGGGTAGTAGATACTTCACCAGACTAACTCTACGCTAAGAGCTCTACTACTTTCAACAGAAACTCTTTTACCAGAGCCCTCTTGTATGCTTACCAGATTTTAAACCTCTAAGCAGTCTATTCTGATCTGATCTTGACAATGCTGTATAGTTTAATTCAAAAACGATGATACGCCAAAGGTTATTGCGTCTGCGGCAAAGTACCCACCTACACATACACATATATGCATTATTTCATTCATTTTACTATTCAATTAATAAATTCTACCTTTTACTTTAAATTAGATTATTTGTATTTCTTTTAAAAATTTGTTTGGAACTCAATACAACGTATATTGTATGTAACGGAGGAGGGCGTTGGTGTCTGCGACACAGTTTTTATACTTCTGCAGATGTCATCGTTTTTCAATTGCACTATATGCCACTGTTCCCAAATAAATATTTTGATAAAAAAAAAAGTAAAATCTTCGTCGGCGAGCCTGCGCTAAAAGCCTAGGTGAGCGGATCTCTCACGTGCTTGCGTTGTTAGCGAAAGAGACAGAGCATAAATGCTGCAACAAAACATCCTCGAGCTAGTGTCAATTTACCTTCCACAATGTCACCCTTGATCCTAAATGAATTAGGGGTGCATGGTAAATTGAATGGTGTGTTATTATGGTGTCGGATAACTGCAGACAGACGTACGTTCTCAACGTACTAAGCACAAAGTATAGAGGGGAATTGGGAGGTTGATTCAGACGCATTTCTATAGATTTCTGTAGTAGTACCTATTATCCGAGATTATTAACATTTAGGGTACTTTTGTTAGGGTTAGCGAAGTATGGTGAGCTGCACCTAATTTCTTGTATTATTAATGTTTTTTATCTTACTAGCTGTGCCCCGCAGTTTCACCCGCGTTTCCGAGGATTGTAGTTTCTGTTCCCAGAGATAGCGTTGATACGGATTTTTTTTGACAAAGCCAATTTTTGAAAAAAAATCCCCGTTTCGGAACGGAGATAAATCTAAAAAATCAAAGGACATTGAAATCTGCCGTTGTTAGGTTATAAATGGCTTAACTAACATGACGTTGCTTTATTTATCTATGTACATAATTATATCGTTTAAAATCGAGGCATGGGTCGAAATTCTATTGATAATTGATTATTTTATGATATATGATATTGTACATTTCACAGTCATTTCAATCGGAAGATTCGATTTCAATGTTCATAGTTAAGACAGGACAACGTCTGTCGGTTCAGCTAATCTTTTTATATATAATTCTTCTGTACGTGTGTTGACAGTGAACTCCTCCTAAACGGCTGGACCGAATTAAATGATTTTTTTTGTATGCGTTTGCGTAGCGCCCTGGATGGTTTAGATACATAATTGGACCCGGTAGGTGGCGCTGCGAGCGAATTCCTGCATTTTTGTATGGACAGTTAGTTATTTATAGATTTCGGTAGTTGCCTCCATGGCAACGTTAGCTTTCTGTTATTTTTCGTGCTCGTCTTGTAATAAATATAACTGATTAATAGTGCCCCTTATTAGTAAGTAGTGTATTATAGGTAGCACTTTTTATATCGGGGCAAATATTAACCACTCAGAAAATTGCGCAAAACCGCGGGGCGGAACCTATTCAAAGTTAAACAAAGTCGTGTCAGTTTTACTATTTGTAACTCAAGAACGGCTACACAGATTTCAATGAACGCGGGCGAAACTGCAGGGGTAAGTTAGTTTCTTATAAAAACCGCTCCTAAATAACCATTCTTAATGTGTAACTTACAGGCCTCAAATTACCTATGAGGCCTCTCTTTACAGGTCAATTTATAGAAAGGGGCAGCCATAAGCAATTTTACCGTCAAATGTGCCGTTGAGCTGCCGTAGTTATGTGTTTGTACCATAAAAACGGTTATGGTTTTTTTTTGAGGATTCCGTATTCCGATATGTTTTACTTATAGGATTAAATTTGATCGGAATTTTTATATGGTATGATGATATGGCCCAAGGTAGTAAGCACACAAAGGAGAGTAGTAGAGCTCTTAGTGCAGAGTTCCTCCGGAGAACTACTACCACCATAACCATTTTCAATGTGAACCGTTTCGGTAAGAAAGGTAAGGGGACCGGTGAAATTACAGGCATATGAGACTTAACAAGTTCACATCTTAGTTGGTAGTTGATGGTAGCTAGAAAAGCAGAAGCCATGTTTTTTTACTAAAACCTTAAGCTCGTTGTAAGATTTTGAACACGCGACCTTTTACTATAGGCAAGACGTCAAAGGATATGACCACAATATAAGCGTGGTAAGGGATATCATTTTTGACCACATGTGGTAAATACAAAGCTTAGTATCTGGGACTGTAAGTGGGACTGCTGCATGTATCTAATGATCAGAACCAAGATAATGAGTAAAATGAACTGTCAGTAAAGTCTAATGCCGTTTCAAAGTAGAACACTAAAATCCTCTGCCTGCCCATATCCAATCTTTTGGTAGTCACCGTAATATGTATCCTAATGACTGAGGAGTCATTAGCCCTCAGGTGCATTTTATGTTATCAGAGATTTGGAAGGGTTTTTGCAGCAGGACGTTGGGTGACGCCAACCTTCTTTGCTAATTCTTTTGTTCTTAATGGTGCAAGGTATGAAATGCACATTGCACATGGTCATCGCTATATTCTCTAGTCACTTCTTGTTCTATAAATATGAATGAAAAACAATGTTTTAGTATAAAATCGCGAAACAAAAAGTTCTTTTTCATCATCAATCATCGAGTGCCCGGCATTTTTATTTATTGGCGATAACATTTGTACATATGAGATTGATTCATTTATTATTCACAAAATATTTAAATATTTTTTTGATGACTATGAGATCGACAAAAAAACTTAAGGTCCACCATCATCGGGGGCATCGCCATTGTCTCAATGTGCCTGTAATTTCACCCCTACCTTTCCAATCAAAACACAGTAATAACACAAGTGCACTATTGCTTCACTGATGAAATGGTAGTACTTTTCAAGACAAATTCTGCACTAAAAGCTTTACTACTCCTATCTTCTTCATTGCTATACAAAAGTCTTTTGTCTACTGTATCAGTCTTTGTGGATATTGCTCCTCCAAACTCCATGTCACAATTTACTCCACGGTTTTAAATGTGCGTATTAGGTAGGTGTAAATAATGTTATGTTAAAGCTATGCTGACTCCTTTAGTGTTTCCTCTGCGGCAGTTATTAATATAAAATATTTTTACAGCGCATCGCTCACAAACTCATACTCTCCATACAATATCCGACAAATTCTGACATCATACATGATTTATCGAGGCTTTGTTTATACTGCATACGTTCACATGAATTTTATTTAGTTTTATATTTATTTACCCGTTCGACCTTGCGTTTAAAATTTATTTTAAATCCTTACCTACGTTATGACATCATTTTATTCTATTTTATAGAAATATATCTATATTGATTTCCCCCGCGGTTCCACCCGCGTTTATCGATATCATATATAGCCTACAACACTCTAGGAAAAATTCCGCGTCGATTGGTAGCAGTCCTATCCCGATATGTTCAGTACTTTTGAGGTGATGGTGCGTCAAAGGTGTATTATAGATCCATTTGGACAGCTTATAAAGTTATTGAAAAATTATCTTAATTGCTTTAGACATAAAGTTGATTTATTGATCCAATGGTTAATTGTGTTTCGATGCAGATGATCCTTATCATGTAGTAGTAGGATTCCTTTTTCCATGAGATTCTTAGCTGTCAAATGGGGCCTTAGATTGTGACGTCTTGTGTGGTATGACGGCTGCAAGTCTATGACACAGACCGTGACTCGACACACCGATCCGATCTGTCGCATACGTTCTTTGTAACGTGTTCACGTAAGCCCTCAATTATTTTAGTAATATCGGTTATCGAGCAGTGGTCTGGTTGAAACTAGGGGATGTGGCCCCAAGGGGGGGTTGAGAGGCCAATGAAATAGTGAGGCCTGGTAGTAGCTCACAGACGGATAGAGAGATGTGCAGAGCTCGCCCGCGGCAGCATTACCCGTTTCCAACAAGAAGCAGTAGAATGTGCGGTCGCAGCCTGAAAGTTTTGGAGGGTGTCTAGTAATAATGCAATAAGCTTTTTTTATTTTGTAAACTTTTTGAAGATTTTTCAATTTGACATGTACTATTTTGGGGGGGTCATGTCCTCTGTGACCCTCCCTTTCGGTCTGCGCCTGAGCAGTAGTGCACTTCTATTACTGTGTTTCAGTTGAAAAGGTAAGGGGGCCGGTAAAATTACAGGACATGAGACTTAACAACTTTACGTCTCAGGGCTGACAACGTATTGACGTGAACCTGGTGTTACAAATCTCCATAGACGGTAGTAATTACTTACTATAAGACCGTCTGCTTGTTTTCGACGGAATTGGTATTTAATCTATATATACATATATAAGCGAAATAGGGTTCCCTTGACGCACCATCACCACAAAACTGAACATATCGGGATGGAATTACTACCTATCGACAGGGAATTTTTCGTAGATGGTTATAGGCTATATAAAATATCGATAATCGCGGGTGAAACCGCGGGGACAGCTATTTTATATTTATACTTCTTAATTCCTTCCATCTTGTGATTTGATACCAGTGGTTTTTCTATGTTATCAGGGAACCCTAAAAAGGCACTGGCCTCGTTAATGTATTGTGCGGCCGCGTCATAATTTGCCGGGAGCTTTATGTGTACTTGTACTTAGCAATAATTATGTTATATTATTATTTTACTTTACGCCAGACTTAACTACCTTACTCGTGTAATGTTATGTGAAAGCTCTTCCAATGTTTGTTTAAGTCGTCAAGTCAAATTAGGAAACTTTGAGAACCTATGGCCATTAATAAATAATAATAAATATTCTGGTACATTCTTTTACACACGGCCATCTGATCCCAAACTAAGGAGAGCTTGTACTATGGAAACCAGATAACTGATAATCTACTTTTTTTTTAAATACATACAGATATACATATTTACACCCAGACAGAATAAACAGACATGTCCATGCACACAAATGTTTGTGCTGGGTGGGAATCGAACCCGCGACCTTCGACTTGGCAGTCAGAGTTGCTAACCACCAAGCCAACTGGCCTGTCACTATATTTTATTTTGATCAAGAAATGTATGGGTACTTATTACTCATTCACGCAAAAACTACTGAAAGGATTTCAATGAAATTTGAGACAAAGATAGTTTATAACCTGGATTAATACATAGAATACTTTTTATCCAGGTTTAAATGTAATATCCTTCAGGAACACCGATGAAACCGCGGGGAACTGCTAGTTTATTCATAAGGTAACTCCATGACTGAAAATCTGACCAAAGTCCTGACCCTTTGACTATAGTTTTTATTGATAAATCTGTCTCTGATCACATTTAGGTGACCTTATAATATCAGCTTTATTATTATACAAATACGGGTCAAAATAAATCACAAAACGTTTCCGACAATATTTATCAGAAGGTCGTAAATCGAATAAAAACATGCAAATATGTATAGAAATGCTTAAAAAATATACGGTTTGAATTGTAGAGTGAAAAGAGGTTGGTGTTATGCAATAGCGAAGCACTAGATAAAAAAGAGCGGTCAAGGTTGTTGCTGCGCCACGTGAGCATTATATTTTTAGGGTTCCCCAGCCAAGGGGGGTCCCTTATAGTTTCGTTATAAATAAATATTGAGGGTATCTGAGAGAAAAAAATCCTATTCAAGGGATTTCATTTGACAACGACAGTTGGCTTTGTGGTTAGAGACCTTGACTGCCAAACCGAAGATCGCGGGTTCGATTCCCACCCAGGACAAACATTTGTGTGCATGAACATGTCTGTTTGTTCTGTGTTGTGTATGTGTTTAAAAAGTAGTATATCAGTTACCTGGTAGCCATACTACAAGCAGTATACTCTGCTTAACTTGGGATCAGGTAACCATGTGTGAAGAATGTCTTGGGATATTTATTTATTTAACACTAATTATACCAACACTTACTAGCTACCTATTTCTACCATAGCGGTTCAAAGGTGACTTTATGTTTCCTGCTTGAATGTATGAAATATGGTTATAAGGAACGGAAATAAATAGGAAAACTGTATATTAATTAGTAAGAAAAAGTCATCAGTGAAATGTGCAAAAGCAATAAGATGATAGTGCATTTTCAATGCAAAGTTCAAAATGGGTCATTTGACCCGGCCATGGTAAGTTTAGTGTTAATTTAAATTTTAAGTACCCCACTACGAGCCCAATCGTTGTAACAAAATTCACAGTTGTTGTGTTTATGACAAAGCTAATAGGAAAACTAGAACAGTAAAGTATACTTTAAAAGGTACTAGTAATAGTCTACTATCTTGAGAGACATGAGTGTTACTAACTACACAAGAACCACAACGCATTGTCAATGCCTCTGGTGTTGCAAATGTCCATTGGCGGCGGTGACCATTTACCATCAGGTAGAAATATGGTATAAAACAAACCTACTTGTAATCTTCGTAAAAAAATCCATGGAATGTGACTTAGATGAATATTTGAAATAAAAGTGGCTAAAGTCAATAAGTTTATCAGTAAACTAAGTCCATTAAAACTTTGTAATGTTATTTTTGAATTGCAACTATGGAACCCTACGATGTGCGCGCCCCCACGCGCTCCCGATATTTTAGGTAAACTAGCCGAAAAAACCAGCACACGAGACCTGATGGTAAGTAGTCATTACCTCCTATGGAAATTTGCAACACCAGGGGCATCGCCAATACGTTGTCGACCCTGAGACGTGAAGTTGTTAAGTCTCATGTGTCTGTAATTTTATTATTTCAACTGTCCCTAATAGCTAATCAGTAAACACAGACGGCAATATTAATCAGATTCATACTGATTCGCAGTTAGTCATTCACTGACTGAGAAACTAAAAACTAAAAAAGTCCAATCAAAGCGTAGTGCAGAATAGTCGCAGTTGTTTATATAATTTAAATTTGGAATACCCATGACCTTGTTCTATTGGCGGATTAGAATAAATTCAATTTGTATCGACGATTCATTGAAATAAAAAAGTTTTATTTTTAGTTTCTGGCCATCGTACCTACGTACACTTTGTTGCTTTTTAAATAAAACACGGCTTTTTTGGCGGGAAGTTGTGAAGTGGCCTTGCGTTTACATTTTATTTTAGTAACCTTACCTATTTCCGCCGTGAAGCAGTAGTGCACTTGTAAGGGAGCCAGTGAAATAACGGGCACATGAGACTTCACAACTTCACGTCTCAGGATCGACAACGTATTAGCGATGCGCCTGGTGCTGCAGATGTCCATAGGCTGCGGTGACCACTTCCCATACAGTAAAGTTCATTACAGGTACGTATGTGAAGGTAAATGAACATGTATTATACCTTGTACCTTGAAGTTGTCTGAAAAAGTTTTTTCTCAAACATTTTTTTTGCGAAATTTAAAACTTGTCTTCATAAAAATTTAAGGATGACAGACTGTTTTAGTAAAGAAGACTTTCCTCTGTTCGTTGAGCTGTTTCTTGTTGTTGAAAAACAACATAAACTATTATTTTAATGACGACAATGCTTGAATTTAGCGCGCTCTGCTACTGGACACATCTTTATGATCAAAATCTTATTGAGGAAAGAGTACTGGCGGAATATTTTTTTTTCTGTAAAACCAACGTTTTGTACCGGGGTCAGATTCTAAATTATATTTAATTCAATCGAGAGTTTTGGGCATGTCTTAAACTGCATGATAACTTCATACAATTACCCGAAACTGGTTAAAATAAGAATCGGCTGCCATATGAGAAGTAGTAGAAGAATAATTATGGTAAAGAACGTCCATTAATAGATGCGTACTGCCGACAAAGTGTAATGCAGATGTATAACTGTATATTCATGTAACTTTTGAAAATAAATAAATACAAAAATTAAATTTTTAAATTAAGTTCAATAAAAAAGAACTAATTTCAATAGCGCACTCCACGCCTGTCTTTTGACTGTGGTCAGAGCCTCTTATAATATGATCAATTTACGTGAGTTCCTCGTCCCCAGCACGCCCTAGCCCCGCAGGGGGTACCCTCAATCCTGTTGCTTAACTTACCCTCGGTTGAGAGCTCTCAGCGCTCACAGAAATGTCCGCGTAAGAGCGTAAAAGCCATCCGGTCAATTAAAACCAAAACCGGATTAGTGCGAGTCAGACTGATCCACCGAGGTTTCTGTATTTTTTTTTATATATCTATAAATTTATGGTTTTCAGATTTTTCCCTTTATTTATGCTATAAGAAATTGCTTCTTACCATTCTATAATTCTAGATCAACGGGAACCCTTAAGATTCGCTTGTTATTCATAATATGCGGCATAAACGGTCGTATCTTGTGATGTGCGACGACTTAAAAGCTTGATTTTTAACAGCTCCAGATGGCATTAGTATTGCAGACCTGAGTATTTGAAATTAATTTCATCTTCATACCTCCAGTTGTTCTTGCTAAAAAGAGTCTTAATGGATAGACAGACGGACAACGACGTAGTCCTATAAGGGTTCCTTTTTTCTTTTGAGGTAAGGAAGGGATCCAAAAAAGGGCATCGACAAAGGATAATTACGAATCAAATTAAAAATAAGAAAAGGTACTTATATAACAAGTATTTTTGTCCCAACAGGCAGACGATCTACTTGTAGGTGGGTGGTCACCGCCCCTATAGACTTTTGGAACACCAGGGGAATTGCCAATGTGACTCTGAGACGTGAAGTTGTTAAGTCTCATGTGCATGTAATTTCACCGACCTCCTTACCTTAATATTATGATGAAAAATTATAAAATAATAGAGGATAATAACACTTAGCAATTAATTGCTCGCCAGACAATATATTCATTAAACTATCTAAATCTAAATTCGATTTAAAAATTGCTGAGTGGATTACCGGCTCTTCTCTGTAAAAAAAATAACCTTTTGAACCGTTATTGGAGTCTGACTTTTCATAAGTGCTTGTGAAGGCCTATTTGGACAAAAATATTTTTATTTTCATTTTTTAACCGAAACACAATAATATAATTGCACTCTTGCTTCACTGGAGAAATGGTATGGAACTCTGTACTAAAAACGTTTGTTCAAAGAATTCGATTCTTTGAAAGAATTGCTCTTGAATCCACTCAATTTCAAGAGCATTGAATATAACCCTAAGTACTGAAATGGATTTAAATGCTGCTTCAGTTAAGTTATATAAGAATCTCTGGATTTACTTCAGGGTAATAGTGCTTGGAAGACAAATGAACATATATTTTTGTTATTTCTATTATTTCGTGGATTTCTCGGCTGGAAGACCAAGAATTTCTTCTTTTGGAAAGTTTGCGTTCTAAAATGGATCCAAAATCAAAAAACAACAGTAACCAAAAGTAACTACTGCTATCTTTGCCTATGGAAGAGGCTGATATAAGATGGTTTATCTTCTACGGTCCAGGACACCAACTACTAACTGCAAAGGCTATGCGAATGGAAGGTGAGCTTGCTAGACTGATTGATGGGCTATTGGTTGAGGCAACGTGATGCATGGAAAAAGAAAAGTCATTCTTGATAATCTTACCGGTCAGTGACGGGTTACTGAATTACAATTAGTAGAGCTCAAATATCAGAGTTCATCCGGGGAAGGACCACCTCATCCATTTCCGTCCATCGCCATCATCCATTGCCGTGAAGCAGTAGGGCAGAAAGGTAAGGAGGTCGATTAAATTACAGGCACATGAAACTTAACAACTTCACGTCTCAGGGTCGACAACGCATCTGTTATATCTCTGTTGTTGCAAATGTCCATAGGCGGCGGTGACCACTTACTATCAGGTGGACCGTCTACCTGTTTTCTGAATTCAATTATATATTTTTCAACAAGCTTTCGCCCCGCGATTTCGCTCGCGTTGCCGGACAATGTTATATTTTCCCGCGGTTATCACTTATCTGCGGGTTTGTCGGATAGATAGGCATTATAGAATAATGGGCCCTCAGAAGCGATCACTAAAAGTCGGCAATCCAAAATTGTTGTCAGTTTATATTATACGAATTCATTTATGATTTGATTGCCGGATAACTAGGATACAGATTCAACACGTAGATGCCCCTTTAAGGACCTAGTGGATATTATTTCTCACAGGAACGCATTCATCATATTTTTCCTCGGTACCGAAACAATACCCTGTCGCAATCAATTACTCTTAAGTCGGTATACGGCCGACAAAAAATCAATAAAACACATTAATATTTCTCTCTACGGCCATTTTGTGGCATTGATTTAATTTCACGTGGGACTTTTTCTGTACGTGCGTGTTAAGGAGCAGTCTACCGAAACTGTCACGCGTCGTCAATCCTGGGGATTAATACTGTATGGTCTAGCCCCGATGAATTTTCGTTGGACTCTATACTCTGTCTCTTTCGCTTAGTACACAATTACGTGAGAGGTGCGATCTTCGAGGCCTCGTTACGCCTGCTAGGCCACGAAGTTGGTAATAGCTAATTAAAAGGATAAAGAGTATTTAGAAAAGAAGATAGACTTAATCTGGACACACAGAATCGGCAACAATCAACAGTCAAATATTATGCAAACTGAATATAATATAATTAAAAACTGTGTGAGGCCAATAAAGCCGATTTCTCTGATTGGGTCTCAATATCTATAAAGATTAGCCAGATATCCTGGGTTACATTTTTGGGTTGGGTCTAATATTAACGTTTCTTGTTTGGAAATTATTATCTGTAGCCCGATACAGGCTTCTCGCCTCGACGCGCCTTTGGGTTGCTGTTGGAGAATCACCCCGCTTGGTAGGCAGGTTGGTGATTGCAGTGAGGTGGTATTAGTCAGGTAGACGCTGCTGCTCGTCCCCCGGTGTATTTCTTTAGTCGCCTTTTTTATGTATTCCACGTATATTATAATAATATATAATTTAGAAACTTACTAGTTTATTTATCATACAATGTTCATTAAAGTCCGCAGCCGTGTGTCACTCTCAAAGTGAGATTGGCAATTTAGCGAATGAAAATATTTGAAAAATTTCACTCATTACTCTTGTGTTTTTCTTCAAGTAATGGAGGGTTACTTACTAAAATTATATTTTATTTTTATGTAACTAGTGCAATATAAAATCAGACAAAGTATTATACCAATTTTGGCTCATTTCTTATTGTGTTGTTTATTTATTAGGTACTTAACTGGATACAAGTAAGCAAGATCTCTTCTTCGTCATCATCAGCCTATCTCGGTCCACTGCTGGATATAGGCCTCACCTATGGCACGCCACTGAGCTCGGTCTTCAGCTCTTTGTCTGCCAGCCAGCTAGCGTATATCAATACGCAAGCTGGCTGGCTGCGGTTGGGTCCAACTAGCTGGAGGGCGCCCTACACTACGTTTAAGGCCTCTTGATGACATTTATATTTGCTATAAAAACAATTAGGGTATCCAAACAAGTACCGTTTCACTTCCAAACAAGACAGTTGGCTTGGTGGTTAGAGCCCCTGACTGCCATCACCACTGCAGGTGGTTTCGATTCCCACCCACGACAAACATTTTCGTGAACAAGTTTGTTGATTGTTTTTTTGTAGTATATCAGTTGTCTGGTTTCCATAGTACGGGCTCTGCTAAGTTTGGGATCAGGTGTCTGTGTGTAAAGAATGTCCCGAGATATTTGTTACTTTGTTTTTGACGTTTAACTGTGCCCGCGGTTTCACCTGCGTTCCCGAGGGATATAAGCATACAAAAACCATCCTCTTGAATCATTTTGTCTATTGATGAAAACCACATCAAATCCGCTGCGTAATAGGTAAGAAAGATTTAAGCGTATACTCGTATATGGCGGACTTTGGTTTTGTACTATTATATATTATTATTTATATCAACAACAGCTCAAAAAATAAGTTCCATACAACTTTTCATCCCCCCTTTAACCCCTTACAACCCTTTTTTCGCATTAAAAAGTAGCCTATGTCGTTCCTCAAGCTCTAGACTATCTGTATAGCAAATTTTATTTAAATCGTTTTAGTAGTTTTGGCGTGAAAACGAGACAGACAGACGAGAGTTACTTCCGCATTTATAATATTAGTCATTATCATCATTACTTCCTACCACTATACTGATTAAGCAAGGTCTCTTCCCTTTCTCGCCTCTCTTACTCTGATTGATCTACCCGTCTCTTTCGATATTTAGATAATAAATTAAATAGATTAGGTATGTAAGGTATATCATAAAATATACCATGAGAATTGATCAAAATTGGACAAATACTAAACGGCAAACTTCAAGTTCAATAAAGAAATGAATCTCGCGCAGTATCGAGGGAAATCAAGTGAAGTTATGGTATCGCAAGAAATCACAACTACACGTAAACTTTGTACGCAACAAATGAATGAAATAAACTCGCCGCTTAGCCAATCGATGGATATTCCTGACTCGCTCCCAGAGGGCCGCAGTCGTGAGGATATTACAAATTAGGTCCTTACCTCTCTCTGGAAATGCTGAGATTTGTCGCTCGTTTTTTTCTCGTAATTTCAAAGGGGTTTACGCTTTCACATTGAAATAGGAGGTATGCTTGGGATTTATATTAATACTTTTCAATTATGCTCCTGAAGAAAAAGAAAATATAGATTATAAAAATAGATTTCATTTGTTTATTATAGACTAGCTGCGCCCTGCGGCTTTGTCCGCTTTCAATCCTGGTTATTAACCTTCCTCTTGAATTACTCTATCTATTGCCGAAAACTGCATTAAAATCCGTTGCATAGTTTACGATTCTATAAAGGACATACAGACAAACATTCACTTATATATATATAATTATATTTACATTTTTAGATTAGTTTCAGAATGTAATCTATAATAAAACAAACTCAATATATGTATTTATTTATTCTATTTGTAGGAGTAATTAATTAATTTTACAAATAGAACACATATATTCACGCCCAGTATTCAAGAACGTAGTAGAAGAGGTAGGCAAAGCCACACAACTAAAACCCAGATGTCTGGATGACGATTTTTTATGATCCAATGAGGAATGTGGTGCTGCCGTCTCGAGCATATAACCAATCCCGGACAGCTCCCAACCTGATAATGGAGTCTGGAGCCATCGGGATCTAAGCGGAGCTTTATTCTGCTCGACCACCAAATTTTTCGAAATAAAATATAATTATTCAAAAATATGAAGATGTAAAAATATAAAGAATTTAATATATTTTTATATTAATTTAAGAATTTGTGAAATTTACCTCAAAGAACCCTAATGAACCTCTGATTCAAAATTACAGAATTAATGTAATTTTTTTTATAGTACCTACATTAACATTACAATTTCTGTCAAAACGTACATAAATCCAATAATTTCGGAACGATATCGAATATTAATTTTGGATGTAATTGAAACTATCGCAAACTGAGATAGTTTCTGGACATCACTACAAAACTAGTTAACAACACACAACTAGTTTTAAGTATGTCAGTTCTGATAGTATCTACCTATATGCTTCCTTAGCAGGTAATACTTTTTATAACTGTACTTGTTATGTATCGAAATTTCATGATTCTAGGTCTTCTACAGCTTAATCAATTTATTGACGAAATTGAAAAGTGAAATTACAGGCAAATCAGACTTTACAACTCCACGTCTCAGGGTCGACAACGCATTGGCGATGCCCCTGGTGTTGCATCTGTCCATAGGCGGCGGTGACCACTTTCCATTAGGTGTACCATCTACGATTTATTGGTCTACTGCTTAACCCCTACTAATATTATAAATGTGAATGTAAATTTGTTTGTTACGCTTTAACGCGAGAACTAATAAACCCATAAACTACGAACCAAGAAGTAACATAGGATACTTTTTGTGCCGGGAAAATGTTACATCTCTCGGGAACGCGGGTGAAACCGCGGGGGACACCTACTAAATAATGCTGTATGAAAGCCGTCTTCATAGAAGCTCGATTTTTTTACAGTTCTAAAATACCAAGACAAACATTTCATATTCCAAGAATTTTTGAGAAAAAGGGACATTAATGTGATCCTCTTAGGGTCTTTTTCTTTTGAGGTCCTGACCCAAAATATCTGCATATTAATTTAAAAATAACAGATTCCTTTATTTATTATAAATACGTAAATCAATTAAGTAAGTTATTGGATGGTTAATAGTTACTTAGTTCGGGTGAGAGTGCCAATTACCGAAGCACTTAGTCATTCCAAACGTGATATAGGAAGCAATTTGAGTGTGAATATCGATATAAGTATCTATCTATAAGTCCAAAAACAAATATCTAGTAATTAATTCCGCTGGATCTCTTTCTCTGTCAAGTTCCAAACAACAAGGAAACTCAACAGGAAATCGACACGTTTTTCGCTTCTACACGAAGCATCTTCAGGACGTATTAGACCCACTGTAATACTAGATATTTGTTTTTGTACTTTATAATCTGGCAAAGGATTTCCGCAAGGTCACGCCTGAGTCTATTAGTTAAGTATGTATTTAGAAAAATGTAAGAACATTTTTTTTTATACCGCATGGGCCGACAAACAAGCTGATGGTCCACCTGATGGTAAGTGGTCACCGCCGCCTATAGACATTTGCAACACTAGGGGCATCGCCAATGCGTTGTCGACCCTGTGACGTGAAGTTGTTAAGTCTCATGTGCCTGTAATTTCACCGCCCCCCTTACCTTTCAAACCGAAACACAGTTACAAGTGCATTACTGCTTCACGGCAGAAATGGGTAAGGTGGTAGTACTTCCCCGGACGAACTCTGCACTAAGAGCTCTACTATTCGAAGTGCAATATTAGATATATAGAAGGACATATATATTATTTAGAAATATACGTTCTATAATTTTTCTTTAAATTATATAAATATAAATATCCTGGGACGTTCTTTACACACGGCCCCTGGTCCCAATCTAAGCAGAGCTTGTACTATGGAAACCAGACAACTGATATACTAGATATACTACTTAATTTTTTTTCTAAATACATACTTATATACACCCAGACACAGAACAAACTGACATGTTCATGCACAAGCCAACTGGCCCGTCTCTCGGGCCCTCTAACAATCTTGGGCTACTGGTAACCATTTCTAAACAGAAACATTAATATTACCTTGTCCGACACTAGACTTAAACCCATGTTCGGTCTCTTGCCGAACTCTAGCCACCGGGGTGATAAAGGATTCTTTATTCTTCGAAATGAAGTAACTATGTTTTTCTGTAACCTTTTCACCACTAAACGCAGCTTACAAAGGAAGATAGACAAATGATACGTTTTGTAATTATTTTATTTGTGTTTTAAATTAATAAATTAAAAAGAGGTTTTACTAATAACACTTAAGTATTTAAATTATTTTTATTCAAATAAGCTTTCACAAGGACAAATGAATAGAGTTTAATACTGGCTCAAAAGGTTGTTCTTACTGAGAAAAGCCGGCATTGATATCAGTAATTTCTCATTCAAAACGAACTTAGGTTTCTTTCACACAATTAATTTATTTTGACATTATTTTCGTGTTGTACCCTAATTATTGTTTTCAATTAGTTAAAGTAGATTAGCTCTTACAAGCAGCACCTGTTTACAAGTATGACGCATGTGGCAGCCATCGCTCTCCTCGCCATATTGTAGGAAAGTGAGCGATCCGCCACACGACGCCGCCGCAAGCAAAGGCATTAAAGCGAGCATGACTAACTTAAGCAAAGTTTCGATTATAGTATGGGAATCAAATACAGCTAAGAGAACATAAATGGCGGATGAGTTGCCTGTTGGTTAGATGCCCTGACTGTCAAGACAATGGTCGTGGGTTCGATTCTCACCCATGACAAACATGTGTGCTAAAACAAATATGTTTGTTCTGTGTCTGGTTGTAAATATCTATATAAGTATATATTTAGAAAAAAAACAACTAGTATACTAGTTATCTGGTTTCCATAGTACAAGTTTTGCTTAGTTTGGGATCAGGTGGCCGTGTGTAAAATAATATTCCAGGATATTTTATTTATTTATAAATAGCCGTTTAGTCGCTTGTAATATTAACTATCCTGGGACTTGTCGAACAAACTAAGTAGAGCTTGTACAATGGAAACCAGATAACTC
This sequence comes from Habrosyne pyritoides, assembly GCA_907165245.1. Lineage (NCBI taxonomy): Eukaryota > Metazoa > Arthropoda > Insecta > Lepidoptera > Drepanidae > Habrosyne > Habrosyne pyritoides. The sequence goes on along the minus strand of OU015600.1, from coordinate 1,663,847 downwards.
ATACACTTCATATGTTACTGCATTGTCTTAATACATACTTATTATATATTTTCACCGAGACACAGGACAAACAGACATGCAGACAATTGTTCGTCCCGAGTGGGAGTCGAACACAGGACCTGTGGCCTGGCAATCAGGGTCTCTAACCACCAAACCATCTGGCCGTACCAAACTTTATTCCTTCAACCTTACGTAATAGACGTATGAGTTGAGTAACTTGAGAGAGTATTTCAAATGCATCCAACATATCCCAATTTGCAAATGGGAATGTTCAAATTGAGCTATTGTAAAGAGGAACTAACTCTACGCCTTCGCTTGAACAAATTGAATTTGTTTTTGCACTGAAAAAACCTATGACACGCTTTCCCCAACCCAAAAGTTTGGATAAAACCTGCCTTGGAAATACACTTCGCTATCAATTCTGTGGAACACACGTTCCAACTTTCCTGCTAATATTGTAATGTAAAAGTTTGCTTATTTTCTTCAATCTTGTTAGATATTTTTATTTTTGTTAGACTTAGGAGTCTTTGTCATCTGCCCCCTTATTCAGCTAATACAAACTCGACGAGCCGCTTCACGGTGGCCTCGGAGAGCTTACCTCTCACGTGATTAGTAGTATTAGCGTAGTTAGCGAAAGAGACAGAGCACGGAGGCCCCGACGAAACATCCTCGAGATAGTGTAATTTTCCATACAGAATCGAGTCCCTGGTGTCGTGATAGATTTAGAAATATTGTTCACTAGCTGTCCCTTGCGATTTTACCCGCGTTCCTGAGGGATGTCAGATTTTCTCGGGATAAAAAGTATCATATGGTTTAATCCTGGTTATAAGTCATATTTGTTCCAAGTTTCATAAAAATCCATTCAGTAGTTTTTGCGTGAAAGAGTATAACTCCATCAATCCTCACAAACTTTTGCATTTATGATATTAATATAATAAATCTTTATAATTGTAACCGCGTGTATTTAGCTACATATATATGTGTTAATCTGCTACTTTTGCCTACGGCGATGGGATATTTTTTAATGAATAATAAAACGCAGCTTGATTTGAAGATCGTGTAATGGCGTCTGACAGATATGACAATCATCGTGGAGAGGGGATAAGGGAACAATATTAAAAACAGCACGTTCGGATATTAGTACCAAACATGCCCGCGGCCTTGAAAGCAGTAGCTTACAACTGCTCTTCTCTACTCTTCTTGCACGAGTGGACAGATCTTTGTGTAGGAGCGCCTCACAACGCCTGACGATGTCCTTATGTCGGCCACTCTTGAAATACCGTCGTTGCCAGGAATTGTCGTTACTATCCGACCCAGCTGCCATTTCAACGGCGGGAGATTGACATCTTTGATGACAACAAGTGTGTCCGGTTTTAGATCTGCCGTATTTTGCTTCCATTTACGTCTGGTCTGCAGCTCCGAGATGTATTCTCTAGCCCAGCGTGACCAAAAGTGCTGGCGAAGTTGTTCCACTCTCTGGTACCGGCTCAACCGATGAACAGGTAAGTCTTGCAGGTCGTCGTCACAAACTGGCGCGGTGAGAGGCCGGCCGATCAAGAAATGCCCTGGACTGAGTGGAGTATAATCCTGAGGATCCGAAGACAGGGGTACCAATGGCCTCAAGTTCAGTACTGCCTCAATTTGTGATAGTACCGTAGTGAGCTCCTCGAAAGTCAAGTGAGCGTTGCCCACCACTCTGCGCAAGTGGTACTTACAAGATTTGACCCCTGCTTCCCACAAGCCACCGAAATGCGGGGAATATGGAGGTATAAAAGAAAATTTTATATTTTGACTCTTAGCGTAGTCAATTATATCTTTATTACATTTTGATAAAAACTGAGCAAAATCATTATTTAGGCCAACAAAATTACGGCCGTTATCCGAAAATATTTGTGATGGCTTTCCACGCCGCGAAATGAAGCGCTTGAGAGCTAATAAGTATGCGTCAGTGGAGAGGTCGCTAACTAGCTCCAGGTGTATAGCACGTGTGGTGAAGCAGACAAACAAACAGATATACGACTTTGTTAATTTAGCACCCCTACCTTTACGGCTTAAAACAAGCACTGGCCCAGCGTAATCTACTCCAGCGCGAAAGAATGGAAAACTAGCAGTTATGCGCTCTTTAGGTAAATTACCCATAAGCGGGCTTAATGTTTTGCCCCTAACCCGGGTACAAACACTACACTGATGAGTCACCTTCCTAGCTAGGTTCCTGCCTGACAGTGGCCACCAATTTTCACGCAAACGGTACAGCAGCGCCTGCGGTCATTGCAGTAGCTTGTTTATGTTCGTGAATAAATAACAACCGTGTAAAATTATGTTTAGAGCATAACAGAATTGGGTGTTTTTTATTAAAATCGAAATCGTTGCAATTCCCTATTCTGCCACCTACTCGAATTAAATTGTTGTCGTCTAAAAACAAATTCAAACTTGTCTTAACATTTTTTCCATCTTTTAGTAAGTTGTACTCAAAGGAAAATGATTCCCTTTGACACAGCCTAGCTAGCGTAATAGTAGCGTGTCTTAATTCATCAACACCGATTGCACCGATCAGCTGATTAGTCCTATTACGTGGATGCGAATTGTGAATAAATCGAAGCACGTAAACAGCGGTATGACTCATGCGACAAAACTGTGAGAACCGGTTGAATGGAAATATTTTTTCTAATATTTTATCATTATTTTTGCTAACAAATGAACTTATAGCGTTACATTTCAGTTCAGGCAAGTCATGAAGCGATATTTCAGCATTATTAGATTTTTTTTGTGAAATTAAATTAATATTAAAATCTAAATCTTTTAAAAATATAGGCCCTCCCCACCATAATTTTGATGAGGACAAATCTTCAAGACTAACACCACGTGAAACCAGGTCGGCAGGGTTATCCTTACCGCTAACGTGTCGCCAAGTAAACTTATTTGTCAGTTCATGTATTTCGGCGACTCGATTTTGTACAAAGGTCTTAAGTAAATTAGGTGCCATGTGCAACCAGCCTAATACAATGGTCGAGTCGGACCAAAACATGACGTCATCAAACTTTCGAGTTAATGAACTGACAACCTTATCATAAAGTTTAGCACCCAGCAACGCACCGCATAATTCTAGTCTAGGTATGCTGACAGGCTTTAATGGAGCTACTTTACCCTTCGAAATTAACAATTTTACCGCTACCTGATCATGACATACGGTGCGCACATAGGCGCAAGCGCCGTATGCAGTTTGCGAGGCGTCAGTAAAAATATGTAACTCGGTTCGTATAGGGTTGCATTGAAAGACATGTCGCGGAACTTTTATTGTATAAAGATAAGATAAACTATCAACAAACCGGTTCCATGTACGTACAACATCAGTGGGGAGAGGATCATCCCATTGTAATTTTAATAGCCAAAGTCTTTGTAATAATACTTTTCCTATAACAACAAAAGGACTCAACATTCCTAGCGGGTCAAATATCTGAGATACCGTTGACAGAATAGTGCGCTTAGTAACAGGATTGTTGTCGTGCTGAATTTGCGTGTTAAAATTAAACTCATCGGTGACGTTACACCATCCTAAGCCCAATGTTCGACATTGACTATTTCCGCCTAGATTTAAATCGCGGAATGTACTGTCCTTATTTGGTACTGAAGACGGATCTTTGTCGAGTTGAAAATTAAAAATCCACTTGCGTAGTGGAAAGCAACCGGTCTTAAATACGTCTATGGTGCCTTTACAAATAGCCAATAATTTGACTTTATCCTCACACGAGGTCAAAAGGTCATCCACGTAAATATCATCATTTATGACCCTCTTGACCTCGGGGTCATTACATTCAGCGGCTAGTTGCTTCAAACAGCGTACACTAAGAAAGGGCGCCGATGCCGTACCATATGTAACAGTGTTTAACCGATAAAATTCGAGCGGTTTTAACGGATCATCACGCCATATAATAAGTTGCAGATCACGTTGAGACGGGTGCACAAGAACCTGACGATACATCTTTTCACAATCTGCAAGGGCGGTGTATTTAAACAGTCTGAAGCGTAATAAAATGCCTAACATATCTCCCTGAATGGGGGGTCCAACGAGCTGAACATCATTGAAAGATTTTCCATTACTAGTCCTCGCACTGGCGTCGAACACAACACGAAGTTTTGTTGTCGTGCTGTGTTCTCGAAAAACACCGTGGTGTGGCATGAAATAGTTGGGACTAGAATAAGTATCAACCTTACTCATGTGGCCTAGATTGATATATTCGCGTATAAAATCTACGTATAGCTGCCTGTAGCTGACAGGTGCGCGTAATAAACGTTTCTCTAACGATAAGAAACGCCGCTCAGCTTGGGAGAATGACTCGCCTAAAGCCTCGGCTGATTCCTTGAGAGGAATGTGAACAACAAATCTACCATCATTATTGCGTGTAGTATTCGCGAGGAAAGACTGTTCGCAAGCCAATTCTTCATCAGTATGCGTATTCCGAGGCTGGGGCAACTCCTCAAGCTCCCAGAACTGGCGTAATTGATTGTCTATGGATTGTGTGAAGTTACATTGGACATGTCCTTTTTTGAACGAAATATGATTGATAGGACCCGAAATAATCCAACCTAACTGAGTATTCTGTAGGAACGGACCGCTTGGTAAACGCATCCTGCCGTCGATAAGCAAGTCCCAGAAACGATCTGCTCCTATTAAAATATCTAACCTTTGTGGCCCTAAAAATTGCGTATTTGCCAACTGTACATGCTCAGGAATTTTAAATAACGAATTATTTACCTGAACAGCGGGCAATGTGGGCGTTATTTCAGATAGAACGTAACACTGAATGCGCATGGAGTAGGAATTAACGCGTGATTTAATTTCAATATTACACAAATGGGTGGAATGTGACACAAAATTTCCTACTCCTCGTATCTCTTGAGTGGACTGTATCAGCGGAATATTTAACCTTTTACAAAAAGAATGTGATATGAAACAGCTCTGGCTACCACTGTCCAGTAGGACGCAAGTGGTATGATAATTATTGAATGTATCGCGAACCTCGACCAAAGCAGTAGATAACAAAACTGGTTGCACATTTATGCATTGCGTATCTGTGTGCGTGTTAGTGTAAACATTGCTAACTTGAACGAACTGATTGTCATCACCGTGTCCACGAGCTGTCCCCGTGATGCGCGAGAGGGGCGGGTGCAGCGCGCTTGCGACCGCCTCAGTCGCCACCACAGTCGTATTCGCACTGCTCGCGGCACAGCGTGTGGTATGATTAGCTTCATTAGGATGTATCAGTGTACTATGTTTGAGATTACATCGTTTACACGGCCCAAATAAACAACTATCTATAGTGTGCCCTGAACGCAAACAATTCTCGCACAGGTTATGTTCTTTAACAATTTTTAATTTAGCCGGTAAATCTGCATTAATGAAATTAAAACACTTGTATATTGGATGTTTACCATTGCAAACTATACATAACCTGCGAGAGATGCGGCCCTGTGGCTTATCCGTAGAAACGTTACACTGTGTTACGTGACTTTGAACAGCTGAGTTCGACCGCTTAGCATTAGTATTATTGTGATTATCTTTGCTATGCGACAGTACTAACGCCTCCAGCAGATCGGCCCTGCCTTTCAGGAAACTAATTAACTGCTCAAGCTTCAACTTAGTTTTGGGTTTAGAATTTGACAAAAGTGAACCTTTGTGTTGTTCCCATTCGCGTTCCGTAGTTTTATCTAGTTTAGTAGTGACAAGATAAATTATAAGACTGTCCCAGTGCTCAGTGGGCTCATCTTCTGATTTTAGGGCGCGTAAATGATTTATGACTACATCTATAAGCTTTCTTATTAGTGAAGGTGACTCTTTAGGCAATGGCTGCAACATAAAGAGTGCCTTAATATGAATGTGTACTAATAACCTACTGTTATCATACCTATTAAGCAATAGTTCCCACGCAACAGGATAATTTTCAGACGATATTTCAAGCGCATTAACTACTAATTGTGCACTCCCTTTTAAAGACGATTTAAGGTAATGAAATTTTTGGATGTTACTAATTTCTGTCGAATTGTGTACCAGAGAGACATACGTGTCCCTATACTCCAGCCAGTGCTCGTATAAACCGTCAAAAGTAGGTAACGTAATTACTGGCAATTTGACAGATTGTTTAGAATTTGAGCAAACTTGTGAGCAATTAGCGGCCTCTGCACCGGCACTGAGAACAGATTCCGCCTTTGAAAGCGTGCTGTAGTAGTTATCCTCGAACTGTTGTCGCTGATCTAACTGGTCATCAATGTCGCAGTCAGGTACAGTGTCTTCGAGCTTAGACTGGATATTATTAAATTCAGAAAACAGACTTCCAACTCCTTGAACACGAAGTTTTAGATCTATTCTCGATTCTTTACTCAACGGCGTTACACTATTTAAACTAATTACGTAGTTAGTAAACTTTGTAAGCCTGCCTTTAAGAATACCGCGTTTTCTTATTAAGTCACGCATGATTTGCTCAGTTTTATCATTAGTAACATTTCTATACGGAGATCTATCACGAGATTTACTAGTCTGACCTTCCACATCCTTATCCGTTAATGACATTCTAGTGGCTTGTAAAAAGAGGAGTACTCACGTGTGAAGTCACTGCGTGGGAGGTCTGCTGATGCGAGCAGAGGAACGATCAGCAGAAAGCGTAGATCACGTCCAATTTCTCGTCCCCGACTCGATCTCGTTGCTTGTAGGCCCGTGCTTCAACGTATGGTGAAGAATTTCCGATGTAAATGACTGTCGTCTTGATTTCCTTCGTCTTGCGCTCGCGCCGCGTGGCTGGTATAAAGTCACAGTCCAATGGTCGCTTTTCCATGGAAGAATCGGCTCTGAAGGTCCAGATTATGTAACCGCGTGTATTTAGCTACATATATATGTGTTAATCTGCTACTTTTGCCTACGGCGATGGGATATTTTTTAATGAATAATAAAACGCAGCTTGATTTGAAGATCGTGTAATGGCGTCTGACAGATATGACAATCATCGTGGAGAGGGGATAAGGGAACAATATTAAAAACAGCACGTTCGGATATTAGTACCAAACAATAATATATAATTCTTCTGTACGTGTGTTGACAGTGAACTCCTCCGAAACGGCTGGACAGATTTGAATAATTTTTGTGTGTATTCAAGTGGATTTGAGGATGGTAGATTCACAATTGGACCCGGTAGATGGTGCTGCGATCGAAACCCAGAATTTTTGTTTGGACTTATTTTGACAGCACGTCTGTCCGGACAGCTAGTATAAATATAAAATAGTGGATGTTTTTAATTAGTGACTGAGTGATGTAAATAGTTAAGGACCAACGTTCGATGCAACGATTATCGCCAGAACAACAAACTCACCTCATTCCTTTAACCCTTTCGCGGGCAATACTAATTACACCTCCGATTTTGATTTTTTTAAATTTTCAAAACTATGGAGGAGCGAGGTATGAGACTCCTTCATTTAAAAGGGAAAATCTTCCGCCAGGCTAGGTGATCATGCCTGGGGACGACGGTCCAGCTGTTGATGTTGGATGCTTGTATATAAATCAAATCCTGAGAGAATCTTGATAGTGCGATGTAGGATTCTCGCGTGTTTCTACTCGTTCATAGATGTCGCCACATTACTGTAGTGCGGGCGGTGAAGGATTGTAGGCGTGTTCATAGATGTCGCCACAAAAACATTGTGAAATAACATTTTTAAAACAGTACTATATTACGCCCCCCCCCCCCCCCCCTTTTTTTTTATGGGCTACGGCAATATTTCTGCCAATGCCCATTTGTAACTTCTTATTTAGCAAAGTAATTGCCAATGCCCAGTTTGAATTACATATTTTAATATGATTACAATCTCAGATCATAAACTATATCTAAAAGGAATCTAAAAGTGGTTTGGCAATTATTTTGCCAAACCACTTCATCCAAATCTAAATGAGTATTTAAAATCAAAATAATATAGCCGCTAGTAATTTAGTCTAGTTTTCCTTGAAGGCCGTAATACGGCTAAACTTTTATATACGTAATGGAAAGCAGTAAACTTGCAAATCACGAAGTAAAACGAACGTATAAAAAACCTTTTCTACCCTTTTTCTTGGTCAAGTCTTGAAAATATTCAAACACATCTGTAAATGTACTAAGAAAATGTCCATCTTAAACCGAGCGGTGGATCCCCCAAATTTATCATTTCGTGTTTGCCCATAAACTGACATGCCTGTTTGTTATTCTTTAGGCTTCTTTGGGTAGGTATGCCCCGGTATATATTCATAATATGAATATGTCGCGGGATTCAAGACTTTAATAAAACGGGAGAGAGCTTATTTGGAAGATTTACATTCAAAACTGTTTTGTGACAGTGACAAAGATGTTATGCAATAGTAATTAGCCCACCTTCACCCATGATGTGGTGGTTAGGACCCATGGCCTTTAAGGGAACTGCATCCATCATCCAGCTATCAAAAGATACTAATAGGTACTTGTTCATACTTTTTCGACTCCTATCCATAAAATACAGACGGCACTGAATGTGGTGTGTCATACTTTGTTCTTATATTAGACGACAACGTGTCTAGAAGTGACATGTACAGGCAGGTGTAAATGTAACAAGTAACAGTGCGATATATTTTTATAAAAAGGATAAGGAATAATTTTATTTTCCTTCTCATCCTGTTACTTTACTAGGCAATCATGAGGACTGCTGAAAGCAGTAGTTTTGGCGTGAAAGAGTAATCCATACAACCTCACAAACTTTCGCATTTATAATATTAAGATGGATTGGCCATCAGACTTGGAGTAAGTCATACAGTCATCATCAGCCTCTTAGCAACCCCTAACTAAAAGTAATCTTCTCTTCAACAGATACGAAACTTACAAGGCGACCCTAAAGAAGATCCCCGCGACGCGCTTGTCGCGGCTGACGGAGGCGCTCGCCAACTACGACCCGGTGCTCAACGAGTACTTCTTCGACCGCCATCCGGGGGTCTTCGCGCAGGTCCTCAATTATTACAGGTACGTGGATGAGGGTAACGCCGTAGCTTTGCAAGGTTGATATACTTTGGGACTATATTTTGGATGGGCGAAGTAGTATTTACATACCTATAACTAGACTGCAAAATTAACACTGTACTTTGGTACCAAAAAGGTGGAACCCATTTCTTTTTCGGAAGTTGGTTTTAAAGGACGGGTCGACAGGCGTAGTAGATAGATAGATATACCAATAACAAGACTGCTAATCAAGATGGGTTCGATTCTCGCCCAGGACGAATCCAATCTGTTCTGTGTGTGGATGTAAATACATATAGTTGTACATCTAGCAAATAAATAAATAAATAAATATCCCGTGACATTCTTTACTCACTCTGGTCCCAAACTAAACTAACAGAGCTTGTACTGTGGGAACCAGATAACTGATATACTACATATACAATTTTTTTTTCTAAATAAATAGTTATACAGATATTTACACCAGACACAGAACAAACAGACATGTTCATGCACACAAATGTTTGTCCTGGGTGGGAATCGAACCCGCAAATTCCTCAAGAGGCAGAAGTACTACTAAAGATACTTTTTACTAAGATACATGACGTGGCGAGCACTGCGAGCAATGTGGTCGTCTTTTTGACACTTTTCCGACCCCGGGCTACCGGTAATATCTAATGAAATAAACGTTAATGTCTCCTTGCCCAATCCGGAAATCGAACCCACGACATCTACCCAGAAAGGGATACATTTGACCATTTAGATAATAATAACATATCTTCGCACCCATTATCCCGAAAGGGAGAGAAATAAGACCCATATTACACAGAACAAAATGTCTTTGAAAATGTTGTTAATTAAAACATAGTATAATATATGTCATCTGGTAACCACAGTACAAGGTCTGCTTGGTTTCTTTTCTTTACACCACGCCAACCGAACGGACCGTTGTCCATTCTGCTGTGTAAGCAGCTACAAGCTCTACTACTCAAATGCTCGGGACCACAATTGTCAATCAATATGTACACAGTTTTTTTGTTATTTTTTTTTGTTATACCACATAGGCCAACAAACAAGTGGACGGTCCATCTGATGGTAAGTGGTCACCGCCGCCTTTGGACATTTGCAACACTAGGGGCATCGCCAATGCGTTGTCGATCCTGAGACGTGAAGTTGTTAAATCTCATGTGCTTGCAATTTCACCTTACCTTTCTAACCGAAACACAGTAATACAAGTGCACTACTGCTTCACGGCAGAAATGGGTAAGGTGGTAGTACTTCCCCGGACGAACTCTGCACTAAAAGCTCTACTGTCTTCCTTTACGGGTAAATAGCGGTGTTGAAATAATAAATTGGATAAACAAAATATAGGTTGATCAGTTGATGATAAATATATAGGTTGATCAGTTGATGATAAATAGTAAAGTAATTTCGATAGAGCCGATGTTTGAGCTAATATTGACTTTGGCGGAACTCGCTGTGCACGTCAATCAATTAAATTCGCTAATTTGATCACTAATGGCATAATAATTCAATAATTATATTTGAAATTTATGCAGCTTAAAATAACATTTAATTTTGAATGTCGAAATTAGAGTTAAAAGTCGTTTGTCATATTTAAATTACTAATTAGAGCGAAAAAAGGTATACGGTCTACCTGATGGTAAGTGATCACCGCCGCCTATGGGTATTTGCAACACCAGGGGCATTGCCAATGCGTTGTCGACCCTGAAACGTGAAGTTGTTAAGCCTCATGTGCCTGTAATTACACCGGCCCTCTTAACTTTCAAGCCGAATCACAGAAATACAAGTGCACTTTGCCCTAAGTTCTCAACAAGTAGTATAAAATAATACACTTTTGCAAAAAAAACAACACAAAATAACACAATAAGATAGCTAATTACTTTTAAGAAAAATCATATAACTACATATTTTTATCAAAAAAAGTTTTTTAGGAAAAAAAAAGTTTTACAGACACATGAGGTGTCTGTAATTTCACCGGCCCCACCTTTCTAACCGAAACGGCGGAAATGTGTATGGTGGTAGTTCTTCCTCGGAAGAACTCTACACTAAGAGCTTTAATAATTCAGAAAAAGTGATAAAATAAGATCCTTCCTTATCCACGTACCGGAGTTTTATCATTATTTCGTGGCATGATCTATCTCTATATCCATTGATTTGGATTTAATTAAATAAAATATGAAATTAAATACATTTACTCAAATAGACCTTCACAGGCTCGAATGGTCAGACCACCGCTGGTTCGAAAAGTTACTTAAACTGAGCAAAGCCGGCAATTATTCTTTTAAAAATAAGATTTTGTACATAAAGATGTGTCCTGCTGGAGCAAGCTCTTTACCCAAGCATTTATTTATTTATACTTTATGTACAACGTAGTGTACAAAAGCGGTCTTAATGCCAAAGGCATTCTCTACCAGACAACCTTTGGTTTATCATTGTCGTCATTAAAATAATCGTTTACGTTGTACAAAGTCTTCTGTACTAAAACAGTCTCAATTCTTTCCTTTAATAGTCATGGCAATGTAAATTTGTATTTGGATAAGCGTTTGCTTTTATAGTTATATGGGATATTTCCTGAAAACACAATTTTATACAATAATAAATAATAATAATAAATATCCTGGGACATTCTTTTACACAGGGCCATCTGATCCCAACTAAGCAGAGCTTGTACTATGGAAACCAGATAACTGATATTCAACATATACTACTTTTTTTTTCTAAATACATACTTATATATATATTTACACCCAGACACAGAACAAACAGACATGTTCATGCACACAAATGTTTGTCCTGGGTGGGAATCGAACCCGCGACCTTCGGTTTGGTAGTCAGAGCGTTAACTACCAAGCCGACTGGCCTGTCAAGTCAAATACCAAGTAAACTCGTGTCGCTCCATATAGCTTAAATAAATATATTTTAAAAGTCTGTTTTGATATTATTCAATAGCGAATACCGACTGGATAGGCGGTAATCGTAATGTCCAAACCTAAGCGATACACTACCGATACCGATTTCGATTTCACTTACCTCATCTATACGTGGCATCTCGCACGTATAAAGTTGGTATACCGCGCGGTATTTCTCGTTACCGATACCAGTATCGCTTATATCCGAACAGGATTATTTTGAGCGATCGCCTCCACACCCGGCTATGTAGCCAGTGGCGCGAATGAATTGTAATACAATATATATTGTTCGATAAACAATACCATGTGGTGTTGAGCGTTTGATTAACGTGCACTATTTATTTTCTGTGCGCTCTAGTTTTTGCTGCAAATACATAGGGAGCTGGAAAAAATAATAAAAATGTTCTGGGACATGTATTTTACACACCATATCTAAGCGGAGGAGTATGGTTAACATTTTCATTTTAAATTTATATAGATACTAGCTGTCCGCCGCGGTTTTACCTGCGTTCCCGTGGGATGTCACATGTATTATACATAAAAACCTTCCTCTTCAATTACTCTATCTATTAATGAAAACCGCATCAAAATCCGTTGCGTAGTTGTAAAGATTTAAGCATACATAGGGATATAGGGACAGAGAAAGCGACTATGTTTTATACTATGTAGTGATTCAAGCTCAGTGCGTAACAATTAATTTATGTAAATAAAAATGAAATACTGTTTGTAAGCGCATTCCTTGAAAACGCCTTGAAAGAATTAACTATATTTTTTGTTACTAATAGTTAGAATATTGTATTTTTATAGCGCTTTCTTCTAATTTCATTACAATAAACACATAACATGTTGTGTTTTGTCGTGATTTATGAGTAATACATTTATTATTTACTTATTCTTTCGGAAATATTATATTGAACATCGGTTATTAAAAAATAATATATTAATATCCTGGAGCATTCTGTACGCACAGCCATCTGATAGAAACTGGAAACCAAATAACTAATACACTACATCTACAAAAAAATTGTTTATTCATGTAGGCTTCACAGGCTATTATAAATCGTCTTTACGTAATTTCTTAAAAATATTACAAATAATCATAATAGGTTGGGGAAAAAGTTCCTTCGCATTTTTTAAGAAAATTCAAAACATTTTTAATATAGTTTATTTTCATTTAACTAAAGTATGTAGGTACCATTTTGTTCGATAACTTTTTGCCATCTTGTAGGGCATGATCCCATTGCTATAGAAATTTTGGGACTTCTGATCTGCGACAAGTGGTTTTGACAGTCCTCTGGTGATGTTAACCTGACACTGCCTAAAGAATTCTGAAGAGACCGAAGCAGGTGGAAGTCTGAAGGTGCAAGGTCAGGACTATACGGCGGATGCATTAATACCTCCCAGCCAAACTCTCTTAATTTTTGCTGAGTGGCTAAAGATGTGTGAGGTCTAACGTTATCATGATGAAAACCACACCCCTTCTGTTGATTAATTTCGGCCGCTTTCTCTCAACTTCTTGCTTTAATCTCATCAGTTGTTCGCAGTAGAGTTCAGAATCGATGGTCCTGCCTGGTGGTAACAGCTCATAGTGAATAATGCCCTTCCAATCCCACCACACACACAGCATCACCTTGTTGCGAGTTAGCCCGAGTTCCGCCACAGTCTGTGAAGCCTGACCGGCCTTTGACCACGACCTTTTTCACACGTCCTTGTCGTACGTGATCCACTTTTCATCACCAGTTATCAGCTTCTTCAAAAATGGTTCGGTTTCATGACGTCGTAATAAAGAATCACAAATGAGTACACGGTTCATTAGGTTTCTTTCAGTGAGCTCGTGAGGTACCCAAATATCTAGCTTTTTTGTGCACCCAGTTTTTTTCAAATGCGCCAAAACTGTTTTGTGGTCAATTCCCAGTTCTTCAGCTTCGTCGTAACTACTGATATGCCGATCTTGCTCCACTTTTTCAAAAATGGCATCCATTTTATCCGTAATGGGGCGACCAGAGCGACGTGCATCTTTGACATCAAAATTTCCGGATTGAAAACGCTTAAACCAAATTTGTGCTACTCTCACAGACACTGCACTAGGTCCATAAACATCGCAATTTTTTTTCGCGGCTTGCGTTGCACTTTCACCCTTTTTTGTAGTAAAATTTTAAAATGAATCGAATTTCTTCATTAGATTCACTCATCTTGGCGGTACGAAAAACAAATGTAAATCACACATTTTTCTAATTAGAATTTGGAATTATGTTCTTTAAAATTTAATTTCAATGATATCAAAACCAGCGAGATACAAATAGTATAGCCAAAGAGATTTTATTACAAGTTCATACATACTATAATGCGAAAAGACTTTTTCCCCAACCTAATATTAATATCCTGGAGCATTCTGTACGCACAGCTATCTGATAGAAACTGGAAACCTAATATACTACATCTACAAAAAAAAATGTTTATTCATGTAGGCTTCACAGGCTATTATAAATCGTTTTTACATGGTTTTTAAAAATATACAAATCATATAAACAAAGATAATGAAAAATGTATAAATTCACAATAAATACTTAAATGGATAGCTTGTCAGGCGAGCAATTCATTGCCAAAGATTATTATTTTAAATAATCAGATATACTATAAAATCCCTTTTGATATAAAGTATTATTTACCACATTTTTATATTTATGCACGAGTAATTCTTGTGTCTTAACTTAGTTTATTAAAGAAGCGTATTATAAGCAAATAGATTACATCCAGACACAGAACATACATGTTCATGCACACTTCATCATTTCTTCATAGTCCATAGTGTAAAAATAGGTTAATAATCAATTCACATTGTGATGATTTATAATTATGCGTACCTATACATTTTTTTAGCTGTTTATAATTATTAAGTACTTAATTTGTATTGTTTGCCATTATTTGATTGTAATGTTCAAATACCGTCAGAATCAGAAAAGGATAAAAAGGCAGCAACCATTAGCGGTTGGTACATTCAAATCGCAACGATCTAAGTGTTAATACGTTGTTAATAAAATTATGCCAAGAATAAACTATTTCGTTTTACTGGGCCATCCGGCATCTATCAAAAGCCAGACAAATGTCACTGTATGTCTATTTGTTTGACATAAAATCTTCAATATCATCAATCTTCTGACAATAATCATAAAAAAGAATATTTAAAAAACATAATATCTGCGAAAAAATCGACTAAGCGACTCAGTACAGCCATCTGTAACCGTATACTAAAATGTAATCAAATAGTGCGTTACTTTATTGCCTAAATTACTCGAAAGAACTTCCAAACATTTCCCTTTGATATTCAGATGAATAAAGTCGCAGGGAATCGAATTGTTGGAAGAGACGAAGGGTCGAATTCAATCGAGTCAAATGGCACTGCCGCGTTTTTGTAATAATGCTTGATTGTCTGAGGTACAATGAAATTAGGATCGAATTCTTCGAAATATAATATTCTGCGTATCATTCCTTTTGAACAACTTTAAAGATCTTTTGGATTTGATTTATTAAGTTAAACGGGCCAGTTGGGTGAAGACCCTAACTGCCACGGTGCAGGTCCTGGGTTGGACAAAATTTTGTTATTTTTTATTACTACCGCACAAATTGACAGCTGGAGTCAATTTGTGCGGTTATCACGCATCATGAAGCCTCATGTTAAGCAGTCAATGAAGTCCCCTAGTGATGGACATCATCCTAGCAGCCAGCATACCATTGTGGCATGATGGCCCTCACCTTGACGGCCTTGAGAGAAGCTTTTTCACGCCCCGCTTAAACGACCCAGGATCATAAGTGAAGGGAAACATGAACATGTATGTTTGTTTTGTGTCTGGCTGTAAGTATCTATATTAGCATTTAGAAAAATCGAATAGTTATGTAGTATACCAGTTATTTGGTTTATTTATTTTATAAGGTAAACAAAACAGGTAATAGTTAAACCCTGGCTTAAGACGTATAACATTAAAATTTAAAACTAGACTATAACCCTAAATATTTTTACACAGCATGCACACGCATTATTGTTCACAAAAATAATAAATGATAATAAAAATAAATTGTCAATGTCCATAGGCGGCGGTGACCACTTACCAGCAGATGGACCGTGTGCTTGTTTATCGAGGTACAAAAAAAGTTGCAAGAAAACATTTTGGGAAGAGGTTATATATAAATTGGCGAAGATGACACTTATTTATTTTCTAGCTATTGACAAGGTTTAGCAGCAATAAATATGGTCATCCTCAAATATTCAATAATGATTCTGGTCGAATAACGATCAGTGAGCGAACTGGTATAAAAAAATAGGAAACAGTAAAGGAACATCCAAGGGGAATACTAATGTGTTACTGATTTGCGAGAGAGCGGTGATCTCATACCCTACCGTAAACATAGCAATTAATTTATATTGCTTGTATATTGATCTTTGTACATTTTTATTGGATCAAGTGTATAAGATTTTTTATTTGGTCATAAATTGATTAAAAATAAAAATAAAAATTGTTTAAAACCGTTTATTTAGTGTCCTAGAAGAGTTATGTAAGTTACTACCGGTTAGAAGTCAGTCTCCTGTCTGAGAATAAGTAGGTTTTTTTTTATTTCTTTTTTAGTGGGATTAAATTTGCAGGAATGGGTTTGCGATATAAACAAAACCTAAAATACTAAGACTGCCTACTTCTTCAGGGATTGCGGGGGTGAAGATATTAATAATAAGGAACAAGAACATTGAAACTGGAAGCTTTTAATTATCTACCAAAAAGTTTGAAAACAATTCAAATCACAACTTTAAGTCATTTTCCATAAATGCCTTAATTCCCTAAACTAACAGAGTTTAACTTCTTGCTCGGACAATATCTGAGTCATATCAGCTTTGAACCCTCCTCAAGCTCTCAAACAAGTCATGTTACTTTGATCTGTTCCGCTTTTGTGGTAATACACATACATGTGGTTAATTAGCTGACACTTCGCGTTGTGAAGCGGATTTTATTCTATTTTCTATCTTGAATTTTAGAAGTAGAGGTCTTAGTGCAGGCATCCGAGGAAGTGCTACCTTACCCATTCCCGCCGTGAAGCGGCGAAGAAATTGGAAATTCTCTAACTGTTACCAATTGGGTTATCAGTTCGGTTCCCACCCAGGACATACGTTTCTGTGTATTGATATTTTTATTTGCTCTCGGAAGTCAGCCTTCAACTGAGAAAAACCAGTAAGAAACTCAGCAAGGTAATTTTTTTTTTAAATCTGACTTTTTTGCCACTTTTTTTTAATGTTCAACAACCAATATCAAAGTAATATATAAACACTAAAAAGAAATTGCTTGTCCAGATTGGGAATCGAACCCACTACGTGGCAGGCAGGGTCTAACCACCACGCCAACTCACCCTTAAAGAAATAAAATCTACTGGATTTCATAACATCCCTTGGCAAATACAACAAATCCTTTGTTCAAAATCGATAATCAATTATCGACTTTAATCCAAAAGCAATAAAGTACAATTTACAATGGCATCAAAACAGTTTACGTTGCCTCAAAAATGGATCGTTTTCCATAAAGCCGTGTACACATGTGTCATTGTAAATGATTGATAACATAATAATTTCCAGTGTAAACTGGTGCGATGCAGTTTACTGGTGTATTTGACAGGTCGTCAATTTATGTTAATGTTAACATTTGAATAGAAATGGATCGCTTTGTGCAGTGTTTATATTATTTACAATACTGTACGATTAGTTAGCTTCCGCCGCGCAGTTTTCCCCGCGCTCCCGGGGATCTTGATTTTTCCTGGGAACATGTCTGCCAAATTAAATTACAATCCAATCAGTCTGTAATACGGTACATACTACAGGCACCAATCTCTCGCAAAGGAATGTTTTATCGAACAAACTGTCCCCCACGGTTTTACCCGCGTTCCCGAGGGATGTCACGTTTTCTCGGGATAAAAAGTAGCCTATATGCTATCAGAATCTGCTCTATGTGCTACTAAGTTGCATCTAAATCCGTTTTGTAGTTTGTGCGTGAAATAGTAACAAACATAGATACATACAAACATTCGCAATTATAATATTATTAGGATCTGTTTTATCTTTATCTAATTAACCTACCGCTGTGAAAGAGAAATTAATACCATATTTTCGTTTGGTAGCTGAGTGGTTACAAACATACACACAAACATTCGGATATATAATAAAGTAGCTATCGTCTGAGCGATAGATGTATCCTGGAATTACATATCCTAGCCTGTATTCTGTTACAATATACCTTTCATATAGTGCAATATCTCTCTATTAGTATGTGAAACAAAAACTTTTAACCCTTTTTATGAAAAATACGCAAACGGAGGAGTATGAAATTTGGCACAGTGTGCAGAAAGCTGCCCGGACAGACGTTGTCCTGTCAAAAATCCAGAAATTCGATCGCAGCGCCACCTACAGTGTCCAATTGCGAATCTAAACCATCCAGGGCGCCACCCAAACGCAAACAAAAAAATTCATTCAAATTGGTCCAACCGTTTAGGAGGAGTTCACTGTCAACACACGTACAGGAGAATTATATATATAAAGTCTAGCTGCCCCCCGCGGTTTCACCCGCGATCTCCCGAGCTTTGAATGTCATATTTATTTATATCGAATCAAAAGCTTAAAAAATAAGTTTCAAGCTTCTAGCTCTAAAAATGACGATAGTTCGATATAACATTTCATCCCCCTTTTAACCCCTTACAACCCTTTTTTCGCATTAAAAAGTAGTCAATGACCTTTCAGAGGCTCTAGACTATCTGTGTAACTAATTTAATTTATATCGGTTCTGTAGTTTGGCCATGAAACCGCGACAGACAGACAGAGTTACTTTCGCATTTATAATATTAGTTAGGATAAGCAAAATAGGGTTCCCTTGACGCACTATCACCTCAAAACTACTAACCATATCGGGATGGGTATTCGTGACACAATTACCGCTGAAGTAAAAAAAAAAATCTCAATAAAGTTCAAACTTTAAATATAAGTATTACGGTCGAATTTCAATCGCTAGGCGACCTCTAGTTTTATTTAATAGGTGCAGTGTTGTCGGTGATTACCATCCACATTTAAACTTACACCGTACACTTAGTAAATTCTACATTTACCTACCTACTGCAAAGTAAATTATACCTACAGCACACTGAAGTAGATTCGCAATTCAAATCTCAGCAATTTGTAAACTAAGTGTCAACTATCAAGAATGTTAAGTCGCTCTAGCTAGATTATGAATTGCAAATGGATGTCCATAATAACCAGCGTAGTGGAAATAAATAGGGGCTGTGAAGTCGTGATGTTCCATTTGGTTTTTTACTATTAATTTAACGCACAGATGCAGTTTTCTTTTTTATACTTAACACACTGTGTCCCGCGGTTTCATCCGTGTTTATTGATATCATATACAGCCTATAAAAATCAAGGAAAATTCCGCGTTGAATGGTAGCATGACTAACCTATATAGACTATATTATACTAGTATTGAGGTGATGGTGCGTCAAAGGAACCCTATTTTGATTATGTATAATTAGATGATGTTTTATAATATAGACACGCTTTTTTTATGTCGCTTTGGCCGACATACGAGCAGACTATCCACCTGATGGAAAGTGGGCACCGCCGTCTATGGCCATTTGCAACACCAGATCATCGCTAATGCGTTGTCGACCCTGAGACGTGAAGTTGTTAAGTCTCATGTGCCTGTAATTTCACCGGCCCCCTTACCTTTTAACCGAAACACAGTAATACAAGTGCACTACTGCTTCACGGCGGAAATGGGCACTTCCCCAGATGAACTCTGCACTAAAAGCTCTACTATTCTTTAGAATATTATTGTATATATTATTCACCAATACGGCTCTTTACAGCGTAAATACGCGCTATAAGATAGCTTATACGCGCAAAGAATGAAAATTAAATAAATGCCACCTTACGGTGTACTTGTAGTTAGAAAGTGATGGACACATATCGAAAGTAACGTTAAGATTGAGTGCGACTAAATAGAATTAGGTCAATTACCAGCATTTTATGTTGCCATTTTTGAGCGCGGAAAACGCATCTATAGTTTAAATATTATTATTACATGGCCAGACAACCAGGCAGTCGGTCCAGTCGATGGAATGCGGTAATCACTGCATCGCACTATTGCAACAACAGTGAAGTTGTTAAGTCTCATGTGTCATTTCACCGCCCCCATTACCTTTTAACCGAAACATAGTAATACAAGTGCACTACTGCTTCACGGTAGAAATGGGTAAGAAGGTAGTACTTCCCTGGTCGAACACTGCACTAAGAACTCTACTACTTTTTAATAAGTCATAAATTTAATTAGCTATTGATATATGTGAATAAAAGACGTTGTCATGTGTGACTGATAGATAATAATGAGACTTTTGATACAGAGGTGTCGGTAACGGTTACAGTGTCGCGAGTTCAATTGTTTTTTCCCCATCTCAAAAATGCCCAACGCGCCAAAATAAGTTCTCACTTCAAAAGAAAATTCAAAACCATTTATTCTGTTTAGGCCTAAGGAGGGCACTTATGAAAGTCTAAAAAGTTTCTGAAGCCACTACCGGTTTGGAAGTCAGCCTTCAACTGAGAAGAACCGGCAAGAAACTCAGCATGGTTTAATGTTCTTTGTTTTTTTTCTGTCTTTTTGGCTACTTAATATCTCAATTTTATGTGTTTTTATAATTAACATTTACAAAATACTTAATATAGGAAAAAAACTAAAAGAAATAACAACACTATAAAATACAAAATAACAATTACTTCAACAATATTCTTGAGTAGTAGAGCTCTTAGTGCAGAGTTCGTTCGGGGAAATACTACCACCTTACCCATTTCTGTGAAGCAGTAGTGCATTTGTATTACTGTGTTTCGGTAAGAAAGGTAAGGGGCCGGTGAAATTACAGGCACATGAGACTTAACAACTTCACGTCTCAGGGCCGACAACGCATTGGCGATGCCTAGTGTAGCAAATGTCCATAGGCGGCGGTGACCACTTACCATCAGATGGACCGTCTACTTGTTTGTTGGCCCAAGAGGTATAAAAAAAATATATTTATATATACCGAGATAACAGTACCCAATGTGTTAATCTAAAATATATTTTATTTGAGTGACAAATTTTATCGGATTTTGAACATCTACTTACGTGTAAAGAGTCACAAACATCCAAACAAAATATATATTATATATAGCTATTGTACAATTTGTCAGTCTTATCACAAAATTAATTGAATCTGTAGTTGTGAAAACATTTATAGAACTGCTATACATGATGAAGCGGGAATTCCCTTGCGCCAGTGATGCCAGACTAAAAGTAATAATAAATAAAAAAACGATATAGATTTTTTTATTATAATAAAATTTATATTTCCTTCATTTATTTACTTGCTACATACAGTAAAATTACGTGTTACATAATTACGTGTTACATAGTATCAAATTAGTTCATGAGTCCTGAATAGGCATTGCAATAATTAAATACTGTTACTGCCCCGTTCCCGAGGGGTGTCACATTTGCCCCGGAATAAAAGTATCCTATATTTTAAACTAGGTTATAAACTGTCTATGTGGCAATTTTCATCTAAATCCATTGTGTGGTTATCACGTAAAAGAGTAACATTCATCTGTCCTTACAAAGTTTCTTGTATATGAAAACAAAATCTAACAAATCAGGATAAAAATATAAACGAGAGAAATTATATCGTATTTTTTTTGTATAATACTTCACTGAAAATATAATCTGATCATATAACAAGCGCCAGTCTACGACAGCCGTTTTGTCGCACAAAAAGTCATAGAAAAAACTCAATACACTTTACCATCTTAAATATAAGGTGCACATATCGATCGAATAATCAATTGTATTATGTCGCAAATACACTGTATCGCAAAGCAATGCACAAAATTTTCCCATTACATTATTATCTTTAAGACATCACTTTTAAGAGAGGTAGGGCTTAACGGGATATCCCGTTCAAAATTTGGAGCAGCCTGACTGGGGAAGTACCTCCACCTTACAGAAGATCGTAGCCAAATAACACTACATGTAGTATTGTGTTCCTGCGGTGAGTAAGGTCGCCAGAGCTCCGCGAGGAGGCGCTGTGCTGGCAGTATGGGGACCAGCAGTCTAGTACTGCCTTAGGGTTGTGCAGGCGTGGCGTGTTGTTGCGGCGGTTAGGGAGACCCGGTGAAACGGCTGTCCGCTGGCCGCCCGCAGGTTGTAGGGGTCCCGACCCCTGGGATCACTTAATCTCCACCCAGGGAGGCTGACCCGCCGCCTCGCGCATAATCCATGGTGCAGTCGGTCGTGCCGGAGGAGGAGACCGGAGTGGACTCGGCCGATTGTATCTGGGGGGACCGGGGGCCCTTCCAGCTGCCGCACCAACAAACCACATCACCGGTGTAGCACTCTGGTGGAATAGTACTGCACCTTGTCCTTTCTGCTGCCGACACAGCGACTCTTCTAAAACCTCTACCACTCTATACACATGGCCAAAAAAAAATACAGAAGACGTTCTTCAGCGGCTTCCCCATCCACAATTATGATGGACTTTTGCAACATCAGGGGAATTCACGCAAACATCAATGCAGTCCACCAACACCTCGAGACTGCAGATATCGAGAGCCATACTAGTTCCTTACTGGACCTTCTGCTGACAACGCGTCCGGATGACTATACTGTTACAGTAGATGCACCACTTGGGTCATCGGACCACTGTCTCGTCCGAACGCAAGTGCCATGCGCGCTGCCCGATTCGCTGCGACCACCAGGGTGGCGTCGAGTGTGGCACTACAAGTCAGCAGATTGGGATGGATTGCGTGATTTCTACGCATCGTACCCGTGGAGGCAGCTTTGCTTCGCATCAGACGATCCTGTCACCTGTGCAGCTGCAGTCGCTGAAGCGATACTGGCGGGTATGGAATGTTACATCCCTAACCCGCTAGTTGCTGTGGGGGTGAAAAAACGGCCGTGGTTTAATCGGTCCTGCAAAGAAGCTAGACGTAACAAGCAAACTTTGTATGAGGCTTGGACCACGGCCCGCACTAATCAGGACACTAACATCTCTGATGCGAAACGCAAGTTTAACGCTGCCTCGAAGTTCAGTAAGCGAATTATCGCCAGGGCTAAGTTCGATTTCGTCGGCAGAATTGGCAAGATGCTGACCAGCGTCCCCTCTGGGTGTCGGGCCTTCTGGTCTCTTGCCAAAGCTGCTGAGGGAAACTTTTGTCAGTCGTCCTTGCCACCACTACGGTTGCCGAATGGGAACCTGGCCCATAGCGCTAAAGAGAAGGCTGACCTTTTAGGCTCTCTCTTTGCTTCAAACTCGACTTTGGATGACGGGGGCACCACTCCGCCTACCATCCCGCGGTGTGACAGCTCCATGCCGGAAATTCGTATTTCCCAACGGGTAGTCCGGCAAGAGCTGCTCTCCCTGGACGTCCACAAGTCGAGTGGGCCAGACGGTATACCGGCAGTGGTTCTGAAGCGGTGTGCTCCTGAATTGTGTCCTGTACTAACGCGCCTTTTCGCGGTTTCCTACTCCAAGGGACAAGTTCCGTCTTCGTGGAAAATTGCCCACGTGCACCCTGTGCCCAAAAAGGGCGACAGATCAGACCCGACGAATTACAGGCCGATCGCCATCACCTCCCTTCTCTCCAAAGTGATGGAGCGGATGATCAATACACAATTGCTGAGGTACTTGGAGGATCACGACTTGTTGAGCGACCGACAGTATGGCTTTCGCCATAGTCGCTCGACTGGTGATCTCCTAGTGTACCTCACGCATCGTTGGTCACTCGCCATAGAAACTCAAGGTGAGGCATTCGCGGTGAGCCTAGATGTGGCGAAGGCGTTCGATCGGGTCTGGCACCGGGGTCTTCTATCGAAGCTACCAGCGTACGGGCTCCCCGAGGGATTACGCAAATGGGTTACCAGTTTTCTGTCCAGCAGATGCATAAAAGCCGTCGTCGACGGTAGTTGCTCCGATAGCATGGACATAAACGCCGGTGTCCCGCAAGGTTCTGTGCTATCCCCAACCCTGTTTCTTCTGCATATCAATGATATGCTGTCCATTGACGGCATTCATTGCTATGCGGACGACAGTACTGGGGATGCTTATTACACGGGCCGTGCAAATATCCCTCGTTCCGTGGTAGAGGAAAGCCGCGAACGACTTGTGTCTGGAATCGAGAGCACACTTACTAGTGTCTCCGATTGGGGTCGACTAAACCTAGTCGATTTCAACCCCACTAAGACACAAGCCTGCGCGTTCACCGCTAAAAAAACCCCATTTGCTGTGGCTCCACAATTCCAGAACACGTCCCTCAACATCACGAAGAGCATCGGAATCCTTGGCGTTGATATTTCTGACGGCGTTCAGTTCCGTAGTCACTTGGAAGACAAGGTTAAGCTGGCATCTAAAAAGCTAGGTGTGCTCAACAGAGCCAAGCGGTACTTCACATCGGGGCAAAGACTGCAACTATATAAGTCGCAAGTCCGGCCCCATATGGAGTACTGCTGTCATCTATGGGCGGGGGCACCTGGATACCAGCTTGGGCCTTTTGACTCGGTTCAAAAGCGTGCCGTCAGAATTGTCAACGATCCCGAGCTCACAAGCGGTTTAGAGCCCCTAACTCTAAGGAGAGACATGTCCTCCTTATGTGTCTTTTACCGCTTGTACAACGGACTGTGTTCTGAGGAATTGTTTGATTTGATGCCCACGGCTACTTTTTACCATCGCACCTCTCGCCACAGACGGGGAGTTCATCCTCACACATTGGAGCCAAACTGGTCTCGCACGGTGCGATTCCAAAGGAACTTTCTGCCGCGCACGCTTAGGCTGTGGAATGAGCTCCCTGCCGAGGTTTTCCCAAGGGAGTACAGCATGGGGTTCTTCAAGAAGGGTGTGAAGAGATTTTTGCAGGGTCGGCAACGCGCGAGTGATACCCACGGTGTTGCAAGCGTCCATAGGCTGCGGTGACCGTTTACCATCAGACGGGCCGTCAGCTTGTTTGCTGCCTTAGTAGTATAAAAAAAAAAAAAAAAAAAAAAAATCACTAACTGGCTAATTTTACCTTAAAAACCAGAGTTACTCTTAGCATAGATTTTGACTCGGAAATGATACCCTCTAAACATAGACGGACTTTTAAGGCAAATCTTAACACTCTTGTGTCCAACACCACCACTTTCTATGAAGGCTTCTCCGTCCTTGTTCTCTCTTAAATCTGTAATGTATATAGCTTCAATATCTTGATTATTGGGACTGGTCACAACCACGTCCTTAGTTCTCATCCACAAAAACGGATACGCTTTTGTTTCCATGTTGTATATATTCTGTGATCGATCAGTAGTAGAACCCACTATCAAATCGTTCGATTTCACAACGGAAATGAAGTAAAGTACTGTGAAAAATATCACTTTGGCAATCATTTTTGTTATGGGAGTAGTAGAAATTTTATACGCAAATGAAGGTTTGACGCCCGGGTGTTCGTTTATATAGTGTTTGATGTTAACCCTCAAAAGCTTACATGAACGATATCCATTATTTAACATTATAATGTTCATTATTTAAATAAATATATAATTAATAGTTTAAAAATCCACATAAAATTTGAAAATATTTTTGAATAAAGAAGAATAGTGTATTTTATTGTAAAAAAAAAAGCGTGGGGTGCATGGTGTCAAAAGTTATAAATATTTAATTGAGAGATATGAGTAGAAGGATTATCATTTTGATAATATCTTAAAAAGCACCCCACGCTTTTTTAACATTTTTTTTTCTTTTTTACACTATTCTTAATTCAAATTTATTTTAAATTTTTAAGTGGATTTTCTATAAAAGCGTGATTTTTAGTTCTTTTAACTATTAATAATATTTCATTTTTAGTTAAATTGCTAATCCTGATTATCCTAGTAAGGATAACGGGTCTAAGTGTTTAAAATATTGAATTGTTATCGGTCCTCGATAAATCTACAAAGTTTGAATTAAATCTGACCGTTTAAAGTGTGTCAAAATCGCACCCAAAGGAGTTGGTTACAAACATACAGGTAAAGCTAATAGAAAGTGTGTAAAAAAATATGCTTGTGATTAATGTATCATCTTGCACGTGTGTTGTTGTGAATGCCCATTATGTGTTATCTTTCTTCAATAACACTCGTTAAACGTTAAAATAATATAAATTATTTGTAATATTATCTTACCACATTATTAAATTTCACATTCAGTTACACCCACACTTACATACACACACTCGCACACACACATACACATACGCACACAGGCACAAACACCCAGAATTCATTTGTAACCAAATATCAATTTTAGTTTCAATTATTTCTGTTAAATTATTTATTTTAATGAGAACATTAACTACAGTATAATCTATAATTCCTTTACTTAAATGGAAATCTTAACTGTGTTTAGAAATGTATGTTTAAGTTATTAAAAATAAATCATTTTTTATAGTATTAATTGTCCCACATGTGCTTTTTAGGGTTAAACATGACCGATAATTAATAAAATCGACTGTCAGAAAGATAGTGTTTGTTTACAAAACTTTATTAAACATCAAGTTGAATCATGACTCAAATTGCAACTGCACTATGAACCTCGCACATTACGTGATATCATGTTTATTTACTAGCCGTACCCCGCGGTTTCACTCGCGTTCTCTAGGGATTTTACATATTCCATACAAATCCGTTTTGCAGATACATCCATTCTCTCAAACTTTTGCATTCATAATAATAGACTATAATCTATCTCTATGCCAAATTTCATCCAGATCTATTTAGCTGTTCTAGCGCGTAGTAACAAGCACCCATCTATCCAAACGTAGCATTTATAATAATAGACTATAATCTATCTCTATGCCAAATTTCATCCAGATCTATTTAGCTGTTCTAGCGCGTAGTAACAAGCACCCATCTATCCAAACGTAGCATTTATAAAAGTACAAAATTCATAAATTGCGACTAGTTGTCTAAAAGTAGTATGAAACATTGTCACTATCTTTTTATTTTATTTATTTGGCACACAAAACAGAATACAATCAAATTATGATAATGAGGTTACAGAAACAAAGGCTTAGTACAGGACTGCATTCCCTAGCATGTGTACACAACATGACTAATAAATATACAACAAGACAGTGGGCATGTTAGTAAGACGTTAGTAAGTTATACATAAAACATAATCTATTACAATTAATATATAAACCTAAGATTAAAAAAAAAGAAAAAATATAAAAAATAACAAGTAGTGATTAAAGTGTTAATACAGTTAATAATTACAAATTACAAAATTGATTTATCTGTCTGTCTGTTTGTTTTTAATCTAGATTCACGGCAGAGTGTTAGCCGAGTAGTCAAGTCATTTGACTTACTAGCTATCACCCGCGGTTTCACGTATCTTCTGAGGGATGTAACATTTTCCCGGCACAAAAAGTATCCTATAGTATTAGTATGAGTGTGGATCTTTGTTACTCTTTCATGCAAAAACTACACAACGGATTTGAATGAAATTTTGCACATAGATGACTTATAAATTGGACACGTCCCTTGGGAATGAGGGTGGGACAGCTAGTGTGGCGACATCTATTAGCCCGCCTACAATCCTTTACCGTCGGCACCACAGTGATGTGGCGACATCTATCAACGAGTAGAAACACGCGAGAATCGTATATCGCGATATCGAGATTCTCAGGATTTGACATATATACAAGCATCCAACATCAACAGTCGGACCACGGTTCCCAGGCATGATCACCTGGGCCTGGCGGAAGATCTTCCCTTTTAAATGGAGGAGTATCATACCTCGCTTCTCCTCTTATTACAATATATTACGGAAGACTAATCTTGCGAGCGACACTAACTTGTAACCGCTTTGAAAATGCTGTCTTTTTCAACTGAGATAAGTTGCCAAGATCTGTAACAACTCAACAAAACCATTTCTAGTGTTTTCCCCAAAATAAATGTAGAAGTACATTACCATTCCCAGAGCTATAGCAATTTGTATTAATGAATATATATTTTAGCAAGCTGTAGGTGACTTTCTGAGGAGGATTTACACGAAGATTAATAGATCTGCTCGAAGCTCACTCACTGCTGAGTTATTTGTCAAATCTGACGTTATTACTAAAGGTCTTGAAGAGCAAATGAGAAAGTATGACATGATATAAGAAAAATAAATCTTAAAGTTTTGATGTTAGTGGCGGAAATGGTGAAACGGATTTTCATAAAATTTTGCCAAAATTATTTATTTTTTATACTTTTGGTAAAGTTTTAGTGGGATTTCACCCGCGTAGCCGAGGGATGTAACATTTTAAAAGTAGCCTATATGCTACTTCAATATATGCTCTATCTATATGCCAAGTTTCATACAAATCCGTTCGGTAGTTTTTGTGTGAAGAGGAACAAACATCCATACATACAAACTTTGGCGTTTATAATATTAATAGGATATACATATATAAAGCTGAGATTGAGGCCAATCGCAATCCCTTCTGAAAAAAAAAAAAGAGTTGGTTTTTTTGGTTGAACGCCCAAATTTCAGGAAGTACAAATTCAAATTGATATTTTTTTTTTGTGATGAATAGTCCATTTATCGATGAAGGCTATATCATCATGCTACGACACAGTAACCACAAACGCGCGTGAAACCGCGGGGGTCAGCTAGTAATTGACCAAATCACAGTTGGTTGTGAGGTCCATGCGGTAACAAAGGAAAAGGGACTAATGAACTTCTGCTTTTGAAGATGAAAAACTACATGAAGAAACTGTTGCATGATGAGGAATTTCATGGTTCCCGTTTGGTTAGCTACTGACCTCAAAAACAAATTGAATAATCAATTCACAAACGGAAATGAAAATTTGACTTCATAATTTTTCCTTATTAATAATTTCCTTATTTATAAGTACCTGGATGGCCGAGCATTGCTCGGTCATTCGTGACTTCATGTATCTTTCATTTCATATTTTGTCATATATATCTAGATACAAAGTAAATGCGGTAATAAAGGGCTTCCAATAACAGATTTTCTCACACAAGATGTAACTTGAAAGAGGTAAGGCCTCCTAATGACATTGTAGCAGTTTTCATTGCCTAAAACACGGATAAAACGACATTTTCTGAAAATGAATCCTAGCTAGATCGATTTAACGCCCCCGAAACCCGCGCATACTAAATTTCATGAAAATCGTTGGAGCCGTTTCCGTATATATATATATATACAAGAATTGCTCGTTTAAAGGTATTAGATATACAATACATATTTTAGAAACAGATACATACTGTTAGAGAACAGTATTTTTACTATGACTACTAACAGCTATGACATACGCACAAGAAACCAGTATCGTTCCTTTCATTTCAGTACGTTACCTAAAAGCCTACCAACATCTGTTTCCACTGCGCTAGAATCCACTCGCTCCCCGGTGGCGAGATAAAATAAAAATATTTATTACCCACACAAAACACTGATTGAGCCGTGAGTCGTAAAGGCCGTAAATCAGAGCGTCTCAACAATGCCCTGTGGGGCTGTTTCACCATCACCCTCTCTTATAACCTTTTAGATTTACGACCCAACACAAAAATGTACCTATTAGGTCCGAAAATGTGTTTGTTTTGTAATCATTTGATGGACGGTAGTCTGTGATAGAGCAAAGGAATCTTGTGATAACTATAATAAATAATATCCCAAGACATTCTTCACACATGGTTACCTGATCCCAAGTTAAGCAGAGCGTACTGCTTGTAGTATGGCTACCAGGTAGCTGATATACTACATATACTACTTTTTTAAATACATACTTGCATAGATATTTACACCCAGAAACAGAACAAACAGACATGTTCATGCACACAAATGTTTGTCCTGTATGGGAATCGAACACCGCGACCTTCGGCAGTCAGGGTCTCTAACCACCCAGCCAACTGGCCCGTCAAATATATTCGTCACTATAAAATTGAAATTGATAAGTCTGATTTTAATAAAATATAGTCGGAGTTAGGTTTTCTCAATAAAGGCTTGCTAGTGAGGAAACCAAAAGATATTATTTCTGATAGTTTAGATATGCAAAGCTGTTTGACAGACCAGTTGGCTTGGTGGTTAGCTACCCTGACTGCCAAGTTGAAGGTCGCGGGTTCGATTCCCATCCAGGATAATCATTTGTGTGCATGAACATGTTTGTTTGTTCTGTGTCTGGGTGTAGATACATATTATCTATATGTGTATTTATTTAGAAAAATAAAAAGTAGTATACAGTTATCTGGTTTCCATAGTACAAGCTCTGCTTAGTTTGGGATCAGATGGCCGTGTGTAAAGAATGGCCCAGGATATTTTATTTATTAATAGAATTTTTTAATAACGGTGTATTTTGCAAAAATAAATATTATTATTAAATTCATTGTCCAGTAAATCAATTACTTGTTTGGAACGATGGTAGAATTTTCAAGTTGGGTTATTCGGTTCCCGATATTTTTCTTTGCTACTCAATTTTTTTGACGGATTCGATCCCACAACCTGTGACGTGGCAATCACGGAACTATCGCGTGTCGGCAATTTAATAATATTCAATTTTAATGTGAGATAGGTTTAAATTTTTTGAAAAGTACAATTATTCTAAATTTCATACTTACCGGAACGAAGTTTTGGAACGAAGTTCCTTATCGCGCGTTGTGAATAACTAGACGGAAAAAAATCATACGAAAATTTGTATCGAAA
Organism: Habrosyne pyritoides; assembly: GCA_907165245.1. NCBI lineage: Eukaryota > Metazoa > Arthropoda > Insecta > Lepidoptera > Drepanidae > Habrosyne > Habrosyne pyritoides. The sequence continues at coordinate 1,633,185 of OU015600.1, read as the reverse complement.
CTTTTTTTCATATTGTTACGTTCGAAATTTAAATGATAATATGGTTTATTATTGGGTTTGTTATTTTCATAATTTATTTAAAGGCTACATACAACATGTTTAAAATTCTGTTCCATTTATAAATTAGTATAATTAACAATTATCATAAGAAAAAGAATAAGTTAAAAGTAAATTTTGAATCGCACTGAATTGAAAGAAGCATGTATTAGAAAACACCGTTCCTATCTGGTGTCCCACTACACCATTTTTTTTATTTAACACTAAACATACCATAACCGGGTCAAATGACCCATTTTGAACTTTGCATTGAAAATGCACGTATCATCTTATTGCTTTTGCACATTTGACTTCATGACTTTTTCTTACTAATTAATATACAGTTATTCTATTTATTTCCCTTCCTAACAACCATATTTCATACATACAAGCAGGAAATATAAAGTCACATTTGACCCGCTATGGTAGAAATTGGTACCTGGTAAGTGTTGGTATGATTCGTGTTAAACTAGCTGTCTCCCCGTTCCGTAGTTCTCTAATCCGCGAATTGTCAAACGCGCGTAAAGCTCTCAAAAGGAATATTTTTTATCCCGTTTTTGCCATATTTTTCATTGATAATTTGTTCCTTTTGGTCGTAGAGTGATGTTATATAGCCTCTATAAATGGACTATTCAACACAAAATATTTTTTCAATTAGGACCGTAGTGCCTGAGATTAGTGTGTTCAACCAAACAAACAAACTCTTCAGTTTTATAATATTAGTTTAGATTTTAACGTTTTCATGCTTAAACCAATATTGCTGAAATTTTGCACCCACTTAGCTCATGGTGTGTAGAGTGACATAGGCCAATTTTAACGAGTGAAACCGCGTTACTGTTAGTAATTGTATTTATTAAACACACTTTAAAATAGTGAAATAAAGTTAAGCAAATTATGTTCCAAACAAGTTCTAGCACTTCAATATCACAATCAGCTAGGGTAAGTGTTAAGTTACATGACTTCAGTATGCGGAGATGTTGAAACTTGGCACCGGAAACCTTTCAAGAAACTTAGAATCCGGTTACGGAGCTATTGCTCTGTAAACTGATCTTTTCAAACTCGTGAAATCTCTATTTTGTAAGCTGGAAATTGTAAATAGATGAGAAGCTCTGGTATTGATTCACGCCTTGTGTTTATTTAAACTATCTTATACTCTACTAGCTGTGCCCCGCGGTTTCATCCGCGTTCCCGAGGGAAATAAGCTATAAGACATAATCTAATGAACAATATTTTGTAACCCCCTTTTATCAACTCACAACTTATAACATAACAGAGTAAACTACTTTTATTTTCGGTTCTATTTAAAACCAGTTTGAAGTAATTCAACGCTAACTAATTGATCAGGCGTGGCTTGCGGAAATCTTTTATAATATGATATTAAAAACAAATATCTAGTAACTAATTGCGATGGCAAGGGCAGCGTGGGACGTCCCACAAGGTGGATAGACGACCTAGGTCGCTTCCAACCGGCCAATCTGGAAGTCATTGGGGGAGGCCTATGTTCAGCATTGGACGTCTTACGGCTGAAATGATGATGATGATAATGAAGTGCGATGGATCTCCTTCTCTGTCAAGTCCCATACAAGGAAACTCAACAGGAAATCGACAAGTGTTTCGGTTCTACATGAATCATCAACAGGATGTTATAGACCCGCTGTCACCGACTCGATGAGCAGCGCAGACGTGCTACCACGCCGACCGCCGGACAGAAAGACACTGTTCTTTTTATAATTATTATTGAATTCATATTCCATAAAAGGACAGTATGAGAATCACAGTTGTAACAAAAATATTGATTCAAATGGTAAGAAAAGCGCGTACCCAGATTTTACATGAAATTTTATTGATCAGCCCCCTTATTCAGCTAATACAGACTTCGTCGGCGAGCCGCTTCACGGAGGCCTCGACGAGCTCTCACGTGATTAGTAGTATTAGCGTAGTTAGCGAAAGAGACAGAGCACGCAGGCCGCGACGAAACATCCTCGAGCTACTGTCCCATACAGAATCGAGCCCCAGTTCTTTACCAGTCTTTTTTCCGTACGTTGGTTGTAGCTTCAGTAACTTTAAATTTGACCTTCATAAGTGCCCTCCGAAGGCCTAAACTGAATAAATGGTTTTAAATTTTGAATTTTTTGAATACGGTCTACAAATGTCGGTCCAGCGCGAGCTGTGTCGCAAAGGCTAGGCACTTAACAACTTTCAAGAAATAGCTGCTAGATATTTGTTTTTTGAATAATCATAATTCAACGCTTGTTATCATTTATTCTAAGCAATTCATAGTTATAACAACTAAAATATCACTGTCACAATCAATTTCATTAGACAATAGAATTATTTACAAGGCACCTTGAGGTCAATTAATCTAATTTAATATTGACAAAGGCGTTCTAGCTACTTGCTGTGAAATTGGCAGTGTCGTTTGCCAAACACAGTATTGTCTAGATCCAATTTCAATTTGCGTTAGATTCTAAATACTAATTGCGTCTGGAGATTGGCAAATGATTATGTGAGTTTAGGTGAAGCCGTAAGATCTATTTTGCATATCCACGTATGGGTAAGTCTGTTTAATATAGGAAGTCTCCTATGATGTTTAAGATGTAGATGCTGTAAGATGAAGTCTATATATGAAGTTCATACTTATTTCTGGTACGAAAATGGCCATCAAATGTTTTAGAATGTCTCTTTATTGTGACTTCTGCCTACCTCTTCGGTAAAAATGGACGTAGATATGCTGTGTAAAATGTGTTATCTGCCTGCCCTCTTTACAATCGTTTGAGGGTACTCGCAATATATATGCTTTCTGTCCATTCAGTGCATTACGTAAGAGATTTGGCAGAATTTTCACTGCCGACCTGTCTGACGCCAAACTATATTGAAATGTTTTTGTTGACTACCTTGGCAAGGTGTTAAGTGCTCGTGGTCATGGTATACTTTTGAGACACCCCTTACATTCATATGATCGTCAGGAGCTCAAAATTATGCCATAAATTCCGCTTTTTCGTGAAAAAGCATATGACGTAATCCTACGGTGATATATACAGTATGCCACCTGTGGGAAGGAAATGCAGTCGAGTGGTGACCATACTAAAGCGGATACACGAAAGTAGCCTTTTTAGCACTAGTAGTTCAAATCGATAGGACAATAAAGAGATAAATCCCTTGAGGTTTGCGTTATGTGGCTACATGAACGTTTTAGTGCTTTGTACAGTATATTAAATAAACCAATAAAAAAAATTTGAAGGAGGTACGTTAAAATCGACTTTCAATATTATACTATGAAGTTAAGTCAATTAACACGTAATAAAGCTCCTAGTGCAGAGTTCGTTTTAGGAAGTACTACCACCTTATCCATTTCCAGCGAGAAGCAGCAGTGTACTCACTCGTTGAGCCGGTACTGGTTGGGACTTATCTTGTCAGTTTATTATTCTTTTTCATAAAATCCTAAAACTCTTGTAAACCCTTATTCGTTATTTTTGTAAATCGGCGGCACGTGAGACTTAACAACTTCACGTCTCAGTGTCGACACCGCATTGGCGATGCCCCTGGTGTTGCAAATCTCCAGTGACGCCGGTGACCACTTACCATCAGGCTGTCATCAAGGCTGTCAGCTTGTTTATCGACCTACTTGACATAAAAAAAAGGCCAGAAAAAGGATTATAACAATACGATGTATGCAAATAAACCGAAAGTAACCATGGCCTAAATCCTCCTTTAAAAAAAATGCTGACAGTCCCACAGTCGATTTCCGTTTTCAGCGGAAATGTAACCGTAATAAGCGTACCGTAATAGAAACCTTTTTATATAAGAGCGTAATTATCCGTAAATAGCTGGACAATCAGCCTTATGATTTTTTTCCGGATTTTTTCTGTATTGTCAGCACTTTTTCGCTTGTACTAATGTAGATGTATTGATGGAGGTAAAGGTTTTTTTTAAAAGCCATGGTGGTTTTAAATTGTATAAACAAATCAGGAATACTTTAGTAGAAAATAGTCAATTTAATATTACAAAAAATGTGTTTACGCGGTTTCACCCGTAACTGTTATACTACATACGACAATGTTATCTTCGAAATACATACTTATATAGATATATACCCGGACACAATACAGATATATTCATACACACAATTTTTATCCTTTTCGGGAATCGAACCCACGACCTGTGGTCACCAAACCAACAGCCCCGTCAAGTGTAACAAATTTAATAAACGAACAATTTCATGTACGCTATTTTCCAAACAACAAACAACAACTTTTTAACCTATTTGTTTCATCTCCCATATAAAATTAAATTAAATGAAAAAGACATTAAACCTCTTTACAACAGGATATGACCCAAACTGTCCTTTTAAAAAAAATTGGTTCCCTAATTTCCAATTAATTATGCAAAACGCCCACGAGGGCACATTTTGGATATTTGGCAACTTGAACTTAGTGTTTTGGAATTAGAATTGAGTTTGCCTAATATCGCCCTTGGGTGCTAGATAATTATATACAACTGTTGTTTCTTAATTTGAAAATATCGAAGCAGTGTTTAAAATAGTTTTAATTTTGGCTTCAATAATTTTCAAAATGAGGTAACACTTGAACATGCTTTTTTACAAACTCATGATGTATAAACAATAAGTTTTTTTTTTCTTTCCACATGTTACATTATGTACCTTAAAGTAAATAATAAAGTATTATATTACTGTGCCTGGGTCTAAATATCTATTTTAGTTTGTATTTTGAAAATTGGAACTAGTTGTAGTATATCTGTTATCCAGATAACAGATAACCAGTTTTCATAGTACAAGCTCTGCTTAGCGTGGGATTAGATGGCCGTGTGTAAAGAATTTATCTACACTAATATTATAAAGAGGAAAGATTTGTATTTTTGTATGTAACTAATAAACTCAAAAAGTACTGGACCGATTTTAATAATTCTTTTTTCATTAGAAAGCTACATTATCACTGAGTAACAGAGGCTGTATAAAATTTTCAAAAATGTTAGGGATCCATACCAAAACTCCAATAATGTAACCCAAGGTGTGAAAAATTACAAAACATTCTTACATCGCGTGTGCTGCGAAAACTATTGATGATAGAATGAACAAAATAATGTAACATCCCTCGGCAACGCGGGTGAAACCGCGGGGGATAGCTATTTATTATAAAGGTTTAAATACTACTTATGAAATATTATTATGGTTTTCCACATTTTATTTGTTTGTATGTCTTGTATTATTCTGATGGTATCATCCATATTCATTTATGTTATAATAAGATTTTGAGATCAATATCTTTTTTAATGGAATAAAAATATTTTGTTACTTACTAATGCGTTCGATAGTTTGTTAATAATTTTAATGGGCATTATTCATTTTTTTATTCGACTTTTGTCTTAAAAATTAAAAAAAAAATTGTATCCGAGTTAATAATGTATTTTAATTTTTTTTTATTAAATCCTCTTATAATTGAACTTACCTTTTTCTAAACTATACGAGTAAATTAGCATTGCAGAAGCTAAGTCATACGTAGGATACGTATTTCTCCAGCAGTTTGACAATGTACATGATGGAATTTACTAGATTGAGCTTAGCATAATTGTAATACTGGGATGGTCTACGGGTCCTTACTGTTCGTTCACACATGCCGGCTCTGAGAGGAGAGCTTATTTAGATAGCGTTTAAAATAGTGATTTAAATAATTGAATTAAGGTTTATTTTTACATTTGACTTCTTATGCTATATGAGAATGTTTGAGAGCCGTCCTTACGCGGTTAGTGTACAAAATTATAATCACTTACACACATAGTATTAAACAAAGACGTTTTCTCTGTCCCTATAGTCCTGTATGCTTAAATCTTTAATACTACGCAACGGATTTTGATGCGTTTTTTTAATAGATAGAGTGATTGAAGAGGTTTATAAAGGTTTATATGTATTAGTATCAATATTGCACCTGAGCGAAGCCGGGGCGGGTCGCTAGTATAATATAATTTAAAATAATAAACTTTATCACAAATACAGTACAAAGTCTGGTGGGAAAAGTCAATTCAAACCATTTATTTAGTTAAGGCTCGCGGGGGGCACTTATGAAAGTTACTGAAGCTACTACCGGTTTGGAAGTCAGCCTAGTAGCTAGTATTTCAGTAAAAGCCTACCCACCCAAATAATAGTATGATAGTAGAATAGGGACGTGTCCTGACATGTCAAATCAGCAATTCTTTATGAAATGTCAAAACGATCGAATGTTCCATACATGGCAGTTTTGTATGATTTGTATGATAGCAAGTTGTGACGTCATAATTGTACAGCATCAAATAACATACTCTTTATGATTACGGTACTGAAAAATCACATTAATGATTTAATTTTGATCATATTTTATGTTTCCGTATATTTTTGGATGTTCAATACACTGGTTAGTGTTTGATCATTTATCTTTTGTACAGGACACATCCCAATTTGAATAAGGTTAATAATTTATAAGTACAAGGTAGTTCATTATATTGAAGATAAAAATGTATGGAAATAGCTACTCTCTGCACAGTGCACCTCTAATTTTCTTGTTTAAGTTGTAAGTACCTAATTGTTATTTTCTATTTTGTAGTCTTATTTCTTTTTTTGTTTTTGAATGTTACCTATATTAAGTGTTTGTATTTATTAAATATAAAATTATGTAAAATTTATATCGTAAAAGTAGCCAAAAAGTCAGAATAGATAAAATTTATATAAAAAATATTAATAAAAAAATAAAAAAGAATGTAACCTTGCTGAGTTTCTTGCCGGTTCTTCTCAGTTGAAGGATGACTTCCGAACCGGTTGTAGCGTCAGTAACTTTAAATTTGACCTTCATAAGTGCCTTCCCAGGGCCTAAACTGAATAAATGGTTTTGAATTTGAATAAGTTAAATTCAAATAACTTCAACACCAAACTGAAAAACTGAAAAATCAGTTGACCTGCTCTAATTTCGGAGAATTATGACAGTTCTCTTTCGCGAGCTCATTGTGGATTCCGGACGCGTTGTGGGTAGTTATTGATTTACTATAATGTCAACAGGGTGTTGGTCCCACAAGTTTTGGCAGCCTTTCATAAGTTCGACAGTTCGGACCGCTTCAGATCTCGCTGTCCAGATAATATGTCCGTCTTTTCACTGTAATGGATCAGATTGGATTAAATATTTATACCAGTTTTTCTTTCACTTTGTTCAAACGTCAACAGTTGATTTTCAGGGCTTCTATTAATAAACTATCTTCTGAAAAAGTTAAATAAAATAGGGTCGTAAAGACACCCGATAGAAGTGAAACTTTTATTTTACAGGGAAACTTTTTAATTATTCATCAATCACTTTTGAATAGTATAGATTGTGTTTATCATTTATTTATTTACATAAAATCTATGGGAAATAGGGACTATAGTTTGACGGACCATTACCTCAAAACTACTGAACAAATCGGGATAGGACTGCTACCATTCGACGCGTAATTTTTCGTAGAGGTTATAGGCTATTATATAAATAAATAAATATCCTGGGACATTCTTTTACACATGATCATCTGATCCCAAACTAACCAGAGCTTATACTATGGAAACCAGATAACTGATATACTACTTTAAATTTTTCAAAATACATACATATATAGATATTTACACCCAGACACAGAACAAACAGACATATCCATGCACACACAAATTTTTGTACTGATACTGATAGGCTACTGATAAGGTAGCCTTCTAATCAAGAAATAATTATGAAATTAGTCCAGTAGCACAGGCTACTGGACTAATTTACTTTGTTTTATATGAAATAGATTTGTGTTCTTTGTTTGGTTTTTTAAACATACAAGAATACAGATTCTATTCTCTTTAAAAAAATATTGTAGAAAATTAAGATTGTGAATATAATCACAAAAGCTCCTATTAAAACGGAAGCCCGTATAAATTATAAGTTAAAACGCGTACAAATGAATTTATAACTACAATAGCGGGCTCGCTTTGATGTATTAATTTGCTTAAGGCTTCGATTAAACCGTTTCAATGCCTTTTGTTAAATAAAAGCTAATTATTAGTACTAAATAGTTGTTGACTTTCTTTCCGGCTCTTTTCAGTTGAAGAGAAGAGAAATGGGTTCAGAATATTTATATCAGTTTTTTGTATTAAGATTCCTTCGCCTTTAAAATACTCGATTTATATTTTATCTTGTGTGTGTTGACAAACAGACAGGACCGACTAATGGATAGTGATCATTGTCGCCTATGGACATTTGCATCATCAGGGGCATCGGCAATGTGTTGTCGACCCTGAGACGTAAAGTTGCTAAGTCTTTTGTAGGTACCTGTAATTACTAGCCTCCTTTTACTTATCAGAATAAGTATAGCGACTTCCAGTTTTCACATACTAGCAAAGCTTCAAATCGATTCGACAATTAGAAGCAGCTCCCTCATTCAGCTAATACAAACTTCGTCGGCGAGCCGCTTCACGGAGGCCTTGGAGAGCTTATCTCTCACGTAGTTAGCAACAGAGACAGAGCACGGAGGCCGCGACGAAACATCCTCGAGTTAGTGTCATTTTCCTTACAGAATCGAGCCCCAGATTAAAATTGACTTCCAAGATTTTATGACATAATTTTAAAACTTGTTTACTTCGTAATTCAATTGTATATAACACTAGTTGTCTCCCGCGGCTTCACTCACATTCCTGTGCTAAATATTTGGCAAACATAGCCAATGCGCCTTTATATTATAGGCTCTGTGTGTGCCAAATTTCAGCAAGATCGGTGAGCAAATAAACTTACTTCGCATTTATAATATTAGTGAAGATAGTTATTTCTGCTTCAAGTTTTATCGTACAAAGTAGATCAGTGGGAGTTCATTAGTTTGCCTAAATCTAATTTGTGTCTAGATCTAGCTTAGATGGGTCATGCTACTTGCCTCTATATTTGTAACGAACCTTTAATATTGAGTTAGATGTAGTCTGAAACGTGATTGTTGCTCGTTTAGGAAATTGTAATAATGAGAATTAAGAATAGAATAAAGATTCCCGCAGTTTCTCCCGTGTTTTCGTTGGATCTATTGTATTCTAGTATTGTAGCATAGCTTATGTCACTCGGGAGTTGGGTATCTTTCTATAATATTGATAGGTGCTGTGTCCACAAATTCACACTCTTTCTTTATAATACTTATACTAGCTCTCTCCCGCGGTTTCTCCCGCGTTCCCGAGTGATGTAACATTTTCCTGGCACAAAAAGTATCCCATGTTAGTTCTAATACCTCCAAGAATATGTATACAAAGTTTCATGTTGATCGGTTAAGTACTTTTCGCTTGAAAGCGTAACAAACAAACATACATTCACAGTAATAATATTAATAATAACTAGCTTCTGAACCGCAGTTTCACCCGCATTGATCTGGAATAATGAAAGTGAAAGTAACAATGAAATCAATTTTCATATAGGTAGTGGAACCAAACGCAATCCGGTTATACAAAAAAAAAGATTAGCAAGAGAAGAAGAAGAAAAGAGATTACTTAACATACACACAATTTTATGAATTGGAACTCTCTATTTTTATACTATTAGTTAAAGTTTCGAAAGAGAAGACAAGAGGGTATATCAATGACCACGTGTACTTTATTCCATGCATGAAGTGGCTAACAAAAGCATACCCAAAATGGGTTGGCGGCAGGGAGTCGGCCAGCCGAAAATAATCTGCCAAATCTCAATATGTAATTACTACCGATTACCAAATGGATAGAAAGCATATACAACATGTTACAAAATATCCCTTAAAAATATAATTAACTATCAAAGCCAACAACCCTCGTAAACTGTCATGTCAGGGAACCACATTATTTAACAGAAAGGCCTACGTACCTATTTTACCTAATAATTGTCTACTTTAATAGTTTTTCTATTTTTCATTCATAAAAATCAGTTCTTTTTTTTTTGGGGTATGTTATACAGCGTTACTACGGTTCTTAAATAGTGTGAACTCGTAATAAGGCCCATTTAACCTCCTTTCTGCTTTACGGATAGTTTTGTAACAGTCTGTATATATATTACACTGACCACAAATGATTGGGAACAGTATTATGATCAAGCAGTTCCGTTAGAATCGAAGTATACTAAAATTTTTATGGGAAGGGGCTGACAAAAGGCACCGCTCCACTGGTAAGTAGTCACTACCGCCCATGGACATTTGCAACACCAGGAGCATCGCCGACAATGCGTTGTCGACCCTGAGACGTGGAGTTGTTAAGTCTCATGTGCCTGTAATTTCACCGGCCCCTTTATCTTTCTAACAGAAACACAGTATTACAAGTGCACTACTGCCTCACGGTGGAAATTTGTAACGTGGTAATACTTCCCGGAACAAACGCTACTACTGCTGACTACTTGTGCTAGGGATAAGACCTTCCCCACATACTTTTACCACAACCTAGTTAAAATTTAACAAATTTACTTTTTAAGTTGTTTAACATAGAATAAGAAAATAAAGTTATTCTACTCACTTTAAGCCAAACTTAAACTTAGTAACTTAGTGTTATATAGAACATTCGACTTCGAGCGAAGTTTGTGGCATTAGCCGATTTGCCGGCCTCGGTTTAGCTTCGGCCAAAAATCGTCATTCAATCGGAATCTATTTATAAAGTATCCACGCAACATAATATATGCATTTAGAAAGAAGGTTATACCACCCACGTGTGCGGTAAAATCTATAATTATACCGCCCCCTTATTAAGCTAATATAAACTTCGTCGGCGATGGCGCAACGAGTCCTCCGAGAGCGGTACTCTCACGTGATTCTGTAGTTAACGAAAGAGATAGAGCATGGCGGCTGTGACGAAACATCCTGTTAGTCATTTTACCTTACATAATGATACCCCAGGTATTTTCATATTAAGGGTAGCGACGTATAATAGTTGTGTCACAACAACCTCGCGCCGCGATCAGCTGGCCGCTGGTTCGTGAAACATTTCACACTTCGTTACACGTTTCATAATCTATGTCAACATTTAGATTACACGCACTGTGTTGAAAAACGCTGCGGTTTTTATCCAATGCAAATGTCGAATTTAATGTTAGGTATTATTATAACAAAAAGCGCATAAACATTTGTAGCATCAACTCTGCATGGTGGGTATTATTTAGCTGGAAATATTAAATAGCATTTTTTTTTTCTTAAGCTTGGCTTACTCTATAAGATTGAGTGTTCCTTGTGGTGGATGTTATCATAGAAATCTATAGAGCTTTTTTTTATTCAAAAGAAGGAAAAATTGAAAATAAATATTGTTTATTTAAAGTGAGTAAGGAAGTCGAGCACACCAATAACCTCATCACTTAAATATTATGACAAAAGCAAGTTTGACTGAACTATCCGAAGTTAAAATGCTTTCGATTTATTTTATCATTTCATTTAAATATATAGTGTAGTAATATATAAGTGAGGTAAAAAGAGTTAATTCAGTATAACATGTTTAACAGCATTGGCACCACTAACTTCGTTTCAACGTTTAAGCGCTGCGGTTATTTCTCACAGTGCGTTTTAAGTCAACAAGCTTAGTGCTTTCATGGAATTTTCTTCATCACTTGAGCAAGCATTGTCGCTATGATCTTCATTTTATTACATTGCCTTGTTGGTTTTTAAAATTAGTTTAATATTATTTTTATAATCTTTATTTGCTGATATGGGCAAAAATGGTTTGTCTTGACTTGGAGTACTTCAGATACTTTATGGTTATGACAAAGTATTTAAAAAAAAGCTTTTTAATAATGCTTGTATACATAGTTTTAGCATTTAAGCTAGAAATAGAAACATATTTGAAAATTTCATGAATGCAAAGTTTTGTGATATTTTTCAATATAATATATATGAAATGAAATAAAAATATTTTTATTCAAATAGGCCTTTACAAGCACTTATGAATAGTCTGACTCTAATACCGGTTCGGATGGTTGTTTCTTACTGAGAAGAGCCGGCAATAAACTCGACAATAAATCTTTTTTTAAAAAACCAACACAGCTTTATTACATAAAATCTATTTAGTCTCACTGACAATACTTGTAATAAAATAATATGAATATCTAATTTTAAAAAATAAATAAAAATAATACAAACGAACTTAAGCTGAGCAGCTTGACCAGCCCCCACAAGCAGCACCTGTTCACAAGTATGACGCATGTGGCAGCCATCGCCCTCCTCGCCATATTGTAGGGAAGTGAGCGACCCGCCACACGACGCCGCCGCAAGCAAAGGCATTAAAGCGAGCATGACTAACTTAAGTTTGAAGCTCATAAAAATAATAATTTATGAATTTTGAATTACACACAAAGTGTTATCACTGTGACCACGCTATAGACCTATATAGTTAACCTCGTGCGGAGAATGTCTCACGATATCTATATATATAAAAATGTTATATTGGTTTGTGTACGCTTCAAAAACTCAAAAAGTTCTGTTCTGATCGAGCTGAAATTTTAGCATGATATATAATCCGCACCAAGGAATGTTTTTATCTATTTTTGGCATCAGTCACATATCCGGGGCCGTCTTTGTTTTGTTTCTCATTTCTCAATAATTCAGGCAGGGTACAGCTAGTCTATTTATATATTTTGTAATGCCTTATATATCTAGGCCACCAGGTAAGAGAAAAAGAGGTAGACCTACGAAAAAGTGAAAACAGTTGGAAATAGCAATAGATAGGGATAAGTGGAGAAAAATAGAGGAGGCCTTTACTCTGTAGAGAGGTCCTTAATAATAGTGATTGGTTTTGCACGTAATAATGTTTTTTTTTTATTAATTTTTAATTCATGATTGATTTATTTTTATTATTGTAATTTAAGCTTAATTTATTTTAAATTCTCGAATTGTGTTAAATATCAGTTTCGGATTTTTTATTATGGCATAAGCAAAAAAGGCTTTATTATTTCTATTATATATTATTAATGCCTTATAAAGAATGAAAATATTGCCACCATTATTTTATTGTGTGCGGTTTCTAAAAATTTAAAATTTATTCAGTAAACTAAACAATTTTTATTGCATTTTCTTTTAATTCGTCGCTCGGTTGTTGATCGTAATGTTTGTTTGTACATTCGACCGACTGGCGTTTCCTTTTTAGAATTGTGTAATTCGTTTTAAAACTATTTTTATCTTCATCTTATTATAGAACATGTGTAGCTCACACATGTTTAAAAATAACTATATTAATACTATAGCCACCGTCCTACGGTTTTCCCCGGATTCCATAGACACCAATTGTATCATGGGGTTATTATATAGCGTAATTCATTTGGGAATTGTTTAGTTTTTTATTAGTGAAAGAATAATTGAAATCGAATTAGTAGTTTCCGAAATTACATCCTACTTTCAAACATACAGACTTTACCTCTTTAATAAATAAAATTATAATAAATAAATAAATTGTATGTTTTGTTCCGCCCGCGGCTCCGCCCTCGTGAACTACATTTTATATCGTGCCCAGTGGGATAAAGCAGTCTATAGCCTTCCTCAATAAATTGGCTATCAAATAGTACAATTTTTCAAATCGGACCAGTAATTCTTGAGATTAGCGCTATCAAACAAACAAGCAAACTCATCAGCTATATAATATTATTAATAGTATTAGTATAGAAAGAAAAGAAAGAAAGAAACAAATTTATATATATGTATAGATTACAAGCTTTCGTCACGCGGCTTGACACGCATTTCTGAGGCATTAATCATATCCTGGGATTAAAAGATACGTAATAGCATTTGAGAACAATATAGCTTTCCACCATAGAAGGAATAATTGAAATCGGACGAGTAATTCTGGAGAAAACCTTCTACTTTCATAGATACAAACTTTACCTCTTAACCATATTACTAGCTTCTGGTCCCCATTTTGACCCTCGTTATAGAAGGATCTTATGCATCCTGGGATTATAAAATAGCCTATGTCACTCGGGAATAGTGTACCTTTCATTTAGTAAAAGAATAATTGAAATCGGATAAGTAATTTCGAAGATTACCACATATTAATGATACCTCATTACGATATTAGAATAGAAAAACTCCAAAAACACTGAATATCACATTTTTTCGGAACTACATCTCACAAGTAATAAATTCTCCGTAACGATAATGCGGTTCAGATGTTTGTCGTTCACACAAATAGTGAGAACATCAACAAATCCGTCGGGAAAACAGTTTTCATAGCATATTGGCGAGGCGTTTCAATAAAACTTGTTATCTTAGTAAATACTTGACACTAGAGTAGTTTTTTTATGGCACTTTAGCTGACAAATAAGCAGATGGTCCCGCTGATTGTAAGTGGTCACCGCCGCTTATAGACATTTGCAACACCAGGGGCATTGTCAATGCGTTGTCGACCCTGAGACGTGAAGCTGGTAAGTGTCATGTTCCTCTAATTGCTCATGTATGTTTGGCAATAGTGAAAATTCTGTTGTTGATCGCGAAACCTCAATCTGAGGTTTAATTCTGTAAGGAAAATGAAGAGCTCAATGATATTTCGTCACGGCGACTATGCTCTCTCTCTTTCACTGATAAGGCAATCACGTGAGAGGTAAGCTTTCCGTGGCCTAGTGGCGCTGACGCGACAATGTTTGTATTAGTTGCATATGGGGCATCTCTTTAAGAGAAATAAAATCAAAAGATATCTCATGGCAAATTCTTTGTCATTTAGTTCTAGGGCGTCCTTACGTAGGCAGCTCAAATATTAAAACTTGTTTTTTAACCGACGTACAAAAAAGTGAAGGTTCTATGTTAACCGATTTCTCCCCATTTTTGTACTCTCAAATTATTTCTTTATTTGAAAGAGTATACTCCTGAGGTGGTTCCCATTGGCACCAAGTTATTCATTTTAAATATACAATTACCTTCGAAGAAATAGGCTAGAAGTTTTAATTTAAAACTTGTGACGTAACGTTATAATTCCTCAGGGTTTCTATAAGAACTCAGTACTGCCATTTTGTGCGTATTACATACACTCTCTTTACATTATATATTATTTTATTACTCTTAAAACATTTATAGATTCTGAAAGGTTTCTCAGAACATTAATAAATTATAATAAATAAATATCCTTATACATACGGCTATGTGATCCCAAGTAAACGTTATACTATGGAAACCACATAACTGATATACTACATGTACATTCATTTATTATTATTTTCATTTGATGCCCTGGCTTGGTGGTTAGAGACCCTGTGTGCCAATCCGCAGGATTTGGGTTCGATTGTTACCCAGGACAAACATTTTTGTACATGAACAGGCCTGTTTGTTCTGAATCTGGGTGTAAATTTCCATATAAGTATGTATTTAAAAAGTAGTACCACTTACCATCAGGTGAGATTCAGGTCAATCGCAATACCATCATAAAAAATAAACTATACCATTAATACAGTAAAACACTAACACTCAAGTCAAATGCGAATGTCACAAGACTTTCATCTCTATAAAAGAAGTATGAAACTGAGTCGAATAGGCATTACTTGAGTTCGCGTGTACCATCCTCGACTGCATCGTCACTTTCCATCAGGTGAGATCTAGTCAAATGCGCTCAAGTTTTTATAAAAAAAAAAAAATATGTTTTCTACAAACAGCCGAGAATTAAAAGCACCTACGCGCTTTTCAACTTCACTATCACTCTCATCATCACTACATATTATAAAACAAAGTCGCTTTCTCTGTCCCTATATCACTATGAATGCTTAAATCTTTAAAACTAAGCAACGGATTTTGATGCGATTTTTTTTAATAGATAGAGTGATTGAAGAGGAATGTTTTTATGTATAATACATGTGACCTCCCACGGGGTCGCGGGTATTAATAAAAACTTGAGAGGTGTCAAGGGACACCCGGATGGAACGAAGATACGCATTGGAATTGACCAAAACGCTGAGTTTAGGTCCAGTGTTGAGAAAAACTTGCAATCTCTCGCCTTTAGTATTAGGTCTTCAATAAAAGATCAAGACTGTGCTAATAATTACTAATTATACTAATTTATAAATGGAACAGAATTTTAAACATGTTGTATGTAGCCTTTAAATAAATTATGAAAAAACAAACCCAATAATAAACCATATATAACCAATCATTTGAATTTCGAAAAAAAGTGTCGTTACAACTTTTCGTATGAATTTTTTCCGTCTAGCCCCCTTTCACAACGCGCGATAAGGAACTACGTTCCAATAAATAAAAATAATAATAAGTTAATTTTCTCCCAAAACACACAAATTCAAATGATGGATACAATGTTGCCAAATAATGATTCTGTATCTGTGTGTCATGAGAAGAAAAAAAGTCTACGACTCAGTCTAATGTTGAGGTTTTACCGACAACGCTGATATTCTGTGGTCGCCTATAAATATGCGTCACGAATATCAATTTTCGAATAGTAGAGCTCTTAGTGCAGAGTTCGGGGAAGTACCTATTACTACTAAAACTACCAAAGAGATTTTTATGAATCTCGGCATAGATAGTACATACCTGGATTAAATACATATAATACTTTTATTCCGGGGAAAATGTAACATTCCACGGGAAAGCAAATGTAACTCTCCCAGTCTGTCTGTTCACGACTGACCAACTGAACCGATACTGATGATATTTGGCAATCACGTAGCTATAGGTATGTGTAACTCAACTCTGAACCGGTTCAACAGATCAGATCACACCTTCTTGAACTGTCAGCTCACGGTTCACTTATTATTTAACAGTTTGTATACAATCTGTGATCTATTCTGTCATATTGAGTCGTTGTCGAACTGCGGCGTGGTAGCCGTGAGCTGAACCGCAGCTCATTCATTTTGGTTGAGCTACCCATGTCTACGTAGCTAATGACAAGGAGATTGCCAAGGTTTTCTGGTCGTTGCCGTCATTATTAACCAGGTTATTCTCTCTTGTCTCCAGAACTGGCAAACTACACTACCCCACAAATGTTTGCGGACCACTCTTCGAAGAGGAGCTGGAGTTCTGGGGTCTGGACTCCAACCAGGTCGAGCCGTGCTGCTGGTCCACTTACAGCATACATAGAGATACGCAGGTACTTTTATTGTTCCAGGCAGTTGAGTATAAACAGCTGTTGGTGTTTATAAATTCAGATTTTAAATTATTATCTTAGATAAAAGTTATTGAAATATCCATCACATAAATTTACCAAATAATGACACTAATTAAATTGACGTCACGTATTCTGCTTGGCAAACCCTTTCATTAGATACCTATGTTATGAAGGCGGTTTATCCAAACATAATTCTAAATACAAAAGTCAATTTGTTTGCCACCATATTGGATTTAGAGCAACGTCACTTAATTAAACGTGCGAAGTCCCCAAAGCCAATTTTGTGTGCAGAACTTCTGCTTAATCGAAGGAAGCTCGCTTATAATTGAGCTGCATATCACAACACATCGCACATATACACACGCAAAGTGAAATTATATCTTGCAACAATGGACATGACTCCTTCAATATATTTTCTGCCCGTCATTCACAATCACTACATAGTATAAAACAAAGTCGCTTTCTCTGTCCCTATATCCCTATGTATGCTTAAATCTTTAAAACTACGCAACGGATTTTGTATTGATGCGGTTTTTTTAATAGATAGAGTGATTGAAGAGGAAGGTTTTTATGTATATAAGACAATCAGTGTATCTTTCGTGATCTTTTATTTAATTAAACAATGTGTTGCACTGTAAATCAAAGTTTTTTATTTTTATTTTCACACTCAGAAATAAAACACTAATTACAATATCATAAAGTTATAAACATTACCTGTAAATCAAAGAAACGACATTTAAAGTTTATTTGTTGATATCTCTTAAGTAATTGTTTCTCTTAATATTTTTACCCTTTTAACGACAGCTATTATCTAATCCTGTTTTACCAATCTTCTATAGCTGGCGCCACCTATTGAGTTAGTTATGTCAACACACAATGAAATTTGAAAAGCGCGCCATAATTCAAATATAAAGGAATCCTAGACATTATTTCTAGGTATTTCTTTACATGTATAATACATGTGACATCCCACGGGATCGCGGGTAATAACCGCGGGGGACAGCTAGTTCACAATAGAGAACAAATCTTTTCACTATCAAAGCTAATCTTTTTGCTCCATGAAATAAATTTGTTACAATTTCCTTTGAAATTGGTTCGACCCACAGTGAAACGAGAGTGAATCTACAGAATTTAAATTATCTGTTAAACTGCTTTCGAAGACTAGTGAAATGAGGGCGTAAATTATTTAAATAAATCTTTTCGAGCGGAAGTCATAATTTTGTAACATTGGTTCATCGTAACTTTTCTGCTGTTCACGTTTTAAATTCTAGGTCATAGAACAAGCGGTAAGTTCGGTTCGGTTGTAGTGATGGCTCTGACTGCACACCAGAGATCGTGGGATCGATTTCTATCCAAATAAACATTAATATGCATATTTGTTTATTCTTCATCTGTGCAAAATATCTTTATGTGCAGGTGTTTATAAATTTGCCGGTGGTAGCAGCAACTTTGACCTTTAAAAGCGCTCTCCGCACGTTACTATATTTATTTTTTATTTCTTAATAATAATGTCAACGTAAGGATGTAAATAAAATCTGTAACCATCAACGATTATCCTTAAAAAAAGTACTCCCTATCTCAATTGATTATAAGATTTTGTAATGTATACTAGTCATTTGAAATTGCCACAGTTTTGTTTGGACTTATCAAAGGTATTCCTCAGAGGATAATCCGAGGCGTATCTGTGGAAAAAGACTCAAGATTATAGCGAGCAAACGTGTTAACAAAGTAACAAAATTGGGAGAGGAAAATATATACAATATTGTGACAAAACAAACAACAAAAAACAGTAGGAACATTATACTAATTGATATTGTGTTTTGAGGTACCGAAATAGACTCTGACATAAATTTATATGGAGCTGTGTGCATTCTAAGTGTCCTGAGACATTTTTTTACATACGGTCATCTGGGGCTTGATTCTGTAAGGAAAATGACACTAACTCGAGGATGTTTCGTCGCGGCCTCCGTGCTCTGTCTCTTTCGCTAACTACGCTAATACCACTAATCACATGAGAGATAAGCTCTCTGAGGCCTCCGTGAAGCGGCTCGCCGACGAAGATTGTATTAGCTGAATAAGGGGGCTGATCCCAATCTAAGTAAAGCTTGAGAATGGAAGCCAGATAACTGATAAACTAACTTTTAAACGACGCCAAGGATTTGATGCGGTTTTCATCAGTAGATATAATGATTTTAGGAAATTTTGTATGCTTTATATCCCTCGAAAACGTGGGATGAAACCAGGGGGGACTGGTACTACTACATATACATTTTTTTTCTTTTTAATACATCCTTAAATAGCCACCCAGATACAGAATAAACAGACATGTTCATGCACACCCTGGATGGGAAATTGAGAACCGAAACCACGACGACGTGGCAATCAGGATCTCTAATCAACAAGCCAAATAGCCCGTCAAATATTGGTGTATGTAATATTTTTTTTTTACAAAATTATTAAATTGTTAAGCTTGTAGGGGGAGGTACTGAACTCTAAAATTACTTCTTTAAATATTTCGCAAACGGATCCAAGAATCCAAATATGATATCACATACTATTTTTGAATAACATATCTAACGATAATTCATACGAGCATAACAGCGATCGAGCGAGAAATGAGATGAGATGAGAAAATATACTCGCTTTTCGAGTATGAAACGTATAAAAAAATATTTTATTTCATAGCCAAATTACAGCTTTTTACCGGGTTGTACACTTATCCCTACCAAGCTATCCCTACTGGTAGGTATAGGTGCACTGTCCATTACCGAGTGGTACGTTTATCCCTACCGAGCTATCCCTACTGGTCGGTAAAAAAATTATCAATAATACTATTTTAGTTATTTTTTAACAAATACAAATAATTAAATAAAAAACTTTTTATTTATTTATTATATGTATATTTTTATCTATAAAATCTTTTTTTTTTGTTACTAATAAATTAATTGGAAGAATATAAAATGTATATTTGTCTCATGTGCCTGTAAAGGTGCACTTACCCGTGCCATTAGGGATAACTCGGTAGTTTTTACTACTAATATTACAAATACTCTATAATAGTATGTTAGATAAAGCAAGGTTCTTCGGTAACCTATAACATTTCTATGTTCCAAAACTGTTTTATAATTGTTATCAACACCATTCCCAAAAAGCATAAATTAATTCTCTTAAACAAAACGAAAAATACTTTAAAAGCTCATTAAGCAAATAAAGTCCTCAAACAAATTCCTACATTAAAATTCAATATTAACAAGAAACGTGCCAAACCAACTATCATTACGAACGCTTCCTTCGTTTTATAACCATGCATATAATTTGAAAATTTTCACTTGGAATTGCAAATTTTCTATTGGAACCTCTCTATGTCAACAACAGCTCATTTCATGGCCTCGCGCATGAGCTCATCGTTCGAGCGAGTTATGGCCAACGTAAAACCATAGACAATTGTTGGCGTACTAACCACGCTCTATGCTCGCTTTATGGGTGATGTGTAAGCACACACACGCGCGGTTTAGAAGCTGTAAAACGTTACCTTTGCAACAGGTGTTAAGAATGAGTTTGAGATCACTTGGAGAGTGGTGAGGTTGTGGTAAATAAAATATAACACGATTTGCACGTTTAATGTAGTTTATTTATTGGTATAATAAAATCTACATACAGCTCTTAAATTGATAATACTGTTTCAATAAAAATTTACATTAACATTTTTATTTTGTCAATACCGGGATACAGGTAATCATTTCTGACAGAGAAACGTCAATTAAACCTTGCCCGACCATGCAATCGAACTGTGAACTGTGTGTCAGCCGAACTCTATATCACTCAACCATCGGCGAATTATTTTTTGCACTTTAATTTTGTCCCCTGCGGTTTTACCCGCGTTCCTACAGTAACAAACATACTTACACACAAATCTTTCCACTTTAGTTAATTCAAATTCCAGTTTAACGATACAAAAACGCGTTGAGTAAAAGTTTTCCATTATTTTTTTGAGCAAAAAATGCTTGCTTGCCAACTTCGATCATTTTTCGCGATTTTCTTTCAACTTAACAATAATATTTGAGCTTATGTAAGCGCTACTCTAAGTGATTAAATCCTTTTAAGCATAACTGAACTGAAGGCAATTTGATTCGCCTGAAAAAACTGATTCAAGAAAAATAACTTGATGGGTATTATGTTACTTGAAGATTTTATAAATTTCTTCCGTTTACAAGACGGTCTACTTATGTACATCTCATTCTATTTTAATAAGATGAAGGGAATAAAAAAGATAAATTTAAATTAGCTAGTCCTCTGATACTAACTATTGGGATAAGGTTTTAGATGACATGTGAGTTAGGTAATTGCGTTAAAAATATAAAGGGTTTTGTTCAAACTTACATAACTAAAAATCTCTTCCTCACTCTTTTTAACTTTAGGGATAAAAAGAGAGGTTTATACGTTAAGGGACCCCCCGCAGCTGCATATCTACCATATTCCTAAAATTCGACAAAAATGTGAAGATAAATTTAATTTAATTTTTTTTCAAAAATTCGGATAAGAGAAATCCATAGTGTTAGTAACTTACCTTACACCTAGTGTTAGTACATACATCGGTCATCCTCTCCACAAAATGCCTCAGAAAAGGGGAAAACACACTCTCCGCCACTGTTTTTAGAATGCTGTTGCTACTGGCCCGGGTTCTCGCTAGAATTAATCATGGCATTAACGTACACACCCGTCGAGTCTCCCGTGGACCCCTGGGGTCCATCTGGACCACTTTGGGAACCAAGGGCCTAAAGCAACCTTCCGAACCGCCGCTAGTCTGTCCATTCAAAAGTGTTTGTAAAGGCCTATTTGAATGCAATATTTTTTATTTAATTTTATAAAGGAGGACTGTTTTTAATTCCCAAAAAAATCTGTAATTATTTTTTATTTGTTTCATTGCGGTTACGCGCTAAAATCAATGGCGTCTGTGTGCTATAGGCATAATATAGAGCTCGTACTTGTTTATGATCTGTGATATATAACGCACTGAATAGGTTTTATTGTCATCTCTTATAGGTTCTGTGGATTAATTTTAAGACATTCAAGGAAAATAAAGTTAGATGGCTTATTTGTTTATTTTTCTTTTCGGGATACGGTAAGTACAATATGCTACTCTATTTTAAGCCTTAATCTCTGACCTGAGAGAATAAGGCAGCTGGGTCTGAAGCAGATTTACTGCTTTTTTTTTTGACTTGATGTTCTAAATTCGGTACAGCAGTATAAATTAAGTCTACCCTTTAAGCCCTTAAAAGAAATAGACTACCCTTTAATCATTTCTCATCAAAATGGTATAGATGTCATTTGTACGGTCAACATCATAAACCAAATTACACAAAAAAAATTTTTTAACACAAAACACGAACAGTTTCCTCTTTATATTCCCATTTAAAAGATGGCTGCAGAGTATATGTGTGTTGCTGACTGTGCTTAAGAATATTGAACTGAAAATACCTTACAGAATCGTTGAAAGAACCCAGACCTCACAAATAATGGAAGAAAGCGGATATATTTTCATTTCACGTGAATTATTTCAAGTTATATATCATATTTTTATTTCACGTAACAAATGTTTATTACCTCTTTTTACAGTTGCTAAGGGAGCTCTCATAAAATAAAATAACCATAGCTTTAGTCCTAAGAAAGTATTATTCTATAAACCATAATTGTGTCAAGCAATTTTCACCTTTGTTACAATGCAGTAAGATTTGTTAAACGTTGATGTCAAACTGTTGCCTCTCCAATGTTTCTTATATCATCTCGATTTACATAGTGAAAGGCTGGATTTTCTATTATGAATTCTAATGCATAAGTTATAAGGTTCATTAAGGGTTTGATTAAAGATCTAATGAGTTTGAATTCTTGTATAAAATGGCTATTAATTGAAAAATAACGCCACTTCCTTACTAATAATAATAATAAAAGCCTTTATTCGTTGACCTTTTTAACTTATATGCTATTCTTATAAAACAGAAGTATTCTTAAATCTTCTTAATTTACATAGCAAAGAATATAAACTTATTAGCAACCACTTTGGTCAGGTTGTCTGCCGACATAGGTCGCCCCAATTGTTTCCACGTCTCTCTATCTTTAGCAAAACCTCTCCATCCTTTTGGTAAATCGTCCTCCCATCTTTTAATTTGACCTACTCGTTGTCTTTTCTTCCTTACTAATGATCATCAAACAATAATTTATAGACTAATATTTAACCACCTCCTCGCCATGGTAACTGATGTGGCTGAATGTGGTGAGCAGACAGGGTCTAGAAGGGAGGCTCTAGAAACAGCTGATGGCAGGCTTGGTGAAACATTTTCAATCATGGTACTAGGTACTTACTTCAAAGAACACTGCTTCGGTGCAATTGTTTCCTCACAATGTTCTTTCACCGAGAACAATTTTTTCGGATTTGATCTTACGACTTTCTTCACGGCCTTACCTCTGAACCTTAAGGTTATCAAGTTACTGATCCTTCAAACTACTTTCTAAAGGCCTGCAGTGAGATTGTATAATCCTTTGAATCGTCTTTGCATTCAATTTTGCTTTACATAGGCACGGTGCAGCGACTGTTATCCCAGTGCTCGCGCGGTTAACCATCAATCTATTATGAAATCGGCTTCATCATTGATTCCGAGAGAGTAACACAATTCGGGTGCTATTCCGATATAAACAGTCGATGTTACCGCTGCGGGTAGCGAATACCGAATGTGTATGCGGTAATCTAACGGCTACAACCTCAAACCCAGGCTGTAATCGCCACCGGTATAGATTTTTGTTTCGCAAAATGAAGCTAAAAAATACTGCTACCTGGGGTTGCTGGGGTACGGTGGTTTCGTTCAATCCGTGGATCTTCATACCTTGTGGTATTCCACACGATTTTTTTTAGTTTCTTACAGCAGTAGCTAATATCTCTTATATTTGGCCTTTACACCTGTACAGTTAAGACGTCACAAGATGCTTTGTCATTCTTAATATCATTGTGACACATGTTAAAAAGTAGCTGATTTGACTTGACAATTACCCACTTGAACTAGCGATGAGAGATCCAAATACACTAATTGACTTGGGTATGACCTTGCGAAAATCCATTTTAAGATTATACAAAAACGAATTTCTAGTAACTAATTCCGCTGGATCTCTTTCTCTGTCAAGTTGAAAATAAGGTAATCAACAAATAATAAGAAATCGACACATGTTCCGCTTCTACACGAAGCATCTTTAGGACGTATTATACCCGCCGTCACCGACTCGACGCACTAGCACCACAAACGTTGTTGAGTTTCCTTGTTTGGGTCTTAACAGAGAAGGAGATCCAGCGGAATCAGCTAAGGACTGGATATTCGTTTATGTATAATCTTATCCTTTTTTTATTTTAATAAAATTCAAATCGGTCAAGGCCAGTAATCGATGAAAATACTTACTTAAAAAAAGTTTCCTTAAAATTGAGAACCTTTTTTGAAGTCGGTTAAAAATACAAAACAAGTGTTATTCGTAGATGAAAAGGTATAAAACTAAAATGGCTACTTGTAAACCACAACGCACAAATGTGTATGACAGATTTATAAAGGTTAAAATTATTGGCAAAAATCTGAAATTCGGTGATTTTAGGGGCAGGGATTTTCGCACGTGTTCTCTCGGCGTTTTTTGCTCCCACAATCTACTAATATTAGCATATTTGTTTAGGATGAATTAGGATGATTGGGGAGGAAGAACTTAAATCACATGAACAAGAATGGTTAGGTGGATATGATCCATAATTTTATGGAGGACCGAGGTGTGAGACTCCTCCATTTATAAGGGAACATCTTCTGCCAGGATAAGTGATCATGCCTGGGGACCGCGGTCCAACTGTTGAGGTTGGATGCTTGTATATACGACAAATCCTGAGAGAATCTCCATATCGCGATTAGGATTCTCGCGTGTTTCTACTCGTTTCTAGATGTCACCTCAACACTCTGGTGCGGGCATTGAAGGATTGTAGGCGTGTTCATAGATGTCGCCACAATTTAAAATCTCGCTTCCTACCCCAGCCGCTCAGCTTGTGGAATGAGCTTCCCGCCGTGGTTTTCCTAAGTGAGCACAGCATGGGGTTCTTCAAGAACCTCTCACGTGATTGGGTAGTTAGCGAAAGAGACACAGCATTGAGTTCACAACGAAACATCATCAAATTAGTCAATAACCTTACGAAGCACCTAGCTACTTCATAATGCTTAAAACTGGTACAAACTAGTGCTGAACCTTCCGGAAATTTCGGTAGCTAAGCCTCAGAGCTAATTCCCGTTGAGAAAATGAAAGTGGTGTGTCAGTAGTGTAATTGGAAATCTGTGGTTTCTGCCTACACCAATCCCTATCGACAGATTGGCATGATAATATATTGGCAAATTCGGTCATATTCTAATTTATTAGGGTTGAATTTGTGGTTGAACGTAAGTTTGTCCAATAATCAAAACCCATAATGTTGGAAATGGTGCGAACAAATAGGCCTGAGGATTTTATTCGTACTTGTGACCTAACGTAATAAATCCCCAAAGTTTCTTTTAGAACTCAGTGAAGACGTATTTTGTACGTTTTCTTTTATGAGAAAATCTTAAAATATTCATAGGTTCTGAAAGGTTTCTCGGAACATTAATAAAAAAAAAATGAACATTATTTATTAGTTTGAGTTACCAGAATAGATAGAAAATATTATCAAGATTATAGAACTATAACATTTATATATGGGTTTCATAGTAAAATATCGATAAATCGTAGTTTTAATGAAAGTAGGTAAAACTCGCTCGGGACCACCCACATTTGACGGTATTTTAATTTTATAAATTATGGCTACAGACTTTTAGCTCGAGTGTAGTAATCAGTCAGATGCGTAGTACAAAGTGCCCTATCAGTTTTTGGTCGTCTAGGATTAAAGCTCACAACCCTCGAATTGAGCTACCGTCGCCTCATATTATACTAAGACACTAAAAATAAGTAAAAAATATTTACCCAACTGTCAATATCAAAAACACATTATCCTCACAGAAAATCTAATATAATCGCCTCTGATTTAATCGCGGCCAAAGAGAATCGGGGAAAAAACGACATTTACCTAACGGGGGAGCCGAATAAAGGGCCTACCTAGGTAATATTGTTAGCGGGCCTCGCCCATTTGTATGTAAAACGACTGGAAATGTCAGCACTGACATACTTAGCGGAGGAAAAATGCGAAGTCATTTCTTACGACAGCAAATGCCCCTACGCTTTTTGGGGCTGAGGCAAATGACATTTGTTTTGCTGTACTAAATGTGAAGGGAGAAATTAGAAGTAGTAGATCTTAGTGCAGAGTTCGTAGGATGTACTACCACCAAACCCATTTACGCCGTGAAGCAGTGTTTTGTTTTGGTTAGAAAGGTAAGGGGCCGATGTAATTACAGGCACATGAGACTTAATAACTTCAAGTCCCAGGGTTGACAATGGCGATGCCCCTGGAGTTGCAAATGTCCATAGGCAGCGCTAACTACTTACCATTAGGTGGACCTTCTGCTTGTTTGTGGGCCCAACGAGACCGTGCCGATTCGCCGTCGTGCTTATGTCATTTGCAATTGCAATCCGAAGATACATAAGAAATAAACAAGAAACAACTATTTTCTTATATCTAAAACAATCTTGAAACACCATACAAATAATTTTATTTCAAAAGTATTTTACTATCATGTCACAGATAAATTATACATGATTTATATACAAACGCTTTGATCATTGGGTAGTGTGGGTTGTAGTTTAAAACATCACGTGCCACATCACATCATCCAGTGGGTGAACAAGTATGAAGTGTATTTCTTCTCAAAATGAGGATCGTTGGGACGACCCACTCAGTCTCGTTTTGTGAGTTGAGCCATATCCTGAATGTGTTGTGAAACTGATCACAAATTGATCATTTTACGTGAGTCGGCAACCAACCCCTTAGTTTATTTTACGAGGTTGAAATGCCTAACGTATACCCACCGCCGAGGGCACTGGGTTATGTCCACTTCGTTCCATTTACTAAAGCCCCCTCGAGTTCCTGCTCTCGCTGTTGACGAGGCTGCGCGAGACCACACGCGTCCTACGACTGCCTGAGCAAGCAACGCCCTACGTCAAGGTCCTAGCCCTGTAGGGGTTACCCTCAACCCATTAGCTTAGCTTTTCCTAGGCTGCAGATGTTATTTTAATTTGCCAACATTTAAATTTATTATCACTTCATAATTGTTAAATTTAAAAACACTGACCTCGTATTCTCGTGTAGTCTTACGTTAATTAGCGATTAAACTACGTGTTAATCAAAACCATATACTATCTTCTTGCCAAGATTCATCTAAATCCATTCTGCCGTTTGTCCGTGACTGCCATGTTATTATCTTAGCAGGATTATGTATAAGAACGTTTGTAATTTCTTCTTTAATAGCACAACTGATTTGGAAAAAGCATGAACATCAGTATATCAATCTGTGTTAATTTATTTTATAAATGATACAAAATCCACAGCATTACTCGTATAATGTTAAAATAAATCATACAGTTGTTGCTTATTGCTAATTAGGGATTTACATTCTGTAAATTGTGTTATAAAGAATATTTTTTGAAGTAGAGCTTTCTCAACTTTGTCCGGGAATGTACACTACCACCGCACCAATTTTCACCGTCAGAGCGAGGCATCACTAGTGCGTTGCGTTGCGTCATCGCAAAGAACAATAAAACACGTTTTTTTCCGATTCATTGTCGAGTGAAGACTGTGACGCTATCCAGCTTCAGCGCGCGTCTTCCTCTTGCGTTGCAAAATCTTGCGTCGCAGTAACGCAAACAATGCGTTGGTCCGTTGCGACGACGCAACGAGACGCACTAGTGAGGCCTCGCTCTAAAGTAGTAGTGCATTTGTATACTGTGATTTAGTTAAAAGGGTAAAGGTCGGGTGAAATTACAGGCACATGATTCTTGACAACTTCATGTCGACAACACATTGGCAATGCTACTGGAGCTAAGAAAGTGCGATCAGGTAGGACCTGTCTGCCCGTATGTCTACTTGCCTGACAAAATAATAATATGTAAAGTATAAAAACAAGACATCCTGTCTGAAATATTAGAAAATCCTTGTGTAAAACCACGCCGCTTTAGTCAGTACAAAATGTTAATAATCATTGTATTCAAGTTTAGAAATACTTTGTTCCACAGCGATTAGACGGAATAGCTTCCAATAACTCTTGGATAGGCTTCAGACGTTACCGAATGCCTGTATCTAGACTAAAGCCTGACGAATGGCAGACCCGAGACTTTGCCAAATCGTTCTTGTAGTTAGATATGAAAGAAAAGTTCTAAGACATTTCTTTTTGGGAACGTTGTTTTGTGTAATTGAGACTTGTTTTGTTGGAAAACTTTCAGATTTACAATATTGCTTCGGGACTTACATAATTATTTTAATAATAACATTAACGGGCCAGTGGCTTGGTGGTCAGCGATCCTGACTGCCAAGTCACAGGTCGCGGGTTCGATTTCCAACCAGGACAAACATTTGTGTGCATGAACATGTCTATTTGTTCTGTGTCTGGGTGTATGTATCTATCTATCTAAGTATGTATGTAGAAAAAAAATTGTATATTTGGTATATCAGTTATCTGGTCTCCATAGTACAATCTTTGCTTGGTTTGGGATCAGATGGCCGTGTGTAGAGGTGTCCCCAGGATATTTATTTATTTATTATTATTAACATTATCTATATTCTATATTGTATATAAGGTAGATGGGGTTCCTTTGACGCACCATCACCTCAAAACTACTGAACATATCGAGATGGGACTGTTACCATTTAGCCTTATAGCCTTTAGCGTTTAGCCTATAGGCTATATATAAAATCGATAATCGTGGTCAGCTAGTTATAATATATGACTAGCAACACGCCCCAGTTTTGTCTGAATAGGATATTATAAACAAAATACACATAAAGTCTTGGGAAGGAAAAGTTATCAGATCTCATGTAGAGCCAAGCTTCTAACTCTACACGTCCTAACTCTACAAGCCGTAACTTCACAAACTACACCTTTGTCAAAATAAGTGGCTTGGCCGTTTCGATACTACAAGAACTATTGTATAAAAGAAAAGTAACTAACTGTGAATTAATTTTGACCTTAGGCCAATGTGAAGGTAGCAAATTTTTTTTTATTAGTGGTTATGATAAAACTGGTAAAACATAGATTTTTCATTTAATAATGCTGCCTTGTTTAAAAACCTACAATCTCAGCTACGAAATAAATTAATATTATTCTGCATTTTTAAGCAAAGAGTAATGGTTCAAAATAAAAATCAAGTGAACGCAAATATATTTTGTTTTCCCCAAATGATAAATAAATATCCTGGGACATTCTTTACACACGGCCACCTTATCACAAGCTAAGCAGAGCTTATGCTATAGAAACCAGATAACTGATATACTACATATAATAAAAAATTATAGACCAAAATATGTGAGGAGGTTATGTTGACTTATGTTAGAGAATAGAGACACGTTGTTGTCTCACGCCATATGTTGGACGTGTACTTGGCGCGAAACACGATTGTGTCTCCGGATACTACTTTTTAAATATATAAGTAAAAAAACAAACATGCACTCAAATTTTTGTTCTCGAAGGGATCGAACCCACGACCTGCGGCGTGGCAGTCAGGATCTCTAATCACCAAACCATCTGGTCCGTCAAAAAGCATAGATTGATTCAGCTCCTAAATGACCATTATATTTTGACCCATAACTTAATACATCAGTCTCTAAGTAAGTTAAACGATTTAAAGGCTTAAGGACGCTGGCCTTAATAGCTGAAATTACATCAGTTTGCACAAGTCTGGTAACGTAGGTTGAATAGTTAAATAGTTTTCGGCTTTTGTTATATCGGCATATATTAACGATGTATTATGGACGAATTTACTGTGAGGCGTGTTGCATGGATTAAACATTGATTGAAAGGAATTTTGTATTGAATAGCTTTTGTAATTTGGAGGATTATTGATGGCTAACTTTCACCACACAGTTTAACAGCAGTAACCTTAGAGTAAATTCATCTGGGAAGTACTCCAACCATACCCATTTTCACCGTGAAGCAGAATTCGCTTGTATTGGGTACTTGGCTTCGGTTAGTAAGGTAATGGACTCGTAAAATAAACAGACACATGAGACTTAACAACTTCACTTTGTCTTAAAAAATTGGGTATTTTCTGTTTCTGCGCCATAATTCATCTGAAAGGTTTACAAAAATCTCTTTTATTTTGACAAGCTAGTTAGTTTCAAGATTTTATGCCCTGACTGCTACGTCACAGGACATAGATTCGATTCTCACACAATACAGATGAAGAACCAACATGTCTATTCTGTTTCTGGTTGTAAATATTTCTGACTAATATTATAAAAACAGGCCACTTGGCTTGGTGGTTAACGCTCTGACTGCCAAACCGAAGGTCGCGGGTTCGACTCCCACCCAGGACAAACATTTGTGTGCATGAACATGTCTGTTTGTTCCGTGTCTGGGTGTAAATATCTATATAAGTTTGTATTTAGAAAAAAAAAGTAGTATATCAGTTATCTGGTTTCCATAGTACAAGCTCTGCTTAGTTTGGGATCAGATGGCCGTGTGTAAAGAATGTCCCAGGATATTTATTTATTTAAATGTGAAACAGCCTTTGTAACCACTTAGCGCAGTTATGGATACTTATTATCCCGGAAAACATTAGTTCCCCCGGGAAATGGGTAAAACGTTAGGAAGAACGTATAAATATAGTATTATGTAGTCTTTTAGTTACAAGCCCCGGCTTTGCTTGAGTGTTATAATATATGAACCTTCAGAAAGAAATTTTATAAATCAATTAGTGAAAACGTATCAAAAATCTATCGAGAATTTTAATAGATGTATTTCTACTTTATTGACATAGTTTTGTACCATTTCGAAAGAAATAGTTATATATATTAGAATATGTAATAATAATTCGTTTAATATAAATATATATGTATGTATCTATTTATTAAGTTTATATATGTAAATAATATATTAAATAAATATAAATAATAAATATCCTGGGACATTCTTTACACACGGCCATCTGATCCCAAACTAAGCAGAGCTTGTACTATGGAAACCAGATAACTGATATACTACATATACTACTTTTTTTTCTAAATACATACTTACTCAGATATTTACACCCAGACACAGAACAAACAGACATGTTCATGCACACAAATGTTTTTCCTGGGTGGGAATCGAACCCGCGACCTTCGGTTTGGCAGTCAGAGTGTTAACCACCAAGCCAATTGGCCTGTCAAAATTGTATTTTTAAGTAAGTTTATCTGTTTTGTCTTCCTAACTATAAAACTCTCGCATTATTTCTTAGTGCATCTACCTTTAATTATCTCTGCATCACCCAAAGGTTGTCTGGTAGATAATGCCTTTGGCATTAAGGCCGCCTTTGTACGCTACTGTACATAAATTTATTAAATAAATAATTCTATTTCTAAAATCTGATTTCATGATTAATACATTTGTGGACGTCTCAACTATTACAACAACTCGTCTTTGTAAGTATTAACAGTGGTTTAGAATTATGTGAAGGGTGTCAGATAATTCCCGAATAACATGATTATATTTATCAGGTATCATTATGGTGTGTAGGATGTTCCTTAGTATTTGTTTGATTGCAAACATGAATTGGAAGATATTCAAATATTTCCCTAGTTCTAGTTTAATACTAGTATTAGTCTAGTTCCAGTATTAATATAGGAAATTACTCTCGTTTTGTAAAATTGCATCTTGCTACGAAACTGCATGCACGCCAATCGAAATCCGTTAACAGATGAATGATTATATCGCGCATAGCTTGGTTTACGATTGCAGTAATAAAATACCACGGCCACTTCTATTATAGCACCAATAATATTTACATTACTCCAGCCTCTCTCCATATATTCGAATAGTGCTTATTTTTTTTACTGAAAGCTCTTTTTATGTTTCGGTATAGTTTACGCACAATCATATTATAATATTACTAGCTATCCCCCACGGTTTCACTCGCATTCACATTTTCTGTCCGGCGGTCGGTGAGGTAACACGTCTGTGGTGCTAGTGAGTCGAGTGACAGCGGGTCTAATACGTCCTGAAGATGCTTCGTGTAGAAGAGAAATACGTGTCGATTTCCTCTTGAGTTTCCTTGTTTGGGACTTGACAGAGAATGAAATCCAGCGGAATTAATTAGTAGATATTTGTTTTTGTATAATATAACTCTTATTTGTCGAAATAGACGTACCTATACTCGATAACTTTAGTATAATCAATTTATACTAAATAATAATAGAACTACGTGGCAGTGCAACGCTCGTCGTGGTATCAAACAGCGACAGCAATATTCCCGTGGAATGTAACATTTCCCGGAAAAAACAGTATTCTATGTGTTAATCCAGGTTATATACTATCTATGACAGGCCAGTTGGCTTGGTGGTTAACGCTTATGTTTATGTGACCAATTAATGTCACATATCATCTAAGATAAAGTGAGTTTTAATAGAATATAATTTTAATCAAATTTTTAAAGGTTATCGTTACTGCATCAATATAATGTATGTACTTTATTGAATTTTTGTTATGTTGCAGTTGGTTTCTAATTTGAGTTATATTTTTTTAAGATTCTGGAGTAGTCTATGAAAAAAAAAGAAAAAAAAAACTTTTGTTTTAATTATTGTTACATTCTACTAATTATACCAAATAATAGCATCGCTTTGGTGGTCACACACATTTCCGAGTCCGATTCCTAGACGGGTACGATTAAAATTTCTATGCTTAGAAATATAATTATCCTTTAATTTTTTTTGTGCCCGAGAGACGGCGAAAATGCTCACCACATGTCTTTTTGGGACTTAAAATATCTGGTAAAAGGTATCCGTGCCCCTCTTCCTCTGCCAACCCTTTCGGTGATAATGGGCCTTAAGATAGCTTGTCATTTACTAATCTATTATTTTTCCGCCATAACACGCAATAACTGTCAGTGAGACAAATAACTAATATGCAATAAATTTATGTTTATTTTGAAAAGAGCAAAATCTTTATTATTAGATATTACAGACATACTATATACTTTGCTATGAATAAAATATTTCTTCTTTCAAACAATAACATTTTTGCTTTAAACATAAACATTAACTCCATACCTACGCAAGT
The DNA here is from genome assembly GCA_907165245.1 of Habrosyne pyritoides. Taxonomy (NCBI): domain Eukaryota; kingdom Metazoa; phylum Arthropoda; class Insecta; order Lepidoptera; family Drepanidae; genus Habrosyne; species Habrosyne pyritoides. The sequence goes on along the minus strand of OU015600.1, from coordinate 1,599,879 downwards.
TAAATATACTATCAAATAGCATGAGAAATCAGCATTCGCTATATAAACATCCAATTTGACAGACAGACCGACAGACTGCAAAGCGTGATAAGTCGCTCTATCAGGAACTTCAAAGTGATAAGTGTGTTCTCGCTCCACAGCAATTTGTCTTGAATATATGCTCGCGAGAAATGATTCCAATATCGCACATCAAAGGTATCTATTTGTGATGGATTTTGTTTGTTTTGAACGCTGTGTTTTGGAGTTATATGTATTTTAGTGTGGCTGGATGTGATTAGACTTGAGTATTTGGGGAGTAGTGAGGTGCTTGTGAATGTCGTGGGTTCGAATTTTTCAGTGAGTATTTGTTTTGTAGACGTGAAGTAGTTTGGTGACCACATTGAAGATCTGTCACCAAGCACCGGCCAATGTGTTCTGACAGCTGCACGAAGCCCTGAAGCTTTGTGCTTAGGGCTTTGTGAGCTTACCACCTTCGGTCACATCATCTCCTACTATGGTGAGATTGTGGTCAAACACAAGCCTGTGATAAAAGGTGGAAAGACTTTGTTGCATCCGTCTGGCTGGCTACCACCCTCAAATTGAAAATCTGGTCACCAAGCGACGGCTTATGTGTTCTGACGGCTGCACAAAGCTCTAAAGATTTGTCCTTAGAGCTTTGTATGACTGTAAAAGAAAAGAAGAAGCGATAACACAGTGGTAAAACCCAAACGGTCAAAACCCTCTGCTGATCCTCGATATTAAAAAGAAAGAAATGGTATGAAGCATGAATGTGATGTATATTAGCGAGAAAGGCATGTAAATGTCAAGCAGAAAAGGTCTCTGATTATGTTGGAGGGTATATTCGCGGGCCAGGCCAGACAACGCCCGGACAAACAAAGAAACAAAGATGGGGAGGGGGTTGGAATTCCAAATTGAGCTTGAGCTTTTGATAAAGTAATGAAAATTCTGTGGCCTTCTAGGGTACTTCGTGCCGCCTTGCTGGCTACTACCGATTAGTTAAAATACTGTCGCCAAACGGAACGATGCCTTATGGAGAGACTGCAAGGCATTCCGCCTTTAGTATTACTTCATGATCATACTCGACGGTGACCTCAGGTGGAGAGTCTTTCAGCTTGTCATCTTGTTGAAAAAAAAAAATGAGACTACACCAATTCATGGAGGGTTTATTTCTCTAGAAGAGTAATCATGTATTTTATTCAAATAATATGCTTTTACATAAATAAAACTTTTTAGTATAGGATTCCACCAGATACTTAAAGACCTCTATGTATACCATACTTTTGATACTACCATACTCGTACTTATCCAAACTTCATACGATAACAAACATACAAAAAAAAAAAAACACAGTCGAGTTGCGGACCTCCTCCTTTTTTGAAGTCGGTTGAAAAGTTGTTACTATGCTTTATAATAAAGTAAAAAAATACAATAACCATGAGACTGAAAAGTTAATAAAAATACCTGTTATGTTCAAAGAAAAATAACTGTTCAAATAATATATCCGTTGTTTTGTTGAACTGTCAAATAGAATGACATAAAAGTTCAAAAATTACTGATGTGATATCTCAAAGAAAAAATAACTGACAGGTTAGTAAAACTAACACAGTTTGCGATAGTTACTGATTGGACAGTACTGAGGGATACGATTGGGACCTTGATACGAACTGGGTTGCAATTTGGGTATTTGGGCGAAGGAATAACTGGCAAGATTCTTTCCACGTAACCATCAAGGCAAGCAACGAGTTGGTTGTCTGCGCGATGACAGAAGTTGACAAAAAACCAAATTGTATTCTTGCCCCCTTATTCAGCTAATACATACTTCGTCGGCGAGCCGCTTCACGGAGGCCTCGGAGAGCTTATCTCTCACGTGATTAGTAGTATTAGCGAAAGAGACAGAGCACGGAGGTTGCGACGAAACATCGAGTTAGTGTCTTTTTCCTTACAGAATGAAGCCCCTGCTTGAAACAATTATTTTTACTAGTGTGATCGTAAGAAGACTGTCGTAATAAGGATGTCTTGTCTGGGGCCAAATTTTTTATACCACTAGGGCCGACAAGCAGGTCGGCGTTCCACCTGATGGTAAGTGGTCAGCGCCGCTAAATTCGTTGTCGACCCTGAGACGAGAAATTGACAAGTCTCATGTGCCAGTCATTTCACCTACCTTTTTTTACTTTTACGATTTTTTCTAATTTCTTTCTAACCAAAACCTTAATACAAGTGCACTACTGCTTCACGGTGGAAATAGGTTAGGCGTTAATACATCGCACTAAGAGCTTCAGTAACTTTAAATTTGACCTTCATAAGTAAGTGCCTTTCGAGGGCCTAAACTGAATAAATGGTTTTGAATTTTGAACTACTCTTAAAACATGATTCCTAATTCCCTAACAGATCCAACTTGGTCTAAACTGGCGTGCTTTTCTTTCAAACGTTACCTTTTCTCGTAATACTCAATAGTTTATTAGAATCATATATACTTCTATACTAATATTATAATGAGGAAGGATTTGTATGTAAGTATGTTTGTTACACTTTCACACAAAATTTACTAAACGGATATGGATGAACCTTGGCACATAGATAGAGCATATCCTGGAATAACATATAGGTTACTTTTTATCCCGGGAAAATGTGATGCCCGTCGGGAACGAGGTTAAAACCGCGAGGGACAGCTAGTATGTTTTACATTTAAAAAATTGAGAAATTACAGAACCTATTTGGGTGTAGCGATGCATAGTAGGGAGGAGGGAGCAGAATCATTATATATCGAACAATATTGTAATTGCCAATCGAACTAATATTATAAATGCGAATATTTTTGACGATGAATTTTTGTTATACTTTCATGCAAAAACGACCAAATAGATTTGGATGAAACTTGGCACATAATAATAACCTGTATTAAGGACATAGAATAGGAAAGTTTGACAGGATGGTGTATAGATGTTTGTTACTCTTTCGCGCAAAAACATCTAGAAGATCATAAATGAATAAATTGTCATGGTAATTCTTGCTTCATTGTTCATACAAAAAGAATTCAAATTATAATAATATGTCTTCTGCTTTTATTTAATCCGATATTTTGTTGTATATTATATTTATTTTACGGTACAGTTACTGTAAGGCCTCAGGCCGTACAACTTTCCTCAATGGTTACTTATTACTTGTACTAAAACTTAATGTTTGCTTTATAATCCTACGAGATGTAATATTAAACCAAAATAGATAAAGAAAACCGTTCATTAACACAGTGAAATAAACAAAGAAAACTCATGAGCTTGAATGAAAAATAAACTCGTCTACTGGATCGACCTTTGTATTAATTATCCGTTGGCGTAGAAAATGCTCCATGTGTCGAAGCTGCATCTTTTCTAAATTAATAAGTATGTGTCTATTATTCCCGCAAAAGGTGTAGACTAGTCGCACGATAGGTAATCCTAGAGTCCCAGACTCGACAACACTACCTGTATGCAGCGGACGTATCTAATCTCACCCATGGTTCGCGTAGCACTGACACGCCGCTCCACTACATGCATGCACGAGACTGTGAGTAACTAATATATAGTTACTTACTAAACACAAACACTACAGTAGGCATAGGTATTTAAGCACACGAATTTCACGTTACACAGATTTTTTTAATTTTTAAATGTCATATGGTGAGATAGTTACCACCAATTGGCCTCATTACAAACCCTGTCGATAATCATTCCTAACCAAGAAAAGATTATTAAATCCGCCAGGCCTGGGTATCGAGCCCTGAGCTTGCTCCTAGCCGAGCTATTTCTTATAGCTGTAATAATTTATTATATCTATTAGTAGTAATTTTTTAGTACATCATCTTCCATTTTTAACAGAATCTATTAAAAAGCAATACGCACTCCTGTATAGATATACCCTCCTTGCATTCTAAAAGTAATAAAATTGAATGCAGTCGTTAAATAACAGATGAACAGTGTTTTCCAACTACAAATCTTCATGATAATGGTTCACAAGATGAAGTATTTTATTTTCAACCATTCTGGTGGTATTTGTTGCGGTCCTGATTAATGTATTTATGCGGTTTAAATGGAATAGTGCAGCATTATAGATAAGCATTGTCGGTAAATTAAACGTGGATGCGTAAACAAAATATTATTTAGGTATCGCATCGGTGATGGAGTCGATACAGGTAGAGACTCCAAGGTCCCGGTTTTAATTGCCACCTCGGGCTTGGTGCTATTATGGGTTTCTTTTGTAGGAAGATTATCACTGAAGCCAGAAATTATTAACGTGCTCTCTCCCTCTCAGTTGGGACTTAAAAATATCTTAGGTGGAATGTGGGTCTGATATCAGACCCCTGCCTTCCACTTTGGGGATAATGGGTGTGAAGATATGATAGGTATTGCTTTTATACAGCATGCTATTGTTCAACCAAATGGATTCTTGTAATACAATCTTCGCCTAGGACAATCTATGGAGGAAGGTCAAAGCCACTTTCTCATTTATTTTAGCTTTGACGTACATTACGTTGTTAACTAGAAAATAAGGTTAAAAATGCTGTTTGTGAATTTAATTGAAAAATATATCATTCTGTGAATCGATTCAAAACATAATTTACTTATTTTTTTTTAATGTCAACTAGTCACTGCCGCCTATGTATATTTACAACACCACCATCTCCAATGCATTGTCGTGAAGTTGTTAAGTCTAATATGCCTGTACTTTCACCTGCCTAACATTCTAACCGAAACACAGTAATACAAGTGCACTACTTGTACTCTAGACTAGTACTTCCCAAAGAAATTATACTGAAAATAGTCTCAATAAAGTTTATGTTTTAACAACAAAGTTGTTGGGTTGTAGGGAACTACGTCAGTGCAATGGTAATATAAATTGTCAGTGTTTACTGCCTCGTATAGAAGTTTTTATTATTATTGTACATGGTTCACGGTACGACTAGTTCACCAATTCAAAGTCTCTCAGCGAGCTATGGAGAGAGCTATGCTCGGAGTCTCTATGAAGGATCGAATTCGAAATGAAGTCATCCGTCAGAGAACCAAAGTTATCGACATAGCTCAAAGGATTAGCGAGCTGAAGTGACAGTGGGCTGGTCACATCTGCCGTAGAACCGATAACCGTTGGGGTAGACGTGTTCTAGAGTGAGGACTACGGCTCGGTAAACGTAGTTAAGGGCGCCCTCCAGCTAGATGGAGCGATGATATACGCAAGCTGGCTGGCAGCGGTTGGAAACAAAGAGCTGTAGATCGAGCTCAGTGGCGTGCCAGCAGTGGACGGAGATAGGCTGATGATGACTCATATAAGTGGATAAGACTATGTAAAATAATAAAAATGCTGTTAGATATCCTTATAAATAAAAATAAAATAAAACAACAAAACGTGTGTGTGTGCGCACGTAAGAAGTTATACGAAATTATAGGTGAGAAAAACTGCACTAAAAGCATTTTTAACTATTCAGTCGTGAAATTGTAGTGTCTTAACTGTTAGCACCTGTCTGTAGCAACGAGTAACAATTTTTGACGTTGTTAGGTTATTATTGACAATAATATCATTTTTTTCATATCGCGCCTAAAGAAGTATAATTTCAAAAATAACCCGCTGTTACCGACATCTCTCATTCTTCCAACGACGTATTGCATATAGACACGTCATCCACCAACATCACATTTAATACTAGATAGCGACTTATACGTGCGAAGAAAGGAAAAGAAAATAAATGCCACCTTATGGTGTACCTGTTGTTAAAGAGAGAAGGCTATATAGGGTTAGTTACGTGAAGTTTGAGTGCTGTATTCGGCGCGCGTGCTGTCACTTTGCAAGTCAATGGAGTTAGGTCAGTTACCATTATTTATGTTGCCATTTTAAAGCGCGTATAGTTTATATATCGTTGGATTCTTTAACATCATCGGCTGAGGTAAAGTAACCGAATGTAATTAACAACTATTTTTCACAGAAAAAAAAAACTGAAATTTGACAGACTTCTTCCAAAGTCTCATAGACGAATTTTCCAATTTTTCTTTCCCTAAAAACTGTATTCTGACTATTACAAAAAAAGCAATATCTGCCCAGTCGTTCTCAAGTCATACGCTTTTCAACAAACGGCATCAATTTGATTTATATAGATTGTTGCGACCTTATATTGTACCTACATTAGAATTTGAACTGTGTAGACATTATGCAAGTCGATAGTAGATGCATGGGGATTTCATTCCTTCAATACGATGCATTTCACAATACTTAGCCTTGCATTTATTTTGATATCACTAGAAATATCTAGACTTCACTGTAACGGTGCGAGATAAGCATACTTCCTGATGCACATTTAATATTTACTAGTCGTCTAGCGATCGAAAATCGACCGTAATTCTATGTATATTTTGAGTTTGAACTTTATTGAAGTTTTTTTGTCAGTGTATTACAACCTCTATGATCATTGCATAGAACTTTTTTGCGTCAGCTTAAAGCGTGTCACAAATACGTCATTATGTTTTTGACATTGGCTGTATGAACATAAGCTATTTATATTTCAAAATATGTGTGTGTGACAAACGTATGGTAGTCTGTGTAATGTTTATCTGTAGTATTTAATGTATTTCTAAAGCCTTTTATATAAAAACAGTAGATTTATGCTTCTTCTCCATTTAAACTTTAACTGTGTGTCATTTCACGTTCAACTGTTCACACAATTTTCTTAAAAAAGAGGTCTAAAATGTTTGCTTCACGTATTAATATAAGATATAGATTCGCTTATGGTTGGTTCCTTATCAAAATGATTTCTCTACACTACTCTAAATTAAGTTTTTGCTATTCTTCGGTTAAGAAATAATTCTTTATTTATTTATCAACATCTTTTATACTTCTTGACCAAAACGTTTGATAATAAATAAAAAATCATATTACGAATGTTTTGAAAGAAAGAGCTTATTACAAGATAGTAATCAATTAATATAATATTGATGATAGAGATGTCTGGAAGTAGCTACTCTCTTCAGGTTATTTATTTTATTTATTTATTCTTTATGCACCAAAGTACAAAGGCGAACATAATGCCTTAGGCATTTTCTACATGTTTATTATTATTCTTGTTATTTCTTTTTAATTTTCATTATTAAAATATGTATATTTTTGATAGTTATTTAAAAAATGGACCCTTGCTGAGCTTCTTGCCGCTTCTTCTCAGTTGAAGGCTGCCTTCCAAACCCTCCGTATAAACTGAATAAATGGTTTTTAATTTTTTATAGTCATAGTTGTAAGACTAATAGTATTATTTTCACCGAAATTAGGTTATTAAACTGTTATTATTGTACTGGTGACGAGTATCTGTCATAGACATATAAACTGTCTTGTATTTTTCGTCTGGTAACATTGACAGATACCCGTCACTAAAATAGTGATTGACAATAGAGAATTATTATTACAGAGGACCATTATTTGAATTGTGACAGTTTTGTCTTTGTCATTACTCACTTGTGATATGACCGTCGAACAGAGCGTTGATATTTTAACTGTAAGAATTAAATCGAAGAATATCTACTCAATCGTTGTTTTATTTTGGAGTTTGGATTGTGTTCCTACAACTCAGAAGTGGGATTTATACAGCACACCCACAAGTTTTGGAAAATATCAGTAAATATGGACCATGACGGAAATCAACCGCATTGGAGCCGGTCCCGTTTTACTCCGAACGTTGAGACTATGAAACGTAAGAATCGCCGCGATAATGGAGCCAGTGAGAATCGCGTGGCTAAGAAGAAACATCGCAGGCGGTATAGAAGTACGTCCAGCGATTCGAGTGACCAGGACAAGAGGAGTCGACCTCGAACACGAACTGATGAGCGGCGTCGATGCAGTCGGAAACGTAGCCGTGAGGATCAGCATCGCTCGCGCCGAAGCCTATCGAGGAAGCGGCGTGAGCAGCGAAATACCAGGCGCCGTCGGCGGCCCTCTGACCGAAGTAGCTCCCCAGTAAGTCACGAACAACGCGGAAATACTCAGGTAAACCAATCTATGTTTGCTAACAGTGAGACAAAATTATTTTTGAACGAACTGATTAAATCTTTGTCGAATGCAAAGCCAGAAGGCAATAAATTTCCGATGTTAGGCAACGTTATACCTGAATTTGATCCCATGGTCAAGGGCCAGACGGTCCACATGTGGCTTAATAAGGTCGACGAATGTGCGAAGCTGTACCGTTGGGGTGATGATCAGGTTATACATTATGCACTGCCCAGACTTGCAGGGGTCGCTCTTACCTGGTACCAGGCCTTACCTTCAATGTCATTTTCGTGGCCTGAGTGGAAAATGAAATTAATTGATTCCTTTCCTAGTAGTGACGATTATGCAGAATTACTTACCGAAATGCTAAATAAACGCGTGAAATATAACGAATCGTTAGAATTATATTATTATGACAAATTAAATCTGTTGAATCGATGCGAGATCTTCGGGAAGCGTGCAGTCGACTGCTTGCTCTATGGCATTGAAGATCGCTCTTAAAGGCTTGGTGCTAAGGCAGCCAAATGTCAAGAGCCTGAAGAGGTTCTTAATTACTTTCAGTCCATTAAACAAAGTCGCGATTTTGACAAGTCTAAGATTAGCCAAGATAAAAAGACATTACCATCAAGTAATACGAATTCGAATACTAGACAGTTCGGCGGGAATGATTCAAAGTCGTCTAGGCCACAACTTAGTTCATCTATAACTTGTTTTAACTGTAATCAAGTAGGTCATTTTAGTAATAAGTGTACACAAAAGCTGTTAAAATGTAACATTTGTAAAAGGCTTGGCCATGTATCGGTAGACTGTCCACGACTGTCCAACGAAATGAGTAAAGACACTACTACAGAAAAAAAAGTTATGAAAGTCGATGTTGATGACACTAGTAATGAGAAATATATGGTCTCGCTATAGGTTAACGGAACTCTGGTTAAAGGGTATGTAGATTTAGGCAGTCAGTGTACATTGATACAATGTAACGTAGCAAAATCATTAGGAGTTAGTTGGTCGGTAGGCGAGTTACCCGTTATGAGAGGATTAGGTAATAATATCGTTATTCCAATGGGAATGGCGCGTGTACAAATAGATATTAATAATATTGTAGAGATGGTTGACGTTTATATAGTTGAAGATGGCATAATTAAATATCCCGTGTTAGTTGGTCACAGTTTCACTGAAAAACCCGGAATCATTATTACAAAAACCACAAATTCTTTAGTCTTTAGCAAGGAAGAGATTAACAAGTTGCGGTTATTTCTTAAGGCAGATGTTGAAATTAAACCAAAACAAATGACTATGATTCCTGTTTTTTCCGATAGAAGCTACTCTGGATCTGTATATGTCAGGGGTTCACTAAGAGGTCAGCCTGGTAAGGAATTTTACTTATTGCCAGGTGAATACTGTCTTGAAAAACGTCTTGGGGCACTTCCAGTCCAAAATTTTAGCGACCATTTACTTTTGCTAGAGAAAGATACATTGGTTAGTCGAGTTTACAGATCTGAAAAAGGTTTTGAGATTAACATGCTAGATTTTAGCAATCGTGATACAAGTTCCGATTTGAATTATGGCGGTCACTTACCTGATGAAGAGATACTTAGATTGAAGTCTCTACTAAAAAGGTACGAAGGTTGTTTTTCCTCTTGTTTAAGTGATTTAGGGTATACTAACATACTACAGATGGAGATAGAATTAAGCGACGCGAAGCCGGTGGTTTACCGTCCTTATAGACTCTCATACCCGGAACGTGAATTGGTTCGAACAATGTTACAGGAAATGATCGACGCCGATATTATTTGCGAGTCTAACTCACCCTATGCCAGTTCTATCCTTCTTGTAAAGAAGAAAACGGGCGAGAAGAGGCTCTGTGTCGACTACAGGGCTTTAAATAACAAGACTCGTAAAGAACACTATCCTTTACCATTGATCGACGACCAATTAGATAGGTTGTCAGGCAATTCTCTTTTCATTAGTCTTGACCTTGCATCTGGGTACTACCAGATTCCTATATCGGAGGGTTCACAAGAGCTCACGGCTTTTGTAACACCCGACGGCCAGTACCAGTATAAAAGAATGCCTTTCGGGTTAGCAAATGCTCCTTCAATTTTCCAAAGGGTAATGAATAAAGTTCTGTGTGATTTGAAATACGTTGTTATTTATATGGATGATATCCTGATTCCTGCTAGTACATTTAATGATGGTTTAACGCGCCTAGAGGAAGTTCTCCAGGCATACGTCCCGGATCGCGAAAAACTATTGCAATTTCCAATTTCCCTGTACCCAAAAACGTACATGATGTTAGACGTTTTATAGGACTTGCAAGCTTTTTTCGTCGATTCGTCAAAAACTTTGCGATTTTAGCATGCCCATTAACGAATCTCTTAAAATCTAAATTTGAGTGGAAATGGACAGCAGAATGTTTAGCTGCTTTTAACACACTCAAAGAGAAACTTGTAGAACGACCCATAATAGCTTTGTTTGATGCGACATTAGAGACTGAGTTACATACTGATGCGTCGAAGATAGGCATCGCAGGCATTCTCATGCAGCGAGGTAGTGACAGCCAGTTAAGGCCTGTAGCCTACTACAGTCGGAAAAATTCTGAAGATGAGCAAAAACTCCACTCTTTTGATCTCGAGACGTTGGCTGTCGTTGCTTCTTTAAGGCCGTTTTCGTGTTTATTTGCTAGGGTTACAGTTTAAAATAGTTACTGACTGTAATGCCTTAAGAACTACTTTGACGAAGCGTGACCTCATACCCAGAATCGCGCGATGGTGGGTGCAGCTACGTATACCGTATCTTAGATGATGGAATTCGTTGGGTGGTACCGAGGGGTGTTAGGTGGCAAGTTTTGCGCATGAACCACGACGATGTAGGGCATTTTGGCTTTGACAAAACGCTGAGTAGATTAAAAGCAACATTTTGGTTTCCTAAGATGCGCCGATTTTCTCAAAAATATGTATCTTCATGCTTACAATGTGCACACCATAAAGCACCATCTGGGCAAAAAGAAGGGTTATTACACCCTATTCCAAAGATAGAAATCCCATTCCATACATTGCATGCTGATCATCTTGGCCCGTTTGTTCGTTCTAGGAGGGGCAATATGTATATTTTAGTTATTGTTGATGCATTCACAAAATTTGTTAATATACGCGCCGTGAAGGATACAAAAACGTCCACTGCAATTAAAATATTTCATGAGTACTTTAGCTATTTCGGTGCTCCATCCAGACTAATTACAGACCGAGGTACATGTTTTATAAGTATGAAGTTCAAAGAGTTCACAGAAAAGTTGAACATCAAACATATATTGAATGCGGTAGCTACTCCTAGAGCGAATGGGCAAGTCCAGAGGTTTAACCGAACTATATCTGATGCGTTGAGCACTAAATGTCATGGCAACAATGAAAATACATGGGACAATTATGTAGGAGATATCTAATTAGGTATGAATACGACTGTGAGTAAAGCGACAGGCAAGAGTCCCTCAGAATTATTATTCGGGTTCAAATTAATTTCGACATCAGAAAATATGTTAGGAGACGCGATTTCTGAAACAACTCATGTAGTTAGTGGCGACGACCTAATGCAATTGAGGTCCGATGCTAAAAAGAAAATTGACAGGGATCAGGAAAAGGCGAAGGCCAGATTTGATAAGAACAGAAAGAAACCGAAGTCGTACAATGTTGGAGATCTTGTTAGAATTGAGAGGACGGTCATTGATAAAGATCATATAGGTAAATCTAAAAAGCTTATACCAAAACTTCAGGGCCCATATCGAATAGTAAAAGCTTTACCCAACGACAGATTCTTAGTAGAGGACACCCCACTAACTAGGAAAGGAAACAAACGATACGAAAACGTAGTCGCAATTGATAAAATTCATCCATGGCTTAATTTTAATGATTATTCCAGTGACGATGGCAATGAAAATGATTATAATGACAGCGAAACTGATAATGAATAATAAAATTGATTTAGGCAGTAATATCAAAATTTCTGAATTTCAAAGAGTTGTTAATTTAATTTTAACTCGTTAATTAATTATAATTTATTAATTTACCTATTACGTTAGTATTGTTATTACTATTCGATGATATTAAAAAAAATGTATGAATTGATTAGATGATTTTGCTTAATAAACATTGTATTAACTATCACATTGTCGATATGAAATTGATTGAGATTGAACTTATGAATGATAGTGAATGGAACTGTGACATAGTTCCGCACAGATTATGATCATAGATTACAATAGTTATATGAGCACAGGCTATGAACAATCAGTACAGAAACGAATAATATCAAGTCATTGATATTGTACAGATGATTGTAGACCGTAGCAGACCGTGCAAGATGTGTATTTAAGATAGAGTTATTTTGAGCATAGACTATGAGCAATCAGTGCAGAAACGAATGGTATCGAGTACAGATATCGCACAGATGATTGTATATCATAGCGGATCATGCAAGATGCGAGTTTCAGGTAAAAAAAAAAATTTTATAATTATCTTCTTGAAGTGAAGGGACTCACTTTTTAGAGGATGGCCGAGTTGTAAGACTAATAGTATTATTTTCACCGAAATTAGGTTATTAAACTGTTATTATTGTACTGGTGACGAGTATCTGTCATAGACATATAAACTGTCTTGTATTTTTCGTCTGGTAACATTGACAGATACCCGTCACTAAAATAGTGATTGACAATAGAGAATTATTATTACAGAGGACCATTATTTGAATTGTGACAGTTTTGTCTTTGTCATTACTCACTTGTGATATGACCGTCGAACAGAGCGTTGATATTTTAACTGTAAGAATTAAATCGAAGAATATCTACTCAATCGTTGTTTTATTTTGGAGTTTGGATTGTGTTCCTACATAATATTATTAATAACATAAAATAAGATCAATAAATGATTTTGATAATTGATTTGAAATAATTGATTTTTTTCCGGCGGTAGGTGCGAAAAAGTATACACGTATCTCTGACAAATTTAATATTTTAAAAATATTTTTAATTCGTTTTTTTCAAAACAGTTCTCAAACAATTAATTTATTTGCTTGCATTTAACGGTACTCACGTTTGCGGTGCGTTAATGTAACAACAAGCACCAATAATGCACCACCTGCCGGCTGATTATTTACACCCTCTATTATTTCATACTGCACAACTCACAACACTACAAATGTCGCAATTGACTGAAATATTGATTGCACAGAAGAGTCTAGAAGAGAGCTTCATCAAAAAGATGGGGGATCTTGAAGCACAAATACAGAGTGCAGGACCAGCCAAGGACACCGTGGCTAAAGTAGCAGAAGAGTTCCGTACATTTCGGGAGCTTATGTTCTCCATGCTTGGGCTACTCCGGCAGCAAATCAGTGAGTGTTCAAGGCAACTCGATGTGTTAGAGACCAGGCATCGACGGAAGGCACTCATCTTCTTAGGAGTCAATGAAGCCGCTAAGGAGGATTGCTTAACAGTTGCACTGGGCATCGCTAACAACCAACTGGCCCTCAAAAACATCACTGCATCTTCAATAAAAGTCTGCCATAGACTTGGGTCTTCTAGCAAGGAACATCAGCGGCCACTTTTAGTGAGATTTTCAAGTGTGGACGTTAAATCTGCTGTATGGAGAGCGAAGACAGCCTTAAAAGGTACTTCCATAACAGTAAAAGAGTTCTTGACAAAGGCTAGGCAGACCATCTTTACCAAGGCCCGACTGCATTTCGGAATGCGTGCATGCTGGACTCAGGATGGTGTTATAATTATAAAAGTTCCAGATAACAGCCGGCACAAGATTGCTCATATTGATGACCTTAATAGGCTCATCTTGAAGCATCCCAAGGTCCAAGGCGTATCCCCTGCAAAGAGAGGCGGCTTCGAGGCTGGAGATAAACAAAAACCACGTAAATAATTGATATAGTTCATATGGTTATCATACGTAAGTATTTATCAACTTTAAGACTTCCAATTTGTATTGCAGTTTTAGTTAATTGTCGGTATTCATATAATTTGTTGTGTAATAATAACTTTTATCTAACCCTCCACATTGTTATTGTTTTTAGCTTGAGTCATTGACGTTTGTAATTTTCATTTGATTTGATTAACGTCAAATGTCAGGTTGACATTTCTTTGACTTTCGCGTTGCGTTCCGAATTTCTTTTAAACATTCCTCTTATGAACAGTGTTGTGTTCGGAAATGTATTGCAATGTAACCACTTCTCCTTTTATATAGTTTGTTTTTTTCTTTTTTTTATTCTGCTACGTGTTACATTATTCTCTACGTTGTAATTGAGTGTTAATGTTAGCTGGCGGGTGGTGCAGAGATGCAAGCCATTGTTATTGCAGTTTGCACTAATTGTTTTTTTTTTTTACAAAATTTTTAGTTACTTAATTATTATCTTTTTTATATTTTTATTATTATAGTATATATATTTAATGATATCTGATAATGAATCTTTTTATTCTGCTAACGAATCTGATATGTCATCCGATAACGGTAGTTTCTGTTCCGTTGGCGATAGTTTATGTAAAAACTTTGATCCTCAAAAAGACTGGCATTTGAATGTTTGTCACATTAATGCTCAAAGTGTTCCCAGTCACTTTAGTGACTTATACGAAGCATTCAATGATACTAACGTTCATGTGATCCTGATTTCTGAGACATGGCTCAAACCTCATCTTTTATCTACCTCTTACTCTCTTCCTGGATTCATTCTAATTCGGAATGATCGGCTTGGTAGGGGTGGGGGTGGTGTTGCTATATACCTCCGTAGTAGCCTACCTTACAAAATACTTTGCTCATCCTCTTCCAATTATTCAGCTTCTCCAGAGTTCCTTTTTTTAGAAGTTTGTGTCAAGGGACCCAAGGTTATCCTTGGTGTTCTTTATTGCCCCCCTGGCATTGACTACTTCACCGAATTCGAATCGGTATTAGAATCATTGGGCTCTCAGTATGCACATCATATCATCATGGGCGATCTCAACACCAACCTCCTTTCTGAAAACTCTCGTTCCCGTAATTTAATGTATCTGATCGAGTCAGCGAGTTTCCATCTCATGCCACTCCAAGCCACCCACCTAAATACTGTGGGTGATGATACCTGGCTCGATGTAATCCTTACCTCCAATCCATCCCTTGTTTCCTCTCACGGGCAGTTTGCTGCTCCTGGCTTTTCCCACCATGACCTCATTTTCGTCTCATATATCCTTAAGCCTCCCAAACCCAAGCCTAGGTGCTGTACAGGCGTTGCTTTGCGCATTTGGATGTTGAAAAACTGCAGAACGATGCGTCCGCTATTGACTGGAAACCATTGATGAAAGCCAGTTTGGTGGATGGCAAAGTTTCTATTTTTAACCGGGTCGTGGTCGATCTTTACGACACCCACGCTCCGGTCAAAAAAGTTAAATTAAAAAGACCTCCTGCGCCTTGGATGACAGGGGGAATACGTATGGCGATGAGGCGGAGAGATCGTGCTTTTCGTAAGTATAGAAAAGATCGCATTGAGGATAACTGGTTGCTTTTCAAGGTTGCTAGGAATCGGTGTAATCAGATGATACGTAAAGCCAAACGCCGCCACATTCTGGATAACATTCCTTCTTCTTCGCCTGCTGATATTTGGAAGTTCCTTGGAACCCTAGGTATTGGCAGAACGCGACATTTAGACCTTCCTAATTCCATTGAGTTAGACGACCTAAACAATCATTTCTCCACTTCTTTCTCACTAGATTGTCTGACCAAAAATCAAACTATAAATTATATATGTGGTCTAACGCGTCCTAACATAAATTCTTTTACATTTTCTCCAGTTGACTCGGGACAAATTAAGAAGACCATCTTATCCATTAAATCAAAGGCTGTTGGTTGTGATAACATCAGCCGCAGCATGATCATTCCAATACTAGACCATCTCCTTCCCGCCATATCCCACATCATTAATTATTCACTTGCATCTGGTATTTATCCATTCTTGTGGCGTAAAGCTTATGTTTTAGCCTTGCCCAAGATTTCAAATCCCTCTCTCCCCAGTCACTTCCGTCCTATTTCCATTCTTCCCTTTCTATCAAAGGTGCTAGAGGCATGTGTTCACAAACAATTCTCCCATTTTATATACACCAATAACCTTTTAAGTCCATTACAGTCTGGGTTCAGGCCCGGTCACAGCACTGTTTCCGCCCTCCTCAAAGTGACTGGCGATATTAAGACCAGCATGGAGAGGACTATGGTTACTGTTCTAGTACTAGTTGACTTCTCCAATGCCTTTAATACCGTCAGTCACGATATCCTTTTATCCATCCTTTCCTATTTAATGGTCTCTCCTGAAGCGCTGGATTGGTTCTCATCATATCTTCGGGAACGTCAGCAGGCGGTTCACGTTGAGGAGTCATACTCAAGATGGTGTAACCTAGAAACTGGCGTCCCACAAGGCGGAATTCTATCTCCTCTCCTTTTTTCTGTCTTCATAAATATGATTACCCAAAACCTTCAGTGTTCGTATCATCTGTATGCCGATGACTTGCAGCTTTACTCCCAAGCTAAAGTTGAGGATTTAGCTGATGCAGTCAATGCTGTGAACCAAGACCTTGACGTATTAAAGAATTGGGCTGACAAGTTCGGCGTGGCGGTTAACCCCAGTAAGTGCCAAGCAATTATTTTTGGGAGTCATCGCAATATGTGCAAGGTGGGTAGCACTACTGTTCCACCCGTAATCTTCAATGGATCATTAATTCCCTTCAGCTCTAACGTCAAGGATCTTGGTTTGCATCTTGACTCTTTACTCAACTGGCGTCCCCAAGTCGCAAATGTAAGCCAGAAATTAATTACTATCCTGCGCTCTCTCTATCGACTCAAAAATTTTCTCCCGTCTCGTGCCAAGGCAATGCTTGTGCAGACCCTAATTTTTCCCATAGTTGACTATGCTGATGTATGCTACTTTGACCTGAATGCAGATCTACTCAATAAGTTAGACCTTCTTCTCAACAATTGCATTCGATTCGTCTTCAACCTACGGAAATATGATCATGTGTCTACGTATAGAACACAGTTAAATTGGTTACCCATTCGTCAGCGCAGAAACATGAGAGCACTGACTACCTTGTTTTCTTTACTCTTCTCTCCCAGCTCTCCGTCTTATTTATCCTCTCACTTTCAATATCTGTCTTCCAACCATAATAAATATCTTCGTTCCTCTCATAATCGCCTTCTGCAATGTCCCACCCATCATTCTGACTTTCTTCATTCTACGTTCTTCATTCAGTCCATCGTACTATGGAATGCGCTCCCTCATGAAATCAGGATGGCAAACAGTCGGTATTGTTTTAAGATTAAGGTTCGGAAACACCTACTCAGTACAATGTTAGCAGATTTATCTCGGCTCTAATTTTACTCCTTCGTTTAATATCAATATATATGTATGTATTTATTTATTAAGTTTATATATGTAATGATATATTAAATAGTATGTTTATGTAGGTTTATATATCTGTTTTGTCTTCCTAACTATAAATATCTCGCATTATTTCTTGGTGCATCTACCTTTAATTATCTCTGCATCACCCAAAGGTTGTCTGGTAGAGAATGCCTTTGGCATTAAGACCGCCTTTGTACACTACTTTGTACATAAAGTATTAAATAAATAAATAAATGATGTCAGTTCGAATAAAAAAAATCATCAATATGAATATGTGCTGTAGCACCATCTCTGGACATTTGGCTCTTTATTGAATTGTTCTAGGTAGTTCATTATCCTAAATACTACCTTCTACCTTGCGCAATAAAAGACAATTTATCTATTGGACAACTCACAGTAATCTTAAGTTTAGGAAACAAACAGTGTATCAAAGACTTTCACATTTGTAATATTAGCAGGAAGTAGGAAGTGGTATATATGAAGGCTTAGTAGCATGGTAGGAAGTAAGATTAGTAGAATAGTAGGATTAGAAGACGTCTGGAAATGGGTTCACTCCGCACAAGTGTACCTTGTACAAGATTGTACCTAAACTAGTAACGTATTTGCTCTAATTATAATAAACTAATTTAAGTTGTCATTTTATTTTTACATTATTTTGCAATTGTAAAACTATAGTTGCCCCCCGCGGTTTCACCCGCGTTTATTGATATCATGTATAGTCTATAGCTATCTAGGAAAAATTTCGCGTCTGATGATAGCAGTCCCATCCCGATATGTTCAGTAGTTGCTAGAGCTAGTAGTTTTTATTTTAATTAAAAAAACAAGTTTTGTAATGACAACTATTTAAGCATAATTTATCAATTCATTTATTTATATATAAAAATTTACTATAACACTATTATAATAAAATTGTATTGTTGTATATTTTTATTCTTTCTGTGAAAATGTGCCAAATGTGGCCTCGAAAACTTTTACATTAGGGATACCCTGGTATCAATTTAAAGGTAGGTAACTAAAGTAAGGTATTTCTTCCTGGTAGAAATTTATATTTAAATAATAAATAAATAAATATCCTGGGACATTCTTTACACACGGCCATCTGATCCCAAACTAAGCAGAGCTTGTACTATGGAAACCAGATAACTGATATACTACATATACCAATTTTTTTTTTCTAAATACATACTTATATAGATATTTACACCCAGATACAGAACAAACAGACATGTTCATGCACACAAATGTTTGTCCTGGGTGGGAATCGAACCCGCGACCTTCGGTTTGGGAGTCAGAGCGTTAACCACCAAGCCAAGTGGCCTGTCAATTTGGTTATAATTCGGTGCCTATCAACTTTGGCAGTTTAAATAAGTGTTTTTTTTTTATTATACTATGTTTATTTCTACATGTATTTATTTCAGTGCAATAATAAACATAATAAATAAAGAAAATCATCTTCTTCTTTAATGAAATACATTTATAGAAATGAGCACCGTTCAGTACCATAGATTTCTTCTGCCCTTATTCTATTGCACTTGATTCTTATAATATTGAATACTAATGCTAATATTTATAAAAGGTTTAAAAGGTAAATATTTAGGAAAGATTTGTATGTAAGTATGCTTGTAACAAGCAAAAACGACTAAACGCATATGGATGAAACTTGGCACATAGATAGAGCATATCCTAGAATAATATATAGGCTACTTTTAATCCCGGGAAAATGTGATATCTCTCGGGAATTCGGGTAAAACCGTGGGGGACAGCTAGTATTAGTATAAATGTCAAGCCCAAGAACGAAATCTTTACTGAGAGTCTGCGTTCACTTGCTTTGTTTCCGGCGAGGTGTGGCGATACACGAGAGTAGAGCAATTTTATGTTTATCTCTGCAGCTCGAGCATTCACCGAGACTATTCCTGTGCCAAGCTGTTTCAGTGTTGCAACTTAATATATTCCAATCTGATTAAACGAAGAATAGGTAGGTTTTGGAACTATATTTGTGTTTATGTCGTGTTTTGATTTTTAAATCGTTGAAAGGATTTTTCAGGGGAAAATATTTTTATTCAAATAGCCCTACGCTAGCCCTAAATAATAGTCTGACTGTAATATTGAGAAGTTTGTTTTAACTGAAAACAGTCGACAATAAACCCAGCAATTATCCTTTTTTAAAAATTAACATAGATTAATAAGGTACATAAATCCCTACTAATATTATAAATTTGAATGTAAGTTTGTTTATTACGCTTTCACGCAAAACCAACTAAACCGATCATCATGAAACTTTGTACACATATTCTTGGAGGTATTCGAAGTAACATAGGATAATTTTTGTGCCGGGAAAATGTAACATCCCTCGGGAACGCGGGTGAAACCGCGGGGGACAGCTAGTATATTATACATAAGTCCCACTACTGACAGTATTTCCGTGCAAAGATGGAAAATCATTAAAAATAAAATATTAAAATAAACCACAGACTGGGAACTGAAGCAGGATATTTCAGGCTGTTCCAAGAATGTCGAAAACCTTTCACAGAACACATAACAACTTACCAAAGTTATCGTCGTAATCAGATTATTGGTATAGAAGCGCAAAGCAGTGAATAAAAAAACAATTTGAATTATCATCATCTGTCTGCAAATCTCTTCATAATTCAAAATGAAAAGGTCATTTATTCAGTTTAAGCCCTAAAAGGGAACTTATGACCGTCAAGGCTATTGAAATTACCACCGATTCGGAAGTCAGCCTTCATCTGAGAAGAACGGGTAAGAAACTAAGCAATGTTATATATTTGTTATAAACTCATTTTTTTGGCTATTTTCTAATAATTTTTCAAATATTTCACAATATCAAAAAACAAAATATAAATAATCAAATAAAAAAAAAATATTTCATTCAACCCTTCTTGTCCTCTCAAAATTCACTTCTTTCTTATTCATATTATCCCTTACACAGTCCATCCGGTATACAGTTTTTTTTTCGATCTCTCTCTACCCAAATATCCGTCTACTTTCATATTCATCTCTCTTTTAGTCACACGGCTTTCATCCCTTCTCATAACATGCCCATATCATGAAACTTTTAAAATATTTATGAATGTAGTCTATTTTAGTACAGCCTATGTCCTTCTGTTCTTTCTATTTATTCATATATCTTTCTATCGATCTATATACATTACTAGCTGTCCCCCGCGGTTTTACTCGCGTTCCCGAGGGATATCACATTTTCCCGAGAAAAAAGTAGCCTATATGTTATTCCAGGATATGCTCTATCTATGTGCCAAGTTTCATCTATATCCGTTTAGTGGCTTTTGTCTGATAGAGTAACAAAAATACTTACATATAAATATTTCCCCTTTATAATATTAGTATAGAGTATAGATAAGCAAAATAGGGTTCCTTTGACTTTGACAAAACTACTGAACATATCAGGATGGGAATGCTATCATTTGACGCGGAATTTTTGTGTTGTCGAAGAAGATACACAAAGCCTAGAATAGACTTGTTACTAGCTACTAACTATGTAGCTCTTAGTGCAGAGTTCGTTCGGGGAAGTACTTCCACCTTACTCATTTCTGCCGTGAAGCAGTAGAGCACTTGTGTTACTGTGTTTCGGTTAGAAAGGTAAGGGGGCCGGTGAAATTGCAGGAACATGAGACTTTACAACTTCACGTCTTAGGGTCGACAAGGCTTCTGTAACTTTAAATCTGACCTTCATAAGTGTCTTCCGAGGACTTAAACTGAATAAATGGTTTTGAATTTTGTTTTTTTTTTATTGACGATGCCTTAGTGCTCCATAGGCGGCGGTGACCACTTACCATCAGGTGGACCGTCTGCCTGTTTGTGCGCCCCTGCGGTATATAAAAAAAAGGGAATTGTCTCTCGACAGATTAAAAAAAAAAGTTACTTATACAACTACCTATAATTGGTTTGCAATAATGAAAATAGATCACAAAATTTATGTGGTACAATTTTTCTTAATTAGTTTCGTAATTAATTAACTTAAATAAAAATATCAACTATATTACAGTTCAAAACAAACGTACAAAAACTTCTAAACGAAAAAGCTGAAAATGTCTGAATGAGATCATCTAAATATTTTATGGTAAGTTCATATTCTTAATGGGTACTGGCGGCGTTTCCACGTTGAATGGTCAACATAATCTCTTAGGCCCCCAATAGCCGAGACCAAGCACTTGCTTAAGCCTTAATGGCTTAACCTGTAATATACATTTTTTTATATCACATGACTAACAAGCACACGTTCCGCCTGATTGTAAGTGGTCACCGCTGCCTATGGACATTTGCAGCATAAGAGCATTGCCAATGCGTTGTCGACCCTGAGACGTGAAGTTGTTAAGTCTCATGTGTACCTTACCTTTCTAACCGAAACACAGTAATTCAAGTGTACTACTGCTTTACGGCGGAAATGTGTAAGGTGACGTTAATATTCTTTATTTTATTATTTAAAAAAAAAAGAGCTTGTGAAAGCCGACATAATAAAAGAGGTACCCAGCCACGGTACTACGAAGTACCTTACAACAGAAAGTGCAAGTTCTTCAAACTGCTGTTGGATCTATATAAAACAAACGTGTTAGTTACACCATTTATACTCAAGAACGACTGCATAGATTTCGATGTTCTTTGATTTCTGGATTTATCTCCGTCCAGATTTATTTTTTATTTTTAATTACTTAAGCAACAAAGAACCAAAAAAAATATTTTACGAATATTGGTTTCCTTAAACATGTTTCGTTATCAAATATATTTCAGAGGACAGAAACTACAATCCTTGTGAACGCGGATGAAACTGTGGGACACAGCAAGTTATAAATAAATAAAAAACGGCCAAGTGCGAGTCGGAGTCGGGCACGATGGGTTCCGTATCAATATCTATAAAAACGGCAATAAATCACGTTTGTTGTGTGGGACCCCCTTAAAAACTAATTTTATTCTATGATTTAGTATTTGTTGTTATAGCGGCAACAGAAATACATCATCTGTGAAAACAGTTCATGAGATACAGCTTGGTGACAGACGGACCGACAGACAGATGGACAGCGGAGTCTTAGTAATAGGGTCCCGTTTTACCCATTGGGTATAAACTATCACTTTAAACCACATTACATTGATAACATGGATTTATACTGCAGCCAAGCCCAAACCACTTGACCGTAAAGCTCATAAACTTGGCCGGTCTTGAATATCGAAGCCTAGGCGAACGATACAATAATCCAAAGTTAAAAGCGACTGTGAATATTAATTTATAAGCTCAAGTCGGCGGTAAACTTAAAGTTATCGACTTCATTGCTCGTATAGTAATACGGTGTGAAGTTCGTAAGTTTGGAAGTTAGGAGTATGGTAAAGAGCTATTGACATTTTCACTAATGGCGTAGATGACTTCATCCAATAGTCTAGTCGACAAGTTGAAAATGGTACAAAATAGAGATACTACTCTTAAGATTATGTGCGATAGCTCATTGGATCCGGAACGACGTCTAGAAAAATGTGCCAAAAGCGTGTATTAGCACATAAAAAATTGCAAAAGTTATAAACAATTAAAGAAATTAAAAAATGGCATTTAGTTTTTTGCCAATATTTAATAAACTATTAATATTTAAGAAATTTCAAAAAAAGATTCTGAAAGTGGAGAAAATTTCCAACAAAAAACTCTCGGAACTCTATCTCCATTATTTATCATTTTAATTTAACGCTGAAAATAGGCCTGCGCGCGTCATTTTTAGGTTGCGCGCGAGGCGTCAAAAGCGAGTATGGCACATTAATTAATTTAAGGTATTGAATATTTTTTTTTAAATTTGTAAAAATTATGGTGTGTTCTGAATACTATAAATAATTTATTCCCGTTGGAAATTTTACTTAAAGTTAATTTTTCAACAAGTTAACCAATTGTTAACTAACGAAATTTTCTCGTACTACTGTCTTAATTGTAAGTGAAAAAAAATGTTTAAATAATAGTCGTAAAAATGTTTCGCTTCGTAGAGCCTTTCTTACATACATACTTAACAAGATCGTGCCATAAAAGTTAAAAAAATATTTATACTTTGTTTATAACAATTTTTTTACTTGAACAAAAACATAAAAATCCAAGTAATGTTGTTAAAAAACATTTTTTTTTCTAAATCATCATATTATCGTTTTTCTATTAATACAAGATATTTATTGATTTGCAAAAAAAAAATTCCTTAATAACAACTTTTAATTGTTTATAATCGTTTTTTTTTATATTTCTATTGTTTAAATAATTAGTTAAGAATTTTTTTTTCTAAATAACATAAGTGACAGTCCTCTATAAAGTAACAAAAAAAAATTTTTTTATCAACAATTCTATTGTTTATTAACTTAACAATTTGTTATAAACAAATTTTCAACTTTTTTTTAAGAAAAAAATAAAAAAAAGTTAACTAATTATTTAAACAATAGAAATATAAAAAAAAGGATTATAAACAATTAAAAGTTGTTATTACGGAATTTTTTTTTTGCAAATCAATAAATATCTTGTTTGTAAATTGTTATAAACAAAGTATAAATATTTTTTTAACTTTTATGGCACGATCTTGTTAAGTATGTATGTAAGAAAGGCTCTACGAAGCGAAACATTTTTACGACTATTATTTAAACATTTTTTTTCACTTACAATTAAGACAGTAGTACGAGAAAATTTCGTTAGTTAACAATTGGTTTACTTGTTGAAAAATTAACTTTAAGTAAAATTTCCAACGGGAATAAATTATTTATAGTATTCAGAACACACCATAATTTTTACAAATTAAAAAAAAAATATTCAATACCTTAAATAAATTAATTAATGTGCCATACTCGCTTTTGACGCCTCGCGCGCAACCTAAAAATGTCGCACGCAGGCCTATTTTCACCGTTAAATTAAAATGATAAATAATGGAGATAGAGTTCCGAGAGTTTTTTGTTGGAAATTTTCTCCACTTTCAGAATCTTTTTTTGAAATTTTTTAAATATTAATAGTTTATTAAATATTGGCAAAAAACTAAATGCCATTTTTTAATTTCTTTAATTGTTTATAACTTTTGCAATTTTTTATGTGCTAATACACGCTTTTGGCACATTTTTCTAGACGTCGTTCCGGATCCAATGAGCTATCGCACATAATCTTAAGAGTAGTATCTCTATTTTGTACCATTTTCAACTTGTCGACTAGACTATTGGATGAAGTCATCTACGCCATTAGTGAAAATGTCAATAGCTCTTTACCATACTCCTAACTTCCAAACTTACGAACTTCACACCGTATTACTATACGAGCAATGAAGTTGATAACTTTAAGTTTACCGCTGTTAGTTTACTACTGTTATATGAGACTTAATATTATAACCGCGAAAGTTTGTATGTATGGATGTTTGTTCCTCTTTCACGCAAATCTACCGAATGGATTTAGATGAAACTTGGTACATGTATAGAAAATGCCCTGGAATAACACATAGGAGACTTTATGTGCCGGGAAAATGCTACATCCCTCGGAAACGCGGGTGAAACCGCTGCAGCTAGTATAGTATATGTCTTAATCAAGAACATATACAATTTGTGTGCCAAATTTTAATCAAAGCTATTCACAAGCTACGGAGTTAAGTGGTAACAAACGAACACGAAGCTTTCGCATCCTTACTAATATTTTATATTCGTATCTCTGTTTGTTACGTTTTTAAGGCAGAACTACTCAGGAGATGATTTTATACTTTTACAGGTATTTTGCTTATAATTATGTTATAATTAGAGGAAGAGGATGGGGAAGTTTATAACTAGAGCCTTGGCTTGGGAACCTTAGCTTTTTTTCGAAATTTTTACTAAGCAATTGTTTAGAGGTTCCTTGGAAACCTACCATATAAATTTCATAAATATAGTGCCAATAGCCTCTCTATTAAACTGCTGTGGCAGACGGAAAGATAAACAGTTGGCTACGGGACCCCAAAATCCAGGAATCCATTTATTATTATATACATTCACTTCATGATTCAGTAAAAAAATCGCTAACACCACAATTTCAGCAATATAAATTATTCGCTCTCAATATTTTATATTTCATTACAACAAAGTCTAAATGCTGTTTAATCCGACCGCGTCTTCCAATATGGCGGATCAATATTCAATTTTCGCGCCAAAGATCAAACGAGGTTGGCTTTGTTATTGTTAAATTATACCTAAGATTACCTGTTTATCGCAATTTTCTTTTCTTTCATCAGTTTTTTTCGAAAAAGCCGATAATGTTTATATTGACGTGTAATTTTTTTTTTAATTCAGTGTTATTTCGTAAATGTGTTGATTGCTCTCATCTTTTCTAACATATAAGTGTAAATTTTAAGTATGAACATCAAATAGTTTCAACAATTTTATTTACATAACCAACCAAGTGTTCCAAACACCTGTTCAGTATAGAAATTTTTTTATTGATCTTTTTGCCTCCAAAGAAAATAAATAAAATTTCATTGGAAATTCTAAATGGGTTATCGGATCCTAACAATTTTTAACAAATATGCTACAAGCATTTATGAATAGTCTGTCTCTAATATTCCGCATAGTTGAAGATCAGTGTGAGTAAAAAAAGTTCCAGGATATTACTTCCTTGCTTAAACACCGGTTTGGATGGTCACCTAGCTGGGAAGAGCTGGCAATAAACTTAGAGACTATTCATAAGTAACGTAGGTTTATTACTTAGGATTTTCATACTTAACACTAATCATACCAACACTTACTAGGTACCTATTTCTATCATAGCGGGTCAAATGTGACTTTATGTTTCCTGCTTGAATGTATGAAATATGGTTGTTTGGAAGGGAAATAAATAGTATATTAATTAGTAAGAAAAAGTCATTCAGTCAAATGTGCAAAAACAATAAGATGATACGTGCATTTTCAATGCAAAGTTCAAAATGGGTCATTTGACCCGGTTATGGTATGTTTAGTGTTAAGGTGTCTTGGTGACGCTATTTAAAGGGCCAGTTGGTTTAATGGATAGACACCCCGAATGCTACGCTACAGGTTGGAAGTTGGATTCCCATCACCACCCAATGCCATTGGAGAGAAATTTGTTATCCTAGAAGTGGTTTTCAAGTAGATATGTTTGCTCATGCTGTGTCTTGGTGTAAATATCTATAAAAGTATTCTAAGTATTATAAGAGTGGTATATTAGTTATCTGGTTTCCATATTACAAGCACTCCTTAATTTGGGATCGGATGACGTTATCTAAAGAATGTCCCAAATATTAGTTTATATATTCCTTAACCAAATTGATAATAAATAAATAAATATCCTGGGACATTCTTAACACACGGCCATCTGATTCCAAACTAAGCAGAGCTTGTACTATGGAAACCAGATAACTGATATACTACATGTACTACTTTTCTTTTTCTAAATACATACATAAATAGATATTTACAACCAGACACAGAACAAACAGACATGTTCATGCACACAAATGTTTGTCCTGGGTGGAAATCCAACCCGCGACCTTCGGTTTGGCAGTCAGAGCGCTAACCACCAAGCCAACTGGCCTGAATCTTTATTAGCTCACAAAACAAAAAACTGATATAGGTTAGAAATAAACATAACGACCTAACTGATACTCGCTAGCAGGTGTTAAAGGATAATTATGCCAAGGATGCATTAACTCCTTTAATTATGAAGGTAATGAGGTAGGAGAGTGGTATTTCTTATTTATTGCCCCCATGGATATACTTGGGAAGTTTACTGCAGTTTTTATAGAAGTTTTATTTTCTTGGAAAGATTTGGCTCATCATGAGTTTCTTTTTTTTATGATATGGTCTGCCAACAGTTGGAGCATTATAACATGTTATCTTTAGTAGTAATAAAGTTGTAAAACTTGTTTTGTATGTAGGGGGCAATCTTTGGATCGGATTCTGAAAACTTTTTTTCAAAGCTACACTATATTTTTCATGGGAAAACGTTAGATCTCTCAGGGGAATTGGAGTAAAGCTAGTACAATTCACACAAATTACAGAATAGAATAGGAGATTATTATATTAACATAATTACTTTACAAAGTAGGATGTATCAACAGACAAGACAGTTACAAAAAGAGAAAGTAAAGAAATTATAAACGAATGGCCTGAGGTAATGAGGAATAATATGGTTGGCAATGTTTAATTAAAATTTGGAGGCCCTAGTTTCCTTTACAAACACTTAAATTTCTAATGAGCTGGAGAAACAATTGCAACTCTACAGATAAAACCTTTAGTTATCAGTTCTCCAGTTAGACAATTGTCGAGTTGGCTTAATCAAATTAAATTTGCACAAACTTTTATGTATAGCGTATTAACCTCGGCTTATTTACAGAGTAACCAACAATCATTCTAAATGCTTAGCTGAATTTTATCGTCTATCTTCGTCATTGTCTGCTTGACTTATTTCTAATCAGTTGGCGCTATACTCTGCTGGCCGTTTAAACAAGCACAAAGTCACTCAGTCACTTATGGAACGGAATATGCTCGGAATTTGTCTACGCGACAGGGTCTGAAACAAAGACATTGATATGATGATAATGGCATAATGTAGATTATAATAATTTTAGAGTAGTAGAGCTCTTAGTGCAGAGTTCGTCCGGGGAAGTACTACCTCCTTACCAATTTCCGCCGTGAAGCAGTAGTGTACTTGTATTACTGTGTTTCGGTTAGAAAGGTAAGGGGGGCGGTAAAATTACAGGCACATGAGACTTAACAACTTCACGTCTCAGGGTCGACAACGCATTGGCGATGCTCCTAGTGTTGCAAATGTCCTTAGGCTGCGGTGACCACTTACCATCAGGTGGACCGTCTGCTTGTTTGTCGGCCCAAGAGGCATAAAAAAAAATACATATGTATATGCTGTCCATTCGGTGCACTATATATTGTTAGAGATTTGGCAGAATTTTAACTTCTCGAGAACTTCAGAAATCTAAAATTTTTCGCAAGAATCTTTTTACTAAATACGCCTCTCAAGTAAAATTAAACGTCTCATCAAACATACATATATAAAGACCGACATGGTGTATCCAATCCTTTTAGTTCACCCGAACGATTCCTATATATAAAATCTTTAACCCTCTCAAAATGTACAAAACACATTTCCAAAATAACCATCCCAATTTGACCCGTAGCATTGATGCTGAATGTTACTTAAAGTCTAATTTTCGAGAGCAAAGGCAGGTCAAGGGTAGTTGGCTATAGGGTACAAGGGTCTAAAGGTTAGGGTCTGCAAATGAACGGAATTCCATTAGCAATGGTAACAGATGTCGACAGTTCGATTTGTTATCTATTGTGCGTATCAATATACCTACAGGGGTACAATGTAAAGTAAGCCGGTATTTCTCGGTGAATCAACAATCTTTAGATTAAAAGTACCCTATCGTTAGTTTAGGGGTTGAAAAGATTCTCGATTTGTGAACTTACTAGGCATGTGTAACTCAGCTCTGAACCGGTTCAATAGCAATAGATCAGATCACACCTACTTTGACTGTCGAGCTGCGGCTCAAGAGCAAACTAAACAGCTCACGGCTCACTTATTATTAGGTTGGGGAAAAAGTCTTTTCGCATTATAGTATGTATGAACTTGTAATAAAATCTCTTTGGCTATACTATTTGTATCTGGCTGGTTTTGGTATCATTGAAAGTTTAAATTTTAAAGAACATAATTCCAAATTCAAATTAGGAAAATGTGTGATTTGCATTTGTTTTTCATAATAAATAAAAATAATAAATAAATATTCTGGGACATTCTTTACACACGGCCATCTGGTCCCAAACTAAGCAGAGCTTGTACTATGGAAACCAGATAACTGATATACTACAAATACTAATTTTTTTTTTCTAAATACATACTTATATAGATATTTACACCCAGACACAGAACAAACACACATGTTCATGCACACAAATGTTTGTCCTGGGTGGGAATCGAACCCGCGACCTTCGGTTTCGCAGTCAGAGCGTTAACCACCAAGCCAACTGGCCTGTCGACCGCCAAGATGAGTGAATCTAATGAAGAAATTCGATTCATTTTAAAATTTTACTACAAAAAAGGTAAAAATGCAACGCAAGCCGCGAAAAAAATTTGCGATGTTTATGGACCTAGTGCAGTGTCTGTGAGAGTAGCACAAATATAGTTTAAGCATTTTCAATCCGGAAATTTTGATGTCAAAGATGCACGTCGCTCTGGTCGCCCCATTACGGATAAAATGGATGCCATTTTTGAAAAAGTGGAGCAAGATCGGCATATCAGTAGTTACGACGTAGCTGAAGAACTGGGAATTGACCACAAAACAGTTTTGGCGCATTTGAAAAAAACTGGGTACACAAAAAAGCTAGATATTTGGGTACCTCACGAGCTCACTGAAAGAATCCTAATGAACCGTGTACTCATTTGTGATTCTTTATTACGACGTCATGAAACCGAACCATTTTTGAAGAAGCTGATAACTGGTGATGAAAAGTGGATCACGTACGACAAGAACGTGTGAAAAAGGTCGTGGTCAAAGGCCGGTCAGGTTTCACAGACTGTGGCGAAACCCGGGTTAACTCGCAAAAAGGTGATGTACAAGGTATTGCGAACAACTGATGAGATTAAAGCAAGAAGTTGAGAGAAAGCGGCCGGAATTAATCAACAGAAGGGGTGTGGTTTTTCATCATGATAACGCTATACCTAACACATATTTAGCCACTCAGCAAAAATTAAGAGAGTTTGGTTGGGAGGTATTAATGCATCCGCCGTATAGTCCTGACCTTGCACCTTCAGATTTCCACCTGTTTCGGTCTGTTCAGAATTCTTTAAGCAGTGTCAGGTTAACATCACGAGAGGACTGTCAAAACCACTTGTCGCAGTATTTTGATCAGAAGTCCCAAAATTTCTATAGCAATGGGATCATGTCCCTACCTACAAGATGGCAAAAAGTTACCGAACAAAATGGTACCTACATACTTTAGTTAAATGTAAATAAACTATATTAAAAATGTTTTGAATTTTCTTAAAAAATGCGAAGGAACTTTTTCCCCAACCTATTATTTTACAGTCTGTATACAAAAAGCTATTCTGTCATATTGAGTCGTTGTCGAACTGCGACGCAGCAGTGGCGTAAAGACTGTGATCGGTCGGCAATATCTGAACTGATCTGTGAACCGAGCTGAGTTACACATGCCTAGTAAGTTCACAAATCGAGAATCTTTTCAAGCTGAACCGCAGGTTGGTTGAGTTACCCATGTCTAGAACTTACGACCATTAGGATCTAGATTTGCAAATTGTATGCTTGTAGTTGTTCTAATCCTACTAATATTATTATAAATGCGGAAGGTTGTGATAATGAACGTATGGATGTTTGTTCCTCGTTCCAGCAAAAAACTAAGGAACGAAACAGGGTAAAGCTTTGCACGAAGATAGAATAGACCCTGTAATAACACATAGGATACTCTTTATCCCGGGAAAATGTAGGGAACGGGGGTGAAACCGCGAAGGACAGCTAGTGTATTATAAATGCGAAAGTTTGTGAGGAAATTTGTATGGATGCTTGTTACTCATTCACGCTAAAACTACCAAATGGATTTGGATAAAACTTAACACATAGATAGAGCATATCATGGAATAGCATAAAAAATACTTTTTATCACGGAAAGATGTTAAATCCCTCGGGAACGCGGATAAAACTGCGGGGGACAGTATATAATAATTACATGACATATCTTCTCACCCTTTAATCGCAAAGAAGTAGCAAGAACCCTCAGTAATGAGACCCATATTCCACCGTAGATATTGTACCAAAGTGACATGTAGTTAGCATTGTTGCCGTCTATCGGGTACATTACCAATCCAAGGTAAATATTATCGAGTAAATACAAAACCGAAACGGTATATTGTGGAAAATGTTATCTGTACCTATGTATTTGTGTGTTACCATATAAACCCTTAGTTTTGCCACAATGATTTCTCTCCAATCTCTCGCTCTACCAAAAACTGTAGCTTATTGTAGGTTTCAAATCAACGGGCCGTCACTACCAATTGATTTTTTTCCTAATGATTTCTTATGCATCTTCTTAGATAGCTTTAACCATAACTCACAAGGTAGTTTTAAAGAAGTAGAGCTTAATGCAGAGTTCATCCGGGGAAGTACTACAACCATACCCATGTCCGCCGTGAAACACTTCTTTACTGTGTTTCGGTTAGAAAGGTAAGGGGGGCGGTGAAATTACAGGCACATGAGACTTAACAACTTCACGTCTCAGGGTCGAGAACCCATTGGCCCCTGGTGTTGCAAATGTTCATAGGCGGCGGTGACCAGCATGAGGTGAACCGTCAACTTGTTGGTCGGCTTATGTGGTTTAAAAAAGGAGGTCACTGCTATATACTTTGCCATATAAAGAAATGTATATAGTCGTAAAATATATTATACACTATAAACTTTTTCTTACTCGATTCTGAGAATTTATGAGAATTTTACTATAGGTATCTATTTTTCAACAAACTTTAAGAAATACACGAATATAATTCAAAAAGCATGACTTATATTTCTTTACGTGTATTTACAAGTTTTTATTTAACTTGTCCAATGTTTGTTAGTTTGTTTAGGTCAAGTCTTGTCAAGCTGAATTAGAACCACTTCCTATCATCCTACAGGGTTGAATTTTGACTTGTAGGTTCGGTTCCAATGATAATGGTATTTTGATATTTTTATGGTAAGAGTATAGAGAGAGAGAGTCCGGATTGCCTCCAATCGACTTATTTAATAACGAAAATACTTGTCAAAGAAATGTTTTTCAACTCCTCATAGAATGAAATTCAAACTATAAGTTATTTTTTATGGAAGAATGTTTTATGATTGGAAGGCGCATGCAAATTTGATGAATAATCAAATCATATTACTTTAAAATATTGTTTTTCAGTTGCCGATAGATGGCAATGCTTCTAAATAAACCAGCTATGGTTAGGTGCGTTTTCTGAAAAACGCCTAGTGACTGATTAACATTTTCTTTGTCAAATACTCGTATATTTTTGTATTTATTGAAATTTTTGCTTTAGGATATTTTTGACTTTTATGGAGTTTCTTTAGGAGTGATTTTTTTTGGAGAAGAGCTTATGGTTTCTCTTCACTTGACACATGCTAATGTCAGCAGTCTATCTATAGCTACCTATGCAGTATATGTGCCCTAGTTTTGCCACAATGATTTCTTTCCAATAACTCGCTCTATAAAAAACTGTAGCTTATTGTAGGTTTCAAATCAACGGCCCGTCACTACCGATTGAGCTATCAAAAACATATTTTTGCATTGCATCAAAACGTCAAGTACATTTGCTAATAATGTACCCTGAATTGGGTCCAACCGAGTCTCGGCCACATCGACCCGACGCATTGTGACGGAAAATGCGATGATTGGAAGCTTGATCCTTGCCCCCTTATTCATCGGCGATCCCGGACGGCCTCGAAGAGCGGACCTCTCACGTGATTGTGTAGTTAATGAAAGAGACAGAGCATAACATCGTCGAGGTAATGTCATTTACCTTACAGAATTGAACCCTGTGCCACATCATTATGTCAAATCGAATTGTGGTCATTGTGTTCGTAGCTGATTGGTATTGACTGTTGTCCAATCGCATTTGAGGGTGTTTATAATCTTGATGTGTAAAGGATGAGCAGAGAACTCTACGTAGATACAAAATATTCACATCATATCCTATACCACGAATTATATTAATATAATTAATATTAAAAATGCGAAAATTTTTGAATCTGTATGTATGGATGTTTATTACTCTTTCACGTAAAAACTACTGATTGAATTTGCATGAAACTTCGCAAATAGATAGCTTAGAAACTGGATTAACAAATAGTATATAGTAAAGTGTAACGTCCCTTGGGAATGCGGGTGGAACGGCTGAGGACACCTAGTAAGAAATAATATAAATAATCAATGTCTTTCGGATGACATTTATGAAGGTCACAACTTCTGAAATTACCATAAGATCAGAATTCAGCCTTCAACTAAGAAAACCTGGCAAAATCTGAGCAAGCATTTTTTTGTTATATTTGATAAGTTTAACTATTTTAAAATCTTATTTAATATAAACATTAAGAAAACTAAATTTTTAAACAACTTAATGTAATCTATATATTTAAAAATTAATGTTTGTCTGTATGTCCATTATAGAATCGTAAGCTATGACACGGATTTTAATGCAGTTTTCAGCAATTCATAGAGTAATTCAAGAGAAAGGTTTATAATCAGGATTGAAAGCGGGCAAAGCCGCAGGGCGCAGCTAGTTTAACATAAGTAATTAGTTAATAATTTCCCATTATTATGAAATATGAACGATATATATGCGTTAGACTAGTTTTATATCCAAACAGAAATTATCATCATTTGCTTGTTAAATTACTAAAATACCAAACCATTCACTTTGAAACGCAAACCTCATCCAATTTGTAGCTACAAAAGGTTATAAATAATATCCTATCAAAAACAATTTTCCTGTAAGATTCCAATCGTTTTAAAATAATCTAATAAACTTGACAAACCAGTACTGGTTCATTCTTTACGTCTGTCTATCCGCTACATAATTGAAATAGGCGTTTGTTATCCCCTCGGATATAAACAAGGGATCACCATTCCATTATCTAGGATTACTTTGGATCGGACTTAGAAATCTTAATAAATAACGGTATTAGATGTGGTAATTCCCGCATTAGAGTGAGAAGAACGCGTCGTGCGTTTTTCTACGAAAGTCTTCAGGTTTCAAGACTTGAAGACTTTAGCTTGCAGTGTTAATAAAACTAAAGTCGCTCACTTCCCTACAATATGGCGAGGAGAGCGATGGCTGCCACATGCGTCATGCTTGTGAACAGATGCTGCTTTTGGGGGCTGGTCTTGTATTTTTTTAATAAGATGTTCATAATATTAATGTTTAATCATTCTTCACTTCTGCGATAACACACAGGTATGGTCAGCGAGACTAAATAAATATTTTGTAATAAATCTATTATAAGTTCGTTTTTAAAAAGAGTAATTGCTGAGTTTATTACCGGCTTTTCTTAGTAAAAAACAACCTTCCGAACCGACATTAGACTCAGACTATTCCTAAGTGTTGTAAAGGCCTTTTTGATTTAAGAAAAATAATTAAATATTTCCCCTAATCAAAGAATTATAAATTAAAGCAATGAAAAATCCTTACGGAAGATCTTCCCTTTTAAATGGAGGAGTACCTTGTTACCTTGTCGATGATGTTAACTTGTCGGCCATGCCATCAGTAGCCTTCGTAAGTGACCTCTGAGGGCTTGAACTGACTAAGGAGACTTATAAAGCTGATAGCAGTTCTAGATGTTTTTATATTTCTATGAGGCTGGGAAGGACTGTCTTGCCTGAGTCTATAGGCTATTAGTTTGCTAACTTATTATTCTCACTAGAATTATAATATAACCGCAATGTAGTTAAATGCTGAGCCGGATTGTATCCGTGCCTTATTTGGGAATTCTGTGGGACGCCATTTTTTGTCGTTCTTTTTTCTATTGAATATTTGATCATATTCTTAATATCAAAAATTCAGAACACATCGGTAGGTGCTTTGTGACAGGTTTTTAACTGAAGAGTGTTGTTGCCAAGTAGAGCACTTAGTACAGAGTTCGTCCCGGGAAGTACTACCACCATACCAATTTTCGCCGAGAAGCAGTAGTGCATAGTGTATAACTATATTTCTTTTAGTAAAGAAAGGGGGCTGGTGAAATTACAGATAACTTAACTACTTCATACCTCTGGGTTGGAAATGCATTGGCGATGTCCCTGGTGTTGCAAATGTCCATAGTCGGCGGTGACCACTTACCATCAGGTCCGTCTGGCTGTATCTCCATATCCGATCTCGGGCAGTAAATAATTAGAATACATGGACCAGTAATATACCCGGAAATCGAAGGCAGGTCTTCTAGGTTTCTAATGGACCTTTATACTACTCTACCACCGCGATAGGTCATAAAAAGAAACAACTAAAAATCGCCATTATGGCCCGAGAAAGGCCGATGCTTCTCGTTTAAAAGCAAACGCGGTAAGTACACGTCCTGACCATAAAAAATGCTATCCGAATAGGGTTGCCACATGTCGAAGTTTCAATAATATTTTGTGAAGATAAAACCATTAATTGAATTAGAAAAGTTAGTCCTGTCCTACTAATATAAATATGAAATTAAGTGAGAATTAATGTATGGATGTTGGTTTCTTTTTTTTTTTATACCACAAGTCATTTGCAACACTAGGGGGATCGCTATGCCACAAGGGCGGACATTTGCAACACTAGGGGGATCGCCAATGCGTTGTCGACTGAGACGTGAAGTTGTTAAGTCTCATGTGCCTGTAATTGCACCGGCTCCCTTACCTTTCTAAACGAAACACAGAATACAAGTGCACTACTGCTTCACGGCAGAAATGGGTAGTACTTCCCCGGACGAACTCTGCACTAAGAGCTCTACTACTCTGAAACTGTTACTCTTTCACGCAAAAACTGCCAAATGGATTTGAATAAAACTTGGCCCATAGATAGTTTATGAGCTAAATTTACACATATAATCATTTTAATGCTGAGTAAATGTAACATCCGCTAGAAAAGGGGCTGAAACTAAGGGGGACAGCAAAAAATATTATAAATGCATTTGATGGATGGATGTTTGTTACTCTTTCACGCAAAAACTACCAAACGGATTTCGATGAAACATGAAGCGCAGATAGCATATAACCTTAATTAACACATAATATACTTTTCCGGAAAAAGTTACACCTCTAGGAACTCGGAGGACAGCTAGCAGCTTATGGCTCCAATCGAAACATTCATTCTAATATTTAACGATTGGTCACCATGGCTACGGATCACTAAACCCAGCCGTGTTCATTCATAAATCAGAACCTGACCGAGTAATCACTCAGGCGAATGCGCAGATAGCAAACCATTCATTTATTTGCGGACTTCGAAAGAGAGACAAAGAACAGTCACTCAGTGAATTCAGTGCTAAGAGAAAAGTATTAAGATAAAACTTACTTACGCCCCGTGGTTTCACACGCGTTCTACTGTTATATTCTTCTTATTCTTATTAGGGTTCTGTAGTAAAATAAATTTTGTTGCGTATAAATTTAATTCATGTTTATTTTTATTGTATTGAATCTTCCATGTAATCTTGCGATTCTTGGGTTTTTTTTGTTTTACTTTTTTTTATTTTGTACCACATGAGCCGACAAACAAGCACACGGTCATAGAAAAATCATCTTTATTGCTTTTGTGTTTAAGTTTCATATATTTATTTGATCCAATGATAGGAAATGAATACTGATGAACCTTATTAAAATTAAAAAAACCGCTCTAAAATGGAATTATAACAATATCATACATGACACTCGTTTGAAGCAAACAGCATATATAACGTAAAGATACATGTGGGTCCTATTACGGAGACTAACTACCTGTTTGGGGATAATGTGCGTGAAGATATAAAAACGAATAAACATAGCTGTCCCCCGCGGTTTCACCCGCGTTCCCCAAGGATTTTACATTATTTTGTTCTTTATATCATCAATAGTTTTCGCAGCGCACGCGATCTAAGCAATTTTTTATGTATTTTTTAAACCATTATTGGAGTTTTAATAAGGATCCCAAATTTAAAAAATAAATTGTATAGCCTACGTTATTCAGTGATAATGTAACTTTTTAATAGCATAAGTATTTTTGAAATCGGTCCTATAGTTTTTAACTTTATTCGTTACATACAAAAATACAAATATGTCCTCTTTATAATATTAGTGTAGATATTTAAGAAATAAATCGTAATGGTGAACTGTTTACAAAGGTTAGAAAAGGTATTATGCCTAACAATTATGTCAAAATAACAAATCAAATAATGTCGTATTAAATTCGTTGAATCGAAATAATTTGAATTCGAGTGAAATGAATAAGCCCAATCAAATACGATATAATTCGATACAAATTGATTTATATCGAATCAAATTGTTAAATGCTTCGTTAAATGGAATCGAATGATAATTTAATCGAGTGAAACGAACCGTTGCAAATAAAGGTTGAATTTCGAATTATAATTTGGTGTATGAATGTTACATTTACTTTTGAGTAGGGTTCATTTAAATTAGGAAAGGCGTGTAATTTATTATGTCCCCTTTTCCTTCCTTTAAAAGTCAAACGACGAGAAATGTGTATATGTAATTAATTCTAGAGACTAAATGAAATGTTTTCTTTGTGATAAAATACAGGAAAAATACTAAAACTTGTTTTTAATTAAACTGTAATTTTATGAATAATTATTATGTTTTGTTTTGAAAACTATAATAAAACTGTAAAACCGTCTTGAATATATAATACAAAAAGACAATTTTTTAAAGCTTTATCTGTCTGTTTGTTTGAACACGCTAATCTCTGGAACTATTAGATGAATTTTAATAGACTTATCACAGGTAACTGGATCGTAGCTTGGGGCAACATATAGGCTTAATTTCATCATCACCATATCAACCCAGGGTTGTCCACCGCTGAATATAGGCCTCCTCCTGAGATTTTTACCTCGAACGTTCTTGAGCTGCCAGCATCCAACGGCTTCCAGCAACTCGGACCAGGTTGTCGTTCCACCGGCTGAGAGGTCGTGCCACTCGGCTTTTTCTGTAAGTGGTCGCCAGTCGAGAACCTTTGTTCTCCATCGGTTATCAGTTCTTCGAGCGATGTGGTGTGCTGTTACCACTTCAGCTGACTGACTCCACGACCTATGTCCAAAGCTTTCGTTTTTGTTAATATCCTCGTTTCAGACCCGGACGCGTAGAGGAATTCAATGAATAGCTCGTTCCATAGCTTGCTGAATGACTAAGAGCTTATTTAGCAGCTAAAAGAGCAGTAAAAGGCAGTATATATTAAGCTTAATTTATTTCATCAAAATTGGGGAACGAAAAAGTTATCATGCATATGAAGTCAAAGCTAATATGAGATTTTCGTTAATCTACGAATTTAGTCTAGGCAATATATTTTTGTGGCAGCCCTACCAGTGAATCAGATCAGTCGCGATGCGGCCAAGCGGCTATACACTTGAGTTACGAGCTATTGCCATATATGCTGCGAATTCAAATGGCCGTGTCAACTGGCAGATTTGGAACATTCTATAAGAGGGCTCGTTCCATTCTTACATAATATCGCTACGTCTTAACTTGGTTTCCTACCAATCTAACAATGGACCATCTATACGTTCAAAAATATCTTCTTCGTTCCGCTCACTGTCTAAATAATTAACTAAATAAATATTTCGTTATAAATCTAAGATCGTTTTAAAAAGAGTAATTGCTAACCTTCCGCACCGGTATTAGAGTCTGACTATTCAAAAGTGCTTGTAAAGGCCTATTTGAATAAAAATATTTGAAAATATTTTTTTTGATAATTCAAGAGCACTGTTAGTACTTCCAGCCCTGAAGAGGTAAGCAGATCTCATTAACGAGACCGAGGTTATTTCGGTAAAAAGAAACGTTAATTACCTTACCCGATCTGGAAATCGAACCCGTTACCTCCGAGTCTCTAGTCGCTATTCTATAAATAAATATCCCCGGGACATTATATGTACGAGTATATCTACTATAGGCCAGTTGTCTTAGTGGTTAGAAACCCTTATTGCCACGCCGCAGGTCGCGGGTAGATTCCCGCCCAGGACAAACATTTGTGTACATAAACATGTCTGTTTTTTCTGTCTGGGTGTAAATATCTATATAATTATGTATTTAGGAAAGAAACATTGTATGTATATAGTATATCGGTTATCTGGTTTCCATAGTACAAGCTCTGCTTAGTTTAGGCTCAGATGGCCCTGTGTAAAGATATCCCAGGATATTTATTTATCTGGTTGGTATATACTATATAGATTCAAACAATTTTTTATACTACATGTGCCATACAAGCGCACGGTCCACCTGATGGTAAGTGGTCACCGCCGCCTATGGACATTTACAACACTAGGGGCATCGCCAATGCGTTGCTGAACCTGAGACGTGAAGTTGTTAAGTCTCATGTGCCTGTAATTTCACCGGCCCCCTTACCTTTCTAACCAAAACACAGTCATACAAGTGCACGACTGCTTCACGGTAGAAATGGGTAAGGTGGTAGTACTTCCCCGGACGAACACTGCACTAAGAGCTCTACTACTGAAACAAACTAAAAATTGTTTTAAATGAAATAAATTCCAAAGCAATATATGTCGTAAGCATATAAGCGGGAAAGTATGTATTTGTAAAACAATACTAAGTAAATGTGTACCTTAAATATACACGTCGCGATATTCGATATATCGGCTGTAACAAAGGCTTTTCGTTTGTCCAATATCATCCTCCTGAACGCAATGTATCTGAAAATCAATCAGTAAACAATGATAGTTCGCTGTTCATTTACCTACTAGCTCTCCCCCGCGGTTTTACCCGCGTTCCTGAGAGATGTTATATTATTTTCTTCTTTCTATCATCTTTTCGTAGCGCACGCGCGAGTACGATAGTATGATACCAACGGTTGCAAGCGTCCACAGGCTGCGGTGACCGTTTACCATCAGACGGGCCGTCAGCTTGTTTGCTACCTTAGTAGTTTAAAAACAAAATGTAAGGAATTTTTTAGGACATTTTTCGTACCCAACCTAAGGTTTTCGTTATTCGAGTTTAATAAGAATCCCAATAAAAAAAAATAACATAGCCTATGTCACTCGGGGATAGTGTAGCTTCCGAACGGTGAAAGAATTTTTCAAATCGGTCCTGAAGTTTCAGTGCCTATTCAATGCAAACAAACGAACAATCAAATATTATTATATATCGTACTAGCTGTCCCCCGCGGTTTCGCCCGCGTCCCCGAGGGATGTAACATTTTACCGGCACAAAAAGTATCCTATGTTACTTCTAATACCTCCAAAAATATGGGTATAAAGTTTCATGATTATCAGTTAAGTTCAAAAAAACTTACATTCACATTTATAATATTAGTAGGGATTAGTATAGATATAGATTGTATGACGTGTATGACACATGTAATACTGTGTTTCTATGTACCCATTTCCGCCGTGAAGCAGTAGTGCACTTGTATTACTATGTTTTGGTTAGAAAGGTAAGGGGGCCGGTGAAATAACAGGCACATGAGTCTTAACAATTTCACGTCTCAGGGTCGACAATGCATTGGCGATGCCCCTGGTGCTGCAGATGTCCATTGGTGGTGACCACTTACCATGTGGACCGGCTATTTGTCGGAACTTAACATTAAAAAATAAACTATAAATGTAATTGTGGATGATGCTTTAGTTTATTTGTATTTTTATAATATTTTATTTGTATTTTTATAATATTTTATTATTTTAATTAGATATTCATAACATTATATTATTGTTCAATAATTCTTAACTTTTGCGATAACACACAGGTATTGTGAGTGTGACTAAATAAGTTGTATGCAGTAAATCGTTCGTTTTTAAAAAGAGTAATGGCTGAGTCTATTGCCGTCTCTTTTCAGTAAAAAAACAACCTA
This sequence comes from Habrosyne pyritoides, assembly GCA_907165245.1. Lineage (NCBI taxonomy): Eukaryota > Metazoa > Arthropoda > Insecta > Lepidoptera > Drepanidae > Habrosyne > Habrosyne pyritoides. Next base: position 1,558,940 of record OU015600.1, on the reverse strand, counting down.
CCGAACCGGTTTTTGAGTCAGACTATTCATAAGTGCTTGTAAAGGCCTATTAATATATAATAAATATAAATATAAATATAGAATAAAAATATTTCCATTTCATTTAAACTACATTGCATATCTTTACGCCCATAATTTCAAAGTGGCAAATACCCACTGACGATATTTTAAGTCCAAATGCGACATATACCAACTGTAACAATTAATAATCTTATAATTTGTAAATAAAGAATCTTTATTTTTACCTTACTCGATCCAGTAGTCGAACCCAGGTACTCTAGGTCCTTAGCCAAGCTTTAAGCCACTCGCCCACTGACGCAATATTTTATTTTATTTATTTATTGATAAGGCAAACCAACGACATATTTACAATTAATTATTAGTGACATAATATTTCATAATTTGTGTCACTTACAGGTATGCACACCATTTACAGTAAACGTCATATCAAGATATCAAGAATCCAAAAAAAAAATACAAAATCAACTTATAACAATTATTCATAATCAAAATAAGAGAATATTAACAAAAAATAAAAAAAATACACTAACTACAAATTAGATATAAATAATAATATAACAATTCAAAAATACTAAAAAGATAAATCGAAGCATTATTAATAATAATCAATCAATATTATTTAACAATTTAAAATTATAATTCAAAGGCAGCCAATATAAACACTATCCACCCATTAAATCGGTGATGTAGCTGATTGTATTACTCACATACAGTTTGAGAAGGAAATGGTTCTAAAGTGCAACTGCCAGAACAAATTACAGCCACAATATTCCGATTTTCAACTTAAGGATGGCAGCCGGGTCGTTCACACAAAATAACCCTCGTGCAAATCAAATATATTCCACATGTTGGCTTGGTGGTTAGTGACTCTGACTCTCAAACCGAAGGTCGCGGGTTCGATTTCCACCCAAGACAAACATTTGTGTGCATGAACATGTCTGTTTGTTCTGTGTCTGGGTGTAAATATCTATATAAGTAGGTATGTATTTAGAAAAAGAAAGTAGTATATCAGTTATCTGGTTTCCATAGTACAAGCTCTGCTTAGTTTGGGATCAGAGGCCGTGTGTAAAGAATGTCTGGATATTTATTTTTTTATTTATTATTATTTACTCTGTATAGGCGCGCATTAGACCACAATATCACTATGGTTAGTGATGATGTGGCCGTAGGTGGTAAGCACACCTAGAAGGGAACTGGCTCTCAAGGACAGCTATCGGAAAACACCAACAGCTGTGTCCTAGCGACTCTTCTACCGGGGTACGGTTTCCTCATAATGTTTTCCTCCACCGAAAGCTCAAACACATTGTAATATTCGAATCCACGACTCGTGTCATGGCATTCGACGTCAGTACCAATTGAGCTATCACAGCCATCTTTTGTTTGTAGGGACATTTTTAATTCCCGAGAGGTATAACTATATTATTATTTGTTTAATGGAAGACCAACAGCTGATTCACTTACAGACTAATAGTTTAAATATTCATCAGGAAGCCAGTAACAGGTCTTCCCGAGCAACTATAATTTGGGTGTCTTCAAGGCTAGAGTGAATAGGCTCTTAATAAACTAGTGCGCCTCAACATCTAAGATTGCATCACTGCTTACCATCAGGTGGGATCGCAGTCAAGCACTAGTTTATATTATTTAAAAAAAATAAAAAATAAAAGGTAGTAGCTTAATAAATATATACCTAGTGTTTGACAAGATAGCTTGATAACTAAGAAGTATTTTTAAAACGATTACTCTACTATTAGAATTGCCGATAAAAAAAAAATTAAATTCAAAACCATTTATTCAGTTTAGCCCTCGGAAGGCACTTATGAAGGTCAAATTTAAAGTTACTGAAGTTACTACCGGTTCGAAAGTCAGCCTTCAACTGAAAAGAACCGGCAAGAAACTCAGCAAGGTTACATTCTTTTTTATTTAATATTTTTTTTATATAAATTTTATATATTCTGACTTTTAGGCTATTTTATAATATCACTTTATATATTTTTATATTTAACAATAACAAAATACTTAATATAGGTAACATTAAAAAATGAAAGAAATAACAAGACTACAAAATAGAAAATAACAATAATTACTTACAACTACAACAAGGAAATTAGAGGTGCACTGTGCAGAGACTAGCTATTTGCATACATTTTTATCTTCAATATAATGAACTACCTTTGATTATTTACCAGAGGAACGGCGACAATTGCTCACCACATGTCACTTTGTGACTTAGGCGGAGGGCCGAAGGGATATTGTGGTTGCCCGACTGATGAGAGGTGGGAACAGCGATATGGTCTGCCCACGCTCAATTATATTCAACAATATTTCTTTTGAAAATAAAATATACTGTATTTCAGTAAATTATCCTCATCCCCTGTCGTATTTAATACGAAACATGGGAGAGATATTTTCATTGAAATGCCTGTATTCTCAATTAAACGAAACTGCTCTTTCCCTAGTTAGTGATATTAAAAATATAAATTTTGAGGCAACTTTCTGATTTATTTATCGAATCAACTTTAATCTTGTTTCAGACTCCAAGTTCGGAATCCGAATTCAAGAAATAGATACTTTTAATCCTGAAAGTTGAACATAAAGATCATTATTTTTCCTGTAGGCGTAATACATCAAAACATGATGTCACCTAAAAATAACTAATGTGGAATCGAATGTAACTAGGTCTTAGTTATCAAGAAAGAGTTCTACCACTTTGAGGTTAACGTTTGTGAAGTTTATCACAATCCTAACTAAATAATTTTTGATGATCTTTCCTCAGTCCTATTAAGTATGAAATTAGAGTACTAAATTGAAGTAACAAATGTTTTGTAAAAGACATTAACCTGGTTTGTTCAGTCGTAAAAAGCTGTTCAAATCCAGCTGTTGCGGCCAAGTCCTTTATTTAGTTTTATTCATATTTACATAAGGTATCATAATAAAATTTGGTTGGAAATTTTGTAAGCTATATAAAAAGAATTATTTGAGCAAAAATAACAGATAAATAATCAATATATCCTGGGACATCTGATCTCAAATACATTAAATTCCAAATGTGAAATTCAGAGCCAATTTTTTGAAATAGTAACAAACATCCAGCCCCCTTATTCAGCTAATACAAACTTCGTCGGCGAGCCGCTTCACGGAGGCCTCGGAGAGCTTACCTCTCACGTGATTAGTAGTATACGCGTATTAAACGACAGAGATAGAGCATTGATCCCGCGACGAAACATCCTCGAATAAGTGTCATTTTCCTTACGGAATCGAGTCCCTGGTTATAAACAATGTACTATGGTTATAACTATGTACCAAGTTTCATCCCCATTCGCACAGTTGTTTTTTCGTGAAAAAATAACAATCATAGTACATAGTTTATAACCTGGATTAACACATATATTACTTTTTATTCAGGGAAAATGTAACTTCCCTAAAAATGCGGGTGAAACCGCGGGGGACAGCTAGTTTATAATATTAGTGGAAAGTTAATCTTCAAGGAAGCTAATTTATCTTAAGCTCAATAAAACAAGTAACAACTGCTCGGTGAATTAAACAAACCTCACCACAAGGAAGAACATAAACTTTACAGTGGATTCTCTTATAAAAGGAACTCGTGAAATGTTGAATTGTAAATTTTCACAAGATTCAACGAAATTTATATTTTGCGGATTTACCAAAGAGATCTTATGGTTTTCTAGAATAAAAGCTCTTTGGATATCATCTATTTAGGTTCCAAGTTTCAGGAATAAACAAAAACAAATATCTAGTAACTAATTCTGCTGGATCTCCTTCTCTGTCAAGTCATCAAGGAATTCTTTTGGGAGGTCTGGATTTCCTGTTGAGTTTCTTTGTTTGGGACTTGACGGAGAAGGAGATCCAGCGGAATTAGTTATTTATAGGTAGTTTAGAAATTTGTTTTTGTATAATCTTACAATGGATTTCCGCAAGGTCACGCCTGAGTCAATTAGTTACCAAGTTTAAAATATAAAAAAAAAAAAATTATAAATATTATAATATAAATAAAAAAAATAAATAAAATACACCTTTAATAAAAACCAAACTAAAAAGTAGGGAGCATTTTTCAATCCCTTTTTATTAAGAATAGTGTAAAACCATATTTTATTGTAAAAAAGCGTGTTAAAAATACATCCCTACTACATCTCTACTAATATTTTAAATGTGAATGTAAATTTGTCCGTTACACTTTCACGCGAAAACTACTTAACCAACCATCGTGAAACTTTGTACGCATATTTTTGGAGGTATTAGAAGTAACATAGGATACTTTTTGTGCCGGAAATGTTACATCCCTCGGGAACGCGGGTGAAACCACGGGGAACAGTTGGTGTAAAAATAAATTAAAAGAGCTTAAAAGAGGCTGAGCTACATTAATAAAGAATATTTGTATATTAATTTATTTTAAAGCATTTCAATATTTTTTTTTCCACAACTGCAAGCAGTCGGTATTTGGTCCCCGTCCTAAGACCCTTAGGAAGAGGGGATTGCAGCGTCTGTTGTTACAAAAATGGTGTCGCCCAACATTTTGCTAACGATGGATGTAGTGTGGATAGCAACCTGTTTCTGCATTATTGAAATGTCTATTTGTGCATTTCTATATCAATTGAAATTATTATATTTTGTACTCCTTTATCATGAACTTTCAAACCCTCGCGTAAACCGAAATACCGAAAGCGGAAGCAAGAAAACCAACTCAAGCTTTCTATTTGTATCAAAGCTCAAGGATAAGTCACTGACAAATCAAAATTTACCAAGGCCGAGCAAAAAGCTCTTCAACAAAAAAGTTTTCGGAACTTGACTCCATTTTTACACTGCTAACTAGATTCGTTAAAAGTTTTCCAGTCTTGTTATTTGCCGTACTGTGTAAGCTTTACATGATATTTGTTTCCATGAAATATTCAGAGCTATTTTACGGAACATATCCCACCATTTTACTCGTGAGGGAACGAAGCTGCGTTTGTGTAATTGTGTGTGTCTGTTACCATTTTCCTCAGAAACGGCTGAACTAATTTTTATGCGGTTCTACGAGCGCTTAGTATAGCATCTTAGATAGTTTGATGATTCTAGGTCAATGTTTTTGATTTATTTCCGAGTGTCAAAATATAAGAAGTTAGTTGTTTCGTATTTTAGACTAGCTTAAGGTAACAAGTTCTTTCTTGATAATTGTGTTCGATTCTATAATAAAATTTCGCTTTATGTAGGCAAAATTTGAGTTTTTATTTAAAATACATTTTTAGGTGATTTTGAAAGAGTAAGTTGCTCATTACAGTGAACGTTGCGCCTTTTACATGGTTGTTAAGGCTATTATTACAATATTATTTTTATATAATTATCTTGTAGCTTCAATAGAACACAGTCCTAAGTACCTACCTTTTTGTTAGTAATTTAAATCTTGATACCGCCACGCTTTTAAAAAAAATAAGACAGACAGACGAGAAAAAACAACTTCGTGTGGGTAGCATTATTCTTTTTGAGGGACAGAACCCTTAAAATCGATGAACTTTAGATTTCAGTGAAAGAAAGCATTGAGGAAAGCAACTTGTGACTTCGCCGACCCTACAAGACCCTACAGAACTTTCTGTCCAGCGAGTTATTATTATATATTAGTTATTAGATATTTGTTTTTTGTATAATCTGTCAAATATAAAGTTGAAAGTGAAGCTACCACTAGTTCGAACCGGCCAGAAACTCAGCAAGGTAACATTACTAGCATTTTGTACAAAATTTCATGAGCCAACAAATAAAAAACAGACTTCATAGCATTAGCCCGAGCTGAGTCGTAATTAGCAATCAAAACACCTCAAATTTATTTCTTCCTTAAATAACCTTAAAAATATCATAGGAAAATTCTCACAACCCTTTCTTTTAAATCTGATCCTAAATTCTGCAGACATGTTCTATAGTTACAGTCAACTTCACTATGGAAACCAGATAGCCTTAGCGTAGCCGTAGCTTCAGGCACTACGTCGTAGCAAGAGCTACGGCTACGACAAGAGGGCGTAGCTTATCGATACAACACTAGGTAAAGGGTCATTATTAACTAAAGATACTTATCATTGCAAAAAAAGACGTATTTATAACCTAGTAAAGTCTTGTCCACCAGAAGAATAGGCATTGAAAATTCCATATCAGAATGTGTAAATATCCGACAGGCTAGTTGGCTTGGTGGTTAGCGACTCTGACTGCCAAGCCGAAGGTCGCGAGTTCGATTCCCACCCAGAACAAAAAATTGTGTGCATGATCATGTCTGTTTGTTCTGTGTCTGGGTGTCAATATTAGTTTGTATTTAGAAAAAAAAAGTAGTATATGTAGTATATCAGTTAACTGGTTTCCATAGTACAAGCTCTGCTTAGTTTGGGATCAGATGGCCGTGTGTAAAGAATGTCCCGGGATATTTATTTATTTACTATTAAAAAAAATATATATATTGTATATTTATGATAATCCCACTTGGGTTACATAAAAGACAAAATGAGAGGCCAGTTAGCTTATAGTGATCAGATATCCTGCTATGGCACAAATCGTGAGTTTGGTACCCAGGACATCAACCAGAAAAATATTTGTGAGCATGAACATGTCTATTGGTTCTGTGCCTGGGTGTAAATATCTATATTAGTAGAAAAAAGGTAAAATAATGTAGTAATCAGTTATCTGGTTTCCATAGTACAAGCTCTGTTTAGTTCGGGACAAGATGGCCGTGTGTAAAGAATGTCCCAGGATATTAATTATTATTATTTAATATTATAAATGTGAAATTTTGAAAGAATCTATGGATGTTTGTTACTCCTACGCAATAACTATCTAACGGATTTAGACTTGGTACTTAGGTAGTTTATAACCTGCATTAATATATAGGATGATAATATATCCGGGGAAAATATATTTTGAAAAAAAGTAAATTAATGTAGTAATCAGTTATCTGCTTTTCAGAGTACAAATTCTGCTTAGTTTAGTATCATACCTATGTGTAAGGAATGTCCCAGGGTATTTATTTATTCCTCACACTACGCCCTGTGCCCTAATAGCTTCTCTATAAATAATATTATCAGGATGTTATTGTACGTTCCAACCTTATCTCTGCGATGTAATAATATTAGTCAAGGAAAATCAAGAAGGAAACTGGAGCGCTCGTGGGCAGATTTACAGTACATGGAATATAAAAAAATACATTAAAATTTTAAAGGGAATTTTTGTTTCCATCATCTCTTTGCAATAACTGATTGTTTTGATTACTTTGAAAGACGATTTCAGTAATTATAAACTTAGTTGTAATGAAACGTAATTGAGTTACTTTGTTTCTTTGGGCTTGTTTGGACTTACTCGCCCACCTGTTGGTAAATTAAAATAATCAATTAATTTTACAACCAGTAAAACAAACATAACCAAAGAGGTAGGTGGTCCCACTCTACAAAATGTACCTTAAATCTTGACATTTGGCGAGCAATGTGGCCTCTCTCGGTGACATTACGGATCTCGGGCTACAGTCCCCTTCTTCAGCTAATACAAACTTCGTCGTCGAGCCACTTCACGGAGGCCTCGAAAGTCGACTTTCGATTTAAAATCTTCGGATATAAATATTAGGTAGCGTGTGAGTTGATCTCAAAGATTAAATGAAAGATTTGACTGAGAAATTGATAAATATTTGACTGATAAATGGATTTTTTTAATTAAAAGTTACTAAAAGTTAATTTTGCTGTTAACTTCTTGGCCATTTTCAATTCTTTTGCCATAATTAATCTGGAGCAACCTTGCACATATTAGGTGTACCTATATCAGAAATATTGTATGTATGATTGTTACCACTCAGCCCCGTTATTCAGCTAATATAAACTTCCGGTTCACGGAGGCCTCGCAGAGGTTACTTCTCACGTGATCAGTAGTACTAGCCTAGTAAGCGACAGAGACATGGCATAGAGGCCGCGAGACATCCTGACAGTTAGTGTCATTTTCCTTACAGAATCGCCCCAGGGAATAATTTCTAAAGAAATAAATGTGTATTTGACCTTAAGATCTCTAGCCGAGCTTTATGGCTTATTAAAGACGTACCGAGGTTTGGGTCTCGGTCAGTTTAGGTTAAAAAATCTCATTTGGAACAGGCCAAAAATCGGTGTTCGGTAGTTGTTGCTCGGTGTTCTGGTAACTGGTAAACATTTTAAAATAAACCCTAATTATACCTTGACTGACCTGAAAACCTAACCCAGTTCTGGATTAGGACACCTAAAATACATTATACCCTGACGAAAAGAAACGAGATCGCCCGGATCCGTTCTTATCAATTCGGAATTATAGACCTTATAATACTACTGTTATCAATGTGAAAGTTTGAATGGATGGACGTTTGTCACACTAGAACGGCTGAACGAATCTGGATGGAATTTGCATATATTCATATTTAATAGCATATATGCTACTTTATATCTCGAAAAAAGGAACATCCTTCAGGAACGTGGAAGAAACCGCGGGGGACAGCTAGTAATATTATAAATGTGAAAGATTATGATAATGGATTGATAGATCGTTACTAAACTTTCATAAAAAAATTTAAAAACGGATTTGTTTGATACTTGGCAAGAAGATAGTTTAAAATCAACATTAACACAAAGGATACTTTTGCTGGGAAAATGTGAAATTCCCCGGGAACACGGGTAAAACTGCAGTTAGAATTGCTTTTATATTTTATCTTTTTCTTTGTCAACAGAACACACTGGCAATCCTCGACAAACTGGACATTGATAGTGAGAAGCCTTCAGAGGAGGAGATCGCGAGGCTCTTTGGCTACGAAGAGTCCTACCTTTCGGGAGACCTCGGCGTGTGGCAGAGGCTCAAGCCTAAAGTATGGGCCTTGTTTGATGAACCATCCAGCTCACCAGCCGCTAAGGTATTGGCTTTGTTCAATGTTGTTTCTTGTTCTGAATTACTGACCGGTTCTTGTCAATTGAAGGGTTACTTCTAAACCGGTGGTAGCTGCAGTAACATTGACCTTCTAAAGTGCCCTCAGCAAGCCTAAATTATACATATGGTTTTCTATTTTGAATTTTTATACCACCTGGTGGCCAACTGAATGAAAAAATATTCTGGGACATTTGACACATGGCTATCTGGCGCAGTAGGGCACCATTATGAATTTAATCTATATTCTTTGTTCTCTCATGTTTTGCACTCAAGAAATGATAAGGCTTATCTATGGATCGATTCTTTTGTCGAACGAAACGCATATCGACCTGCTCTTAGATGCAGAACACATAGGTACGTTCATGCACACAACGCTTATCCTGAGTGGGAATCGAACTAATGTTTTTTTTCATAGTAGTTATAGTCTTTAACTACCATAGCAACTAGCTCATACTACCAAAGTGCTTTTAAGCCGCCTGTCACGAAAAAAAAAAGATTTAATGTTTAGATGCTTGGCTGTTTGTATATTTTACTTAATCCCACATAAACTTCCCAACGGATTCGGGTGGAATTTGGCATACAATTTTTTTTTTCGGGCCAGTTGTTTTGGTGCTTAAAGATATTGACTGCCACGCCACAAGTCGTAGGCTCGATTGCCACTGGACAAACATTTTTGTGCATGTCTGTTTGTTCAGCGTTTAGGTGTAAATGTATTAGTGTAGATTTAAGAAGATAAATTGTATATATCTGGATTCCAAAGTACAAGCCTTACAAACTAGGTTATTTGTGACCAGATGGCCGTATTTAAAGATTGTTCCAGGATATTTATTACATACTCTGTCCCGGGAGAACATTAGGTCTCTCAGGAATGTGAATAAAAGCCCCGGGCGGAAGCCAGTACCTTATATATCCAATTTTATCATCCACAAAACTCCGTATTAGTTAAACCAATGATTTACTACGTAATTCTAGCGCCAACGACACATGTAACATATTAACACCATTTTTCACATTCAAAAGCACAAAGCCTATACAAATTTGTGCCAAAGCGCTCATTTTCTACGAGTGGCGGAAAAGTGGAACATCTGAACAGAATTCAGGTTGTAGATCGTTAGATGTTGTCATAGAAATCTAAGTATGTTTTAGAAGGTACTTTAACACTTTCAGCCACACGTTCACATGTATTATTAATATATTTATATAAATAAATATTAATTATATTTTAGTAATTAGTTTATGACCGATGTGCGGAGAAATTACTCAGTCTTTGACAAAGAATATGTTAGTACACACGATAATTCGTGTAAGTGCAACCAACAACCGAAACAAAGCGCTGTTTTAATCAAAAATATCTGGAAAAGTGGTTAGTGACACTGACCACTATGGCTGATAGAGTTAACGCCCAAAGTCAACGTCAAAGTCCTTTATTTAGGTTAGAGTACAACACTTATGATGGTACTGTATGATTACATTACAAGGAAGCGTTACAGAAAAATAGAACTAAAATAACTCAAAGGAAAATCTGTTGAATTCATTTTCTTTTATTATTGTCAAACCTTTTCATTTTCACCTTACTTGAAGGTGCTAATCCTATAATGTTCTATAATCCTATTCCAATTAATATTTTAAGTGAAAAAGTTTTATGTGAGTATTTCCACTCAGCTCCGTCACTGAATGGATTTAGATGAAACTTGGCACTTGTTGTATCTACTCATATATACAACATATTTCAATTGACCTACAGAGTAATATTTGGGCTTTTTATCTCTGAAATACGATCCCTTGGAAACGGTGACACCAAGATAATAGAGATATTTCACACACAATTACACGAGACTTAACGGGGTCGACAACGCATTGGCGATGCCTCTGGTGTTGCCAATGTCCATCAGGGGCTCACCGATGATGTTTGTATTAGCTGAATAGGAGGGCTTGTTCATGCAAATGTCCTGTTTGGTTATTGAACCCATGAATTGAGCCATTGCACATCATTGTCATCTTTTACATTTGACATTTTATTGTCATAAATATTGATGTTCAGCCCCTTTATTCAGCTAATACAAACTTCGTCGGCAGAGCATAGAGGCCGTGACGAAATGTCCTCGAATTAGTGTAATTTTCCTTTCAGAATTGAGCCTCAGTTCATTAAGGATTTTTTTGTAAGGTTACTAAGGTTCATATCTTATTGAGTTTCAAAGGCAAAGCTCCTTTTTTCAGTCCATTTAGATTTCTACGGAAGCTCCCGTCTCTAGGGCATTTGGTATGTAGAGGCGATTAAACTACGGACGTGTCCCACTGTTTATGTGTTTCCTGTTTATTTCACTGTTTTAACTAGAAAAAGGTTTATTAACCGACCTGTATGGGTGTGTTGAGTGGCCATACGTCCGGATTTGCTCGGACAAATCCGGCTTTTTCCTTTCCGTTTGGACTTTAGAAGCTTGGAAAATAGAAAAAAATTTAAAGTGCAGTTACAGGTTTTGGATTTTGTTGTTTTGTCTCATAAAACATTCAGAGTTTTTGGAACATTACATGCTTTTTATTGTTTTATGGTTATTCTAGCGCAGGTTAATCTTGCTTTACGTAATCTCGGAAATAAAACTGTAGAGACATTACTTCAGGTATTACAGTCTGTTTTATACTTTACTGTAGCTCAGGTCAGTTTCTGATCCAACGTTTTTACGATTATGTGCTATAATACATATATTTATTATTTTTAATGTTTCTGAGCATAGCCAATAAACAGACTGACGGTCTTGATGGTAATTGGTCACCGCCGCCTATGGACATTTGCAACACCAAGGCCATCGCCACCGCGTCGACGGCCCTGAGACGTGAAGTTGTTAAGTCCCATGTGCCTGTAATTTCACCGGCCCCATTACCTTTCTAATCGAAATGTATTAAAACAAGTATACCTGGAGCCTACAGAATTGGACATGTTAGTAAAACTTCCCCGGATGAACTCTCCACTTTCAAGCGACAAATGGTTTATTATAAAATATTTGTTCTGTTCTACTTATCAAGTAGTAATAGATGCCTACTAATATTATAAATATATATGGATGTTTGTTCCTCTTTCATGCAAAAACGGCCGAACGGATTTGGATGAAACTTGGCACATAGATAGAACATATATTGGAATAACATAAGGGCTTCTTTTTATCCCGGGAAAATGTTACATCCCTCGGGAACGTGGGTGAAACCACGAGAGACATTTAGTATACTATATCAGTTATCTGGGTACTATACCGAACAGTTTGAAGTCAGATGGCCACTTAAAATACAAAATCCCATGATGTTACATAAAAGAGACAAAAAATAAACGCATCGTTTTATCTTACTACGGTTTCCGGCACTGCTCAAAGCAGTTAAGCCGGTATGACAATGTCAAAAAATGTGTAAACAACCATTGCCTAATGCGTCGTTCGTCGACGGGAAGGATTTTATTCTAAGTCTGATATATTACAGGCGTGCACTTAGCTCGGGTTGGGAAATGCGCGTGAATAATATTGCGCTTTTCAGCACCATCAATTGAATTATATTAGAATTTCAAACTTACGTAATTGATTATTCATTTCATTAAAGATACTTTATCACTAAATAGTCACTATATCTGTTTGTCTGTTAGTGCGCTTTATTACTTTAAATTTGCAATAGTTTTTAATTACCATTTAAAAAATAAAAGAAAGTTAATAATTTTATTTTATATCACTCCGACGAAGCGGATCAGGCCGTTAGTATCCTAGTGAAATACCGATTAATTTGTTTTCTATACTACTAACTAGACTTTACTAGATATAATAACACTAATACTAAGGTAGCAAACAAGCTGACGGCCTGTCTGATGGCAAACGGTCACTTAAAAATAATGAATTAATATTTTTTGATAGACCTATATTTTTGACTAAATATACGAATAATAAGAGAAATCAATAAAATAATAACTTCATGTTCTAATCTCTTAAAAACTTCTTTGGAATATGTTTCATAAATAAGACGATAGAAATATAAGAATAGTTTCTAGAGTAGTACCTAGAGCTCTTAGTGCAGAGTTCGTCCGGGGAAGTGAAATTGTATTACTGTGTTTCGGTTAGAAAGGTAAGGGGGCCGGTGAAATTACAGGCACATGAGACTTAACAACTTCACGTCTCAGGGCCGACAACGCATTGGCGATGCCCCTAGTGTTGCAAATGTCCATATGCGGCGGTGACCACTTACCATCAGGTGGACCGTCCGCTTGTTCGTCGGCCCACGTGGTATAAAAAAAAAAATAAGAGAAATCAATAAGAGAACAGGTTCAAGTTCTAATCTCTTAAGAAGGTCTTATCCGGCTATAAAACTTCTTTCCAGTATGTTACATAAAGAGTAGGGTATCGTAAAAAATCGCTAAACGTAAAATCAACCGTAAAAAGCTTGTAAAATACTTTGATATATAATATTTTACTTCGATATCATAAACAATATAAGGCAGTTATTATAAATGGCAAGTGTAACTGCTTTTTGAAGGGTAAAGTTTATCGATAGAAAGAATGCAATAAAAACATTTTTAAGAACATACGTTTGTGAACATTTGAATATTATAAAAAAATCACATTAGGTCCTTTTTTAAATCAATATGCCAACAAACAGGTAGACGATCCTGATGGTAAGTGGTCATCGCTGCCAATGAACATTTGCAATACCAAAGGTTGCCAATACGTTGTAGACCCTAAGTTGTTAAGTCCCATGTGATGTCACCAGCGCCTGTAACCTTTCTAACCGAAACACAGTAATAGAAGTGCACTACTGTTTCGCGGCGGAGATGGAAAGTACCCATCTATTTAACTTCAGACTTCGAACCCACTGTTGAGCTGAGAGTCTTAATCAGGCTTCTCTTTTTGGTTACGTGCCAATCTTAACCACATCTGATACTGTTATCACAGATTACTTATAATAGCTATGCCGTAATTATGTATATTGTTAATTAGAGCAATGATCTACTTCCAGATTTAAATTTCACGTGAAAAATATTACTAAAGTAGTCTAAGTTACTTTCATATTTAATTGAAATTATCTTATATATAAAATTCTCGTGTCACAATGTTAGTTACCATACTCCTCCGAAACGGCTAGACCGATTTAAATGATTTTTTTATTCATTAGGTCTGAGAATCGGTTACTATCTATTTTTCATACCCCTAAGTGATAAGGGTTATCCAACGCTAATATTTTTTTTACTTTTTTCCTTTTTTAATTTTTTAATTTTTTTATGATTTAGCATTGAAAAATAAATACAACTTAAAATTTTCGTCAAATTTTATATCGCGATTTTTATAAGTAAATTATCATGAATAGTTTATAATATGGTATATATGGCAAAACAACGTTTGCCGGGTCAGCTAGTATGATAAATAAATATTTTATTATTTCTACTGTGTAGTTTTATAGTTAACGAGCTACTGTCACGCGGTTCTTGGGATGTAATGTATCTCACTATTATTACATAGCGTATGTCACTCGTGAATAGTATACCTGTCTATCAGTCAAATAATTTTTTATAAAATTAAATATGTTACCCTATAATATTAGTAAAAAAACGTAAAAAAAATCGTCTACCGAAAAGACAAATATTATAAGTAAATGAAAATTTTCCGAGCGCACCGAAAATACCAGTCTCAAAAACCGCAGCACGATCAAAAGTTTTAAACAGGCAGGTCAACAATACAAAGTAAAACAACACAAAAAGTTTAAAAATAAAAACTTCCCTCTCCTACCCTGGCACACGTTCCATTAACCTAATATTTCTTGAGCGTGCTACTTCCAAATCGGAATTACTGGCGCCATTTTAGCGGCCACGTTTCAGCAAATGAACATGTTGATTAATCGACTGGTTATTCTATGATGCCAGAGACATTAAGATTTGAGCGTAATGTATATACTTTTTAAGATTATTGTTGGGATTGTATTCAAACGAATATAGCCTCAAATTAGAGCTTTATAAAGGTTGTTATTGTCTTTCAAAATGAGATTGGTCAAATCAATACTTTACCTTATTTTTTCATGTAAAAGCTGCGCTGTCTCATCAAAATACTGCGAATCATGTTTTTTTAGTATTAGCTTTTTACTTTACTTTTAGATTAACTTTTTTCAAGAACGTTCTTAGTGCAGAATTTGTCTGGAAAAGTACTACTATCATACCTATTTCCGTTTTGAACCAATAATGCACTTATATCACTGTGTTTCGGTTAGAAAAGTAAGGGGGCAGGTAAAATTGACACTTGAGACTTAACAACTTGACGTATCAGGGTCGACAACGCATTGGCGATGCTCCTGTTGTTGAAATTGTCCAAAGGCGGCGGTGACCGCTTACCATCTGGTGGACAGTCTGCCTACGCGTCGAAATTGAAGCATGCCTGGCATTTTATGTTACATCAACCTCAATCAGATTTTGGAAAATATTTTCAATGTGTACACTCAATGTATAAGCACGACGCTTATATTATAGTAATAGCCGCGGGTTCAGCCGCGTTCATCGATATCATATGTAGCATATAACCATCTAGGAAAAATTCCGCGTCGAATGGTAGCAGTCCCATCCCGATATGTTCAGTAGTTTTGAGGTGATTGGTGCGTCAAAGGAACCCTATTTTCCTAATGTAATGTAATTTAGATAGAATGAGGTTATATATTCAATAATAGGTATTTTTTAATTAAATACAGGAACTTTCCACGTTATTCAACTTATTTCAAATAAACTGTTAGTAAAAATCTAGTATTAGATCTTCGTTTTAATTTCGTGCCAAGCCACGTCGACAATTAATTTTAACTGGACGGTATGAAACGACGTTCTGACATTAAAAGGCTGTGCAGACGTGGCAACTAATTTGTATCACAGACGGCAACTAAAACATGATTTATCAATTTTATTTCATCAACTCTTATTCATAAACCTGCGTTCTTTCTATATGGAAACAACTAGATGCAGATATATATACTTTTACCAAATTATTTGGACTACAATTTTTCTCCTAGTTATAGTTATAATGAGATCGAGAATGTTAAATCCCTTTCCAAAAAAATCCTTTACACTCTAGCCTTTGAGACATCTAGGTTAATAGTATACGAAAAAAAACAATGAACCCTCTAGAGTTTAACTAGAAAAGAGGGGAACTCGTTATATAGAAAATCGAGTTTTTACGACACTTTTCTAGTTATTCACAATAATGACGAAACAAAACTTTGTGCCCAGATATTGATAGCAATTAGCTGGAAATTCAACTTTTTTTTTCTTGATTTCACATGTGTGCGATTTTAAAATCTTTTGGCTATTTTTTTTTATATCTTGGGTCATTCTCTATACATGGTTATCTGATCCTTAACTAAGCAGAGCTTGTACTAGGAAAACCAGATTACTGATATACTACATATATAACATTTTTAAATATATACTTCTATAGATATCTACAGCCAAATATCAACTAGTCACAAATCGTTATTCAGTACGTTCTTTGCTATGATGTTGATACATAAAAGATATAGCACTGCGCGCGGCAACTAATTTGTCGCTCAGTCTGCACAGTTTTAACTACCAAGCTCAACGCAATATTTTGTAGTTTTCATTGCAGACCTACAATTTAATTAGTTCCTTTATACAGGATTTTTAACATAGACGCCTCCTTTTTGTTGCCTTTTGTATAAAATATATCATAAATGGACTATTGACGTATTTAAATTATGAATTTTCTAAGACTGTGTTGGATATAGAGTAAGATATTATTTTCATTAAAAACATATTTAGTTTAAATTTTCAGATTCAGGCAGATACAAAAATATAATAAATATACAAAATGTCAAGAGTAGTAGAGCTCTTAGTGCAGAGTTCGTTCGGGGAAGTACTACCACCTTACCCATTTCTGCCGTGAAGCAGTAGTGCACTTGGATTACTGTGTTTCGGTTAGAAAGGTAAGAGGGCCGGTGAAATACCGCGTTGGCGATGCGCCTAGTGTTGCAAATGTCCATAGGCGGCAGTGACCACTTACCATCAGGTGGACCGTTCGCTTATTTGTCGGCCCATATGGTATAACGTAGCCCGTTAGGAATGCAGTCTTTGAAGGCTAGATGCAAGCTATTTACTGCGCGAGATCATCAGTATACTCTTCAGTCGCATTTTAACACACGGTAGAGAAGAGTCAGGGTGGTAGTATTGCTACTACCACATAATGACACCTTTTATTTATAGATATGACATATTTCGTTATAACGTTATCATTGCGTTGTTTGGTGGTGGCGACATCTATGAGCATGCCGGGGAGAATCCTACATCGTACTATCAAAGTTTTCTTAGAGTTTGACGTTATATACAACCTTACCAACATAAACAGTTGGGCCGCGGTTCCTAAGCATGATCGCCTAGACTGGCGGCAGATCTTTTTCCCTTTTAAAGGGAATCTCATACCTCGCTCCTTCACAGTAGGATAAAAAATAGCCCATTTGCACCTTATGCAGCTTTTACACTTTCAATTTTAATAGTTGTGAAGACAAATCACGTCTATCACATAAATTATACTAATGACAGCCAGCTGTTCTCATTTGTGTCACCTGCTGTAATCAGTACCTTTTATATAAAACTTTATGGTCACAGAATCTTATATATACATTTATTATTATATATACACTTAACTTATATATATTTAGAAACTAGCTGTCTCCCACGGTTTCACTCACATGTTTTTATATCTTATAGGGCCCTTATATAACTATATTAAGGAAAAATTCCGCGTCGAATGGTAGCAGTGCCATCCCGATATTTTCAGTAGTTTTGAGGTGATGATGCGTCGGATATTATAGATAGATGAATCCCTATTTCTCTTGGTCAACTTGAGAACGACTTAACCGATTTCATTCCTCTTTTTTAAAAATATTTTCTAATACTTTGTAGAAGGTTGTTATGGAACGAAAAATTAAGAAAATTTAACAATTATTTTAACTTCACACATTTTACAGTTCGCGCATTACAGACATGTAAGCGTACTGTAGAACGCGGGTGAAACCGCGGTATACAGCCAGATAATCAAGAATTTTGAAGCATGCCACACTCACGTTCAAATAATTCCCATAAACATTGAAACTTCAACTAACCTGCAATTATAAGCTAAGTTTAGACCAAATTAACTTTCAAATAACTATATTGCGGCGATTTCCATCTTAATTGGCTTCGTTGAATAATTTATTGGCTTAAAAGTTATTTAAAGCGGATTGGTTATCAGAATTGTAATAAAATTGACAAATTGATCTATTAATTATGTTTACCCTTCACTTCAACTGGGGCATGGATACCGGGATACCGGATGGATTTATCGATATTTTGGTACCGGTTTTGACAACTTTTTTTGATACCTGTATTGAAAATAATCCAGGGGTTTAATTTTGTGTGGAAAATGGTAGTTGTTTGACGATATTTCGTCGCAGCCTTTATGCTCTGTCTCTTTCGTTTTCTAGGCAATCACCTGCGACGTCTGTCCTCCCAGGATTCACAGGCTCGCCTACGAAGTTGTATAAGCTAATCAGAACGACAGCAATATTTTTTTTTTCGTAGTAATTTTTTGGCGACACTACTCTACTAGGTTGAGTCCAAGCTCCAGAGTCTCCGTCGCAGAATTGCTTGCCTCTCGGTATTTTATCGGTTGCATTTTGGTGAGTGTGTTATGTAACTTCATGACTTAGTTTCTCCATCACCTTTTCGTCATCGGACTACTAGGCGTGAGGAGAGTTTTCACCCTTATGTTGTAGACATACCACCAATTCGCACGAAGCGCTTTGCAGCTTCCTTCCTCATGCGCACATCTAAAGATTGGAATTCTTTCCCCTCGCCTGTGTTCCCAGATACATACAACTTGGTTCTCTTAAAGAAAAGAGTGAATAGGCTACTAACGGAAAAGCGAGCTCCATCTTAAGCCTCATCTTCACTTACCATCAGGTGAGATTGAGGGCAATCGCAATCTGAAAAAAAAAGTCTTAATTTTTTAATATTTTTTCCTTATATTTTAATCACTTTAAATTGTTCTTACTACAGCTATAAGTCTTACTCTACTACACCATTACAAGTAATTTTTTTCTCAGTATCCGTTTTACTTTTGCAGCTTCTAGCATTTGTTTGAAGGAAAAAAATATACGAGCTTATTCAATCTAGACGTAGGATTATACGAGTATATATTTTAATTAAATAAACCTTAAATGGTTTCGTTGAAATTAGGGTAGGTTTATGTAAGTAGTAATTGGACATGAAGTAAATTTTATTAGCAAATTTATTTTTCTTTTTGTAAAAATTTAATTAAAAATAATTATGTAATTGTTCATTAGACATTTAAGACAGTGTTAATTGGGTCGAATGTTAGACTTGGGGAAAATAAATAATTAAAAATAAACGGCTGATCTTTTGATTGCGTTGGCTTAGAAGTCTTATTTTTTCACAGCTTTAAGGGACATTAGACCTGAATATTTAAGATGAATTTCAGCTTGATATCTCCACACGTTCCTGAGCTAAAGGGTATTGACAAACAGACAGACCGACGGACATCAAAGTGATCCTATGAGGGATCTGTTTTTTCCTTTTGAGGTACGGAATCCTAAAAACCAGAAGACAATAGAAGGGTACTTTTTAGGGTTTCGTAGTTCAAAAGATGAAACCTTTATATCATCACTTTGTTGTCCGTCCGCCCGTCCATCTGTCTGTCAAGATACTTTATTGTTACTTATCAAGGTAGCTACCACTACCGCTACCACTCTATACCACATTATAGTATACTATCGAATTAATAATCAAGCACCAAACACCTAATATGTTCTGATATCTGTATTTCAGATTACTTTTAGACTTTGTCTGCTTACCTTTGACCACATCATTATTTTTGTCAATAAAATTGTGGATAAATACAGATCATTATGGCAACCAGATAATTAATATACTACATGCCTTTATAATTCGATTCGCCAGTTGGCTTGGTGAATCGTGACCCTGACTGCCGCGCCGCAGGTCGTGGGTTCGATTCCCACCCGGAACAAACATTTGTGTGCACGAACATGTCTGTTTGTTCTGTGTCTGGATTTAAATATCTATAGTATGTAATTAAAAAAGTTGTATCTGTAGTATATCAGTTATCTGGTTTCCATAGTACAAGCTCTGCTTAGTTTGAGATCAGATGGCCGCGTGTAAAGACGAATGTCCCACAATATTTATTTATTATTTTTATTTATTATGAAAAACAAATGCAAATCACACATTTTCCTAATTTGAATTTGGAATTATGTTTTATTATTGTTTTCATAAATATCCTGGGATATTTATTGTGTGAGTGTGAGGACCACACACGGTTATCTGATTAATAATTAACCACAGCTTATACTGCTTGTACTATGGTAACCGATATACTACATATACTGCTTTTGAAATACATACATAAGTAGATATTTAAACCAAAAGAGTGAATTTATATATGTGCAAATGGGAATCGAACCATTATCTGCGGGATAGCAATTAGAGTATCTATTAGGTTGGGGAAAAAGTCTTTTCGCATTATAGTATGTATGAACTTGTAATAAAATCTCTTTGGCAATACTATTTGTATCTGGTTTCGGTATCATTGAAAGTTTAAATTTTAAAGAACATAATTCAAAATTCTGTTAATTCAAAAGTCTGTGAGAGTAGCACAAATTTGGTTTAAGCGTTTTCAATCCGGAAATTTTGATGTCAAAGATGCACGTCGCTCTGGTCGCTCCATTACGGATAAAATGGATGCCATTTTTGAAAGAGTGGAGCAAGATCGGCATATCAGTAGTTACGACGTAGCTGAAGAACTGGGAATTAACCACAAAACAGTTTTGGCGCATTTGAAAAAAACTGGGTACACAAAAAAGCTAGATATTTGGGTACCTCACGAGCTCACTGAAAGAAACCTAATGAACCGTGTACTCATTTGTGATTCTTTATTACGACGTCATGAAACCAAACCATTTTTGAAGAAGCTGATAACTGGTGATGAAAAGTGGATCACGTACGACAAGAACGTGCGAAAAAGGTCGTGGTCAAAGGCCGATCAGGCTTCACAGACTGTGGCGAAACCCGGGTTAACTCGCAACAAGGTGATGCTGTGTGTGTGGTGGGATTGGAAGGGCATTATTCATTATGAGCTGTTACCACCAGGCAGGACCATCGATTCTGGACTCTACTGCGAACAACTGATGAGATTAAAGCAAGAAGTTGAGAGAAAGCGGCCGGAATTAATCAACAGAAGGGGTGTGGTTTTTCATCATGATAACGCTAGACCTCACACATCTTTAGCCACTCAGCAAAAATTAAGATAGTTTGGCTGGGAGGTATTAATGCATCCACCGTATAGTCCTGACCTTGCACCTTCAGATTTCCACCTGTTTCGGTCTCTTCAGAATTCTTTAGGCAGTGTCAGGTTAACATCATGAGAGGACTGTCAAAACCACTTGTCGCAGTATTTTGATCAGAAGTCCCAAAATTTCTATAGCAACGGGATCATGTCCCTACCTACAAGATGGCAAAAAGTTATGGAACAAAATGGTACCTACATAATTTAGTTAAATGTATATAAACTATATTAAAAATGTTTTGAATTTTCTTAAAAAATGCGAAGGAACTTTTTCCCCAACCTATTATGATAATTATTAGCATTAATTTGTATATAATGTATTAAGTGCGGTCATAATCGTTCGTTGTAATTAAAATTTTATAGAGTGGCGATATTAAGCGGTAGTCATTGAAGAAAATTGAATAACCTCCGACTACCCTACTAAGTATTATATTTATATTTATACATTTAACTAAAGTATGTAGGTACCATACCTACATACTTTAGTTAAATGTAAATAAACTATATTAAAAATGTTTTGAATTTTCTTAAAAAATGCTAAGGAACTTTTTCCCCAACCTATTATGTTCTACACCATAGGCCCAACCGGTAATACTTCCAGCATTTCACATAAGCGTAAAAGAAAATATTCTTGGGCTAGCATTTTCATTCAACAAACATAGTTTTATTTGAACAGATAATCCAAAGGCACAGTCTCGAGAAAGTGTAGTAGCCTAACTTAGTTAAACAAATAATTTTCCTTTATAAATTCTAATCAGAATTGACGACTCAGTTATCGTGATGGTTAAATGCCCCGATTATCACGCCGCAGGTCGTGAGTTCGACGCCCGTCTACGAAAAGCTTTATTATGTTTATGATCCAAGCATGTATTTTAGTAGTAAATACTATATAATTATGTTGTATATCCGTTATCTGGTTGATGTGACAAAGGATCTAATACGTCCTGAAGATGCTTTGTGTAGAAGCGAAACACGTGCCAATTTCCTTTTGAGTTTCTTTGTTCGGGACTTGACAGAAAAAGAGACCCAGCAGAATTAGTAACTAGATATTTGTTTTTTGTATAATATTATAAAACAGTTACATTAATAGTTTATCCTAGTACAAATCTGTTGGGTTTACATTTCCCAACACATAAACGCATCTCCAAGGAGACACTACGATGAATCTGTATCCCCACGACCAGACGACAGATCCAAAAATAAATATACTAAAAATAATATTAAATATGCCACGTTGAACTTCTGTGATCTTATTGTACTGTAACATCGATCAGAGCTCAACTATCAGCAGTTTTATTTGAACAATCCGACCCACACGCTTGCAGACACTTGATGAGCTATGTATGTGTAGAGTGGAGACACATCCAGCGCTAATCTAAGCTGAGTTGTTGAATCCATCTGTTATTTGGCTTAGATCGCTTTGTTGTTCGATTTTAAATTCAGTGATTTAATTTTGTTCTGTCTGAGATTTGGTTTGAAGCCCAATTAGCGTAGTAATTGTCGTATTACAGTTTTGAATGATATGGTCAAAGTTACAAATGGCTTTCTCGTGAATTTAGTTAACTTAGTTCAGTTAGTTGTTATGTTCAGCAGTTTTGAAACATTTAAATTTATATAAATCGGATTATACCAAAACTGTATAGTTAATTTGACTTAGGCTTTATTCTTGTTTCATTAAATTCACTATAAACCTTTATTTTATTATACTAGTTTTAATCTGAGTATTTTTAGTTTTCCATCTGAATATGAATGTTGTTTTATAGATTATGAATCCTCGGATACTTTCACCTGGCCACCAGCTTGCTGTCCCGTGGATTCAATTATTCCTGAAGTATCTTTATATCTCGGTATTAAAACATAAATTTGATATAATTTATGCTCGAGAGAAGTGTAGCTTATTATTACTGAAAGAAGCTCTGAATTTGGATGAGTTGTTTCTGAGATAACCTCGTAAATCCAATCCGCCATTTTTTAAGTTATACTTCTTTTGGCGCATTAGGGAAAAATTATAAGAGTAAAATTTACGATACGCATAACATCGCAAAAACCGACACCCATAAGTTAGCTGATAACGGTCTCTCCGGAGCATCGCACAAATCGCAACCGTTAATCAATGAGTGAGTAATGATGTTATAGTCAATAATAACCTAACAACGTCAAAAATTGTTATTCTTTGCTACAGACAGGTGCAATGAGTTGAGATACTACATAAATCAATTTCGCGACTGAATAGTAAAGACAAATGCGTTTAGTGCAGTTTTTCTCACCAATAATTTCGAGTATAACTTCTTATGTGCGTCCATAACTACATAGACGTTTATTTTCTTTATAATATTAATACAGATGACATCGACCAATCATAATGTCCCACCCCATGGTGATTGTGTAATGCTCTTGGAATCACAATAAAAGTCGCTTTATCAATACATTGACAGCGCCATGATAACTGCCTATGCGCTCCGAATCATCAATTAAATAAGAAAGAAAGATTTATGTGCAAGAATATGGATGAACATGTGGATGAAATACATAAAAGTGTTCCATATATTCTTCCAGTTTTGGCATGGAAAATATCAAGGTGCATACATTAAGCCAAAAGTAATTGTAATATTATAAACATAGGTCAAAAACTCCTTAGCTGAGTAAAAATATGTATTTTAATAAAAAATAATACTTATATAACAAAAATCTTTACTCTCGTTATACTCAAAGAGATAGAAGGAGCTTAGAAAAGGTACAGCCTCCTTCTGCAGCTAATACAAACTTCGTCGGCGAGCAGCTTCACGGAGGCATCGGAGAGCTTATCTCTCACGTGATTAGTAATATTAGCCTAGGTAGCTACAGAGACAGCATAGAGGCCGCGACGAAACATCCTCAATTTAGTGTCATTTTCCATACAGAATCGAGCCCCAGATGGCTTATCAATTCTAAAACTTTTGTTCCCTCAGATACCATACCACAAAATCATTAGTCTATAAAGATATCGGCTTTACTTTGAATCCGAGAGAGTTTAATAGTGGGTGCCTTACTAAAGAAGAATTCAGAAGCAGTGTATAGAATTAATCCTTTTAGAAATATGGAATACTAACAGCACTGGCTGGTTATTAAAAGTTCCCATAGAGAGCTAGTTTTTTTACTATCTAAAATCGAACAATGCCTTTCCTGAAGCTTTCACGAAATATTTGCACGTCAAAATATTTTGACAAATTGTGCCATGTGATCGCGGTCGCGAGTCTCAAGCGGTAGCGTGAACCCTTTTTTGATATAACCCAGTCTTGAATTGAAAGATTAAGTGGATCTTTTTTTAAATTAATAAGTAGTCCATAAAAAAATATGTGTTTAAATAATTTTTTTCTTATACATTACGGCCTCAGAAATTTCTATAAGAACAAACGATATTTTAATATCAAATGTATTTATTACCGATTAGAAAGAGAAGTGTCGCCAGTAGATTGATGTGTGCGATGATATTTCTGTCAGATCTAAAACTATGATGCTTTTTTTAAATATTTTTTTTAATATAATGTTGTTGTTTTTTTTTATACAACCAGCCCCCTTATTCAACTAATATAGACTTCGTCGGTGAGCCGCTTCACGGAGGCCTCGGAGAGCTTATCTCTCACGTGATTATCGTGAGCACAGAGACCGCGACGAAACATCCTCGAGTAAGTGTCATTTTCTTTACAGAATCGAGCTCCAGGTTGCATAAAACAATCATTGTCGTATTACAATGGCCTTAAAGATACGATGGAATTATTTAACAGTAAAATACAAAAATTTTTAGGAATATTTTGTTAAAAAAACGAAAATTTCATACAAAAAATGTGAATAAACATTTAATGAAATTAAGCAAATCAAGATCATGGGTATTTAGATTATAAATTTCTGTTTAAATAAACATCGTCTACATATACAAAAATTAATGTTTGTCTGTATGTATGTGTAAACCTTTTTAGAGTAGTAGAGCTCTTAGTGCAGAGTTCGTCCGGGGAAGTACTACCACCTTACCCATTTTCGCCGTGAAGCAGTAGTGCAATTGTATTACTGTGTTTCGGTAGGAAGGTAAGGAGGCCGGTGAAATTACAGGCACATGAGACTTAACAACTTCACGTCTCAGGGTCGACAACGCATTGGCGATGCTCCTAGTGTTGCAAATGTCCATAGGCGGCGGTGACCACTTACCATCAGGTGGACCGTCTGCTTGTTTGTCGGCCCAAGTGGCATAAAAAAAAGAAAAAAAAAAAAAAAATAAGAATCGTAAACTTTAATAGATAGAGTGATTGAAGAGGAAGGTTTTTATGTATAATTTATATTAGGTTGGGGAAAAAGTCTTTTCGCATTATAGTATGTATGAACTTGTAATAAAATCTCTTGGGCTATACTATTTGTAAGGAATATTGTAGGAAAATGTGTGATTTGCATTTGTTTTTCGTACCGCCAAGATGAGTGAATCTAATGAAGAAATTCGATTCATTTTAAAATTTTACTACAAAAAAGGTATAAATGCAACGCAAGCCGCGAAAAAAATTTGCGATATTTATGAACCTAGTGCAGTGTCTGTGAGAGTAGCACAAATTTGGCGTAAGCGTAATATAGTATTAAAAATGTTTTGAATTTTCTTAAAAAATGCGAAGGAACTTTTTCCCCAACCTATTATGTGACA
The DNA here is from genome assembly GCA_907165245.1 of Habrosyne pyritoides. Classification (NCBI taxonomy): domain Eukaryota; kingdom Metazoa; phylum Arthropoda; class Insecta; order Lepidoptera; family Drepanidae; genus Habrosyne; species Habrosyne pyritoides. The sequence goes on along the minus strand of OU015600.1, from coordinate 1,532,987 downwards.
TCCCACGAGAAACGCGTTAAACCGCGGGGGACATCTAGTACTTTATAAAATCGCTTCTTTCTCATAACTTGAAGCTAAACAACCAAACGTCATCCACCACGATATAATGCAATGATTGATGAGTTAGCTTTTTGTCCAAATATCCAGGTTTTTCTCCGCGAAATTAAAATGAGAAAAAAACCTGATAAATGAAACGAATATCTTTTATTATGAGAACGAAAGGTACGGAGGTAATACAGTATATAGGTTGATTTTTTATCAAACGTTTATGTTAAAGGGTAGGTATAATTACCTATATATGCATTTAGCATTTATGCTTATGCATTAGCGTGCATTTATTTATATTTATGCATTTATGTATGCATTTAGAAAAAAAATGCATATGTATAATAGTATATCAGCTATCTGGTGTCCATAGTACAAGCTCTGCTTAGTTTGGGAACAGGGGGCCGTGTCTAAAGAATATCCCGGGACATTTATCTGAATAAGTTCTTCATAATTATAGTCTTTGAAAAACACTACCAATATGTATGAATGAGCTTTTGACATATATGTATTTCTACTATAATAAATATATAGATTCTTTAGTACCTACAATAAACATGTCACACAGACTGTGTGACATGTTTATTGTGTGGAACTATACCTTATCTGTATTTTGACCCAACATTGAAGATTCATAAAATTAAAGGTTAAAATAGGTGTAAAAAACTTATGTCTCCTGGTAAGTAGATGTCTAAAAGACTATGACACTAAAACGGTAATATCTCGGTATACGGTATATCCTATCCTATCTTATCTTACTATAATTATCACTACATAGTATAAAACAAAGTCACTTTATCTGTCCCTATATCCCTATGTATGCTTAAATCTTTAAAACTATGCAACGGAATTTGATGCGATTTTTTTTAATAGATGGAGTGGTTAAAAAGGAAAGTTTTTATGTATCATACATGTGACATCCCACGGGAACGCGGGTAAAACCGCGGGGGACAGCTAGTATTATTAATGCGAAAGTTTGTGAGGATGTGTGGATATATGTAACTGATTGTTATCCTTACACGCAAAAACTACAAAACGGTTTATTTATACCACACACTACCTGATGGTAAGTGGTCACGGCCGTCTATGAACATTTGCAATACCAGAGGCATCGCCAATGCGTTATCGACCCTGAGACGTGAAATTGTTGAGTCTCTGGTGCCTGTAGTTTTACCGGCCTCCTTATTACATTTCTAACTGAAACGGAGCAATACAAGTGCACTACTGCGGTGAGGTGGTAGTACTTCTCGGACGAACTCTGCACTAAGAGCTCTACTAGTCAGGATTTGGATAAACCTAGCGTGTAAATAACCGAAATTAACACATAGAACACTTTTTATCACGGGAATTGGTTATATTCCTCGGGAACGCGGGTGTCAGCTAGTGTATTAATATATGTTGCTTATACAAACCAGTCTATCAAATAGAAAATTTTGGGATGAACAGATTTTTTTCCGCTACTTGGTCTGATATTAAAAGAGGTCGATTGCAGAGTTAAATGGACAGTTATTCAATACCAACTCAGCCTGTATAACGCCGAGGAAAGGTATTTTCTTAATAAATATCCTAGACTTTGTACTGTAAGGAATTTGTGATGGTTAACTGGGGTTCGTAATTTTTAGATAGATATAGTTGGAAAAAATCTAGATTTTTTTATAACTAGTTATCCCGTGCGGTTTCATCGGCGTTCCCGGGGGATATTACCTTTTCCCGTGGATAAAAGGCATTCTATGTGTTAATCTAGGTAATATGATTGTACCTCAGTTTTTGAAAATCCTTTTGGTCATTTTGTATGAAAAAGTACGTCCATCAATCAATCGATCCATCAATCCATTCGTCAATCCATCCATTTGTTCATCCATCCATAAAGTGACTATTTATTTTATACAATTGACTTAATTCGGAAACCAAATTTCATTCATATATTAAATTACTTTAGCATATTTTTCAGACTCCTAAGTAACTTTTCGAGAATAATTAATGTTTCTACGCCATTTCAAGAGCCAAGTCTTTAAAGTTAACGTAAACTTGACTAATTGCTTAACTGATAATATGATTTGAACCTTATATCTTCAAAGCTAAATGTCTATTTTCGGTGATTAAATACGAGAGTGCTGTGTACAGTGAAATTATTACTTTAATTAATTAATAACCAAACGCTTTGTGTAATATTTCTATTCAGAAGTTATTTTAATAGTTAACTTGATAAGGTACCGTCAACAACAGGCAAAAGTAAGCACTCTGTTTGTTACCTTTTCACGACTGAACTGTTCTTGAAGAAATTTGGTATATAAATATTTATTGTCTTGGAATAGGACATGGGTTACTCTAATAAAGGGAACGTGGGTGGAACCTAGAATTTTATCAGTTACCACCGGTTTTCTGTAGCTTTGGCTTTAAACAGCTTTAAATTTCGATTTGAATTTCAAAACCAGTATTATCGGTTACTTGAAAAACTTAAGATATTATACAACTATGATAAAATATATAAAAATAACTTTTTAATAATGCAAATCAGTCATAGATAGGGACTTAAATCTCAGCAGCTGAAGTAACACCCTCCTTTCCTCTTACAGGTGATATCAGCCATATCAGTCTTCTTCATCTGCATCTCAGTTCTCTGCTTCTGCCTGAAGACCCATCCGGACCTTCGGGTATCTTCGGCAACGCTCGCTCCAATGTACGAGCTGAACTTCTCAATAGAGAACACCACGGCTGTAGCGGAGAGCAGGTTGATGTGGCACGACCACGGCCAGCCACACGTGGCCTTCTTTTATATAGAGCTGGTCTGTAATGTGTGGTTTACTATTGAGCTGCTTGTAAGATCTGTGGTAAGTTATTAAATCTTTATTCTTGAATTTTATGTAGCACAATGCGGACGTCTGGATAAGGGTTTTCTGGTGGATAATTAGTCCAATGATGGACCGATGAACTGCTAGTCCCATGTTGGGAAGATTCGGAAAGAGATCGAGAAGATGTAATTTTATGGTTTTATACGATTGATGATTAGGCAAGGAGCATACTCGACGTAAATAATCACCGAAGATGGATAGAATTGAGTCTGACCACAATCTCGCCAAAAATAATAATATTATTAAAAGTCCAGGTACGTCTACCGATAATGACGCTGAAGATAAACAAAAAGAGAAAGGAAATCTAGGTAGTAACTTAATTTTGAACATTTTTTGACAGGCCAGTTGGCTTGGTGGTTAGCAAGTCTGACTGCCAAACCGAAGGTCGCGGGTTCGATTCCTACCCAGGACAAACATTTGTGTGCATGAACATGTCTGTTTGTTCTGTGTCTGGTTGTAAATATCTATATAAGTATGTATTTAGAAAAAAAAAGTAGGACGAGTATATGTAGTATATCAGTTATCTGGTTTTCATAGTACAAGCTCTGCTTATTTTGGGATCAGATGGCCGTGTGTAAAGAATGTCCCACGGTATTAAAATTAAAAATGCATACTAACTTATTTACAGCAGATCGGCACATAGCATCGGCATATATGCTTATGGAAATTACACTACTCATAGCTCATCAGGGCATCCTCCATGCTTTGTTGAACCTAACACATGAACCTGTAAATTGATTGTCTCCCTTACCTTTATAACCGAAACTACGACTTCACGGCAGAAATAGGCACAATGGTAGTCATTGTTATAATAACATTACATTCCTATGATCATTTCATTTCACGTTAACGTAAAACAAACCTATGTTCAAACCGCATTGCGCCGCTTAGATAACAATACCGCTCAAGTCTAACTTGCTTAGTTTTCGGCAGACAATAAACTGAGGCTCGATTCTGTAAGCAAAATGACACTAACTTGAGGATGTATTGTCGCGGCCTCTGTCTCTGTCGCTTACTACGCTAATACTACTAATCACGTGAGAGGTAAGCTCTCCGAAACCTCCGTGAAGCGGTTCGCCGACGAAGTTTGTATTAGCTGAATAAGGGGGGTGATTAAGTAATTTGCAGCACAGACACTAACGCGAGTTAGTATGGGAGTTGTGCGGTTGACACTTGACTTATGTGGCGCCAGAACAACTTATCATACTATTATTATAAATGTGAATTTTGGATGAATGTTTGTTACTCAGTCACGACTGAACGGCTAAACGAATTTTGATGAAATTTGGCACTAATTCTAGTATAGTCTGGAATAGCGCATAGGCTTTTTATAACGGGTAGAGGTATCTAACATACCTCGGGAACACGGGTCAAACTGTGGAGCAACAGCTATTTAATATAAATGATAATTGGTGTGTGAATGTGCTGCAAATTATTAATCCTGAAAATAATAATATATTTATTTATTTCTTTCACAAAGTATGCTTAATAACTAGATGGAACAGAAATAACAATACAGCTTCCAAATATAATTTCATTTGTGAGAGACTGGTGTCTGTACTAGGAATTTGCCTGTATTATAGATTACCAGGCTCTTCCCTGGGACTTATTAGTCCTGTTTTATGTGTCAAACATTTTATTAGTTATTTTAACCAATAATATATTAAAACTAGCTAAAACTAAAAAATTGGAATATGAAAACCTAAGTAAGTTTGACTTGCACGGTATTGCTGTTGTTGTTTGTAAAAAAACCGTTTGTGTTACATCATTGAATGCGCGCTGAAAAAGACTAACCAATCTATCATGCCCAACTAATATTATTAATGCGAAAGTTTTTGAGGATGTATGCAAGCAATAGCTGTACCCGCGGTTTCTCCCGTGTTCCCGAGGGATGCAACAATTTCCCGGCACAAAAAGTATCCTATATTACTTCTAATACCTCCAAAAATATGTGTTCAAAGTTTCATGATGATCGGTTAAGTAGTTTTCGCGTGAAAGCGTAACACACAAACTTTAATTCACATTTATAATATTAATTGATGTTACACTTTCACGCTAAAAATACCAAAAGCATTCAGATGAAACTTGGCACTCACATAGTTTTTTAACTGAATTAAAAAATAGGATACCTTTTATTCTATTTGTTAATGTCTGGATTGCTAATAGGATGTGACATTTCCCGGGATAAAAAGTATCCTACGCGTTAATCCAGCCTTTAAACTATTAAGTGCGAAGTTCCATCTTAATCCAATTGGTTGCTTTGCGTGAAAGTGGCACAAGAGACAAACACCAATACATTCACCCTCACACTTTCGCATTTATAATATTTGTAGGATCTTAATCACCCGTTAGAAGTTATACTCGAAATTATTGATGAGAAAAACTGCACTAAAATCATTTGTCCTCAATATTCAGTCGTGAAATTAATTTTTGTAGTGTCCAAACTATTTGCACCTGTCTGTAGCAACGAATAACAATTTTCGACGTTGTTTGGTTATTATTAACAATAACAGCATTACTCACTCATTGACGGACGGTTGCCATTTGTGCGATGTTCCGGAGAGACCGTTATAAAGCTAACTTTTGGCGTGTCGGCTTTTCGTGACGGTGTGCGCGCGCATCGTAAAAATTTACTCTCATTATTTTCCCCAACGCGTCAAAAGAAGTATAATTTCAAAAACAGTCTCGTAAATACAAAACCTAGAATTTATACCTCCATTGAACATCCACAAATATAACACTAATTGTTCGAAAATGTTATATAAGCAGAATGGCTTATTACCACTCCTACATGTAAGTGACAAGTTTAGACACTGGCTCTTTATGTATGTTGCGCGAACTGTCTGTTTTGCGACTGACACGTTGGCTCTAGTGCAGTTACAATGAGCTTGGAAACATTTTGCGGGGAAATTTGGACGGCGCTGCTGTAATAAAATGAAATATGGAAATGGAATGAAAAATATTTATTCTAATCAAAAAAAAAAATGAGATCTCTGAAAGTCAGCTATTATTCTTTTGAAGTGAAACTTCTTACAGGTTCTTATAAGTAGGGCTTTTAAATTCTGATCCGGAACCTTGTGTGACGAAAAATAAATGAATGATGAACAGAATCTACACTATTCAAAAATAAATCATTAATGAATAATTAAAATGTTTCCCTATATATAAAAGATTGACTTTGGTTGTTTGTCTTTACGACACACCTTGTTGGAACGAAGTTCCTTATCGCGCGTTGTGAAAGGGGGCTAGACGGAAAAAATTCATACGTTGTAACGACACTTTTTTTATATTGTTACGCTCGAAATTTAAATGATATGGTTTATTATTGGGTTTGTTTTTTCCATAATTTATTTAAAGGTTACATACAACATGTTTAAAATTTTGTTCCATTTATAAATTAGTATAATTAGTAATTATTATAAGAAAAGAATAAGTTAAAAGTAAATTTTGAATCCCACTGAATTGAAAGAAGCATGTATTATGTCAATGAAAACTTCCATTTTTTTTTAAACAAATTTTATTTTTTACCTTAAGATGTGTCCTGTAAGTAAGCCTCTGTTTCATCCTGGGCTTGAAGCTTAGAGGGATTTGCTTATAACAAAAATCAATCCTACCCGAAAATGATAGTGCATAAAATCTATTAAATATTTGCTAATTGCAGCCTAAAGTTACTCTACAATACATGCATATAACCAAATCTTAGGGTTCTTTCACCACACAATTATGGGACGAGTCATTCAAACGTTATTCACCATGACCGCACATAACTGTTGCATCTTAAAATTTTGCAATACGTCAACGTAATTTCTGACCGAAAGCCCAGTTACTACGTTTTAGAGACTTAACCTTAAAAATTGCGTATTTTCTAATTAGGCAAGTATCTACATATAATAGTATATATTTAGTATCTTGTATATAGTAGATATCTAGTTTCGTTTAGGATCAGACTGTATGCAGAGAATGTCTAGATTATAATAAAAAAAACCTATATAAATTGTAGAAATACCATATCTCTGGCACTACAAATGTCTATGCGATACATTTTTCTAATCGTTGAGAAAAAATAAATAGCAGCAGCCTCGCTCACAACTCACACCCGTATGTTTTCATTTATACAAGACGGTTCTCCTTTAAGGTTGTACGGCAAATATAACCATTTATAAAGGAATTCCTATCTGCTTTTACAGAAACATGTCTTTTTACAGACTGCTGAACTGTTTTGGATGTCTTCCAATTACTATTTTCTATTGTGTTATTATTTAGTTCTATGTAAGATATTGACGTGTCTTTGTAACGCGCTTTTTACTCTATTACTAAGGCTCTGCTGCCCATCCATCTGTCACTTGGCTTTGTCTTTCGAACCGTAATTGGTAGACACCTTAACAGAGTGTGTATACTATACAGCTATAACAACAAATAAAGTTAATGTAGGTAGATCTATCGAGCCTGACAAACTTTTGCATTTCCTTAAATAACTAGCTGTCCCCCACGGTTTCACCCGCGATATTACATTTCTAAGGGACATAAAATTGATATTTTAACTACTTCAATGTTATATTTATTTTTGTAACTGTTTATCTATTTCTATCTTTGCATGTTGCCCCCTTTAATTGAATGAATACACCTCACTATACTGTTTCTTATAATGTTGAACTGTTAGCGTGGATCTTTTCTTGGAGATCCATACATAAATAAATATATTTAAAAAAATCGGAATAACATTTCCTGTGCTAATTCAGGTTGTAAAATATCTAAGGGCCTTCATCCAAGGTACTGTTTACGTGAAAGAGTAACAACTATCCATTTAAATATATAATATTTTTAATAATAATAAATATAATATTTTTAAAAACGACATGCACTAACTGGGGCTCTGCGAAATATTTCAAAATGCGTACAATTTAAATTGCGCCATACAATATATAACACATTAGTTAAACCACATCTCGAATACTTGATTCAGGCATGGGGGCAGGCTGCTCCTACTAATCTACATGACATGCAAGTGACACAAAACAAATTAATTAAAGTATTATTCTACTACAAATATTTAACACCCACCAAAGACCTTTATTGTAAAACTAAACTACTAAACTTAAACATGCTCTTTACCTACCATACATGCATATTAATAAGAAAAATACTAACGAATAACATTCACTCGTAAATCACATTCAAACATAAAACGCATAATCACTGCACTAGAAACAGAGCTAATATAGAACTACCTGTAATTAGAACCATGTATGGAAAAAACAATATACAGTGCGAGGGAGCACAGCTATATAATAAATTACCAAAAAATGTAAAGGACTGTCACTCGGCGAATACTTTTAAAAAGAGACTGATGGCGTACCTCAGTAATAACTTACACAATATGGTAGATTAAACTCACATTATATTATAATTTTAAGTTTCTCATTCTAAGTGAACTATGTAATGTTCTTTTTGGGAAATAAATTCTTTAAACCGAATATTTTTAATATTCCTGGTGCCCCAAAGCTAAATAAGAATCTAAGAATAAGAGACTTCCTAGATAAATCAAAGTGAAGTTTAACAACATAACAGCTGTTCCATAAGAGCTAGTTTCGCATAGCAACGGATGCAAAATTACTTTCAACTTAAATTAAACTGGTCTTAAATTTATCTGGCGTCCAGCCCGTTTTGTTAAAATTACTTCTGCTGCTGACCGTAGATTGTGCAATGAATTTATACCCATTACTGCACAACATTATTGTGCGCATTTTTTTTGTTTCAGGTCTTTATTTTAGTACTTTGATATTGTTAAACATTTGAAAGAAAACAATAGCCAAATAATTCAGATTATAAAATTATGTAAAAAAATGTACTTTGCTGAGTTTCTTCCCGGCTCTTCTCAGTTGAAGGCAATAGCTTTGACCTTCATAAGTGCCCTTCTTGGGCCAAAATTGAATAAATGGCTTAGAATTTAAGCTTGCGTTCCCAGGAGATTCGAAGGTTTTTCGGCAAAACAGTATCATACATGTCAATCCGAAGTATACTCTGCCTGCATGCCGAGTTTCATCTAAATCTTTTTGGTTTACATTTATTGTATCGCAAATTGTAGCAAAAGTTATTTATATTCTGAGAAATTTACACACGGCCATCTGATCCCAAACTAAGCAGAGCTTGTACTATGGAAACCAGTTAACTGATATACTACATTCCTATACTACTTTTAACCATCCAGACACAGAACAAACAGACATGTTCATGCCCACAAATGTTTGTCTTCGTTGGGAATCGACCTGTGGCGTGGTAGAGTCGCAAATCACCAAGCCTACTGCCTCGTCAATAACAGAATAAATCATAACACCTTTCAACCTGATAAATAATAAATCAAATCGTTCAATCGTTCTAAAATAGTGAAGCCAAACACGGAATTGAACTGCCGGGAGGCAATGTTGACCTTCTACCTTTACATTCATTGTATATTGCCAAACCAACTGACTCGTTGTCATGTTTTCATGTTAATAACCTTCCGAATCGGTATTAGAGTCAAACTATTCATAAGTGATGAAGTAATACAATAAAAAAATTAGGAACAAAATTTAACGTAACTAGCTTTTTCCCCCGGCTTCGCTTGAGATCCCTTCGCAGTCAGTTAATTTAAATATTTTATATTTAAATAACAAAGTCAAACACGGAATTAAACTGCCTGGAGGCAATGTTGACCTTTACAATTATTGTATATTGCCAAGCTAACAGGCTCGTTAAATGTTTTCATGTTAACCCAATGAAGAAATTAAAATAAAATATAATAACTAGATTTTTTCCGCGGCTTCGCTTGCGTAGACTTCAAAATTGGCTATACAGTGATTCCTTCATCGTATCAGCTCAAGGATGTCCACTGCTGAACATAGGCCTCCCCCTTGGATTTCCACCTCGAACGGTCTTGAGCCGCCTGCATCCACCTGGTGAGAAGTCGTCCCGTAATCTGTACGTGATTCCTTCACACTCAGCTAATTTCAATATTTTATATTAAAATAGCTTTACCCTGCGTTGACCCACCACGTCGCATCGCCAGTCCGGCCTACTCCTTCGTTTCCGTTAAACGTTCTTTCTGTTTTATTTTATTTTTGTTCGGGTCCTAAGGGTCGTAGCATGACGTTAAATTATAAGCCCTTTAACCTTCGTCAAGAATAGGGTTATCAAATGGAAAAACAATCAAATCCGACTGGCAGTTTTGCGCGTTTAAACAGATATAGATATTACATTAATAAATATCGCTTAAAAATGATTATAACATTTTAAGCGGTGATATTAGGGCTTTCAGCCTCGCTGCAGATCTGCATCTCAGGGAAACGGACCTTCGAACCTTTTTTACAAATAAATAAATATTCTGAGATCTTATACCATGGAAACCAAATAACTGATATATAACATATACTACTTCATTTCATACTTACTTATATAGATACTAGCTGTCCCCCGTGGCTTTACTCGCATGTATGCGACACCCGTGAAATGTTATATTTTAGCATCTATGTGATAAGTTTCATAAAAATTCGCTTGGTGGTGTTTGCGTGAAAGAGTGACAAACATACTCATAAACTTACGCATTTATAATATTAGTAGTATTCACTTCTTCAAACTTCGTCAGTTTCATTCTCATAGGCTAGTTATTTAGGCAGTCATTACAAAATATTTTAGACAAGTACTTTATTAAACATACAGTACAAACATACATTATAAAGTCTAAAATAATTTATGAGAATTTTTCAGTTTTTATACCAGAGAGAGACCAGAGATCCTGGGTTCAATTCTCAGGTCCGGCAAGGTACAGTTGATGTTACCTGTAGCTCGGGATTTGTAACGTCACCCCTGCGGGGCACCAGATATCGCACTCTCAGTACGATAAGGGCTTAACTCAAAATTTTTCGAAATGGAGTTACGATCATAGTAAAAACATAGTATAAACAAAGTACGCTCTATCCGATGAATAGTAAAACATAGTCAATTTAATGATAGAATAAGCATGCCGATACTTCAGCCTCTTTAACACCGAGACCCACCCTCCCCACTCAGTGCGAAAGTGACCCAATCAGAGATGTGCCAAAAGTGTTTTTTTGAGTTAAGCCCCTATCGTTCTGAGGGTGCGATATCACGATGGGAATTAAAATATAACTAATGTAATATCCCAGTCCCTCACAGAAACCTTAACCTACCTCCCCATAGCTGGAAAAATATCTTCATACCCAGAATATTTTTAAATTTTATCAATCAAATTGCCAATGGAACTACTATAATTTATGTTAGGTACTTTTTGTTTTGTGTGTACTTACATTTTATAGCAAGAGCATGTATACATAGAATAATGGGGATGTTTGTCACAAAACATGTCTCGTTAGGAACTTTGTTTGTTTTACATTTCCTATCGCAAACATTGGGTTCCGTCAAGTTTTTCAATTTATGTGAGGCTCGAATTTTGGGAACCTCAGAATCGTGAACATAATGTTCTTATTTGCTTATGAACTAGCATTCGCCAGGTGGTTTTATACGTGTCCCCGAGGAAAAGACAAGCAATGTCATACTTGTTCTAATTAAAAAAAAATCTTGTAATCTCCCAATAAACTGTAAACTAGAAACCTTTTTACCCCCTGGAAAATCCATTTTGTGTGATCATTAATGTATTCTTTGGCATGAGCCTCCCCTTCCAAGGGGAGTTTAGGCTATAGTCTTTGGGGTCTATGGATAATAAAACTTACTAATTTGGCTTAAACTTAACAAATTTGGATTTTATAGTAAGTTTTCCTTAACGTAAAGCTGGTAGTGAATCCATAAAGCTCTGAAGTATGGGACACTATTAAGTAGTAAATTAAATTATTGTTGTGGCAACACTAGACATTATTATTATAGTTTTAAAAAACATAGTATCTTTTTTATAACAATAATATCTATTTATTTTTCCTGTTTCACGTACACCAAGAAAAGAAAAACAAAAATTCAGGTCAAAATAAGTAGCGGGAGATAGGCATACAAACTATGTAAACCCGTACCACAAATCTATGTACGAGTATATTTCTAATTAACCTGTACCACAGTAAACTATACATGTACTGTACCTACATGATCATATTAAAGTTACCACTAGACTGACTCAACGCCCCGGGTAACATGTAATAAAATTACTAAGTTAGTAAAATTCCAATTTGCATTTGTTGTACATTAAATAATTTATAACTAGGTTTTGGAGCAAAATTTAATTATTGTTGTGGCAACACTACATTATTACTATAATTATATATATTTTTGATGTCAAAACTTCTTTGGCAATGTAGTGATTTAAAACTCGATGACACTAAAAAGAGATAAACATATAGATCTATAGGATTTTGCATGCGAGAGAATGAGAAATGTAGTTTTATGTTGGTTGCACTTCTTCCGAGTATGATATATTATGTGCACCTATTACTTCAATATTTTTTTATTTCTTCCGTTTAAAATACCTACCTACGATAGAAACAGAAAAAGAGAGTCGACTTAGAAGTTAAGTAGCGGGAGACAGGAGAAAAAATTAAGTAGACCTAGTACTATGAATCTCCTTCTCTTTGCCTCTGAGGATTCACACCACTTTACCAATTACTGAACATGGGTACAATTTTATAAGAAAGTTTTTATGGATATAAATGAAATAAATAAATATCCTGCCATATTCTTTACACATATACATACACCAATGCCTAAAGACGAAAGTCTACAAACAGTGTGTGCTACCAGTGATAACATACGGATCCGAAACGTGGCCTCTCACCATGGGCCTCATAAAAAAGCTCAAAGTCACTCAGCGCGCTATGGAAAGGGCTATGCTCGGTGTTTCTTTGCGAGATCAAATCAGAAATGAGGAGATCCGCAAACAAACTAAAGTCGCTGACATAGCCCAACGGGTTAGCAATCAGAAGTGTCAGTGGGCGGGGCACATAGCGCGGAGAACTGACGGCCGATGGGGCAGAAGGGTTCTCGAATGGAGGCCACGTACCGGCAAGCGCAGCGTGGGACGTCCACCCACAAGGTGGACAGACGACCTTATAAAGGTCGCAGGAAGCCGCTGGATGCAGGTCGCTTCCAACCGGCCAATCTGGAAGTCATTGGGGGAGGCCTATGTTCAGCAGTGGACGTCTTACGGCTGAAATGATGATGATGATTATCATTCTTTACACACGGCCATCTGACCACAAACTAACTAAGGGTTTGTACTATGGAAACCAGACAACTGATAAACTGCATGTAACTTTTTTATTTTTCCAAGTACATACATATACAGATATGTCTATTGGTATATGTATATGATATATATGATCGGTGTGATTATGTGTGTTAAGCATACATTTGATAAATAAGTATACAAACATTCTAAGCAAGTTTATTCAGTTGTTGGCCTAATTGGGCACTTATGAAGGCCAAAGCTAGATAAGTTAGAAATTACAGGCACATGAGACTTAACAACTTCACGTCTCAGGGTCGAGGCGATGCCCCTAGTGTTGCAAATGTCCATAGGCGGCGGTGACCACTTACCATCAGGTGGACCGTCCGCTGGCAGGCACGTGGTATAAAAAAAAAAAAAAGTTAACACCGTCTTGGGAGTCACCCATCAAGGAGTATCACAATTTTTATTTCGCTGTATTGCCAACTTCACCAACTAGCTCCAGAGCGAGAAATCCCACACTATGAATTTACAAAACTTTATTTACATATCAATAGGAATTAAAAAGTCTGTGTTGTAGAGTCGAATTATACCAGCCCAACTCATCTCTTGGGTGCCGTAAGAGACGTCTAAAGAGCAAACTATCGCTAACCGTAAATTTAAAATATTTCCGAAAGAAAAACCCTGATACAATCATCACAATAAGGAGCTGAAAAAAAGAGGCACTTTTTTCCGTTTTTTTTTTTTCTATTTTATTTAATTGTTCAATCAGTCCATTCCCTCTCGAGTAGTGCACTAATTTCGTTTGGCCACCGTTAAAGACGCTATTTTTTTTTATACTATAATTATTAGACAATTTTATAATTATTTTAATATACATATGAATCGCACAATCACTGTCCCCACGGTACGATCATTCTTGGTAGCTCCCCGAGGGTCGGTATATGTGGCGATACAGCGTAGCGGCGGCTTGTCGGTAGGTGTTGCGGTAGACCACTGGTTCTTATTAGAGCGGTAGTTTATCTCATAGCACGCAAACAAACAGCATGTTATTATTATTTGTATAACATTGATGATAAAATGTATAAATGTAGTTATATAACCAACCACTTGTTTTATTCTGATGAATCCAGATAAAAATATTGTTACCCTTATATTATACGATTCACATAGTCTTCACTAAAATGTCTAGAAATCCACATTTAGTATTCAACCATTCCCCGAAGTACCAGGAAACTATAACCAACTGAGCAACAAGGCCTGTGGGTATTGCAACTAACAGTCTGTCTGTTTGTAACTAACTTAGTAATTGGTTTTACATTCAGATTCGGTGTGTACAAACTTTTCTATTAGTGGGGTTTGTATAATTTAAAGATTGATTTCTATTTAGAAAATCCCGCGTGTCTATGTTTAGATATTAGAGAAGAGGTTTTTGCATAAAATATTTTTTTACAAAACCGACAACTTTATTGTGATTTCTATTATTGGCACGATTTGTTTCCATTCAAATTTAGTAAATAAAAAAAATTCTAGGACATATTATTATAACTCACCATCGCCTCGATGGTCGAATTGTATAAAGTTCGGCTACAGACACTGAGGTCCTAGGCTCATGGTCCAAGATATTTCACAAAACAATATTTTTCTTTATTAAATAACATATTTTTTTCAATCTGAGGGTCCTTACCTGATGGTAAGTAGTCGCCATCCCCAGAACATTTGCAACATCAGGGGCATTAAAGCGTAGTACCCTGAAATATGAAGTTGTTGTCTCATGTGCCTGTTATTTCACCGGCCCCTTACCTTTTTAAGTCGAGAATAAAAATTTTATGAGTATTTTGCTAATTAAGATCTGTATTCATACCATAATTTTAATAACATATAGAAGTAGTGGAACATTTTGTTCAGAGTTCGTTCGCGCGTTCGTCCCTTTGTTAGCAAAGTACTCATCCATTTTGTTTATTCTCGAGTTTAGCAACGCCTTGAGCCAAGTTCGAGGTTTCCAGGGACACTCGCAGTCCACTTGCTAAAACACAAAAGAAATTTAGAGAACAAATACCTAAACATACCAGTCGCTCAATTGAAAGTCAATCAAGATCAATAAATTTAATCAGCTGATACTACCCTACTATTCCTTACTCCACTTTGTTACACTGTATAATTCAATTGCAAGCCTCAAGCTATTCGTAACGGCGTCGTTAGGGACCGCCTTGATGTTTACCGACACCAACAAATGACTCTCGGGTATTCTCTACGAGCCTATAATTGACCGTAAGGTTGAGATAGGTACGGACGTAGAATAAGTTTGAACAGTAAAGCAATCCATACTTCCTGCTACTCTTTCCCGAAAAAACTAATGAACGGATTTAGATGAAACTTGACATTTAGTTTAAAATTAGGATTGTGTATCATAATTTTTATCAATGTATCGCACCGTTAATTACAAAACAAAAAATGTTTGAAATCGCTCCACTAAGATGTTGGCTAAACAAGAGACCAAATAAAAAAAATATATAAAAAAATATCAAACTTAGCATTGCTTGTAACTATGGCAACCAGATAACAAATAAACAAGACCAAATAAACAAGACAAAACATTTTTCCTCCTAATACGATTTTACTAAATATTTAATAGATATTTACACCCGACCACAGAGCAAATAACAGTTATCATAATACATTTTTACCATCTCTTGTAAGTGTCAATAAATAATAGCCAAATTTGATGATTTGTGGAGACTTGCACTACTGCAGCTACTTACACTGTGACTTATTCGCTCTTTTGACCTACTTTTCTTCGAACAATACCAGATTGACTTAGCACTCATGTGGTTTGAGATACTACGTTATAAATTGAGATTTTGTTTGTGAACTGAATTTTCAGAAACAAGTTATAAACTTTAATTCTTATATTTGTTATAGTTATATTTATAAAGTGTTTAGTGTTACGCTATCGTGCATTCCAGTTTGGGATGAGGAAAGCTTAGAAAATGTATTTATTAAGCATTAGTAGCTGAACTTAGAGTACCTTTCTGTGTAACTGAAAAATAAAAAGTTACTTCGTTTATATAACAGTATTTTATACCGCATGGGCCGTCGATTCCGAAAACGATTCACATGGTGGTAAGTGGTCACCGCATCGCTAATCCGTTGTAACCGCTAAGACTTGGAGTTGTTAAGTCTCATGTACCTGTAATTTCACAATCTGTCAATTTAATACAAAATTGTACTTACAAGACAACCTTACAAGACTTGTAAATTACAAGATTTTGTTAATCAATACTACATAATTATCTACAGGCACATGAGACTTAACAACTTCACGTCTCAGGGTCGACAACGCATTGGCGATGCTCCTAGTGTTGCAAATGTCCATCGGCGGCGGTGACTACTTACCATCAGGTGGACCGTCTGCTTGTTTGTCGGCACAAGTGGCGTAAAAAAAAAACACTGTTTATATAAAATGCAGTTGCTAGATTTGACTCAAACATTAACTAATAGGTAAACAAGTAAAACTCCATTTGATACAGGTGTATAAAGTGTATGATAATATTCTTATTATTATTATTATTTATTTATTATTATTTATCATACTTATAGTTTCTATTATAACACACCACTCTATAAATATCCCAGGGTCTTCACGGCCATCTGATCCCAAACTAAGCATTTACTATGGAAACCAGACTTGACTACTTTACTACTTTTTAAATACATACTTCATGCACACACCCTGATTAACCTATAACTACTACGCTTACTAGCCCATCAAAAAAGAACAAACCGTAAGGAAATTCAATTCTTAAATCGACTAGCCCTCTCTATCGGACAATTACTGCTAACGACAACAAAAAGATTGCGTTACGTCTTCTCCGGTCAGGTAGCGAACATTTAATCATTAGAGAGAAGGTTCATTCGGGAGGTAGTAGAAGTAATATTTCTATTTTATTATAGTTATTCTGATCACGGGTAACGTTTATGTGGAATTATTAACTAGTGACCCGCGCTGGCTTTGATTCATTCATGAGCCTGCCCTGGCCCAGTCATTTGGGGTATGCAATATGTATGTTTCTTCCATTACAATTTTGTATTAATATTGGATTTCTTTTTTAATAATTCAATAAGGCTCTTTCTTATTGGTGAGTTCGTCCGGGGAAGCGGTGCAGTGTAAGGGGGGCGGTGAAATAACAGGCACATGAGATTTAACAACTTTTCGTCTCAGGGTCGACAACGCTTTGGCGATGCCCCTGGTGTTGCAAATGTTTTAGTACAGCACTTTGTGCGGAGTTCGTTCGGGGAAGTACTACCTTTCCCATAAGCCGTTAAGTGCATTTATATTATTGTTTCGGTTAAAAAGGTAAGGGTCTCGATAAAATGACATGGACATGAGACTTAGCAACTTCACCTCTAAGATCGACAACGCATTGGCGATGCCCCTGGTGTTGCGAATGTACATAGGCGGTGGTGACCACTTACCCTCTGGTGGACCACTTGCCTGTATATCGGGCTAATTTACATACAAGCATAAAAGTAGTTGTTGACCACAAGGTGCATGAAGTTGGGTGCATGGAGTTGGGTGCACGTGGTCATCTCGTTGCTCCCTTGTCGCCTCTTATGATACCCATGTGGTGGAACGGGGTCTGCCTCGCCTCAGCCTCACCAAAATCATGTAGTGCAAAAGTACTAAGCCCACAACAAGCTGCCAGATTTAAGTAAATGCTGAGTTATTTATCTATAATCCATGTATCGGCAATAGAAAAATTCAATGTAACACTATATGTATATTAAGGAACAACAAGCCTCAAATCAAAACAACGAGCTGAGAAGGGCGAATTATGAATGTCACAGCCGAAGGACCCAAAAAAAACCAAAATTAATTTAATTAAAATAAAACTTTAATTATTACAATTTACAAGTAAAATTAATATAGTGATACAGATCGATGCTAGATCTAGAATGAATTATATTTTTATAGAAATAATGTAATTTGAATTAGGTGTCGGTTTCGCAACTGTGAATCTGCTCCATCAGCGACCTCGATCCAACATTCCGCTGACTCCATGGCACGTGTAACGACGTCACTGCTTATAAGGCATCTTGCATACTAGTGAATACTATGACACCTCCCCCATCAGATCAGCAATTATTTTTGAATCTTGAGATGAGAAAATATTGCTGATTGCTGCTGCTTTGGTTTTTCAGAGACTTCAGGTTTTGCATAAGTATGTTCCAAAGGATCTGTAACATCTTCTTCGGGTCTGCATTGAATTATGTTATAGCGCTGTGCGACTAAGTATATAACAAGTGCAACTACACTCAGTAGTGTTAGAGTGTAGAGCGGAATCGTTGTATGGTACAAAAATGAAGATGGAATTTGTTCCATTCGTAAAGTAGGTTGAGCCATCAACCTATGTTGAGCATCCTGTAGTTTCTTGAGATTGATTGAGTTAAGATGAACTTCGGTTGCATCAGCTTTCTGGTTTTGAGTGTCATAAGAAAGGTCCATTATCTTCAGTGGCCGCCCTTTAACTTGATCATTTGTGTTGGTGATTGTGAATTCTGAGGTGTATAGGAAACAGTTCGCAGGAACGGTTACTAGATAGCTGCCATTTAATACATTATAATGTATATTCCGCATACAGTATGAATCCTTGTTGCATTGGGAAAGGATATGACGTAGTGTTTTTCATCCAATTCTTCCATAGCTACTCTTGATAGGGTTACTGTAGACATCTCGCAGGTCCTATCCAGTAATTGATTAATAATGAGATTTTGAGTGCAGTCTGGTGTCTGGCGAATTTGATGGTCCATTGTCTCTCCGCAAAGATACCAGTTATCGTACTTCGGGCATTCAGCCTCTATGTACACATAACCCTTCCTGTTGATTGCTATCAATGGGTAAGGAGGGATGAGGGCCTGCTTATGCTTATTAGGGGCTACTGATAATTTGTAAAGATCATAACTATCTACGGCAAATATAGGTACTTTGAAAATTATTACTATCTGGCTACCTGAGAAGTAATAGGCAGGTTTTATAAGATCGTAATATTGCCTTAGTTCCAAATCTAGCACTTGTCCCTTACCATATATAGTAACTAATCTATTAATCATATAACTCAAGACTTTAACATTAATCATAGAGTGATGCGTACTTGACGCACGGATAAAAGCTAACATATTTTCTAATCTAACTAATTCGTCTAAAATATCATCTATGTTTTCAGTTATTATAGCTATGCATTGGGCGAATTTGGCGTACTTTATAAGACTGGTTGACCTGTAAGCATCGCTTTCTAAAATGGATTGCAAGGTTTTATTTATCCTAGCTTGGTTTTCAGCTAATCTGGTCATTATATCGGTATGTTGGGCCATCCAATCTCTATTCAAGCTTATATGGTTATTGAATTCATGGGCAATTTCGTTATCATTATTTTGTAAGATCTTAATAGCATTATCATATTTTACAGCATCAATTTGATCTAAATTTCCAGTTATGCTCTTAATTACTGAACTTAAACCATCAACGAGACCTCTTTTTACTCGACTTGGCTCTAATGATTCTAAATGACTTACGACTTTTATCATTTTACCGGAAAGATATTCTAATTGAAGTTCATATAGCATATAAGTATCATTTTGTAATCTAAACTTGAAATCCGCTAGTTGATTTTCTAATAACGTAATTTTATCACTAATGTCATTGATGCGCACATATTGAACAAAGGTATGGTAATGTGTTATGAGCCTTGTTGCTCCCAGTCGAAAGGGTAGTAGTCCAGGGCCGTCATCTAGACTCTCAAGTTTTATCTCCTGGTTTGATTCCTGTGCTGCTATCAAATGAGCAGTCAGGACCAGTAGCACCCTGCAACAATTGGGCACTTTTAGGTATTTTTTTCAATCTACTTTTGGCAACAGGTCCGCGTTTACGCGACGTATATATATGAATAGGTAGGTTTGCAAGAACTGTATCTTGAGTATACCTGGGGGCTACTTTTTGACGACTAGCTAAGGGATTACTTACAAAGATCTACTTCGGGATCTCGGTTTTTATTAAGATTCTCAATGATATTGGTACGAGTAACGAGCGAGGATTCATTAATCATCTCATATACCGTTTTCATCTGTTCACGGTGGTTTTGAATATATTGTTGCATGAGATGTTTCGTTAAATCCACATCAAATGGGTCGCGGGGATCGAAATGTCCTGTTATAATATCAAATGGTCTACACTTGGTGAAACTATGAATAGAGCTATTGTAAGCTAGTATACTATACGGCATGAGATTAACTATATCTTCGTTTTTATTGCGTAATTTCAAAATACGGAGATGTTCTAATAAAGTTGAATGAAATCTTTCTACTATACCATTATCATTTGGGGTGTGCGGTAATGTTCTATGGTGAATTATTTTATGCATATTAACGAATTCATTGAATAATTGGTTCGCGAATTCCGTACCGTTATCTGAAACTATAGTTAATGGTAAACCATGATGAGTACAGAATTTAAGAAGCGCTTGTAATATGCTGATAGCAGTACCATCTTGCAATCGATATGCTTGTGCATATTTTGAGAAAACATCTACAATAGTTAAATACTTCTCATTTTGGACAGTGAACAAATCTATATGGACAATTTCAAATGGCTTGGTAGCAGGTGGGACTATGTTAAATTGTTGTTTGATAGGTTTTCGGTCATACTTAGCTTGGCCACAAATAGTACAATCGTTTATGAATTTTGTAATGTGATCTTTCATCTTTGGCCAATAGTAACGATTGGAAAGGGCTAAGTAACATTCGGTAATTCCACGATGGTTTGTCTTTCCTTCATGATAATGTTTAATTATCTCTTGCTGCCTAAGGTACTCTTTTACGTTTTCTACTTCCGTTTTAGCTAGGACTAAGTTCATCGCTGAATTCTTAAAGTTTTCCTGAATAATAGGTATAATATCATACATGGACAAAGCTGGGTTAATGAGCAACGCAGTCTTAACTTTCGGGTTTACGTATTCCTTAATAACATTCACGACATCGTTCTCTAAATTAGTCATAGATACCTGAACTACGGTCCTAGTATGTGTTTCAAAAGGCTTGGATGCTGTGGTGCGTTTTTTATATCGCCGACTACAGTGATATGTAGCTGCCTATGGAATTTATTTAATGGTTCGTCTACGATTGGGACTTCGAGAATAGGATTCTCCCTACTTGTGTGAGCTGTAACTGTAGATGAATCAGAGACAGATGGCGGTCGCTCAGATGCATTTGCAATCATAGAGCTAGTTTCCTCGTTATGAATTTCTATCCTAGAAAGAGCGTCAGCATTGGTGTTATTCCGACCGTTCTTATATATTACAGTGAAATCGTATTCAGATAACTTAAGTTTCCAACGAGTTAAACGCGAATTTGGTTCTTTGAGATTCATAACCCATTGGAGAGGTTTATGATCCGTAACTATCTTAAATTTCCTTCCAAAGATATATGGCCTGAAATACTTAGTGGCCCATACTATTGCAAGGAGTTCCTTTTCAATAGTGCTATAGTTTATTTCGCTCTCATTGAGAGTACGAGATGCGTAACAGACTGGCTTATCCGATCCTATAGGTCCCTGTGATAGTATTGCGCCTAAAGCTATATTAGAAGCATCAGTTGTTAATACAAAATCCTTATTAAAATCAGGATACTGCAAAATCGGATCATTAGTTAAGAGTGATTTACACTTTTCAAAGCAACCCACATATTCCGCATTTACCGTGAATTTCCTACCTTTTTTTAGGCATTGTGTGAATGGTTTAGTTATTCGTGCAAAGTCGGGGATGAATTTCCTATAATAGCCAATTAAACCGAGAAACTGTTTGATCTCCTTGGGAGTACTTGGAAGTGGATATTTCTGAATAGCTAAGATCTTATCAGGATTAGGCTTAATGCCATCCCTAGTTATAACATGTCCCAGATATGCAGTTTCTAATTTAAGGAATTCAGATTTATCCATCTGAATTTTGAAATTCGACTCTCGTAATTTTTGAAAGACCTTTTCAAGATTGATTATATGTTCTTGTAAGGACGTGCTGAAAACGATAATATCATCCAAATAGACTAGACATACTACGTTTTGAAGGTCTTTGAGGACGTTATCCATAACGCGTTGGAATGTTGATGGAGAATTTTTCAAGCCCATGGGCATACGTAAAAATTCGTAATGCCCGTTCTCTACATTAAACGCTGTTTTCGGAATATCAGCAGGGTTCATTTCGACCTGATAAAATCCGCTGGCCAAATCGAGAGTGGTGAAATACTGGCAGTTTCCTAATTTATCCAACACATCAGTGATGTTAGGTATTGGATACTTATCATCATGAGTTTTCTCATTAACTTTCCGGAAATCTACAACTAAACGCCATTTAGTTTTGCCAGAAGCGTCAGCCTTCTTTGGTACTACCCATATGGGTGAGCTCCAGGCAGACTCGGATGGTCGAATTATACCTTGGTCTAACATCTTAGTGATTAGATCTCTAACTTCATCTCTATGTATGTAAGGGTAACGGTAGCTTTTTGTGAAAACCGGTATTTCATCTGTGGTCCTAATATTATGCTTTATCTTATTCGTAAAAGTTAATGATTCGCCCTCTATATAGAATACGTCAGCATATTTCTCACATAAGGTCTCTAAATTAATTCGCTCTTCCGGATTTAAATGGCTTGTACGCAAGCGAGACAAAACTTCTTTAGCGCGCGTGGATGACTGTTTAGTGCGCGTGCACTCGATAGTGTAGGCTTCCGCTTGTAAGGCGTGATCCATTGAGAATATTACGTCATGTGAAGTGGGATTCGAAATTTCTAAGTAACCGCGATTATTAATTACACTAGTAAGGCATTCATTAATTACACTATTAGAAATGGTTTGCTCATTAATAAACGCATCTCCATCTTGAATATTAATAGGGACTTTAACTAATTTCTTAGAATTTGCAGGAATTACGTCTTCGTATAAATTGACGTTACGCGAATTATACATACGAATAGGGTTGGTGGTATTACGAGTTAAGAGCAATTTATCTTTAAGATCAATTCTAGCCTCCCATTTTTCAAGAAGGTCAAGTCCGATAAGTCCATCAAAGTAATCGTGAAATCTATATACAAATAATTTTATATTTTCGGCATCTTGAAATTCACTAAAGCAAGGAATAGTTATTGAATAATTATTTCTTGATGTTGCGTGAACGTTAGTTACCTCGAATGGATCATAATTTAACGGTACGTTAAAGAAAAAATTATCTATAGCTTCCGGACTAATGAAAGATTGATTCGCGCCTGTGTCTATTAAGAATTTCAATGGTGGATCTGATATTTGTATAAAAGGAAGTTGCCTTTGTGTCTGTAAATTTAATTCTATTTTAACTTGTCGGACTTCACGTGCTTCTGAAAATCCTGCTCCGAAACAGAGCTGGTAGATGGATGGGGTTCCTCAAGGGGATACGATGACGGGGGTTCACTCGGCACATCACAACCATGTTCGTATACTACATAATTTGGTTCAGAATTATAATAATCGTTATTGGCATAGCAATAATCATCCGGTTCGGTATATGAATAAAATTCAGGATAGTAATAATCACCGTAACTCGCGCATTCGTTCATGTTCATTTCGCGAGTCTTAAAGTAATTAGATGGTGGCGGATTACCATGTCTATTCCAATCGTGACCAGACTTAGGGATTTCTTTAGCAACGTAGTGGCTTACACCACTCATAGGCTTAGGGCCTTGAAGTTGTGGTTGTCTAGGGGGCAAATGGAAATTATTTTGATTAGGATTATAATTAGTGGGTGGTGCTCGGAACAACTGCTGTGTGCGCGACGGCATACCTATAGGTCTATGTGGCATAGGCTGGTTAGGCTGAAAGTTACGTTTCCACTGTTGCTGAGGTGGCTGCCAGCTAGAATTAGGTGCTGGCATTCGAGCAGGAAAATTGAACGGTTTAAACGCGGGCGTAGCCATTGGGGCAAATGGCATAGGTTTAGATATAATGGCTTTCTTTTCAGCTACTGAATCGGTACGACTTTGAAGGTACATTACGTTCAACTCTTCTTGCACAAACTCAAGCGCCTTTTCAACACTATCAGGACGCATGCAACGTATGCGAGAGCCTAAAGGCTCCTTTAATCCGCGGACAAATGCTTGCATAGTCAATTTCTTATACAATGTACGTTTAGCTTCGATCGTAGTTTCAATAGTTTCATGCAGAGTAACATAGGTCATAATAGTGCTGAATATATTAACACAACGGTCATAAAATTCCTGAGGCGAACTATTACCTTGAGTAGCTAACATTAAGTCATTGTAAAGAGCGGTCTCATCTCTCTGGTCTGAAAAGTTATTAACTAGAGCTTTCTTAATGCTTTCCCAGTCTTCGGGTATGCCATTCGAATTGATAGTTATTGCGGCTGGCCCAGTTATTTTATTTAAGATGCCATTTATGACGCATAGCTTAGCTAATTCATTACCGGGGTTGGCACTAATATATTCAGAAACAATCTGATCGCATAAATGGATGAATCTAGGTAAGATATGCGAGTTGCCATCAAACTCGGGCACTAGGCGCATAGCCTTAAAAATTGTGTCTACGCAAGTCATATTGGAAAATTCGGGGCTTATATAAAACTCAAAAATATTATCTATATCTCTATTACTATCTAAATTCAACCTACGGGCTTCTCTAGTGCGAGCAGGCCCTCTAGGGGTAGTTTGCCTAGGGTGAAAAATCTTACTGCCTAAAAATAACTAAAAGGAAATTAGGAAATATTGAGAGCAACACACAGAAACGATTTTGAGTGTACTTACATATATTTCATTTTGGTACCCCTGGGATCGATGTCTTGATTTTTCCTTCGCTGCGACTTCAAGTTCTTTGGATACTCAAGTTCGGTGATTCTTCACGACGGTAGCGATGCAGTTCTTCGATATTAGAATAACCCTAACTACCTCGAATCTTTTTGAGTATCCTACCGACTGCGCCAATTATGAATGTCACAGCCGAAGGACCCAAAAAAAACCAAAATTAATTTAATTAAAATAAAACTTTAATTATTACAATTTACAAGTAAAATTAATATAGTGATACAGATCGATGCTAGATCTAGAATGAATTATATTTTTATAGAAATAATGTAATTTGAATTAGGTGTCGGTTTCGCAACTGTGAATCTGCTCCATCAGCGACCTCGATCCAACATTCCGCTGACTCCATGGCACGTGTAACGACGTCACTGCTTATAAGGCATCTTGCATACTAGTGAATACTATGACAGGCGTAACGATGTTAATTTTTAAAAACACAATACAATTAATCTTAAAATAATTTATCCTAGAATCTTCAAAGAATACAGACTAAGAGCCCGTAGAAAATGCAAAAAGAAATAAACAAAAAAAAAACCAAACAGCCAGAAGTCAGTCAATACTATTTGTGATTGAGTGAAGTTAACTAGCGTTATCGAAAGGTTTCATTGAGGTCGCCTTGGTTTCTATATATGTATATCAATCGAAATAATACGTGTAGAATCTGACAGACCAGCTAGCTCGGTGGTTAGCGACTCTGTCTGCCAAGCCAAAGGTCGTGGGTTCGATTTCCACCCATTTGTGTGCATGAACATGTCTGTGTGTAATATCTATATAAGTATGTATGTATTTACAAAAAAAAGATAGTACCTATATTATTATGTAGTATATCTAATATATATCATAGTATATGTAATATACCTATGAGTAAATCTTTTGATGAGTCTAATTAGAAAGTAAATAGAATAACTGTTATCTGGTTTCCATAGTAAAGCTTTGCTTGCTGGTTCTTCTCAGTAAAAGGCTGACTTCAGAACCATTCCAGAAGTATTCGATAATTTGACCTTCATAAGGCCTTCCGCGGACCTAAACTGAATAAATGGTTATAAATTTAGTTTTTTTTAAATATTGGAATCAGTTAGCCGGATGTAGTGAATTTTCAAGTAAATTTATTTATTAGAGACATTTTAATATGTCTGCTTAAAAAATAATTATAAAAGATGAGATGTAAAAAAAGTTGCAGACAGATAATAAATACACCAAACTGCCGCATACCCGGAACAAGATTGACATTCTAACAATATCCTCATCTAAATTCACATATAACGCTCCCTTTGCGGTATATTTGCATAATGAACATTACAATTTATACAACAAGGAACCCTAAAAAGGTTTCGCCGCGATTAAACTTGTAATATGTACGGAATTCTGAACAAATAAGCTTCAACCGTGCAATATATTACTCTTGGACCAAATAAATGGAATCGTGGGACAGAATTGGAATGTTTGACAAATTGTAATTCTTTGATGAGTGAAGTTAGAGACAGGGATGGGTAAAAATAAGTAGTCCATGCATAATGGCTTGATGGAAATTATTTAATAGTTTTTTGTTATACAAGAGTGCAAAGTTGCTTTTTAACCGCGTGCTCAATTTTGATGACCGAGCAAGCAAGGGAATCAAAAGAGCACAAGGTGAAAAATCTTTACACTCGAGTGCAACACGTAACTTTTCATCCGACATCAGCGAGGAAATTACTAAATTGCATAAAAAAGAAAACGGCGCGCGCAAAGCAAATAAAAAAAAAGTACACCTAGATGGTTCCGAGTCTGAGTTTTTAAGAAATTAAATAGGTTGTATGATAAATTCGGCACCATGGAGGTAGAAGTAAATATGTTTAATGATGTTTTCAATTAACATTTACTTATCATTTTTCTCTAGAAAATAAAAACGGGTTTTGCACTCAGTTATCGAAGAGCAAAAATACTCCTTCCGAGATGGGGGGATGAAAATATTATTATCATGTGTTATGAATTTAATACTTTTGATGTTAATATTCTTGAGCTATTCTTTACACACGTCCATCTGATACCAAACTAAGCAGACCTTGTACTATGGTGACCAGATAACTGATATTATTTCTGTTTTAACTGCGAAAGTCCCTGAGGCTTTGGTGATGGTTAGATGTTTTTACTCTGTCACGCAAAAACTACTGATCATATTTGAATGAAATAAGGCATGTAAATGGTTTATAACCTGGATTAATACATAGGATATTTTTATTTGGGGAAAATGTTACATCTCTTGGGAACGCAAGTGAAACCAAACGGGACAGCTAATATTTTAAATGCGAAACTTTATGCGGATTTTAGGAGATTTAAGAAAATGGGTGGCTGGATGTTTGTTTGTTACTATTTCAAGCAAAAACCATTAAATGTATATGGATGAAACTTAGTAAGCCAGATTAAACTGGATTACCTAATCGAGTTCTTTGTATTGTATATATTTGTATGTATGTTTACAACCATACCCAGAACAAACAGAGTTATAGCACACAAATGTTTGTCAAAGTAACTTAACAACACGCCAACCTGCCAGTCAACAAAGTTAGAAGTAAAAAGGCCATGCAATTAATATTTATAGAAATAGACCAACTACCCGCGGCTTCCTTTGAAGTTCGACAAAAACAAACGGAAGTTCTCTTACGGTAAAATAAATTGACACAAATAAGTTTACCTTACACTTAATTTGACCTGTGATTAATTAGATTTTTTCGATTCGCTGTTACTGAGCTTTTCTTTGACAATAACTAATAGTGTTGTGCGAGATCGGATTTTATTTTTCGGATACAAGAAGCAGAAGTTAATGAGAACTAGATTACATTGTAGTTTTATTTTAAACTAGTTACTGTCTCGCGGTTTCACCTGCGTTCCCGAAGGATTAAATCTTACTGATATTATATCATAGACTATGTCACTCGGGAATAGTGGAGCTTTCTATCAATGTAAGAAATTTTTAAATAATCATAAAATCACAAAATTTGCACTCCCTTTCATAAAACTTTGTTTTAATTACTTTTATCTGAAGTAAATAACTTTTACACCCCCACGTGAACTGCGAATATTTTTCTACAGACCTACGTTCTCATTGTTGACATTTTAATAGAAACTCGAAACTAAGAGCACTAAAATTCATATTTGAAAATATTATTTTGAGATAACATCCATATTCATTGAAATATCTAGTTGCTCCAATTATTCTGAATAGCTGGCCTTACTGAGGCTTGAGCCCGGTTCAGGTAACGACAATACGTACAATTGGCTTGCTCTGGAACAAAGCTATTGAGGTATTCATGCTCCATGAAAATTCATCCTTGCAACCATTATCTAGTGGATTCAAAATCGAATGCGCTTTGCGTTCAGCAGGCTAATAGTTTTTTGTGAGCCGGCTTCTGTTACTGGAGATTTTCGAACCGGTAAAAATGTTTTAAGGCGGTACATTCTTATCAGAGATTTGTAAAATATGTGTGATTGAAAAACCGGCTTTAAAGTCTTTAGTACGATAAAATTTAAGGTAGAAATTTTATGTATAGACATGTAATCTAAATGAGCAAAAATGTGCTTAAATTTTGTACCTTATTAATACGTTTTGGCAAAGGAGGGATAAACTAGTTAATTGCGGTTTTTAATATTAGCCTTTTGTCCTGACATGATCATTTTTGGATCAAAAAATAATAATTTTCGTTCTAAATCGACCGACCCATTACATTTAATTGTTTTTGAACCACTTTCCTTGCTTCGCTTTTCTTTCTTAAGCCCCTTATT
Source organism: Habrosyne pyritoides (assembly GCA_907165245.1). Taxonomy (NCBI): domain Eukaryota; kingdom Metazoa; phylum Arthropoda; class Insecta; order Lepidoptera; family Drepanidae; genus Habrosyne; species Habrosyne pyritoides. The sequence continues at coordinate 1,504,277 of OU015600.1, read as the reverse complement.
AAGAGTTATAATTGATTTCTTCTAAATTAAGGGAAGCCTATTTCATTAATTTAATTCTATTTTAATAACAAAAGGAATTTATGTAGAAGTGCGAATTAACTTTTATATATTATTCTTATATTTCAGATATAAATTTTTGATACAAAAAAAAGTTTTTAATTCTTTGAAAAATACCAATAAAAACTGTTGTAAACTAATTTCTTCGGATACGGTTTGGGATATTGTGTCCCATCTCTATATCCAAGGTCACCAAGTCCAAATAAGTTTATGTCGAAACTTGTTACCAAGTCCCTATTGTTTCCGCTCTTTTTTCTTGTCTTACTCAATGTTAGTAAAAGTTTTTAAGATATTTTTACAATCTCTATTATTTTCATAATCAAAATTGATGATAATAAAACTGAAGGCTTTTGAATGGCGATGGACAAGTTTGATTCTGTTAGATAAATAACACCAGCATGACGACATCAGCGTTCATCGCTCTGTCTCTTTCGTTAACTATGCAACCACGAGAGAGGTCTGCTCTCTGAGGCCTCGTTATGCCACTACGCCGACGATATTTGTATTAGCTGAATAAGAGATACCTGGGGTGTGATTCTGTAAGATAAATGACACAAGGCCTACAATGTTTCCTCGCGGTTTTTATCTTCTATCGCGTTCGCTGATTACGCAAACGCTCGAGAGGTTCTCGGAAGCCATGCACTGGCTCGCCGACGAAGTTTGTATTAAAGCAAACAGGGCAGTAGTTATATCAGTGTTTCCAATTGGCTTGGTGGTTAGCGACCCTGACTGCGAAGTCGAAGGTCGCGGTTCGATTCCCACCCAAGACAAACATTTGTGTGCATGAACATGTCTGTTTGTTCTGTGACTGGGTGTTAATATGTATATATGTAAAAAAAAAAGTAGTATATGTAGTATATCAGTTATCTGGTTTCCATAGTACAAGCTCTGCTTAGTTTGGGATCAGATAGCCGTGTGTAAAATAATGTCCCAGGATATTTATTATTTTAGTGTAGTAAATAGTGACAAAGAATGGTGGTAATATTTTTTTATTTATTTATTTATTAACTTATCATATTCTAAATTTTACTACCTACTATTATAAATACGTAAATAGTATTTATGTTTGTTGTACGAATGAATACATTTTATTCAATTTAGTATATTATTATGTTTATATTAATTACATGGAAAACGATATTTAATACTTTTAATACCATTAATGCAAGTGAAAACACTGGGCGGAAACAATACTAAATATTATAAATAAAAAGAGAGTTTGTTTATTACACTTTCACGGCTAAACGACTGAACCGATCTTGCAGAAATTTGGCACACACATACCCTATAGTATGGGGAGGGTTATAACCTAATTTATCCCGGGAACGCCTGTATACCCGCGTGGGACACTTATTATATTGACGGATCTTTAATTTCTATTTCATCTTAAAATTCAAATAGCGTAACTAAACCTTGAGCCGTCACAAATGAGAAATTTATTAGACGACTTACTTCAAATGGAATATTTTAATAGCTGAGCAATTTGTTAATTCAGGAAATTGGTGCGTTTGAGTAAATGTTTATATTTAATCAAGGGTTTTAAGTAATGATCGTATTATTTAGAATCAAACGGATTTATTCGTAGGGCTGTGTATATTCAATTACAAAAATATTTTTCTTTTTAAAACTTTTACTAACTTTTGCAACACTTTTTAGTCAATTTAGTAATTTTAGTCAATTGCAATTAAGTAATAATAAATATCCTGGGTCCCAAACTAACTTAGCTTGTACTATGGAAACCAGGTAACTGATTTACTACATATACTACTTTTTTTTTTTTTTTTTCAAATACATACATACTTATATAAATATTTATGCCCAAACAGAGAACAAACAGACATGTTCATGCACACAAATGTTTGTCCCGGGTGGGAATCGAACCCGTGACCTTCGGTTTGGCAGTCAGAGCGCTAACCACCAAGCCACCTGGCCTGTCAAATTGTAACATGATTTTCCTTCTTCCTCTATGGTAAGGAATTTGAGGAAATATAAATATTGTTTATTCATGTAGGCCTTCAAAGGCTCTTATAAATAGTCTATACATGTTTATTTTAAATATTACACACAATAATATCAAAACATAATAATTTGACAATAGAAATACTTAAATTGATAACTTTTCAGGCGAGCAATTCATTGCCAAAGGATTTATTTATTTATTTATAGTTGGAGGACCAACAGCTTACAAAGATTTGATTAATTTCATCATACGAAATTGGTGAGCCATTTAGAGGTCCTCACTGATAAACACACAATAATATTAAGATAATCGTTAACTTTATACAAATAGGCGAAAACTACAACAGAATAATAAAAAAAATAAGGCTAAGTTTAGTGAAAGAACAAGTATTGTGAATTATTATCTATGGAAGAATTTAAATTATCCGTAAACATTATTGTTAACTCTGGTCTGCACTATTTGGTAAAGAATTGGGGACTAAGCCGACGCCTCAGGACGGAGATGCTCGTATTGAATAGGTCTACATCGGTAGTTTTCGATATGATATTGTATGCATTGCTGACTCGCCATATGTAAGAATTTTTCCGATAGTTGGATGAAACAACAGGCACATTAACCTCTAAATAATCAGATATACTATAAAATTCCTTTTGAGGTAAAGTTCTTTACTATTTCAGTACTAAGTGATAGCCCTCATCATTTTACTACTATAATAAATGCAAAAGTTTGAATGGGTGGATGTTTGTTTGTCAATCATGACAGAACGCCTGAACGGATCTAAATGAAATCTGGCACAGAGATAGATTATAGTCTGGAGTAACACGTAGGTTACTATAATTTTGGGAATATGTAACATTCCTCAATAACGGGGACAGTTAGTAAAACGTATATGAAGTCCAAAATTGTATTATTGATCTTCAATGGTTGTCAAATTGATACTAGCAAGACAAAATACGCTTATCAAACAGAATAGGTAATGCTTCTTAACTATTTAGTCGCATAACGATCGAAACTCAACTGTAATTCTTTATTTTTAAAGTTCGAACTTTATTGAGGTTTTTTGTCAGAGTATTTATAACCTGTATAATCAATGCATAGACATTTTTGGAACTGTTTCTATAACATGTGTGTATCAATCGCATTGTCCGTAATGTATATTTTATAAATTAAAACTTCCTATCATGTGAAACTTTATTTTGTTGTGCGTAAAACGCTATAAATATATTAAACGGAGTTCCTATCTCATGGTGGAGAGCATATTTGAAATATACTCAGCTGGTTACTAAATAAGTTACGAAAATTCACAAGTTTTCCCCTTCGAGTAAGTACAAGTTATCCGCAGTTTGTATATCGTCATGTAACAAGTTATGGACGTACAGCGGTTTATCTACTAGGAGTCGGTTTTGTTTGATTTTCTCTCCAACTTTCGCCAATCGCTAGAAATGAGCCGTATTTACACCACACTAGTATTTCTCATTTATCATATCTTATTCGAAGATGGTGCACTTTGCAGGTCATTAGTTCGATTCCCACCTACTACATATTTTTATGGTTATGGATAAATCTGTTAGTTTTGAGCCTGGATTAAATGTATGTATTTTGTTATGCTAAATTTAATAAGGAATGGTATTTTAGAAAAGAATAAAAATATTGTTTATTTATGTAGGCCTTCACAGGCTATTGAAAAAGTATTAACAAGGTTTATTAAATTTTTTACAAATAATTTTAATATTTTAATATTAAAAACATTACAAACAAAATATGAAAAAAAATAATTATTTTACACTCTAAATACCTAATGAGATAGCTTATCTGGCGAGCAATTCATTGCCAAAGATTTTTATAGTATAATATCATCGTTAATGGGTGATTAGATTGGATGTGAAAAATATATCTTCACTTTGCAGTATCATATTGGTTGCATGACCATTTTAAATCACCCTAGAGTTCTACTATGGCCTTAACTAAATTAATGGTTATGAATTTAAAAGCACACGCTCTTACCACGTGAAACTTATGATCTGTCATTTAGGTAATTTTTTTCACCTGTTAAATTAATTAACGATAAAAAAAAATGTGCCCGCTATCGCTTATAATTTAGACCAACAGGGCCCAGCTGCTTAAGCATCCAATGTGAGGGTAGCTTTATAATTATAGAATGTATACAACCTACTTTTCCGGGTGCACTTAAATTCTAATGAGTAAATTAGGCACGGCTTACACGGAAACAAAAAGATTTGTGTGGCTTTTTGTTTTTTCAGAAAACATAATTTGACTGTTAAAGAAGCCATGATAATAAACTTTTGACCCGAACTCATAAATTATACTATATATTAACTAGTTGTATTACATTAACATACTTTCAGCTCCTATTTTACCCCTATCAGGTTAGAATTTTAAAATAATTGTTTCTTCTGTATAAAAGAAAAGCGAAAACATGAAGTTACCCTGCCTAAATTAAAACTAAAAGAACCCCTATACAAACATCCCTCTTTCAACCCTTTAGGGATTGAATCTCCAAAAACACTGAAACACGTGATTTTTTATTTCCACGAATCTAACTTAAAAAATGACGAACTTCCATACAAGCATTCGTCCGGTTTTATGACCTTTGGGCATAATTAACCGAAAATTCTTTGTCTCTTTTTTATATGAAATTGTGGACAATTTCCTGTTTTTAGCCTCGGACCAGGTTAACGTTTAGTTGAATCAGCACGTCAGAGAATCAAGACAGATTATTTAACAGTAAAGGATTTTCAGAAGTATATATATCTGACAATCATAATCATATCTGTCCAGGGATGTCCACGTACCACCCCTAACGGTCCTGTGCCGCCTGCAACCAGCGGCTTCCAGCGACTCTTACCAGGACGTCAGTCCACCTGGTGAGAGGTCGTCCCACTTGGTCTTTTCTTGTACATCAACGGAAAATGTTCCTTATGGAAAATGTTGTGTACAGCTGTAATTAGCACTTGTATCAGATTTCGACATAGAATGTACCTACACCTTGTAATGCTTAATACATTTGCTGTTGTTGTACCTTATAAATAAATAAATAAATAAATAAATATCCTGGGACATTCTTTACACACGGCCATCTAGTCCCAAACTAAGCTGAGCTTGTACTATGGAAACCAGATAACTGATATACTACATATACTACTTTTTTTTTTCTAAATACATACTTATATAGATATTTACACCCAGACACAGAACAAACAGACATGTTCATGCACACAAATGTTTGTCCTGGGTGGGAATCGAACCCGCGACCTTCGGTTTGGCAGTCAGAGCGTTAACCACCAAGCCAACTGGCCTGTCAATAAGTAAATAAATTCAAAACACATATTTTAACTATCAAAATAACAAAACATTACCCCAAGCCTAAAGCTTTAGTTTAGCTTTTAGGCAAAATATAATTTAAACATACTAAGGAATTGTTCGCGTTTAATCCTCTTAACCCTTCAAACAGTTCGTAATTTTTGTACACACTCAAACCCATATTATACCTAACTGATACAAACACTGCTCAGCAGCAGGAGGGTCGGTCACCTTTCATGAAAAGGGTCGTATTAATTGCCCGGTTTGTTTGCTCAGCCATTTTGCTGTTCGAGAGATTTTTCCCAACAACCTTTAAATAATGGCTAATTCCACTATCCTCTGTTATATTATTTGTATCATAATAGATTGTAGGTTTTTTACTGCTTGGTCAGTTTTAACGCCTTTTCACTAAATTCAAGAATTTGTCTATCACCACTTTCTTATAATCTGGGTCGTTTTTTGTAATACATAATTATAAGATTACAATAGACACAAGGTGTTTGAGCGATCCGCTCTATCTGGCGGTCGTCGGCGAAGTAACACCTCTATGGTGCTAGTGGTGCTTCGTGTAGAATACGTGTCGATTTCCTGTTGAGTTTGAGCAACAGAAAATTTAAGAGATTTAAGAATCAAGAGAGGTCATAGTGCAGCGTTCGTCTAGTGCAGGGGTAAGAGTGAAATTACAAGCACAAGAGACTTACCAACTTTACGTCTCAGGGTTGACAACGCATTGCCTTTTCCCCTGGTGATGCTAAATTCCACAGGCGGCGATGATCACTTGCATCAGATAGCCTTCTTCCTGATTGTCAGCTCACAACACAAAACCAGCAAATTATAATGATGATGATATCAAATTTGTATTAGTGTGTATCAAATAATATCGTATCGCCCCGTAAGAATCCTGCCTATTCACGATCGTCTCCGAGAGTGCAACCATCCGTGAAATCACAGACCGTGTGCAGGCACTAAGCACGTCGTAGTACCTGTCTTTGAGCATCCTCATATACCTGCCAATCCATATCACCTATAGCATTTTTTGTTCATTACGTGCTCTACATACTACTAGCAGTTCGACTGGGGTAAGACTTACAGTGTTACCGTAACATTCCGATAACACTCTTCGGGACTGTATTTATCGATATCCTGGTGCGAGGATGCATGTGGTCATCGATATACTCTTTAATCGCCTCTTACCCTACTTACTTATTTAGAAATGAGTTCGGGTAGTATTTTGTTTATCTTTGAGCGTATGTAAATCTACTTTTGGTACATAATTAACTTTTATTGCTGGGCGCCGATTTTGTAAGAAAATTACACTAGCTCAAGGATTTTTCGTTGCGTCCTCTGTGCTCTGTCTCTTTCGCTAACTACCCAATCACGTGAGAGGTAAAGTCACGTTGCACCGGCTTGCCGACGAAGTTTGCATTTGCTGAAAAAGGGGGGTGGTAGTTGATAAGCACTTCACTTGGAAATACCGTATAGGTCTATCCACACATATCAGGGTCGTGCGCGGGACGTAGACGGACCGTGGCCATGTCAAGACCGTGCATCCGTGTCCCGTTAGGGGCTGTTTTTGTTTACAAATATTATTTTTATATTAAAAATTCATCTATCTCGGATGAGTACAAAACCCTGTGTGGATAGTTCTTAACCGATACAGTAAATTAATTACATTTGAATGATCGCAATACTTCCAATATGAGATAAAATAATTATAATGTACCCGGAAAATTGAAAACTCGGGGAAATTTAATCTACTTTTCTCTACTGTATTGTTGAATGAATGATGATAATTTACGATTCGAAAACGCATTGCAAAGGATTCCGGGAACAACTAGTTTGAAATAAATGTGTTTTATTCAGCTTCTGGTCGATGAACATAATAATAATTGTTTTAGTAGTTATAATGCTGTAGCATCACTTTATTAAAAAGTTTCGAATATTCTGGGGCTCAATTCTGTAAGGAAAATAACATAACTCAAGGATGTTTCGTCGCGGCCTCTGCCCCCTTATTCAACTAATACAAACTTCGCCGGCGAGCTGCTTTTCGGAAGCCTCGGAGAGCTTACCTCTCACGTGATTAGTAATATTGGCGTAATTAGCGAAAGAGACAGAACACGGACGCCGCGACGAAACATCCTCGAGTTAGTGTCATTTGCATTACAGAATCGAACCCCTGCTCTGTCTCTGTCGCTTACTACGCTAATACTACTAATCACGTGAGAGGTAAACTCTCTGAGGCCTCCGTGAAGCGGCACTCCGACGAAGTATTGTATTAGTTGAATAAGGCTGGAACTTATGGTTGGTAACAATGAGGTATTGTCATTCAACATCATCACGGCTCTTAAAAAACATCGTTGATACTAAATAGCTACTTATACGCTCGTAGAAAGGGAAATAAAATAAATGCCACCTTATGTTGTACCTGTTGTTAGAGAGAGATCAATATACATCTATAGTTACGTTAATAAATATAGAATTAGAGTTACGTCGCGTACCGTCGTGACAGTAGTTGGTGCGCGACTAAATAGAATTAAGTCAATTTAGGTCATTTTATGTTGCCATTTCTGAGAGCGGACATCGCATCTATAATCAGCTGTTTATACAAGTATCATTAGAAAGTATGGTATATTCGGAAAACAAGATATTTTTTTAAAAGCTTTCTTATTTTTTATACCACATCGGTTGAAAAACATGCAGACAGTCCACCTGATGGTAAGTGGTCACCGCTTAGGGACATTTGCAATACCAAGGGCATCGCCAATGCGTTGCCGGCCCTGAGACGTGAAGTTGGTAAGTCTCATGTGCCTGTAATTTCACAGGCCCCCTTACCATTCTAACCGAAACACAGTAATACAAGTGCACTACTGCTTCACGGCAATGGATACGAAATGGGTAAGATGGTAGTACTTCCCCGGACGAACTCTGCACTAAGAACTCTACTACTGAATCTTTTTAAACCTGCTATTAAGTCACTAAGTAAATCAATCTAAATCGCTTTTAAATGTGCAAACTACGGCCTATAAATATTTCATGAACCCTTGTACATAGTAAATACACTATTAAATGTGCTTCAAGCTTCCACTATTACCATAATGTGAAATCCTGATCTTAATATAAAGTAGAAATTTGTTGACATCATTCAAAAATAACCTCCCTGGAATCTGACTGGAGCAGCGAGGTTGGACGCATTAATCAGTGTGTTACATCCTGTTAGTATTATGTCCCGCGGGCTCGCCCGCATTTTCGAGGGATTTCATGAATGTCCAATCGGTAGTAGCTTCAGTAACTTTAAATTTGACCTTCATAAGTGCCTTCTGAGGGCCTAAACTGAATAAATGGTTTTGAATTTTGAATTGATAATACAACTTTTAAAATAGAGGAAGTTTTTTTTTTAATGTCTTTCAGGACTGCGATTGGTGCAGTAGTTCCGGAGATTATCCTCGCATATATTAAGTCTTAAAATTTGCACTCCCCCTTTAGAATACAAAGTACTAGTTACAGCCACGGTTTCTCTCACGTTAAAATAGATATTCAATTACATTTTATGATATTGTCACGTCACATTCGTGTGCATGAACATGTCTGTTTGTTCTGTGTATGTATGTAAATATCTACTTAAGTATGTATTTAGCAAAAAGTTATACACGAGTATGTAGTATATCAATTATCTGGTTTCCATAGTACAAGCTCTGCTTAGTTTGGGATCAGATGGCCGTGTGTAAAAGAATGTCCCGAGATATTAATTTAATTATTTTATTTCAATATTACGCCTACCAAAACAACGCAAATAGGTTAGCTTACACGCGCGAATTAAGAGAAAGAAAATAAATGCCATCTTACTTCTGAATCAATAATAGACTCAACTATAAATGATTTTACTTGTCATTTTCAATAGATTGCCAATATTAGCACCATTCAACCTAAAGTTGTTTAACAAATATAACTTCCATGTTCCATTAACACAACTGCAAACGCACTTGCACTGCAATCTTCAGGTCCTAAATCATTGTGAGACATTGTTGTCGATATGCAAGAGAGTAATGTTCACAACGCAACAGTATTTTTGCCCCTGGATGCCAGCCAGTTAAGTGAGGCTCGAAATTCAATGTAACGTACATTTTGGCACCAGCGAGAACTTTCCACGTTTAACTAAACGTCAGCTTGCTTAGAAGTTCAATGGGAATCGATAATTTAACTGTATACTTACGGAGAAGTTAGCGAATTAACTTATTTGAATATTGTTGCGGTAGAAATTGATTTATCACTCTAATAAATGTGATTGTTTGGATTTCTATGGCTCAATCAAGCATAGTCTGATTGGATTTGAATGTAATTTGGGATATACATAGATGGAATATATTCTGAATACATATTTACACGTACACTGAAGTTGAAGAATTTTAAGAATGGAATTAGAAATTTCGTATTGGAGACTGTCAAGCATGTAGTCTGTTTTATTATGTTTGATTGTGTCAAATGCTGATTTTATGTGTGAACCAATGAACCAATATTATTAATAAATAACCATCTGATCCCAAACTAAGTAGACCTTGTACTATGGTAACCAGGTAACTGATATACAACATAAACTATGTTTTTTTTTCTAAATGGTTACTAAAATAGATATTTTACGCCCAGACATAGAACAAACAGACATGTTCATGTTTGTTCTTAATAAGCGTTTCTTCTCTCATCTTTTGTCCTTTTTCACTGACAGAAAGCAGAATAGAGTTATTCCCGCGCGATATCTATTCATATAATAAGCAGGTGAAGTTTTTAAGGATGTAGGAGGCATTATCCGAAACTACGGAGTAGTAGAGCTCTTAGTGCAGAGTTCGTCCACGAAGTACTACCACCTTACCCATTTCTGCCGTGAAGCAGTAGTGCACTTGTATTTCTGTGTTGCCCCTAGTATTGCAAATGTCCATAGGCGGCAGTGACCACTTATCATCAGGTGGACCGTCTGCTTGTTTGTCGGCCCGAGTGGTATAAAAAAAAACTACGCGTTTTTAACAATTATTTCACTGATAGAAAGTTATTCCACTATTCCAGAATGACATAGGCTATGTTGTAGAACCATAAGATCCCTTTAGAAGCCGAGTGCGACCGGAACGCGGTAGCTAGTAAAAAAAAATGTATGATCAATATATCAAAGCCTTTATGATGATTTTACATATTGAAGTGACCATAATTTATTTTTAACTAGCTGTCCCCTGCAGTTTTACCCGCGTTCCCGTGGGATGTCACATGTATTATACATAAAAACCTTCAATCACTCTATATATTCAAAAAAACCGCATCAAAATCCGTTGCATAGTTTTAAAGATTTAAGCATACATAGGGATATAGGGACAGAGAAAGCGACTTTGTTTTATACTATGTAGTGATTATTCTCTCACAAAGTGTTTACAGAAATGTTACCTATATACAAAAAGAAAGAAAGAAATTGAAAAATTTTAATGCCAACAAAAAAACCTAATTAGTGAGAGCTGGTGCCTGATGTATGTTTAAAAAAAACTCATAATCATACAAAATGAAACATTCAAAACGAAGTTACATGAAGGTAATTAAAGGTAATATTGAAAGAGCAAGCAGCAAGCGTAGCCATTGCTAGCAGTCACTGAGGCCTCTGTTTACTTACTCCAGTCGACCGAATGTTTACTAAGTACCTGCAACTTGCGTGTTACCAATTGTAACATACATATAGGTTGGTTCATAACACAAGGAAGAACCTAACGTAATATGGTCGTTATGTTTTCTTAAATTTTCTAATTTTCCACCCAACTTTCTTAATTTATTCTTTCGTAAGAGCCTTCTCCTGACAATAACAAATACAACAAAAAAAGAAGTAACGAAATCGGTCCAGCCGTCCATGCGTGATGTCGTGACCAAGGGAAATAGGGATTCATTTTTATATATGTAGATTAGGAGCTGTCTTGATAATTTCAATTTAACCGCCCCAGAGATAAAGAAAGCTCTCAAAGCATATCTATTTGTGCGTAAAATTTTATCTAAATACAATCAGCCGTATCTCGCATGAATCACAAATATTCACATTTATTAGACGTATTGCTAGAATTTTTATATAGTTAAACATTAAAGGGAATAACAAATAAATGCTATTTTTATAGCCAATTACACAGATAATAATGAATGTTACCTTGCTGATTTTTTCGTGACCTTTTCCCAAGTGACCTTAAATATAATAGGTTTTGAAAAAAAAACAAAATGGCGGATTTTTGGCGGAAATAGTAATTTCAATAAAAAATACGCTTATATTTGTGCTTAAATCTCTCTTGCACATTTAACATAATTATCTGATGGTGACTGTACATTTCGTTACAATTATGATACTGGTTAAAAAGGGTGAATAGAGAACCAGCGGTGATTTGAGACAAAAGATTAATATAAATTTTAACGTTGAATGAATTTAGATTATCATCCAAAAAATAGTCTTTCATTTTACTTTATTATTCATAACAATTTAGAAACCTTGTTGTCAATTATGACTATAAAATACCACGTAAAAATATAATTAATTATCAAAGCCAACAACCCTAGCTGTCATGTCAGAGAACCAGATTATTTAACAAAAAAGCCTACGTACCTATTTTACTTAAAAATTGTCAACTTTAATAGCTTTTGTATTATTATTTTTTTTTTTTTGGGGTAAGTTATACTTCGTTACTACGGTTGTTAAATATTGTGAATGGACTCGCTATAGGCCCCATTTAACCTCTTTTCGGCTTTACGGGGTCAGTTGAGTTAGGTAATTACCTAACCTACAAAAAACTTAACTTGTTGACATTTCAAATCCTGTTCTACTAATATTATAGATGCAAAAAATTATGAGGATTGACGTATGGATGTATGGATGTTTGTTACTCTTTCACGCAAAACCTGCCAAACGAAATTGAATGAAACTTTGCACATAGATAGAGCATACCCTGGAATAACATATAGAGTATTTTTTATCCCGGGAAAATGTAACATCCCACGGGAACGCGATTGAAACTGTATACCTTAATAAATACCTGTAAAATTATAACTTAACAATCATACCTATTCATACAAGCAACTTTAAACTCTTGCTAAAGCATTGAAGGTTAATTTTACCTATTCATCAGTTATTGACCCACTGTCCGTTCTAGGAAATGAGCTTCTAAGCTGTTAACTTTCATAATTGGCTGCTCTATAGGTAATTAATATGCAAACTCTATATTAATATTCATACAAAGCTTGCCGGCCGACTGGGTATGTTGATACAAAACGTATAATGTGTTGGAGAAATGCTAATTTGACTGTATCCTTTGTAAAATGCTGCCAATGTGAATTTATGTGTTACAGTTTGTGAATACCTAATTTCTCTTTGTGTGTTCGTGTAACGTATGTGTTCATTTGTTGAAATGTCATTTATTGGTGCAGCAAAATAGGAATTTGTTTTCATGAAACAACTTTTCATTTGTCAACTACAATCATTTAATTACGTTAAATTATAATACACCGGACCCAGCAAACGTTGTTTTGGCATATTAACTCTATTGAAAACAATGCATGGAAATTTATCGTACTACAATTATTATATTCGATAGCTGACCCGATAGACGTTATCTTAACAATGAATATTGAATTCGAATCTTCCGATTGAATCGACTACGAAATGTGCAATAAGAAATTATATATTCATTATTTTATCAAAATAATTCCGACCCATGCCTCTTTTTTAAACGATATATGCAGCGCGCATTCTGTCAATCGCTCCAACTGTCAAATTACTGACAATAATAAAAGTTTATATTGTAAAAAGCGGTAATAAAGTGGTTAAGTTTTCAAATTTTCCGCGCAAATTTCTTAATTTTTTCTTTCATAAGAACCATCTCCTGACAATAACAAACACAACAAAAAATTAATTAGCGAAATCGGTCCAGCCGTCCATACGTGTGCCGTGACCAAGGGAAATAGGGATTCATTTTTATATATATAGATAATAACAATACAATACAATACAAATATGCTTTATTGTTCATACCACATACAAAGGAAACAAAATAAAAAGTATTTTACAAACATTATAAGTGCAAACAATGCAGGCGACCTTATTGCTGAAGCAATTTCTTCCAGGCAACCAGGGGTAATAGGAAATAAATAATGATATGGCTGACAATCTACGCTAATGTACCTTATATCTCTATCAATCTAATCAACACTAATAATGTCTATAATGACTTGAATGGTTAAGTTCGTTTTAAGGGAAGGTAGTCTCAGGAACCACAAAAAATTACACTATTTGAAAGAAAAAATATATTTAAACTCATTTTAAGAAACCATTTATTTTACTATATAACGACTTCTCAATGAACAAATTATATTATGATGGCTTTAGACAGATAACTGGAGCCTTCCAAATTAATTTTGGTGTTGCCGCAATATGTTTGTGATTTGTCCATTCTGTGCATTACATATTGCATGACTTTTCACTACGCCATTCCTATTTGGGCTTTTGGCCACTCAGTGCACAGTGTAAAGTGTACCGGATCATCGGTATACTCCTATGTCACCTCTATCGGCAGTTAAGCGAAGTTATTGATTGTGTTATTGAGTATTAGGCGCTACCGCACAGGTGTTTGTCAAAAGTCGATTGACAGATCGTGGTTACGATTCCCGCCCAGGTGAAACATCTGTGTATATGAACATGTCTGCTTGTTACATATAAGTAGTGAAATAATAATAAGTATTTACAGTAAATTAGTTATTTGGTTTCCATAGTACAAGCTCAGTTTGGTTTGGAACCAGATGACCGAGTGTAAAAAATGTGATTATTTGCGGAAAGACGATATTTCTAATGTTGATGTTATCTTTCAGAATTAAAACCTACGCTCACTCTCTACTCACCTCTCTTTCTAATAGAAATCTGATTCAATAAATCTCAACATATCTAACCATAATCTTTCCTTGTTACAGGTAGCACCAAATATAATAGAGTTTGTGAAATCACCAGTGAACATTATAGATTTTATAGCAACATTGAGTTTCTACATGGATGTGGTAGTTGAATTAACAGTGGTGAAAAAGTATGTGGAGAAAGCAGACATTTTAGAATTCATATCCATCATCAAGATCCTGAGGCTGTTCAAGCTGACGAGGCACAGTCCAGGGTTGAAGATCCTGGTGCACACGTTCAAAGCGTCGGCAAAGGAGTTGACGCTTCTCGTGTTCTTTTTAGTGCTCGGCATTGTGATATTTGCCAGCCTTGTATATTACGCTGAGAAATCTCAGGTGAGTGTCAAAATACCTTCTTATTTTGTGAGTATATAATATTAGATAGTGTAAAGGTCGGTTTAATCGTTCTTCCATAATATAATAACAAATTGAGAGTTTGTAAGGATGTATGTATAAATATATTTATAATTGTTACTCTTTCACGAGAAAACTACCAAACGGATTTGGATGAAACTTGGCACACAGATAGATTATACCCTAGACTTATTGTTAATCTAAGACTACTTTGTGTAAATAATGTTACATCCTTCGGGAACTTGGGTAAAACCTTCTCTATATATATAGATATTTAAGCAAAGTTGGGTTACTTTGACGCACTATCACCTCAATACTACTGAACATATCGGGATGGGACTGCTATAATTCGACGCGGAATTTTCGTAGATGGCTATATACTATGATATCGATAAACGAGGGAGACATCTAGTATTAATATATATTTTAAAATATAACTATGACCAAACTAATCGAAGCCATGTAACCACGAATTATTTATCTATTCAAGTTTAGACAAGCACTTCCTAAAACAAGATAGCTATTTCCTTACATAAGCGAACGTATTAAAGTTGCTTCTAAGCATCTCAAGTGCACACTTAACGATAATTCACTTCGCCAACAAGCCAATACGTGCGGAATTTTAAATAACTTGTGAGAGCGGGCTTTGTTTGAAGTAAATATAAAATTAGACTCTTGACTGACGGCTTTTAAATGGGTTGATTACACTCAGACTATAAGCCGTTCAGAGAGGATATTGCCGATCAATTTTTAGGCTAGACGTAATTTTGGCACGTAAAATATTTTCATTAAACTGTGACGTGCTTTAAAGGGTTTCATTGTGAAAAAACTAGCTTTTGTCCGTGGTTACACCCGCGGTGTCTTGCCTTGTGCAAGATTCCAGACTATAAAATTCAAAACCATTGTAATGTATCAACACGTACCTACGTGACTATGTATGTGTAACTTATATATATAACCATGTAAACCCGATTGATGGCCAGTAATACACCATACTTTAAAGCAACAAAATGTTTCTATTGAATACCCTTTGACCCGTACTCGACACCATTTATTCAGTTTAGGCCCACGGAGGTCACTTATGAAGGTCAAATTTAAAGTTACTGAAGCTACTACTATAATCTATTTCTGTGCTAAATTTCATCAAGATCCGTTCAGCCATTCTAGCGTGATTGACACCTTCATCACACTTTTCATTCATCCAAAATTTCACATTTACATAATGGCAAGATATAAGATACGAATAAACACTCGGGTTTTTCAAGTGAGGTGTGGAAAGATTTTTAAATAATAAACAAATCCCAAGACATTCTCCACAGATGGTTACCTGATCCCAGGTTAAGCAGAGTGTACTGCTTGTAGTATGGCTACCAGGTAACTGATATACTACTTTTTAATATATTTGTCCTGGGTGGGAATCGAACCCGCGACCTTCGGTTTGGCAGTCAGGGTCTCTAACCACCAAGCCAACTGGCCCGTCAAATTTTTGCAGGATTATTAAGGCGCGAGTGATACCCTTGATGTTGCAAGGGTCAATAAGCTGCGGTGACCGTTTATCATCATATGGGCCATCAGCATTGTCACATTAGTAGTATAAAAAAAAATAACGGGCCTGTAGGCGTGGATGGTAAGACACCATGCTACAGGTCGTTTAGGAAAATAGGTTTTAATTGTGTTTGATAAAAGGTTGTTTATGATTTGACGTTAATTAAGAACATGTGATATTGTATAAACCTATTTAGATATATGCGATATTCACCCATCTGGCTACTAATAATATTATAAATGCGAATGTTTGTATGTATGGATGTTTGTTACTTTTTCACGCACAAACTACCAAACAGATTTAGATGCAACTTGGCACGTAATTATTGCATATCCTTGATATAGGCTACATTTGATCCCGGGAAAACGTGATTTCCCTCGGGAACGCGGGTAAAACCGCGAGGGATAGCTAGAGAAATAAAATGCGCATTATACCGCCCTGTATAAAATTTTCCGTGGCTTCACTAAAACAAGAAAACACCACCTTAACGACCTGGGTATCTTTTCGCTTGATTTGCGACAGAATTTCGTACATACTGATTTCAGAAGCTCGATTTTGTAAGGAAAATGACACTAATTCGAGGATGTTTCGTCACGGCCTTTATGCTCTGTGTCTGTCGCTTACTACGCTAATAATACTAATCACATGAGAGATGAGCTCTCCGAGGCCTCCGTGAAGCGGTCTCGACGATGTTTTTGTTAGCTGAATAAGGGGGCCAATTGGGCTTGAACATAAGAATGAGCGCATATCCGTTGGGTATTCTCTACCCACTGAAGCACATATCGCTCGACTCAATCTTTAAGAATGTTGGAAATAAAAGTAAAGACAACTCGTGTAAAGAATATCCCAGGATGTTTAATTTAGATGTAGTAGAGCTCTTAGGGCAGACTTTGTTCGAGGAAGTACTACCACTTTATCCATTTCGTGAAGCAGTACTTTCGGTTAGAAAGGTAAGGGGGCTAACGAAATTACAGGCACATGAGGCTTTATAATCATATTTGATTAAAAATCAAATTGAGTTCAATTACAAATTCAATTCAATCATCAATGGAAGATATTATTATTAAATATATTAATATTATGTATAAGGGGACCGGTGATATTACAGGCATACGCTTATTAAGATCTTCGAAGATAAATGCGGAAGTTTGTATGTATGTTTGTTACTCTTTCACGCAAAAACTACCAAACGGATTTGGATGAAACTTGGCACTTATATGGGAAATGCCATGGAATAACACATAGGATACTTTTTGTGCCGGAAAAATGTTACATCCCTCGGGGATGCGGGTGAAGCCGCGAGAGATAGCCAGTTAAAATAGTTATAAGCTAGAGGAAAATATAATTTTGCTTTGACAACTATTGACAACTCACTTTAATAATAAATCGTGACCAACAATTTATACCAACAATAATTGGAGGCTATCACCTGAATTGTCATTTCAATATTCACAGTTGGATGTTTTTCCACTCGTACAAAATAGACAGGCAATTAAATTTGGAGCACCGTTTGGTTGCGTATCATGCCGTAAAATTCTGTAGTGGGAGTCAGATGAGCGGTGAGCTGTGAGGTGCGGCCTCGTTGTTAGTGGAGCTGAAGCGGAAGCGATTTTGTCCACGCTCGTTATGTTGGTGTTTGGAAAATAGACATCGTGTATTCTGTTTTGTATAATTTATTGGAAAATATTTTTTTAACTACTGGGTTGTTTTGTTTGAGGCTATATTTTAACAATGATGAGATTGCGTTACATGCAATAAAATTATGCATCAGTCCCATTTCCATAATCACTATGCAATTTATTATTTTTGCTAATGTTTATCCAGTTTCTCTATAAAAAACAATGCATCATAAAATCTATTTTCGTAAATGAGCAATTATTTATCTATGGGTGGTATACCTCTAGTAATATTTTTACAAATGCGAGTTTGATTTTGTGAGTTTGGTAAAAAAACATCAAATTGCGCCAGCATCACTGTTTAAATAAAAAAAGCCTTTTATTTCATGCAAGTAACATTACATAATAAAATTTAATCTAACTTAAATGTGTTGAGTCTAATGAGTATGTGATTAACAAATATTGTTTCTTGAAATAATATTACTATTTCCACTAGCAAGAACCCCTCCTCGGGTAAAGGCCTCCTCCAAAGATAGCCAATCTTCTCTAGATTGGGCTACTTCAACCTAATTTGTAGTTGCAATTTTTTTGATATCTTCTTCCCATCTAGTAGGTATATGGTTTCCCTTCTTTCTTTTTCCTAGTGGGCATCACTGTTTAGTGACTAAAAAGATTTTTAACAGTTTGATTCCATAAAATATTCTACAAACTATTTGATCACGAAAAAGATTCATTCTTTTACTAGAAGATTTTAACTGTGGCAACACAGTATTTTAACCCGCTCGCGTCAAGACCGGAGCTTTACAAGTGTGAATTGTGTTAAGTGCGCTTACAGTGACCGTGTAAAAGCGCCCGCTGAAACTGAAAATTACGTATGCAATGAAATTTTCAGATTTGATTCAGTTTCTATGATGAATATTCTGTTTATTCATATCCAACTGCGTTCGAGCGCTTTCCGCAACATATATTATACAATTTGACTCTTATAATGACTATGACGAGTGAAAGTCAAAAGGCTTAACTGTGGGATAGAGAGAAATGACTGTGAAAGACAAGGAGGGGGATGTCATCTCCAAGTCCCCTTAAATAATTATGTCTGGAAATAATATTTTTTGTAATAACTTATATTTACTCACAAAAATACTTGTATTACAGGAACGCATTTTAATCATCATCATCACCATCAGCCTATCTCCGTCCACTGCTGGACATAGGCCTCACCTATGGCACGCCACTGAGCTCGATCTTCAGCTCTTTGTTTCCAACGCATTTTAATAAATTTTGCAAATGTAAATAATACATTTATTTTAATCATAGAAAATTGTGACAAAAACACGATACTACTAAGTAGGTACTTACTTGTAAATTATAATAACTTAGAATAAAAAGTGATATCCAAGGTAAGATTTAACTCGGATTTTAGATACCAAGATCTTTTATCTTTATCAGTATAATTTGTAGTATGAAGCCAGTTTATTACTTAAAGAAAAATAAGCACACTGTCCATCTGATGGTAAGTGGTCACCACCGCCTATGGACATTTCCAACACCAGCCCTTCGCCAATGCGTTGTCAAACCTGAGACATGAAGTTGTTAAGTATCATGTCCCTGTAATTTCACGGGCTCCCTTACCTTTCAAAACCGAAACACAGTAATGCAAGTACACATACACTACTACATCACGGCAGGGTAAGGTCCCCCGGACGAACTCTGCACTTAGAGCTCTACTATTGATTTTTTTATACCAAAAACTAGCGACCCGCCCCGGCTTCGCTCAGATGCAATGTAGATACTAATACATATAAACCTTCTTCTGCAATCTATCTATTAAAAAAACCGCAAAATCAAAATCCGTTGCGTAGTTTAAAAGATTTAAGCATACATAGGGATATAGGGACAGAGAAAGCGACTTTGTTTTATACTATGTAGTGATGTTACATCTTACACCGATGTTCACAAACTGCACTTTCCTCAACCCAGAATACTCAACAAAATGTCAACGCTCAGCATAATAAGCCATCAAACTCAACAAATTGCCGGACGGAGAGTTTCATGGCGATAACGTAGAATTGCCACTTTGCGATTGTTTCGTTGCACTGTGGAATACTAATTGCCATTTAAAATGGCGAAAATTACGTCGCAGTGTATTATTAAAGTAATTTGCACATAATAATACTCTGTGGTCATGCATATTATTGATAATTGTGGGCGAGAGAGGTCTCACGGTGCATTGATTTCATTAACGGTGGAAAGTGTGGCAATAATAATTTGTTGAGTTAATTTGAAAAGTTTATTGGTGTTGTTTATTACAGTATTATTAATAACCTTATGAGGAATATTTTAAGATTGCAAATGCAACACCTGGTAAGTGGTTACCGCTCATTAACATTTGCAACACTAGGGGCATCGCCATTGCTTTATCGACCCTGAGACGTGAAGTTGTTAAGTCTCATATGCCTCCCAAACTCAGGTGTTTACTAGAATTAATTAAGAATTATATGTATTGTTTATCATAGGTATTATAAAAACAATTACTCGTATAATGTCAGCAAGCACTATGTCTCGTAAGTCTGCCACGAATGCTGCTTCCGTAAAGACTTCTCGCTCTTTGAGGGAGAAAGTACTGAAAAAAGCGACACTAGCAAGGTCAACTACTTCAGAGAAGCCGACCCGGCCATCGCCACCTAAACAAATGCCGGAAGTAGAAGCTACCATAAAAATGGCAGATGCTCAATCTCTCACGGCACCGGCCGGGCCCGCACACACTACCCTCCGAGCCTCCGAAATCAGCGAAATTGATGCAGAGGACTTGGAAGGGTCATCGGCTAGCTCGGACCGGTCGGTGGGTAGGAGAGTGAGTCTCCTCTTCACCTCACCCAGAAGAGGGACTGGAGTGGAGATGGACGTAGCGACTAAGCTTCACAGCTTTTGCTTCACAGCAAAAATGGGTTGGTATTACTTCCCTGGACGAGCTCTGTTCTAAGAGCTCTACTAGCTTCTTTTTTATTTTTTTTAATTATGTTTCTTTATTGCGATCAATCTACTCGCTTCTGGACAAACATTAATAAATGCACTTGAATATTTTCTCGCCTGACGCGGGAATCGAATCCTAGATCTTCGGGTGTCAGATGAAAGGTGTAGTAATATATGGATGTAGAGCAGATAGAAATAGGAATATTATTAATATATTTATTCTTCGAGTAGTAGAGCTCTTAGTGCAGAGTTCGTCCAGGGAAGTACCACCACCTTACCCATTTCTGCCGTGAAGCAATATTGCATTTGTGTTACTGTGATTCGGTTAGAAAGGGGGCCGGTGAAATTACAGGCACATGAGACTTAACAACTTCACGTCTCAGGGTCGACAACGCATTGGCGATGCCCTTAGTGTTGCAAATGTCCATAGGCGGCGGTGATCACTTACCATCAGGTGGACCGTTCGCTTGTTTGTCGGCCCATGTGGTATAAAAAAAAAATAGGTAAGCTTTCCTAGCTCTCATAAATCGTCAATAACTCAAACAATACTATAAACATTTAAATTTTACATCAAAAAATACATAGTTAAATAAAATAGATTGGTAGGTGAGCAATTTACTGCCTAGGGTTATTATTCTCCGAATATTCAAATACACTATAAAACCCTTTTGATATATTTTTTTTAATTACTTCCGTTAAATTCATGGATTATTCTTAAAAATGAACAAACATACATTTTTATGTGTTAGATATTTTTATAGATAGGTTCTATCATTTCTGTCTATAGGCCTGTTGTTACTAACTTGATGGATTGTCGCTAAATGCAAACCGCTTTAAAGTACTAAGCCATTTTCAAAAGTACTTTTAAATAAAGCCATAATTCCTAAAGACAATGAAGAAACGCAAAATTTTCAACAATTTAATGCGCACAAATTCCAATGAAAATAAACAATAGCTTACACTTTGTCGCGCAAAAGTGGCACATCGAGGCACAACAAAAGCGTACCGAAGGCGAAATTTCAATACGGAGCCATATTGCAAAAGTTTCTTTAAGGAATCCAGGCCGGGAAATAAACCGTCAGCTGTGAACAAGACCGCCTGTAAGGGTAATGTCCAACCGATGAAGAAAGGCAGATAAAAAACAATCAGAAAAACTTTTCATATATATTTTTTTAATGGTAAGTAGGCCTACAAACAGGCAGATGGTCCACTTGTTGGTAAGTGGTCCCCGCCGCCTATGGCCATTTGCAACACTAGAGACATTGCCAATGCCTTGTCGACCCTGAGACGTGAAGTTGACATGAGACATAAAAACCTGACTTTTCTAACCAAAAGGCAATAATACTAGTGTACTATTGCTTCACGGCGGAAATGATTTTAAGGAAGTAGTACTTCCCCTAAAAAATCCACTAAGCTATACTACATCTTAAAAATTGTATAATCGGTACAACTGTTCTCCAGTAATGCGCTTACAAACGGTCAGCATACAATTTTTACTTAATCCTTCAAGGATTATTAATTGGTTTCCACTGCTGGTCACTGGAAGAATTGATGTCCTGCACACCAGGTTGTGCCATTTTTTTATCAGTCCCCACTTTGCCAGTCAGCAGTTTTTTTTTCAAATTTTATTAATGTTTTGTATTCTTCAAATATGAATAAAAACATGGATCATAAGAATATTTGTTGTCTTTTTATCGCGACTGAAAAATTCGGGCTTCTAGACGAGAATACCCCCTTAATATAAATAACGCTTATGCAAGAAATAGGCTTTTATTGGATTAAAAATATGATTTATTAGGAACGCTAAAAACTTTTTTGTAATTAAATTTAAGGCATCGATGAGCAGAAAGCCTTATTAATGATGTGTACACGTGTTAGTCCGTTAATTTCAAAATAAAATGAAATCAGAAAATGGTATGGGGAATTGCCCCCTTATTCAGCTAATACAAACTTCGTCGGCGATTCTCACGTGATTAGTATTATTAGCGTAGTTAGCGAAAGAGACAGAGCACGGAGGCCGCGACGAAACATCTTCGAGCTAGTGTCATTTTTCTTACAGAATCGAGCCCCTGATTAGTTTCAAAAAGTGACGTAACAGTGTATGTGGCCAATAAAAATCATTGCACTGTTTTGTATTAGCGCAATTTTAACAAGAAATTTATCTTCCACTCTCGCTTTATCGCTGTCATTAGGACATAAGCTCAACAGCTGTTTTTATAACGCCACGTAGTGTATACACCGACCGTGTTAAAGTAACAGATTGTATTACCTTTTGAATGACCGAATTTGTGAGCAGATTGGATTCAATTTATTTAATATACGTATCAAAGGATATTATATACATTACATGCAATCTTCACGCCCATTATACCTGAAGAGGTAGGGATGAGACCCACATTCCAAGGAAGATATATACCGTGTGAATTTGATAGCTTCAGTAACTTTAAATTTGACCTTCATAATTGCTCTCCGCGGGCCTAAAATGAATAGATTTTTTGTACTTTTGATCGACATGGATTAAGACATTTAGGCCTATAGCATGAAGAGCTTTTTATCCCGAAAAGCGAGTAAAACTACAGGGACAGCTAACAAGTCAGTAAGCTTGAGCTATCGTTCTTTATCTATCCCTGTCCCATTCCATATCTATGCAATGAACAAAGATGACTGAGTACATAAGAAAATATGTTTCAAACCGAATACGTACTTTCAAATAATGTAGACGTGTGAAAGAGCACTTTGCCAGATAGCCTGGCGCATAGAAGATAGCCAAATGAATGGGGACTACGTTATGCCAATGGCTATTGGATAGAACATCCATTTTGTTAATTCTATGACCCGGAAGGAGTTTCAAATGGTTTTCAATTTCCGGATTATTCTAGCTATATTAAATATTCTTTAAGATTTATTTTTCACACCGCCATCTGATTTCAACCTAAGTAGCCCCTTTATTTAGCTAATACAAACTACATCGGCGAGCCGCTTCACGGAGGCCTCAGAGAGCTTATCTGTCACGGAGGCCGCGACGAAACATCCTCGAGTTAGTGTAATTTTCCTTACAGAATCGAGGCCCTGAGCTTGTCCTATTGTAACCAGATAATTGATTTACTAGATTTATTACACAGACAGGACCAACAGAAACTAGGCACAAATTTAATGGTATTTTTTTGTGCAACCTTAACAGTCATAGTTTAAAACATAATTAAGGTTTATTTTATTTCATTATATATTTTATTGTCATTAAAAGTTTATTGTTATATGTTATACCTAATTAGAAAACACATCGAAAAAGATAAACTACTAAAAGAACAACTAATTATTACAAGCCTACATGACCCCATCAAAGGTTTATTTAGCTAAAAGGATATACATAAAAGTCTCGGCAATGAATAAATGAAATACATGTTTTGGTCTGAATCTTTAAATTGTTTAATTAAATTTTAATTCATGCGTAAATTTCACTGTATAACAGTACATATAAAACCTGAACTAAAAATTGAGTCCCCTCCTATTCCTAAGTCGGTTAAATATGTGTTTTTACAGCATTCTACGTTGCTTTCACCCAGACCGAATTTCCACCGTACTTTTAGTGTCAAAATTTTAAATTGGAATGCACGCGAAACTGGGCCAGTAAACAAATGGGACGATATTGGAATTCATTTGCGAATATTTTAAAGAGTCAACCAAACGTTACAATATGTGTGTGGCCTATAGCGTCGAGCGGGGCGTGCAGCGTGCATACACAATTTGCAAGAAGATTTGTTCTTAGACTGGTTGTAAATTCTAGAAATACTATAAATGCGAAAGTGACATTTCACTTTGAATAGTTTCCGTATTTTACTACAATCCGTCCATGGTAACTAATGACGTTGGTGGTGGTGGTAAGTACAGACACAACATCTAACGCTGTCAGAACATCCTGGTATATATTTTGCGATAGATTTTCAACATAAGTCTAATAGCCAGCGATGCCCTGCCACTGTGCAATGGTTTCCTCACGACGCTTATCTTCAGCGAAAGCTCAAACTTATTGGGGGACACGAAGCTTTTCATTAAAAAAGTCTAAATAAATAATATGTATTTATAGTTTCTAAATAATACAATTTTTAGCTATATTGTCATTTGGGAGAGCTCACTTCATTATTATTTCATTTCTAGTTTTGTTTTTCTGTATACATATGTTTTGAGTTACAACCCAGCTCTAAATGTATAATTACTTATTATGTGGTGCTTTTGGTTATAATTTGTATTGTGTATCCTAAATAAATAAATTAATTAAAAACAGTGTGTGGCAATAAGACCACTCCTCTTGACAGAAGTGATATATTGTTCTATATTCATAAAGTAATAACCAAAAATTAAAGTGCTTAACGCGCCTAAAGAAGTATGCACATAAAAAAAACAACCATTTTGAGTTTCTTGCCGATTCTTCTCAGTTGAAGACTTATTTCCGTAATGACTTACGTACTTTTGTAACTTCAAATCAACGGTCAACCTTCTTCTAAGGCCCGCAAATAAACGAAATTGAAATTTAAACATACTGCACGCTCCACGCCCGCTGCTCTACACTAAGACCGCACCACAATTTGTCAGAATAACATTTATTACAATAGGTATCCATCCGATAACTGAGCCCGTTAACTGGCGGTTATCGGTTTGCATTTTGACCACTTTCCAATCCCATTATGTCATGTTGAAGTATTTATTCCAATTGGGTCATATCATGTCATTGTGGCTTTATTTGCATTGTAAAGGGATTTTTTTAAATTATGATCCAATTTAAAAGCCTATGGAGCTTATCGAGGGATACAGAGCTCTTCCATTTGTATGGTGATATGAGATGATCAACTTGAAGATAGACATCAATGCGGGTACTTGTAGTAACCGCCTTGACCCATAGTAGAGTACTTTGTAAAACTCGCTTAGAATCATATTAGGGTATTTTTTAGTACCCACCTAGTACCTTAGAAGGATACTTTGTTATATCCATCTGGTATCATAGTAGGGTACTTCTTATTACCCACCTAGTATCATAGAAGGGTACTTTATACTACCCACCTGGTATCTTAGAAGGGTCCTTTGTAGAACCCACCTGGTATCATAGTTGGGTACTTTGTAGAACCCACCTGGTATCATAGTAGGTTACTTTGTAGTATCCGGCAGAAACCAGAGTAGGTACCCTGTATTCTGTGCTTCGAGTAGGATACAGATCCATAACTTTTGTCAAGACATTTGACTACCTAAGTTATAATCACCTCCAAAATACTGATTCATTCTTCAATCATATATTACATTTTACAATAATAATTACATTGAATTGCAGCAAATCGATTTAAAATAAAACTACTTCATCCTAATGGATTATAGGTATCGTTTATTAAGAACCGCCCACGCTGGAGTTCATCCCACGTTTAACATTTTACATATTATTATAAAAGCTACCCACGCGTAGTTCTGTGAAACGCGTAGGTAACAAATTTAATCATATGGAACATACCTTGTCTTTTAATAAACCCTGGGACCTTAGAGGTCCGCTTAAAGTGGTCTTATGTTGTCTTATTGAAGCCTCTCGCGACAAGAGGGCTGGTCAATACTCTGTTAAAGAATTGGCGCCATTCAACGTGGCAATGCAATAATAACTTTTTATTGATATAAATATTGTTTAGAAAACACCTTTTATGCATATTTCGGCACTCATAAGGTACTGAAATAAATTGGGTTTTTACATAAATAAGATGTGCTGTGAATTAACAACGGATTTTTTTTTATACCAGAGAGGCTGTCAAACAGACACACGGTCCATCTGATGGTAAGTGGTTACCGCCTTTGGATATTTGCAACACCAGCTCTGCACTAAGAGCTCTACTACTCAATGTTAGTGTATTATAACTACTATAACGATGGAAAATTTACAGACTTAGTAGGGAGCGATATGTATACGAATGTTCTATTTATGGGTAACTAGCTATCACCCGCTCACTTTCGCATTTATAATATTAGGTAAGGATAGGTATTAATTGTATCCTGAATATATGCTATAGGTATAATGTTATAATTTAGTAGTCATATAATAACATTAATTATGTAGGAATTAGTATTTCAATAAGTAATTCTGAAATATCTATCTATCAAACAAAAAATCTGTAGAAACGTCGTGTCTGTAAATCTTAACTAATATTATAAATGCGAAAGTAACTCTGTTTGTCTGTCTATCTGTCTGTCTCGCTTTCACGCGAAATCTCCTTAACCGATCATTATGAAACTTTGTACACATATTCTTGGAGATATTAGAAGTAACATAGGATACTTTTTGTCCCGGGAAAATGTTACATCCCTCAGAAACGCGGATGAAACCGCGGGGGATAGCTAGTTGAAAATATTTGCCAAGACCTGGGGTCGACTCTGTATGGAAAATGACACTAGCTCGAAGATGTTTCGTCGCGGTCGCTTTGCTCTGTCCCTTTCGCTAACTACGCAATCATGTGAGAGGTAAGCTCTCCGAGGCCTCCGTGTGGCGCTTCGCCGACAAAGCTTGTATAAGCTGAATAAGGGAGCTTTTGTAGGGAGTGTAAGAGAATACAATATGATCGATCTTATTGAAAACCTTGTCTGTCTATTTGAACACGGTTTTTCTAAAAATAACTAGTATAATGTTTGTTTTATAACAGGAAACTGCAACGTAGTTTGCAGCAACATAGAGGTTTATTTCATTGAAAACGACTTACAAAATAAATTTATATTTTAATTAAAAGTTATCACGCGTACAAAATCGTGAGCACAGTTAGTTACAAAAATATTTAACAAGCTTTTGCCAACTCTCTCGATTTTGTAATGAATAATTTCGACGAACTATCAAAATAACAGGACTTTGAAATGCCTTTTGGGAATGTCTTTCCTAGTGTGCATACCGATGACCACCTGCACTTTACACCTTGGACCAAATGGTCAACAAACGTTCTTACATGTCTTTTTTTAAAATATAGCACACAATGATATTAAAACATAATTATTTTACAATAGAAATATTTAACTTGATAAGTAGCTTGTCAGGCGAGCAATTCATTGCCAAATGTTATATTATCCTCTTAATAATCAGATATACTATATAATCCCTTTTGATACAAAGTATTTTTTACTTTAGTAAAACGATACAGGTAAATAATAATAGTCATTATATGGCAAATAAATAAATATTCATCCGGATTTTCTTTGTTCCAGGACAATCCAGACAATCAATTCAAGTCCATCCCCCTAGGTCTATGGTGGGCCATCGTTACCATGACAACCGTTGGGTACGGTGATATGGCCCCCAAGACTTACCTGGGGATGTTCGTTGGGGCACTATGCGCTTTGGCTGGCGTGCTTACCATCGCGTTGCCAGTTCCTGTCATAGTGTCAAACTTCTCCATGTTCTACTCGCATACTCAGGTAGGTGGATAGTTTAAGTGGTACTTAATTTTACTGTGACATATAATTGTCTATTTTGAAAATGGAATTTTTATTATCTATTTTGAAAATGAAAGGAGTTGGAGATTTATACGAACGTTAAAATGATTTTCTTCCCATACTCTTAAAATAGGTGGATCCTATAACAGATGATAATTTTTTTGTTGACTATCTTATACGTTATGTAACTGAGATAAAATAATAATGAAAATCTTTGTCCATTTAAAAAATGGAACGATAGTTTACTAAGCCATTTTTAAACGGGATGGAGTTACAATTATCTTTTTTGAAAATGGATGAGGTTGGAGTTAAAAAATGACTATGGAGTTAAAGTAAGTGAATAAATGAGTGTCCAGTATTATGTATTTTGATAAAGACTAAATGGAAATATCCAATATAAACGAGTTCAAGTTATTTACAAAGCATTTCAATACACGTGTATCAGGATATTTCTATGAAGCAAGAGCTCCATAAATTGCGAAATACAATTTTAAAGCTACTTTATCGTAAGGAAGATTCTTTTCTAACCTAATTATTTTTGCATTAGCATAATATGACGTGGAACTTCATTAATTAAGATCGAGAGAAAGCGGATTGTAATTAAGAACGACACAATTTTAAGGAGAGTATAATAATTTATGGGAACCTACTGAATTTGAAGATTATTTTTAAATGTTAAATGTAGGACCAACCACCTAATCTAGCTCATTAAATTCCAATAATGAATTCTGAAATGATAGTTGGAAGTAATGTTAATATATAAATAAATAATAGTATGACATGAAACAAAACAAGATAAACATTTGTTTTGACTTACACAAAACAAAAAAAAATGCAATCCATACTAACAGGAAAGCGAGCACCATCTTCGGCCTCATATTCACTTACCATCAGGTGAGATTGAAGTCAATCGCAATCTAGCCATAAGTAAAAAAAAATAAAATAGTGATGACAAAAAAGGATTCAACGGCTTTACTCTTAGAACACATTTTATACCGCAGCTTTGTAGTATCAGGGTGGTACCCAGCCAGACGGGTACTACAAAGTACCCCACCAACATACTAAAACGCATTATTTACACTTACTCCATTATATCCGGATTGTATCCAACTCAGAGCTGAGAAGCAGAGAGACGAGTAGGTCTTGATTTCAATTCCCAAGTCGGACAAGATACGAGATTATATGTTTGTTTAAAAATGATTAAATGCAACCCGAGATTATATTATTATTATATTAGAAATAAACCGAGTGACGGCAATGGTCACATATAACTTTGGGACATAAAACATCTGTGTTGGATTGTAGGTCTCTACTTACTCCTATGATCATCTTTTCGGCAATAATAGGTGTGGTAACGATATACCATATTTCAAAATAATAAGTAGACATAAATGTAATAAGATCTGGTATAAATTCACCAACAGACTTTCGTATAAATCAAAAACCTAACCAATTTATTTTCGTTCTTTTGTCAAGACCAATATAATTAGGTACTATAATAATTTCTATTGAGTCGTATTCAATATCAACTTGATGGATGGGATAAATACATTATTAAGTTATTTACATAATTTATTCGGAATAAAATAAGTTATATTATCATTTCTTTTAGTTTCGCTGATTGATTACTCTCCTATGTATGGTACGGTTAAATATCACTAAATTATATAAAAGTTCAGTTGTAGGTTTGTTATTCAATCAAGCAAACGGCTAAATAGATTTTAATGAAATTTGTCATGCCACTGAAATATTCTGGATGGACACTTAAAATTTCTCTCGTTGACGCGAGGAAAACCATGGAGCGAGAGCTGGTTATAAAAAACGAAATTGACTCCAAAATAGCACTTATGTATGTTAAGTAAGATTTAAGGTTCAAAACGATAAAATATATTAAAAAAAAAATCAAAACCATTTATTCAGTTTAGGTCCTATGAAGGCACTTATGAACGTCAAATTTAAAGTTACTGAAGCTACTACTTTTCAAATACGTATTCGAACCTAGCTAAAAAAAAGTACTTACATGAAGACATTGAAAGAATCCTTTTAAATTAATGAAACAACTGTTCTTGAAGTAAAACTTCTTAAACTCCTTTGAAATGCTGATCCGCAACCTCTTTAAGTGACGAAAAACAAATGAATGATAAACACAATCTATGCTATTCAAAAGTGATTGATAAATAATTAAAATGTTTCCCTGTAATACAAAAGTTTCACTTCTATTGTGTGTCTTTACGGCACACCCTGCTTTTTAATGAAGTAACTCCTATTTAATATTATTCCTGGACAAGTACACACGGCCATCTGATTCAAACTAAGCAGAACTTGTACTATGCAAACCAGATAACTGATATACTACATATACAACTTTTTTAAATACATATTTAAATAGATATTTACATGCAGATACAAAGTCTCATATCTATGTTCTTACACACAAATGTTTGTCCTGGGTGGGAATCAGCCAATCAGGGTCTCTAACCACCAAGCCAACAGGCCCGTATTTTAGAAAAATTTACAGATATATATTAAACATTAACAAAGTATATTGACAAACTCCTTCACCCTCAAGCAACATCTTTCAAAAAACCTTACAAATAGGTTAACCGGCCCACCTTCACAGAAAAACTCCACTAGATGGAAAACACTTAAATAAATAACAACCACGGCTGCTATTGACAAAAGAAATTGCTCTTATTGCCTATAATCTGTCACAAGATGTGCTACGCGGTATTATTGCGCGGATTCACTCCAACGTGCCTGCGTGTGACGTGTATATTTATCTTGCGTGACAAAATTGCGTGTGGACTAGCAGGTGTAGCGGATAGACTGAATACGATGAACGTGGCGTCTATTACCAGTTAAGACAATTATTTTAAGCGATTTCATTGGTGTTTTTTCTATCACTAAGTTGATAAATCTCCCTGAGTAGATAAGTAGAGCTCGGTGAATGTTGTCTTCTGTGTGTATATTTAGTATCACGGCAATCGATATGCTGCAGCTACGTCTATTAAATATTAAAGTAAAATGGATAGCATACTTTACCAATTAAAAAACAAAAAATATGTGCCATCTTTCATGGTGGCCAGACGTTGTTGATATCAATCTCATATACAACGTGTAACAAAATGCCCCGTAAAAATATAATTAATTAAAAGCCAACAACCCTAGTAACTACCTACCTATTTTACTTAATAAGTGTCAACTTTAATAGTGTTTCTATTTTTCATTCATAAAAATCTGTTTTTTTTATTTTTTTAGGGTATGTTATACAGCGTTACTACGGTTCTTAAATATTTTGAATGGACTCGTTATAAGGCCCCATTTAACCTCCTTTCGGCTTTACGGGTAGTTTTGTAACAAACTGTATATTCGATATATAGATATAAACAAAAATACAATTATATTCTCACGATATTTGTGATCAGCTTGTATAAATTGACATAATGATCATATCAGTGCGAGAATATCTACGGCTGAATATAGGGCTCCCATTGACTCTGACCAGGTCGTCGGTCGAGTGAGTGGTAAGTGGTCATCTATCTCACCGTGATCAGGTACGTGGTCGCCACTTTAGTATATATGTTAGCTAATATTATAAGTGTAGGTTAATATGAGTTGGAAACAGATTCTAGAAGCATTTAACCATGCTGTAGCATCAGCTTTTTAGCCATTTTCGATTTTTGCTTTTTTGTTTATTTTTTTTTTGTCATTATCTTTATAGTTGTTTTGTTTTGTATTTGTAAGTCCATAATTAATAGTTTTTTTACCTTTCTTTATGGTTTATATTAAATAAAATTCACAATAGGTTCGAAGAGGGCACCGGTCAATATTACTGAAACTACAGTCTGGATACCTAGAATATTTTTTCACACTGGAAAACTAATATCGTTCTGCAACGCAAAGTATACTACAGAGCGTAATCTAGTGTTAAATAAAAAGAAATATAAACACTCAAAAGCTGGACATTAGTCCAGCTTTGAACCTGCTATCCAAACAAAAGTCGTCTTGAAAAGCCCCCAACTTCATTTCTGTAAACAAGACAGTGAGAAAGTCATCGGAAAGTTTAATTAAAGTCGATTTTTCTGTCGTCGTAGCGGCTTAAAGTAATGCGATAGATTCTGTTAAGTCTTACTTATTATAACGACTTTGTTTAGAAAAATAACCATGGTGCCGGGTCTGTGGTGCATTCTTTAAAGAACTATGTACCTACCTCTCTTTCTTACAAAGTCAAAAAGAGAGGTAGATGTGCAGTCGATTTTTAAATGACCAATAGTCACCAACACTATAGCAAATGATGTAGACGGAATTAAAATAAAGTCTTTCTCTCTCTATTAATCTAGAAAGAGAACTTACACAGATTTTATTAAGTTTTGCGATTAGTACAACACAATCGGAATCATTATGCTGGTGTTAGTTAAATATCATGACTGCCAAGTAAGGCCTCGTGAGTTCGATTTTAATCCAGGACAAACTTTTTCAAACATAAAAATAATATCCGATGTCTGACCGTGAATATACCTATATTTGTTTTTTTTTTATGCCATTTGAGCCGACAAACAAGCAAACGGTCCACCTGATGGTAAGTGGTCACTGCCGCCTATGGACATTTGCAACACTAGGAGCATCGCCAATGCGTTGTCGACCCTGAGGCGTGAAGTTGTTAAGTCTCATGTGCCTGTAATTTTACCGGCCCCCTTACCTTTCTAACCGAAACACAGTAATACAATTGCACTACTGCTTCACGGCGGAAATGGGTAAGGTGGTAGTACTTCCCCGGACGAACTCTGCACTAAGAGCTCTACTACTCTAAAAACTATATTTAAGAATGTATTTAAAAATATGTATAATAGAATAGAGGTCGTCCCTCTAACCACGTGGATAGAATGACCTGGCTAGAGGCCCTGGCTCACGACCTTTGGGGGTGGAAATCTAAGGGGGAGGCTTATATTCAGCAGTGGGTATTCCTAGGCTGACGACATTGGATATCTGACTACCGTAGTACAAGCTTTGAGTTTGGGATCAGATGGCCGGATAGTTATTGCTTACTACCTCTTTCCAGTCCTTGTACCAAACCTACTTGGCCATTTGAAGTAGAACTAAGTCTCATTGCGGTTGGATTAATAGTATAGGACAGCAAAGAGGACAAACATGGACACATACAAACATAAATAAATTATTAAATATCCCGGGACGTTCTTTACATACGGCACTTTGCACATCCCAAACTGAGCAAAGCTCCGATACTATAGTATTATAGTAATCATTTAAATTATACGTAGGTATATACTATTTTATTTAACCTGGAGTCACCAATAAAGTCACCGATAACCAAGTCATCACTTGGTGGATACTCCAGGCATGATGATGCCTACAATAATTATATAAGGATACAATTATTGGTTATTATACCTATGTATATAATAATAGAAGATGAAGATTAATTACATAAAGCAAACATAAATCGTCTGAAAAGAAACGTCTCGTTTCATGAACGATTGGTGTCATAGAACAAAGGTTTGGATATTACAAAATAATCTCGGCACAAAAATAACAAAACGGCAAGGTGGGCCGGCAATGGGTAATGAAGCGGCAAACCCGGCCGACCGGCAGCCCGGCAACCCGGGGGCAGAGCGCTCAATATAAAAAACTAAATCAGGTTTTTGTAAGGAAAATATTATTTGACATTTATGATATTAAAAATTTCATAAAAATTTTTCTGATTTATTAAATTGTACAGGTCCCGAGTTTAAATACTTTTTTATATTAACTAGATCTTTACGTAGTTTTTGTGTAGCTTCGGTGATAGAAATATAGAGGTATACTTGACAAGCAAGCTTCTTTGAATTCGGCATCACCTTTCATTTATTTATTTATTTATTTATTTATTAACCATGAAACTTACGTCTATCTTTACAGGCAAGCCTAATGCGACAAAGTAGTTGATCATGAACTAGTCTAATATTTAAAGTAAGCCGTTTGTAATAGAACCAACTTTTTTTGTTGCGTCAAGCGACACCACTGTTACCCCTTATTCAGGTAAAACAAACTTCGTCGACAAGCGCTTGCAGGTTTCGGAAAGTGGACCTCTTACGTGATTGCGTAGTCAACAAATGAGACGAAACATCGCCGCGGTAGTGTCGATTACATTACAGAATCGAAACCCTGAATAGCGACTCAGGACAGTAGCTGAAGAATGGACACTTCATCAAAGGTGATGATCACAAGCCATGTCAATAGGATAAGCGACACGTAGTGGGTTAATGATCCCAATCCCCCTTCCAAAATGGAAAAGGGTAACGGACACCTTTGCCCAGCAATGGGATAGTATGGCTTCGAATAATATAATATAAGCTATGGAACGAAGGTGACGTAACAGCTCGTATGAGTGGGACAGAAATAGGATTATAATAAGTTCGAGTGAAACGAAAAATTGAAGAGAATATTGCGAAAATATTAATTTAATTTCCATTTCTAGTAACATCTCATTATGTTACATAGGCGTAACACTATCTATCATAATATATTATTTAACACAATAATTAGTATTTGTTGTTTAGTACAGGAACATGAGTGATGTTCAACACAAACTATAACTTTTTACAATAGTTTTGATAAAGCTAGAATAAAAAAATAAAAGCCAGACAACTGATATTCAGGAGCATAGATAACTCAGCTGGTAGTGAGGTGGAAGTATTCGAAAAGATTATTTTAACGCAACTACTTGCTCACTTTAATTCAAATAAACTTTTACATAGTGAGCAGTACGGTTTTACTAAAGGTCGTTCCACTATTGATGCCGGGGTAGCACTTTTGAAACAAATTTTCAACGCTTGGGAAAAGTCGCAGAATGTTATTGGAGTGTTCTGTGATTTATCTAAAGCTTTTGATTGTGTTGACCATCAGACACTTACGCGTAAATTAGACTATTATGGAGTTAAGGGTGCAGCACTTAATTTGATGAAATCGTACCTTAGTGAGAGAACTCAAAGTGTTAATGTGAATGGAGTTAAATCATCTGGTTCTCCTGTGCATATGGGTGTACCCCAGGGCTCTATTCTAGGGCCTTTTCTATTTTTAGTATATATCAATGACCTTCCATTTTACGTAAGAAATACCTGTGGAATTGTACTGTTTGCTGACGATACCTCACTGATTTTTGGTGTTGATAGACTGAAATACAAATATGACGATGTAAACGGTGCATTGGCCCAGGTATTAAATTGGTTTACTGTTAATAATCTTGTTTTAAATGCAAGAAAAACTAAATGTATTAAATTTGCATTACCCAATGTTAAAAAACTAGGCTGTAGTTTAATGTTAGACAATGAAGCTCTTAGCCTAGTTGAGTCAACAGTTTTCTTAGGAATTACTTTAGACTCAAAACTTCAATGGGGGACACAAATATCATGTCTTGCGGGAAAACTTAGTTCAGCAGCTTACGCAGTTAGAAAAATTAGGCAGATTACAGATGTCGATACGGCTAGATTAGTTTATTTTAGCTACTTTCATAGTGTTATGACCTACGGCATTTTGCTTTGGGGTAAAGCTGCTGATATAGAAACAATTTTTATATTGCAAAAAAGAGCAGTTCGAGCAATTTATAATTTGAGTTCTCGAGCTTCCCTCAGAGAAAAGTTTAAACAAATTGATATCCTCACAGTTGCATCGCAGTATATTTATGCAAACATAATATTTGTACATCAAAATATTAGTCTTTATGTCAAAAAGAGTGATATGCACTCCATCAATACTAGAAATAAGGATAAACTTGTCACTTCTGCATATAGACTGCAAAAAGTGCAAGGCTCATTTTTAGGACTTAGTGCACGCATCTATAATAAAATCCCTGCTGAAATTTTAAATTTGCCTTTACAAAAATTTAAGGAAAGAATTAAGACAGTTTTAGTACAAAAGGCTTTCTACAATACAAATGATTATTTTAATGACGACAATGCTTGGGTGTAGCGCTCGCTCCAGCAGGACACATCTTTATGTACAAAATCTTATTTTGAAAAGAGTAATTGCTGAGTTTCTTGCCGGCTCTTCTCAGTAAAAGCAACCTTCCGAACCGGTGTTAGAGTCTGACCATTCATAAGTGCCTGTGAAGGCCTATTTGAATAAATATTTCATTTCATTTCATTTCATTTCATACCATGACGAGAGACGTGGATTTGAACTTCTATAAGCTCGAGGTTTCGATGAAGGAAAATATCGCGACAAAACCATGGTGCAGGGTAGGGTACTTTGAAGTACCCACCTGATCAAGTTGAAAGTCTGTCAAGCACCTATCAGTGTGTTCCAACTGCTAAAATTGAGAGCCAATTCCCTTCTAGGCTTTCTGTGGTTACCACTTTCAACCACACCATCATTTATCATGGTAAGATTGCGGTCAAACACAACGGAATACCGGGCGTGTACCTTATCGCCCACATTGCACTGGAGATCTTTTTAAGTCCGAAAATGATATGTGTTGTCCATGTCGATGTCTCTGGAGCACATCTATCTCGGTGATCAATTCCAAACAATAGTGAATAGGCTACTACGGGAAAGCGAGCTCCATCTTCGCCCTCATCTTCACTTACCATCAGGTGTGATTGAGGTCAAACGCAATCTCGTCAGAAAAAAAAGAAGAAAAACAAATAAGAAAAATATTATCCTTCGCGACCTTCAAATTGAACCCAGGATCCGAGCTCTAGCGGTGCTTTATACCACCACCTAATCGCCTCTTCACAAGAAATTTTTATCATAACTAATATTATAAAGAGAATATGACAATTTTTGAGTTTGTTTGAATGTGAAGGCACCTTTTTTTTTAAAACTCTTTCACTGATTGAAAGCTATTCCCAAGTGACAAAGGCTATGTTATAATCTAAAAATACATCCCATCCCTCGGGAATGCGGGTGAAATTGCGGGACGGCGGCCAGTTTTAAATAAATTCATAAATGTGTCAAACTCTAGTTTAAAAGTAGAAATAACCGAACTACCGCTCACAGACCGACGAGAGAAATGCATCGCCAATGCAGCCTAGATAGAAATTAGATTTTGCCTGAAAGCTATTTGACCTGAATACTATTATAAGCTAGACAGAAAGGTCACCGCTACTTTGTTAAAGCTGTCACAGGTATTCGGCGAATGATACCTTTAATAAAATATATTTGCTAGTTTCTGAGTATTTATTTTTGGTTGGAATTATTAGCTTTCTGCCCCGCAAATTTATCCCGTGTTTTAGTGGGCTTCCCACACTAATTAAATATCTACTGTTTTACCCCTTAGGGGCTGAATTTTGGAAAATAATTTCATAGTGATTCTATAAGATATATTCAACATTTTTGGATTCTATAACCAACAGTTTAGGCCTTTCATTGGGTGATTAGTTCAATCAGTGTCTTGTACTTTAATTATAATGCTAGCATTGTCTCAAATTTCATTTAATCATAATATCATATTATTACTAGCTGACCCGGCAAAGGCTGTTTTGCCATATTCACTTTATTACATATAAACTTTATATTCGATTACCATCTTGCAACCCTATTGCGGATCTGTGGATGATACAGAAGTATATAAAAATCGCTATTTAAAAATAGGAGTTGGTGATAGAGGGGTGAAATTTTAGGGTTGTATACATAACACCACATTATAAAAAAATAAAATTTGTTCAAAAGAAAAAAAAAATTAGAGGTGGACAACCCTTATCACTTAGGGGTGTGAAAAATAGATAGTAGCTCATTCTCAGACCTACTGAATATGCATATAAACTTTCATATATTTTATATATAAGATTGTATATGTGTGGATGGGTGGTAGAAACCGCGGTTAGAGACCAGGAAGTTCTTGCTTCGATTCCAAGGTTGGGCAAGACAGAATGAAAGTGTTACCACATTTCACGTTGAGACTGAAAGTACCTTCGGTGGTGTCATCTTTTTGAAAATATTATGATTTGACCGTGGATATAAATAGATAATAAATGTAATAATTTTTTTTTTCATAAAATTCGAGGCAATTTGGGTAAAAAAATATCTAAATAAATCCACTTAACATTACACCGAATTATTAAACGTAAAACAAATGTTTGAGATTAGTAGCTTACTAAAATCATAACACTGCTTTGTCGCATTAGGGTAAAAAACAAAATAGAGAATGATATGGTGAGGTAAACGCGTTTCCTCAATTAGCAAGAAGGAGGTCAAGAAAATATGAGAGGAGAAATCTTTACTTCGCTTAGTAATAGAGTTATTCTGAGTAAGTGTTTGGGTGTAACATTCACATTGTTATTTGGATTTACTAGCTTTTATTCCATGGTTTTGCCCGTAATCTAAAAGCAATAAATAATTAAAATAATGATTTTGAAATGAAATTCAAATATTTTAGAAAAAAATATTGTTTTTGTTTTTAGAGCACCATAGGTAACATTTAAAACACTACTACCTACTCTTTTTTCGTATTTAGAACTATGTTCGTCCTGGGATGTACTACCACCATAACCATTTTCGCCGTGCGTAGTGTACTTGTATTACTGTTTCGGTTAGAAAGTTAAGGGAGCTGGTGAAATTACAGGCACAAGAGACTTGACAACTTCACGTCTCAGGGTCGACAACGCATTGGTGATGCCCCTGGTATTGCAAACATCCATAGGCGGGGATGACCACTTACCGTCAGGTGGACCGTATGCTTGTTTGTCGTTTCATGTCTCGAACAACATAGCATTGATACTTTATGTGAATTTTCTGCCTGTTTCTCGAGATCCTACTAATATTATAAATGCGAAAGTCCGTTAGGATGGGTGGATTTTTGTCACACTTTCACGCTAAAACTACTAAACAGATTTGGATGAGACTTGGCACAAAGATAGTCTATAGCTTATATCCTATATATATATATATATATATATATAATTATAGCTATATATATAGCTATAATTTTTATACCGGGAACTGTAACATCCCCCGGGACGTAAAGACGCTTTCGGGAAACGTATAATAGTAGAAGTAAACATATATAATCTTATTACATTCGCAAAAGTTTAATTGAAATCTATTAACCCATTACAGATTTCTAAAGGAAAAGTAAAGTATTATATAAACCGTGCAAAATAAATGGTAACTTTGTGAGATACGAGTAAAGTTAGTATCGTGCATTGCCCAAGTTTTCAACTTATTTTCCCACACGTGTTATAACTTGGTTACGTAGCGATGTGCTACGACCTCAGCTACGAGCTACGAGACAGCTACGAATGTGCTACGGTTGTTTTGATCATATGAGAAAAGATTAATGCTAAAGATTTACGTGTTCTGAATGTGCGGTTTAGATTTTAATCTAAATAACTTACATGAAATGCTATTTGTTGGTAAGAGAGTTGATCCATTAGGCTTATTTTTTTAATGTTCGTAAAAAATCCTAATAAAGTTTTAAGGAAAATAATGGTAGAAAACCGTACAGTTTGTAATATTTATAATTGACTAGCTGTCCAACAGTTTCACCCGCGTTCCCAACGTAGGTAACATTTTCTAAGGATAACAAGTCCTATTCTATATGTTATTCTAGGGCATGCTCTTTCTATGTGCCTCATCCAAATCCGTTTGGTAGTTTTTGCGTGAAAGAGGAACAAACATCCATACATACAAACTTTCACATTTATAATATTAGTAGGATTAAAAATCAATAGAAGCTAATATAAGAACGAAACTATATAATTGTAAGAATTGTAATAACGATTTGGCTACTAACGTAGAACATACTTTGACTGATAAGTTACGGGTTGTGGAGTCCTAGATTCTAGTACTCTAGAGGGATTCTATTGGGATCAGTTAAATGATACAAAAGGAGCACTGAAAAGATTTTTGGAGCGAATATTTTCAACTGTATTGGGTACTAACTAAATTCTTAAGCTTGAAATTTGATGCTTATGACGTTAGCAATAAAATTTAAATTAATTTGGAATAGGAAAACGTGTCCGTGAAATCGCTTAGCAGACCAAGAAATCACATTTTGGTTCCAATTATAGAGATAGCTTCCGGAGCATACTTGACTTTTTGCGAAGATTATTCTAGAAACTCTATCTTTAATTTCAAATCTATTTGCCGGTTCACTGATCAGCAATTCTAAGGGCCAGAAGGTATGGCGTAAATCAAACATTTGACATATTGGCGCCAATGTTTGATCAAGGTTCGATTTATTGGTCTCTGATAGTGTGACTCGAGTACTTGCATATTAAATGTTTACTCACGACTTGTTTTCTCAAGACGGAACGTGATTGGTATAAATATGCGTATGAGAGAAAATATTGAGTGTGTGTTTGTTTGTAATTTTATCAAATGCTAATAAATATTTAAGAAAGATAATGTTTTTTGCAAAAGGAAAGCAGTTGGAACCATGGTTTTGGGCAATATTTATTGCCTCAACTCGCTAGGGGGCGCTGCAGTATACGACAGTACACAATATTTTATATTATATAATTTTAATTTTGAATGTTTTGACAATTTATAAACATATTTTAATTTTGAATGTTTTGACAATTTATAAACATATTTTAATTTTGAATGTTTTGACAATTTATAAACATATTTTACTGAAGTATTTTATAGATAGTTTATTTAATTGCTTTGGGGTATATGGCTGTTTTAAATGAATATTTTAGATTATCATTATAATAATTAATTTTTTTTTTTATACCTCATGGGCCGCCAAACAAGCGAACGGTCCACCTGATGGTTAGTGATTACCGCCGCCTATAGACATTTGCAATACTAAGGGCATTGCCAATGCGTTGTCGACCCTGAGACGTGAAGTTGTTAAGTCTCACGGCCCCCTTACCTTTCTAACCGAAACACAGTAACACAAGTGCACTACTGCTTCACGGCAGAAATGGGTAAGGTGGTAGTACTTCCCCGGACGAACTCTGCACTAAGAGCTCTACTACTCGAATTTATATTGCTTTTGGTTACATGTATATAAATCAATGTGTAATGTAAAAAAATATAAATAAATATCCTGGTTCGTTCTTTTCACAGGGCCATCTTGATCTATATTGATCCTTACTGTGTATAAAATGAGTTAGAACAGCCAGCTGCTCATCAATAATCCCTACTAATATTATAAATTTGAATGTAAGTTTGCTTATTACACTTTCACTTGAAAACTACTTAACTGATCATCATGAAACTTTGTAGACATATTTTTGGAGGTATTAGAAGTAACATAGGATACTTTTTGTACCGGGAAAATGTTACATCCCTTGGAAACGCGAGTGAAACCGTGGAAGACAGCTAGTATTAAATATAATACTGAGGTAGATACGTTTTACCGACGTCTGCGTGGCAATACAATCACAAGCTAATCAGCTTGAGTGACCTCAGTCCGTCCTGCGTCTGTCCGCGACGCTATACTCGTACATATATCTCTGTCATCTTCTAACCTACTCTTCTAGTCATAGAATTTAAGTTACTTAAACTTGCGGCACGCTATGATGACCGTTTTGACGTTTACCAATGACAAAGAAAAATAACCTTTATTCTTTCAGACATAAGGTGCATCTATTGACAGGCCAGTTGGCTTGGTGGTTAATGCTCTGACTGCCAAACCGAAGGTCGCGGGTTCGATTCCCACCCAGGACAAACATTTGTGTGCATGAACATGTCTGTTTGTTCTGTGTCTGGGTGTAAATATCTATATAAGTATGTATTTAGAAAAAAAAAGTAGTATATGTAGTATATCAGTTATCTGGTTTCCATAGTACAAGCTCTGCTTAGTTTGGGACCAGATGGCCGTGTGAAAAGAATGTCCCAGGATATTTATTTATTTATTTATTTATTGATGAGCTAATTGTATGATGATGAAAATCAACCTTATTCCAAAGCAATACAGTTTATTTTCCTATGATAATCCGAAACGTCAAAACGGCCATCATAGCGTGCCGGTAGTATAGGTTCTATATCACCATGTTTTCATTTTTTTACAATGAGTATGACTTTTAAACTACTTATAAACTACTATACTTTTAAATAGATTGTATGTTTTATTTTAATAAATTGCTTGAGAAGGTACAGTGAAATCGGTGATGGTTCAGTTGGTATTGACGACAAAACCGCGATGATGGCTTTGGGCTCGAATCCTATAACAATC
Source organism: Habrosyne pyritoides (assembly GCA_907165245.1). Taxonomy (NCBI): domain Eukaryota; kingdom Metazoa; phylum Arthropoda; class Insecta; order Lepidoptera; family Drepanidae; genus Habrosyne; species Habrosyne pyritoides. The sequence continues at coordinate 1,461,942 of OU015600.1, read as the reverse complement.
CTTGAGCTGTCACTGAAGGTAGCCTGTGATGAAAATCTTTCGCCCAGAACTTGTAGGTGTATTCTGGTAGTTATACTTGAGTTCCCTTCATACCTTTGTGTGCTTTCCACTTTCAGAATTAGTAACAGCTTTTGATAAGCAAAATACATTCATACATACCATGAGGAATGAAAATGTGACGAGATTAAACGCAATTTAACGCGTTCCCGAGGGATGTTTCATTTCCCCGGGATAAAAAGTATCCTATATATCAATCCAGGAACTATCTATATGCGAAGTTTCATCCAAATCCGATCAGTAATTTTTGTGTGAAAGAGTAATAAGCACCCATCCATCCATATAAACTTTCTCATTTACAATATTAGTATTAAAGATGTATGCAATAAAATTAGGTCAGACAATGTCAAAATAACTAATAAAAAAGCAATAAAACACTCAACAATATTAAAAATAAGACCACCAACAAACAAACCAATAAATCTGAGCCGTGTTTAACTATGGCGGCAAATATTATCGATAAACGAATTGATAGTGTCCAGATAGTCGAATAAGTAAATATTATTTATGTCGTTCCGAGGGTAGGCAGTGATTTATCACCGGTACCGTTCCAGAAAATGGTTGAGGAAAAAATAAAAATATAACCGGACAAGTATGGGTAAGGATACGAACAATGAAAATAAATCAATCAAAGTTTGTATGCCTTAAATGTTTTAATTATTAATAGCCAATCAAAATAGGGTATTATAAAAAGAAAATGTTTTTTTAAATCCTTCAATCATCAAATTTGTAAGATTTTTTTAAAAGAGTTTTATTTCTGATGAAAATACTTGAATGGTAATCTTTTGATATTCTATTGTATCTATGTAAATTCTACCACCTTTCCTACCATTCCTTTGACGCACCATCGTCTCAAAACTACTGAACATATCGGGATGCTACTACTATTCAACTTGGAATATTTCCGTGATGGTATAAAGCCTACATTATGATATCGATAAACGCTGGTGTAACCGCGGGAGTCAGTTGTATGTAATGAATACACTCAAAACGACTGGACCGATTATAATAATTTTTTCACATCTACAAAGCTACTTTATCTAAAAGTAACATAGGCTATGTTAAGCTATGTTAAAATAAATAACTATATGTTGGGCTATGCTTCGGACCGCAAGTGAAACCAGGAACGGTACCTAGTAGGTTATAAAAAACAAAACTAACGACATTACATTGTTCTGAGAGCATACTATGAATAAAAAACAACATTTTCTGAATATAAATGCGCCGATTTTGCTAAAAATACGAAATATTTCACTATAATAGTAACTTTAATAGATTTATAACTTTTTGAGATACTTTGGTATACTGAGAGGTCTTTTGAAATGTTCACGAACGGGAAATAAGTCAATTTGTTACTGAAATTAAAGAGTCGGACGGATTTCTGTCAAAGTCTTTTATTTTAAACCTTGACTCAACTACGGCGAAGCAAAAAGGAGGGTTATGATTTTGATTTGTTTTTGATCTACCCCTGTGTAACTGCAACTGCATTTTAACCCAAGTCCCTAGTCTGATTTTTTTTTATTAAGTGGTCACCGCCGCATGGACATTTGCAACACTAAGGGCTTCGCCAATGCGTTGTCGACCCTGAGATGTGAAGTTATTAAGTCTCATGTGCCTGTAATTTCACCCTTACCTTTCTAACCGAAACACAGTAATACAAGTGCACTACTGCTTCACGGCAGAAATGGGAAAGGTGGTAGTACTTCCCCGGACGAACTCTGCACTAAGAGCTCTACTACTCGCAAAATTTGAGCTAAAATGTTCCACACTTATTTGATTTTGATAACGATGTTTTGTTAAATGTTGTCATTTTTTCGCCTGCGTTTCCGAGGAATATCACATTTTCCCGGGATAAAAAGTATTCTATAATATGTTATTCTAAGGTATGCTCTACCTATGTGCCAAGTTTCATCCAAATCCATTCAGTTATTGCGTGAAAGAGAAGATTTATAATATTAGCAGGATATATACAAAATTGTGTTATACGAAAAAGGTTGTATAAAAATAGTTTTTTTACGCAATATTTTTTTTTATCTTATCTGTATCGCTTGCTACGGATTTGCTTGCGTAATGATTATCATTATATTTCCATTGATAATTACTTTATTTTGCTTCCTATAATAATTGCTAGAAATATACGAATTCTCTAGTTATTAATTACTTGGTTTTCAAATAGCTCTACAAAGCCGTTAAAATTATTACACTTGTTATTATTACCCAAAATATTCCTGAATATTTTCCTGAATTTTTTTCATAAATCAGCAATTAACTAAACAGTAAAATTACGAGGGTTCGCGAAAACAAGCGTAATTAAACTTAAGGAGGCCACAAATGTAATAAAACACTGGAATTTTTCATTTCAAGCTCACTTATATATAAATATTTTTTGATTATATTAATTACTAACTGCGCCCTGTGGCTATGCCCGCTTTCAATTCTAGTTATAAACCTTCCTCTAGAATTCCTCTATCTATTGCTGAAAACTGCATTAAAATCCGTTGCATAGTTTACGATTCTATAAAGGACATACAGACAAACATTAATTTTTATATACTCGTATATGTGTATAGATTTGTCGTGCGTTCTGTACCAATGAATTTCAATAAGTCATTTAATTAATGGCAACGGAAATAAATGAATAATTTAACGCCATTTATTCAGCTTCGGTGGTAGAAGGGTACTTGTGAAATTCAAAGATACTGAAGACCACCAGTTCCGAAATCAGCCTTCCAACTGAGAAGAACCGGCAAGAAACTCAGCAAGGTTACATTTGTATATTTAAACGTTTTATATTCCGACTTATTTGGCTATTGAAATTTCTGGAAAGGGATGTAACATTTTCTGGGATAAAAAGAATCCTGTGTTACTTCTAATACCTCCAAAAATATGTGTACCCAGTGCATACACAGTGTGTATTCATGATGATCGGTTAAGTAGATTTCGCGTGTAAGCGTAACAAACAAATTTACTTACATTCACATTTATAATATTAGTAGTATTTTATAATATGCCTTGGCAATTTAATTTTTTGCAAATATTATACAATATCATAGTGCCAAATATAAACACTTAAAATAAAAACATGACAAGAAAAAATAAAATAAAATAACCCCTTAGATAAAACCTTTAAAAAATACTGTCACTTAATAACATCCTTTACATATATTTAGTTAAACATTATTATTAGAGGATTATTTGATTAACTAATCCCAAACTTAAAAATGCTCAGTATATCTATACTAACCAGATAACTGATATAACTGTAAAATTATATAGACACCCACCTAAAAAGAACAAACAGACAGTTCAACCAACAGTAGTTCAGGATAGGAATCAAACTCAAGTCCTGGAGTGGCTATACTCCATGTCTATATAACCAACACGCCAACTAGCTCGTCATATACTATTTTGGTTGAGAAAAACTCCCGTCCAAAATCATACTGTTTTTGCAGTTCTTTTTATATCAAGTAAGCTGATAATAAGTTAGACGGTCCATCTGAGGGTAAGTGGTCATCGCCGCCCAGCACCAGAGGTAATGCCAATGCGTTGTCGACCCTGGGATGTGAAGTTGTTAAGTCTCATGTGCCTTTCATGCCGTAGTGCGAGTTATGGCAGTTCGCACGGACTAAAACTCAAGTTCCTTCTCTCGCCGTTGAGGCTGCGAGACTAGACGGGTCCTTTGAAGTCTCATGTGCCTGTTATTTACCTTTGTAACTGAAACATAGTAGTACTAGCGCCAATAAGAATAATGGTAGTAATTTTTGAGTAGTGGAGCTCTTAGTGCAGTTGTTTCGGTTAAAATAAGAAAGCCGATGAAATTACAGACACATGAGAAAACTTCCCGTCTCAGGGTCGACAAAGCATTGACAATGCCGTGGTGTCTCAAATGTCATAGGCGGCGGTGACCACTAACCATCAGGTGGTCTGTGAGCCTGTTTGTCGGGTATTAAAAAAGTAAGTACTTCCCCAAAAGAACTCTCTAAAAGCTTTTCAAAGATAACCTAGAATTCTGTTTGTTCTACATAATCCATTTCAGCGAAGACTCATTTTATTGTTGAAATGTGAGAACATCTTTATACAAATTTGTATTAAATCTTCATTTTTCATAAAACAAATAGCAATATACTCAACTGTACTTGGCGCTGCAAAAGCTTATTTCTTCTAATAATGTCTTGTTTACATAGCATCATAGAGCAAATCTGCTCTCCTCTCCGACCCAGTCTGCGTGAACGGACCCTTAGAGCTGAGCTGTGGAAATGAAGCGATTTTATTTGAGTTTTTTTTTTCTTGCTACCGCCCAAATTGACTCCATGCTGCCTGATGTTAAGCAATCAATGAAGTCCCCTAGTGATGGCCTTCATCCCAGCAGCCAGCATAGCATTGTGGCATGATGACCCTCACCTTGACGGCCTTGTGAGAAGCTTTTTCACGCCCCGCTTAAAGTACCCAGAATCATAGGTGAAGGGAAACACGTGGGCTGGTAGCGAGTTCCACATCTTAATGGTACGGTGTAAAAACATATCCCTCGCTACGCATCTCTGCTGGAAAGTCAGTCCTTTCATCGTCCCATAATGTCTTTATCGAATAAGGTTTTACGACTGATTCAATGAAATGGTCTCGCAGATTAATATTTTATTTCTTTGCTTGAACGATAGCGGAAGTCAGTACTGTCCAACTGATTTATCTACCAAGATTTCAAAGTTTAAGGCGTCTCGTAAAATCTGTGGAAGTTATTTAACAATGGCGTGTAATGTTCATTAATGATGGCCGTTTCTACGTTTAAGGAGATCATTGAAAAATAAACTTTATTGATTTTCAACTAATATTCTACTGTTGATCCAATGGTTAATTATTATCTTCAATCATTAGGTTTACATTTATCTTAACATTGTTAAACTTTAAAGGGTATTTTTTATATTGGTAGTGTAGTGACATACGGTGACCACTTAAAATTGTTGACATCAAATTATTACTGCAGTTTGTATGCTATATTAAGTCGTGAGGATAAAAGTGTATAACTTCTCTAAATAGAATAAAAAATACACTATTTCTGTGTGCCTGTTTGTGCACTGTGTTCTTTTAAACGAAATCTATCAGAATATGGAAGATTTTCTGTTTTATATATTATATATGGATGAAAATATCTATATAAGTATGTATTTAACAAGTAGTATATCAGTTACCTGGTAGCCATAGTACAAGCAGTACATTCTGCTTAATTTAGGAAAACTCCGAACTACCAGGCCAAAGATCGCGGGTTCGGTTCCTATGCAGGACAAATACATACGTGTCTGTGTTTTGCTAATATATTAAATTTGTATTCAAAAAGTCGAATTTATCAGTTACCTGCTTACCATAATACAAGCTCTGTCTAGTTTTTCAATCAGACCACCCAGTACAAAAGAAATGTCCCAAAATATTTAATATTGTTGTCCCCCGCGGTCTCACTCGCGTTTCCGAGGGATTTAAAATTTTCCCGACACAAAAAGTATATGTGTTATTCCAGAGCATCTTCTATAAATGTGCCAAGTTTCATTCAAATCTGTTTGGTAATGTTTACGTGAAAGAGTCACAAACATCCATACATACGAACTTTCGCATTTATAATTTTAGTAGGATTATTATTTAATTCTAAAGATTTCTTGACATGAATAGTATGCCTCAAGAAATATAACTTAAGTACCTATCCCATTAGGCTATAAGGATCTGTAAACCGTCGACCCGTGACAGGGTCTGCATTACGTTAACAAGCACACTAACAAGATATCTTTACAACATCACTAGTTATTTGGGGAAAGTTAGGTAGTTTTTAGAAGTAGTAGAGCCCTTAGTGCACCGTTGGTCCGGGGAAGTACTACCACCTTACCCATTTATGCCGTGAAGCAGTAGTGCACTTATTTCGTTTTGATTAGGAAGGTTAAGCCAGAAATTACCAGCTCATGAGATTTAACTTCATGTCTCGGGGTTGATTATGCACTGCGATGCCCCTGGTGTTGCAAATGTCTAGGCGATGATAATCACATTCGGTTAGGAAGGTAAGGCCGCAGAAACAACAGTCAAATGAGACTTAACTCACGTCTCAGGGTTGATAATGCATTGAAATGCCCCTGGTGGTGCAAATGTCCACAGACGGGGCGGTGACAACTTACTATCAGGTGGACCATCTGCTTGTTTTGTACATTTTTGTAGCCACATTAGAAAACACTTTTTTTATCTTTTTATTAGATTGATATTGGATCTGCTCAGCTATTTATGCTGCTGTCATATACAGTTCATCAGTTCATGAAGATTTTTTAAATGTTGGTTTCTCTTCAACTGATGTAGGCCAAAGGTGGTAAGAATCAGCCTAGAGAGGTTCCCTTGGAGCTGCCGGTGTTCTGACAAGTATATGGCGACAGACTTCCAACCTTAAGGACGGGTACTAGAATATAATCTACCACAATGCTATATCCAGGTTTATCTAGGGTACCTATTTATATTTCTAGATGACCTGTCTCCGCCAATTCGTATAACAATATCCTAATGGAAGCTAAAACATTTTATTCATAGACATCTATTAAATATTCAATACTTCGTCTGTGAAGCTCGATCGATATGGTTGAAAGCGAATAGAGTTATGCATGCCTATAATTTTAAACAGTACATTGCTTGACTTGCCTTTTCTGATACCAAACATAACTTCTTAACTTCATATTGACGAAAAATACTCTTAATATTAATTTTGATTTGCAGTAAAAAGAATTGCTTCGTTAGTTTTTTGCTAAAAAATATCACCGGCCTGGAGACATGGAGTCAATTTGGGCGGTAGCATTAAAAAAAAAAAAAAAAGACAGCAAAAGTAATAAATATATATCCTGGGACATTCTCTTACACACGGCCATCTGATCCCAAACTAAGCAGAGCTTGTACTATGGAAACCAGATAGCTGATATACGACGTATACAATTTTTTTTTCTAAGTACATACTTATTTAGATATTTACACCCAGACACAGAACAAACAAACATGTTCATGCACACAAATGTTTGTCCTGGGTGGGAATCGAACCCGCGACCTTCGGCTTGGCAGTCAGAGTCGCTAACCTCCAAGCCAACCGGCCTGTAAAAATGCTCACCACATGTCACGTTGGAATTTATATACACCTTTAATGGAATGCGGGTCTCATTATTGGGATATCTGTCTACCTCTTCCTGGATAGTAGGCGTCAAGATAAAAGACGAGAGATATGCCTTAAAACCGTTAAGTAATTACGGGGGCTTTTAATAAGTTTTCGTTAAACAAGATTAATTGCTGCTAAATTCAGCAAATGGCCAAATTGAGAGATATAAGACTGACAAACGATTAATTGCCCGCTTAATTGAATTCTTATTTACGATTTTCAAGGTAACCATCCTAAATACGGTATGAAATGGTAATATTTTTATTCAAATAGACCGTCACGTGCACTAATATTGGTTGTATTAGAGTCAAGACTATTCATAAGTGCACGTGACGGAAGCTTATTTTTGCTGAGAAGTGAAAGTGAATCTAAATTTATTTGCAGGACACATCTTTATGTACAATATCTGATTTTGAAAAAAAAATTGCTGAGTTTATACCCGGCTCTTCTCAGTTAAAGCAATCAAAAAACCGGTGATAGAGTCTGACCATTCTTAAGTGCCTGTGCCTATTTGAATAAAATATTTCATTTAATTATTAAGCCTTACTAACCATATTTGTGTGTTAAAGGAAAGAGACGTTTTTTATAACGCCTTTATTATTATTTCATACGTATGTATGTTACTATGTAACGGTATGTATCTTTGAACGTGATTTTGACCCCCTTCAAGACGTCGGATTAACTCGAAATTGAATTAGACCCGATTTACTATCACGATAACCTAGATCCTTAATAGGTTAATCAGGATTAGCGGTTTAACTAAAAAAAATAAAAATTAATAATAGTTTAATAAAAAAAACTAAAAATCACTCTTCATAGAAAATCCAACTAAAAATTGAAAATAAATTTGAATGAAGATAGTGGAAATAAGAAAAAAAATGAATTATATTTTAAAAAATCGTGGGGTGCTTGGTGTCAATAGTTATAAATATTTTATTGACAGATATGAATAGAAAGATTATCATTTTGATAATAGCTTAAAAAGCACCCCACGCTTTTTTTTTACAATAAAATTCATTTTCTTATTTACACACCCAATTCAAATTTATTTTCTATTTTTTAGTCGGATTTTCTGTAAAGGCGTGTTTTTACCTATTTTATTCTGAATTACTAATAGAAATTCATACACTAATACAGTTCGTTCTGTATAGAGTATAAATTTAAGTAGCCTTCGAGCGCGAAGCTTGTAAACTATAGTATTATATAAATAGTATGTATTATTCTGATGCAAAAGCTATATTACTGTAAAGTTTCAATGAAAGCTGCTTAGTAGATCACACAGTAGATGAATTCTCAGAAAATTTCGCGCTTACGAAAATTATGTAGAATACAAAGAGTTGGTACAAGTACAAGCTGTGCTAAGTTTAGGATCATTATGACGTAAAGGAGAAAAATTCCAGGACTTTTATTTTATTTTTAAGAAATTCAAATAGAATTATAATTTATTTCCCAAGGAGTCCATAAAGGCTTGTAAACAAAAGCATGCAATAAACAAAATCGTTTTCCCAAACAGCCTGACATTAAAAACAAGTACGAGATACATAAAATGCAGAATCGCGGTCTGGTAGTAAACCACTTGATTCTGTTAAGAAAAGCGGGCCTCGTCAGTATCTTCGTGGTATTACTGAAATCTTGTCTTTTATCCTTTGAAATCTCTTTAGGAGAGCTCTCGGGGGGAATGGAAGCGACAAAAAATGTGATTACGAATGAAAACAATCGTTCGCCAGAGATTTATTCATAGGTTTTATTGACTTGCTTATATAGGGAGTTTTAAGCTTCCTTTTGTTGTTTTCTTGTGACGAATTTATGGTCTTAAAAGATTGAAAAGTTTATTATTGTCATTTGATGTTTCTTGTTAACGCTGTGTCAAATCTTTGATTACCTTTTTGGCATTAGTATAAAACGGTATGGACTATACCATATTTTTATGTCATGGCGCAGTTAATACTAGCTTCCGACTCGGTTTTATTCGCATTGCTGGACATTATGTTTTATACGAGAGTTAATAAACTATCCTATAAGGTTTATTTAGAGCTTAATAAATGTATGTAAAACATTGTTTTTATACCACATAGGCAAACCAACGAGCAGACGGTCTTCCTGACGGTAAGTGGTCACCACCGCCTATTAGCATCTGCATACCAGGGGCATTGCCAATGTATTGTCTACTCCAAGACATAAAGTTTATTAGTCTGATGTTCCTGTATTTTTTTTCCTTTTATACATAATCCAGTCACCAGCATTAAAATATCAAAACCATCATTATACTTGTGAAAAGTACTAGAGCTTTTAGCAGAGTTCATCCGGGGAAGTACTACCATCATAACAATTACCGCCGTGAAGCAGTAGTGCAGTAGTATCGATGAAATAAAAGGCACATGAGACTTAACAACCTCATGTCATAGGCTCTACAATACGTCAGTAATGATACTTGTATTGCAAATATCCATCAGCGGCGATCTCTTACTATCAGCTTAGCTGCCTATTTGACAGTCTACCTACCAAAATAATCTAGATAACGATGTATCTGATTCCTATATTATAGTAGTATTCAAAATGCCCTATCCAGTGGCTTTCATGAAGCTTTAATTCCTTCACTTTTTCAGTAGTGTAAGCTAATATAAAACTTCAGCTTTTCATCGCCGCAATGAGCTCGAATGCTGCTTACTTTTAATTGAAATAAAGTTACTATACTGTCTGCACTTTTTACTCAACTGCGGCAGAGCCAAAAGGGATATTAGTTTTTTGTACTGGGTTATACTGAGTGCATATAGGAGACTTTTTATTTAAAACCTTAGTCGGGTACGATGTTTTGAGCACGATTGAACAGCTCTGGAAGTCCAAAAACAAATCTATTTTTGTTATAATAAATAATTAAATCTCATCATTTTTATCATACGGCCTGATCTACATCTACATCTGATCCAAAACTAATATGACGTAAGGTCGTAACCTATTAGTCGGAGAGAGATGTAGGCAATTTTTTATTCCAGAAATCCCCTTTATATTTATTAACGCGAGTGAAACCCCGGGAGAAATTCTAGACTTCAATAATAACAAAAAATAAAAAATTACAACTAAATGCTTTAAAAAAAGTGTCAGTTGATCTTATGATGATTCGGTACAATAGTAATAAAACCAACTTAAATTTGTATGCAATAAGATTAATTTGACAACGGAACCCTGACAAGAACAAGAGTGAAATTCTTCAGCGATAGTACGTACCATGAACTTGTGAAGTACTGTAGACTTTACAGTGTGGACTTAAGGGTCATTGTTCTGAGCTCTGAGGGCGTATTCTTTGCAGAAAGCTTAATGTAATCCTGCCTTATGTTCTATTGTAACTTGCGTGGGTGCTTGCAGTCCAATAACGCTATTATGTTTGATGGGATTCAGATGATAGTTTATTTTTATGATCTCATTCGACCTGAATATGTGAAAACCATTTTTTCACGATTTAAGGTCCATTCAAAGCTGATATGACGAACTTATGTAACAGATCTTGAATATTATTTTTGTACACCATTTTTTTTAATTGGTTACTTAAAATCTTATGGAGGAGCGAGGCATGAGACTATAAAAGGAAGATCTTCCGCTAGGCTAGATGATCGTCCCTAGGGGCCACGGTCCAACTGTTGATGTTGGAAGCTTGAGTAAAAAGTCAAATCCTGAGAAAATTCTTGAGTCCCTAATCATTCAGTCATCATTAAAAGATGTCGCCACATCAACATGATGCGGGTGATGCTGGATTCTTGCATACGTAGTCATGGATGTCGCTACATAACCCCCTTAAAGGAATGAATCCAGGATATTAAAGGTCATCATCATCTGCTCTGTTCCCACTCATTCAAGGTTGGCGTAACATGTGTATTGGTTCCTTTCAGACGAAACAAGATATCCATTACATTGTGTTTTGCCAATGTTTTTACAACTGGCCGCCTCCATGACGCAAACCCTCTTTGGAAATTCAGTTGTTGAACACAAGTTAGGAGGTGTTGGGTGCACGTGTTTCCGTTACCATTACATACGTTACCACTCCCACAGTGTCGAAAGTTAAGAAATCTATGAAAAGAAAGAAAATGAAAATAAGCTAAAGTGGCAATTATGCATCGCTTTAAAAACTGTTAACCAATGAGGATTACTACTTGACTCATATGTGACCTTGCTAGTAACTTATTTTCAACAGGAAATCGAGACGGGTTTCAAGACAACTATTCTTCTAGACAAAGCATGTTCAGGACGTATTAGACCCGCTGTCACTTACTGACTCGACGCACGAGCAACACAGACACCCGTCTGTGTTGCCTCCTGTTGCCACCTCGCCGACCACCAGCTGGGGAAAAAAGGTTCTCGTGTCGCGACCACATACTCGAAAGTGCCGAGGTAGACTCACCTCTCACCAGTTGGACCTGGTCACAGTCGCTTGTAGCTACTGGATGCAGGCGGCCCAGAACCAGATGCTATCGAAATTCATGGGGGAAAGCCTATGTTTAACAGTAGTCTTCCCGGGGCTGATATGATGATGATGATGATGATACTTTTGCATCCAATGACCGTAAAAAAATAACTTAATAAACAACTGAAACTCAATACAGTTACGTAAAATGTTCCTTTATGTTATGAAAAATAAAAGTATCTCGACACAAAAAGCTAACGCAATAACATCGAAAAGCATAGCCTTTTCATGCGTATTGTGTTGTAATGTAATAAAGCTCTTTTATCTTGGACTTTGCGAACTTTTGTGTTGTGTATCAAACTTGAATAATCCACGTTACAATGTAACAAAGGTTTCGTGTTCTCTTTAACGTTATTCGATGTTTGCATTTGTGTTTTATTCAGTTTTGGTAAGCATCTTATTTCTTTTTTTAAAGTTTTAGAGGAATTATAGCTCCCAGAAAAATATATAGTGTTATAAGGATGTGAAAAAACATTTATATAATTTCACTTGCGTTTCCGAGGGATATAACATTTATATAATTTCACTTGCGTTTCCGAGGGATATAACATTTTCCCGGCACAAAAAGTATCCTATAGGTTACACACTATGTGGCAAGTTTCATCCAAATGCGTTGGTTATTTTTTGTGTGAAAGAGTAACAAACATCCATAGATACACACTTTCGTATTTATAATATTAGTAGAAAAAATAATATTAGGAGGGTAAAGTCACAAAAAAAGACATAGCAACACGCTATAGCTGTTTTCTCTATCTAATTCTAATCTGGATCGTCTATATAAATAATAATGTAGTGCTGTTAGTAAGTGTATCACCTGAAAATGACCTGAACGGTATGGAGTTTTTTAAGGAACTAAAATATTTAAAAATTACAAAAAATATAGACAATACGGGATAATAAAGTGGTCTATTGTTTGGGCTCTAGACCGAACGAGCTAACGATTCATAGAAGCTTTGCAACGCAATACATATTTTTTTCAAAAGATCTACTTTATTTCAAAAGCAATAAAATTAATTTTTCTATAACTCATTATTCTTAAAAGTCAAAACGGACTAATAGCATGCTTGTATCGTTACTCTTTGAAACGCAAGACAGACAGGACCTGTGGCATGTTATCCGGTGTACAGCGTGCCAACATGTCTGAACAGTAATGTAACAGCTTACATAACACACAACCTTACCCATTTCTGGTGAGAAGCATTAGTGCATTTGTATTCGGTACTGTGTTTCGGTTACAAAAGTAAGGGGGCCGGTGAAATTACAGGCACATAAGACTTAACAACTTCACGTCTTATGGTCGACAACGCATCGGCGATGTCCCTGGTGTAACAAATGTCCACAGGCGGTGGTGACCTCTATCTATCTGGTGGACCGTCTACCTGCTTGTCGAGCATAAAAAATCTTTTTGTAACAGATAGGTACTTCTTATTAATTTTCTGTAAATATAGTTATAGGTGTAGGTATAGTAGTATATAGTTGAGTGGCTTGATGTAACATAATCCTAAAACTAGATCTTTTCATGGACAAAATCTTGTATTTTCTTTATTATTGAATATAATGCCACCGAATGTAATTAAAAAAGCTCATACTAACACAATTTTATGAAAATTAAACCAAAACGCAACGTCATTTTAAAAGCTCCAGCCAAAAAGCTGGACAATATTTTATTATTGGATTAAAATTTAATTTTGTCCCGTAACGTGACATTTTTAGTTTTCAGATTTTATCATTTTAACTAACTTATGCTTGTTAAAGCTTTCGTTTGCTTTATTTAATAAAACTTTACCAAGTAAACTTGCAGCATTTTGATGTTTATACAAGCATCCAACATCAACAGTTGGACCGCGGTCCCCATGCATGATCACCTAGCCTGGCGGAAGATCTTCCCTTTTAAATGGAGGAGTCTCAAACCTCGCTCCTCCATAGATCCAAACATTAATTTCTATTATATACTCATATTAGCTGTCCCCCGCGGCTTTACCCGCGTTTATCAATTCATATATAGCCTATAACCATCTAAGAAAAAATTCGCGTCAAATGGTAGCAGTCCCATCCCGATGTGTCAATAGTTTTGAGGTGATGGTGCGTCTAACGAACCCTAATTACCTTATATACCTATCTATATACGTATATAGATAGATTTAAATAGAACATCTATTATGTCATTCGGCGTGTGGAACGTGAGAACGCTTCTTGATCGAGATGGCAACGCCTGCCCTGAACGTAAGACCGCCATAGTAGCTCGGGAACTTCATCGCTATAAAGTGGATGTGGCTGCTCTCAGCGAAACACATCTCCCCGATGAAGGTGAGCTGGTGGAGGTAGGTGGCGGCTACACTTTCTTCTGGAAAGGTTCCGCTGCCTCCGAAACTCGACGATCAGGGGTGGGATTTGCCATCAAGAATCACTTAGCAAATTGTTTAGAGGAGTATCCTGTACATATCTCAGACCGCGTAACCACACTGCGCCTTCACCTGGACAAAGACAACTACCTTAATGTCATCAGTGTCTATGCTCCAACGCTAGACAAGTCTGATGACATCAAGGAAAAGTTCTATGAGGAAGTGACTCATTGCCTCGATAGCATAAACGCCAGAGAGCAGGTTTTATTGCTTGGCGATTTAAATGCCAGGGTTGGTCGGGACTATGAGGCTTGGCCTGGAGTTCTAGGTAGACATGGAGTTGGCAACATGAACAGCAATGGTCAGTTGCTGCTCAGTCTTTGTGCTCAATACGGTCTGGCAATTACGAACACTATGTTTAGACTTGCCGCCAAGTACAAGACTACATGGATGCACCCAAGATCCAAGCATTGGCATTTGATTGACTATGCAATCGTGAGGCAAAAAGATCTCAGCCAAGTGCAGGTCACCCGCGTCATGCGTGGTGCGCACTGTTGGTCTGACCACCGACTTATTGTCACAAAGCTGCGAATCCGCCTCCGTCGCCCGCATAGATCTCTTATTAAAAAACTTGCGTCTTTGAACGTGGATAAGATGACAAATCTCGGGGTCAGGGAGAAATACGCTGAAGTCCTGTCTGATAAGCTATTGCCAGCTAATGAGGTAGGTGATGTTGATGCTGCCTGGGGATCTTTGTCATCTCATATCATGGATACCGCTTCAACTGTACTGGGTAAAAAAATCCGCTGCAATGATGACTGGTTTGATGGGAATGATGAAATACTGCGGGCAGCATTCGAAAAACACCGAGATCTCCTGCGACAGCACAAGAGGCAAAGAGGAAGCGTTGCGGTGGTTAAAGCTAGTGACCTCGAATTGCGCAAGCTGTCTCGACATATGAAAGACAAGTGGTGGCAAGATAAAGCTAGTCACATGCATTGGCTCACCGATACAAACCAGCTGGGAGAGTTCTACAGTGAGGTACGTAAGCTGATTGGTACATCCTACCACGCAAGGGTGCCTTTAAGGTCTCTACACGGTAGTCTCCTGTTAACGAGCAAGGAAGATGTACTAAAGCGCTGGGCGGAGCACTTCAATACTCTGCTAAATGTGGATCGATCAGCTGATCTGCAGAGTATCGGCTTAATGCCTCAGCTCCCTCTTGCCTTTGAGCTGGACGAGCCTCTACTGCATGATGAGGTTTTTACTGCCATCAGACAGCAACAAAATAAACGGGCGGCTGGAATTGACCTTATACCGGGAGAGCTAATAAAATACGGCGGAGAGAAGTTACACACGTTAGTGTGGGAACTATTTGTTCGCATGTGGGAGGAGGAGCGCGTTCCGGACACCTTTAAAGTATCGCGCATAAGTGCCATTTACAAGAACAAGGGTGACCGATCTGACTGCAACTCTCACCGCGGCATTTCGCTCCTTTCAGCCCCCGGAAAGGCCTTTGCTAGAGTTCTATTAAACCGCCTCAAGAACTTGTCTGAAAAGATTCTGCCTGAAACCCAGTTTGGCTTCCGCCCAGATCGAGGTACGTGCGAAGCTATATTCTCTGTGCGTCAACTGCAAGAAAAGAGCAGAGAACAGGGTTGTCAGCTGTACCTCTGCTTTGTTGACCTGGAGAAGGCTTTCGACAGCGTGCCTCGGGAAGCTCTATGGTTGGTGCTAGGTAAACTCGGGTGCACGGAAAAGTTTGTGAGACTTCTTAGACTCCTACATGATGACATGCAATGCTGCGTTGCCGTAGACGGTGAACAGACAGACTTCTTCCCCGTTACCTGTGGGGTGAAGCAAGGATGCGTCTTAGCGCCTACTCTGTTCGCCTTATACTTTGCGGTGGTAGTTAGAGAAGTCTTACACACTGTCTCACAAGGAGTCCGCATCCGTTTCCGCACAGATGGCAGCCTTTTCAATTTGGCTAGACTTAAGGCTCGCACTAAAGTCTCATACGCATTGATCACTGAGATCATGTATGCTGATGATTTGTGCTTCCTAGCAGAATCCCTAGACGGCCTGCAACAGCTGATGTCTGCATTCCACCAAGCCTGCCGTAAGTTCGGCCTGAAGATCAGTGTCAATAAGACGGAGGTGATGTCCCTGGACATACACGGTCACGAGACACTGACCATAAAACTTGGTGAGGATGTGTTGAAGCAAGTGGATAAATTTCGCTATCTGGGGAACACTGTAACATCTAAGTGTGACCTCGATGCCGAGATCAATAGCAGGGTGGGTGCCGCAGCTGCGGCATTCGGCAAGCTAAGTACCAAGGTATTCTGCTCGCATGACCTTAAGCTGGCCACAAAGATATCAGTATATATGGCAATCGTGCTGCCAAACCTCCTATACTCCTCTGAGACGTGGTGTGTATACCGCCGCCACATTCGCACTCTGGATCGCTTCCACCTTAAATGCCTTCGTACAATCATGAAGATCAGATGGTCCGATAGAGTGCGAAATACCGAAGTCCTACGACGAGCCAATGTTGGTGGCATTGAGGCCTATCTAATGCGTCGACAGCTTCGGTGGTGCGGTCACGTATCTCGTATGGCGGAGGATAGAGTGGCGAAGCGCATCTTCTACTCTGAACTGGAGAAGGGCAAGCGGAATCATGGCGGTCCCCTACTCCGGTACAAGGATGTCCAAAAGCGACACATGAAGAGATGCAACATAGAGCCCTCACGTTGGGAACGTTTGGCAGCACAGCGGCCAGAATGGCGCAGGATTGTGAACAGCCAAGTACGCGAGTTCGAGGTTCAGCGTAAAGCTGACCTTGATACCAAACGCGATCACTTAAAGGCTCGCCCACCTGCTGCCATAACTTATAATTATCTGAACGGCGTACTCACGTGCCCTCAGTGTGCACGGAGTTTCGCCGCGAAGATAGGCTACATAAGCCATCTTCGGGTGCACCAGCGCCATCACTCGGACTAGGGGTCGAAGTGGTCGCCATGGCCGAAATCGGTCGGAACCATCATCATAGATAGATAAATTATGTTATGTGTTTACAATAACGTATATTCTTCCAAATCAGTCCCTCCGTTACATCATGATTAACTAACAAAGATCTAAAAGAGTATGTGCATTATTAATAGCAATTATGGCTCCTTAAGTCGAATGACCCGTTTTCCACAATCCCGCGGGTCAGACTTATGAATTTATATAGTTACCTCTTATATGGCTTGGCGTTGGCTTATTGTTACGGCTTATAAATAAGCGCCGGTCAAAGCTCAATAGTAATTAATTTTAATAGGAATCACTTGATATGCTGGAAATCCATCAAGAGAACATGACGGCTTTGGCACTAATTAGTGATAATCAATTATACGTTTACATATACAGCTTCAATATTAAAGGCCATTGAATGATTGTTCTACTGCACTGAAATTATTATTTTTTTCAAATAGGCCTTTAAAAGCACTTATGAATAGTCTGACTCTAATACCAGTTCGGAAGGTTGTTTCTTACTGAGAAGAGCAAAAAACTCGGCAATCACTCTTTTAAAACGAACTTAGATTCTTTACATAAGATTTATTTAGTCTCACTGACAATGCCTGTGTGTTATCGCAAAAGTGAACCGATATTAAACAATAATATTATGAATATCTTACAAAACAAATACAAACAAACTAAACCTGACCAGTCCTCACAAGCAGCACTTGTTCACAAGTATGACGCATCTGGCAGCCATCGCCTTCCTCGACATACTCGTATTGTAGGGAAGTGAGCGACCCCATGACGCCGCCGCAAGCAAAGGCATTAAAGTGAGCATAAATAAACATTTGAAAGACAATACGTTTAGCTCAAATTTTGTAACAATAATTATGGATGTTTGTTGATCTTTCACGCAAAAACGACTAAATCAATTTGGATGAAACTTGACTGAAATATAGTTTATAGCCTGGATTAGCATATAGGATACGATTTATCCCGGAAAAATGTAAGGTCCTCGGGAACGCGAGTGAAACCGCGGGGGACAGTTAGTGATTTATAATTTTGTTTTTTTTTTTAAACAGTTGCACATAAACCACTTCTCCCTGTATTTACGGTCCAACATACTAACATATCAGTGTCTATAAATAACCTACAAATACAGAATACTCAAAGGCAGATCTCAAGTTACAGTTCACTGCATCTTATGAAGATCGCTGCTTATTTGCGGCTGTTGAGGCCACAAGGCTAGCCAACCCATGCCAAGATATACTTGACTTCAAAGAACTGCAAAGTTTTGAAATGTATGATAACTTTGTAAATAAATTCTCATTTAAAACAATATGTTCTAATTTAGATGAAAGGCTAATTTTAGAAGTAGTAGAGAGTGCAGATTTCTTCCAAGGAACTACTACCCTATACCTATTCAAAACCTGGAGCTTGAGCTGGAACTCGCAACACAAGTTTATTCTTACCTCGAGTTCCAGAGCTCAATAAACACTAACTTTACCATCCTAATTATTTGCTTTGAATATTAACTGTTTAAGTGTCTGTGCATATTTGTTAAATAAAATTATTATAATTACTATACCTATCTTCGCTTTAGTTGTGCACTTGTAATTTCTGTGTTTCAGTCAGAAAGGTATTCCGGTAAATTACAGGCACATGAGACTTAACAACATTACGTCTCAGGGTTGACAACGCATTGACGATGCCCCTAGTGTTGCAAATGTCCATAGGCGGCGGTGACCACTTACTATCAGGTGGTCCATCTGCATGTAAAAAATGAGATTGAGCGAGTTAAAGTACCTTAACAGTTGTTGTTTCTTAACCAAAGGCTCGATTCTGTAAGGAAAATGACACTAACTCGAGGATGTTTCATCGCGGCCTCTGTGCTCTGTCACTTTCGCTAACTACGCTAATACTATACTCTATTTTCTTGTTTGGGACTTGACAGAGAAGGAGATCCAGTGGAAGTTATTTTTTTGTTGTAATTGCCTCCAGAAACATAAAGAATCCGTTCACAATAAAAATAATTATAAAGTGGTCGATTTCAGGCACTTCCTGTACACAAAGGAAAATTGCACGTTAAAAAAAATAAACGAGGAAAAAATAAAGCAATTCGAAGTCTTCAAAAGTATAAGGTTTTACCCAAATTAAATAAGGAACTTTTACGGTATCGCTGAATGATTTTTTACATGTTTTGTATTCGGAGGTTTCTATTCGTTTGTGTTTTTGTGATGGCAATCAATAAACCCCAAACGCTTTGATACACGTGTCGGAAACACAAAAGATTTTGTTCGCATTTATCAATGCATAACTGTCCCCCGCGGCTTTTCCTACGTTCCCGAGGGATATCACATTCTACCGGGATAAAAAGTAGCCTATATGCTATTTCAGGATATGTTCTATTCTGTTTAGTCGTTTTTGCGTGAAAGATTAACAAACATACTTACATACAAATCATTCCTCTTTATAATATTAGAGGTTATCTTACTCAGTGTAAAATGAAACGTAAGATTGTAGATAATTGTCTCCAAAATGGAAAGTCATTTGTCGAAATATATATCAATTATATTACTATATAAATCTGTGTTCACATTTTTTTTATCAAATTGTGATAAATATTCATTTTATGATTCACTGACGCAATTTTTTCTCTGTAGGTATGTCTTTTTATACCTCAAGAACGATTTGACCAATCTTGATAAAATATGTATATAGTCAAAACATGTGATTACTCGAATGATGGAATTTATATATCTGATGTCAACGCGGGTGAATCGGCGGGGGACGGCTAGTTAATAAATGAAACGAGAATTGAGAGTGAAACTAACTAACTCAAGTGAAAATAGTAAATAAGGTTGAGGTTTTTTTAAGAAAACTACTAACTACGGAAGTAGCTAAGCCATTTTGCGTCATCGAGATGCAGTTGTCATGGAAAGTCTTTTGGGAGCGAAACCATCCGAGGCCGAAATAGCTTTAACTTTATATTTAGAATTATAAATTTTGATGAATAAGTAAATGCTAAGTTATTTATTTATAATCCATGTATCGGCAATAGAAAAATTCAATGTAACACTATTATTAAGGAACCACAAGCCTCAGTTCAAAACCACGCGCGGAAAGATGTTAATTTTTAGAAACACAATACAATTGATCTTAAAATAAGTTATCGTAGAATCTTCAAAGAGTACGGACTAAGAGTCCGTAGAAAATGTAAAAAGAAATAAATAAAAAAAGCCATTTTGCGTTACTTCTTAACTTGGCTAGGGGCAGCAGTTATGTTAAACAAAGCGTAATGACAAAGAACGGAGCTGTTTTGTAAAACAATTAACGGTGTTGTAAAACAAATGATTTGGCAATCCATTTGCAACATTATCAAGCAGAGCTTATTTTGTGTTAACATGTCTTCAATTTATACATTATACTGTAACTCTTTTTATTTTTTGTTAGGTATTCAAAGAATCTCCAAAAAATACAATCTTACTAGGTACTTCTTTTAATCTTTTTTTTTATTAAAAAATGAAATGAAATACGTGTAAATAACGTCATAATTTGTTTTCTCCCTTTTCTTTCTTTTTCATTAAACTATGTACGTAACCTACTTTTTGCATGGAATAATAGGCTTATTATTATTATAATCTTACCAATATTATAAATTCGAATTTTTTGATGGATGGATGTATGGTACTTAATCACGCCAGAACTCCTGAACGGTTCTGGATGAATTTTGGCGTAGAGATACATTATAGTCTAAAATAGAACATTTTTTTTTTATACCACATGGGCCGACACACAAGCGGACGCTCCACCTGATGGTAAGTAGTCACCGCCGCCTATGGACATTTGCAACACTAGGGGCATCGCCAATGCGTTGTCGACCCTGAGACGTGAAGTTGTTAAGTCTTATGTGCCTGTAATTTCACCGGCCCCCTTACCTTTCTAACCGAAACACAGTAACACAAGTGCACTACTACTTCACGGCAGAAATGGGTAAGGTGGTAGTACTTCCCCGGACGAACTCTGCACTAAGAGCTCTACTACTCGAAAACATAGCCTATTTATCCCGGGAATATATAACATCCCTCGGGAACGCGACGGATAGCTAGTTTATTAGACAGGTTTGGTAGTTACCGACTCTGACTGGGTGTAAATATCTATATAAGTATGTATTTAGAAAAAAAAATAGTATGTGTAGTATATCAGTTATCTGATTTCCATAGTAAAATCTCTGGTTAGTTTGGGATCAGATGGCCGTGTGTAAGAATGTCTCAGGATATTATATTTAAAAAATACAATACATTTTTACTGAATAAATAAATTCTCTTGACTCAATTTACAGAGAGGGAAAATGCATGTAATATTTCGATTTAAAGAGATATTAGTTCTAATGGCGTTTCAATTTGCTCGTGATTGCTTCTGCGGCTTAAATCAAATACTAAGTTATTAATACTTTGTCAACTTGCGGTCGCTGTTTGATAACGCGACGAGCGTTGCACTGCCACCTAGAGTTCTATTATTATTTAGTATAAATCGATTATATTATACTAACGTTGTTGAGTATAGGTACGCCTATTTCGACAGATAACAGTGAGGTTATACAAAATTAAATATCTAGTAATTAATTCTGCTGGATTTCCTCTCAAAAGGTAATCGACACGTGTTTCGCTTCTACATGAAGCATCTTCAGGACGTATTAGACCGGCTGTCACTGAGTCGATGCACTAGCACCACAGACGTGCTACCTCGCCGACCGCTGACAGAATTTCCCGGAGATAAAAAGTATCTTATATGTTATTCTAGGGCATGCTTCACCTATGTGCCAAGTTTCATCGAGATCAATAGGTTATAAGTGTGTGGTGTAAAGTTTTAGTGACGTTATAGGCATTTTAACAGCTAAATGGTTACAGAAAAATGTACTCTAAGACGCCAAGATAAGGTGCATCAGCATCATCATACAATAAACCGTTAAATCAATAGATAATCTTTATTCCAAAACCAATAAGCATGGTTCTTCCATGACATTATTATCGGCCAAAATTGGCGTTTAACATCTCGAAAAACCATACTAAAATTATGGTCAACACACAAGTTTATATATAAAAAAGACCTCTCTTATACTCAAAGGGGTACTAAACTTCAAACAGTAAATTCAGAAGTCATTATTTTGTCCCAACGTAGATTCCCCACCCTTTTCACCCCTTCCGGTCTTCACTTCCATTCATTCTGCCATTATTTCACAAGAGGGAAGGAACATAGCCGTGGCTTATGACATGTCCTGCCTGTTTTCATTTTCTCTTTGACTCGAATGGAGCCCTTTGTTTATGGTTCTAGGGTTCTGCTAAATCCAAATGACTTTTCTTTTTTTTTATGTTACATAGACTGATAAACAGGCAGATGGTTCACCTGACGGTAAGTGATCACCGCTGACTTTAGAAATTTCCAGCACCAGGGTCATCGCCCATGCGTTTGTCCAATAGTGTGAAGTTGTTAAGTTTCATGTCCTTTTAAATTCACTGGCCCTATCTTTCCAGCCGAAATACTGTACAAGTCCACTACTACTTCACGGCAGATATGGATGTGGTGGTAGTACTTCCCCGGATGAACTCTACAATTAAAGCTCTACTACTTCTCAGTTTCCTTCTTCAGTTTTTCGTTAGATTATATTGTTCAACATAGATTGTCTGTCTTATTTTAAGTAATGTTTGTAACATTTAAATTGTTTAAAATTCTAAATTCAAGAACTAGTAAATATACAAAATAGTTCCGAGACCTAATTCAGCACAGAGTCATAATATAATGTGTACTTTTTATAAAGAAAGTTTTTTAAAACAATCGATTTTGTAAATGGGCCACAAAATAAAAACGCTGTATTCCTATTTAAAAATCAAGCCTAAAATCTTTATTACCAATATTTATCATAATGATATCAAGCAAACACAGGCTTACCTATAGCGAAAACCTAGTTGTTGTTATATTGTTGAAAACATGACAATTTGTCTGCCCAAAAATACCTACAGAACCATCCAAATTAAAAGATGTCGCTACTCATACCGAATGTATATACTTTTTCGTTTTCACTCCACCGCTTCAATAATAACTTTATTTCTTTTTATTTCGTCTCTTTTTATTTCACTTACCTTATCATCTAGATATTCGTATTTTTTATGGACACTTTGTTTTGTGCTTTTACCAAATTGCTTGCGCGAAGAACGTGTAATATTATTTCTTTGGGTTATCATAGCTAAAGTCGACGAATTTGTGAGAACTGTGAGTCTTCTTTTACTAAATTAAATATCAAGTGCCAAAGAATTGGCTGTGTACTCACCAAGAATACATATGACTTAACAACTTCACGTCTTAGGATCGAAAGTGCATTAACAGCCCAGATGCCTGGGGCTTGCTGCCCAGGGGCATCTGTCGACAACGAATTGGCGATGGCCCTGGTATTGCAAATGTTTATAGGCGGCAGTGACCACATACCCAATCGTGGATATGAGGTAGAACAGAACAAGACTCTATGGAAATATTTTTATTATTATAAATAATCCTTAATCGAAGCAACCTGGACCTGGAAGTGCATTACAGCATATGCAGCTGCATTTTACGGCGCCCAACAGATGACTGAGCTTAATGTTGTTTTTTTTTTTTTTTTTATTATTGAACAAACATAAATGGAAAATAAAACATAAAATCATTCACAAAAACCACAGAGGTTTATAAGAGGAATGACTTATTAATCGTATTGATATTATAAATTCGAAAGATTGTGAGTATGGATGTTTGTTACTCCTTCACGCAAAAACTACAAAACAGATTTAGAAGATATTATTTTACAGATTAGATAGAACAAGTCTTGGAATAACATATATATAGGATACTTTTATTCCGGGAAATAGTAACATCCTGGGAACGCGGGTAAAACCGCGGGGGACAGCCAGTTAGCAATATTCGTTGCCACCGTATAAGCTATTCTATTTTTAAAACAAGAAAAGTGAATCTTTCAGAAAACTACCCATCTCCTTCTCTCGCAGGCTAAATCGCATAGAAGTATGTCTCTTTTTAGTGTCGGGTTTTCGTTCCATCAAGTTTCAAACGGTACTAAAGCAGTTTTCTCTTCAAAAGCCTTTGAAATATCAAGCCTTCCATCACCAGGAATGTGAATCGTTAATCACCATAAAAAACAGACGGATTTTCTGAACATTATGAACCCTCGCCTATATCGCTTACAGAATGGGATCTCCCCCCTATTCAGCTAATACAAACTTCGTCGGCATATCGAGGCCTCGGAAAGCGGACCTCTCACGTGACTGCGTAGTTACTGAAAGAGCCAGAGTGTAGAGGCCGCCACGAAACGTCGAGCTCATGTCATTTATCATATAGAATCAACCCCTGTTCAAATGTTAAAGTTACAAATTAAGCTAATGCGCCGCTAACGATCTTCCCTTTCGTTTTGGGGTATTTCAAATTATTTTTAATTATCTTTCTAGTCATTATGACTTTGGAATTTAAATATTTAGATATTATTTACTAGAAAGTAAATATATCTGCCGGTCTGTCTGTTTGTGGTGTGCTCACGACAAAAAAAAATGTTATCTTTATTTACATGTCGGCATATAGATGCTAGATATGTTTCTTAGAGAAAATACAAGAGTCGTAGGTAGGTTAACTTGCTTAAAAAATTCAAAAAAAATCAAAATTCAAAACCATTTATTCAGTTTAGGCCTTCGGAGGGCACTTATGAAGGTCAAATTTAAAGTTACTGAAGCTAAAACCGGTTCGGAAGTCAGCCTTCAACTGAGAAGAACCGGCAAGAAACTCAGCAAGGTTACATTCTTTTTTATTTGTTATATAATTTTTTATCTATTCTGACTTTTTGGCTATTTTATAATTTCAATTTTACATAATTTTATATTTAGCAATTACAAAATACTTATTATAGGTAACATTAAAAAAAAACAAAACGAAAAAAAAATATGACAAGACTACAAAATAGAAAATAACAATAATTAGGTACTTACAACTTAAACAAGAGATTTAGAGGTGCACTGTGCAGAGAGCAGCTATTTCCATACATTTTTATCTTCAATATAATGAACTACCTTGTAATACGCTTTTTCTTTCAAAACTTTCCTAATATAATTTTTAAATTTATGATCAGACATTTTGGTTATTGAAAGCGGTATCTTATTATAAAATCGAACACAATTACCAAGAAATGACTTGTTAACTTTAGTTAGTCTAAAGTATGGAACAACTAACTTCTCCCTTTGTCTTGTATTTATACTATGAATATCTAATTTTGCCTCAAACATTCCTATGTTTCTACGTATAAACATTATATTTTCATAAATATATAGTGAAGGTAATGTCATTATATTTATTTCCCTAAATAAATCTCTTAATGATTCACGGGGACCCATACTGTAAATTGCACGAATTGCTCTTTTTTGTATAATAAATATTGATTCTATATCCGCTGCTGCTCCCCAAAACAAAATACCATAGGACAAGAGGCTATGAAAATATGCAAAATAAACTAATTTGGCCGTCTCAACATTCGTCAATTGTTTAATTTTCCTAACAGCAAAAGCAGCCGAACTTAATTTAGCAGCTAGAGTATCAACCTGAGGTCCCCATTGCAATTTATTGTCTAATGTAAGACCCAAAAATACCGTTTTATTTACAAGATCAATATGGCTCCCATCTATTATTATTTGGCTATCTACTTGTGCTACATTTGGTAAAGAAAACCTTAAGCATTTAGTTTTCTTTGAATTTAGTAATAGATTATTTGTAGCAAACCACCCACAGACAATTGACATAGTATGATTAACTTTAGTTAGATCTTTGTCTTTTCTATTAACTTTAAAAATTAATGATGTATCATCAGCAAACAAGACAATATCTGTGAGGTCATTTACAACATATGGCAAATCATTTATATATACTAAAAACAAAAATGGACCTAAAATTGAACCCTGGGGTACCCCCATTTCGACTAAAGAGCCCTTGGATGTTGTGCCGGTAATCCCTACCATCTCTCGCAGGCTAACTCGTATAGAGGTATGTCTCTTTTTAGTGTAGGGTTTTCGTTCCATCAAGTTTCAAACTGTACTAAAGCAGTTTTCTCTTCAAAAGCCTTTGAAATATCAAGCCTTCCATCACCAGGAATGTGAATCGTTAATCACCATAAAAAACAGACGGATTTTCTGAACATTATGAACCCTCGCCTATATCGCTTACAGAATGGGATCTCCCGCCTATTCAGCTAATACAAACTTCGTCGGCGCACCGAGGCCTCGGAAAGCGGACCTCTCACGTGACTTCGTAGTTACTGAAAGAGCCAGAGCGTAGAGGCCGCCACGAAACGTCGAGCTCATGTCATTTATCATATAAAATCAACCCCTGTTCAAATGTTAAAGTTACAAATTAAGCTAATGCGCCGCTAACGATCTTCCCTTTCGTTTTGGGGTATTTCAAATTATTTTTAATTATCTTTCTAGTCATTATGACTTTGGAATTTAAATATTTAGGTATTATTTACTAGAAAGTAAAAATATCTGCCGGTCTGTCTGTTTGTGGTGTGCTCACGACAAAAAAAATGTTATCTTTATTTACATGTCGGCATATAGATGCTAGATATGTTTCTTAGAGAAAATAAAAAAGTCGTAGGTAGGTTAACTTGCTTAGGTACTTTAATACAAACACACAGTTCCTAGACTAGTTGTCCGCGCGGCGGCCAGCAGAGAAATGCGTACTCGGGATTGTCGAATGTCTTCGCTAGCTCGGCTCGCGCGAACACAGGTCCAGACTCTGTCAAAGCGCTAACATCGTAACGCTTTCGCCTCGTTGTCAAATCAACTCCCGTACTAATGACTCTTCCGACATACATAAATTTAGGATCTTTAGCGTGTAGGTGGCTGAACTCCTAAACGGCTGGACTGATATTTATGAAATTTTGTGCATTCGTTTGAGTGGTTTTTGAAAGTTTACTAACACGATGGAACCCGGGTTCATCGGTTCCCGAGGGATGTGATATATTACCGGGACAAAAAGTAACCTATGTTCTATTCCAGGCTATAACATATGTCTGTACATTTAAACTGTACTGTAATTTCGTCCAGATCCGTTCGGCAGTTCTGTCGTGACTGAGTAACAAACAAACATCCATCCATATCGTATTTCATATTTATAATAGTAGTTTGTTTATTGAACCATTTTTTCCCCTGTTCTGCTCTATTAGCTGGATCACAAACTATAATAAGCTAGGCGGCCGAGCATGACATCTATACTAATATTATAAAGAGGAAAGATTTGTATGTAAGTTTGTATGTTTGTTACACTTTCACGCAAAAACTACTAAATGGATATAGATGATACTTGGCACATAGATAGAGAATATTCTGGAATAACATAAAGGCTACTTTTTATCCCGGGAAAATGTGATACCCCTCGGGAACGCGAATGAAACCGCGATGGACATTATGAATATTTTTCTTCAAAATTTTCCAAATAGAATTTATTTTCCGTTGTCACCATGACGTATTAATTGAAAGACTAGCTGTCCATCGCGGTTTCACCTGTATTTAAGAGGGATGTTACATTATTTTGTTCTTTCTATCATCAATAGTTTTCGCAGCGCACGCTATGTAAGGATTTTTTTACACCTTTGGTTAGATTATTGAAGTTTTAGTAAGGATCCCTAATTTCCCTAAAAATATAATATAGCCTATGTCACCCGGAGATAGTGTAGCTTTACAACGCTGAAAGAAATTTTGAAATCGGTCCAGAAGTTTTTAAGTTTATTCGTTACATACAAAAATACAAATCTTTCCTCTTTATAATATTAGTGTAGATGGCGTGACAACAATTCTCTCTTTATTAGATTCTATTTTTAAACGCTACAGTATTAAGATAAGATTTCATTATTAAACACTAGCTGTCTCCCGCGGTTTCACCCGCGTTACCGGGGGATGTTACATTTTGCCGGGATAAAAAGTATCCTATGTTACTTCTAATACCTCCAAAAATATGTGTACAAAGTTTAGAAAGACGTTTATTCATTCGTTAGTTTCATGATGATCGGTTAGGTAGTTTTTTCCTGAAAGCGTCACATTCAAACTTACATTCACATTTATTATTTATTATATTAGTAGGATGTCCAATTACAATCTATCCACTAGTAGAGAAAAAGCCGCATGGTACAAACACTCGTAGAGCCCACAGAGCTATTTATTTACTTCGACTAGTAATCCACTTAAATGCAACCGACCGCTTTGCAGTTAACTTTCAACTGGAAACTGAAGAGAAAGTGCAAATGTTTATCTGTGGTAAAATGATTTTTTTTTAAATGGTTTTCGGTTTCAAAAAGTTTCAACTGCCAATAGCTTTCATATCTTAATTTTTTTTTGTATACCACTTGGGCTGACAAACAAGCAGACGGTCCGCCTATGAACATTTGCAACACTAGGGGCATCGCCAAAAGCTTGGCGACCCTGAGACGTGATATTGTTAAGTCTCATGTGCCTGTAAACTCACCGGCCCTCTTTACCTAGTTACCTTTCTAACCGAAACACAGTAATACAAGTACACTACTGCTTCACGGCAGAAATGGGTAGGGTAGTACTTCCCCGGACGAGTTCTACTACTCTAAATGTATTATTAATAAAATAGCGGACATATTATTATTAGAGATGTTAGAAATCCTACTAATATTTGAAATACGAATGTTTGTGACGTTGGTAATAAGGATGTTACTCTTTCAAGAAGAAACAACTAAAAGATTTAGTTGAAACTTTTCACATAATATGTAGTTTATTACCTGAATTAACATATTATAGAATACTCTTTATCCCGACAAATTGTAACATCACTCGGGAACGCGAGTGAAACCGCGGGGGACAGCTAGTTTGTTGACATTACACACTGTGAGATGTAATGAAATGAAATGAAAAATTTTTTATTCAAATAGGCCTTTACAAGCACTTATGAATAGTCTGACTCTCCGGTTCGGAAAGTTGTTTTTTACTGAGAAGAGCCGGCAATAAACTCAGCAATTACTATTTTAAAAAACGAACTTAGATTTATTACATAAAATTTATTTAGTCTCACTGACAATACCTGTGTGTTATAGCAAAAGTGCAGAATTATTTAACAATAATATAATATTATAAATATATTATGAAAAAAAAAATAGAAACAAACTAAAGCTGACCAGCCCCCACAAGCAGCACCTGTTCACATGTATGACGCATGTGGCAGAAATTGCCCTCCTCGCCATATTGTAAAAAAGTGAGCGACCCGCCACACGACGCCGCCGCAAGCAAAGGCATTAAAGCGAGCATGACTAATTTAAGTTTGTTGTACATAAAAAGAAGAATTTATGAACTTTAGAATACACTACAATGTAACTAAGCAAACCTTGTACCATGGTTACCAGATAGTATTTATTTATTCTAGATTTATGATTTTCTTTTCTCAGTCTGCATATTTGTTGTTAATATATAAATAAATGGATATAGATGATACTTGGCACATAGATAGAGCATATTCTGGAATAACATAAAGGCTACTTTTTATCCCGGGAAAATGTGATACCCCTCGGGAACGCGAATGAAACCGCGATGGACATTATGAATATTTTTCTTCAAAATTTTCCAAATAGAATTTATTTTCCGTTGTCACCATGACGTATTAATTGAAAGACTAGCTGTCCATCGCGGTTTCACCTGTATTTAAGAGGGATGTTACATTATTTTGTTCTTTCTATCATCAATAGTTTTCGCAGCGCACGCTATGTAAGGATTTTTTTACACCTTTGGTTAGATTATTGAAGTTTTAGTAAGGATCCCTAATTTCCCTAAAAATATAATATAGCCTATGTCACCCGGAGATAGTGTAGCTTTACAACGCTGAAAGAAATTTTGAAATCGGTCCAGAAGTTTTTAAGTTTATTCGTTACATACAAAAATACAAATCTTTCCTCTTTATAATATTAGTGTAGATGGCGTGACAACAATTCTCTCTTTATTAGATTCTATTTTTAAACGCTACAGTATTAAGATAAGATTCCATTATTAAACACTAGCTGTCTCCCGCGGTTTCACCCGCGTTACCGGGGGATGTTACATTTTGCCGGGATAAAAAGTATCCTATGTTACTTCTAATACCTCCAAAAATATGTGTACAAAGTTTAGAAAGACGTTTATTCATTCGTTAGTTTCATGATGATCGGTTAGGTAGTTTTTTCCTGAAAGCGTCACAAACAAACTTACATTCACATTTATTATTTATTATATTAGTAGGATGTCCAATTACAATCTATCCACTAGTAGAGAAAAAGCCGCATGGTACAAACTTACTCGGAGAGCCCACAGAGCTATTTATTTACTTCGACTAGTAATCCACTTAAATGCAACCGACCGCTTTGCAGTTAACTTT
Organism: Habrosyne pyritoides; assembly: GCA_907165245.1. Lineage (NCBI taxonomy): Eukaryota > Metazoa > Arthropoda > Insecta > Lepidoptera > Drepanidae > Habrosyne > Habrosyne pyritoides. Next base: position 1,431,482 of record OU015600.1, on the reverse strand, counting down.
CAACTGGAAACTGAAGAGAAAGTGCAAATGTTTATCTGTGGTAAAATGATTTTTTTTTAAATGGTTTTCGGTTTCAAAAAGTTTCAACTGCCAATAGCTTTCATATCTTAATTTTTTTTTGTATACCACTTGGGCTGACAAACAAGCAGACGGTCCGCCTATGAACATTTGCAACACTAGGGGCATCGCCAAAAGCTTGGCGACCCTGAGACGTGATATTGTTAAGTCTCATGTGCCTGTAAACTCACCGGCCCTCTTTACCTAGTTACCTTTCTAACCGAAACACAGTAATACAAGTACACTACTGCTTCACGGCAGAAATGGGTAGGGTAGTACTTCCCCGGACGAGTTCTACTACTCTAAATGTATTATTAATAAAATAGCGGACATATTATTATTAGAGATGTTAGAAATCCTACTAATATTTGAAATACGAATGTTTGTGACGTTGGTAATAAGGATGTTACTCTTTCAAGAAGAAACAACTAAAAGATTTAGTTGAAACTTTTCACATAATATGTAGTTTATTACCTGGATTAACATATTATAGAATACTCTTTATCCCGACAAATTGTAACATCACTCGGGAACGCGAGTGAAACCGCGGGGGACAGCTAGTTTGTTGACATTACACACTGTGAGATGTAATGAAATGAAATGAAAAATTTTTTATTCAAATAGGCCTTTACAAGCACTTATGAATAGTCTGACTCTCCGGTTCGGAAAGTTGTTTTTTACTGAGAAGAGCCGGCAATAAACTCAGCAATTACTCTTTTAAAAAACGAACTTAGATTTATTACATAAAATGTATTTAGTCTCACTGACAATACCTGTGTGTTATAGCAAAAGTGCAGAATTATTTAACAATAATATAATATTATAAATATATTATGAAAAAAAAAATTGAAACAAACTAACGCTGACCAGCCCCCACAAGCAGCACCTGTTCACATGTATGACGCATGTGGCAGAAATTGCCCTCCTCGCCATATTGTAAGGAAGTGAGCGACCCGCCACACGACGCCGCCGCAAGCAAAGGCATTAAAGCGAGCATGACTAATTTAAGTTTGTTGTACATAAAAAGAAGAATTTATGAACTTTAGAATACACTACAATGTAACTAAGCAAACCTTGTACCATGGTTACCAGATAGTATTTATTTATTCTAGATTTATGATTTTCTTTTCTCAGTCTGCATATTTGTTGTTAATATATAATATACTAGCTGTCCCCCGCGGCTTTACCCGCATTCCCGAGGGATATCACATTTTCCTGGAATAAAAAGTAGCCTATATGTTATTCCAGGATATGCTCTATCTATGTGCCAAGTTTCATCTATATCCTTTCAGCAGTTTTTGCGTGTACGAGTAATTAACATACTTAAATACAAACATCGAATGTCATATTTATTTATATCGAATCAACAGCTTAAAAAATAAGTTTCAAGCTTCTAGCTCTAAAAATGCGGATAGTTCCATACAACTTTAATCCCCCTTTTAACCCCTTACAACCCTTTTTTCGCATTAAAAAGTAGCATATGTCCTTCTTCTAGACTATCTGTATACTAAATATAATTTGCGTGAAAGCGAGACAGACAGACACAGTTACTTACGCATTTATAATATTAGTTAGGATTAGGATTTGGATGTATTTTTACTCATTTAATAATATGAGGTTACCAGTGGAGTATGAAGCAAAAACGTAAGTAATTAAATACATTTTCTGATCAAACTATTTAGAACTTCTACAGAACCTTTTCAACATCTTTAAACAGAAATAAAATATCAAATATAAACCCCCTAATCCACTTTAAATCTCATTTTAATAGATTTTCGTCCCTTTTATCTTAATCTCCTTAAGTAAGCTTACGGACTGCTTGTATCCCCCATCTACCCGGGTAATCCGACACTTCCGGGTACCCTTCGTGATCCACATCCGGTGATATGTATATCACTATATGTATTAATATATATGATGTTATTAGGAATATTTTAAGACTAATTAATGTGATGAAAGAATAGAAAAAGCACTAAAAATATATAAAATAAAAAGCTCGATGGTGTCTATTTTATAAGCTTTTATTCGTCTGTCATTCCGGTTTATGATTTGTAAAGGCTGTGAATCTGATGGTAAGTGGTCACCATCACCTAAAGACTTCAGTATTATCAGAGACATGACTTATATGTTTTCAAAATTTTCTTTTCGTGATATCATGGATACCCAGCCTCGGGGTAATTATTCCGGTCTTGTACTTGAACCTGCAAAACCCGCAGTGGTCGTCAACCGAGCTAGAGGGGGGCGGGTTCTTGTCCCAGGGGAAATGTGACTGCACTCTGCATCCTCGCTGTGCTGAGAGCTCGATATATCGTGACAACGACAACCCATCGTTTTCCACAAACCGCATCTGGACACTCAAAGCCCCAACCCCGATTACCCACGACCCCAAATTGGTGGGCATATAACAGATGTTGCAGTTTACGGTCGGCTACCTGCATACCATTAATCTTAATCGGGAATACTTTTGAAAGTGGAAAGTGTACATGATCAGCAGTATACTCATTAGGTGCCTATAACTTGTGGATTTTCGAATATAATAATTCGTTTCATGTGTAAAAGAAAGAAAGAAAACATTTATTTTGGACTCACACAGCATCAACATAGACAATTTCATTGACATTACAAATGACACACAGATACAATATAGCAATAACTACACAATCATACAGTATATATACACTGTGTGAGGCCAAAAAGGCACCTATATATGTGTATGTAACTATAGGCTCTGTTACTCCATAAAGAAATGCCATTAATGCAAGCTTGATAGAAATAGGTAGGTACATACCAAAAAAAGTATTTACCAGCCAACCACTTAATTAAAGAGGAGCAAAATAACTGAATACCCAAATTATCATTTATAACAATATCATCACCAAAGCAATGAAAAAAAAGGTACATATTATTATCACCCCACACATGTAACACGCTCTCAAGTCTCAGTTGACACACACTTATGATAACCTTATGGTTATCGTCTTTGAAATATTAGGGTGCTTTTAAAATCATCCCCATTCAAGGATTCGCACTCTAACACAGCCCGCACTGTAAGTGGAATAAATTAGCCGAGGCGTGTACGGTCTGCAGAATAACAAACCATCAATGTTTTGTTTTTGTGCTTTGTTTTTTTACAAAAATCTTCGGTAACCAAATTGTTGTCTAACGGCGAAAATTAATATGCAATCCCAATCGAAAATCCATGGATTGATGAACCTTTTGACAGTAATTTTAATACACGTAATGTCAAAATTCTACTTCAATCTTGCGATTTTAGATCGGTATCGTATATCTGTATAAGTAGTAACCCGGCATAAATCAATAACGATTGACAAATATAAGCAAGACTGTTCTCTTTTTTGTTTTTTCTTATCAGTTCGTTAATGTCTGAGAAAACCCAGCAATAATCTCAGCAATTACATACACTTATTTTTAAAACTAGATTGATGATGAATGTTGGGATATTAATTATCACCTTTATTGCAATGTTACTTAAATGATTTATGGCATTTGGTTGCGGCGAGTCGCTTACTTCCTTATTCATTATAAAGATTTCCCAACTCAAATGAAGATATTATTAAACATGTTTAAAAAATCGATAGAAATTGCTGTTTTTAATTAAATTTTACACACCGCCATCTGATCCTACACAAGCAGTGCTTGTAGGTAATAGTACCTAGACAACTAATACATTACATATTATACAATTTCTTTGTGTATACATTTTTATTTAGATATTTAGAAAGAAGAAAGAAAATACATTTATTTAAGGCAATTAGCAAATAACATAATATAAAAAAAAATAATTATATAAAATAAAATAACTAAAAAATGAAAACATAAAGTTTGCCATAAAATGGTCCCAACTCAGCATGATATTAGTTGTTAGCCAGCGCTGATCTTCCGTTGGGTTCCGTATTTACACAGACACACACACCACACCACACACAAACCGAAATGCTCATGCTTTCCAATGCTTGTGGTTGTTGGAATTCGAACGCACAAACTGTAACGTGTCAGTCAGGGTATTTGACCAATCAATGCAATTAAATACGTTTTTCGCAAAGTCAGTGTAAATCAGATCAATGTTTTTTAGAAATTTAATTTATTTTACTTTTCGTGCTAACGCTACACTGTATCTAGTAATCAGACCGTCTAAGATCGTTTGAAATAAACCGTCTTATTTTGTTACGTAAAACTTTCCAGTTTCAGTCAAATTGGATATCAAGTTAATCAACAGATGCTTTGAAAATATCAAGAGTGACTGAAAATAAATTATTTTATGAGTTTTGGTATATATTTCACTTTTCTTATGCCTTTGAAGATTCATTAGACGGTTTTGTCTTTAAGCGACCCGCAGCTAGGTTACTGTGTAGAAAGTGCGTCGTAAAACAGCCAAATTGCTTCCAAAGCTTTAGGTTTAGTAACCTTAATCTAATGTTAGCCTAATTAAAGCTAGTGTCATAAACGACGACTTAACTTACAAATTATTTTGTTTATGGACAAACAGGCCTTTTTGAAACGCCTTAAAAACATTAACCTGTATAGCAAAATGTCTCTGTTTTTAAACCATTTGGGCCGACAAACAGGTAGACGACCCACCTGATGGTAAGATGTCACCACCGCCTATGGATATTTGCTATATGCTTCACTGCGTTGGCGACCAAGAGACGTGAAATTGTTTAGTCGCGAGTGATACCCACGGTGTTGCAAACTTAATTAGGCAGTGGTGACCGTATACCATCAGACGGACCGTCAGCTAGTTTACTACCTTAGTAGTTTAAAAAAAGGTCTCATGTGCCGCTAATTTCCTTTTAATAACTTTTTCTAATTTACCTTTACAACCAAAACGCAGTAATTCAAGTACACTATTGCTTCACGGCGGAAAAGGGGTAAGGTGGTACTCTTCGGACGAATTCTGCACCTACTACTCGAAAAATAATGATTTAATATAAAACATTTGCCTATAATGATAAATAAGCAAGCTGGGCCATTGAAATACATTTTAAAAATATAGTAGCTGCGCCCTACGGCTTTGTCCGCTTTCAATCCCGGTTATAAACCTTCCTCTTGAATGACTATCTATTGCTGAAAACTGCATTAAACTCTGTTGAATAGTTTACGATTCTATAAAGGACATACAGAAAAAAATCATTTTATATACAGGATGTTACAAAACTGCCCGTAAAGCAGGTTAAATGGGGCCTCATAACGGTCCATTCACAATATTCAAGAACCATAGTAACGCTGTATAACATACCCCAAAAAAACGATTTTTATTAATGAAAAATAGAAAAGCTATTAAAGTTGTAGATGTTTAAGTAAAATAGGTACGTAGGCCCTTCTGTTAAATAATCTGGTTCCCTGACATGACAGCTTACTAGGGTTGTTGGCTTTGATAATAATGAATTTATTTTTTAATTAACTTTGTTAATTTTATTGTTTTTAAATTTCTTTATATCGCAACATAATAATGTACTCTTTTGTATAATATCAGGTTACTAATACTTAATTAACATGAGGGTTCATAGGTTCCGAGTGGCAGTAGAACACTGACTCCTAAGTCACGGGTAGTCCTAGTTTAGGAGTCAGGGTTTCAACTTTTGTGCGCCTTTAATTAAAAATCTTGTGAACTTTAGCTAGACATTAAGCATTTTGTAAGGACTTGTATCAATAAAGCATTATTATTATATTTTTACGGGGTATTTTGCAACACATTGTAAATAGATTTACACTTAAACATTCATTTAACTATTTGTCCACACAAATCTTTTTCCTTGGTGCGAATCGACCCCACCGAGCCAACTGGCCCGCTGTGTAATCCACGTTAAATTAGAGAATACAGTCAATTTCAAGAGAATAAACACATAATACTCTACTCAAATAACTTTATTTGAACTTACACATTATTAAGTACGTCTAATATGTTATTCTTGTGAGCTTTGCCTTTACAAAGCTTAAAGCTTAAGCACACATGGTTTTAATGCTTACTAAGATTACTTGGAATATTTAAAATCGCTTATGTAAGAGGGTAAGGTCGTGGTAATGTTGTGTTAATTCTGTTCTCGCAAAGTTTAGTAAATGTAAGGATGTTTTTGTGTAATTTTGTGAATAGGTGTGGTTTGTGGGGCTGGTCTGTTTTATTTTTCATTTACAAAGAGTAAGACAATTATGTGACAGGCCAGTTGGCTTGGTGGTTAGCGACTCTGACTACCAAGCTGAACGTCGTGGGTTGGATTCCCACCCAGGACAAACATTTGTGTGCATGAACATGTCTGTGTGTTCTGTATCTGGGTGTAATATAAAAAAAAACTTATGACTGGTAAGTTATCTGGTTTCCATAGAACAAGCTCTGCTTAGTTTGGGATCAGATGGCCGTGTGTAAAGAATGTCCCGGAATATTTATTATTTGGTTTCACTTTTGTTATGGTAGCGGCGTCGTATACTACCTCCACAACACTTCTCTAGGCTGTCGTAAGAGGCTTCTTAAGAGTATACCAATGACCGAGTTTCAAGCCACGGGGGACAGCTAGTATTATTCTATACTAGTGTTCACCCACTGGTAAAAAAATTACCATACACATCATTGAAAATTTGAAAAAAAATAATATAAATTTGCGTATTTAAAAGGATAAAGATTTACGGATTCGCAAACAGAAGAGAAAGTTGTACTTAACTGTTTGGTCTTTGCCTGTTTATATATAGACAATACAATAGTATATATGGTAACCACGAAATACTTGCAAGCCACTGAGAACATAGTGCTATAAGTGAGTATCTATCCCCAAGACACTCGTGGATGCAGTTTTTATTTATTTACATTTCCCGTTTGGTCTGAGTTTTAGTAGTTGTTGCACAGTGCATTAGAGTTAAGCAGAAATAATGTAGATTTTATGTTTGTTGAGCGGTGTTTAATGGCCTTTGTGCCTGTGGGATAAGATACAGTTTGCTACTGTATTTTTAGAGCGTGACTTTCGCATAATTGGGGCAATTCCAATATGCGTACCATGTTATAGTGATAGATACTAGAGTGATTCTTATTTTTTAATTTATAATCATTAGAATCTTGAAATTACAGGAAATCGCATAAAATAGATTTCGCGGGTTTACTCACGTTCCCGAGGAATGTAATATTTTCCCAGGGTATAAAGATTTTACGAGTTATTCTATGAATGTGCTTAGTTTCATCCAAATCCGTTTCATATCCTCAAAAAAATAATAATATTAGAAGGATAATTGTGTACTAGCTTCCTCTCCTACCTTTTCACGTCCGTTCTCGAATAATCTAGTATATCCTTATATTTGCATACAGCCTATGTCACTTGGGAATAGTTTACCTTTAAATTAATGATAGAACTTTTGAAATGGGAACTGACTGAAAGGAGACGGTGAAACTACAGGCATAGTTAGTTAGTTATTTAAACAGGGCTTCCTCCGCACTTAGCCTCTTGAATGGGCCATTGTGCATCAGCTCCTTACTCCAGCCATCCCAGGTTGTCCCAGAAAGCTAGCAACCATTTCAGGTTGCTGCAGGCTCCCGGGAGCGATGCTGTGGATTGGAGTATCTGTGCCCGTTGATCTGCCACGCTGGAGCACTCTATAAGCACGTATTGTGGCATTTCTTCTGCCTCCATGCACCCTCTGCATAGAGAGCTGTCCGTCACACCTATGGTACATGGATTTTTGCTTAAGGGAGAGTGGCCGGTTAATATGCCAATGACCTTGCGGATCTTGTCCCTTGTTAGTCTGGTGGGGTTGCGGGTGAGTCTCTTTGATGCCATCGGAACTCCATTCTTTGTTTGCCTGCATCCTTCACTGTTTCTCCATTGATCCACTTTTGGCCAGTTCATCTGCTGCGTCGTTACCTAGTGAGTTATTGTGTCCTTTGATCCATTGCAAAGTGTGCGTTGTGACATCCCAGAATTAGGACAAAGGTTATTGTGTTATTTTGTAGGGCTTGAAGCACGGACGCTCTGTCTGAGATAATTTTAACTACAGGCATATGAGACTTAACAACTTCATGTATGAGGTTGGACAACACACTGGCGATGTCTCTGGTGATGCAAATGTCTATTGGCGGCGGTGACCACCATCAGGTGGACCGTGTACCTATTTGTCGGACAAAGTAACATAACCAAAAAAGTACATATTCTAAGACACGTTACCCTTTTAATTACGATTACTTAAACAAAAATATAAAATCATTATAATACTATAAATGGTAACGTGATCATTAAAATGCTTATTCTTAAAGTTAATAAACTTTACAAATTCTCATATCTTTTAACCACTCGACGCCTCAACTGTTAAGTATTTAAACTGTACCGTTAAAGTAATAACTGCGGTTAAATTTAACCACTTTGTCGAGTTTTAATGGAGCATAAAAGATGATCCTTGTACACCAAGACCGCAATTTATTGCTGTACGTACCTACTATATCAACCCTGTAGGTATTGTGTAGTGAAACTTGAGAACGGCTGAATACAAGGTTATTTTCAGAGAATCAGTACGTACCTAAATCTATGAAGACATTTAAAAAAAAACAAATTCTCTTTTAAAAAATCAACCTTCCTCAGTCATGCGTTTCTACTAATATTATAAATGCGAATGTTTGTGAACATGGATGGATAAATGTTTGTTACTCCTTCATGCAAAAACTACAAAACGGATTTGGATGAAACTTGGTACAAAAATAGTTTGTAGCTTGGATTTTCACATAGTATCCCGGGGAAATGTAAGATTCCTCAGACGGACGTATAGCGCAGCTTTACTAATAGGGTCTCGCTGGCACCCTTTGTATGGAACCCTCAAATTAATATGGAGACTAAAAATTCTTCTAATATTATAAATGCGAAAGTTTGTGAGTATGTATGGAATGTTTGTTAGACTCCGCGCAAAAACTATAGAACGGTTTTTTTTAATTATTATTAGTATAGACTGGAATAACACATATAATACTTTTTTCACTTAAATATGAGTGAAACCGCGGGGGACAGCTAGTATTTAATAATATCCAAAAAAGGCGGTAGGCGTAAAAAAGTGAACACTTATTTAAAAATTGTTAAGCTTAAAATTTTAATAAAATTGGTAAAACAAGTAATTCCAATAAAGTTTTCATGTTAATTTAAACTTCGGAGCACCCTACTTGCCAGTTTGTGTTATCTCCCTAATCGCACTAAGCACTTCACTGTTTTGGCATCATCACCGCACTGCACTACAAAATGGAAGACATCAAAGAGTCAATGTCCCAGATGAAACAAATGTTCTCAAAGCAGATGGAAGATTTCCAGGCGCAGTTGCAGAAGTCATCAGCACCCTCTACCATAGTGCCAAAGCCAGCCTTAAGGGTTCGGGCATAACGATGTCCGAGTTTTTAACCAAAGCCCGGCACGACATATTCATGACTGCACGTCAGCGGTTTGGCGTGACGAAGACTTGGACCCGGGACGGTACTGTGTTTGTGTTGGGGCCCGACGGAACGAGCCATCGAGTGACCTGTATCTCGGACTTGGATAAAGTTGGTGAGAATTTAGCCTTTACATGCTGGCGATGCTTCTGGTATTGGAAATGTCCATAAGCGGTGACTGCTCACCAAGCGCAGATCCACCGCTGTGGGGATGATGGGCATGCCCAAACCCTGATAGACTTGTGACTTCTCACTTCCACGGACTTTTGAGGTCGATAGGCTGATAATATTATATACAATGCCTTTATTAAATAAAAATAAAACTCCTTTATAATCGATTATGAGCGAGTTTATACTCCGAGTCATAATTGTTCCATTTTTGTCTGTGAGTACAACCTTTTTTGTGATCCGTGCTGCTCGCCCATCAAGTGGCCAAAAAAAGAAAACGACAATATTATCCAATGGATGCAGCGAAGCAAAATGTTTGCTTTGAACTCCCAATAACAAAGAATGTACATATATTACATCAAAATATTTATACTCGCTATGAGATTCTTTGGCAAACGCGCTGAAAATTTAAGCATGAAAACATTGCATTTTGTTATGTAATATAAATTGTTTTACTATGCACCTAATAACGCTTTTCTTGAATATTCAGTGTGCATTATCTGTACTACTATGTAGAATATGTCTATGTACATGATTTTGTGATAAATATTCTTTAGGAGCGTCCCGTAGTGTCCCCCGCGGTTTTACCCGCGTTTCCCAGGGATGTTACGTTTTGCCGGGATACAAAGTATGCAAGTAGGATATGCTCTATCTATGTGCCAAGTTCCGTCTAAACCCGTTCGGTAGTTTTTGCTTGAAAGAGTAACAAACATCCTCACAAACATTCGCAATTATAATATTAGTATTATAAGACCCACCGATATTTTGAATGAGAGTAGTCGTAGAATAAAATTTGCCTTAAAGTCGAATTTAGCATAATGGCGTACCTACTTTGTTTCACTGTAAAGTTTTAAAGATAGAAGAATAATTTTCGAACTGCTATATGAAAATTGTAAATTTATTCCAATACCTGTTTTTTTTTAATGGACTCTTTCTAATATTATAAATGCGAAAATGAATTTGTTTCTTTGTAACACTTTCACGGCTAAAGGACTACACTGGTTTTGCTGCAGCTTGGCACACACATAGCCTTTAATAGGAGAAGCTTTTTGTTCTGGAAACGCGAGTAAAACCGCGAGGGGAAGCCAGTGTCCCAAAAATTTAAATAATGAATAGTTTCTTACAGTCAGGTTTAAATAAAGTAATGAAAATTAATTGGACCATTCATTCACAATACGAGCATTGTGCTTGTGAACTTTTGTCCTTTTTATAACAAAAACATAATAAATCTTTATCTAGCTGAAAATCAGCGCTGTTGTCTTCAACAGCACATGCTGACACCCTTTTGACAGCACTCCCACCGCTTGTTTATCATTGATTTGTTTTATGTTTGTTATCTTTATGTAAGTATTTTTATCTAAGTGTTAAAGTGTGCTGTCAATAAATAATTTCTTTCTTTCTTTCTGTACCCCGCGGTATCACTGCGTTTAAAGATATCATATATAGTACTTAACCATCTAGGAAAAATTCCGCGTCGAGTGGTAGCAGTCACATCCCGATATTTTGCTTATATAAATAGTAAATCGATAATACTTAGGTCCGTGTATGCGACTGATCTCCTCCTTAATGGCTGAACCGATTTTGATGATTGTTTGTGTAAGTTTAAGTGGATCACTAGACAGTTTAGATTCACAAACGAACCCTTCAGGTGGCGCTGCCGTCAACTACTCTGCCGGTTCAATTATTTACAACGCTTTTATAAAAATACATTTATGAGATTTTCGAAATCCACATCACAAATTACTGGATTATCTTCCCGAATCAAAATATTCTTCTAATACAAACATCGAACGGCTTTAAATGGTTAATTAACAACTGTTTCCCTCTAACAAAACATCCCCTTAATACCTACTCTGGTTTCAGCGAAACGAAGGCCTGTTGCCTGGCAAGTAAATGGTGTAGCATTAATATAATTTGACCTTTCAATTAATAACGCTACGACATACTTTGTATTAATGGGATATTAGCGGTATCCCTCATAATACCTCCGATTAGTTATTGTTTGATGAATGACCTCGATTTAACATTTTATTAGGTGATTGAGCTGGCTAAAGACCGTTATAACCCCTGTCGGGGATGGTGCAAATTGACGTTTATTTCTTTGGTAATAATCACAGTTTTACTGTGTTACGGTTAGAAAGGTAAGGGCGGTGAAGTTAAACGTGAGACTTCAGGGTAGATAAGGTATTGGCGATGCCACTAGAATTGAAAATGATCATAAGTGACGGTGACAACTTATTAAGTGAACCGTCTGCCTATTTGTCGATATACTTGGCATAAAAAACATAAATATAATACTTTGGAAAACAGAGTATTGTTTCTAATAGATGACGTTCACAAGAGCGTTATCCCGTCACGAGCCATATCACAAATTGACAATTAATACACAATTTCTGACAACAAATAAAAATGTTCTATATTAAAAAGTTACTTTTTTTGTAAGTAATCATATAGTTGAGTGACTTGGTGCAACATTAAAACAACATCTAGGTGATAGAGACAATGCTCAGCTCGAGTGAACTATTCAGCCAACACAAATATCATCGGCGAGCCGGTCTCGGAGAGCTTACCTCTCACGTGTTTGCTTAGTTAGCGAAAGAGACAGAGAATAGAGGCCGCGACGAAAAATCGTCGAGCTAGTGTTATTTTCTTTGCCGAATCAAAGTCCTGTACCTGTGCCTGTCATCACACTAATAAATGAGCGTGGGGATATATCTTTTTGAGGATTATCTTACGTTTTTTTTACGTATCTCAATTCGCAATCCCGTCGGAAAAAAAAAATTGACACATGTATATTCAATTATATTGTAACACAGTTCAGAGGTCATACTTTTCTGTCGCATAAGAAAAACAGCTGTTTATAACAAAAGAAATGTATAATACGATATCAGTTTATGAGATATGTCTGTATTTAAAACTTTTTTGTAAAATTTTGTGACATATATTCGTTTTATGTCTCGTTGACATCAATTCTACTACTTAAAACAAATTTGCCTGAATTTCAGTCTCTCCTTTATAAGTCAAGGACTTCTTGACCGATCTTGATGAAAAGGTAAGTTAGAACATGTGATTGCGCGAATGACATATATGATATTGATAAAAGCGGGTGAAACCGCGGGAGACAGCTAGTTTATAGATAGTAGAATATGTTAAATATACATGAAGCTTTGTTCTATTCAGTATTTTAACAGTTTTGAATACATTGTTGGCTCTGTTTTGTTTTTTTAGAACTATTGTTATTCGTTTCGAATTCAGTACCTCTACTATGAGTTGCTATCGAAAATTACTTTAGTCACTAGCGAGTAAACTACTATCGATACAGAATTTCTCGATAGCAACTGTCAAATTTGTGACTATTATTTATTATTTCTATAGCAAAGGCTAAAAAAACGTTACTCGCTAGTTTACATTTCAATAGGTTTTTTTACCTATCGACTCGTACTATCGATTTTAGTTCTTAAGGTGACCGCTAGTGGCGCTGTACACATTTGCCATAGAAATGTTTTACGTAGTCGCTAGCGAGTACGTGCGTTAAAGACTCATGGTAAAGGCACTGCTTTTATTCATCCAGTTCAAATGTTTATGAAAAAAAAGCCTTTATGATTTTTAACAATACATTTAATCGGATTGTATGAAATGTGACGGTTATATATTTTGTCTTTTATTTTGCGAGAAAACCCTTGTTTTATATAGTCGGATCCAAACATTATTATTCAGTGGAAACAGAATTCAAATATATGTTTTAGTGCTTTTGTTTGTGAATAATTTATTTAATATTAGCTTTGGCTGCGGTTTTTCTCGTGTTTATTATTACCATATATATATAGCCTATCATTCACGTAATCGACTTTTACCTTTATACCAATTTTCAGTAAACGTTTTTGAGTTATAAAAGGGCATACAGATAGACAAACTGAATTTTCAATTGTTTTTATTGTAGATTTGGTATTTGTTATTGGAATGGAAATTTATCACAAAATTTTATAGACTAGCTTTCCGTGCCGGTTTTGTCCGCGTTCCCGAGGGATCTGATATATTTTTAAAGCAGTTGGGCTTTTGTTTAATTCAATTATTTCTGTACTGAATTACTATAGAATACTTTATATCCCGGTATAACATAATTCCCTCGGGAACGTGAGTAAAGCCACAAGGCGGGTAAAGCCACCTAATAAACTAAATTGGATTTTCTCATATTATACGCGGTACTATGAAAGAAAACGCAGCGCCATTTTCAAAAGAACATTTCAAAGTACTCCCATTTTTGGCTAGTTTAATAATGAATGAAGAAATTAAGTTTTAATTTCAAGTCTGTAAATATGCAAACGGTCCATCTGTCATAAATATAGACATTTTCAACACTAGGGGTATGGCGGTAGTACTTCCCCGGTCCAACTCGGCACTAAAAGCTATATCTACTCCTAAATTGTCAATAAAACTTAAAAAATAAATGATAAACGGTCACCTCAGCTTATTCACACTTGCACACCAGGGGAATCGCCCTCCAAAAATATATCTACTACTATTTTCAATTCCTTTATTTACAAAGCGATGCTAAAAAAATTATCAAAAGAATAAATGAAAACCGCGTCGGATGGTTCGATTCTGTAAGGAAAATGATACTAGCTCGAGGATGTTTCGTTGCGACCTCTATGCTCTGTCTCTTTCGTTAACTACGCAATCACGTGAGAGGTAAGCTCTCCAAGGTCTCGTAGCGCTGACTCTCAGACGAAGCTTGTATTAGCTGAATAGGGAGGGCTACAGTCGCAAATTAAGAGCCTTAATTCTTTTTATTTTAATTAATTAAAAGACTTTCCAAGCCATCGCGCTTCATTTGAATATTCCTTTTCATTTATTATGAATTATTAACGTTTGAATTAAAAATAATAATGCAGATTTAAATATGAATATGGGTGGACAGTTGTGAAAGTTTGGTCAAGTTCCTGACCCCCTTAAAAGGTCTATAAGTCAATCTATCTAAGTATATGTCTTTTGTGCAACTGCCAGATATTTGGCGATAAAATTCTTGTACAAGCATCATCCACCCACTTTTCATTAATTTTGGGACCGGCACAATATGTATGCTTGGTATATAGCTAGCATCCCCTGGTTTCGCTCGCATTCGCGAGGGATTATATGTATTCTGGCTCTATAACATAGCCTATGTTATTTGGGATTAGTGTGGCTTTCTATCTTTGAAAAAATTTAAAAAATAGGTGCATTAGGTCGGAGATTACTCTCCACTTGCAAAAAAAATCACTTATATCGCTCACAAAAATCGAACTTTCTCTTATCAATTATGTGGCAAAATTTTCACAGCTGTTTCTGTAAATTCTTTTGACCACTTGGTGTAAAGCATATGTGGTCATTAGATACGCTTTACTCGCCTCTTAGTACAGCCCCCTTATTCAGCTAATACACACTTCGTCGGCGAGCCGCTTCACGGAGGCCTCGGAAAGCTTGCCTCTCACGTGATTTCGTAGTTAGCGAAAGAGACAGAGCAAAGAGGCGAAGAGCAAAGGAGAGAGAATCGAAGCCTTGCTTAGAGATGAGTTGGGGTAGAATTCGTCACCACTACAACGAGATTTTAAAATTTCACTAAATCAAATGTTTTAAATCCTAATAAAATCTTAATACACCAAAAAAATGTTTATACTTCGTTCCAATAAATCAAAATAACCGGTACATTTATCTTGTGATTTAATTTCCCAGTTTTATTATCGAAGGCCCTCGGGGGCCGTCAGCAAAAACAATTCCGTGAAGTGGGTTCTGTACAACGAGAGGTTACGGTACGGCTGGTCTGGCGCGTGTTCCTAACATACAATACGGTTCAAGTTGTTAAGAAATGGCGATAATCTGTGCTGTTATTGATAAAGGTAATACTAGTATGTTTGTAAGTTTAGTTTAAGGAAGTAATATCCGAAACTGTTCATTTGATTTTAATAATTATTTTATTGATAATAGCTACACTATTACCGAGTGACATAGGCTTTGTTATGTTACCGCGGAGCGCTAGAAAGTGATCAGTAAAATTCCAATCTTCGCAGATTTCCTTTTTGTTAATGAATTATGTTTCTTTCCAATTATGTAAATAAATACCTAACATTAAACTAAAAATATTGATTCGAGCGTATTGGCACAATTGATTTAGTGCCAGTACAAACAAAATAAAAATTGAAGTATTTAAAAAAATATATTACAATGAACAATAACACGTTTCTCAACTACCTAGTTAAGTAGATACAGCCCAGTATCAGACACACTGAGGGACAGTGAGCGTATACCAGGGCCAAAACTGGCTTAATCTTATGAACTTACCCCATACCTTACATCTTCGCACATTTCCAGCTCCCGTAATGGTGTTCGAAGACAATTACATAAAATTTCATAAGACCCCAGCTGAGATGTCGACTACTTACTCCGCATCTGAGTTATTGTTCAGAAAATTGCTTTGGAATGTTGCGGGATGTCGACAAGCTGATGCCCATTTTAACTCAACAATATCTAACTTAGGAAACCTCTTAATATACGAGTATGTAAAATGAAGCCTGAAAATCTGTCATAATGTCAATTTTTAAAGGTTGTGTTTGTCCATGGTAAGTGATGATAGGGCCAAAGACGGTAAGCAGACAAAGCCTAAGAGAAGTCTCGAGTGCAGCGATTTCCAACTTGAGGGCAGCCAGGCGGGTACTGCAAAGTACCCCTCCACCATGCTATGGTTTCCTTACGACGTTACCAAAAGCTCAAGCTCATTATCGCACTCTTGCGTCAGGCATCTCCTAAAGGTGACCACACGTGTCTACGCTGAAAGAATTGACCATACCACAAGATACGAATTTGTCCGAATTCTTCCGGTAATTGGTCCAATTTGGTGGGAGGTTTCATAGAATTTCATACAAGTAATTCTAAAATTAAATTATTTCGGCTCCATCGCTTCCTTTGACTGTGATAAGTGTACCTTTAAACGTTAGTGAAAATTGGTTTTGTAAAGGTTCTGATTCAGATATGGTTCGGTGAAGTATCTTATTAGGAATTAGGGTTTACTAGAATAGTCGAGCGCCTAAAAGTAAGGCTTCACTTTCATTTGACTCCCAGGTAGGGCAAGGTACCTGAGGTATATTCTAAAAATGTTTTTTTTTTTTTTAGTTAATTTATTTCATCAAAAAGTACCACATGGTAAACCTAAAATATTTTAATAGATACATGGTCTCAGCGAAAATGGCCGCGTTAATATATTTTCCTAGAATTCGAGTAAGAGCCCTTATTTTTCAAGTATATCACTTCTTCATCATTAAAAGATGAATAGAATATTTTTATATATTGATTTGGATAAAGAAATCTGCGAATTAATTGGACGAATGAGAATTATTTCTGAGGTAAAAATAATGTTCCGAGAAATAAATCTATTATTCGGATCGTTTCTCATTTATTTTGTCGATAAGGCCTTCTGTGTTATCAGTCTGCTTTATTATTATTTACTAGCTAACGTCCTGTGGTTTCACTTGCGTTTTCGAGGATTTAAGAAATGCTAAGATTATAACATAGCCTATGTCACGAGGGAGTAGTATAGCTTTCCATGAGTGATTCTTTTTATATGTGCATTGGTACTGAAGATATAAACAATATCACAAAATTCAAACTCCGTTGCATAATATAACTAGCAGCCCGTGGATTCACTCGCGTTACCGAGGGATTTAATGTATCACAAAATTATAACATACCCTATGTCAATCTAAAATAATGTAACTATCATTCATATAGAGAAAGAACGTTTTAAATAGCTTCAGAAACCCTCCACATATAAACAAACATAAAGAATCCGCTCTCTATCTATATATAATACTATCTAAATTAGTTATTTCAGTGCTATTGAATAATATGGATGGTCATGAGTAAAGAAATGCTTCAGGCAATCATTACTATATTGCCTACATTCTCAGGGAACTAATATTTTCCCAGGAACAAAGTATTCTATCTGCGAGGTTAATTTAAATTATTTGTTCAGCAGTTTGTCTGATTGAGTCTGAAACATTCTAATATAGTAAAATCATTTTCACAGAAAATAAAATACTAACTGTCCCCCTCAGTTTCACCCGCGTTTATTGTAATCATATAAAATACATATATAAACATGTCATATACTCGTATGTTGCGCGTTCAATGTCTCCTGTACCTCGAATTTTGGCTATATTTAACACACTGAATAAAAAACCTGAATGTGATCTGTTTGCGGACGGGTGACAGACGATAGTTGTAGAATGCATGAGGTATTGTGAGATGCTAGAGTGACAGGTTTAGTTTTTGGGAATTTATTGATCTCATTTATTTTTATCCTTTTTTGTGTAATTAGTGTTATTGGTGAAAACCGTTCTAACTGTTAAAATAAATAAAAAATAAGTCATCTAGGTAAAATTCCGCGTCGAATGGTAGCAGTCCCATCCCGATATGTTCAGTAGTTTGAGGTGATGGTGCGTCAAAGGAACACTATTTTCCTTAAAATAAATATTATATTGGGACATTCTTTACCCATGGCCATCTGGCAGAGTTTGTAGTATGGAAGATAGTTAAATAATATACTATACTAGCAATACCCTGCCACGCTTCGCTGTGGCACATTGTGATTGAATGGTTGAGAAATGAGAAACAAAACAAAGGCGGTCACGGATACGTGACTGATGCAAAAAAAAATTAAAAACAATCCTTGATGCGGATTATATATCATGCTAAAATTTCAGCTCAATCGGTGAACTTTTTGAGTTTTTGAAGCGTACTCAAACCAACATAACATTTTTATATATATAGATGGCTGTACCCTGCCACGCTTCGCTGTGGCAAATTGTGATTGAATGGTTGAGAAATGAGAAACAAAACAAAGACGGTCGCGGATATGTGACTGATGCAAAAAATAGATAAAAACAATCCTTGATGCGGATTATATATCATACTAAAAATTCAGCTCGATTGGTGCAGATCTTTTTGAGTTTTTGAAGCGTACTCAAACCAACATAACATTTTTATTTATATAGATAGCTGTACCCTGCCACGCTTCGCTGTGGCAAATTGTGATTGAATGGTTGAGAAATGAGAAATAAAACAAAGACGGTCGCGGATATGTGACTGATGCAAAAAATAGATAAAAACAATCCTTGATGCGGATTATATATCATACTAAAAATTCAGCTCGATTGGTGCAGATCTTTTTGAGTTTTTGAAGCGTACACAAACCAACATTACATTTATATATACGAGTATACGAGTATATAGATAAAGCTACTTTTCATTCACATTCTTGTAAATACATATTTATATAGATATTTACAGACACTGAACAAATAGACGTGTAAATAAAAATTACGGAATATTCTTTACAAACGGCCAGAGAGCTTACCAGATAACTAATATACCTGCTACATATACAAACAGACATCTATACTTCTATATCTATACTAATATTATAAAGGGGAAATATTTGTATGCATGTTTGTTACCCTTTCACGCAAAAACTGCTAAACGGATATGAATGAAACTTGGCACATGGATAGAGCATATCCTGGAATAACATATAGGCTACTTTTTATCCCGGGAAAATGTGATATCCCTCGGGAACGCGGGTAAAACTGCGGGATATAGCTATGTTCAAATAATTTGACTATATCGAACCTACGACCTGTAGCGTGTTAGTCAGGGTTAACCACTAAACTAACTAGTCCGTCACAAAACCGCAGTATAGTACAAACCGCATTACCACAACATAATTGCTCCTACCACTCCAAAGTCTATAACGGCCTCCGTCCCAAGAGGCCTCGTGTTCAACCACAAAAATCCCAATTAAGGCCTGCAATAAGAACCTACTAATTGGATTAACTAACGAGTCGCTTGCCCTAATTCACACTTGCATAAAGGTGAGTGTGGGCCGCAGATCGTTAAAATGCGGATAAAGGAGGTGGTGAGAAGAACCTAGAAGATATGGAGAGGATTTTTGAAGTGAAAACTTCTTTAGTGGCGTTGAGCACTTTTCTTGAGAGGGGTATAAAATGTTAAACTCGCGGTAAAAATGCACAACGTTCATGTTCAAGTTTTCACTTCCGCCGTTTTGGTATTTTTTTAATCCCACTAAGAAGCTGTGAATTTTTGAAACCAGTTTTAGTCAGTTTGTGCCAGATTATACAGCATTATATCAGTGCGAACGTTCCGCATAGTATATACAGTTGTTATTTATACTAACCTAACATACATTATTGAATTGACCACTCTTACTATGTTAATTGATGAAGTAAACAAATTAATTAACCTATTGTAGATAATTATTTTGAATATTTTATTGAGCCTACACTTCTATGAAAGCCTGTGTCGAATTTGACAATGTACCCTCTATTTATCCTTTCGTTTTCATGATCTGTGACAGAAACTGATTTTCAGTACTGAATGTGCTCTATTCGAGCTCAAGTTAAATTTAATTAAAGCTAAACGCGTGCTTGGATTAAAAAAAAGTGAGAAGTTATTTACTTAAATAAATTGTGTTTCATCTTCTTTCTTGACATTAATATTGCCTATTCCATGGCCTAAAGTAATATAATACGTCATACTACTTATCCCCTGCAGGTTTACCTGCGTTCCCGAAGGATGTTACTTTTTCCCAGGATAAAAAATATACTTTATGTTAATCTAGCTAATAAACTATCTGTGCACCAATATACTAGCTGTCCCCCGCGGTTTCATCGCGTTTATAGAAATAACATGTAGCCTACATCCATTAAGGAAAAGTTCCGCGAACAATCCCATCCCTATATGTTCAGTAGTTTTGAGGTGACAGTGCGTCAAAGGAACCTCATATTGCTTATATAGATTAGTAGGATTTCATAAAAAAATTGTTAAGCCTTTGTTTTATGCCACTTGGGCTGACAAACAAGCAGACGGTCCACCTGATGGTAAGTGGTCACCGCCGCCTATGGACATTTGCAACACTAGGAGCATCGCCAATGCGTTGTCGACCCTGAGACGTGAAGTTGTTAAGTCTCATGTGCCAGTAATTTCACCGGCCCCCTTACCTTTCTAACCGAAACACAGTAATACAATTGCACTACTGCTTCACGGCGGAAATGGGTAAGGTTCCCGGACGAACTCTGCACTAAGAGCTCTACTACTCAAAAAAGCCTTTACAAAGCTTAGTGGTAACAAAAAAAACTATTCCATTTATAATATTAGTAAGTTTAGTATATTAGATTCTTTAAGAAACTTTTTTAATTAAAACACTTGTTTAATAACTCCGAGCGATTATTTTTGTTCAAGGTGTTGCCAAATAATATCTCAGATGGCCCTTTTTATTTTTACCTGCTTAGAATAACAATTACTTTTTAACTTAACTGTGAAATAGTTTTTGTAAGGTAATTTAAATTTGATTACTAAAATTGCTTCTAATAAAACTTTTTGTTATTTACAATTAAATATATTATATCCGAATCCTAATGGAAGGTGGAAAGATCGTATTATATGGTAGCATATTACATTAACACTAATCATACCAACTCTTACTAGGTACGAATTTCTACCATAGCGAGTCAAATGTGAGTTTATGTTTCCTGCTTGTATGTATGAAATATGGTTGTTAGGAAGGGAAATAAATAGTATAACTGTATATTAATTAGTAAGAAAAAGTCATGAAGTCAAATGTGCAAAAGCAATAAGATAATACGTGCATTTTCAATGCATAGTTCAAAATGGCTCATTTGACTCGGTTATGGTATGTTTCGTGTTAAAGATATATAGTCTGTGTAAGTAATTATTATTATAAATGTTAAGCATTTGAAAGTATAATTATAATCAAGAAGTGAAATTAGATTCGAATAAAAAATAACAAATATACTTTGTCGAGTTTCATGCCAGTTCTTCTCAGTTGAAGGCAGACTTCCAAGCCGGTGGTAGTTTCAGTAATTTTGACATCTATAAGTGCCATCTGCGAACCATAACTGAAGAAATGGCTTTGAATATTTTTTAAACGTCTATGGAGGAGCGAGGTATCAGACTCCTCCATTTAAAAGGGAAGATCTTCCGCCAGGCTAGGTGATCATGCCTGGGGACCGCGGTCCGACTGTTGGTGTTGGATGCTTGTATATATGTCAAATCCTGAGAGAATCTCGATGTAGGATTCTCGCGTGTTTCTACTCGTTCATAGATGTCGCCACATCACTGAAGTTTACCTTAAAAGTTTGATTTATCAGCGAATTGAATTATAAAACACAGAATAAGTATATATGACCAGATATACCACACCTATATTACCAGTTTTGTCTTATAAATGTATAAAAAAAAAACATTATTGACGGGCCAGTTGGATTGGTGGGTTCCTGAGTAATGTCACGCTGCAGGTCGTAGGATCGATTACCACCGAAGGCAAACATCGACATGCATGAACATGTCTGTTTGTTCGGTATCTGGGTGTAAATATCTATCTTATTGTGTATTTTAAAAAATAGTACTTTATGCAGTATATCAGTTATCTAGTTTTCATAGTACAAGCTCTGTTTAGTTTAGGATCAGATGGCCGTGTGTTTAGAATGTCCCAGAACATTATTATTAGTCAGATGAAACATCAGACTTTTTGAGTAGTAGAGCTTTCATTACAAAGTTTGTTCGGGGAAGTGCTACCACCTTACCCATGTCCGTCGTGGAGCAGTAGTGCTGTACAGTGAAATTACAGGCACATGAGACGTAATTCAGTCTCAGGGTCGACAACGCATTGGCGATGCCCCTAATGTTGCAAATGTCCATAGGCGGCGGTAACCACTTACCATCAGGTGGACCGTCTGCTTGTATGTCGGCCCACGTGGTATGAAAAATAATAGACGGTTTATCATTAGGCTGTCTCCTTCGAATATTTCTACTCTCTTTATTAAACCGAATTTCTGAACTACGCACAACCCTACGCATAATTATTCCTTAACTAGTTAACGAAATAAGTAGAGTTTGGGAACAAGCGGTTTGGGACCAACGATCCACCCCTTTAAGGTTTAAATTACCAACTTTGGTTTCATATATTTTATTCCGAGTTAAATTTTATGTTGCGTAGTATATGAATGTCCCAAAGGGTTTATTAATGTGTATTATGTATGACTAGATAGCTATATGTGTGTTAAAGTTAGAAAATTTAAAATTAGGTTGATCTTTGACACAGTTTTTTTGGAAATTCCAAGTTATTTTTGCACATCCTCCTAATATTATAAATGCCAAATTTCGTGAGGATACATGGATGTTTGTTACTCTTTCACACAAAAACTACAAAATGGATTTGAATGAAACTTAGCACATAGATAGAGCATACCCTGGAATTACATATAGGCTACTTTTTATCCCGGGAAATTGTAACGTTACTCAGGAACGCAGGTAAAACCGCGGGGGCACCTAGTTTATTTTATATTAGCTTCTGCCCTGCGGTTTTGTCCGCGTAATAAAGGATGAAAGGTAGACTATATCCTTTCCCAATATCTATTGTAAAAACAGACAAACAGAAATTGTGTATTTTCTTTTTGTATACATTAATTATCGGCATCGCCAATGCGTTGTCCACCCTGAGACGTGAAGTTGTTAAGTCTCATGTGCCTGTACGATAGTTACATATAACTGTTAGATATAACTAAATATGATGTAAAAAACTGGTCCAGTGCGAGTTGGACTCGCGCACGAAGGGTTCCGTACCAGTATCTATAAAAACGGCAAAAAAAACATGTCTGTTGTATAGGACCCCCTTAAATATTTATTTTATTCTGTTTTTTTAGTATTTGTTGTTATAGAGGCAACAGGAATACATCATTTGTGAAAATTGCAACGGTCTTTCTATGACGGCTCATGAGATACAACCTGGTGACAGACGGACAGACGGACGGTGGAGTCTTAGTAATAGGATCCCGTTTTACCCTTTGGGTACGGAACCCTAATTAACAATCTTTAAATTACCCGTAACATACTAGGAATTCAGCATAAGTTCAAAGTTTTTAATATTTCGCACCCTCAGAACGATAGGGGCTTAACTCAAAAAAATACTTTTGGCACATCTCTGATTTCTGGTCACTTTCGCAATGAGCGGAGAGGGTGGGTCCCTGTGTTAAAGAGGCTGAAGTATCGGTATGCTTATTCTATCATTAAATTGACTATATTTTACTATTCATCTGATAGAGCGTACTTTGTTTAGTCTCTCTATGATAGTAACTCCATTTCGCAAAATTTTGAGTCACTATCTTATCGTACTGAGGGTGCGATATTTCAAAGCAATATAATTAAGAAGCAATGAAACATGATTGTTTGTCTTCTAAAATAAAACAGTTTAAATTAACGAGGAGAGCGAAATCGAATAAGTTTTAGTTAGTAGTAACAAGGACGTCGTTAGGAAGCCCAATAGTTGAACGAATTAACGTTTGGTGGAAGTTATAAGCTGTAAGATGTCTTTCAAAAATAATAGGAAAATAGTAAGCACAAATAGTTTTTAAATGTCTTTGTTAGTCTTTTATAAAAATAAAATCTAGAAATAATATGAATTTATATAATTAGAAAAACAAACTATGGATTAAAAAAATCCCGAAAAAATGTCACAGAATATTTTTTTTTGTCAAGTTTGTCGAGACGTAGGCAGATGGAAAAAATAAATAATAGTAAGCACAAATAGTTTCTAAATATCATTTTTAGTCAATTATAATCTAGAAATACTTAATAAGAATGAATCTAAACAGATAGTAACTAAAAAAAACACTCTAGGTATAAAACAAATCTTAAACTTCTTGAGCACCTTTGTGATTTGAAACTCGATGAAACAAAAAAGAGATAAACCGACTGAAATAAAACTGAAACTGATATAGAGTGAATTTTCTACATTTACTACTTTTTTTGTGTCTATTGGGTCAAGAATGCAGACAGTCTACTTTTGATACTTGGCCACCGCTGTCTATTGCTAGTGATGATACTCACATTCGAACGAAAATAATAAAGAAACAAAAATAAAAATCGAAAATGATAACAGTATCAGCGTGGCATATGGTTGGCATTGTCGCGGTTTCTCTGGCACACTACCAATTCCGGACTACATGTATTCATTTCTAAATAAAAAACATTAATTATCTTACCTGACTCTGATTAGACTCCGACTGGAAATCTTAAAATAATCTATGGTTATGATAAAATAAATAATAATATAAATATTAAAATATTTAAAACTTTTTTATAAAAACTTTTTAATTATGTTATTTTAATTAAATATTAGCTCATATGAGCTACAATAACATATTATTACGCAAAGAACAACAATTTATCAGTTTTTATGAATACATTTTTTTATGTCTTCAGTTTATAACTTAAAACTCATCAAATAAAGCTTGATCTTAAGTTAATTGGTACTTAGTTACTTAACGATACGTGTTTCCTTACTTTCAATCTCTGTTGAGGAATCAAAGATACGAATAATCTTACTTAGACCTTGCTTTAAGTTACTATCTTGTACCTAACCTTCTTTAGGCGCGCTGGGGATTTTTGAGTAGGAAAAAACAATTGAACTCGCGACACTGTTACCGTTACCGACACCTCTGTATATACAGAAGTATTTACACATATTGGCCCTGTTTACACAAGAGTTGAGTTTGGGTTGAAATACTTTGATAAATTTTTATCTTTATATAAATATTCTGTACGTGTGTTGACAGTGAACTCCTACTAAACGGCTGGAAAGATTTTGATAATTTTTTTTACGTGTGTTCTAGTGGATTCGAGAATGGTTTAGATTCACAATTGGACCCGGTGGCGCTGCAATCGAATTCGTGCATTTTTGTATGGACTTATTTCGACAGGAGTTTTCATCTGTCCGGACAGCTAGTATATTTATATATTATATAAACATACATATATTGTATATATACGTACAACATAGAATAATCATGTCAGTCTTAACTTCTGTCGGCACTTGCCATTTTTTTTAATTCACCTTTGGAATAAGCTTGATGAAAATGTTTCTCACGTACAACGAGATGTTATACCCATATTAATTAATAATTTTAGGGATAAAAGTATTCTGTGTTAATTCAGTACAGAAATAAATAAAATAAAAAACCGTTAATTGAATTGTTAAATACGACTCGTGGTTTCACCCGAGATACCTGATGTTATTAGCTAGTATAGTATAATATATACTATACTAGCTGTCGCCTGCGGCTTCACTCGCATTCTCGAGGGATATAAGCATACATATAAACCGTACTCTTGAATCATTATGTCTAATGATGAAAATCGCATCAAAATCCGTTGCGTATTTTAAAAGATTTACGCGTACAAACTTTGTTGACTTTGTTTTATACTATAAATATACTATAGTATATAAGTTATCCTGGAATTGTAACAGCCTATAACACTAGGGAATAACGTAGTCTATCGGTCAGAGAATTATTGAAATTAGATAAGAAATATCTGAGATTATCTCCTTTATCGATACATACTAATAACTAGATTAAAAACTACAAGCGTGCTATATCCTCAGCAACTCTTACTCGGGTCAGTCGAAGGCCAAACGCAAGACCATTTTAAATATGTCGCGGATTGATGGAGCCATAGTGTAACAAGCAACGCCAACTTACAATAGTTTTGTGAATTAATGAAAATCATTACCGGAAACGCAAGCGCGCCCTACCGCTTGGACATCGTCGTTGACGATCGTCAGTAGAGGGATGTAGCGAAGATTTAAATTATCTTTTGCTCGAGTACCCACGCCAGTGGCCACATCTACCTGAAACCATGTCTGATCGTGAAAAAGATCCAATGCTTCACATATTGGCCACTGCTACTGCAACAAATAAATAAAAACTAACTGTAATATTATTAAATATAAGTAGTATAATAACTGGAGGGATCAAGGGATGGAAAACCATTTTCTATTTCAAATATTACAATTTACAAAACTTTTGTTTAGTCCAATTCAAAAGGTCAAAATGTGACGATAATTTCTATCCACAGAACTTTTGTGTAACTCCGGACATCCGAAGAGATTGGTTTTAAGATAAAACCTTCCATTAAACTGTAGTTTAGTTTCCGTTGTTATTATTTTATCAATACATATAAATATCATCACCTTAGGTCACAATAATCTTGACCTTTAAGGTATAATAATAATAAATATCCTGGGACATTTTAACACACGGCCATCTGATCCCAAACTAAGCAGGGCTTGTAATATGAAAACAAGACAACTGATATACCTGTACCTACAACTTTTTAAAATTCATACTTATATAGATATTTACATCCAGACATAGAACAAACAGACATGTTCAAATGGATTTGAGAATGGTTTAATTTTACAATTGGACCTGGTAGGTGGCACTGCGACCGAGTAAGACAATTCTTTTTTTAAATTTTACTATGTGGCGCTTTTGTCTAGTATCAGTTTATTTTTAATCGCACCAATCCTTTTTAAGGTTCTGAAGATTTACCTCATAGCGCCACCTACCGTGCAGAACAACGTCTTCCGAGACAGCTAATATTATTGTATTTTACTGGAACTAATTTATTCCGTACCAAACTTTTGAAGTGAAATACTGGCGCAACACTCTCCTCGCAGTAGCCAGTCGACGTAGAGACCTTGGCAACGTGGAGAGAGCTGCATACACAGCAATATTTTATAAATAAATTCAATAAAGCAGCAATTTTCTTGAAGTCGTGAAGAAAATATTTTTCAAGGCAGTCGGCAACACCTCGCGTGCGCTGAATATTAAATACCTGAAGTTTGCATCCACTTTCAAGGAAATTGTGCATCTTTATCACTTCGTTTGGGGCTGAGATATTAGCGTTAAAAAATATTTAACTTTTCTGAAAAGTCCTAAACCTATAATAGTTTTCGCCTACTGGCTGAAATCCAAACGAAAACGTATTTAAATTGCCTTGCAAAAAAAAAAATATTGGTCAATTTTTTTTTAACTACAAATAAGCTCGCCAGTTTCTACTAAACAAAAAAAATGAGGGTCACGATTGTTTGTGCCTATATATCCCTACTAGTATTATAAATGTGAATGTTAGTTTGTTTGTTACGCTTTCACACGAAAAATACTAAACCGATTATCACGAAACTTTGTACACATATTCATGAAGGTATTAGAAGTATCATAGGATACTTTTTGTGCCGGGAAAAGTTACATCCCTCGGAAACCGCGGGGGACAGCTAGTATAATTATAGAATAGATAAATATCCCTAGACATTCTTTCCAGACGCCTATCTGAACCTAAACTAATTAGACTTGTAATATGAAAACCAGGCAACGGATATACGACATAGACTATTTTTTTCCTTCACAAATCCACATTTATTATTATTGCACATAGGATATAGGAATAGAAATATGGGTTTTATTTTTATTTATGTCGGCATTGGGATCGACCTCAATCTCTTCTGATAGTAAGTGAAGATGAGACCGAAGATAGAGGCCGCTTTCCCGTTAGTAGTTAGCCTATTCACTTTTTTATCAATAACGCGAGTCCAAGCTCTGTGTGATAAATAAAAGATAGCTTTCCGTCGCTTGTCTTGTGGCCGCAGAGTTTTAGAGAAACTTGCTACGACTTAGTAAACAAGTTTTTACAGGATGTTTCTTTCGCAAATAGAATTTGTCCGGGCTTACCTCATCTAGTTGTTTTATTTGCCACTCAACAGGTTTCGTTGGATTCCATAGTTTTAAAGTGTGACGCACGTTCATAAATTTATTTTACACCACAAAGTTTCAAAAAATAAATTAAGCTGTTATCTATGAATGAATATTGTGAATGGGTGGCGTTCAGGAGTCATAATATAAATTTCTAACAACAGAAGGCAAGAAATAATAAATAAAAAAACAAAAAGTCATGTCTTTACTTTATGCTGGCTGTCCCCCGCGGTTTCAGCCGCGTTAATTTATATCATACACTAGCTGTCCCCCGCGGTTTTACTCGCGTTCCCCAAGTATATCACATTTTCCTGGGATAAAATGTAGCATATTTGTTATTTTAGGATATGTTCTATTTATGTGCCAAGATTCATCCATATCTGTTAAGTAGTTTCTGCGTGAAAGAGTATCACACATACTTACACACAAATCTTTCCTCTTTATAATATTATTGGAATTTTAGTAAGGATCCGTAATATAGCCTTTAATATAGCCTTCCACGGTAAATGCACTATCCAACACTCAAAGAATTTTTTAAATCGGACCAGTGGTTCCTGAGATTAGCGCGTTCAAGCAAACAAAGAAACTCTTCAGCTTTATAATATTAGTGTAGATAGCCTATAACCATCTAGGAAAAATTCCGCGTTGAATGGTAGCAGTTCGGCGGGCGCTTTCCTTTCTTAGTCACAGATACATAAGTGCACTACTACTCCACAGCGAAAATGGGTAAGATGTCATTACTTCCCTGTACCAAGAGACCTACTTCTTCTAATTTAAATTTAATCTCTTTTCAAAATCCAACTTATTGAATACCATTAATTCTTACGTATAAATTATTCTTAAGAATAAACTATTAAATTATCGGTCAGTCTGCTACTGTTTATTACATCTGTTCAAAGTAGTTGGACTCTGATTGATTAGATTGCTACTGTCAAAGAGAAAATCGTAATGGATTGATTGGTAACTGCTGTGCGAAAAGGAAAGAGTCAGTTTTACATGTATACATTCCGTAAACATGTAAAATGGCACTTTCTTAAATCTTTATATAGGACCCCGTTTTCTAATATGCCGCGGGGTAAAAAGGCCGTAAAAAATATTTTACTATTAAAAATAGTCACCCTCTACGCCCGCTGTCGAATAAAAACGATTGAGCTTTTCTATAGTTTTGGTAGATAAGATGTCTTCCATTTCATTTCCGGCTAATGCTTTGACAATGTGCTCGAAAGACGGACACAATGCTCTGTTCGCTAATTTGTAACTTATAACATCTACACTGAATTGTGGCTGTAACTGAGATAACTGCCTACCTCTTGGAAGATAATGGGCGACATATTTACTTTATTTCTTAATCTATTTGAACGATCAACAATAGTATGCAAGTGCTTGCACATGTTTGCTCATACCCCTTTCATTTAGGTGCCCTTTATCATGAACATAAAGCTCACTTTATGTCTCACACGCTCTTTCTTTATTGCTGTACTCTCTCCCAATTGCGTAAGGGCTATCTATTGCTTCATTATTTTTACTTCACTTCACACACTACGCTTGGTAAAAGTGCTAAATGATCGATTATCTAGGAAAAAAATCGATAAAATATTGCGTCGATACAAATCATAGCATGTTTTTATTCCAAAACTATCCCGGCAAATGAGTAACTAACGGCGTATTGTTTCGGTATTGTCCAATAAAATGTCGTTTGAAGTCATGCTGACTATTCTCGTAGGGATTTATTTAATTAATGTTTTTTTTTATATACCACACGAGCCGGCAATCAAGCACACGGTCCACCTGATGGTAAATGGTCACCGCCATCTATGGACTTCATGGATTGCCAATGTGTTGTCGAACCTGAGACGTGAAGTTGTTATGTCTCACGTGCCTGTAATTTCACCGGCTACCTTACCTTTCTAATATAAACACAGTAATACAAGTGCACTACTGCTTCACGATGGAAATGGGTAAGTTGGTAGTACTTCCCCGGACGAACTCTGATAAGAGTTCGTCACTCGTCGCTCAAAAAATGTTAAATATAACGTTTACCCTGAATATTTTTTTTTATCCTGATCATGATCTGTTGATGCGCAAAATTTAATCTAAATCCGTTTATCCGTTTCTCTGAGTGTGCCAACGATTATTCTGATTATAAACGTTGTTGACTCTCGTCACGATATTCGACGTGACAACCAATTGAGCTACTCGTATCTTTGCCTTCAACATTGCATTACTATTACGTCAGGTTATATTGTGCCGACAAATCAGCGCGGCGGCGGCAGGTGAATTTAATCAAAGGCGGCACAGATTGCCCGCCACACTGTAATTTACGATCTTCTAATAGACTGCGAACAAGGGGATTACTAGTGGAAACATTTTTTGAAGTGAGATTTTTAGGTGAGTTTTTTATGAGTGTTAAAATTTTACTCTAAGATATATAATGCTTATCTACTATTGCTAACTAATGGCTAACTTAGGAAACACTTAGTAATGAGGTTGCCAAGGGAAGTACTATCACCTTACCAATTTTCGCCGTGAAGTAGTAGAGCGCTGGTATAGGGTATTTCGGTCAGTAAGGTAAGGGGGCCGGTGAAATTACAGGCACTTGAGACATACCACTGGATGGGCCGTCTGCCTGTTTATCAGACTACTTGTACTTGGTATAAGTCAAATCGATTATGTATGAAAAACTGCAATTTTATCATGCTTTAGGGAACCCGAAAAGTCATATACATCCTAACAGGCAAGTGAAAATGGCAATAAAAGCGATGATTTAGCGAATTCAGCGTGCCGGTTGGTGAGACGGTTAGATTGCCTTTCTGTTGCGTCGTGAAACTGCACGCCCGTGACCGTGAATGTGCATGTCCGTTCTATATAGGTATTAAACCAAGTTCAAAAGATTCAAAATTCAAATCCATTTATTCAGTTAAAGCCCGCGGAAGGCACTGTTCGGAAGTCAGCCTTTAACTGTGAATAACCGGCAGGAAACTCAGCAAGGTTACATTGTTTTATTTTATTTTTTATCTATTCTGACTTTTTGGCTATTTTTATATTTAACAATTACAAAATATTTAATTAACCCAGAAGACAAAGAAGAAAGTGAATTAGAGCTCAGCGACCAAGACTCTGGAACTTCCGACCACATCGTTGCAGAGGAACCTCGATCTGCTGAGGAATCAAACTGCTCGGACTCAGACACTCTTGACACTCTTCTTTCGTCTTCTGGATATTGCAGGAACAAATAGTATGGTGATATTGAGGGCTAATAATGTGACTCTACGGAAAAGGCGAATGTATTTACGGGCATTAGGCACTGAATTGACAAAAGAGTATGTCCAAAGAAGATCAACGATGTTAGGCCTTCCAAGAAAACTAGAAATAAAAAGAGGAAACTAATGTTTTGATTCAAAGAATATTTGAGTGATATTAGATAATTTAATAATTGTTTCTTTTTATAATTTTAATTGCTTTTTTTGACAAATCAGACTTTAAAAACACTGATAATATATCTGAGTACTAATAAATAAATAAATATTGAATAATTAGTGATTTATTTCTCTTATTCTTCCCATAGGACTTTTCGGTTACGCGCGCCCGCTCCCGTTACAAATGACCGCGCGCCCGCTTGAGGGTTAAGTAACATTCAAAAACAAAAAAGAAATGACAAGACTACAGAATAGAAAATAACAATACTTACAACTCAAACAAGCAAATTAGAGGTGCACTGTGCAGAGAGTAGATAAAAATGATATAGTTAGTTTTAAATCTGAGGGCCAGGTGTAAAGAAATATAATAAATGATAAAAGAATGGAGGTATTCAGTTCTATTACACAACATTTTTTTAAAATTACATGTCAGAAGCTAACTCATATTTTCTTCACCGCCAACTGACAAATAGTAGGGGCGTAGACACTGGTGAGATTTATAGATAGTTTGATAGAGTCGTACGCCTCAGCTTGAGATGGTTATCACGCGGAAGTTCCGCCGCGATTCATTGGTAGAGAGAGATACATACAACATAGCTAGAGTTTCGTCTAATTGGACTAGAGAAGGATGTATTGAAGGTGACTTATAGAGGCTGATAAATTTTGTGTTTCTGTACAATGTAGAAACACATGGTTGCTTCTATTTCTTTTATTCAGTATGCTGCGATGACAGATAAGAGAGATGGTTGGAAGGAGAATATATATTGGATGATTTTGTTGAGCAACCACCATGAGGTTTTGAAATTGACTGACATCCTGGCAGGGTCGCCATGTAGAGTACGGGTCAAAGTGTATTCAATACAAACATCTTGTTGCTTTAAAGTATAGTGAATAACTGGCCATCAATCGGGTTTACATATATATATAAATATATATATTGGTACATTACAGCTCATATTATGATCAAAATTTTGACCACAACTTATAATATAATCATAAAAAAAGCCGTGTATTCAGTTCATTAATTCAAGCTCTAGAGAGACAGTCACGAAGGTCAAGGTTTGGAAATCAGCCTTCAACTGAAAGAAACCAACAAAAACTTAGCTGGGTTACACATTTGATATATTTTTACTAGCTGTCCCTCGCGGATTCTCACTTATTCCAAGGCAATGTGACATTTTCCAAACTAAATAGTATATTACGTGTTAATCCAAGCTACAAAATATCTATGTGCCAAATTTCATCCTTATCCTCCCAGCACTTTTTGCGTGAAAGAGTAACAAACCTCAATTCATCCATCCTCGTTTTCTACCATAACCCTGACCATAACTTATAATAAAACAAAAGATATATCACAAACAATAACTTTACCTACCACGCCTAAGCAGCACTCGACCACTTCAGCTTCAGTGGCACAGAAGGCTCACCGCACTGAATGGCGCATACATCAAAGTCACATGAGCCGCAGGAACGCCACCCTGACTGATTGTCTCCATTCATTCCACGAGACTCTTTGCTCTTGAGGTTACAGCAAAGCGCTTTAAATAGGCATGAGGTGAATAAAATAGTGGGGCATGTAACCTTGGTAGCTAATGTGTGTTGGATGGCATTTTAAGTGCAGAGTTTTTAATTTTGATTTCGTTTTTCGGTTTATTTGAGACCCTGACGAAGCTACAGGACGTGGGTAAAATTCCCATCTAGGAAAAATGTCTGGGTGTAAATTATAGTATATGTATATTCATTAGAGAAAAAAGTAGTATATACGTAGGTACTATCATTTATCTGGTTGGCAAATGTACCTACATGCACTATTTTGTTTAGGATCAGCCCCCTTATTCAGTTAATACAAACTTCGTCGGCGAGCCGCTTCACGGAGGCCTCGGAGAGCTTACCTCTAACGTGATTAGTACAGGCCAGTTGGCTTGGTGGTTAACGCTCTGACTGCCAAACCGAAGGTCGCGGGTTCTATTCCCACCCAGGACAAACATTTGTGTGCATGAACATGTCTGTTTGTTCTGTGTCTGGGTGTTAATATCTATATAAGTGTGTTTTTAGGAAAAAAAAGTATATCAGTTATCTGGTTTCCATAGTACAAGCTCTGCTTAGTTTGGGACCAGATGGCCGTGTGTAAAAGAATGTCCCAGGATATTAATTTATTTATTAGCGTAGTAAGCGACAGTGATACAGCATAGATGCCGCGACGAAACATCCTCGAGGTAGTGTCATTTTCCTTACAGAATCGAGCCCCAGACCATCATCATCAGCCTATCTCCCTCCACTGCTGGACATAGGCCTCACTTATGGCATGTCACTGAGCTCGATCTTCATATTATAAATGCTCAAGTTTGATGTGACTTAATGGTAAACAGAAAGTATCCGTTTTAAATTAACATACAAAATACTTTTTATCCTGGAAATACTACAGATTCCTCGGAAATGCGGGTAAAGCACTAGAGCGCGAAATTACTGGAAAGGTTCAGCAGGGCGATTGCGCAGTGGTCTCAGTCTCAGTAATCTTTATACAAACTTTGTTGGAGAGCCAGTGCAACGTGACCTTAGAGAGAGTACTTCTCACGTGATTGCTTAGTTAACGATAGAGATAGGCTAAAGAAACGTGCGATTCCAAAGGAGCCGCGCACGCTTAAGCTGTGGAATGAGCTCCCCGCCGTGGTTTTCTCAAGGAAGTACAGCATTGGGTTCTTCAAGAAGGGTGTGAAGAGATTTTTGCAGGGTCGGCAACGCGCAAGTGATACCCACGGTGTTGCAAGCGTCCATAGGCTGCGGTGACCGTTTACCATCAGACGGGCCGTCAGCTTGTTTGTTACCTTAGTAGTATAAAAAAAAAGACATTTACTTTAGAGAATCACACCCCAGAGTTTATGGAAAAGTCAATTTATGGGTTGCTTACATTGACGATGCTACATCACTGAAAATTATATGACAATTGATATCAATTATAATAATAATTACCCATATATTTAAAAATGTTAATAACGGTTAAAAATCAAAGAATAAATTGAATAGGAATAATAATAGATATACCGGAAAATTCTTTACTGACGTCTAATCCCAAACTTATCAAAGCTTGTACTAACTGTGGCAACTAGATAGCTGATTAAACTACGTTATACTTATTTATTTTAATATAAAAAATTACACAAATTTTCCTATTCTTTATTCATATAAATAGATTTTTGGTTTTATGTACAAATTTCTATACATAACTTTTTTTTTATACCACGTGGGCCGACAAACAAGCGGACGGTCCACCTGATGGTAAGTGGTCACCGCCGCTTATGGACATTTGCAACACTAGGCATCGCCAATGCGTTGTCGACCCTGAGACGTGAAGTTGCTAAGTCTCATGTGCCTATAATTTCACCGGCCCCCTTACCTTTCTAACCGAAACACAGTAATACAATTGCACTACTGCTTCACGGCGGAAATGGGTAAGGTGGTAGTACTTCCCCGGACGAACTCTGCACTAAGAGCTCTACTACTCTAACTAGCGTCCTCCCACTGTTTTTAACGAGAGATCTGATAAAATCTGTGCTGAAAAGATTTTTGTCTTGTATTTTGAACATATTTATTCTGTGTCAAATTCATATATTATGATTGAGTCTTGAACATCTAAGCATCACCACTTTTACAGTTATTTTAATATAATATTAGTAGGATTCTATAACGTGTACTCCACTCTAAAACAAGTGGACAAAGAGAACACGAATGCAAAAGAGACAGAGCGTTTTTAATTTTTTAAATCATTTTTAACTTTAAGTTTCGAACAATTATATTTTTTTCAAACAAGAGGTCTAATCTAAAGATAAGATAAATCTCAAGTAGCTGAAATGAGAGTGCGTGTCATTAGAGATTATGTTAGTAATAATAATACCAGCTGGAAGATGCATCGTCATGTGAGCACGCGACGTTCTCTTGGCCGTGCAAGGTATAAGAGGTAGCGGGATAAATAAACAGCTACATCAATAACAGATAAGATTGTACTATGTTTTATAAAACGACTAAACTGCTAACACTTTTAAACTATTCAACGTCGTCAAATTATGTGTGAAAATTGACATACTTAAATTATTTCATAACATATACATACAACCCAATAATTGTTCAATACGGGAACATAAGAAAGAAATCGATGACTTCACACAACAGATTTATTCGACAAAATTATAATTATGTATAATTTTGGTAAGCTAGTGACTTTGGAGGTGGTTTATCGGCGAGTGGCCGTGGGTGGGGCACGTCGTCTGTTTCATGAAAAGTGGCGGTGGCGATGCCACTTTTTCCGTCCCGCAGGCCTTACAGCCCCCTCTGTGCTCCTCGTAACTGTATGTCCTACATAGAAGCGCCGTATAAACGATTATTGTCGTTTACTATTTCTTATTCCTTAATGGCAAAACGCCTAAAATTTGAAAATGACATAGCTATGATTGTGAATGGTGTGAATTGTGATCTTACCCCACACTAGCCTGTCACCGGAATGTTTAATTGGATTTCTGAGCTTATTCACACAAATAAGACTATTTCAACCGTTGTTTTTGACGTAAGGTTTATAATATGAAATAATATTAAAATGCAATGGGATTTTATAGGTTAGAAAAAAAATGGAACTTTAAACCAGAAATGTAGTCATTTAGCACCGACATTCCCGCTTCTATGTAAAAAAACTAACATTTACCTAATAGGACTGATTATTATACTATCTGCCCAAAATAAAGATTTTTTTTTCTTAACGCTAATTACTTATTACTTATACCGTGCTCTTTTTGAGCCGTCTCAAGTCCTCATTTGTATCATAAATATGTCAGCGCTCCGTGTCACAGAGTCTAGAGACAAAGCTTCAACCAGATAAAGGGCATGCCTTGTTATTGTACCACTCGACTTGAAAAATACACGAAACTAAGAAATAACTCCTACAGGATTTGGCTGCAGGAAAAGTAGCGTTTGCGAAAAAGTAATTATTCTTTAAATAATACTGCTTTAATAAGAAAGGAGCTAAGTGTGAGTTGAACTCGCACATGAAGGGTCCCGTACAGTATTTAACGAAGCGTCGAAAAAAACATGTTTCTTGTATGAGTAGCTTCTTTTTCTATGTACCTCCCTCATAATACTGTACACAATCTGTGAAAATTTCAAGTGCCTTCCTACCACGGTTCAAAAGGTCAGCCCTACAAATGAATAGACGGACAGATGAGTCTTAGTATTAGAGTCCTGTTGGCACCTTTTGGGGACCACTCTACTCCTTCCCCAACTCATCTATAAAGTGTCGCAAGAGGTAACATAAGAGTAGACCAAATAATACGTGTTCTTTACACTCTGTACCAAAAGATATAGAGATATATTTATTCGAGTGAAACCGCGAGTCGGAAACGAGTAAAATATTAAGAATTGGACAAAGCCGGTGGTGCCGAGGTAACACGTCTGTGGTGCTAGTGCGTCGAGTCAGCGACAGCGGGTCTAATACGTGAAGATGCTTCGTGTAGAAGCGAAACACGTGTCGATTTTCTGTTCAGTGTCCTTATTGGGACTTGACAGAGAAGGAGATCCAGCGGAATTAGTTACTAGATATTTGTTTTTGTATAAACTTACAATGGATATCTGCAAGGTCACGCCTAAGTCAATTAGTTAAGTAAAATATTATCAAAGTTTTTGCTCCTACCGCTAATTGCCTGAAGGATTTTTAATCATGGAAGTTAAATGTAAAAATGAGGCCGTAATGGAGCTTGTGGCACATAAATGAGTTATTATTATAAGAAAAGTTAAAAGGATCGTATGAAATTCGGGCGAAATTGGTACGTTAATATTAAAACTTTCAAATGTTATTAAGGTTATATAGAACTCGGTTTTTATAGATCAAAAGCAATATAGTCTCTTTGGTAGATTGAGAAAATAAAAGTTTAATTTTTATTTTGCCGTTGTTATTTATGTCGTTATATTGAGTCGAATCATCTTCGTTTAAAAAACAAATTACACTAGCTTTCCGTGCCGCGGTTTTACTCGTATTCCGGATGAGTCAAATAATGTTCCTTGCAAATGGTGAAATAAATTTTCAAATAGGTTTCGGAGATTAACCTCGCATACATACAAACCCACACCATTCAAATATTTTATGATATAAGTATAGATATAGAAGGATAGCTATTAGGACTTTAGTACCAGCATACCACAAAGCTTTATATTCCCAGCCAGGTACAGAACTTTGTTTATTTGACAGCTTCTGTCATCGGCCTGCCAATCAAATTCCTCGCTTGTCGGGTTAAGGTCACGTTACATAATAGTCTGGCAGTTAAAAATGCCCTCGTAATATCGTTGTAATGTCACCGTTATCCAACTGAAAATACGAGATGTTTTAAAATGACATTGACCAAATGCAAATCATAACATCTACCATGTCGTAGCAATGCTACGCCGTAGCACTGCAGATGTAATCCGCTTCGCTCGTAGAGCTGCTACGAGCCCTCGACACTAATGTAGCACCACTTCGCTAGCTGAGTATTCGTAGACATTGTGGTGGAATTTCGGATACGGGTAAGCATCGTTTCGTATTACACAATCTTAGACTTGTTCATGGCTGTTTGAAATTGAATTGAGATATTTTAATGATTATGTAGAACAGTATTTTTAAAAGTGACACTGATCATAATATTTCTCTGGTCAAACCGCGGTGGACAGCTAGTTTTCTATAAAACATGCAATATAATAAAACTTAATATTTTTTTATATAAGTTTTAGTTTTAATACTATGCTACGTATTCG
Source organism: Habrosyne pyritoides (assembly GCA_907165245.1). Taxonomy (NCBI): domain Eukaryota; kingdom Metazoa; phylum Arthropoda; class Insecta; order Lepidoptera; family Drepanidae; genus Habrosyne; species Habrosyne pyritoides. Next base: position 1,393,011 of record OU015600.1, on the reverse strand, counting down.
CTTAAAAAATATATATAATTTTACAACTACAATCAAAATTTTGCTTGCACACATTGACACAACACGAAGTTCAGAGATATAATAAAGCCTTCAAAGGCGATCCTCAAATTCTTTTTCATCCTACCAAAAACCAAATATAGTGCTAAAATTCCATTTGGCCTTTGTTTTAAGTCCCATCGATTTTGAGATACACAGCTCACTGACAAATATTAATCGTTAGAGTGCTTCTGATTCGTGTATTCTCAAATGTCAACTTCATAGGTGAGCCAGAGCACCAAGTCTCTGAGAGCTGTCCTCTCACATGATTGCGCATTTAACGAAAGAGACAGAGTATAACTGTGACGAGACACCGACGAGGGAGCGTCATTTACTTTACGGATTCACAAAGTAGGGCGCTATTGCTCCGCTGAGATTGCAGACCAGAGTGATTGGAAAATATTGACATGATGCTTTGCTATGCTTCAAGTGTAGTATTAGAAATATTTTCTTAGTAATTTGTAATTTTTCTTGAAAGTAAATCTTAAAATCCGAAAATTAAACTTAAACTCAAGTAATTGGTAACTAGGGTTGGCAGCATTCGGTTTCTATTCTATATAGAAAATGAGACTAGCTCGATGATGTTTCGTCACAGCCTCTATGCTCTGTCTCTTTCGCTAACTACGCAGTCACGTGAGAGATAAGCTGTCCGAGGCCTCAGTGTGCCGGTTCGCAGACGAGGTTTATGTAAGCTGAATAAGGGCAGCCCCCTCATTCTTCTGGGTTACAAAGATAAAATATTTCCTATAAGTGTATATAAATGTTGATAAGTATGTATTATTTAAAAATTATTAAACGTTCATAGTGCAAGCTCTGCTTAGTTTAAAACCAGGCTGTTGACTAAAGAATGTCCCAGGATACTTACTTTATTTATATTTACCTACTTTCAAGTCGCATCCATCATCATCATCAGCCCATCTCCGTCCACTGCTGGACATAGGCCTCATCTATGGCACGCCACTGAGCTCGATCTTCAGCTCTTTGTTTCTAACCGCTGCCAGCCAGCTTGCGTATATCATCGCTCCATCTAGCTGGAGGGCGCCCTACACTACGTTTACCGAGCCGTGGTCTCCACTCTAGAACACGTCTACCCCAACGGTTATCGGTTCTACGGCAGATGTGACCAGCCCACTGCCACTTCAGCTTGCTAATCCTATGAGCTATGTCGATAACTTTGGTTCTCTGACGGATGACTTCATTTGACTTCATGAATGAAATTATGAAATGAAGTCATCCGCATCCATCAATGACCTTGAACTGTCAGTAAAAGAAAATATCGTGAGAAATCCTAAGTACTATAATAGCATTGGGGTACTAAGTTAGTACCCACCTGCTTTAACTCTTCGAAAACAAAACCTATCACTAGCTTTGCGTTTCTACAACATAGAGTACACAAGACTACACAAGTTGCCATTGCAAAATTCTGTATTCAGTAGTACTGTAAATTAGTAAAATTGTATTATCGACTCGATAGTTCAGTGATGCACGCATCACTATAGCTATCGGATAAACATTCTCATCTCTATTACATCCATGACAGGTTTCATATTGTATTCATAGATCGATACTCGTCTATACGAAAATAAATTCATTGTTACAAGAGACGAGTATGTTGAGTCGCTGTCATAATGTAAGCGAGAGACTAATGAGAAGTTTGCCACTAAACCCTAAATATTTGGAAATAAAGTATTTGAAAGTAGAAGTACCAAACACATTTCCACCGTGAAGCAGTAGTGTACTTGTATTACTGTGTTTACGCTGAAATTTTTATCTCTCAGAGTCGTCAACTCATTGGCCACTTACCATCACGTGGAGCCTATATTTCGGCATATATGACTTTAAAATAAAGCCCTTTAATTAATTAATAATTGATACTATTATTATAATACATCCAATCAGACTAAATGCTAACAAAAATACATAAGACACATTTTAGATAAATACTTTAATAAAACCTTAAAAATGATTAACCCTTCCATAACAAGTAAAATCATTAATCAAGATGCTTACTGACGTAGTTACAGTTTATGTAAGGAAACAAACTACACCAGACACTAAATCAGCCCCAAATCCCTTCACCTTTCGGAAGCGGTTCGCTCCCCGCTGCAATTCCGACCACAGCCTTACCCCGCAATATCTCGTACCAACACGACGCGCCACGCGATATGGGCATCCCTTTATTTTTCACCTTTTGCTTTGTTTTCACGATGTTTTCTGATGGAGACTTGGGTATTCAAATTTTGGTGGACCGAGCAGATTTGGTAGCTTTCCAACTTGACAACTTTTAAAGTTTTTTTTATATTGTTATACTTTTGAAAAAAATTAAAGCTAAATATGTCAGTTAATCAAAAGAATATCAAATAAATATAGCATTGATGAATCTGTCAAAACCCGCGACCTGTAGCGTGATAATCTATCCCGATTTGCCCGTTCAAGTATCGTTTTTTAATTAAATTTGTGTTTTTAAAAATAATCCTGCGTTTTTAGTTTTTCATATCTTGTGCGGTCTGTAAACATTTCTTCGTAACAAAATAATTACCAGTAGCCTGTAATGGGTAGTGTTCCCAAAATACGTCGATAATAGATAATACATGACACGTCTTTCTTCATCGGAATGGGTGAACAAATTATAAAGATACCTGTTGTCCCTCGCGGTTTCACTCGCGTTCCCGAATTTTACTTTTCCCGGGATAATAACTATTCTCAGTATTATTTCAGAGCATGCTCGATCTATCTGCCAAATTTTATTCTGTTGGGTAGTTTTTGCGTGACAGAGTAACAAACAGCCACACACACATCCATCCTCACAAACTTTCGCATTTATAATATTAGTAAAATAAGATAATATAAAATAAAAAATATATTTGTTTTATTTAAATACTTGTCTATCATTATTGAATTTCGCTTTTTTATTCACTTATTGTCAATTTTTTTTAAATAATAATTATTTAATAAATTAAATGTTCGTCAAAATATCAAAACGTATGTTTACAATTACCACCGTACGTTGTTAAGTGGTAACAAGATAAGGAGTGAATTCCTCGCCTTCGTTTCATTATACGCTTCAAGCTTGGATGTTGAATAATATTGTTGAATATATCACTTTATATAACTAAAAAAACGACTAAGTTATATTAAAAAAATGCTCTCAATCAATACATAATTTAAAAAAATATATTGGATGGTAAACTAGTTGTCGCGTTCCGTTGCGTCCTACGAAATTACGAAATTAAAAAATACATTACAAAAAAGTAATAAAAACTATATCGCTTCGGAGTGCCGCTCGAAACTGAGAGCTGATCCTGTAAAGTAAATAACACAAGGTCGATGTCTCTATGCTGTGTCTCTTTCGTTTAGTGCGCAATAATGTGAGAGGTTCTCTTTCGGAGGCTTAGTTACAGTTTTAGTTGATTAAGGAGTCTGTGCATCGAAAACGGTATAATATTTGTAAATTCTTGTAAAAAGAGTGAACAGGTAATCTGTTGCAAATATATACAATAATTGAATACCTTCTCGACCTTAATGACAATAACTCACATTGTTTCCATGTGAAATAGGGTACTTACCTAAAAATAAAGAATAATCATAATTATTAACACTATTAAGTTCCTAAATACTTTGTACAATATTAATATATTGTATAAATAAATAATATCCCAGGACATTCTTTCTACACGGTCACCCAATCTAAAATGACTTGTACTATGGCAACGAGGGGCTCGATTCTGTAAAGAAAATTACACTAACTCGAGGATGTTTCGTCGCGGACTCTATAATCTGTCTCTGTCGCTAACTACGCTGATGATGATAATCATGTGAGAGGTAATCTCTCCCAGGCCTCCGTGAAGCGGCTCGCCGACGAAGTTTGTATTAGCTGAATAAGGGGGCAGGCATATACCTTTTAGTATTTAAAAGGTATATGCCTGCCCCCTTATACTTATTTTGATGTTTACACATTGTCAATGATATTAAGACATTATACATCTAACCACCTAGCCCGTCAAATCAATATCAACGTTAAAACCAATTCATAATAAGTATTTTAACATAACAAACAAAAATAAAATATTCAACATCAAATTATAACATGGCCATTTCCAAATAATGTTTTCAGCGCGGCCAGCCGACAAATTGAAATAATTTACATCATTAGCATGAAAACCGTTCGTTGGCCGCTGAAAAATACGTTATATAACTAGAAATATGAAAATCTCTTTCAATTTGTTCACTTGGAAATCTGAAAAATACTTTCTGGTATTAGAGAGAAATGAACTGGAGTTTTTTTAAGTTGGTACAGATCTTTATCAATCTTTTTTTAACCTTACCAACGAGGTAAGGTTCTTCTTAGATTTCTTTTATTCATTTAGATTCTTCTCTGGTGTATTTAGTATAAGCCTCTATAAGTAGTAGAGCTCTTTGTTCAGAGTTCGAGAAAGTACCAATACCATACACATTTCCGCCAAAAAATCTTTTTATTTTTATACTACAAAGGCCGACAAACAAGCAGACGGTCCACCTGTAAGTGGTCACCACCGCCTATGAACATGCAACACCAGGGCCATCGCCAATGCCTTGTCGCCCCTGAGACGTGAATTTGTTCCTGTAATTTGTCCTATATATAATATAACATATATTCTGTCTGTAGGCGTGCTAAATCAATCGCCTCGATGGTCGAGTACTATTAAGCTTGGCTAAAACTAATACTGGGTTCGATTTCCTTGTTGAGCATGATTCTTTGTTTAGAAATGATTACCAGCAATGTGGTAATGTGCTTGACAGATAGCGATAATGTTGCTCATCACTGATACCTTGGAAGATAAGGGCGCGAAGATATATGTATGTGTACCGAATTTCACCCAAATCCCACACTTACACATTTGCATTTTTAGAGAAATGGGTAAAATAAGAAATTAATATGAACCATGGTTTATAAATTGGTACGATATCATACGACACCGGAGGGCAAAGCTAGTCTCACATAAACATCCGCATTCGTATCTCATCTCAGTATTACTGAAGTCATATATCCAAGGACTTTACTCAATTATAAACCAATCTAGCAATGGCATCTTCGAGAAAATCTGATTCCAATGATGTAATTATACTTATTTCATTTACGAATACGTATCGAAATGGTTTTCTTTTTATCAATATCGGAATGTATACAGTTTTAAGGCTTTAAGTAGCGAGGAAAATTAATATTTGACATTTCGGATCATACACTTTTTTAATGTCTTCATATTTTTTTTTTCGAAGGAAGCCCATAGGGCCCCATTTTTCGTGAGTCTTTCCCCCCTAGCAACGCCCTTAGCCAAGATATGGGTGCTACAGAGGGTCCGACGTATTTGCTTAAATTACCCTCAGTGAAAAATACTCAGCGCTTACTGAATCGTCCGCGTAAAGGTGTCAAAGCCATCTGTGGTTGACACCAATTTAAAAAATAACGTTAAAAGTAAAAAATATATATACTAGAGTCGATAAAAAAACGGCATCTATGTGATTATTTTTTTTTCTTCTAATGGCCTTTTATATAATATAATTTTTCAGCAACCACTTTGTTTATAAGGTTGTCCTTTGACATATACTTTTACATATCTGATACTAGTCCTTGTTAATACATTATGTAAAACCAATGGCCCATAACAGCGTTCTAAATCACATAGAAAAATGTTTATTTTCTTAACAGACCTGATTTCCATAACAGGAGACTGAGAACACATATTTGAGATTAAATTGCTCTGGAAGGTGTAAGCGAGCGTTTTCATAGAAAAAACTTTTTTGTTTTTATATCTATCTAGCTCTAGTTACGGGATAATAATATTATAGTGATACAAATAATGTGTAGTATACAAATATTTCAATTTTACTTGCTATTGAAAGTCTTGTCTTTTTGTTCTTGGACTTGGAGCTCACATCTTCAAAAATCACTTTTTTTTAAGGTATATTATTTACAGAATAACGTCAAGTAAATTTTATTATACGGGTTACGCAATATTTTTTAGACATATATTATCTACCTACAAACTAGTATATTACATTTAAAACTGAAGTTATAGTGACAAAGAAAGAGTTTTAAACTCACCATATTATTACCGTATATTGTACAAAGAAAAAAAAATCGCTTAAAAAGAATCGCTTGTATACTAGGTGTTCCCGGGGCATATAAAATTTTCCCGGCACAAAAAGTATATGTGTTATTCCTGGGCATTTTCTATATATTTGCCAAGTTTCATCCAAATCTGTTTGGTAGTTTTTGCATGAAAAAGTAACAAACATCCATACATACAAATTTTCGCTTTATAATATCAGGGGTCAACATAAACTTTTATAAGATTTATAAAGAAATGTTATTATTCTTGTTTTTGAAAGGTGCATCCGAACGTAAACTGCAATTAATTTTGTTGTTTCACCATAAAACTGGGACAAGGTTGGCCGAACTGTACGAAGTTTTAGTTCTAAAATACAAACCTACAGTATTTTTGTTACTGCAATTAATTTTATGCGACAGAGTTAAATTTACAATCCATATTTTATCGAGAATATAAAATTATAGAAAACCAACTATGATTTATGCAAATCAGTAATATTATTTTCTTGAATTTACATCATAGTATTAAAATTTTATTAACATGTTTTTATTTTTCTTTTTTTTTGTATAAAAACGCCCCATAGATAATTTATCATAAAAGCGTTTGCTTAGAAAAGGTGTACAGGCTTCGATTAAATCTTGTTTGTCACGAAGGTTTATATTGGTGAGAAAGAAAAATAAAAGGAGTTGTAAGTTTTTGGATTACATTATAAGCCGTTGTTTATGGAGGATCCATAACTGATATGAGAAACTGTGGAATCTTCGAATATTATTGTCCACTATTTACTATAAAGCAATTGGATTAAATTATCAGAATATTTTAAATTTCGCTTTTATAACAAAAACTTTTAAAGTGTGTAATACGGGAGGCTAACTTTGATAAATTAATCATTACTTAAGTTCAAAGCTTCTTTCGGAGTATTTCAATTATAATAAAATGAAATTAATTTGTCAACATAAATAATTTTATCGCTCATCATTAATTAGTCAAAGAGCAAAGTTATAATTATATAGAAGAAGCTCTTTTCCTCTAAACTAGGAATTGAAACAAGGAGCGCCATCTATGTTAAAGGTCTGAAATTAACAAGACTGAAACTACAACTTTTTTTAAGCGAGTTCAAAGCAATATACAAACCCACAAAAATTTAAAACAGCGCCATCTATCCACAGGCTCGATCAAAACTACCTAAGAAACGTCGTCGAGTGCTACCCGTCGAGCAACCCCGTAGAAAACGCGATGCCAGCGCCTCCAATCGCCGTGTCAACGCTGTGAAACACCAAGTGCCGGAACTATCTCCTGAAGACCACATCTATGGTGAGTGCGCTTTTGAAGTTAGTTAGGGAATTAATTTTCAGATGGCGCTGTATTCTATTTAAACGCTTTTGCCTTTTTTTCCACTAGATTGTATGCTAGGTATGGGATTGTGTTTCTTCTACTTTTAACATAGGAAAATCATTTCTCTGCCATGTTATAGCGTGCAGTGATAGGTACAAAAGTATCCAAACTGACATAAAATTCAGATGAATTTTAATAGATCTGACCACCAAAAATAAAAGTCTGTCACTGTACTATGGGCTATGGTATAAAAAGTCTTATGGAAACGGAAATTTTACCAGGTTTCAGTACCATCTATATATATAAAAATGAATACCTATTTCCCTTGGTCATGGCATCACGCATGGATGACTGGACCGATTTCGCTAATTATTTTTTTGTTGTGTTTGTTATTGTCAGGATCAATTTTTCAATCAAATTTTTTATTGTTTACGTCTATAATGGAAGAGATTCTTCGTAAGTTATTTAATAATTCTAACAAGTCAATAGTTGTATGTGGCGACTTTAATGTAGATACTCTTAGTAATTCATCTGAAAGTCGGAATTTTGTTGCCTTATTCAAATCGTTCAACTTAGATTTATTGTTTAGTGAGTCAACAAGATCTACAGCCACTTCGGCTACTTGTATTGATAATATATTAACTAATAGTAGTATACTAGGGAAATCGATTATTAGTGGTGTTCGCTCGGATCATAAGGCTCAATTAATAGAATTGCCATTTAAAAGACAAGTATTTAAAGTAACGAAAGTAATTAGACCTACTACTAAGGCAAGATTAGACACCTTTAAGAATAATTTAGAGCTGAAACTCTGTAATACAATATATCATAGTGATGAGCCCAATGTCTTGTATAAAGGTTTATTGTCTGGGATTTGCGATAATTTTAATAGAGCCTGTCCTACTAAAATAGTGAAGGTAAATAGTAAAATGGGATTTAGTGACTGGGCTACAAAAGGTATTCGTAAGAGCAGGGATAGGTTGTATGAACTTTATCATTTAAAATCTCTAACTCAGAACGAAGAATTTCATAAATATGTTAGAAAATTTTCAAAGACTTTCAAGTTAGTGTGTAATCAAGCTAAATCTTACTTTATATGTAATAAAATAGGTAATGCTAATAACAAAATAAAGACAGTCTGGAATGTTATTAATACGGAAACTGGTAAAATTAGAAATAATAATGAACAGGTAACTCTTAAAATTAATGAAAAAATTCTAACAAATAATTTAGATGTAGCCTGTGCTTTTGAAAACTTCTTCACGAGTATACCTGGTAAAACTACTAAAAGCCTTAAATCATGTCCTATAGCAGCGGAATCTTTACTCAAGCAGCATATTCATAATACATTTCCAAGTTTTAAATTTGACCATATTAATGCTAGCGATATCATAATAACTTTTAATTCTCTCAATATGAAAAGTACTGAAGATTTATGGGGCTTATCAGTAACAATCGTAAAATCAATAATAACAGTGATTGCACCTGTTTTGTCAAATATTTTTAATGAATGCATTGATCAGGGTTGTTTTCCTGATTTAATGAAATATAGTAAAATAGTACCTATTTTCAAGTCCGGTTGTAGGGAGAATCCATCTGATTACAGACCAGTTTCCGTTCTGCCAGCACTTAGTAAAATCTTTGAAAAATTGCTGCTTAATCAAATGTCAAGTCACTTTACTAAGCATAAGGTATTGCATGGTCATCAGTTCGGTTTCACGAAGGGAAGATCTACATCCGATGCGGCAGCAACATTGCTGAGGCACATTTATGGCGCATGGGAGGATTCACAGGATGCGATTGGCATTTTTTGTGATCTGTCCAAGGCATTCGATTGCGTTGACCACCGTACGCTACTACTAAAACTTGACTTCTACGGAATTCGTGGAACTGCTCATGATCTTGTTTTATCTTATTTATCAAATCGCCAGCAAAAGGTAGGGATTACCGGCACAACATCCAAGGGCTCTTTAGTCGAAATGGGGGTACCCCAGGGTTCAATTTTAGGTCCATTTTTGTTTTTAGTATATATAAATGATTTGCCATATGTTGTAAATGACCTCACAGATATTGTCTTGTTTGCTGATGATACATCATTAATTTTTAAAGTTAATAGAAAAGACAAAGATCTAACTAAAGTTAATCATACTATGTCAATTGTCTGTGGGTGGTTTGCTACAAATAATCTATTACTAAATTCAAAGAAAACTAAATGCTTAAGGTTTTCTTTACCAAATGTAGCACAAGTAGATAGCCAAATAATAATAGATGGGAGCCATATTGATCTTGTAAATAAAACGGTATTTTTGGGTCTTACATTAGACAATAAATTGCAATGGGGACCTCAGGTTGATACTCTAGCTGCTAAATTAAGTTCGGCTGCTTTTGCTGTTAGGAAAATTAAACAATTGACGAATGTTGAGACGGCCAAATTAGTTTATTTTGCATATTTTCATAGCCTCTTGTCCTATGGTATTTTGTTTTGGGGAGCAGCAGCGGATATAGAATCAATATTTATTATACAAAAAAGAGCAATTCGTGCAATTTACAGTATGGGTCCCCGTGAATCATTAAGAGATTTATTTAGGGAAATAAATATAATGACATTACCTTCACTATATATTTATGAAAATATAATGTTTATACGTAGAAACATAGGAATGTTTGAGTCAAAATTAGATATTCATAGTATAAATACAAGACAAAGGGAGAAGTTAGTTGTTCCATACTTTAGACTAACTAAAGTTAACAAGTCATTTCTTGGTAATTGTGTTCGATTTTATAATAAGATACCGCTTTCAATAACCAAAATGTCTGATCATAAATTTAAAAATTATATTAGGAAAGTTTTGAAAGAAAAAGCGTATTACAAGGTAGTTCATTATATTGAAGATAAAAATGTATGGAAATAGCTGCTCTCTGCACAGTGCACCTCTAAATCTCTTGTTTAAGTTGTAAGTACCTAATTATTGTTATTTTCTATTTTGTAGTCTTGTCATATTTTTTTTTTTTTGTTTTGTTTTTATTAATGTTACCTATAATAAGTATTTTGTAATTGTTAAATATAAAATTATGGAAAATTGAAATTATAAAATAGCCAAAAAGTCAGAATAGATAAAAATTTATATAACAAATAAAAAAGAATGTAACCTTGCTGAGTTTCTTGCCGGTTCTTCTCAGTTGAAGGCTGACTTCCGAACCGGTTGTAGCTTCAGTACCTTTAAATTTGACCTTCATAAGTGCCCTCCGAAGGCCTAAACTGAATAAATGGTTTTGAATTTTGAATTTTTTGAAAAGGTTCTTCTGAACGAAAAAAATAAGGAAGTTACGTGGAAATTTGAAAATTTAAGAAAACTTAACCACTTTACTAGCGCTTTTGACAGTATAAACTTGTATTATTGTCAGTCGTTTGACAGTTGGAGCGATTGACAGAATGCGCGCTGCATATATCGTTTAAAATAGAGGCATGGGTCGGAATTATATTGATAAAATAATTAATTTCTTATTGCATATTTCACAGTCGATTCAATCGGAAGATTCAAATTCAATATTCATTGTTAAGACAACGTCTGTCGGGTCAGCTAGGGATTATTAAACTATGATAGGTACGCTTTATTAGAATGATGTTAACTTAGAATTATTTAGGTCTGTATACTCGCACTAGCACAAGTAGGTACAAACCATACTACATTTTTGTTTAAAAAAATTGTCATATCATCCTGTTCTTTGTTTTCTTTATAAAAAAGGTATTCATTTGATGAGTACTGCGTAATGCTCATGCATCATTGACTTAAGCAAGATTATAATCGATAATGGCCATCCTCTGACCACTGCACATCTCTTTCCAGGGGTAAACGGGGGCGTGAACGTGATCGGCCTGGCCCTCCAGGGACCACCAAACCTGCTTCGCCCACCTACAGCTATCACACAACCTTTGCAAGCGAGAGCACCGATTGGTAAATCTCATTTCATCGTCTTTCAACCCTGATACCTGAACCTGCATCTTAACATTCATCTTCTGTAATATCCTCGCTCCTCCTGTAGAAACTATCCCTCCTGACCTTTTTTACATATTTTAAAACTCCTCAAAAATGGACTCTGTCTCAAAAATCTGTTTAAAATGCACGTCACCATTATTTTGATTTTGACCTAGTTTAAAATTGCTGCACACTTTTAAGATTAGAATTATGACAATTCTGACGGATCTTGTTACCAAAACAGAAGATGCGATAGTTAACTGAATTAATTAAGAACTTAAAATAATCGAAAGTACAACAGACGAACTGTAACAAAAGGCCAATTTAAAAGTTCACAGAATTCTTTCGCGAGAACTTAAGTTCTTTAATTCCGAAATTTTCTCTCAAAGAATCTAAAAGTGCTTTCTCAAGAATTTGTCTTTTGTCTTCCAGTCGAAAGTCCGATCATCAACACGCAGTGTGGAGCGATATCTCTAGCATCATTGCAACCGCCATTGATGACTGCCCCGCCCCTGCAACCGAGACCTGCAACCACTGGCTCCCTAGACCACATGTTACCGTTACAACCAAAGCTACTACCCGGATATAACCTGCAATCATCATTCTTATCCAGCACCCTATCGACTGTAAGACCACCAGATCTACCAATGAGAGAGAAAGATAATTTTGTACAGAATGTTGAAGTCATTGTTGAAATGAGAGAGTCTTTATCTGATATCTCAGCTGAAAACTCAGACGCTGGGAGTTGTGAAAATTTTGGTAATATTTACGATAATATTAATGCTATTAATAAAGCTTATGATAAAACTGATAATGTTAATAAGGACGAGATAAATTTTAATTTAATAGACACAATCACTGATACTACGGGTATAGTTTGTAGTCCCAATGACGATAGCCCTAATAATAATTCATATTGAGAAGAATCAATTATAGATAAATGTATTATATTTCTAGCTGTGAAACCCCAGATTAGTATTATTAAGTCTCTAATTAGAATTGATGTTGGACATTGAAAATTCAAATATCTAAAATCAGTTATTTTAGAAGTTAAATTTAATTATGTGTCAAATATTGTATGATAAAATTTTATGTAATGGATGTTATAAACACCTTGGGAGTATGAAATGTGATGAAAGTAACAGCATAATGGACAGCGAAATTTGACAGGGAAATTAGGCAGATCGTAAACATCATGTTCTTAAACTGACGCTGACTATGTGCTGATAACTTATAGTATGGATAAGATTAAGCAAGTGTTTCTTTTTCTATTTCGTTACATAGAATGTCAAATATTTCGACTTGCGCTGTTAGAGCGCACAATTTACTCTTGCTATAACTACTTCTGTAAGCTAAATTTTTCGTCAAACCCTGTTTGATTCATTTTCAATGATACAGAATAATCTTTTGCCGAAATAATAGTCTGTATGATTTAGCTACTTCCTGGATCCACGCATCTTTATGCGAAGGCTTTAGCAATATTTTCTAGTCAACCTTTAACGACCAAAGTAGACTAGTAGATAGTTGTGAAAATGTGTCAAAATTTTGTATATTTTGTAAAAGAAAGACGACACAGTGAAATTTATGAATCTTGTAAAATATGTAAGAAATGAATCTTTTTTATTTATATCTTGCCAAATTGTTGCTTGTTGACAAAATTTAAGATTTTAATATTATGTTTTAAATTATTTTTTTATAAAATAAAAATATTTATTTTGTCAATCTATATCGAGCTCAAAACTTCATAAAGTATCGTGTCACCTATTTGTGATACTAAAAATGATGTGATTTAAAATCTAGTCTTTCAACTTCGCTGAATTAACTATGGTTTTACAAAAAAAAAACTAGACGTGCCAAATATGAATGTAATATTGTAGATATCAATACTAACTTTAATATAGTTTATAGAAATGATGGCTGTTCAAGATTATACCAGAGGGTAGCTGGGGGTTGTCTCAAAAGTATTAATGTATCATATAAAACTCTGCCAGCTATACCCGATTCTCATTATATTGTTAGTATACTAAATACCATTCTAGATTTTAGACTATTTTTCTAATGTTCGTCATGTTTTGGTTTTCATTGGACGTTTGAATTTGATTAAGAAAATAAACGAATAAAATATATTTTAATCCAATAAAATAAAAAAAAAATTTAAACTTACTATAAACATAAATATTACCTGACAAATGAATATTATAACGATATGACACACCTTAGCAATGATTCAATATTTGTTCCGAATGAATCGTCAAATTCAAACGGGCAACCGTAATTGTTAATGTACCCCATACTTTATTGTTTAAATAAATGAAAATCAAAAATTTGTATCGTGTACTTATTTCTTACCCGCGCTTATCGATAACATATACATGTGTTACAAAACTACCCGTAAAGACGAAAGGAGGTTAAACGGAGCTTTATAAAGATCCATTTAACCTCCATCCTTTATAAGGTTCCATTCACAATATTTAAGAACCGTAGTAACGCTGCATAACTACCCCAAAAAAAACTGATTTTTGTGAATGAAAAATAGAATTACGATAATATAATGTAGTTACAATTATTGTTATTTTTGGAGTCGGTTTCCGCCAACATAGGCTTGTAACTACATACATAGTTATAGGTGAGATGCGCTTGTGTCGCACGCGCGACTTTACCAGGCGAGAGGCGAGAGCGGGGTCGCGGCGAGAGGGGAGCTGTTAAATGTGTTTAATTGTTAAAGTATTTTCGTATTATTATTGCTAGGTATATTGTAGTGTTTTCTGGGCTGACACCGCCTCCAAAAATAACAATAATTGTAACTACATTATATTATCGTAATAATTTGGTAGGCTTTTAAGTAGTCTAATAATGCAATTATATTTTTCTTTTCAGTGCGTATTAATTTGTTTTGGAATAGTTTCTTTTTGCGAAGTCGGTTTTTTTTTGTTAAATTTTTTTTTTATTTTTAGATATTTTGTGAATCTGAAGTACATAATTTTTTTTTCTGAATATGGGTAGACCTACTAAACGTGATTACTTAAGGTGTATTATGTATGCCTACACATTTTCCTTAATTTTCTCAGGATTCCATCATCAGGTCTTGTTGTAATGATCATGGGACCATCTGTGAAGTCGACCCTTTTATAAATCGAAATCGGTTGGCATGATATTGAGTTACTCGTTCATTTGTCGCAGACATACTTAATGCTAATTTTAGACTTATATGGTTTTCTCATGGATGCCATCGCTTCGCCCAGTCGAAAGTTATGAGGTAACAAACATAAAAAAAATTAATACAGACGAATTGTGAACCTCCTCCTTTTTTGAAGTCGGTTAAAAACTATTAAAGTAGTCAATTATTAGGTATAATAGGTAAGTAGGCTTTTCTGTTAGATAATCTGGTTCCCTGACATGACAGCTTACTAGGGTTGTTGGCTTTGATAATGAATTATATTTTTACGGGGTATTTTGTAACATGTTGTTTAGCCTATCTAGGAAAAATTCCGCCTCGAATGGTAGCAGTCCCATCCCGACTGAACATACAGTAGTTTTGGAGAGATGGTGCGTCAAAGGAACTCTATTTTCCATATATATAGATAGATATATTAATGATTATTATGTACTTACAATAATTCATTTTAAAGACATAAATATATAAAATTTACTTCACAGCCCTTGGCATCGAGGTGGTTTATTAAATTACAGGCTGTCTCATGCGCATTCCAGGGATAAACATAGCCATATGTCCCTCTCCATACCCTAGGCTTTCTGTGTGCCAAAATTCAGCATGATCAGTTTAGTTGTCTACACGTGAAAGCGTTACAATCAATCAAATAAATAGTTCGCATTCATTATATTAGTAGGGATAAACTACCCATTATTCACATCCGCCATGTTGGATTTAGTATGACGTCACTTATCTTACGTTACTTAGCTAATCGTATATTGTCACCAAAAAAGTATATGTGTGTAAGACAGTTTTTAGTTCTGTCCCAAGATTTGACCTGAACATTCCAGGCAAGTTTAAATAAAAGCTTGTGAAAATGACTAGTAACTTGACTGGAAATCATAACGGCGAATGCAATGGCAACGACAGAAAGAGTCATGTGTGATGGAATTATGAATAGAAGTATCATTAATAAAAATCTATATTAATATACGAGAAGACCGAATAAGACTCATGGATTATCTGAATAAACAAAATAACATCCTGGGACATTATTTACCCTCGACCATCTGTACCAAAACTATGCAGATAACTTATCGACTACGTAGACACTTTTTTCTAAACACATATAATATATAGATATTAACACCCAGACACAGAAAAAACAAACATGTTTTTGCACGCGAAAGTTTTGTCTCGGTTGGGATCAAAGCTCACGCCGGAGGGATGATAATCAAGGTGTCTGTCAAATCATCAATCATCATCAAGCTAACGAGCTAAATATTAGAACATCATCACATCTGTTCAGAGTTTAAGATTTGATCGCAGATATAAGGGCAACAAAATATAAAAATGTCAACAGGATCGAGCAATTTTAGGATAAGAAGAGTACCAAAATGACGGATGCAGACGAATTTCGCGTACTTTGCCTTGCGTCTCGGATTTGACAGCCCGTCCTTTCTAGACTATCTGTGTTTAATACTTTTGAAATGACAGATAAATAAATAACTGAAAAGCGCATATTTATTTTAATACCAACAGGCAGACGGTCAACTTGATGGTAAGTGGTCACCGCCGCAAATAGACATTCGTAAAACCAGGGGCATTTCCAATGCATTTGCGACCTGAGGCATGAAGTTGTTAAGTCTCATGTGCGTGTAATTTCACCGGCCCCCTTACCTTGGTAACCGAAACTCAGAAATACAAATGCACTACTGTTTCACGGCAGAATTCTACTTCCCAGGAGGAAATCTGGAGGAGCTCTACTACTTCTACAAGGGCAAGCCGAGAGACCGATATAAACAAATTTGAAAGACTAGCTGTCCCCCGCGATTTTACCCACGTTCCCGAAGGATTTCAACTATGTGCCTAGGTTTATCCAATCCTGTGGAATAGTTTTTCCATGAAAGATTAACAAAAACCCATCCATCCATTCATCTGCCCTCATTTTCAATATTAGAAGGATAATTATAAAAAAATAACAACAGAGCCATTATTCCAACATGCGGTTAAATATTGGGGACGCAAAAGCATTACATAATTAAATTTCTGACCCCAACCAGATTGTTCGCCTCTAATCAATGGCCCCTGAGGCAAATATTGACAGTAACAGGAGCTCGACAACGATTTTAGTGTTGTGCTACAGTTATCGATGGTCTAAAAACATCTTAAATGTTTGATTGCCTCCTTTTTTGGTATCGGTAAAATTTTGCTAGCTAAGTTTGAAATCAGATGGTCATATATCAAAAATCAGAGTAGTAGAGCTCTTAGTGCAGAATTCGTACGGGAAAGTACTACCACCTAACCTATTACCACCGTGAACAGTGGTGCAAATGTATTACTGTGTTTCGTTTAGATGGTTAGGTAAAGGGGCCGGCGAAATTACAGGCACATGAGACTTAACAGTTTCACGTCTTGGGATCGACAATCCATTGGTGATGCCCCTGGTGTTGCAAATGTCCATAGGCGGCGGTGACTACTTACCATCAGGTGGGCCGTAAGCTTGTTAAAGAGTATAAGAATTCAGCAGGGCTACTTCACCATAAAATTTTCATTAAAGAAATTATTATTCAGTATATCGTCAAAAACCTCTTAGGTACCTACTCCGTCCCAACACTAGCTATTAGATGACAAAGCTTTGAACGGCTGATAGGCCGGTATAGAGTCCAAATAGGCGTACTTAGTCCTAAAAGTGGAGTGCCGTAAACAATTTAGATACAGTTCAATGGAAATAGTGTTCATTATCAAGCTGGAGTCATTACATAGGTAAAAGGAACTATAAATTGATAGACTTTATAGCTCTGTCTTGCTCATTTACAGCGCAATTATATGAGATGTCTGATGATTTACGTTTCAGTGAATTAGTTCTAAAGTATTAAGTTTCAGTTGACTAACTTATTGTGCTTACAGCATGAATGAAAATATTTATTCAAATAGGCCTTTACAAGCGTTTTTTTTTTAAAACGATCTTATATTTATTGCATAATACAATACAATACAATACATATTGTATATACTTTATTTGTACAACACATAACAGGAGAAGAGGTAACATAAACAAGTATAATATATATACAATAATATTTATTTACAAATAGGTACTTAACTTACATTGTCAGGCCAGCTATTAATTGCCAAAGGTTATTGTCATCTAAATAATCTATGTAATCTACTAAATCTACCATAAAAACCCTTTTGATAAAAAAATCCGGAATAATGTACTTTTCAAATGGTAAAATATTTTTTTTAATAGGTTCCGGAGACTCACGATATTCGTACTCTCTTTCTATATAATGTTAATATAGATTATAGCTGTACCCTGACACGCTTCGCTGTGGCACGTTGCGATTAAATGGTTGAGAAATGCGAAACAAAACAAAGATGGTGAGGGCTATGTGACTTATGCAAAAAATAGATAAAAACAATCCTTGATGCGAATTATATATCATGTTAAAATTTCAGCTCGAACGGTGCAGAACTTTTCGAGTTTTTGAAGCGTACACAAACCAACATAACATTTATATATATATAGATTAACTTATTATATAACTTGCATAATACTGAACTACTTGAAGAGTTTCCAATGAAAGAGCAACTATATAGTACTTCATAGAGTATGTAGAGTACAGGTACTTTAGTTTTAATCTCAGCGTGTTTGGTGCAGCAAAATTTAATTATCCGCGAGGCAAGTTTCATCAGCACATGGAAGATAATAACTTTGTTAAATGCGAACTGTAAAATACTATGTAAATAGCGCACTATATTTTAACAGTATAAACGCAATCTTTACTGTCTTACAAAAACTTGACTGTTTCTCTTTATCTTTATAATTTTTCTGTACGTGTGTTGACAGTGAACTCCTCCTAAACGACAGGACCGATTTGAATGATTTTTTTTGTGTGTGTTCAAGTGGATACGAGGATGATTTAAATTGACAATTGGACCCGGTAGGTGGCGCTGCGATCAAACCCTGAATTTTTGTTTGGACTTATTTTGACAGGACAACGTCTGTCAGAACAGCTAGTATATAATAAATATCTATATATGTAAGTATGTATTTAAAAAGTAGTATATGTAGTATATCAGTTACCTGGTAGCCATAGTACACTCTGCTTAAATTGGGATCAGGTAACATGTGTGAAGAGTGTCCTGGGAGTATAACATAGCCTTTGTCTATCCGTCTGATCCTTTCTGAGTATCCGAATGATGTCCCGTTTTTTTTGTTGTTTTTCTGCCATTATGGCCGACCAACGGGCAGACGGTCCACCTGATAGTAAGTGGTCACCCCTGCCTATAGACATTTGCAACCCTGGGGGCATGGCCAATGCGTTGTCGTCTTTGAGACGTGAATTTGTTATGTATCATATGCCTGTAATTTCACCGGCCCCTTACCATTCTAACCGAAATACAGATATACAAGTCCACTACCTGCTTCGCGGTGCAAATGGGTAAGGTGATAGTACTTCCCCGGACGAACTCTGCACAAAGAGCTCTACTACTTGTACCTTTCAAATGGTAAAAGTTTTTTAACTACAATGGTGCATAAAACGGTTAAACAGTTTATATAAATACTTAGCGATGGAATACTGGCTAGCAAATAGGACAGTGCTCTTAGAAAAAAACAAACGTAGTTTAAAAGTATGAATATCTTATCGCGAAACATGCGGGGAAAGAAGTAAGCTGGATAATTGGCTCTCTGGCGGCACTCATTAGCAGTTTCATTTTGTTCTAGGTCCACACCGCATCGTTAGGCTAAGTGTATACTTGCGAAATAAAAAAAAAACCTAATAATAAAACCTTTTTTTAAGCCGTTTACTAAAATGAATAAAGTATTATTCTATTTACGTAACCCTTTCATTTGATACCCCTGATAATTAGACACGGCCATATTGGATTTAGAATGACGTCACATCGTGACATAATCAATCGATCATTGTCGCTGAAACCAATATGTGTGCTGTATTTTACACCTGGTTCTGGTGTTTCGTTGGAAACCAGCGCTGAGTATTTGCTACTATGTCCCTTTATGGTAATTTGCGATTTACCTGTGACTATTTATTTTTTATGATTTTTTATAGGTTAAGTTATCAATAATTTTTCTTTCGTTCAATATTTCAGCTCAATCGGTACAGGGAAACTGTTATTAGCAAGATTGTTTTTAAACTAACAGGTAAAATTCACACTTTTATTCAAAAGCTTGTAATAAATGTGTGTGCAACAAACCTAATGGAACGGCGTACATTTAATATGCAATGGTATGCTCCTTCTAAAACGCTGGATCTTTTATAGTAGAAGACATTACTGTGGCGGTAGTGTATCTATGCGCTGTAACTTTGTCCTAAAGGAGATAATGAAGCATAAATTAAATTAAGCAAGGAAAACGCTTCTACGCCATTAAAATTGTGCAATTTCATTTTGTATGCAAAATTCGACATTAAGTTACATTACATTAAAGTTTAAATTATTAATCTGAATATTTTGTGTTAATGATATAGCTACCGATTTAAATATTATTATGCTAGCGGTCCCCCGCGGTTGCACCCCCGTTCCCGAGGGATGTAACATTTTCCTGGCCCAAAAAGGATTCTATGTGTAATTCCAGGGCATTTTCTATATATGTGCAAAGTTTCATCCAAATCCGTTTGGTAGTTTTTGCGTGGAAGAGCAACAAACATCCACACTTTCACATGTATAATATTAGTAGATAATCTTGCCGGCATGCGTTGCAATACGTCGTCGAATCGTAAATCGTTAGTTCATAAAAAGTAATCGTAAAAAGCACATTAAAATGTTCCCGAATTTTCCGGCACCTTTTCCAATTCCAGACTTTTATTAATATTTAATTTATAGCTAAGTTTGTCCGGGCATTCTCAAATGATGTGTTCTCAAAGAACCGCATTTATTTTTTCGTTTTTTATATAATTACCACTTAGTATAATTAAATTAAAATTTATATCACTTTTGGTTGGCTTTCTTCATTCTTTTCGAATGAGTATCTGGGCTTTGGACCCGAAAATTCAAATTTTAGAGCAATAATATAAACTCTATTTTAATGAGCATAAGTCCTTTATTGCTCATGAAAAGCAAAACTAGCTGCGGCACAACTATTTACTCAAACTATTAACAATATTCTTCCTGCATGTTCCTTTCCCTAAATCAAAATATCTTTAATTACAAAGAAAAAGAAAATAGTAAAAGCAAGCAAAGAAATTAAAGAAAGAATTCAACAAAAAATTTTTTCAAAAGCTCTCAAGAGATTGGGTGTTAATTATTGTTCTTTGCGAAGCTTATTAGTCAGTATCGAAGTACAAATTGTACTGAATTTGTATTTAAATCTCTTGTAATCACGACGTCTTGATGCCAAATTCAAGTTCTTATAATAAGTATCCCAAGACATTCTTCATACATGGTTACCTGATCTCAAGTTAAGCAGAGTGTACTGCTTGTAGTATGGCTACCAGTTAACTGATATACTACATATACTTCTTTTTAAATACATACTTATATAGATATTTACACCCAGACACAGAACAAACAAACATGTTCATGCAATCAAATGTTTGTCCTGTGTGAGAATCGAAGACGCGACCTTCGGTTTGGCATTCAGGGTCTCTAACCACCAAGCCAACTGGCCCGTCAATATATATATATTTCTACTACCGGGGAAGTGTTAGTTGGCTCGTGTACGATGCTTCAGTTTAATAATAATAAATGAATTCTTTTAAATCTGTTCAGTTTAGATTTTTTTGTCGGGCCCGATGACTTTATGCTTAGAAGCACAGACTTTTTCTAAACTCAAAACTATTTATTCAGATTAGGCCCGCAGAGGGCACTTATGAAGGTCAAATTAGAGTTACTGAAGCTACCGCCGGTTCGGAAGTCAGCATTCAACTGTGAAGAACCGGCAAGAAACTGAGCAAGGTTTTCATGTATTTTTTATATTTTTATATAAATTGCCTGCTTGCTTGTCGGCCCATGTAGTTTTAAAAAAAATACTCGTGGATAGATGACAAGAATTTATGTTTCATCCGAGTATTCATAATACAATTAATACTAAATTTCTTAAACTATAAATATGGAGAACGTCACACTAGTGTTGGCTCAACACATATCTCGCATTGTCTCAACACCTGACTTAGTTTCTATTTCCACATCTCTTACCTCTCCTCTTTCTCCTGAAAGACACTAAATCTATATGATAAAAACTTCTTGGACGAAAGACAGCATTTTAATTATACCAAGAAAACTAACTTCGTAAAAATAACTTGCCAGTATATTTTCAACCGCGGAACAGTATGAACCTGGCACGCCCTTTCTTTTTTAAACCGCACACGTTCTGTTAAGTGAAATGCGCAGTATAAAATCGTTCTTATTTTCCGTTCTCACGCTATTCCAACCAGTCTATAAGAAAATGTGTTCTGAATTTATGAAACGGGTCCCCTATTATAGAAAGTGTCATACTTTTCCTGTTATAAAGAACTTCTTTATTAGTTTCCGGGTTTTCCTAATTTTAAGTTTTATAGAATATGAAATAAAATATATTTTGGATTGTTTGATTTGAAGTGAACTTAGATATCGAGACTAAGGTTTTTTTTTTCTATTTAATAAATAAATAATAATTAATATTGTAGGACATTCTTTTTACACTTCAAGTAAAGCAGAGCTGGTACTGCTTGTACCATGGAACCAAATAAATGATAATATACTACTTACACTATTTTTTATATCTTAATACATATTTATCTAAATTTACATTTGCCTGTAAAGTATCAAAATCATTTTTAGGGTATCATCGTAGGAGACGACTAAAGAGTTTACCGATGACCATGCGCACCTTGGACCTTACCGTGTGGTCAAGAAAAGCATTCCCAAAAAGAATGTCACCTGACTACTGGCCTTAAAAATTCTGCTAAGTCTCTTGTAATATGTAATGCACCAAAAGATCAGCCCCCTAATTCAGCTAATACAAACTTCGTCGGGTCGCAGCGCAAGGAGGCCTCGGAGAGTTTACCTCTCACATGATTGCGTAGTTAGCGAAAGGGACAGAGAATAGAGGCCGCGACGAAACATCCTCCAGCGAAGCCCAGAAAGCACGCCAATTGTGCCAAAAATATGATTGTTAATTAGGTTGATGAAGATGATGATTTTGTGGTTCTAATCCAAAAATACTTTCAGTGGTAGTTGGTGTCGTCAGAAAATATGGTCATATTCTTTTTGAGGTACCAGGGCATCGATTCTATAAGGAAAATGATAATAGCTCAATATTGTTTCGTCGCGGCGTCTATGCTGTCTCTGTCGCTAACTACTCAAACACGTGAGAGGTAGGATCTCAGAGGCCGCGTTGCTACGCCTCGCCGACGAAGTTTGCATTAGCTGAATTGGGGGGCAGTTCTTTTAACTGTCGGCACGCCCACGGAGTATGTTATCCAGGAAAATAATTATGAAAAAAGAAAATAAGCAAAATGCAATCATATTCCAAAGTCAAAAGGTTCTGTTTCAATACAGTTTGAGTTTCCTTTCAAATAATAAAATCAACAGTGTCACAATTACTTTAATCTTATCATATCAAATATACATTTATCAGAAAAGCCCCTTCCACATTCGGGTTGCTTACGTCACAACTAGAGTGGCCAAACAATTTGATACACAGTAGAATTATCCAAACATGGATTAGATACGTAAAAGCATTGTCCTGTAGAACAATAGGAAGCAATACAGAGTAGTTCAATCTTTGCGAGGAATACAATTGCCGCGAGAAATGGTCGACCGATAAACAGAAATTCGATTAGCTTTGAAACATGGAGCGGCGAAATATTTAACTTTAAAAGTCACTAAGCAGGACGTTTTTTTTTTCATCTACACTGAAAGTTGTCTATATAAACAACTAGCCCATGCGGTTTCACTCGCGTTAATCAATATCAAATATAGCCTAAATAGACCAGGGTAGAAGCGTTTAAAAATAATAAAAAGTGAAAAAAAATAATAGTAGGATGAAACCCATTAGAAAAGGAGGGGAATATTATAAAAATGAAAGGAAAAATAATTTACGGGCGATCTGAGGTCGAGAAGAGGGTGGGGGTGAGGTCTCAAGGGTAAAAAACGGTTTTTCTCGATTTCCGGCAAAACTAAAAGTCCTATGGACAAAAGTCAAATGACAAAGTTGTAGCTAATAAAAAGATCTAAAACTTTTGTACTTACACTTTTTTCACATAACCTCAAAATTTATGTGAAAAATTCAAAAAACCAAGTTTTTGGTTTTTTATTTTTATCTTTTACAAAAAAAATCTTTTTTTCACGAAATTAGGTGAAAACTTACCTTTTTATGTCCCAAATACGCTGTAATTTATTTGATTAGAAATATTTCTTTTTTCACCTTATTTTGAATTAATATCGAAAAAGCACCCTAATTTTCAATCGAAAATTCACCCGTCAAAATATCAGCTATTTTCAAAAAGTTGGTATGTTTTCTGTTCGTTGAAATCTCTACTTTCCGATGGTGAAAAAAAATATATATGTTACTATAGTAAATCTTCTCAGAAAATGCAAAGAATGGAAGAGATAATGAATACATATTTGCGCTATGTAGAAAAACATTACGCACCATCGAACTCTGGAATGTTGTCTAAGGTTTTTCTACGACTACGTTCTCCTCTTTTAGTTGAAGTAGCTGCTGGTACTGTTGTGACACTAACTGATTTTTTAATTTCGGGATTCCCATCAAAGACAATATAGCTGCTTGCTGCGTAATGTTTTTCTACATAGCGCAAATATTTATTCATTATCTCTTCCATTCTTTTAGTTTTGCCGGAAATCGATAAAAATCATTTTTTACCCTTAAAACCTCACCCCCATCCCCTTCCCGACCTCGTATCGCCCGTAAATTATTTTTCCTTTCATTTTTATAGTATTCCCCTCCTTTTCTAATGGGTTTCAGCCTTGTATTATTTTTTTTGGTTTTAAAAATTATCGACCCTGGTCTAAAAACCTTCTACAAAAAAATCTGCATTGAATTAGTAGCAGTCCCATCCCGGTGTGATCAGTAGTTTTGAGGTGATGGTGCGTCTAAGGAGCCCTATTTTACTTATATCTTAATATATATAAATCTCGTGTCACAATGTTTGTCCTCAATGGACTCCTAAACCACTTAACCGATTATAATAAAATTCGCACACCATGTGCAGTTCGATCCAACTTGAGAGATAGGATAGTTTAAATCTCAAATTATAGTCGCAATTTTAATTTATTGCTAATTATTTGTCTGTTATTATTTGACAGTCACAATTATCTGTTAACTCCAAATGATTCTAAGAGATGTCGATACCTTTCGACTGGGTTGAGTAAGTCATCAATAGATGGCGCTGCTATGGTAAATCTACGAACGTGTCATATAAGCTACAATTCAATATCATGATTACCACGTGTTATTGAGGCTAATGTATAAATTAAATTTATTTTGTAGTAAACGAAATACCGTGAAATTCAATTATTTCTTCTTTTTTAATACGGCTGGACCGATTGGAATGTTTTTTTTTGTTTGCGTTTGGGTGGTGCCCTGGATGGTTTAGATTCACAATTGGACCCGGTAGGTGGCGCTGCGAGCGAATTCCTGCATTTTTGTATGGACTTATTTCGACAGAACGACGTCTGTCCGGGCAGCTATATGTATATATATTTCTTGTGTGCGTGTGTATGTGACTGAACTCCTCCTAAACGACTGGACCGATTTTGATGAAATTTTTTGTGTGTGTTCGTGGAGATTCGAGAATGGTTTAGATTTACAATTGGACCCGGTAGGTGGCGCTGCGAGCGAATTCCTGCATTTTTGTATGGACTTATTTTGACAGAACGACGTCTGTCCGGGCAGCTAGTATATATTTATAAACAACAAGTGGGCAAATGCGAGTCGGGGTCGCACACAAAGAATCCGTTCCAATGTAGAATATTTAACAATGCGCCGAAAAATACATGTTTCTTGAATGGGACCCCAAAAATGTTAACTTTAGTTTTATATTAATTGTAGCAATCATAGAAATACACACTCTGTAAACCTTTTAAGTATCTAATAAGGTTCAAAATGGTGCTGTGACAGGTCGACGGACAGTCACAAGACAGTAGAGCCTAAGTAATAAAGGTCCGTTAGTACCCTTGCTACGGATCTCTAAATTAAATGCTGTTTCTTGGTAAGTGCATCACTTGATCTGCTGGATTGATTTGGTTTTTATTTGTCTTCGTAATAGTGCTAATAAGAGAATAAAATTAATAAAGTGTTTCCTGGAAAATTAAAAAGGACAATTTCTGTAAAAAGATACTGCGATGGACTTAGTTAATGATAAACTTAAGCATATCAGGAGCTCGATTTAATTTACGATATTATTACTACAATAAGTATGTATCGAATCCAAATAAATGGGAGTTGCAAAACATAAAGAAATGTTATTTAAAATTTTATTATATTCAGTTCAATAGTTGATATATTGCTTTGTTATTTTCGTAAAAATGTATTCTAAAGCAATTAGTCTTTATTAATTTGTTGCTCTGAGCACTTTTAATCCTGCTATGTATGTTTGTTACCCATTACGTTACAGTTACGTTGTTTGTTGTTTCACCCAAAAACTACTGACCGGATGAGGATGAAACTTAGCATATAGATAGAGTATACCCTGGAATAACATAAAGGCACATTATGCATTATCTCGGGAATACATAACATCCCTCGAAAACGCGGGTGAAACCGAGGTATACAGCTCACTTTATGTTGTCAAAAATTCTGTTCGTTTACAGAATTCTCACCTAAATTTGAGTACCACATCCACTATATTTGTCACTTCGAGCGCACATCCTCTCATCGACTGGGTCATTTGAAGGGATCGATGATTTAGATGGGAAAAAACAATTGAACTCGCGACACTGTTACCGACACCTCTGTTTGCAAGTACCTCCATATTTGCTCCATACAAGAATTGAGTTAGAGTTGAAATATATCGCTAATACAGGGTGTTAAAAAATTACCCGTACAGCCGAAATGAGGTTAAATAGGGCCTTAAAACGAGTCCATTCATAATATTTAAGAGCCGTAGTAACGCTGTATAACATACCCCGAAAAAATAAAAAAATAGATTTTTATGAATGAAAAATCGATAACTATTAAAGTAGACAATTATTAGGTAACATAGGTACGTAGGCATTTCTGTTAAATAATCTGGTTCCCTGACATGACAGCTTACTAAGGGTGTTGGCTTTGATAATTAATTCTATTTTTACGGGGTATTTGTAACACGTTGTATAACCAGGTATGTATAGTATAAACATATTATATATTGTGTATGTCATGTTGAAAGAATCGGAAAGAAACAAAAAATATCACTTCTGTCGTCACTCCCGGAGTCCCACTGTTAATTTTTTTTATTTGCCTGTGATCGAGTGGTATAAAGCTCAACCAGAGATCCGAAGGTACTGACTTCGATTCCCGGGTCAGGCAAATACATGTTCATGCAGGTAATATTTGCCCTGGGTGAAATTTAACCCACGATCTGTGACGTGGCCGTGGCATATGATTATGTCTCTGGTTTGTGTATTTTGGAGGTTTTTGCCACAAACAGTGGAAAATTTTGTAAATAAGCTTTAGAAAAGTTCTTTCTACGAAGGGAACGCGGGTAAAACCGCGGGCTCGTGGGATGTCACATGTATTATACATAAAAACCTTCCTCTTTAATCACTCTATCTATTAAAAAAACCGCATCAAAATTTATTGCGTAGTTTTAAAGATTTAAGTATACATAGGGATTCAACCAACAATAGGATGAAAAGCGACTTTGTTTTATACTATGTAGTGATATCATGCTTAATAATACAGCAAAAGTTAATCGAAGAAGCGACTGAGATAGTTACACAGAATAAAGAATATCCCTATTGTCTTTCGAAACTAGAAACTACTGAAAGTAGCGACTTTTTTTGTTTTTTAACTTCATCAGTTAAGTTGATAGCGAGTCGGTAAGCGAGCAACTCTTTTGTTACTCTTGCTGAGCGTTAATTATTTTGGGGTAGTTAGAAGCTATTGTGGTCGCAATCTTCTGGCTTTTGGAAAATGTTTCGTGTTTTTTGTGCTGTAGTGAAAATACGTAAGTGTTTTGGTACATTCATTGTGGTTTATTTAAGATACAGAATTCAAGTATTATATTGCCTAATTATACTACAATGACAGGCCAGTTGGCTTGGTGTTTAACGCTCTGACAGCCAAACAGAAGGTCGCGGGTTCGATGCCCACCCAGGACAAACATTTGTGTGCATGAACATGTCTGTTTGTTCTGTGTCTGGGTGTTAATATCTATATAAGTATGTATTTAGGAAAAAACAGGTAGTATATCAGTTATCTGGTTTCCATAGTACAAGCTCTGCTTCGTTTGGGACCAGATGGCCGTGTGTAAAAGAATGTCTCAGGATATTTTTTTGTTTTTAATATAACCTAGTGTTAACGCGACTACTATACCTGCCTACCTATGACGTAGGCGCTTACCTGAGCTACGACCCGACCACCGCTGCTTGGACGACGAAGGGGAACGGGTCGCGGTCGCAGGGGGCAGTCACCGATCACATACTCACTTCAATTACATCGCTATACGGGAGACTACATACGCATTCACATATCATTAGCCATATTAGTCACAAATTGTAAATTTTACGCATTACATACTGCTATCGAAGAAACATCTTTCATTGAATAATCATCATCATAACCATTTGGACCTTCGTTACCGGATGCAAAGGAATCGACGTAACCAGCATAAATCGGACGCTTGAGACCAGCATCAAAGGACTTCGGAACCAGCATAAATCGGTCAGGTCAATCAATTTTCCTACACATCTCTCTTTATCCTGTGCTTAATTTGTGCTAATATTGTGCTACGTCGACGTTACAAACTCCGGGCGCAAGTGTGACATTGTAACCACGCAGAGGTCACACTCACCTACGACTTAGTGTCACGTTATTTTAATATTGAAATCGTAAGTAGTTCTTGCCTTTAACTCTCACAATCTCCAATATGACTAAAAAGAAGCATTCCTTAACACCTTTTGAGGACAGTGATGAAGATATAGTTAGAGACTTAAATAAAAAAAGGGGTGTTATACGGGGTAAACTTACTTTATTCATTAAACATGTAGATTCATTACATAAGATTGAAATCACGGAAGTTATTAAAATGGAATTAAAAACACGTTTGCAAAGGTTTGAAGATTTACTTTCTCAGTTTTCGGATATACAAGATGAAATTGACATTAAAGTTCCCAGTAGTCAGATTGAAAAAGAATTAATCGAGAGAGAAGCTTTTGAAGACCAGTATTATGCCTATGTTGCTAAATCTAAATGCATCGTTAGTGATAGTACAGTTGATAAGCAAACTTCATCTAAAAGTTCGTGTAAAATTAAATTGCCAACAATATCGTTACCTTCCTTTGACGGCACTTATGATCGTTGGCTAGAATTTCGCGATACCTATTTATCCTTAATTCACAGTTCTACGGAAATAGATAATGTACAAAAATTCCATTATCTTAGGTCTGCTCTCACTGGCAATGCGTTAATGGTCATCAAATCATTAGAATTCTCATCTGAGAATTATATCATAGCTTGGGAATTATTAGAAAACAGATTTAACAATAATCGTTTGCTTGTGCACAACCACGTCAAGGCTTTGTTTTCTATCGCATCAATAAATACAGAATCATCGGTTCAAATTCGAAAATTAATAGACAGTATTCTTAAAAATATACGCGCTCTTAAAACTCTCGGTGAACCGACTGAGTCATGGGACACTTTGATTATTTATTTAATGACTTCTAAGTTAGATTCGACCACGGAACGAGAATGGGAGAACTATAAAGGCACCATTCTTAAGAATGAAGGCCAGTCTAATCCACGTCTGTCATTAGATGATTTAATGAAATTTCTAAAAGATCGGGCTGATGTGTTAGAAACTATTAGTTTATCGCATAATAAAAATAAACTTAATACTAACACTCAGAAGTCGATGAATCAACACAACAAATCATATAGTCACATATCGACGCAAAATAAACCGTCCAATTTAAAACGTTCCCGTAATTGTAATATGTGCAATGCTAATCATCCGCTTTATTCGTGTAATTCATTCTTAAATCTATCTATTGATGACAAAATAAAATTAATTAATGAGAAAGGGCTTTGTCGTAATTGCTTACGCGCCGGGCACGCAGTTAGCGAGTGTTGGTTCGGTCCGTGTAAGTTATGTAACAAAAAACACAACAGTTTGATTCACAGCGATCGGAGCGGTGACACCGGCGCATCAACATCGTCAGCTGATGCGCAATTAATACAGCAGGACACAGTTCATGCTCACCGCGCAAACACGACCGCATTGCATTCGGCATCTCACATTAAAAGTACATCTCATTCATTATTAGAGACCGTACTTCTTTCCACGGCTTTAGTAGAAATCGCAGATAAAGACAATAAATACCACACTACACGCGCTTTATTAGATAATGGTAGCCAGCACTGCTTTATCGCTAAATCACTTTGTAATAAATTAAATATTCCATTACTACAGTCCACTGTACAAGTCACGGGAGTAGGTAACTCGGTGACTCATTCTACACGATCATGCGAAATAAGTATTAAATCAAAAACATCAAACTATCACACACGCTTTAAATGCTTAGTTTTGCCTCAAATTACAGCTTCACTACCATCGTTAGATTCACGATCACACGTAAGAATTCCCGAGAACATACAGCTAGCGGATCCAGACTTCTATTCGCCATCACAAGTCGAATTATTAATCGGTGCTGATAAGTTCTGGGAACTACTTAACGACGGGTTAATTCGCTTAACTAGTGGTCCTTACTTACAGAATACTAAGTTGGGATGGGTTTTATCTGGTTCGTTGTTGCATCATAAAAACTCGCGCATCAATAGGGTTCAATGTAATTATTCGCAATCATTAGACACCCAACTTAGACAATTCTGGGAGTTAGAAGAAATCACTTTGCAAAATAATCTCACTAAAAAAGAGTCATTATGCGAAGACATATTTAAACAAACTACGTATCGCGACAGCACGGGTCGGTTCGTTGTAAGGATCCCGTTAGCCGAGCCTAGTGACACACTGGGAGATTCATACACGCTCGCATTAAACCGATTTCTTGCACTCGAACGTAAATTAGATAGATGCACACCTGATTATAAGAAATTATATTGCGATTTTATGAGCGAGTATTTAGATCTGGGGCACATGAGTCGCGTTGATAAATATTCATCACCTAATTATTTTTTACCTCACCACGGTGTTCTGAAGGAGCTAAGTACTACGACAAAACTTAGGGTAGTATTCGACGCAAGTGCTAAATCGACATCGGGAAAATCACTTAACGACATTCAATTCTAGTCCTAATTTACACAACGACATTTTTTCTATATTATTACGTTTTCGTCAATATAAGTATGTAGCTTGTGCTGATGTAGAAAAAATGTATCGACAAGTCAACATTCAGCACGATCAAAGAAATCTTCAATTAATTCTTTGGCGGACAAATAAATCGGAAAAGCTCGGTGTATATCAGCTTAATACTGTCACCTACGGCACTGCGTCTGCGCCATATCTAAGCATTCGTTGTATCAAACAGCTAGCCGCCGAGTGCACGGATCACGTCGTTAAGCGCGCAATAGACGAGGACATTTTTTGTTGATGACTTGATAACAGGACATGATGAAAAGGAAATTTTGTTAGATATTTGCAATAATGTATCTGATGTCTTAAAATCTGGATGCTTTCCCTTACGTAAATGGTTGTTTAATTTAGAGTCAACATCGACTAATCATACGAGGGAATTATCTTTAGGCGAAAATTGTTTAACTAAAACGCTAGGTTTGGGTTGGTTTCACTCTTCTGATTTACTGCATTTCATTACAAGAATTGATCAAAACGTGACTCATATTACTAAACGGGTTATATTATCTACTGTTTCTCAGGTTTACGATCCATTAGGCTTATTAGCACCTTCGATCATTATAGCTAAAATACTTTTACAAAAGTTGTGGTTATGTAAATTAAGCTGGGACGACCCAGTACCTAAGGATATTGTTATTGCTTGGCAGAATTTTATTAAAACGCTTCAATATTTACAGAATATTCGCATACCTCGTCATGCTAGAGGACCATATTCAAAATACACGGATTTACATATATTTACGGATGCATCTCAAGATGCATACGGTGCTTGCGCATACGTCTGTACATACGACGACGACTCACCAGTGACAGTCAGGTTACTTTGTGCTAAAAGTAAGGTCGCACCGATTAAACCAGTAACAATACCGCGGCTTGAACTGTGCGGAGCTTTGATTGGTGCAAAATTATATAAAAAAATCACCAAATCATGGAGATTGACTTTTAATCAAGTATATTTGTGGTCTGATTCTACTATAACCATATGTTGGATTAAAATTACGCCTAATTTATTGAAACCGTTTGTTCAGAATCGAGTCGTACAAATAAACGAACTAACTAATGATTTGCCATGGTTACACGTCGCGGGTAAGGACAACCCGGCTGACTACTTATCCCGCGGGCTCGCGCTCGACGCGCTTCAAACATTGGATATGTGGTGGCACGGGCCAGCATTCTTACGTGAATAGAAAACTTTTAGCACAAATAATAACGATGAACACATAAATTATGATGAGTTGCCTGAATTAAAGGCAAATGTTATTTCATTAACGATCCAATCAACTGAGAATATTTTTAACTTTGAACGTTTTTCTAACTTTAATCGCTTGAATCGTGCGGCCGCCTATGTGTTACGATTCATAACAAATTCGCGCATCAAAATTAAATCAGAACGTAACACTGGTCCCCTCACATCTGATGAAATTAAGAAATCGTTAATAGTTTTAGTACGATTTTCACAACAAATATCATTTTCTGAAATTTATTACGCGTTAGTAAATAATAAACCATTTAAACAAATGAGAAATATATCAAGTCTTGATATATTCTTAGATTCTGATTACCTTATTAGAGTCGGAGGCAGGTTAAGTAATTCAGACTGTTTGTCTTTTAATAAAAGACACCCGATATTATTATGTTCGAAGCACACACTTACGCGACTTATATTTCAATCAGAACACAAGCGTTTGCTTCACGCTGGACCTCAACTGCTACTAGCCACGATCAGGGATAGTTGGTGGCCACTCAGGGGTCGCGACTTAGCCAAGAAAACAGTTTATAAGTGTGTTACATGTACACGTCATAAAGGAAAGGTATTATCCGTGAAAATGGGCAACCTACCTACGGAAAGATTACAGTTAGGGCATCCTTTTCTACGATGCGGTGTCGATTATGCCGGACCTATGTATATGCTTAATCGTAAAGGAAGAGGTGCAAGGTTGGAGAAATGTTACATTTGTTTGTTTATTTGTTTCACAACTCGCGCGGTGCATTTGGAATTAGTTTCCAGCCTAAGCTCTGGGGCATATTTACTGGCCTTGAAAAGGTTTATATCTCGACGTGGAAAACCCGCTCAAATATTTTCTGATAATGGTAAAACATTTGTAGGCGCTTCAAAGGAATTTGCTACATTTTTAAGGGTTAACGAAAATGACATTTTAAACCTTACTGGTAGTGAAAATATTAAATTCAGTTTTATTCCACCATATTCGCCTCATTTTGGTGGATTGTGGGAGGCAGGGGTCAAGTCCTGCAAGTATCACTTACGTCGGGTATTAGGGAACGCGAATCTCACTTACGAGGAGTTAGCTACTTTATTGGCACAAATTGAAGCAGTCCTTAACTCCAGACCCATGTATCCAATGTCCACTGACCCAAATGACCTACTTCCTCTCACTCCAGCCCATTTCTTGATTGGCCGGCTGCTCGTCGCACCTACCTGCAAGGATATCGAGGAGGCGTCCACATCACATCTCAGCCGCTACGATCGTATCGAGCAGATGCGGCAGAACTTCTGGCGGCGCTGGTCTAAGGAATTCATCTCGGAACTGCAGACGAGGAGGAAGTGGCAAACTGATCAAGACACCATAGTACCCAACACTTTGGTACTCATTAAAGAAGATTACTTACCACCGCTTAAATGGCATCTGGGACGAGTTATACGCACATTTACGGGCAAGGACGGATGTGCTCGCGTAGCTGACATCAAAACGGCTAACGGAGTCATACAGAGGTCCTACCCTAAACTATGTCCGCTACTGCAAGAAGACGGACAATAATTTACCTGATCTGATGGCTGCTGTACCTGATCCATTCTTCATTGGAGGCTGTTACTCCAAGGCGGGGGGCATGTTAACGCGACTACTATACCTGCCTACCTATGACGTAGGCGCTTACCTGAGCTACGACCCGACC
The DNA here is from genome assembly GCA_907165245.1 of Habrosyne pyritoides. NCBI lineage: Eukaryota > Metazoa > Arthropoda > Insecta > Lepidoptera > Drepanidae > Habrosyne > Habrosyne pyritoides. The sequence continues at coordinate 1,359,026 of OU015600.1, read as the reverse complement.
ACCGCTGCTTGGACGACGAAGGGGAACGGGTCGCGGTCGCAGGGGGCAGTCACCGATCACATACTCACTTCAATTACATCGCTATACGGGAGACTACATACGCATTCACATATCATTAGCCATATTAGTCACAAATTGTAAATTTTACGCATTACATACTGCTATCGAAGAAACATCTTTCATTGAATAATCATCATCATAACCACCTAGGTAGGCTAATAAGTAATTTAAATCTATCATTAACTTATAAATTCAATTAAAAAAATAATGTGCCCATTGGCACTTTCCTTATTGTCTCTATTATTAAGGCGAAGTCAATGTTATCGAGTTCTTTATATAATGCACTATATTCCACTAAGGTACACTATACACTAACACTGCACTAATTCGAACGATTTGGTTCTTTTGAGTGTTCTTAGTTTCATGGTACTGTAAGGAAGGTCTATGCTAGCGCACTGGCCGTTATTACTGTTACTGGCTGACGATAATATTAATTAATAAGTTAACATTCGTTTTCTAAAAAATGAAATAGAATGACAGTGTGCGAGCACGGACAAAGATATTTTTTTATAAAAGAATCTAATGGATTATAAATATTAAAATAAATAATTTTTATTTGATAATGATTAACTGCAGTACATAATGAAGCTAATACTTAACTTTTATATTCTTTATTCATATAATAAATTACTGTAGTAAAAGACAATTTTAATGCGAGCATTTCCGTGGGCTCATTTATGGAGCTAGTATACTATCATATAACAAAACTTTAGCTTCTAATCTACGCAAAATCACCAAAAACTCACAAAATAAAGCCAGAAATACGGTACCATTTAAAATAATGATGGAATTGCTACAGTGTATATTTATACATGAAAAGGTAGGAAAAGACACTATTCAATAGATACTTAATGGTAACTCGCAACCGACGGAGCATCTGGTTTGTTTTCCTTCAACAAAAATACATCACTTTTAATACAACACTGACCAAAAACCCCGACATTGTTCTTGAAAATGCTTATTTATCTATTAGGATATCCAACAGCATTTTGCAAAAAATTACATAGTCTTATATATTTTATATATATGTCGAGATTGGAGGCCGATCATAGGATATGTTTCTTTGAGAAAAATGAAAATACAATCACACTAAACACAACGAAACGTGAGACAGTTCCTAGGCACAAGTTGTTCGAAGGATCGAATAGAAGTGACCGCTCCCATCTGCACAGTCACGCTTCGCCCACCTCGCACGAACGTTATGCCAGACTCTGCCGAAGTGCGCTAACGTCACGCTTGCGTTCCGTTGTTGTTCAAATCATGACCCGTACTAATGATTATTCCGATATATACTATATACTTTAGTAAAGTGTGAAATAAAAAAAGAAATAAAAAAACAAAAAGAGCAATGATAATAAAGAAACCAGTATGTGTACATTGAGTCGGTGAGTTGAGTATGCGTGTTTGAATGTAAGTTTGTTACCATAGAGATATATATGGGCTATATGTTGATAATTTATGTCACATGATGGTAAGTGGTCACCGCCGCCTATGGACATTTGCAACACCAGGGGCATCGCCAATGCGTTGTCGACCCTGAGACGTGAAGTTATTAAATCTCATCACCGAAACACAGTAATAAAAGTACTACTGCTTCACGGCAGAAATGGGTTAGGTAGTAGTACTTCCCCGGACAAACTCTGCACTAAGAGCTCTCCAAGTTTAAACAATATAATATGAAAATAGTAATTTTTTTCAGTTTTTGTAGTAGTTTTTTCATGACAAATAAGAAGAAAAAACCGGACGTATACACAAAAAGTAACGTTATGTAAAGTTAATATACTAAGTCTAGGTAGCCAAGTCTATGAAATGGCTTTTCAATGTAGTTAGTATTATTCACAACTCAATAAAATTTCAAGACAGACATTTAAATGTATGTGAAATGCTTACTAGGCCGACGTAGTAAAATTATTATTGGTCAAATTAATACAGCAACCAGTATATTTTTTAAGTACTTGTATTGTGCGATATATAATCAAGTAGTAGAGCTCTTAGTGCAGAGTTCGTCCAGGGAAGTACTACTACCTTACCTATTTCCGCTGTGAAGTAGTAGTGCCCATGTATTATTGTGTTTCGTTTGAAAAGGTAAGGGGCCCGGTGAAATTACAGGCACATGGCACTTAACAATTTTACGTCTCAGGGTCGACAACGGATGGCCCTGGTGTTGCAAATGTCCATAGGCGGCGGTGACCACTTACCATCAGGTGGGCCGTGATTCGGAGTATCAACTTGCCCATAATTGATATAGTACATTCCTACAAAGAATTTTTTTTTTTATTTTATAAAGGCACTGGATATCATCAGCCTATGGACCACAATAGACAGTGGAAATGTGAAGTCACAACTCTATTAGGGGTGTGTTGTTTCCATCGCGCCTACAATGGTGGATCCGCGCTTGGACCGTTTGCTTGTTAATCAGCCCATATGGTATAAAAGAAAATAAAAGTTGTACAAAAATACAAACATAATTTTCATTTTATCTGTTAAGATGTTTTTCCGTCGAAAGAAAGCGGTGATTTATTGTAATGGAATAAATAGGCCTTTAATGTATCTGATACATTATTCAGTAACGAAGCATTATTGGAAGATAGACAATGTAGGCGTTTTACTGTTATTATTTTGTGATAATATAAATTTTATTGACACATATTTTGGTCTGCTGAGCAGAGAATGTAGGATAATATTATTTTTATTAATGTTTTTCATACATTATTATGTATTGTTGAGCAAATCACATCAAATTAAGGCAGGAGCTTTTCATCTTAATGAGGGAATTTAATTACGTTTGACGCAATTTTAAGGTGAACCCAGAGTAAAATCCAGCCTAATTAAAAGGTGTTTACTTACCTTAATATATCTGTAAAGTATTTTTTTTTTCTGTATGTATGCCAACCACGGCACCAATTTGAAAATGCTTTCAATGATAAAACTACTATTGCTAAAATTAGAGTCTATATTACAATCGCAAAAACCTGCATTGAAAGTGTTTTCTGTCAGTTACTTAAAATACAGTTAGCTGCTACTAAGCATAGTAATGGAAAAATATTTATTCAAATAGGCCTTTATGGTCAGACTCTACAGGATGGAAATGTAGCTTTTGCTAAATAGGGCCGGCAATAAACTGATCAATATCTCTTTTCAAAACAAGATCTGTCTTGCAAGAGTGAGCGTAAGAGCAAACAGGCAGACGGCCTGATGGTAGGTGGTCACCGGCATTTATGGACTATTGCAATACCAGAGGCTTAGCCACATGATATTGATATTGTAGATTAGATAAATTTTTGTTCCTAATGGTAATAATGGTAAGGAGTATTTGCTACTGGAGTAAGGATGAAAATTGTGGAGCAGGAGTATTATAGTGTATCAGTTAGCAAATCTTAATTTGTATATATCGCTTCCCATTGAAATCGTTTGTAAGTGTACCATTTGATGCCACTGTGCCAATGGAATGGAGAAAGACAATTCAATCCGAACATGAACATTGAACAGGAACTTGCACATATATAAAGAGAAATAGTTAAAAAGTACCATGAATATAAAATACATATTTAACATATTTAATCAACATTAATTACAATAATATCTAAAGTGACCTCCAGAGTTCGAACCAACGACAATAATTATTTTAGAAATTCCATTACAATTGTATAAAGACTATTATTTCAGCGCGAACAATTAGCAATAAGACATTCAAGTACTATAATCCAATTAAACGGGCTCACAAAGAAGCAGGAGAGGCATAAAACCGGCAAGAGGCCTGAGAGGCATAACGATGACAATAAAAACCTCTAAATAATTGTCTACGATAAAAGCTGAGTTAATCGCGCATTATCTTTTAATACGCCTGTTTACGAGGATCGTTTACTGAGGGGGGCGAGGGTTTTTTAATCGCCTTGTTAGGTTCTTATGTAGGATTTTAGGATTATAGTCGTTTGCAAGCGGAATGCTTTGTAGAATCGTTTGCGATTGGTATTAATTTTGATTTTTTGTGTTTAAGGCGATGATCGCTCTGATGGTTGTGACGTCGAATGTCGTCACGAGAGTTTCGAGTGCGAGCTTGAGTTTTTTATGAAGGAAAACATCGTGAAGAATCCATGGCTGGTGTAACCGCTCTCGCATTACTAAATTTCTGGGTCGTCAAGCAAGGGTTTTAAAATCTTACCACTTTTGGCCACATCATCAATATTGTGGTAAAAATGTTCAACGGTATTGGTACCAGCCAATTTGTCACAAATATTACAGCAATATATAGATTCTAATATCAAAATACTAAATTGGCAACACTAGTAAATAATAATAAATAAATAAATATCCTGGGACATTCTTTACGTGTGTAAAGAATGTTCATCTGGTCCCAAACTAAGCAGAGCTTGTACTATGAAAACCAGATAACCGATATACTACATATACTACTTTTTTTTTATAAATACGTACTTATATAGATATTTACACCCAGACACAGAACAAACAGACATGTTCATGCACACAAATGTTTGTCCTGGGTGGGAATCGAATCCACGACCTTCGGTTTGGCAGTCAGAGCGATGAGCACCAAGCCAGCTGGCCTGAATTACTTCTTTCAGTTAAAAAGAAACATTTAATAATAGGAAAACTATTCTATTTGTAACTTACAATCGTGACTGCGCGAAAGTCTTTCCGCTCTAAAATCCACGAGTGACCCTGCGGTGTCATTATATAAGGTAAATGACTAGCTCGACAAGACTTCGTAGCGGTACCTGCTCTATCCTTATCGGCTACTAGAGAATCACGTGAGAGGTCTGCTCTTCAAGGACTACGACGAAGTTTGTATAAGCTGAATAAAGCAGGAGGTAAATATCGAAATATCGTTTGTCAGGAGATCAGTGGGCTGTCCCACGCGGCGCGGCGTTGCCGTGGCGTGGGCATGTTTTATTCATTCCGCACATACTGTCGACTTGCCAAGAATAGCTTGGTGGAAACTGGTTCTGTCGCAGTGGGATGTAAAGCCATTTATGTTCTATGGTAAAGTTGAGCTAAACTGGTTAAAAAATTATAGAAATTGCGGGTTCAAGAAAATGTGTATTAGTTAGATACGGTCAGCAATATAATTATCTTAAAAGGGTTTTTAATTTCTTTGGTAATCTTTACTTTATTATTTTTTTTTTATAAAGATATCTAGTTTTTTTTCTTGTTGAATTTACGCTTAAATATTATTATTTTTTATTTCAGTTATTTATTTACTTTTAAGCTTTATTTTTCTGTTTTATAAGGACTTCCATCTCCCTATTTACAAAATTATATTGTGTAGACATGTATCCAGTAGGTTTCTATGGAGATACATAAAACATCGTAAGTGCATAAAATCATTTCGTATTAAAGATATTTTTAGTGACATTTTCATTACATAACGGGTAAAAAAAAATGTTTTACAATTTATCGTAGCACTGCTACATAAAACACATTTCGTAGCACATGTCTTTCGTTACGACAAGCGCTACGCGGTTGGTAGACATGGAAAACTGGTCAAGAATTGATCGAGATTCAATCTTCTGCGGCTGACCGATTTTACACCACTATCTTTGAATACTTTAGAGACTTTACTTCACGTTCACATACTGTTTCGTTCAAAGGACGTCTTTTCATTACTTTCATAAACGTTCATAAAGGATGAACAAAGCATTATGTTATCTATTTTTGACTGTAGATATAGTCTATTTAAAGTATTTGACTATAGTCTCAGTATATTTTATTTTATTTTTCTTTATTTGGGACAGCAACAGTCTTAAACTATACAAATTTACATGGTTTGAACTTATAGTTATGAAACCAATTACAGCTATCCATTATTTAGATTAATTAATTAAATGGTAAGTATAGTAAGCATTCTCACTCCAATTATTATAAGGAATGATTTTTTTTCTTCACATCTTTCTCTATTTAGTGTTTTATGAGTACTTCTACAATTTAGAATATTAATAAAAATAAATTAGCCAAAGATGTTGTTGTTGCTTAGCGGTTCCGCTCAGTTGAAGGCTTAATCCAAAACGGTCAACCTTCAGTAGCTTTCACCTTGATTAGTCCTTGCAGAGCTTTAACTAAATAAATTGCTGTGAATTTGAGTAAGCACACAAACCCTAGAAGCCTAGAATACATCGAAATGTGCTTGGTTATAAGTTTTCAACTTAAGATACAGGCAGCCCGGAGGTTCTACAAAATACATATCATCGTAATGAGCAAAAGCTCACTATAGTATTTGAACCAGCAACTTATTATTTCTCTATCAGAATGAAAAGCTTAATTAATGTCTGTACGGTTTTGCGGAATTATTCGTTAATTAACAGAATTCTGTTTTTGTTCAGCGGGTGGGCCTAATTAGATGAAAGTTTTGATATTTAAAATGGAACTGAATATCTAAGGTAGAATAATCATAATACAAAATACCTTAACTTTTATTAATTATCTGGTTATCATAGTACAAGCCCTGATTAGTTCAGGATCAGATGACCATGTGTAATGAATGCCCCACGATTTTTAGTTATTATAAATTTGTTTTCAGCAAAGTTAAGGGAGCAAAAGGAGATTTTTTTTTTATACCACCTGGGCCGACAAGGGCAGACGGCCCACCTGATGGTAAGTGGTCACCGCCGCCTATGGACATTGGCAACACTAGGGGCATCGCCAATGCGTTGTCAACCTTGAGATGTGGAGTTGTTAAGTCTCATGTGCCTGTAATTTCACAGGCCCTCGCTACCTTTCTAGCCGAAAAACAGTAATACAGGGCACTCCTGCATCAAGCCGGAAATGGGTACGGTGGTAGTACTAGACAGACAGTTCGTGGGTTCGATTCCCACCCAGGACAAACATTTGTGTGCATGAAGATGTCTGATTATTCTGCATCTGGGTGTATATATCTATATAATAGGTTAGGGAAAAAGTTCCTTCGCATTTTTTAAGAAAATTCAAAGCTTTTTTAATATAGTTTATTTACATTAACTCAAGTAAGGTCCATAAACATCGCAAACTTTTTCGCGGCTTGCATTGCATTTTTACTTTTTTTGTAATAAAATTTTAAAATGAATCGAATTTCTTCATTAGATTCATTCATCTTGGCGGTACGAAAAACAAATGCAAATCACACATTTTCTTAATTTAAATTTGGAATGATGTTCTTTAAAATTTAAACTTTCAATGATACCAAAACCAGCCAGATACAAATAGTATAGCCAAAGAGATATTATTTCATGAGTTCATACATACTATAATGTGAAAAGACTTTTTCCCCAACCTAATATGTTATATCTATGTATAATGTGTAAAAAGTAAGATAACAGGAAATCGACACGTGTTTCGTTTCTACACAAAGCATCTTCAGGTAGTGTAGAAGTGAAACACGTCTCGATTTCCTGTTGAGTTTCCTTGTTTGGGGACAGAGAAGGAGATCCAGCTGAATTAGTTACTAGATATTTGTTTATGTATAATCTTACAATGGATTTCTGCAAGGTCACGCCCGAGTCAATTCGTTATTTGTGTAGAAAGTAGTATATGTAGTATATCAGTTACCTGGTAGCCAAAGTACAAGCAGTCCATTCTGCTTTATTTGGGATCAGGTCAACCATGTATGAAGAATGTCCTGGAATATTTATTTATAAAATTTGCTCACAGCATTGTTCTAGAACTACATTCAAGTATACAACTTTAATCTATTAGTATACCGCTTGTTCTTTGAACTGTAAACTTGTACAACTAGTTGTGCAATGAATTCGAGCGCAGACTTAACTTTAAGTACTTAACGTCTGAACAAGTTACTTGATATAAGCGATCGTATTGCATTCTAGAGTACGGGAGTACACAGTATCACTAGAACGGCTTCCTTCACCCACCTAGAGGTTTTGTTGAAAGAAAACATTGTTTAGAAGCCGTAGCATGGTTGTAGATCAAGTCTGACTGACCAGCTTTGTCAAGTTGAAAAACTGTCTTCAAAACGCCCATCTGTGTTCTTTTTTCAAACCACTTCGGCCGTCATACAGACAGACGGTCCTGTCGTCCCTGCGACGTGAAGTTGTTAAGTCTTATGTGCCTGTAATGTCACCGGCCCCCTTACCTTTTTAACCGAAACACAAGTGCACTAATACTTCACGGCAGAAATAGGTAAGATGGTAGTACTTCCTCGGACTAACTCTGCACTAATAGCTCTACTCCTCTAGATACATATTCTTTTTGGTATTTTAATTTTTAAATATATATTAGTAAAAAAATCTAAAGTTCTCCAGATAAAGTATGTTGATTTGTCAGTGGTACTAACTCCTTGCTGTCAAGTAGGGTATTTGAGAGTCCTTATTGAGAGAGAACGTATTTGGTTAATGGATATATTGGATGGTAGTCAGGGAATAAATCTGTCTCAACTCCGCACTCGTTTGTTTTATTTGTCTCCCACACAACATCATAATATAGGTAGTGTTACTGATCGTAAATATACGAATGAAAAGGCGCTGGAATAACTTGAACGTGAAAACCAGCGAACTTCACTAGTGCCACTGACTGTCAGTACTGTAGTATAGTCTAGTAGTTTTTGAATTTTGAAGACAAAATAAAATCCGAATAGGTGATCCGAATAGGTGATCCAAAAAGGTGATCCAAAAAGGTGATCCATAAAGGTGATCCAAAAACGTGATGCAAATAAGTTCGGTTCGTAACAGGTAGTTACTTATTATTTTCTACACTACACATTCAATCGACATATGTGACGTTTAGAAGTGAGTCTGTAACTGAGAACAACTGGGAAGTACATCAGCAATCTTCTGATATTGCTAATCTCATCATGGTGACCACTTACCACCAGGTAAGTTAATAGCACTAAGCTATCCTACCAATATTATAAATGCAAACGTTAGTGATGATGGGTGTTTGTTACTTTTTAACGCAAAAACTACATATTGTATGTAGATGAAATTATTTATTGAGCCTAGATTATAACGTATGGGATACTTTTTATCCCGAAATACTTTCGGAAACGCGGGAAAAGCCGCGGAAGACAACAAGAAATCTTAGTTCTAATTAATGCAGAAGTTTGGAAGTCTTAATAAAATAAATAAAATAAAATAAAAATAGCCTTTATTACTACTACATTTACAATGTTTAGAATCTTTTACCTAATAACTAAGAAACTATGGAATTTACAACTATCTAGAAAACAAAAACGTTTGAACTATTCTAATTTCTAATAAGTATGACCTTATAAGCTAAATATTATTAGTAGTAGTCGCCTCTTCGGCGTAGGCCTCTCCTAAACCTTTCCATTTGTCCCGATCCCGTGCCTCACGCATCCATAGGGGTCCACGTCTCTGGTAGATGTCATTCCACCTTTTGCTTGGTTGCCCTCTTTTTCTTTTCATGTCTCTTGACACCCATTCTGTTAGCCGTTTAGCCCACCTGGTATCATTCATCCTACAGACATGTCCTGCCATAATAAATGGCAAATTTTGGATGGATGGGTGTTTATTATTCTTGCACACAAAATCTACTAAACTATTTGGACACAACTTGTCATATATATAGATTATAACCTTGATGTGATACTTTTTATCCCAAAAAAATTAACATCCTTCGCAAAACGCGGAAGAAACCGCGGGAGACAACTAGTCATCAATCTCAGGAAATCACCACAGATTATTAAAACAATAAATGAACCAGTCATTAGCAACAAACCTACGCTAATTTAACATTCAGATAAAACGGGAGCCGTAACTAATTGCATCGCGTTCCCACGTCAAACACCGCCGGATAGTGGATAATTATTTAAAACGTACACAATTACGCGGTGGCCTCCGGGGAAATTACACTCGGTTGCATTGAGTTACAATGCCTTACTGAAATTGATGGTGTACTGCATTGAAGAACCGCGAGCATGATTTTTGGAATATTATTTCAAAATTCGTGAGAAAATTTTTATTTTTTAACTACCTTCGTTATTCACTCGCATTTTCAACCCCCTTATTCAGCTAATACAAACTTCGTCGGCGAGCCGCTTCATGGAGGCCTCGGAGAGCTTACCTTTCACGTGATTGGTAGTGATGCGTAGTAAGCGACAGAGACAGAGACAGAGCATAGAGGCCGCGAAGAAACATCCTCGAGTTAGTGTCATTTTCCTTACAGAATTGAGCCCCAAGTCAGGTTATAAACGGTTAGTAGTTTTCGCGTGAAAGAGTAACCCATCCTCACATAGTAAAAGAAAGTAATAATGACATATTTTATAAATCCTACCAAATATTAAGTCATAATACAAATAGATTCAATTCTTTTTCCGCGGACGCCATATTCTAATACCCTACTACCCCCACGTGGTAAGGACGGGGAGTTGAGGTAGGTCTGGGGATGAAAAGCAACCTAAATCCCACATACCATAGGCTATGTGGCTAAATTTTAGCAAAATCGATTTAGAAACATAGCCATAAAAGCGTAACAAACACACATTCGCATTTATAATATTAGTTTTTCACAACCAAAATTTAGTAACAATGGAAACAAAAGGTAGAAAGCAAAGGCCCAACAAAATGCATGCCAAAACGTTTTAGTTAAAGTTCAATTAATATCAAAAGTCACTGAATTGATCATAACATAGCTAATTGACAACCGCTTTCAATTCAATGAACAGATAAATTAGAAACTCAATTGGTTTCGCATGAATCGTAATGTTTTCCTTTGAGGACAAAATTATTTAGGTCATGATGGTTATTTGTTTTAGTTTTAATCGAGTGTCATTTGAAATCAACTGTTAATTTATAATAATCTATATATATATATAAATGAATCCCTATTTCCCTTGGCCGTGGCCAACATGCATCACGCATGGTACGGACGGCTGGTACGATTTCGCTAATTCTTTTTTTGATGTGTTTGTTATTGTCTGGAGATGGTTCTTATGATCGAAAAAATTAAGAAAGTTGCGAGGAAAATTGGAAAATTTAAGAAAACGTAAACGACCATATTAACTTTTCTAATGTAACCTTACCGCTTTTGACAATATAAACTCTTTTAATGACATAAATGTCAGTCGTTTGACAATATCGTTTAAAACAGAGGCATGTGTCGGAATTATATTTATAAATAATTTATTTATCATTACTTAGTGCACATTCGATTCAATCGGAATATTTTTGAAAATTTTAACACTTAAGTGTGTGTTCATCACGTTTAGTTTAGAGCAATCACGCCACATATTAAAAGTAAATATTTTGTGTATCTTAAATCATTGGATTCATTAATACTTTTTGGATTTTATTTTATTAATCATCAGTTCGAATTCAATATTTATTGTTAATACAGGTCAACGACTGTTCGGTCAGCTATATCCCCATCCTTACTATCTAGTATATAAAATTCTCATGTCGCGGTGTTTGTTACCAACCTCCTCCGAAACAGCTGAACCGATTTTTATGAAATTTTGTGTGCATACCGGGTAGGTCTGAGAATCAGCCAACATCAAAATATATTTTGGACATCATTTTTTATTTAATTATGATTTATCATTGTAAAATACCTACATACAACTTTGAATGTTCACTGTTCTACAACAACCTCTGTTTTTTTATCGCGGTTTTTTATATTATTCTGTTCCATTCACCAATCCGCAATAGGGTAAAGTAAATATCGCAAAACAATGTTTGCCGGGACAGCTAGATAGTTTATAGTTTTCGGTTGTATGAGCTATTCTCGCGATTTCATCAGCATTCCTGAGGGATGTAGCAAATTTTCATTTTGGCAGATTTTTTAAGTATTCCAGGGCATGCTCTATCTATGTGTGCTCAGTTTTAAAACCGTTTAGTATTTTTTTCGTAAAAGAGTAACAAACATCCTTATATTGACAGGCTTGGGGGTTAGCAACTCTGACTGCCAAGCCGAAAGTCGCGGGTTCCATTCCCACCCAGGACAAATATTTGTATGCATGAACATGTCTGTTCGTTCTGTATCTGGGTCTTAATATCTATATGAGTAGATATGCATTTAGAAAATAAAAAGTAGTACATATAGTATATCAGTTATCTGGTTTCCATAGTACAAGCTCTGCTTAGTTTGGGACCAGATGGCCGTGTGCAAAGAATGTCCCAGGATATTTATTTAAATCGATACGTCCATCTTCAAATTTTCGTCATTTTGATTACAACTTTATTTATTCATTTATATTTGTTGCCCGTTTAAACAATGTTTTTAATCCAACAAAATTTTCTAATTATTTTTATTGGTACTACACCAAAATAATATAAACTAAATAAATGAACAAAGATATTTACCAAAGTACACAGCTGTGTGTAGTAAAATTAAATGGTAATGGCGAAATGGTAAATTTTGACATTCAAACGCGACCTATGGGATATGAGATAGATTCCATAATATCGATTATCCGGTCTAGTTAATATATTGTACAACATTGAGAGATTTATGATCTACGGAAAAATTGCTCAATGAACTAAGGAAAGCGGTATATAAATATCCTGGGACATTCTTTACAGACGGCCATCTCCCAAAATTAACAGAGCTACTGCTTGTACTATGGCAACTAGATAACTGATATACTACATATACAATGTTAACATCTAAATACTTAAATAGATATTAACATACAGACCCAAAACAAACTGACATGTTTATTCTAGATGGGAATCGAACCTATGAGCTGTGGTATGGCAGTCAGGGTCTGTAACCACCAAGCCAACTGGCCGTTCAATTTCACATAAGCATTTATTGGAAATTAAGTATAAGAGAATGATTTATAAAAGTTTGTTTGTTTTTTTGTTCTTCTATGTTTTCCCATATCATTTTATCTAATTGCGATGAAACTTTGGAGAGTCATTGTGTCCACATTAAGGAAGACTGCTGAATAAAAAGGATCCATCGATATTTTACAAGACCCCGACAGAGACACGTTTTGACCCATAACGGCCATAGTGGTACACACCCTGAAAATGTATGTATATGTGTATCTAGCTATAACGGTTACTCAAAGGAAATCAACTCGAATCATTTTGCTTCTACACGAAGCATCTTCAGGACGTATTAGACCCGCTATCACTGAGTCGACGCACTAGCATCACAGACATGTTACCTCGCCGACCGCTCTTCAGAAGTGAAACACGACGTCGATTTCCTTTGAGTTTCCTTGTTTGGCACTTGACAGAGAAGGAGATCCAGCGGAATTAGTTACTAGATATTTGTTTTTGTATAACCTTACAATGGATTACCGCAAGGTCACGCCTGAGTCAATTAGTTAATTTTTTTTAAATATTATATTATAGTATTGCAGAAAACGAAAGAACTAAACCGATACTGTGGCATATATTGTATAAATTAAAATGCAAAATGAATAAGTATTGAAATAAAAATATATCTGTATGATAATTGAATGGGAAAGGTATTTAATCTGCGAATTCTTTAAAAGCAATCAATTGTACGGCCGAATTTAATTTCATGCCTGTTGGCGTAGAAATTAAACACATTAATTAACAAAAAATGCTTTGAATTTTTTAACATTTCAATTTGAAGATTATAAAAAACGTGGCTCGTTTAATGTTCTTGAGTGAAAAATAATTATTTTTTTAATTAAAACTTATTTGTAATAACCATTATAATTATGGAATTAATATGAGAGAAATATTTTCTGAAATAATTAAGTGACTATTATTTTAGTATTCTATATAATTGACTATTCTAGTTTTTTGTATTTTTCAGCATGGTCTTAATATATCTAGTCTTATGTTTAAATTTTAATAAAATATGATAAAACGAGATAAAGATATGGAAACACGTTCAGGTTTGAACCTAGGACATTTCTTTACACACGGCCATATAATTAGATTTGGCGGCGAAACATAGCCCATATTTAGTTGAAAACCTAGAACCTTAAACATAAACGTGGGGGACCATTTGTATTACTTTTTTTTTTAATACCACTTTAGCTGACAACCAAGCAGACGGTCCACCTGATTTTTTTTTATGGAGTGAATAGGTAGGGAAGACGGAAGTTGTACGAGGCGCTGCGTAGAATCCTGTAGTGAACACAGAGACGCTGCACTGAAGGATATAAATAGATATAGAGGTCTGGAGACCGCAGGGACGCCCGAACCCCCCCGGAGATCGCCATCGGGTCGTCCCACCCAATCGCCAATTGGCACGATGGAGCAATTCCGGGATTATGCGTAAGGTGGCGGGGCAGCCTTTCGTAGGTGGCTGGCCTACTACTTGGGCCCCCTACTGCCTACGGTCGGGCGTGCACCGTGCTTCGGATCCCGCTGCCCTCCATGACTAGCCGCCAAGTGCGACACTGTGACACCGAATCGGCATACTACATCAGCGCGACTGTACAGACCCGCCTTCCCAATTAGCTTCTCCAGGCAACACACCGAAATGAAGACGGGCCTGTTGGCTTAGTGGTTAGAGACTCTTACGCCACGCCACAGGTCGTGGGTTCGATTACCAACCAGGACAAACATTTGTGTGCATGAATATGTCTGTTTGCTCAGTGTCTGGGTAAAAATTGCTAGAAAAATGTAGTATATTATTATAGTTATCTGATTTCCATAGTAGGCCGTGTGTAGTTTATAGGGTGTGTGTGTTTACTTCTTTACTTCTATAAACTAGTGGGTCATATAATTACCATATGTCCCGTTCATGTAAGGGCGTAACTTAAGAGTAATTGATTTATTGGTTTTCAACCTCTATCAGAGTTAAGTGGCGATTGGCGTTTAAGTTCCTGTTATGTGATGACAACATAGCGTCGGGAATAATTAAATCCCACATATGCTTAAATATTATAGTTATACTAGAATTTTTCCGAGTTCCTAAGGGATGTAACATTTTGCCGGGATGAAGTGTTCTATTGTTAATCCAGATTGTAAATTATCTCTTTGCCAAGTTTCAGCTAAATGCGTCAAGTGTCAAAGGTGACGTCACGGACGGCTTACTAAGAGTATACGCTAGCGTAATTTAACGTCCCTAAAAATATAATTTGTCCATAAATCGCAAAGTGAGCGCTGTCAGTGCGTGCGCTAGGGTCTAGTGTCACCGTGTGAGTGTTCGCGAGCATTAACAAGCTCTGTATAGTGCGATAGTGCAAAAGTTTTTATTTGTGTAATCCGTGTGGAGATCGTATTTTTTCGAATTCGAATTATCAAAAGTGGGTAGAATTGAATCCCACTTTAAAATCGATTTCTACTTGTGCGCCATCTAGTGCAGTGTACTTATACCATTTGTCTGTCTTATCGATATAACACTGGTACGATGCTTACGATTCTGCGATGGCAAAATGCACGGCTTGCGGCAAATTTCTATCACCGTCAGGTGCCGCCACATGCACGATCTGCCCCTGCATGTTTCACAAAGGGTGTGTAGCTATACCCGATAATGCAGCTGTTTCAAGGGACTGGGTCTGTCCCGAATGTAAAAAAAAAACAGCGTAAAGGAGACAACAGTTGCACTCCTATAAAAGGCATTTGCGGTTCCGTGCCCGCACTTGTGACGGTCGCTGCTCACTCGTCCCACCCTAAGACTGCGTTGCCTCTCCCTTCGACGAATGTTTCGCTCCCGGCCGGGGACACGGACGTTAAGGAAATACGCCGTGAACTAGCCGAGTATATGGCTGAGTTACGTGAGTTCCGTAAAGAGTTTCGTGTTTCCATGTCAAGTATGGGAACAAGATTGGACGGCTTTGAGCGGAGACTTGAGGTGGTTGAGCAAAGAGAAGCGGTGTTACCTGAGACGGGTGCGGATGTTGCAGCGCTTCAGCAGACTGTGGACCAGCTAAAGCAGGACCTAAATGACCGGGAACAAGATATGCTTTTGTCGGACTTAGACATCGGACATCTCCCGGAGAATAAAGGAGAAAACGTCCACCATACTGTTACCATCTTGGCCGCCACGCTAGGGGTCACCCTGGAGGACCGTGATATATTGTTCGCGGCGCGCGCTGGCGCTGCTGACTCGAGCGGCGGCGGAGATTCTGGTGCAGGAGCGCGCTCGCGCCGCGTCGTCGTGCGACTGGCGCGCCCGCAGCTCCGGGACCAACTACTGCATGCAGCGCGTGTGCGCCGCAATTTGAAGACGGCCGATATCGGTCTGGCAGGACCTCCACAACGCCTGTATGTTAATGAGCGCTTGACTCGAATCAACCGTCAATTGTTTCGTAGTGTTCGGGACGAATGTCGTAAACGGCAGTGGCGGTACTCTTGGACCAAGAGAGGTCGCATTTTCATGCGGCAGAGTGACGGTAAACAGGTACATTTAATTAAATCAGAAGTTGACTTGCTCCGTGTTTTTGGGACTAAAACTGTTTGAGCATTCTGGTTATTTCTTATTATCATGTATTCTTTTAAAAGCTTTGGCAATTTATAAAATAATTAAACTCATTAATAAAACTAAATTGGGCATAGTGATACCAGTATTATATTATAATGAAAATCAATCTTCGTATATATTTTATTCCATACATTACAATCATCACAAATATTTAATTTCACATAGTTTTACTTTTATTCAAATAATCAATATATTTTGTTCTTTATACTGTAAGCTTGTTGACTTCTATGGCATTATGTGTCTGTGGTTGGGCTTATTAAACTATTTAACAAAGTTTCACAATTTTAGCAATGGTTAATAAACCGCTAAAAATAGGTTTGTTTAACGCAGGTTCCCTCGGCACAAATCATGATACTTTTATAGCCTCAGTAATGTTGAATGAAGTCAATGTCTTGGCAATAAATGAGACTTGGTTAAGAGCGGGAGAGGAGGGCCGCGCCCCTGCTGTACCAGGGTACCGACTGCGGCACATTCCGCGGCCGCAGGAAGTGCGCTCGCGCGGTGGTGGAGTCGGTTTTTATATCAAGCGGAGCGTTAGTGCACGCACCTGGCCTCACCCTGTAGACCCGCGACACAGTTCAGTCGAACAAATGTGGCTCACCATGACTCTTAACGGAAGGAAGCTGGCAATTGGTACGGCATACCGTCCACCTTGGATGGATGTCGATTTATTCCTGGATGCTATTTCTGATTCTATTTGTTCAATTTCCAATCATGATAATTTGATTTTGTTAGGAGATTTTAATATAAATTTATTTAATAGAGATAATATCAATACAATAAAATTTCATACCTTCTTAACGTGTTTCAATCTTTCACAATATGTTACTGAGGCGACACATTTTACTGAAAATAGTCAGACACTCATTGATGTGGTATGTTCAGACTTGAATGTAAAAAAGGTTACAATAGAACACGTAGGGTCTCTTCTTGGTCATTGTCTGGTGAGTTGCGAATTTAATATTAAATGTGAGAAATCTAAGCCTAGTACCGTAATTTATAGACCAAAAAAATATATTTGTATGAATAATTTTAATAATGATTTGCAAAATATTTGCTGGGATCAAATATTATCACTCGGTAATGTGAACAAAATGGTTACCGCCTTTAACCACAGTGTGGTGTCTCTTTTTGACTTTCACGCACCTATGAAGTCCATAGTCATAAAGGATCGCTCTTACCCCTGGATAACGGACACGGTAAAAGTTATGATGAAGCTACGTGACAAGGCAGCGGCAGACTACCATAGAACCAAAACAGACATTAAAAAAGAATACTATAAGTCATTAAAATCTTTAGTTAACCAAGCACTGTTTCATGAGAAGTCAGCCTTTTTTAAACACAATATAAACAATAAAATACATAATCCGAAATTGCTATGGAAAAATTTAAAAAACACTATATTGCAGCCAAAAGACACTGAACTACCTTCTCACTTCAACAATCCAAACATTATAAATAATCATTTTTTAAATATACCCGGTACTTCAGAGGTTGATATTTCACTGTTATCCTATTTTGAGTTCCATAAATTTTCTGATAAAATATTTCACATTGAACCCGTTGGGCTGGATAGCATCATCAAGATAATCAGAAGTTTAAAATCAAATGCAGAAGGGTTCGATTCTGTTACGTTAGATATGTTGATTATGACTTTTCCATATACAATAGACATTATTAGAGAATTATTAAATAGATCAATTAGCACTTGCACATTTCCAGATATGTGGAAAGTTGCTATAGTGCGTCCATTGCCCAAGCAATCAAACCCCGTTGATCTCAAAGATCTTAGACCAATTAGTATTCTGCCATGTTTGTCCAAAATTGCCGAAAAAGCTGTGGGCACGCAGTTAACAGACTACATAGAAATGAATAATATCCTACCTGATGTTCAGTCGGGTTTTAGAAAGGGACGCAGCACCGTAACGGCTTTGCTTGATGTAACCGATAATATTCTGACCTCACTGGATCAAGGAATGTGTACACTGATGGTACAATTGGACTTCTCAAGGGCATTTGATAGCTTAAATATTAATCTGCTGATGTCCAAATTAAATTACTACGGTTTTGACAGTGAGGCTTTGCATTGGTTTAACAGCTACCTTAGTAATCGATATCAGTTTGTAAGGCTGAGTCATATAAACGGCTCTTTGTCCGTGTCTGAAAAAATGGCTGTAAATAGGGGGGTACCTCAAGGGTCCATATTAGGGCCCGTGCTTTTTATATTGTACTCAGCTGATATTAAACCGCATATAAAGTATTGCAATTTCCATATTTACGCGGATGACATGCAGGTGTACTTATCGTGTAAGCCTTGCGAAATTGACCGTGCAATCAGTGATCTTAATGAAGATCTCTCAGCAATAGCGAAATGGTCTTCAAATAATTGCCTTTTACTTAACCCCACTAAGACTAAGTACCTTATCTTTGGTAGCAAACACCAGCTAACTAGTCTGGAGCCGACGGTCAATGTCATGCTTATGGGGGAACCTATAGAGCGTGTGTATGAAGCGCGAAATCTGGGCTTGCACATGGACTGTGATCTTAGATTTGAGAAACATGTTGCTGCCTCAATGAGAAATTGTTTTTACAGGTTAAAGATTCTTTACAAAATGAGACCGTACATAAAAGAAGATCTACGGATCAAGTTAGTGGAGTCACTAATATTATCAAAGTTTAACTATACAGACACAGTATTTGGTCCAAGACTATTAGCTAGGACTCAAAAACTTATTCAGCGAGTACAGAATGCTTGTGCTCGCTTCTGCTTTAATATTCCGTTAAGAGCTCATGTGACACCGTACCTTAATGAACATTCGATTTTAAAAATGGCACACCGTCGAAAACTACACCTAGCATGTCTTCTTTTTGGCGTTATAAAGTATAAAACTCCCGCTTATTTATATGAAAAGTTTTCCTGGGTGAATGGTCGAAAGTCACGTGGTCCAAGGCAATGCGCGTTGCATCTCTCGACACACCGGCACTCCTCGGCCGCTTTTAAAGGTAGCTTCCGTTACGCCGCTACCAAGTGCTGGAACAATATCCCTCCGCCGATACGGAACCTGCAAAGTATTCAAAGGTTTAGAATTAAGCTTAAACATTATCTTTTTATGCACCAACTTAACCAAGAAATGCTACGCCACGACACAAGTGCTATATAGGAATACATTAAAATGTATCGTATTGGTATGTTATTAATATGGAATACATGGTTTTTGATGAGGATGTATATATACCTATGCCCAGCACTGTGTTTGTACGGACCATCATGAAAAATATTGTTTTTTTAGTTTTCATTTTTGTTTGCCTACTTGTTTGTTTTATTTTGGAATTGTTATGATTTTTTGCTGTTTATTTGTTATTTATAATGCAATAGTGTATACTGTAGTAATCCTGCCGTGTTTTTCACTTGCCGGCCCCAACGGAAGATCAGCGTTGGCAATACGTACCTACATTGGCACGTACAGCCAACCACATGCTGAGTTGGAGGACCGATTTGTGGCAATTGTGTACCTTGTTTCTATTTGTTAATTTTTTCATGTGTTATTTTTCCCCCTGTCACAAATAAATTTGTTTCTTTCTTTCTTTCTTTCTTTCAAGTACTTACTGCGTGAAAGAATAACAAACATACATACGTATATGACACAAATATGATGTATATATTTATCCATACATTCCATACTCACAAACTTTTGCATTTAAATTATTTTACAAAACACACACGATACTCACGGCCATCTGATTCCAAACTAAGGATAATTCGAAAAAGGGTAAACATATTTTTTTTTTATGTAATGGTAGGCAAACGAGCAAACGTGTCGCCTGATGGTAAGCGACTACCGCCGCCCATGGACACCCGTAACACCAGAGGAGCCACAAGTCCGTCGCCGGCCTTTTAAAAAGCTCATTTCTTGAAGGTTTGGAGGTCATATCGGTCCGGAAATACCGCAGGCGACAGCTCATTCCACAGTTTTGTTGTGCGAGGCAGATAAGTCCTAGAGAACCGCACAGTTGTGGACTGCCAACCATCTAAATGATGGGGATGGAAATGCTGTCTTGTTGGACGTTGGCGAAAAGAAGCAGCAGGTATCAGTCCAAACAATTCCTCGGAACACTCCCCATAGTAAACGCGAATACTTAATTATTTATATACATCCAGACACAGAACAAAAAGACACTTTCATGCACATAATGTTAAGCTGGATGAGAATCAAACCCACGACCTTTAGTCTAGCAGTCAGGTTCTTTACTCACCAAGCCAACTGGCTCAACAATACTGCGTAATTAAAATTTTTATTTTAAGCCCGAAAGTCATATTAATAGCCTGTTTAAAAATAGGTGATATTCATTACCAGTGTGGGCAATGAAAAATACGCGGTATACGGTATACGTATAATAGGTTCCGCGGCTTGAGCGATACCGCTGTACCTAGATTGTTTTGTTATATAGAAATGTATACCGCTAGTGATATCCGCTTGAATATAGGTTTGAATAGTAGAATTAGCGTATACCCACTTCTATGTGAACAGACCTTTAGAATTGACATAGCGCGTAATCTCGATTTGTCTACGAGCTAGTTGGTTTGTTGGTTAGACACAGATTGCCACGCCACAGGCCGTGAATTCGATTCCCACCCAGTACAAATATTTTTGTGCTTACATGTCTGTTTGTTCTGTATCTGGGTTGAATATTTATATTTAAATTGGCAAAGACAACATAGTTAAGTCATATTCTCTTCTGTTTGTTAATCTTTTTGTTTTTATAATTTTTTTAATAGCTCATGACAAGCTTCTAAAAATAATGTATCAAATTCTCAAAACAGATTTTGATTCTAATAGTGAGCTAACACTGTCTTTATAAAATTGTATTCAGAAAATAAAGTAGTATATCAGTCAACTGGCTTCCATAGTACACAAGCTCTGCTTAATTTGGGATCAGATGGTCGTGTGTAAAGAATGTCTCAGTACGTTTATTTATCTATTAGTCAAATTTAATTACTTTCGCGGTATTTACCTGTGGTAGTTTTGGTCTTGAACTATACCCAACAATTACGGTTAAAGAAACTTTGTTCTCAAAAAGAATTTACATTCACTTGATATGAGAACTTAAGCGTACTAAATTAACAAGGAGTTACAATATCATAATTATCGTTTCAATATTTTTATTAGGTGGGTAGTTTTGTATTATTCTAACAAAACCACACATTTTGGTACCAGCGAAGTGTAGTGAACGAGTTTACATACAAGGATCGGCAACAACTAGATACGACAACGGGTTTAAATATGATTTAGGGTTTAGTTCGATTTTTTTCCAAGTGGGTTTTAAGTAATTTTTTGAATCGAAATAAGGTTTTACTTTCTTTTATATCGTTTGGTACCTTGTTATATATTTGTGCACTTTCAAAAGTAATGTTTTTTTTACCATAGTTAGTTCTTGGTGGGTGTAATATTATATTATTTGCATTCCTTAGTTGTCGTTGCTGGTTATGTTCGTGTTTTAATTTAAAAGTTATATTTGTGTGTATCTTTTTTGAAAGTATTTTTCTTATTAGGATACATGTATAGTATTTCGTCGTATAATCTTGGTGTTGGCGTTAAGTAATCATAGCTAAATAGTGTTTTGATTAGTTTGTTTTGTGATGTTTGTAATATTTTAAGATTAGTTTTTGCAGCTGAACCCCAGACTTCGATTAGGTAGTCGATATGCGGCTTTACTAGCGAATTATATATATTATACCGTACGTTTCGTGGTAAACATCGTACTATGCCGCGGAGGGCGCCAGATAGAGATGTAAGTTTGGATTTTATTTTTAAAATATGTGGCTTCCACGTTAATTTATTATCTAGGATAAGACCTAGGTATTTTTCACTGTCCGATCGGTTTATTGTTATGTTGTCTATTTTAAGGAGGTCAAATGCTGTTATTTTTTAATTTTTGGCTGTTTATTCTACCATTTTCAGATTACTGTAATTGGTATTTCTATTATTTTTAACGGATCACCGGTTTCGAAAAGTTAGATGCGATGTGACCTAGTGATGAGGGTTTACCCAAAAAATATATTGAAGGAGTTTTTAAAAAACAAAAAGTATTAAAGCCTTCTTTTAAGATGCTATTTCATTTTACGATAAAGATTTGTACGAAAACTTTACAAATAGTTTAAAAGCTTAGACTTAAAATAATACTCAATTAAAATACAAACGCATATTTCAACATCAGTGTAAAAGAGAAGGAACGTTTCAAAATTGTATCGCACCCTTTAACGCCTCCTCCAGTTGAATACAAACATTAAATCGTTGCGTTAGAGTTGAAATCGTAATGCAGTGGTAAAAAATTCAGTTCATTACAAAATGAAATGTGTCTAGGTATCGGCACACACTTGTTAGCGCATGCGTGAACTAGGGATGGACTTCAGTGACGCGTTGTCCGGCGTCAGGGGCGCACCGCGAGCACAGCGCCGCCCAGCGGCCGCCTCCACTAAACCAAAATAATGTCATTCGAAATTCAAATGTGAAGTGACAGACCTGTCATTTGCGAGTGGGTTACGCAGTGTCGAGTTCGATTTGTGTTCTTTATTTTTTTGAATACTGAATTTTTAATGTTTTAAACGGCAGTGCGACATTCAGCCCAGTGTGTTCCAGTGGTGCTCGTGGAGCAATTTCATAAAGGTTCGTAAATTAAATTACTTTATTGCGTGCGGTTAGAAACGTGTGTAATAATATTTTATGTAATAGCCCGGTAAAGCGGACCGCGTAATATTTTTTCAACCGCCGTCGGATTATGGTCACTTGAAATCGCTACTAATGTTATAATCGACTTAAAATAATTAGCCCAACAGCTAAAACTTATATTACAATAAAAATATAACTTTTAAATATAGAATTTGATCTTTAAATAGAACAACAAAACTTACGCAACTTTTCACGCTAAATGTCGTAAAAAATAACTTTTACCGTAAAAATATTATACTTTCAAAAAGTTGTAAATTTCCTGAAAGAATAAATTCTACATTACCGTCTCACTGTTTACGTATTTTGATTAATTACCTGCCATTGTCAGAAGCTTGGGTGTTAAATGATATAATCTATAATAATATAATCTTAAGGAGGGAGCGCGAATTCTGTGAGTTTGTATGCAGAGGGTAATCTCCGGAATCATGGCACCAATTTTAAAATTTCATTCAACATTTAAAAGGTAATTAATATTATTCTGGATGGAAGTAGAAGGGCTGTATTATACTTCTAGGATAATTTAGATCTATGAAATCGTGACACGGAAACCTACTTTTGATAAAAATATTTAATGTAAAAAAATTATTTACTATATTTTTGATTATGGAATATTTATATTGATATTAAAATACAGCTCCATTTTTACGTTATAAGGAATATAGGTTTTCTTTAACGCACCATCACCTCAAAACTACTGAACATGTCGGGATGGGACTGCTACCATTCGACGCTGAAGATTTCGTATATGGTTATAGGCTATATATGATATCTATAAACGCGGGTGAAACTGCGGGGGACAGCTAGTTATTATATAAATCATCTCTTACCTATATATCCCATTAGGCACTCCAATAAGAGACAGTTTAGATGTGCATCAAAAGAAGTCTTAGAATTATTGAAAATCAAATATCAATATTCTATCAAAGTTGGCAGTGCGGTGGGGTACTTGTGTCTAATGAAATTAAATAGCATATTTAATAGAATAATGGCTTCTGTTCCGTGGTCTCAACCGTTTCCAAGGAGTAAGGTATCCTGGTATTATAACATAGTCTTTAGGTCTACCAGGAATTTATTTACCATTCAAGTAGAGAATGATTATTTGGAATAGTTGCAGTGGTTCTGGGTATTACCCACCACATATCAGCAAACTTCTAATAGAAAATACAGGTTTGATTTAAAATTGAATGTACACACAAAAAAGAAATCTCCACTTGAAAAAATTAGGATGTTTATGGTTAAGACAAATTAAACCTTTTTTAATGCTATCTAGTTTAATTACGTACCATTTTTATTTTATAAACGCGTTTTTTTATTTCATGGAAGGTATTTAACCTCTTTAGAAGCCAATCTTATTTATAGAGAGCCAGTTACCTACTATGTTTGTTTAGTATTGACACTTGGAAGGTAATCACCCTGCTAAGCTTATAGGCGACGGTGACCAATTACCATCAGGTGGACCGACTGAGACACACTAGCATAAAATAAATTAAACTTTAATTATTTTAAGATAAAACAAATGTGATAAATTTTATCCCCATTTTCGACCACATCTCCACTTCTGTAGGTAAGATTACTAGTAAGTAGGTAGTATTTGGGTAATCATTAGTCGCCAAATTATCATCAATATATTTTTTTTTAAATAATATTATGTAATACTAGCGATCCACCCAGGCCTTTCCTGAGTGGGATAATTTATTATACACATAAACACTTAAGTAGGCGTTTTCTAAATGATAATGAAAACTGCGTCAAAATATAAGTGTAGTTTTAAATGACTAAGCGTACAACCAGACAACTACTGACATTATTTTATATTGTTTAAAGAAAAATAGACTGTAATGATATAGCCCAGTAAGTAGTATACGTATAATATAATCATACCTTAATAAAGTTTAAAGTCGTGTACATAGTAACCAGCACAGATGTGTCCTTTGAGCAAAATGTCGCTACAAAGTTGAGCTTTTTACGATACCCAAACTCTTTGGATAGTTTGTTACGTAACATTTCCTTAAAAAGGAAATTGTTTCTTCTCTATTTAAGCAATCAATCTTCTAGAAGAGTTATTGTATATAACTTTGAATATTCCATTTAGGACATGCATCATTTGTTCTAAGGAAAGATATATTAAATAAATACTTTCGGTGAATTGAAATCACTTTCACACTTTGGTGATTTGGTTTACTTTGGATAGTCAAATTTAAGGTCCACTCTTGAGTAAATAATTGGTTAGACACTGAGGATCTAGCCAATTATTTACAAAGAATATTTCTATTAAGAGATATTTGGCATTACGTAAGAAGACGCAAAAAACTAAACGTTATTTTTTTGGACCAACGATATCGGTAAAAATCTTGGACTGTTAGAAAATTTTGAGATATTATATCTGCCCCCTTATTCAGCTAATACAAACTTCGTCGGCGAGCCGCTTGACGGAGGCCTCGGAGAGCTTACCTCTCACGTGATTAGTAGTATTAGCGTAGTTAGCGAAAGAGACAGAGCAGGGAGGCCGCGACGAAACATCCTCGAGTTAGTGTCATTTTTCTCGAATCGAGCCCCTGCTCGCTTACACAATCCTGTGAATACATAAGTAGGTTATATTTGATAAGACCTGGGAGGTGTCATTTAGAAGACTACTGATGATGGTGATGATCTCAATGATTTAATAAACAATCAACTCTAGAACATTCACTACACACGGTTTATTCCAAACTTAAAACTACTAATTCAAAACTAAGCACATTTAATAATATGGATAACTGATATACCTACTTCTAATAAAATAAATATCAATGCTTGGATATGTATAAACATGTATAAGTAATAAATACATTTATCTCGACCTCAACATACCTACCGTTAAGCAGGAAATAAGTCAGCATAGCCAAATATATCAGAAAAGACTTTCAGAACACTCAAATGAGCTGGCACTATCACTGAGAGGAACAGGAGGGCAACAACATGCGAGACTAAAAAGAAGTGATGTCCCCAGCCTCAGTAACAGATTTGTATAGAGAGAAGAGAGCTCTGCAACTAGGAAGCCCTCTCCATAAATAAACCCAAACCAACAGAATTAAAGTTAGTCAACTCAGTGTCTTATTGTCCTATGACAGATTGCCATGAAGCAGATAAAAGAAAAAAAAATGCTTGGATGTTTGAATGTTTGTGACTCAATTACGTGAGAAATAAGTGTGATATTCTTGCACACTAAAGTTCGTCCGTCGGCTGACAGCCATACGAGGTATCTAATCAAAGGATTAGGAGCAAATATTAGGAGCACAAAAACAATTCCTCAAGGCATACAAAGTTAATTTTCGTATCTTAAATAACGCAGTAGATACTGCATTCATAACTTCGTATTTATGAAGACTCTGCTAGCCAACCCTGGTATATTCCGCCATGGGTCCCATGGGAAGCCGAAGGTCGACCTTACTCCAAGCCTGGTGACACATTTCAAGATGATGGATCAAATGTTATAGAATCTACATGAAACGAGAAGAAGAATTATATCAACGAAAGAAATAAATTCAGAGATGATAAGTCAGTGATAGTAAATGGTATAACGAACATCATGAGTGTCCGTTGAATTTGGTAGGTCCCTAGTACCCTCCAAGTTTGCAACTAAACACTATGTTATATAGAATATAAAACTAATTGAGTCAACTGTCACATATCCGCTTTGGCGAGATACTTTGAAACTCAGTAAAATTGAATGATTTCAGAACTATACGAATGATAACAACAAATGTGTATAAGTCTATGAATCAATAAAGTAAATATTGTGTTTTTGTGTGTCAATATGTATTTGGAACAAAAAATAAACTCGTTTCTATAGTACAAGCTCTGCTTAGTTTGAGATCTAATGGACACTTATTTATAAATAAAATATTGAGAGCCTTTCTTAACCGAACAAGCAAATTCGTAGAATTTGACAATACGTCATCATTTTTTGTAACAAACGAGATGGCATAATCTAATTGACAGTATTATCAACCTTTACAGAAATATTTCCCATAGAAAAAAAAACGAATCAACTATCACATATTCACTTGGGCGGGGACATTGAAACTACATCGAATTATTCAGGGACAAAACTAATTTATTTATTTATCTTATGACCACTAATAAAAAGCGGCAAAGTCAAATCTTGGACATTTATCTCCAATAAATAGGATGCTTATGGCGTACAATATAGGTTCTAAGCAAAGCAATGCCGATATATTCGGTGACAGTCTCTTTACATTTAAAAATAAGCTGCTTAATGTAAGCGATTTGTAAAGCATTGTCCGTTGTGTATTTTTTCTCTTTTTTACTATATATAATTATTTTTTTTTCCATGATTTTATTGGGTTGTGAAATATAATTTTTTATTTTTTAGGATATTTGTTGGTTCTGTTGTTTGTCTTTCTTTAATGCATGCGGTCGTCGCCTCTAATTGGGACACCATTTATGATTAACATTATGATACCTGTATTTTTGAATGTATTAGTGTGTGTCTTGTTGGTGATCTAAATAAATAAATAAAATAAAATAAAATAAGTGTATGACATAAAGTAAAGTAGATAATTCTGCCATTTTAGCGATTTATAATAGTTTTACGCTTACAGCATCCGACTTCGTCAAGGGTGTTCATATAACAAAATTCATTCAACAAAAACTTGAGCATCAAGTTTAAAGTTTATGTGTTCAATTCTTCAAAGTTCTACGCGCTCATAATCTAACATATATCTACTTATGTCTATACAGTCACTATTGCCTTCCGCTCCGCTACTGAGTTAGAAACTTGTCCCGGCTTCAGTATGACTATACTTTGCTCCTGTTAAACTTGTTGTTGAATATTTTAATTTTAATGGCAACATTAATTTCGATTCCCCTTATAACTGTCCTCTAACCTGACAACACTAACCATCTACCTGATGGTAAATGGTCAAGACTGCAATACCAGCGCCACCGCTTTATCAACCATAAGAAATGAAGTATTTAAGTCTTAATTTTCTAAACGAAACTATAAAACACGTGCACTAAAGCTGCATGACAGAAAAAGGAAAAAAGGAATGGTAGTACTTCTTTAAACCGACTATGCACTAAGAGCTCATCTATCTGATGTATAATTACCTATCTAATGTGAGCTTTTTCGCAGCTCATTTGGGCCCTTAACGATGTCTGCTCATTATTGGTCCTTAATTTAACAACCTTATTATTTTAATTAGGTATCTACCGTAGGGCTTTGCTTCTGTCCTTCGGCGTAAGTGTCCTTTACACCTCTACTTTAATCTCATAACGTAATTGTTTTCAAAAATATAATTATATAAAAACCGTAAAAAATAGATGACCTTATTTCTACATTTCAAATGATACAATATATTTCTCAATATACCCAAAAGAATATTAAAATTCCACCCTGATTTATTGAAGTTGAAAGACAAAGTTTACTCAAGTTTAACGTTGTTTGTCAAAACACAATCGAAAGAGGTCTCACTGACCGCAATGTCCGAGACTAACACTATAAAACTAAATATTATAAAATTAATACGACACAAGTCAGCCGTTGAGTCGACAAACAGACCCACCCAGCGGATGCAAACAACAGTATAAAAGCTTTTACATAAAATGGAACGCTATTGTATTCTGATTTTATATCGCCGTTGACATTTCAGCTGGAGATATCTGGAACGGAGATTTAGGTTACTTTATGATCACAGCGGTTCCCAGGAGAATAGGTAGTGATGGAATTGGATTGAAGTCCTGAAAGCACTTTGGTTGGAACATAAAAAGTTCACTAGGTATTACTGAATCCGTGTCTGAAGTTTGATTTCAGTGCCTATTAGGAGAGTAGTAGTGACCGTCTGTGTAGTGCTTTCTCTTTTCTTTCCTTCACTGAAGATATTTTAAGTCTCAATTTGACGTGCACTTGTATAGCTGTGTTTCGGTTAGAAAGGTAAGGGGACCGGTGAAATTACAGGTACATGAGACTTAACTACTTCACGTCTCAGGGTCGACAACGCTTAGGCGATGCTCTGATGTTACAAATGTCCATAGGCGGTGACGACTTACCATCAGGTGGACCGTGTGCTTGTTTGTCGGCTCTAAAAAACAGTCATGTCATTTCTTCGCACCATGATTTATTAATTTACCGCTATTATCATAACCAAAATTGGGCAATTTGAGTTAGTATCTTGATCACATAGGGTTTCATTTTGATGTACGTATAATTAAAGTAGGTACATCGTTTACTTGAAGATTTGAATTAAGAAAATGATAGCACTTAAGTTGAATGAGTACACAAATAAAAATGTAGTATAAGCAAAAATATCACATAAACTAGATCTGCGACTATTTTAATGTATAGTTATACTTAGATAATATGCTGTTTCAGATGCTGAAGCAACATTATGTAAAGTTCCATCGGATCCCTTCATCCCTGAAGCGTGAAAACATTTCAAACGAATGAGAATTTATTTTGAGCAAAACTTTACTCGTGGCTTCATCCGCACTGACCCATATTTTAGGAAACCGGCAGACTTTTACGTATAACTCTATCTAGATAAAATCGTAGGACTATGAATATTTTTGCAAATTTAATGTTATTAGAATTTTAGGCTTATAGAAAGAGCTTAATAAGACTACTCACAACCGCTAATGCCTAAAATTATATAACCTGCATTTAAATTTCTATAACAAAGTGTAAAGTTTGGCCATACACGTACTTTGAACGGTAGTGTACACACTGTTATTTCAAACGTAAGATGTAACATAATATACCAAGCTAATATTTTATTGATTTTTTTGTTCATTCAAAAAGTAATATTAAATCTATTACAATCCATGTTTAAGCGTAAATAAAACAACATTGTTAAGAAACGAGACTCAAAAACAAAAGCTTTTTTTTAATCATTTGTGTCCCTATGACGCAGCACAACAAGTGGATATAATGGGTTCCTGTGAAAGCATTAAGCCAAAGCACTTTCACTTAAATTTGACATTTAAGTTTGTCTATAGAAGCTTTAGTAAAAAGAGAATTGATTTTATTATTTTTAAGCGGGCTTACATGAAGTTTTACACAAGAATAGTCAAGGCCAAAGATTTGAAAATAGATAATAATAAATCAATAACCTGGAACATACATCCACTTTAAATCATTCTGATACTATTTTAAACGATTAAGATATAACACACCCAGACGCAACACAAGCAAACAAGTTTGGTAATAAAATATAATTTTTATAGATACTATTCTTGTGGTGTTATGATTGTTTCTTGCAAACTTATGACTTCAACATGTAGCAGAGGAAGCGCATATGTAAAAGGACCTCAGGGTTAATAAGCACAATTAACAATAGATATACTACATTACTTAAAGAGCCAATAACCAATAGAGATGAACATCTCTCAACTGGCGACCAGAGAACGCCAAACGAGATGACCTACCATAGTCAACCAATTACTTGTTCAGAGCCTCAGGATCTAAACAGCTAAGATTTATCGTGATTCATTTGACAGACCAGGCCCTATGGCTAATGAACTCTATAGTTCAGCAGTAGATATCAGGATATCAAAGTACCAAAGATGACAGATTTAAATAATTATAGATATGTGGTAGCTGAACATCATCCAATAATATAATATCATGTAATCAATTAATATCTCTGGAATTTTAACATAAATATCTCTTAACTAAGTGAACAGTAAAATTTACAAAACAATTCAGGTTTTTTCATTGAAACTTTTCTTTATACATAAAATAGAAATAATTTATGTCAGACTCAATTAGGATTCAGGGCTTCGTGATATGGAAAACATTTACTTTGCCTAATTTATTGGAAAACAACTTCAAAGATATTTTCTCAACGTAAATTCTTTTACAAGTTTCAATTTAGGAGTATGTGAAATTATGGTACATTGAATATATTTTTTCTGCATTAAATGCTCGTTGAAATATAACAGACATCGACAATAAAGATAAAGTTTCTGTATAAAATAAAAAAACTTAAGCATTTTATTTCTTTTCCTTGTTAAAGATCAACCTTGCCCTTGCTAAGCCTACTTTAAAACTTATGTTTTGAAAAGATTTCAACTTAAAGCACCCTGCATATTGACATGACTGAATAGAGTCACAAGATAAAATACTAGTCATGACAAGAAAACATGACAACAGATTTAAACAATAAATAAATGCGACTAAGATGAGAGTTTTTTTTTTTTTTTTATGCCACTTGGGCCGACGAACAAGCAGACGGTCCACCTGATGGTAAGTGGTCACCGCCGCCTATGGACATTTGCAACACTAGGAGCATCGCCAATGCGTTGTCGACCCTGAGACGTGAAGCTGTTAAGTCTCATGTGCCTGTAATTTCACCGGCCCCCTTACCTTTCTAACCGAAACACAGTAATACAATTGCACTACTGCTTCTCGGTGGAAATGGGTAAGGTGGTAGTACTTCCCCGGACGAACTCTGCACTAAGAGCTCTACTACTCTAAAAAGTTTAATCACTTTAATACGAAGACAAGATCAATAAAGTGGTCCTTCTACCAAACATGATGTATTGTC
Source organism: Habrosyne pyritoides (assembly GCA_907165245.1). Classification (NCBI taxonomy): domain Eukaryota; kingdom Metazoa; phylum Arthropoda; class Insecta; order Lepidoptera; family Drepanidae; genus Habrosyne; species Habrosyne pyritoides. Next base: position 1,327,369 of record OU015600.1, on the reverse strand, counting down.
AAGTTTGGGTCTCATTCAAGTAAAAAACTACTTCAAAACTCAATTTCAACTTCTAGCCAGATTTATGTATCAGTAGATCATATTTTAACCCTCCTGTGGGGATAAACATAAGAATCGAGGAATTTGCACCCATTCAAGTAACTATAACTGAATTTTCCAGTAAGCCAATAGAAATAAACGCAAACCAAGATAATGGTGAAATTCTAGCAGAAACACCAGTAACAATACACATTATACTCTTTACTACTTCAACGGACCACTTACATCATCTCTAGAACCATTTCAACTACAGACACTAAACTGTAACTACCTTTAAAATATTACCTGACTTCATGGAAACTATCTAAAGATTGATTTACATCACAAAAGGTTGCACATAAAACTATTTACAGAATATATTAGCCCACGTGAGCCGCAAGGTAAGCTTGAGGCAGATAGTATATCAGTCGAGTTTATAGTGCCGCCTCACGCGATATTCGATCTTTGTTACTTTTATTGATTTACTTTGTTTTATGCCCTCTGTTTATGGTCAATAGTGGACCGAAATGGCTTTTAGAGTACCATATCTATCGAGGTATGCTATTCGGTGAACGCTAGACTGGGACTTATATCTTTCTTTTAAATCATTTTTATGGTAGAATTAAGCTTCTGATTAGTAAGGTTAAGTGGATTGTTGATTTGTCAGATTACTTCGGATATTTTCCATTTATAAAAATACCTGATACAATAGAATAAAAAGAAATTGGTGTTTGGTGTGGTGTTAGAATACCAATTTTGAGGATTCTTCGAGAAAATACTTAAGGTATCCTCAGTCGAGTTGGAATGAAGTGACGTATGAGGAAACGTCTTAGAATATGGGTGTTAGAATATCTTCAAAATAAAAACAGCAAGTATGATACCAAAGGATTCCAGAATTTAAAATAAACTTATCAACACGATATTTTAGAAGCCCATAACCTGATCAGGAGTCACTTATTCTTCAATCCAAGCAAACAATTACGTCCAAATCCACATTTAAAAAACAGTTTGCACCTATTAACCAACTGTAAAGGCGTAAAAATCAACCGCATACCTTAGAACGTTAAAATCTTTTACGATACAATAATGTTTAATCTTAGCAATGAAACTGGGGATTTTTTGTATCTTTATAGACGCATAAACTGTACGGACTACGGGATTGTGGCCGTTAATACGTGGTCTAAATAATGAGGAGCTATTGTGGATTTAGGACTTCCTGCTTTTGATTCAAGACAAATTGATTCAACTTTAACTTTAAGAGGATTTTTTTGGACAGGTAGAAATTCTCTAACCGAAGTTATGTAACTAAATTGTAATTTCTTACTATTCTGCACCATTCAAAGACACTGCTATTTTTGTTATAAAAGTATCTAGCTCATAAAGAACATTTATCACAAGTTGTTTGTTTTTAACACGCTTCTGTTAGCTTGGTATGTATGTATGTAACGGAATCTTTGAACATGTTTTTGGCCCACTTCAAAATCTATCAAAGACCAATAACAAAAACACGTTTTAACGATTACTGGAACTAAAAATAAATAATATTTAAAAGAACTGTTATTTCTGTGAGAAAACTAAGGCAATAAACCCGTAAAGATTATTTATTATAAAGACATATAAAAGCCCCAAAATTCACTAAACATTATTCAAACATTATTTACTCTCGAAACACCGAAATCCTTTACCCATTTAGAGACAGCAAAAACAACTGAGGCAAGAGGTCATTGCAGAGGAGTAATTCGAACAAAAACTTGTAGTTTAGCCTAACCTAGAGTAATTCCAGCAAAAACAGTTCTGCCTACATAAATCTTCTTTGTGGGTGTCGAGTTAATTAGTTATTTCACACTGACTACATAATGTTTTACATGCAAACAAAAACTATGTAAATTCTATTTTGGAATGGCGCATGTAAATTCAGCTGATAATATGACGATGTTTGGAGATTCATGTTTCGATTAAAACAATAGCACATCTTCGTATATTCTTATATATATCTCTATATATTTAAGGTTTTACTTGCGTTGAAATTTATACCAAGTCCATATCTTTCTCCATATCATAGGCTACGTGTATGCTAAATTTCAGCTAGGTTCAGTCGTTTAGCCATGAAACCGTTACTAATAAACAAACAGATTAGTCAGAAATTCGATGATTGAAAAGTACCAAAAAATTATTATATTGAAGATTATATTTTAATGTAACTGTGAGAAGATTGTGGTACATCGTTCAAAGTAAACTATCAAATCACATTGTCACAATTTCATAAAAACAAAGATGGAATGAGAAAAGTATTCCGCAAAAACATAACACTAAAAACAAAGCTTACGTGATTGCATCAGAGACCATATTGCCATGAAATCTTGCCACCTACCGTTCCTGAAGATTGATGCTTCCATAAAAACAACTTTTTTGTCTTATTGCTCGGCAGTTTCGAAGCAATAACGTTCAAACAATATTGGCTGACTCCCTCCATATTGCTTTATGATGGCAGACGTCCTAAACTTATCAAGTTACATTTCAGTGTAGGATACACCTACACATTGAGCGTAGAGTGAACGACAGTGTTAACCTTTGGAATGTTATATTTAACAAGGTGTTGCTTCTTATATTTTTAATGTTACAGGACAATGACATTTACCACGACTATTAATTGAATGTTTGTGAAATACTTACCTATATCTTCACTTACAAATGTTGTTACTTAATGAGGTCATTGTGGTTTTCTGTACTCTTCAGCTTCTTGTCGTGAATCTCTGCAGAAGAACGAAGGACTTCTTATTTATCAACATATCAGAATTTGATTCCCATCTTTTCATCAGAAGATCAGCAAAAATTCAGAAGCGATATAAATCCTGGAGAGACTGTTCCTTCCTATAGTTTGCGCATTTAGCACCTTTGGTCAAATCATCACTTGTCACAGCAAAATTCGTAAATCTAACATTTCTCCATCAGCTTTAGAGTTAATAATAATAATATTATTGCACGTGAAATATCATGAATAACTTATTGAAGCTACACAGTAGCCAATGTTGATAGCATGTTGGCTATGCTTCAAAGGTAGACGTCAGTTATTACATAGATAAATAACCAGAAACACCTGAGATAGATATTAAACAAGATGAAGTCTAGACTTTCAGGTATTTGCTTGCAAGTAACTGACAGAAGATATACCTGCATATAACATTTTAAATTTTATTTAATGTAGTTTCATATTAAGTGAAAATTGTGTGTCTTAATCAAATTATTCAGCACAACATTATTCTTAATTTATTTGATCACATTAATTGAGATCGAAATAGAAGTTAAAAAGTATTATAGTTTTTACGCTATCTAGAAATAAACAAAACGCTCGTAAATTCAAAACAAATGAATTCGCAGGTCATGAACTCAAACCGCCATTCTTTCATCACTTGCACCATAAAAATCTAAGATTTGTAAACTCACGATTGGTAGTCCATCTTGTTTACGCTTTGGTAGAAATAATCTGACCGCGTAAATATTTATTTTAAACGCGTTGAGAAAATTACGCGGTGACGTGGTAGAAAAATAACGACATTGGGATTGTTCGTGTTTTGAATTCTCATGACTGACTTACTTAAAGCTTCGTGATGTAATCACATAAACGTTAAAGAAAGTAGAGGAAGATTGCTAGAGTAACTGTATTTTATCTCAGTTAACACATAGACACAACCAGACACAGAACAATCAGATATTCATGCTCACAAATAGTGGTCCAAGATTGGATTGATCCTATTTAATCAGTATCTTCTTCAAATTTCGGAATTGTTTATACGACATGGGCCGTGAAACAAACAGACTGGGCACTGACCCTGAGACGTGAAGTTCTTAAGTCTCATATTTCTGTAATTGTATTGAATCACCACGCCAACCCTTGGCTATCACTATTTTGTATTTGCTTTTATACCATGTAGCTTGACAGGCAAACGGTTCACCTTATGTTAAGTGTTAAGTGATCACTACCCCCGATGGACATTTGCAACACCAGAGGCATTATCAGTTGACGATCCTGAGACGTTAACTCTTATGTGTCTGTAATATCACCGGCCCCCTTTTCTTCTCTTATAAATAGCAATGCCAACATTACAAATAAAGGGAGATTTAGATATAGGTAGAGTCGGATATGAATCAAACAATATCTTCCCTTTTGCTGACGTCATAACCTACCAGAAAGGTGTCTATTTCAATCTTGTTTGTAACTGGGTCAGGTTATCCACCCGTCAGCCGGTTTGACTAGTCAATATCCTCGTATCTACCCCTTATCTAAATGCTTTTTAACCTAAGTAAATAACGTTATCAGTCAAATGGCCAAGGCTGGTGAGTTTGGCCACGTGAAATACCTCCAATCGTTGCGCTTCGTATTTTCCTTATTGAGTGGTGATAGATTGGAAGTATTGGAAGTTTTGATATAGGTCAGTGTTGTTTGGAGATGATAGTTTGATTTTTTGTTTAGGATAACAAAAACAAGTTTAGTTTTGAAATTTGTGGTTATAGATATTTTCATAATATGTATAGGATAATTCACCTACCTCAGATATGCAATTTATATGAGATATTCAATTTAATAATATGAAAATATCATTAGACACGATGATAGTATACTAACTATAGGTGTATTCTGGAGTGTGAAGAAATGCTCCAGGATATTTATATTCACAAATTTATGTCTCAAAGTATTTTTTACTTTTTGATGAGCCACAATTCACAAACAAGGCCTATAAGATAGATAGGAAGGTAGTATCGATCAGCCGCAGAAGTAAATAATGTAAGCATGCTCAGCCAAGCAAATCTAAATACACAGCAACTGTAATCACAAACAAATAACCATAATGGATACATAACGGTATGGATATGTAGTAGAGAGTAGGCGGTTGATAATACAATATGTAAATTGGCAAAAGTAGTTGATTCGCCCTAGTTGTTCAACCTTACATGAAATGCTATTGAGCAAAAATCGATTTGCATCCAGAATCTTTTACCTAAAATTAAAAAACCAAATTTGCAGGCCAATTGTTAAAATTTGCCTTGACTGCCATGCTACAGTTCGCTTGTAATATTTTTAAATACAGCTTACCTTTGTGTTTGGAATAAGCTCAGAGAAAATGAGACGAAATTCATTGATGCTTCCACTGGCCTAGTCGATGAAAACTGCCTTACTTAAATTTTTAAACCTTTATAATCATTCGAGAATCATTTTCTGCTCCACAAAGTCATACCTCAGAGTTCAGACACAAAACAGTGATCCTCATAAAACATTCCGTTACTAACACTCCCTGAGGTTGAGTGGTACGTGACAGCTCCTTTGATCACAATCAGAATGGCGTTTGTATGTTCTCAGGGTAGTTGGGTACGATGTGTCTGCTAGGTGGAAATTTAAATGGTGCTCGTTCACTTGTGAGATTATGAATGCTGTTTGTAATCCTTCCGTTTTTACCGCTTCTATAACTGTATAGAACTATTTCCACATACAGAGAGGTAATTTAAAATAACCAGAGATATTCAACAAAATGGAATATAGACACATCAGCTACCAAGCTCGTCTATAAATAAACATTCTTTACACGCGGCCATCTGATCCCAAACTAAGTAGAGTTTGTACTAAGAAAAGAATCCAGATATCCTATATAGACAGATATACAGTTTGGAATCGGATGGCTGTGTGCTACAAATGTCCCAAGTAATTTATTAAATTTTCAGGTTCACGGTGTTCCGCGCCTTAAATGTTAGTAATGATGATACGGAACCCCGAAAACAGCTACACCATATTTATTCGCCACCTTTTATTTATTTCATATACAATCTTATTAGGCTTATCTTTTACGAATTCACGCCACCTTCCTACATTATCATAATGAAAGCTTTGGACCTTTCAACATGCATACTCGTAAAGGTTCTGTTTACATATAAACAACCTTTTCAGCTCATTCAGAGGAAGTAACTTAATGAGCCAATCCTCGCGAGCCTTTTGATGACGCACGGACATGATTTTACTTATGTATATTAAGTTGTGCGTTATTAATTTTTATATCCGCACAATATCCGGTTTTAACTGTAAAAGGTCCTTTGACTTTTTAATGAAAGAACTTACGTAAAGAAGAAATAATGGTAATAGGGTACTTTCCTGTACCCATCAAGCTAGCTAACTTACTCAAGTTCCTACTAAAAAAGCTGGATTTGAGATTAAAAAATCTCTCACTTTGGTTGACGAATGTGAACTAAAAAGTGAGATGATATAAAATTTCATTGTGTAAAATGTTCCAGATAGTCCAAATAACATGAGTCCCAAATAAAAGCAATTAAGAGATCAATTTCAACAAAATGTTAACAAGAATTGTTCTATTGTATCCAAACACAAAACGTCTGTTAACAAACAACTCTTTAATCGAAAACAATGTGGCATTCCGAGGATCGCAATTCTGGAAACTAGGGGGCATGCCTAAACCCTACACGCTTTGAGAGAAGAGTAAACTTTAAGTATATGGGATTTAAGTTTACAATTCCACATGGTTAGGTTCTGATCGGATAAAATTTTGATGAAAATGAACGAATCATATTTTCCAGTCAGTTTATTTGCATTGAGAGCCGACATTTGTGAGCTGTTGATCAATGGAGAGATTATGGAGGATGTAGTGTCTGTGAACTGTGACAATATTGGCATTACTTAATTGTTGTCTGGTACTGGTGATATAGGACCATTCATGTGTTAAGTAATCTATCTTATCATATAAACAAAATAATGTTCCATTGACGCATCATCTCAAAACTACTGAACATATCGGGATGGGACTGCTACCATTTGCCAGGGATTTTTACCTAGATAGTTATATACCATATATGATATCGATAAATACGGTAAAACTGCGGGGGATAGCTAGTCTATATACATTACCAAAATAGGGTTCCTTTGACGCACCATCACCTCAAAACTACTGAACATATTGGGATCGGGCTGCTACATAAAGCTAAAAATTTTGTAGGATCCGTTAGATGGAAACAGCTTGAGTTCATTCGTTATAGATTGCTATGCGGAAGCTTTGAGAGTTGCAAAGGTTTAACAGGGCATTTGTAGGCTGATTTAATGCCAATGAAGCATCCTCCTATTCACTTTTCACCAGCAGCGCTACTAAAAGCTTTACACCTACCAGAATAACATAATCATTACTAAAGTGAAACGCCATAGTTATGTTAGTTAAACTAACACCTTTTTTAGATTCAATTCCGGCAACAATTTAGTTATTATTATGAATTATAACCCCCATAATTTCTGAGAACATTCGTGGGTTTCCTGGCCCCATTTCAACAATGGTGGGGATCGATACTTTGCAGTCACGCTATGAGCCCGCGACCCGCGCACAACGCTTTAGTTCCGCTCAATTTATTAAGCGACACGTGCAAAACCTTAATATTCTTTTTGTAACAAGAGAAAACATGATACGGAAGTAACAGCGGAAAATGGGGAAGTTAAATTTAGAGTGCCTTAAGAATTGGATTCAGTCGTCTAAGGAGAGCGAGCTAATGAGGACTTGTTCCAAGCAGAACAGTTTATAGATACGAGTTGTCCATCTTTTGGATATTATATTTCCCAAATATTTTAAAATCTATGCTAAATTAAAAATGTCAATATTGAGATATCTCTAAGAGAAAATTAATTAAAATAGCGTAAAGAGAAATTGCAGCTGACAACTACTTGGCTCCACATTCAAGACGATTCAGTCGCCAAGCACCAACCGGTGGAGACTTTGAGTCTAATACCGGTTCAAAAGGCTTTTGCGGAGGAGTTCTTTTCGAGTTCAATGTCGGCTCAATAAACCTGACTCACACATTGCTTCGAATGGTAATCAGGGTTATTCAGAGCTCTTTGATTGACACAACGATTGGATGATTTTAGTGGGCTTTAGTCCTGGTTAAGTAAATAAATGAAAATTGTTATTCTTCAACAGCATCATTAAGTAAGACTGGCAAGGACATCGAAATGCTATTAAAACAGTTACAATTATCTCGAATCGCATTTTTAAAATGCATCGGTGATCATTGGTATACTCTGTAGTAGGTACTCGGTATCATACCACACCCATGAGAAGTGGTGGTAGTATTCGTCACCTCTACCTCACAGCTCCATCACAAATTATCAATTTATTCAGACAAAAAAGTAATTTAAGTATATAAAAGAGAACTGTAATTAAAAAGCTTTAACTATCAAAAAGTAAGAAGTAACTATGAAGTGAGTAGACTTCGTAATATTTAACTTTATAGTAAAAAGTTGTAATGGAGAAACTATTAATCGAAAAAGTTCCAAAGTTTTTACTTTATTTTTCTTTAGTAAAGCGTGAAAAAACAGCATCTCACTGGGTACTTTGGCATGCCGATATTGTGTAATGGCTTTTAGAGTACTGTAGCTAGAATCATTGCGACTTGGTCCTGTTTGTTGGATACTATCGGCACTATATAGATGAAATTTGGAAGGAGGATAAAGATATTAGATATCTCATTAAAAATGAGAAAGGGTATTCTTATAAACTTTTACATTTACGACAAAGTTTGTGAGATATGCGCTTTTATTGTCGTAAAAAGAGGGACGAAGATACGTGAATAAAATCCGGAAATATCCGCTATTTTCAGGTTAAGTTCAACGACCCCAAATAACAACCCTAGTTATCTGATAATTTGCTACTTTGAACGGAACCCCCTACACATTCTGCATAGTCAAGCTTGGCCGTTTGTTATTTATGTAAAGTAATTTAAGTAGACTAGCTGTCCCCCGCGGTTTCACCCCCCAATCCCAAGAGATGTTACATTTTCTCAAGATAAAAACTATCCGTAGTGCTTAGCCAGGTTATAAACTATGTGCCCAGTTTCATTTAAATTATTTTGGTAGTTTTTCCATCCTCACAAACTTTTGCATTTATAATAGAAGCATAGAATAGGATTAGTAAGATGTAGGATATTTGTCCAGATATCTATATAAATATATAAACAAAATGAGGTTACTTTGACGCACCATCACCTCAAAACTACTGAACATATCGAGATGGGACTGCTGCCATTCGACGTGGAATTTTTCGTAGATGGATATAGGCTATACATATATTGATAAACGCGGATGAAACCGCGGGGAGCAGCTAGTATATATTTATAGTATAGTATAATGTAATATTACGTTAAATCCCTTTCAATAAAACACAATATTAGTTTTTGGCAGCTTTTTTAATTGTAATCAAAAGTTTATAGCCGGAATCGTGAACGTTATATTTTTTATATGTAAAACCCACATGGCTCGACAGATGGTAACCTCTTTCAATAGTTTTTGTAAACATTTGGTTTGCAGAATTCGTATAAAGTTTTTTATGTAACATTTGGTATAACTGTTAGTTTTTCTGATTATTGAATCAATATTGTACGAACACTAGAAACGTGTTGTTCTGTTAGAAGTTTGCTATAAAAATATTCATTCATAAATGTGTGTGTACCTGGGTTAGAAACCATTTTAGTAGGACTTTCTTTTTTTTTTATTAAAAAAACCCACAGCAATTTTACAGAACATGTTAACAATTTAAAATAAGTAAAAAGAATTTTTTTTTTAATTATGACAGGATTGCGATTGACCTCAATCTCACCTGATGGTAAGTGAGGATGGTGTGGGAACTCGCTTTCCTGTTAGTAGCCTGTTCACTTTTATCTTAAAGATAAATTGTTAAATCAATGAAGTGTTTAGTACCCCAAAATAGTGATTATTACTTGAATATTTAAATAATATCAGTTCTTATTGATAATAATCAGAATGTAAATGAGTTCCATTTGCCAAATCCAAGCTAAGAGTGAAATCTATAGGAAATAGCACAATTGTATAATTATTTTTCTCACATTAATTAATCCCTTTATTCCAAATCTGTAATCTTCTTTTGTCTTTTACATTTCTAATAATGTTATCAATGATTATATTTTAGCAGAGATTTTTTCAATAGATTGGATTGAACAGAATTAGATCGTAGTTCCAATTTTGTATCCATATATAGAATATTATTATAAATATATTTTATTTTCACTAACTTTAAGGTTAGTTCTATTTAAGTAACGTTTGGTTACCATACTTTGTGTCCAATATACCATTACATACATTTTATTTTATTTATTTATTTTACACACAGCTACATACCTACAAAATTAACCATAAGTATTTTTCTGTCCTTGAAGTTAATTACTGAGACACAAAATCACACGATTAATTAAAAAAATGCATTAATAAAATATAGTTTATGATCATAGTAATCATTTATTTTTCTTAAAAGGTTTAAACCACATAGAATAACTGTGATCCCTGTACCAAGATTAAATTACAGTCACATAGTTCGATTAACAGTTTCTGAGATAAATCATGAATAGAGATTCAAAAAATTCAAAACTATTGATTCAGTTTAGGCCCGCGGAGGGCACTTATGATGGTCAAATTTAAAGTTACTGAAGCTACTACCGAAGTCAAATTATTAAAAGGACAAGTTTATATGCTAAATGCTTATGAGCAATTAAATTAAATTGAGTTTTATGGCCTGATTTAGTAATAAACTTCGCAAAAACAAACAAACATTTAAAAAAAATTACTGTTCCTAATAGTTTTTATAAAAATATATATTTAAATATAAAAGTATTTTTTAAACTACTGGACGGAATTTGTAAGTTGCATATAACCTAAACACCCTTTTAACCCAACATACGAACAATAATATATTTTTTAATAAATTTAGTAATGCTAAAGTAACCATATAAAAAATAAAATGCAACCAACATCCAAAAAATATCCATCGTCCATAATGTAAACGAGCAATGTCGTTCAAAACATTATCCATTCTTATTTTATCTAAAAGATCCACACTCGATATATTTTGAGCGTGCCCTCAAGTGGCCTAACAGACTCTCCGTCCATAATGCTCAGCAATTTTCCTCGGTCAATTTGCCTCAGAATTCCCGGTTACGAAAGGGTACTTTAACGTCCCACGGAACATGGCTATATTTTAAATATTCTTGTATATTATCAATGCATTTTACACACGTTTTTTTTCCAAAAAATAGGCAGACACTCCACCTGATGGTAAGTGGTCACCGTCCCCATGGACATTTGCAACTGATTAATGTTGTTGGCTATAAGGTGCAGTCAGATGGATAAGAGGAAATTTCGTTATTGCCATTTAGTTGCGTAGCTCATAAAAAATACTCCCAATTTACAACCAGTCCGACTTACCGATTCTGTATGGAAAATGACACTAACTCGAGGATGTTTCGTCGCGGCATCTATGCTCTGTCTCTGTCGCTGACTACGCTAATACTACTAATCACGTGAGAGGTAAGCTCTCCGAGGCCTGCGTGAAGCGGCTCGCAGACGAAGTTTGTATTAGCTGAAAAAGAAGGAAAGCAAACGAACTGAGAGTGGGCGTAGCGAGGGATATGTAAATAAATCTAAAAAAAAACACGGTTGAACAACTCGCCGACAGACAAGTGATTTATTCTGTCTTAATACGAAGATTTCCTCATCGGTATCTTGTGATGTAAAGCCTATAGCCACGGTTGAGTGAGTAAGACATGCTTTTAGCATATCGATAATCCATTTTTAAATACGTTACAGTATTTCACAAATTGACAGATTTATTGATATGTACGCTTGGTTGATACGTCTTACGCCTTGCTTAAGTGGTAGACTAAAATCACTTTTTTACTTCTGTGACACCTTAGTAATAGATTGTGATGAAAAATATATATTTAAGTATTCTTTTTAAACGCAAAAATATTTATAAAGCCTTGCTGAGTTTGCTCTCAGTGTCTTTTGTACTATTAAACGTAACAAATATTGAACTGCCCACCTGATGGTAAGCGGTTACAGCAGCCTATTGATAATTGCAACACCAGGGGTATCACTCGCGAGTTGCCGACCATGCATAAATCTCTTTCCTCTCAAGAAGATTTCTTGAAGTACTCCAAGTTGAAGGCTGACTTCTAAACTAGTGGTTACCGGTATTGACCCTAGAGACTAAGCTGAATAAATAAATTTGTATTTTTTTTGTCATCAAAGTAAAACCTATTTCAAAGCAAAACATTAATTTGACTCAAAAATCACTTAGCACAGTAATTGATCACTGTATTTACATTTTGAAATCTTTATTACAGAATTTGAAAGCATAATCACAATTCTTACTCAAATAAAATTATGATTTGAAATAAATTGTGTACAACATATAAATTCGTAAATAAACAGTTTCTTGTTATTTCTAATTCTGTATCGGGATGTTTGAACAGTGTATTGTTGAGTTGCGGTATCCGCATTGATTCTATTATTGTTTGCATCATCTTACCTTGGTGTTATTTTTACAAACGTTCACGTTTTGTGAAAAATGTTAAAGCGCGGTTGTTTCTGGGTAAAAAAAAAAATATTAATTATAGGTTTTAGTAATACTTTTGAACCTTGCACTAAGGTTGGCCTCAACAGTAAGGTGTTGTTTATTTTAATAAATATGCATATGTTACAAGTCCAAACGTTCTATCTAATAAATGGTTATCTAATGACTAAACTAGTTCAGTTTAGTCATTAGATAACCATTTATTTATGCGTTGGGTCGTAGAATATCTGTTCTGAGAACGTTTGGACTTGTAACATATGCAAATTTATTAAAATAAACAACACCTTACTGTTGAGGCCAACCTTAGTGCAAGGTTCAAAAGTATTACTAAAACCTATAATTAATATTTTTTTTTTTATAAATTATAGGTTATGTTTGCTTATTTGTTTTTTAGAAGTAGTTAGTTCGTCCGGGGAAGTACTACCACTTGATCTATTTCCAACATGAAGCAGTAGAACTTGTATTAGTGTATTATGGTAATTAACGTAAGGGGGCCGGTGAAATTACAGGCACATGAGACTTAACAACTTCACGTCTCAGGGCTGACATCGCATTGGCGATGCCAGCTGGCGGGTGTCACTCCCATACATGCCGCTGGATGTGCAATGAAACACTCGACCTGAGTCTTGGCAGTCAGCGTCTCTAACTACCAAGGCAACTGGCCCGTCAAAATGTACGGGCCTGTTGGCTTGGTGGTTAGAGACCCTGACTGCCAAAGCGAAAGTCGCGGGTTCCATTCCCACCCAGGACAAACATTTGTGTGAATGAACATGTCTGTTTGTTCTGTGTCTGGGTGTAAATGTCTATATAAGTATGTATTTAAAAAGTAGTATATGTACTATATCAGTTACCTGGTAGCCATACTATAAGCAGTACACTCTGCTTAACTTAGGATCAGGGAACCATGTGTGAAGAATGTCTTGGGATTTATTATTATTATTATTAGTACCTGGATGGCCGAGCATTGCGCGGGATTTCTTTACTTACGTGACTTCTAGCGTATTCTTTTTTTTAAAGCATTGTCATTTATACCTAGATACGAATTAGACGCGATAACAAAGGGCTCCCAATAACAGTATTTCTCACAAAAGATGTAACTTGATTCATTGCCTAAAAGCACGGATAAAACGACATTTTCTGAAAATGAATCCTAGCTAGATCGATTTAAAGAACACTGCATATTAACTTTCGTGAGAATCGTTGGAGCCGTTTCCAAGATCCTAATTATATGTATACAAGAATTGCTCGTTTAAAGGTATTAGATTAGATTAGATAGATAGATAGGTACACTTCCGACCGGAAGAAATTCCCAAAATATTGATGAAAATTAAAAATTTGGCACGTAGATAGAACATACCCTAATTATCCAGGGATAACGTAACATCCAACGTGAATGCGGCTAAAACCACAGGGAGCAGCTAATTCATAATAAATTCCAAATAAACAATAGTAGCATAATGACCAAAAATAAAAGCCGAAATAACCATATTCCGTGACCGTTTAGGCTCACAACAGACATTACGTTTATAACTTCAAATCGCTTTGAAACAATTTGCGTTAGAACTCGCGTCAGAACGAACCCTTATCATCCTGTTCTGTCAGCTTGTGACGTTTAATGTATACTTAGTGATTGACTCAATGAAAACTTGTTAAATTCTATTTGTAGAATGTTGGGGTTATGGAATTTGGTAAGATAGTATCACTTTGAATAACAAACAGGAAATCTTCACGGCTATTTTACCCGAAGAGGTGGGCAGAGGTCTCAGTAATAAGATCCCCATATCACCTAAGATATTTAAGGATATATGAAGATATTGGAAGTATTTGAATGAAAATTTGATAGTTCTAAACAAATTAATCTTAATATCATATTTTCTTTCCGGGAATCGAACCTAAAACCTTCCCTAAAGGCTTCTCTAGCCGAATTCTATACCACTCGAACACTGGGCCGATTAGCGGGAGATAAAGGCATAGTACACAACATCTTATGTTATATGATCCTGAATTAAGATAAGTTTGTACTATGGCAACCAGATTACAATACCGATTAATATACAAAATTTTAAATACATACTTTTATAGATATTTACCCAGACACAGAACAAACAGACATGTTCGTCCACACGAATATTTGTCTTGTGCTAATCAAACCTACGACCTGAAGAGTGATGTATCTAACCACAAAGCTAAAGACCCACAAGATAAAAATTAACTATTACATTATTATATTCTAGATCAGTTTTTGTTTACAAGAGGTAAGAAAGACCTGTAAACTTGCTTTTGTTGTTTACTTATCGTCTCGAAAAAGAAGCAGCACTATTTTACCGTTGATACATATACAACCTGTTACAAAATACCCCGTAAAAATATAATTAACTATCAAAGCCAACAACCCTAGTTAGCTGTCATGTCAGGGAACCAGATTATTTAACAGAAAGGCCTACTTACCTATTTCACCTAATAATTGTCTACTTTAATACTTTTCTATTTTTCATTCATAAAAACCTATTTTTATTTACTTTTTTGGGGTATGTTATACAGCGTTACTATGGTTCGTAAATATTGTGAATGGACTCGTTATAAGGCCCTATTTAACCTCCTTTCGGCTTTACGGGTAGTTTTGTAACTACGTTCAACTAGCTGTCTCCCGCGGTTTCTCCCACGTTCCCGAGGGAAGTAACATTTTCCGGGCACCTCCTATTCTATGTGTTATTCCAAGGCATTTTCTATATATGTGCCAAGTTTCATCCAAATCCGTTTGATAGTTTGCGTGAAAGAGTAAGAAACATACAAAACTTTCGCTTTTTTATATTAGTAGGATATCTCATGTGAAGTTGTTTATATATATAAACGAGTACAGAAGTAAGTATTTCAATAAACATTTAACAATCCACTCAATGTGTGAGCTAAAAGAAAAAAAAAACGATATAAATCAGACAACTTTATTGAGGATAAAGCCATTTCCCTCTTTCCTCTTTCTGGTATTATTATTACTTTTTTTTCCTTTCTCTTTAGAAATTTTATTTTGACGCGCTGAGGTTTAACGGTATTATTCTAATTAAATTTTATTCAATACTATTATGTTACTGAACTGACTTAAAATTAATATTAATGTTATATGTATTTGCATGTCTATAGTAGTGAAGGCGAAACATGTAGCTCTCAATTAATCGTCGACATCTTTCTGTACCTTGTTTCTGGGAATAAATATTTCATTTAAATTTTCATTTCATTTCATTTCCTCGAAGGAACATTTCAGTTTCAAATAATTCCAATACCAAATGGTCCTCTTAATGTTAATTTAATTCTTATTTAAGAATCTATGCCCTTTTGTTATGATGGCAGAGATGCTATTCGCATGATATTTATGAATGAAGATCAACAGGTTTGAATGTGAAATTGATTTAAGATGGATTCATTAATTACACAAGTACACGTTTTAAGAAAGCCTTTTAGGTATTTTATGGTAAATAAAGAATGTAGATACTAAATTTACACACACACACATACACACACACACACACACACTCACTCACTTGGACACACATCCTCAAATACCACACACAAATGAACTTGCTACAACAATTTATGAAATGATCTTGTAACCTAAATTTAGCTTATTTTATTTAATTTTTTTGTTATTTTCATTTCATTTAGTTATGTCTCAACATTGTCAATTGTAACCCAAGGGAAGTTGCGAGGTAACCCCATCACAAGTATCCTTATAACTTACCGGGGTTGCCTCAATTTTGCGCTGTAAGCATTTGTATGAAAAACAATAAAAACTTTTATTTTATTTATTATTTTAAATTTGTAAATGTACAAATAAATAAAAAATTGGTAACGAAGACAGATATCTAAATTATATACATGTAAAATATATATTAAAAAGAAAGTCCGGTAGGTACTTTCTAGTATCCGACTGGCAAGGCGAAAGTAAATCCTTTCATAATGCACTTTAAAAATAATAACGCAATCCTACTAATATTATAAATGAGAAAGATTGTATGTACCGATGCTTGTTACTCTTTCACGGAAAAACTACGCAACGAATTTGGATGAAACTTGGCACATATATAGAAAATGCTTCGGAATTACATATAGGACTTACATCTTGGGAAAGTGTACCATTCCCGGGAATTGGATGAAGCCACAGACAGCTATATAATAATAATAACAAAATAAAATACATAATTAAACATGCCTACAACATTTTTTTGAAATCTTTAACTTAATACTGCTTTAGGAACCTTTTATATTACTAGCCACCGTCACACGGTTTTACCTACATTCTTAACGGATCGAATGTGTCCTGGGATTATTATAAAGAGTAGCTTCTATCAGATTATGAAATCAAATGAGTTTCACCGTCCAAACTAACAAACTTTGTGATATCAAAATTAGTGAAGACCAACTAAGCAATTAAACGAAATTCAGAAAATGCAAGAAAACTCATAGCTTTTCCTTACCATATGGTACCAAACAGATAAATTATTATACGCTACAAATATTTGGCAAATGTTCCGCCAAGAGGCCATCTGGCCAAAAATATATGGTACATGAAAATACATAGTAATGGGCGCTCAGAAAAAGAAAAACGGACACAATCTTTTCAAGTTCGCAAGAAAGATTTCCCTTGCTCCGAAAAACCTACTTCACGAGCATGACTATGAATAAAATGCCTAATGCTTACGAAATAGAGTTGAATTTCGTGTGGTACAGTGTGTACTGAATGAATTATATTGGATATCCAAGTAGATGGATATTTGGATTTATTTTAAGTCCATTCATGTCACTTGTTGATCTGAGTTGCTTTGAATAATCTGTACAGAAAATGTATAGTTGATTAAAACAACTACGGTTCTTAATAATTACGGTTATTACTTAACATATTTTTAGCCAAGTAACTTCCTTAGTTTTTGCATGCTGTGATTTCTTATAATTATCAGGGCACTTAACACCATATTGTATATTTATTCTATGTTAACATAGTGTACCTGTTGTTGGAAATCCTAATAGAATTTAAAAACATAAAAAAAACTAGCGCTGATAACGAAAAATATTTAATAAAACCTATTTACCCAAATTTTCTTAATCACTTATTCTACTATTCGAGACGGAGATAAATAAAAAGATCATTGAAATCTGTGCACCTGTTTTTGATATATAAATGGTGTAACTAACACGACTTTATTTTATATATTTACTAAATGCCTCCTGCGGTTTCACCCGCGTTTATCGATATCATATAGCCTATAGCCATCTACGAGAAAATCCGCGTCGAACAGTAGCAATCCCATCCCGATATGTTCAGTAGTTTTGAGGTGATGGTGCGTCAAAGGAACCCTATTTTCAATATAAGTGTATAAATAGATAATATCACAGAAGATATAGATATAAATATTATTTATTCGTGTAGGCCTTTACCGGCTTAAAAATAATCGTAACACGTGTTTTCCACAATATGAATAGTTAAATAGCTTGTCAGGTGAGCGATTTATTGCCAAGAGTTATGTTCATGTAAATAATCAGATATATTATAAAAGCCCTAGCCTAGATTATAAAGCTACCATTTTAAATGTATGCACGGGAATTTAATAATAATAATAAATATCCCAAGACATTCTTCACACATGGTTACCTGATCCCAAGTTAAGCAGAGTGTACTGCTTGTAGTATGGCTACCAGGTAACTGATATACTACATATACAACTTTTTAAATACATACTTATATAGATATTTACACCCAGACACAGAACAAACAGACATGTTCGTGCACACAAATGTTTGTCCTGGGTGGGAATCGAACACGCGACCTGGCCTGTCAATTTCTTGTATATCTTCAGGTAGTTTATTAAAGAAACATTCATATTGTCACATATGTACTTTAGAGATTGTATAGCATATAGTATATATATATATATATATGTTAGAGCTGACATTGGGTATTTAAAAAAAATTATAATAAAGGAGTTAAATCCATATGTCATTGTCTTAAAGTAATTTTAGCGCGAACATAGAGTATTTTTAGGTAAACAGATTTTACCTACAAAGGCCGATGAAAAAGTAAATCTGTTTTTATATAATCTGTAACTAAGAGTAATTTCAAATATTTGAACCGTATCCAAAAATAACACATGCTATACTACAGTTTAAAAAAAACAATAGAGTCTCAGGGTAGATATAAAATAAACAATCAGTGCTCAACTAGACATACAGACGGGCAGACGCGAATGTGAAATGTTATTTTTAATACACGTTCATTTATTTATCAAAGCTGTTAAATTTTTCCATCGTTTCAGATATAAATAATTTTCTACAGTTATTCTTGCATAACTTCTTCCCCAGCCGTTTTATACAGCATCATCACAGTTTCTATTAAACCGTACTTATGACGTCATTTTATGTTTAACCGCAAGCACCGTAAAACGTGAAATGACGTCACTACGGTGTGGTAATGATAATCATATTATAAAACATGGTTATGAAGAGATAATTAAGCAATTGTACCTTCTTAATTAAGATTTCCTAAATGATAGATCCTTAAAACGGAGTTAATACAATACAAAAATGTTTTATTGTTATTCTTCAGGATTATGATACACTAGATGTCCACCGCGGTTTAACCCTTTTTCTGAGGGATGTTATATTTTCCCGGGATAAAAAGTACCATAAGTGTTAATCGAGGTTATTAGCTATTTTTCTGCCAAGTCTCATCCAAATACGTAAAGTAGTTTTTGCGTGAAAGAGTAACAAATATCTATCTTCAAAAACTTTTGCGTTTATAAAATTACTAAGATTGTCATTTACCTAACCTACCTTTTCAAACAAAAAATGTCGTCTTCTTATTACATTAGGGACAACAGACATAAAAAGGCCTACGGGCCAAGAACATGAATATCAATTATGTAAGCTTAAAGGCATTTACGGGACACATGAGGCCTTTTTTCTTACAAAGGACAAGACAAGCGTTCTGTGTATAACATATTTATGAAATTTAATAAAGTGCCTTGTAAATAACCTCTCAAGTTATTAAACTGTAATAATGTGAACAAAGGCATATGAAATTAAGGCTTCATTTTAATTTACTAGCATCCGCCCCGGGATCCGGAAGGGTCTTATGTTTTCCCCATAAAGAATATTTTATATGTCAATCCAGAACATTATTCTAAACATTTTAGGTCTATGGAAGATATATTCGTATAATATACGATTATATAATATATCGACAGGTCGCGGGTCGATTCCCACCCAGGAAAACATTTGTGTGCATGAACATGTGTGTTTGTTCTGTGTCTGGTTGTAGGTAAATATCTATTTATATATGTATTTAGAAATATAAAAAGTAGTATATGTAGGATAGTATGTGGTATATGTAGTATATCAGTTATCTGGTTTCCATAGTACAAGCTCTGCTTAGTTTGGAATCAGATGGCCGTGTGTTAAGAATGTCCCTGTAAATTAATATTTGATTGATGCAAATCAAGGGAATTTAATAAATTTGATAAATCGTTTAGTAGGTTTCACAATTTAAAAGTTTGCGATCACTTGGCGATTAAGTGATTTTATTGGAATATGATTTTTAAGGATCTGTTGTCTGTTTAAATAAATAAAATGATATTAATTTCTTTGTTAATTGTGCTTGTTACACAAGACAGCATTTTTCAAAAGGACACAAATTATGAAATATCTTAAGTTTATTATTTTGTTGGGGCGACAAACTAGCAGACGGTCCACCTATGGACATTTGCAACACTAGGGGCATTGCCAACTTCTCTTAGTGCACAGTTCTTTCGGGGAAGTACTAACACCTTACCGATTTCTGCCGAGAAGCAGTAATACACTTGTATTATTGTCTTTTGGTTCAAAAAGGTAAAAGGATCTGTGAAATTACAGGCACATGAGTCTAAGCAACTTCACATCACAGAGACGATAACGCATTGACGATGGTGTTGCAAATGTCCATTGGCAGCGGTGACCACTTACCATCAGGTGGACCCTCTGCTTGTTGGTCGGCCCAAGTGATATAAGAATGAAAGTCATCCATGTACTTTTAACACTGTTTATTTGTTAAGAAATATTCACATGTAGCCGAGATGATAGGCTCCGAAAGGAAACAAACGCGAGGACTGTTTTAATAGCCTTAGCTTTTTGCTGAGTCGGGACCTTTTCCTGGCACCACTTATTGCTACATTTTTAAAACGTTTGGTTTATAGTTTGTTTTCTCCGATTATTTTGTTTTTTTAATATAATGTAATGTTGTGTGTTGCCACGAATAAACGAATTTTCTTTCTCTCTTTCTTTCCAGATTTATTTACTTATTTAGGATACACAATACAAATTACAACCAAAAGGTAACCAAATAATAAGTAATAATACATTTAGAGCTGGGTTATAACTCAAAACATATGTACACAGAAAAACAAAACCTGAAATGAATACCAAGACAAATGCGATGAAAGTGCAAGTGAGCACTCCCAATGACAATATAGATAAAAATCTTGTTATTTAGAAACTATAAATAAATATTATTTATTTAGACTTATTCTATCAGCTGGGTATGAACCGGTTTAATTTGGAGGATATCTTCTATGGTTTGATTGGTCAATGTAAACAAGAGACAGCGCCAATGCTTACTACAAATGCTTAAATGTGGTTCTAATTACTGAAACCTCTACATTCCTTTTCAGGGATAGTGGGCGTGAAGATATGTAATGTTACACGTACATTTTACCTACATGGAAACCTATTTTGCATATAACAGATTAAATATTTTCATCCAGCCTGTAAACTATTTTTATTACATAATTCGAATTTAATACCGTAACAGTACCGCGCACTGCGGCATATATTTTACAATGCTGTTTTATGGTGAAACTTGTTAACTTTAAAGGTTGTTTATGAAACCAGTGTATAAATATAAAATTTTCAACCTGAAAAGTGTAATAAAATACCTGTAAAGTTACGTTATATATTCTGACAACGACTTTTTACGAGCATTCTTTTTACTTATAAAAATCACAAGTTGTATAGACAATACTGCGTATTGAGGGCCGATTGTATGTTGTAATCTGTTATAAAAGATTTCTTTATTATGCCGTTCTTTTTAATTTAAATGTGAGTTTTATTATCAGGTGTCATTAGGTTTATTGTTGTACTACAACGTTTTGGTTCATATATCATTTGTAGAACTTGACAAATTAAAAATAAAAGTTGCATATTATACATAAAAATACCAACTTTATTATTAAAACTCGAAATACGAATATGTAATCTATTTAGAGAAAAAAAGTGAATGTAGTTATCCGGATTACATAGTACAAGCTCTGCTTACTTTGAGATCAGATGACCGTGTAAAGAATGTCTAAGGATAATTTTTTTTATTTTTAAAAAAGCAAAATCTAGTTATACTAGATACTCCACAAATTAATATTAGACATATATCAAGAGGAAATTTTTCTACCTAAGGATATTCAAGAAATGCCCGTCTACAATATTTTTATTATAAAATTTGTGTCCGTGGAATATTTTTTTTTTCCTGGGACATTCTTTACACACGGCCATCTGGTCCCAAACTAAGCAGAGCTTGTACTATGGAAACCAGATAACTGATATACTACATATACTACTTTTTTTTTCTAAATACATACTTATATAGACATTTACACCCAGACACAGAACAAACAGACATGTTCATGCACACAAATGTTTGTCCTGGGTGGGAATCGAACCCGCGACGGTTTGGCAGTCAGAGCGTTAACCACCAAGCCAACTGGCTACCATAATTATTTACAGTTGCTCAAAACAGTTTAAAATCACCAAATTTCAACCAATCCAGAGAATTTACCACAAAAATGGCGGCTCAATTATGATAAACCAATTACATAGGCTTTTATAATTAACGAGGCCACAAACCCATGTAACGAAATTACAGTGAGTTCTGGAATCTTGTAACTTTGCCCGTGGTTGCTTTGATTGAGTTTGAAATTATATTTATCGGTAACTTTGTTACGGTTAGGGTAACCTTAGGCAAAGGTTTTGTGCAAAGTTAAATTTATTAGAACCCTACAATTATAAGGATAGTGGTCTAATATCAAGGAACCCTTGAATGTAGCAGACATAGGAGTGGTAGAGGCCTTTGTCAAAAGGTTCTGCCAGAAACTCTGTGATAGTTTATGAAGAGACGCTTTTCATGAAAAAACTACCGAAAGCTTCATTTTTTTATACTACATGAGTCCACAAAAAACCACACGGTCCAGCTGATAGGAACTGGTTCCCGGCGCCTATGGACATTTGCAACACCAAAGCATCTCCAATGCCTTGTCGACTCTGAGACGTGAAGTTGTTAAGTCTCATGTGTCTGTAATTTTACCGGCCTTTTCTAACTGAAACACAGTAACACAAATGCACTACTGATTCCCAGTGGAAATGGGTATGGTAGTAGACTTCCCCGGACGAACTGAGCACAAAGAGCTTTACTACTAAAAAAAAAAACAATGTGGGAATTTCATGGTAGTACTTACTTCCCGAACGAACTGAGAAGCTTGGTACCTCTAAAAGTAGTAGTTCTTCTAGTAGTTCATGGTGGAATTGAACCTTATTGATTCTGAAAATTGCTATATTCTGATTACTAGTCCATATTTTCGATACAGTCTAGATTATGCACGTAATTGCGATTATACCGCAGTTATTGTTCTGTGCTCGCCCGCTAATAACCCTTTGATCTAGTTCAACGATGGATATAATTAGTTCAAGAAGTTTCTGCGAATTTTGTCGATTTGAAATAACAATTATTCGATGATGTAGTGTAAAATTAGCTTCGTACCCTGTTGTTTCTCCCACTATATAAATAGGGATGATATGCTTTATGATATACCACGTCATGATCTGTCTGTGTGACAGTTTTTTATACGAATCTTTCAGTGATGGAGTACCAAAAATACTTTTGCAATAATAAAACAGGTAATTGGGAAAAATCTAATATAATCCACCACAGAAAGTTGTTTTTTTCCTCGAACTTAAGACGACAGCTGTTTATTCTAAGAAATCCAACATCCAATAGCATTACATATAATAAGTCTATGCCGACACAATTATTGGTAACCAGGTGTTCTTTTTTATATCAAATAGGCTGACAAACAAGCAGATTCATCTGATGCTAAGTGGTGACTGCCTATGGACAGTTGCAACACCGAGGCATTACCAATGCATTGCCGTCCGTGAGATGTGGAGTTGTTAAGTCTCATGTGCCTGCAATATCACCAGCCTCCTTACCTTTCAATTTGAAATACACTATGATGATAATAATAATTATCCTGGAACATTATTTACACTCGCCCTTCTGGTCCCAAACTAAGCAGAACTATGGAAACCAGATAATTGATATACTACATATTCTTACTGCTTTCTTTTTTCTAAAAACACATTTATATAGATAATTTACACCCTTACACGTTCATTCACACAAATGTTTGTCCTGGATGGGAATCGAAACCACGACCTTCGGTTTGGCAGTTTGAGTCGCTAACCACCAAGCCAACTGGCCTGTCAATAACGAAAGGGTATAACATTTTTAGGGTTTTATGAAAACAAATAATAAACTGGCAGCATTACTCCGTCAATTTTATTGGCAACAATAAAAATTTGCATGAAAATGTACCTACCTACATACTCGTATGACAAAACATTTTAAATTAACGTTCAATTTCATTAAAATACTTGATGCGTTAGTAATTCATGCAAATAAACGCTTTCATCGCTTATAAAATTTTCGGTCAATATTTGGATTGTATGTATTAACATTTTATTTATTTGTTAGCGCCATTCCCGGTTTCATCAGAGTGGGATATACTTCCTATTTTTTTTTATGCCGCATGGGCCAAAAAACATGCAGACGGTCCACCTGATGGCAAGTGTGGTAAGTGGTCACCGCAGCCTATGGACATTTGCAACACCAGGGGGATCGCCAATGCGTTGTCGAGCCTATGACGTGAAGTTGCTATGTTTCATGTGCCTGTTTTTTTACCGTCCTTCTTACCTCTCTAACCGAAACACGGTAATACAAGTGCACTACTGCTTCACGGCGGAAATTATATATTATTACTAGCTGACCCGGCAAACGTTGTTTTGCTATATTCATTTTATTATAAACTATACATGAAAATTTATCATACTATAATTATTATATTCGATTGCCATCTTGCAACAAAAATCACGATTAAAAAACAGGGGTTGATCGTAAAAGGGTGAAAATTGAGGATTGTATGTATTTTTGTATGTTCTATCATAATTAATAAATCTATTATAATTAATTAATTTTTTTTTCTAAAAAATAAAAATTTTGGGGTGGACTACCCCTAACATTTAGGGGGATGAAAAATAGATGTTGGCTGATTCTCATAGATACCGGATAAGCACAAAAAATTTCATCAAAATCGGTCAAGCCGTTTCGGAGGAGTATGGCAACGAAAACTGTGACACGAGAATTTTATATATTAGATATATCGGGATGGTCATTAGTACGGGTCATGATTTGATCAACAACGGAACGCAAGCGCGATCCTAGCGCACTTCGGCAGAGTCTAGCATAACGTTCGTGCGAGGTGGGCGAAGCGTGACTGCGCGGATTGGAGCGGTCACTTCTCTTCGAGCCTTCGAGCGAACAACTTGTGCCTAGAAACTGTCTCACGTTTCGTTGTGTTTAGTGTGATTGTATTAAAGTAAGGAAGTTAACCTAACTACGACTTTCATTCACTCAAAGAAACATATCTACGCCCATATAATGCCTGACGGTGATGATACTACCTATGATCAGCCTCCTATCCCAACATATAATATATATGATTTCCGCCTATATATATTATAACTTATTTATATCTATTCTGCACACAAAACATTCTTAATACTCGGTTATCTGAACCTAAACAAAATTGAACATATACTATCGAAACCAGATAACTGATATAACATCACACCCAAATACAGCACAAACAGACATACTTTCATTATCCGTCCTGGCTGGGAATAGAACCCATACCTACCCTGTGGGATAGTGGTCAGTTCCTTACCATTTTACCAACCGGCCTGTAAATATAAACATTACTCTGGTCATAATCTCCATGAAAAAACACCCCGCGGTTATTTCACATTTTCTCTTTGTAATAAAGAAAAAATTCACAAAAGTTAATAATTAAATTTTTATACGTTATTCTTTTTGCCGTAAATAGGTACAAAGAAGGGACATAATTAACCAACACTACGTTGCTTTTTCTTTATGACATTTAGATATTTTCGCTTATTATTCATTTTGTTTTCATGAATGGATTAGCTACAGAGGAACAATATTTATTTGGTTCCATGGTCAACTACTTACAACCTGAAAGAAAAAGAACCGAAGGATGCTAACTGGCTAATTACTGAGGCTCCGCTATCTGTCCGTCCGTTTATCTTTCAGTGGGCTGCATCTCATAAACTCGTGTTCTTTTCCGCATTTGTTAAATATGGTACGGAACCGTTTGTGTGCGAGTTCGTCTCGTACTTCGCCGCTATTTTTGATAATTCCTACCTGCTTTACCAATGTTTTCTATAAAGTTTTATAATGTGTTAGTAAGTCTAGTATATAGTAAACATGAAGCCTGGAAGAGAACGGGTTCTCTGCTGTCAAGATGTCATCTAGAAAGCTTTAATATCAGCATTAATTATAATTAATTGAATAAAATAATTATTGAACCGTACTAATAAACACTCGCATAATTATAGCAAAATACATCGATATAGGTATAAAACTGAATTTTAATATAATTTAATTTACTCCCTCGTTTCACCCGAGGCTCATATATTTAAATAAACAAATAATTACAATTTAAATTCGGATTCAAATAACCATTGATAATTAACCCAACCCAGCGTATCGGCACGTATACAAACAGTTTAATTGATGTTTGTGTTAAAATTTGAACAACTATGTAAATATTTGTAACGATGTTGAATCCTAATATCAGCCCAGGGATGTCCACTGCTGAACATAGGCCACCCCCTTGGATTTCCGCGTCGAACGGTCTTGAGCCGCCTGCATCTAGTGACTCTGACCAGGTCGCCGGTCTACCTGATGGGAGGTCGTCCCACTGTCTTCCTGTATGTGGTCGCCAGTCGAGAACCTTTCATCGTCGGTTATGGGTTCTTCGAACGACGTGGCCTGCCCATTGCCACTTCAGCTGGCTAGCTGGCAGGCGATGTTGAATACAACCTCCCTCATCTCTGGTGAGTCGTAATGCAATGCAAGTGAACCGATGACTTCATGCACTTTAAACTTTGCACCGAAGGGCCATCAAAAGCTTTCTTTTTTTCCAAAGATGGCTAGCACAGGCAGGCAGTAAAACTTCTGTCAAATATCTTGTAATAATAATATATAATGCACAGGAAAGGCATTGAATGGCTTAAGAAAAATATGACAAGCAAAAAAATATATATATATGTTCTACAGTGGGACATATCAGGCTCACCATAATAATAAAAGTGCTCCTGGAGAAGGCACATAAAGTGAGGAAATTACTTTCTCTGGAGCCTTGAGCACCGGTAACTTGGACCATGTCGCCGATCTCAGTGGGAAACTGATTTAATATTTTTAAATATATTTTATTTTTAACAAAAAACAATATTTACATGAAATAATAATAATAATTATACCAGAAACTAATTCGTGCAATTTTGGTATTACAGACCTTGATATAAAATTTTAAGGACATCACCCAAAATATTTCCACCACATCAGAACGTTGACACAGTCCCAAAATAATAGAAATTCGTTCGTTAACCACAAACACATTTAGTTATAGTTCAGTTTACTAAACCGTAATAGTTCAACCCAGTTATTTGTTATATACAGGGTGTTGTGTCTAACTAGGTCGAAAGTTAGATTAAAACCGTTGTTATATTGATAACGTTGAAAACTAATTGAATTGAAATTGGATATTCTTGCTGTTTAGTTATTTGGTGATACGCTGGGGGAACGAAGTTTTGGTAAGTGTAGTGGTTATTTTCTGCATTGGGCCCGTTTATTGAGCCATTATGGGTTTGAAAATCATTGTCATGATAGGATATTAGTTTTAATAATGTGTTTAGTAATGAGGTACAAAAAAAAATACGACTAATTAAAAATTATCGGATACAATATACATATATTAAATATTTAATTTTGACGGGCCAGTTGGTTTGGAGGTTAGAGACCCTGACTGCCACGCCACAAGTTGTGGGTTCGATTCCCACCCAGAACAAACATTTGTGTGCGTGAACATGTCCGTTTGTTCTGTGTCTGGGTGTAAATATCTATATAAGTATGTATTTAAAAAGTAGTACCTATATGTAGTATATCAGTTGTCTGGTTCCCATATTACAAGCTCTGCTTAGTTTGGGATCAGATGGCGGTGTGTACAAGAATGTCCCAGGATTTATTATTATTAATTAATAATAAGCAGTTTTTTGATCCACTCTCAGCGAATTCTTTTGTCTAGTGTACCGACAAATATGAGGACGGTTAACCTGATGATAAGTAGTCACCGTTGCTTGTAGACATTTCAAGAGTATAAGAGTATTGTTAAGTCTAACATGCCTGTAATTTCATAGGTACCTAACCATTCTTATCGAAACAGTAATACAAGTATACTTCTTCTGCTTCGCGGCCATAATAGGTATGGTAGTACATCCCCGGACTAATACTGCACTAAGCAACTACATCTACATTTGACATTTCAAAAATGATATCCTTTCATTCTAAATCCAAAATAAAACAAGACACAACGTGTCCAGAAAACATAATTAAGGCGGCATTTCACGTCAAACAGAAATGAATTATAATTAAAAACGTGACATCGCGTCGCGTAGCTTTTCATGACAAAAAACGGAATGCGCAAAATATTATATAATCTCGTTAGGCTTCGGTGGGAAGGCATCCCCTCGGATTACGAATAAATAAAGTCGAAAGAAGGATAATATCGTAACAGTATAAACTTTGAAAAGATCATATTTCTTTCGACGCCGAGGGCGGCCTGAATTGTTTTAAGGTAATATTTTTAACAAGATAATTTAGTGTAGTAATATTGTTGGTAGATCTTATCTGGAGCACTTTGCGGCTTTGAGAGGCTCTCTTGAATTTTGTTTCTCTTTTAAGATGTTGAGCTCTATGTAATACCATTATTGAACAATCATTATCGTCTGTTGGACTGATGCCTTTGCCAAACGGTGCCATATATTTGATAAGAGATTTAACAGACGCCAACCTCCTTTGGGGATTATTTTTGTTGACAACTAATGCCGGGTTACTATATACGATCCCGATATAAATTGCAAGATTGAAGTAGAATATTGACATTACGTGTATTAAAATAACTGTCAAAAGGTTCATCAATCCATGGATTTTCGATCGGGATCGTATATAGTAACCCGGCATTAGTGTACAGTGCACATGCGGGTGTCATACGCTATGTAGTCCTCTAGTCTACTAGAGTATCACTCAAAAAGATAAAAGTTCGCTCAACTGTTGCAGACTTCTTGGCTGGAACTTGCAAAGTGAAATTGTTTATTTTCTGTTAATAAAAAGGCTTAATTTTGATATTCTGAATGTTTTTTAATGGTCGTTTTATTCAATGGACAAAAAAGTTTAAATAGGTCAGCCTGCGGCCATCAATATAAAGTAACTCGATACTGGCCAAAAATAAGCCGTAGTATAAAAAAAAAGTAACCGGTGTTCGCTAAAGCTCTAGCATAAAGGACCACACGAGACAGAATAACTTATGATTAAACATGTAAGGTTACATCAAATATTAATGCTCCTAAGATTTATAATCTTCGCTGCGAAGGATTAGTCTAGATTTCTAGAACAACATAGTTTATGATGAGTTACACAGTAGTTACTGGCACTAGGTTGCTTTCGACCGGCTGAGTAAACTGAGATTAGCACGCAAGCGTGGGTAGGTAGATAATTTTCATAAAATATAACAACTCTGTTTTAAAGCGGATTTGTGTTAGCGGGGAGTAAACAATATTTGCATAGACAGTTGAAATACTTACTGTAGCTTTGGGGAAGATGGCAAGGACATTTTGATATGGAGGAGGGAGGTGTGAGACTCCTCCTCCGCCTTGCCTGGGGACCGCGGTCAAATTGTTGATGTTGGAAGGTTGTATATATACTCAAATCCTGAGAAAACTTCGATATCGCGATGTAGGATTCTCGTGCACCTATTCGTTCATAGATGTCGCCACATCACTGTGGTGCGGGCACTATAAGATTGTTGCATGCGTATTCATAGATGTCGCCACAGTGATTTAAAAGAATCCGGGAAACGTGCATTGTGACATCACAATAAGTACGTTCCAAATTTATTTGAAATAGTTGGCTTTGAGGCTTTTTATGAGTTAGCAACGTATTATCCATCACCTGGTATTTTTATTGTAAATATGAGTCGGTGAACACTTACCATAGTATGACCAGCCTTCTGAAATAAAGAAAAACAAACATATAGACTAACGTTTAGAGTAGTAGAGCTCTTAGTGCAGAGTTCGTCCGGGGAAGTACTACCACCTTACCCATTTCCGCCGTGAAGCAGTAGTGCAATTGTATTACTGTGTTTCGGTTATAAAGGTAAGGGGGCCGGTGAAATCACAGGCACATGAGATTTAACAACTTCACGTCTCAGGGTCGACAACGCATTGGCGATGCTCCTAGTGTTGCAAATGTCCATAGGCGGCGGTGACCACTTACCATCAGGTGGACCGTCTGCTTGTTTGTCGGCCCAAGAAGGATAAAAAAAAATTAATAATTAGGAAAAGGTCAGAACCTTTTCCTTTTTAGTAGTAGATTTTAGTTATTATCCGAAAAAAAATGTACATAACAATAGACATTAGACAGTATAATAGTTACTAAGGAAACAGTATAAAATGTGAATCAATATACATTAAAATATACCTACCTACAAAATTCTCTTTGCATTAATAAAATCGTTTCCTGACCCAGATTGTTTCATCCATTATGTTAACAGAGGAAAATAAGCCTTCTTTACATTTAGAATTGCGACTACATCGTACGGGATTTTAACAGGATGTTCAATTCTAAATTGTGACTATATTTCTTTGTTGGGAAGCAATCTGACGCTTGTACTTATAAACGTTTCACAAAATCCGCTGTACAGCGGCATCCGTCTCACTCTGACGTGACAAATAGAGACATAGGAATTTCAGATATTTAACTCTGCATTGCTTTTTAATGAATTTGAGTAAAACTGCGAACATTTTAAGGTTTTTTATTTTTGCCAATTTTCTGGGAATATTTTCCAAATTTAGGTACTTTCCTTAAAAGCCTTTTTCGAACTGTTACGAATATTTAAAAATGAAATAACTAAATCGGTCCAGACGTTGTCAAGTGGTACGCTTACCAACGAATAACATTTATTATTTTAATTGTGGTCACCCAGTAATCTAGATTCGACTCATTATCGTTAATTTACCGAAATCCAAATACCGCGTAGATATTCAAATTTGGTCATTGAAAAATCAAACTTAATAAGTTATTTGAACTATAATGATATCATAAAGAAAGAGTGCGTTTTGTTTGTATGCACACACAACTCACGAAAATGAGGGCAATCTCCAAAACCACGGCGCATATTTGAAATATATTCTAATCCGGATGGATATAGGCTAGGTTATAACTCCGGGATACATGAAATTCCTGAAATTAATTGTGACTTGAAGTTGCTAAGTATCATGTGTTTGTAATTTCACCGGGCTTACCTTTCTAACCAAAGGTAATACAAGTGCAGTACTGATTTTTTTTTTCTTTTTACATTTTCTCTTAGTCTGTACTCTTTGAAGATTCTACGATAAATTATTTTAAGATTAATTGTATTGTGTTTTTATAAATTAACATCTTTCCGCGCTTGCTCAGCTCGTTGTTTTGAACTGAGGCTTGTGGTTCCTTAATATATAGTGTTGGCGGCTGCTGCACTAAGAGCTCTACTACTCTACAGTTTATTCACTTTTAAATCATATCTACCTATCTTCTACCTATATATATTATCAGGAAAATAGGGTTCTTTGACGCACCATCACCTCAAAACTACTGAACATGGGATGGGACTGCTACTATTCGACGCAGAATTTTTCCAAGATGGTTATAGGCTATACGAGTATATGATATCAATAAACGCGGGTAAAACCGCGGGGGAAAGCTAGTAAACTTTATAAAATAACAACTACCACCTCGTTCAGACTAATCCTGAATGTGTTTGCAACTTCAATCGTAACCATGAGAATTCAGAAACGGTGGATATTCCAACACACCTACTTGTGAACTAAACTCAACACGAAACTTAGCCTTAATTAGTGGAACGTCACGACCAACAGACAACTTTAGCTAACGCCACTTAATTAAATTAAGTCTTAAAGTACATATGCATTTAATAATTCTGTACCAAATTACTTCGCGTAGTAAATACTTGGGTAAAACATAATGTGTCTAATTATTTTGGGTCGATGAAATAAATAAATATCTTGTGACGTTCTTTACACATGACCATCTGATCCCAAACTAAGCAGAGCTAAAATGATTGACGGGACCAGTTGGCTTGGTGGTTAGAGACCCTGACTGCCAAACCGAAGGTCGCGGGTTCGATTCCTACCCAGGACAAACAACACCCAGACACAGAACAAACAGATATGTACATATCTGTTTGTTCTGTGTCTGGGTGTAAATATCTATATAAGTATGTATTTAAAAAAGTAGTATATGTAGTGAATCAGTTACCTGGTAGCCATACTACAAGCAATACACTCTGCTTAACTTGGGATCAGGTAACCATGTGTGAAGAATGTCTTGGGATATTTATTTATTTATTATGGTAGCCAGATAATTGATATTTAACTTCGAAATACACACTTCAATACAAATAGAACCTTTTTTTTTTTTTTTTTTTTTTTTGTTTTACAAGGTGGAAAACGCTTTGCGCGTTCGACCCCCCGCCTTGGGAGCGGCGGGGGGGATATGTGGGACTCCCTCTCGCAAACTCCCCTTCTCATATCAAAAATGAGAAGGGGCCCGAGAGGTTTACCCACTAAAAACCACCTTGGCGTACCCTCATTCCGGTTTTGTTGTTGGGTATCGTGGCACCCGCACTAGGCATTCTCCACGATACCCACCGGTCGCCCCGGCCTCTGCCGGGGCTTTCCGCGCCGATTGGGGGGGAGTGGCCGGTTACGCTCGGCCATCCCCCAGACCGCCGAGTGACTTTTCACGGCGGGCGGAGGTCTCCCATCCTTCGCCCGCAGTCACTAGGGGTTAAAGCGAGCGGCAAACCGCCGCTGCCTCAACCCCGGCCGTCTACGCCGGAGGGGATTCGCGAGGGGGTCCTCTTCGCGCTTCCGCTCCGCGGTCTCCTTCTGTGACATAATTGAGTCGCAAAAGGAGACCACTGCCTCCCAGGACCTCTCGCTGCTGAGCATCTCAGAGACGATGGTTTGCAGCGAGAGGTCCGCCCGCTGGATGGTGCGTGCCATGAGTACACGCTCCCCGTCCCAACGACTGCACACCAGGAGGGTGTGCTCGGCCGTGTCGTCGGGACCTCCGCACTCATGGCACCGCGGGCTCGGCTCCTTCCCTATTCGGTGCAGGTAATGCCCGAAACAGCCGTGTCCGGTCATCACCTGCACGAGCCGGTACGACGTAGCGCCGACTGCCCTCTCGCACCATTCGTCCATCACTGGAAGGATCGCCCTCACGGTTCGAACTCCGTAGGGGGCGTCCTCCAGGACGGACTTCCATCGGTCTCGCAGTCGGCGCTCCGTCGCACGACGGGAGGCCTCTACCTCCTCAGGGTCCGGGCGTTCTCCTCTTGCCCGGGCCCTGGACCTAACACGGTAGGTCTCTGCCTGCACTTCTGCGTCCAGCTCCCATGGAGGGGTGCAGGCGAGGAGGCAGGCCGCTGAGTGGGCCACAGTGACGTAGGCCCGTATCATCCTCTGGGCCACAGTCCGCTGTGGCCCTCGCAGCAACGCCCTATTCCGGGCGGACAGTTTGTCCGCCCATATTGGGGCCCCATATAGGGCCATGCTTCGCACCACGCCGGCGAACAGCCGCCGGCAAGAGGAGCCCGGCCCCGCGACGTTTGGCAGGAGTCTGCCCAGCGCCCGGGCGGCGCCCCGGATTCGGGGAGCAAGTCTTTTGAAATGCTCCCCGAAGCTCCACCTGCGGTCCAGTATTAGCCCCAAGTATTTTATGTGGGGCTTTATCTGAACCGCAGCACCCTCCACGCTGAGCGCCGCATCGGCGGGCAGTTTCCACTCCCTGCCCCGCCCCCCGAAGACTATCGCCTCAGTCTTCGGGATGGCCACTTTTAGGCCGAGCTCCTGGATCCGGCGGATCGCCAGCCTGGCTTCTTCCTCCGCAGCGCGGAGGGTTTCCCGCTGACTGCTTCCGCACACAGCCACCATCGTGTCGTCTGCATAGCAGACGGTGAGTGTGCGCGGAAGCAGGTCCCCTCTGATGGCCCGGTCGTACCCCAGGTTCCAATGAAGGGGGCCGAGTACGGACCCCTGGGGCACGCCGCAGGCCATCTTCCTCTCCCCCCTATGCCCGTCCTTGTTTTCGTAGAGCACTACCCTCTCGGTAAGGTAATGCTCTACGATCCGCCTTAGGTAGTGAGGCACTTTGTGATAGCGGAGTGCCTCACTAATCACCCCATAGGGAAGGGTGCCGAACGCGTTTGCGATGTCAAGAGACACCGCGATGACACCCTCTCCCCTGCTCGACGCGTTTTCGCAGAAGTCCTTAAGTGACTTCAACGCGTCGAGCGTGGACCGCCCTTCCCGGAACCCGAACTGTCTGTCAGAGACGTTCGGGCCGGCGGTCTCCAGGTGCTGCTGGATCCGGTGGGCCAGGATACGCTCTAGCGTTTTCCCGGCCTCGTCCAGCAGCACTATGGGGCGATAGGCGGACGGGCAGTCGGCGGGCCGACCGTCCTTGCGGAGGAGGCATAGCCGCCCCTCTTTCCACACCCTCGGGAACTTTCCCTCCTTCAGGCAGTCGTCCAGGATCTGCCTGAAGCGGCTCCCGAGGTGATTCAGGGCGGCTGTGAGGACGCGACCGTGGACCCCGTCTGGGCCCGGGGCCCTCTTGCGGCCCCGGAGTCGGTCCGTCGCTCTTTCGAACTCGTCGTCGCTTATTGGTGCGACGTCGAGCTCGGCCTCCTGCTCCGCTAGGGGGTTGGCCACCGTTTGGGGAGAGATCGACGGGGCTGATGGGAACAGCCCTTCGATCACCCTCTGTAGGAGGACGGGCTCCAAGGAGTCCATGGGGGGGGCGGTGCGCATTTTGTTGCGCACCATCTTGTACGGCCGCCCCCATGGGTCCATATCCAAGGTGGCCAAGAACGAGCAGTGTGCATCGTCCTTGGCCTTGGCAATCGCCACTTGGAGGGCCCCTTTTGCCTCTTTGAGGGCCTTGTGGAGCCCTTCCTCTTCTGCCGGCGTGTGCCGCCTGCGCCTGCAATGCTGGTAGGCGCGGCGGGCACTGTTACTGGTGGTCCGCAAGGCTGCAATTTCTGCGGACCACCAGTATACCTCCTTCCGGGCGGACAGGCGTCTGGCCCGGGGCATGGCCGCGTCGCACACCCTCTGCAGTGCGACGCGGAACCGTGCCGCCCTTTCTTCGACGCCGAGGACGGAGGGTGGGGAGGCACACCATGCCTCCTCCATTGCTGCCTCTTCCGCCCTTTCCCTATTTAAGTGGGGCAGGGACCACCTTGGGAACTTTGGTTCCCGTCCGCCCCGGCCCCTAGTTCCTCCCCTTGGGGTGGGCGACGGCTGGACGCCATTTTGGGAGACCCTCATTCTGATGTACAGATGATCAGAGAGGGTCTCGACGTCCTCCAGGACACGCCAGTTATTGACGCGCGCGGCTATGGCAGGGGTCGCGAACGTGACGTCCACGATTGACCCCCCCAGTCGCCGCACGCAAGTGTTGGCGTTGCCCTGGTTCAGGATCACCAGTCCCGATGCCGTCACCCAGTCCTCCAGGATACAAATAGAACCTAAAAAAAGAAAAAATTGATATGTTCATGGTCATATGTTTGTCCTGGATGGGAATCCAATCCATGACCTGTAGCGTAGCAGTCAGGATCTCTAACCACCGAGCCAACTGGCCCTTCGCAATGAAATGCTAACTTTGACTCAGGCGTGACCTTGCGGAAATCCAATGTAAGATTATACAAAAACAACTACTAAAAACTAGTACAACTAATTCCGCTGGATCTCCTTCTCTGTCAAATCCCAAACAAGGACACTCAACAGGGAATCTTCCTGATGAGGTCCAGCGTAATAAGTTACTAGATATTAATTTTTGTATATTCTTACAATGATTTTAGTAATCAATTTATTAAACTACAAAGCTGATTTAGAAGTCTGCTCAATGGACACTGAATCACTGAGCAATAAGCTATTGACTGCAGTCGATGATTGATGCATTGGAATCAGAGAATATTCTTTCTACAGTATTATTATAGATTGATATTATTATTAATTCAAAATCTGTCGGTCATTTTTTTTATGTTTTCACAGCTAAACGGATCTTGATGGAAGGTTAGGTTAGGTTAAATATGTATCACAGGGGTCGGTTCTGGGTCCGCTCTTGTGGAACGTGGGATATGACTGGGTCCTGCGGGTGCCGTGTATCCGGGGTGTCGACGTAACGTGTTACGCCGACGATACCCTGGTCACGGCCCAAGGATCTAGTTATCGTACAGCCGCCTATCGTGCCACCGCTGGAGTGGCACAAGTAGTGGGCCGGATACGGCGATTAGGCTTGGAGGTGGCCCTCAATAAGTCTGAGGCCATGTCCTTTCATGCGCCTCGACATGCGCCACCTCGGGATGCCCATATCGTCGTGAGTGGAGTCCGCATCGACGTCGAAGCGTCGATGAAGTATCTGGGCCTCGTCCTAGATAGTCGATGGGACTTCACAGCCCACTTTGGGCGCCTGGTGCCAAGGGTGATGGGTGCGGCGTCTGCTCTCGGGCGACTGCTGCCGAACACTGGCGAACCGGGCGCCCTTTGCAGGCGGCTGTACCTGGGGATCGTGCGATCGATGGTGCTGTACGGAGCTCCCGTATGGGCGGACACCCTGAATCGCCGTAATATCACCCTCTTGCGAAGGCCGCAAAGGGTGGTGGCGATCAGGGCGATACGGGGATATCGCACGATCTCCGCCGAGGCGGCGTGTGTTCTGGCAGGTTCCTTGCCTTGGGACCTCGAGGCGAGAGCCCTCGCGCCAGTGTTCTTCTGGCGTGAGGAGGCGCTGGCCCAGGGCCAGAGGCCAGCACCACGCGAGGTGGAAAGGTGCAGAGCAGAGTTGCGTGCGCTCGCCATCCAAGAGTGGAAGTCCAGGCTTGAGCAGCCTAGTGCAGGTCTAAGGACCATCGAGGCCATCCGTCCAGTGTTGGAGGAGTGGCTGGAGCGGAAACACGGCACGCTGACCTTCCGGTTGACGCAGATCCTCTCGGGACACGGTTATTTCGGGAGGTATCTGTATCGCATAGCCGGAAGGGAGCCGACCGCCGAGTGCCACCACTGTGATGGATGCCTCGAGGAGGAGGCCCAGCACACGCTGGAGGCATGTACAGCCTGGACTAGCGAGCGCAGCGAGCTCTGCGCCGTAGT
The DNA here is from genome assembly GCA_907165245.1 of Habrosyne pyritoides. NCBI lineage: Eukaryota > Metazoa > Arthropoda > Insecta > Lepidoptera > Drepanidae > Habrosyne > Habrosyne pyritoides. The sequence goes on along the minus strand of OU015600.1, from coordinate 1,290,251 downwards.
GGGGAATGACCTCTCGTTGCCGTGCGTGGTCCGCGCTATAGTCGACAACGAGATGTCCTGGGGCGCACTCCACTCCTTTTGCGAGACTGTAATGCTCGCAAAGGAGGCGGCGGAAAGGGACAGGGAGGAAACAACCACCCTGGCCATCCGCCGCAAGAGAACCGGGCGCCGGAGGGTGGCATTTTTACGCCACCTTCCCCCCACTTGAGCCCAAGGGCGGCAGACTCGGGGGAGTCCGCCGCCCAGCAAGATCGGGCTCGGGTAGTAGTGCGTGTGTTCCCGCACGCTACTTAAGGCGAGGTGGTGAGGACGAGAGCTCCGGTCCTCACTGCCGCAGACGTCTTCGTCATTAACGAGACGTGGCCTCCACCAGGCCGTCGCTGCTGGGTACGCGGACGAATGCCTCGGCGCCCCCGTATACCCAGCCAGCAGCGACAGATAGGAACACTGTGGGGTTTTAGTCAGTAGGAGTCTGACATAACCCGGCCGTTCCCCCCGGAGCCGCCGGGTATCCAACAGAGGATTTCCCCACATAAAAAAAAAAAAAAAGGTTAAATATGTATTCTCAGGAAAGATAGGTTACCTTTTATCTTAAAAATATCTTAAACCTTTATCACGGGCGAAGCCGCAAAGTGGAAACAAGTTACAACAAACTGTCTCTGTCTATCGTTTGTTTATTATTTTTTACGGCTTTAATTTGACGCTACGTGTCTGCTTATGGTACGGAAAGGGACATAAGGCCTTTTATAAACTGTATAGCAGGCAAAACCGCAGGTTGTAAGCTTGTTATGAATAATAAGGTAGATGTAATGGCCAATGTTGGATAACCATTCTAAGAATAGAAGGTAATTGACGCTTTTCTGCAGCTGTCGGAATACACCGGTAGGTATTCGCCGACTGACTGTCGGCTGAAGGCGACAGGTAACTAGACAGGTACTACAAAATTCATGAAATTATAATATCGTATTAAAAGTCAGTGATGATTGTTATGTCAAATTTGCCGACAAACAGGCATACGGTCCAATAAGGGCGATGGTTACCACATGCGTCATATTTATGAACAGGTACTGCTTGTCGGGGCTGTTCTGGTTGAGGGTTCAACTGATGGTAAGTGATAACCGCTACCTACGGACATTCGCAACACCAGGGACATCGACAATGTCTCAAACGTAAAGTTCTTAAGTCTTATGTGCCTATAATTTCACCAACCCTTACCATTCTAACCGAAACACAGTAATACAAGTAGGTTCACTGCTTCACATTGGAAATAGGTATTTACCCGGATGAAGTCTGTACTAAGAGCTCTACTACGAGTACTTCTAACTTATTCAAATCTCAATCGTCAATCGCAATAAGTATGCTTCCTGCCTATTTGGTGCGTTACATAATACTAGGAATTTTCGAGGTGTAAAGTGGACGGAGTTACAGCGATGTTCTTTAGCCACAACTATGAGAAGAGTTGGTTTAAAAAATACCGCAGTCCTACAAACAGAGAAGTTCTAATTGTCCGCGTAAGGGTAAGGGGGGCGTAAGAGGAGCTATTAAATCCATCCAAAATAGGAAGAAATATTTAGACACAAAACTTGTCTTTAAAAAAGACTGATTATTTCGAATCAGATGCCGCTATGTATCCAATGACCCAAGATATAAATTACGTCTGAATAATGACCAACATAATTCAAATACTTAATAATATTACGTGTTAAGAACAAAAAAAAAACTAGGCCAACTCCCAAAATCCTGATACAAAATCAAAATAACATGTTGAAGTTAACATTACACGCACGATATTGTGTCATGGGGGTATATCACGGTTGCTATGGTAACATATCATAAACACGCTATAGAAACTTTTCAATCCAAGAAATGGAAGCGAATAATAAACTTTTGACGCTCGATACACAGCTGTTATCTTACACGATTTGTACAATTGAGACTTCACGTGTGTTGTTTCGATTTTATATTTAATTTATTTTTGAGGAGGTTGCTAATGTTCCAATCTATGTGGATTTATTCTTCGATTGGATCAGGTTTTCTCAAACTTTTTACAACCTTACGAGCCCCTATTAAACCAGAAAATCCATCACCTTATAAAAAAGGGGTTAAACAAATAGAAACGTGTTTTATTTTCTCTTATATATTGCACTAGCTGCCCCTGCGGTTTCACCCGCGTTTATTGATATCATATATAGCCTATATCCATCCAGGAAAGTTTCCGTGTCGAATGGTAGCAGTCCCATTCTGATCTATATGATGCCATATTGCGTTGTATGAAGAACAGGGATAACCTACACAAAAATCTAAAAAGGGATCCTGATAATGAGGTACTGAAGACAACATATAAAAGATACAGAAATTTCTGCTGTGCACTTTTAAGAAAAGCTAAAAAAGCGCACGAGAGACAGGAGATTTTAAATGCTAAAAACAACAAAAAGAAGCTTTGGAATGTTATAACAAATATTGGTAACCATAAGAAGTTAGTGGATCATTCACACTGCTTACTGACACCAGATAGTCCGGAACAAAGTATAAATGAGGTAAATAGGTTCTTTGCACAGGTCGGGCGTAGGCTTGCTGAGCTACATGATCTTACCGCTTCATCTTACCCTTCCGATAATGCTGATAATATATCTACAACTCCTTCCAATTCACTTGTACTGTTTCCTACTGATATGGTTGAGATTGTTCAGTTAATGAAGGATCTGAAGGACGACTGTGCTGTAGGTTTTGATAACATCCCAGGTAAAATAATCAAAAGATACGCTTACATACTAGCTAGTCCTATCATGCATATTTGCAATCTTGCTCTCTCTACTGGGGTATTCCCTCATGCATTTAAAATTGCATTAATTAAACCCATCCATAAGAGCGGGGAGAGAGACTGTGTCAACAACTTCAGGCCAATTTCAATTCTTCCTACCTTGTCCAAAATCCTTGAAAGAATAATGAACAAACGCCTCATAAGTTTTTTAGAAACAAACAATCTTCTTTCTTCATCTCAATATGGTTTTCGACGTGGTAGGTCTACTTGTGATGCTGTACACGAACTCACGAACCAGATAGTAACAAACCTTGATCAAGGAAGAAAGTGTTTAACGATACTCCTTGACCTGGCCAAGGCATTTGACACAGTCTCTATTCCCCACCTGCTATCGAAGTTAGAGAGGTCTGGAGTAAGAGGGCTCCCTCTAAAATTGTTTGGGGATTACTTGAGTGATAGGACTCAGCGGGTAAAAATAGACAACCTGATTAGCGACGATCAAACAGTTAGTTATGGCGTACCCCAGGGCAGTATTCTTGGCCCCACGCTGTTTCTCATCTACATAAACTGTCTCTGTAGTATGCAGCTGCGAAATGGAAAAATCATTACTTTTGCAGATGACACGGCACTTTTCTTTAGCGGAGTATCTTGGGAAGAGGTCTTTGGTACTGCCCAATATGGCTTTAACAACGTCTGTGCTTGGCTCAAGGATAATGTTCTAACACTTAACGTTTCCAAAACCAAGTACCTAGTATTTGCTTCAAGATCCAACCTTCTCCCTGCTTCGTCTTTTACCATCACAGCCCATAATTGTACTGGGCCCGCCGATTCATGTCACTGTCTGTCTCTTCAAAGAACTGACACAATTAAATACCTCGGGATTACTATTGACCAGACTCTCAGCTTCAAACCTCACATTGATATCCTTGCAACTAGGCTGCGAAAGCTCATTTATTTATTTGGGACACTCAAGCATGTCGCAGACCGCAAGACAACAAGAATGGTCTATTTTGCCCTATGCCATTCTATCCTAGAATACTGCATCATTGTATGGGGCGGTACAGCAAAGACGAACATAATTCAGGTTGAAAGAGCGCAGAGAGCTATCCTTAAGGTCAGTGCCGGGCTCCCATACCGCTATCCTACGACGGAACTTCACTTTAAATGGGATGTACTCACTGTTAGACAGTCTTTCATATTACAGACTGTATTGAAAAAACATTCTCAGCTAACCTATGACCCCCAACTAGTAAGGGATAAGCGCAGAAAGGGCGCCGTCTGTAGTAGTCAGCTCCTGCATTTGTCTCTATCGCACTATTTCTTCCTCTTTCTCGGCTCCTTCATTTATAATAAATTAAATAAAAAAATAACCATTTACCTACATCCCATTGCAAGAAGATAGTAACAAAATGGCTTAAAGGTCTAGATTATCAAGAGACTGAAAACTTGTTATGTCCTTAAAGATAATAAAAGTTAACAATTTGCCACTAATTTCACCATACACGAAATCATTAATCACCATTGTGCACAACGATCATCACTATAATTTTAAACACACACTCACTCATACATACATACCTACACTACACCTACACATATACTTTCACATTCACACATTTATATAGTAGTTTAATCAGTTCACTAATTATTTATATTCCTTTTTTATTATTTATTTAAAATTGTAACAATAATGTTAACCCGCGGACTGGGGCACTGGTGACCTGTACTACAGGTTCCTAAACCTATCTCAGGCACCAGTCTCTCACAAAACAGGTTTCCATATATATATATATATATTTTTTTTTTTTAGTTAGTTTTAGTTTAGTCGTAAGAAACCTATTATGAGAGAGAATAAATAAATAAAATATAAAATATAAATATGTTCAGTAGATATGAAGTGATGGTGCGTCAAAGGAACCCTATTTGCCTTATATATATTATATTGATAGAAATGTATTTAGAAAAAAAAAAGAGTATATGTAGTATATCAGCTATCTGGTTTCCATAGTACAAGCTCTGCTTAATTTGGGACCAGATGGCCGTGTTTAAGAGAATGTCCCAGAATATTTATTTATATTTTGGTGGAGATGGAACTCCAAGTGGGAGGCTTATGTCCAGCAGTGGACCTCCCTAGACTGATATGATGAAGATGATGATTGCATATTTAAGCCCTTTCAAGCAACTGTAGGCGCAAGTATCCCTGCCACATACTTTAAGAAACTCTGGTTTAGAGTTGCTCGCAAAAATGTACTTTTTATTTAGCGGCAATAATTAAGCTATCAATCTCTGACCTCTCTTAAGGCATTGAGAAAGAAAAGTATAAAAACCATCAAATATACAACAATAATTACAGAATACTTAACTCCAATAAGGAATTTTCAATATTTAAGTTGTTATAAATGCATAACGACTCACAAACAAATAAATCAAAGTAAAACGGAAAAAAATTAAACATGGAAAATAAACGTGACCCACTATAGATGTGAATCTTTTGTATTACAGGATACATTTTAATAATTCGACAATCACTTTTGAATAGCATAGATTGTGATTATCATTTACTAGCTATCCCCCGCGTTTCTCGATCATATACGAGTATAGCTTCGGTTTAAAGAATTTTTATTTCCCAAAAAGCACATTACATAGTTCACTTAGAATGAGAAACTTAAAATTATAATATAATGTGAGTTTTATCTACCATATTGTGTCAGTTATTAATGAGGTACACCATCAGTCTCTTTTTAAAAGTATTCGCCGAGTTACAGTCCTTTACATTTTTTGGTAATTTATTATATAGCTGTGCTCCCTCGTACTGTATATTGTTTTTTCCATACGTGGTTCTAATTACAGGTAGTTCTATATTAGCACTGTTTCTAGTGCAGTGATTATGCATTTTATGTTTGTATGTGATTTACGAGTGAATGTTATTCGTTAGTATTTTTCTTATTAATATGCATGTATGGTAGGTAAAGAGCATGTTTAAGTTTAGTAGTTTAATTTTACAATAAAGGTCTTTGATGGGTGTTAAATATTTGTAGTGGAATAATACTTTAATTAGTTTATTTTGTGTCACTTGCATGTCATGTAGATTAGTAGGAGCAGCCTGCCCCCAAGCCTGAATCAAGTATTTGAGATGTGGTTTAACTAATGTGTTATATATTGTATGGCGCAATTTAAATGGTACGCATTTTGAAATATTTCGCAGAGTTATATCTATCTACGAAATTCCTCGTCGAATGGTAGCAGTCCCATACTGATATGTCCAGTAGTTTTGATGTGATGGCGCGTCTAAGGAACCCCATTTTGCACATAGATTTATTTTTCGTCGCACAAAAATGTTGCGCAACAGAATTTCAAAGCCCTAGCATTTCATTTGCAGAAGTTTCACTACAAAAATGTATGTCCGTGACTTGTGTGTGTAAGTGCGTGTGTATGTAAGTGTAAGTGTATATAAATATATTAGGTTGGGGAAAAAGTCTTTTCACATTATATATGTATGAACTTGTAATAAAATCTCTTTGGCTATACTATTTGTATCTAGCTGGTTTTGGTATCATTGAAAGTTTAAATTTTAAAGAACACAATTCCAAATTCAAATTAGGAAAATGTGTGATTTGCATTTGTTTTTCGTACCGCCAAGATAAATGAATCTAATGAAGAAATTCGATTCATATTAAAATTTTACTACAAAAAAGGTAAAAATGCAACGCAAGCCGCGAAAAAAATTTTCGATGTTTATGGACCTAGTGCAGTGTCTGTGAGAGTAGCACAAATTTGGTTTAAGCGTTTTCAATCAGGAAATTTTGATGTCAAAGATGCTCATCGCTCTGGTCTCCCCATTACGGATAAAATTGATGCCATTTTTGAAAAAGTGGAGTAAGATCGGCATATCAGTAGTTACAACGTAGCTGAAGAACTGGGAATTGACCACAAAACAGTTTTGGCGCATTTGAAAAAACTGGGTACACAAAAAAGCTAGATATTAGGGTACCTCACGAGCTCACTGAAAGAAACCTAATGAACTGTGTACTCATTTGTGATTCTTTATTACGACGTCATGAAACCGAACCATTTTTGAAGAAGCTGATAACTGGTGATGAAAAGGGGATCACGTACGACAAGAACGTGCGAAAAAGGTCGTGGTCAAAGGCTGGTCAGGCTTTACAGACTGTGGCGAAACCCGGGTTAACTCGCAACAAGGTGATGCTGTGTGTCACCACACAGGATTGGAAGGGCATTATTCATTATGAGCTGTTACCACCAGGCAGGACCATCGGTTCTGAACTCTACTGCGAACAACTGATGAGATTAAAGCAAGAAGTTGAGAGAATGCGGCCAGAATTAATCAACAGAAGGGGTGTGGTTTTCATCATGATAACGCTAGACCTCACACATCTTTAGCCACTCAGCAAAAATTAAGAGAGTTTGGCTGGGAGGTATTAATGCATCCGCCGTATAGTCCTGATCTTGCACCTTCAGATTTCCACCTGTTTCGGTCTCTTTAGAATTATTTAGGCAGTGTCAGGTTAACATCACGAGAGGACTATCAAAACCACTTGTCGCAGTATTTTGATCAGAAGTCCCAAAATTTCTATAGCAATGGGATCATGTCCCTACCTACAAGATCGCAAAAAGTTATCCAACAAAATGGTACCTACATACTTTAGTTAAATGTAAATAAACTATATTAAAAATGTTTTGAACTTTCTTAAAAAATGCGAAGGAATTTTTTCCCCAACCTATTATTATAACCGAAAAGCTATTTACATAAATAAGTATTTAGGAATGCCAGCACTTAGCCTAAAAATGACAATACTTCTTTGTCTCAATTTTGGAACCTCCTCAAATGTGAGAAGAATAATCCCGGATCAAGATAATGTATTTTACGGTTCAAATCACAATAATACTTTATTCATTTCTCCTTGGAATTATTTATGACTGTTTTGTCAGTATAGACGATTGTCTCCGAAAACCGATAGAGATTGTTAACCTTTTTCATTAGGCTTAGGTATTTATTGAGTTAGTAGCTTCCACCTTACAAAAAAAAAACGAAGTCTTTTACCCGCAGAGGGCATGTATGAAGGTCAAAATTGTAAGCTACCACCGGTTAGAAAGCTTCAACTGAGAATAACTGGCAAAAAACTTATCATGTTTACTTTTTATTTCCTTTTTTGGTTTTGATCAAATCTGACTTTTAGGCTACAATTTTTTTTGTTCACCTAAGTTTTGTTAAAAACTAGAGACTAGTTTTCGATTTACAGTGTATTCCTCATTTTATTTTATTACTGCCTTAACACGCATATTTAATATATATTAATATTTTCACTAATACTAAACAAATTTTATGTAATCAGAGATTTTAATGTATCGCTAAACTGTATTCAATAGATTGTACATCTCTCTATTTTAATAAGATTAAAAGGGAAAAAGACTCGATAATTAGTTTAATCATATAAAACTTTTGCCGTAGTGTTTTAGCGGCGACATGAGCTGTCGCAAAAATGGTTTTCATCAAACCGACAGAGCTGCTAATCTACCTCACTCTTTATAACAGATACAAAAGAAAGAGAAGTTTCCTTTTTTACTTTGATTCACAAGGGAATCGCGACCACTCTAATGTCCCCTGTTATTGTAAATTTTTAGGTTCAAATTACATTATTCACCCTCGATGAAATTATTTATGACGGCAGTGACGTCACAAGTGGTGCTCAAGTCCCGAAAGGAATAGCATTATTACTAAGTCATAAAATACCGTAAACGTTACTAAAGATACCCACTGAAAATTCAGTCGTTTGTGTTTGAGAATAGAATTTCATTTTGAAGGTATTGTTAAAAGATATTATTATTTCAAGTCACAATGTTTATTTTTGAAATAAGAAAGAATTGAAAAAGAATATCCCGGGATAAATAAATAAATATCCCGGGACATTCTTTATTCAGGGCCATCTGATCCCAAACTAAGTAGAGCTTGTACTATGAAAACCTGATAACTGATATACTACATTCATACTTTCTTTTTTTCCAAATACATACTTATATCGATAATTGAATAAGAAATGTATGGTAAATGGCATTGAGCTATTATTACTACGTATAGAGAAGACACCACACAAAACTACTGTGTTCCGTTCAAGTGCAGCCATCCGGCCGCACTTCACTCAGTTACTTGCTAGCCCTTGAGCGCGTAAGTCTTTTTTGTTTTTAAACGAAAGAACGTTCTAACGCATTAAATATGCCTTCGTGTGTGTTACGATATTGCACTAATAACTCAAGTAATACGACGAAGGCGAAAGGAATATCTTTCCATCGGTGAGTATCTAGAAAATCATTTTTAAATTTAATTCGAACAAAATACTTAACGGACGCCATGTTGCATCATTTGTCATAGACTAAAAATTAAGATGTGACATTGTGTGTAACAAGTGTAGGTAAAATTAGCTTAGAAATAATAATCACACACATACATATTTAGAAATGAACTAACTGGTGATTCAATGAATAAAGATAAAATGAGAGATGAAAAATAATAATTGCATTTTGTAAAATATAATTTGTTACATTTTGTTTATTTAAGGTTTCCACGCCTAGGCCGTAAAGATAGGGAAAAATGGATAAAATTTGTCCAAAGCAACCGCAGTGAAGAGACCTGGTTACCATCCAATCATACTTATGTATGTTCGTTGCATTTTCGCGATGAGGATAAATATCTCACAAAAGCGGGAAAGCATTTTCTGAAGAAGTCTGCTGTACCTTGTCTAGATGTAAGTAACAGTAATGAAAATATTACCGTGTTGCAAATTTGAAGACGAGTAATTAAATATAATTTCAGCCATTACTTACTATTATGTTATTTTTGTTTTAGCCCAGAGTGTGTCACAGTAGTACTGGAACAATAGAGCCGATTTCCGAGTCTGTCAGTGAGTCTGAATCAATTTTTGATACACCAAGAAAAATTGTTCTTAAGCGAAAAATACGGGATATAACCAATATAAGAAGAAAATTAACAGATAAAATTAAAAAGGTGCAACGCCAAAACCGAAAGCTCAAGAAAAAATGTGAATCTCTGACAACTCTTGTAAAATCGCTTAAGACTCAATTTTCAATCGATGGAATAGCCGAGAATAATTTGCTAGCTAAAGCGGAATTGGTCGAAATACACAAAAGACTAATGAAAAAAAATCAACGGTGTCTAATGAAAAAAAATAAACAGATTAGATATTCTCTCAAATATACACCTGCATTACGTAAGTTCGCATTGACGCTAAATTACTACTCGCCAGCAGCTTACAAATATGTGAGAAATATTTATAATAACGTCCTCCCACATACAAGAACTCTTTGTCGATGGTATGGGTCGATAGATGCTGAGCCAGGATTTACCAATGAAGCTTTTGAAGCTCTGAAAATAAAAAGTAAATCGAGTGACAAATTTCTGGTGTGTAATTTAGTCTTCGATGAGATGGCTATTCGTAGGCAATGGTTATTTCACAACCAACAGAAGCTGGGTGCTGTTAATTTTGGAGCAGGAGCTCAAGTAGGTGATGTTGACGATAGCGTGGCATCACAGGCCTTAGTTTTTATGTTGGTATCGCTGACTGAAAATTGGAAACTCCCTGTGGGTTACTTTTTAATAGCAGGTATAACTGCTGAAACAAAGGCCAATTTAATTACAACCTGCTTAGAAAAGTGTCATGACGCTGGAGTTTCAGTAGTAAGCGTAACATTTGATGGATGCACCACAAATTTGTCGGCTGCGAAAATTCTAGGCTGTAAACTAACCGACCCAAATAATTTTGTGACCCATTTTCCGCATCCACTTACTCAAGATAAAGTATGTATATTTCTTGACCCATGCCACGTTATTAAATTAATAAGAAATTCTTTTGAAAGGAAGAGATTATTTTTGGATGAAGATGGCAAGAAAATAAGATGGCAGCTATTGATCAATCTGAATAAACTTCAAACGAAAGAGGGTCTCAGATTCGGTAACAAAATAACACCACGTCACCTCCACTTTCGAAACCAGATAATGAAGGTCAAGCTAGCTACGCAATTATTAAGCATGAGTGTCGCGAAAGCATTGCTTCTATGTGACCAGGTATTAAAGTCTTCGCAGTTCCTAGACTCGTCAGCAACTGTAAATTTTTTGAAAATTATGAATAACTTTTTTGACACAATGAATTCGAGAAAGTGTCACTTTTATGGCTTCAAGCGACCAATTGATACAGAAAATAAATCTGTAGTATTTGAATTTCTTGATAAAGTAAAGAAGTACATATTAAATTTGCAATTTCACGTAAAATATAGACGAGTGATTAGAAGAAAAAAAATTGCACCTCGTATTACATTATCAATTTCAAAGCAGAAAATAGTCGAATCAACAAACAAAACAGGATTTATTGGCGCCATCATTTGCATAGAATCTCTGAAAACGTTATATCAAAATGCGGTCGAAGAAAAAAAAGTTATGAGGTACATTTCCACGTATCGACTCAGCCAGGACCATTTAGAGCTTTTTTTTGGGGTTATCAGGAAACATGGTGGATACAACAATAACCCCAATATTTTACAATTTCGTGCTGCCTATAAAAAAACATTAAATCATTTAGAACTTCGCTCATCTTTTACAGGCAATTGTATTCCACTAGACAATTTTAATATTCTGCACAATTCTTCAACTAACGTAATAAATAGCACTACACACGTTAACAGACATGATGATGAGCAATATGAAATCTTATCGGCTACTCGCTGCTTAGAATCTGACATAGAAGCCGAGAACAACTGTGAAATTTTTGCCAGCATACTCAATTGCGAACAAATCCCATTTGGTTCCCAGTTGATTGTCGGATACATATCTGGCTACGTTTCCCGAATTCTAACAAGATCATTAAAATGTGAAGTATGTGTGGATAGCCTAAGCACAACAGAAAGGTTGCCGCATCATAAACTTATAACAATCAAAGATATGGGAGGCTTGTCGTACTCCACTGAAGACGTATATAGAATATGTATCGCCACGGAAACTGTAATCCGAAAACTAATAAAACAAAGTGGTGGAATCAGTCTCTCTACTAAGTACTATTTCAATTATATTACTGTTAATACTTTGGAATATTTTATTGAGAAGGAAGTATTTACATCTTTACTTCAACACTCTTTAAATCAACCAAGCACCTTAAATCATCGAATTCATTTGATACGGGCCATCATAAACAAATACACAACAATTCGCTTGAAACACGAAGCTAAAACGGATCAGAGTAACGTTTCTTTATCTAAGCGGCAAAAGTTAGCAAAACTTATATTGTTTAAGGGTACGTAAATAAACATTATTACAATTAACTTACGTCTTTTTTTTTATTAAATACAAGGCAATTTTATTTTTAAGGAAAGAGACCCCTATTAATGTACATACCATTTAATCAACATGAAATAATTTTTGAAAAGAAGAAATAATTTGCTTTGAATAATAATATTACTAGTATTGTGCTATCTACAATACAAGTAATCTTTATAAAAAATTGCCAACAATGGTAAATATAAAATACTTAAGCAAATAAATAATGTAACTTAAATATTCACAATATAATATTTTCAACTGTTATAATAAATTTTGAAACTGTGTGAATGTAGGTATAAACAGTTATGTCAGTTCTGTAGCCAGTCAGTACTTTATTCTATAGTAATGACAAGACGTTGCAATACGTTGAACGAAACACGTAAGCGCCATGAAAATCACGGCGCTTTCGACGTTTTGGTCGCGACAAAACTACATCTTATAAGCATTCTAGCACTGCGTGTTTATACTGTATGGTTAGAAGACTTACTATTGTTTCAGCGCTGCAGCGAACTTTTCCTTAAACTGTTAACAAAATGGAGCATACCCTTTGCTTAAGGTAGCTTCTCTATACGTAGTAATAATAGCTCAATGGTAAATGGTAATTATTAAAAGTAGATGAACAGATCATCATCATCTGGCTACCGTCCATTGCTGGACATAGGGCTCACCTATGGCACGCCACTGAGCCTCGATCTTCAGATCTTTGTTTCCAACCCCTGCCAGCCAGCTTGCGTATATCATCGCTCCGTCTAGCTGGAGCGCCCTACACTACGTTTACCGAGCCATGGTCTCCACACTAGAATACGTCTACCCCAACGGTTATGGGTTCTACGGAAGATGTGACCAGCCCACTGCCACTTCAGCTTGCTAATCCTTTGAACTATGTCGATAACTTTGGATGATGATTTATTAAAATTTCGAACCAAAGTAGGTAGTAGTATTTCCAAATTTTAAATTGTTATGGACCTTCAACTTTATGATAATATGTGAACTTGATGTAAAATAATAAAACTAAGGGTCCCCTAAAGGTGTTTAATATTGGAACCCTAAAAAAGGCCACCATAAAAGCAATACGTACAATTTTGTACAGTAATTTTATCTATCAGCTTTGCAATTTGACAATACGGCCATTTCCTCGCCTAGTGATTCATGACTACCCTAGTTCCGAGGGTTAATCTAAAAATATATCCACTAGTGATGGGAATGCGACTTTAGCAGTCGACTTTGACTCAAATGGATTTAAAAATATATAAGTCAAAGCTTATAGACGACCGAACTTTTAGCTTTTGTTTTGGAATTATAACTTACTAGCTGTCCCACGCGGTTTGACCCGCGTTCCCGAGAGGTGTAACATTTTCCTGGCACAAAAAGTATCCTATATATTATTCCAAGGCATTATCTATATAAAGGGTGACTGGTGAGATACCTTCGATACTTATGGAGAGTACTCGGTACTCGTTTCTCGTTAAAATGATGTAATAAAATTAGGTGCTTAATTTTTGACCAAAATTTCTCTAAAAATAAGTGAAATGTGGATCTCTAGACACGCCGCGGTGTTTGTTGTTTAAGTTGATCTAGTCACGTGCGGCACGCGCTAGTCCCTCCCGTCCCCCCCTCACCCCCGCCCTCAACCCCACTACCTGTTGCATCACTGCATCGACTCATTAGTGTAAGCGCAAACGCCGACAGGTTCACATGTCCGTGTTCCCGCTTCCTGCCTCCGCGCCCCGCGATCGTAGATATTTACGCGCCGTGTGAGTGTGTGTATGTGTGACCTGTGACCCGTGACCCGTGATTAGTATCTAGGCTAGGTAGTTATACTTATTGGCTCATCAATACAAAAACGCAGCGTACCTGGACATGGTTCGTGCGTATACGCGTGCTAATGAGAGTTTGCAAGGTGATCCGTTCGTTTTAAATCGCTGCGTAAACGTGCCGAACTATGCATCACACGAGGCGGTAGGTACACATTTTGAACAACTTGAAGACTAGTGTAAATATGTAAATACGTAGGTAGGTAGGTAGTTTAATTAAATTCAATCGTTGTACATAGGTATGATTCCATTTTTTTAATACGCCGAAAATAACAAGGTTCTTGAACTTTTCAGTGGCTCTGTAGATTTAACCTTTTCTCAAATTCTATTGTCTACATTCTACACTTTATTAAGTCAACAAATTAGTGATTACCTAGGTATTTTTGCCTGTCCTAAGCCAGGATTAAAGTATGAAGGAAAACGGATCATACATGGGGAGAGGTCTTGATGTAGGTAGGCAACAGCTGTACAGTGTAGGTATATATGTATTCTGAGTTGATAGCGCGTTGCGCGTACATGTATTTCGCAGGTAAATACGGGACTCTCGGTGTACTGTTTTCTAAGTTTACTAAGAAGTAGTTATATGATCGCCAACTATCACAACCTCAAATATTGAAGGTATCTCACCAGTCACCTCATAGGTCATACCATAGGTATGCCAAATTTCATCCAAATCGGTAGAGTAGTTTTTACGTGAAAAAGTAACATACATTATTAAAGAGAAGTTAAAGAGGAGTTATAGAATTATTAAAGAGGTTACTCAAAATAAAAAAAATACGATCTAGTTTCGATCACCGGACGACCACTAATACGATTCTAAAACAATTCCTAAGAAGAACCTCTACAAAAACTGTTCTAAATTCAAACTAACAGGCAGTTATCAAATATCTGGCTTTAAAAAACAAATTTATCTCGAGTACCGTAAATAAATACGAAGCTCACCCATCCCTAATTTCCGCGACTCGCCCCAGCAACCTTGGCCTGACTGAAGTAGCTATGTGTAACAAGCTGCAATATGTTTATTTTCTTATGTCACGCTGAAACGAAAGTTGAAATTATATTTCCCGCTAAAAATGTAGAATGAATTTAGTTTTGTTAGTTTTAAAGAAACTTTGAAGGAATATCTTTTTAAATTGTGATGTTGGATAAATTGTACCTATGTGTCAGTACGTGTTTCAATTTGGAGAATTGGTTGTATTTTTTACCTCGAAGGAGGCTAGGATACTTTATAATCGAGTTAAAGTTCATATTAAAGAATATCCCACGATATTTATTTATGTATTTAATATTTAACCCCCTACATGTAGTTTTTTTTTTGAAGATTCTACGATAAATTATTTGTATTGTGTTTTTAAAAATTAAAATCTTTCCGCGCTTGCTCAGGTCGTTGTTTTGAACTGAGGCTTGTGGTTCCTTAATATATAGTGTAACATTGATTTTTTCTATTGCCGATACATGGACTATAAATAAAAAACTTAGCATTTACTTAAATTTAGTTACACTTATTCATCAAAATTTATAATTCTAAATATTAAAGTTTAAGCTATTTCGGCCTCGGATGGTTTCGCTCTCGACGAGAACGCATAGCGTGTTGCAAATGTCCGAAGGCAGCGGTGACTACTTACCATCAAATGGACCGTCTGCTTTTTAGTCGCCCCAAGTGATATATATTATTAAAAAAAGTTTCAAGAAAAAAGAACTGTTTATCATGAGTTCATTCGGAAAATCAAAAAACAATGATAATCCTGAGTACAACTCTGAGAATGAGAGAGCAAAAATAATAAAGGACCTCTTAACGTTGCTCCACTCCAGAAAGGAATCAAGTATTTGAAGTCTTATTGTTCCCATATGAAGAGATTTTGCGACAGGAAATTGCGAGAGAACTTGTTTGTTACTAATATTATTGATGTTTTGAGTTGAGATAAGATACATCAAGGTAGCTGGACATCAAAAAGAGGGTAGATACATTGTATGATGAACTATAATGTATAGGGAAGGAGTGAAAAGGGTATAGAAAAATGTATTCGAGTGCTATATACTTACGAAGTTTCGTCGCAGCCTCTATGCTCTATCTCTTTCGCTAACGACGCAATCACTTGAGAGGTCCAGTCTTCATGGGGGCTCATCGACGAAGTTTGCATTAGCTGAATAAGAATAGATATTAGATTTACAAACAGTTATTGGACTAACAGTATTAGAAAGTCAATCAATCAGTTTCATAAATTTGATTTCTTGACCTAAATCATCAATAAAAGATCATGACACTCAATGTTGCAGAGTTCCAAAGAACCATTTAAAATGCCTCCAATCACAGCAATCTATAACAAGTTCCAACAACAGCAAGCATTCTGGTTTGAACTATTAAATAATCTATGTAAAATATTGAGAGTTTTGCTTTCTTAGCTCGACTGTATCTACTATTGTGTAGTGTTTTGGAAATATTAGCTACAGAAACTGGACCATCAGTATTTGATGTGCCTTAAAAAGATTTACATTTAAAGACAATAGGACGATATTTTAAGTCACTATATTAGAGTACTAGTTAACAAAACTGCCTGGATTTTACATAGATTACAGTCTATGCTAGCGTTACTGTATTTTTGAGTAATTTTACATCTTTTACAAAGTTTGAGTGTACTATTTTTATCATTAATACCCCTACATTACAGGCACATGAGACTTAACAACTCATGTCTTAGGGTCGACAACGCATTGGCGATGCCCGTAGTGTTGCAAATGTCCATAGGCGGCGGTGATCACTTACCATCAGGTGGACCGTCTGCTAGTCTGTCGGCCCAAGTGGTATAACAAAAAATACCTAATTGTAGCTTCAGTAACTTTAAATTTGACCTTCATAAGTGCCCTCCGAAGGCCTAAACTGAATAAATGGTTTTGAATTTTGAATACATCAAAAGAGAAAAGAAAAACCATAATAAATTATTCAATTTTATTATTGTCGTTAATGTCACTCATAATTTCTCGTCCACATTCAATATTGAACAGTGGGTGTTTAAAAATTTACTACCACCTACTACTGTTCCTCCGGGACTTCATCACTGCCAAATAAACTCCAAAGACTTCCGTTAAATGAATTGTCGAAATCATTAGTCAGTTTTGTAATACTTTGAATACTAGAAAACAGCCATTTTGGTACCTTGGCTGATATTTTCGCAGCCTTGTCTCGCTGAGCTTTTGTTTGACGGATTGTCTATACTACGTCCATCTCAGAATATTTAGTATTTCTTGTACAATAATATTCTTCTATGCTGACGTTACCTTTATAATCAATTATATTATTATGTACTTATCTGATTAACGTAGGGCATGAATAATGTTAAGGTTTTAATTACATTCAGGGTGCGAAATTAGATCATCCAGATGCTTAAACATGTAGTGACTTCTTTTTTTGGATTTTAATAAAATTGTGTTTAATTTATCTATACTAATATTATAAAGATAAAAGATTTGTATGTAAGTATGTTTGTTACTCTTTCACGCAAAAACTACTGAACGGATATGGATGAAACTTGGCACATAGATAGAGCATATCCTGAAATAACATATAGGCTACTTTTTGTTCCGGGAAAATGTGATATCCCTCGGAAACACGGGTAAAACCGCGGGGGACAGCTAGTTGATTATATTCTGTGCCGTTTTATTCAATTAAGGTCTATGTCTGTAAAATGTGCATGTATAATGAATGAGTGATGTGTAATGAAATAAATGCATTTATGACGGCTCTAAGTTGCTTAAAAATCATCCAGGTTGTAGAACGGCCACAATTTAATAAAAAAATATAGTACCTAAAAATTACATATTTCGCGACATTGGCAAAAATTTGTCCTAGAAAATAATTTCCTTGCCATACATAAAACTATGAAAAAAAAGAATAATTCGTTCTTATAGATAGGACATTTTATTATCACACCCATATTATGTTCGCACTAAATACTCAATTTACGATGACAGTGTAACAATGAGCGGCCTTATCACTAATAGTGAGCAATGTAATTTCCGATAACGACCAATCTTTAACGCGTCTTTCTACAATAAACGCTTTTTTTGCTTCGCCATAAACCGTTCTATATCTAGACTTTAGCTTTATATTTTTCGCAAACACATATATAGCGGAGCGTGTTCGCAATTTGCGGATTCAAGGTCGCTTTCACTGTTTACCTACTTTATTTATCCAACCCCTTTCCATGGGTCGTTTATTGTCGAATCTTGCGTCAGCTGAGCTGGTGACGAGTTAGGTTTTATGGTTATTTTTACGATACAGATGGCCAGATTGATATTTTCCGGTTTGATTCTATTTGTAGAAGGAAACTTAAGTCAATACCCTTAAGAGTCGTTATATTCTTGATAGCTGTTCCCCGCGGTTTCACCCGCGTTCCCGGGGATGTTACATTTTCCCGGGATAAATAGGAGGCTATGTGCTATTATAGGCTATAATATTTATATAATATATTAACTGTTTACGTGAAGCTCTCAAA
This sequence comes from Habrosyne pyritoides, assembly GCA_907165245.1. NCBI lineage: Eukaryota > Metazoa > Arthropoda > Insecta > Lepidoptera > Drepanidae > Habrosyne > Habrosyne pyritoides. Next base: position 1,271,840 of record OU015600.1, on the reverse strand, counting down.
AGGAAAAAAAACCCCGATTTTTAAACATTTTTCATTGGTGCTCCGCTCTCATTGGTCTTAGCGTGATAGTATATAGCCTATAGCCTTCCTCAATAAATGCACTATCTAACACTGAAATAATTTTTCAAATCGGACCAGCGGTTCCTGAGATTAACGCGTTCAAACAAACAAACTCTTCAGCTTTATAATATTAGTATTGATTGTGTTTACACTGGTTGAGTACAAGTGGACAGTCGCACTAAGAGACTTCAGATACTTATGAATTTAGCTCCTCTTCTTATTGTTTGAAAGTCTCTTTTTCTAGGTTTTTAAGTCAAAATTATGGTAGAGCACACATATCGTAGCGGCGACTTTACTACCACTCAGGGTGTTATAAGAGGCGATTATGGAGTATACGATCATGTGCACAAAAAAACTAGCACCAAGTGTCCGACAAAATCATTCCCATTGGAAGCCCGACGGACCGTAATAATTTTGTTTAGTTTTTTGGTTGTATTAAATCGATGGATATCGAAGAACTTAGCCTACATACTGTTTCAATTCTAAAAGATCAGGAACAAGTTTAGCAGGTGATGATAAATACAAGACAAATGGAGAAGTTAGTTGTTCCATACTTTAGACTAACTAAAGTTAACAAGTCATTTCTTGGTAATTGTGTTCGATTTCATAATAAGATACCGCTTTCAATAACCAAAATGTCTGATCATAAATTAAAAAATTATATTAGGAAAGTTTTGAAAGAAAAAACGTATTACAAGGTAGTTCATTATATTGAAGATAAAAATGTATGGAAATAGCTGCTCTCTGCACAGTGCACCTCTAAATCTCTTGTTTAAGTTGTAAGTACCTAATTATTGTTATTTTCTATTTTGTAGTCTTGTCATATTTTTTGTTGTTTTGTTTTTTTTTCATGTTACCTATAATAAGTATTTTGTAATTGTTAAATATAAAATTATGTAAAATTGAAATTATAAAATAGCCTAAAAGTCAGAATAGATAAAAATTTATATAACAAATAAAAAAGAATGTAACCTTGCTGAGTTTCTTGCCGGTTCTTCTCAGTTGAAGGCTGACTTCCGAACCGGTTGTAGCTTCAGTAACTTTAAATTTGACCTTCATAAGTGCCCTCCGAAGGCCTAAACTGAATAAATGGTTTTGAATTGGAATTTGAATCAATGGAGAGAAAGTAGTAGACCTTTTAGTACAGAGTTCGCCCGTGGAAGTACTTTCATCGTGAAACAACACTGCACTTCTATTACTCTGTTTTAGTTGTAATTTAAAGGTCAAAAGGCCGATGAAATTACAGGCACATGAGACATAACAACTTCAAGTCTCAGGGTCCATAACGGATTGGCGATGCCATTTGTGTTGCATGGTTGCAGGTAAGCCGGCGGTGACCACTTACCATCAGGTGGAATTTTTACCTGTTTGTTGACCGCCAAAAGAACTAGTTAAATAACTTATAAAGAAATTCAGAAATCAAATATATAATCACCAAATTTGTGATGACAATGAAATTGTCTATGTTGATGCTGTGTGAGTCCAAAATAAATGTTTTCTTTCTTGCAATCTTTAATCATTTTTTAAAATCCATGTTATTTGTTTCAGATTGACCACTAAGGTGGTACGTGAGGCGGCGTTCGGCGCCTTAACCGTCACGTAAGTAGCTTCTATTATAACTTACTAGCTGACCCGGCAAACGTTGTTTTGCCTTGAATATTATTTCTAGAAAACATTGTTTTAGTTTAGTTTATTTAGGTAAATAAATTAAACTCTTTTTAACACTTTTTATAACTCTATAGCTAGAATACATGATTCGTATATACGATTATGTACTATAAATATTTGTTAACTATTAATAAACAACTTATTGTAACTTACTGTACTATTTAAATTCACTATAGAATGATAAAAAGAAAATATTAAAATCACACAACGAACACATTCAATTTAAACATTAAATTGAGATATTAAAAAGAGCGTAGCTGAATCCCGAATATTCGTAAAAGCAATTACCCAAAAGTAATTTTGCCCGTCAGACTAATAGGGATACTTAATTAGACAGAAGTTTTAGGCAAATAATAACTCAGAAATAGACCGAGACATTCATTATTGCGATGGAATTATCTTTGTAATGCGATTGTTACTATTTGATTTGATAATGATGTAACATTATTATATTTCAAGGGATTGCTTAAAGTATTATAATATTTAATAGCTGATTCATATTAATTTTAACTGAGGCCTGTCGTGATCGAACGATAAAATTTTAGGCTATTCTAATATAAATCTGATAATGATAAGTAAATAAAATATAATAAAAAAATTGCCAAGCGTAACTCGAACTTGCACACGACGTGTTCCGTACCACCTCACAGTTTTGAACAAAACGCCAAAACAAAGGTTCTTGTATGTTCGACCCCCTTTATTCTTAACATTATTTGTTATCACTACATAGTATAAAACAAAGTCGCTTTCTCTCTCCCTATATCCCTATGTATGCTTAAATCTTTAAAACTACGCAACGGATTTTGATGCGGTCTTTTTTTAAAAAAGATAGAGTGATTGAAGAGAAAGGTTTTTATGTATAATACATGTGACATCCCACAGGAACGCAGGTAAATCCATGGGGGACAGCTAGTTATTACTAAATCAAGCCTTAAAAAACTAACAAACAAATAAGGGAACAAACAGTTTAAGAATCTTTGAAGTATCAAGTTAGTGAATACATTATACATGGAGGATACCTAGAAACTCTTAATGATACAAAATGCCAGTAGCGTGTGAAAGGGACAAAAAATACATCTATAAAATAACTACATAGGTAGGTACATCGCAGTAACTATTTAAAACAATGCAAAGCGAAACATAATTATTTTACAAAAAACAACATTAAAATGGCTATAAACGATTATAACTCCGATAACTAACTTATCTCTGTTCCATTCGACACGATATCCTGTAATTAAATGTCGTTTGACGATCGTTTATTGGAGTTTGGCACCGCGGCGAACTATTTAATAAGGTTATAAAGCTAGCAGTGTCATTTTAGCTTCAATGTAGGTTAAAAGATATAAAATATAAATGCTGAGTTTTCGTTAATTAGACGTTTAATGGCTGAAATAGATGGTGATTTATTAAAAAATAGATTTCAAACGTTAATATATGAAAGTTTGTCAGGGTGGATGGACGGATAGATGAATGGATGGATGGATAAAACGTGTCACACAGATAATTTACACCTTCGACCGAACACTTTTGTCCCGGGAAAATGTGAAAACCCTCTGATACACGGGTGAAACCGCGAGGGACAGTACCTAATAACCCCGTTTAATAAATATTGTTTTAAAACAAAAAGTAGTCTAATACAACGCACCTTATCAATTTCGATCAACATCACAAAAAAACAGACAGTTATTTCTGATTAGAATTAATAAAAAAATATATATAAAAAGGCACTACATCGTAGGCTTTGGTAATGTCATATCACGATATCGAAATAACATCCCCTTAAAGGAAAAAATAAGTAAAAAAGGTCACATCAGTTGCAAAAAGGGTAAATTAATAAGGAAATATAAAAGAGAACCCAGCTACGCCATTTAGTATAAATGTGAAGCGACGTGGCAAAAAGAACTAGACCAAATCTAACGGTTGGTTGTATTTGCCATCCCGCCCTAGGGACCTATTTCTTTATAGACTTTCTCTTTGAGCATCTGGTCAAAAAAGTTTTTCTATCAACCTATTTAATTTCTGATATAATGCCACGGGCACTGAGAATATACTAGTAATTTTATCTAGCTTAATTTATATTCAGAGAAAAAGGTAATATGATATTTGTCAAAATGTCTGACTACTAGGACTGTCTAACTAGTGTAATAAATGGGAATATGTGTGTGTGTGTGTTTGTGTGTGCATGTGTATGTGTGTGTGTTTGGGTGTGAGTGTGTGTGTAAATATATGCATATTAGAACTAGACTATTCATAAGTTGTCTTAAGTCTATTTGAATAAAATATTTTCATTGATTACTTTATAAAATTTTACACACTTATAGAATATGTTTTAGAGTTACATATGTGACCTTTATGATGACTTTGGAAAACCGGTTGAAACTGCGAGAAGGAATCTTATTCCTAAAACTGATAAAAACTCCTTAGTTTGACTAAGCCGCAGAAACTATTTATCCAATAAAAATACATTTAAGTAAAACAAGTGAATGAAATGAACCATTGAAGACTGAGTAAAACAAGAGACTAGAAGAAAAAAGTAAAAGCAATTAGTAAGACCAAAGCGAAATCATAGCTAGAACTTAACAGAATTACAGCGAGTTCCAAGCGAGAACTTGCGAGCGACAAAAGTCAAGTGATTTCAAAGTGAGAACCATTTGAAAATTGAACAAATAGAACGGTTAGATAAATCGATAGTAAGTGACAACACTCTGAGGAAAGTTCGAATGTATCGGTAACATATTGGAATAGAGGCATCATTAGTTGGGATCTGAAATGGGTAGGATGTTTTTGGACGCAGGGACACGTAGATTCCATTTGTCAAACGTCACTTTCTTGTTTGAACTAGATTACACTGGATCGGCAAAGTTTATCTTTGGACAAGTAATTTTAGATTTTCAGTAGGATAGTAAAATATTTATGGGAGGTTAAAAAGAAAATGCATTAATCATTTTGTTTTTTTCAGTGATGTTATTATCTTCTTCTTTTCTATCCAGTTTTATCTCTTTCTTTTGTATTTATCTATGACTATTTTTACTATTATCATGATTATTATCTATTACTTTAATAAGACTGTAGAAGTGCCATGTCTGTATATTAAAAATATTTGCTAAAAAGGTTAATTTGAAAAACCAAATTTAATTAAAATAGGCTTTAAACTAAAATTATCGTGCGTCTGAACTTACTAGTCATTTGCAAGTAAGAAAATAAATAGGCTAAAAAGTTTTAAACTTTGACCTAGAATCTATATAAAAATCTATTTTTGTTTGCCATAAGTTTGTCTTCAATGCGTTTCTATACTTTTGTTGATACGATTGCGATTAAACTTTTGATCTACATAGTCACATCACAGTTGATCTACATACATCCGTGAAGGTTTCTAAAAAAAACTACAATTCATCAGATTACGATGAAAATTAGGTGAATTATTCTGCGCATGGAAAGGTTCCTAAAGAATGTCCGCTTGGTATACCTACTAACACATATTAAAAGGCATTTCAACCGAGCACAGCTAGTAAAAATTAATAACGATAGTATGGACTGCTATTTTTCTAAGCTGCACCTAATAAAACTTTATTCAGCATACATCAAATCCTAGGCTTGTTCCACATCAGCAAAAAGTCAACAAAAAGATTGCCAAACATAGAATTGGAATCAATTTGAGTAGAATTCCTTCACTTAAAACATACTGCTGTCCTTAAGGCCATCCCTGCAGATACACCCACTGTTCGTTGTGTAAGCGGAATATATATCTTTTTCCCTAACAGTGCAATGTTCCGCAAAAGGTCGACCCATTCAGCATTTTCAAATTTTATTACATTTGTTTTATGTAGACGATAGGCTCACAGGCACAAAGACTAGCCGAGTCATTATAATAATTACGAAATAAAAGCTTATGGCGGCATTGTATTTTTATATCTACGTGTAATGAAATTTTCAACAATGCCGCATAATTTATTCGCCATTTTGTGTTTGTTATATAATTGTTCGTTCTATCATTTTAATAGAAAGTAATGAAATGAAATGAAATGAAATGAAATATTTATTCAATTAGGCCTTCACAGGCACTTATGAATGGTGAGACTCTAACACCGGTTCGGAAGGTTGCTTTTACTGATAAAATCCCAAAAATATTTTAAACTAGCTGTCCCCCGCGGTTTTACGCGTTTTCCCGAGGGATGTCACATTTTCCCGGGATAAAAAGTAACCTGTATGTTATTCCAGGATATGTTCTATCTATGTGCCAAGTTTCATCCAAATCCGTCCGGTAGTTTTTGGCGTGAAAGAGTAACGATGTAACATAGATCGATACATAAAAACATTTGCATTTATAGTGTCAGTTGGATAAGAAGGACGATTTATCCAAAAAAACTCATTGTAAAATAAATCAACCATGCAAATCGTTTCTACATCGAAGCGTATACATAAAGTATAACAAAAGGTTGTTAATAAATTAACATCCACAATGACCTTTGAGTTCGTTCAAAGTATAATTCATTATAAAAAGGGCAGCATCATGTTCCTTCAGAAGGAATTCCTTGAATTTCAACCTACAAAATAACCTTGTAAAGGTTGGAAAGATAATAGGATGAAAGGTCACTTTAGCTTGTTATTTTTCTTCTATTGGACAGTTTTGCATTTCCTTTGATATTTAAATATTTCATCTTCTCATTTTGCTTTACTTCTGTTTTTTTATTCGCTACTTGTTTAATGGTTAAGGAATTTGATGTTTCTTATCTTGGAAAGTTAATGTCGGTTATTTTCCTACAGACAATTTAACCGTTAATTTATTTATTAAATTACAATTTGAACTAAATACACGAAATAAATTTTATTTTTAAAACATTGTTGGTGTCCGTGTTGTGTTATGTAGAACTACTATTTCACCATGCTAATCGAAGATGTGGCCGAAAGTGATGAGGAGACAAAGACTAGAAGGGAACTGGTCCTCAAGTACAGATGTCGGAAAATAGTAAAAAAATATTGATGAATAATTTCAGAAAAAAGAATGAAAGAAAAAGCAATTAGACGGTGGTAGATTTCTAGTTAGGTACCATATTAAGCATGGGCCACTAAAAGCTATTTCAAAATAAAACATTGTTAAGAGAACAAACAAACATATTATATAAAGTACATTTATTTCAATGAAAATAAATCTGTACAAAAAATACCATTTTTAATTCCCATTGACAAGCAATGAAAGCCCCACTCAAAAATGATTAATTACTGTTCACAATTTATTGGGGACACTGTTTGGACCACAAATACAACCAATCAATCAATACTTTCCAATATTTTGTCGATATGACAGTTAATTTGGATTTATTATGAATGCTGACAGAGTTCATAAAGTAAATTTAGGGCAGTTATGTCAGTGAATTTCAATTAATTTATAAAATTGGCTATCAATACGGTTTAGGGGTGGCTTAAGAATGCAAATCTTGTAAAGAAACTCAAATCTTTTAGAGGTAGTAGTGCTTTTAGATCTGAGTTCATCCGGGGTTGTACTACCATATTACCCATTACCGCCGTGGAGGAGAGAGGTAGTGCTCTTGTAATAAAAGTCTGTGGTTTGGTTTAAAAGGGGACGGGTGAAATTACAGGCACATGAGCCTTAACAATTTCAGAGTCGACAACGCATTGGCGATACCCCTAGTCTTGCATAGGGCACCGCCGCCTATATCGAGGGACTTACTTATCATCAAGTGGACCTTATGCCTGTTGTCAGCCTTGGCATAAAAAATAAACTAAATATAAAACTCCTACACCCTATTTTATAGTTTTTTCGGGTACGATAACTATTTCAATACTCAACACTCAATATTTACAATCTTTTGTAATCACAACTTGAAGAGTAGGTACTAATATATTATTTTGTAAATAGCATGCACCTTTAAAAACAAGATTATTAATAACTACATAGAATCATCTTAAAATAATGTTTCTATCAAACCTCTGACAAAATCTTTGTAAAATCTATTAAGGAAGTTATAATTGAATATTTTAATCTAATCTACGTCTCATCAGTCAGTCCTATCGTTGATTCTTATGAAACTTGTTTAATCAACATTTCCGAAGTTTAAAGGCCTCTTTTTAAATTATCAGCCAAGTCTACTAAAATTGTCAGTATATTACATTATTATATGAGTCAAATAGTGTATTATAAATGTTTTTTTTAAATGAACTACGTCAACAAAATTTCATTTTGAAAACGATTTGTGACTTAAATTTGTATGTCGAAAACAAAATATTACTGATTGTAATTGATTACTTTGATAAACCGTTTGATAGTTTTGATCACTATTATAAATCTCATAATAGGTGAAGCCAATAAAAAACTGGTTCATTTTACTAAAATTACTTTAAATATTTATAATTTGATTGGAAGAAAACTATTATAAGTATAACAAAATTATAAGTACTTTGATAGTTAATTTTATTTTCAATCAGTATTGGAATACCACAAGGATCTATCATAGGACCGCTAATCTTTCTTATTCGCGTTAACGTCTTATTGCTATTTTCAATATAGACGGGCTGGTTAGCGTAGTTTACTACGCTAACGTGTGTTTATCTTGTATTAAATTTTATCCCGGATATGCTTTTTTGTGCGTGAAAATATATTTAAGTTTCCTCTTGGTATAAAAGCTCTGCTTGGTTTGTGATCAAATGACCGTGTAAAGAGAAATGTCTCATATAAGTCTCATTATTATTATTAAGGCGATATTTACTACTATTCATTCAATTAATATATTAACATACAAAGGGAAAGCGAAGACACAATCGTCAACTATTAAACGATGAGCAACTAAATTCTACAACTTCATGTTTGATCAATAACAGTGAGTGTGAAACGACAAAAATAAAATCGACCTAATTTGTTCAGTCCAGGGTCACAATTTGACGTTGTTTAGTCCAAGGCTTCATTCAACCAAATTATAAAGCGGAACGTTTTCTTTGTTCGTACGATATAATAACAGCCGTAGGGGGTACAATTATTTCTGTTTTAGAAACAATGCTATTGTAAAATACATATTTTGGAGCTCTACCACACAATACCTTAATACTCTTTTTTATTCATGACTAGTGTTCCCGGCATGCGTTGATATTCGTTTTTTTTTATTTTTCTCAGGAAATTTTGCGAGCTTAGAAAAACTCACACAGTTTCATCGCTATCGGCTAAAAATTATAGTAAAAGAAGACATAGGGGTACAAACATATAAACATACATATAATATTTAGGAATATCAACCATTTAATAAAACTTTTAGGCTTAATATAGTAATATCACAAATATTAAAGTATTTGAGTCTGTGTAAAATCTTATAGCTGAAAAGTTATTTAAATTTAGGATACAGATTATGTCCTAACACATTGGAACGTTTTATTCAAGCGAATTAACGAAGCGAAACCTGAGAGCGGAAGCTAGTTTGAACTAATTATAATCCTCATACACCCAAATAAAACTACTACAAATAAGACACACCTTCTTAAAATCCGGGACATCTCTCCTACAAAACCTTTTAACGTGCACTCTGCCTATCTTTCCCAAGACAATAATGTTGTTTTTCCTCTGCAGGATTGCCTCCACTACAATCAGAGATGCCACCATACGAGCTGTGTGCACTCGAAGGCGACTACATTGAGATCATGTCGCGAAGAGGACAAAGCCGGTCGCCGTAGCGTTACTCGTTCGTTCGTTCTTCGCGAGGATTGAAGGGAGATTGGAAGTACGTATTCGCATTGAATAGAGTTCGATGACAATTTACTACATTTATTTTTGGCTCTTATTATATTGCTTTCCTATTTACTGTTTTAAATTGGAAAGCCAAATCAGACTCATTTCTACTATTAGGGGAAGAATTTCTTAAAAATCTTCTTTTAATGCGCTATCAAAATTTTGAATTCTATAACAGTTTAGACTCTGGGTATATTACAGATTTAGGATTAGTGAATTTATTTATATTGGTGAATTCAGAGTAGATAATTTAATTTTTTTATTGAATTGTTCAAATCTCGACCCAAAGTGCAATTAATCACGTTCCATTTTAAGACGGAATTTTAATTCTAGGTAAGTTTAGATTCAAGAACATTCTTCAAAAGTTGTACTTTTAATAAATTGACTACGCTCCATCTGTATAAAAAAAATGTTGATTACTAAAAGAGTACAGTCAAACCTGGGTAAGTGAGAACTGGATTAGTGAGAAAACTCTGTAAGTGAGAGTAATAGCCAGGACCCGTCATTTTAAGCTCCCAAAACCTCTATTAGCGAGAAACAGAAACCTCTGTAAGAGAGAGTCGTTATTCCCTCATGGACCTCCCTAAGTGAGACTGCTACTTATCTATACCTCTATAAGCGACAGTCGAGCTTTATTTATTTATATTATTTAGGAGGAAATATAGCTACAATAAAAATATATACAAAATATATGTTATGCATATTATGCACATAATTTTATCATATTACATATTAATTGCATTCATACTTGCTGTGACTTGTTATTGCTGTGTACCTCTATAAGAGAGAAACGCTACTTACGTACCTGCATTAGCGAGAAACTCGGGTTAGTGAGAAACCTCTATAAGCGAGAATGAAATTGTGCTCCCTTGAACTCTCGCTTATCCAGGTTTGACTGTATATGTATTATATTACTATGTAGGTACATTAAAAAGAGTTAACAATAATGCTTATCTTTATAAACCCTTTTCCAAATACTCATAGTTACGTAGTTCAAATAAATATATTTATATGAATCTTTTATAATTTATTGAGAGGGACATAGATTATTTCTTATCCCGGAAAGCGAGTGAACACCGAGTTATCCATAGATATTATTAATTGCACACTCAAATCCGACATTCCTTAAAGCTAATTTAAAATAACGAAATCTCTCAAAAATCTTTACCTTATTTGAATTTTTCGCCAACGCAGTGTCTCTCGCACTTAGCAAGAATCAACGAAACCGTCAAAAATATACACGAGGTAAATTAAATATACATGAAGGAGTCCCCCTGAGGAAACCACGAAGCTGTATCTTGGTATACCTTGTGAAATTTAATCAGGAAAGACCTAAAATAAACCAACCTTTCGTTTTACTTAAATGGATGGAGGAAAATATGAGGTTTTTTTGGAGAGAGATATTTTACTAATTTATATACAGACTGAGGAAAGTCTACGAATATTTTATCTGCTTGATATTTAATAACGTCATGTTGGCAGAATGGATTTGAATTAATACACATACTCGTATAGATAGATCATAAGGAAGAATAGAATACTTTTTTATGATCGTATTGCCGCAAGTAAAACTCTAGGTGTCGATTGTAATAGTCCAGTTTTGACTACTAAGAGTGTTATAGAAATATAAACCCTATTACGCTAATATAAGGATCATTAGTATTATACAGTTAATTTATTAGATCAATCGATGAACCTTAACTCGATACCATAAAGGTTGTTATTCTTTCACATATTGGCTTTCAAAGCAGGCCTTTTAAATCTTGAAAACTGTAGTTACTAAATCGACTTTAAAAGACATTTAAAAAAAATTCTAAATTCAAAACCATTTATTCAGTTTAGGCCCTCGGAAGGCACTTATGAAGGTCAAATTTAAATTTACTGAAGTTACTACCGGTTCGGAAGTCAGCCTTCAACTGAAAAGAACCGGCAAGAAACTCAGCAAGGTTACATTCTTATTTGTTTTTATTAATTAATGAGTTAGTTGTGTTATTGATAAGGAAGGAATAATTGAGAAAGGATAATAATTAATATTTGGTAGAACATTGAAACATCAAATAAAGTCCTAGTTTTTAAAAGACTAATTCAAATCTCTTTACTGTTGAAAATTAAATCTACCCGTTAATTAAATCGCCTCGGTGGACGCGGTGAAAAGATTGATGGTTGGTTCATTGCTATCTCTTTCACACCAGTGGGTAGAGAGAGATAACAGTCGTAGAGCCGTTAGCGTTTTAGAATATCTGCACCAAGTTCGATACCAAGTGAATTACACTGCTGGGTTTGATTCCCAGAACGGGTACTGGCAACTAAAGTTGCTTCGTTAGACATTGAACTGCAGCTCTGGACTGGTAAAGTCAGTTTGCTTAGTGGTTAGAGACATTGACTGCCACGGCACACGTCGAAGGTCCAATTTTCACCTAGGACACACAATTATGTGCATGAACATGTCTGTTTGTTCTGTATCTGGGTAAATATATAATTAAGAATGTATTTAGAAATAAAGTAGTCGATGTAGTATGTATATAAGTTATCTGGTTTCCATAGTACAAGCTCTGCTTCGTTTGAGATAAGATGACCGAGTGTACAGAACGTCCCGGGATATTATTGATTATCTATATATATAAGAATGTTATGTTGGTTTGTGTACGCTTCAAAATCTCAAAAAGTTCTGCACCGATCGAGCTGAAATTTTAGCATGATATATAATCCGCATCAAGGATTGTGAAATCTATTTTTTGCATCAGTCACATATCCGCGCCCGTCTTTGTTTTGTTTCTGATTTCTCAACCATTCAATCACAATGTGCCACAGCGAAGCGTGCCAGGATACAGCTATTATTTATATTTATGTGGGCCTCATTGCTGACCTGTACCTATACCTTTCTAAACTTCTTATTCTGCTCCTAGAAATGAATCTCCTGAATATGGACGCGGAGAATCGCGTAGTGCTGAATGTGGGTGGGATAAGGCACGAAACGTACAAGGCGACTTTGAAGAAGATCCCAGCGACGCGGCTGTCGCGGCTGACGGAGGCACTCGCCAACTACGACCCGGTGCTCAACGAGTACTTCTTCGACCGCCACCCGGGGGTCTTCGCGCAGGTCCTCAATTATTACAGGTACGTTTACTTCATACAATGTTTTAGCTGATTCGGACACGTTGTTTTACTCAATAGGCGTATCAACGTCAATAGCCGCGTACTGACTGTGCGAGCAGCCTCGTTAGGCAGCCTCGGACGTTTGCCGCGTCAGGCAGCCTCGGTCTGTAAATGTAGGTGAGCCACGTCCTGACCAACCTAGGCTTAGCCTCGTGCGACTACCTCGCGAGGCTGCTCACTCAGTCACTACGCGGCTTATAACGTTCAAGCGATCGCCATTAAAAATTGGTATACATACATAATATCTAAAAGGTCCCTTTTGACATTAAAAAAAAAATGTTATAGAAAAATCATATATAAGGTTCATCAATTGATAAATCAACCATCTTACTATTATTATAAATCCGAAAGTCGGAATATCACGGAAAAATTACAGAACGGATTTGAATGAAACAGCATGGCACATATATAGAACATGCCCTAGAATAACATATACGCTACTTTTTATTCCTGGAAAATGTATCATCCCTCGGGAATGCGGGTAAAACCGCGAGGGATAGCTAGTATACTCGTATAATATTAGTTCGTTAATAAGTTTCATTCATTCAATTTCATGATACAAAGTAAACAAAACCTTAGCGTAATTGTAATAAATTAGATCCTTTCATCGAAACTGTTCAAGATCATAATTAGCTAAGAAGAGGATGGTTAATTAATCAAGTTGTTAATTAGACTGACCTGAAATTCAGACGTAAACCTTTTAAGAAAACAAAAGAGAAAATATTCTTAAAAAAGGAACTAAGCTATTTTTTTTATAAAAACCAGCCAATTGCGTGTCGGGACACGCCCAATTATCACTAGTTTTTTTTTTCAAAATTCAAAACCATTTATTCAGTTTAAGCCAGTGGAGGGCACTTTTGAAGGTCAAGTTAAAGTTACTGAAGCTACCATATTCATAAATACATGTAGGTATGTAGGTTTTGGAAAATTTCAGCATGATATCACTAGCAGTCTCCGTGTCAAATTACTACGGAAATCTAAAAAGAAAAACAAACAAAAGTGTTTTTTTTTTTCGAATTTTATTTATCGTACCAACATATGTTCAACAATACTTACCTAAGTTCAACAAACGAATGATCCCTTGTTATTAAAATATATGGAAATAGGTTTGGTACGAGTTGTACCCACTTAATCGAGGTTCCACACAATGAGCTTTTTACATCCATTCATTGGTTTTATTTACATGTTCTCAGTGTAAAAGGTAATCTATACTAATGTTATAAAGGGGAAAAGATTTGAATTTTTGTTTGTACCGAACAAAATTAAACACCACTGGACCAATTTTAAGATTTTTTTCACTATTAGAAAGCTTTTTTCCTTATAAGTAATCTCCATAACTACTCATCTACTTAAGAAAATGCTTTTACTGATAGAAATCTACACTTTTCCAAAGAGAAAAATCTATTTTTATTCCTGGATATCATTAAATCCCTTAAGAATTCTGTTTAAAGAAATATCAATATACATGATCCCTATGGAGTTAAAAAAGTCTGGTCCAATTTTGACGGGATTTTCACTGGTTTGTAGCTGATGTCATAACTTAGAGTTTAGTCCCGGGAAAATTTCAAATCCCTCGGAAACACGGATGAATCCATGGGAATAACTAGTGATCTGTAAAGGAAGACAAACAAAGAATGTTGACCTACATTTCATGCATAAATTTCTATCAAAACTTCTGTTATAAATTTTATATTGCATGACCCTTAGGAAGGGTCGTGTGTGGTGAGGTTTGCTAATTCTGTGGTTTTTGGTCAGAGTTCTACTTCACGAGTATTTTTGACCCTACATACTGCGGTGACATAAGACTAACCTTATTGTGAAGGATTGGGTCTTATGAAAGGTCAAATTAACTCCGCAATAAGTCTAGTGAGATGACCTCAACTTTAAAATTAAATATGGATGATTCATTGAATTTCTTTTAATGGCTAAAGAGAAATCGGGAAAGCGAGCTCCATCTTCGGCCTCATCTTCATTTACTATCAGGTGTGATTGAGGTCAATCGCAATCTCGTCCGAAATAAAAAAAATAAAAAAAATAAAAAAAATATATATATTTTTAAATAAAAACTAAAATCTCCGGGTCCAATGCAACACTATAAAAATCTTTCACACATGAAAGCTACATAAAATTGCGGTAAATGTGGATGCGTCATGAAATGTCCATTTAAGGGCAAAATAATAAATTATTTTATTTTGATGAAAAAATTTAAAATCTCTGTGTCCAATGCACTATTTTAAAAATCTTTCACTCATGGAAAGCTACATTTTCTTTTTAATAAAAATTTAGTTTTTGCAGTGGCAATTACATTTTGATAAAAAATCCTATTTTAAAAATCTTAGGAAAGCGAGTGAAATGTTATTGAAGAACATTTTTTTGGGTACTCCTTAATCTCAGTATATGTGTACCTAAGTATATGTTTTGTCCACTGTTTCCATATATGTGTAAATAATAAAATAATATCAAATTTACAGACGAAAAAAAACTTGGGCGATATGCCAGGGCGATAGTTACAGCTAAAAAAATATTACTCGCTGAAAAATGAACATATTCCAATTTTTTGATACTTCAGAGTAAGTTAAATAAAAAATAAATAAACTTGTCTCAAAATTTGCGCATCAAGAGTATTTTTTCTTTGACTACATGACATTTAGCTTAGGCGAAGCAAAATATCCTAAAAAGTTTTCGTGTGTGAGAACTGCACTTTTCACATGAGAGTCAGATCCCTTGAAGGCTTGTTTTTTTTATATTACATGGGCCGACATACAAGCAAACGGTCCACCTGATGGCTGGTCACAGCCGCCTATGGACATTTGCAACATAAGGGGCATCACTAATGCGTTGTCGACCCTGAGACGAAAGTTGTTCAGTCTCATGGGCCTGTAGTTTCACTGGCCCCATACCGTTCTGAAACACAGTAATACAAGTGCTCTACTACTTCACGGCGAAAAGGGTAAGGTGATAGTACTTCCCCGGAAGAACTCTGCATTAGGAGCTTACCATAATATGCCACATCTCTTCCTATGATGAAAGGACATGCTTATCCAAAATGAACTAAAGTAGTGAGCTAATTTTCCAACATTTAATAAATATTTGTCCTGTCTAGTCATATTACCGTAAATAGCAAAAATCATGTTGTTATCTGTTCGTCTCACTCACTCTGTTAATGAGACCATTAATTTTAATTAACATCAATGAGCTCTAACTTTCCGTGTCAAATGCTTAAAGCTTGGCACTCCAATTAAAAATTATTACGAACCATTTACGAAGAATTGTGGCTTTTAAACTTACTGGGAAATATAGGGATATATCTTATCTATATACAAATATGCGTTTATAAAAATGAATCCCTATTTCCCTTGGTATCATGGCATCACGCGTGAACGGCTGGACCAATTTCGCAAAAAAATTTTTTGTTGTGTTTGTTATTGCCAGGAGAAGGTTCCTATGAAAGAAAAAAATTAGAAAGTCGCGTGGAAAATTAGAAAATTTCAGAAACCATAACGACCCTATTAACTTTTCTAATGTAACCTTACCGCTTTTGACAATATAAACTCTTATAATGTAACCTTATGGTGTTTGACATAAATGTCAGTTGTTTGACAATATTATTTGTAACAGAGGCATGGGTCACTGTCGATTCAATCGGAAGATTCGAATTCAATATTCATAGTTAAGACAGGACTGCGTCTGTCGGGTCAATTAGTAATATATGTATATTTATACCACATAGGCTGATAGTGATGCAAACAGTTCATCTGATAGTAAGTGGTCACCGCCGGCTACAGACATTTGCAACACCAGGGGCACCGCTAAGGCGTTGTCGACCCTGAGACCTGTAATGTCACCCTTACCTTTCTAATCGAAACAGAAATGGGTAAGGCGGTATACTTCCCCTGACAATCTCCGCACTAAGAGCTCTACTACTTGTATCCATATATTATTTCACAACGCTTATCAGGTACCATTTCAAAAAAATATTTAACCATTTCAATCGGAATATTATTCAAGACGGCCATAGGCTATGTTATATATTTGTGTGTAACTTAGGTAATAAGTCTATTACTAACATTATATATTATAAAATAATAATAATAATAATATAATCCTGGAATTCAAAAAAATTCAATTCAAAATTCAAAACCATTTATTCAGTTTAGGCCCTCGGAAGGCACTTATGAAGGTCAAATTTAAAGTTACTGAAGCTACAACCAAATACATGAGATCCCTCGGAAATGGCTGAAACCGTGCTACGAAAAGCTATTTTTGAATAAAAGAAGATTGAGAGCTAAGGTTAGAAGGAAGTTAGAAGGTTGATTTCCCGGTTGTAAAAGAAGATATCTCAGCAAATAATTTGACCTCAACAACTTTAGATTTATCTATACTAGTCCACGAGTATAACTATACTTATATTATAAAGAGGAAGGATTTGTATGTAAGTACGTTTGTTACTCTTTCACGCAAAAACTACTAAACGAATATTGATGAAACTTGGCACATAGATACAGCATATCCTGGAATAACATATAGGCTACTTTTCCAGGGCAAATGTGTTATCTCTCGGGAATGCGGGTAAAACCGCGGGGGACAGCTATTAATAATATTTTCCTTCATATAACATTAAAACTTTTTTCAATGGAGTAGGAGTATATAAAGCACAACTAATGTGTGAAAAATGTCTAAGATGATTTATTTAATAATATACAGGGTGTTACAAAACTACCCGTAAAGCCGAAAGGGGGTTAAAAGGGTCCTTTTAACGAGTCCATTCACGATTAAAAATTGTAGTAACGACCCCAAAAAAAATTAAAAAAATATATTTTAATGAATGAAAAATAGACATACAAACAGACAATTATTAGGTAAATTAGGTACGTAGGCCTTTCTGTTAAATAATCTGGTTCCCTGACATGACAGCTTACTAGGGTTGTTGGCTTTGATAATTAATTATATTTTTACGGGGTATTTTGTAACACGTTGTATAGGTATATAATGGACTAAACCACTGTAATTACATAAGGCAAAAAACCAATCCTCTATACCTACTTATATACTACATATAGTACTAGTATATTTATGAGCTTCCCAAAAGCTTCGTGAGTCTAAACCTCCACCAAAAGCACTTGATGAATAACTTTTGTAATTTGTCATTGGCGCGGGGAAATGTATAATTTTTACTATATATAAGGGGATAGCTGTCCCCCGCGGTTTTACCCGCGTTCCCGAGGGATATCACATTTTTCCGAGACAAAAAGTGGCCTATATGTTATTCCAGGATATTTTCTATCTATGTGCCAAGTTTCATCCATATCCGTTTTGTAGTTTTTGCGTGAAAGAGTAACAAACATACTTACATACAAATCTTTGCTCTTTATAATATTAGTATAGATTTCTACAAATTTACAACGTGGCACGGGATTTCCGTCAAACAATTGTGGGAAAGAACACATGCTGGGATGAATTCATCTCCAACAAGCATAGAAAGCTTTTTATTGGTATTTTGTACATGAATATGGAGAAATAATATAAAACCAACCAGATATCACTACATAGTATAAAACAAAGTCGCTTTCTCTGTCCCTATATCCCTATGTATGCTTAAATCTTTAAAACTTCGCAACGGATTTTGATGCGGTTATTTTTAATAGATAGAGTGATTGAAAAGGAAGATTTTAAGGTAAAACCGCGGGGGACAGCTAGTATATTATAAATAGGCAAAGTTTGTTTGGAATACTATTATCGACTTTAGTAGCTGTCCCCCGCGGATTCAGCCACGTTCCCGAGGGATATCACATTTCCCCGGGATAAAAATTTATATTCCTTATAACATCATCTATCTGTCAGTAAACTCCCGTCAAAATCGGTCCAGCTCGTGTTTGCCGGAACAAACAGACAGACACACAAACATTTTTAAACGAATTATTTTGTTATAAGTTTGTTATAAGTGAAACTCATTTGCACTTTGTGATAAGCTGTTATTTTTAACATAACAAGCACTTAGATTTTTATTGAAGAACTTTAGAGTTATCAATAAAAACACATTGGAAGCAGGTTTTACTTTACTGAAGATTTGTAAAAATTCTTTCTATAAATTTTCTCAAATTTTCGAATTTCGGCAATTGAGCGATTATTAGTAATTATAAATCCATATATTTTTATTCTCGCGTAACTCAAATCAATAGAGAATATGGAAATTAGCTAAATAATACATAAATTAGCAAATACAGCAATAAAAACCACTCAGAAATATCTCTTTGCTCCCATTGAATACGTACTTTCTTAACCAAGTCCTTATGTGAAGGGCCAAATTAATTTGGTTGATAGGGGCCAGACACTTCGGGAAACTTCGGAGTTATTCGGGTCAAGCCCCTTTTGGCGAATTGATTAATGTTTCTGTCAGAGCAATCTAACCGTTATTGATTTATTAGTCCATTGAATGAAATGGATCCAACATAAAAATGGAAGTTGGATTTATAAAAGATCCAATCTTGATACTTATACGTTTATTTAGAAGCATTTCATAATAGCCCAATAATCACAATATTTGTTTCGGTGAGAAAGGTGAGGGAGCCGGTAGTGTGCCTGTAGCACAGTAGTCTTAACAACTTCATGTCGCAGGGACGACAATGCATTGGCGACGTCCCTGATGTTGCAAACGTTCATAAGCGGCGGTGCTCACTTAGAATCATTATTATAATATATTTCTATATATTATGTTATATTTTAATATGTAGGTCTGTGAGGAATATATATATATATATATATATAGTTTGTAAAAGAAAAGTATAGATTTCGTCTACTATGATTAAGTTTTAAAAAGAGTCCTTAAGACTTAAGATTTCAGGAAGAGCTCTCTCAGAGATGGAAAATTTCAAACGACATCATCGTATGAAAATTACAAAAGTAAACTAGTCTAGATGTATCTACGTTAGTTAGATTTTTTCACAGCATATGGTATATGGTACAGAGCAGGTCTGTCTACCAATTCATATACATATTTAAGGGTCCACTGATGATTTGCATCTAAACTAATACCTGGAAGTACTGTAGTTTCAACGAGATCTATTTTTATTTGTCCACAG
This sequence comes from Habrosyne pyritoides, assembly GCA_907165245.1. Lineage (NCBI taxonomy): Eukaryota > Metazoa > Arthropoda > Insecta > Lepidoptera > Drepanidae > Habrosyne > Habrosyne pyritoides. The sequence goes on along the minus strand of OU015600.1, from coordinate 1,252,142 downwards.
GACAGGCAAGTTGCACTACCCTACAGATGTCTGTGGGCCTCTCTTTGAGGAGGAGCTGGAGTTCTGGGGCCTCGACGCGAACCAGGTGGAACCCTGCTGCTGGATGACTTACACACAGGTTAGTTAGTCGTTTGATTGATTAGCCACGTTATGAGTGTTGGGTGGCCCCTTACAAACTTTTAAAGGTCGGATATCAAGATGGACCATCACCTGCGCTAGGAGGCCTTGGAGAACAAACCTCTGACATAGTTATGGGGTTAAGGAAAGAGACAAAGCATAGAGGTCGCGGTGAAACATCATCGAACTAGAGTCAATTACCTGACAGAATTGCAACCTAGGACGTTATCTTTAAACCCCGAAGAAAATTTGATTCAGTAAAGTCACCATGCATATTTAGTGTGGTTTGTAACATATTCTGGTATTCTACGGAAGTTTAAAAATTTTAACTTAAATTTTTCCCAAGTAATTTAAGCGCAGGCTTACTCTGTACCTGAAAAAAGAAACTATTAACAGTCAGCGGTATTTTCCCCGCAATGCATCAATGCGCAGTTTTTATAAAGCTACAAAAGGTCGCACAACTACGCTTCAGATAACTTAACTTGTATTTTATCCGAATGGAAAAAAAGGTGATGAATACTAAACGATATAAATATACTTACAAATGTGTTGAGCGGGAATCTACCTTTGATAATCATGCAGATCAAACTGTAAGGTACATTTACGTTACTAGGAGACCGTCCTATAATTTTGCAGTAGTTTGACTGTATTAACAGATTATTGGGTAAAAATGTACAATGCGAGCTAATTGCCAAATTTAAAAAAAATAACATGCCAATGGATCTCGTTTCTCAAAAGACCTCAAGAGACCAAGATCTAAAGATTATTAGACCAATCGAGGCTAGAATTCTAGATGTCAAAAGACGCTTCGCTAAAAAACTTTTCCCATACATTGCAGAGAAAATCATCGCAGCTTCGAGTAAAAATGATAAACTGAAATTGTGCCTATGTATAAGAAACATACATATCTTAAGCATACTTCTAAATAAGACTAATATAATTTACAAAACTTGTATATGTCTACGATTTACGATTGGGTATTAGCAAGAAACCTTAAGTTTGCGCTCTACGATAATAGATGTTCAAAAATCTGTTACTGCAGACCAAAATATCTCCAAAATCTACGGACATCTAGGAACACCTAAGTTTACGTTCTTATTTAAGTTAACCACTATATCTCAGAATACATTGAATGATCAATCAAGACATGATAGGAAATGTAATTTGGCTTTTTGCCGGTCTTCAGTTTCTAAAAAAGCTTTCCATAAACAACTTTCGTTTTTTTAGCTGCACGTAGTCGTGTGAAAAATGGCAGCAGCACACGCAAACTTTTTTACGACAGCTCAGCGTCAAACCTCGAAACTATGCTTGTTTGTCCGGGATTCTGCGAACATGTCCGGTTTTTATGACTGTCAACATGTCCGAACAGGGTTTAGTGTCGGGTTATTAAGGTCTGCAGCTTTTGCGTTATTGTTTTCTTGGATGTGCTGTGATTTGGTTAGTTCGGGGCGTAATTGCGTTTGGGCTGTCTCGGGTCGCGCAATATGAACGATGTTTGTAAATGTGTTACAGTGGCTTTCGTTGGATATTGCTATAGCTTATGACTGATCTTAGCAACAAGGCTAACATACAATCAAGTCAAACTTATTTGACATGCCAATTAGCTTGGTGGTTAGCGACCCTGACTGCGAAGTCGAAGGTCGCGAGTTCGATTCCCACCTAGGACAAACATTTGTGTGCATGATCATATCTGTTTGTTCTGTATCTGGTTGTAAATATCTATATATGTATGTATTTAGAAAAATAAAACGTAGTATATGTAGTATATCAGTTATCTGGTTTCCATAGTACAAGCTCTGCTTAGTTTGGAATCTGATGGCCGTGTGTAAAAGAATGTCTCAGGATATTTATTATTTACCTTTATATCAAAAAGGATTTTATAGTATATCTGTTTATTTAGACGATAATAATCTTTGGCAATGAATTTGTCGCCTGAAAAGCTATCCATTTATGTATTTTTACTGGGAATTTATAATTTAAAAAAATCTTTGTTTATATAATTATTTTTAATATTTTTAAGAACCTGTGAAGGCCATCAAAGACAAGAATAAACAAATTTTCTATTCTATTCTAACCCAAAATCTATAAATGCCTGTGATATTGAAACTAGGTAATTCCATTTTTCTTCAGTTATTGCAGAATGAAATAATGTGTAATTAATTACGTTACGATAATATTCTTTAAAGTACTATAGATTTTTTTTTGATTATTTAAATAAATTCAAATCATCTGATCCCAAACTGAGCAGAGCTTGTACAATAAAAACTAGATAACTGATATAACTATATGAAATATTTAAACAGATATTATATAAATTGGTTGGGAAAAAGTTCCTTCGCATTTTTTAAGAAAATTCAAAACATTTTTAATATAGTTTATTTACATTTAACTAAAGTATGTAGGTACCATTTTGTTCGATAACTTTTTGCCATCTTGTAGGTAGGGACATGATCTCATTGCTATAGAAATTTTGGGACTTCTGATCAAAATACTGCGACAAGTGGTTTTGACAGTCCTTTCGTGATGTTAACCTGGCACTGCCTAAAGAATTCTGAAGAGACCGAAACAGGTGGAAATCTGAAGGTGCAAGGTCAGGACTATACGGCGGATGCATTAATATCTCCCAGCCAAACTCTCTTAATTTTTGCTGAGTGGCTAAAGATGTGTGAAGATTGGAATTATATTCTTTAAAATTTAAACTTTCAATGATACCAAAACCAGCCAGATACAAATAGTATAGCCAAAGAGATTTTATTACAAGTTCATACATACTATAATGCGAAAAGACTTTTTCCCCAACCTAATATATAAATGTTATGTTGGTTTGTGTACGCTTCAAGAACTCAAAAAGTTCTGCACCGATCGAGCTGAAATTTCAGTATGATATATAATCCGCATCAAGGATTGTTTTTATCTATTTTTTGCATCAGTCACATATCCACGACCGTCTTTGTTTTGTTTCTCATTTCTCAACCACAGCGAAGCGTGCCAGGGTACAGCTATACTTTATAATTATTATATTATAGCAGTTATATTTTTCTATACCTCGACATTCTCGTCATCTGTCCAAACGATTTCGAAAATCTCGGTCTAGGGATTTCATTACCATTTTATAGTACCCTGAAAACTTGTTTCAATATAAAACTTATTTTTGATCTTTCATCTTGCAATGACTCATTTCTACAGAGAAATCATCCATGACACACAGCCGAATTTCTGTGTAAAGGTGTAATTATCTATTAAAACATTTAGAAAAAAAATGTGTGTATGTACTTATGCACGTAAGAAGTTATACGCGAAATTATTGTTGAGAAATACTGCACTAAACGCATTTGTCTTTACTATTCAGACATTAAATGATTTTTGTAAGTAGTGTCCAAACTCTTTGACGTTTTGAGGTTAAGATTGACAGTATTACCATTACTCACTGACAGTTGCGATTTTTGTGATGTTCCACAGAGACAGTTATCAGCTAAGTTCAACATGTCACTTTTTGACTGACGGTGTGCGCCCGCACAAAAGAAAATGTTACTATCATAATTTTTTCCAAGCGGTTTAAAAGAAAAGGTTCAAAAAAGAAACATCACTGGTTTCTATAGAACAAGATCTGCTTTGTTTAAGATCAAATGGTCGTGTGTAAAGATTGGACCACGACATTTATTTTTTGGTATCTTTAACTCTGTTGCAACAAAAAGCCACACACTAAATATTTAATTCATAAACTGCCCCTCACTGACACTTCATAAGCGTTCTAACAAAAAAGATTTTCATGAGCATAAGAGTTTTTATGGCTCCTAAACTGTATACTGCAACATCGTATTCCGCAGCGTTGCAGTTATTGCGTACCTACTGCGGTAGAGCGAGCAGTATCGTTTGAACATCACATTTACATATCGTTTGTACAAAATGCACATGAGACGTGGCTTGTAAGATCTTTGTGGTCTTTCATGCGGTGTTTTAACTATTAGGTATTTGGATTTGAATATTTAGATCTGTTGATTTCTTTTCGAATAATTTGTATAGGATTTATGAAACTTAAAAAACTTGCAATTCGTCTTTAAAAAATGCGTGAATAGGCTACTCCTAATCACGACTACGAGTACTAAAGCGACTACAAAAGCGAGCTCTATCTTCGGCCTCATCTTCACTTACCATCAGGCGAGATTGAGATCATGCGCAATGACGTCATAAAAAGAAGAAAAAAAGAATACAAATGTGATTAAGATCCTATTTTGACATCCAAGTCTTATCTTATGTTATAGAAAAATCATCTTTACTTGTTTTGATATAAGGTTCATCTATAGATCCAATGGTTAATTATATGATGATGCTAATGAATCTTATCATTACGCCTTAGGGTACAAATTTTCTATATCTATTCTACTCTTAGCTATCCAAGTGGTTTAAAAAGTAGCCTAGCAAATGACTATGTATGAAAAAAGAAAGCATGGACATTGAAATAGACAATATTGAGGTTTTTGTTCATAAATAAATAATAATAATAAATATCCTGGGACATTCTTTACACGCGGCCATCTGATCCCAAACTAAGCAGAGCTTGTACTATGGAAACCAGATAACTGATATACTACATATATACTACTTTTAATTTTTCTAAATAAATACATATATAGATATTTACACCCAGACATAGAAAAAACAGACATGTTCATGCATACAAATGTTGGTCCTGGGTGGGAATCGAACCCACGACCGTCGACTTGGCAGTCAGGGCCACCAAGCCAATTGGCCTGTCAGTATCTGTCATAATCATCATTAGACTTCACGAAAAGCCATTTTTGATTTCATAGGATAATTAACAATTAGCATATGGATATCCCCAAACCCGGGAATAAGGTATTACCCCCACCTCTTTTAATCCCATAGGATGCTAATGTTTTTAATAGTTTTTGTACTCATAGCTACAAAACTCTCAGATGAAAAGTGACATAGGGTTTTGATGAAATTCATTATTATGATGGAAATTTAGCCCTGCAAATATTATAAATGTGAATATAATTTGTTACACTTTCACGCGAAATCTATTTAACCGATCATCATAACACTTTGTACACATACTCTTGAAGGTATTAGAAACCGCGGTTTAGTAACTGTCCAGTTAGAATAAAATAAAATTGATAACATGTTTATTTCATTCACAATATTTTTAAAAACTAAAAACATTAATTTACATTGTAGAGTTTGCTATATTTCTATAAACTTTTGTGAGAGACTGATACACAGGTTACCAGGCCCCACTAGGGCGTATACTGTTTTAATACAAACTGTAAATGTAACTAAAGTTAAATAGAATTATGGTTACAGATAAAAGAAAAACTAAATTAAGGATAAGGAATTGAAACGTCACAGATAATTATTACTACTAATGTTGCTAGTTCTTCTCAGATAAAAGCTGACTTCGGAACCGATGATAATTTCAGCAGCTTTGACCTTTATAAGCGCGCTTCTATAGCCTAAACTGAATAAATGGTTTTGCCTTTGACTTCTGTAGGACCAAATGTTGAATATATTTTACGCGTAATCCAATAGCTACGAGAAAAGTTGTAAATCGCATTGCGGTTCCATTCGGCTGGTGGAATTATGGTATATTTCATTTTCCAACCAATTCCATACTTGGAATATTGTATGGAAATATTTTTTGCGGTTTGCAGATGGTAGAGCTCCGGGTGCCAGCTCGATTCATCCGATTACACATTCAATCCACCAATCGTGACTTTTAATTAATTTTATTTTCTGTTGAGTCTTATTGTACATATTTTATTGTAGGCTGAACAAAAATACTGCCTGTCGGGATGCCAAGTCATGTGTTATTAATTGTTTTCATTTATTACTTTTTAATCGAACGTCAATTGTTATCGGTGAATATTTTAAGCCGTTGGAAGTTTTATCACTAATTGATATCTAGCATTTTTTGGTTATCAATATGTTAGTAATATGGATTATAGAATGGCTCAGGTATTTATTAGATTCACGAGATTACCCTTTTTTCACCGATACATCGTAATACTACTGCTTTACGGTGGAGATAGATAAGGTGTTAGTACTTTCCCGGGTGAACCCTGCATTAAGGGTTCTACCACTTTTATCTTCCTACATTAAAGAGGTTAATAATAATTAATTAATAAGCCTTGGAGAATATTTAATTACTCCCCTCTTCCCCAGCATCGGGACACCCAAGAAACCCTCGCAGTTCTGGACCGTCTGGACCTTGACACGGAAAAGCCCACAGATGAAGAGGTGGCGAGGAAGTTCGGCTTTGAAGAGGACTACATAAAGGGAACCGTGTCGTGGTGGCAGCAGCTGAAACCACAGATGTGGTCTCTGTTCGATGAGCCGTACAGTTCTAATGCTGCTAAGGTAAGGTCTCCATATCCTTCTGAAGCCTAAGAACTATGAACCGATCCAAACTGTCCATGACATGGCAAGTTCATGTAAATATGAATCTACTAAAACTTCACTATTACAGTTCCAGATTTTGAATGCTTTTTAATGTACTGGAGTTATGTAAAGGATTTGTACAGCTACTGAGGTTGCTGACAAATGGCAAAGAGGAAATACAGCATCATCACAAATTTCATGTCATTAGTTCTATTTACCGATTGGATTAGCAACTGAGTAGGGCTGAACAAGGAAAAAGTATTTTTAGGAAATTATAATTAGAGTACAAGAAAAATCGGAAAATATTTTAACAATTTAAGATTCATGATTTTCTAGCCTGTTTTTTTTATCAAAAGCTGACATCAAAATTAGTGGTTACTTAAGTAGCTTTGACCTTAACTAGTGCCCTCCTATGGTCCAAACTGAATAAATGGCTTTAATTTTGGAACTAGAACACTTATTCATCAAATACTTAATATCAAAAATATTATCCATTGAATTGCTTAAAACTAAGTACAAAATATAGAAAATGATGATCTAAGTTAGAATATAGTTAAAACAAACGTTGCAACTTAAATGGAATATAGAACCTCATTTAGTGAATATATTGCTGCAGTAATGCGAACTGCACCGGAACTGAAGCGAAATTCAAAACGAAATCTACGAGTTTAGTTCTGTCGTGGAAAAATTATTCGAATTCTGGAGACTGTCTGACCATTCTCTGTTTATTTCCTTGGAAGCTGGTTGGAAGCTTATTTATTATTTTTGGTTTAATAAAAGGAAAACAATGTAATATAAGTTAAAAATAAACGTTAGATTTATAATGATATTAATGGCTTTGTAGATCACAGTGAAGGTATGAAAGACAACTACGATGTTGCACAATCCATTTGATTATGGCCGATTATCTCTTTATAAAGCTCGATATACCAAACTCACAATTGTGTACATAACTATATCGTTTAAAAAGCTTTTCAAACTTATTGAAGTTGCCAATGAAATTTTCTAGACTTTTAAAACTTTTCATAAATTCGTGAATAGCAGAAATATTCTGAGAATCAAAAACATAATTAGCAATCAACTTATTTCTAATTGGAACGGGACAAGAACAAAGAAGAAATCCAGTGAAGTTTTCAAACTAAATTCAACATTCTCCGTAATGTCTAAAAATCTATTAAGAATACTCGAAAATATCAAATAAAACCGTTACGTAGGCTTAGGTTTTATGAAGTGTAAATTATTACCATTATTCAACTCTTTCTTTTAGGCTCCGTCCGTGTTTAATTCAAATTTATGAAAAGTGTATTCGACTCCTTAAAACAAAATGGTTCTTTTAGAGCCCAAGGGTTTCCAAATGTTGCATTATATTTGTAATTAGAAACCCTTTAGGAGGCTGGGACACTACAAGCTCAAAAAGTTTCAGAACATCCCACAAAGTTAACAGGCAACTTCCGCCACGTTGGGACTCCAATCTTCGGTGAACTGAGATTTGTTCCGATACCTTTTTCCCCATTACAATGTATTTAACAATATAACATGACTTTGTCAGTATCACACGTTTTCGTATCGTTCTTCTGATTCTGAGCATTATAATTCAGCAGACAAGAACCTCTGTAAAAGTGAGCTCAGATTTGATAGTGGAAAAAGATTACATCCTATCAGACGAGATTTTTTTTTCCCAAACTTTATGAATTCGCTGAATATAATATTATGAATTTCTCTCAACAAATATAATGTAAAAATGCTAAAAGCTTGAGCGAGTTAAAAACATTCCTGAATTGATCATAGCCCCAGGAGATAACAAGTATAAAAACCGTTTTTGTACAACAATCTCAACGTTGCCAGAGAATGGTCTTCCACAAACATAATCAACTGGTTTGTTAGCTTTGAGTTAATGGCAGTCTACATTTGAGTCTCCCATCATTTATTTGCTTAACTTTATTTGCGTTGACTTTCACAGTGCATTCTCCGTCTTAATATTGTTAGTGAAGTACCTACTTTAATTTTTTTGCTGTCTACTATCATTAATTCATGAACTTTTACCAAAAAATCAAGTCCTTTTCAAACGATCCAGTCTTTGAGTAATCGGACATACTTTGAAAAGAAAGATTTGTACGAACGGAAATCCACCTTTTTTGAATTTGGTCAATGAAGACAATTAAATTGAAATTTCTTTTCCAGATTGTCGGTGTGATATCAGTGTTTTTCATATGCGTGTCAATAATATCGTTCTGTCTGAAAACCCACCCGGACATGAGAGTGCCAGTGATCAGAAACTATACAGTGACGACCGCGAACCAATCGCCAAGCTGGGCGTTAGACAAAGTGCAAACGAACGCCCACATAGCTTTCTTCTACGTAGAATGCGTGTGCAACGCTTGGTTCACGCTAGAAATCCTCGTCAGATTCATATCATCCCCAAATAAGTGTGATTTCGTCAAATCGTCCGTTAACATTATCGATTACATAGCTACGATGAGCTTCTACATCGATTTAATCCTCCAGAAATACGCTTCTCACGTCGAGAACGCTGACATTCTGGAGTTCTTCTCCATCATTAGGATCATGAGGTTGTTCAAATTGACGAGGCATTCGTCCGGCCTCAAGATTTTGATCCAAACCTTCAGAGCGTCAGCGAAAGAGTTGACTCTGTTAGTATTTTTCTTAGTGTTGGGTATAGTGATATTTGCGAGCTTGGTGTACTATGCGGAGAGGATACAAACGAATCCTCATAATGACTTCAATAGTATACCATTGGGGCTTTGGTGGGCGCTGGTCACCATGACGACTGTGGGTTACGGCGACATGGCACCGAAAACCTACGTTGGAATGTTCGTTGGTGCACTTTGCGCGTTAGCTGGTGTAAGTATAATCATTATTATCATAAAATCTATCGGTAGCACAATTTTCATAAAATAAATCAGTATTAGACAACCTAATAGAATAGAAAATTATAAACGCTGTCTAATACGCTTTTAGACGTAGAAATATAGTACCTTTATATCAGATTTAATAATTATTTTATCTGATTAATTGAATTTCTACTTCTTTAGGTATTAACAAATCGTGATAAATTTTCGGATAACAACAATAAAGTGACCTTAAATCTAAAATACACAGGTACTAACGATAGCTCTACCAGTCCCGGTCATAGTATCCAACTTTGCTATGTACTACTCACATACACAAGCAAGAGCAAAGCTGCCCAAGAAAAGACGAAGAGTCGTCAATGTGGAACCTACAAGGCCACCAATGCGTAAGAACCTAATATTATTAGAATATACGAACTAGAATTGTAATTAAGAATATGATAGACCTAATGTCCTACTTGGGGCCTTTAAAAATTGATCTAATTAAAATCATAATAAAAATAAATAATATCTAGCAACAAAGGTGCATTCCATAGTAGCTATAATAAATATTGATAAAGCTCCTGCAACACCTATAGGAACATATTTATATTATGATGACTAACTGTAAGAATTTGATACCTCAGGTACACCAGGAACGTCTGGCCCCCCGGGAGCTCCCTCAACGTCAGGATGTGCTCAAGCTAACAATCGCAGAACTAATGCCATTAGATCAAATCATCCTAAAGATATGATCGGACCCAACATGGGTAAGAGCTACGTGAAAACGATCATAAATTGATACAAATTTTAAGAATTCGATACAAAATTCTGAAATTTCTGTAAATGTAATACAATAGTTACATTGACTATTGTACAAAATTTATTTTAAATTACCTTAAATGCTGAGTTTTAGGTATAGTTTCCGCTTGACAGTAAATTAACTTAAAAGTCAGTGTTTAAGGTTCTAATTTTATCACTTGTAGAACTAAGCACATTTAATGTATATTATAAAATCACTAAGTAGTGATACAAATTCAACCAAAACATTATTCTGAAGGACGATAACATTGGCGATTCAATTACAAAATGACTACAGATAAAACAAGAATTAGATACACACTAACAAGGTTTAAACATACTAATATCTAACAATGATAACTTTAATAAAAATGATTTTTATTTAGATGGGGCTGAACTGGATATTAACAGTATGTGTTGTAAATATTTGAAAAAAGCACATTTAGTTACATAAATTAATAAAGATAAGTAAAATACCTTCATACATGCACAATAATGTTGGTACCCACACAAGCGAGTGCCTTATCCAGCTATATATACACGATGTAGATTTTCACTCAGTCTCTGGTTTAGCCAGTTTAGGGTCACCATAACCCATCCTACCAAATTCCAATAGCTACCTCTGAAGTATAAAAATGAAAGATATCTTACTTTTCTTTTTTTAAAGATAGCACAACTGGCCATGTCCGTTATAAATACTAATGTAAAATAGGTACTCACAAACTAACTGTCGCTTATGCAATGTAATCCTCCACAGATGGTGATCGTAGCGAGCTTGAGGTTATGATCCAAACAACACCAAACAACTGCAAAAGAAAAAATATTAACATGCTTTAGAAAGCAACACACATAATCGGCGCTGTCTGGTCTGCAAACGGGCTAGATATTTCGCCTGCACACACGGATTTAGCTTAACAGGAATGCAACATCTAAATCTTTAGTCATCACTTAATAATCATTATTAACTTCATTATCATTGCACAAATGGCAATCTTCAAGCAGCACTTAAAAGGAACCATCTAGGTCCCTTGCTTCGTCGATGAAAGTGGAAGGTTTGAGATTTTGACAATGTATGAGTGTGAACCCTTTTTGAGTTCCGATTAGTTGCTTAGCTGCTTGCTCCTCTATCGATGTTGTGGTGTATATTAGAATTTAAATAAATACAAGCCATTTGTCCAAGTGGCTTGTATTTTGCTTTGAACATTCGACTGCTTGTTATGTTTGTAAATAATGTAGGTTGGGATGAGAAAATAGACTTAGAGAATGACCGAAGAAGTATTTTTTCAGGCAACCATCACACACAAGATAAATGTCAAAACAATACACCAACAGAAGTACTGAAATCACCCGACACTGTGGTACACACTTATGTAAATTGTTGTGTTAACCTGCTAACACTTACATATTGCCTGACACTTCTGGGCGATATCTATTGTCTTTATGTAGCACTATTTCGATGTTGTACTTATTCTTACGTCAATGTGATTTATCTGTTTTCTATACTATTTTATGTTTCGTACTGCTACACTTTATTCTGGTATTTTCTCCTTCTTTTCCTTAAAATATCTTAAATTCTATAATCAATATTACTACATATTCTACCGTATTGAAAAAATATTCAAATTAGCATGCAACTCTGCATGATTATTTACAACGTTTTAATCATTGATGTATAAGGCTAAAATGTTTTCCGATGATTATATTTGATGTTCTATTTCCAACAGTTGCAACCCTAATGCCTGGAATGGATCTCTCTGCCACCAATCGTCTGAATCCAAGCCCTTTGGATATGAGTCCTGCAATAGCTTTAGCACTACCCATGATGAACTCAATTAATATTGTCCCAGCCCAATGCTTCGATAACATGGCCTATCACAGAGAGATAGAAATGGTATCTGAAGACAAGGGAAATACCAGTGATGACAGCAAGACATCAAGTACACAGGAATTGGTTGACTGTGATAACATTATCAGAGTATACATCGAAAAAGTTGAAGAAAGAACCGATGCAAGAACTCCGCTATTGAGGAACCATAAAATTGAATCTCTGGACGAAACAAAACTTAGAGACACTAAAACTGAAAAGAGAAAATCTTCCGCTTCGACATAACAGTAAATTTACGTTAAAGTAATCAACGAGACCAAATAGTACTTAGAATGGGATTTGTGCTTGATGTTGTTGTCTTTTTTCTTCCCAAACAAAGTGCAACAGAGGGAGAAGAAGCTGCAAATGACACAGTTAAAGAAAGAGATAGAACTAATAAGAACCTGTCTATATCTATGCTTTCGCTAACTAGGGATTGACTGGACAGGATTCATTGAAATCTTAATCATATATCGCAGTGTCATTATAAATGCCTTCTTAATAACGCAGTGCTATGTTCAATATAAAAATTGTATTAAAAAATATTCATAATCAAAAGTTTTGTCTTATAAGAGCATTCAAGGCCGTGATAAATATAAGGTATCTAAGTGTTTAAAGCACTTAATAAATATTTTATAACACTTATTGGATTAATAGTTGCGTATCCTATTGTAAATCGTCCTGCTCGACCCTATTAGCTGGATACCTGATATAGTCATAATTATAACGTTCCCAGAGGTCCAGTTGTGGCGGTTGATGATTCGATCATCTTTGTTGACCAGAATATTCGTAATGTCATAGTCAAGTATGTTTACAGTCCATTATTGAGGGGGGTTAAGCTTGTTTTATATTATACACAGTAATACAATCTAATGAAATATAATGAGCCCTAGGGAGTATTATAATTCTTTTCCGGACACTTACAAAGCTTTTTGGGAGTTTGAAGTTTCTAATCACTTGAAATATATCAACCATTTTGTTTAGTGATGATAACTCAGTTGGTGGTGACGTCAAATGCCGTGACCACAAATATCTTGAGTTTGCAGTGAAGGAAATTATCGTGAGGAAACCATAGCATGTTGGAAGTATCTTACCGCACCCAAGTAATCAGCTATTTACCGAATTTAAAAACGTGAGCTAAGATAGTACTTATCCCGTATATGTATCAAAAAGTTCACCCCTCAAGTTAAAACTCTATCGCCAAGCACGCCTGGTGTGTTTTGATAGCTGCACTGACGAAGCAGTTCCCTTCTAGATTTTGTGCGCTAACCACCTTTCACTACATCATCACTTACCACAGTGAAATTGTCGTCAAACCGAAAACAAGCTATTCATGTAATTTCTGAACATTGACTATTGAGAAAGTCCGAGTAATATATCATGTTATCTTCCAAACAGAGGAAACAGTACATCCAATACAGGAAGGCATTAGTTAACCGCTGCCATGAAACAATACGTAGGGTGATAGATTGGGATGCAACATATGTCCCTGAATTTACATTGTTTTTTTACTGTGATGTGTGTGTGTTTGGGAACAATGTAGATGAAGGCAGTATCTTTATAACAGTTGCAAGGATTAGCTCTGAAATGCAGAAGTTAATAGGTACTATGCGAGAGATTACTTACTTACGAGTTTGAACCAGGCAGACAGAGCTTTGGCTTTATCACGATGATTTTCTTCTTTGTAGTATTTTTCCCCATAGCAATCGAAGTCACTACCAAAGCTATCATCGCCTTTAACAAACGTGTGGTACACAATGTGAGTTTTCATCATTCAGAACTGTACAGTAGATTTGACTACACAGATTTAACAGAATATCTTTACTTAAGTCATTTGTTGGTACATTTTTGGTTATATTTAAAAGCCTTTTCGTAAACTCGAATACTAGTATTATTTGGTGTATTACATATTTCCATTAACTGCACCAACATTCTATAACATGTTAGTAGACAAATAATTACTGACCATTATGTGGTGTGTTCTAATAAATATATATTGTGTATGCCAGAGCTAGGTTCCTGGGTCTAAGGTACAAAACGTCTGTTTGTTATCTTGCTATCATCTAAGGTTATAAGTCTTACTTCATCTATAGATTGTATATTTTTTTAAATACAGCATTCTCGGCTTCCAATTGCTACGTGTGCAAAATCTTAATAACTTTTCATATTTTTATGATTTCGTTTGAAAATATATTTAACGTACTAACTTGAACGAATAATCCACCACACGATATCACCAAAAATCCATTAAAAGTACCAACAGAATTTCAGCCAAGCACTGTGTAATTTTGACAGATGACTTTGCGAAAAATACTGCATCCGAGCGAGGTCATCTCATGAAATATTCAGCAGGAATTTTAAATTCCCACTATCAAACGCATATTCATCATTTTTTCATCCACCACGTTTTTACAGCATACGCTTTTTTGTCTGTGTTTTATATCGGTGTATTAAGCATCAAAAACAACGTGTACTTGTATACAATAGAGTCTAAAATCAGTTACAGGTAAAATTTGTGTGCAAAAATTGTTTAATTATATACCACGCCATTGCGATTTTATTGTGTAATAAAAACAAGCTTATCCCCAATTCAAATAAGTATACATTAAATATAATGTACATAAATTATGGTAGCGTTACTAATTTTATATCTTGACCGTTAATAAAATATTATAGACAATCACTAGAGAAACACATATCATCGGCACATTCTTTCATTCTTGATGTTATAATATACTATTATATTTTAATTGTATATAGATAATTATAATATAACTTAAACTACTATAACGAGTAGATAGATTAAAATAATTATATTTATTTTAGAAAAATGTAATCCATTTTTTATTTTGTGTTTTACCTTTTTTTACATCCAGTTAATTCATTATATATTTTTGCATTTTTTATTTTAATTATTCATTTACTTTTAAACGGATTTTATGTTTTAAAAATTGTCGTGTTGCTTAGCACATTTTTTAATTATGTTAGAAGCTCTATATGAAAAAAACATGTCTAAATCAGGGACCCTTAAGTGTTTTAAATAATATACATTTGGCATAACGTTTGTGTAACGAGAAATTCTCTTAAAATTACTTTGTAAACCATATCGAAAATTTTCAATTATTATTTAATCTTTTCTATACAATAAATCACTATTTAAATGTACGCATAAAATGCAATAATTTAATACTTTTAGTAGATAGCACTGAATTTTATGTTTATAATAATGTATTATATAATTTTAGACTTAAAACTAAGGATTAGCGTACGTAATGTACCTTTTAACTTTATTCTGTACCATCTACATCATTTTTTTTTGATACTTGAAAGAATTTTGGGGATCAATTGAGATTGAAAAGGATGGTTTTTAGGAGTTTTTTTTAATAATCATTGCGTAAGTGGTTATTTCATTGAAAGTGGTAAACATAACTTTTTATTTTGATGCGGATTTTTTTGTTTAAAAGCGAAAATGTTCGAGTTGGTTCTTAGCTATAATAGATGAAGGTTTGTCCAGGGGTTTGAAGATCATGAGCTTATTTCCTACATAACAAAAACAAGGGTCACATTTGTGCAAAAATTTTTGATTGATTTGAAATTACAAAGTCCTAAAATCTCATATCTCTTTTCTCATCAACGCAATATGTCAGACAACCATAAATAAATTATACCAGCCAAAAGCCTTAAACTGTGTAGCGTAAAAACAAATGGAGTGAATGAATACTAAAGGATTTTACTATATTTCATATTCCAAAGCAAATAACAGAGTCTGTGTTGTCCCAAACTATTTGCAGAGCATGAAACTATGTTTCAGCCTCCCGCCCTTGTCGACAGTCGGTCGACAAACCGGTTGGTAATAATTTATGATCTTGGCTCGCCCCTACGGGTATCATCCCTTGTAGTTAAAATTCATCTGAATTACGACAAGGCCTTAATGAGAAAAGGCCTTGAAAAAACATACGTTTCTGTTGGAAAACAAAACTAAACTTAACATAAATATAACAACCTCTCTTTCTCATCCTAAAATTGAAAAGAGAGATGGAGTTTTTTACCCACGTCGGTTTGAACAAAACCATTTTTATACGAGATTAATGCACTGGATGAAGTTAGAAAGTTAGAAATGAAAATAGGACTAAACAAATTTTTTAGATTATCTTTCTCTTTTCATATCAATTAAATGGAAAGAGACACATAATATCGAATTGAGTGACACGATACACAATTGATTATGTTTGTTTTCAATAAATATGTTTCCGAGCTACGATTGATACTTGTCGACGTGTGTCTGTAATGATAAGAGATATTATGTTTAACCTATATAATTATTATTCTATATTAACTATTCGATCTCAATTAAGTCCAAAATTAAATTCAAAGCATCAAATAACTTTACGCATTTAGAGTCTTGTAGCAATTATCATTTGTTTGCTACATTGCTTTAATGTAAATAATGAAAAAACCTTTTTAAAAGCGGATTTAGTGGACCACAAAGTTTTATAATTAATTGTTTAAGCCAAATTGATGACCAAAATTGTGATTGATTTCTAAAATTTTTCCCAAAAACACATTTAAAAGTAAATATGTTTTTTTTACAATTAAACTACTTGAAAAAAGGTCTGAAAAAATAAATATACAATGAGATATTTGGAATTCTATGGCGATCATGAGTTCACAACATGTTCTTTAAGCTTTTATTATTAAAAAAATATTACTACAATGTGGAACAAACCTTTATTTAGTTTGATTTTACTATGAAATAAAAACCTGTTATTATAATTTTTTTTTATTACTATAAATACGATGAGACAATTTTTTACCGTGTTCTTAAGGATTGTAATTAGTTTGCTATTCGTAAAATATCCTTAGAAGATGGCTTCAAAAAGTGATGAGTATTTTTTATACTACTAAGGTAGCAAACAAGCTGACGGTCCGTCTGATGGTAAACGGTCACCGCAGCCTATGTACGCTTGCAACAACCGTGGGTATCACTCGCACGTTGCCGACTCTGCAAAAATCTCTTCTGACCCTTCTAGTTCCATAATACATGCTAAAGTAGGTTTATTATTTCATAAACTCCAATTTTATTAATTCACTATCTTTAAGAATACGGTTAATAAAAGGTCCATCAGCTAAAAAAATACAAATAATATTATCAAAAAACTTTGAACCTTAAGACATTTATTTCAGCTGTATTTTAGTTCATTTTCCTATATATACTGATGGTATACCAGAACTATTATCCAGTTTAAGACACTGACTGTACTGCAAGTGTTTCAGTATGGTATTACTGAAAATATGATTGTTGTACACACATGCACTCTACTGAAGGAGCGGAACCGCACAAATCGTTTTTCTAAGTAGCCCATAAATAATTTTCATTCTGTAACTTGGTAAAGCTGTATATCTGGCTAGCACTCGAGTTGAACGTAGTCGCCGCAGTGTTGTAGCAGTTGCACTTGAGAGGCAGTGTATTTCGGTCTTGTGTGTCTACCACCTTGAGCCGGCCTTGATCAGTCATGTCATCATGTTATGACTAGATTGTGGTTAAACTGAAACTTATTCAATTTTTATTAATAACTATTATTTTCATATGTGATTTCATTGCCACCAACACAAGGACTACGTATAAAAGGAGTTAAGGCGGTTCCGCTGTTTTACTACCGCGCGTCTGTGTTCATATGGTATTGTCTCTAACTAGAAAATAGTATAATCGAGCATTGAGTTAGAATAAGGCTTACAGGGCTTGAATCTTATTATATAGCATTCTATATAAATTATACATATACAATTTTGAACAATACAAAACAAAATTATTTGAAAAATATTGTTCATTAAACATGTGAAATTTAATGGTGTTTTATTTCATTAACAAAATAGAATTAAGATAAAGAGAAGAAACATGAAACTTTACGAAACAAATCGTTTAAAAAACCTAGACTTTCCATAACTAAGTTCACCAAAATCTCTTTATTTAACCTACTAACTATTAATTAAAATAATACGAAAGTTAATATTTGTACAAATCACGTCAAATGAATAATTTTGTAACTTAGAATTTACCCTTGAATATAAATTAAGGTAAAAACGCAGATCCTTCATTACCTTGCTAATTACTTACAAGTGGAGGTCAGTTACCTAATTACCTAAAAAATATAATTATATAATATAAATAAATAATAAATATCCCGGGACATTCTTAACACACGGCCATCTGGTCCCAAACTAAGCAGAGCTTGTACTATGGAAACCAGATAACTGATATACTACATATCGTCGACGCGACTGCAATAGCGCGTAAGAGCTATTTGCAATACCGCGTATCAGTATTTTATCAATTTTACAGGAGGAAGAAGTAATTGATTATCTCGGTCAATAGAAAGTCGAT
This sequence comes from Habrosyne pyritoides, assembly GCA_907165245.1. Lineage (NCBI taxonomy): Eukaryota > Metazoa > Arthropoda > Insecta > Lepidoptera > Drepanidae > Habrosyne > Habrosyne pyritoides. Next base: position 1,233,730 of record OU015600.1, on the reverse strand, counting down.
GGCGCAATAACGAATTTTTGCGATTTTTGTAAATACGCGGTATTGCAAATTGCTCTTACGCGCTATTGCAGTCGCATCGACGATATACAACTTTTTTTTTCTAAATACATACTTCTATAGATATACATAGATACACCCAGACACAGAACAAACAGACATGTTCATGCACACAATTATTTGTCCTGGAGCCAACTGGCCTGTCATGTAATATTATTGCTATGTTGCGTGTAGTGGGGTACTAATATTATAAATGCGAAAGATCTTTCACCGGAAATACTAAAAGGATTTAAATTAAACTACTACCCCATAGGCTTATAACCGGGATTAACACAAGATACTTTCACATCCCCCGGGAACCGCAAAGGACAGCACAATTTAAAGTGGAAAATAAATACAATTTAGTAATTATACACGTAAAGGACCCGAAAAGCGACTTAAAACTTAAAATCCACGTTCTATTACAATAATCTTCACAAAATCCCTTTGTCGTAACACTTGCGATTACCTGACGTAAAGGGTCACACATAAACGGTAAGTCACCCGTAAAAGCCTATTAATCCGACTGTTCCCACAGATAGGCCTTACCGCAATTATTAATTATTGTTAGTAATCACAGTTTGAATATTTTATAAACAATGTGACAGCTAAATGATATGGTGAATTTTGCATGCAGGAAATTGCTTTCGTTAATCCGTAGATACATATCGTTGGTGATTGATTATTCAACGCCATTTAACTAGCGCTAGTAAATATTGCGTGAGTGACGAAAGTAGCCAAATCAATTTTGATATATTCAAAGAGTTAATTGGCATTTTCTGGGTAACCGTGTTATATCCTCGGTTTCGTCATAACTCCTTCTGAGGTCAGTTGAAGGCATTTGGCCTTCTCTAGTAAGCCTATTCTAAATAAAAAAAGATAAGCGCTGGAGCACTCTGGACAAAGATTCCTATAATAATTTTCTACCTACTAAAATGTATAAGACACTAAAGGCCAATAAAAAATTGTAAAAAGGTAAATTCGCTTCAGCTATGAGTAACGGTAAATATTGCCGGGAATCCAAAAATCTGCCAACTGAGTGATACTAGAATTCAGCGACATACCGTCCAGGGACTCGATTCTGTAAGCGAAATGACACTAACTCGAGGATGTTTCGTCGCGGCCTCCGTGCTCTGTCTCTTTCGCTAACTACGCTAATACTACAACAACACTACAACACAAATGATTATTTTAATGATGTCAATGGGTGTAGCATTTGCTCCAGCAGGACACATCTTTATGTACAAAATCTTATTTTGAAAAGAGTAATTGCTGAGTTTATCGCCGGCTCTTCTCAGTAAAAGCAACCTTCTGAACCGGTGTTTTAGTCTGACCATTCATTAGTGACTGTGAAGGCCTATTTGAATAAATATTTCATTTACTACTCACGTGAGAGATAAGCTCTCCGAGGCCTCCGTGAAGCGGCTTGCCGACGAAGTTTGTATTAGCTGAATAAGGGGGCAGGTAATCTATTTCATTTCGATTTATCAGCGAAACAATTATTCATACCGGTAGCGATATCCGCTAACTAGGATAACTGCAAACTTGGTATTACGCTACCCACAGCGGTAGCCTTGTCGCTTATATCAGGCATTTATGTGGTATTAACTAATGGAACTTTTGCGCTATAGAACTACCGACGTCCTTAAAATATTTTCATGAGTAGAGCAATAATCAGCAGTCTATAATAGCCTTGATGGCTTAGGTAACGAACTTACAATCATTAAGGTTCAAATAAAATTAAATGAAATTTAAATTGTTGGCCTTTACATGCCTTTCAAGGGCCTTATCTGAAAAATGGCTGTAAATGTAGGAGTACATTCTAAGAACAAAGGGAGTTGATTCAATAGTCAAACAAACAGTACTAACTTCTTGTTATTCGAATTTAAGTTCTCACGACGTTTTCTTTCGACGAAAATCCAATAGTAATTCTATAAGTCATTTCAGGCCATTGATTTTTACGAACAGTTCATCATTGTTTGTTAGACACTCAATCAAAATAATATTAAGGTATACCTCTTCATTCGGTGTTAGAGTCTTCCAAAGGCCGGTCAGGCTTCACAGACTGTGGCGAAACCCGGGTTAACTCGCAATAAGGTGATGCTGTGTGTGTCGTGGGATTGGAAGGGTATTATTCATTATGAGCTGTTACCACCAGGCAGGACCATCGATTCTGAACTCTACTGCGAACAACTGATGAGATTAAAGAAAGAAGTTGAGAGAAAGCGGCCGGAATTAATCAACAGAAGGGATGTGGTTTTTCATCATGATAACGCTAGACCTCACACATTTTTAGCCACTCAGCAAAAATTAAGAGAGTTTGGCTGGGAGGTATTAATGCATCCGCCGTATAGTCCTGACCTTGCACCTTCAGATTTCCACCTGTTTCGGTCTCTTCAGAATTCTTTAGGCAGTGTCAGGTTAACATCACGAGAGGACTGTCAAAACCACTTGTCGCAGTATTTTGATCAGACGTCCCAAAATCCACAACCTCCAACGTAGTGAGGGTAGTTAACCACCACGCCTCCTAGCTCTTCTATCTTGAGTATGTCTGTTATGTTGCTCATTCGTAATGCTCTGTAAATGACAGAAATATTACTGCTATTCACTCTACTGCTTCACGACAGAATAAGGTATAATGAAAATACTTCCACAGATGCATCTTGCAAGACCTTTACTACTCCAAAAAAGCCAAAAAGTTATATTAATCCAGCGTGGACTTTTCAAAATCCACACATCGTGACCAGCATTAAGGCAAAGTAACAGCACATTTATAGAAAACATTTCCTGGCTTTAATAAAAAAACTTTTCCTTCAGGATGCAACCGCACGGTCGGCAAATAAACAAAAGTTAGGGTTGTGAGCTGAATAAATAGATGCGGCCGACAGTAACTTCGTGCACAGCACAGCCCTGGTAAACATTGTTAAAAGATGTTAATTCGGTGTATTTTCAAGGATTTAAAGAAACTTGTTTGTGTTATTGTTAACGTCCTGTGGGATGGAAATTCTTTTTCTTATCAGAATGTGATCCAAAATCATTATGATACTGACATCACATCTAAAATCAGAGAGTAGCATATAGTTCGGAGCAATAATATAACAGATCAATAATTGATTTTGAAAATGAAATTGGGCTTTTTTTTATAGTTCCGTTTGATCACAATATCACCATCGGTGAATGTCGTAACAACATAAAGCCTAGAAGGGAAATGACTCTCAAGGGTATCTGATGGAAATCACCGACACTTGAGGGTAGTTACTATCTAGACAAGTACTACAAAGTACCCTTCCACTCACACTCACGCTTACTTTAGAACTCGAACCCATCTGTCGTCGACACGGCATTCGACGTCACTACCAACTAAGGTATCATCGCCTCAAAATAGATACCTCACTTATGTCTCGCAAAAAATTACCTAAGTACTTATTTTTATTATGTCAGAAGTTTGACAAGCAGACAGATAGTTTAGAAGGAATCTGGATTTTAAATACAGCTGCTAGTACACACCAATAATACTATAAATCCATAAATTATATCCGTCACCAAAAATCTCTATAGGATTCGAATCCACGGCATTCATGCTCACTATTATAGACCCTTTCTATCTCTTTTGGCCATGCCTCCTGTCTGTATGTATATGCGAGCATCATGTCAAAATGATGATACATTAGGTCAACCACGGGACACGGCTATCTTAACTAAAACTATAAATGTGACTAATATAAATTTGCAAGCAGAAAATAAGGGAACGTGTAGAAATCTCTATGTACCAAATCGTGAAGTATGCGCGAGCGTTACCGCGGGCTGTAGCTAATTTACTATAATTATAATTTGGTCAGGATTGTAAATTTGGATGTGGGAGGTAATTTTAAAATTTATTTCGATTTAATAAATAATTTCTCTGATAAATAGCTACAGTATTCCCAAGTGATATATGAAATGTTTTTTCCACAGGTAAATCATAAATTCTAAGGGGAATGTGGGTAAAACCGCGGGACGCAAACTAGTCCATAATAACCGACTGCGCAGAGTCGTTATGTATTTGAAACGACATCGTTACTGGCTTAGCTGCTTAATTTCTATCGTTTGTTATACGCTGGTGCCTAAAGCCATTAAGGGGGAGGAAAACCTCTCCGAAGATATACGGAACCAATTTAGTGAGAATGAACGAAGGTGGGTCTGAAGCTCGATTGCTGTAACGTATGTTAGGTCAGAATACTTAAGAATAATACATAAGAAAAAGTGAAGTATTTTTTTCATACTAACTTCCATCTGGCGGTGTTCAAAGGATCTAACTTATCCCGGCTTTATAACCTATGACTCCTGGATGAAGTAGCCTTTTAAAGAGTTTAAGAGTATTAAAATTGGTCCAGTCCTATTTCAGTTAATTCTTCACAAACAAAAAATACAAATCTTTTCTCAGACAGAAGTACCAGCTTGGCTGGCTACCATCCTCAAATTGAAAATCTGTCAAACACCTACTGATTAATTCCAACAGCTGTACTTAAAGTCTGTTCTCTTCAAGGCTCTGTGTGCTCTTGCCACATCATTACTACGTTCATACATTACAGTTACCACGGTGTGATTATGGTGAAACACAAGCTTATGCATCTTAAATTGTAGTTTTAATATAAAAAGAATAGGACTGACAAGCTGGTAGATGGTCCAGCATACCAGAGGAATAGCTAGAGCGTTGCGAACTTACTAAGTCTAGAAGATAACTGGGCCTCGAATACAACTGCTGGAACACAACGGGTACTACATACTTATGTTCACTGCTTACTTCACTAAAAGTTCAAACTCGGTGACGGATTCAAACCCACGGCCTTAAAATACAAATAAAAATAAAGATGTTATATAGTTTCTGAATATAAGACCAGTTTCTTGAACCGATGGAGTCATTTGGCGCTCACATTTGGTTTTTGACACATCTACAATTAGCTAAATGACGTCATTCTAAATCCAATATGGCGGACGTGACAGGTCATCTATTATTTTCCATATTCCCTTGTCATGAGTATTAAATGAAAAGTGATTGCCAAGCAGAATACGTGACTTTAATTTTATTTATACTAAATGGCTTATAAACGCTTGTCGCAGAAGATTCTTAAATTATTTATTATAGCTGTCCCCTGCGGTTTTACCCGCGTTCCCGAGGGCTATCACATTTTTCCGGGATAAAAAGTAGCCTGTATGTTACTCCAGGATATACTCTATTTATGTGCCAAGTTTCATCCAAATCCGTTTAGTAGTTTTTGCGTGAAAGAGTAACAAGCATACTTACATACAAGTCATTCCTCTTTATAATATTAGTATAGCTGCAATACGAATCGCGAGAGAATTTTCAATCTTTAATAGTTATTAAAAAAGATATTACCATAATTTTTATTAAAATAGATAAAGATAATTTAAGAGAAACAAACAAAAGTAACCTTTATTATGTACATATTTAAATCTTAAACACAATTTATACGAAATTGATGGTACATATTCGTCTTCATACTTCGCAACTGTGGCAAAAGATCCCCATTTTGTTGAAAGCACCGAGATAAGCCCCGAGTTCACGGTTAGTGGTAAACACCTATTGAATATTTCATTGAAATTCAAAGCCTGTGTCAAAGTGAATAGAGACGAAGTTGCTTCGGGATCTCATGTCTAAAGTAGGTGTTGATGGTTGTACTAAATAAATCTCGAGGGTGAAAGGATATCCTGTTCTTCATAGAGGTGGCTTCAATACTGGATATCTTTGATAGACCAAAAGGCTTACCATTTGTAGATCATTTAGAGTACCGCCACTTACTTAATCTTATGTTATACTAATATTATATTCAACTAATCATTACATGGTATTAAACAAAGTCGCTTCTCATCGCCTGTAGGCTTAGATCTTTTAAGCTCAAGCGATTTTTTTGCGGTTTTTATCAGTACACAGAATGATTCAACAGGAAGATTTATAGGTATTAGTATACATTCCAGTATACATTCCACCCATGCAAAACCGGGGCGGGTCGCTTGTATTAGTTGGTAAGATGGTAAGCTGTTAGGATAGATGGATGGATGTAAGTACTCTTTTACGCATAAAGTAATGGCGAATTTGGATGAAACATTGCATTTATACATGCACATTTATTTTTATTTCCTGGATTTGGACAATCGGATTTGGAAAGGCGGGTGAAACCGCAAGAGATAGCTAGTTATATTATAAATGCGTAAATTAGAATTCTCTTCCCTCGTCGGTGTTCCAAGAAACTTACAACTTGGGGCTATTTAAGAACAGAGTGAATAGGCTACTAACGGGAAAGCGAGCTCCATCTTCGGCCTCATCTTCACTAACCAGTCAGTAATTTAAAAAAAAATGTGGGGATGGACGGATAGACTGTAAGATGGATAGATGGACCGATGTTTGTAGCCTGGATTACTACAAATACTTTTTATCCTAGAAGGCATGCCTCGGAAACTCGGGGAACAGCTAGTCATGCTTAGTAACACAACTTACAAAATTTTATATAACGCTACTGTTATAGGTATAGGGCAAGGGGTAAAAAAATTTTTATAGAGAATAATCTCTATTCAATAATCGACTTTTGAAAATTCACTGACAGAAAGATATACTACACCGTTATACAGAATGTTACCAAACTACCCGTAAAGCCGAAAGGAGGTTAAATGGAGCGTTGTTATATTTAAGAACCGTAATAACGCTGTATAACATACCCCAAAAAAATAAAAATAAAGGAATTTTATGAATGAAAAATAGAAAAACTATTAAAATAGACAATTATTAGGTTAAATAGGTACGTAGGTCTTTTTGTTAAATAATCTAGTTCCTTGACATGACAGCTTACAAGGGTTGTTGGCTGTGATAAATTAATTTTAATATATTTTAATATATTAAAATATATTAAAATTAATTTTAATATATTTTATTATATTTTAACGGGGTATTTTGTAACACGTTGTATAAGTTATGTTTTATATCGAGAAAATATTAAATACTTCGGGAAAGCGACCTTTTGGTAATTATTTTTTTATTATTAGTCTTTATAACTGAGGCATAGAGATTTGAGCTATGAAGTGGTCTTGGTAGATTTCGCCTTCTTTATATATTTCTCTATAGCCACGTTTGTAAAATACTAGCTGTCCCCGCGGCTTTACCCGCGTTCCCGAGGGATATCACATATCCCGGGAGTTTTTGCGTGAAAGAGTAACAAACATACTTACATACAAATCTTTCCTCTTTATAATATTAATATAGATTAGTATAATAGTAGGATTCATTTTCCTCCACTATTCTTCATATTCACGCTAACTGTCACACGCAGTTACACCCACGTTCCCGATAGACGTTACAAATTTTCGGGATAAAATGGAACCGTTGTCCGAATTCAGCCCACTTATTCAGACCTCGGAGAGCTTTCCTCTCACTTAGACATGGGTAACTCAACCAAAATGCGTGAACTGCGGTTCAGCTCACAGCTCACGTTTGTGAGCCGGAGCTGCGGACCGGTTCACAGAGTCTCTACGCCCGCTGCCGCGCCGCAGTTCGACAACCACTCAATATGATAGAATAGATCACAGATTGTAAAATAATAAGTGAGCCGTGAGCTGTTTAGTTTGCTCTTGAGCCACAGCTCGACAGTTCAAGTGGGTATGTTCTCTCCATGATCTGTTGAACCGGTTCAGAGAGTTACACATGCCTACTCTCACGTGATTAAATACGAGTTAGTGTTATTTTCAAACTAAGCAGAGCTTTTACTATGGAAATCAGATAACTGATATACTCCTTTTTTTCTATATACATCCTTATATAGATATTTACACCCAGATACAGAACAAAGAGACATGTTCATGCACACAAATGTTTGTCCTGGGTGGGAATCGAATCCGCAACCTTCGTTTTGGCAGCCAGAGTTGCTAACCACCAAGCCAACTGGCCTATCAAAGTCAAACGTCAAGGGAAACAAACAGCCATACACCCCCACCAACTTTCGCTTTTATAATACGTTAGATTATCTATATATCACGTTTCAAATGTAATATTTTCTTTGATCTACAGCCGTAACAGATGTTTCGTAAAGTGTTTGATCATTGCCAAGAGCTTAAGAGCTTCCCTGAGATAAATTATATCGGAACATTGAAATCACTCAGCTTTGCCAAAGCTGTTTACAACTTGTTGAACTGACTTTGATTTGTAGATGATCAATATAATATTTATTTTATTATAGATGATGTTTTATTAACATGTGACTATGAAGCGAATTGTTTTTCAAATATACAGTTTATTTCTAAAAATGGGTCTGTGGTGAGCTTGTGTTACGGAAACCAGACTAACGATATACTACTGCAAATAGAGATTGCGTTCACATTAAAATCTTAAGATATTATATGGATGAAAAAATACATAAAAAGCTTTTCAATAATGGTTGTTTAAATACGTACCATTTGAGCTACAAAATATATGTATTTGTATTTTAAGGAGAGAACAAATGCTTAAAAACTACATAATTTTTTTTTGTATTTCCGAGTGAATGAAACCTTTTTTGTAGTGAGTTTTTTTCTTTATTACTCACTTACGCTGAGACACAGAACAAACAAACAAGTTCATGCACACGAATGTTTGTTAGCTGGGAACTGAACCCCCGACCAGTGATGCAGTCAGGGTATATTACCAACACGCCAATCGTTCTGTCAGATTAATAATATAATTGAATTGCCAACCAAAATAAAAAATGTATATATTTACATCTTTATAACCTATAAAATACTACTGAATTGTCGTGTCTGAAATTTTAAGATAAATGCCAAAATTTAACTAAAACTGCTATTAATACTATACCTAAATATAAGTAACGAAGTTTGTATAACTTGGGTGTCAGTTTGTCTATCTGTAAGTTTGTTTGGAGTAGGCTCCGAAACGGTAGATCGATTTGAAATCAAATTTATCAATTATATAAACTTTTCTGGATTAACACATGGATACATTTACTCGCGGAACACGAATGAAACCGCGGTACAGAAGCTAGTCATAAACAATATTAGGATTGAACGTTCCATTTCAAAACTGTCTGAATTTCAAATTTTGGGCGAAAATAAACTTTTCGGCCATCCGTCAGAAACCTTTTAATAATGTTTGACAATATTTTTCCGTTACTTGTTGGTTCAATGATGAATATGAAACTCATCTGCACTTCAATATGATTGCTTAATTTGGAATATTTTAATTATTATTTTTCATGTGGACGCTCTGATCTCTACAATATGGCTGCCACATGCATCATACTTGTGGTATACTATCAGACATTGATAATATTTATTTTTATATTTACTTCATATTCTATATACATATTAAAATACTTAAATAAATAAATATCCTGGAACATTCTTTACTCTACCAATTGATCCCAAATAGAAAAAAATACAGGTCTGCTCGCAGGGACTCGATTCTGTAAGGAAAATGACACTATCTCGAGGATGTTTCGTCGCGGCCTTCGACCTCTGTTTCTTTCGCTAACTACGCTAATACTTAGTAGTATCACGTGAGAGATAAGCTCTCTGAGGCCTCCGTGAAGCGACTCGCCGACGAATTTTGTATAAGCAAAATGATAGTCCGCTCATATATTTATTTACACCTAGATATAACACACAATAAGTTAGTGGGTAAGTAATAAACATAAGTTCGTTTTGTCGTGTAAATGCGAATTTCTAATTAAAAACAAATATCCAAACCAGTATTAGAGTCAGGCTGTTACGATCCGGCCCTCCTCTCATCATTACTCTTTACCGCTATCATTCTTGGCCGAGGATAATAATATGCTAACCCTTAAATTTTAAATGTAATTTAATCTAAATTTATTTTATAACTCAGTGTCCTTCAAGTTCTATATCAAGGTTTTTATATCAATACACTGAGTATTGAATATCTAAGTATCCTTAAATTTTAATAAATTAATAGTATTTTTTTTTAATCAAGCCTTTTCGTGTCTATGCTGTTAACCATCAAGGAATTATCTCGTCAGGAGCCCTGTATGCGGAAGCCAGGTAATAGTCCAATTTTAAAGGGGCAATCAAATATTAATGTGTATACAAAATTTCAAGTCTATGCTGTTGTACATTGAGGAGTCCCTTCGTCTGAAGTCTATCAAATTGGGTTATGCTTTACATAAAAATGCATTGTCATTAGAACTGAACCAGCTGGTTAAATTTAAACTCGGTAAGGTAAGAGAAGGTAGTTTTATTTCAGCTTGCAAGATTTGACCTAACTAAGATATATTACAAGTTAAATAAAGGCATGTTTTTTTTGTGAAAACTTAATTAGCGGCGTTGAGCACTTTTCTTGGGATGGGTATGAAATGTTAAACTCGCGACAGGACACGTGACTTGATCGAAAATTTGTAAGACGGTAAAAATGCACAACGTTAATGTTCAAGTTTTCACTTCTGCCGGCACTTCCGTATTGCAACCCGTTGTTTTTTTTAATGGAAATCAAATCGAACGTCGTATTATGAATATTAAATATGCCACAAGGAAGGTACTGAAGCCCTACGCTGTAACAAAACTGTTCATAAATGCTTGTAAAGGCATATTTTAATAATATTACATTTCATAATCATAACCTTAAAATGTAACTGTGGTGTTGACGACAAAGAATAGGGATGTGTCCCGACATGTCAAATCAGCATTTTTTTATGAAATGTGAAAACGATCGAATATATGGAGTTTTGTATGAAATAGGAAGTTGTGACGTCATAATTGTACAGCATCAAATAACATACTATTTATGATTAGATCGGTACTGAAAAATCACATTAATGATTTAATTTTGATCATATTTAATGTTTTCGTATATTTTTGGTTGTTTAATACACTGGTTAATGTTTGATCATTTATCTTTAATACAGGACACATCCCAATTGCGTGGGAGGAGCAAGGTTGTTCAAAATAAAATTACAGCAAACATCAAATTGTACAAAGTATCTATGTTTAGTATAATTTCCACAGACTGGCGACAGTAAGAAATTAGATTACAGAGTTTCATACTTGTACAAATATTAAATGGATTTTTGGTTGTATCTTGAGTAAATTTTGCGTTATTAAACTTTTTAACAATTTATAAATGTCTGAAAACGTTATTTCGTGGTAAAGCCAACGTGTTTATTAATGAGAACTAGCTGACCCGGCAAACGTTGTTTCGACATATTTACTTTATTATAAACTATACATAAAAATGTATCGTATTAAAATTATTATATTCGTCAGCTGACCCGAAAGTTGTTGTCCTGTTTTAAATATGAATATTGAATTCGAACTGGTATGATTAATAAAATAAGCCAAAAACATAGTATTTATGAATCTAATGCTTTAAGACAACAATTGAACTTTTAATATGAGGCGTGATTGCACTGAAGTAACTATGATGAACACACACTTCTCAAAACGATGTGTAAAAATTTTCATAAATATTTCGATTGAATCGACTGTGAAATGTGCACTAAGTAATGATAAATTTATTATTTCATCAATATAATTCCGACCTGTGCCTCTTTTTAAACGCTATTGTCAATCGTCTGACATTTTTGTCAAACACCATAAGGTTACATTAAATGAGTTTATATTGTCAAAAGCGGTAAGGTTACATTAGAAAAGTTTAAAATGGTCGTTATCGTTTTCTTAAATTTTCTAATTTTCCACGCAACTTTCTTAAATTTTTCTTTCATCAAGAACCTTCTCCTGACGATAACAAACACAACAAAAAAAGAATTCTTGAAATCGGTCCAGCCGTCTATGCGTGATGCCGAGACCAAGGGAAATAGGGATTCATTTTTATACATATAGATATTCGTTTATTTGTTTGAGTGACATCATGTAGGCAGAGGCTCATCTTTAACAAGTTTTTTATTTATTTTCGTCTATTCGGAACTCAACAATTCTCAACTTTTGTAATCGATTTTAACCAATATTCGCGGTATTATCGGTTAAAAATATTATCGGTTCTTTAACAGTTATTAAAAAGGGCTACAAAGTCCTATATGAAAGTTTGTGAGCATGGATGGCAAATGTATATTTTTGTGTGTTTTATAAAGCTATGAACATATTTGTAAGCTTTACAACGAAACATAACGGACGACTGACGTGAGATAATCGGTAATCGAAATCGGATAAAATCAGTCCAATTTATTATCGGTAACTAGCTGTCTACCGCGGTTTCACCAGCGCTCCTGGGACAATGACCCGCTTAATACTATAGGCTACGCGTGTTTTAAATTTCCGCATGACCGTTTTAGCCATGAAAGCGTAAGAAACAACTATTACTAGTTGCACCCCGCGGTTTCACCAGCATTGTTAATTTGTTGTTTTTCCGTTAACTAATTGACTCAGGCGTGACCTTGCGGAAATCCATTGTAATTGTCCATTGTAAAGAAAGAATATTTCTGTCCGGCGATCAGCGAGGTAACACGTCTGTGATCATAGAAAATTTATACTCTCTCTGTGGTGCTAGTGCGTCGAGTCAGTGACAGCGGGTCTAATACGTCCTGATGATGCTTCGTGTAGAAGCTAAACACGTGTCGATTTCCTGTTGAATTTCCCTGTTTGGGACTTGACAAAGAAGGAGATCCAGCGGAATTAGTTACAAAATATTTGTTTTTGCATAATCTTAAGTTTTTCCGAGATTCGTATTCTATATATTTCTGAGCATGCTCTATCAAAGTGTTAATTCTATCAACTTTCATCCAAGTCCGTTCGGTAGGTTTTGCGTGAAAGAGTATCAAACATACGAGTGTTTGATATTCCATTCTCACAAACTTTTGCTTTAATAAAAATATTAAGATAGGATATTATTACTAGTTAGTATAGTTGGGATAACGATATCGATAGATATCGGCAAATAATTGATCACACAAAGAGCGTGTTCCGATGGTTAAGTTGTAAGATACTTGTAACTAGTGATTGATGCCTTGTCCGAATCGCTTCGACCGCGTCCGGAGTCTCGGACACTTTTAAAACTTTGATTGAAGTGGTTACTTAAGTTGTCGTTTTAGGGTGAGGCAATAAATTTGAGTTATAAAAGGATGGAAAAGTTTGGGTTTAGTTTTGATTTTTCTTAGTAATTTGTTCCAGTTATCAGAGAATTATGAACCTCGCTCAAATTTGACAGAGAGCAATGCCACGTGGAACGTGAATGTAAGAGTTAAAAAAATATACTGGTATTTGGGTACTTCGTGCCTTATTACCCATAATCTTACTTCACTACATAGTATAAAACAAAGTCGCTTTCTCTGTCCCTATATCCCTATGTATGCTTTAATCTTTAAAACTACGCAACGGATTTTGATGCGGTTTTAGAGTGATTCAAGAGGAAAATTTACATGTATAATACATGCATAATATAGTAGAGAAAAGGCGAGAATTTAAATGAATTGCAATTATTTTAACAGAGCGCGTTAGTCATTTTGTCCGACAGAGAGTAGAGTAGACATTACAGTCCTCCGGAACGCGGTTGAAACCGCGGGGGGCAGCTAGTTTATTATAAATGCGAAAATTCAGATGAATGGATGTTTGTTACGTACTCAATCATGCCAGAACGCCAAAACGAATATGGTTTAAATTTGGCACAAAGATAGATTATAATTTGGAATACCACATAGGCTACTTTTTATCTCGGTAATACGAGTATCTAACATTCCTCGGGAGTGTGACTGCTACTATGTCCTATATCTCATGTTACTAATACACAATATCCGTACTAATATTATAAATGTGAATGTAAGTTTGTTTGTTACGCTTTCACGCAAAAACTACTTAACCGATCATCATGAAACTTTGCACACATATTCTTGGAGGTATTAGAAGTAATAAAGGATACTTTTTGTGCCGGGAAAATGTTACATCCCTCGGGAACGTGGGTGAAACCGTGGGGAACAGCTAGTAAAATATAAATACCTATGCATATATATGCCTGCTTAGTTCCCAGTAATTTGAGCTCGGTTCCAGACTGCTTATACCAAACTCGAACCCATTATAGGATTCGAATCCACGACTCTCGCCACGCATTTGACTACTAAGTGAGCTATTATAAAGTATGTTTTAAGTGGCCTATCTATATATATAAAAATGTTATGTTGGTTTGTGTACGCTTAAAAAACTCAAAAAGTTCTGCACCGATCGGGCTGACATTTTAGCATGATATATATTATAATCCGCATCAAGGATTGTTTTTATCTATTTTTTGCATCAGTCACCGGCGACCGTCTTTGTTTTATTTCTCATTTCTCAACCACTCAATCACAATGTGCTACAGTGAAGCGAGGCAGGGAACAGCTAGTTAGCTATACTTTTTAACCCGGGAGAACATTCCATCCCTCGAGAACACGGCTATAATCACAGATACACAAAAAGAATTTTACTTGTCTACATCGACAAATATCAGCTACATCTAAACTTGAAAGTTAAATTTAAGGGTCCATTCTTACATCCAAAAGGGAGCAGGTAAATTTGAACCCCTTCCAAACTTAAATTGATCGTTAACTAAACCTCTGAGTAACATAACATGGAAAATGAATTTACCTTCCTAAAGCCTGTCTAACTTTGGTTGATTTTCGAAGAACTACCAACTTGGTAATGCAAAGACATATAAGTAGTCTATGACTGAATCGTCAGCTTTGGCCATCTTCAGTCAAACCTTCGGCTTCTTTGGCTAGTGCCGAATTATAACGAAGTGTCACGAATGCGTGACAGCGTGATGGCATTATTACAAAGTGTTATTTGTTTTGACAAATCGTGAGGTAATTTTAATCATTTGTTTAAACTGTTGATTTAAAACATTAACTTTAAAAAAACATTAGTTTAACTATATTTAGCTAATTTTTTAATGAATTCTTTAGACTTGAAACTTTCGGCTTCGACCAAAAATACAACTTTGGTTAGACACTACCATAAGGGATTTGTTCACGGACTTAGAGCGGTGTTCATCAGCCGTTTAACTTAATATTGTATTTTATGTATAACATTTGAATATTTGTGACTTATTCATAAACGAATGATTTTGTAGAATACCAGACTACTACCGCTAAACCCATTTACGCCGTGAAGCAAGGGGCTTATTCCCCAGAGCTTAGCAGAGCTAGGTACTGTTATTACTATGTTTCGATTAGAAAGGTAAGTCGGTTAAATTACAGGCATATAAGACGTAATAAATTCATGTCTCAGGGTGGACAATGCAATGGCATTCCCCTAGTATTGCAATTGTCTATTGGCGACGGTGACCACTTACAATTAGGTTAACCGTCTGCCTGTTTGTCGGTTTACTTGACAAAGGTTCTACCTATGAAAATTGCCTTGTTGTTGTTTATTGTTACACTAGCTACCGTCATGTGGTTTTATCCGCGTTTTGAAGGGATCTGTACCTCTACCATGAGTTGCTATCGAAACTTACTTTAGTCACTAGCGAGCAAACTACTATCGATACAGTATTTCTCGATAGCAACTGTCCAATTTGTGACTGATTGTGTCGAATTTCTATAGCCAAGGCTATAAAAACGTTACTCGCTAGTGTTTACATTTCGATAGGTTTTTTACCTATTGACTCGTACTATCGATTTTAGTTCTTTAGGTGACCGTCAGTGACGCTGTACAGATTTGCCATAGAAATGTTTTACGCAGTCGCTAGCGAGTACGTACGTTAAAAACTCATGGTAAAGGCACTGGTGTATCCATATTATAATATATTTTACTGAAGATTTTTTAAATTGAACGAGTTTTTAGGGGATTACCTCTTACAATCAAACATATAAAATTTGCAATATATCTATAATTTCTTTCATTTTATGTTATGTAGCCTGATAAACAGGCGGACGGTCTACCTAATGGTAAGTGGTCACCGCCGCCTATAGACATTTGCAACAATAGGGTCATCGCCAATGCATTGTCAATTAGACTGGAAGTTGTTAAGTCTCATGCGCCTGTAATTTTACCGGTCCTTTTACCATTCTAACGGTGATCTAAAACAGGCGACCGGTCCATCTGATGGTAACTAGTCACGTATCAACCCTTGCAACACCAGCGGCAAAACCAATGCATTGTCGACTCTGAATCGTGAAGCTGTTAGGTCTCGTGGGCCTGTAATTTCTCTGGCCCCCTTACCTTTCTAATCGAAACAGTAATACAAATGCAAGTGCAAGCAATAAAAGCTTTCTCTCTCTCTAGTCGTCTCCCTCACTGCTGATCGTGGCTCTTTCTGACTTTCTCAACAAGCTGTTTCCATCGGTTTCGTTCATTAATCTTCAGCAAACCGCACAAAATGTAGATCAATTTACAAAATTGGCCACATTTAAAAGTTAGCTAGCTAAAACACTTCCGAAACTAATCTCACGGCTTACTCGAAAAAAGTATATCCGCAATTTATCCGCCGGAGCGGAGAATCATTAGAGTATCCGAAGTTAGATTAAAATGTCCGCCGGACGGCAAAAGGCCTCTTTTTAGGTTCTTTTTCATACAAAATTAATGAGTCGCAACTACTTTCGTTTACTTAAAAGGTTTTTTCTACGATGTTCAAAGTAATAGCGACTCAATTAACATTTTTTAAGTATCATAATCTTGTTTGAACAGCGATTTAGTGTGAGGGTTAGTTAACCAGGATCTATCTTATATCTACGAATACCTAAAATGCGCTCTAGTTTTTATAGAAAAAAAAAACCCTGAATAAGCGACCACTCTTTCTTTTAAAAAAAATGTATTGCATAAGAATTGTTTAGTTGGCATTAAGCTGTATTCAATAATAACTTATCATATGATTGAAAGATTTTGTACCTATCTACACTCATCCAATTTAGGCTCGCAGAGGGTATTTATCTATGTCAAAGTTACTGAAGTTACCACTGGTTCCAAAGTCAGCCTTCAACTGAGAAGAACCAACAAGAAACTTAGCAAGGTTATTTTTTATATTTATCTGATCTGACTATTTGGTTATGTAATTTTGCTAATGCTTAAGTACAAGAAAAATAATTATAATAACCTAAGTATGTGAAAGGTGCACTTGTGCAGAGAGCAGTTATCTCCAGACAACTCTATCTTCAATGTAATGAACTACCTTATCTACACTAATATTATAAAAAGGTAAAGTTTGTAAGTTTTGATGCAGGAGGTAAAACTGACGTTTTCGGCCGATAAATTTTTTTTCATCCCCCATCTCGGGCAGAGTATTTTTGCTCTTCGATAACTGAGTGCAAAAGCCGTTTTTATCCTCTAGAGAGATAAAGTAAATTAATTGAATTACGAACATCGTATCACGTGTGTTTGTGAATTTAAAACATCATTAAACCTATTTACTTCTACCTCCATGGTGCCGAATTTATCATCCAACCTAATTAATTTGTTAAACACTCAGACTCAGAACCTTCTAGGTGTACTTTTTTTTATTTACTTTGAGCGCGCCTTTTTCTTTTCTTTTTTTTTGCATTTTGTAATTTCCTCGCTGAGGTGGGATGAAAAGTTACGTGTTACACTCGAGTGCAAAGATTTCTCACCTTATGCTCTTTTGATTCCCGCGCTATCGCTCAGAATTTTAGAATTCTTCACTTGCTCGGTCATCAAAATTGAGCACGTGGTAAAATAACAACTTTGCACTCTTGTATAACAAATAACTATTGTTTTAACTTAAAAATAACTTCATTATTCCCGAGTAACATAGGCTATGCTACAATCTCGGGATACATAAGTATCTTAGGAAACGCTATCGAAATGGTTGGACTGTAGGTTTTTTTTCCAACCGCTGCCAGCCAGCTTGCGTATCTCATCGCTCCATCTAGCTGAAGGGCGACCAACACTACGTTTACCGAACCATGGTCTCCACTCTAAAACACGTCCACCCGAACGGTTATTACTTATACGGCAGATGTGACCAGCCCACTGCTACTTCAGCTTGCTAATCCTTTAAAGCTATGTCGATAACTTTGGTTCTCTGACGGATGACTTCGTTTCGAATTCATATTAGTCAAATCTTATATAATATCAATAGTATATATTATATAAAAAGTTGTATATGTAGTAATCTGGTTTCCATAGTACAAGCTCTGCTTATTTGAGATCAGATGCCCGTGTGTAAAGAATGACCCAGGATATCTATTTATTATTTACCAAAAAGCCACATCTTTAACCACAGATCTTTTATCATTGACAATATAGGAGCCTTCAGATATCTATGTTGATTCTACATAGGATCGAAACCCATTACATTAATTAGACTAACAAATGTAAGTGCTTACCTGGCGTTCGGACTTCAAAGGAACCGGTATTGACCGGTTTGATAATGGCAAATATTACTGTGAATTTGTGACAGACAAACTATTGCTCGGGGTTTCTACTTTTAGTTTTTTAGGGTTCCGTCCTTCTAAAGGAATATTTGAACCCTTATAGGATCACTTTGTTGTACGTCTATTAGCCGATTTTTGTTAGGAATACGTGCAGATATCAAATTGAAATTAGCATGAAAGAATTATGTCTAAGGTCAAAAAATCATCCACAAATCAATCAACCCAAGCAATAGACTATTTAAGCCTTATATTTTAACATTCGCAGACACATCAAAATCTATAGGGAAGTTTTCATTGACCTAGAATCAAATCCGGCATATAAGATCCACTGGGAACGCAGACAAAACCACGGGGCGGAAGCTAGTAAATAATACATACCATAATGTGAAACTCACTACAAAACATACAGCCATGTTCAACTGGAAACCTAAACTAAATGTTGGTTAATTAATTATCAAAGCTGGCAACTTTTCGGGCGCTCGCTCGAAGTGGCCAATTAGTGAGATGTAGACGTTAATATACTCTGTGACCTGACATGCGCCCGATTGGTACATTTTGCCTTTGAAATGTTAACAAGGACGCTTTCAGAGAGAGACAGCATGAGAGTGGTGATGGCTCTGTAGTAGTGCAGTTAAATGTCGGTTTAATGCTGGCAAGCAGCAGGCGGATCATCTGATGGTAAGTGGTCGTCGCTTATTAACATCCGCAATAATCGAAAAGGCTTTATGGTTGTGTATACCACAATTTCCCACATTCACCAAACAAGGTGAGATTGTGGTCAAACAGTCGAAAGTTCGCCGGGCCAATTGGCGTGGTGTCTAGATTCCCTGACTGTTATGACTGGTCGGTTCGACTCCAATGCATGAGCATGTCTGTTTCTTCTGATTTATCTTAAATAAAAATAGTATGATTTAAGATTAGGCATATGATATATTACTTTAATATGCTATGTTTCTAATATTATTTACAATATTGCAATTACACAACAACAAATCTATTTAAAAACCTAAATCTAATATGTTCAACTAATTAAAAGTAAGCACAACAAAAATGACATAAAAATATATACAATAAAATAAAAACAGAAAGGTAAGAAAAGTTAGATCAGCTGCTTACAAAAGTATAATGTTGTAGTTACATCAATTTTCTGGTTTCCATAGTTAAAAGCTCTTCTTAGTTTGGGATCGGGCCGTGTGTATGAAATGTCCCAGGATATTTTTATGATTTTTTAATTGATTAATAGATTTAGTTATAACCCATGTTATTGATCTTGAAATCTTGATTTGGCAGAGCCCACTAGGTAAGATGTAAAGTCCATGTGGTCATCCTAATCTTTACGCCAAATACGTCACCCTATAGATGACTTGGAATTATAGTATTCATCGCCTCTACTAAATTAGAATCACAATCAATATTAATGTTAAATCGAGGACGTTCAAAACATAAAATTTCAATCAAGCGAAAAAGTTCACAGAATATATTCCACTCACGAGGTTCAAATGACGTCACAAACTGCCCGGAGCGACCCGCGCTCTGTGGCGACATCTGGCGGTTATATCCGCGGGACAACCGGGTGATGGCCGGGTCACTTGTGAAATGGGTAGCTTTAATTGTTTAAAGTAGTATTTCCTCCGTATATTGTCGACTATCCCTATTTTATTACAGACGTTAAATAATGAAATACGCTATAATAGAGTGATAATGCTGACAACTAGTATTGTTTGTTTGGTTGTAACATTTTTACGGCTAATTGATTTTTATGAAATTTGGTAGGGAGATAGATTATCTCCTGATCCGAGGACACTACCTTTTGCTATTAAAAAAATAACTTTAGCTTGTTTTTTTTTCTCAAACAGCCAAACGGTCAGTGGATCCGTATGAACCGTTGTCGACCCTGAGACGTGATATACCGGACACAGTAATACAAGTGCACTACTGCTTCACGGCGGAAATGGGTAAGGTGTTAATACTTCACCAGACGAACTCTGCACTGAGAGCTGTATTACTTCGATAGAATTCAGGTCTCAGTAATAAGACCTCTGCTGACTATTTAGGGGGTAAAGAGCGTGATTATATTTATTTATGAGTTTTACCGTTCAGGTGTCAAAACACACACAACATAGGAATAAACAAACAGATTTATAATATTAGTTAGGATTACAAGGGCAAGACAGTCCGACATAGAATATCACACAAAAACCCACCGCACAAAGACACGATTTATCTCGCATGTAACGAAAACCATAAATAATAAAACCTCATATGAAATAATACAATATTCTGCGACAGTCTCTGTCCCAGTATTGTACAAATAACTCGACCGCAACATTATTTGCTACTATTTCGCCCGAAGGTCAGGGACACTGAAATGCTTTACAAATAAGAAAAAAATTAACTGACGCTTTATAACTTATGTTTATTGTAAACTCAAACTGTATGTCTATGTACATTAGATCTATGTTCATACATACATATAAGGCAATAAAATGAATTACTGAAATACTCCTATATGTTAGTATAGCTCTGGTTAATGGTCTTATAGTCTTTGACAATGTTTATACGTAAACTTTCCCAGAAAAATATGCGATCGAATACTGACATCGATTCAGATGTTTTTGATAAAATCACAAAAATACATACTGGTAAAAAAAACAGGCTAGTTTTTTCGAGGCTAGTTAAAAATAGAACACTATTGCATACCAGAGAATAAATGTACCATCATCATCTGGCTCCACAGGTCCCAGTCATCTAGGGTCAATCAAATATGCTAACTTCTACCATTCACCACTCTTATTCATATTATTTCTCACACAATCCATCCCTTTCTCCTTCGGTCATCATCACCTTAATATCTATCTTCTATTATTCAAAACTAACACCTAACTATTTATTTAAAAAAAATTACATTTTTTACACACGGCCATCCGAACCCAATCTAAGCGGAACTTGTTTTATGGAAAGCAATTTACTGATATACATAAATATCAGTAAATATATATTTGACAGGCCAGTTGGCTTGGTGGTTAGCGTTCTGACTGCCAAACCGAAGGTCGCGGGTTCGATTCCCACCCAGGACAAACATTTGTGTGCATGAACATGTCTGTTTGTTCTGTGTCTGGGTGTAAATATCTATATTAGTATGTATTTAGGAAAAAAAAATTAAAAGTAAGTATTAAGTATATCAGTTATCTGGTTTCCATAGTACAAGCTCTTCTTAGTTTGGGATCAGATCGCCGTGTGTAAAGAATGTCCCGGGATATTTATTTATTTATTTATTTATTATACCCCATAAAACTTATTTAAAATTTTAAATATTTATTATATATAATATATACTCGTATATATACAAGGTAGAAATAGAATCCACAACTTGACAGTCAAGGTACCTAACGACCAAGCCAATTCGCCCATCTACTTAAAAATCACAAATTGTTCAAGTAGTAGAGCTCTTAGTGCAGAGTTTGACCGGCGAAGTACTACTACCCTACCCATTTCTACCGTGAAGCTGCAGTGCACTTGTAATACTGTGTTTCGGTTAGAAAGGCAAGGGGTCCGGTAAAATTACTGGCACATGAGACTATAGAACATCGCGTCTCAGGGTCGACAACCAGTGGCGCCCTTAGGGGGTGGCGAACAGGAACCGCCCGGGGCCTCGCTCTTGCATGGGGCCTCGCGCACCAACCCAAGCAAATTTAAAAAAAATATAGATGTTTTTTAACAATAGTTTTTTATTTAAAACTTTTGATATTGATCCTTAATTATTTATTAAGGTTATACGTAACATAACGGTCAATTAAAATATATATAAATTTTATTATTTATTTGTATAACTTGAGCATTTCTCGTCAAACATGTCAAATACCTAAACCAAACAACCAGACTCACTTTCGCATCACATACTTTCCACGATGGACAAAGAGCCTCGCAAAGACCTGCCGCCCGGGGCCTCGCAATGGGTAAGGCCACCGCTGTCAACAACGCATAGGCGATGTCCCTAGTCTTACAAATTTCCATAAGCGGCGGTGACAACTTACCCTCAGGTGGACCGTCGGCTTATTTGTCGGCCCATGTCGCAAAAAAAATTGTAATATATAAATAATAATCTCGGAAAACAATTCTAAAATGAAATTGTCCCGAAAAGGTGAGCACTAAGCAGTATCACCGTCCCTCGGGCCCATTACTGATCCCGAACAGTAAGCAATAATAATATAATTAAAGGTACCTCCGCTTTCTAGCCGAGATTTAAACCTTAACCACTCCGACGATTAAACTATTTCTCATTTATTGTATAGAATAGGTTGTACCCCTCGCAAAACCAGCATAGTGATGAGCGAACACGAAATCGAAGTTCAAGCCGATTTATTATTACATTGCTGGGCGTCACGTCTATTGTCTCTCTCTTCGCGCACTCCGAACCATCAATGTATCATGAAATTAGCTTCAACTTTGAGTCCGAGAGAGTAACACAATTCGGGTGCGGCAATCATTTGTCTCGATGGACCCGCCACAGCGTTGACAAATTATCACGGGTAGTAAAACAAGCTGTCCCTTTCTAACCATGG
The DNA here is from genome assembly GCA_907165245.1 of Habrosyne pyritoides. NCBI lineage: Eukaryota > Metazoa > Arthropoda > Insecta > Lepidoptera > Drepanidae > Habrosyne > Habrosyne pyritoides. The sequence continues at coordinate 1,210,827 of OU015600.1, read as the reverse complement.
AAAGATTTGGGACACGAGTTCCAGCCCTGCCCCTTTATTCAGCTAACTACGTCAGCGAGGCCTCGGAGAGCGGACCTCTCACATGAATGCGTAGTTAGCAAAAGAGACGGAGCATAGAGGCCGCGACGAAACATCGTCAAGCTATCAATTACATAACAGAATCACACCCCGACGTTTCAGGCTTTGAATATGAATGGACTTTTTGTTGGCAGAAGTTGGTTGTATTTCATAGCGTTGTTGGGTTTTTATTAGCTTAGAGATATTATTGTGTTACATTGCATTGAATTGTACAGTGTAATTAGCAGTAGGTGCTTATAGATTAATGCTGACTTCCGAACCGGTAGGCTACCACTGGTTCAGTAACTTTCAGCTTCGTAAGTGCCTTCTGCGGGTCAAAACTGAATAGTATTAACACTAAACATACCAAAACCGGGTCAAATGACCCATTTTGAACTTTGCATTGAAAATGCACGTATCATCTTATTGGTTTTGCACATTTGACTTCATGACTTTTTCTTACTAATTAATATACAGTTATACTATTTATTTCCCTTCCTAACAACCATATTTCATACATACAAGCTGGAAATATAAAGTCACATTTGACCTGCTATGGTAGAAATTGGTACCTAGTAAGTGTTGGTATGATTAGTGTTAATATAAATGTATCTATGTTTAGAAACCATAACCCTGGGACTGTTAATGTGCCCGAAAAATAGTGCCACGTTAAGACTTAAATATCCTGGATGGAATACAGGTCAATTCTCGCAACCAGCTGAAACCTCTTCAGGGAAAATGTACGGGATATCATACATATATATATACAAGTACACTGAAACACAAAGGGAAAATGATAAAATATTTCTTAAAAAAAGGTCGTAAATAAATTCTCATGCTTCTAGCCGTAATAAATGGTGATAACCTTACCCATTTCTGCCGTGAAGCAGTAGTGCACTTGTATTACTGTGTTTCGGTTAGAAAGGTAAGGGGGCCGGTGAAATTACAGGCAAATGAGACTTATCAACTTCACGTCTCAGGGTCGACAACGCATTGGCGATGCCCTTAGTGTTGCAAATGTCAATAGGCTTTTTTTTTAATAAAAAAAAAAAAGAAAATGTTTGTCGGCGCAAGTGGTATAAAAAAAATAATAATATTAATATAACCGTGTGTGAAGAATGGAATATAACATTATTAAAATAATATTTTATTGAAAATTTCATTACCACTCTAAGAAAACAAGCTCAAGAAATAAGCGTGCTATAATAGCACAATTCGGTTATGTATGCAACATGTAGTTGTATAGATGTAATGAAAGGTCTCGCTATAACGCATCGCCCGGGGGATACAGTGCCAGCCACGACTATATCCTGTGTACTATTCTAGTGGGAAATTAGCGGCAAATTGCTGCTAGTTAGTTGTGTTAGGAGATCGTTTTAAGGTGTGAGAGGGGAGCGAATTTACTTTTAGTTTAAAAAAGGAATATAGCAGTTTAGGGTTCGGGAAACAAAAGGAGTAAGGTATCAACATTTAGAAAAAGTATTGCTAATCATCATGGTGATGTATGTAAACTGCTTTGGCACATATCTGCTAGACAGCGGTTTGGTGTATGCTTTTAAACCCCAACTCAAATAGATTGTTGTTATAAATTTGATGTCGATGTCTGTCTGTCTATCTGTCTATGTGTGTATCTGTCTTCGGCATCGTAGCTCTCAAGTCACCAGTTTCCTTGCAGCGGTTCTTAGTAAAGTTTGGTTAATATCGGTCCAGCAGTGTGAGAGTATCAGCACTTTTTGTTTTTTTTTATATTTGTTTTCACTTATTATTTTGTTTTTTTTTTAATGTAATGTATTGTTGTGTGTTGCCACGAATAAACGTGTTTTCTTTCTTTTCCAAAATGGTGTAATGGCGTATGATTATTTTGGGTTTTACTTTAGTTATTATGTTTAAAATCGATGTTTGCTCTGCTAATTGGCATGGTGTTTAGGTACCTTTACTATTGTCATATATTATGGTATTCCTAACAAGGATAAACTCGTAATTAACTTTTTCGAAGTTAGATAAATATAAAACATTGATCGACTTGGTAGAAAATAAATAAAGACTTACTTTATTTATTAATGAATTAAGCTTAAAAATTATCTTTTTATGCACCAACTTAACCAAGAAATGCTACGCCACGACACAAGTGCTATATAGGAATACATTAAAATGTGTCGTATTGATAAATATTTAAAATAAAATACTTACCTGTATGTCTACAATGTACATTTCATGTTATTAATATGGAATACGTGGTTTTTGATGAGGATGTATATATACCTATGCCCAGCACTCTGTTTGTACCGAACATCATGAAAAATATTGTTTTTTTAGTTTTCATTTTTGTTTGCCTACTTGTTTGTTTTATTTTGGAATTGTTATGATTTTTTGCTGTTTATTTGTTATTTATAATGCAATAGTGTATATTGTAGTAATCCTGCCGTGTTTTTCACTTGCCGGCCCCAACGGAAGATCAGCGTTGGCAATACGTACCTACATTGGCACGTACAGCCAACCATATGCTGAGTTGGAGGACCGATTTGTGGCAATTGTGTACCTTGCTTCTATTTGTTAATTTTTTCATGTGTTATTTTTCCCCCTGTCACAAATAAATTTGTTTCTTTCTTTTCTTACTTAGCAAATACCTGTGAATTTTCTGCCATTTAAAAAAAATTGTTTCTTAGTAGCTTAGAGTGTAGACACAAGGTTTGAATTCTTGATACATAATAAATTTAAAATCTTTGAAAATAAATGACTACTCATCTCCAGTATGTTAAAATTATTTATTAACTGTGTAAGTCCCAAAAAAGTTTTAAAGTAAAAAAAATCCTGTTACACCTTAAAAACTACGATATTTGATAATCACAAAATTATATTTACTAATATACTTTATAAATATATAGACATTATGAAACTATTTTTTACAAGTTTATATAAAGCAAATTGATTTATAAAGGTTTAATTCTCATAACTTGTACCACAACCTTCCCAGGAGTTAGTGTGAGCTCATTATCTTGGGAGAATAGAAAAACTAAATGGTTTAACGTCAACACAAATAGGGTGAAATGTGTATAAACTAAGATGGACGGACGATGGTGCGCTTCCATTTTGATGTCGTATGGATTTTATATAGATCCATACTAATAATATAAATGCGAAAGGAACTCTGTTTGTTTGTTTACTTTTCACGACTAAACGGTTGATTGGATTGTAATGAAATTTGGCAAGGAGACAGGTTATATTTAGAGAGACAGGCTTTTATCTCAATAAATAATCTTGAAAGGGGTGAAATAGGAGTTGAAAGTTTGTATGGGCAATACATAATTTCTCAAGTTAGGGATCTCAAAACTCATATTTAGACTTATGCAAAGAAATAAGAGTTTCAACTTTTTTGTAAAATCATCCCTTAAGAGGGCAAGGTAAGGGCTTAAAATTCTGGGGCATTCTTTCGATGCACTCCCTATGAAAAGTGTGTATACCCTTACAAAAAAAATGTCCCTCGGGAACCCGGATGATTTTTTTTTATTCAGGTGGGTGTTTGTGACGCTATCAAATGGCAGAATTGAATTTGGATAAAACTTAGCATAGGTACAGTGCTTCAAATGATTACCGGTATAAAAAGTATCAAAATTCTAAAATCAAAATCATTTATTAAGTTTAGGTCCGCGGAGGGAACTTATGAAGGTCAAAGTTACTGAAGCTACCACCGGTTCGGGAAGTCAGCGGTCAACTGAGAAGAATCGGTAAGAAACTTAGCAAGGTCACATAAATTTAACTTTTTATCCAATCTGACTTTTTGGTTAATATCCTGAGTGTTATCCCAAACATATTCTATAAATATTTAATTTTAATCAAAATCAGCCGTTACGTAGTTGCGTCACGTCAATATTACAAATGCGAATGTTTGTTAACGTCCGTATCGTGCACCCTGATCGAGTTCGGCGCTAATCGAATTTGAATGAATCACAGATTAAACATGTTTGAATTAACATAAATTGAATTGAATGACGAGCCCCAGCATATAATCATATACATATGTCTGGATAAACACAAAAAACAAATATCTGGCAACGAATCTCCTTCTCTGTCAAGTCCCAAACAAGAAAATTCAACAGGAAATCGACACGTGCTTCGCTTCTACACGAAGCATCTACAGAACGTATTAGACCCGCTGTCACTCACTCGACGCACTAGCATCACGGACTTGACAGAGAAGGAGATCCAGCTGATATAGTTACTAGATATTTGTTTTTGTATAATCTTACGATGGACACGATGCCATGCCTGGATCAATTCGTTGTCAGAAAAAATAAAAATTATAAATCACTACATAGTATAAAAAAAGTCGCTTTCTTTGTCCCTATATCCCTATGTATTCTTAAATCTTTAAAACTACGCAACGGATTCTGATGCAGTTTTTTTTAATAGTTAGAATGATTGAAGAGGAAGGTTTTTATGTATAATACAAGTGACATCCCACGGGAACGCGGGGAAAACCGCGGGGGACAGCTAGTAAATTATAAAAATAAAATTGTCAGAATTAACACAGATCACGCGGGAATGCAAGTGAAACCGCAGACAGTAGCTAGTTTATAATATTAGTGCCATTATAGAAATTCCACGCCATAAACTTCAAAAGGACACTTAAAACCAATTCGCTGTCAAAAAAGAAACTGGAAAACTTCTGTCCTATTTGACTTGAAAACTTTCAACCAAGTTTTTAAAACACTTCACAATTTCATTAACTGAAATTGGTTAGCAATTTCTAGAAAATATGAAAATAATTGAATATTGAGATAAAGGTTTTTATTTGCGTTAAGAACTGAGCGAATTAAAATTGCAGTTTTAAATGCTTTGAATAATATATTGACGAACCATTTGGCTCTGTGCGGTGGTTAGAACGCTTATTGCCACGCAAGAATAAACATGTCTATTTGTTCTGTGTCTGGATGGAAATATCAATTTATGTATGTATTTATAACCAAACAATGTAGTACATATATGTAGTATATCTGTTACCTAGTTTCCATAGTACAAGCTCTGCTTAGTTTGGGATCAGGCGGTGTGGAAGTAAGTCCTGGGATATTTATTATTTATTTACAATACTAGCGAACCCCCGCAGTGTCACTCGCGTTCTCAATGTATGAAGTATCTTGGACCCTCTCCATACACTACTTTCGCATATTGAAATTTGTCTAATCAATAGAACTAATTACTTAAATGTTTTTTTTTTTTTTGTTTCATTATTATTTTTGGAAACCTATATTTTTATTTTTTATTTTATCAACGTCAATAACAATTAATTTATTTCGTCATTTCTGTAACCATATTTTATTTAATTTTATCCTAATTTAATTATATAAATACTTGTTTTGATTTTGTTTATACTCTGTTCTAAGTCATTTATTTGTGCTAGCAGAACACAGTACTTGTAAACTGTGTGTAGCATCTGGGTCACCAAGATACAGGCTGTGCCTAGTTTGGGACCCGCTGTTAAACCCTGCCAGTTCTCTGTTCTCTTCTAAGCTTTAAGTTAACACCATGTTTGCATGCTAAAGAACGATTTTTAAGAAAGAAATAAATAAATAAATAATATTATAAATGCGATTTGTATGTATGGATGTTTGTTACTCCTTCATGCAAAAACTACCCCATGGATTTGGATGAAACTAGGCACGTATATAGAAAATGCCCTGGAAGAACACTTAGAATATAGTTTCACCGTGTTACATACTCGGAACGCGGGTGAAACCGCGGGGTAAAGCTATGTTCAATATTAGTTAATCCTTTCAAATATATTCTGTAAAATAATCTACCACAAGCCAAATAGCACAATACATCTACGCGTTATTAATATAGAATACTGTTTCATAAAACCTTATTTCATATACAATAATAACCTGAAAACCTAAGACCAAATCGTATTTAATAAAGCTCATAATGGCCACAGTGTCTCGCAATCTGACACCGCACAGTACCACAATGAGAGGGGAACAAACGGCCCTTGAACAACGGGGGTCGCTTATACCCTTTATTGATTATCGATAAACGAACGAATAAATATCAATGGGTATGTCGTGATTTTGTATGCGATTTGACAGTTCGCGTTTAGTGTTGGGAAATGAAAATTTACTTATCGACAGAAAATATTTTTTTCTCGATAGAAATCCATTTTTTTCTTTTCTATAATATCTTACTAATATTATAAATACGAAAGTTTGTCAGGATGGTAGTATGTTACTCTTTAAAGCAAAAGTACTGAACGAATTTGTATGAAACTGTTATCTACCTATCAAACATCAGTAGCTAATCAAAAAATTGTATCGAATATCCTTTGATCTTACCAATTAGAAGGTGAAATGTGAGCTCAAAATGCATTTAATAAAGCTCAGTTATAACACAGAGTAACTCTGTGAAATATGACGCTACCAACGTACCTATAATCCAAAGGGAACAGTCGGTGGAGCGCATACAAATGTAGAGCTTGTAATAATTTATATCGATAGTCGATAAAAAGCACGTACATGTTTTCAAAGCTGAGTGGTGATGATTAATTAGGAAATAGTTTAGATAATTTGATGGTGACCAGAAAATGTTTGTATATGTAAAAATGTTTGAAGTAATAAAAAAATTACTGTACACATACCAGACAGAAAGAAAGAACTACTTGTATCAATATACTTTGCTTGCGTAGTAGAGCCGTATAAAGCTCAATGTATACCCGGTTCAAGTTCATTTTCCAAGTACAATTGACGTTTCTTTTTAAGAAATACACTTATGAGGTCAAAGAAACAGGAGCTACTGCCAATATCAAAAGATACATTCTGATACCTCTGTAAACTTTGTCAATAAACTTTTTCAACAAGTTTGTATAAGTACCAAAATAATTGATCTTGAGAACATTGAGCTGTTTGCTGTATTTCCGTAAAAATGTAATGTGAAAAACAAAAGAAAAAAAAACTTAAATAGATTTTTTTTTTAATAAATTTGAATGAAGAAGAGTGTTGTAGAAAAATACGTAAGTATTGTAAAAAACAAGCGTGGGGTGCTTTTCGCTGTAAAACGGCAATCCTGACTATCCTAGTAAGGATAACGGGTCTTACTGTTTAAAATATTGAATTGTCATCGGTCCCCGATAAATCTACAAAGTTTGAATGAAATCTGACCGTTTAAAGTGGGTCAAAATCACGCCCAAAGGAGTTGGTTACAAACATACAGATGGAGCTAATAAAAGCGTGTAATAATATTAAAGTAAAAAAAAAACTATTTCTTTGATACCGACATATTTTTCATCGACATCAGCCAACCCTATTCCTAAACTGTAGCGATAACGCTTCGAGTCTCAGATGTTCACACTTAAACGGCGGATAATTTGTACGAACTGAACCGACGAGCGTCGAACACCCTTGATAAACTGTGTTAATTATTATAATATCCCACCAAAGACTCCGGATTAATACAGTGCTCAAGTAATTGCTTGAGATGGGTTTGAACGGTGATTAAACTGAAGCACCGTGGAGTATTTAAAGTAGTATTCGTGTTTTCATACCACAAACGAGCTCTACGCTTGTGCTGAGTCTATTTGGAGAAGTACTTCACTAAACTAGGTACATATTTCCACAGTGAAGCCGTAGTGCATTTGTAATACTGTGTTTCGGTTACAATGGTAAGGAGGCCAGTGAAATTACAGGCACACGAGACCGAGCCCACAACGCAGTGGCAATGCCCCTAGTGTTGCAAATGTGGGCGGCGGTGACCACTTATCATCAGGTGGACCGTCTACTTGTTTGGCGGCCCAAGTGGTATAAAAAAATTAAAGAAATAAAAGCTACTGCTATGGCGGAAATAAGTAAGGTGATACTTCCCCGGACGAACTCTGCACTGAAAGTTCGACAGCTCAAAATTTGTGTCAAAAGCCCAAATCGATGGTGACTAACCAAACAGATTCTTCATCATTTGTATGTCCAAAACAATTAACACATTCACAATCAATACCAACATTACCAACCCATCTAAAGTTCGCTTGTTACATTTATCGCCATACTTCTGTAATACAAAACGGAAAGAAGCCAAGAAAACAAAGGTTGATTTTGAACAAGTTTCGTGTAATAATATTAAATATCAGCTTATTGAAATGAGAGAAGGCTACAGATCCTCACTCGTAAAATATCAATACCTAACAAACTTTTAAACAATATATATACTTCACGCCCATTATCACAGAAGAGGTGAGCAAAGGTTCCAGTAGTGAGACCTATAGTCCACCAAAGATATTAAATATTTTTTTTATTTTATTAGTCCAAAATTAGTTTTATTATAATATTATAATTGAAATCTGCCGGAGAAGAGTGTTGACCGCCGTCGAGAACGGTCGTGCGGCACATCTGGTAGGGAACGCGCGCCCCGAACCAAAACGGTAGTGATTCATTGGCATTTACAATCAGTGTTAGTGAATAGTGAATAGTGCATCGTGCCGATGGAGATACAGACTGTAAATCGTAAATCATAAGTGTGGTAGTGTATAGGTGACTAGAAAGCAGATCAGGTAGCTGAACCCGGTGAGATCAATCCAATTTCATTTATAATATTAATAGGTACCTACAGCTAGGCGAGGGGGTATGATCAACAGCTGACAGCACATCTAGTAGAATTATAATACTACCCTTTCAGCAAAATAGGTAAACCGAATCCGTCTACGGCAAGCAGCAAATATTAGCAATATACCAAATCTACAAATACTAATAAAAATTCCTTTGCGTCCCAACCCTACAAACAACCCGATAACGCCATACATAAGTGCATCATGCCAATAGTCGAACCCGGCCCACATCTGTTACTCATAAATTAATTAATATCTCAGAGACAAAAAACAAACGACACAAAGTGACCCTAAATTTCTCAGCAGGTACATAACGTTCATGAGTGCATGCTCCATCACGATAAGTGCTTCCCTGAATCAATAATATACTTCACGGGAGACGGTAATATTTAACAGAATTGGTTAAGTTTTTCAAAAACCCTACTGAACTCGATTTCTATAAAACTTGAAGCTTGAACTAGATTTAGATAACTAGATTACATATGTGAACACGCTACGCCTAGAGGAAGTTAAGCTAAGCGAATACGCCATCCTAGAAATATTCCAAACAGGAAGTTTATTTCTTAACTACAAAGTTATTATAATTCATGGGATCAGTTTAATTGGATGGCCATAGTTTCCTTTCGCTTCCCAAAGAGACGCAGGGACAAAAAAGTAAAATCTCGGCACAATAAGATACAACACGTGTGCCAAAACTATTGACTAAAAAATACACTTTGGGTATGGATTGCATCGAAACAAAGGAACCACCCGATGAGTCGGGTCAAACCCATTCCCAGTTAGCGCAAGACGAGGTAGGCAATAAAATACTATTGCTTCATTGTGCAAGAGAAACTACATCTGGTCTCTGCACAATAAAGCGCCGGACCTCTTAGAACAAAAAATTCTAACAGCTTAAATGCCCATTAAATACCATCGGGGGGCTACCGGGAAGTGATTTCACTTGCCCATTAGAAGTAATAGTAATACATAATAATAACTAACATAACAGTAGACCTAAGCTTACCCCAACAGATAACCAAGATTACGTTAACATGAACAAAATGGAAATCGAAAGAATGAACGCCGACGGAAATTGCCTCTTTAGAGCAAATAGCACATCAAATCAACAATCTTTTTCACCTTACCTTTGACCACTATGCCATCAGACACGACCTTGCAAAATACATCGAAGAAAACCAAAACGACCAGATAATTCGGAACGCCATTATTAGTAACCTTGCTCTCACTGAGACCGACCAAAAACAGGAAATAAAAAACTATATAGAAAATCAATACAGATCGGGAGAATGGGCAGGCACTGACGTCCTTCTAGCAGCAGCACACTTCTACCATGTCAACGTCACAGTACATCAAGAGAAACCACAGGAAAATATGCTCAAGTTCCAAACCAAAAATCCGGCTGAAGCCGTGGGAGAGTTGAACCTACTGCTCAGAAATAACCATTACGATAGTATAGTGTCATATCACAACCCAACACAATCCACAAATGAACTGACACCCAATAGCAGTATAGCCAGCAATTACTCCCCTATGAGTTACCCCGACGACACGGGTTATACAGTACTACGAGGAGAAACGCTACATAAAATCCAAACACATATTGATAATATAAGAATTGCAACATGGTATGTTCACGGTGCTTGCAGTCCCATAACAAAGCAGGCAATATATTCAGAATTAAAGAAACGGCGAATACATATAGGATGTCTGCAAGAAACTGGCATGAAGAACGGTTCATATGAATCGAAAAACTATAAATGGTTCCTTACTAGTGGTTGTAACAAACGTCGTGGAATAGCAATACTTATAAGAAAAAATCATGGTCTCGCAGTGACTAGCGCTAACAAGAGCAAAGACACAAATATTACCGCCTCAATAGTCACCACCGGAAACTACAACAAATGGTACATTGGAACAGCACATATACCTCATGAAACACCCAAAGCTGTGAAGTCATCTACAGAAGTATCCAGTTTCACTGAGCAACAACCAAAAAACTCAACGCTGATAATTCTCGACTTTAACGCTCATATTAGAAAAACCTACGTACAAGACTTGCACGGTAGTAAACAAGTATCGCTACGGAACCTATACCACTCAGAATGTAATACAAATGGAGAAATACTAAGAGACGTCATGAGGAAGGAGAAATTAAGACTAGATACATCTTTCGGACGCTCAAGTTCCAAGAAAACATGGGAATCCGGCAACGCAACATCTCAACTGGATCACATACTGACATCCATGAATACCCCATACTTTTCTTTTTCTTTTATCAAAGGGGAATTTCTAATAAGCATTTCGGACCAAAAACTAATTTGGGGAGAAATTAATCCCATAAGACCTAAAAATGCAACAAGAATCCAACTAGCTTCTTAAACAACAATACGTCGACTAAAAGAAATGCAAATACAGTTAAAGAATTTAACTACAAAAATCTAGAAAATACTCGCTTGGAAAGCCAAACACTCCAAAGAAAGTACCAATGTAAGGTTCTAGATATGATCTCTACCAGAAAACGACCGGATACAAATGAATTAATTCCCTGGGAGGACCTCCTACATATTATGAAACAGTCCGCTACCGATACCCTCTCAACCACAACCCCTACTAGATCTAAAGAAATGAAATGAAAATGAAAATGAAATGAAATGAAATGAAATGAAAATGAAATGAAAATATTTTTATTCAAATAGGCCTTTACAAGCACTTATGAATAGTCTGACTCTAATACCGGTTCGGAAGGTTGTTTTTTACTGAGAAGAGCCGGCAATAAACTCAGCAATTACTCTTTTAAAAAAAAAAACAAACTTAGATTTATTACATAAAATATTATTTAGTCTCATTGACAATACCTGTGTGTTATGGCAATATTGCAGAATTATTTAACAATAATATAATATTATAAATATGTAATGAAAAAAAAAATACAAACAAACTAAAGCCGACCAGCCCCCACAAGCAGCACCTGTTCACAAGTATGACGCATGTGGCAGCCATCGCCCTCCTCGCCATATTGTAGGGAAGTGAGCGACCCGCCACACGACGCCGCCACAAGCAAAGGCATTAAAGCGAGCATGACTAACTTAAGTTTGAAGCACATCAAAAAAAAAATTATGAATTTTAGAATACACACAAAGTGTTATCACTGTGACCATAACATGTTCAAAGTTATAGATAAATTTAAATTGCATTCAAATAAAAAAATAAATCATACCATACAACAATACATTTACAACCAGGCACTATTATCATTTAAATATTCATTTATGTTGTAATAAGCCTTTTTTACCAATACAGCTTTAATATGATCCTTAAATTTTTGCAAGGACAAATCTAAAGTCGATGCAGGGATTTTGTTATAGAAGCGCGCACCTAGTCCCAGAAATGAACCTTGTACTTTTTGCAGTCGATAAGCAGAGGTCACGAGTTTGTGCTTATTTCTAGTATTTATTGAGTGCATATCACATTTTTTAGCAAAATGACTAATGTTTCGATGGACAAATAATATGTTTGCATAAATGTACTGTGATGCAACTGTAAGTATTCCTATTTCTGCAAACTTATCTCTAAGGGAAGTTCGAGAACCCCAATTATACATAGCTCGCACCGCCCGCTTTTGCAAAATAAATATAGTTTCTATATCAGCAGCTTTGCCCCAGAGCAAAATGCCATAGGACATAACACTATGAAAATAACTAAAATATACTAATCGTGCTGTATCTACATCTGTTAGTTGTCTAATTTTTCTCACTGCGTAAGCTGCCGAACTGAGTTTTCCCGCAAGGGATGATATTTGGGTACCCCACTGAAGTTTTGAGTCTAAAGTAATTCCTAAAAATACTGTAGATTCAACTAGATTGAGAGCTTCATTATTTATCATTAAATTACAGCCCACTTTTCTCACATTGGGTAACGCAAATTTAATACATTTAGTCTTCTTTGCATTCAAAACTAGATTATTTACTGTAAACCAATTTAATACCTGGGCCAATGCAACGTTTACATCGTCATAGTTTGATTTCAGTCTATCAACACTAAAAATCAGTGAGGTGTCATCAGCAAACAGTACAATTCCACAGGTATTTTTAACATAAAGTGGAAGGTCATTAATGTAAATTAAAAATAAAAATGGACCTAGGATTGAGCCCTGCGGTACACCCATATGCACGGAAGAACCAGACGATTTGACCCTATTTACATCAACACTTTGAATTCTCTTCCCAAGGTACGATTTCATCATGTCAAGTGCCATACCCTTTACCCCATAATGACGTAACTTACGGATTAGTGTGTCATGATCGACACAATCAAAAGCCTTAGATAAGTCACAGAAAACACCAATGACATTTTGTGACTTCTCCCAAGCTGTAAAAATATTTCTTAAAAGCGCCACGCCAGCGTCAACCGTAGAACGACCTTTCGTAAAACCATACTGCTGACTATGTAAAAGTTTGTTTAAATTAAAGTGAGTAAGCAATTGGGATAAAATAATCTTTTCAAATACTTTACTAAGGGCTGGCAAAATGGAGACGGGCCGATAATTAGAGGGGTCACTAGGATCTCCAGTTTTGAATAGCGGTATAACTTTACTATATTTCATCAAATCCGGAAATTTACCTGAATCAACGCATCTATTGAAAATCAGAGCTAAATGGGGAGCGATAGTATCTACAATCCCCTGTAAGACCGTAACAGACATATCCCATAAATCGCCAGTGCGTTTAACTTTTAAACTTTTAAAAGCTTTAAGTATGTCGTGAGGTGTTATATGCTTAAATTTAAAACACTCATCACATACAGATACATTGCTTTTCAAGATTAATTCCGCGTCTGTTGGTGAGGATTTTAAGGAGCTCGTTGTAGCTATAGGTATATCACTAAAGAAGTTATTAAATGCATGTGCTATTTCACTATCGTCACTTATAACTTTATTATTAATGTTTAATTCAATGCGTTTATTATGGTGTTTAGACTTTCCACTTTCAGAGTTAATAATGTTCCAAGTAGTTTTTACTTTATTGGTTGATTGATTTATTTTATTTCTTAAGTAAATAGATTTAGCAGAAGCACAAACTTTTTTAAAAAGTTTAGAGTAATTTTTTATATATAGTATGAAATTTTGATTTTGATTATATTTTTTCATACCATACAGCTCATACAACATAGCTCTACTTTTATAAATCCCAACGGTTGCCCAATCGTTAAACTTAATAAAATGTTTATTTTCACTAAAGGTTCTTGGCTTAAAATTATTATCATATTCTTTTCTTATAAGATCGAATAGTTCATTATAAAGACTATCTGGTTCTTCATGTGATATATCAATGGAAACAATATTTCTACTTACAGCGTTTTTGAAACGGGCCATGCGACTTGAGGTAATAGGCCTACATGTTATATTACGACGGCTAATGTAATTGTCATCTAATAAAACTACCTTTTGACCACAATGATCTGAAGTCAACTCACTGATTACAGATTTTTCAAGTACATCACAGCTGCAGAACACATTATCGAGGCAAGTGGCAGATGTTGCCGTGATTCTAGTTGGTTCATCATCTAGTTGGAACATCGGCTAGCTCTTGCAAAACTATAACAGCAATCAGGAAGCATCCAGGATCTCCTTCAAAGACCTTAGCAAAGCTCATCCATCGCAGAGAATGAAAATCACATATCAATTCTACAGGAAACATAAACAGGCAGTCAAATATAACATAAAGAAATACTTTATTCCAATATCCAAATGGGAGGAGGAACTAGGAATGTCGTCAGACCAGCATATCGATCTAGTAACCAATGTAAAACCGCTTATCCTAGGCGAAGGACCATGAGTAGACCAAATCAAGGAAATTATAAGAAGTATGAGAAATGGAACGGCACTGGGAGAGGATCAAACAGTAGTCGAACTCTTCAAAGCTGCCCCAATGGTACTCCTGCAAGAACTAACTAACCACATGAAGCGGGCTTGGACCGAAAATATAATACCTACAGCATGGAAAAAACCATCCAAGTCCCAATACCTAAAACCAAAAACCCGAAAAGCATAAATGATTACAGAAGAATTACAATGTGCAACGTAGGATATCGCATATACGCCAGCTACCTGCTCCTTGAACTGGACAGTATCACGAAAGAACTAGGAAACTACCAAGCGGCATTCCTGAAAAACAGATCCACAGACGACCATATGTTCTCTCTTAGAAGAAAAATGGATGAAATGTGGAGAACAGGATCTCCCATCTACGTTCTAGCTCTTGATATAGAAAAAGCATTTGATACGGTTGATATCTCGGTACTTAAGGATATATTACTTATAAGAACAGACAAAGCTTTTACAAATAGAGTAATAACAGCGTGTCTGAATAAATATACATGCCTAAAATGGTACAACCAACGAACCGACTGGATTAAAAAAGGAAAGGGAGTAAAACAAGGTTGCCACTTATCGCCGCGCTTATTTACAATCTTGATGGATGAGGTTCTGAAAACACTAGAAGACGAGATACCATATCATAAATTAAACCAGGATGAAAAAATGCAAGACATTCATGAAAAACAACGACTACCGAAGAACGAATGAAAACAACCTAAGTAAAGGAAAACCAAAAGAAAATCGAAGGCATTAACGCCCACTCAACACCGAACAACATTCATCAACGCTCATCCTTGTCAGCGATACCCGTCTTCCCTACTATCCAATATTGGCTACAGGCTGAACAGTCGGTCGATTGTGGTCAGCTGGTTGCGGTTGGCTGGCCGTCCTTTCCCATCCCAGAGCGTGTCACTCCCCTAGGCCACGCGCTCCTCGGTGTATCCATGGCTACTCCGATACAACTATTTAGGTACCAGTTGCTATAAACTATAACAGTTGTATCGTGGCTGATGCTTGAATGGTTGTATAGGACATGGGTCGGTCGTTGTACTGGCTGAGTGTAGTGCTAAATCATCATCAATCATCATCAATATTATAATTGAAATCTGCCAAACTGCATAGCAGCAGTTTTTCTCGTCCAACATTATTTACAAATTTTGATAATTTTTGTAATGCTTAAGTAAAAATAGTAATTATGCTAAGTGTAGTTAAAGTTAAGTTAAGTTACAGTTTCAATACTTATTATGCTAAGTTGTGTAAATTTAATAATAATTTTATGTTAATTTAAGTTACAGTTTAAAACTAAAATTTCAGTATCTATGGCCACAATGACAGGTAGTGTTTTTGCAGAAGTCTTCCAAGTCAGTCATTTGTGGTGTAATGATGAGCAATGACATCGTATCTCATGTTCGTCGACGCGAATCGCGAAATACAAGTAATAATTTCCAAACAGCGTTAATATCACCCGTTCCGCACTGACCGAACCCAGTCTCTGGTAGTTATAACACTCTACCACCGAAGCGTAATCCCTACTAAGATTATAAGTGTGAATGTAAGTTCGTTTGTTACGCTTTCACGCGAAAACTACTAAACCGATCATCATGAAACATAGTACACATATTCTTGGAGATATTAGAAGTAACATAGGATACTTTTTGTGCCGGAAAAATGTTATATCCCTAGGGAACGCGGGTGAAACCGCGTGGCACAGCTACTAATAAATAAATATCCTGGGACATTCTTTACAAATGCCCATCTGATCCCAAGTTAAACAGAGCTTGTACTATGAAAACAAGACAACTATTACATTACTTAGACTACTTTTTTAAATACATACTTATATAGATATTTACACCCAGCCACAAAACAAACAGACATGTTCATGCACACAAATGTTTGTCCTGGATGGGAATCGAGCCCACGACCTGCAACGTGGCAGTCAGGATCTCTAATCACCAAGCTAACTGGCCCGTCAATCTTGTCCAAATCAAAGATGGCTACGGACCGTCGTAAAACATCATGTTACAACTTCATCGAACAATGTCTATATTAGATGTAGGTATATCCATACCATAGATTCTTCGACAACCGTATATCGCAACTTCGGCACGTAATACCGAGGTGCTTGGATGTGTTAACTTTGGACATGACATCACTTTATTCAAGTTCCAAACTAATTTACCGAAAGCCCTGGACCTAACCTATGAGTTTTTTTTTATACCACATGGGCCGACAAACAAGCGGACGTTCCACCTGATGGAAAGTGGTCACCGCCGCCTATGGACATTTGCAACACTAGGGGCATCACTAATGCGTTGTCGACCCTGAGACGTGAAGTAGTTAAGTCTCATGTGCCTGTAATTTCACCGGCTCCCTTACCTTTCTAACCGAAACACAGTAATACATTTGCACTGCTGCTTCACGTCGGAAATGGGTAAGGTGGTAGTACTTCCCCGGACGAACACTTCACTAAGAGCTCTACTGCTTCTTTACTACATTTATATTTATTTTTTTAGTATTGTATATAGTAAATGGCCCTATAAAATGAAATCTCCAAAGGATTTTTAACAAGCTAAAATATTTACAATGACGTATCCAAAGAACCATTTCTTCCTAGCTCTAGAACTCAAGTTTACTTGCTCTCACACGACAATCACGGGTCAATCACGGTGGAAGGTGGCCGTTTGTGATCGAGATTACACTGCCTTGGTGAATACGTGCATGTTCAGATTTATCTTGTCAGAACTGCATCTATTACCAAAAAGATTTGACTAAAATAGGGTTCTATTTAAATTAGAGTCTTGGAATAATCGCTTTAAAGTTAATTATTGAATGTCAATTGAAGCACGACGGGTTTCGTACCTGAAAGGAACTCTCATGGTGGGACCTGGGTATCTATCTGTCACATGGAAATCCAAATTGAAGTAAGCACTGCAAAATGGGCACGGTATCTTACGGTCTTTGGCACATACCAAAACAATTATTTTTTATAAATCTATCCGAAATAATCTTCACAAAAAGTTGTTTCCAAATTGTCAACATATTACTTTACCTTACCTATGGTAAATTTTATTAACATCAGAATATATCTCATTACATAATGGAATATTGTAATAAAGGACTGTCCTGATTACCACAAAACCTTCGTAGAGCCTAAGCAATATTACCCTCCCACTAAAAGACTAGCTAATATAAAAATGTTCTCAGCAAACACAAAACAATGGTAAATTATTTTCGGACAATTTTTCTCTTATAAGACATTATTGCCTTTATTAACTTGGGCTATTTTTAGAGATCCTCAGACGCCGAAACTGAACGTCTAACTCGGTCAAATGAAGAAGCTGAAATGTCTAGGTTCTTTTAATCAGTCTACGAACATCACCTTCAAAACCTATTTTGATGATCTGACTACTCTGAGAGAAATAATCCTAATGTTAAATGTGAAATTGGACTTCTGTCTGTATGTATGTGACTAAATCACACACTAAACCTCCACCGGAATTGGATGACATTCAGGACACAGATAGAATGTGTTCTGGATTAACACATTGGACTTATCATCTCGAGAAAATATGAGACACATCAAGAATCGATGTGACTTTTTTTTATACCACATGGCCCGACTAACAAGCAGACGGTCCACGGTACCTTATGGTAAGTAGTCACCTCCGCTTATGGATATTTGCAACACTAGCGGCATCACCAATGCGTTGTCGACCCTGAGACGTGAAGTTATTAAGTCTCATGAATCTGTAATTTCACCGACCCACTTACCTTTCTAACCGAAGTGCTGAAGATTGTAGTAAATTTATCATTTTTATTTAACCGCCCTGTGGTTAATTAAAAGGCATTTCTAATTTAGTTATTCTACGGAACCAAGTTCCGTTTTGTTAAAGTCATAATTTAATCAATTGAGAAAAAATTTTTCGGGAGCCTTTTTTCTCTGTAATCGCTTTTTTAATAAAGTTCTCTCATTTTTTAATTTCCAACTAATTTCATAGCGAGAATTTATCAAAACTGTATTAATTTGCTCTGAAACGTCCTAGATACTTTTTAACGAATCCTTTTTTTGCGGTAGGCAGTTTATCAGGTTACTTTCAATAAAAATGTTAAAAACAAAATAGGGTATCCCTATATTATAACCTAAGCAGTAATTTAATTTTCTTCTAGGCACTGTACCCATAGACGGATCTAATAATTTAAATTCAGATATTTTTACTTATCGTTAATAGCTTTATTTATTAGTAAATTTTAAGTAATTTAGTGTAAAGTTTTAATAAACTTTTTTTCATTTGGTGTATTAATTAATTTGTCATTATATTAGTATTAATTGTAAAAATAGTCTAACGGTAAGTACGGGAAATAGGGTACCATTGACGCACCATCACCTCAAAACCACTGAACATATCCCCAAAATTCCCTTTAAAAAATTTTCGTATTATGTTAGTATTATGGTTATAGACTATTATATGATAATGATAAATACGAGTAAAACCTCGGGAGACAGCTAGTGAATAATAAACAAATTTGTCATTCAATAGCGGTTTTCAAAAGTCATTAATTAATCATTACATTTATTCAAATCAATTTTTTCCTGAATATTTTTTTGGTTACCCATTTTATGAATAATCATAATATAGAAGAATATAATAATAAAAAAGAGTACAATGGCAATATAACGACCACAGAACTTGAGGTTCTCGTAATGATGTACCCACTTCAGTGAAAAGGGAGCGATGAACAGCCTAGGATGGTTCAACATTTAATGTTTTTCTTTACAAATCGTTTTAATTTTGCTTACATTGAAATGTATCAAACTAGCGTCCCGCCCCGGCTTTGCCTGAATATTGACACTAAACATACCATAACCGGGTCAAATGACCCGTTTTGAACTTTGCATTGGAAATGCACGTATCATCTTATTGCTTTTGCACATTTGACTTCATGACTTTTTCTTACTAATTAATATACAGTTATACTATTTATTTCCCTTCCTAACAACCATATTTCATACACTCGAGCAGGAAACATAAAGTCACATTTGACCTGCTATGGTAGAAATAGGTACCTAGTAAGTGTTGGTATGATTAGTGTTAATGCAGTACTACATTAGACATAGAAACCTATCCGAAGAAATTTCCTAAATGATGGTGGAAATCTTTATCTAATCTATTCCGATGGAGAGTTTGTCTAGAGAAGTACTACCATACCCATTTCAGCTTGAAGTGTTTTGAACTTATATTGGAATGGTAAGGGGCTGGTGACATTAGCACATGAGACTTAACAGCTTCACGTCTCTGGGTCGACGACGCATCGTCGATGGCCCTGGTGTTGCAAATGTTCATAGGCGGTGGTAACCACTTACCTTCAAGTGTTCCGTCAGTGTTTATATCGGACTAATAGACATTAAAAAAATGCCCAAACTACAAAATATTTTTTTTTTTTTTTAGATTACGTCTTTTATTTCATTATTGACCATTGATTATATTATTTCTCTAAGTTAAACCTTATTATAATATTTCTACGTCGGTTACTAGTAAAAAGAACGTATATCTCTAACCTACTTGGATATTTTGTTGCTACTTTTGACCTTTTCCAAACGTAAGGGTGTGACAGTTTCGAGATAAGCACAGCCATTCACCTTATCTTAAGTTGAGGGCTTTAGAATAAGAAAAATACCAACTTTTTTGTTACGACGAAATACAAAGGATGTGAACCTTTAAAATGGACAATAATGGTTAGTAATGTACACCATGTAGATTGTCATGTGTATATCACTAATTCACTTTCAACAAACCTTGTCTGTCCGTACTTGCATTTTTAGCTATTGGTTAGTTTTCGGAAAAGTAAATTATATTTTATGATCTGTTCGTAACAATTATGGAGTCTATCTATAATATAATATCTTTTCATATTTGTTGATCAACCAGAACATATATAATTTTTCTTTAATATTCATTATATTAAAATATAATTATAGAATAATAAGTTCCTCGAATAGTATGTATTGTCATCAACATCTCATCATATAAGACCCAGCGTCAACTAGAGCGATGAATCCCGCCGAGTCGAATCACAATGCTAGGCCTCCATCGTTAGCGGGGGCCTAATACACCTAATTTATTATACGCGCGTGCATAACAGTTGAAGGGGACCCGGTGGTCTAGAATTTTCGAAAAATCGTTTTTTTTTTTTTACATATTTCGAAAGTATAGTATTTCAAAAATATACTGTAAAAAATTGGTGACGAAATTCCGAGTATTTCTATATTTAAAACCCATTACAATGTCAGGTAGACGATCGGTGAGTTGGGTTCCATTAAACTTTAAACGCGTTTATCTCGAAACTACTTTTTTTGGTCTACTGAAGCTAAAAAAAAAAAAAACGGTTCGACCGATTCGTCTGTTCGTCGATTCTAAATAGTACTGGCTCTCGCCGGGACTAGAAAAAATATTTTCTGTTGAGTATTTCTATTTTCTTTATTAAAAAAACATTGCAAAAAAAAAGTCGTTTTCAGACTCGTACTTTGAATTACGCACCATTTTGTCAATTTTTTTTTTTTTATTCTAGTCCCCGCCATAACTATACTTATACTGATTAAAAATCCGTCTTATTTTTTAATTTCCGATCAAAGGGAGAGATAAAACCTCCTTCAGCAGCCAGGTCCTTTTTTTTTGAGAGGGGAACTTCAGCGCCACTTTTGGAATTTAAAACAAAAAAGTTTTTTGTGTTTACCATCATTTTTGTATTGTTAATAAGTAATAAAATAAGCCTAAAAAAATTTAAAACCCTTAGTCATTTCTGTCATATCAAAAAAAAATTTAAAAATAGGCTAAATTTTACGCCGCTAGACCACTGGGTCCCCTGAAATTCGTCCTGGTCGTTAAAGTTTTAGGGTCGATTTTACTAAAACTAAGAGTAATTTACCTTTGTTCTATACTGCACCTATTATCTAATTTTTTTTTTGATTTTGTGGCGACATCTATGAACACGCCTACAATCCTTCACTGCCCGCACACACGCCACAATTTCCTACTTTTCACAACTGCACTAAACACGCTCGCTTAAAATGAAGTTAATAAGGCTAAACTTCCACCAGAATCGCTTCATTTTCATACCTTAATGTGTCATAGCTCAAATAAACCGTTTCTATTCGCGAACTTAACCACATAGCTACCTCACACCACTATGATAGAAAGGCAGCTTAAGGCCTCAGAACCGTAATACGCTGTGCCGAATCGCTTCTCATATTTTGACTTTGCGATAGATGGACGCCAACCTTAATAACACGCGTATTTACCCTACCTTTAATAAATAACTAAATTCATTACAACTTTATACTGTTTTCATTAAGTATTCTTCGTCGGAACTTTTCAAGACTCTACGGTTAATATTTCACATGAAGCGGTGAGGGAGTCTCGGTTTAATTATTCAGATTTAAAAGTTACAGTTCAATTATGACTTGATTAAGGATTCAGGACCTGAACTTTGGAATCCTGACGGTTAATTAACTTTATCACGTTATCAACTTTGCCCCGCGTCTTGGTTTCTCTTCTCTTCGGGAAACTGCCTGATCAAACTTTATCGGTAATTCTATTACAGCGTAGACAAGATGGCGATGAGTTTTCGTTTATAGAAAACCAATGTTTATTTATACTACGTTTTATATGAAATAATCAAATAATAGAGATCATGTCTTACATACACATACAATATACATTTAAAAATGTTATAGTAACGCCACGCTATTTGGATTAATAAAATAAGATTTTGTTAAACCGGGGAAATACAAATGTATACATATATATATTAAAATATGAATTTCAGGGATATTTTGATTCTTTAATCTTAAAAGTTAAGTCAATTTCTCATGTTAGATAAATATTTGAATTTTTATTGGTCACGAAAAGCCGTAGACATAGAAAGGTATTACAGGCAGACTCTGATCAAATCCTTTATTTATCATTTAGATTTGGTACCTACAACTGATCAGAGTTAAAATCATAAACTTAAAAAATGTATGTTTGATTGTTTCTAGAGATAGAGTAAACTGCCATACCCAAAGACACCTCTAAAGCTTGGCGATCAGAACCCTGAGCACGAACATCTATCGAAAGCGTATCGTCATCGTATCGAGTGTGCCAAAAAGCAATGCAATGGGAAATTGAATATTGCGCAACGTCATCACCTTTGTGGAGCACTCGATACGATAACGCTACGCTTACGATAAAATTAAATGCTCGTTCTTAGGCTTCAGATACTCACAATAATATTTCCATTATTAAATTTCTAAAGTTTTATCCATCTAAGAAATCACGTTTAACGTTTAGTGTTAAAGAAAAATTAACCTTCTGACATCCTGATAAGGTTTAGTTACCTCACCATACAATGAACCATTGGATCAACAGATAAACCTTATTTCAAAAGACATAAAATAAATTTTTCAATGCCATTCTCAAACGTCAAAAGTACCTACGTAATTCTGTGACAGCTACTTAAGGAATTTAATTGATAAAAGTTGCATGTATTAGAGTAGTACGGCTCTTAGTGCAGGGTTCGTCTGGGGAAGTACTAACACCTTTCCCGTTCCGCCTTGAAGCAGTTCACTTGTAATACTGTGTTTCGGCCAAAGTGGTAAAAAATAAAATAAAAAAAAAGTTTTTAGCATCTTTGCGTCAACAACTTAGTTGCAGCTTACTGAAAATTGTGCCATGGCGAAGGAAAGCTGTACTCAACGAATGAGTGAATGCAGCGCTAAAGTGTCGACACACCAGGCAGAGTTGGGGCAATTACGTGCTATAGCGCCGTTACCCATGACTATTACTCTGTTACTAATCTTACAACAATGTACTGGTTTACACCTTTCCCCTAGTTTTGTTTACATCCTAATAAAACTAAATTGCCGAAAGTAACATTTTCATTGCTTTTGTTTGCAACTTCTGTGTGAGAATTATTTGTGCACATTTCTAAAGGGTAGACTGCGGAAACAAAAGAGTCAGTATAGCCTCTCTGACAATGGAATGGTTATATTCTCTTTGGTCTGGCTAAATGCGTGGTAGTTTAAATTTAGAATACCTAATGCACTCGAATAGTTAATTTAACAATGAACCTAGACTTTTTGATGGGAATTTTAAAAGATATTGCGTTTTCTATTTATTCTCTGAAATGAATTTAAATGAATGATGAATTTTCAATTAGTCTCTAAAAGACTGAAAAGTTTCGAATAAAACAAAAAATAGCCACAATTTGAATTAAACCAGACTAGACTGTGTTAATTACGTGATCTCGATGCTGGCAAAGATAAATCTTGATTTAGATGCGTTCACACATTACCAATTGTCAATACTACTACACTATTACCACGCACACATTCAAATCATTAAAAATAATTAGAAAATTGCAACATGGAGTTCAGATGGGCTCACAAAGGCCGATCCAGTAGACGCAACTTTTTTTTTATAAACTGAGGGTAAAAAAGGTTCGATTCAAACCTCTGAATGATTAATGCTTTGGTTTTGCCGCGATAGCTTTTGGGTCTTGCACCAATCCACCAGTTGGTAATAAAATTAACCTTAAATAAGGTTGCTTCGGTCTGGGGATCACATTACTCTCGAACGAATGTACAATATGTTTCAGTGTAAGGAATGCGGGGTAATTCAATATAATGTTGCCCTTTTTTTGTTTTTAACTCTTGTTATTTATTTGTGCTGGCCATTTCCGTGTGTGTTTTATTTTATTTACGCTTTCGTCGAGCTTGCACCCACGTTAACGAGAATTAACGTTTTTCCACAGTAAAAACTAACTTCTATCACTTGGGAAGAATGTGGCTTGCTCACTGTGAAAGAATTTTTAAATCGCATGAGTAGATTTTAGGATTACTTCCTAATTTGAAACTTAAAAAGTTCCTCATTATAATATAAGAATGGAATGTAGATGTTTTTTTAGCCGATATGGGCCGACTAACAAGCAGACGGTCCACCTGATGGTAAGTGGTCACCGCTGCCTATGGACATTGGCAACACTAGGAGCATCGCCAAAGCGTTGTCGACCCTGAGATGTGAAGATCATAAGTTTCATGTGCCTGTAATTTCACCGGTCCCCATAACGCAGTGCACTACTGCTTCACGACGAAAATGGGTAAGGTGGTAGTACTTCCCCGGACGAACTCTGCACTAAGAGCTTAACTACTCCAAAATGATGAATCATAACATTTATTTTTAAGTGAAAATAATGGATTAAATACGAAATTAATAATAAAGAGGTGGTAGCTTCAGTAACTTTGACCTTTATAGGCCCTCCGCAGGCCTAAACTGAATTTCAATTTTTTTTTTTTTTAAATGGGAAGTCCAAAAGTGAAGCCATAGAGTTACAGACACCAATATAGGACCAGAGTACTTACAAAACACGAAATAACAAGAAAATACACAAAACAAACGATAATATATAATAGAAAGATCAACTCAGTAAAAATAAGTAATTTTAACATTAATATTCAGAATAAATCTTTAAACAAAAACTTTTGACAACAGAGAAGCTCAACAGTTCGATTTTTGTAATACATCAGAATATTAATCGCTTCTTTGGCAAAATTCTAGATATTCATTTATTGTTAGATAAAATAACTATAGACGTATTATGCTTTACAGAGACATGGTTGAAACCGGGCACTATACTTTTTAATATTAAAAACTTTACAGTTGCCAGTATATTCAATAGATTATCTGCAGAAGGTGGCGGCACAATAATTCTTATAAATAATAATATTAAATTCAAGGATCGGAAAGATATTTGCAGCCTCTCTGTTGAGCGTGTTTGTGAGGTGTCTTGTGCAGAGTTGCAGAGCTATATTATTGTATGTGTTTATAGGCCACCGGCATCAAATTTTTTATTGTTTACCTCTATAATAGAAGAGATTCTTCGTAAGCTATTTAATAATTGTAACAAGTCAATAGTTCTATGTGGCGACTTTAATGTAGATACTCTTAGTAATTCATCTGAAAGTCTGAATTTAGTTGCCTTATTCAAATCATTCAACTTAGATTTATTATTTAGTGAGTCAACAAGATCTACAGCCACTTCGGCTACTTGTATTGATAATATATTAACTAATAGTAGTATACTGGGGAAATCGATTAATAGTGGTGTTCGCTCGGATCATAAGGCTCAATTAATAGAATTGCCATTTAAAAGACAAGTATTTAAAGTAACGAAAGTAATTAGACCTACTACTAAGGCAAGATTAGACACCTTTAAGAATAATTTAGAACTGAAACTCTGTAATACAATATATCATAGTAATGAGCCCAATGTCTTGTATGAAGGTTTATTGTCCGGGATTTGCGATAATTTTAATAGAACCTGTCCTACTAAAATAGTGAAGGTAAATAGTAAAATGGGATTTAGTGACTGTGCTACTAAAGGTATTCGTAAGAGCAGGGATAGGTTGTATGAACTTTATCATTTAAAATCTCTAACTCATAACGAGGAATTTCATAAATATGTTAGAAACTTTTCAAAAACATTCAAGTTAGTGTGTAATCAAGCTAAATCTTACTATATATGTAATAAAATAGGTAATGCGAATAATAAAATAAAGACAGTCTGGAATGTTATTAATACGGAAACTGGTAAAATTAGAAATAATAATGAACAGGTAACTCTTAAAATTAATGATAAAATTTTAACGAATAATTTAGATGTAGCCTGTGCTTTCGAAAACTTCTTCACGAGTATACCTGGTAAAACTACTAAAAGCCTTAAATCATGTCCTATAGTAGCGGAATCTTTACTCAAACAGCATATTCATAATATATTTCCTAGTTTTAAATTTGAGCATATTAATGCTAGCGATATCTTAAATACTTTTAATTCGCTCAATATGAAAAGTACTGAAGATTTATGGGGCTTATCAGTAACAATCGTAAAATCAATAATAACAGTGATTGCACCGGTTTTGTCAAATATTTTTAATGAATGTATTGATCAGGGTTGTTTTCCTGATTTAATGAAATACAGTAAAATAGTACCTATTTTTAAGTCCGGTTGTAAGGAGAATCCTTCTGATTACATACCAGTTTCCGTTCTGCCAGCACTTAGTAAAATTTTTGAAAAACTGCTGCTTAATCAAATGTTAGGTCACTTTACTAAGCATAAGGTATTGCATGGTCATCAGTTCGGTTTCACGAAGGGAAGATCTACATCCGATGCGGCAGCAACATTGTTGAGACACATTTATGGCGCATGGGAGGATTCTCAGGATGCGATTGGCATTTTTTGTGATCTATCCAAGGCTTTCGATTGCGTTGACCACCGTACACTACTTCTAAAACTTGACTACTACGGAATTCGTGGAACTGCTCATGATCTTGTTTTATCTTATTTATCAAATCGTCAACAAAAGGTAGGGATTACTGGCACAACATCCAAGGGCTCTTTAGTCGAAATGGGGGTACCCCAGGGTTCAATTTTAGGTCCATTTTTGTTTTTAGTCTATATAAATGACTTGCCATATGTTGTAAATGATCTCACAGATATTGTCTTGTTTGCTGATGATACATCATTAATTTTTAAAGTTGATAGAAAAGACAAAGATCTAACTAAAGTTAATCATACTATGTCAATTGTCTGTGGGTGGTTTGCTACAAATAATCTATTACTAAATTCAAAGAAAACTAAATGCTTCAAGTTTTCTTTACCGAATATAACACAAGTAGATAGCCAAATAATAATAGATGGGAGCCATATTGATCTTGTTAATAAAACGGTATTTTTGGGTCTTACATTAGACAATAAATTGCAGTGGGGACCTCAGGTTGATACTCTAGCTGCTTTTTTTTTTTTTTTTTTTTTTTTTTTTTTTTTTAGGAGGGGAAATGCGTTACGCATACCACCGCGCCCGGGGAGAGACGCGGTGGTTATGTGGGACTCCCACTCGCAAACTCCCCTTCTCATATCAAAAATGAGAAGGGGCCCGAGGGTATACCCACTAAAACCCCTCCGATGTTCCTTCGCACACTTGAGCGCCGAGGGTCGCGGGCACGAATTCAGCTTCCGCAACCCCCGGCTGGTGCCGGCCCGCCACCGCGGGCCCCGTCTGGTCGAGGGGGGGGAGCGAGGTGTTAACTCCTCCCCCCCCGACTTCTCTCAGGGGCGCGCGTGGAACATCACACGCGCGCCACCACCTCGGGTCCTTATGATGTTGTGGGGCGACAGACGTATCCCCGTGTCTGACGCCCCTGGACCCATTTAGGGGGGCTGGAAGAGGGCGTTGTCCGCCCTCCGCCGACGCCCGGTGCGTCTGCTGCGGATCGGGTGAGGGGTTGAAATCTCCCTCTCCCTTTCCGCAGCCTCCTTCTGCGAGATAACCGTCTCGCAGAAGGTTACCACTGCGTCCCAGGCCTCTTCGCCGCCGACCATAGACTCGATCACGGCCGGCAGCGAGAGGTCCGGGCCTACTCCGGCGATGAGGGCACGGCGCGGCTCCTCCCAAGTGGCACACTCTGCCAGCGTGTGCCGCGCCGTGTCCTCCCGGCAATGGACGCAGTGGTGACACCGGGCGTCCGGCTCCCTGTTTATGCGACACAGGTACTTCCCGAAGCAACCGTGCCCCGAGAGCACCTGCGTCGCCCGAAACGACAGGGAGCCGTGCCTCCTCCCGAGCCAGCGCTCGAGCACCGGCCGGATCGCCCAGACTATGTCGAGGCCGGCGGTAGGGCGCGAAAGCCTGTCCCGCCATTCCGCCACTAGGACCTCGCGGAGCTGAGACCGACGCAGCTCGACTTGACGCTGCATCGGTCGTTCGCCCCGCTCCGCCTCTTCCTCGCGCCACTGATACAGCGACGCGAGTACTTTGGCCTCCAGGTCCCAGGGCGGGGATCCGGCCAGTGCACAAGCCCCCTCATACGAGATCGTGCGATACCCCCGTATGACTCTGACGGCCATGGCTCTTTGCGGTTTCCGAAGAACCGCAATCGAGCCGGCCGTCAGGTCGTGGGCCCAGATCGGGGCCCCGTACAGGGCCATGGATCGCACGATACCCGTATAGAGCCGTCTACAGTCGGAGCTCGGGCCCCCCAGATTGGGAAGCAGCGTTGCGAGCGCTCCCGCCGCGCCCAACAGCTTGGGCGCCAGCCGTCGAAAATGGGGTCCGAAGTCCCACCGGCTGTCGAGCACCAATCCTAGGTACTTCATGGTGGGCGGCGGCGCCCGCCGGGGGCCATGGAACGTCATGGCCTCCGACTTGCTGAGGGCCACCTCCAGGCCCAGGCGACGGATGCGGCTCACCACCTGTGACACCGCAGAATACTCTAGCTGCTAAGTTAAGTTCGGCTGCATTTGCTGTTAGGAAAATTAAACAATTGACGAATGTTGAGACAGCCAAATTAGTTTATTTTTTTTTTGCATATTTTCATAGCCTCTTGTCCTATGGTATTTTATTTTGGGGAGCAGCAGCGGATATAGAATCAATATTTATTACACAAAAAAGAGCAATTCGTGCAATTTACGGTATGGGTCCCCGTGAATCATTAAGAGATTTATTTAGGGAAATAAATATAATGACATTGCCTACATTATATATTTATGAAAATATAATGTTTATACGTAGAAACATTGGAATGTTTGAGTCAAAATTGGATATCCATAATATTAATACAAGACAAAGGGAGAAGTTAGTTGTTCCATATTTTAGACTAACTAAAGTAAACAAGTCGTTTCTTGGTAATTGTGTTCGATTTTATAATAAGATACCGCTTTCAGTAACCAAAATGTCTGATCATAAATTTAAAAATTATATTAGGAAAGTTTTGAAAGAAAAAGCGTATTACAAGGTGGTTCATAATATTGAAGATAAAAATGTATGGAAATAGCTGCTCTCTGCACAGTGCACCTCTAATTTTCTTGTTTAAGTTGTAAGTAATTATTGTCATTTTCTATTTTGTAGTCTTGTTATTTCTTTTTTTTTGTTTTGGAATGTTAGCTTTATTAAGTATTTTGTAATTGTTAAATATAAAAATATGTAAAATTGATATTATAAAATAGCCAAAAAGTCAGAATAGATAAAAAAGAATTTAATAAAATAAAAAAGAATGTAACCTTGCTGAGTTTCTTGCCGGTTCTTCTCAGTTGAAGGCTGACTTCCGAACCGGTAGTAGCTTCAGTAACTTTAAATTTGACCTTCATAAGTGCCTTCTGAGGGCCTAAACTGAATAAATGGTTTTGAATTTTGTATTTTATACTATTAACACTAACATTAAACCATCTTCTTCTTTACTCTGTCTTACGCTGACCCTCTTTGGAACTCTATTTCCCGATAGTTCCAGATAGACTGAAGATTCCTATTAACCAATCATTATGTATTTGGCGTAACCTTGTAAATAGCCTAATTGTGCACAATAAAGCCTCACAGGGGTTGTCACATCGATTACCCGCTGGAGTGTAAATGGGCTTTGTGTCTATTCGGCCGGTCACCCTTTGACGCAGCCCTAGCGGCAATCATTGTGGAATGACGCTACATTTGCGTCACATGTTTTTGTGACATTACGCCCATGGTTATGGTTGAATGGATTAACTTGTTGTTTGTTACACGTAACAATGGAAATATTCAATAATCGCTGTACCTCGCGGTTTATCCCGCGTTTATCGATATCATATATAGCCTATATCCATGTACGAAAAATTGTCAAAGGCGTCGAATGATAACAGTCCCATCCCGATATGTTCAGTAGTTAAGGTGATGGTGCGTCAAAGGAACCCTTGTTTGGCTGCCCAATGGCAGGGCATTGTCAATGCATTGTCGACTGAGACGTGAAATTCAGTCTCATGTACCTGTAATTTCACCGACCATACCTTTAACACATCAGAGATAACAAACAGATACATACTAGTACAACTTGAGGCTCTTTAAGAAATGAGTGAATAGGCTACTAACGGGAAAGCGAGCTCCATCTTCGGCCTCATCTTCACTTACCATCAGGTGAGATTGAAGCCAATCGCAATCCCGTCTGAAAAAAAAAAAAAAAAAAAACAGATATTCATGCTCACAGTTATTTATCGTTGGTTGTAATCACCTGCGGCGTGATAATCAGGGTATTTAAGCAACACACCAACTGGCCCGTCGATGTATTACAAACGCATTAATTGTATCATCATCATTAGCATTCTAGCACCATTACCCTCTACATATCTACAAGACTAGGTATATAACCTAATAAGTTATTAACGGAATCAATACAGCAACGTAATTACAATATAATTATTAATTACGAACGTACGATAGTAATTAGAGAATGGATTACGTGCGGTTAATGTTCAATTATAACACACAATATCATGATTATGTCAAATCATATTAGAATCTATGTAGTAGTGGCGATGAATACTACCAAATTTAATTACTGTTACGCGGTTTCACCCGCGTTTAGTTTGAAGTTCCTCAGACCAACAAAACACGTTGTTCCATACAAACTTTGCACCCCCGTTTTACCCTTAGAGGGGGAATTTTCAAAAATCCTTTCTTAGAGCTGCCCTACGTTATAAAAGGAACCCCTGTGCCAAATTTCATGTTTCTAACCCTTATAGTTTAGGCCCTGCGTCGATATGTGAGTCAGTCAGCGTCTCCTTTTATATATATTATTATACAAGAAGATAAATCCTAACTAATATTATAAATGCGAAAGTAACTCTGTCTGACTGTCTGTCTTGCTTTCACGCCAATACTATTGAACCGATTTAAATAAAATTTGGTATACAGATAGTCTAGAGCCTGAGGAAGGACATAGGCTAGTACTACTACTTTTAATGCGAAAAAAGGGTTGTAAGTGGTTCAAAGGGGGATGAAAAGTTATATGGAACTATCGTCATTTTTAGAGCTAGAAGCTTGAAACTTATTTTTTGTGCTGTTGATTCGATATAGATAAATATGACATTCGAAATTTTAATTAGTATATAAATTAGAAAAATGCCAAATTTCTCATTCCTCCGTGCACACAATATGATTAATTAAAGGTACATTCTTATCACTTAATAATTATATATGCTTACATATATTATATCCCTACTAATAACAATATTTTAAATGTGAATGTAATTTTGATGTCATCGTTCACGCGAAATCTACTCAACCAATCATCATGAAACTCTTTACACATATTATTGGAGGTATTAGAACTAATATAGGATACTTTTTGTGCCGGGAAAATGTTACAACCCTCGGGAACGCGGGTGAAACCGCGGGGGCCAGCTAGTATATACATATTAGCAAAATAAGGTTCCTTTGACGCACCGTCAACTCAAAACTACTGAACATATCGGGACGGGACCGCTACCATTTGACGGGAATGTTTTCATGAATAGTTATAGGCTATATTATATCGATAAACACGGTTAAAACCGCGGGGGATAGCTAGTATATTATATAATCTCTATATAGTATGAAACAAAGTCCTGCCGATCTTTTAAACGACGCAACAATTCAAAAGAGGGTATAATATATGCATATTATAGCAAAAAAAATAATATTTCTCGGGAACACAAGTGAAACCGCGGGGGACAGCTAGTATAAGTAAATAATAAAATAGTAGTTATAATTTAATTATTAATAATCTGTGTCTGGGTGTAAATATCTACGTAAGTATAATATGTATTTTAAAAGTAGTATATGTAGTATATCAGTTACCTGGTAGCCATAGTATAAGTAGTACACTCTGCTTAATTTGGGATCAGGTAACCATGAAGAATGTCTTGGGATATTTATTTAATTTAAAATTTATACATTAAAATAAAAAGACAAATAATTCACCAATATCACGGGTCTCAAAAACAGCGATTTTTCCTGGCACATTTGTCTACCTCCATCGGAATAATGAGCCTAAAGCTGTGTTGTTATATTAATTAGCAGTGTCTAATCTAGATTCAGTTCGTAATGACTAAATCTGTATACAGCGTCATCACACGATTAACCATTAGATCTAAAGATAAGTCCTATCGTGAAAGCAATAAAGATAATTTTTCTATAACATTAAACGCTGTTAAAACGGGCCTTTATATCTTGCCGATATCGTTTGATTTGAACTTTATGTTAAAAGTAATGGCGATGATTTTTCTATAACTTACTTAGCTTTCAAAACAGATGGTTCAGGCCCCCTAATTCAGCTAAAATAAACTTCGCCGGCAAGCCGCTTCACGGAGGCCTCGGAGATCTCTCACATGATTAGTAGTATTAGCGTAGTTAGCCAAAGAGAGAGCATGGAGGCCGCGACGAAACATCCTCGAGTTAGTGTAATTTTCCTTACAGAATCGAGCCCCTGATCTCGTCAATATTGAATGGTTTATTTGCCAAAATTAAATACCTACACAGTAATTACTGTAAACACAACATGTTAAATAACTGTTTAAATTCCCTTTGAATATTAATGTAAGTAATTTTAATTTCAATTCAGCAAATTAATTCGCTGATATTTGGTAGTTCAATATGTAAATGAAATGGGAAATCAGTTTCAAATCCGTTTCTAACTAATATTAGTAATGGAAAAGTGACTTTGTTTACGCTTTCACGTCGAAACGACTGAACTGTTGGTTCTCAAATTTAGTACAGGCATAGCCTATGGTATGGAGATAGACATAGGCTGACTTTTATCCTGGGAACGCGGGTGAAATCTGTTTGTGAATATACTCGTAACATACTAGCTGTCCCCCGCGGTTTTACCCGCGTTCCAGAGGTATATCACATTTTCCCGGGATAAAAAGTAGCCTATATGTTATTCCAGGATATGTTGAATCTATGTGCCAAGTTTCATCCATATCCGTTAACTAGTTTTTGCGTGAAAGAGTAACAAACATACTTACATACAAATCTTTCCTCTTTATAATATTAGTATAGAAAATTCTATCAATAATATAGACATTTTTCGGAAGTGCTTGTAAAATAGTAAACTATAGAACTTCCATTCAATAAAATTATTGATATTATGAGTATAATCTTACTAATATTATAAATGCGAATGTTTGTGAGGATGTATGGATGTTTGTTGCTCTTTCACATTAAAACTACTAAATGGATTTGGATGCAACTTGGCAAAATGATATTTCTCTCGGGAATGTGGCTGAAACCACGGGGGAAAGCTACACATATAGATAGCTAGAAAATTGCGAAGAAAAGGTCTGTATACACATCCGGATACAGAAGGGGCGCAATGGCGCCAGGCTAATCGTAAAAAAAAAAAAACAACGTCCAAGTGCAAGACTGACTCACACACGAAAGGGTTTCGATCCATCGTTTGATTTAAGCCCATTTGGTAGATTTTGCTTAACAAACGAAAAACAAAAGACTTGCGTTCGCCCCGTGGTTTAATAAACGTTATAATTGACATTGCTTATTGCTCTGTCCATACTACAGGCAACGTGTGTCTCAAATTTCAGTAAATTTGGCTGAGCCGACGTTGCTTATACTTTCGATTTTATTACATTAGCATGAAAGTATAGATCACACAATCACGTTATATAAAATAATAGTATTCATAAAATAATAAAAAGTCTGCACGCAAAGAGGAAAAACTTTATACTCCAAGACGCCGTGAAGTCCTTAAAAGTTGAACGCGCAAAGTTCAATTTGTTTATTTCATACGAAAAGAAAGCTCTTTGATGTCGAAGAAACCTTACCTTGCAGAGTTTGATAACAGAGCACCCTTTCTACATTATAATACAAATGTATTCATTCTATGACTTCCTTTTTAACCAACTTTAAAGAAAGAAGTACAGTAGTCGTCGAAATTACACTGGCAATAAAACTGGTACATTCTTTACACAGCCATCTGATTCCAAGCTAAAAGGAGCCAGTACTATGGAAACTAGATAATTGATCTTTATTTATATTATAAAGAAAGAGTGCGAATTTTGTTAGAATGCGGAGGATAATCTCCAGAAAAATAGCACCAATTGAAATATTATTTCATATGATTATAGATCTGTACTGTTCTGTCGAAGCCGGAAATTTGGTCGAAGAGCCACCTACCGGGTCCAATTGTAAATTTAAACCATTCTGAAATCCACTGGAACACACACAAAAAACTTCATCATAATCATTCTAGCCATTTAGTAGAAGTTCACTAACATACACACGGACAGAACAATTATATTTATTAAGATTATTCTGGACAGACATAGGCTATGTTAGAGCCTTCTAATTGAACTGAAACCGCGCTATAAAAAACAGTACCGAATAAACTACTTTAAAATATATATTTACACCCTAACAAAACGAACAGATTTGTTTGTGGCGACATCTATGAACACACCTACAATCCTTTACTGCCCGCACCATAGTGAAGTGGCCACATCTATGAACGAGTAGAAACACGCGAGAATCCTACATCGCGATATCGAGATTCTCTCAGAATTTGACATACATACAAGCATCCAACATCAACAGTTGGACCGCGGTCCCCAGACATGATCACCTAGCCTTTTTTTTTTTTTTTTAGGAGGGGAGACGCTGTGACGCGTTCGACCCCCGCCCCGGGGAGGGCGGGAGGATATGTGGGGTTCTCTGCCCATCGAAGGGCCCATCCCCTAGTGGGGTGGGACCGGGAAGCATACCCACTAAAACCCCTCCGGTGTTCTTCTCACACCATATTGTGCCGAGGGTCGCGGGCACGATTCACCTTCCGCAACCCCCGGCCGGTGCCGGCCCGCCACTGCGGGCCTCGTCTGCTCGAGGGCGAGGAGTGAGGTGTTATCTCCCCCCTCTGACGTCTATGAGGGGCGCGCGTGAACACACTAACGCGCCGCCACCTCGGGTCCTGATAATGATGGGGGGCGACAGACGGATCCCCGTGTCTGTCGCTCCTGGACCCATTTAGGGGGGCTGGAAGAGGGCGTTATCCGCCCTCCGCCGACGCCCGGTACGACTGCTGCGGGCCGGGTTGAGGGTCAAAATTTCCCTCTCCCTTTCCGCAGCCTCCTTCTGCGAGATGACCGTCTCGCAGAAGGTGACCACTGCGTCCCAGGCCTCCTCGCCGCCGACCACGGCCGGCAGCGAGAGGTCCGGGCCTACTCCGGCGATGAGGGCACGACGCGGCTCCTCCCAAGCGGCACACTCTGCCAGCGTGTGCCGCGCCGTGTCCTCCCGGCAATGGACGCAGTGATGACACCGGGCGTCCGGCTCCCCGTTTATGCGACACAAGTACTTCCCGAAGCAACCGTGCCCCGAGAGTACCTGCGTCGCCTGAAACGACAGGGAGCCGTGCCTCCTCCCGAGCCAGCGCTCGAGCACCGGCCGGACGGCCCCGACTATGTCGAGGCCGGCGGTAGGGCGCGAAAGCCTGTCCCGCCATTCCGCCACCAGGACCTCGCGGAGCTGAGACCGACGCAGCTCGACGTGACGCTGCATCGGTCGTTCGCCCGGCGCCGCCTCTTCCTCGCGCCACTGATACAGTGACGCGAGTACTTTGGACTCCAGGTCCCAGGGCGGGGATCCGGCCAGTGCACAAGCCCCCTCATATGAGATCGTGCGATACCCCCGTATGACTCTGACGGCCATCGCTTTCTGCGGCTTCCGCAGCAGAGGGATCGAACCGGCCGTCAGGTCGTGGGCCCAGATCGGGGCCCCGTACAGGGCCATGGATCGCACGATACCCATATAGAGCCGCCTACAGACGGAGCTCGGGCCCCCCAGATTGGGAAGCAGCGTTGCGAGCGCTCCCGCCGCACCCAACAGCTTGGGCGCCAGCCGTCGAAAATGGGGTCCGAAGGTCCACCGGCTGTCGAGCACCAATCCTAGGTACTTCATGGTGGACTCGACAGCGATTCGGACCCCCCCGACCACGATATGTGAGTCGGGCGGCGGCTCCCGCCGGGGGCCATGAAACGTCATGGCCTCCGACTTGCTGAGGGCTACCTCCAGGCCCAGGCGACGCATGCGGCTCACCTGTGACACTGCAGCCGTCGCCAGCAACGCTTCTTCCCTGTGCGAGCTCCCCCGGGCGGTGACCAGCGTGTCGTCCGCGTAACACGTCAGGTCCAACCCCGGGCATGATCACCTAGCCTGGCGGAAGATTTTCCCTTTTAAATGGAGGAGTCTAATACCTCGCTTCTCCATATGTTCAAAAATACTAATGTTAGTCCTGGATTTTGAAAACTCAGTACTCGGAGTACTCAATGTTACTGAAACTACCTCTACCTCTGCGGACTAACAATATCAAACGACTAACTCAAAATATTCCTCAAACAGCTCTCATTCTATTACATTCCCAATCAATTATTAATCGAGCTATATAATTCTTTCATTCACTTCGTAACTCTATACTCAATGCAAGGACAGCCTCCGTCTTATTGGAAATTCCTCTTATTGTGAACAGATTGTCATTTTGCGATCTTCATTATAGCCGAGCGCTTTCAAACTAGTTGATTGTTTACTCCTTTTTGTTCAGAGTATTTTTGCAGATGGAATCGTTTTAGAATTGTAGTACATTTTTTATCTCGTAATGAGATTTTTAAGCCTTTATTTTATTTTACTTTATTGGGACACCAACTGCTTATAGGCAGTACAATATATAAATCGTAATCTAAAAGGTTCTACAATAATTTACATTAAAATGAAAATAGAAAAAGCAAGTTACAAATTAATAGAATTGAAGTCTTTGGTTAATTCTTTTAATTTTGTTTCTTGAAATAATTGCGCTATTTAAAATATCTATAAAAAATATAAATTAATTATTTTTTTTAAATCGGGGTCAACTATTAATTTTCGACGTAAGTAATAAAAAAATTTTTTTTCACTTCACATAACAAATAAATATATAGCCAAATCAATTTAGGTATATAAAATCGTTGAATGTATTCATGGATGGGCAACAATACAAAACGCCTGACTGACTGGCTGATTTTGACGGGATTTTCACTACCAGATAAATGATGTTCCCCCCGCGGGGAACAGCTAGTTCTATGAAAAGATAAATTAATCGATTCTTAAAACAGCTCTTATTATTATTCAAATACTGTCTACATTACCTTGAAGTAGTTCAATTCATCACGTACAAAGGACATTGTAATCCTCTTTACGGGATGAATAACAATATTGTTTGCAATAAAACAAATTGCTATTTAATTATGTATTCGGAAGCCATTTCAAAACAAGAACGTTTATGGAGCCGAATATTTAAGTAATAGTTATAGGTTTTCGGATATCTGTTTAAATTCGCTTGCGTATTTTGATCCATTTGTTGCTTTCATTTGATAAATAAATAAATATCCTGGGACATTTCATTACGTGCGGCCAAGATATTAAACAAAGCAGAGCTTACACTATGGTAACTAGATAACGGATATATATGCAGATATGCATAAGATATAAAAATAATGAAATGTTTAGATCGTTTAGAAGCAGTACGGCGGAGAAATACTAGCACCATATCCATTTGGGTCGTGAAGCACGTGTACTTGTATTATTGTGTAGGTAAGGGGCCGGTGAAATTACAGGCACATGAGACTTAACAACTTCAGGCCTCAGGGTCTACAACGAATCGACGATGTTGAAAATGTCCATAGGCGGCGGTGACCATCAGATGGACCGTGTACCTATTTCCCGGCCTGATTGAGATTGAACAAAAGTATTTTACATTGTAAAAACTAGGAGAAAGAGCCTTCGAATAAAAAACCAGATTGAAATCGAGTTATTTGTTTGCGAGCTACAGAGAGACAAAAGCTTCGGATATAAAACACGTTTTTCCGTCGCCATAGTTGAAAATAAAATAAAGCCAGGGGGAAATAAAAATGGATGCATACATCGTTACAACCCTAAAAGGGTAAGGTCTATTTCCAATTGTGTAAACAGACAATTAGGGTAATGGAAGATATTTAAGAATTACTCTATTTTATTGAAAGTTGGCGACAACCCATAACTTAGTTTCTAAAACTATCTATAGTACCTACCTGGCTGATTACTTTACTCGACATTAAATCTATCGCCAAGCACCTACAGGTGTGTTCTGGTAGCTTCACTTGGGACCCAGTTATTACTATATCCTAAGTATGTATTTAGAAGAAAAAAAATACCTACATATTTGTAGTACGATTATACCAGTTATCTGGTTTCCATAGTATAAGCCCTGCTAAGTTTGAGTTCAGATAGATAGAATATATTAACTATTATTATTTATTAAACACTAGCTATCGTGGTTTCACTCACACTTTCGAAGGATCTAATGTAAAACATAACCTATGTTTCTTCTGGATAAGATAGCATATTAATAAAAAAGTCAGCTTGGTAGTTTTTAAGTTTATTAATTATAAACTTATAATCAATATCACTACATAGTATAAAACAATGTCGCTTTCTCTGTCCCTATATCCCTATGTATGCTTAAATCTTTAAAACTACGCAACGGATTTTGATGCGGTTTTTTTAATAGATAGAGTGATTGAAGAGGAAGGTTTTTATGTATAATACATGTGACATCCCACGGGAACGCGGGTTAAACCGCGGGGGACAGCTAGTATATATATATTTATATATATATATAATGAAAATAGGGTTCCTTTGACGCACCATCACCTCAAATCTACTGAACATATCGGGATGGAACTGCTACTTTTCGTAGATGGTTTAGGGCTATATTTGATATCGATAAACGCGGGTGAAACCGCGGGGGACAGCTAATATTAGTACAAATACGAACCATAATTAAAATAATATATTAAAATAGATATTAAAATAATACTTCTTTAATTAAAACCTAACACTTTCATATCTTTACGAGGTTTTAACCAACGGCCTATGAGACCGTAACAAACAAATCCGACGGTGCGTGATTCCGGACGTGTCTGCCGGATTATCCGCTTCACATTGCTTTGTTGATGATGAGAGCTTACGACACGACTTCTGCGGTTTATATATTGTTAAATAAATAGAAAATAAATATCCCTCGACAATATTTTCACACGACCATCTGATCTCGAACTAAGCTGATCTAGCTTGGTAACCAAATAACATTAACTTTATTTTTTAACTTATAAGTCTACACTAATGTCATAAAGAGGAAATTTGTATTTTTGTATGTAACGAATAAATTTGAAAAAATCTTTCAGCATTGTGAAGCTATATTATATTTTTAAAGAAATTAGGGATCCTTACTAAAACTCGAATAATGTAACCCAAGGTGTAAAAAATCCTGAAATGGCGTGCGCTGCGAAAACTAATCTTGGTGTCTAGAGACTATGACCACGCCACAGATGAACATTCGTGACCATGAACCTGACTGTTTTTTTTGTGTCTGGGTGTAAATCCATATGTTTGCCTTCCAAAAAACACAAAATAAAATGTTAGAGAATAGAGACACGTTGTTGTCTCACGCCATATGTTGGACGTGTACTTGGCGCGAGACACGATCGTGTCTCCGGATTATAGCTTTTTTTTTAAGGCTTATGTTTGATAGAAATCTTGACATCGTAAGTGATAATGTGGTTGAATGTGGTACACAAAGCCAAGAAGCAGGTTGAAGGCAACAAGCAGTCGGTGTGTTCCGATGGCCCATCGGAATAGCAGGCGGGTACTACAAAGTACCCTCCACCGCGCTATGGTTTCCTTACGATGTTTTCCTTCACTGAAAGCTCAAGCTCATTGTATATTCAATCCACGACTCTCGTCATGGTATTCAACGTCACTACCAACTGAGCTATTTTTTTATTAGCATCTACTTAAAAACCTATACCACCATGAATTCCTATTGAATTTCCATGTTTGGGACTTATAAATAAATATCCTGGGACATTTTTTACACACGGCCATCTGATCCCAAACTAAGCAGAGCGTATACTGTGGAAAACCAGATAACTGATACAGACATATACTACTTTTTTTTCTAAATACATACTTATATAGATATTTACATCCAGACACAGAACAAACAGACATGTTCATGCACACAAATGTTTGTCCTTCTTGTCAGAGAAGGAAATCCAGCAGAATTTGTTGCTAGACCTTTTTTGTATAATCCTATACCACCTATAAATAAATTCATTATTATTTGACGTTTTCCCTCTCAAAGTAAAAGAAGGCCCCTAAGGTATGCGAATGTAAAAATATAACAACGCCAAGACCAAGTAAAATAAAACATTTTAATTGTAGATTTAGATGTCATGAGAGTACAGTTATATTCATACAAGAATATGTTTTCTACTGGGGAAAAAAACAATTCGTTGAAACAGTACAGCTGGGTTGAGTAAGTGCGCGAATAGCGTATAGCGATAAGCAATTTTGGTAAGATTTGTTAAAGGCTAAAACAGTAAAAGAACATGTTGTTATCTAAATACAAGCATTTTAAAATTACTCATCCATGTAGGTAGGTTGAGGAATTTCCTCGTCTGGAGCCAACCCTGGCTTACCCATATACATAAGCTCACAAAACTCGCACTCTTTCTTATGATATTGTTAGAGGAATAGTGAGGAGACGTCATCGTGGAAGGGATGACAAATAGTGGCGGTACCGGCGAGTCTACATAAGGCTGTGCGCGCTTCATTCATGACGAATTTCGTATACAGTCAACTAGAATAAGGGAAACCCTTGTCTGTTTAGAAAGTCAATCTGCCTATTTTTGTAATTAGATTGATATTATTATTATGTTAGAACTTTTATTTTTGTAACTGACTTTATTATTTTTTAAAATTCAATTTGACCTCTGGTTCCAAAAAATATTATAAAAAACATTTATTCTAATATCCATGACTCATTTATTGTTAGTAAAAACCATATATTACCTAACTGTATTCCAATGTAAAATCTATATTTGTGCAAAGTTTCAACCTGAGAACAAAAGCAACAATAGTGTAAGAAAGTACCAAACTTCAATTCAACAGAATCACATTCAACCCAATAAAAAAAAAGTATAATGTGTCAATTTCTCAACCGGTAGAAGTGAAACTTTCAAAAAAGTACCTGTCACATTCTTTCACAGAATCGCTAAATCGTATAGATGTTTCTCTCTTTTTCGTTCCATCGAGTTTCAAATCATAACGGCGCAAAAGAAGTTTCACTTTAAAAATAAAATCGCTATCATTGTTACCGCATCCCAAAAACGCAAAGCCAAAAGCTTAACCAACATGTTTATTCAAAGAGTTTCTGTATCCAGAGGCGAAACAAAGAATTAAATTAGTTGACATTGTCATAACGAGACCTGTAACCTGCACGCTATTACCCACGGGGGATAAGCAGAGATTGTTCTTTTACCTTAGGTAAAACTTCGTAGTAAGAGGTGAAAACTTGGATTAAAAAAATGTGTTCGCAGGATTGACTTTTGCGGGCATTACCTGCATGTGTAAAATGTTCCATGTATTTTCTTATCTTTATAAAGTGTAGCTGGTCCCGGCATCCGATGCTATACTACTTTTTTTAAATGTGAATCTTCTTATGTGAG
Source organism: Habrosyne pyritoides (assembly GCA_907165245.1). Lineage (NCBI taxonomy): Eukaryota > Metazoa > Arthropoda > Insecta > Lepidoptera > Drepanidae > Habrosyne > Habrosyne pyritoides. Next base: position 1,168,906 of record OU015600.1, on the reverse strand, counting down.
GGCTTTGAAAAACTGATCCGCAACCATTTTGTGTCACGAAAAATAAATGAATTAACACAATCTATAGTATTCAAAAGCGATTGATGAATCATTAAAATGTTTCCCTGTTATAAAAAGTTAAACTTCTATCGTGTGTCTTCATGACACACACTGCTTTTTTGTCAGAAACCTTTTCAGGCATACGTAGAACAACTCACTTAAGTTTATTTGCTATCGGATAAATAGTACAGGAAGTCATAGGATTCAAACAGTTAATATTTAAAGATCAGTTTATATTTAAAGATACTATAGAAATCATGACTACATCGACACTAAATTTAACACAAAATTAACACAAAAATTCTCATACCCGTACCATGAAATAGTACAAACACGCCGTAGTACACAATAAAACACAAAGTAAACAGAATCACGAGCGGGTCAATCCCAAAACGAGCGAAACATCCGACCCGGCAATAAACACCATCGACGAGTGATAAATCACTCGCTCGACGATATTATCGATGTTGCGGATATTCTGATGTCCAATACCGTATTCGGATGTAAACGAGTTATAGAGTAATTGGTGAAAAATTGTCTATGTATTGCTTTGTTGAACTACTCTTTTGTGTTTATATTTATGACAGGCCCATTTGGCTTGGTGGTTAGAGACCCTGATAGCCACGCCACAGGTCTGTTTATTCTGTGTCTGGATGTAAATATCTATAAGTATGTAATTAGAAAAAAAATTGTACATGTAATATATCAGTTCTCTGGTCTAGGCAATTGTCATCCATAGTAGGCGTGTGCAATTAATAACAATCACTTATTTTATTCCAATACACTTACCTACACACTAAATATAGCGTAAAACTCAAGATGCAACTGGATTCAGGTTTCGTCTGTCGGAGAGCGGAGCAACGTGTGTGGGTCGACGCGTCTCGCAAGGAGGCACTCGTCAGTAACGAGAACCAGCTAACTGCGGTGAAAAAAAATTGGAAAAACTTCGAAAAACTATGGAAACCATCTAAAAATGTATGAAATTTTGAATTTTTTTGTGAGCAAATAAATTATAATCGCAGCCAACACTGGGTCGCGATACCGCAGCGAGTAGGTTAATTTTAATTGATTGCTATCAAAATTTTGAAGCAGTTAGATCAATTTATTAAGGCGAAATCGATGAGCCAATAGGTTAGCACGCTCGCACCTTTTGCGCTGTCCGTCTAATGATCGACCGACGTCACCGCGTAGGCGCAGACTTGCTACTCTATTCGGGGTTACCCGCTCATATTTTACTATTCGACAGATTGAAGCATTAAACCGATTTACATAAATCACTATTTTTCTAATTAAAAATTCAACAACAACAAATCAACGAAATTAAAATCCGTTTTACTTTAGTAATTAACGAAACTCGGAGATTATATTCTCTTTCTAAGGTGTCGTGCCGTCATATTTATGTATATTATATGATATTTACTATTATTATTTAGTGTTTTGATATTTTGAAATATTAGAGAAATTAAAATTGCCAAATAAGTCGAAAAGACAATTTTACCTTGCTGAGTTTCTTGCCGGGCATTTGCAGTCGACGCCTTTCGAACCGGTGGTAATTTCAGTCCAACATGAGTGCCCTTCTAGGTTAGGGGCCTAAACTAAATAAGTAGTGAGGCTTTGAATTGTGAATTATGAACTGTTTCCTTGCTTTAGCGCATCGGAATAGTCGACATTTAATTTCAGGTACATTCGATACAAAAAAATTTATTCTTTACACATGGCCATCTGATCCCAAACTAAGCAGATAACTGATATACCACATATAAAACTTTTTTTTATAAATACATTCGTATACAGATTCAGACCCAGGCACAGAACAAACGGTCATATTCAAGTGCAAAAATGTTTATCCTGTATGGAAATCGAACCCACGACCTTCAGCTTGGCAGTCAGGGTTGCTAACCACCAAGCCAACCGGCCTGTTAAATACGCATATTATAAATACCGAATCCAATTTACATCCACCTCATACAGGAGAGATTACTCTGTAAATTCTAAGAAGTAGGCAATATGATGTTGCTAAGATATTTTCTAAGTAACAATATAATTAACATAGGTACCTTGACATCAACTCCATATCCCCTGCTATTTGTTTTCTTGTCACCGCTCACTCACAACACTATAAGTTCATTCACCACACTTCGTTTATCTACACTAATATTATAAAGAGGAAAGATTTGTATTTTTGTATGTAACGAATAAACTCAAAAAGTACTGGACCGATTTTAATAATTCTTTTTTCATTAGAAAGCTACATTATCATTGAGTAACATAGGCTATATTTAGTACTAGATTACTATAGAAATCTTTAGAAATTCCTATTAAAACCAACCGAAGGTGTAAAAAAAAATGCCATAAAATGTCTTTCATCGCATACGCTGCGAAGAGTATTAATGATAGGACAAAAAAATGTTCGACAATATTATAGAATATATCAATATCTGCAAAAAACTTCGCGAGACCATATGTCTAACTATTGTAGTTACGTCACTATAACTACTTTTTTACATTTAACAAATTGATAGAATTGCCGATTAAAATCAGACCGTGTTATCCATACCATTTATAAATTTTTACCCATATAAATAATTTAATATTCAAGACTGTCTCAATACCTGATGATTCACTTTCACGCGAAAACTACATAACCGATCGTCATGAAACTTTGTAAACATATTCTTGGAGGTATTGGAAGTAACATAGGATACTTTTTGTGTCGGGGAAATGTTACATCCCTCGGGAACGCGGGTGAAACCGCGGGGGACAGCTATTAACCATATAGTAGTTTTTAAGATACGCACGAATTTGGAATCTATCACATTAATTTTACGGGCCGATTTAAGCATTTGTGAACATGACTACTTGTTCAGTGTTCGACTGGCTCCAGCAGTTCGAATTCACGTGCCCGTGTGAAGAATGTCCCAGGAATTTTAATGAATCTGACTACGATTTTAGTTATATATAAAATAATAATAATTAATGTACTACTTTTTTTCTAAATACATGCTTATATAGTAGGTATTTTGTAGTGTGACAACGATGTCGATCGTTCAATATCACACTGCCGAGTGATTTTTGTAGGCTTTGAACTAGTTCTTATTTTATTTGAGGGTAGGTGACTTATTTATTTTTGTTAAAATCATACGATAGTATTTTGCTACACGAAAAACAGTCCTAATACCAATAGAATAAGATCTTTATTTAGCGAAACAATTCGATTGGGATAGTTAATGTTGAAAAGGCGTATTTATTGGCGAAAGTGGAAATCCAATGGGAAGGCCTATGCTCAGCAGTAGACATCCCTGGACTAATATGATGATGATGATGCAAAAATCAAGACGAGTGAAAGAAGTGGAAAGCGGTTAAGTACACTTGAGAGCCTGTTCCATCTAGGCTCTGTGTACTGACCACCTCCGGACACAGCATCACTTAACATTGTGAGATAATGGTCTTACAAAATCAAAAAAAACCCAAAAAAAAAGCTGTGATGAATGGAAATTGAATTCACGATTAACACATCTATATGAAAATTCCCGGACTTCAAATTTATACGTTCATTTCATATTTCTTCTTTTCATAAGAATTCCTTCGTCAAGTAATGATTCGATGGATATGTTGGCACCTGAGTACAGTCTGCCACATTAATGAATTAAAACTGAATGTTGCGTTTACACGATACGCTTATAGCTGAAGGATTAGTCAACATGTTGACAAACTTATAAAAAAAACATCACTTGAAGCATAATAGGACAATGGATAAGTTGCAAATCTCAATCCCTATGTCATAGGGCTTATTTTCGCTTAACACACTTCAGTTTCGAGCCTCGTTCCATTTGAATTCCTCACTGTTATACTCATTGCATTAGGGGGGTATGACAATTTCCCTTCCCTCTTTTTTTATGACTAGTAAGCTAAAATCATGCAAACAGTTCACTTAATGGTAATTGGGCATTTGTAATACCTCGAACATCACCAATGCATTGCCGACCCTGAGATGTGAAGCCGTTCAGCCTTATATGCATGTAATTTCATTGCCTAAAGGCAAGTTCTCGTTAGTTAGTTAGTTGAGAACTTCAATAAATTGGTTAAAGAATTTACAATTTCTTTATTTTGGCCAAGTTTTGTTCCTGTTTGACTGCATACCGTCACGTGTGGGGCGATAGATTTATTTTATAAACAATGTTTTTCTTCTCAGTTGAAGGCTGACTTCCGAACCGGTTGTAGCTTCAGGAACTTTAAATTTGACCTTCATAAGTGCCTTCCGAGGGCCTAAACTGAATAAATGGTTTTGAATTATGAATTTTTTGAACCAAAAGTTCAAGCTCCTAGTAAAATTCGAACCCATGACTTTCGTCACAGCACCATGAACTATCATCGGTTAAGTATTACGCACTTAAATAAACTCAATTTACACTTTACACAACCGACAAAGCCAGCTTCAACTCCTAATTTTCCAATCCAACTGTACCAAGATAAGTGCGAACCATGTAATTGCTAAGGGGTCGACAAATACCGAGCATTGCTTACCTGCCGCCAGCGCGAGACTCGTGACCCTGTGGAAGACGTACAGGTGTACATATTAATCTCGTTAACGAATAGGCATTTTTCGCGAGCATATTCCGATAAATCATTGAGGTATCCGAGGATTTTCGGAAACAAGCTATAAGTACATCTTAACATGCGTCATGATTATATGCCCTTGTATTCTCTAATATAAGCATCGTCAGAATTAGTTGAGCTATTTATGCAGAGTTTGTTCGGGAAAGTAGTACCACCATTTCTGCGCAGTAGTGGACTTGTACTACTGTGTTTCAGTTAGATAAGTAAGGGGCCGGAGAAATTACGGGTATATGAGACTTAACAACTTCAAGGCTTAGCGACAACTCCTTGGCGATACCTCTGGTGTTGCAATTGTCCCTAGATGCCGGCCACCACCTACTGTTAGGTGAACCGCCCGCTTGTTTGTCGGCCTTCGTGATATTAAATTTAAAAAACTTCACCGAGTCGGAGCTCAAAAGGTAGCGCATTTCAGAGCGGACTTTTCACGCGTTTGTATAGCTAACAAAAGAGACAGAGCATAAGAGCCGCGACGAACCATCGTCGTGAGTGTCATTTAAGTAATAGAATCACACTGCTCTGTTTACTTTGGGATCAGGGCCCAAAATAAGCAGAGAGCATGTACTAATAACCAGGTAACTGATATACCAACTACATAAGAGTTAAGGTTTTTAAATATGAACCTATTTTTTTTACACACACGCAGACATTGAGCAAACTGACATATTTATACACATCAATATTTGTCTAGTACTTATTATTGAATTGAAACTAGTTACTCCAGCACTTAAAATAAAATGCTTCATATTTAAAACAAGTTATTCATATTTATTCCCAGGACATTCAGTCTGTTGCAAATTAATATAATCCGAATTTATATTAACACTAAAGCTCCAATTTAATTGACACGCTGCAGCTGAGATCTAGGGCGTGAACTCGACAAGCCATCTTGTATAGGAGTTCTGGAGAGTTCACCACTTTATATGAGAAAACTAATTTACATATAGCTCTTAACTAAGTACATATAAACCATACACGGAAAGTGGACGAAGGTAGAATTTATTTCACTCGCGTTTCTGAGGGATGTTACATTTTACCGGGAAAAATGTATCCTATATATTTTTTCCAAAACATGTTCTATCTATATGCCAAGTTTTATCCAAATTCATCCTGTGGTTTTTGCGTGAGAGTAAGAAACATCCAGAAATCAAACCTCGCAAACTTTAGCATTTATAGTATTTAGTAGAGTATATGGAAGTTGGAACAAGATAAAGTTTATTTCACCTGAATTTCCGGGGATTATAACATTTTCCCGGGATAAAAAGTATCCTATACGCTAATCAAGATTATAAACTATCAATGTGCCACGTTTCACCTAAATCCATTCAGTCGTTTTTGCATGAAAGATTAACAAAGATCCTCACAGACTTTTCGCAATTATTTTACTAGTAGTAAATAATTCTCTTTTACAGTACATTCAATGGAAGGTTGATGGAAAATTAATTTACATTTAAAAAATCGATCAGAGTTTTCATTTGAATATTGCTTTGAATGGATATTTTCAAGAAACGGAAGTCAAACACATTTTAAAAAGCAACGCAATCACGCTCAATGGAGTTTAAACTTTATAATGGAAACTGGGAAAACTGTGGAGTCTTCATAACGCAATATAGGCTCGAGAATAAAAAACAGAGCTTTTTTTCAGTTTTGTCCATTAGAGGGTCATAGATATTAAAGTAACTTACCAGTTCGCTAGTCGACCTTCAATGGTGAAGAACCGGCCAGAAATTCGGCAAGGTATATATTTTTTGTATTTCTTTTATTATACTTTTGCCCCGAAGTTGTTTGAACCACACCACGTTTAATAACTAATTAATTTGAAACACATTGGATTTTTTTTAAATTTACACGTTTAAATGTTCAATGTGTAGGACCTTTCTTATGTAAAATTTTTTTTGTGACATAAACTTTATGTCACAACGGCCCAAATATTGAGCTTTGTCGCCATTAGACATAACCAATTTCGGATTTAAGCTTGCTTGTATTAATATACAAAATTACATTTGATGCTATCATCTATAAAATAAATACACTAGTTCGTGGTCGTGCCCTGGTGTGGGACGTTACTTGTGTAGATACACTGGCACCCTCCCACATCTCAAGCACGCGTCACGGGGCAGGAGCAGCTGCGGAAAATGCACAGATCCTCAAGCGTCGCAAATACTCATGTCTATCGGACGACTATGAATTTGCGGCTCTTGCGATGGAAACCATGGGCCCATGGTCATCTGACACAAAATGTGCCTTTGAGGATATAGGCAAGCGTTTGGTCTTAGCCTCTGGGGACTTGAGAGCCAGGGACTTTTTTGCCCAGAGACTAAGCTTAACCATCCAACGGGGCAACGCCGCTAGTATCATGGGTACCATGGAGCATTTAGAGGACATTTTATATTAGCAAAATTTTCGGTTTTGTTTTATTAGTGTACATAATATAGTAACTAATGTAATTTTAAGTGCTTTTGTATTTTTTTATGTATATATTTGTTTATGTTAGTAACTAAGTCCTTATTTAGAACATCGCTAGTTCATTAACTCAATATGAAAGGTAAAGCTCCACCAGCAAATGCATAACAAAAAATAAAAATAAAACAATCAAATATTTAAAAGAATGATATTCTCCACCCCACTCTTAGCCGACACTTGAAGTTAGCAAAAAGTAAACTTGGCAATGCTCCAATCTTTTTGTTCACTTCGCCCGGTGATGGCTCTATAGCACTCCATCGGAATATCGGTTTGTTCGTGATCTCTTACAATATAATTTTTGCTGCGGTGTAAGTTTTTAGGTCGCTTTCATTTTGTATAGGTTTTGTTTGGAGTTTCAACTGTTATTATTGTCACGATAAAGTTTTATGGATAGTTGTAAAATGCACTGTCTACCCTTGATACCTAGGTTTGTTTTAGTATTTGTTTTTTGTCGTATTAAGGACTTTATGAAAATGTCTGTTTGTTCTTGTTCTTGACGGGCCAGTTGGTGGTTGAAGACCCTGACTGCCACTCTGCAAGTTATAAGTTCGATTCGCAGCCAGAAGAAACATTGCATGACCATATCAGTTTGTTCTGTGTCTGTGTGTCAATACGCACATAAATATGTTTTTAGAAAAAAAAAAGATAAAATAGGTATATCAGTTATTCAGATGGCTATGCTACCGTCATCAAAATATTGTGAATGTTCAAAGTATGAATGTATGCAGAAGATAATCATAGATTTTTTATAATTCCAGGACACATTAGAAGTCTCGGAAACGCGGGTGCGATCGCGGTGCGAAAATCTAGCAAGAGAATAAAATGAAATAGATTTCTGTGTAGGATGAATGAACGGAGAATGTAGGATGATTCTTACCTAGAGCCATAAATCTAATCAGCTCAGAGTGAGCGTTAATTTGTCAAGAGGCCAACCCTGGATGGCTCCAAGTCGAAGATTTATCTCCTAATTGGCCACTCGACCTGCTACTTTGTGTAGAAAATTGGGAAATTCCAGGGATTATTGCTGTTGGGAAGAGCCCACCTTTTTGTTAATTTTATTACATTGGTTGTTTTATTTTTTCATTTAAAGCTTTAATTATAAATTGATTAAAAAATGATTTGACAACCTGACTGCCTCGCCACAGGTCATGCTTTTGATTTCCACCTAGGATACCTTTGTGTGCATGAACATGACTGTTTATTCTGTGTCTGGGTAAATATTCATGTAAGTATGTATTTAGAAAAGAAGTAGTATATGTATTATATAAGTTATCAGGTTGACATAGTACATAGTAGATTGTCATGTGTAAAGACTGTCCTAAGACATTTAGATAAAGAAAAAGTTCATTATAAATTTAAGCTTCGAACTTCTAGCTTATCCTTGAATTAAGTCTCAATGTGACAAATAAATGTTGGGTAAATAAAATAATTTAGTAATCCCGGCCTATCCAGGTTATGAGATCTCACAAAAAACGTCATTCGTGCCTTGCCAAAATGCCATGAAACAAAAAAACCAGCCTATGGACATTTGCAACACTAGGGGCATCGCCAATGCGTTGTCGACCCTGAGACGTGAAGCTGTCAAGTCTCATGTGCCTGTAATTTCACCGGCCCCCTTACCTTTCTAACCGAAACACAGTAATACAAATGCACTACTGCTTCACGGCGGAAATGGGTAAGGTGGTAGTACTTCCCCGGACAAACTCTGCACTAAGAGCTCTACTACTCTAAAACCTAGTTCCGAACGGTTTGTCGATCCGTTGAAGCCGTTGTTTGGGAATTTCACAGACAGATAGGTAACATTATAAGAACTAACTAAGATTACTACTAACTACTTTTTATCACGAGAAAATGTATCATCCCTCGGAAACGCGGCTGAAACCACATGGGACAGCTAGTTTTCAGATAAAAATTCACAAGAATCGACTTGCTCACTTGAGTGGCTCAAGAACCCTGGATAAGCGAGCTCACCTCTTGAACGTAGTTTTAAAGAAGCTACAAGTAGCTGGTTTAAGAGCAAGTTAACTACTTTATTTTCAAAGAGAGAACTTATAATTTTATCTCCGTAAAGTCAAAGTTAGTCGAAACTTTTTCTTTTGTACGACAAGCTGATTGGTGTGGGATCTTGAAAACGGGTCTTCCAACCTATGGAGCCTGTGGTGGTTACACACCCTGACTGCAAAGGCATAGGTTATTACTTCGATAAACATCTAGGACAAGATTTGTGTCCATGGACATGCCAGTTGGCTTGGTGGTTAACGCTCTGACTGCCAAACCAAAGGTCGCGGGTTCGATTCCCACACAGGACGAACATTTGTGTGCATGAACGTATGTGATTGTTCTGTTTCTGGGTGTAAATATCGATATAAGTATGCATGTAGAAAAAAAAGTAGTATATGTAGTATATCATATATCTGGTTTCCTTAATACAAGCTCTGCTTAGTTTGGGACCAGATGGCCGTGTGTAAAAGAATGTCCCGGGATATTTATGTCTATTTTAGGGCCTCTGAAGTAACTATGTATTTAAAAATAAGTGTAACGTATAATTTTATTCATATATTTCAGATACTAAATTCTGTCGTTAGTTTGGCATCAGATGTATGACTGTATAAGACTGACTGTAAAATTTTTGCAGTTTATTTTTTCATTCAATATCATGAACTGCTTCTATAATGTTAGCAAATGACTCAATCGCCATTATGACTCAGCAAATTTGGATAAAATGCAACACATTGTTAAATCGTATCCTTGAAAAAAATACATATGAGAAACTACAAATGTGGTGAAATGAATCCCCCTGGTCCAATCCAGCAAGTATAAATACGTATTTTTGTGAAATGATCCCATTACATTACTCTATAATTCCCCTGAGTACCCCAGAAGTACCCTAGCTACCAATGAGTCAATTTATTTGCAGCGCAAACCTCCTTTCGAATATGAATGGCTTAAATATTCCATCGTAATGAAATATTCGTTTATTCAGGTAAAGGATAGGGGATTTCTTGGATGATACCCTTTTTTGGTACTAAAGGATTTGTCGGGTAAAATAACCGCGTCCGGGTATTAAGTTCTATATGCAGAAGGGTTTGTACTTTATTCTAATAAAAAAGATTGAACCATTTTTCTAGTCGCACTTTTATTTAACTTGCAATTTACATAGGTACGTAATATCTAAGTTAGTTTGTTTAGGTCAAGTCTTGCAAGCTGAATTAGAACCACTTCCTCTTATCCTAGTTAAAATTTAATAAATTACTTCAATTCGAATAAAAATGCATTGTTATGGAAAGCATGATTTAATTCTTCACCCAGGGCTGGCTCTCAAAAAGGAAGCTCCTTAGCAGGTGTCATTATTTAAATTTAAAACAATAGCGATAACTTACAATGTAGAAATTCAGTATATCAATTTGAATTTTTAAGCTTACAGTAGTATTATAAACCTCCAACGCAGCTCGTGAGTTCGATTCGCAGGACAAAAATTGTGAGCATGATCTTGTATAGGTATATTATGTGTGCCTATATAAAGCATGGATTTAATTCTAATTATCTTTATTAAAATAGTTGTCAGGTTACCAAGTTACCATAGCACAAGCACTGCTTAGTTTGGGCCCAGATAACCTGTAAACAAATAAGATAAATGTACCTGTAAGATAAATGTGAATACATTTATTTATCTGTCAAGTAAGCCGACAGTTCACCTGATGGTAAGTGGTCTCCGCCAATACGTTGTCGAACCTGAGACGAGAAATTGTTAAGTCTTATGTACCTGTAATTTTACCTACCCCCATACCTTTCTAACTTAATTTATGTTCAAATTTAAAAAAGATATTGACTGTGAAAAACATGATATTATTTCGCAGAGATTCAAAAAATACTATTCAACAAAACTGAAAGGAGCACCAAAACCTACAGACAGAGGTGCTTTTTGAATACATCAAAAACAAGGGTCGAAATGAGGAGCATAATATAGAGTAATACAGGCAAAGTCCTATTTTATTGTCTGTCCCCAACACGTTCCGTCTTCAATGTACCCTTGAGAGGTCCTTCCCAAAAATTACATCGAACATATTCTCGCTGGAATTGTCCAACCCTGTTAGGTGTGACGTTTGGAGATAGTAATTTGACAAATTTAGGTCAAATTGGTTGACTTTGCATTCCTTGTTTCTTCTCGATAGGTTCTTTTAGCTTCACTTGTAACGAAGTATGTAATAAAATGTTGTAACTTCTGAATTGTCCTAATGAATTTGAAAGTTGGCAAGTTTGGGGATCCTAAAGATGGTACAGTACCTTATGCCATCGAACTGATTAAATTTAGGACCTAGACGGACACTTATGGGAGTCAAAGCTGGAGTTACTACTGGTTCAGAATCAGCATTATTATATGATTAGAAAAATTACCCGTTAGATTTCTCAGCCCATAATATTATACAAATCCGGAATTACAATCTTCTTGTACCTCTCAAGATTAAATTTCTAAAAAAAACCCAGACGTAGCACTGTCGAAACCAGATAGCAGATATACTACATAGCCAAATAATTTGTTCTTCTTCATACATACTTTAATAGATATAAACACATAAAACAAACAGACATATGTCAGCACACAAATGACTGATCTAAGTGGGAATGGAACTCACTACCACTAGACTAGGTAGGGTCTTTTACCTCCAAACCAAATGACCCGTAGAAAGTAAAGGTGATTTCACCGCAACAAAAACTCAATGACCATAACACGGAAGTCTCACAAGCTTTTATGAAGACATTTTGATACTTTTGATTAAAATCGTAACATACCTACTAAACTTTGTAGAATTACATGAGCTATAAAAAGAACTCGCACCGTGCGACATTCGTGGGAAAAAGTCTCCGATCAAAGATGTACTAGATATTCTAGTACCTTACTAATATTAATGCTATGTGAATGTTTTTGATTCCGTCGCGTCACTTCGTATTGGATAAATAATTTGGACGAAATCTGGCTCATAGATGAACAATACTTTTAAAGTAAAGTTTGTGTTCTCCCAGAAATCCCTAGTTAGTAACTGAACTGTCCAAAATAACTGCAGAACCTTTCAGAATTTGAGAAGAAACATGCTCATTTATCTCATTTTTTAAAACCACTTGCTTTTCATCTGCGCTTTGCAATTATTATTTAAGAATTTTCTTACTTACTTTTTATAAAGGATTTCGTAATATTTTAGGAAGTTTAGTAGGGGTTAGAAGGAACATAAGAACGCCTCCTTAGATTAACAAATAAGATGTTCCTGAGAAAACTTTAAATACATATAACGTGAGTAAAAGGCAAGGTAGAAGTTTATGGAAAAATATATATATTGTGCAGTTCACACGCGGTAGATAGAAGTGACACCTTCAGAAAGAGATGTCTACCTATCTCATTCTTTTGCAGGCTTAATCTTATAGATGCATGTTTGTCTCTTATTAGAGTCGCTTTTTCGTTTCATATAGTTTCAAATCAACGCTACTATAGAACTCTTCACTTCCAAAAAACTTAAATATTATTGATGCTAATGCAAAAGAGACTCTACATGTATAATGTTTTTATCGAGCCACATTACAGGATGCACAATCTAGGTATATCTTTGATCGAAGGCTAAGCATCTTCATGACACCATCTGCTGGAGACTGTCCAGTACAATAAACTACACGTTGGATATATACTTTTTATTTGCGACTATATTTAGCCTTCTTTTCAGGTTGTTAAGGAGAATTTTTGCTTGCTCGGAGGATGTAGTTAAGTTGGTTTGTTAGCATGTAACGTCTTCAATTAATAGCAGTGGAGGTATATTTACTTTTAACTGCAAAGTGACATTGATATACGAAGTATTGATAAGGTTGCGTCTTTCTTTCCTGATGGTATATTCGATTATTTTAAAATTAGAGCAGTCAAGTATCTACTGGTTGAATGGTAAAATATATCTATTTTGTCTGATATCTATAAAACAATATGTCCGTAAAAACGAATTATTACATCTTTTGTAATTCATTTTGAACAGAAATTGGTACAAAGAACGTTTGACTACATTTCTCTGTTCCGTGATTGTTTTTAGTTGTACATACGTACAACATATGTACGAGCTGGAAGTCGCTAGATGCAGATGGCCCAGGACCGTTCGAGTTGGAACTCCAAAGATGAGGCCTATGTTGAGTAGTGGACATCCCTGGGCTGATATGATGATGATGAAGTACCTTATATGTTCCCATATATGTAGACTGATATCTTTATATCTAGACGCCCATTATCTCCAAAGAGGTAGGTAGAGCTCTAGGTAATGAGACCTACATTCCTTCGAAGATATTTTAAGTACTGTGGTGAGCATTGTCGACGTCTCTTGTACGCCGGATTACTGGTCATCATTTCTAATAAAGAATGTAACCTGTTTTAAACCCAGCTGTATACCACATTAAAAAAACAACAAAAAAAGTTCCATAGTTGTAAAGTGAAGTAAGTATAAACCCCAAACCCTTACAATGTTCCACCCCCTCCCACAGACTGTTACAGACGTTAAAACAGCTGTTAAGCTGTGTCCCCCGGGTTAACGCCATCTCGTAAACCGAACAAATGGACGCAGACGTTTCGCTTCACCTTTTATAAGATCAAACGACTAAGTGTTACATTCAATGCATAGAAATCTAAAATATCAAGAATTACCATCAACATGATTATTGAACTTTATGTTTTGTATTATTGTTATTTTAAAAGTAAAAATAGTGACATCTTATTGAACACCTTTCATTCACTCAATGAAACGAATAAGCGACACTAAAAAGAGATAAACATATATCTATTGGATTACGTCTGAGAGAGAATGAGTCAGATAAACATAGTTTTCAGAATGATTCAGTTCTACAGCGTGTGAACACATTAATCTTTTTTATTTAGGTCAAATTAAACAGATTAAAGGGACATTTTCAAGTAATAAAAAATACTTAATGCTCAAACCTTCTATTAATAGCACACGATACATTTTCTTCAATATTTTTTACTAAACTGGTAAAAGATTTATTTTCATACCTCAATGGTTGCATATTGGGAAAGATCCATAAAAATTACATATGGATGTAAATATCAAAATAAGTATGTATTTAAAAAGTATATCAGTTGTCTGGTTTCCGTAGTACAAGCTCAGTTTAGTTTCGGATTAAATGGCCGTGTGTAAGAAATGTCCCAGGATATTTATTATTATTATATAGGTCGTTATACAGAATATATTTATTTTAAACTGAAATTAGTACTGTATCTGAATCATACTTGAAGTTAAGGCTGTATCATCAATATGTTTGACAGCAAATGTCACTTCTATACAAATTGATTAAGATTTCTATGACCGTTAGAGTTTAACTTCCTGCGGAGACGACAACATTAGTGTACCAACACTGTTACTCTGCGGGGAGTTGAGAATATTTTCTTTTAGAAATGTTAACAGAGCTTAAACTAAGCGGGAATAAGAATCGTATCGAATGTTGAAGGTAAGGGACCGGTCTATCCATCCATCTGATGGTAAGTGATCACCGCCTTTGCCAACCTTGAAGAGATCCCCTTTATTTATTTTTATATAAAATAGAGGCGATGTTAGTTCAGTTAGTTGTGACGTCGAAAGGCGTGACGATAGTAGTGGGTTCAAATAAAATGAGCTTTAGTATTCGGTGAAGGACAACAAATTGTGAGGACACCATATCATTGTGGTAAGGTATTTATAGTATTTACCTGGCTTAAGTTAAACATCTGAGAGCCAGATTCCCTTCAGAGCTTTGTATGCTTGCTACCAATCTTTTTTTTTTATGACCGGTTTGCGATTGATCTCGATCTCACCTGATTGTAAGTAATAATAATAATACCATAGTAAGATCTTACTGTTAATTGTGAACAAAATTGTATTCATGGGAGATGAATTAATGAATGCGCTTTGCGGCTTTCTTCCTCATGCGCACAGCTAAATATTGGAATACTTTCCCCTCGTCTGTGTTCCCAGATTCTTACAACTTGGGGCTCTTTAAGAAGAGAGTGAATAGGCGACTAACGGGAAAGCGAGCTCCATCTCCGGCCTCATCTCCACTTACCATCAGGTGAGATTGAGGCCAAACGCAATCCCGTCAGAAATAAAAAAATAATAATAATATCCCAGGAAAATGTGTCCCTCAAATCCTTCGGGAACGCAGGTGAAACCGACGGGTACAATTATATTATATAGTATTTTCTGTTATCACACGCAGTGACATAAATTGTAAATTAAACCACAAATGGATAAACGTTCAGAAATTGGTGCATATAATTATAATTAAACGCGAGCGCGCCCATTGGCGGATTTCAATTATTTTTCATTTGTTGAATTCCGTATAAATTCGCTCGGTGGCATTCGAACGGGGAATTTAAATAAACAAACCTTTTTTTATATTATTTTCTCTCAAAACTCTGGCGTTTTAAATTGAGTTTTGTTTTGCTTTTTAAATGTACAAGGTACAACTGACCGAACTTTGATCAGTGTTCTTTTTTGTGTTAAAGTGTGGACATTTGACAGGCCAATTGGCTTGGTGGTTAGCGACCCTGACTGCCAAGTCTAAGGTCGCGGGTCCGATTCCCACCCAGGACAAACCTTTATGTGCATGAACATGTCTGTTTGTTCTGTGTCTGGGTGTAAATATCTATATATGTATGTATTTAGAAAAATAAAAAGTAGTATATGTAGTTTATCAGTTATCTGGTTTCCATAGTACAAGCTCTGGTTAGTTTGGGATCAGATGGCCGTGTGAAAAAGTCCCAGGATATTTATTTCATTCTATTTATTTATTTGCAACACCAGGGGCATCGCCAATGCATTGTCGACCTCGAGACGTGTAGTTGCAAGTCTCATGTGCTTGTAATTTGACCGGCCTCCTTAACCCCTAACCGAAACACAGTAATACAAGTACACTACTACTACACAGCAGAAATGGGTAAGGTGATAGTACTCCCCTGACGAATTTTGTACTAAGAGCTCTACTACTCAGTAACACTACGTTTTTTTCAGGAAAATCCTATTTAAATAAACTAAAAAAGCAAAACCACATCTAAATAATTAAGCTTAAATAAATACCTAATTCATTAACATAAGTAACACAATGCAAAACAGAACCAGCTTATTATAATTGACATTAAAATTCCAACGCTAGAAGTTTCAAGCTTCTTATAATATTAGAGCAAATGCATTAGTTAATTAAACAATTTCACTTAACTGAAGCCAATATCCCGAAGACAAGCTTGTCTGGAATGAATTAATGACTGCACCACGTTGCTACATTTTCATTAATTTCGCAGCATTCTACATATCTCACTATAGTTGGCAGAAAGGCGAGTATGTTAATTAGTGCAGACCAGAAATTCGAGGCTCCAAAATTTTGTAGCATGTTTTTACTGATTTCGGAGTTGGTAACTTAAGTAGATTTGGCTTTCATAAGTGCCCTTTTTGGGCTTAAGCTGAATTTTGAATGTTGCCAATAATGATTTTCTAGGAAAGGTGTTTTACTTTTAATAGTAAAATTAGTTAGATAATAATTAGTCTGACTATACTACTACTAGTCGTTTGACTTGGAACATGATAAGGATTTTCAAAAACTCTTTTTGGTAACACCGTCAAATACTGACAAATTTGGATACTTGATCTAAAGATCTTGAGAATTTTTTATTTTATAATTTCATCAATCAATGTAAAATATCAAAAATACATATAATAAAAAAATAAATATGAGAACACATTTCGTCGAACGACAATACTTAAAAAGATAAAAGAACTTACATAATGTGAAGGATTTTACAAAATTTTGAATCAAAACAGAATCCTTTTTTCATGGTACAAACGAATATTAGGGCCGTGTGTACAGAATATCCTTGGATATCTATTTATGATCGTGTACTAATTTACGCGTCGCCTTATTTGAGTAGGAATTATTTACACTTAGGCAACATTATGTTGATTCTAAGAATTCTGTGACAGATTCAATAAGCCCCCTTTAAAATAGTAGCAAGTACTGTACTAGATCCTTTAAGCTTGACACTGACCACTAGGTATTTACAACAGACTACAGTTCAAAAAAATTCAAAATTCAAAATTCAAAATTCAAAACCATTTATTCAGTTTAGGCCCTCAGAAGGCACTTATGAAGGTCAAATTTAAAGTTACTGAAGCTACAGTCCAACTAAGGCTCTTGTTCCACTTGATTTATAACTCAGAATTGTATTTGTAACATTCACAACATACTCGTAGCACTAAATTTCAAAACCATATATTCAGTTTAGGCCCTCGGAAGGCACTTATGAAGGTCAAATTTAAAGTTACTGAAGCTACAACCGGTTCGGAAGTCAGCCGTCAACTGAGAAGAACCGGCAAGAAACTCAGCACGGTTAGATTGTTTTTTTTATTATTATTAAATAACCTCCGTGGGACTAGGTTTTGGAAAATACAAATTTGTTTTAGCATCATTTTTAAATTACTAATTCTTTAATCTTATCGCCGGGACGTTCAAATTTCATAATAAGTTCATAATTTAAAATAAAAGTAAGCATTTTGAAATAATGGTTCCTAAGATACAATTTATCTCCTAATCAAAATTCAATCGTTTGGCATTGAAAACATAATAAATACACATACAGAGATCCTTTCCAAATTATAATATTAAAAGTACGGCCTAGCTGCTACTAGGATGCCTAAAAAGGAGTCTATCATTTTCACAGAAACTTTTTAATGGTCCGGGCACATTTATATCTTTGAAAAAGCCATATTTCGCTAGGAGATTCCCAACACGTCAAGTAAAAATTATACAATATGTAAACCTTGTTGTATGAGACTCCTAATCACCAGTGGCTAAGGAAAGAGAGACAATACTCCACAAAGTTCCATCCCAACTGTGTGAATGGTCAAGGAACTTATCGAAGACAAATTACTTGCTACAGGGCTGTATCATTTAAAACGTACATACGTCACGTTTCAGAGAGTGTGTAGGAAGACCGCTATAACATAACGAAAATAAAGCATTCAAGAAACGTTTAAAATACAACGAGCGTGTTGTTACAGGTACATGAGACTTATCAACTTCACGTCTCAGGGTCGACAACGCATTGGCGATGCCCCTGGTGTTGCAAATGTCCATAGGCTGAGGTGACCACTTATTATCAGGTGGAGCGTCTGCTTGTTTCCTGGCCCATGTGGTATAAAAGACCGCTTAAATTACAACATCACTTTAAAATTACATTTTTGATACGGTTTGAATATCAAACGAAGCAGTGCTTTGCTGTTTACTGAGTTAATAAAAATCTTAAAGAACCAAAGGCAACTCTAGTGCTTTTTACAACTTAAGATACTCAAAAAAGAATCTTAGTACCATGTAAATAGAATAATATTTGCGATGAATCAAACTCGTGGTTTACATTAATATTTTAAAGTGAAAATCTTGTAGAATCAACAGAGCAGTGAAGTTTGGAGTGAAATTGTGTTTTTTTTATTTTATTTGCTTAACAAGTCCTCGACGGCTACCATGTTAATTGACGGAGTTTGTAATATTTAATACTAAAAAACTAGTTAGACTTTTAAAAGCATAATCCAACGCCGCATATAGCTGTGCTTTTGAAAGCTCTTGATTTATTTATGTGACTGTAAAAAGGTTCCGCTTTCGTAACTACATGAGAATAAATGTTAAATTCGGTATCTTTTTTTAAGAAAATGTGAGGATTTTTATAAAATTCAATTCGCTAAATGTAAGGAATTTTTAGTTACTCGCCGGCTATTTATTTAATTTAGCAAAGCATTGGTATCTACCAGCGGTCAGTGCAAAACAATGTATCAATTGTCGTCCAAACAGTCGCCAACAGTCAACTTTTACCACCGTAACATCATAACCTAATAGTAGATTACTTGTTTAGAAATAGAATTATAACCGAGAAGTAAAAGATCTCAACTTGAAATAAAAAGAAAACATATATTCAAATGGCACTTTTGAATGGTCAGGATCTAGGGCCGCCGTTTGAAAGGTTCCTTTTCCTTGGAAGAGCTGGCAATAATCTCAGCAATTACTCTTTTTAAAATCAGATTTAATACATGAAACTGAGTCTAGAAAGACAGAACAAAATTCAGTTCTTTCATCATTAAAAAAATGGTTCAATACTCAAAGGTGATCATTATCACATGTCTTAACATTGGTGTCAGCAGCTAAGGGTGTGGGGAGGTGTACTGCATTTTCACTTACGCTAATCACGGCTTTATGCCTATAGCACATCCAGTCTTCGAGCATGTAGCTGTCATCCTCCGCTTAAACGGGCCAGTGACATCATAGGTACCGCCTCCGGCAGGCCTAGGGCAAGCTGCTCTGTGACTTAATCTACTCGTATATACTTGTAAAGTAAAATATACGCATATAAAGAGGTATGATTTGATTGTTGTTTGCATTGAGTAGGCTCCAAAACTACTGGACCGATTTGAAAAACTCTTTCACCGTTGGGAAGCTACGCTATCCCCAGGTAACATAGGCTATATTATTATTTTTTAAATTAGGGATCCTTACTAAAACTCCAATAATGTAACCCAGGGTGTAAAACATCCTTAAATCGCGTGCGCTGCGAAAACTATTGATGATAGAAAAAACAAAATAATGTAACATCCCGCGGAAAAACAGGGAACAGCTATTATTAATATTTTTATTTAATAAGGTAGTTATTCTGCTTAGTACTCGTGACAAAAGGCGCTTTAAATAAGGGAAAACTTACTAAAAAACCCAGTTACCTAACTTTAAAATAACCTGAATAAAACACACAACAATCAACTCAGAAAAGTCGAGATTCCGGCAAAGTTTTAAGTCGTCTCGTGTGAAAATTGCCATTTACGACTATATACGTGAAAAGGTTTCGTGACACCGAAGTGCCGGCGAACTGGCACCGAATTTATCGCGTGAATTGAAAACATTAAATAGAAATATTTAATCGACCATTTTCTGTGATTTATATACTAGAGTTGATGAACCTGCTAAATGGAAGGATTCTTTAACAAATTTCCTATTTCTTAATTCGTTCCTTTATTATGGTTATTTACATTGGACAATATAAATGATTTTATACCACCTAAGGTAAGTACAGCTAAGTAAGTCTTTTATATAAACACAAATCTAATCGCCCACATTAAATAATGAATACATTAAGAAAAAAAAAAAAGAAAGAAAATACGTTTTTTCGTGGCAACACACAACATTACAATACATTAAAAAACAAAATAATATGAGAAAACAAACAAGAAACCAAACGTTTTAAAAATGTAGCAATGCTGAGTGATGCCAGGAATAGGTCCCAAATAGCTAAGGCCATTAAAAATAGCCCTCGCGCTGGTTTTCAGTCCAAGCCTACGTCCTTGACATCACGAACCTCAGACACGAACACAATAAGAAATAAAAAAACAGGAAACAAAAATGACAATATCACTCTATCCCTTTCTATGCCAATTCAATAAACAAAGATGGAGATATTAAAGTCTATTAATCAATCTTAAGCCTAGAAACGTCTGGTTCCTGACGAAGCTATGAACAACTCTATATTATTTCCAACAGAGTATCATATAACTTTTTCACACACCCCTTTGCATCAACCCCCTACATACTTATTGTCGGCCTCCAAGTAAATAAATTACTCCATAAGAACTTTCCCCATCTTGTGGCAAAAGTAACTTTGCTAACCATAGACTCTACCCAGCTAGAACTTAACATAACCAAGTTATAGTACCTTAGAGGGTTTTTTCACTATTCAAAACTGCTGTTTCTAGCGGGTTCCACTGCAATGTAATATTTTCCCAAGAAAGTATCAAAGCATGTCTTCACGCCCATTATCTACGAAGAGGTAACATAGGTGCCTGTGATCAGATCCCAATTCCATCGAAGATATTTTTTGTACCTCCCAACGTGATAAGTGATAAGCATGAATTCTCTGCGCAATTCGATAATGGAATTGATGGAAATATTAAATATTTTAAAACAAAGTTTAATCTACGATTACGATTAGAATTAAGTATCACAGTGTTTCATGGTAAATGGAACTGGCTTGGTATTGATAATACTTTGTTTAGAAGTAGTAGAGCTCTTAGAGCAGAGTCCGGTCGGAGAAGTGCTACCATGTAGCAGTGTACTTCTATTACTGTGTTTCGGCAGTTACTATTAAAAAATCTGTGGTTTCGGTTAGAAAGGTTAGAGGGCCGGTGAAATTACATGGACATGAGACTTAACAACTTCACGTCTCGTGGTCGACAACGCGTTACGGCAACCTGGGTGTTGCAAATGTCCATAGGAGGTGGTGACCAAAATACTATTGTATTCATACCATTCATTTGACTTTCTGCCAGTTTTTCGGTCTACTTGGCATAAAAACGAAATTGGCAACCTTTCAAACGGAGTTACAAAACTGTTAAAGACTTCTTGTTATAACTGCCGGGTTCCCAGTAATTTGGGGTCGGCGCAACATGTTAAATAACACTGTTCATATTGTATTGTTAGGTGATGGCAATGCTTCTACTGCCAGCCACCTGCCTGATGCCAACCGACATTGGAAATGCAATTGACGACTACTAGACGCGAGAAATTAGTGCACGTGGTCATCTGTATGGTTTTTTGTCGCCTCTTACAACACCCGAGAGATGAGGCCGTATGACAAAAAAAATGAATAGACGCTCTTAGCTTTCCAAAGAATGGGTTTCACCAACTGTCACATAAGACTCTGGCAGGTGTGGATACAAGAGTGAAGGCAATCGCCCCTGACTCACAACCGATTCAAAATTCTACTCACATTCAGAAAAGCACAAAAATTATGCCTAATCGAAACCAGACTCAAAAATTCACTTGTTTTCACCAAAATTGCCTCTCTATACTAAACCTGTAGCGCACCTGATCTCCAGTCTAACAATATCTTCAAAAGTTTTCCATTATAATTCAACGAGTCGCATCAACAAGATCCAATCTCCTTCAGACTGATACGAGACGTACAGCGAGGAGAGAGAACAGTACAAGCTACATAATGTTACCAGCTGAAATTACTTATTCCACGTACTTTCCGACACATTGAACACGGTCGTGTCGCGGCAAACAAACCAATCTAACTTGTTCACTCTGCACGGCATCGCAGACGTCTGGCATACCGTAGCGTAACAACAAGCAGCGAATTTTATCCTGCTTCACTATAAATCCTACCATCCCAATAGGGATGTTGACTGATATATCAAATCAGCAACTTTTTATTAATTGTCAAAACGATTGAATGTAAGGAGTTTTGTATGAAATACCAAGTTGTGCCGTCATCATTGTACAGCATCAAAAGAGCTTCTCTATATGATTAGATCGGTACTTAAAGATCATATTAATTATGAAATGTAGATCACATTTGATGTATCCGTTCATTTTTGGCTATTCAATACACTGGCTAGTGTTTGATAATTTATCTTGAATACAGGATAGTTTCCCATTGTGAATCGAATCCATTGGAACACACACAAAAAATCATCTAAATCATTCCAGCTGTTTAAGAGGAGTTCACTAACGTATGTTAATATTATTAAATACACCCGAAATGAAGAATACATGGATCACAACAAAATACTCTGCATCCTAGAAGAAAATAAGAGACACTAAAAGAGATAAACATACATGCATAAGATTAAACCTGCGAGAGAATGAAATAGTTAGACATAGTTTTCTAAAGGTTTCACTACCGAAGCGAACTGTACACAGATCATTTTTTATTTAAACTTTTTTGTAGTATTTACTTTCGTTTATTGGTCCTTTACTATTGTGTATTCGTTATTGAACGCACAAACAAACAAATTATTTAATAATGACGTCAAAGAACTGTTTTATTTTTAAATAAAGCTGTCCTTATGACCATGATTACCAAAAGCTGTCTCAATTTACAAGATAACCAATACTATGAAACCCAAAAGAGATTTATCTGTGGAATCCATTTGCCAAATTCCTATATCATGATACTAATTCAAACATAAAGGCGTGTAATTTCGGTAATACGAACGTTGGCACCGGGCCAAAGTTTAGGAGAATTCGCTAACCACATCCATATTATTGTTCCGAATGGACAGAAACGGCCTGTGGAGTGTGAAAGGAGCTGTTACATTATCTGGCAATCATTTGATCATACCAGGGGGAATTTCTAAATGAACTTCCAAGAAAATATTGCCGAATCTTTATCGTGTATTGACGATCTATAGATAAGATTTATTTCGAACAAGTTTTTGGACTCCTGTCTGACCCTTGTTCTTAAAAGGTTTAATATTTTCTGG
Organism: Habrosyne pyritoides; assembly: GCA_907165245.1. NCBI lineage: Eukaryota > Metazoa > Arthropoda > Insecta > Lepidoptera > Drepanidae > Habrosyne > Habrosyne pyritoides. The sequence goes on along the minus strand of OU015600.1, from coordinate 1,145,486 downwards.
TTACAAGTATCGTGTCTGTATCTAGAACATTTTCTACCCGTGTGCCAAATTTTATCCGAATTCGGCCGTTTTAAAAATAGCTTCCAGCTAACAAAATATAGCTAGATAGTCATTTATTTAAAATCAATTGGGCCGATATAGAGCTCAGTAGTAACAGACACACACATTAGTTAAAAGATTAGTCAGATGTCTATAGAATTAATGATATTGATGAATTTCACATGCAAATATCGCTTTGACGAGTCTAAAATGCGGCGACTCGCGCAGTTCGCTTCATGCGGATGCCACCCACACATATTACTGATCTCTCGCCCAATTACAGTTACAATGTGAATTAGACTAGCATTATTTAAATACTAGCTTTGGAGCTGTTAGGGCTTCATTGTTATTTAAATGTAATTAAAATATCTACCAGGACTATAGTGTTCGAAAAACCGATCACATTCAAAAGGGAAAATGATAGATATTCGTGTTTTCTGTTTAGGTATATTAAGACAAAATTTATTGATTAATTTAATGTACAGTTTTTTTTTCACATAACTTTGGTTTGTCTAAAGTTAAAGCTTGAGGTTACCATGCAGTCTGTTAAGAATTATCTTAACAATTTACGCACGGGAGGAGACGCGCGGGCGGGGGGGACTACTCCGTCTACCATTGCGCGTACCCCCACTAGCACCGGAGGCCCGGCGACGCCGCGTCAGGCGCCAGCGCACCACTTGCGTTATCGGAACCCGTCGGCGACGCACAATTTTTGATATTTTTGGCTGGCAATAAAACCACCCTATATTAATACAGTCCGCTTTTCTTTTAACGTCCACAAGACCCTTACATTGTTTCAACCAGGACGCCCTAGAAATTTTTTTTGTATTTTTTTTGCATTCGAAGCCATGGATATCGTATTACCTCGCCTCAAGACTCTTTCAAGAAAAAATGTCTTTCTGCCCGGTGATCGGCGAGGTAACACGTCTGTAGTGCTAGTGCGCTGAGACAGTGTCAACGGGTCTAATACGTCCTGAAGATGCTTCGTGTAGAACCGAAAAACGCGTCGATTTCCTGTTGAGTTTCCTTGATTGGGACTTGAGAGAGAAGGAGATTAGAGAGAGAGTTTTTATATAATTTGAAAATGGATTTCCACAAGGCCACACCTGTATTAATTAGTTGTGAAAAAATCTAAATTTTGAACTAATTTGTTAAAATAAATAATTTATTTAACATAATACTTAAATATTATTTTCTCCTTTTAACAAGACGGTGTAAACGTAGTCGTTTATTGAATGTTGTTCTATCACGAACCCCAGTTGCTTACAAAATGTACGTACATCGATTTTCAAACTGTAGGTATTATATATTCTGAAACATTTTAGATTCTTGTAACAAAACCTTTACAAATGTTACAATTTATACAGAAGACCCCTGGAGGGTACATGAAAGGGTATTTGTACTTATCCAGTTCAAATTTAAAAAATAAATCATGATCCCGATTATAAGAAGAAGAAGAAGATGATACTAGAGAGAGAGACCAATACACTACACCCTAATTTCAGGAGAAATAATTTAGGTTCTAAGTGACATGATGTGAGCATTATGGCCATCTCTCAGGTACTTTTCCAATCCCAGTTTTTAAGTTTTTTTTCAAAAAGTAGAAATAGTAGAGCTCTTAGTGCAGAGTTGAACCGAGGAAATACGCTGTGAAGCACCATCGTATTACTCTGTTTCTGTTAGAAAGTTAAGGTGGCCGGTAAAATTACAGATGTATGAGACTTAAAAAAATCATGGCTCAGTGGCCACTTCCGATGGTCCGAATTTTGCAAATGTCCAAAGGTGTCGGTTACCACTTACCATCAGGTGGACTGCATATTTTTTTTAACAACAAATACCTTTGTAATACGATAATAAAACCACACCACTTAGGGATTGCATAGTTATCAGCAAGTCTTAAATATATAAACACAAAGCACTACCTGTTGTTCAATTCTGTAAGTCAAACTAGCTCGACGATGTTTCCTCGCGGCCTGTATGCTCTGCCTCTTTCGTTGGCTACGCAATCACTTGAGAGGTCCGTTCTCCGAAGCCTTGTTGTGGCGGCTCAATGGCAAGGATTGTATTACCTGAATAAGACGATTGTTTGTTATACAGGGCCCTTATTTAAGACCCTTCTCACAAGTGGCACACGTGTGAGTGCTCGTGGCAGATTGGTTTGTGTTTGCCCTTTAGTTAGGGTGCTACCGTGATGTTTACGCTTAGATGCAGATGTGGGATATAGGTAGATTTACTTTCGATAATATGTGAAACTAGCGACGTGCCTCGGCTTCGCTTGAGTGGGATTAATTTATTATACACTTAGGCTATCCGGAAGCATCTACATAATAATTAAAACCGCTACGAAATCTATTCCGTTTTTTAAAAGATCGAGGACAAACATGCAGACATTAATTGTGATACCCTTTCTTATCAAATGAATGAATGAATATCCTACATTTGACAATACTTTGTTCCAAAAATTATACTGTTTATAACAAAATCACGAACCAATTGGGTATAAATAATTTAAACGACCTAAATAATAAATCAATAACATACATACAGTTAATCTCCTCTTATATCTATATATAGTTACTTACAATAACAAAACTGTAAAAGCATCGTGTGGCATTGAAAATATTGGTAAAAACTGATTACGGCTTTTACTAATAACATTTTATTTTGACACATGTTTGAAAACTGAATAACGATTTAAATATTCATTTTTATTTCATATGACATTCCAATTTTTAGAGTATTACATTGCACCAAGCTTTTATGTGGATTCAACGTGTTTTTAATAAAAATCATAATAGTGTTGTAGTAGTTGTCGACCACTATTAATATAAAACCATTAAAAAATCAATCTATATTATATTCGTAAGTACATAAGTATACAAGGAATATTCCCTTCTTTTGACGCACCATCACCTCAAAACCACTGATCATATCTGAATGGTACTGCTACCATTCCACGCGGAATATTACCTAGATGGTTATAGGCTGTATACGACATCGACAAACGCGGGTAAAACCACGGGGGACAGCTAGTATATCAATATTTTGTGACTAAGAGCGGTGGATTTGTGTTGAAATAAAACTTATTAATAAAAATAAAACCATTTCTGAAAACTTTGTCTGTTTAAACACACATATCACATAGATTACTTAATCAAATTTAATGGGGTTTTCACAGAAAACTGGAACGTGGCTTGTTTCATAATACAGACTTCATAGAAATCGAAATATACCTTAATTTAAAGTTATCTTGCAAACGAAGTCGCGGGCACAGCTAAGTATCAAAGTCTGTTTTTTTAGCTCAAATAAATTCCTGAATACAAATCATCCTACTTGGCTTAAGTATCAGAAGTAATTTGAAAGGTTAAATCATTCAAATTACGGAGATAGCGGCGGTCTTGGATTAAATCTCGGGTCGGGCAAAGTACGATCGCCATCTCTCGTTTAAAAATGATTCAATGAAGCCCGGAATTGGTTATGTGCCCAAGAGACGGTGACAATGCTCGCCATGTCACATTGGGACTCCAAGGTATTGGTAAAAACTGTTTTTTCTTTTTTTTTATATATAAACTAGTGCTTGACTGCGATCCCACAATCATTGATGTTGAGGATTGTTGAACCTCTGCCTACTTCAGTACTTTTTAAATAAAATAACTATCCTGGGAATCATTCCACACGGTTTACTGATCCTAAATAACTATCCTGGGAATCATTCCACACGGTTTACTGATCCTAAATAACTATCCTGGGAATCTTTCCACACGGTTTACTGATCCTAAATAACTATCCTGGGAATCTTTCCACACGGTTTACTGATCCTAAATAACTATCCTGGGAATCATTCCACACGGTTTACTGATCCTAAATAACTATCCTGGGAATCTTTCCACACGGTTTACTGATCCTAAATAACTATCCTGGGAATCTTTCCACATGGTTCACTGATCCTAAATAAAGTTGAGCTTCTACTGCTTGTACTATGACAATCAGAAAACTAATATACAACTTTTTCCAATACATACCATATAAATACACCACGACACAGAACAAACAGATATCATGCATGCACACTATTGTCCGAGGTTGAAATTGAACCCAAGACCCGGGCGTAGCTCAGGATCTCAAATCACAAGGCCCGTTCGAAGCTTATGCTGTTGATCAATAATAACATCATGAAGCTGAAGTACCCACTAGTTCCGTCCTGAAATCTGTCTCACACCACCTACAGGTGTATGTATTTCAGCTACACTTCAGAGCTAGCTTCTTTCTAGATGTAAGTATTAGACCAAAACGCCTCTTACCTCGGTGAGATTATGATATTTATATATCCAATCTCGTCTAAAAAAGGTTCATCTGTTAAAGTTAACCTCATAAACTTTTAATCTACCAAATACCGGCTTACTTTATCGAGGTGTTCATAAAACTTTTTCTTACATGGAAACAAGAATGTTTACGATTTGCTCGGAAAAACGGGTTTGTTGTATTTCGTTCATTACTCCTTTGGGAATTGAAAGTATTGGTAAGAAAAACTTGTATCGATGTGAGACGTGGAGAGTTATCTTTATAAGCAATTTATTTATTAGTATTAGAGCACAACTTCACATAGTAAGCGGTGATAGGGCCGAAGTGAAGTTTTCCAGGTGGTGATATATACAGTAGGCGGTAGATAAATCATCAGATATCAATCCAATTTATAGTTTTATTACGATGTTTCCCATTTACAAGAGTCATTGTGAGATGCGAACCGTTGTCATGATTTAGGTCACTAATATTTTTTTAAATTAAATTTACTGATTTACTGTCATTAGTAAATTTTATCGAGATCAAAAATTATATATTGCCCTATTAATTAAGTTACACATTGTTATAACATGGCGAGGAGGTAGATGGCCGCCACATGCATCATAGTTGTGAATAGTTTTTGCTTGTGGGAGCTGATCTGCATTGGTTTATAGTTTTTGTATTAGGTAGTCAACTAGTCAGACATAATTAAAAGAAATATTATTCACTCCGCTAGAAAACGTAAATATTACTAGTGAAACTAAATAAATTGTATGTTATAATTTTAAAGAGTTAATAGGGCTGAGTTTATTCCCGGTTCATCCCAGTGCAAACAACCTTCCGGGCCGGTATTAGAGTTATAGGTACAAACTATTCACAGGAGCTTGTGAAGGCTATGACCTACAGCTAAACTGGAATATTTATTTAATTATTTCACATTGATAAGTACAACATCTACAGTTTCCCAAGATGATGTTATACCTAATTTTTATAAACTTTACTTAGACATAACAAAAAATAAAGTAAAAATAAAATATTAACAATCAAATTAAAACTAAAATAAATAATACAAATTATACATTTTTTTTTTCTTTCCTTATCGCTTCAAAGTTGACATGAACATGACTTCAATGTAACAAAAAGAATTAATATGAAGTATAAAATTAATGAGTTCCTCATGAAGCTTCAGTGACCAAATGAAATTGATGCCAAAACGGAACCGAGGCAATTTTTCATTTCACCTCTACCAATCCTTTCGGCCGTAAAATTTACGAGCTCCCATTTTATGACGAGATCTTTGACATTGGTCTGATGTAGTTTACCGGTCTAAGTTGATTTTTACAAGCTTTTATTATCATTTTACTACTTTCTTTAACCTAATATTTAGTGATTTTATAGAGGCCACGTCAAGGCATTTCAATTTTGGCTAGAAAGGTAAATAGGCCAGTGAAATTACAGGAACATAAGACTTAACAACTTCACGTCTAAGGGTCGACAAGGTATTCGCAATGCCTCTAGTATTGCAAATGTCCATAGGCGGCGGTGACCACTTACCATCAGGTGGACAGTCTTGATGCTTGTTTGCCTACTTGACATTAAAATAAAAAAATAAAAATAATTAGATTTAAAATAAATCTAAATGATTACCTAACAGGCTCGTCGTAAATAATAAAAAAAAACACTTTCTCAAAGCTGTAGGATGTCTGGGAAAGATGTAGACTCGAAAGCCAAGCTGGACCCATACATATTTTGTTCAAGCGTTTACCGGTGCCTTCGAGTTAAGTAGCTGTTACATTCAAACAGACTGACCGACATGATTAAACTCTAAGGGTTCTTTTGGCATTGAGAAATCTTTGACAACTCAGACTTAGTTACTCAAAACGATATTAAGCCGTTTTTCTTTCTTACTCTACACTAATATCATCTATGCTGTAGGAAATCTCGAACTACTTATCTACACTAAAATTATAAAGAGTAAAGATTTGATTGTTTTTTTGTTTGTTTGCATTGATAGGCTCCGAAACTAGGCACGATTTGAAAAAATCTTTCATTGCTGGGAAGCTACACTATCTCCGGTGAACATAGGCTATATTAAATTTTCCATAAAGTTAGGGATCCATACTAAAACTCCAATAATGTAACCCAAGGTGTGAAAAAATTACCAAAAACTTTCTTACATCGCGTGCGCTGCGAAAACTATCGATGACAGAAACAAGAAAATAAAGTAATTAGTAATAAAATATCCCGGGAAAACATTAATTATCTCGTTAAAGTGGATATACCGCAAGACGAAACCTACTATTATAGAACTGCATTTAGAGAATTTTACAATTGCAGTCACGTCCGCTAAACATAGTAACTCAACCTATTGTTTATTATTTTGCTACAAACAAACAAATTGTTTATAAATACTAATAATCAGACGAACGATTGTCGGTCGAGGCATTCTAGTGTCATATCTTTCAAAGTATAGTAATACTTTGTGTTACTACATTTTTTTACAGCTCCATAGTGATCAGTGAAATATTAGAAAATTTCATATATTCAACGGTGTTTAAATTAAATTAAAATTATAGCAAAGAAAATGCTATTATTTCAAAGCAAAAGCGATAAAAAAACGCAAATGCTTTTGATTATTGCTACTATCGTCATAGTCAAAGCAAAGAGCCAAGGGAAGTACTGCGACGTAGTATCTGAATCAGGAGATCCAAAAAAGCACTGCTATCTCAAAGAAGCGCTATTATCCATCAGCCACAGCCCCAACCAATTAGCCTTCGATAAATCTTCAAATGCATTGTATTTCAGCTTCGATCTCGGCCAAGGGGAATACGTCCCTGCTATTCTAAGAATCGACACGCGTAAGGTAACAGTTCTGAAAGGCGTTAAGGATGCATTTGCTATAGCAAGCGAACGCAAGTCAGGTGATCTGTTCTTCGGCGGCAGCCACGGCATTTATAGATATAATCCGTCAACGAAAACTTTAAAGAGACTCAATATTGACAATTTGGATATATGGTGGATATTTGTGAAGAAGAATATTCATTTTGTTAAATTTCCCAGTTTGAACGCTTTCTCTTATGTCAATCGAACGATGGCAGCAGTAGAAGAGCTAAAAAATATTGTTATACATCAATTTGTCTATGATAACGAAGACAATATATTTTTCATCAACAGTACGGGATTGTATGGTATTAGGAATGATGAAAATGAAACTATACTCCTCCGAGACAGTCCGAGGTTTTTTGGAATGGCCACAGATAATACTGGGCAGGTGCATGTGTGTAGTGAAGACGGGATATACGTTGTGAGTAAAATGGTTCAAAAGGTTAAAAGGGTAGTGAAAATACAAGGGGTGCTGGGAATGACCTTTGATAAGGACAATAATATTATTTATTCCGATTCGCATGAATTGTTTCGCCTTGTTACTTTATCTCATGATAACAGTAACTGAAGAATGGATCAACGTTTTTTTTGCAGGAACAGACAATTTAAAGCGAGGAGTAGAAATGGTCAGTTATTTGATACAATGTGTTCATTGACTCCGAATATCTGTACATGGTACTTAAAAGTAAGAATATATCGTATTTCAGAGCAATGTTTGTATTTGAGATGTTATTGTATTATACGTTTTTTGAATATTGTGTAGTTTCCACTGCCATTTTTAGTATTATTTTAACAAAGCATAGGTTTTTCTTTTCCCCAAAAAAATATTTATAAGTACCCCAAACATACCGACTTTTTTTATGCAACATTTTATTTTATTTGAACAAAAATGCGTCACATTTAGCACGGGTTAAGGTTTATTTTAATTTGTGATACACATTTTTAAGATAGGTATTTTTATATCAAATTTAACACAATTTTAAAAGTACAGTGAACCCGCGGTAATCCGACAAACGTTTTGCAGGGCAGTGTCGGACTATCGAATTTGTCGGACTATAGAGTACTGCTTAAGAGTCCCGAAATTTATTTATTTAAAATTACAGATAAAAATGATTAGATACTATCTAAAGATTTGCCTAAATAATGTTTGTGTACCCAAATTCAAATGCAAATACTGAATTAAACAGTGGTTATTTACCAGGAACATTTATTGCTTGTGTCAAAGACACTTGAACACTCAAAGAACAACACTCAAATATCGAATAGATTACAAACACTTTGCATTTATACTGTGCCAGTATATACCCAAATGCACATGGCCTCCAACAAATTCAACAGTGATAGGCATGTCGGATTACAGGGGGTGCCGGATTAGACAGGGGCCGTATTAGCGGGGGTCCACTGTAGTTGAAATTGTTTCAATAAATCATTTACTTTCTGTTTTCGATACTTTTATTGATACATCAAGTCTTGACTGACTGACTGATCATCGCAATACATATTTTGATGAATATTAACACCATAATTCACTAATTATATCAGAAAAGGCACAGCTACTGTTAGTAAATAAATCTATACACGAAAAAACGATGGACTCTAAATCACCTGGACTGATTTTGACGTGACTTTTATTGGCAGATAGCTAATGTAATAGTAGGAGTAATTTAGGCATATTTTTATCGTGGGAAAATGTTACCACCCTTGGGAATACGGGCGCAACCGCAGGGTACAGCTAGTATATGATACATCGGCTTAAACACAACAGTACTAACTCAATTTCTACACAAAGTAATGACAGATACTGTAGTGACACCAATATTTGTAGCTCAAAAATACTTCTCTAAATGTCAAATTTAATGTTAGTTTACTTATCTTTAACGGATCAGATATTTTTTATTACACAACAAAAAGGTTTGCCTTGAAATAGAAAATTAAATATTTTTTATGGTTATAATAAAATATATAAAATTATTATATATTTCATACTACTATTATAAATGCGAAATTTTGATGGATGGAGGTTTACAACAAAGTCGCGCCAGAACGTTAGAATAGATCTGAATAAAAATTGGTACATAAAGGGGTTATTGCCTGGAATAGGACATAGGTATATTTTTATCCCGGTAAATTGTAATATCTCTAGGGAATCTGTTTGAAACTACGGGGTACGGCTGTAATATAATATTATTTATTAAAATATTTTAAAAATAGATAACACATCTTGGTTTAATAATAACATATACCTACGATTTGTGCTACAAAATATATATTTTTTAAAACAAAGAAAAGCGTCTTAAAAATAATATAAAAAAAGGTATAGTTCATCCAAGATAACGCAAACTTTTTGGTGTGTACATAACCGCATTTATTAGCCATGTTTCTTTCCACATCACCACGTTGTTATTTTATTTATCTAGTACAACCGTCGACTTCAGTTTCACCCGCGTTGCCAAGGTAAAATATACCTTATGGCTTACTAGCTGTCCCCCGCGGATTCACCCGCATTCACGAGAGATATAAGTATGCATATAAACCTTCTTCGTGAGTCATTATGATGAAAACCGCATCTATGTCCGATATGTATTAAAAAAGATTTAAACATACAAACGGCGAAAGCGACTTCGTTTTATACTATGTAAGGATTTGTTATAATATTATATATACGAAAAATATAATAATTAAAATTCTTAAGAATTATCGTACAGATTAGAGGTTACGCATTCTCGCAAATAATATCAAACAGATTTGAAAAAAACTAGGCATATTACTAATATGACTACTGCCGGATTCTCTTTTTTAAAGCACTGTCATATATACCTAGATACGAATTAGATGCGATCATAAAGGGCGTACCTTTAAGTGTAAGTGCTTTTACCTTCGTATTCTAATGGTATTGTAGCAGTTTTCATTACCTAAAAACAGGGATAAAACGACGTATTCTAAATATGAAACCTAGCTAGATCGATTTATCGCCCCCGAAAAGCCCTGCATACAAAATTTCATGAAAATCGTTGGAGCCGTTTCCGAGATCCTAATATATATACAAGAATTGCTCGTTTAAAGGTATGAGATAAACTGGATTAACACACATGATACTTTTAATTCCGGGAAAATGTTACATTCCTGGGGGACGCTGGTGAAACTGCAGGGGAAAGTTAGTATAACCCAAAATAATTTCAAATCAAATATATTATCGTAAAATGTTAATAGACAGAGAGACAGAATTACATTCATTTATAATATAATACCTATTAGTATAAATAGGTAAGTAAGATTGTTACCAGATATCTTATCAGGAACTCAAATCTTAATTATGATTTTAAACGCGACGCTTTCTTAGTAAAGAACCAACATTCACAACTATACTCTGTATAAGGTTTCAAATCGCTTGGCAAATTTTAAGATATCTAAGATGCACGCAAAAATTTCTTTTTTATTATGTGTTTTTTTTATATAGTAACTATAATAGTAGAGCTCTTAGTGCAGAGTTCGTCCAGAGAAGTACCAACTTATCGATATCCGCCGTGAACCAGTAGTGCACTCTGTCTGTGTTTCGGTTAGAAAGGTAAGGGGGCCGATGAAATTACAGGCACATGAGACTTAACAACTTCACGTCTCAGGGTCGACAACGCATTAGTAATGCTCTTGGTGTTGCAAATGTCCATAGGCGGCGGCGAGCACTTACTTATCAGGTGGACCGTCCTCTAGATTGGCGGCCCGGGTATAAAAAAATATATATCCGGGACATTCTTTTTTTTTACACACTAACTCAAAAATCCCTAACTAAGTACTCACAACTCGTACTATGAAAACCAGATAGCTTATATAGATACTTACATCCAGACACAGAACAAACAGACATGTTCATGCACACAAATGTGTATCCTAGGTGGGAATCGAATCCGCGACCTTTGGCTTGGCAGTCAGAGATGCTAACCAGAAAGCCAACTGAAATGACTAAAATCAATATCCTAGGAAATTTCTAGTAGTAAAGTGATCATTTAATATTGATTTATACATGTTAGAAAGTGGACTGCCCTAGTGGAGACCTGGAAGTTCTGGATTCAATTACAAAATCTGGCAAACGTAATATGTATATTATGTATATGTTATGTACAATGTTTAGAAATTATTACCTTTAACCTGACAAACGGCAACATGACTCACACATATCATGTACTTAAAAATATCATCGGGAAATGTAGCTCCCATTACTCCTACCTCTAAAGATAATGGGCGTGAAGAAATCACGTTACAAAGTGGACGGTTGAATAACACAATCCAACGCTGAGATTAAACACTGACATGATGTAGCACGGAATGTTCAGCTGTTTGTTTGTACAAACGCAATTATTTAGCAGATATTCAGTGAATGTACAAATAATTGGATATTGGTTCAGTTCTGTATAGTGTATTTGTTGTACGTTGCTTCCGTTTGTAAATAAACTAAAGTTTATTTTAACGTCTGCCATGATGGATATGAGGTGATTCTTTTTAATATAGATGAATATTATTAAGAGAAAGGAAATTTGGAAGTTTATTTGTTTATTTGGCAATCCAAACAACAGGATTTCAATTTAAGGGGAGGTTCCAGTCAAAATCAGAGTAGTAGAGCTCTTAGTGCAGAGTTCGTCCGGGGAAGTATTACCACCTTACCCATTTCCGCCGTGAAGCAGTAGTGCTATTGCATTACTGTGTTTCGGTTAGAAAGGTAAGGGGGCCGGTGAAATTACAGGCACATGAGACTTAACAACTTCACGTCTCAGGGTCGACAATGCATTGGCGATGCTCCTAGTGTTGCAAATGTCCATAGGCGGCGGTGACCACTTACCATCAGGTGGACCGTCTGCTTGTTTGTCGGCCCAAGTAGCATAAAAAATAAAAATATCGACCAAAAAATTTTTTTTTATTGCTTTATTTTCATCCTTACGGTCTTAAAAATGTGTAGGCAAAAGGATATTTCCCTATCTAATTGATTTTACGAGTTATAGCGTATAGACGAGAGAGCGCGTCGGCCGAAAAACAGGTAGAAGCGCGCGCTTAGAGAAAGGGCTAAATTTGGAAGTTTATTTGGCAATCCAAACAACAGGATTTCAATTTAAATCTCATATATACGTATTTAATTATGATTACTGTGTAAAAATGTCACTTATAGGAAAGCATATGCTTCACAGTAAAAAAAATTACAGAATCAAGTTCTTCAAATAAAATTATGACATCTATATATAATAATATACATATCTATATAAAAATGAATGTTTGTATGTATGATATAGAATCGTAAACTATGCAACGGATTTTAATGCAGTTTTCAGCAATAGTTAGAGTGATTCAAGAGGAAGGTTTATAACCAGGATTGAAGGCGGACAATGCCGCAGGGCGCAGCTAGTATTATATAAAACTCGTTATACAAAGTGAAATTAAAATAAGCGACGACCTCACCACTTCCTCACCAAAACACAGTAATTTATAATAAAATATGATATTCTTGCCTGGTTACCTGATATCAAACTCAGTAGTAACCAATACACTAATATACACACTCAACCAAACAGACATGTTCCTGCACATAAATGTTTTGTCAGGAGTTTGTCTGAACGGCAATTGAATTCATGACCTGTGGCATAGCATCCACTGTATCAAACCACAAAGCCTACTAAATAATAGACTTATTTTTTATTTATTCAATAAAGCTATCTAATATTCGTACAAAACGCGTCTTTGCGAATAATATCGCGTAAAATATTATTCGCAAATGTTCACCCAACAATTTTTCTATAAAAGCCCGGAAATATGGATACACTACGATGTAGGAACGTGACGAGACGACGTCGGAACGATGTGTAAACGATACGGGCACGTAGACACTTAGCAAATGGATGTTCAGTGGGGCGTGCAAAGTGGAATTCTATTAGATTACGACTGAAACTTGCAGAAAAGAATTAAGAGAACTAGAAATATTGTTATGTATCTATGTATAGATATAAATAGGGGTAGTCTAATAGTAGAAATGTTTATTTTAATTTTTAAATGTAAAAAAAACAACGGGTTGCACTCCAGGAGTGCCGACAGAAGTGAAAACTTGAACATTGTGCATTTTTACCGTCTTACGAATTTTCGATCAGGTCACGTGTCCTGACGCGAGTTTAACATTTTATACCCATCCCAAGAAAAGTGTTCAACGCCGCTAAAGAAGGTTTCACTTCATAAAATTATGCATAGATATTGACCAGTTTTAGTGTTTAAATTAGAAACAGTCACTTTATTTTTAATATGCTAAATTCATATAAGTTTTTGACAGTTTTGTAAATTTCAGCGAACTTTGCTAAGTTACTATTAATAATAATAACTATTAAAAGGTATAATAATAACGTATTTATTTCTCATTCGAAAAGGTCGGTAAGTGGAAGTTAATTACAACAACAGTTTCCTGAAAACCAATATTTCCTTCCAAAACACATTCCTTTGTGAGCAACTGGAGTCTGTTCTAGGAAACCTGTATTACAAATTAGCAAGTTCCCTTTGAACTAAGTCTTATGGAGTAGGCATTATATTAATATGGGGTATGTTATAGTATATATTTAATTATAATATTGATGACATTATACATCCATAGTAACTTACATACAGACACGCATACTCAATGTACATATTGCTTTATTCAGGTAATACAAACTTTATCGGTGAGCCGTTGCAGCGAGGCCTGCGAGCGCAACGATGAAACATCTTTGAGCTAGTGTCAATTTATCTTACAGAATGACACCCCTAGTTCCTTTTTTCATTAATTAGCTCTCAGTTCCGTTTATTATAATTTTCCCGTCGTACTTCACTGTCATATCCTGTTATTGGGTCCAGATATATAAGATAGATAAGACTAAGTAAAATCATCTGTCAAGCTCAGTGTATTAATGTTAAAAATGTCCAGGTCGAATACGATTCAATACGAAAGTAGCTTCAGTAACTTAAAATTTGACCTTCATAAGTGCGACTAAACTGAATAAATGGTTTTGAATTTTACCAAAATTTCTTTAAATAAAAAAAATAAGGAAACTCAAATTAAAAATAGAATGAATAGGTTTTACAATTATTAACCTTTGTTAATTGTTGTATTTATTCAAAATTACGTAATTATTAATATCGATGAATTATATTAGACTGCTTTTATGTAATTTTTATAGATTTTACAATTTGTATTTAAAATACTCTTGTTATTAGCTGTTTTCCAAATAAGGCATGATATACACTGTTTAACATAAGTCAGAGAGCGACATTTATTTCTCAATTCATTTTGACAATTTGGCAAAACTAATTTTGAGAATGAGACAGCCTGTAAAAAGGAACATCGTATCAATAAGACCGCCACTATACAGTAAATTCTAGTTTCTACCTATTTATTAGTGCACAATGAAGATATCTATCTGGTCTAATCCATTCGCCGGTGTGTGGACCGAACATTATCGGCGGCACACTAGAATCTAATCTTCTCAACGCAACGTGTATTGCGCGGAAACTGATCCGATTATACCCGCCCGCCACACAGTGCCACACGGGGCCACACGGTACCACATCGAGCCACAACAGCCACGGCCACTAAGTCGATTGGCTAAGGTAGCCACAGAGGTGCGATTAGATATGTAATACATTTATTATGGAATGGAACGTGTGTGGATTGAATTACTTCGTAGATGGTGCTTGAATATGATGGAATAACAGAGTTCATACTAAAGTTATTATTTCCACGTAAGATATTTGTCATGTGTCACAATAACTCTTAATGTACAATTAGTTTGAGGAAGTGCACCATACCCATTTTCGCCGTGAAGCAGTAGTGTACTTGTATGGCTGTTTATGCATACAAGACTTGTTTGACTGGGTTGACAACGCATTGGCAATGCCCCTGGTGTTCAAAGGTCCATAAGCATCGGTGACCACTTACCATCAGGTCGGCCTGTTTGTCGGCTTATTTGACGTAATAAAATAAAATTAAAAAGGTTTGTTAAATTGACTAAATAGACCGATTTAGGTCAAATTTACAAAACATATTGTAAGGAGTTTCTATACAACGGTGATGCCGCCACCCGAAGACAAGTCATATAAGCAGGGCACTTAGGAGCAGCGACACATTGGCTCGCCAGTTCTTGTAGTGTACGGACATCTCGTGGGAATCAGTATTGGTTGTTATCAAGGTCACGGCTTACATTTTGATATTCTTGTCCTTAATTAATTATTATTGAAGTTTGCAGTACATATGTATTTTGCTTTGTATTAATTTAAGTTGATTGTACTTGTTTAGTTCCCCTTTAGTCTAAATTTGATTCAAATTGTAAATAAACGCTAAATATATATACATATATATATATTTTGAGAAAATACTTTATAAATATAGCTTTTATATACGATAAGTGGCGCTGCAGTTATTTACCCACCTACCAAAGAAGAACAACATCAGTGGAATCAACTAGTCCCCACAAATATTATAATGACGTGAACTTTGTATGTTTTGATGTAGGAGGTAAACTCCAATTTTTTTTTTCCGATTATAAAAACGCATAAAAAGCTACACTATTCCCGAGTGACATAGGCTAGGTTATAGTTCTGAAATACATTACATGTCTCGGAAATGCAAAAAAAAATCGCATGACGGTTTACTTACTGTAAATATTAAAAACAACGAATTTACTACAAGCTAACTGCCACACTGCAATTCCTGAGGTAACATATATTTTCCCGAAATGAAAAGTGTCCAATGTGGTAATCCAGAACATTTTCTATCTGTTGATTTAATACCCACGTAGGTTCGACGTGATTCTATGTATTATAACTGATATTAACACATATCGTCGACGCGACTGCAATAGCGCGTAAGAGCAATTTGCAATACCGCGTATCAGTATTTTATAAATTTTACAGGAGGAAGAAATAATTGATTATCTTGGTCAATAGAAAGTCGATGGCGCAATCAGGAATTTTTGCGATTTTTGTAAATACGCGGTATTGCAAATTGCTCTTACGCGCTATTGCAGTCGCGTCGCCGATATACAGTACCACATACTTTATAATTATGGGTGTAAATGTCTAATTATGTATTTGAAAAGTAAAATAAGTAAGCTGGTTTCCATAGTACAAGATCTGCTTATTATAGAATCAGATACCGTATGTGAAGAATGTCTTGGGATATTTTCTGTACTCAAAAGCAGTTCTAACTAGTTTAAGGCTTTTTACTGTAACATTAATAAATATCCCCAGGACATTCTTCACAGATGGTTACCTGATCCCAAATCACTAAGAGATCAATAAGAGTGCACTGCTGCAATACTACAAGTGTACTATGGCAGCCAGGTAACTGATATACTAAGTACATATACTACTTTTTTAAATACATATATAGATATTTAAACCCAGACAGAGACCAAACATGTGCATGCACACAAATGTTTGTCCTGGGTGGGAATCGAACCCACGACCTGCGAATTAACAGTCAGGGTCTCTCAAAAAACATTATATACCTTAACGTGCCCCCACGCCCTGGAGCGAGTAATAAAGTACTTAATCTCAGCCGATAATACAAATTGACAACGCTTTCAGCTGTTAAACAGCTCATAGTGCAGCCTCTAACCGTATTAGCGCTGTATTCTCCCTTTGAGTTGCAGTGTAGTGTAAGTGTACTGAATAAAAACCAATCATGATATATGAAATTACTGAAACGTAATGAATAAATATCTGTATATATATATATTTTGAGTAGAGCTATTAGTGCAAAGTTCATTCTGGGAAGTACTACTACCATACAGAGGCATGGCCCATCGTGAAGCTGTAATGCATTTACTTAGGAACCCAAAGACCAAAGGCCCCTCTATAGAATTTGCTACGGGCCCCCCGCTTAACCCGAACGAATTGAGTTTTGAATTTTAGTACATGGTTCGTCTGGGAAAGTACTATTACCTTTCCCATTTCCGCCGTGAAGCAGTAGTGCACTTGTATTACTGTGTTTCGGTTAGAATGGTGCGGGGGCCGGTGAAATTACAGGCACATGAGAGTTAACACCTTCAGAGGCCGTCCTCGTATCGAGTGCGCCAAAAACCAATGACACTAAACCTGCGAAGGATGTTCGTGCTTTGACCTCAAGTCTCAAAGTTGACAACATTGAAGATGGCCCATGTTGCAAATGTCCATAGTCTTGTTTGTGGGCTTAATTGTCACAAAAACGCGTCAGGCGACTTTAATTTATAACACGTTGTTCTTAATGTTGAAATTTCGCTCCAGTTTTTATCGCTAGAAGAAACAACACCACAATCTCGGCCTGAACAGGAAAATGTTATGCATAATTAAGACAAATTCCCCACTTGTTTTCCTAGTATTAACTTAGTTTAGAGCTCGTTTAAGGATAATTATTATTGAATACAGGCTGTTCATATTATAATTATGATTTTTTACATTAAGACGGATTAAAATAGGATCTTGAATCATACGGATAATCAGTTTTATTGACTGGCAGTAAACCTAAGCATTATGATAAATCATAGTAAATATAATTCCATAATATACCGGTGTGTATACTAGTTGATACCTTGTCTCCTGCTACATATAAAGGTTAATCTTACATTATTTAATGTTAGAACATAAGAACTAACTGCCGACAAACTGTAATGCAATTTGCCAGATGTATAACTGTATATTCATGTAACTTTAGTAAAAAAAAATTGTCATGTACTGTGAGAGAAAATATATCCGTGGGGTGGTTGCGTGTTTTCAGCTATTTGGGGATTTTTAAAATAATTTTAAATCCCGAGAGACATTAAATAAGTAGGGAAAGCGAGTGACAAAGAAAGACGGAATATACAAAATATAGATAAATGCCAGCATCCAAGTACTATCCATCTTTAGTATAATTGCTGACAAAACTGCTGTGCATACAGCCTAAGTCACATTATACTGTTTTTGGAAAGAACACTCGAAATTTGCATAAATTTCCACACTTAAGCCATACTAGTGGTCATCGAAATTCGACCGTAATAAGACATTTTTTAAGTTAGAACTTAATTGAGATTTTTTGTCAGTTTAGCCTCTCTACTCATGCATAGAACTTTTTTGAATTTTCTTCCATTACGTCAGCATAGAGCATTTCACAAATACCTCATCACCCATTTTTCAGACATTGGCTATATGGAAGTTGATTTTTGCAGAGTTTTTTACCATCAGACGAGCCGTCAGCTTATTTGATAACTTAGCCGTATAAGAAAAATATTTTTTTTTATTACTTTAATGTCCAAACTTTGTACCCCCTTTTTAAGCATATGGCGCACACGGAGAAGTGTTCAGATTTGGCATAGTTAAAGTTTATATAGAGAAGGAGTGCAGAAAATTAAATTAAACATATACTAATATATTTATATTCAGTGTTTTTGGAATATTTTTTATTCAGTGCGCAAACTTTGACAAATTAAACTTAAATGAGTTTTATTAAACACCTAATTTTTATTTTTATTAGTTTTAGTACAAATAATAAAGTTATCGTTAACGAAAGATACAGACTTTAAAATTGATATTATGGCTACTGTACGACTGTCTGTCAGTCGCCCACCCCGGCCGTGGCCTTGGCAACAGCCGGCTCTACCGCCGCGTGCGGCGCACGGCGCGCGCGCCCTTTGATATTATTATGAATAGATAGTCTGCATTGTTTGTTGATTTTAAAGTCGAAAAAAAAAATACAAAAAAAATTAAACAAATAATGGAAATATGTTCTGTTACTGATACTGAACCACCGAATTTTTTTTGCGCATTGGTTAAAAAAATATTCCTGTATATATTAAGTATCACAAATACATAAAACTAATTATAATTAATTGTTTACGTTCATGCAGCCGATGTCAAACAAATGATGACATATTTGTACACGATCGCAGCTGACGTAACAGAACCAAATTAAAATTTTGCTCCAGGCATTAATATTATGAAATTTAACGTAAAATCATCACCTCCTATATAACCCGTATAGCTAAAACATAATAATTACTTAAAACAATTATATTCTATAGCATTACAAAGCCAATAGCAGTAGCATCATTTTCCGTTGCATCGTTTATTAATAAAAATATTTAATTAATTAAATCAGATTTTGGAATCAATTAAGAAGGTAACTAATTAAATTTTATTTATATATTTTTAACGACGTCCGGCGTGGTGTATAAAACCCTGGAAGTGGATTCAATTCCCATCGTGTGAATAAAAGGTTTGTGATTAGAACTAAGTTATTTGTCTTTGTTTATATATATCAGTTCTGTTTTCTATAGAAAAAGCTAAGTTTGTGAGCAATAATAATTAATATTTTTAATTTACTAGTTTTCCGTGCCTCGGCTTCACCCATCTTCCCGAGAGATTTAATGTTTTCTAGGATAATGATATAGCTTTAGTATATCCAGAAAAATAAAATCCTCACAAATAGTGTCGGAGCCTATTCAACGCAAACAAACAAACAATCAAATCATTCTTCTTTATACAGGATATTACAAAACTACCCGTAAAGCCGAAAGGATGTTAAATGGGGTCTTATAACGAGTCCATTCACAATATTTAAGAACCGTAGTAACGCTGTGTAACATACCCCAAAAAAATAAAAACACTAATTTTAATGAATGAAAAATAGAAAATCTATTAAAATAGACAATTATTAGGTAAAATAGGTACGTAGACCTTTCCGTTATATAATCTGACACTGATGACAGCTTACTAGGGTTGTTGGCTTTGATAATTAATTATATTTTTACGGGGTATATTGTAACATATTATATATTCTAGTATAGATGAGAATAAATACTACTGGTGTTCTAGTATAGTATAATCTTCCGTTTCGCCTTACTAATATTTAACATTTATTTTCACAGATTTCACAACAATGTCTAAAATTATATTGGTTCTCGCGTGTATGATTGCTATAGCAATGGCACAGAACCTGTCCAGCACAGAATCAGCAACCATTGAACCGAGTGTCGAAGATTCTCTGCTATTCCTGTACGACTTTGCACTCGCAGCACTCATCACAAGCGACATCAGTGTCCAGGGTATACCCGGTACTGGAATTATGGGTAGTACTGGCTGCCCAGAGTTATCCGTATTGCAATTTGGTATATGTAAACCTATTTTAGACGCAGATTACTGATATGATATATATAAAATAATAATATCGATTAAAAAATATGTGATCAACTGCGTCTTCTTTCGTTTTTTTTTACTATTGATTAACAGAAGCTATGCGAATCATAGTGGAATTTCTAAGAACTCTCCTACCTCTCGGGTAAACGCTTATTAGGCGTTAAGATATGTATCGTAGTGACTGTTTACCATCATTATTTCACTGCTGGGACTGCTGAGCATAGGATGCCTGCCCCATGGATTTCTTTAGCTAAAGGTTCTAGGCCGCATGCATCCAGCAGCTCCCAGGCACTTATGAAGGTCAAGTCAAGTTAAGCACTGAATAAATGGTTTTGAAATTTGAATTTTTACGGTAAAAGGGTACTTCATAGTACCCGTCAAGCTGGTTACCACCCTCAAGTTAAAAGCCTGTCCAGACCTGTTCTAGGCTTTGTCGACTCACCACCCTCGGCTACATCGTCACTCACCAAGCTGAAGAAATCTCGGTGGTTACATTTTTATCCTCAACTGTACATAGAAAAAAAAACCCATTGATGATTCAGTGGGAAGTTATTAACAGGGATTTCCGTCCACGGAACTATTGGATTTAAAACTGTAATGCTAACTTCCTATAATATCATAAATGTGAAAGTTTGTTTGTATGGATGCATGTTACTCTTTCACGCAAAAACTACTAAACGGATTTAGATATAACTTTACACATAGATAGAGCATATCCTGGAATAATGTACAGGCTACTTTTTATCCCGGGTAAATGTTACATCCCTCGGGGGCGCGGGTAAAACCGCGGGAGACAACTAGTATATTATAAATACGAAAGACCGAACCGAACATGATATTTGGCACACACATAACCTATGGTATTGAATGGAACATAGGCTACTTTTTATGCCGGGAAACCGCGGACAGTCAGATTTATAAGTATTTTTATAATTTTTTGGAATTTATTCGCTTAGTAGGTGGAATAACCATCAATTAATACTGTATTTTACCTTCCTTAGCATATAGACTTTTTTGTTTAACAAATACCTACATACAATCGAAGGATTTTAAAAGAAATATTATTTGAAGTTCTTTTTAAAAAAATTTTTTTGTTTGTATAGCTGTGTAATGGATTCAACATATAAATTCGTAAAAAAAGCTTTTTTTTGTTGCCCTGGATATATCGCGAATTTCCACATTTTCAAGTTCCCTGATTACGAATATATTCATGAAATATCTCAATGTGTGCGTATTTTCATGATTATTGCATATCTTATATTTTGAAAATGTAAAATGAAAATAAATATTTTTAAAAAATCTGAGCAAACCTTACAAAATTATTGATAGTTTCATGAATGGTACATAAATAGACCCAAAATAATTTTCATATCTAGGGCAATAAAACCTCTGCATACCAGTGTTATAATTGACGTGTCCATTTCATCTTTTATCCTCTTATTATATTTATCTATCTTATATCTATACATATATTATGGAAACCAGGGTTCCTTTGACGCACCATCACCCCAAAACTACTGAACATAATTATCCGGATGGGACTGCTACCATTCTATGGTTATAGGCTATATATAGTACATGATATGGACAGGCCAGTTGGCTTGGTGGTTAGCACTCTGACTGCCAAACCGAAGGTCGCGGGTTCGATTCCCACCCAGAACAAACATTTGTGTGCATGAACATGTCTGTTTGTTCTGTGTCTGGGTGTAAATATCTATATAGGCATGTATTTAGAAAAAAAAAAAACAAAAAAATAAGTTGTATATGTAGTATTATATATCAGTTATCTGGTTTCCATAGTACAAGCTCTGCTTAGTTTGGGGCCAGATGGCCGTGTGTAAAGAATATCCCAGGATATTCATTTATTTATATCAATAAACACGGTTGAAACTGCGGGTAAAGCTAGTATTTTTATAATAATAAAATTCTTTTTGATAAAACTTTAGTACTAAACCTAGTGGTACTTCCCCGGACGAACTGCGCACTAAGACTATGACTAAGTTGTTGTTGGTTGGTAGTCTATTTATGTTTAATTATTATATTAATAGTTACACCAACAGCATACATATCAAAACATAATAAAAGTTACAGCAAAGGCACATAGTGACTTGCATATAATAGGCATAGACAACAATTTGAATTGATTTGACACGAACCAAAGCGCATAACAGATAATTTTAAAAATGAATCTAATCTTAAGCGAGATATATAAAACGGAAATTAAATTACCTCTACCACACCATAGGTCACACAGGTCGTAGTTTGATTCCCATCCAGGACAAATAGTTATATTTATGAACATGTCTGTCTGTTCTGCAAATATCTATCTATATACAGGGTGACTGGTGAGATACCTTCGATACTTATGGAGAGTACTCGTACTCGATTCTCGATAAAATGATGTAATAAAATTTGGTGCCTAATTTTTGACCGAAATTTCTCTAAAAATTAGTGAAATGTGGACATTAAACTCTCTAAACACGCCGCGGTGTTTGTTGTTTAAGTTGATCTAGTCACGTGCGGCATGCGCTAGTCCACCCACCCAAGAATCATAATTGGACCCGGTAGGTGGCGCTGCGATCGAAATCCTGCAATTTTGTATGGACTTATTTCGACAGGACAACGTCTGTCCAGACTACAAATATAAGTATGTATTCAGATGCAAAAAGTCCTAGAAGTAGTCCTAAACAGTCTTCCGACTTCATCATCAGATCCTTGCACCACAAAAGGTAATATTTTTGGCAAGCATCCAAAGTCATCATTAAACCAGCTCGATGGTAGCGGAACATTGCACTGTCACCGAACTTACATAAGTATCCCAAAAGGCGCCGGCAAGTGAAAAAGAGATCGCAAGCCATACGGTGCAAGCTAAAAACAGCTACAAACATTCAATTTTGTATCCCTGCAAGGAAAAACGAATACCACTATAATTTCGCAGCTTGATATTCATAGACAAGCAAACATAATTCCACCCATATTCTAACTACATACATACAGCGCAGTGTAACCGTGTCTCCTCTAACTTGATTCTAACAGATACGTAATAACTACAGCCTGTACGTACCTTCGGCGAAGGTAAACAAGGTAAACAAGTTTAGTGATGCATCACAGAGAGGTAATTCTGATTTTATTATCGATATCATCCTCCGCTTCTTGCGAGATTGATTAAAACACGAAAGAATTAAGAATTATGTGCAGTAACTACAAAAAACTAACTTAACGATGCTTTTAATATTATAAATGTTTGTGTTTTTGTTCTTCCTTTAAGCTTTAAGTCAGTGATGGATGCTTGATTGCTGGATTTCCTTCACGCTAGTAGCTCCTTGGCGGTTAAAGTTAATATTAGGAACAGCAAGAGAAGCTTATTCTTTGAAAGCAGGTGAAACCGTAGGGCAAAAATAAACAAATATAAGTCGCACCTAGTCACTTATCAATCTTCTGACGTAAACAATAAACTATCGACACATTTTACAACATCAGTAACATCAGCACATCACTACAACATATCCATAGTCCATAAATGTAAATCATTTCGCTGGGTTTGCGTTGAATAACAGTCGGATGGCATTCCTAATGCAGACCCGCTTATATATTCAGCCGCTGAGTCGCACCGAGACCCTCTGGGTCAAAAGGAATATGTATTATAGATAATGTTTAATTGACGCATTTTTTATAATACATTTATAATGAAATGAAAACAAATATTTGCTATTCAAATCAGTTTTACAGGTTTATTTATGAATAGTCTAACTCTAATACCGGTTCGGAAGATTGTTTTTACTGAAAAGAGCCGGCAATTACTCTTTTCAAAAGGAAATTCAATTTATTACATATGCACAATTAAAAAGTTGTATAGCGGGAGTAAATAAATAAAAAAGACTAATAGAGAACCACAAACCAAAGTATGACCCATGTGGCAGCAATCTCCACCATATTGTAGGAAAGAGAGTTACCCGCCACACAATGTAAAAATAATTGACCAAAATGCATATATCTATCACTTAAATAATTATTAAAATTGAATGAAGAATTAAAGAGATTACTAACATAAAAAAACATTACCATTTTATAAATAGATGTCATAAGAACAGATCAGAAATAAACCTAAAATATTACTACATGGTATATACATGGCCATATGTTTGTCCTGGACGGTAATCGAACCCACAACGATAAAAACGTTAGGCATACAATTAGACCCTGAAGTATTACTTACTTTACTACCATAAATTATTAAATCGCTTTTTTTTATACCACATGGACCGACGAACAAGCAGGCGGTCCACCTGATCGTAAGTGGTCACCGCCGCCCATGGACATTTGCAACACCAGGGCATCGCCAATGCGTTGCGGTCCCTAAGATGAGAAGTTGTTTAGTCTCATGTGAATTTCACGCTTTTACTCTAATAAATACGACATTACTAAAAATCCACAATTTATGTATTGCATAAACAAGTAGGACATGATTCGAACCAGTGTACCGTCGCAGCGCCGCATAATTTACAAACAACTATAATACCCTTATATTTGCATACGACATGATTCTGAACCATAATCGAATTATTTATATGATATCTACTTAATAGTACTAGATGAACCAGCAGACGTTGTTTAGCGTTTTCGCATCCTATATCTATCTATATATATATAAAAAGTTATGTTGCTTTGTGTACGCTTTTAAATCTCAAAAAGTTCTCCACCGATCGAGCTGAAATTTTAGCATGAAATATAATCCGCATCAAGATTTGTTTTTATCTATTTTTTGCATCAGTCACACATCCGCGACCGTCTTTGTTTTGTTTCTCATTTCTCAACCATTCAATCACAATGTACCACAGCGAAGCGTGGCAGGTGACAGCTTGTTATTTATAAATTTTTGGTTTATAAATTACTTTGACCGAGAAACAGGCAGACGGTGACCACCTGATGGTAAGCGATCACCGCTGCCTAGGACTGGGATGAAATTCAGGCCACAGATACAATGTGTTCTAGATTAACACATTGGACTTTTCATCTTGAGAAAATATGAGACACATCAGGTATCGAAGTTGCTTATATATGTACGATGTGCTTTATACCACATGGGCCGACTAACAAGCAGACGGTTCACCTGATGGTAAGTGGTAATCGCCGGAAATGGACATTAGCATCACTAGGGACATCGCCAATGCGTTGTCGTTCCTGAGACGTGACCTTGTTAAATCTCATGTGCCTTCTTTTCACCCACCCCCTTACCTTTCTAACCGAAACACAGCAATATAAGTGCATTACCGCTTCACGGTGGAAATGGGAAGGTGGTAGTACTTCCCTGGACGAACTCTGCACTAAGAGCTCTACTACTTTTATTATCTGTGGTGTATTATAAAACTCCTTGCATAGTCTCTATGCGAAATCGCCAGATGCCTTAAATATAACGACATTATAATGTCAACTGTCTGTATATATTAATAAACGATTTTACATAATGTCATGATTTATTATTATCCAAATAAAATATGTCGGAAAATTAAAAATAACTAAGTGACGGGCGATCGGATTTAAACTGACACTCAAATGAAATATATATTCTGGATCTAAACACATAGAATATATACACTTTATGGCAGCAAATACGAGTATAAGATATTCGTGAATGCGTGTGAAACCGAGGTGCGGAATCTTGTGCAGAATATGAAGTATTTAGTATGAGGTATATCGTTCAAAAAAGAATAAGAATTACATATTAACAGGAGTCTAATCTTACAGTTAGGGAATCAAAGCATTCCCGAAAGGGTTGACGTCACTCAGCAAATGCTACCAACTTTAAATACGTAATTCACAAACTGTACAGAAATAGCACGTATTCCAACCCCAAATAATTGAGAAGGCAGATATTATTTATATTCTACTAACAACTAGACTTGAATAAATCGAGTCTATCGATTTAAATCCGATGAACTAGCGTCCTTCACCTTTGTCCCTTTGTCTGGAACCGTTGCGGAAATTGAATTCTTACCGCACTGTCTACAGCAGCCATCTCTAGATGTCACCACGTAAAAATGCAGAATACCAATACGCTAAATAGAAAGGAATAATGCATTAAGCAACGTTTATATGTTACTTTGCATTCAATTCGTTCCATTGTGTAGTTTAATCATTTTCTTGGTCAATTGTGAAAAATTTGTTTGTGATGATAAGGATTTTTTTGTAACTAATTGTTCCTTACATGCGTTGCGATATGACAATTTTTTGTATCATCCCTCTTATTCACCTACTACAACCTCTCACGTGATTGCGTCGTTAGCGAATGAGACAGAACATAGAACCGTGACTAAGCATCCTCATGCTAGCGTCATTTTAATTACAGAATTGAGGCCTTTGACAGACGTACGTAGAAACTTAAAACGTATTAAAATACAAATATTAATTTTCAAATATATAGATGCATTTAAAACCATGGGAATAATATCTGACACCCTTCGCAATTCAACAGCACTGTTACTACTTACAAAGACCGAGTTGTTGTAATAGTTGAGCCGTCTAGAAATAAAAGAGAAATGTAACATGAAATCAGATATTATACTAGAACTCTTCTTGGTTACATATTTATGCTCATGACTATGCAGGGGCCACCAGTTTTATTTCTGATTCCACTTAACCTGATTCGATATGTTCTTAAGGGTTCCGGTCAATGGCTGCATAACTGGACGCTAATTGCAAAGCTCACGCCGCGGGCACTAGCTGGCTGTCAACTTATTTAGGTTAGAAAGGTAATGGGGCCGGTGACATTACAGGGACATGAGACTTTACAACTTTACGACTCAGGATCGACAACGCATTGGTTTTTTTTTTTTTTTTTTTTTTAAATAATATAAACTAGTGCTTGACTGCGATCCCACCTGATGGTATACAGTGATGCAATCTTAGATGTTGAAGCGCACTAGTTTATTAGGAGCCTTATTATTAGCCTCTGCTACTAAACCGGGGTCTGACTGATGAAGATTCTCAACTGGAGGGTAGCGAGTCAGGCTTTCACCCTGCTACGGTTTTCATACAATGTTTTTTTTCCTTCCCCGAAAACTCATTAACTGAGCTATTCATGGTCTTTTTTTTAGCGTGTTGATTGATTTGGCAAAATTTGTTTAGACCAGAATTCTGCCAGACGTACTGTGTCTGTAGCATTATACAGGTCTTCTGGCGTGAAGATGAGGGGCACGCATGGCCTTAAAATAGTGTGATTATGTATAGTGAGTGACACTAGCTCAACGATGTTTGTCGCGGCACATGCTCTGTCTCTTTCAGTTACTATTGTAATGTGAGAGTTCCGCTCTCGGAGGCCGCCTCGGGCTATCTAACTGAGTTATAATAAAATAACGCTGACTCAACGATATTTCCTTCCCTGTAAACCGAAATTATAATAAACTTACTAGCTCTATAAGAAGAGTTTCCCAAAAAGGTGTACGCACGTCCCCTTTGAGAATCCACATAATATACGTCAGATGGTCGTATGGGTTCATGGTTTACCTTTCCTGACAAAAATTACAAATAAAAATATCACAACTACGGGCCAGTTGGCGTGGTGGATAGATATCCTGACCGTCACGCCGCAGGTCGTGGTTTCTATTCCCTAGGACAAACATTTGTGTGCATGAACATGTCTTTTTGTTCTGTGGCTGGATATAAATCCCTACTAACATTCTAAATATGAATGTAAGTTTGTTTGTTACGCTTTCACGCAAAAACTACTAAACCGATCATCATGAAATTTTGTACACATATTCTTGGAGGTATTAGAAGTAATATTATTTCGGGATAAAATACTTTTTAAATGTTAATCCTATGTTAGTATAGTTAGAGGCATTAAAACCTCCAAAAATATGTGCACAAAATTTCATGATGATCTGTTAAGTAGTTTTCGCGTTAAAGCGTAACAAACAAACTTACATTCACATTTATAATATTAGTAGCGCTTAGCACTATAATGAAATCGTAGCACCGTCGTGTTTGTACATTTAAAATATTTGCTAACAACTTATTGCGGTTGAAGTAGGAAGTGTAACAGAATACTTATAACAATAGTATTTGAAGAGAAACTTCTTTTGGGAGGGCTTTGCAATTCCAATCCGCAAACTTTTTGTGTCACGAAAAATAAATGAAAGATAACACATCAAACATGTGTCGCTGTACTACAAAAGTTTCACTACTATCGTCTGTCTTTACGACACTCTCTGTTTTTTTGTTTACACTGTGTCTCTCTTGCTCTGTCTCTATTTATCAGTTTGAGCCCGCTGATAATCGAAATTAAATCGAAGCCTTATTTTAAGCCATCTAAGGTTTATTTTATCATAATCAACTCACGAAAAACTAGCACTAATAATTTTTTTATTAAGAATATAGAACTATAAACCCTTTTAATCTGCAGCTAGTTACTATTTCTTATTTTTGTAATAAAAACAATGTAAAAATATGGTTCAGATTCGTAGGCTATAAGCTTGAGAGCCACTGTGCTTCACGGTAACTGGGCAACGTTACATAAATGCATTTTCAGTCTTGCTGAAAGGATTACCGGTGCATTGGGAATCATGTAAACATTGTCGGTCGTTGTTATGTAGTTTCATTATGCTGATGGGTGAAAATAGAGTAGAAGGAGTATATATGTATATCGTTGGGAAATAATTACAAAGATTTTATAATAATTTTTAGTGTTCATTAAATGTATGTTCAATGTATTGCTTTTAAGTTATTTGTATTACTGGACCTCAAGATACAGGCTCTGCCTAGTTGGAGGGTCATCGCATGATCCTAATTGTAAACTACATTGATGCAATAACTATTCTATTCTAATAAATAATATTTTATTGTAATAAATGTTTTTGAGGTATCTATATATTATTGAATCACAAGCCTCAGCTTAATTTATAAGATTTTTATATTTATATAGTGTTAATTTATATTTAAAAAATGTAATACAATTTATCTTAGAATAATTTATCATATAATCTTTAAAGAGTACGAGTCCATAGAAAATGTAAAAAGAAATAATAATAAAAAAAAAGCTTGTAAGGCTTCGTTGGAAAAAAAGCTCACACACTCGTGTCAAATTATATATTGTTCTTCAATACAACAGTTATCCACATCACAAATACAAACTGACTTTTAAAAAACAGGGAGAGAAAGAATCAAATATATTACGGGACGCACACGTGCGTACCTTGACTGGAAGAGAATGAGAGAACGAGAGCGAAAGAGAAGTAAGAGACGCGTGCGTTGTTTGATGACAAAGCCTCGCTGTGATTGGACAACGTCAGATGTGCGTTCGGATACGTTGCGCGCTACAAGCTATATAATAGGTTGGGGAAAAAGTTCCTTCGCATTTTTTAAGAAAATTCAAAACATTTTTAATATAGTTTATTTACATTTAACTAAAGTATGTAGGTACCATTTTGTTCGATAACTTTATGCCATCTTGTAGGTAGGGACATGATCCCATTGCTATAGAAATTTTGGGACTTCTGTTCAAAATACTGCGACAAGTGGTTTTGACAGTCCTCTCGTGATGTTAACCTGACACTGCCTAAAGAATTCTGAAGAGACCGAAACAGGTGAAAATGTGAAGGTGCAAGGTCAGGACTAAACGGCGGATGCATTAATACCTCCCAGCCAAACTCTCTTAATTTTTGCTATTGATAGCCACTATCATGATGAAAAACCACACCCCTTCTGTTGATTAATTCCGGCCGCTTTCTCTCAACTTCTTGCTTTAATCTCATCAGTTGTTCGCAGTAGAGTTCAGAATTGATGGTCCTGCCTGGTGGTAACAGCTCATAATGAATAATGCTCTTCCAATCCCACCACACACACACCATCACCTTGTTGCGAGTTAACCCGGGTTTCCCCACAGTCTGTGAAGCCTGACCGGCCTTTGACCACGACCTTTTTCACACATTCTTGTCGTACGTGATCCACTTTTCATCACCAGTTATCAGCTTCTTCAAAAATGGTTCGGTTTCATGACGTCGTAATAAAGAATCACAAATGAGTACACGGTTCATTCGGTTTCTTTCTGTGAGCTCGTGAGGTACCCTAATATCTAGCTTTTTTGTGTACCCAGTTTTTTTCAAATGCGCCAAAACTGTTTTGTAGTCAATTCCCAGTTCTTCAGCTACGTCGTAACTACTGATATGCCGATCTTACTCCACTTTTTCAAAAATGGCATCCATTTTATCCGTAATGGGGCGACCAGAGCGACGTGCATCTTTGACATCAAAATTTCCGGATTGAAAACGCTTAAACCAAATTTGTGCTACTCTCACAGACACTGCACTAGGTCCATAAACATCGTAATTTTTTTTCGCGGCTTGCGTTGCATTTTTACCTTTTTTGTAGTAAAATTTTAAAATAAATCGAATTTCTTCATTAGATTCACTCATCTTGGCGGTACGAAAAACAAATGCAAATCACACATTTTCCTAATTTGAATTTGGAATTATGTTCTTTAAAATTTAAGCTTTCAATGATACCAAAACCAGCCAGATACAAATAGTATAGCCAAAGAGATTTTATTACAAGTTCATACATACTATAATGCGAAAAGACTTTTTCCCCAACCTAATACATAGCTTTATAGTAATTAAATAAGTCTGCGTGAAATTTTCAGCTGAAACTGCCGGAACTGTCCGTGTAAAGATGTAAGAGTCGTCAGAGGCTTTACACCTTTATCCCTTACAAAAAAAATAAAAATTCGAAAACGTTTGCGTGAAAAAGAATTGGATAGTTGATCGTTGAGATTTTTACAGCTAAGAGTGTTATAGAAAATTTTACCCTAGTTTATTGTGATACGGTTCTTCGGGAACATTATACAATAACATTCGTTTTGTAGATAATCCTTGTCTTCAAGGCAATAAAGATGATTTTTCTATGAAACTTTTAGCTGGTAAAACGTACCGTAGAAGCCTATATGATTACAGATAATATAATAGAATGCACTACATCTTCATTAATATAAAAAAGGAGGTAAAGTTAGTATGATTGTGAGTTTTGCTAGATAACTGCGAGTAACATAGGCTATGTTTTTACCCCGGGAAAACATTAAAGCCCGGCATAAAAACCACGCTTTCGTGAATTTTTTTTTAAACTCAAAATGTAGAACTTTGACATACACCATTATAAATAACTCTGTATAACTTCGAATAGTTTTCCACAGACAAAAACAGTCCCACAGTATGAAATAATAAAATTGACATTACAGTACCAAAGAGCAGTAGCAATACAAAATACAGAGAAAAATGAAAAATCTTTATTCCTCACACACGATGCAGAATTCAATATTCATGTTCGATCTGTAGTTACCTGGATGAAATAAAACAAATCCGCTGGATGGGCCTTTTGATATTACATACGCAAAAATAACTCCATGTGTGGAAACAGATGCATGTCTTTCGTCATTGATTACAACAAACACATGACACATGAAATTAAATAAAAATTTATTTATTCAAATACTATAAATAGTCATATATATATACATATAATAGTCGGTAGGTTGCTTTTGCTGAGAAGAACCAGAGCAAGAAACTCATCAATTATTACTCTTTTCAAAACAAGATTTTATACATTATGATATGTCCTGCCCCGGGCGCTACACCCAACCATTGTCGATATTAAAATAATCATTAATTTCGTAGAAAGCCTTCAGTAATTTTCTCTCCTAAAATGTTTGTGTAGGATAACTTAAAAATGCATGCATAGTAAGTAGTAGGTTTCAATTGTGTGCATCGTTTTCAATTTTAAACACCACATACACCCGCATTTTTTTCGGTATTTATATTATAATTTGTAAATACTTACTCCTTTATCTAACCTCCTTGTTACCTACCTATAAATCTATAGCGATAGCGTAGCATGTCGATTGTGGCAGGACTCGTAGCCGTGCTACGACGTTGCGACAATAATTCAGTACCATACATATAAAACCGGTGGTTTCTTTATGAGGGGGGCATAAGATTTTTACAAACTTTTTGAAGTGAGAACTTCTATAGGCGCATTTTAGCGGTTTTCTGTAAGGGGACCGTCACCGACATGCTATAGCTAACAGTGGGTCTGTAGCTATGAGTATAACTGTTGCAAATGCACAAAAAAAACTGTATAAAATTTTTGTTTCTTCTTTTCTGATTTTACTTCTGTCGATCAACAGGCACAGTCCACCTGACGGTAAGTGGTGACCACCGCCTATCGATAATTGCAATACTAGGTTGAGACGTGAAGTTACTAAGTCTCATGTACCTGTAAGTTCAACGGCCCCTTTACCTTTCTAACCGAAACACAGTAATACAAGTGGACTTCTGCTTCTCAGCAGAAATGGGTATGGTAATAGTACTTCCCCGAACGAGATCAGCACTAAGAGCTGTACTACTCAAACTTATTTAACTTCACGTGTATTGTGTTTGGGTTAGAAATCTGGCAGCTGAAATTCAAGCCAGAATTCCTTCATCCGATTAAGCTTAACTTTTGCACACACATTTGGTTTGAATGACTACGCATCATTAGCTAAGTGACGTCATTCTCAATCCAATATGGCGGTCGCGGCAAGATGGCAATTTTAGTAATTCATAAACCACCTCCGTGTCATGGGTATCTAATGGAAGGGTTTGCCGAGCAGCATACGTGACGTCAGTTTTATTTGCTTTATAGCTTCAAAAAGCTTGTTTTAAAATGGGTGTTTTGACTGGTTTTATTATAATGATTTCATACTAGATACAATATAAATATCCTTAGGTCCTGTACAGACCACATTAAAATTAAATAAAAGAACATTACAAACATTAAGAGCGCAAACAATTTAGGCGGCCTCGTTACTGAAGCTATTTCTTCCAGTACCTCTACCATGAGTTGCTATCGAAACTTACTTTAGTCACTAGCGACTAAACTACTATCGATACAGTATTTCTCGATAGCAACTGTCAAATTTGTGACTCATGGTACCGAATTTCTATAGAAAAGGCTAAAAAAACGTTACTCGCTAGTGTTTACATTTCGATAAGTTTTTTATCTATCGACTCGTACTATATATTAGTTCTTTAGGTGACCGCTAGTGGCGCTGTACACATTTGACATAGAAATGTTTTACGCCGTCGCTAGCCAGTACGTACGTTAAAAACTCATGGTAAAGGCACTGGCAACCTAAGGTAATAGGAAATATAACAAGACTGGTTTAGTATAATAAATACTTACATGATAGTCTAAATCATTGGCTGTAAAGAGGCGTATCTGTCATTCACACTACATAATTCGTGCGATAGGGACGTTGCTCTACGTACCTACACTATATCTCTCATTCATAATCTCGACGTGTAAATCTGTTCCTATTACATAGCGCTGGCGCTGATAGACGGTATGATGATATCTATCATCAGGTTCAATCTATCTATAATATCAAACTTTAAAAACATTTAAAGTTTGTATTTTTGTAAGTTAAGGTGTATTTTAAGTGGAAATAATTTTCGAAACTACTTTCCCTATTTCAAAAATTATTTTAATAATAGAAAGCTGCACATATTATCCCGAGAGACATAGGCTATATTATAATCCAGGGATAATTATAACCTTCGGAAAAGATGGTGAAATCGCGAGGCAGTCATTACGTGACATAATAATAATACGACCCAGAAGTTACCAAATCTTGACTATTGTGGGCAGCGTTGTCTAAAAGCGGCTAAGTGCGTCGTACCTTCCATTCTTAACTTTATTTTTATTATATGTATATTAACGGACATCCTATGCCAATATTTAAAACGTCTACCTATTGCGGTTCAAAAGATATTGCACTGTGACAGTCGGAGAGACACACTAATGGAAAGCGGATTGTAATAGGGTCTCGAAGGTACAGAACCCAAAAAAAACTAATTTCAAGTGATTCATGATACCTTTTTTGCATATTACGGGTTACGGAAACATATGAATTCGAAAGCGATAACGCCAGAAACGATAGTCTTACCTCGTCTTACTATAAATCTTGAACACGATTAGAATCCAGGTGATATATTGTATATGTCTTCGTTCATACATATATAACGAATAGGGTCACCATGAAGATTACTTAGAAAATTGCTTTCGTGAATTATTGTCTCACCTTTCACATTGACGTTTGTTAATGTCGATAGTGAAAATATTATGAATTCTATTACAACCGAAAAGATCAAATATATGAAAAAAATAATTACAAAATAAGGAAGAAAGGAGTCTAGTAAAATCCAGGTATTAATTATTCGTCACTTTCTAACGTCATAAAATAAAAAGAGACGTGCTATCTCAAAACCTGGGTTTTACAAGGACATGCTATAAACTATATTTGATATTATGATATGAAAATCGCCATTTTGTTTGAGGAACAGGTAATTATATTCTCTATGAGTAACTTCGAATTTGACTCCCAGATCAACCATAGATAAGAATTCAATTCAATAATTAAATACTAACCATGTGAGCTTACCTTAAAACAAAGAACAAAATACAAAAACATTTTTTCTAAGTACATATACGCAAACTATTTTTTGTATGACTTTTAATAGTGCTTGCCAAGATCACTTATAATGAAGGTGGTAAAACATTTTTAGTAATTTGTAAGTGTCATTTATCCAGAACAAACCCTATCTTTTGCGTAAACAGTCACAAACATCAAATTTTTAACATTTGTAACATCAGTTTATTTTCTTTTTAATACGTTACGTTGATATGGTTATCCCATAGACAGAAAATTAATGCATAGACTAATGTCCTTCTCAATACGTGAGGTGCATGTCTAGCAATATCCTTTATCGAATATCTAGCTCTATTGAAAGCTGAGAACATCAAGACCAAACCCAGGTAGTGTGAGACTGAATTCTGATCACCTCATTTGTTTCTATCCATCATTGTCTAGTAGTCATCCATCACCTTGTTACAGATTGGGTTTATTTATCATACTTGTCGGGTGTTGGTCAAGAATTTATTTAAACGTCTGTTGTTATCGTTTTGTTACTTATTCTTGGATGTTACGATTATTTACGTTTTATTTTTGTTTTTAAGATTACGTTTTCTATGCATTGTTTTTGGCCCAATATTTAAAGTTGCGAAAAAATGTTATTGGCAACTAACTAAATTGGGTCTATTCCAAAAAGTTAATTACTTTTATGCATAGGAAATTAAAAAAACTTATTCCACTGAAACCTATAAAAAAAAACACCTCAAACAAATTTTATCATTTTACACTGTTTAAAAGTGGTTATTCATAGATTTTTAAAATATGATACACAAATAAAAATAACCGTACAAGTGCGAGAACTCGCGTCCTTTTTACTCATACCACATTATTCATATCTATAAACATTACATACATACACACACACACACATAACACCTTACATAATAGCGTTTTCAAGAATGATTTCTGGTATGGCTCACCCACACAATCCTTTCAGCATTATTACAGGTCACAATGAAGGCCATTTAGAAAAATATATTAATAAACCCAGTAGCATAGACAAAAAATAGACGGGCCGTTACGGTGAACGTATCGAATTGTGTCCCGTTGGGCAACATTAATGGACGAATCCCAAAAAAATACCCGCGTATCGTCCATAACTCGCATGAAAGCCTAGAGCTAATATAGCCTAACAATTTCAACTTAATTTGAATTTTAAAGGAACCACAAAGAGTTCATATTCCAAAATCCACGTAGATAAAATAGTAGCCGTGCATCGTCTACATTTCGATCGAGCCGAAACTGCAAGGAAACATATATATCACGTGGGAACGTGACAACAGCACGGCAATGCGACACCAGCTCGTCGCTCTACCTCATAACTGATAGGGTTGGCACTTGAAGTTTAATAATCATTTAAAACTAAGGTATTTTATGATTTTCAGGCTTATGACTATTGTGTTCTTTGCAGCTTGTTTATTGTGTGAATTGTTGCATAAATCAAAAAGGAGACTTATTTGACAGTGTCCTATGTATTTGACTTAGATGATAGATAAAAAAAAAAATCTTGTGATTATTTAATTCTATGGAATTCAATTTAATAAAACATTGAAGTACTTGTAGGTAAAGGCGGTTTGAAAGTTAGACTTGCACCACAGCAATGTAACATTTTCTTATATCTATTCTATAATGAGTTTAAAATGTTCTTCTTTCAATATTTAACAATTGTACATACGAACAGACAGATGGACTGCGTGTTGGTAAGTGATTACCGCCGCCTATAACCATTATTAATACCAGTGACTTTGCCATATTGCCGATCAACACAAAGCCTAAAAAACAGACCACGAAATCAGTCCAAAATAATAAATTTTAATACCCTGGGGCAGTCTTTACACACGACCTTCTACCCCCTTATTCAGCTAATACAAACTTCGTCGAGGAGCCTCTTCACGGAGGCCTCGGAGAGCTTATCTCTCACGTGATTAGTAGTATTAGCGTAGTTAGCCAAAGAGACAGAGCACGGAGGCCGCGACGAAACATCCTCGAGTTCAAGGGCGGATCCAGCTTTGGCGCCAGGAGGGGGTCACATAGTCGTGGTCAAGTCAAGATCTTATAATTTAATTTTTATAACAATAGATAAAAAGTAGGTATTTTATTATTGTACGTAAGTACTGTATATAAAAATATTTATAGACTAGTCAACAAGTGCTTTTTAGGTCTAAACTTTTTCTAATCCTCCGAAAATTATAATTTTGGTGTCATTCGATTCGGAATGTAGTCCGGTCAAATTAGCTTCAAAAATAGGGGTAAGGTTACATTAATTCGCGCCTAGCTAAAAATTGGCATGGATGTTGAGAACCCTATTACACATAATTTGTCAATTATCCACATCAATCCGACGTGTGGAAAAAAATTTATTCAAGGTCAAATGTTGCAAAAATCGGTTTTTTGAGTTTTCCAGCTAAGCGGTAAGTTTTATCATAAAAATAGATGGGACAAAAATTATTCATCATGCAATTATCTATAAAAATTGTTCATACACTTTTTTTCCTAAGAATCACCATTTCGGAGATATAGCGATGCAAAAAGTTGAAAAAGTTATATTCTTCATAATATGTATGTCAATTGCCGTTATATACGTTATAGAACAATAATATAAGTAACAATATTAGTTTTCGTGGCGTATACATACATATTATACAATTGTAAGAATATAAACTCGAAGAAAAACCCAGTCCCTTATTTTATATGACCGTACGGCCTTGAGCAACATCTGTCTGCTGATGTCCTGATAGTTGCAACAGCAATAGAACAATTTAACTCGACAAATCCAACTATTGTTGTTGATGAAGATGTTGATTTGTTGGTATTACTTACTGCTCGAACGCTAACCGAAAAAATTATTTATATTTTAAAACCTGCTTTTTCAAAATGCCAAAATCATATCTTATTTCTGCATGCAGTAACTGGTTGCGACACGACATCAGAATTTTTCAGAAGGGGTAAAAGAACAGTTTTGAAATTGATTGAGAGACAAGATTTAGTTGATTGTGCTAACGTTTTCAAAGAAAGTACCTCTACTCCACAAGCTGTAATCACCAACGGAATTCGATTTCTTCTTTCCGTTTACGGAGCTCCAAAAAAAATTACGTGTAAATTACTCATTACTTACACTGCTCTTGTCATCTACAATAGTACCATTTCCAATTTAATACCATAGCTTTTTAACTCAACAGAACCACAATAGATCGTGGAATAGGCCTACCGGGGAAACCACGTAAAAAAAAACGCGCCATGTACCATGCCTCACGGGTGGCGCGGGAACGTGTGCATATTATGAGTAACACAACTTTTTCGATTTTTTGCATCGCTATATCTCCGAAATAGTGATTCTTAGGAAAAAAAGTGTATGAACAATTTTTATAGATAATTGCATGATGAATAATTTTTGTCTCACTTATTTTTATGATAAAACTCACCGTTTAGCTGGAAATCTCAAAAAACCGATATTTGCAACATTTGACCTTGAATAAATTTTTTTCCACACGTTGGACTGATGTGGATAATTGACAAATTGTGTGTAATAGGGTTCCCAACATTCATGCCAATTTTTAAGCTAGGTGCGAATTAATGTAACCTTGAATATCTAATTTGACCGGACTAATGGCTTGTAGAAACTTTTTCTCTTTATTTTTCGCACTCCCGGAACTGTAGGACCAATATTTATAATTTTCCCAGAGGGTTGAAAATACGCCCGAAGACGCATACTCCGGCTTGCGCAAGCCATGCGCCCACTTTGGACATTTAAGGAATAAATATAATTATAACTTATAAAATATGAAAATTAAGAAGCGAAAAAATTCAGGCACCTACACGATAGATCAATGAACAATAATCCCCGGTCCAAAAAATTTTATCGCGCTTTTTTAATTATACCATCCATTAGTTAATTTATAATTTTTTATAACACAATATTAACATTGCAAGACTATAAATCTGAGAATTTTTTCCTTTCGTGGAGCTATTTGTCAAAGACTTTAGAATAGATTCTCGTTGGAAAAATTAAAAAATTGTTAATTTTCGCTTTGTTATTAACAGTTACTTAGGTTAAAAATTATAAAGCTCCATTAAACATTAAAAAATACTTTTTTTTCATCATGTAACTTTTACTCCGTTTTCTCATGGTTAAAGGCTACTAAAAAATGATTTTTAATCATTTTTATTTCCTATTGTTTAAAAAATTGTTACAAACAAATGCATTGTTTATAAGATAATTCCAATTTGTTTTCGGAAATATAATCTATGATGAAAATATGATTTTAAAAAAAATCCTTAGAATAAATATTTATTGCTTAAAAACGGATTTATTAATTAACAATTTTTTTCTATCACTTGTAATTAATATTAAGACTTTTTTTTTATCATTTTTTATCTTGGTCTATGATATAAAATAAAAAAGTAGATTTTTATTTCCATATTCGTTGTTTATTTAATAAACAATTCTTTATAAACAAATGAATTGTCTCTCTGATCTTTTTTTCTTTTTCTACTTAAACAAAACAAAAACAATCATGTATTTTTTTATTTAATTTATTTATATGTTTTATTAGACTTTTAATTTTCTGTTCTCTTTCATCGCATCATTCTCACCTGGTTTCTTATGTTTAATTTTTTATAGCTTTTAAGCTAATGGAAGATACAATGAAAAAAATTTAAAATGATGTGTTCTTTAATCATTGAACAACAAATTAAGCCCTAATTTAAAGCTCTTACTCAATTATTTATTTAATTTAAACCGTTTGTTGATAAAAATAACCTATGAGATTTTTTTTTTAACTTTTATGTTTAAATACTTTTTAGAAAAAAAAAACAATAAATACCTTATAGAAAATAGAATATTATTTCAAAATTTCAGAATAGCATTTCTGTTTAATTTTTAGTTACTAAGATGCTTAGGCTATTACACTTGGATGCAAGACTAAAATTTATAAGCTAAAATTGTTAATAAATATCCGTCAGAGAAAAAGTTTAAATTTTTTAAACAATAAGAAATAATAATGATTAAAAATCATTTTTTAGTAGCTTTTGAATATGAGAAATCGGAGCAAAAGTTACATTATGAAAAAAGATTTTCTTAATGTTTAATGGAGCTTTACAATTTTTTACCTAAGTAATTGTTAATAACAAAGCGAAAATTTTCAAATTTTAAATTTTTCCAACGAGAATATATTCTAAAGTCTTTGACAAATAGCTCCACGAAAGGAAAACATTCTCAGATCTTAGTTAATATTGTGTTATATTTTCAACCCTCTGGGAAAATTATAAATATTGGTCCTACAGTTCCGGGAGTATTGACAGACTTATCTTTGGGAAATTTTCTACTCTCTTTGAAAGTTTGAAAATCTCAAATAATTATCGAGATATTTGCAAAAAACCAAACCCCCTTTTTGTCACATAATATTTTATAATTTTTGCAATTTTTTCGAGCGGCCCTTCAATTTTCTCTTAAAAGTTTCTACAACCCATTCCGAATCGAATGACACCAAAATCATAATATTCGGAGAATTTGAATAAGTTTCGACCTAAAAAGCACTTGTTCACTAGACTATTATTCTTTATTTCACACTTGAAAAACTTAACACATAATAACTTGTACATATACACGTACAAGACAAAATGTATAAATAAAATCATTATGTTCAATTAGTGGTCGACCTAAGTCCTGGAACCAGCCCCTGGATCCGCCGTTGCTCGAGTTAGTGTCATTTTCCTTACAAAACCGAGCCTGTGACCCCAAACTTAGCAGAGCTTTTACCTGCTATGGAAACCAGATATTTACATCCAAATGTCATTCCCAAAACTTAAACCGGGGTCAAGGTTATAAATCTGGAAGCCCTAAAACGATACACTGGCATGCTTCCGCACGTTAGATTACGTGATGTCATGCAAGGCTTACCGCGATAAAGTGAGAGAAATGTGACCTCAAAATACTAGGCGGGTATTTTTAGCTCTCATATTTTTCATATATCTTGATCCAGTTGGATTAAAATGATTTATGCTGAGTTGTGTTTTTGAATTATTGTGTTTTTCATTTACGTTACGTTTAACCGAGTTAAAAAAAAAGGCTAGTTGGTTCTTAATTGGTATATATGTTACTGTAAAAGCTCGAACTACGGTAAATCTTAAGATTTAAGTGTAAGTCTTAGGATTTACCGATATGAGTTGGTAAATGTAAGTATTTCTGAAGATACGACGATTTTTTCGAGCTTTTACCATTCGAATTCAGTATATGCTAGGTTTTACCACTGTCAGCTGGTAGATGTTGATTTTAGGAATAAAACAATGAGCAATTCTTAATTATTTACTTTGAACTATTAGACAAAACAGGTACATATGGTATCATAATGATAATAATAAGTACAAACTAATACCAACTTATTTTAATTATTTTGAAAATACACATAACGTATATCTCTGAATATCTCAATCTCTATCAGATCTACCTAACTGAATCAGTACTTCTCTATTTGAAATTTAACAACGAAATACAAACATAATGCTTACAAAAGCTAGTCTAACTGAATTATTATTTTTCTTATTATTTGGTTTAGAAGTAAAAAAAGACAATCAAATGTAATTGATTAATAGGTTAGGTACCTAAAAAAACATTTCACTTGTTACAACACGGATTGCTGTTGTGGCATTTAGAATTACAAAGTAATCCTGATGATCTGCAGGTGCATTTTTTCGTCGAACATTTTTTTTGACAATTACATTTTTTGAATCCTTGTCCTCCTAACGACAATTTTCCGACAACTTCTCGAAGACTCACTTCTTTATCCGTAACAATTTCTTCTATTTTTATGAAATCTTCAGAGCATGCGGCGAACTGATTCTTGGTGTAAAGCTGTTTCAGTATTCCCATTTTGGTACCTAGTTGGTAAAACTCATTGTCCTTTACATCTATCACAACTGCAATAATGCTTTTTGGGTCAGTTTTAGCTCTGTCAATTTCAGGTACTTTCAGTCTTACATTTTGGCCCACTTCCACATTTGAATATTTATCAGCTGACATGGTTTTCATTTTTTCAACTTGGCTTTCCAAATTAAATTTTGCTTTTGTTCTTATTGTTTGAATAGATTCTATTATATCTTCTTTGGTATTGGATCTTGTTCAGCTTGAATAGCGCTTTCTATCTCTGAATCGGTTTGTATTTGAATAGTTAGATTAGTATCATCACTATCATCGGTTATTTGTTTTTCTGTGGTATGTTCCAGTGCAATAGTTTCGTTATGACATGTTTTGTTTTTCAACATTTACCGTGCCATTAATGTAAATCCTAAGATTTACCAACGGAATGGTGGTAAAAGTTCGAATCGCAAATCTTTTCGGACATTTACCATTAGGAATTGGTAGATCTAAGGTTTTAC
Source organism: Habrosyne pyritoides (assembly GCA_907165245.1). Classification (NCBI taxonomy): domain Eukaryota; kingdom Metazoa; phylum Arthropoda; class Insecta; order Lepidoptera; family Drepanidae; genus Habrosyne; species Habrosyne pyritoides. The sequence goes on along the minus strand of OU015600.1, from coordinate 1,103,263 downwards.
TGGAATATCTTAGGATTTACTGCAGTTCGAGCTTTTACAGTAACATATATATTTTATACTTACGAAATATAGGGCATATCTTTGAACCAATTTTATTATTATATATTTTGTAGTAGAGCTCTTGGTGCAGAGTTCGTCCGGGGAAGTACTACCACCTTACCCATTTCCGCCGTGAAGCAGTAGTGCCATTGTATTACTGTGTTTCGGTTAGAATGGTAAGGGAGCCGGTGAAATTACAGGCACCTGAGACTTAACAACTTCACGTCTCAGGGTCGACAACTCATTGGCGTTGCTCCTAGTGTTGTAAATGTCCATAGGCGGCGGTGACCACTTCCCATCAGGTGGACCGTCTGCTTGTTTGTCGGCCCAAGTGGCATACAAAAAAAATAAAAATAAAATGTTACTGCTAGTGATGCTACCAATTAATTCAAATTCAAAACCATGTATTCCGTTTAGGCCCGTGGTGGGCTTCAGATACTAGGACATCTGCTGATTCCAAACTAAGCAGAACTAGCGGTTCAAGCGATAGTGTGATAGTAAATAAATAAATAGCCTGGGACATTCGCGACACACGGCCATCTGATCCCAAACTAAGCAGAGCTTGTACTATGGAAATCAGATAATGGTTATACTACTTATTCTAAATAGTCACTTATATTATACTGACATCAATCACACAATGTTCAATTCCACACTCTTGGGACCTAAATCTTTTCTACACTTCTGCTATCTTATCATAAAAGAAAAGTCATTATCTTCTCAGTTGAAGGCTGACTTCCGAACCGATATTAACTTCAGTAGCTATGTCCATCATGAGTGCCCTTCTAGAGCCTAAACTGAATAAATCTATACTTATATTATAAAGGGGAAAGATCTGTATTTAAGTATGTTTGTTGGTACTCTTTCACGCAAAAACTACTAAACGGATATGGATGAAACTTGCTGCATAGATAGAACATATCCTGGAATAACATATACGCTACTTTTTATCCCGGGAAAATGGGATATCCCTCGGGAACGCGGGTAACCTCTATGATCGAGTGTTATAAACCTCTGTTAGACACGATTCGATTCATAGGACGTGCAAGATAAAACGTTTCTTTGTTACAACTTTTAAGTTGCAGCCCGGGATTGGCCATTTTCCCGAGTGCAAATGCCTACCATAATTAAGTTAAATTGAGATAATAAAGTATCTACCTCATTAAGGATTACGATCGTAAAAGTTTTATTGATTTTTAACACTGCAGCAGTGAATAGTTTTAATTGACCTGTGCCTACTGCATGTAAGATACATTTCTAACGACATTTTTACGTACGTGTTGCACGATATCTAAGCTACGTAAACATATTACTTCAAGTACCTACATAATACTCATGTATAATACACGTGGAATAGCTGGGGTTCGCCACACAGTTATCTACATTATTAAACTGCAATCACAGTTTGGTTCAGAGTTTAAACTACAGTTTGTACCGTTAGTAACATAAGCTTTTCGCAATCAACACCAGCCCCCTTATTCAGCTAATACAAACTTCGACGAGCCGCTTCACGGAGGCCTCAGAGAGAATCTCTCACGTGATAAGTAGTAATAGCGTAGTGACCGAAAGAGACAGAGCGCGGAGGCCGCGACGAAATATCGTCGAGTTAGTGTCATTTTCCTTACAGAATCGAGCCCCAGCTCAATTTGTCCTACAAATCCTATCCTATCTTACTTAATATTTAAATGCGAGTTTCTTGTGAAAATTGGTGTATGTTTGTTACTCTTTAAAAAAGAACTGCTGATCGAACTTGCTACATAGATAAACTGGTTAATTACATATAAAATTTTACTATTATATCCCGGAAAAAATTTACAAACCTCAGGCGTGGGCGAAGCCGTGAGGGAGAGCTAGTATTATATATGCGATAATTTGTGAGGATGTATAATCAATGGATGGATCGTAGTTACGTAAAAACTACAAAACGGATTCAGAGGAAACTTGGCACTTACATGGTTTATAATGGGAAAATGTTACATCGCTTTGGAACGCGGGTGACATATTAATTATAATTAAAGAAGAAAAATTCTCGGTAAAAGCAACCTTCCGAACTGGTGTTAGAGTCTGACCTTTCATAAGTGAAGGCCTATTTCAATAAAAAAATCATTTCATTTCAATGAATAGTTGGACCTAGAGATAGACCTTCGAGTAGTACAGCTCTTAGTGCAGAGTCCGGGGAAGTACTACCACCCTACCCATTTCTGCCGTGAAGCAGTAGTGCACTTGTGTTACTGTGTTTCGGTTAGAAAGGTAAGGGAGCCGGTGGCATTACAGGCACATGAGGCTTAACAACTTCACGTCTCAGGGTCGACAACGCATTGGCGATGCCCCTAGTGTTGCAAACGTCCATAGACGGCGGTGACCACTTACTATCAGGTGGACCGCCCGCGTGTTTGTCGGCCCATGTGGTATATAAAAAAAAATTCCTAGTATGACCTACAGGTGTAATGATTTGGATCTATTAAGCTACTTATGTTGCCGACTGTACAGTCTACTGCACAATATATAACTTATTATGTTTGTTTTTTCTTTATGCTTAGCCTTGTTTGTACCAACATGCACATAAAACCTAGATTGGAATTGCCTCTTTAAAGCATTTACCAGAACACATCCGCAAGTGCTTGACTACGGATTAGTTTGTTTGTCAGCTTTAGTATTTAAAAAAAACAACATGAGGGTGGTAATCAGCCAGGCAGGTAGAAAATACCCTACAACAATGTTATGGTGTCCTCAGTAAGTTTTGTCTTCACTGATAGCACAAACTCATTGTAGGATTCGAAACTATGACGCTCGTCATATTTATTGTTATTTTTTTATTGATCTTTGCATTCCCTACCGTAACACAACACATGTTCCTGCATTTCAGTTCAACTATCGTCACAGTGTTAGTTGAATCCAAACTCTCTATTAGCTTCAAGTTATATAGGGCATGTGCTACATAAACATTGTCTACAAGTTATCCAACCGGAAAAGATATACATACTTAGTATTATTGTACTTTGATCTTTATTATCAAGGTACGAAGTCTCAATAATTAAATAAACACACACCCCCCCCCCCCCCCCCCCTTATTCCTTTATCTACATCTACTCTAATATTATAAAGAGGAATGATTTGTATTTTTGTATGAAACGAATTAACTCAAAAAGTACTGGACCGATTTTAATAATTCTTTTTTTATTAGAAAGCTACATTATCACTGAGTAACATAGGCTACTTTTTATCCAGGGAAATTGTAATCCCTCAGGAACTCGGGTGAAACCGCGGGGGACAGCTATCTCTAATACAATGTCTTTTTTTAATATACTCCTGATTTCACTGTAATGATATTGTTTGTCTAAGGAGTGGAAAACTGATACCGTTGGAAACGGAAGCGCGTAAATTATTTAAAAACTAGCCACTCGCCCTGACTCCGTCTTAGTGAGATAGTATAAAAGTATTATCACAAAATTTCGGAAGATTTTTTCTAAGTAGAAGCGAACTAAGAGTATAAACAGTACGAGTATAGCAGAATAGTCACTTACAGAACATATTTATTGACGCGCATCGTCGAGTCATCCAGTGATAGAAAGCTGGCTCTTAGTATAATGAGAGAATAATCAGTAAGAAGAACCTTGCGAACTGGTGTTTGAGTCTAGCCATTCATAAGTGCGCCTGTGAAGGCCTATTTCAATAAATATTTCATTTTATAATCCTGGCATAGAAAAAGACAACGTGGCCAACCTTCTGGTCACTTTACCCATACACCGTTTTTTCTTTATTTTGTTTATTTAGGGCTTGTTGTTCCCTTCGGTAGCACCCACGTTTCTGAGTGATGATATATTTTCTCGATTTTTATCCAGATTACAAACTATCTATATGCCATGTTTCATCCAGATCCATTTAGTCCTTTTTGGGCGAGAGTAACAAACATACATTAATCCATTTTCTCAAACTTTCGCATTTATAATATTAGTAGAATGTTTTGTAGGATGGGCATTAATTTTAAGTAGGTAAATGTTACATCCAAGTAATACCCAGTCTAAAATACGAAACATTACACCTTAATAATCTCTTAAATAATTGAATACTTATCCGTAACTTAAGTTAAAACCCTCTGTAAGATGTTTAAGTTGGCAAGCTTTTGGCAAGCGTTGAAACTTTTCAACACCTAACGTTATAAAGGGTTCTATCTATTGCGAACGATTTATTTTAAACACGAGACCATCCGCTATTGAACTAGAATTATCTAGCAGCTAAGCTTCTCTAAATAGAGACCTAAATGGTATAACGATTTTGCAACGACATTATATAAATTTAATAGTTACGTTATTCTAATATGTATGTTAATTATAAAAATTATGGAGATCTATCGCAATCCCGTCATAAATAAAAATAAAAAATTGCTAAATTACAAAGTGCTCAAACTAATTTATAAAGCACTTTATTCCAATACGATATATGTTGCTTTTACCTGCCGCAGTAGTCAAATGGTAGAGTACAAAGGTACATCGGCTGTAGACGCAGGTCCTGGATTAAATTCCCAGGTCAGGGAACGAACCTTCAGAAATTATTACCAGGTGAACGAGATTGGTAGTTTGCCTGAGAGACTGCGATAATGCTCACCGCATGTCGAGTTGGGACTTAAATAGCTTCACTGAAATTTGGGTCTCCACCTTTGTCTATTGTGAGGGTCAAACAAATAAAAACCACAGATCAATATTTTTTTTCTTTTTACTAAAATTAATTCATTTTTTAGTATGTACCTAATTGTTTTTTAATAAATATTCTTAAATAATATAAATTGAGCAGTTTTAGCTGATACGCGAAATTATATGACTAACATTTATTTAAATAACTTAATCATTTATTTACATTATTTACAACATATTCATTCACAAAATTTTGTTCTACGACAGTTATTTACTTTATATAATAATCTATTTTGAAATCCTTTTCAAAAGTAGAAGTCACAATATCAGAATTTAATTATATAACATAAATTTATTTTTGGCACACCATTAATAATGAACTTATGACCATCGTACGGTATAAAAAAAGAATAATATACATTCTTCACAATCCATATTCAAAAGAATTATGAAATATTCATTCAATACTGTATCTTCAGCACGTTTCTATTCCTCATTCATTGAGTATAAAGACCTTACCACACTAGAGTTACCAACTTATTCTGTTAATTGACTCAGGCGTGACCTTGCGGAAATCTATTGTAAGATTATAGAAAAACAAATATCTAGTAACTAATTCCGCTGGATCTCTTTCTCTGTCAAGTCCCAAACAAGGAGACTCAACAGGAAATCTTCCTGACAGTGAAGGAGATCCACCGGAATTAGTTACTTACTAGATATTTGTTTTTCTATAAACTTAATCTGTCTACTTCTCCCTATATCTGTCTTTCAAACTTCATTTTCAGAGCCTTTATAAAATCAGTAAAAAAAGTTCCTAATTTAACTGCATTAAGAACTCTTCTTTGGAGTATCAGAATTTTTACAAAGGTAAATTTTAGCATATCGATCCCAAATTGGATTTAAAATTTTGGAGCCAATATTAAATCAAGGAGAAATCTTTCGAACATTCAAAAAACAACATAATCATATTGTCGCTGATTTCCAATACCCTTCAAGTATCACAAGGCAACTGCGAGTATCGTAAGCACATGCCGATGTTTTCTTCTGGACTCCGCTTGATAGTCGGTGGACCGAAGTGTACGGAGACAGCGAAAGGTGTAATAGATGTCTCTATGCGGCATTGGTGGGACTGTTGGCCTGGACAGAAGGTGTTGCCGCAGTGGTGAGGGTCGCAGACTCCAGGCCCGGCCATTGAGCTCTGGAACACGGTGAAGTTTTTTGATCCTCAGAAGTAGTTGACGACTCAGCAAACAAATCAAATCATTTATTCGTCTAGTTTTACAAAAAATAATCTTTGTACGTTACAACTGCCAGAAACGGCGTTCGAATTCTAGTTAGAGAAACATCGATTGTACTGGAAGCTCCATTTACTCCTGCAGATTGAACTAATCGTAATAGAGACATCTAATGATAAGGACTTGTGCTTCTAAAAGGTGTGATTACGTTTAAACTTGTCGATGTCCTAAGTCCTAGGATATCTTACTCCAAGTGTTCCTAATAAAGCTTACTCCCTATCTGACTACTACTCCTCTCCGACTCCCTAACTGATAACCTACTTTGAAATTCATACTTAAATAGATATATGATAATATACGAGATATGATGAACATGTACTCGTTTAAATGAGGTCCAATGTGATTCAGATCTAATAAAATCTAACAGACAATGATATGAGGAGCACATTATGTCAAGAAACGTATAATTAGGTGGGCTTGTTTCTTTCACTAGTGGGCCAAGAAAGGATTTTAGACCCAGAGTTGATACTGTTGATGAAATAAAGCAACTCACCGAGACAAAGTACTCGTTCTCACAGGGTATGGTCACCCGATCCTGACACCTCTGTCTCCCGTGCCCCATCAGCCCCATCCCGAAGTTCCCATAGCCGAAGTACCGGTACTTGTCGTCTTCGTTGTAGTGCTGCGTGTATGGGGACCAGCGAGACAACGCCCTGGAGCTCTGCCCCCACATCCAAGAACTTATATAGTTCCAGATCTAGTGGGTTAGTTAAGGTTAAGTTACTAGCTACGGGGTACTACGGGGTACTAAATTAGAGGGTTTTTTGCTACGGGTATCTAAATAGTTTTAATAGATTAATAGAGATTACAATATATTGTAAAAATGCGTGTATTTCATTAAAATATTGTTATAAACATGTTGCTGATGTTTCCAAAAATCATAAGAATAATACTGAATTAAATTGTCGCAACACATTTTAAATATGTGACGTGACGGCTTTAAGCAACTGTAAAGTCGTATAATGCCATGAATCAAATCAACATTCTTTAGTTTTGTAAACACAAATTTTGCCCTAAACCAAATGCCAAAAGGTATGGTTATCAGTTTGATTTTACAACGAAGCTGTAGTATATTTATTTTGAGTTAAACAGCCAAAACCTAATAAAGAACGTAAGCTTTGATTTTTTATCATTTTTAAGGTTTTTTTTAATGTTAATGTTGAATCTTATTCTGAGTGTAAGCGTGTCAGTCTATCTAGGCCCTTATTGTTATTGGTATCATTATTTATTAATGGGGTATACATAATATAATGTACAGAATATATAATATATTTCTAAGGACTATACGTTTCATGCTTGTTAAAATGCCTTATTATTTTTATGTCTTGCACAAAATATATCATGTTCAGAACGAGGCATTAAAATTTTAAGTAAATTTCAATATTCTGTAGAGTAGTAGAGCTCTTAGTGCAGAGTTCGTCCGGGGAAGTACTACCACCTTACCCATTTCCGCCGTGAAGCAGTAGTGCAATTGTATTACTGTGTTTTGGTTAGAAAGGTAAGGGAGCCGGTGAAATTACCGGCACATGAGACTTAACAACTTCACGTCTCAGGGTCGACAACGCATTGGCGATGCTTCTAATGTTGCAAATGTCCATAGGCGGCGGTGACCACTTACCATCAGGTGGACCGTCTGCTTGTTTGTCGGCCCAAGTGGCATAAAAAAAATCAAATTTTGTAAGAGTTTAAATTTAATAAGAATAAGTAAAACATACTAATAGACTTTTATATTAAATCTAATTATTTCTTACCCTGGTCATAGTTCCAGGCTCATCAGCAGGAACTCTTTGTATTTGAGGATCCATTCCAGAACCTTCGATCTCATCGTCTTGAGTCTGCATCGTGTCGACTGGCATCATTTGGTCTTGAGTTTCTGAAGATAGGGAATGCTTATAATTTTCTGAAGGAACCTTTCATGAAAATTCCATGAAACCGTTAATACTCTTATATTACTGTGTTTAGTACAGAATGGGTCATTAACAACTTCACGTCTCTGCGACGACAAGGCATTGGCGTTGCTCCTGGTGTTGCAAATGTCCATAGATAACGATGACCACTTACCATCAAGTGGACCGTCGGCAACTGTTTATATATAATAGATCATTATTATCAGATAGGTTTTTCTAGGTAATTTTTTGTCATTGGACTCTCTTTACATTGCCACGATATCTATAATAGAAGTATAAATATTATATACAAAAGGCTTCTTTGATAACTAAAAGGGAAGAAGTTATACAAGGTCAAGGAAATTGTACATAAGAGTATCTAAAAACGAATACTCAGAATATGATATTGATAATTTACAATAACTACATTTTATAATTTTAAATTAATAAAGTCATGGAATTTTTCCACCGAGTTCTATATATGAAAACATAGTAGCTGAGCCACGCGGCTTCACTCGCGTTCCCGATGGATGTTACATATACATATAGCTCATATGCTATTCCAGACTGTAATCTATATCTGTGCCAATTAATTTTATCCAGATCCGTTCACCCGTTCTGTCGTGAGTAACAAACGTCCATCCATCCATCCCCATTTTTGGAATTTATAAAAATTAAATAAATAACATTTAATATGTTTATATTTATATTGATCTAGCTGCGCCCTGCGGTTATAAACCTTCCTTTTGAAATACTCTATCTATTGCTGAAAACTGCATTAAAATCCGTTACATAGTATACGATTCTATAAAGGACATACAGATAAACATTAATTTTTTATATATATAAATAATTGAAGGCACTAGTTTCTCAATAATTTATAAAATTGAGTCACTAGTCAAAGATAGGGGTTCCATAAGGCCGGTCACCTTAGACTAATTGTTTAATTAGGATAAAATGATACACTAAGGGTAGTTGAGGGTAGGTTTAGTAGCTTCTTAATCATTGGTACCAAATTCGTTACGCAGCGGTAAACTTAATGAAATCGATAAACATCTTCGTCTACTTCATTGGGATGGAAAGAGAAGTAATGTCTTCTGTGAAACTCGCTTTTACTATAGTGTTTTTATCATAACGAGTGATGATGGGCTAAAAATTCGCGATACAAGAGTATAACTAAATTTTGATTTAAATTCCTCTTGCTCTTTTCTGCTTTAGAAAAAAAAAGGGGAAAATAAGAGAGGTTCTTGGTTTTAAGTGCACTTGGCGTATTTACATATTATTAGCATCTGTAATCAAGTATATTAATCCTCTATCTCCAACCATATGTCATATAGGTAAGTTTTAATAGTATTACGGAGTCCATTTCCTAATCATAGCAGCAGAGCTACTAGAACCTAAAAAGGGGAAAGTAAAATATTAACCGTTCTGAGTTTCATCAGCGATTTGGTCCAATGCTGGAGATTGTGCTGGAACAGTGTTCGGTACAAATGAGCCGTCAGGTCCGTAGAACCCTGTGCCGGCGCCGCCTGCCCCTCCTGGGCCCTGTAGTGGGTCTAGAAGGGTATGTCATAATTTAACAATAATTAACTTCTTTCATGGCATATCATCTGAGGTGTCGTACTGTTATATTATTGGTGATGCTTCAGCGCAACTCTATGCTCTGTCTCTCTCATTATCTTCGCAATCACGTGAGACTAGCGCTTCTTACAAGGGTAGACTGGGAGTCGTGTGCTGAAGTTCACTATCGTCATCATATTCTCAATGAAACTCTACCTCAATAAGAATAAAGCTCAACTTACCAGCAGGATCAATGACATTGGGGACTCCACTGCCAGGGCCAATTCTAAAGGACCTTTGGTCACAAGGTGAGTATCTCACTGAGCAGAACCCGACGTTCCTCCTGACGCACGACTTGTAGTCTTGTGAGGCGAGGTGCCGACCGTTTATAGCGTAGTTAAAGGATTTTATTGTACCTAGTAGGAAATTCATAAATTAATTTCCAGTTATATTGGATCAAACAATTTTTATTGCAACAGACGACCTATGACAGGTTTAAGGTTATTTGTCGAAACATGAAAATCAAAAAATTATAGAAAATCTATTTTAATCTTCTATCTTTTTTAATGATCTATTTCTATAACTAGAAATATATTACTTTAAATATAGTTAAACGAAATACGACTTTGATCCTATTCATCGTATTTTGGTCTTTATCTAACTGGCTGACATCAATACATCCTCACTCTTCTTATCTTTAGAAAAAGTTAGAGAGAAGTTAAAGTAAGTTTTACAGAACAGTCTGGCTCATTACTTTACCATTATCAGTAGTGTGGTACTGCAAGCAGTCGTGGGGTGCGGACTGTGCGAGCGGCATCTGCGCGAGCCGCATCAGCCACAGCCGCGGCATGTCGGCGCCGTCACCGCTGTGCATGCGCATCGACAGAGTCGTCGACTTGATGCCGGCCAACTCTCCCTCTTCTCGCTTTTCACTACCGCTGGGTAAGTTGTAGTATACTGACGGAAGTACATGTCAATGAAGATTGATTTTCAGATGGGCACATATGTAGGGAAGGGGTATGTATGTCGTAAGTCGGTCTTCAAAGGGTAGAAGGTCAGCAAGGTATTTCCAAATGTTCAAAATTCAAAATTTTTCAAAATTCAAAACCATTTATTCAGTTTAGGCCCTCGGAAGGCACTTATGAAGGTCAAATTTAAAGTTACTGAAGCTATTCACATAATAGAAAAATATCGTGTATAATACCAAAACAGTTCTATTTTTCGAGATCTCATTGTATTTCAAGGATATTCTTATCACTCTGATGGTTAAATACTAAAGGAAGAAACTTTAAATGTAATTTCAGTTTATAATATAAAATTACCGCATTACTAGACAACTAACCTCAGTAGACTCTAGATGTCTAGATTTAAACGATTTCTCGATCCGTTGTAATAATCTTTGGAGAATCAGAGTAAGCAGTATCTGAAAATGTTCCCACTGAATATGATATTGATAGACAGGTATGAGCTACTCACTATGTTGGCCATGGTTCTGTCCACACATCACAAATTTGCTATCACCATCTCCTAGCACCATGGCATCTTCATCACAGTCGCCTGTCGATCTGTTTGGTTGACCCTGAAATGTAGAAGCAAAACACTCTGTTTCACACATTTTTTTTTCCGCTGGTGTGGTCACGTGACTCTTCAACATTATCACCGGGCGAGAAAGATAGAACGATGGGGGCGTCTCCAAGCGACCTGGTCCCAATCTATTAAAAACGACCGACGAAGACCTGATAGCAGAGACCGCTTCCAACTCCGCACAAATGCGTAAATTTTTTGGAAGGCTGACCCCATATGATATGCAAATAGACCAGGAGAATGATTTTTGATTTTCCTGCTCTCGTTGACTACATCCAGATTTACAAACATACAAACATTACTTTTTTATTATATCAGTGTAGATAGTGAAGAAGTCTGTCTCATAAATAGAATCCAGTATTCGCTGACCTACTCCAGCTCTTCGTAGCTTTGTAAGTAGAATAAACAAACTCACAATAGTAAAATGTATAAAGTCAATCTTTAACTGCATGATGCCAGCGTGTGTCTTGTGGATGGTTACGTTGCAGTCCTCCTCGCCGGCCCACAGCTCCGGGAAGCCAGGGGATATGAAGTACGTCAGGTTATTCTGGACTATACCGCCGCAGGACACCTCGACTGGAAGATAAGTATTTGGGGGTTTAGATATAATAGTCTCAATTCATATCCGTATGTTAGTCCGCTCAGTTCTATTTCAGTTATGCAATCGATTTTAATGCCGATTTCACTGTCATTATGTTTTTTTTTTCAGTAATGTTTCAGTAAATTTAGACATTGAGGGTGTAAATATCTAAATAATTATGTAACATATTTAGAAAAAAAAAGGAGTATATGTAGTATGTCTGTTATCTAGTTTCCATAGTACAAGCTCTGTTTAGTTTGGAATCGGATGGTCGTGTGTAAAGATGTCCCTGGATATTTATTATTTTATTATTAACATGACCAAAAGCTGTGCTAAAACATTACAAACTTTCATACTAGAAGAATAATAGTTAATCTCAATATCAAAAGTAACTCCACAGATACATTTAAATATTTGGACGAATGAGGTGTGGCGACATCTATGAACACGCCTACAATTCTTCACCGCCCGGACTACAGTTATGTGGCGACATCTATGAACGAGTAGAAACACACGAGAATCCTACATCGCACTATCAAGATTCTCTCAGGATTTTACATATATACAAGGATCCAACATAACAGTTGGACCGCGGTCCCCAGGCATGATCACCTAGCCTGGCAGAAGATCTTCCCTTTTAAATGGAGGAGTCTCACACCTTGATCCTCCAAAGAGGCTTTGCTTTCGAACCTTTCTGTAACCTAAATGCGCATGGGATATCGTTCAATACAACCTAGAGTCTAAATAAATAACAAACGAAAAGCCGCGATCCCGAGAGAACCAAATATATCTCCGGATTATGACATGGCCTATGTCGTTCGGGAATAGTGTCACTTTCTATCTGTGTAATGATTTTTGAAATCGGATGAATATGGAGTAATGTTTTCGTTTTCTGCTAAAATGTCTTCTGTATATTTTTTTTTATACCACATTGGCCGACAAACAAGCGGACGGTCCACCTGATGGTAAGTGGTCACCGCCGCCTATGGACATTTCCAACACTAGGGGCATCGCTAATGCGTTGTCGACCCTGAGACGTGAAGTTGTTAAGTCTCAAGTGCCTGTAATTTCATCGGCCCCCTTACCTTTCTAACCGAAACACAGTACAAGTACACTACTACTTCACGGCAGAAATGGGTAAGGTGGTAGTACTTCCCCGGACGAACACCGCACTAGGAGCTCTATTATCTAAAATTGATTTATTATTCAATTTTGATTTTAATTAAGTATTCTGTGTAATGGTTACGGCCCCCTTAATATTTTTGTAATTCGATATTACTGTAGCAGCACGTATTCCTGGAATTTTTTTTTGTATATTCCAAAAATTCGAAAAAATATAAGGTTCGGATGCTAGAGCAATAAAATTTTGTGATAGCTATAGGCGTACAATTTCATCAACATAATTAAAGGGTCTCAAAACAAATAGGCCTAATAAGAAGGCTACCCTTTTAAAACGATTAATCATACTAATATTTATAAATGCGGAAGGTTGTGGCGGAAAAACTAAATAACGGATTTGGATGAAACTTAGCACATAGATAATAATAACAAATATCCGAATTTTTTTTTACGCACGGTCATTTGATCTCAATCTGAGCAGGGACTGTACTTTGAAAACCAGATAACTGATATACCTTTCTTTCATAATGCATACTTATAGTATATTTATTGACATCCAGTATGTAGATTACACAAAAAAGAAATATGTAGTAACTAATTCTGTGTAGAAGCGAAATAAGTGTCGATTTCCTGTTGGGTTTGGGACTTGACAGGGAAGGAGATCCAGCGGCATTAGTTACAAGATATTTGTTTTTGTATAATCTTATAATGGATTTGCTCAAGGCCACACCGAGTCAATAAGTAATCCAGTTACTATCCAGTTACAGTTTATAGCTTGGATAAACACATAGTATACTGTGTATCCCGGAAAAATCTTACATCCCTCGGGAACGCGGGTAAAGCAGGGTTACATAAATTGTACGCAGTAAAATAATTTTATTTTAATTATAATATTTAAATTTATAATTCTGCATTCATTTCTCGGTCCATGCTACTTCTACCCTAACAATATAGCCCCTTAAACAAGCTTTGTACGTAAACCCAGTAATGGAAGACCATCGTTTGCCAGCATCTTGTCACTCAAGTGTCAAGTAACACTGCAGCCTCCGTAATTACCAAATGAGAGGCTGACAATCGACTCGCTACCATTTGTATCTAACGAGGCTTGAAATGCCACGTCTGGAGTGACTCTGCAAGTGAATTTACTTGTATGCCTATCAATATTACTGCTACTCTCTGCACAGTGCACCTCTTATTTAATAATTTTCTTGTTTTAGTTGTAAGTAATTATTGTTATTTTCTATTTTGTAGTCTTGTTATTTCTTTTTCTTTTGTTTTTGAATGTTACCTATATTCATTACTTTGTAATTGTTAAATATAAAAATATATATAATTGATATTATAAAATTGCCAAAATGTCAGAATAGATAAAATTTATATAATAAAAATAAAAAAGAATTTAACCTAGCTGAGTTTCTTGCCGGTTCTTCTCAGTTGAAGGCTGATTTCCGAAACGGTAGTAACTTCACTAACCTTAAATTTGACCTTCATAAGTGCCTTCCGAGGGCCTAAACTGAATAAATGGTTTTGAATTTTGATTTTTTTTTTAATTATTAATTTAAGTTTTGATATTTGAGGCTTCATCACGCCTTAGCAATTTTAGATGAAACTTACTTAGCACATAGATTGAGTGTGTTCTGTAAACGGGCCGATTGACTTGGTGGCTATAACCTTTCGTGGATTTGATTCCCATCTAGGGCAAACATTCGTTTGTATGAAAATGTCGGTTTCTCTTTTAATGAAAATATATTTGTAAAGTATTACCTAGTGTTAAAATTAATATGTAATATATCAATTATCTAGGTATCACAGAACAAGCTCGACTTAGTAAGGTATTAAATGGCTATGTGGCAAAGTCACAGAAAAATTAAGTCTGATAGACTTTTTTGGTCATGCTTAAACGGCTAAACGGACTTAGATGGAATTTGGCACATAAATAGAATACGTTGTGGATACAACATAGAATAATCTTTAAGCCGGTACTTTAATTGTTACATTCTTACCCGCAAACTCTATTATACTGATATTATCTATATTTTAGTAGAATGTCAATGAACTCTACACAACTATTCAATGACATTCCTAACGCATTACTCCCTAATGATAACTCTATAACTGTCATGGAGCTGTTTAAGCCGTCTGTCCGTTCGTTGTGCCTGTTTATCTCCCACATCGATTTACTCAGCCACGATAATGTAATTGAATTAAGCTGTTACTAATTCGCTGTACATTTCTTTATTTAAGCTGGCTGGTAGTGTCTTTTAAAAAAGAATAAATAGTTGCTTAATATCTGTTTATAAGTAATGAAAAAAAATGTAAATGAAAATATTTTAATTCAAATAGGCCTTTACAAGCACTCATAAATAGTCTGACTCTAATACCGGTTCGGAAGCTTATTTTTTATTGAGAAGAGCCGGCAATAAACTCAGCAATTACTCTTTTTAAAAACGATCTTAGATTTATTACAATAAATAATTATATAAATATTCAGGAATTTTTTACACACGGCTGTCTGATCCTGTTGTAAGCAGAGCTTGTACTATGAATAGAAGAGTAAGAGACCAGATATCTGATATACATATACTACTAGTTTTAAAGTGAAACTTCTTTAGGCGCATAATGAGGAATAAAAAATATATATTGGCGTCCATGAAACGACAATCATAGGCCATTGTGGTCAAACACCGGCCTACTAATAATATTAATGATAATGTTTGTGAGATTGGATGTTTGTTACTCTTTCACGAACAAAATATCAAATGGTTTTGAATGAAACTTGGCGCATAGATAGACCGTGTCCTGCAATAACATATATGCTACTTTTTATCCCTAGAAAATATAACATCCTTCGGGAATGCGGTGAAACCGCGGGGTAGCTAGTGCTATATACATAGTAAATAGATAATTTTCACCCAGATGTGTTTAATGAAATGAAATGAAATATTTTATTCAAATAGGCCTTCACAGGCACTTATGAATGGTCAGACTCTACCACCGGTTCGGAAGGTTGCTTTTACTGAGAGGAGCCGGCAATAAACTCAGCAATTACTCTTTTCAAAATAAGATTTTGTACATAAAGATGTGTCTTGCTGGAGCGAGCGCTACACCTAAGCATTATCGTCATTAAAATAATCATTTGTGTTGTGTTTATGTAACAAATTATTGTTATAGTTGGGAATCGACCCGACCGGCCCGTCAATTTATTAATTGTAAGATGTAACGCGACCACCGATTCATTAAACTTGCGGCACGCTATGATGGCCGTTTTGACGTAAGCAATGACAAAGAAAAATAACCTTTATTACTTCAGACATAAGGTGCATCTATTGATCCAACAGCTAATTATATGATGATGGAAATCAACCTTATTCCAAAGCAATACAGTTTCTTTTCCTATGACAGTCTGAAACGTCAATACGGTCAATTTTGGAGTGCATTGACAGCGCTACGAGTGACGCTACACTGACCGTGTGCCGAACCATCAATCTATTATGCCAATTGTTTTATACCACAGCAGTGTGTATTAAACCACAGTGAACCATCAGCCTGCTTGTCGGCCTTCTTGAAACAAAAAAGATTCAAAACAAGAACTGTTACCGGCTTTGAAATAGAACAACTAATACATCAACAAAACTAAGCGTAAAGCATAAAGGCTCGTAATGTTGCCACAGAGCATCAAGCAGACGAGATTAATAACGTATTGTAATATAGACACGTCATTCATCAACAACACGACCTTTAAAAATAGCGTAAATATTAGATACCTACGTATACGTGCGAAGAAAGGAAAGTAAATAAATGCCATAGGTGTTAGAGGGAGATGAATATGCTCCCTTAGATACGGTAATAAATATAGAATAAGAGTTACGTCGCACACCGTCGCGACTGTGGTTGATGCGTGACTTGGTCAATTACCAGCATTTAATGTTACCATTTCTGAGCGCGGAGCACGCATCTTTACTAGAAATGTGTACAACAAGGCCATTATCTGCGTAACTGGCGTGAAAATGACGATTCCCACAGCACTTTGCGGTGACGATCACATTGAATCGGACCAGTTGTCGGATGGTTCACTGGTTCAAAGGATTCGGTGTCACTTAATGTTGCAGTTAATGCGTTTGGCACTTTCTATTGCTGGAAACGTTCTTGGAATATGGAAGTCAGTTATAATTTAGTTTACGCTTTGATTTTGCTGACTTTAGTTGGAACCGCCGATGTTTTTTAGTCAGCATCATAATATGAATGTGTTTTATTTTTACATATAGAAAAGGTATATAAGTATAGAGCTGTCCCCCGCGGTTACATCCGATTATCGATATCATATTTTGGCCTATCTGCAGTCCCGATATGTTCAGTTGTTTTGAGGTGATGGTGCGTCAAAAGAACCCTATATTGCTTATATATTCACATATAGATAAGGGTTTGCGCTTGACCTCTATATTAGGGTTGGGAATGAAGGTTGATAAGGCAGAGGGGTGGAAAGATGAATGAATAGATTGATAGATGAAGCAAAAAATACATAACAGAAACTTGCTACAAGAAGATATTTTATAACATATCATATATTATTATATAATGTATCATTCGTCGGAGTACATGCAACTATCTGATTTCAAATTAAAAAGATCTTCTATGGTGATCAGATAAATAATATATTACGTTTTTAAAAGCATAAAAGATATATAGATACAGCCAGATATAAATAAACTGACATGTTAATGAAAACAAATTCTTATCCTTTGTGGGAAAGGCCCACGACCTGTAGCGTGGCAGTTACGATATTTAATTGATTCACATATAAAGGCTAAGAGGATAATCTTATGCATAGTTACAAGAACAACAGGAGATGCGTGGCAATAGTTGCTACGTTGTACGCAGTATAATCATTTCGTTATTTTCCATTTGCACCAGCGATCTTCACAAGTGTCTTCCATGGTTCAAAAGCTTAAAAAAATCTCAATTCATCTCCAAATAACATTTTAAAATGACGTCTAAAAAGAGTTCTCATTGTTAAAGTAACAAACTAAATGTAAACGAGTTGATCACAAAACGCCTTTACCACACCTGACCCAGTATTCTGTAATACAAACTTGGTCGAGTCACGGCGCAACTTGGCCTCAGAGATCAGACCTCTCACGCGATTGTGTAGCTAGCGAAAGAGACAGCAAGAGGCCACAATGAAGCGTCTTCGAGCTAGTGTGATTTACTTAAGAGAATCGTACCCCAGGTTCATTTCCCGCCTCAAGCTGGCAAGCGTGTCTCCAAGTCTCCGTTCAATTGTATAGAATGTTACACGACACATTCGAGACAGCTTTCATAGCACATTATAGTTAACTCTCGTACAACCATAAATTCGTTACTGTTCTTGCTATAAAACTTGAGTATGTATGTCATACCGTATAAAGCCTGTTATACGTTACTTTATACTAGCTTCCGTACCGCCGTTTTGCCTGTTTTCCTTTTGTTATATACCTCCTTTTTTATTCATATACTATATCTGTGTGAAATCATTAATGTTTTTTTATAAGACAAACCCCCAAAACATCCTTACTTCCATTAATAACTAGCTACAACTAGATTCAACATAGCATATATTACATTGGAATAGTGCAGTTTTCTATCGGTGAATTTTTTTTTTTTTCAATATGTGCAGTGGTTCTTGGGATTACCTTCCACATACACACAAAACCACATAATTCTCACTCTTTCATTATAATATTATTTTAATTAAGATTATGATGACTTTTATTGATTTCTAGCAATATTTTCAAACTTAATGTTTTACAGCAACTACATGCACGTGGTAACAATTTTGTTTGTTTTATACCAGATTTAATATAGGAGGGTTTTGGATATTTCACATATCTGAGTCCTGTCTTATTGGCATGTATCCATTTTTTTATGTTAGAAATTCCGGTCACATTTCGCTATGGTACGTAGTAATTTCTCAAGTATAATTTTTAATATTAAAACCTCGGGATGAAAAGTAAATACTCTTATTAGAAATTCAACCTTATGTACTACATATTTCAATTACATAGACTACGTCTCGAGAATCTCAGTTTTATATGCAAGATCCGGAATCTCAAATAATTTTTATTATGACGTCACGGAATTCCTCAACGGTTAATGGCTAGGTTAACGCGAGTGATGTAATATTTTTATGCAGCGACAAATCTTATCATTTAATAATAAAAAAAATCTATTTGTCACACTCATTTTGGATAGGGATTTTCAGGATATTTTCCGGTATAAAATTAAGATTTTCAATAATATTATAAATGTGAATGTAAGTTTGTTTGTTACGCTTTCACGTGAAAACCACTTAACCGATCATCATGAAACTTTGTTCACATATTCTTGGAGGTATTAGAAGTAACATTGGATACTTTTTGTGCTGGAAAAATGCTACATCCCTCGGGAACGCGGGTGAAACCGCGGGGGACAGCTAGTAGAATATATTTTGCAGTTTCATTCGAGTAGGAATAGGATTTCTAAAGGCTTCTTAGACTTTCATAACAGAATCTCTTCTCATAATATTTTTTTAAAGATTCTAGATTTTCCAATTTAGATTGTGCAGAGATTTTTCAGCCAGTCACCAAAACAGGCTATTCATCTTCAGTTCAACCGTAACACAGTTATTATAAGACGATAATTTTTTTGGGACTTCAAAATATCTTCGGCGAAATATGGGTCTTATTATTGACCTACGCCTTTAAAGATATAGCATGAAAGCATGTTATATTAATTTGTTCAGAACAAGTGAAATCAGTGTAAACCGCAAAGGCATTGGGTCAAATGAGAAAACAATATTCCTTTAAACAATAGACAATAAATACGAATCGTAATGAAACGTCACTTTCAAAGACATTGTGAAAGTAGATATTTTGTTTCAAATGCTTTCAAAAGCTTTGTAATGAAGCTCTTATTTTCAGATGTCAGATATATTGATAGCCTTTAAAATTCTAGTCAGAAGAATTACACGAGAATCGTCTGACGATGAATAAGCGATAAAAATTCGATGAGTCATTCGGTATTACAAAATTTGAAATAGTTAAGTATCGACTAGTTTATTCATATGTTTATTTATGTTATGTAAGCCGCCAAACAGCCAGCTTTTCATTATTATTCATCTTCATCTATTTGTATTTATTGTCGACCCTAAGACATGAAGGCGTTAATGCGCCTGTAATTTTTTTAGGATAGTGTGTGAAAACAGATATTTTTTATACCACATGAGCCGACAAACACGCAGACGGTTCACCTGATAGTGTGTCACCGCCACCTACTCACATTTGCAGCATTAGGCACATCGCCGATGCGTTGTCGATGATTGCTGTTAAGTCTTATGTGCCTGTAATTTCACCTTTCTAACCGAAACATAGTAATACAAGTGCACTACTGCTTCACGGTGGAAATAGGTATGTTAGTACTTTCCTGAAAGAACTCTGCTCTAAGAGCTCTAGTTCTTTTTCAGCACATAATGGGTTGGCAAAATATATTTCATTCAGTCGACCTTAATTAATAAAATTCGGAGAAACTGAACAAAACTCTGATCCAGACAATTAAGTAAGGATATTTCTGACCTAAAAACTTTATGTTTCTAAAAAGGGTTATTATCCGAGAGGCTATTATGAAAAAGTTTGATGAAAATTCATACTTCAAGGGTTAAGTCCCCACTGTGAGCAGGTTGGGTATGTTTCTTCAATTTTAACTGAAGATGGGAATGGGGTGTTGCTCTATTTTTAATACATTTGGGTCAAACAACCATAAATACCCTTATCCGTGTATAATATTTAAAAGCTCCAAGCTCGCGGATTTTCCCGAGGGTTTTAATTCTTTCCCAGAATGAAAACCATCCAGAAAATATTTTACAAGGTGATAAATCTGATTAGCCGATACAAAGCTAAGTTATATGCATACCCACTCACACATCCTTTTGCATGAATAAATAAGTAAGGGAAGTATCATAAGTGTGGTTCTTAGGAAGGAACTACACACACGACCCGGGGCTTAGACGAATTAATCCAGCCATCCCTTTGCTCACCTAGCACCCCACGGGAGACTTAAAAACACTGTTCGAGAAAATGAGAATCAAAATCAAAACGTTCATTCGCTATAATAATTTTACTGAGTGTCATTTTCAATTATTATTCATCATTCTATTAATTTTCATCAAAAATATAACTTTAATTACAGAATGAAGTTTACAACAATTCCCTTTAGTTATAGTCTCGAAGCTTTTCTATTTTATTTTTAAATCAGTGCTATATTCTGGTTTATTTACCCGCTCGCAAAAGAACACCAACTTAATCTATATCTCTTAATGTTGATGACTTCAACAAGATAGCTCGCTTCAACGAAAACATAATACGCCCATTCTTTAAACAAATGTTTTAATCTCTGTTCCAAAAATGTTACAAGAGTTTTGGAATTACGGCCATATTGCTTATACTCTGGAATAAGTAAGAAAAGGAGTGAATGCTGAAATGATGGGCAAGTTAGTTAGTTAGTTAGTTATTCAGGGCTTCCTCCGCACTTAGCCTCTTGAACGGGCCATTGTGCGTCAGCCTCTTACTCCAGCCACCCCAGGTTGTCCCAGAAAGCTAGCAACCTTTTCAGGTAGCTGCAGGCTCCCGAGAGCGATGCTGGCGATTGGAGTATCTGTGGCAATGATGGTCAAATGAATTGACGATTCTTTATTATACACTAGGCACATGACACTAGCTCGACGATATTTCGCCGCGGTCTCAATGGTCTGTCTGCCTTTTTTCTTTATTTGCTATATGTTAACTAGGCTGTCAAACAGCCCGAGACGGTCCACCTGATGGGAATTGCTTACCACCGCCTATGGACATTTGCAACAACAAGGGCAACGTAATGCGATATCGACCCTGAGACGTGAAATTGACCTTGACCGAAGCATTAATACAAGTGCAATGCTTGCTTCTATATGGAAATGAAGGCAACACTAAAATATATATGCATCTGCCAGTAGACCATCTCACTTTTTCCAAATTGGTAATTTTTCATAAGGTCTAAAACCCTATAAAAAATATATCTACATAAGTTATCTAGTGCAATATTTAGATCTTAACCAGAATAGAAAATTCGTATCATTATTAACTTTACATTAATTATTTGGCTGGAAAGATAGTTGGTCAATAGAATGTTCTTAATGTCTTGGAGTGTACGAACTTTAACCTCTCTTCAAAGTGCCTTCCAATATTACTCAGCGTACGTTGAGATAATAAAAACGTGTAGTGAGGAAAGTAGCGGGAACTGCCAACAGAAGAACGAAATGATAGTATTTCTTTTTGTTTCTACATGTATGTATATGCTTTTACTGGCCAAGTGCAATCCGTCATACTCATAGATACAGATATACTGTTAACATCAGCATGTTGGTGACGCGAAGCCATCCAATTTTCGCCTAGTAAAAACTCTCGCTCAACGCACCTAATAGAAGTGTTTACTTACTTTTTTTATACCACAGGGGCCGACGGCCCACCTGATGGTAAGTGGTCACCACCACCTATGGACATTTGCAACATCAGTACATCGCCAATGCGTTATCGACCCTGAGACATGAAGTTGTTAAGTTTCATGTGCCTGTAATTTCACCGGTCTTACCTTTCTAACCGAAACACAGTAATACAAGTGGTAGTACTTCCTGGACGAACTCTGCACTAAGAGTTCTACTACTCAAATTATCTCAATTATTTAATTTGCATACAAATTAAATTTAAAATGTTCGCTATCCATGCACTCATTGAAATTATACAGGCACTTTATTACATTTAATACGCAGTGGGGTATTTTATTTATCCGACATATTAATTTAACAGCACACAGATCAACATTGTGACAAACAAATCTTCTACTCTATTAACTTTCCAATGAAATTGTAGCCAGCGGTTAACTTTGAAAAGTAAATAATCTCTAACATCACGAAACTAATTTCTTTTCGCAATTACTCTTTGAGAAACCTTAACGTGGTTAAATCATTCACTCTAATAGCTATCCACAAACGGTTACAAGTAACTGCCCTACATTTATTTGCCAATTCCATGTTATAAAGTTTTAACGAACAAAACTTTGCAATGGCACCGTATTAAGCTTAATTAGATTGAAAAAGTTTCTTCGCTATCGTTAATTTAACGGGGATAGACGTAGTTCCCGTCCGAATGTAAGGCCAGGAACATAATTAAGCTGATCTAAATTACTAAAACATTACGTAGGTATATAGTATATCAGTTAGTGGTTTCTTTAGTAGAAGCAGTACAATTTCTGCATAATTTGGGATCAGGGGTTCGATTCTGTTAGGAAAATGACACTAACTCGAGGATGTTTCGTTGCGGCCTACGTGCTCTGTCTCTTTGGCTAACTACGCTAATACTATTCACGTGAGAGATAAGCTCTCCGAGGCCTCCGTGAAGCGGAACGCTGACGAATTTTGTATTAGCTGCAGAAATTTATTATAAAGCCAAAACTACAACAAATCCTAAGATTAATAAATGGTGTCCGGGTGATATCCGGATGGAGTTTAATGTCTATGATTAATTTTTAATTATAATATTACTAGTCTTTGTGTGGTATACAAAAATTTAACAATTTATCATTGATTTTATTTTTGTTGTTCTAGTAAGAAACGGGAATAGAAAGTAAAGTCCGGGTTTCCGGTTTTCTAAAATCCGGGGTTATTTAACTCCTTGTCTTGGCTAATAGTTTTACAAATGGCAACCCCACATATTGTATAATTTTATTTCATTCACTAAATTATGGTAAATCCGGTGGTATATACTCAATGTTAATTCTACTCACAGACACAGCAGACGCCCAGGCCCTGAGCACAGTCGCCAGCCGACTTGCCGTCTCTCTGCCGGCAGTCGTAAGGGTTGAGGCAGATCCCGGCCTTGGCGACGTTGTATCCAGCTGGCTGGCACTCCCGCTCCCCACCCACGGGGAAGAAGTTCAGCACCTTACTGAGGGAGACTAGTCCACCTGGAATTGAAGATATTCTTGTTATGGCTGGAGTTTAAATGACTCAGGAGCTAGCGTTCGGTGAAAAGTGACTATTCTACGTCTTAAGTAGTCAGTTTAGTTCCCACCCAGGACATTTGTGTAGAATGTCTGTTTGTTCTGTCTTGGTGTAAATAAATATCTAAATTAATATGCTTTAGGAAAACAACATTTTACGAGTTACTACTTAGTTTGGAATCAGATGGCCGTATGTAAAGAATATCCCAGGATATTTATTTATAAAAGTCACGAGCATAGAACTGTCGGCAGATCTGTTACAAACATCTGTTACAACAGTACCGTTACTACTTACAGACACAGTTATTGTAATAGCTTAGCTCTATAAATGAAAAAAGAGAAAGAATGAATCGTGAATTCAGATATTTTCGCAGAACTATCCATACATATTTACGCTCATGACTATACCAGACCGAATATACAGGCCACACCTTACACAAGATTCAAACAGTCGAACGGAGGCCCTACATCAATCTAAAATCAGAACTACCTGTTATTATAGGCTGGGATAAACCTAACCATAACAAAGATAAGATCTTAATTCACGTCTTGGCTGAATTTGCATAAGAAAACATCTTAAGAACAGCCAGACTTTAGACCCTTGTTTAAATAAAAAAACAACATCTCTACCCCATGGGAGCTACTTCGACGGGTTGTAAGCTGGAGAATATTTTATAGAAGTATAACATGGAACAGGGCCGGACTTCAAAAAAATTGGGCTAAATAAAAGCTTTCTGGGCATCACGTATTTGAAGGTGATAATCTAAATTCAGTTCATTGCAAAACTACGATATTATTATATCATATTAGATATATCAACTAGTTAGGTATTCCTTAACACTAAGGAAACTATTAAATCATATAAAAACGACAGCTCATACAAGTTTATCAATTTGAAATTAGTTAGAAGATTCACATCACTTTACTTTGGTTCTTATTGTATTTACACTTTTGAGTTTCATTTATGCCTCTGACGACAGCAAATTGCCCGCGTAGATCCCTGGTCAAAATAAATTTTCGATCACGATCCAAAATCTCATCATGTAGATTTTTGACATTTCCTGTGCTGAAATAAGTATCAAATAGTACACCAACCTATGGGTATGGATATTAAATCGGGGTTAATATTAATATTGTTCGCAACATACACCTGTATTAAGTCTACCTGGCCATACCACATACTTTACAAGCTCCAATTGCTCTTGTTGAAAGCGATTTGGCTTAACAAAGCTTTATTACGGGAAAGTGAAGTGTCATTTTTAAACTGCTGTCACAAGATTAGATCTTTATTTGCCAGAATACATGACTGCATTGTTATAAGTATCACAACAAGTTTTAAGTTCAGAAAGAACTGCTAGTTTAAGAGCAGGTGTGTAAATATTAATTGAAGCTATGACAGAAATATAGAATTTGAGAATAATTGTGACATTTTTATACTTTGTCAACTTAAAATAATATATGTTCAACAATTTATCACTTTTAGTAAATTAATAAATAAAACAGAGATTCTGTTTAACAAATACTTTATTTGTAAATTGTCTTTGGTATTCAGGTTTGGATAATTAATTAAAATATTTATTTGTCTCGGTGAAATATCTACACGTTCTGTTCAGAAATTTGGGTAAACACAAATGAAATCCCACGCACCTTCGATGTTCATTTTATACCCACGTCCGTTTGATGTAAATAAATATATACTTATTACTCAATATAATACTAATAATGTAATCTCTCTTTATATTGTACGAATTGTGTACGTTTGTATGATAATCTGTCACATTATTTTAGAGGAACGTAGGCTATGTTATAATCGCAGGATACATCCCTTGGGAACTCGGGTGAAACCGCGAAACAGTAGCTAGTATACCATACGACAGACATGTTCATACACAAAAATGGTTGTTCTTGGAAAACGAACCCCTCAAGCCAACTGGCCAGTCAAAAGTTGCCCATCTATTATACCCAGTTTGTCCCTGAACACATGCAAGTTAGGCCTCGGGCATTTTCGAGTGATGCAAGCTGACTTCGGAAAATTTTATAAGGATTTCCGTACAGATTTTCCCTCTTAGATAAGATGACATCATATCTTGCTCACATTACATATTTTTATTAATATAATAATAATACATTACCTAAACTGCAAATATGGATGACTACAACTTACTTAATAAACAGTTTGTGGACTTGGATACACACTCTTTCGGTATCAACAAAAACATAGTTTATTATTTAACTGTTTTGTGATTTTGTAACAATATGTTTATTTTTTTTTTGTTTTGCTCTCAGTGTTCATAATATGTTTATTTTCTCAAGTGCCTTGATATTCGTTTTAAAGGTGTAGTTTAATTAATAGTTAGTTTATATGCTGTCACTTCTGCCAATGTTGTGTATATCAGTAATTGGAGAACATTACAACTCGTATAGTTTTTCAAAGATACTATGTTATTATTGTAATTTGTGTATTCAAATAAACGAATACACGTCTATCTATCTGCATGTTATGTAAGCAATGTGTGTGCAATAATTCGCTGACAGTTCTATCTCAAAGCTCTTGTAATGTCCAAATTTTTAATAAAGCTTTTCTAGTCCAACTTTTATATAAGAACTAGCTGTCCCCCGCGGTTTTACCAGCGTTCCCGAGGGATATTACATTTTCCCGGGATATGCTCTATCTATGAGCCATACAAACATATCTATAGTCTGTGTAACGACCTACTCGACAAAATATGTACTTGAATCTTAGAATACAACCATTACGTACATATTAGAGTAGCCAAACATTAATGAACTGTATTTTTTGCTAGACTGCATTTGATTGCTGTATATATTCAATGATAAATATTAGAAGGTTAATAGCACAGCGTCATTGGTCACGGTTCTCATGGCTGTCTCGTGAAATTATGACTGTTGGAAATGTTGATGACGTCAATTTAACCGCACCCAAGTTTATAATATTAAATTATAATTCGAAATAGCTTTTATTGTATATATTTTTATGTAATTTTTGTTGTGCTTACTCTTAATTAGTTGAACATATTAGATTTAGATTCGAAATATGATTCTTCTTTAAATTATGCACATAAATATGTTTGCTAGTAAGTCAATAGTAGGAGGCTATTTATTTTTTTGTAAATAATGTATTGTATATAAAAAGAAAGTATGAAATAATTTACAGAATGTAAATCACTAATTGGCAATAAGTAAAAGCTGTATAATTTATTTTAACATTATAAAATGCTGTGGATTCTGTATTATTTATAAAATAAATAAAAGTGTAAAGATAGTTGTTGGAAAGTTGTAACTGACTTAACAAATTAGGATTTCCTATGATCACCTTCCGACAGACCCTGGGCACCATAAAAAACAGTTTTCGCTATGATAAATCAAACGAGATAATTATTTATTGTATTATAGTTTATTTTTTATGACGGGATTGCCATTCACCTCAATCTCACCAGATGGTAAGAAAAGATGAGGCCGAAGATGGAATAACGTTCTAAGTAATCTTTTTTGGATACATGACCGATAAATACTAACAAACCGCAGCGAACAAAAAAGATAACATAACTGTCACTTTTATTGAAGTCTCTAACTTTTTCTTTGAGCATTCAGTCACTTTTTGTTGTTTGGGATTGTTGTTTGATTCATTCTATTTGTAATAAATACTGAATCAAGAATCCCAAACTAAGAAGAGCGAAAAAGGTATTTATCTCCAATGATCTATACTATAATATTATTACAAGACTATGTTATAATCGGAAAATAACTAAGTCAAAGGATGCTCTACACTTCTCTCAAAGTCTCAAATGGAGATGGGCTGGCCGTGTTGGGAGATACGGTGACAATCGATGGGCAACTATCACCACAAAATGGAAAGGACCGCATGGCGTGAGAAGCAGAGGTCGCCCGGGCGCCCGTTGGCAGGACGAGATTGTATCCAAAGCAGGAAGAGACTGGATGACCACTGCTAAAGATAGGAAAATATGGAATTCTTTGGAGGAGGCTTTTACCCTGAGAGGGTCCACATTACAAGGAGAGTAAATTGCACGAGTAGTATATATTTTTTTAGAGTTACTTAGTCATAAAATGTATTAAATGTCAAATTAATTAACTCTAATTCAAACTAATTATTGTGGAATCAAATAAAGCTATTTTATTATTATTATTATGTTATAATCCGGGGAGGGATACATTAGCTGCCACGGGAACGCGGGTGAAACTACAGCACGGAAAGCTAGTATGCTAAATATTTATAAAAATCCTTGTGTCCATCATGTTTGTGACTCAATCCCGAAACAGTGGAACTGATCTCAATCAAATTTGTCACACGGAATATTTTGATATCCTGGTTTATAATATCAGCGAAGTCGGGTAAAACCGCAAGGAGACAACTAGTACTAAGTAAGATAATACTACATACTATTTGCTGCAACTTATTTCCATCATGATATCGGCACATAATTTAATTTAGTCCTAATAAAGTAAACTTACCAGTTTACTTACTTAGTTGCCACACCTACTACAGACTAATCTGACAATTGAAAAATAACTCCTCTCGAATCCCCCAAATGGAAATTAAAGTTAATCCCGTGCAGAAAGCCAAACAAAGTTAATAACCACGGAACCCACAAAAATAAGGTTAAATATTTTTGTATTTTCCTGCTATGTACTCGTACCATTTCGAGGTCAACCGAATAACAGCTCATCCGCTGAAATCACTTTCACTTACCTCAATATTTATAATCGGTAAAGTTATTCAGTTAAGCCCCCCCCCCCCCCCCCCCCCCCCCGCAAAGGATACTTGCGAAGGAAGTTAGCAATGGAAAAAAGGAAAAGTGGATAAAAAAATACTATGTTGAAAACGAAAGATTTGAAAGAATGAAAACTTATACAAAAGCTCGACTTTGTTTTATGCCATTGTGTTAATGAAAATATTTGACGCTACGCACTTTCTGCCAACATACAGGGCTATATTACTGTGTACGGAAATTTGTAGACACGTAGTAGAGCATAAATAGAGAGTAGAAATAAAGTTCCAAATTAAAGGGGTCCCAAACAAGAAACGTGCTTTCTTGGAGTTTTGATAAATATTCTTCAGTGGTACGAAACCATTCGTTTGAGTTTACTCAAACACACTTTGCCCATTCTTTAATTCTTACCGCCATCATTTACCTTCTCAATTTTTTTGTCAAGAAACTCTCCAACAGAGTTTTTCTATTTTTATACAATTACTAGCGTCCCTCCCGGTTTCACCCGCGTTTACCAATATCATATAGAGACTATAACCATCTACAAAAAAATCCGCGTCGAATGGTAGCAGTCCCATCCCGATATCTTCAGTAGTTTTGAGGTGATTGTGCGTCAAAGGAACCATATTTCCACATTCGTTTATAAAAAGTACCATCACCCTTAAAAATTGCGCTCCTCAAAGAATGACTCTTTGAAAATTTCACTTCTATTTCACAGAGCCCTTGATATATTCAATATTGAACACTTCACCGCAACCGATGCATAAGTTAACCAATTCGATTTACGGTACAGCCAACAACCGACGCAGTTTGTAGGTCCCAAAAGGCCTGAGAGAGAAGATAAATAGCTTATACGCTGTAGACAGGGAGACGGAAATCAAATGAAATTGAAAATTACTTTGTACATTTTTTTCGTAGATTTCACTCCGAGATTTCCTGTATTATCTCAGTATTTTCCCGCGTATCATCAACTAAAAGAGACCTACCTGTACTTAGGAAATTACATCACAATCTCCTAAATTCAAATAATATGTATTTAATGCCAAATATGACGAGCTTACGGTCCACCTAATGATAAGTGGTCATCGCCGTCTATGCAGATTTGAAACATACTAGGCACCATCCACAACTGTCACTGTGGTGGTCACAACAGGGCATGCTCTATCTATGTGAAAAGATATCCAAATCCATACAGTACTATTTGGGCGACAGAATAACATACGTTCATACTCAATCCTCACAAACATTCGTTATAATATCAATAAGATTTTTTTTTTATAAAAAACTAGCAGTCAGTAATGAAAGTAATCTCACATTGCTCGTGACAAGTACCTCATGTTATTCGTTTTAATAGAAAATATATATTCACCACATTAACCAGACCTTTGGTAATTAACTTTCTTTTTCCCTTTGAGCGCGCCCGATGTTACTTTTAAAAGCGGCGAATTATAATTGAATCAACGTACATCTTCAAATTAGCCGTCGAGTCCGTGTACCAACTTAATTGAACATGGCCGCCGAGAAAAATTATGTTAAAGTCGCTGAGTGGAAAAATTACCTGTTATAATATGTTTATTTATGGCTCGAAACTCTAGAGGACTTTATTTGGATTAATCATAACTTATGAAAATGTTCCTATCAACTATGATAGGAACATTTTCATAAGAGATTAAAAAAAATGTGGTTTTGTATGTAAGTATACGAAAATGAAAAATTCTTTCTCCATTCCAAAGGCAAATTATTACGGATCGACAAAGGTTATGTTATAATGCATTACCTCGGGAACGCGAGTAGTTATCAATGTTAAAACACTATTTATAACAAGCCAGTTGGGTTGGTGGTGTATTAAAAAACAAAAGTTGTATATGTAATATATCATTTGTTCGCCACTTGCAAGATGTAATGAGCACTTGATTATCGGTATACTCTTTAGTCGCCTAGACACCCTATAAATATAACTTTGTCCTTCATAAACACCCTTCGCGTGCTAGATAAATTTAAAATATTCTTAGAAACGAGTCTAAGACAACAGATTAAAAAAAATAAGCTAAGCATAGACATGAGAAATCAGTTCAGTAACTTTGCAGAACATTTATAACATCATTTGGTACAACGAGTGCATGCTCTTTATGCATATTTAAAACTAATTACCGGGTGAGCTACATTTAATACTCGAAGTACCTTATCACATCTTATGAGAGTTATCAGGGCATCAGTAAGTCACGAAACTGAGCTAACGAAGGTGCTCGTCAGGTAGGCAAAATCAAATCGTAACATCTTACATCAACTTTGTGTGAGTCTCCATGACGTCACTAGCTTAGGTCTGTGAGCTAATTGATGGATCGACCAAATGGCTTGGAAGTTATATACCGTGACTATCTTGCTATACATTGTGGGTTCGATTCCCACCTAGTACAAACATGGACTAGTCGGCTTGGTGTTTAGAAACCCTTTCATGGCACAGTGGGTTCGACCCAGGACAAACATTTATGTACCTACATGAAAATATCAATATAATTATGTATTTAAAAAGTAGTATATCAATTATCTAGTTTTATCAAGCTCTACTTCGTTTGGGATAATAGTGTGTGAAAAATGTTCTCGGATATTTACCCTATGATATGTGCCCGGCAGGGTCCCAATGTTAATTAGATATTACTTACCACCTTAGATTTAATTTTAATACATATTGTGGAATGCAAATAAATAATATGAATATGAATATTTTTTAACTATCTAAGCCCTTATTCAGAATAATATTTTTCTCTTCCAATATGAAATGATGTCAATACGTAGGTAATTGAATCAATGACTTCAAAACCAGGACATGAACCACGACAGGTGGAACGATTCTGGATAGACCGGTCTGTATAATTCAATGAGACGCATGCAATTATACGCAGTATTACATGTACGGAGAGGTGGTTATGCCCTGCGGGTTTTGATAGAGTAGCGTTGTGCGAAGATCATAAGGAAAAAGTTGTGAGGTGGCTGGTAAAGTACTTTTTAAAACTAAGCTGTTTAGTACCGGGTCAGTGCTATCATAAAATCCTAGGCTATGTAAATAAATGCTGTTAGTTCGTAAGCGTAAGACTTGCTGGCAGCAGCTAGACTGATTTGGATTTCTTCTGAGGAGTCTGAATAAGGTTTAGGAGAGTTCAAAATTGTCTAGAAATTTAGAACATTCGGAATATAAAGTGCAAATTTTCACCTGACATCTTCAACATTATACATGAAAATTTCATTATTATTAAGAATATAATAATTAAGTATCCTTTCTCTAAACGAAATTTAGAAAATATTGTCACAGTTAACATGAAGTTGGTATGACTATATAAACTATTCAATAAATCAGCTACCCTAAAACTAACAAACAAAATAAATAATTTATATACTTCTACTACACGCCCATTATCCCCGAAGTGGTAAGCAGCGGTCTCAATAATGAAACCCACAATCAACCACCGATATTTTCAAGTCGCAACGTGACATGTGGAGAGTATGTTACCGTCTCTCAGGCAATCTCGGACAAAAGGTAATAATTTCTAAGCAAAGAAACATTTATATTAATATCTGACCTGGGAATATAACCAAGCTTTCACACGACGTCTCTTCATAAGGAAACTAAATTGTGACCAGTGAAGTTGTAATTACTAATTCACAAATAATCTGTAAATTAGTTAAAGACACTATCATCTGCATAAGCGATAGCGATTCTTTTAGTTCATTCATAACATACTCGTATAGGCGGACTGGTTCACGTAATGAATACACATTGCATAATAATAAATATCCTGGGACATTATTTAGACATTTCCATTTGATCCCAAACTAAGCAGAGCTTGTACTATGGAACCAGATTACTTATAATCGACATTAATACCTACTACCTTTTACTTCTAGGTACACAACTACATACTTATTAACATATTTACACCACGGCGTGGTGGCTTCGATTCCCACTCAGAACAAAAATGTGGACATGAACATGTCTGTTACTTCTGTGTCTTAGAATGTGTCTATTTATGTACTAGTTTGGGATTTGATAACCGTGTGTGCAGAATGTCCCAGGATTCTAAACGAGCTTCTGTTTATTTTTACCGCGGTAAATTGTATCAAATGCGTCAACCTAAAGTGTTCTACTTTGATCTCCGCACCAATTTCCGTCTAAATCTAGTCTACGCTTGAGTTTCACATAATTTTTTGCTCTACTACGGTAAAGCTAAAACAAAGTCAATAAAATTTTGTACGAGTGTAAGTTTGTATGTAGGACTACACAGATGTTATCAATAATTATTTTACTGATAGAAAGCTACACAATTAACGATAATTCCAGGATTAGGTACCGTGGGAACGCGTGTGAAATCGCGGTATGCTAGCTAGTATTATACGAATACAATCAATATGACGGATACATCCAAAAAAGGAAGGGAGCATTTTTTTTTGTCGTTTTAAAAATATGCAGTCGTTCATCCCGCTGCCGTTTATGCCACTTCGCCGCAGCCTCTCAACACGGTATACCTAAAGCAGGTCTCGCAGTCTGCGGTTATCGTTATGGTCATTGCAGCATTCCTCATTATTATTCCACAGACAGGTTCTCGCTCACCCCGTGGTACACTTCTGCGATGACACTGCGTTCCGAATACTTTCCACATGGGCAGGACATCGCGGAAGATGCATCCGTCTACCGGTTTTATGCTATCATCCATTATTATTCATATTCAAGAGCCAGAAATGCAACTCGGTCGATTATATTGACAGTTGATTTTGAGAGAGATTGGTAAAATACTTTTTATGGCAATGTATTAAGGATTATTTTTTACTGTTAAGTATATAATTGGATCTTAAAGTGGTCTAAAAAAAACAGGGTGTGTGGTAAAGACACGATAGAAGTGAAACTTTTGTATTACAGGGAAACATTTTAATTATTCATCAATCGGTTTTGAGTAGCATTGATGTGTTTATCATTCATTTATTTTTCGTCACACAAAAAGGTTGCAGATAAGAATTTCAAAGCCCTTCATACGAATTTTCACTTCAAGAAGTCCGTTTATTGCTTCAGATTAGGTTTATCTATTGATCCATCGGCTAATAGCATGATGAACCTTATTTTGAAGGCATAAGGTTAATGTTTCTATGACACTTAGCTGTCAAGCGAGATAGATCTGGACAATTTTAATACATCAATCATGTCACACCGTCATTGGCAAAAAATGTGACGAGAATAAATTATAATTTACTTTAAAGGTCTTATTCTAATATAGATGTCGAAGGATGGTGACCACGGCGTGCTTAAAAAAGTTATTTTATATTTTATTGTTGGGCTTGCTCTATCTATGATCCAGGTTTCATCTAAATCCGTTCAGTAGTTTTAACGTGAAAAAATAACGAATACCCATATACATATACATCTATCCCTACGTACTAAGTATTTAAAATATTGCTAGCTATCCCCCGCTGTTTTACCCGTGTTCCTAAGGGATGTCACATTTTCCCGGAATTAAAATTTGTCTATAAATTATACCAGGTTCATCCAAATATTTTGCGCGAATGAGCAACAAACGTCCATACATCTTATTTTCGCTTTTATAATATAACTAGCCGTCCCCGCAGTTTCACCCGCGTTCCCGAGGGATGTAACATTTTCCCGGCACAAGAAGTATCCTATGTTACTTCTAATACCTCCAAGAATATGTATAAAGTTTCATGATGATCGGTTAAGTAGTTTTCGCGTGAAAGCGTAACAAACAAACTTACATTCACATTTATAGTATTAGTAGCATAAGATAGGATAGTAGGATGGCTGATTGAGATGCGACGTTGACGTGGGGTTGATGTGGCGCTGACGTGACGCTGACGTTGCGTTGATGTGACGTAAACGTGACTGGTATGTGAATAGACCTTTAAGGAAAAGCGTGTTAGATCAACTAGTGGTATTTAGAGTATGATCCTCCAAGGCTTGTTAATTAAAAATTGTTAGCTCAGGCAAAGTGATTTAAAAATATATTATTTATGGAAAATTGGTCTCATCGCGTTATAAGTGTATGTGACACGTAATTACCAAACGTAAGCCTCCCACTAAAGGCTAATTAAATATCTGGCAGTTAATTTAAATAAAGAACAGCTTTTGACTTATCAAAGGAATAGAGTATACAAGGTTTATCAATCGATAAAAAAGCCAGTAAAAAATATTCCTAGGTAATAATGTTAGATTCTTCTATATTTATTACTAGCTGTCCCCGCGGTTTCACCCGCGTTCCAGAGGGACGTTACATGGTCCCGAGATTAAAAGTATCCTATTAGTTACTCCAGGTAATAACCTATCTATGTGCCAAGTTTCATCCCAATATCATCTGTAGGTTTTGCATGAGAGAGTAAGAATAATCCATACATCTATACATTAATCCTTACAAACTTTCGAATTTATAATACATACTGGCAGTCCCCCGCGGTTTTACCCGAGTTCCCGAGGGATATCACATTATCCCGGGATAAAAAGCAGCCAATATGTTATTCCAGGATATGTTCCAAGTTGTTGTTATGTGCCAAGTTTCATCCATATCCGTTTAGTCGTTTTTGCGTGAAAAAGTAACAAACATACTTAACTACAAATCTTTCCTCTTTATAATATTAAGTATAGATTAGCAGGATAGGTTAAGTATGAAATAAAACTCTGTTATTAAATTGATTTATTTGACCAGACATATTTATTAACGCAAATAATTTTCTATTTCATCCAACTTTGCTTGATTATCTATACAGTTAATTATGCATCGTAAACTGGTTTAACACTGGTTATACGGTTTCAAATATATTATACCATCCTTCCTTACATAGAATAAAACAAAGTCGCATCCGCCGTTTGTACGCTTAGTTCTTTTAAAATACGCAACGGATTTTGATGCGGTTTTCATCAATAGACAGAATGATTCAAGAGGAAGGTTTACATCCCTCGGAAATCCGGGTGAAAACACAGGGGACAGCTAGTTCTAGATAAACTTTTATTGACCAACTGCCGACCATTTTACCCGTTTTAATTCCGTTTACCGAGGAATATAATAATTAACCCGAATTAGTGTAATATATGTAAATCGTAGACAATTATTAGGAACACTATACATATTAACATAAACAAATATATACATAGAAAAATACAAAAGCACTTAAAATTACATTAGTTACTATATTATGTACACTAATAAAACAAAACCGAAAATTTTGCTAAAATAAAAGGTCCTCTAAATGCTCCATGGTACCTATGATACTAGCGGCGTTGCCCCGTTGGATGGTTAAGCTTGGTCTCTGGGCAAAAAAGTCCCTGGCTCTCAAGTCCCCAGAGGCTAAGACCAAACGCTTGCCTATATCCTCAAAGGCACATTTTGTGTCAGATGACCATGGGCCCATGGTTTCTACCGCAAGAGCCGTAAATCGTTATACTTATGAATATAGCAGAGTTTAATCATCTGTGGAATATGAGTCTCATTACTGAGACATATGCCTACCTCTTCGGGTTAATGGGCATGACGATATGCTATGTTTATTGTAGGTAACAGTTTAACAGCTTTCGTTTAAATATGTTACAAATAAATAAATAGTCCGGGACATTTTGGTATCAAACTAAGCAGAGCTTGTATATGGTAACCAGATTACTGATTCTACATATGCTACTTTTGTATCCTAAATATAGACGGGCCAGTTGGCTTGGTGGTTAGAGAGCCTGACTGCCAAACCGAAGGTCGCGGGTTTGATGCCCACTCAGGACAAACATTTGTGTGCATGAACATGTATGTTTGTTCTGTGTCTCGGTGTAAATATCTATATATGAATATTGAAGTATGTATTTCAAAAGGAGTATATGTAGTATATCAGTTAGCTGGTAGCCATACTACAAGCAGTACACTCTGCTTAACTTAGGATCAGGGAACCATGTGTGAGGAATGTCTGGGGATAATTACATCAACACACAGAACAAAAAGGCATGTTCATGCACACACATTTTGTCTTGAGAGGGAATCGAATCCGCAACCTGTGGCGTGGGAATCAGGCTCACCAACCACCAATCCAACTGGTCCGCCCAGCTCATTTAAAATACGAAAGTTTGTGAATATGGCTGTAAAGATGTATGGATGTATGAATATTGTTGCTCGTTGGTGAAAATACCACCGAACAGATTTGTATCAAACTTGGCACATAGATAGGGCATTCCCTGGAATAACCTATAGGCAATTCATGTCCCGGAAAAATGTAACATCCCATGGGAATGCAGCTAAAACAGATATTTTATAATATTTGTGGTATAAATATAAATCTAAGCTATTATTCTATTTTTATAATTTTAAAATATTTTTTTTGTTATTTCATCACTACATAGCATAAAACAAAGTCGCTTTCTCTGTCCCTATATCCCTATGTACGCTTAAATCTTTAAAACTACGAAACAAATTTTGATGCTGTTTTTTTAATAGATAGAGTGATTGAAGAGGAAGGTTTTTATGTATAATACATGTGACATCCCACGGGAACGCGGGTAAAACCGTGGGGGACAGCTAGTTTTAATATAATAGTTTATTATTATTATTTGATGTTTATTAGATGCTGTGTATAGTTATAGTTGGACTACAGGTTTATATAATGTTAATTAACTAGATTTATAAGTAATACTCAATTTCTAGTCTATTTCTGTACCTATAAAATAAATAAATTTCCGACACAAAACTAAAAAAAGTACCTACCTTAGAGAATACAAAACTTTATCATCCACAGCGCACATTATCTCGAATCTCGAGTCACGCATACTAGAGAAATGAAACAACAAGCCAGTACAGTTGTTCTTTCACTATCATTACAATTAAACACCTCCGTATAATGAGAGATATTATAACATTGTTTGTCGGTCAATGAAAGTGTTGTTCAAGTTAACAACTGCAGGTAAGGCAGCCAATTGTAAGTACTTATTTAATTTAATATTTCTTTATTTATTTATTGACTAGCTGTCCCCCGCGGTTTTACCCGCGTTCCCGTGGGATGTCACATGTATTATACATAAAAACATTCCTCTTCAATCAATCTATCTATTAAAAAAAACCGCATCAAAATCCGTTGCGTAGTTTTAAAGATTTAAGCATACTTAGGGGTATAGGGACAGAGAGAGCGACTTTGTTTTATACTATGTAGTGACCCTTTTATTGACAAATTGCATGTAAAAAAAACATTATATCCACATGTGGACAACATGTGGATATAATGTTTTTTATATACATATATAATAGTTGTGACGTCGAGGAAAGAACAACAAAAAAACTGACATTCACATAATTATGAAACATAAAACATTTTTTTTAACATATATTTTTTTTTCAAATTTCAAACATTTTATAAATACTTAATATTCCTATATAACTAACTGTATCGAAGCTGAATGGTATTAAAAGTATTTTTTAAATTTAATATTATAGTTTAAATTCAAATATTATAAATGCGAAAGTTTGTGAGGATGGATCAAATTTGTATTTGGATAAAAATTGTCAAAAAGATAGTTTATAACTTGGGACAAATATTTGTCAGATTTGATTGAAATTTTGCACAAAGATAATTCATAACATGGATGAATGTCTTTCATCCCTCAAGAACGTGGGTGAAACCACGGGATTCAGTCTTTATTATAACTCGACCACGTAAATCGATAAATTACTGCATTTCCAGTGTTCAGATGAAAATAATATTTTATCAATTTTATACACACTTTCGTTGGCATTAAAATCCAATAAATTATTAAGTGCAGTTACAAACCATTTCGCGTGCATCTTTATATTTATTTAATAACTGTATAGATTATTTATTGGATACTTTTGGACTTGTACCGATGCGATTGCTTTCTTCGCATGACGTCATTGTCCTTTACAAGATGTTCCTTGTGCCCCTGAAACCTCAATACAGGCAGGTTTCTGTTTACTGTTTCGTACATTGATAGATGTACAAGGAAAACAAACGATAACCGTTATATCCGTTTCATTTTGATGGCTTGTGTTAAGTACTATAACATAGGTAGTTTTTTTTATTACTGACCAGTAACCGTCTACTGCTACGTCTAATGTATAATAAATAATAAGTAAATGTCCTGGGACATTCTTTTACACACGGCCATCTGATCCCAAACTAAGCAGAGCTTGTACTATGTAAACCAGATAACTGATATACTACATATACTACTTTTTATTTTTCTAAATACAAACTTAAATAGATATTTACACCCAGACACAGAACAAACAGACATGTTCATGCACACAAAATGTTTGTCCTGGGTGGGAATAGAACCCGCGACCTTCGAGTTGGCAGTCAGGGTCGCTAACCACCAAGCCAATTGGCCTGTCAAAATGCTATCCTAGCATAAGATGGATTGTCAAAGTCGGGTAAAATAGAGTAGCTTTTCATCAATGCAATAATTTTATAAATTGTATGTATACAATATGTAGGTTAGTATTTATGGAGATTACCTCCTGATACTAATGTCTCTGCGGTGGTGTCCAAAATTACTACCACCCCAACTCATCTCTAGGGTTCATGACACATGTTTTTCTTGACTTTCTTTCTTTACTAAACTAGCAAACCAGCTGACAGCCCGTATGATGGTAAACGGTCACCGCAGCCAATTGACGCTTCTTTCTCGTAGGATCGCCTCTGAGGAGTACACCGATTACAACAGCAATTGTAAGTACTTAATAATTGCATTCCCAAACAGAGAAGGCGTCAGGCAGTCTGTCAGTCACAAAGAATTTGCTAAGTCTCTAGTACTATGTAATGCACCGCATATCGCACCGACCCCAAATTATCAAGAGCAAGGTAAACAGATGATGATAACCTTCACACAAACATCCCCTCACATTAAACATACCCTAAAAATTCTAACCTTTCCTTATATTTACGATATTTGCTTTCTTCATTGTAATTTGTTACAGAGATCTCATTATCCACATATCCGTTATATCATATTATATAATAACATATTATCATTTTTTTTTTTTGCACATTATGTCTACAAAACAAGCGACTGATTTTGTTAAAGTAATATTTTAAAAGTATCTGTTATTGGCATTAAGTAAATAAAAAAGTTTTGACGTTTTGTATTATTAATTAGGTACGTGTTTATAAATAAATTAACTTCTAATCAAGTATTGGTTTTGATTTTTTTTTTCTTTCTGCATATGCTTGGGCTAATTCCAAACACTTTTACAGTTATTTAGTGAACATCAGGTTTTGAGCCTAATTATTTATCTATTATAAATGCGCAAATTTGTGAGCATAGATGGATGTATTTTCTGTTATTATTTCACGCAAAACTCCTAAAACCTGTATTAACAATTAAATACTTTTTATCTTGGAAATGTGACTCAGGAATGCGAGTCAAACAACGGGGGTAAGCTAGTATACCTTTTTTTTTTTTTTTTTTTCAAGGTGGAAAACGCTTTGCGCGTTCGACCCCCCGCCTTGGGAGCGGCGGGGGGGATATGTGGGACTCCCGCTCGCAAACTCCTCTTCCCATATCAAAAATGAGAAGGGGCCCGAGGGTATACCCACTAAAAACCACCTTGGCGTATTTCCGCGTCACCGGTTCGTTGGGCGCCCACGGTACCCGCCGAAGCATTACCCGCGGGTGCCCACCGGTCATGGCCCCGGCCGAAGCCAGGGGCGCCCTCTCCGATGGGGAGGCCGAATACGCACGGCCGTCCCCTATCCTCTTAGTGGCTCGTCAAGGCGGGCGAAGGTCTCCCATCCTCCGCCCGCAGCCACTGGGGGGTCGGAGCAGCGGGCCTCAGCCGCCCCTTAAGACCCTCCTCTGTGGGACCCCCGGTGCATGTGCCGCATCCCTCTGATGCGCCTGCAACCAGGGGCCCGCGGCGTACGGTAGCATCCGGCTCTCGCTGCCAGACGCCGCCTGCCGCCCCTCTTGGTTTTTTATAGAGGTTTTCTCCTCGCAGCCCAGGCCATACGTGACCCGGGCCCCCGGTCCCGATTGCTCAGGATTACGGGTTAAGCTAGTATACCTATGGGTGCGCAGTTTAAATGCGGTTTGCATTTAAGTTAAATTTGAAAAATCGCCATTAGCGATTTTAAATACATTTTACTAATTCCATTACATTGTTAAAGATATTTTTGCAGGGTTGGAAATGCGCGATTCCCTTAGTGTTGTAAATGCTTTCTTCCCAGCAACATCAGTGATGGATAAAATAAATGTAATTTAAAACAGATAATCCTGTTGGAAGAAAATTTCAAAATTATGTAAAAATACGCGTCCAAATCTTTTGCGTAGTTTGAAAGATACAAACAGACATACCTATGTATAAAGTGTATATATTTTATACTATTACTAACTGTACGCGGATTCATCAGCGTATCTAGGGATTTTACATATCACAGTTTGACTAGTAGAGCTCTTAGTGCAGAGTTCGTTCGTGGAAGTACTACCACCTTACCCATTTCTGTTAAGCAGTAGCGGACTTGCATTACTGTGTTTCGGTTAGAAAGGTAAGGGGGCCGGTGAAATTACAGGCACATGAGACTTAACAACTTCACGTCTCAGGGTCGACAACGCATTGGCGATGCCACTAGTGTTGCAAATGTCCATAGGCGGCGGTTACCACTTACCATCAAGTGGGCCGTCTGCTTGTTTGTCGGCCCAAGTGGTATAAAAAATAAAGAAAAATAAAAAAATCCCGGGTTATAAAGTAGCCAATATGCTATTCCAGACTATATAATATAATTTATCTATGGTTCCAAATTTCATCACCAACCAAATACTCATCACCAACATACAAACGCATTTATAAAAGAAATAAGAATATTATAATTATGAGATACGCACTTTCCCTGTCGCTAAAATCCAAAGACATTCTGCACAGCTTTAGCGTAGCTTGTACATAATATCAATAATACTTCATTATCAACTCAAAGTATTACAGTGTATGTACACCCATTACAACAATTAATTATGCGCAATTAAATTCTATTTCACTCTCATATTTATTTAATTACTGGATGGATTATTTACCTTCTATGATACCAACACAGTCTGTGAAGAATATAGTGAATAAAAAATTATGGTGGTGAACTCAAATGATCTACCGGAATTCATGGGTTTCGATTAAGGAAACCACAGGAATCGAGATTTGGAACCAGTTGACTTGGTGGTGAGGTATTCCCACCCGGACAAACATCTGTTTTGCTCTATCTATGTGCCAAGTTTAATCCAAATCCGTTTGGTAGTTTTTGCGTGAAAGAGTATCAAAGATTCATACACATGTATTTTTTTTTTATGCCACTTGGGCCGACAAACAAGCAGACGGTCCACCTGATGGTAAGTGGTCACCGCCGCCTATGGACATTTGCAACACTAGGAGCATCGCCAATGCGTTGTCGACCCTGAGACGTGAAGTTGTTAAGTCTCATGTGCCTGTAATTTCACCGGCCCCCTTACCTTTCTAACCGAAACACAGTAATACAATTGCACTACTGCTTCACGGCGGAAATGGGTAAGGTGGTAGTACTTCCCCGGACGAACTCTGCACTAAGAGCTCTA
Source organism: Habrosyne pyritoides (assembly GCA_907165245.1). Taxonomy (NCBI): domain Eukaryota; kingdom Metazoa; phylum Arthropoda; class Insecta; order Lepidoptera; family Drepanidae; genus Habrosyne; species Habrosyne pyritoides. The sequence continues at coordinate 1,061,208 of OU015600.1, read as the reverse complement.
CTACTCTATACTGTATACGTCCATCCTCACAAGCTTTCGCATTATTAACATGGGTAGGATTTAGTCAGAGCTGCTCAGATGCCTCTCGTTTTGAGTGGCAAACAGTCTGAGTCACCTACAGAATCGAATGGCTTCAATTTTGTAATTTCTAATTTCCATATGGAATGAGGGCATCGATCGGCACATGACCACAGTCAAAAATATACTGCGAATATCACAAAATCAGCGTAAATTTCATACAATTAAATCGATCGGAATGGCAATCCATGAGATGCAGATCGGCTGATTTAGTGTTTCGGTCTACTATTTATTACTACTATATATTCGGTAATACTATAATCTACATTTGATATTTTATGCATTGGTTCTGTCTTTGTAAATACAAATATTTTAAAAACATTATAAAAGTATTTTATGTTACCTGATGACCATAGTACAAGCTTTGCTTAGTTTGGAATCAGACTACCGTTTGTAAAGAAAATATCTTAAGCCCATGTCACGTATCATGATAGTTTTGATCCTAAAGCTAAAAAACAGCCCCCTTATTCAGCTAACAAACACAAAGTCCATCGACGAGCCGGCGCAACGAGACCTCCGAGAGTGGACCTTCACGTAGTTGCGTAGTTAACGAAAGAGACCACGCATAGAATCGAGCTTGTTTAATTTATCTTACAGAAAAACCTTGATGCTAATCTGACCACTGGTGTAGTCGAGTAACTCCACTTATACAGTTACCAGAATGAAATCTTCGCCAAAATCGCAGCAAAGACTTCAATTTAATATTTGTCTTTTGTCAAATGACACTAACTCGAGGATGTTTCGTCGCGGCCTGTATACTCAGTCTCTGTCGCTTACTACGGTAATCCTACTAATCACGAGGGAGGTAAGCTCTCCGAGGCCTACGTGAAGCGGCTCGACGAAGTTTGTATTAGCTGGTGATCACCGCCGCCGATGTGAATTTGCAACACCAAGGGCATTTCCGTTGGCGACCCTGAGACGTCAAGTTGTTAAGTCTCATGTGCCACCGGTCTCCTTGCCTTTCTAACCGAAACAGTAATACAGGTGAACTACTGCTTCACGGCGGAAATGGGTATGGTAGTAGTACTTCACCGGACGAACTCTAAAAATATGTAAATATATTATGACGCTTTGACAGTTACACAGTCTGTGATTCTAAAATTAACATATGTAATGCATTTAAAATACTACGAACAGGTTTAACTTGTTTTATAATGAGCCAATTAGTTGATACATTTATATCTGTCGTAGTTATCAGGATTCAGGTCACTAGTTCAGTGCATCTCTTTGTGATTCTAATTTATAGCTCATATTTTCAAAATTCAAATCATGCAAGTTTTTTTTTATTTATGATTTGTATAAATGCCAAAATATTTCCAATGCTCCTACAATTAACATCCATACAATATCCAGACGGCAATAATCCCTGAAGAGGTAGTAAGAGGTATATGCACTGAGACCCATATATTTCTATCACTAGTAATAATATTATAAGTAATAATTTCCAATTCATATTTATATTTAGGTAAACGGCAATTTGGGACTTTCATACTTCTATTATAACAGACAATTGTGAATTCTAACAATTTCTAATTGCTTATTAACGATCTATACCATTCAAACTCTTCCTCGCATTATTCCAATATAGAAGTCCCTTTTAACATTTAAGAATATCATTGAAAAATCAACTTTAAAGCATTTGAAATAAGGATCATCTATTGATTTCATGGTTAATTATATTATCATGTAATTGAACCTTATGACAAAGGTAAAGAGTTGATTTTTCAATAACATTTTTAATCGTCTAAGGAGGCTTCATATGTAATACATGCGTCACATTTCCACAAACGCGTTTCGAATATTTGATTGATAACAATAAACGTTCCCATCACGACGTGAGCCAAACATTAAACGCCTACGTAACAGTCAAACGTTACATGTTACAGATGTAAATCAGTTATTAAATGGCTGCTAATGGTTTACGTAATTTGAATCATCACGTGTTCGCTGAAACGGTGTTATGATTGTTGTATTTACAAAGTAGAAGTGAAGAGGTAGAAAGAATATGAAATTGGGTTCATATTAATTGAATTAGCTTTTTATTTTGTTTTGATAACTAACAAAGTATACACATAATATCCAAAGCAAACATACAGTTTTATTTTATACGGAGTGTTTCCTGAATTACAGGATATCACATCGTGCAATAAGTTTACAATTATAAGAATAATAAGCCGGTTTCACCCGCGTTTATCGATATCATATAAAGCCTATATCTACCTAGGAAAAATTCTGCGTCGAATGGTAGCAGTCCCATCCCGATATGTTCAGTAGTTTTGAGGTGATGGTACAACAAAGGAATCCTATTTTTCTTATATGCATATAAATAATATAGATAGAAGTTAGATACTATTAGTGCTTATATGAAAGAAAATAAAACTATGAATACAAAATAAAAACTAAGCGAAATTATATGAAATTACACCTTTGTAGACTATACAACATTAAATACAGCGCGTATGAGATACTTAAAAAATCCTATGACTACAGAAGGTGAATAGGTGTGGCACGCCACTGAGCTCGATCTTCAGCTCTTTGTTTCCAACCTCTGCCAGCCAGTTTGCGTATATCATCGCTCCATCTAGCTAGAGGGCGCCCTACACTACGTTTACCGAGCCGTGGTCTCCACTCTAGAACACATCTACCCCAACGCTTATCGGTTCTACGGCAGATGTGACCAGCCCACTGGCAATTCAGCTTGCTAATCCTTTGAGCTATGTCGATAATTTTGGTGAGGCCTATGTCCAGCATATAGATAGGATGATGATCATAATATATGTACATAGTAATAGGCATTTTTATATAGGAATTTACAATAATACTACTATTACTTATAATAGGACTTTTTTATTCTAATTACAGGGACTTTCTACAGAATTAATTCCCTTTGGATTTTTTTTTCTCATTAGTCAGATCTACCGTATACATTCATGTAAGTCATCGCCCTTATGGGAATTGGAAAAGGGTATCATATTATGAAAAAGCCTTTCAAATGTTATTTAAGGGTTCCTCATCTACGTAAAAAAATAAGAACCGATTTTTTTAAATGTTTTTTTGATAATACAGTTCCCAGTTGGTCCTATTAAATTTAATGATGGTATGTAAATGGAATTAGAAGATATGATGGTATTTCTCAACATTCCGTTGAGAGCAAGAATCGCGATTAGAATATTTTATTATAAAATTAAGCAGTGAAGTAATAGATTATAGAGAACTCTAGCAGATCTCTATCTCGTCTGCCTGTGGTCAGGTAACTCACTCAAGCAAATAAGATAGTGTTTTAAAGTAAGTTGTTTTTTATTTTTATTTATTATACAGGTGTACCCATAGGTGGATAAGGAATCTTTAAATAACATTTGAAAGATCCTTTTCATAATACAAAACCCATTACCAAATCTCTTATGGGTGATGACTTCCATGAAAGTCAGTAAATCTGACTAATGAGAAAAAATCCAAAGGGAATTGTGTAGAATTTCCCTGTAATTAGGTTTGAAAAGCTTATACATGCATAATTTATAAAGTAGAAGAGAGAAATACTTTTAAAGTATTAGAGCTCTTAGCGCAGAGTTCGTCCGGGGAATTACTACTACCTCACCTAATTCCGCCGTGAAGCAGTAGTGCACTTATATTACTGTGTTTCGGTTAGAAAGGTAAGGAGGCCGGTGAAATTACAGGCACATGAGACTTACAACTTCACGTCTCAGGGTCGATAGCACATTGGCGATGCCCCAATTGCAAATGTCCATAGGCGGCGGTGACCACTTACCATCAGGTGGACCGTCTGCTTGTTTGTCGACCCAAGTGGTATAAAAAAAAAATGAAAAAAAGAGTTCGTCCGGGGAATTACTACTACCTCACCTATTTCCGCTGTGAAGCAGTAGTGCACTTATATTACTGTGTTTCAGTTAGAAAGGTAAGGAGGCCAGTGAAATTACAGGCACATGAGACTTAACAACTTGACGTCTCAGGGTCGATAACACATTGGCGATGCCCCTATTGCAAATGTCCATAGGCGGCGGTGACCACTTACCATCAGGTGGACCGTCTGCTTGTTTGTCGACCCAAGTGGTATAAAAAAAAATGAAAAAAAGAGTTCGTCCGGGGAATTACTACTACATCACCTATTTCCGCTGTGAAGCAGTAGTGCACTTATATTACTGTGTTTCAGTTAGAAAGGTAAAGAGGCCGGTGAAATTACAGGCACATGAGACTTAACAACTTCACGTCTCAGGGTCGATAACACATTGGCGATGCCCCCATTTCAAATTTCCATAGGCGGCGGTGACCACTTACCATCAGGTGGACCGTCTGCTTGTTTGTCGACCCAAGTGGTATAAAAAAAAAATGAAAAAAAGAGTTCGTCCGGGGAATTACTACTACATCACCTATTTCCGCTGTGAAGCAGTAGTGCACTTATATTACTGTGTTTCAGTTAGAAAGGTAAGGAGGCCGGTGAAATTACAGGCACATGAGATTTAACAACTTCACATTTCAGAATCGACAACGCATTTGCGATGCCCCTAGTATTGCAAATGTCCATAGGCGGCGGTGACCACTTACCATCAGGTGGACCGTATGCTTGATTGTCGGCCCAAGTCGTATAAAAAAAAGTAAGGAAGCCGGTGAAATTAGAGGCACATGAGACTTAACAACTTCACGTTTCAGGGTTAACTACGCATTGGCAATGTTCTGGTGTTGCAAGTGACTATAGCCGGCGGTGACAACTCACCATATTATAATACAATATATGATTCATAAATAAATATTAACCCGCTTTCATATTATTACCCCAATAACCCCAGACATCAAATTTCGTTTACAGTAAACCAATGATTTCAATATAATAATCTGTCTAAAGTCGAAGCGTATACGACTCATAATATATCTATAATGCAAGTTCATTGATTTTAAGCGTCAAAATCGACGTGCAAGTCATGTAAAATTGCCCTACAACCAGCAGCAAGTTGAGTTTAAATAATCAACAAATTATTTAGCAACTATGATGCTTTGGGTAAATATTTAATAATTTCCAGCTCTCTCGCAAGCAAATAATCCTACTTCACTTTATAGTTCTTGTCTGTATGTTTGTTTATGAGCATGATATTAACCAGCCGATTGGAATAGTTGTTCGATGCCTTGGTTACCCTTAGGTCGTGGTTTCGATTCCCATCCAGCAGCGGCATTGTGTAACTCTCTCCAATTCAAGTTGAAGTCTATTTAATTATAGACTGATGGTTCGATGCGCAAGCAGTGAAGGATGACAGTAGTAGCACCGTCAATGCAATACAAAATTGACTCGAACGACGATTCCGAAAGCAGTACACAATCGCCCTACACCAGTTATCTGGTGATCATAGTACAAGATCTCCTTCGAGTGGGGTCAAATGACCGTGTGTAGAATGATAAAATATAAACCTACTGGTTTAGTACCCGAATCAGTCATCGTTTTGAACAAAAACTATTTTATTCCACTAAGGTGACAAACAATCTTACAGCGGACGGTCGTAAATGGTCTATTTATTCATTGTTTTAAAAAGGTGAGGGGATACGTGGGAGGGAGCCAGCAATAGTATCGCTTTATTAAAACTCCTGCTAAGGTATGAAACGGATAATAGTCCTAGAGCTCACCGCATAGCTACCTCGCACATCTTCAGTAAAGATGTACCCTACCCTATGAATGTCAAGTTAAAACAAGCCTCTTTTAAACACCAGATTAATCCATCCATCTCTAAATTGTCTCCAGTCTCGCCTCGCAACGCGGCCCGAGCCTCAAAAACCGAACCTCAAATAATAGTTCCTTAAATTAACCCCGACTGAGCGCCCCCTGCGCTCTCTGTGTAAGGGTTTAAAAGCTTAAATAACAAATAAATATCCTGGGTCATTATTTACACACGGCTATCTCATCCCAAACTGATTAGAAATTGTAGTATGAACTAGATAACTGATGTATACTAAAATTACCATTTTGATTTCTAAAAACATACTTTTATAGAAATTAACCCATAAAAAATAGTTATCTTAAATCTACTAAAATGTCAATATATATAACTGTTATAGTTAATCGTAAATTGGTCCTCGCGATACAGGCATGTTGTCTAGTGTGAAGGCCATAGATAAAATTTTAATGTAAAATTCTACCAGTGATTAGTATGGTTTTAAAAACAACGTAATGTATAAGTTTATTCTTCTATTAATAATTCTTTTTCATTTTCAGTTCCACAATATCAATACGCATTACATCAAACAATAAACGCTATCTTGTCACAATTTCAAGATAATAGGAAGTTTTCCCAATAAAGGAAAGAGAGGGTCAAATTCGTGACTAAACTAACTCCGGATACTTACAAACAAGATAAGGGTCCAGTTTGCGACATGTCGATGTTAAAGGCCGACAGGGGCCCGAGTCGTCTAGACTGGTATTTATTTAATTGATAATTCCGACCCAGTGACACATAAATACCAAGCCTTTTGTGTTAGCGAGATCTTTAACTTTGCGTCTTATCTATGACTAGCGACCCGCCCCGAGTTCTCCCGAGTATGTTAATGTACCTTAATGAATTATACACATAACCTTCAAAATAAAACGCCCAAAAAAAACCTCAAGTGTCACCTATTACAGTTCAAAAGATACAAACTCGCGACAGATGGACGGACGGACAGCAGACGCTTAATAATAGGTTATCTTTCCTTTGGATACCAAACAGAAAAAAGTCTAGAGATGAATAAAAAATAAACTGAGTGAAAGAAAACACAATTAAATTGTCAACTTCAACCAAGGAGTACCAATATCACTATCACTACATAGTATAAAACAAAGTCGCTTTCTCTGTCCCTATATCCCTATGTATGCTTAAATCTTTAAAACTACGCAACGGATTTTGATGCGGTTTTTTTAATAGATAGAGTGATTGAAGAGGAAGGTTTACATGTATTATTATCTACATTGCACCTGAGCGAAGCCGGGGCGGGTCGCTAGTAATACATGTACCATAATTTTACATCAATTAATTCATATCATACTAGTGTTAATGAATATTCAAAATATAAGATTATTATTAAGAAATCCTTTGAAATCAAGATATCTTGACTTTTACCCAAAGTAGGTGTAATAACAGGAAAAGTAACCTGGATCCTGTTTACGATTTATTTAAGTAGGTAATACAACCTTCACTGTTGTATTCTCAACCTGTTTTTTATGTAAAGCAATTGACTGTTGAATATATTTTAATTAATAAATTACTTACGAGCCAGTAGTTATTACTTTGGGGGCATTGACATAGATTCTTGAGAAAATATATGCCTATCCATTTTTTACTAAATGTTTTTTGTCACTAAAACATACGCCTATTAATCACAGAAAGGTTTGCAGAAGTCTCAATACCTGTTATGTAGTGTATCATAGAAAATTCGACACTGTATATTTACGCTTCGCATGGGCTCATTTCATCATTACCATCAATTCCTATACATCAATTTCGATGTTGTAGCTTCCATCATTCAATAATTCTCAATTTGGATTGCAATATTTTGTTCTTTTGGTTTGTTTACATCGATCGCCCTGACGTATCGATCTGACAATTAATGTATTGGTATTGATAAACGATAACAAAAACTACCTTCGTAAAAGCCGTAGACTTACCGGGTATGAAAAATCCCCTTCCGTGGTCCGTATCGGTAATATTCTCTTTGTTATACAGTTTGTTGTGTCCCGTGTTGTGTTTTGTGTTGTGTCCCCTGTTGTGCCACACATCACTGACGCGTCCAATTTTTGTTTTTAACCTATTATTTTTCACACTCGTCCTCGCACAATCACACGAGCAAATTAAAAACACTAAAATGATCACTGTATATTTAATAAAAATCGGTTTCGTGAGCATTTTAATCGTTTCATAATTGTAAATTAAGCAAATATCTTTGGATTTTATTTAATAATTTTATAACTTCTACGATAATTTTGGTATATCACACGAATGTCGAAATTTACGAATTTGTTTCACTTCCCGCGTAATTTTCGCGACGGCCATTTTTAAATTGTGACAGCGCAGCGCATGCGCGGTGTCGGCGGTCACACTGGCGATTCGTTTCGTTTCGCGCGCAGTTCACCACCGTTGCGGGCTAGGCCATACATAACGTAACAGGTAGGAGACCAAAATTAAAAAATATACCTGTTTAGTAGATATTTGTGCTTTTTGTACCTTCCCACAGACGTCAACTCAACCACGACGGGATGATTTTCTTACGCAATTCTTTCAAATGAAAAATCATCAATGTAATATTATATACCTTTCAAATTAATGAAACATAATATTCACCGCTATTTAAAACTAAAAAACTGGATGTCATCAAATTATCACTATCATAGCCAACTACAACGTAATGTATGGCTGACACATCAAAGCACATTAACTCGGCCACGAAAATGTAGCAAAATAAAAAAAGTACTAACAATTTAGACGCCCATTCTAAACAGCATCAGTACTACACGCCCGTGGATTTTTTACACTTTTTTGTGTAACGAAAGAACAATTTGTCAGTCTGTCGCTTTCTCTAATTAGTTTGGCTGATCGCGTTCAAACAGGACGTGAACACTTTTGCTGGGTCAAGTAGAGAGCATCTGTTAAAAAGTTAGATTCGTATAGGCCGTATGAAGGAATGCTTTTGCGTGAGGGTCCGGTTCTATTAGTATCTCCTTACCAATTAAAATAAAAGCTATATAGGTACTCCTACCGCCCAGGTTCTAACCGAGCATAGGATTTTCAGTTTTTAATCCACTATGTAGCCCATAAAATAAGTCGGTAGGAACAGTCAGCAACATAGTAGCTAAAATTTCAAAACAACTCTACACGACAATGAACTATATTATGAAAAGTAAAATTATGACAAAAAAAAGCTAATTACTATAAGATTTCTGTACATGCACTTTGTTTTGTATCTGTGCCACTTATGTTGCTGACCGTACGCAAATCGGCCTGAAAAATTAATCAGAGAGGAACAATAAAACTTTAATCTGCAATAGGAACATGGGTTTAGCCAAGACTGAGCAATCATCTCATTAGAAAGACAGATTACACCAATTTTGACGTTCACCTGTTTTCAAGAATAATTACAGCCTTAGGCGTCAATCAAGGCGTCAAGAAACTATACTATCGTGGTACTTTGTGCATACTATATCTAGTACTTTTTATGTTAACGTATACATACATCTTAGAATAGTTTTTTCTACTTTATAAGTGTGTCACCATCTCACATTGGTAAGTGAAGTGGCCGAAAGTAGTTACCACACAAAGCCTTTGTAATAGTTATTTCGCCTCGGTGGTGGTGGTAAAAAGCTCGGCTAAAGAGCCCGAGGTCGTAGGTTCGATTCCCGGAAAGGTAATGAACATTTTTTTAAATGATTACTTGTTGTCCGGGACTGGTAATGTGCCCGAAGGACGGCGTAGACATTGTCTTTTTGGCTTAGATACTCTTCAAAGAACAAAAGACCTAGGAAAAATTGTATTAAGGTGGACTTTAGATTACAAAAATGAAACTTCAAATTAGTAACATTCATTTATTTGTTACTGAAAGCCATTATTATATATATATTTTTTTTAATAATCGATTTATTTAAGGAACAAATAAAACACCAGCGCTCTATATCATTTCGTATATTGATTTATTGCTTCATTCTAGATTGTAAACAATTCGTTGAAACTTACTTCCTTCGCGGAGTTAAGTTAGTTATCTACTTGGCCATTACTATATAATATACATATACATAGGATACCTTAAACAATTAAAACAAAAAAATAATACCAATACAAATACAGAAAAAAATAGTCAAACATCAACAGATAAATATAAAATCTCCAAAAAACAAGAAATTCATATTCAAGTTTCAATAATTTAAATACTGATTATTGTCAATTTCAAAATACATTCCAAATAATAATTATATCTATAATTATAGTAATTTACAAATATATTTATATAGTAAATAAACAAATTGTTAGCAACCGACTTATGTATTAAAACTTATAATTAATATCAGATCAAATTAATGTTAACTTAAAACTAAGCTTTCGCTTGTAAAACGCTAAAATTTGTAAAAAAAAAAAACTTGAACTGATGTTTTTGTGCAGTGTATTGTTGCAAACAAAAATGTACAATATGGTAACTATTATTTTATTCACTCCGGGCTAAATACCAAAGCTTTATCATTGACAATTGACTTAGTTTAGTTCATTTGTGGATAGACCTTAAGATCACTGCTTACGCGTTGTTATCTCTAGCCTAAATTATAAATGCTTGTATAATTTGTGCATCTATACTATACTGCAAAATAAATATGAAATAAAAGCTAAAATTGTCAATGATATAGCCAATTTAGAAATTTCGAGATATACCCTCAATTGATTGCTTTTATAAAAGTGTACGTTTTCTGTTAAGCCTATTTTAAACATAAAGATATTTGAACCACAAGCGCTATGCTATAGTGAAACAAAACAGACCATATCGACTTTAACATTTTTGACACATCGTAAACCCTATCACGATGGATTAAAGTGCATTTTGAAATGTCAAAAATATTATAAAATCGGTTAGATTTATCAATAGCTTATAACTGTTGCTAATATCATAACTCTGTACAAATAATCTTAAAACCTATTAAAATGTGCTGAAAATTTTATAAAAAAAAAGTCAATGATAAAGCCTCATCACACGTTAATATATCAATGAGATCGCGAATCGAACTTTATGTCAAGAGTTGATGTGTCTGGGTGCACGGCAGTGCACTATCAAGTTCCGAATTAATAAATCCTTCATATTATTCCTCTTTATACAAAAAGTAATCGATGTTAAAACCCATACCGGGTTTAAACATATCGATGGCGTATTTAAAATAAAGAATACTCCACTTTTAGTATTTGAAGTACTAATATGAACACTGGGCGTAATAAGGGATATCTTTTGATGGTTGTTCATGATAAATTTGATACTTTAAAATATTAAATAAGTGTTACTAAACCAAATCCTGACTGAATTATTGATTTACAGAGCAGGAAAAGCTTAAACCACTGTTTACGGGTTTATGAAATTAAGAGTCGGTTTTAGCAGGTGTTATAAGAAAAGGGGTAAAATTAATGTTTAAGTGCAGAAATGGAGGCATATAACAAAAAATTCACCACTCAACAAGTAGCAAGTGGGCAATAATTTCCATTGAAAACTGGTTAAATTTCTGAATTAATAGTAACATGCCACTGAATGATAATAACTCGCATCAAAATCTAGACTAATGTCATCTGTCTACAATTTCTCAGGTTCCCACCAAAACCGGTCTAGTAATTATGTACCTCGTCCACTTCCTCAATTAAGTCTGCGACACAATTTTAACCTCCTTGCAGAAAATATAATGTTACATTTCCATATGTTTGTAAACCTTTTGAACGCCACTGTCGGCTATACTCGACAATAAACAGCGCACAGAAAAATACAAAATTAACATATTAAATCATAACTTTGATTGATCCAGGTATTTTTATCGATTTTCGTAACGACTTGGCGTAAAGAGCACGGAGATGCCGCTATGGCATGGCGTTCAAAAGGTAAATAAGTATGATCCATAAAAAACTCTATAGAAATGTTGGCACCAGAATGTTGAATATTTGACTTGTCAATAATAACAAAATATATAAAGACATATATGAAGACGGCTCCGATTACTATGTTTACTTATAATATATACACAATATTGTATATTTCAACTACCGTATGGCTACGTCTACAGTCTCAAGGTTCTTTAAAGGGAGAGTTCTACATTAACAGTCCATATTCTAACGTTGATTGACAAGCAATTCAATAATAAAGGACTAAGGAAATTAGCACCATTAATTTATCTGTAAATGATCTTACATAATTGTGAAGAAAATAACATCTTATTTAACATATTTAAAGTTCAATTTGGAATGAAATCTGTTTGTTTGAATATTGAATCGCCTGTCATTTCTCAGTTAAACACTAGAAAATTTTAGGTTACTTTTTACAACAAATCTCATGTTAAAATAAGATAGTAAATTCAGATATGATAAAACTTTGTGAAAAGTTTATCTAGAGGAAAGGAACTCCAGTGTCTCTGGCACGTAATTTATTACATTCTCTGTCATATGCCCATTTTCACTGACCAATAGAGACGAATCATTCCCAGAATTATTCTAAACTAAGTATTGGTTAGTCAAAATGAACATTAACATCTTTGTAAAAGTCTTACCACATCTCAGTACTTTCATTATTTTTCTTAGTCCTTGTTAAAAAAATACATTCGATACTATTTTAATGTGGTAAGACCCTAAATGGTTTACACTGGAAAGTAATGTTTTAGATCAAGATCTTTGCTTGATATTCTGTTCATTATACTAGTACGACGTTTAATAATGGCATAGGAAAATTAACCTTATTCCAAAGCTATAAGGTTTGATGCAAGTAATTTATTTAATTTAATACATAGCAAGTAAGGTTAGTGGAATAGGGGTTTCCATAAAAAATGCCATGGCAATTGTTTTATTTCACTGAACCTTCTCTAATGATATAAGATTTAATTTTGTATGACATTTCTAAACGTCATAAAGTAACTTCCATGTTTTCTATTATTTATTTATTTTTATACATAACCATCCGATTGTAAAGTGACTATATAAAACCCCCTAATACTCACATATATATAAACATCTACAAACACAACAAAGAGTGATTTCTATATACTTAATACATATTTATTTATATATATAATACAGATTTAAAATGATCCCTAGTGTGCTACATTTAAAACTTGGTGAACTGTGATTCTAGTCATATATCTATTGTTTAGGACACACGCACTCTCTAATGGCCATCTAAATTTGCCATGACACTGAAATCTGTCAAAATTTTACAAAAATCATACGTTTATCTACTTCCACCCGAACTCATCCGTAGGATTGTCTAAAGACTAAAGAGTATACCGATGGTCATGAGCACTCTATACCTTGAACAGTTGTTCAACAAAACTGTACCCAATGATGGTTAGCTACAGAAGGCCGGCTTAAAAAACGATGTCTTAAAAAATGATCCTAAAGTGAATCTTGTTCCAAATTTTTAAGGTACACATTCCAGTGTTAAGTCTTTTAAACATTAGGTTGTTGAGGTCAAATCCATTTATCGCCAATAATCAACGTAGCTCAAATATCATTGTAAAATTTTTACAGACTTTATATATACTACTACTCTGAACTACTACACCTGAAACTCCCCTATAACTACTGTTGTATCATTGGTGCATTAATAGTAGAAGTTATTGTTAGGCCGATCCTAATTACGGGTATATAAGACCTTATAACAGTGCAATACAGTTCATTTTGGAATATACATTGCAATTAGTGAAATATATTCATGCGAATATTTTCATGTTGGTATAATAGATAATAAGTTTTTACAATAACATAATAGATTATATAATAAAGATTCACACCTATTGCACTTTATATAAATACTATAAATTTATATAATGTAAATATAATACGAAGTAAAAGTTAAAAAGTATAATACAATTGATATAATGTATAAGATATATGTATGTATATGCTCTCAGCTTGCTAGCACCTAAACCTTGATTTAATGTATTTCAATAAAAAATTTAGACCATTTCTGAACACTTATGTTTATAGTTTTAAAATGATAATAATCGAATTAAGTAGACGTGTAAATTATAAGCACCAAGTGGAATAAGAATTTAAATCAAATACAAGTTATTCTAAATTATAGCTTGACCAGGAAAATATTGCAATAGAATATATATGTAGAAGTACCCGACTCCGAAGATATTGTTCTGTCCTTGCCGGTAGATGGCGCGTTAACAACTACAGCGCCGCCTATATCACGAACTCTTCAGCCAATCATTACAGGATTACTAACAGACGCACTAACGATTATATATAAATATACTGATTATTTTCCTAGTTATAGTTTATACCTATGTCATAAATTTCTGTCTAAGCCATAATTTAGAAAAAAAATGTTCTACCATCCTCAGTAAGACTTCCAAAGACCTTTAATAGCCTTCAGTTTAGGCGATTTTTTCGTCGCCTCGAACTCCTGTTTAAAACTAATAATGAATTTGTCGCGCAAACTGAGTCTGGGCGTCGACGGTTTTAGAAGAAACTTCTTTAGATCATTTGTGAAACTCTTCGCCGTGTAATTAGGCTCATCTTTTATCGATTCATCGTTACTCGATTCGAGAAACGACACCGATTTATTTGATTGTACCGAGTTCTTGCGCTCGCGCTTGCGCGGCGTGGATTTCGATCGGGACGAGTCAGTTACTTTACTAGAGGGCCGGCTGTAGCTTTTCGATACGAGCGAGTATTGATCGTCGTCTAACGAATTGAGGGTATCGGTCGATCGATTACAGACTCTACAGCACAACTGACAGTGTTCCTTATCACTATGGTAACGACCGTTGCAATAAACATAGTTTTCCTTCAGTCTCGAACTCCTTGGCGGTTTCTTATCAACTTTCCGCGACCGCTTCCGCTTACACTTGGGACAATTATTGCGGGCGATGCGACGTAACTCTTTAAGAAATTCGTAATCGATTTCGAAGTAGTTTTTCGCGTCAGGTTCCGAATAGTACCTTAGGTCGCTGTCGGTAGAGTCTGTTTTAGTTTCCTTCTTCTTCTTCGGCTTGGGTTTGTTGGTCTCTCGGCCGGGGTCGGAGTAGTACCTCACGTCGGTGTCGGACGTGTACAGGTGTGTGTTGTCGTGGTACTTACAGCGCGTGCAGAAGGTGACAGATTTGTGTCGCGGCGGAGTGGGCGGGGTGGGCGGGGTGGGCGTGGTGGGGGGAGTGGGGGGCAGGGGTCAGGCCTGCACGGAGGGCACCCACAGCGTCTTGTTCTGCTCCTCTTCGACGGCTTCCTTGATCTGCGTGCACATGTACGCTATGTTCACGCCGGCTGGGATTTCAGCTGGAAATATATAGTATACACACAGTATACACAACTGAACAATGACATCAAATAAACATCTAAGAAAAATCACATACCCGAGATATAATTCCTGTATTCGTTTTCAACCTTCAGGCCGTGTTCATACATCTCCTTAGCGGCTTTAGCGGACACCTTGTCGGTGGGATACCTGGTGTCCTTGACCTCCTTGATCTGCTTGAACGACTTGAACTTGATGAACAACACAATGGGGTAGATCTGCTGCTTGTGGAGCTTCTCTATTGTTGCCACGCTGATGTCTAGGATGCAGTGGATGCCCTGAAAGTATTGCATTGATAACATTAAATATCCTGGGGCATTTTTTTCAGGGCCTGATGATCCTAATTGAGCAGGACTTGTACTTCGCTAATCAGATTACAGATATGCTACATAAAATTACCTTTTTTAAACATATTTTACACCAAGAGACAGAACTGACTCGTTCATGCACAGAAATGTTTCTCCTGTATTTTACAAGACAACGGGTCCGCCAACATTTTTATTTTTCGTAATAATAACTCGAATCAATTTAAGGGTTTCTTTGGAATGGAATGAAAGTATTCTAATAGTTATTTTTTAAATAATAATTATATTCAATTCGGCGTCGGTGCAATATTACCTACAGTGGATTATTTCAGCCAAAAAAAAGCTCGCCCATGAACTTTTATTAAAAGAATAGTTACGATTGTCTGCTAGAGCTTACCTTCTCGGCTAGGTCCCGGATCGCCTGCAGCGGGATGCAGTCGAGGTGCGCGCAGTCGGGGCGGGGCCGCGGCTCCAGCAGCGTGCCGCGCTGCAGGGCCCCGGCCGCGGCCCCGCCGGCCGGCAGCGGGGCCGCGCGCGCCCAGCCGAACACGTGCGGCCAGTCCGACGCCAGGCGCCCCGACACGCACTCCCACAGCGGGCCCACCACCACCACCGGCCGGTGGTTGCCGTCTGCCACAACAGATTGAGACCACAACAAATCATGCATGCGTTTATGTGTATGCGACGTGTCCTGCTATTGCATCGATGCATTAAAAGTCAAACTAGGATTATGAAATACAAGGTGGGGCAAGAGTAATGTACTATAAATGCGAAAGTTAGTAAGGATGTTAACTGACTAATTTGTAAGAAACTGAAATTGCTATTATATCAGTATAATTCTTTTTTGCACACCGTAGAGCCAGAATACTGTGAATAAATAATAGTATCAAGATTTTTTATTCACCATATTCTCATTAACTCATCGCGCAACCTACTGAAAAAGGTAAAACAACGTCTGGGTATATAGATAAAAGACTACGTACAATGCAGCCTCTCGACCCGCTGGTAGGACAGTAGAGGCACATCGTCGGCGAGGGTCCCGGAGTCGCTCCAGCAGCCGAGCTCCGTGTTAGAGAAGGAGGCCAACTCTTTGCTGTCTCTGTGCTTCTTGCGTCTGAAGAAGGAGCGCCGCGCCGTCGTGGAAGCGCGTCGTTGGGCGTCGCTCTCGAGGGTACCCATTGAACGTCGGAGAATTTCTTCCACTCTGGAGATTAATAGATTTTATAATAGGGATCGACTGACATATCAAACCTTTTAATATATAATAAATATTCTGGGATATTCTTCACACACGGCCATCTGATCCTAAACTAAATAGAGCTTACGTACTATAGAAACTAGATAACTGACATATTACATATACATTCTTTTTCTTGTTCCGCAACTATAATAAAGTCAAACGATACTGAAAAATCTAATTTAAAACCATTTATACAAGTTCGGCTTGCAGAGGACACTTATGTGTTCTTAGTATTTATTATTGCAGTGTGTAGTTATTATTATGAAGAGTATGTATGTATAGGTAGAACTAAAGTGCATGTATAGGTCCATTTGAATAAAAAAATAAATTAATTAATTTTCAAAATACTTGATACAAATATTACTCACTTGAATTTACTAGGTATCGTTCCCCAATCCCTTTTAACACCTTTACAGTCCAAGTGCCACGCTCGCCACAGCCCCGGCGCTCCATTAAACAAAGTATTGTCAACAAACAACACTTCGTCTTTACGGAACCATAGAGAGAACTCGTCTATGGTGTCCATGCCAGTGGAGGTAATCTTGGCGCATCTGTCGAAGCCCGCTCGGATGTAGAATGCGTCACCGGGCTTGTCCTTGATTTCGTGGTACTGTTGGAGGTCGTGCCGTACTAAGACACTTACCTGTATAGAAATTAAGGTTAGAATGGTTTGACCTGAGAATACGTTAGATATACAAGAATAAATATTACCAATATTAGGTATTGGCGAAAGTTTGTAATGGTTGTTTTGTACTGATAAATGTATGATTCACGCAAAAACTAGCAAACGTTTTTGGATAAAACTCGGCACATAGATAGAGCGTGCCCAAATGCATGAATTTACATATTGTATACTATTTATTCTGGGAAAATGTAACATCCCCCGGGAACGCGAGTAAAAACGTGGTGGTCATACGATGGTCAAACATTTGGAGACGTTAATAGATATATTCATGCTACTTTAGAACTAATTAAAAATCAATGGTATATTAAAGACATCGAGTGCTAATTGCGCGGATAATACTAACAAAGGCTCCTATAGACATGTTATTTCTCCGTGTTAAAATGTAACAAAGAGAATTAGGCCAACTAAAAACATTTAATGGGGCCATCGAAAATGTTTACACTTGTATAATCATTAAATCAATCTTACCTTATCCGCCGGCTTCGCCAACTCCAACGCGGCTTGTTCCGCAGTAGCTCTTCTCAGATCCACATTGTTGTACTCCAATATCTGGTCACCGGTCCTCAACCCGGCATTATAAGCCGGCGATTCTATCTGAACACTATGCACGTATATACCCACAGCATTACCACCGACAAGGCTGATACCCAAGTCTGAACAATTCCTCATTTCTATCAACAGAAACCTTGGCAAGTCTTTATTGGCCTGAGACTGTCGTAACGTCGCCACCTCGGTGGAAGGCGCTTCCATTCTCAAAGACTGTTGGGGTCCGGGAGAATTTCTAGGCGTCGGTGACCCCGATAAGGATACCTCTTCATCGTGAGAGCTTTCCCCCGAGGACGAACTACCCGGCACGTCGACTTCATCCTTATACTTATCCGGACTATATTGCACCAACATTGTTATAGAGTTCCCAATTTGTCGCAAAACTCTAGCGGCAAGAGTATATGTAGCCGATCGCATATTAATGCCACAGACTTCTAAAAGTTGATCGCCGACTTGTAAGCCAACTTGACTGGCAAGTGAATTGTCGTTGACAGTCGAAACGAACACACCTCCGCTACTCGGCGGACAGTATATCTGTATTCCTAAAGGCTGTTGACTCTTGTCGATATGTACCCTTCTTAGTTCTCCAGGTAACGGCTTGTTCCAACCCAAGCCACAGTACTCCGGCATGGAATTCCTTATACCTTTATGCGTCAATTGCTTAGCTCCTCTCCCGGGACTCAGAACTTCCACATGAAATGTCGGCATGGGGGAGTTACGTTCGGAACTTCTCTCTATAGATCCGGTGCTTAATTTCCCCGCGGAATTCTTCGATGTCACACTCGGGTTGGATGGGATGCGAAACCTCTGATTCTCTTTTTTACGAGGGAACGTTCCACCTTCGTAGGTGTGATGGTAATCTCCTACTCTATTCGTTCTTGGAACGGGCTGGATGTCTGACATGTTGTGTGTGTGGGAGGTGAATGAATGCATGTCATAACTTGTTCCAATACTCTCTCCTGACTGACTTTGTGGTATGTTCGTTGGGCTTGCTAAATGTGGGTACCGACTTGACGTATGCGGATTAGAGTTTACAAAAGGGCCCCTATAATATTGTGATGAGAGTCGAGATTGCGACGGCAGGGTTCCCGTCATAGGAAAATTCGCGTTGCTGTTCAAACTATCGGGGCCGAAACTGTCACTGTCTGATGGGTATTTGTTAACAGTTTTAGGCGACGAAGATTTCTTTGACGAATAATATTGTTCTACTAGGATATCTTTTCCGGGATGGTTTCTTAGTGTGTGATCTAATGAACTGGGCGATTTTCGTGTAACAAAGTCGAGAGAGCTTGGGCCCTTGTTGGCCATGAAATCCAAGGAATGTGGACTTTTTGTCCTGCTCCGTATCACTGGTTGGTAATCTAACGAGTCGTCAGAAGGGTTTAGTACTAAGCTGAGTCTATTCGGCGTGATGTCATGTTCGGTGTAATCACTGATTGACATTTTGTCCTTTTCTAATGTCCGAATTTTCTCGAAGTTCATACTGTTTGGTGATGCGAAAGGGTTGTGTATGGCTAAAGGGGCGGGTTTCGGAAAATGTTCGATCGCCGGTGAAGATTCTATAGACTTGTAGACTGAATGTCGCGCAGGCGCAGTTACTTGAGTCAACGGCGCGTGACCTAAAGGTATGGGATTCGAGTTCCGATTCGTATTCGATCGTTGAGGTTCAGGGGGTAGCTTTGTAGGCGGACTTAGGAGTATAGATAATGGCGGTCTTTCTTTCCTGGAGCGCGGTTGCACTATGGTTCCCGTAGAGTTATCTTCTAGGATAAAGTTTGCGCGTGCTTTTGGCCAGGTCCCGCCATTTTTCGCGTCATGGGACTCCTTGTTTTTTCTGCGGGAGCGTTTTAATACGCTACTGGTTTCCTTTACTGTAAATGAAAAACGAATAACTTATTTGACTGCTATTACATAATTAATTAAATATACATTTACACAAGCCATTCTATACAAGTATATATAAATCCGATATACTACACATATAACATTTTTCTAAAAATATACTTATATAGAAATCAACAAAACAAACAGACATGTGTTCATGCACACGAATGATTGTGCTGAGCGAGAATCGATCCCACCAGGCAACCGACCTGCTATCCTTCTATACAGAGTGACTGGTGAGATACCTTCGATACTTATGGTGAGTTCTCGGTACTCGATTCTCGTTAAAATGATATAATAAAATTAGGTGCATAATTTTTGGCCAAAATTTCTCTAAAAATAAGTGAAATGTGGATATTATGCTCTCTAAACACGCCGCGGTGTTTGTTGTTTAAGTTGTCTAGTCACGTGCGGCACGCGCTGTTCTCGCGCGGTATCCAAGTATTGCGCAGGTAAATACGGGACTCTCGGTGTGCTGTTTACTAAGTTTACTAAGAAGTAATTTAATATTTATTTTTAATGTTATTTTTTTTCATCACATATGATCGCCAACTATCACGTCCTCAAATATTGAAAGTATCTCACCAGTCACTGTATATTGAAGTTATAAATTGAATAAAAATCGTCGATAAATTTAATCATTTCAAATTTCTTTCTTATTATCGAGTGCAGCGTGAATTCAACTGTAACTGTTAAACATATTTTAAGCTTTATTATGGGAATAAAAAAAACTTATCTTTACATATGACACATAAATGAAGTTATCACTACATTATTTTACTTATTTAGTTTAGATACAGTAGTAAGTAAAGCCTCGGTAATTGAGTGGCACAAACATCGGCTTAGATACCAGAGTGGGTTCGATACAGGAACACGAGGTTCGACGTTTCTTCGCAGACATCACTACCTGTTGCTAGAGAGTCAACATTTCCACACGCACATTAGGACTTGAAATATCTTCAGTGGAATGTGGATTATTTTACTAAGACCTCTGCCTAACTCTGAGAGAATAATGGGCGTGAAGATATGTAAAGTATCAGTACCATCATTACAGAGTGCACATTACACTCAATCATTAAATATATGTATTCTTTCCTGCAGGCCTATCCAATAGTCACAAATTATTTAAAACAATAAAAATAAAAACTTCACGCCTATTTTCCCCGAATAGGTAGCCCAGAGCTCTCAGTAGTGTTTAACCTATAAATACTATCCGATCATTTACATTGTAATAATAAACTACTAGATGACGTTTCAACGATACAATCTAACATAACTTACAACTGAATCATAACAAATGTGGATAGTAAATAAGACTCACTGGTTTTGCCATGATAGCTGTCGATAACCGAATCTAGTTCCGCGATAGCATCTGACTCTGGCACCTGTTGGAAGGAAATAATAATTAATTAAAAATGACAATACATGATGTATTGTCCTAATCCTTAATCCCTATTAATATTATAAATGTGAATGTAAGTTTGTTTGCTACGCTCTCACGCGAAAACTACATAACCGATCATCATGAAACTTTGTATAGGTACATATTCTTGGAGGTATTAGAAGTAAGATGGGATCCTTTTCGTGCCGGGAAAATGTTACATAGCAAAATTATAAATGCAAAAGTTACAGTTTGTTTGTAACGTTTCACGCTAATTTCAACCCTAAAGACCCTGGGAAGGCTATAGGATAGTTTTTATCCTAGAAATCAGCTTTTAATAGGGAAAAAAGGTCAGGTAATGAATCTAAAATTCATCATAATAATACTTTTGGTAGAAAATAATGTTCCTGCACTTTTGACCCATCAAGTTTATTTGGGGATAATTGAATATTTTTTTTTTTGTTTGAAGGCGTTAATCTCGGGAACTACTATAATATAATTGTAATTCAGTATAACAAATTTTAATATTTTTTATATTACTACCGCACAAATTGACTCCATGCTGCCTGATGTTAAGCAGTCAATGAAGGCCCCTAGTGATGGCCATCATCCCAGCAGCCAGCATAGCATTGTGGCTAGATGGCCCTCACCTTGGCGGCCTTGAGAGAAGCTATTTCACGCCCCGCTTAAAGGACCCAGGATCATTAGTGAAGGGAAACATGTGGGCTAAATAGCCGTCCCTCGAGGCCTCACCCGCG
Source organism: Habrosyne pyritoides (assembly GCA_907165245.1). Lineage (NCBI taxonomy): Eukaryota > Metazoa > Arthropoda > Insecta > Lepidoptera > Drepanidae > Habrosyne > Habrosyne pyritoides. The sequence continues at coordinate 1,039,334 of OU015600.1, read as the reverse complement.
TTCCCGAGCCATGTAACATTTTTCGGGATAAAAATATCCTATATCGCACCTTTAGAATTGAAGTGGCATAACTCAAAATTTTAAGAAAATGACTTTTGTACATGGAATTACTTATAAACATGTATTCTATCAGTTTATTATAAATAAATAGATTATTTTAGTCCAGAAAAGGACAAACGTGCTATTTCCGTCTCTTTAAAATCACGCGGTTACCGCGCATCCCTCTGTATTGAAGGATCTCAATCAAAGTTGCGTCAACAGTGCTAAACGCTGGCCGTAGTGCGGTTGCTCCGTAAAGGGCGGAAACTGTAATCTGCAGTTTTAATACTAAACGCAAGGTAAGTTATTTCTTCGATACATATTTTTGTAATGACTCATTTTGGTTTTGGGCATTTCAATACTAAATGATTATAATATTGTGGTGTCGTATTAGTACTGCCGTCATTTTATTACCAAATATTGCTTAAATGATCGAGCCTTATTTTATATTATTGCTTTACTTTACTACCAATTTTGTGACTACGGAGACGTATAGGTAAATATGTTTATTCTTTACTGAATGATATGAGACTTAGTGAGCTTTATTTTGAGTTGAGTCTTTTTATTTTTATTTCAGTTAAAGTTTGAGATCAATAATGAAAAGAAGTGCAGATCTTATTTTGCATCTATTAAACCGGAATGAAATATTATGCATGAACAGGGTGAAGAGATGAGAACAGCAAGTGCAGAAGGTTATACTAGTGCTTAAAATGGATCCAAAGAGCGTGATAAGGAAAACTATTAGAAAATACCCTTGGATAAGGCGACGGATGGAAGTCCTAGATTGAATTGAAATTGTACCGCAAGTGGAAACTGAACAACGGATTCTAAAGGAGATTAACAATACGTCGATAATCAGCAGTGAGAATAGCGTTAATCCAATTATCAAAGAACAAACATCACAAAACATGAGAGATCGATCCAGTAGTACATCATCATCCAGTTCTGTTGTTTGTTTGTATTATTATTATTATTTTTTTTTTTATTAGTTATTCATAAGATTATATTATTGTTCAATAATTCTTCACTTTTGCGATAACACACAGGTATTATTTGTGAGACTAAATAGATTTTATGTAATAAAGCTAACTTGGTTTTTTTAAAAAAAGAGTTATTGCCGAGTTTATTGTCGGCTCTTCTCAGTAAATAAACAACCTTCCGAACCGGTATTAGAATCAGACTATTCATAAGTGCTTGGAAAGGCCTATTTGAATAAAAATATTTTCATTTCATTTCTTCTATGTCATCATCTTCAAGTTCCAGCACAACGTCGTCGTCATCAAAGTCTTTTACATAACCGAAGCAAAGCTGAGACGAAATGAAAATAAATAGCTCACCTTCTATCATGTCAAATCGATTACACGAATATAATTTGTGCCGAGCCCTCAAATAGCATAATACTTACGGTTAGATAAAGACATAAACTACCGTCAATCACCTGTGCATTCTTTGCAATCAGAAGTCGATCTGTGTGACGCTGATCCGACTTACAACGATTCATCGCTACGACGCTCTTTCAGTTCATCAACCAACACGTCTGACAGGGATGGGGCACATGATGGTGACGATGCAATTGTTTCCTCAGAATAAAAAATCTAGGAAGCGCCCGCGCAATCCGTCTCAATGGAAACAAAATATTGTTAAATCTCTTCGAAATACCGGAAAAGCCTACCAATCACTTTCTAAATCTAACAAAGTAATTGTGTTTGTAGACTTCGTTGTTCCGATAACATAACCCCTGAACGAAATATACGACTATTATTGGCAGCTAAGTAATTTTGACTTGAAGCAATCATTTATCAAGGCATGCACGATGGAGGTGAAACCAAAATATCAGTACAAAAATGCTGCCCATCCTCGTAAACCAAACACAGCCATTTATTTTACAGCTGATTGCCAAAGAATTCGCGTTTGTAAAACCTTTTTTTATCAATACACTAGATACTCGTATTACAGAGAAACAGATAAGAACTGTGAAACTGAAAACTAATGGCCTTGTGGAAGATCTTAGAGGGCGTTCTAGAAGCCGAGCCCCGATTAACCCAAGTCTTGTACAAGATATTAAGGACCATATTAATAGTCTACCGCGCATAGAATCACATTAACTAAGATCTTCTACTTCAAGAGATTATATGGATGGCAGCAAGAGTATAAAAGAGATATGTAGGGACTTTAATAATAATCAAAACAAATCTCACGCCCGTACTGGGTTTTTTACTTAATATTTACAACTGAAATTAATATAAGCTTTTTTTAAGGCCAAAAAATATTTATGAGACTAATGTACAAGATATAAATATATGAATATGTATTATTAACGAAACTAAATGTGCTGTTTATGATCTCGAAGCTGCAATGACCTGTCGTAAAGGCGATGTTTCATCTTTTTATTATAAGTCAAGACTTAATTGTTATAATTTTACAATAGTTGAACTAGCTTCTAAATCAAAACATTATAATAAAAAGAAAAACGATAGTGAACTAGGTGCATATGAAGAAGTATATTGCTACTTTTGGAAAAGAAGACATGGTAATAAAGGGGCTATTGAAATAGGTTTCTGCGTTTTTGATTACTTAAAGTCCCATCATTTATTCAGAAATTGTAATGGTCAAAACAAAAATAAATATATTGCCAGTTTATAGCAGTTTAGGCCACTGCATAAGACAGTGGCCCATTTTGACAACATTCAATCAATAACGCATAAATATCTAATTAAGGGACATACACAGAAAGAGGGAGACAATGCACATAGTTTAATTGAAAAGAAATAAAGAGAAACCTAAGATCTGGTCCTATTGACAAACCGCAACAATATATGCCTTTACTAAGAGGTGCTAGAAAAACTGGCACCCCAATTAGAGTTAAAGAGTTAAGGTTACAATTTTTTATAGACTTAAATGTGTTGCAGAACGAATGGGGGTATAACTTTATTTAGGATGTTGATAAAAATGCAGTGGGTTTGAGGGACTTAGCGAGATAAAAGTGTTAAAATTAGTTAAAGACGAGCTATTTTTATTTTACTATAAAAATACATATGCTGAAAAAGACTTTAAGAAATAAAATGAAAAAAGCGTGTGAAATTACAATAACGAATGCTTATAGTCCAAAATGGTGCTTGCAGAAAATAAAAAAAAGATCTGAATTATCTTATAAGAACTAAAGCAATCCCTAGTATCTACGCCTGGTTCTATGACTCGCGTTTATAATTATTTTTTATAAATTAACTTAATGATCTATTTTGATCTCATTTTAGTGTTGAATCAAGATATGTTATTTTTGCTGTTTATTTAAAAAAAAAGTGAATGGTTGATTATGTTAATTAGTTGAGTTTGATAAAAGCTTTTTTATTTCGTAAATTCTTTCTTAGACATTTTTATAAATATTTTTTGGCCAGTTATTCAAATATAACAAAATGACTTTTACTTTATTATTTTTCTACTCTATTGATAAGAAGTATTTCATTGATTTATATTATTTTATCAAAGGTTTACATAGTATTTGGAGATTATTTCAAACCATTGATTTTTATAAACTTACTTTAATTGAATACCAGGTGGTAATGTTATGTTGGTAGCAGTACCAGTAAATTAGTGTTTAATGATGATTAGTGAGGGAAAATTTCAAAATACACGATTTTGAAACCAAAGTCTGTTTTTCACTTTCCTTTAATTTAACTAGTCTACAATAATTAAACTAGCATATTGTAAAATCTGTCACCATGTTCAAATATAACATTAGAAATTAATCGCCTCTTTTTTAAATAGGCACAATTTCTTTATGTATCGTTAAGTAAAAAATTGACTCAAAGTCAAATATGCCAATAATATTAAATTGATTTCGGAAAATAAGAGTCATTTTTTTTTTAATGACTAATTAACAAATGTTCTAATTAGTTATACGTAAAGGTTTAGTGTCCAATCATTAAAACAATTCCTACCCTACGGTTAATAACAAAAAAATTAAAAATAAACGCTTAACCTAGAGCAATAAAATTGAAAATCTACAAAACGGGTAATTCTTCTATTACATTTTTGGTGTTTACCAAAAAACAAGAATTTTGGATTAAGCCACTTCAATTCTAAAGGTGCGATATGTTATTCCAGGGCATACTATATTTATTTGCCAAGTTTTTAGCTAAAAGTCCAAGACAGATTGCTGTGCCAAGCAAGAAAAAGAAACTACTATTTTTCGATTACAAATCAGTTACCTCTCAGTGTTATCAAATCACTTTTTATGGTAGTACTGTACTACGCTACATGTTGTATCCACCTGGATACTCTATTCTAATAACACACGTTTTCTTACCTTAGTCTGTTTATCCTTTGATTTGCTTCTTCCGGTGACAGCTTCAATCTTCCCTCTGATCATGTCCCAAGTGCCTGCAACAAACGACACCTGCTCAATGGCGATATCGACAACGTACTATCGACTCTTGAACGTTATCTTATCGACACTCGATTGTCAGTGATAACACTATCGAAAGATATAAACACACGAAAAAATATTGTTTGTTTATTAACAGTTTGATCTTTGGTCGAAATAATCTTGCTTGTTATCTGAATGGTTCGGGATTTCCTTTTTATTTGTCACACATATATCATTTGTGTTATCTGATTGTATTAGCAATATTATTGATGGGTAATAAATAATACTTTTCGAATCTTAGCTGGATAATTTAAAAATGCATTTTTTATCACCAAATAAAATTATACAAAAATATATCTAGTAAGTAATTCATCAATAGATCATTATTCGTTCTAATGCACATAGTAGTTACAATTACTTTTCACCAAAATATATTTTTCGCAATATCATAATTATAAATGTGCATTTAATAATAATAAAGAATCCTGAGGTATTATTTACACACGGGTGATTCATGCCCACCCCAGTATGGTCTAGTACCCCAGGATATTAGATCGATTCGAAATTCTAGAATACCAAAATAACTTCACACAACTTTAACAATTTTTTTATTTATTCAGACCAAGTCCCCCTTTAAAATAACCCTAGTAAATAATACTTCAATGGTCTTGTACACTGTGACTTACCTCTTTCCTGATGTATTTTCCCCTGACTCCCTGCGGCGACATGGTACACGTATCTCCGATCAAAATCTGGCACACCGTGGTCTATGTGAACCTGGAAAATAAAACACATTTTTTAACAAATTTATCAAGCAGTTTTCGACCTTATACTATAATAAGGATATAATAAGCGTTTAATTTGCTTTTCAATGGCGTCCACTATCAATAAAAGCCCACTGAAATTTGAAGTCTAAGCTAAAATGCATTTTTCTCTACACAAATGAAATTTTAATGTTACTAATGTTTGTGTATTAGTACTGCCCCTTAAGGTAGACTTTAGGTCATATTTGCCTAATAATGACACAAATAAAAAGTCGTGAAATCTTTTATTAATAGTAACATAATGAGGAGGGACACGGGTTGGTGCAACAGCTAATAAATCAATATGTTACCTTAGGGTCAGGCGGCGGCGGCAGGAACTGTCCCCAGGGCTCGTCCGTCTGCGAGCAAATGTTCACCATCTTGCCGTCAGAGAACGAGTGCTCGTACATCGAGAGCCTGACGAACAAGCGTACAGTTAGCAACATACTATATTTTAAATTAATTTAATCTATATTTGGATTTTTCACTCAATTTGGTTTTGATTTTATTTTTGTAATTGTTTGCCAATTTATTTTTATGCTGGTATCTTCTAATTGAAAGAATACGCCCCTTGAATTCTATGTAATAATGTTGAATTGTTCCATTGTTGAAAATCCATACATTACTGAAAAAAAAAGCAGCTAAAGTCATTTCTGCTTACAGATTTGCCACTTTCGACTTTAAGACGAATGCCATTTATATCACTAATATAAATATTTTTAGTTGCTCAATAAATTATTATTTGACAGTTTTGTTGGTTTAAAAAAACACACTATACAGGAGTTTTTGCGAGTGGCGATTCTGATTGTAGTAACATTAAGATTTTTGAAGAAAATACATTTACACAAAAATAACATTTTTGGTCACCGATTCTCCTGATCACAGATTTTATAACAAAATACCACTCCACTGTTACCACGGTGGTAACGTTGTAAAACAATGAATGTCTTTGTTATTAAAAAAAATGGCAACACTAAGATAAGGATGTTACCGAATAACTCTTACATCTCGCGATTGTGTTTACTAAACATGAATCCGGCGCATACATACAAACCTACAAAATTCGTACTCTCTCTCTTTATAATATTAGTATAGACTATCAGGGGGATGCCAATGAGTAGTACCTATACAAAGTCTAGAATCTTTAATATTTTACAAAATCAAATTTCAGGCACCCGAAGCCTAAGTACTTATCTTAATATTTATCGCAAGCGTAGTGCCATCGTATGGAGTGCGCCAAAAAGCTGGTTTGTATAAAAAAATTAAGATCGTGAATACCGTGATGTAGCGCGATGTTCTAGTTCGCTTTGCATTGGTTTGAGGCGCGCTCGATCCGATAGATATTCCTACTTAGGCCTCAGATTTTGTAAATTATTAAAGCTTCTAGACTTTTTTTAGATACTACTCATTGGCATCATCCTTTATCACCCTTAATCAAAGTTGAAGTCTTTATATATATAAAAATGAATCCCTATTTCCCTTGGTCACGGCATCACGCATAGACGGCTGGACCGATTTCACTAATTCTTTTTTTGTTGTGTTTGTTGTTGTCAGGAGATGGTTTTTAAGAACGAAAACATTAAGAAAGTTGCGCGGAAAATTAGAAAATTTAAGAAAAGTTAGCCACTTTTCTAGCGCTTTTAACAATATAAACTTTTTTAATGTAACCTGTTGGACATTATTGTCAGTCGTTTGACAGTTGGCGCGGTTGCGAATGCGCGCTGCAAATATCGTTTAAAATAGAGGCATGGGTCGGAATTATATTGATAAAATAATTAATTTATAATTTCTATATAATTAAGTGCACATTTCACAGTCGATTTAATCGGAAGATTCGAATTCAATATTCATAGTTAAGACAGGACAACGTCTGTCGGGTCAGCTAGTTATTTATAAAAACAGACCTGCCCCTGGTGTCACAGCACGGGTAGAGAGGACGCAACAGTGTGAGCGAGACAGACTCATACTGGCACTCGTTCAGCAGTCCCATCGCTTCGGACACGCTCTTCACTCCTTCCAGAGATCTATTGTTAATCTGTAAACACATTTTTGAATAAAATATCTAATAATATCGCCTTTTTTACCCTTTTTTATCATGAAATGACATGTATAATAAGTTATGGTAACTTCTCATGATTTGAGATTACTACTGAGAACTTGAGATTTAAGAGAGGATACAAAATGTAGTACCATTTTGTATTTTAAAATCGTTTATTAAGGTCAAAGATACTCAAATTACCATCGGTTCGAAAGTCAGCCTACAAATGAGAAGAAACGGCAAGAAACTGAGCAAGGTAATTTTTTTCTTATCTGATATTTCTAATTACAGTGTTAACTCTTTATAACGAAACTCAAGGGACTGAGCATTTTTTGTCGTTATAGAGAGTTATCGTTATATGGAGTGAACAAAAAAAAACAAAACAAAGTGAACAAACCAACCAACTTGGGCTCACTTCAACGTTATAGGGAGTTTATCGTTATAAAGGATAACGTTATAAAGAGTTTACACTGTATATTAGGCTTACTTACGCTCACAACTCGGTCGCCGACGTATATATTCCCTTCCTTAGCGGCGGCGCTGCCGCTCGCTATTTTACTTATGAAAATACCTGAAAATATAAGACAACATGGACATTTTACATACTATAATTATTCTAAAAATATTTTTAAAATGTTAATTACTAGAAAAACGAACATACAAGTAAACGATATTAACACTAATCATACCAACACTTACTAGGTACCAATTTCTACCACAGCGGGTCAAATATGACTTTATATTTCCTGCTTGCATGTATGAAATATGGTTGTTAGGAAGGGAAATAAATAGTATAACTGTATATTAATTAGTAAGAAAAAGTCATGAAGTCAAATGTGCAAAAGCAATAAGATGATACGTGTATTTTCAATGCAAATCTCAAAATGGGTCATTTGACCCGGTTATGGTATGTTTAGTGTTAAATATAATTGTACATTAAAATAGGCCTACATAGGTAATGATGACTTTTTAGAGTCTAACACCGGGTCGGAAATTTTCAGTTTACCAAAAGAATATACTCTATATACTCTATCTTCGCAGCGGCGTCAAATAAGAACATCATTTGTCATTTTACGATCAACAAATTTGGAAGCCTTAATCAATATACTCAAGTAACGTCAACATGAGGAAAGCCAAACGTGGGAGGTAAGTGTACCTACCGTGGCACATGGCGATGCCCCTCGCGTCGCTCAGGTGCAGCACCGTGCGGGCCGCCCGCGCGCGCTGCAGCCGCAGCGTGGCCCCCGCGCCGGCCCCCGCGCCGCCCCCCGCCCCGGCCCCGGCCCCCGGCCCCGCGCCCGCCCCCGGCCCCGCGCCGGCCCCCAGCGCGGCCCGCAGCGCGGCGGCACACGCGGCCCCGCTGGCCCACACGCACACCCCGCACGCCTCCGTCACGCGGTCTAGTACTCTGGTTAGACAATTTATAAATATCTTTAGAGACGGGTCGACTAATTGGATTGTATAATATCCTATTTGTTTACAGAAATCATATGTTAAAATGTATATTTAGGTGTCAAATATAAAAGAGAGCCTGATGAACCAAAAACAAAGATTCCTAAACTAAGCAAAAGTTGTACAGTGGTAACTGTCATAGAACATACATAGGAAATTGGTACTAAATTCTAATTAACAACAGTAAAATGTCAATAAATTATGTACTGACTTGATCTTCCCCTCGGCTACGGAGCCCTTTTTAACAGCGGTGACGTAGATGGTATAGTCACTCGGGTAGTACGGCTCGTCGCGTCCGCCCGACAGCTCGAACCCGAGGTCGCCGTCTTTGCCCAGCCCGGTCAGCTCCACGTCGATTATGTCCCATTCGAAGTCCTAAAACACACAAGTATATTTTTATACCATGTATAAAAGTAGGTTTGTGTTTGTCCACAATCTCACCAAAGGAAACACATCAAGCTGAGAAGGGAACTGACTCTTAAGTGCAGCTATCCCTTGGCGACAAAATAACACTTAGGCTAATTTTAAACGACTTTAATTAAGCAAGATACCTAATTACTTGTCTTAAAGAAACTGTATCATAACTTCATACTGTTTAGTTTACTCTTAGGATTACATTTTGGTTTAATTTTTGTTTGAGTAAAAGTAAATTTTAGTTTTCCCTCCCCTTACTTAAAGCTTAAGACACATCTAATGCATGTTTATTTTACACTTTTTCCAAAATGATGCCCTGTTTCATTTACTAATAACTTAGGCGAACCATAACAAAGTTCTTATTTATAATTAATTATGAAAAATCTTTACTGTTTTTTATTTACGGTTAGCAAAATAAGTAGTAAAAGATATCCACAAAACGCCTATTAGTCAACTATCCACAATGTGGAAGGTTAAAGTAAACAGTAAATATGCGTCAACTAAAACCTTCACAACAATATTTCTACATTATGGATTAATTTAGTGTTTAATGTTGCCGTCTATACCAGTGAGTGAAACAGAACTAGATTATACGATTATTTGATTAGTAAATTATTATTTACTTGTTTTTAAATAATATCAAAATTGAAAATATTATACGATCTCTATTGAAAATACATAGAAACCTAGTAGTCTTTTCTTATACAATTCCTTGATAAATGGTAATGAGTAAAAACTGGGCGTTAGTTAAACTTACCACTTAATTTAAATGAAGAATATGTACGAAAAGCAAACCATGCTTGCATTAAGTGAAAATGGACATAATACACATATTATAAAGGTTATTTTTTATTGAGTCGAGGGGCGGTATTAGTCTGTCTGAAATCATAAAGGAAAGAAGTTGAAGCTGTGTTGTCAACACATTTCAATCCATTAACGTTGGATGGCAAAGATTGCTATATTTCCCTGCGCTTTAATGTATAAAAGAGATAACAATAGACCTAACGCGTTTATAGGACAAGCAGCGAAACGATCCATTTGATGTTAAGTTAACTATTTATGAGAGACATGTTAAATTATATAAACATTTAGATTTGATTATATTCGTAAAACAAATTTTAGGAGACTAGGCTGATTGACTTTAATGGTTGCACTGAATGCGTTTTCATAGCAATGGAACAATAAGATTTTTCCCAAGATGTGTTGCAAAAAAGTATATTATCATAGAAAGCGGGTCAAGTCACGGGGCGAAAGCTAATTAATATGCACAATGGGTAACATAAAACGGTAAGCATTAGCGAAAAAAAATCATAACAGAACAAATGATGCTTCACAGACAAACACACTCCATGCCAGAAATAAATCACACACAAAACACAATCCCAGCGCTGGGAATCGAACCCGGCACCATACCTGCGTATCGAGTTCGGCCGTCAGCCGCGAGTGTCGCGAGTGTCGCGAGCTGTCGCGGGAGTGTCTCTCCCGGTCGAGTGTGGGCACGTCGTCGGACAGTACGCTAGCTCTTACGTTTTTCACGTCCTTATTTGGGTCACCGCTCTGTTTCTTGCCACCGTGACGTCTCGCTTCGGCCAATTCGCCGACCATTTGATCGCGCTCCTGATGAAAACAAAATAATACAATAGAAAAACAAATCGATACAATAAACGTTTTTTTTTTACTTTTATTGTTAGTCATACCTTCACAATCTCGTTTAAATGTATTCCATGGGTTTTTAAAGATACCTCTTAGATAACGTAACATAAGTTATAAAATATAACAATTCCTTATTCATTTTACTACTTCATAGAGCCTAATTAACGTTTTATATATATATATTCTTTTTATTCAACCCTTTAGAAGCTTTTATAAATGTCTTTACATGGGTTTTTAATGTTACTTAGATACATAGGTAATATAAATAATTTCACAATAAAAATAGTTCCATAAACTATCAAGTGAGCAATTCACTGCCAACGGTGATAATTTAACTTTGTTTTCTTTCAAATATCACTAAACCTTTATCATTAAAACACAAATAACCCGTTAGTTAAAAACAAACCAATAAACAACATAAAAAAAATTACAACATACCTTTCTCAATCGATTGCACAGCGCTTTGACGCTCTCTCGTTCTTGCAACAGTTTGTCTCTTTCAGAGAACGCCCAGTCTCTTCTGCGTTTCGATACCTGAAAAAACAAGATATTTGTTAATATATCAAATCATATTTTACATATACAAGAAAATTTTAAGAGTGAATTTTATGAATGATAAAAAAATGAGATACGTTGCTACTGTGATATAATGCGATACGGTGATGAGAGTCAAATAATAATAGTCACGATAATAAGAGGCATGAACTAACAGTCTAGATACTAATATTTACGATATTGGACACAATAATGATTATCACGATAATGTTAGTCTCTATAATAATACTTACGATAATGATAGTCACGATCATGATAGTCGCGATAATGATAGTCACGATAGTGATAAACATTATAATTAAAGTTACAATTATGGTAGTCGCGATAATTATAGTCACAATAATGATAATCACGATAATGTTAGTCCCTATAATAATACTAACGACAATGATAGTCACGATAATGATAAACATTATAATTAAAGTTACAATTATGGTAGTCGCGATAATTATAGTCACAATAATGATAATCACGAAAATGTTAGTCTCTATAATAATACTAACGATAATGATAGTCACGATCATGATAGTCACGACAATGATAGTCACGATAATGATAAACATTATAATTAAAGTTAGAATTATGGTAGTCGCGATAATTATAGTCACAATAATAATAATAATGATAAACATTGTAACTATAGTCACTATAGTAATAGTGAGCATAATGAGCGTGGCGGTACCTCGGCCTCCCGGTGCGCGTCGGCCAGGTCGCCGTGCGTGCGGTCGAGCTGGCTGCGCAGGCGCTCCAGCTGCAGGTTGGCCTGCTCCAGGTTGTCGGCGCGCTCCTTGTCCGCCCCCTCGCCCGCGCCCGCGGCCGCGCCCGCCCCCGCGCCCGCGCCCGCCCCCGCCCCCGCGCCCGTCCGCATCAGCGCCACACCTGCCGCAATACAACAACTGTTGAACGAGTCCTCCAGATATAGATGATGGCTGGTCTACTGTGTGCGCTGCTGCTTCACAGATATCTACCTGTATGATGCCAATAGATATTCAGTTTTAACAAAAAAAAAATTATATTACCTTGCAACTTGTCCAATAATGGATCATTGGAGTGTTGCCCGTTCAGAAATCCGTCATTGCCCACACCGCTTGCTAGCCCCAAGTGGTGGTACCCAGAGTTGTCTTGCCTGCGAAAAAAGAAAATAAACATTACGATTGAATATTCGTCCTTTTTAATTAATCTTGGTTTTCTTTTAAAACCACTGACAGGCACTGTCTTTCTTAACAACGATGGGTGAGAGCGAAAGGGCGATAAGTTTCAGCTTTCGAATACAAGTACATATGTATATAAAAACTTACATAATTATGTTAGCGCCTAAAAAGTAAACCAATGTTCTCATTCTGTACTGAATTGCCGAAAGATGTCTTTTCTGTGTAATTTCCACAAAAAGCTCGTTGCAGGCATTCACTCTGATATCTCTACTTCTAACCTGTATTTTACTGCATTTACATTTATGCTGACTTCTGAACCGATGGTAACTTCAAAAGTGTCGTTTTGACCGAAAATCTTAAGAGAAGTTTGTTACCGTGATTTCCCAAGTGTGGCGGTGTTCTGCGGCGTCTTGAGATCGCTGCACTCCTTGATAGCGCGGTCGCGGTCCACCAGCGCCGACTCGATCTCGCGACGAAGACTCTCCGCCTGCAAGCACAGTACCACTACCTATCAGTCATTGCACAACATCTATTTACAGATCTAACAAAACCCATTAAATCGCCTGAACACAGACACGGGCATAATAATTTGAACCAAAATGTTAATGAAATGCTTCAAGAAACATGGCTCGGTTCCCGATGTTGTATTAAAAATTATAAAAGCGAAATTATCCTTTTAATATTTTTACTGAAATATACATTAGCAACTTAATTATCAGATTCTTGCCATAGAAAAAGCTATCAATCCAATATATAAATCTTTAAAACTCAGGTACATTCTTTACACACGGCAATCGGATCCCAATCTAAGCAGAGCTTGTGCTATTTAAGTAAAACCTTAATTAGCTATCACACAAAGGCGAAAAATCAGTTTGAAATGAGTCTTTAGAATGACCTGCAGAGCAGTAGCTCTCTGTTCGTCCCTGGAGGCCTGCAGCGCGGCCTCGAGCGCGGCCACCCGCTTCAACGCCGCTTGCAGGTCGTCAGATAGCTTCTCCATCTCCTTGTGAACCGTATCTCTGAAATACGCCCTTGACGTCAGACAGATTGCTCTATAAGTGAATGCTATGTTTACAACATTAACTTATACAATACAATGTCATTGACAACTCATTTGGGCTCAAAAAAAAAGTAGTAAAAAACAAGACCATGATTGCCAATTAAAAATAGTATAGGGCATAAGATAACTCCCTGTGGTATTCTAATCCAAAAAATACAGCATAAACCATATTGCAAAGGGGTAAATTTTCTTTATGACTTTTTATTTGGCATAATATAAGAGATAGATAAAACTTTGCGAATATATTACAGAAATCAGACTACTATTTTATGATCTGTATGAGACCAATACCATTGTTGTATAGGTTTATTTATTTCAGAACAATCTCAATGACGTGGCCGACGGTGATAAGCACACAAAGTCAAGAAGCTAACAGGCTCCCAAGTGCAGCTGTCGGAGCTTCGCGACAGATTTTCAACACGAGGGGTGGTAGCTAGCTAGACGGGACCGCAAACCGAACTCGTGTCCGGAAGACAAGCAGAGCAGACTGACCTCTCGCTCATGATGAGCGTGTACTCGGCCATGGCGGCGTTGCGCTCGTCCGTGAGCCGCTTGATGTCGGCGCGGTCGCGGTCGCGCGCGCCGCCCTCCCACTGGCGCACCACGTGGGCCACTTGCTGCTTCAGCCCGTTGCGCTCGCGGATCTGCAGCATCGTTCCACATATAGCGACAAACATGAAGGATTTACTTCTACCGCGTGTAAAATGTAGTTATATTTTTCGTCTTCATAACCAGCTATCATCACCAAGCATCCACATTGAAACTTCTTGGACCATCCAAGAAGTTGATTGCGTTGAAGCAAATTTTAAGAATTACTATTACTTTGCCTGACCTGGAAATCTAACCCAGGTTTGTAACCACTCGACTACCCAGTAAAATAAATCTTATAGGGATTAAATAACCTAGGGTAATCCAAAATAAGCCAAACATACCACTGCATTTCTTTCCTGTGTCAACTCATGGCACTGCGTTTTCAGTCGACTGTTCTCCTCCTGAACCATCCGTAACTTCTCGAGAGTAGCATTGTGATTTTCTATTAAATCGTCGTACCTGAAACATGATGTTTTTATACTGGAAACATTTATTATTTAGCCTCTTCATGATTATTTATTGATTGTAAAAGTTGTAGCGTAAATTTGATAGTGATACCTCTTTTGGAAGCAGTCAAGCTCTTCTTTTAAGTTTTCGTATTTCCTCAGGGTGTGGACTAGGGTGTCGGAACTGCCTTCAGGGTTGCTCGCCTGTTGTAAGTGTTGTACTTCGCGCTCCAAGCTGAAACAATAAATATCATATATGATTCGATTATTCAAGTTCAATTGATTCTTAAAAATAAAAAATTAAATTCTTTAGCTACGCAATCACGTGGGATACCTTACCTTCTTGTTGCGCCGTTAGCCAACTCGGTTTGTATTAGAGAATGCAAGGGATATACCAAATTAGTAAAATTAGCCTCAAAGTGTGAAAGTTTGTGCGGGTAGACGTATGAATGGATGTTTGTTACTCTTCCACACAAAAACTTCTAAACGGATTTGGATGAATTTTCACAATCAATCAAATCACTCGTGAATGTAGGTGAAGCCGCTGAGGAAAGGTATTGTTACCGCTGGTTATCGTTGAGCAGGTCCCCGTACTTGCCGCGCAGGCTGGTGGCCTCCTGCGCGGACACCTCCAGCTGGTTCATGGCGGCTCGGTGTTGCCCGCGAAAGTACTCCAACTCCTGATTATGAGCGATTACAATTAATATATGTAGCACAAACTGAAGGAGACTTTGATTAATAAATTTTAAAATAAAATTAAGAAATATCCTGAGACATTCTTCAGGGGGCATACATTATTTATGTGAGGCGATTTTGGCAATTTGCGCCCATCCTTCTGATATTGCCGCTTGTGCTATGGAAACTAGATAACTGATAAATAACTTATTTTTCTAAATGCATACTTATATTGATATTTACACCCAGACAAAACAAACAGACATATTCATGCACACAAATGTATATCCTGGGTGGGAATCGAACCCACGACCTGCGAGCGGGTCTCTAACCATCGAGCCAACTGACCGTAAATAATATCTATTAGGAAAATAAGCTGACATTATAATTTAAATCGAAAATATTACTTAGGTAAATGCATACGTGGAAGCTACTTTGACGGGCCAGTTGGCTTGGTGGCTAGACACTCTGACTGCCAAACCGAAGTTCGCGGGTTCGATTCCCACCCAGGACAAACATGTGTGCATGTATATGTCAGTTTGTTCTGTGTCTGGGTGTAAATATCTATGGAAGTATGTATTTAAAAAAGCAGTAAATTAAGTATATCAGTTACCTGGTAGCCATACTACAAGCAGTACACTCTGCTTAACTTGGGATCAGGTAACCATGTGTGAAGAATGTCAATTCTTGGCTGAAAATTAATCTATTTATTTTTGTTTTTGTCACCGTCCAGCAAATAAAATTATTATTAAATGTTTTTTTTCTTTTTTATTTTTGTCTAAAAATATAAGTACAATTACCTTCATAACATGCTCACACCGCCTAGAAGTTTCCGTGTGCTGACGCCTCAGTTGATTAAGATCGTGCAACGCCTTCTCGCATTGCTGTTTCAGGCTCTCGTTTGTCTGCTTGTTTATGACATCGTATTGTAGCGACTCGTAAGGGCCGCTCATCACGTGCGTCCCGTGAGCCTTCACGCTGTAGTTCTGCTTCTCATAGCACTGGTTTGTCGACAGCACATCGTATTCTATCGGTATTGGTATCGTCGGTATCTGTGTGCTGTGCGCGTTTGTGTGCCGTTCTGTGCTCA
Source organism: Habrosyne pyritoides (assembly GCA_907165245.1). Taxonomy (NCBI): domain Eukaryota; kingdom Metazoa; phylum Arthropoda; class Insecta; order Lepidoptera; family Drepanidae; genus Habrosyne; species Habrosyne pyritoides. The sequence goes on along the minus strand of OU015600.1, from coordinate 1,023,001 downwards.
CGTAACTGTGTGGTATTGACTCTGTAACAAGGATTTATGTGTGAAACTCGACGATAGGAGAGAGTGACAAACATAGACATCTATAGGATTAAGCCTGCGAGAGAATGATATAGGAAGACCTAGTTTTCTGAAGGTTTGTACTGCACACATTTAACTTATTTTTTATGTAGAGGTATGAAGGTGGGTTGTAAAGTAATGGTGTGTGTGTGTGTGTTATGTGTCTCTGTATACATATATTTACTGTATATGTTCTAATTATTTAAAGAAAACTAGCACTCCACCCCAAATTCTCCCGACCAGGATAATATAAATGTAAAATACACATAAATTGTAGATTTATGTGTTGGAAATATGGAAAGAAATTCTATATACAATGGTAACTACCAAATCATGATAGTAGTTTTAAAGTACTTAGCGCACATGCAATGGTCTCGTAGCTTTGACCCAAAGTGCCTATTAAGAACCCAAACTGAGTAAATGGTTTTAAATTTTAGTTTAATTATTTCAGAAAAAATAAAAACTATTAAACAACAATATTTTTTGAAAAGGAATGAGTAGTTTCTGAGTTTATCCCATATCCCTTAAAAACTTTAACAATATTAGTGTACTAAAGAAAACAAGACACAAGTCTAGTAAAAGTGGTTAGGAAGTGAACAGACCATTTGCATATGTAATATGATGGTTTACTTAGAGCCAGGTGCACTCAGCAATGCACAATGCATTTATGAGTCATAAGTGTGTACCAATATTAACATAATATTATAAGATATTAAAGCAAAATAAAATAAGACTAGCTGCCCCTGTGGTTTCACCCATGCATGGGATAAAAAGTAGGAAAGTTCTTATGATATCAATTATCTACCAGTGAAGTCACGTCAAAATCAGTCCAGACGTTTTTTATTAGAATATTTTTTTCTTGTCTGTACCACATGTACTTTTCTTGCAAAAACTTATTTTGACATTACAAGCAGTCATTTCAATTTTATTTAGTTAATAGTTGAGCTAGCATGTTTTAAATGTCTTATTGACAATTTTAGGCAATAAAAATATTATTGTAGGTGATTTTGCAGAACACTGATATACAGATATATTTTCGGCTCAAGCCCCAAATATTCGGTGGCAAAATCTGTATGGATAGAATATTAAAAAACAATCCAAATAGTCTATATACCAAATAGTAGGTAAATATTTGTCATCTCTTGTAAGCGTCGGGTTCAACACATTTGAAAATTAGGGTACCCACCATTGCTGCCATTACTCTCTAAAGATGATGTTCCAGATGCCATAATATATCTGAAACTAAAGAAACAATTATTAAGAATACTCTTTATAACTCACTAATACCTATTTTCGATAACAAACCCAACTACATCTGTGACATCTGAAATACCTATTCTGACAGTTGAGTGTTGTAGAAAAATCATCTGTATTGTTTAAAGGATAAGGATCATCTATTGATCAACATTTTTATTGTATTGTTACTCATAAACCTTATAACAATGGCATAGGGATCATTTATCTCTAAAACTCATAGGTGTCAAAATAGGCCTATTGGATCCACTTTAGAAAAATGGAAGTGTACCTTACACAGAGATCTTATAGCCAATATCTTTGGGTATAACAAGAGTGAAGATATTTTATTATTGATTTTATTATTATCTGATATTGATTTAACAACAAACTGTTTTTAAATGGCTAGACTAGGCTACAAGACCTAGAAATGTTAAACAGAATTATCTATTATAGCAGTTCCTCTATGGGTCAACAACAATAGAAGTCAATGGATATAGAGAATATGATCAATTTAAAGAATTTCTATCTATGCCAATATGTTTTCATATTTCAACCATTGAATAGGCATTTTAGAAAAGTTTTAAAAATAAATTACTGGTAAAATTTATTAAAGCAGGTTTACATCAGAAAATAATTGTAAAACAAATAGAATAGTGATATCACCTTTTTAATTAAGATAAGTATCCATTGTCTTCAATTCACTCCAGAACTCTACCTGTGATCAGAAAATAGTGCCAAATTGAATATCTATGTTGTGTTGTTAAACTAAACTACAGGGGATCGAGCTTCTTGACACGTTTTCTACGCTCTAATGATTGTTACAAAACTAAACCGCAGAAGTGACTGTTGCAACCACCTCAGGATGAAAGGCCAACATTACAATTAGCTTCAAATATCGTTACGCGACACAAATATCGCATAACAGTACACCGACACGCTCCATCACCACAGTCGCAAACCGAAATCACTTATCAAACACACCAAACGGCGACAAAAACTCTCCTTTCCCTGTGAATATGGATTTCACGGCGAGATCACACAATACGATTCTGATTATTTCACAATGTAAACAGATTGTGCATTACCAAAGCGACTCATAATCCACAATTGTGCTCCAATTAACACAAATGAGTACGAAACAAAGTAATAATAAGTTCAATATGAAAGATAACACGTATTATCGTCACTAATTTGCCAACATTTCTCGTTTTCTATACCTTTTTAGCAAGGCAAATGAATGAATGAATGACGGATGTCGGACATATTGAGTGAGTGTTGCAAGTAGGAAAATTATAATAGTTAAATGGTTGCTATCGTATAGTGTAGCTATTTTCACTTTATTCCTTAACTATTGTGCTAATATACAATTATGTGTTCAAATAAATGTACGGGTGATTACAAATGTTTGTTATATGCGTATGATCGTTGAAACAAATTCTATAAGGTAACATATAGATTTATTTAATAACTATTAAATTACAATCCTTAACTCGATTACTTTCTCAATAATGTGACATAATTAATAATGTGTCCATTTCAAAAGAACTATCTGGACAGTCCTGAAATTCGTTAGAAATTGTTGCCAGGACTTAAGAATTTCGTTTATTTGTAGTCAGTATGTTCTCATTACTTATCTCCGTAGATTGTTGATTTTATCTTTTTTTAAGATATGACGCTACATTTAATTAAGTTTAGATAAATTTCCTATTTAGTAAATTCACAAAGATATTTTTTCCAAGAACAATGGTTAAATTATCCATTAGTTATTAATTTTACGAGGATCCAGGTAACTTCCTTTTCTTATTGTCAATTATTGAACACGATAATATACTAGTGCAAACAGTAATCCTTCAGTGTCTTTTGTCTGAAAATGATAAGTGAATAACAATATGCTTTTCATTATATTGGTTAATTGATTCGTTATGCGACTTTAGGTGACTCACATTGAAAATGTATGAAATTCAAAACAGGCAGTGCTTATTATATAGCTGGTCTTGGGAGTTTCATTGAATGAAAAGAGAGATGAATAAATACAAATACGCTCAGAAATATTAAATGGTACCCATTAATGTTACGCTTATAAATATTTACAAACAACTTCAAATCAACCTGTGCAATTGCGTGATGTGTGTTATAAAACAATCGTCCTGAGGTATGGTAAGACTGTAAGACGAGATGGACGATGTTTCGTCGGGGGCTCTATGTTCGCTCACTACCCGAGAACGTAGAGAGGTCCGCGCTCGGAGACTTCATTGCGCTGACGAAGTTTGTACTAGCTGAATAAGGGGGCTGAAAACTAAATTTTAATCACAATAAATGCCTCCCAATTCCAATCACTTGAAGATGAAGGTACACTGCCACCATGCTCTGTCTTAATCATAACTTGGCAATCACGTGAGAAGACCGTAATCTGCAGTTCAAAATTTACTTTATTTAATTTTCATTGCACCAATCATTTCATTACACATACCTCATTCGATATAAGTATAAAAATTAACATTGACTTATCGAATAAATCAAATCGAAGATAAATATTTAGAGTAGTGTGGTGCTTAGGTAAATGTATAGGTAATTTTAAGACATTGTTAATTTAAAAACGAGAATCTTTTTTCTATATTTTAGGCTTCCGCTATGTTTTTGTTAAATGTCGAGTAATCGATTTTATTTTTTAAATCTCTATTCGAATATCGATGATGTATTCGAATATCGTTGCTTAAATATCTATACTATTCCGTAACGAAGGGCCAACCCTACATCGTCGGAGTGGAGTGAGTGAGTGTGGAGTGAGTACTATTTCGTCGTACAAATAAATGACACGCAATAGTGAAGACCCATTAAAAAAGAGGCGCAAATACGTGATTTTGTATAAATCAAGTGTTCAAACATACAAACATTAGACAGTAAATAATTTTGTTTATTTTTCGAAACAATGCAGTTTTTGTGAGAGTGCGTGTTAGCAATTATAATCGAATGTTTTGATGTCGCAAAGCATGACCACGGCATGACTTCCATGCCCTGCGTACCTACGGAAGGGCGTGCGGTGGATTACGTTTACTATGAATGATTTTATCTCTTTCTAAACTCGAGTGTCTGTGAATGACCGAGCGTAATAGCGAGCGTACCAAATTATGGATTGAAGTGTTTGTTGTTGATGTATTTTGATTATTTCGCAAAGATAAGAATTTTCGCCATCGGTGTTATCGTGTGAACGGCGAATGTTTGCAGGGTGGCCCACGTATTAAATTGTCATATGGCACGAGTGCTACTACGCGGGATTAGATAGTAACATGTCGGGGGTGGCAGGCGGGGGCGGGGGCGCGGGCGCAGTGGTGCGCCAGGGTCACCTGCGGAAGCTCAAGACCATGAAGAAGAAGTTCTTCGTGCTGCGCGCGGAGACGACAGACTTCTCCGCCAAGTTGGAATATTATGAATCAGAGAAGAAGTTCAAGGCTGGCGCGGCGCCGAGACGCGAGTTACCCCTGAAGAGCTGCTATAATATAACAAGGAGGCTGGACCTGAAGCAGAAGCACGTCATAGCCCTGTTTACACGTGAGGAGCAGTTTTGCATTGTAGCAGAGAATGAGCAAGAACTGCACTCCTGGCTCACTGCCATCCGCAGGCAACACCGTTCAGATGATGCTAGTGATGAGCTGCTGCATCCTATCCGTAAGTATATTATATAACTGTTGTTATTGTAATTATAATCAATAGCTTGTCAAGTAGGTAATTGAATCATCCATTCATAAACAATGTGACATAATGTTTATTTCAGAGTAATTGTTTGTTCCAAGGCTATTTTAGTTCACAACAGGATATCACAGCATCTTTATTCTTAGAATTCTTGTCTGTTTGTCTGTGTAAATCTGAGAAATGCTTAATTACCTATGTATGCATTTTACTGTACCTTCATTAAATCTTGCCTCCTAGCATAATAGGTATTTCCATGCAATTGTCATATTGTTAGGTAAAAATTAAAAACTATATTCTAGGTATAGTTTATTACCTAAATAAATGGAGAGAGTGGATTTTATGAGTTAGTTTGTATGTGGAGGGTAATCTCCAGAACCCATGCACCTGTTTGAAAAATTCTTTCAATATTTGTAAAGTATATTGGACCAGATGGACATAGGTTATATTATAATTCGGGGATATAAATTTAATCATTCAGGAATACAGGTGAATCCAGGGGATGGAAACTGGTGTTAAATTAAAACGATATTGCTTCTCAGACTTTCTAACTAATTTAATTTTTGTCACTGATACTTTTTTTGCCATTTAGGTAATATAATCTATAAATTTGTGCCAAATACATTAAATAATATGGAATACTAAAAAATAGAATATGAATGATGACATCTTATAAATAACATGGTTTGGGAGTTTTCCCAAGTAGTAGAATTACTTCTACTATTAACTACTTCAGTAGTAACTCTACTAGTACAAGTAACAGTCACATTTTAACTAATTATTTTATTATAAGTAGAAGTAGATTGTTAAAGCAAATAATACATTTCTGTGTCATAAACTGAAATTAATTACTTTTTTGATAAAATTGATTGCATATTTATTTTGAACATGCAGTATGTATATTTAGTTTACTTTTAATTACTCACTGATAGTGTTATTACTATAACAATATTTAATAGGATATTATTAGTCCAATTGATAGGTGAACAAATGAAGCTGAAAATGATTAAAAATACAGTCATTTACCAATTCGTTTTAACCATTATAATACAGAGAGAGTGCAAAATTATTGACTTTATATTTGGGGGGTAAACTCCGGAACCACTGCACCTATTTTAAAATTTCTTTCACAAGTAAACAACTCCACTATTCCCATATTACAAACACAGAATACATTAGATCCCTTGAATGTTCAGATGCAAAAATGGGAGGTTAGCTGGTAAACAATATATGAAGCCACAAAACTTTACTGTAATATTCATTTGGCTAAAAGAAATTAAATTTTAATAAAAGTATGCGAGTAGTTGATATATATTAATTTATATCATATGGACTTTACCACTGTGCAAGCTATCACAGACCTTACTCAATTGATTTATTTCTCCATTACAATGTCTAGAAAGGACAATGAAACCAACAATTGAACTAATTACATCAATCAAAAGGTATGAAAGCAAAAATCAAAGTCATTATTCTGTCTGTCTATTTGTCTGCTTATATCTTTTAAACTATGCAATTGATTTTTAGATTTTAACTGTTATTTAGAGAATTTGATCTGGAAGGTTTACTTGTATAATACATTTATTTATATTATCCGACTCAGGCGAATCCGGGGCGGAGATGTAGTAGGAAATATTCCATAAAATATATTTATTTAATTTTTTTCTGATATAACTTTATATCATTACCTAATTAGGTATGTTCCAAGCTACTACTTGAGGGTTTTACCAATGTTATCAAAGGATGAAGGTAATCCTAAACTGTTTATAAGCAACAATTTAATTTATGTACAACATATTAGTATTTCCTTACAATTATACTTATGGATAGTTTATTGTTAATTATAGCCAGCATTAAATGTTGGTCAAACTTTAGCCAATGCAAGCATAGGCAAGTTGATACAAGGCTATGGTAGACTGTAGCACTACATGTTGGTCAACGTCAACCAATGCCAACTTACACTTTACCAATGTACACGAGTTTAGTAGTGCTGCAAAGCGACACTGTTCCGAAGTGAGACGAGTCGTGGCGAGCGATCGCATATACAAGTTGGGGTAGGGAAGCGACGTCGAGCAAAGCCGAGTATTGGCAAGGCTAGACAAAATTATCTGTGTTCTGGTACTCGCCTATGCTAGGCTTAAGAAACAGTGTGGGGAATCCCCACTTACCATCAGATGGACCGTCTGCTTGTTTGTCGACCTTGTGGTATAAAAAAATAAAAGACATCCAAAGTCCATTAATCTCTACTATTTACATGCCAGGCTGTCCATAAGTGCTAAATTACTAAGTACTACTAAGAAGTCTATACCAAATCTGGGAATATGAGCCTTAGATTAAAATAAGACTTAGATACTTAATATTAAGATGCAAGTTTGACTGTCAAACTAGTTAAAGTGTGCAAGGGAACATCATGTGATTGCAGTAGTAAGTTTAAATATTTAATCCAAAGTATCTACAAGCTATTTGAATATTAATTTATCTATATGCTATATTAATGGTTCCGAAGAATGTTTTTGCTAAGCCTGCCAATCTTTGTTTTGGTGGCAAAGAATTTGATTATAAATATAATTTATACAATAACTTTTGTTTATGCTTAAAACTGGAGACTCAAATTTTTTTTAAGTCTTTATTTCACTTAATAATAAATTAAATTAACCTCATAAGTGTAATTTCAAATAATAAATATGCAACCCTGGTGCAAATATAACAAAAAGAACCGTAGCTTGGTTGTATATGTTATTCTGTGAAATAAAAGGAAAATTAAATATGCAGTTTATTCATTCATTCATTTGTACAGCAAAAAAGGTCACTGAAAAACAATACAGAAGTACCTTTCATTCACACTTTGTGGAAACTTACCCAAACATGTTTAGAGCAAACAACTGAAGGTAGCCAGGGTTGTCACTTGTGTCATATGAAAACAAATCTAAATATAAAATTAAGTGGTTTTGTGAGGCTGGATGGATGTTTGTTATTCTTTCAGACAAAAACTACTAAACAGATTTGGATGAAACTTGGCACATGGATAGAGCATGTCTTGGAGTAACATTATACTTAGTATACTTTTATCATATATTATGTAAGGTGCGGAAGCTAGTAGTTTATGATTGAAAAGTACTTTTTATAACATATGAAAATAAAAAACAATTATTCCCATAAAAAATTATGACAATAGGTTGTGAGTGTAAAATAAGTCTTATCTAAATCTGTAAAATAAGTAGCGTAATAGGTAGCTTCAGTAACTTTAAATTTGACCTTCATAAGTGCCCTCCAAAGGCCTAAACTGAATAAATGGTTTTGAATTTAGAATTTTGAATTTTTTTTGAAAAAGCATTATTTATTAATGTAGGTATGTTATAAGATATGTTTATAAGTACATGTTTAACAAAAAAAAGAACTTTCGATAAAACTTGGTTTGTATTGCTGTATGTCAGAGGTAGTTTTTCTCAGCAACAAAAACATATATTTTAGAGTTATTATAAAAGGGATCTGATGTATGTATGTGACATAATAAGGCAACTTCATCAAAACTTAATCTTATCTCTGCACTGTAAAAGCCAAAAATTACTCATATTTTCATTATATCATCATCATATCACTAGGAAAATAAAATTCGTTTTTGATTCAGCCAACTTGTACTTGCCCTTTACTATTTTTATATAGTGGCAACCCTGACAGCACTATGTCACTGACCCCCTAGTGAGTACCACTATACCCATAGAGTAAACAGATAGTACATCATTAATCTCAATAAAACTAATACCTCACATACACAGACATGTTAATAGGTAACTATAGTTGGAAGATTTATGCCTTTTCACTCAATGAAGGTGGACAGGATATAGAAGTTGCAATTGATTACAATTTTTTTTATCTATGAGAATGTAACTTTATCTTTATTGATTAATAACAATATAGTATATTCAACTGAAAGGCTATTTTTATGAAGAGAGAGTGCAAATTTTGTGAGGAGTTTTGTATGTGGAGGATAATCTCCAGAACCAAGGCATCAATTTGCAAGGTACATTATGCTCTATGGACTTTGGCTATATTATAATCCCAGGGTACATTATACAGGACAAATATGTGTAAGTGAAGGTTCTACTCTATCTATGTCCCAAATTTCATTCAAATCCATTTAGTCATTCCATAGCTGAGTGCTTACAATAATATTAGTAAAATTGAGATTTGTATTCCTTATGCTATCAATAATTTTTATTCTAATGAAGCATGACAAACAAACAAACATGTTGATGTAACTTTTATCTTTTGTCAATATCTGCTTGAGAATATTGAATAGATGTTATAAGATAAACTAGGTACATATGTACCTACTTTATAATTAATCTTGTGTTTATAATTATTTATGCTATTGACCTTAAACTGTTTTTCTATGTTTACTATCGTTAAAAAAACCAGCCAAGTGCGAGTCGGACTCGCGCACGAGGGGTTCAGTAACTTTAAATTTGACCTTCATAAGTGCCTTCCGAGGGCCTTAACTGAATAAATGATTTTGAATTTTGAATTATCTATGTAAACAGTCAAAAAATCATGTCTTTACATGGGAGCCCCCTTAAATTTATTTTATTTTATTCTGTTTTTTTAGTATCTGTTGGTATAGCGGCAACATAAATATATCATCTGTGAACATTTCAACGGTCTTACTAACACGGTTCATGAGATACAGACAGCCTGGTGATAGACGCAAAGTTAGAAAGACAGAACGGAGTCTTAATAATAGGGTCCCATTTTACCCTTTGTGCGGGACCCAAAAAATTGTAATTAACTCATTTTTATCACGCTGTCATTAGTTTGGTAGGTATTAATTTCGGTCGTAATTTTCACCCCTTTCAAAACTTCGGAATTATTTGAAAATTTTGCACACTTCAAAAAACTTAATAAAATGCTTTAATAGAAAACCAAACTATAACGTAAAAAATAAGTCCTTTTGAGAATCCCGAAACCCGAATATTCAGGGCTCCAATACTTCTATACTTCCAATGCTTAAATTAATACGTATTCAAACTAGACTGTAACTATAATATATGGGTTCAAACCAAGTATAAATTATATACGACTTCTAAAAGTCGAAAAAATAACTAGCTATATAATGTAACTAGCTGTCCCCCGCGGTTTTACCCGCGATCCCGTGGGATGTCACATGTATTATACACATAAAAACCTTCCTCTTCAATCACTCTATCTATTAAAAAAATAACCGCATCAAAATCCGTTGCGTTTTAAAGATTTAAGCATACAGCATATAGGGACAGAGAAAGCGACTTTGTTTTATACTATGTAGTGATTACCTACACATGTTTGTATTGGAACATAAACACTTATTAACAAAGATTAAATTCAATTTAGATAAGTAATGGCATTTTAAAAGTAGTAGAGCTCTTAGTGCATAGTTCGGGGAAGTCCTACCACCTTATCTATTTCCGCCGTGAAGTATTAGTGCAGTTGTATTAGGTACTATTTTGGCTAAAGGTAAGGGAGCCGGTGATATCACTCAGGCACATGAGACTTAAGTTCAGGCCTGAGAATGGACAACGCAGCGATGCCCCGGTGTTGCAAATGTCCATGCGGCGGTGACCACTTACCATCGGGTGGACCGTCTGCCTGTTTGTCGGCATACTTGCAATAACATTAACATTTCACTAATGGATGTTTTTTAGAGAGAGCTTTCTAAATATATCAATATCATTATTTTAATGACTGCTTCGTTGTATTGTTGACAACGTTCAAAATCTAACAATAGGTTTGCAAAACATGTTATTTTCTACATTTATTGAAAATATGGCGGATATTTAGTTTTTGGTGGTATTCTAGTTACTTTCATAAGTGCCCTCTGCGAGCCTTAAACGAATATATGGTTTTGAATATCTGCTATTTCTTTAAAAAAAAAAAAAAAAATCAAAATTTAAAACCATTTATTCAGTTTAGGCCCTCGAAGGGCACTTATGAAGGTCAAATTTAAAGTTACTGAAGCTACAACCGGTTCGGAAGTCAACCTTCAACTGAGAAGAACCGGCAAGAAACTCAGCAAGGTTACATTCTTTTTGATTTTTTATTAAATAATTTTTTATATGAATTTTATCTATTCTGACTTTTTGGCTATTTTATAATTTCCATTTTACATAATTTTATATTTAACAATTACAAAATACTTATTAACATTAAAAACAAAACAAACAAAAAAAAAAGAAATAACAAGACTACAAAATAGAAAATAACAAGAAAATTATAGGTGCACTGTGCAGAGAGTAGCTATTTCGATACATTTTTATCTTCAATATAATGAAATGCGCTAATACGCTTTCAAAACTTTCCTAATATAATTTTTTAATTTATGATCAGACATTTTGGTTATTGAAAGCGGTATCTTATTATAAAATCGAACACAATTACCAAGAAATGACTTGTTAACTTTAGTTAGTCTAAAGTATGGAACAACTAACTTCTCCCTTTGTCTTGTATTTATACTAATACATATAATACTTTCGGCAAATATCTAAATGTGCAGGAATTGAGGGGCCGGCATGATCACTTAGGTGAGCTTAGTTCTTGAGGATTTTATTAGATACAAACAAAAGTTATATATCTTGGGACATTCTTTACACACGGCCATCTGATTCGAAATTAAGCAGCCTCCTTATACTAATGCAAACTTCGTCGGCGAACCGCTTCACGGAGGCCTCGGAGAGCTTACCTCTCGTGTGATTAATAGTATTAGCGTAGTAAGCGACGGAGACAGAGCATAGAGACCGCGACGAAACATCCACGAGTTAGTGTCATTTTCCTTACAGAATCGAGCCCTAGTGCTATGCTATGGAAGCCAGACTGATATACTACACATGCATCATTTTATCTTCCAAATACAAACTTAAATATATAAGTAAGTTACATATATAATAAAATATTTACAACTGACACAGAACAAACAGACACAGGTTGTGGGTTCGATTCCCAGACAGAGTCAGGGTTTAACCACCAAGCCAACTGGCCCGTCAAATAATTGACCAGTTTTATCCATAGAATTGAAATTATGTCTGTATCTCAATTTTATGATGAGATTGTCGTCAAAACAAACTTCATTATTATCATCTGCCTGCCTTGTTCCTGATCATAAGATGTCGTCGCAATATGCTTTGAGTACATTATTTATTTTATTTTATTCTGAAAACCAGCAGCTACATTCTTATAAATAATAATTATTATGATTGGGTGGTCTTTAATCGCCTCTTATGGCACTAGAAATCTATTGAAATGGGTAGCGGACTGTATTAAAATTAAATTAAGAATTATCATTCATCAAAAATATTTTCTCAAAACACCCCTATAAATTTCCTTCAATTGTAATTTTGCGATTATAGCCCATTTTTTAAATTAATAAAACAATAAAAAAAAGTACTGCAATTGAGTATGAAAAATTATGGCGTCATACGTTAGTGCTCAGTACATTTTGCATACAAAATTTTCGTTTTGACAGATGATAAAAAGTAACTGATTTCACAGGGCAGTCCGGTGCCCTATTAGTCTACTACCACCCTTACTCTAGTCTTAGCCACAACAACAGCAGCAGCAGCTACCCCTTACTCAATCAAAGAACAATCTTATACATAATAAAATATCCTCAAATGACCTATTATACTAGACTATAAATTTACCTAGATTTTTGATTTGAATGGAATTAATGAAGCCTAAGCACGAAATTATGTTAGATTTTAAAATTCTTGATAACAACAAAACATTTATTGTATTTTACAAGTAAACAAGATTATAAAGCACTTTCGTACTAAACCTTTCATGTCAATAGATTTATCATATTGTTTCTCATTAAACTGTTATAACAATTTGAACCATATCTGTTATGTCATAAGGTTAATAATCAAGCGACGCATTATAATTAATTCATACAATATGCAACTCCTAGTTAAAGACACAATAATGCTTAATAGATGTTAATTTGTTTATCGAAAGAAACAAATAAACAAATTCTTGTATTGTTCCAGTTGCGAAAAATTTCCTACTTATATTTATAAATGCGAACGTTTGTATGGATGTTTGTTACTCTTTCACGCAAAAACTACCGTACGGATTTAGATGAAACTAGGCACATAGATAAACCATATACTGGAATAACATATAGGCTACTTTTTATCCCGGGAAAACGTGACATCCCTCGGGAACTCGGGTCAAACCGCAGGGGACAGATAGTTACTCATAACCTTTATCTAACATATATAGGAGGTGTCACAGGCCAAGCCAAAACTTAACTACCATAATCAAAATGTATTCTAACAGCAGTCCGTTTTTAAAAGTTTTGAATTATTTGATTTGTAATGTTTGATAGTTTGTTTAGGTCAAGCCTTGCAAGATGAATTAGAACCACTTCCTCTTTCCCTATGAAAATTAAATGGATTGGCTCCAGACGAAGGAACTCCTCAACAGTCAACATCATAAACACAAAACACATTTATTTTTGAATTGCACCATAACCTGGCTGCAGCACCCAAGTATGGTTTCCAATGATGGAACTCCTTAAAGATTAACAGCATACTAAAAAGTTACTTTAAGAAACGTTTTTTACCATTAATTAATTTGATAGAAAATAAATTAATAACATTCCGTAAGCCCAAGGCTTACACTTATATTCCCTTGAAGACGAAATAACTGTATATATAATAATAAAATTTTATGACTATCCTGAAGGAATACTTTAAATTCTCGGTTAATAACTATTGCCTCACACCTAAAACGCGCGTGAAACTGCGGAGCGGAATCAAGGGGTTTATACATATTATATAAATATACTGAAAATGTATTATATAATTAATAAAGTTTGTTTAAGGATAGTGTTCACGTAACACTCTGAAGAATATGACGAATCATTGATTTCAACTTCATGTATGATTCAGTATCAAGTTCTTAGTAATCTCAATTCGAACTATCTAGGTTTGTTATTTATCCGCCAACGAGGAAAACAATTTTAAAGTGACATACTTACCTATTCATTTAACTTTCGCGATGTAAATTCAATGTTTTCATTATGTTAGGTACATAAACAACTTTAATAATATTAAGAGAGATCGAATTTTGTAAGTTTGTTTATAGGTATCGGGAGGGTAATCTCCGGACGCTATTTAAAACAAAAAAAAACTATACTCTATGTTATATTCATTAAACGGAAGCTGATCTATAATAATATTATAAAGAGGAAAGATTTGTATGTAAGTATGTCTGTTACTCTTTCACGCAAAATCTACTAAACGGATATGGATATAGCATATCCTGGAATAACATATAGGATACATTTGGTGCCGGGAAAATATTAGATCCCTCGGGAACGCGGGTGATACCGCGGGGGAAAGCTAGTATTATATATATTTCTTGGGGACGGTAACTTATAGGTAGACTTTGTCATGACGCTTCAACCCTTGGAGCCGAGCAATAAGAAAAAAGTCTGAAAGATCGCTAAACGAAAACGAAGTAATAGTGCGGGCGGGCGATGCGATGCAGTGGGTCGGGGACTGAGGACTGCCCCAAAAGATATTAACTGACTGTAAAGGAATAATATAAACCTTTATTCAGACATAATTTTTACATTAATATTTAGTCTTAACCTAATGATGATGGTAAGTCGGTGACAACCCTGCTGTTTGTCCAATTATGGCAAAGGCCTCCATTTCTTTCCACTCGGGTCTGTTTTACGCTTTCCTTGTCCATGTTTTCCCAGTTACGATTTTTATTTTGTCTTCCCACCTTCGAACTGTCTACCTCGTTTTCTTTTCCTATTTGTTTGGTACCAATACTATAATCACTACATTGTATAAAACAAAGTCGCTTTCTCTGTCCCTATATCCCTATGTATGCTTAAATCTTTAAAACTACGCAACGGATTTTGATGCGGTTTCTTTTAATAGATAGAGTGATTGAAGAGGAAGGTTTTTATGTTTAATACATGTGACAGCTAGTAACTAATATAATAATACTGTAATAACTTCGAAGTCTGGTCCAAGACTTTGAAGGAAACTGTACCAAATTCTGAAGCCTGCGCGAGCGAAGCCGCGTTCAAAAGCTAGTCATAAATAACATTCAAAATTCAAAATTCAAAACCATTTATTCAGTTTAGGCCCTCAGAAGGCACTTATTAAGGTCAAATTTAAAGTTACTGAAGCTACTACCGGTTCGGAAGTCAGCCTTCAACTGAGAAGAACCGGCAAGAAACTCAGCAAGGTTACATTCTTTTTTATTTTATTAAATTCTTTTTTATCTATTCTGACTTTTTGGCTATTTTATAACATCAATTTTACATATTTTTATATTTAACAATTACAAAATACTTAATAAAGCTAACATTCAAAAACAAAAAACAAAAAAAAAAAGAAATAACAAGACTACAAAATAGAAAATGACAATAATTACTTACAACTTAAACAAGAAAATTAGAGGTGCACTGTGCAGAGAGCAGCTATTTCCATACATTTTTATCTTCAATATAATGAACCACCTTGTAATACGCTTTTTCTTTCAAAACTTTCCTAATATAATTTTTAAATTTATGATCAGACATTTTGGTTACTGAAAGCGGTATCTTATTATAAAATCGAACACAATTACCAAGAAATGACTTGTTTACTTTAGTTAGTCTAAAATATGGAACAACTAACTTCTCCCTTTGTCTTGTATTAATATTATGGATATCCAATTTTGACTCAAACATTCCTATGTTTCTACGTATAAACATTATATTTTCATAAATATATAATGAAGGCAATGTCATTATATTTATTTCCCTAAATAAATCTCTTAATGATTCACGGGGACCCATACCGTAAATTGCACGAATTGCTCTTTTTTGTATAATAAATATTGATTCTATATCCGCTGCTGCTCCCCAAAATAAAATACCATAGGACAAGAGGCTATGAAAATATGCAAAATAAACTAATTTGGCTGTCTCAACATTCGTCAATTGTTTAATTTTCCTAACAGCAAATGCAGCCGAACTTAACTTAGCAGCTAGAGTATCAACCTGAGGTCCCCACTGCAATTTATTGTCTAATGTAAGACCCAAAAATACCGTTTTATTAACAAGATCAATATGGCTCCCATCTATTATTATTTGGCTATCTACTTGTGCTACATTCGGTAAAGAAAACCTTAAGCATTTAGTTTTCTTTGAATTTAGTAATAGATTATTTGTAGCAAACCACCCACAGACAATTGACATAGTATGATTAACTTTAGTTAGATCTTTGTCTTTTCTATCAACTTTAAAAATTAATGATGTATCATCAGCAAACAAGACAATATCTGTGAGATCATTTACAACATATGGCAAGTCATTTATATAGACTAAAAACAAAAATGGACCTAAAATTGAACCCTGGGGTACCCCCATTTCGACTAAAGAGCCCTTGGATGTTGTGCCAGTAATCCCTACCTTTTGTTGACGATTTGATAAATAACATAAAACAAGATCATGAGCAGTTCCACGAATTCCGTAGTAGTCAAGTTTTAGAAGTAGCGTACGGTGGTCAACGCAATCGAAAGCCTTGGATAGATCACAAAAAATGCCAATCGCATCCTGAGAATCCTCCCATGCGCCATAAATGTGTCTCAGCAATGCTGCTGCCGCATCGGATGTAGATCTTCCCTTCGTGAAACCGAACTGATGACCATGCAATATCTTATGCTTAGTAAAGTGACCTAACATTTGATTAAGCAGCAGTTTTTCAAAAATTTTACTAAGTGCTGGCAGAACGGAAACTGGTCTGTAATCAGAAGGATTCTCCTTACAACCGGACTTAAAAATAGGTACTATTTTACTGTATTTCATCAAATCAGGAAAACAACCCTGATCAATACATTCATTAAAAATATTTGACAAAACCGGTGCAATCACTGTTATTATTGATTTTACGATTGTTACTGATAAGCCCCATAAATCTTCAGTACTTTTCATATTGAGCGAATTAAAAGTATTTAAGATATCGCTAGCATTAATATGCTCAAATTTAAAACTAGGAAATATATTATGAATATGCTGTTTGAGTAAAGATTCCGCTACTATAGGACATGATTTAAGGCTTTTAGTAGTTTTACCAGGTATACTCGTGAAGAAGTTTTCGAAAGCACAGGCTACATCTAAATTATTCGTTAAAATTTTATCATTAATTTTAAGAGTTACCTGTTCATTATTATTTCTAATTTTACCAGTTTCCGTATTAATAACATTCCAGACTGTCTTTATTTTATTATTCGCATTACCTATTTTATTACATATAAAGTGAGATTTAGCTTGATTACACACTAACTTGAATGTTTTTGAAAAGTTTCTAACATATTTATGAAATTCCTCGTTATGAGTTAGAGATTTTAAATGATAAAGTTCATACAACCTATCCCTGCTCTTACGAATACCTTTAGTAGCCCAGTCACTAAATCCCATTTTACTATTTACCTTCACTATTTTAGTAGGACAGGCTCTATTAAAATTATCGCAAATCCCGGACAATAAACCTTCATACAAGACATTGGGCTCATTACTATGATATATTGTATTACAGAGTTTCAGTTCTAAATTATTCTTAAAGTTGTCTAATCTTGCCTTAGTAGTAGGTCTAATTACTTTCGTTACTTTAAATACTTGTCTTTTAAATGGCAATTCTATTAATTGAGCCTTATGATCCGAGCGAACACCACTAATAATCGATTTCCCTAGTATACTACTATTAGTTAATATATTATCAATACAAGTAGCCGAAGTGGCTGTAGATCTTGTTGACTCATTAAATAATATATCTAAGTTGAATGATTTGAATAAGGCAACTAAATTCCGACTTTCAAAAGAATTACTAAGAGTATCTACATTAAAGTCGCCACATAGAACTATTGACTTGTTACAATTATTAAATAACTTACGAAGAATCTCTTCTATTATAGAGGTAAACAATAAAAAATTTGATGCCGGTGGCCTATAAACACATACAATAATATAGCTCTGCAACTCTGCACAAGACACCTCACAAACACGCTCAACAGAGAGGCTGCAAATATCTTTCCGATCCTTGAATTTAATATTATTATTTATAAGAATTATTGTGCCGCCACCTTCTGCAGATAATCTATTGAATATACTGGCAACTGTAAAGTTTTTAATATTAAAAAGCATAGTGCCCGGTTTCAACCATGTCTCTGTAAAGCATAATATGTCTATAGTTATTTTATCTAACAATAAATGAATATCTAGAATTTTGCCAAAGAAGCGATTAATATTCTGATGTATTACAAAAATCGAACTGTTGAGCTTCTCTGTTGTCAAAAGTTTTTGTTTAAAGAACTATTCTGAATATTAATGTTAAAATTACTTATTTTTACTGAGTTATCCCGTATCCTATTAATATTATATGCTACAAGTGACGCAATCAATTTCTTAAGCTTTTTTGGAATAAACAGTGTATCCTGTTTCAATTTTAACTTACTAACAAACTTGTTAGTATCAAAATATATAAAATTAGCATTATGAAATGTAACATTATGCATATGGTTATTTAAATGCCAAATATAATTATTCTCCATATCTGAGTAGTTTGAAGAGTATGGGAAAGCACATAACATTATTTTCATTACCCCTAATTTTGATAATGAGTTGAGACTATTTATCAAATCTTTTTTACTGATATTTAAAGCATTGCCAATTAAAATTATAATTATGGTTTGAAATGAAATGAAATGAAATATTTGAAATGAAATGAAATTGTCGCTACATTGTCGTAGAAATCCTCCAACCTTGACATTATAAACGTTAATAAATGAAATTTCAGGGAAAACATTGTTATTAACATATAGAGTTTACCTAGAACTCAAGCCACATGCAGTTCGCATGTTACAACAAGGCAACGACATATCGGAAACATTTATCCTTGGGTATTTTCGTACATAATTATGTTTATTTGTTGGTAAAATATCACGCTTTTTCCGTGGTAAAAACCACACGGTGCTGTAATAAGTTTAGTTTATAATGCAGCTTGTGTAATAACATTGCCGGTTCGTAAGTGGCGGGTGATTTGAAAATGAGTATATTAAAAAATATAATAATGGTAAACAACGACACGAGATCTTATGAATAGTCTGAATTTAAAGAAGAATTGTCGGCAATAAACTAGGTAACACACTCTCATTAAATAACTTAACACTAAACATACCATAACCGGGTCAAGAGACCCAATTTGAACTTTGCATTGAAAATGCATGTTATTGCTTTTGCACATCTGACTTTATGACATTTTCTTACTAATTAATATACAGTTATACTATTTATTTCCCTTCCTAACAACCATATTTCATACATTCAAGCAGGAAACATACAGTCACATTTGACCCGCTATGGTAGAAATAGGTACCTAGTAAGTGTTGGTATGATTAGTGTTAAAATCAATTCCAAAAAAATATTCTTTTCTTATCATTATTCGTCAATATCTATTGGTCTCTTTACTCTATTTTTGGTCCACTTTTTCTGAACAAAAATGAGAACAATTAAATAATTTACCTACCAAGACAATAATTCATTTACAGAACACGTGTGGCAAGTAAATGTGCAGAAGAAGGGTCTCGGGTCTTCGAAGAATATCCAGGGCTTGTACAACCTGTGCCTCACCGACAAGACCCTCACACTGGTGAAGATCAAGAGCCATAACAACGTCATCAGCGACTTGGGGATACCGGAACGCGTGGACTATACATTGAAGAATATTAGAAGGTGAGAGAGCTGTTATATTATGAATAGTCTGACTCTAAAACAGATTTGAAAGGTTCTTTTTACTGAGAAGAGTCGGCAGTAAACTCAGCAATTACTCTTTCCAAAACTAACTTATGTTTATACATACCTACAATTTATTTAATCTGACGAATATATTTGCGTGGTATAGCGATAGTAAATAAATATTAAAGGAATATAATATTTAAACCAAACCATACTAGCCCACACAAACGTAACTTGCAGTGTATTGAAGTTAAAAAATAAACTATTAAACTACCTATTTTCATTGTATGCAGTATTAAAAATACATTATATATTATAATGAATAATTTATATGAAATACGAAGATATAAAATAGAAATGATTTATGAAATTTAATTATAATTTGTTAAATTAATATCTAATGCCGATTTTATAAATTCTTTTCATGAGCCGGCAATAAACTCACCAATTACTATTTACAATACAAACGTTATTTATTACTCGTAAATTAAATTAATTTAGTATTTCATAGTATTTGCTTTTTATGCCAAGAAGAGCTAGTTTCATATACCTACACACAAAATTAAGCCTGCATTCTCTTGGAAAACTTGAGATATAATTATGGTTATGATAAAATATATAAATTTAGCTTTCATAATAGTACCTCACGTATCACTTGAGCTATATTAAATATTGTATTTTTAAACAAAGAACAAATGAACAAAAATAATTTTCTTTTTTGTTTTCCAAATGAACCCAAAAAGGTTTGTAAATTATTCCAGATGCGGAGATTCAGAATGTTTCTTCTACATGGAGGTGGGCCGGCAGACGTCGACGGGGGCGGGCGAACTCTGGATGCACACGGACGACTCCAACATCGCTCAGAGCATGCACTCCACTATTTACCAGTGAGTTTACTCTTTGGCTCTATCTCTTCTAATGTCATGTATATGTAATGAATAATTTTAATCTAGAAAAAAAAATGGGCTATGCGAGCTCAGTAGTGATGGTAGTAAGGTCAAATCCCGTGACGACGATCATGGGGAGATTCCTAGCTTGATCTGTTGTAAAATATCTTGAAGATTGATATCTTAGGACGGCTCCTTTTTCCTTATTTTGGCTCCTTCCCCGACACTGAGAAACTGTCGCCAAGCATTTATAATTATGTTCCGCTAGATTCACCAGATTTAGAGGCTGAGGTCTTAGTACTGATCTATAGAGTATACCAGTGGCATTTTCGCCGTCTCTCGTGCACATAACCAATCTCGGACTTACATACCATCTCCGATCATTATGCCCGGCAATCACACGCCCTCTCGGTAACTTTCCAGTGCCATGCGCAACTGCACCAAGGAGACGGAGAACGAGCGCGACCACATCGTGATGCCGTCCGGCGAGACCGCGCTCCCGGCTCGACGACAGACGTACTCCGATGGTAGCGGTCGAGCCGGCCTTAGTAACGGTGAGTGTTGGGTACACCGTTCAGGTGTCTTGTGGACCGATATCCAATTCTTAAAGTCTACGAGTGCAACCTTGTTTATAATGATATGCAAATTTCCCATTTATTTTATCGCGAAAAATGTATACGAACTCATTTCAAAGAACTGTCGAACAAAAAAGAACCATTTTGTTAAAGATAATATGGATATTGGTTCATATAGTAATGTGCAGTAATGGTCAATTTCAGTAGCGGTGTAACTGTAGATTTGTTTGCATTTAATTACAATTTTGAAAGCTTATTCGTGTACTTAATGTGTACCCTATGTACTTGTGTTAAAACCGTAGATTAGTATTCCCATATTTATCCGCTTTCATATTAAATTAGCACATTACTTAGCCTTCAGTTGGAGACATTTAATTCATTTGTAGATTCTAATTTGCTTGAAAAATTAGCATAGTGTAGTTAGTTGTAACTAACATCATTAAAGTGATTAATTTTTACTGTAGTAATTAAAGTGTCTAAAATGTGTTTTTTTTTTCACAATTACATTCGAGGCAAAATAAATTCTAGCCCTTACATCTTCATTTATCAACAATACATACTAAATTAAAGTACAAAAAGAGCATTACCATGGTATATATTCAGCTATCAAAAAAAGCATAACATTTTTGCGGAACGGGTGGTAGCTTCAGTAACTTTAAGTATGCCCTTCATAAGTGCCCTCCGCGGGCCTAAACTGAATGAATGGTTTTGAATTTGAACACGTTTTAAAATCGTTATAAAATATATTTTTTACCGTGTTACTTAAAAAAAAGAGATGTAAGGGGTAAACGGTGTATTCTATTGCAGAGAAGGGCCTGTGCGTTGGCTCGTGTATTAGACAGTGCGTGTGCGCGAGCGCCACCTACTCCATCGACTCGGCCGCGGCCCTCGCGCCCTTGTCCACCCCACACGGTACGAATACATACCGAATGAGTCATGTGTTGAGGGTGCCTGTTGAATTTATAAACCAATGGGATGGCTTGGTATATAACGTGTTTACTGTGATATCAATTGTTTAAATAAATCAAGTAGTTTCGTAGATGTAGAAAAAAAAATATCGCACATTTTTAAGACTATCTGTGTGGAGTTAGAAATTCTAATGGGTTTAGGAGAAAGTATAGTAAAATTATTTTTTGCTTTATAGTAACTAATTCGATTAGTATTCAGAGGATTTCGAAAATATAAGAATGACAGAAAAAATACCTTTTACTTTATGATTTATAGATTAAACCATACTTCAAAATATATTCAAAATATAAAACTTTATAAAGATAGGGCAGATAGATGGCCGGACGAATGGCATGAGCTTAGGAATATAAAATACAGACAGACAAAAAATTTAGTTAATATTGCACTGTCATCCAGCTAATTTAAGATTCTAGAGTCTCTAGATAATCAAGGACTTAGTTTAAAATCAATTGCAAATCTTTGTTTCTTTTTCGCAAATTTTGTACCCAACAGACTAGAAAGCGAGTTAATCAAGACGTGGTAAAAAAGTGATTTAACTAAGGTAAAAATAATGGTTTACCATTTTGAAGGCTGTATGTTGGAAATAGATTTTAATTTAGAACAACTTTAGAGGCACACGAGCATATTCAAGTAACGACTGACATGACTGTCATTATTTTAAAGTTCGAAGAGTTATAATCATAAATATTTTAGTTGGCATCGAATTTTGTGTTACAAAAAAAGCAGTTAAAATTTCAAATAAAAAGTTGGTTACAGTTTAAACCTGTTACTGTTAGAAACATAGTATAACTTTCGTTGTATACCCAAAAGTTTCATCGAGTCCAGTCCATCCCAAATGTATATAAATTGAACTGTCATTCGCAAAAATTCGGGGACTTCGAGAAAATGGCGCCTAACATGCTTACAGCAAATATCGATGTACTAATGATCTTGTAAATAGCCTGAATGCGGAGTCTATGGTTACTGGCATACGATATTCTAACCTTTTATTATACTTAGTAACTGGCTAGAGTACTGTCAAGCGTCTCGCTCACTCTTACCAAAACAAATAAGAGAGCACATATCTGAGACGTAAGATTTTGTTATGAATAGTGTCTGACTAAAAGTCGATTACTGGCTGAAGTTAAATTAGATATTCAGTTCAAAATTAGCTAAAAGTAAATGAATTAATGATTATCTGTATTAAATAAACATACAGGATGAAAAATATACATATATGTATTATAACACTGGAATTACACGTAAGGTTTTCTTATGAATAGTGTCTGAATGAAAGTCGATTAATGGCCGAAATTGAAGCCGAGTAATCGGGTATCGCCACAAATATAACATTTTAAATTAGATATTCAGTTCAAGATTAGCTAAATGTAAATGAAATAATGATTATCTGTATTAAATAAAAATACGGGATGAAAAAAATATAACATTGAAATAATTTCATCGCGCATTCGAAACAGATCGCACTAAAGAAACCTTCGGCTTCGGCAAAAACTTCGGTCTATTTTGGCCAAAACAAAGGCTCGGTTTGATACTAGTTATAAGCAAAAGGTATATTCATAATAATGTAAAGCTTTATGAACGCTATAAATGTTCGAGTTTTAAATTGTTCTTGGAACTAATGAAACTTTTAAGACTTTAACACTTCCAGAGGTCGTCAGGAAAACTATAATGCAATTCCTATAGCATGAGGTCATTTCAAACTAGCTAGTTACTTGTCACCTAACGAACCAACGAGTTTGATTAGCTGCGCAATGACAGAAGCTGTCAAACCATATCCCATTCTTCCCAGAAACAATTATGTTTACTAAAGTGACAGCTACGAATGTCATACAAAAGATTTATCTTTATTGCTCGACATGGGTTCCTCTATTAATCCAATGGATAATTGTATGGTGATGCTGTTGAACCTTGTCATAGCGCCATAGGGTTCAATTTTCTATATCACACTCTTAGTTGTCAAAACCGGCTTAAAAGGCATCAACATCCTACTTCCTACTATTATATATTATTACTATATTATAAATGCGAATGTCTGTATGTATGGGTGTTTGTTACTCTTTGACGAAAAAACTACCAAACACATAGATAGAGCACGTCCGGGAATAACATATACAACTACTTTTTTATCCTGGAATAATGTGACATCCCTCGGGTACGCGGGTAAAACCGCGGGAGACAGCTAGTTCATAATAAGACTGGTAAATCACCCAGTCTAATGTAAATATAGGACCTATTCTGATTGTAATAAGGTTAATTATTCTCTGATATCGTATTACAGTAACCTAATGATAGCTATAAAAGATCAACTGACACAGCGCAGCGCCAGCTAACTGCAACACAAAATGTGGGAACTATGTACCGAAATATCTTTTACTTCAAAAATAATTTTCTTTTTAAATATTATTAAAATATTGGCTTTATATTATTATTTGACACAAGTAACCGTATATATATATATAGGCTGGTATTAAGAATGTGACTCTGAAGAAGTTAATGACTTCGAAGAATATGAGTGATTTGGAAGAATGTGTTTTTTAATTAGCATGTTTCTGTATCACCTGTATGTATAATTATTTATTCAATAAATAAAAGCAGTATTTTTATTTGAGCATGATTATATTTTTGTCAAAGCATAATGAGCAAAATGAACTGGGCTTTAGGTGTGATAATTAATTGCATGGAAATGGGTTTTATTGTTTGACACGATGTATAATGTGTGTAATTTGTATATAAAATATGGTAAATCGGTTCTGTTTAATTTTGAATGAAAATAGACTTTAATTCATCAGGAAACAATTCATATCAGACAATTGCCATATTTTACACCTAGAGTATTGAAATAGTTTCTTGAGTGAAGGCGATTTGAATATTGATGGGATAAAGAGTTCACGATGCAATAGTCATCCTTATAGATAAGTTGACAGAGTCCAAAGTTAAGTTTCTTACTCCGATTGTACAATAATGAGGGTGTTACCATAAAATACGTATGTAAACCGATTTTTATTCTTAACCTTTATAACTTTAATGTAACAGTAAAATATGGATAAATAATCAGTAACTAACTGTCATAATCATAACACATCTAATATGTAATTAAAACGTTCAATACGCCATCCCTCACCACCATAATAACAGCATAACACACGCACCGGGTGAAGCTTGGTGCCATTTTGTTTTACGTGTCGCTTATCATTGTCTTTCGCAGCCGAAAACCATCCGCCGAATAACACACTAACAGAGAAACCGGCAGACACTGTGCGTGTAATAAAACATCACAGAACCGTCTCATTGCCGACTGGCTGTCCGTTATTCCAAGAGCCATTGAAGATATGTCACGAGCGGACTAGATCCGCGCCGTTAACTGGGGACGAGGTAGATCAAGTGATTGTCGAGAAAGCCGTGACGCATTCGTCATGTAAAGCGATCAATGGAAACGATTATGCGAAGAATACGCAGTGGTCGCGGCGGGCTAGTACCGGCGCGCGGTTGTCTAAATTGTCGCCGGCTCACTCGAAGAGTATGTATTATTTTTGGGGTTGACCATAAACTTTTTAACTATCTCTTTTGTTTTCAAAATGGCGTCCATGTATTATGTGCCGTACAATAGAGGGGGCTAATGGTAAATTGAATAAATGTCAACATTATGATATACATAACATGTGGTCCATTTATTGCACAGACAATCTATTACTTCTTTTTTTGATTTTGTAATCCAACAAGGAATTGGTCAGGCAGCAAATTAATAGCCATTTACGACAATAAGTGACGAACATTCTTATTTTGAAAAAAATATCGTTACTGTTTAAAATTCTTACCTTTTTTTTTTATTGACACCAGAATGTTAAGTTCAATTGTTTATGGCCGATCCTTTCTCACGCATGTCCATGCAAAAATAAAACGTAGGTACATCCGCACCGCACATTTACTAACTATTTTTGTATATACTAATATTAAGTTGTATGTACCGTTTTGCTGGTGTTTGTTCTTTTTATTTATTTTATTTGACATTGGCAACGCGTATTTATTATGTTATTATTTATTTTATATACAATTATAGTGTTTTATAGTTATACAAAATTTAATGTTCTTATATTACCTAAAATCGGTAAAATATAATTGAATAGCGAAATCAGCATGTTGATAATGTAAGATTTGTTGTCGGAAGTTTCATACAGGTTCACGTATAGTTTAGGTCCTGGAAGGCCACTTATGAAGGTCAAATCTGCTGATGTGACCACAGGTTCTCTCTCTCTCTCTTACGGCAGTCTACATTTCGTACATAAATTCAAAATTAGAAAACAGGATGAGGAAGGGGGGCTGTGGAAGATAATTTAAGATCTTTTTTACTAGCGATTGAAAAGGTATGTTTCATCCTATTCAGGTGGAACTGAGATATTCTGGCCTTTTCAATCACCTCCTGGTGTATGACGAGCTTATGAACTAAAAAGCATGAGCAAAAGCTTATTAATGATATACCTATGTATAAATGTTATGTCTCTTCACGCGGGCGCATTTTGAATCGAATCGTGTAAGACTTTACAATACTCGCCATCGATCTTTGTGTTTCTGAACCAAGGGCGGATCCAGCTTTTGGCGCCAGGAGGGGGTCACATAGTCGTGGTCAAGTCAAGAACTTATAATTCAATTTTTATAACAATAGATACAAGTAAAAAGTAGGTATTTTATTAATGTACGTAAGTACTGTACTTAAAAATATTTATAGACAAGTAAACAAGTGCTTTTTAGGTCGATTTTTTTTCTAATTCTCCGAAAATTATGATTATGTTGTCATTCCATTCGGAATGGCTTGTAGAAACTTTTTCTCTTTCTTTTTCGTACTTCAGGAACTGTAGGACCAATATTTATAATTTTCCCAGAGGGTTGAAAATACGCCCGAAATCGGGTGCTCCGGCTTGCGCAAGCCACGCCCATTTTGGACATTTAATGAATAAATATTATTTTAACTTATAAAATATGAAAATTAAGAAGCGTAAAAATTCAGGCACCTACAGAATAGATCAATAACAATAATCCGCGGTCCAAAAAATTTTATCGCGTTTTTTTATTAGTTATCCATTAGTTAATTTATAATTTTTTATAACACAATATTAACATTGCAAGACTATAAATCTGAGATTTTTTTCCTTTCGTGGTATCCTTTCGAGCTATTTGTCAAAGACTTTAGAATAGATTCTCGTTGGAAAAATTTAAAAATTGTTAATTTTCGCTTTGTTATTATCAATTACTTAGGTTAAAAATTATAAAGCTCCATTAAACATTAAAAAAACCTTTTTTTCATAATGTAACTTCTCATGGTCAAAAGCTGCTAAAAAATGATTTTTAATCATTTTTATTTCCTATTCTTTAAAAAATTGTAATAAAAAGATGCATTGCTTATAAGATAATTCCATTTTTTTTTCGATAAAATTGTTAATAAATATCCCTCAGAGAAAAAGTTACATAAGTTGTATGATCATATTTATAATTGTTTATAAGGTATTTAAATATAGGTATATATTAAACATAAGAAACCAGGTGAGAATGATGAAATGAAAGAGAACAGAAAATTAAAAGTCTAATAAAAAATATAAAAAATACATGATTGTTTTTGTTTTTTAAGTAGAAAAAGAAAAAAAAATACAGAGTGACAATTCATTTGTTTATAATAAAAAATATTTTTATTATATTATAATTTTTTTATTATAAACAAATTAATTACAAGTGATAGAAAAAAAAGTAATTAACAAATCCGTTTTAAGCAATAAAATTTTTTTTAGGAATGGTTTTTTTTATAATAATAACTTTCATCATAATTTATATTTCCGAAAAAAAATGGTATTATCTTATAAACAATGCATTTGTTTATAACATTTTTTTAAATATATATATATTTTGTAGCTTCTGATCATGAGAAAGCGGAGCAAAAGTTACATTATGAAAAAAAATGGAATTATCTATAAACAATGCATTTGTTTATAACAATTTTTTAAACAGAATAGCTTTTGTTCATGAGAAAGCGGAGCAAAAGTTACATCATGAAAAAAAGTATTTTTTAATGTTTAATGGAGCTTTATAATTTTTAACCTAAGTAATTGTTAATAATAAAGCGAAAATTAACAATTTTTTAATTTTTCCAACGAGAATCTATTCTAAAGTCTTTGACAAATAGCTCCACGATAGGAAAAAAACTCAGATTTATAGTCTTGCAATGTTAATATTGTGATATAAAAAAATATAAATTAACTAATGGATAACTAATTAAAAAAACGCGATATAATTTTTTGGACCGCGGATTATTGTTCATTGAGCTATCCTGTAGGTGCCTGAAATTTTTCGCTAGTTAATTTTCATATTTTATAAGTTAAAATAATATTTATTCATTAAATGTCCAAAGTGGGCGTGGCTTGCGCAAGCCGCAGTACCCGTTTTCGGGCGTATTTTCAACCCTCTGGGAAAATTATAAATATTGGTCATACAGTTCCGGGAGTACAGACTTTTCTTTGGGAAATTTCCTGTTCTCGTAGAACTTTTTTAAATTTTGAAAATCTCAAATAGTTTTCGAGATATTTGCAAAAAACCAAACCCAAGTTTCGACCTAAAAAGCACATGTTGACTAGATTATTATTCTTTATTCTTGTACACTTGAAAAACTTAACACATAATAACTTGTACATATACGTACGTACATATTGCCATCTTCTGTTGAAGTCGTCCAGAGAAGCACTATCACGCACGGAATGAGGAATGAGATAAAATACATAAATAAAATCATTATGTTAAATTAGTGGTCGACCTAAGTCCTGGAACCAGCTCAGGGGGGGGTCATGACCCCCATGACCCCCCCCTGGATCCGCCGTTGTTCTGAACACAGCAACAGGCCGCTACTCAAGGAATCGACGTCGTCATTGCTTTAGCAATGGAGCAGTACGATGCGCTAAATCAAACTGCAGCTCACTTCTGAGAGATAAAGTTCACTGGCGACTATTGTAACAAATACTACAGTTTTACAGAACTTAAAACTTTCTGTTACTCTTGCGTCTTTGGGGCTTACGCTGTTTATGCTTATGCGAATAGATCGTTATATGCTTTTAGACATAATATAATTTTTAGATATTTATTTGTTCTTTTTTTGTCTGTTTTATTTTGAATTACATTATCGGGGTATTTCGGTGCTCCTCGGGTGCGAACGATTGGATCTACCGAATCGAATGGCTTTTCTTTTTGATTCCTAATATTCTTTTACAATGAGACTGTCACCGAGATGTGACCACAGTAAAAAATTGCGATTACTACAGAATCTGGAATCTAAACGGAATGGTAACTGAGGAATTCTGAATATGGGGTATTAATACAATAAAAACTCAAGAGAACATGCAAATTCTCATAATGTTTCCAGATTATATATGCTTAAAACTTTGCCTGTTAAAAATTGAATAAAGCAGTTTACACACCGTAGCTCAAATAGCGTATTTTCAGCTGCGGTGTGGATGGATTACATATAAATTGCTAGTTCACATGCGGATGTACGCATGTAGCGTATTCTAAGCTTCAGTGGGTAGAGCTTTAAATACGGCATGTTCAATATTCAAATGTTGTTGAAATCTCTAGCAATCTAAGCGCTTTTAAACGAATGCAATGACGTCACTTCACAGAGTATGTTTTGTATTTTCGTTTGATATTGAATACAATTTTTGTTAATTTATATTTTTATTGTGAAAGCAGGAAAACAGTAATTTAACTTTATGAAGTAACTAGCTGTCCCCCGCAGTTTCACTCGCGTTTATCGATATCATATATAGCCTATATCCATCTACAAAAAAATCCACGTCAAACGGTAGCAGACCCATCCCGATATGTTCAGTAGTTTTGAGGTGATGGTGCGTCAAAGGAACCCTATTATGCTTATATAGAATCTGTATACTTATATACGGTCGGTTAAGAGCGGGACAGTAAATAATGTATAACTGAATAAATAAATAAAAATAATACTCTGTGATGTGTCGATGGTCGCATAAGCGCATACGAAATCGTCAGTTGTTCGCATGGGGTCCGTTTGTCCGCAGATGCGAGCACGCTGCGGAACCGGTGCGACAGCATGCCGTCGCGCGCTTGCTCTTCCTTTGAGGTGGAGAGGCCGCCGCCCAGGCATAATGATCTTGAAGGTAATTTACATGTAACGTTTTTTTATTTTTTACTAAACCTGTGTTTATTTTTACATCAAAGGGATGTGTTGATTTAAACGACGAAAACTAAAATAAAGTAAGAATGTTATAATTTTAAACTATGAAATAACAGTACACTTCATACTCATATACACACTCGGTGACGCGAACCCATAAGAGTTGCCAACCAAAAATCTCTCAAACCGCTAAAAGGTTTCACAAAAAAAAACTGTCACTTAAATAGCATGTTTTTATTATTTTTGGTCTATCGTAAAAAGAGTAAAGAGGTTTCAAGTAGGTAATAAAAGCCGACCAAGTGTAACACTCGCTAAGTTTTTTTTTTTTTTCGGTAAATAGGATCATAAAACAAATATATTATGTAGTGGCGAAGAACCCTGGCGAGACCTTGACCGGATTTTAAGGTAGCCAGCGGCTCCACCATTAATTTTACTATTCATCACCAACTAATACATTCAACAAGTCTCTAAGTCATTAATGAACAATTACATGATGATGAAATCCGTTATAGGTTTGGAGATATCGTGTGATGAGGCTGACACAGTTACTGAGTGGTACCGCACTCCTCGAATTCCCGAGGAACCTGACTGCTGTGACATATCCAAGGATTTCATGAGGTTAGTCCAAAATGCATTCCATCCATAGCTAACTTTTTATAAGTGAAAGACTTTCCAGGAGGTTCCTATCATCACTTTCAACCCAAAGATACCACTGATAAGTCTCCCTAATAGATTTCCACAAGGACCGGTCTTAGGCAGATTGCATCCATGCAGCATGGCTCCCAGGAACTATTCGGCCCAACTGGGGCCTGGATGTCGTTCGGCTCGACACTTTTCCACTAAGTTACCACTTGAGGACCTTAAGTTCCAATTGGTAATTGGCTCCTTAAGCGATGTAGCCACTTCAACCTTCACTTTAGAAGGTAATAAACAGGGATAAGACAACAGTTATGTCCAACGTCCATATCGCGCTAATCTCGGTGGTTGTAGGGCACTCTCGAGGTTGTACACGTGAGAATAAATTGTTGAACTAAGTAACACCAACTTCTATACAAGGTCAATCGAAGAATCCATAACAGCTACGGTATAACTCCACGTTCAGAAAAGCTCAGAGTCTAAAGAGAAAGGTCTCCAATCCGTACGTGCTTTATACGGAACATAGATATGGTCACAGTCACTAAACGAGCGATGGAACGGGTTAACTATATCATCTCATTGTATCAGCACGTCGATCCGCGGGGGCAGCTCGATCCACCACTCCCGCACGTCGTCCCTTGGCATCGACGACAGCGTGGACATGGTCGTGCCGGACGGGTACCTGCCCATGGCGCCGGGACACGACCCGCTCGGGGGCCACATATCCGCCTCAAGCGGCTCCGTGTGCAGCGGGACACCTTCCACCGATCCTAGGTTCAGGTGAGCGCGTGTTATGAAGCGGATTTTACTGTTGATAGGTTGATGTTTTACCATAATCTCATCATGGTAAATGGTGATATTAATAGGGGCTCGACGGCAAATTGTGAACTTAAGGGTACAATAAAATATCCCACCACTGTGGTGTGGTTTTCTTACGATGTTTCCTTACCGAAAGCTTAAGTTCATTCCAGGATTGAATGAGACCAACTAGTCGGTACTGAGGTAGAAAAGTTCCTTATGATACGGTTTTAAAAGCTCGATTTGTCTCGTTTAGTTACTAATTATCACGTTTAGAAGATATTGAAACCTTCAAAGTGATCAATACACTGATAAAACTGAAATTCGGCGTGGTATCGGGTCAAGTTCGGTCCCCTGGCTATAGATATAGCGTGATGTTCGATGGCCCGCAGCTCGTACCAGCTGGAGCCGGCCACGTCGCACATCGGCGCGGAGGCGCGGCCGCCGCGCGCCTACAGCGTGGGCTCCCGGCCCGCCGCGCGCGCCGCGCCCGAGCCCGCGCGCCACCGCGCCTACAGCGTGGGCGCGCGCCACCGCCCCAAGCCCGCCCACGCCCACGCCCACCCCCACGCCCACCCCGCGCACGCCACACCGCCCGCGCGGGCCTCCGCCGAGGACCTCATGGAGCTCGACTTCTCCAGCAACTCGCCGGCCGCCAAGGTTAAACATACATTTTATATTCTAGAACTATATTCGATCTCTAATTAAGCTCAGCTTTCTATAAACATACCTACGTGGCACGAACGCATAAACCCGAATGTTTGTCCCGACTGGGAATCTAATATTTGAATATTACGGTTGCAAGAACGGTTTTAAATTGAAGTACTAGAGTTCTTGGAACGAAGTTCCTTATCGCGCGTTGGGAAAGGGGGCTAGACGGAAAAAATTAAGACCAAAAGTTCTAACGACACTTTTTGCTATATTATTGCCAAGACTTATACTAACTATAACACTTCACACCATTTTCAATAACTTTCTTTTTACGAATTAACGGACTGACTGACTGGCGGACTGATGGACTGACGTAATGTCGGACTGACAGACTGACGAAATGACGGACTGACGGACTGGCGAAATGACGGACTGGTGGACTGGCGGACTGATGGACTGACGAAATGACGGACTGATGGACTGACGGACTGATGGACTGACGGCCTGACGAACTGATGGACTGACGGAATGACGGAATGACAGACTGACGCACTGACGGACTGACTGACTGACGGACTGATGGACTGATGGACTGACGTACTGACTGACTGGGGCACTGACGTACTGAAGGACTGACTGGCGGACTGACGAAATGACGTACTGCCAGTCTGACGGACTGATGGACTGACGGACTGACTGACTAGCGGACTGACGCACTGACGGACTGATGGACTGACGAACTGCCAGACTGACGGAATGACAGACTGACGGACTGACGGATTGACTGACTGGCGGACTGACGCACTGACGGACTGACTGACTGGCGAACTGATGAAGTAACGGAATGACGGACTGACGAAATGACGGACTGGCGAACTGATGAACTAACGGAATGACGGACTGACGAAATGACGGACTGCCAGACTGACGGACTGATGGACTGACGAACTGCTGGACTGACGGACTGTTGGACTGACGGACTGATGGACTGATGGACTGATGGACTGACGGACTGATAGACTAATCGACCGACGGCGTGACAACGGAATCGACAATATTGTTTCTTTTGTTACTACTAAGGTGGCAAACAAGTTGACAGCCCGTCTGATGGTAAACGGTCACCGCAGCCATGTTTTATTTAAATAATCACAAAAATGATACTTTCTCATATTATTTATAATAAGGAACTTCGTTCGATCTGGTGATGTGGCGACACCATTTTTTTATTTAAAATTGAAGTATGGAGTTGAGTGGCAAATAATTATTCCCAGTATTTAAAAAGTTACTCTCGTTCCAGGTGTTCGTAGCCCATACGCCACCGTCGGCAGGCTTCGCCGAACCGCGACCGAAGACGAACGTCGACGAGTACGTAGACATGTCGCCGCGGAACGGGGGCTACGTGGAGATGCGTCCCGGGGAGCCTCTGACCCCGGTGCCGTCCGCGTCGGCGACCACTCCCGTGGCCACCACCCCCGATGGCTACGTCGAGATGAACTATGGGAGAGCTGCGACTCGGCCTATAGCCATCGCCGCCGCCCGAGCGCCACCGCCGTTAGCATCTTCGCCCGATGACGCGAGGAAACGGCGAATCCGCGAACCGAAAACGCCACTGGGGTCTCAAACGCTATTCCCCCTGTCCCTCGATTCACCGGCGTCCCCGCCTGAGCCCGACGCTGAGGAATTGGAAGAGGATACTCCTCACCATCCTCTCAGTACGGTCAGGGAGATATCGGAGGAGTGCGGTCGACGTAGCCCGGAGTTGGCTCGGCTGCTGACGGAGCCGTCGACGTCCTCGTCGCCGCAGTACGTGTCGCTGGCGAGGATCGGCACGCGGGCCCTCGGGGGGCCGGCCAAGACCCCAGAGCCGAAGATCGACGAGCTCTCCTGCAACCCCACCGCTACCAAGACTATTGTCAGAGCCGGTGACACTGTTGAGGGTAAAGGTTAGTTGTGGGTTTTTATTAGTCGTTCGTATGCTTACAGTAAAAACAGCTGAAATCGTTGCCGGTGGAAAACGTATCCAGACCAGTTCTCCAGTCCATTTTTTTGGTTATATGATACTTATTCTGAAGCAGGACCATATTGTAATAAGGATGGTGGTCAGTGAGAAAAATAGTTTCCTTAATTGAAATGTTGCTTATTTTTTATAGCCGAAACCATAACCACAGCGACGCTAGTGCTAGCCGGCGGCGGCGCCCCGGCCCGGTTCAGCCTCGGCGAGGAGAAGCGCTCGCCGCCGCCCGTGGGCGTGGTGGCGGGCGTGGTGGCGGGCCCGACGGCGGGCTCGGCGGCGGGCTCGGCGGCGGGCTCGGCGGCGGGCGCGGCGTCGCCGTCGCCGTGCGCGTCGCCGTCGCCGTGTGGCGCGGCGCCGCCGCTGAACTACGCGGCGCTGGACCTGGAGCCGCGCCGCGCCGCCGCCACGTCCACGCCGAGGACGTACACGCAGATCGACTTCATACGGAGCGAGAAGCTCCACGCCGCCGATGGCACGTAGACTCGCTACTGTGAACGTCGAACGCTAACGTGACTGTGATAATGTCGTCTAGATGAACGAGTGATTAACTTAAGATTTCTGCGGTCGAGCCGGCTCCGGGAGGTTCGCCGTGCTACGTTCGGATCGTACGTCGTGTCCTGGGGCGATTCGAGCGGGTCGAGTGATGAACCGTGCGGGTGTGACTCGACGGTGGGGGAGTGATATCTGTCAGAATCCCGACCAGAAGTCCAGTGTTAACTCCGGTCGTGTTATTTGTGTGCCGGCGAACGCTCGCTAATTTATACTTAAGGTGTAGTCGACTGCCATTTAATTTAAGTGTAGAGGCGTCTGATATGTAAATATTGAGCCGAAGCGATGGCACCGAGTGTTGTATAGTGAAGCTCGGTTAGGGCTCCGGTAGCGTTGCTGGATTCGTTTGCCGACTAGAAAAGTGAACGTGTCAAAATGCCGACGACTAAGTCTTAAGCGTTTATTGGCTAGCATCGATAGGCGACCCTTATCGGTGCTAGCTCAATTTAGACACGTTACAAATGTGGTGTGCACCTAAAAAGGTCACGAGTTGGAAAATGCACTATAAGAGCTAAAAATTCCAAATTAAAAAAAAAACACCGGCTTTCGGCTTGTTTCGTACCTTTCTTATCCTGTGTCCAAGAGACGGGTTGAAATTTAACAGTATAATGTACAGAGCGATTATCTTCATGTTTATTTTATCTTCACCTATCGGATAGCGTCTTTTAAATCTTATTAGAATTGTTGTCGCTTGCTTCTCGATACTATCTAATAGTACATCTTTGTTATTAATTTTATTATTACAACAATTTTATTGTTATGAGTTTATGACACATAGATCAGTGATATAAATAATGTTTGTATAGACAAACGCATATTTTATAATATAATAAATATGACATTAAGGAAATGAAATTATGCTAAGTCTAACTCCAAAAAAAGTGTTTTGTCTAAATTAATACATTACATGTTACTCTTCATTTGTATTTTAAAAGAATATTGGTTTAATTAGTCTACATTCTCTTTCTCTTCCACTTGTAATATGATTATATCTCTCTAGTACAATCGCGGAAAGCAAATAAAATGATAAAAAATATAGAAAAAAAAGAATATGTGCACGGAATGGTACAGTTTGATAACTCGGTTACGCAAAGTTGGTTCCGATACGTGTACTTTTAAATAAATTAAATATAATGAAAAATATATTATTAAAGAAAAAATAATGCAACGGTTGTGAGAGAGGCCTAATGTAGTACACTCAGACTTTATGTTCCCTAAATAATATACTACCTATTGTGTTCTTAGGGTACTCCGTTCACGCAAAATACTGTGCAATTTTTACCACACATTATTGAAAGTTAAAAGTAATTATGAAGTTATTTCTACACTGTTATTGTTTGTTATTGGCCTAACACTTATGGCCATTTGTGATTGATTCTATTGTTTTGTAAATGAATCACAAATGGATGCAAATGGCTATATTTAACGGGTAATCGACTTTATAGGTACAAAGTACTACATGGAGAAATACTTATAAATATTCATATTTCTAAAAGGTGATGTATGAAATCATCCACTTGACTGCAATAATTTTTCTAAATGATTACTTGCTAAATTTAGCCACGAGTAAATAGGCGAAAGAAAAACGAATAATGAAACTGAGTTGTATTTAAGAATGTTTCAATCACAATTTCTAAATGCTGAGACATCTTCGACAGACAAAAGACAAAAAAGCATTTGTTAATAACTAATACAAAAGAAAAAATAAAGTTCCTAATTTTTTGTGTATTTAATTAACCTGCCGCATTTTTGTTTGAAAATTAATATAAAAAAAAAATGGTAGGCAATTTTTAGAATCTAGTTTTGAAAAGAGAAAACGAGTTATTTGAACATTCTAAAAGACAATTCAGTTTAAAAGTTACTTACGGGAATTATGTGTTCAATTACAATATAAATCTGTTTTTTTTATTACTGTTTTACATCCAAATTATTATTAAAAAAAGATAAAATAAAAATAGGAATATTTTTCATAAAAAAAAAAAACACAATGGTGGATATTATTATTTTATTCATTATTTAATATAATTCGATCGAAATAATACGTGTTGTTGTTAAAGAGTGTAGTTTAATGTCGTTACTTGATTAGAAATGACTTCATTTTGACGTGGAATTTGTAGTTACAATTGTTATGATAAAATAGCTTGGTTATTATTTCATATTTACAAGTGCAATTACATAAGCGGTGGGTGGGGGACAGTTGACTGAGAAATTGAAGAAAAATATTTAAAAAAAAGCATCATAAATAAGTCAGTTCATTGTCGTTTAACTAATTAGTTTTATATAAAAAAATAATTGACAACGTTTCATAATTTTTAACTCTCATATAATAAACCTAGGTACAAAAATACATTAACTACCCATTTATATACATATGTATATTTTTTTAATAGGCATAAGGTATTGACTCCAAAATGACGTCACTTGTACGGCTAACGTAGTATCCTATGTAAGTCCGAAATTAAGGATTATAACAATATAAGATAATTAATATAGTTAGATTATGAATTATGAAATGCTGTCAAATACAGAATTATGAATATTCTAGAGAAATTAATAATAAAAATACTACACCTTAGTTATCTGTCTCCCATCGCACCTGAATATCATCGCAAATGCCTCTGTGTCCATAGAAGACAAACGAGGCGATAATCAGAATGGATGCAACATTCCGATATAAAAGCGATTCGACTAGTCTAGTGTGTTCAAATACAAACCAGTAATAGCTTAGTTTCATTTAAAGTTACGGTTGGATTTGCCGCGCTCCACAGAATAAAAAGTAATGGGACCTGTATAATTGATGCCTGACTGAGTCAACACCAAATTTTTATATTTAAAAAATAAATAAAATGTTTTTATTTATTGTGGATTCCAGTGGAAATCACAACAAGGTGGGATGAGCCGAGGCTAATTTCCACAATGACTGTCCTGTTTTAATTTTTCAATTACTTTTACAGTATGTCTCAATGATGGATCAACGTTTTGTTTTGTAATATATTTTCACGTGAAACGATTAATTTTATATTTTGTCTCGTTCCCCACCTTATGAATTACGTAAAATTACTAAGCTTTAATAAAAAATATGTCCTATATAAACAGCGCAACGGTTTTCTTTTCCAATCTATAAAAAAGTATATTGTTTCTTTGAATAGAATTGAGGTAATATTATTTAAAAGTATATTGTTTCTTTGAATAGAATTGAGGTAATATTATTTTAGCTAGGTACTACTTTGTGGATACTGTTTTTACATGTTCTAGATTGTTAACTATTAATACATTTGTGTCAGGACTGGTCTTGTACTCCATATCATAGACACATTTTAATCTAGAACATGTGAAGACAGAATCTGTCGAAAAATAAAAACATGGCAAGTTTTGATGTAAAAAAAATACCCCAAATTTTAATGGCGTCGTTTTTATAAAAAAATTAAAAAACCGTTGAAAATTTCTATCGATTGGTATCTAGAATAGTACAATTTGGCGAAGCCACTGTTTTACGATTACATTTATGTATCACGTTTTTGTAGACAATGAACCCACGTAATTTTGGGTGTCGTGATGCGTTTGATTGGTCGTTATTTACACTAGAATTTGTAAACCCGCGTTACGTTGCAACATTTGTACCCTACAGGTATATAGGCGATATTTAGATACTTATTTTGTACAATAGTATTATCCCAGCCTATGTTCATTGTTATATTATTATTTAAGCCCAAATTTATTAGCCGTAATCCTTGTTCAAATCTTGTTTTCAATATGAAAGCAGATGTAACAGCAAATCAGCGTAAATTGCGATCTCTCAAACATAATTACTAGAAAATCCAATACAAAGATAGATAGTGCCACCTCGCAATTATGTAGTATCATGATGTTTAGATATAAACATTAATTATACATGTATTTATTATATTGTATACTTTTGCTGGTTTCATACACTTGCGTGACACAGAGTACTGATAGTACACCCAAAAAATCAAGGAGTATTGCACGAAACGGAAAACCTGTCAAGCGGGTATATGAGACCGATTTAACTTTTATTCCACTTAGCGTAAGACGTGTTGAGTTTAAACACTAGTTTGTAAGTATAGACGGGTATGGAATAAGAGGATAGACTAATGTTATGATATGTGTAGAAAACTGATAGATCTCCTTTTATAATATGCCGCAACTGCAGTCAATTGTTGATACATATTTTGTTTCATATTAGCACAAAGTTTTAGACAAATTACGCCAATATAACACACAGCAAGGTCACAAAACAGGTTTATAAAAAAAAACAAACAGGAAAAAATATTTTATGCATATTCTAAAAGGAGCTTTCGGCTTCATTTACATTGGTGAGACTTGTATTTTTCGACATCGAAAGCTAGTGTGAATGCGGCCTTATTTTAAATGTATTTATAATTGTAAAAGAAGTATACAAACGATTACCAAACTCCGTGTAGCGTCATGACAAAATGGAGTTGTTTTCTTTTATGAAATCTATACTAGTCCCATTGCAAGTTAAACATATTTGTGCATAAAATGAAATGTTCCTGTAACGGCGTAAATAGTGGTTTTATAAGGTTATCGTATAAGTTTTAACTATGTAACGTATTGAACAGTTCTAAATGAAATATAGTATTAGTGAAGGATGTGATCGACACGCTATGCTATGCGAGGGCTTTCTGGATACAAAAATTACGGCATTGTGAGCCTTGTCACGTCGCAGTATGAGCCAAATTGCTCAACTCGGGTGAGCGTCGAGGCGGTCACGGAAGTGTCGCCGGGAAAATTCTGTTGTGTTTGAAAAAAAAAATTATATTTTTTTACAAATGGTGCTACTGTTTTGTGTTTTAGACGAACGATAGCTTGATCGCTATTACTGCCATTGTAGATAAAGTGAAGTAACGGCGCGAGTGTTGTGAACGCACGCGCCCATATCACAATCGATCGATTATAGAATTTAGTGAACATCACGTTTCGAATTTTCTGGCAGGACCACCATGAAAGAAATGAATTTTAAGTGAACAAATTACCACTGAAATCGTTAGTTAACGTTTTTATTAGTTGTGCTGGCCCCATCTCAGAATTAAAAACCTAGCTCAGATGTGTCTGTGTCCAGATATTGTTTCTATGAGTCGAAT
The DNA here is from genome assembly GCA_907165245.1 of Habrosyne pyritoides. Taxonomy (NCBI): domain Eukaryota; kingdom Metazoa; phylum Arthropoda; class Insecta; order Lepidoptera; family Drepanidae; genus Habrosyne; species Habrosyne pyritoides. The sequence goes on along the minus strand of OU015600.1, from coordinate 982,870 downwards.
TATAACGCCAAATTACACTTTCATCTTAGGAAACATAACATTATATTATTTATAAAAGGTCTAAAAGCTATAATACTGCTGCTAAAAAGAATGTACCTACCTATTTTTAAATTCTACATTAATCTTTTACCTTAATATCCTAATATCTTAGTTTCCACACTAGTATAACATTGAAATCACGAATCTAATTTTTTAAACCAGTTAATTCAGTTAAGATCCGCAGAGGGCACTTATGAAGATCAAATTTATAGTTACTGATGCTAATTAATAAGCAAAATTTATTTCCACTCAGTCAAAATTCATGGTGGCCCCGCCAGAATATTCCATGCGAACATCACCACTCCACAAAACGTACTATAAAATTAGTCATGTAGTTATAGCTTTTATAACATGCAAATGCCGGAGGGGGCTGATATAGTAACCCTCTGAAAAATGAAAAAAATATATATATATCTAAATTTTTAAAATCGGTGATTCTTAAAATTGCGTGCCACATGTCTCGGCGTGACCGGCGGCGTTTCATTATTACAATATTTTAATCATAAATCTTTTGGTACGTTACATTTTGTTTACTTTCATATTATATTGTAAATAAAAAAATAAATAAAAGCTTTGGATTTGCATGTTGGTTTATTAATGTGTACCCCATATCGTTAACATCATTCTTGTGAAAGTTCTTTTTTTTTTTTATAATATAAACTAGTGCTTGACTGCGATCCCACCGGATGGTAAGCAGTGATGTAATCTTTGATGTTGAGGCGCACTAGTTTATTAAGGAGCCTATTCACTCTAGTCTTGAAGACACCCAAATTATAATTGCACGGGAAGACCGCAGCAGGCAAGTTATTCCAGTCCTTCGATGTACGCGGTATAAACGACGAGGCGACACGTTTAGTCCGGACGGTAGGAATTTCGACAACGTAGGTGTGGATACTCGCCGTGGGATCCCGTGAAGTCAAAATTTCAGTGCAGGGTCTGGGTTTGATGTCTACCTTTAATTTGATTCGGAAAACAGGTAAATAAATAAACGCGTCAGCTATTGAAATACTGTTTATTATACATAATGACAACATACAAAATGATCTTAAAACATGAGCATAACATTCAATACTGCATACAATCAATAAATGCATCAATATTTTACTTGAGGGCTGTCAACAGATATACAGCGAAACATCATTACAACAATAAAATCATTCATCACGTAAATTATTAGTATTACAAAGCTAATTATTGTATAGTTAAAAAATAATCGTGCTCGGATTGAATATCCAATTTCAGGTAACGGAAAATATATTATGATACATTATTTTATTTCAATGATATTAAAAGATAAAAAGTTAATAATGTTAGGATATCCTTGATACCATAAAAACTAACAAAAATAAAGTAGACAACCTTAGATTTTAACATTAAAATATTTATTATTTGTTGGTCAAATAGTAAAGACGAATCAATTCATAGGAAAATAGGATACAGGAGTAGTAAAACGATTTGATAAATTTCTTTCACTTCAACTTAAAAATTTGCCTATGGTTACAAACAACATATTAAAAAAAATACCATTGAAATAATATAAGATGCATGTTATTGGCACTGTTCGGTGGTAGAGTTAGTAACTGGCCGCACTTAATTATCCATAATGGACTTAATGCTACACTATTAAAGTTTAAATTACCATGCTATATAGCATATATTCAGGGTACATGTTGTAGCCAATGGCACCTAATTGGGGCTAAGAAATGTGTAAAAAACCTAAAATAATTCATTCTAAGATTTTTCAGGACCATGGGATAATTTGTACTTATATAATACTTAAGGATTTTTGCCTCTAGGGATAATTTAAAAACACAATTTACATAGAAGAATTATGAAGATCAAAAATCTTAGAATGAATATTCATATTGTTAATGTCTTTTAAAAGGACTAGAAATAGTTCCTTACTTCGGTTGCATCGGCGGTGACCGCCCATTCATAACAGCTGCAGCATTTTTCCAGGATTTCGCTTTTTTGACACCTGTAGTCTTTTTCTTCACAACCCTCTTGACAACAACTTCTTCGTCGGAAATAAGTCTACGTTTCGGCTTAACCTTCTTCTCTTCAATAGTAAAGGAGTCGTCGAAAATATCCCCACTAGAATTCATAGATTCATTTTTAGGTTTCTTTGCACTATTGATAAATTCACAAATGGGACTATCAAATGACACCTGTCTCGGACTGCGTTTTTTCTTGTCGACAGACGTTTGTGTTGCTATATTCACGTGATTTTTCTTAGCTGGGGGTGTCGCTTTAGGCGTTAATTTCATTTTTTTGACTTTATTCAAAACTGCCGGTTCTGCAGACTTCCTTTTTGGTCTTGTTACTTTTTCCTCTTCTATACTTTCTTCTGGTTCCTCGTTTTCGCAATTTTCGATTTCGGGGGACACTTTTGGTTTTCTACCTCGTTTGGGTTTCGGCGCGGCGCCGTTTTGTTTTGTGGGCTTTTTCTTAATAGGTTCATTGTCACTATCATCATTTTCATCCGACTCCTCCACAACATTAGTTTTGGTCTTTATCTTTTTACTTGGCGAAAAGTCTAGTTTACTAACTTTACCTTTGCCTACACTTTTAAGGTATGCTTCAAAAAACTGTCTACATTTCATGTAGTCAGGTGGGTCTTTGGGTTTCAATGTATTTATGTATTCCATGAACTTTATTAGGGCTTCTGTAACAAGGTTTTGTTGATGAATTATATATTATTAAATCTTTCATTTACATGGGCTACCAGTAATTTTTCCGAGATTACAGTTAGAATCTATCCTCACTTTCATTTGAATTATCACTATTATTGGCATTTCATATTTCAATCCTAGGTTTATTTTCTGGATAAATTTACATCAGATATCTAGAAATAAGCATTTTTAATTTCAGCCTACCTGGAACATCGGAATACTGTTTGATGCTGGTCTTGACATTCTTCATTAAGGTTTCTTTCATGGTCTGCACGGTCTTAGGCTGCTTGAGGGACTTCTCCCACGGGAGCTCGCCCACAATCCACTGCAGCATGTTGTATGCGAGGATCTCGAGGTCGCCACGCATTGTTGCAACTGCAATAATCATAGTTGATTGTCAAAATTAAAACAGAATATACAGTCCCCAAATTGAACTGCTTACAAGTAAAAAGCAATTTTTTGTATCTTCTTAAAACATAGTATGCCATTGAGACGGAGTAGCAATAGCACTGCACATAATGGCTGGAGATTCAATGCACTAAATCGCTACTGTCTACATACATAGACCCTAATTTCCTTTCAGATCCTAATTCCCTTCCCTAATGACCCTAATTTGTAATGAAAAGCTTGTCATTCTTACTGCATCTAAGACTTCTGAATGCAGATTATTCATTAGTCTCAGAATAAGACAACATACCTCCCAAATGCGCATCCCGACTAGTATACTCAATGGTGCCGTTGTGAGCACACTTTGGGTCTGGTTTGAACTCTTTATCATTGACCCTGGTTGCTAGGCCAAAGTCCACAAGGTATGCCTGGTTTTCTGTGCCCTTCTTCAGTCCCATGAGAATGTTGGCGCCCTTGATATCCGCGTGAACGTAACCGCGGCTGTGTATGTATTCTAGGACGTCTAACTGGAATGTTTGTGAATAGTTTTTTGTTAAAACATTGTGTTTTACATAACTTCCAATGATCCATATCACATATGGTGGCAAAAATCTCCAATAGTGCAAAATAAAATAATAGCATAGTAATTTAATTTATTATAAATGTTGATTCAAAATTGAGAAAACTCACTGTAGGTAAATAAAATATTGATTACCATTTGTAAACCTAACTGGAAAACAGTTACTGTAGGAAAAGATCTCCCATTATCCTTGAACAAACTCCACAAGTCTTTGCCATACCTCTCCAGCACGAGGTACCTGTATTTTTCACCTTTATATTCATGAGAGCCATTGCCGTAGTATGTAGGCATACCAAAGCTTGTTAACTTTTTGGTTTTCATAAACTTTGCAACTGAAAAACATATGATAAATTAAAAAATCCGAAGGTGAATAGACAACCGAACATATTGGGATAGGACTGTTACCATAAGACATGGAATTTTTCGTACATAGTGGTTACATGTTATGGTGGTAGACCTTTAAACACTAAATGGTCACATAAATAAATAAAAAGATAAACACCACAAGGGTAAATGAAAATGTAAAATTATCATTTTATCTGCCTTACTCATAAGTAATACTTAAAAATATTTTACATCTCTTACTTGTTATTCAAATAAATTTAAAGTTAGCCTTGAAAATAAATATTGAACATTACTTACTGTCATCTTTATTAGTATTTCTTATATAAAAATGTTTTTCAACAAACAATGGCCCATTTTCATGAGGTTCCTGTTGACAAATATAAATGTTTGCTTAGTATTAAATTAGTAGAGTTACTACACAAAATCAACACTGTTAATGGGAGATTATTTCTCATAGTGTTTACTTCTAGAGCATCAACAAAACTGTGTTACAACTGAAAACTGATTCTCAAATTGGTCTACAATTGTGCAAGACAATAAGCATTCAGTCTTGTCCGGCTTTAATATTTAAGAGTTGTGTACTAATAAATCTTTGTCATGTACCTAGTATTGTAACATTTCACCAAATATATCACCTGTACAGATAATTATGCTTACGAGTATTCAGTCATTTTAGTTAGTCACAAAAATGCATATCAATAATGAAAGAAGCCTTGCACAACTTATAAAATAGGCTTAGTTAGTTATGTTCTGAATGAGGTGCAAAGTTAACTGAGAAACATTAACTGATAAAGTAGATTTACAGTAAAGATTTTTCTGGCACAAATTTAGACAAATATAACATCAGTTTAATGTGAATGTGAATTTGTACTTACAATTTTTACCACAAAAGGATAATTTGAGCCCTTCTTTGGAGAGCCTTCATGATTGCAAGCAGAATATATCTCCCCGAACCCACCGACTCCAATTGACGGTCCTATTCTCCATTTCTTTTTCTCTATAGCATCATTTATTACTTCCCCAACGGGGATCGGCTCGGGCATTTTGTATCCATTAGCCTTTTTCTTAGGGGCAGCAGGTTTCTTAGCTCTCCCAGCCATTTTTTAGGTTAGTTTTGGAATCAATGCCACATGAATGTTTTATTTACAGCACAACAGCGTAATTTAAATTGAATTAAATTAGTTAAATCAACATTAAAATCGAATGCGTCGTTACCTATCGTTGTTATTGACAGCTATTTACTTCTTAATAAGCTTGACAGTTGTTGATAATACCCGCCATTTTTGTATTATTTAAAATTACCAGTAGCGTTGCCAGAAGGGTACGAAAAGTACGAAGTTCGTAATTTCGGAGTAAGTTCGTATGGTTTTATTTTCATACCTTTGGCAAAGAAATAAATAATTACATTTTCGTTTTTGTATCACGTGTATAACTTGTGAAACGTGTGAAAAGAATTAAAATTAATGTTTAGGTCTCAACTATTTATATATAACTATAACTTTTTTGCAAACGGTCTTTCACTTGAATTTTTTAAACACAGAATATGACTCGACACTGGCTAAGCCTGAGAAAATTATTTGGTTGCATAACATTCATTCCATAAATTAAAAAAAATATATATCGTCGCGACACTACACTGTTCAATGCGAAATAGAAAGACGAAATGAAAAAAATCTGAGAGCGTCATATAAGAGAGAGACAGACAGAGAAACATGCGCACGCCACACGGCTTACAATAGCTTACTATAGCAAAAAGTGTCGATACAACTTTTCGTATGAATTTTTTCCGTCTAGCCCCCTATCACAACGCGCGATAAGGAACTTCGTTCCAAAAACTGTTTTCGTGCGGAAACATTGCCGCGTTTTTTTCGGGAAGAAAGTCTAAAATTATAGGTTGGGGAAAAAGTGCCTTCGCATTTTTTAAGAAAATTCAAAACATTTTTAATATAGTTTCTTTACATTTAACTAAAGTATGTAGGTACCATTTTGTTCGATAACTTTTTGCCATCTTGTAGGTACGGACATGATCCCATTGCTATAGAAATTTTGGGACTTCTGATCAAAATACTGCGACAAGTGGTTTTGACAGTCCTCCTCCATGATGTTAACCTGACACTGCCTAAAGAATTCTGAAGAGACCGAAACAGGTGGAAATCTGAAGGTGCAAGGTCAGGACTATACGGCGGATGCATTAATACCTCCCAGCCAAACTCTCTTAATTTTTGCTGAGTGGCTGAAGATGTGTGAGTCTATCGTTATCATGATGAAAAACCACACCCCTTCTGTTGATTAATTCCGGCCGCTTTCTCTCAACTTCTTGCTTTAATCTCATCAGTTGTTCGCAGTAGAGTTCAGAATCGATGGTCCTGCCACATTATTATGCCAATCCCACCACACACACAGCATCACCTTGTTGCGAGTTAACCCGGGTTTCGCCACAGTCTGTGAAGCCTGACCGGCCTTTGACCACGACCTTTTTCGCACGTTCTTGTCGTACGTGATCCACTTTTCATCACCAGTTATCAGCTTCTTCAAAAATGGTTCGGTTTAATGACGTCGTAATAAAGAATTACAAATGAGTACACGGTTTATTAGGTTTCTTTCAGTGAGCTCGTGAGGTACCCAAATATCTAGCTTTTTTGTGTACCCAGTTTTTTTCAAATGCGCTAAAACTGTTTTGTGGTCAATTCCCAGTTCTTCAGTTACGTCGTAACTACTGATATGCCGATCTTGCTCCACTTTTTCAAAAATGGCATCCATTTTATCCGTAATGGGGCGACCAGAGCGACGTGCATCTTTGACATCAAAATTTCCGGATTGAAAACGCTTAAACCAAATTTGTGCTACTCTCACAGACACTGCACTAGGTATGGTACATTTTTAACTTTTTTGTAGTAAAATTTTAAAATGAATCGAATTTCTTCATTAGATTCACTCATCTTGGCGGTACGAAAAACAAATGCAAATCACACATTTTCCTAATTTGAATTTAGAATTATGTTCTTTAAAATTTAAACTTTCAATGATACCAAAACTAGCCAGATACAAATAGTATAGCCATACATACTAATGTATGAACTTGTAATAAAATCTCTTTAATTCTCTAATGCGAAAAGACTTTTTCCCCAACTTAATATATTCAAATAGATATCAAGTCCTCATCGAGTGGATGTGTGATATGATATGTGTTAACATTTGCCTCGCACAGTAAAGATTGAAAGGAACGTAAGTAACCTTTAGTCTATTCATTTCATTACGCCTCGCGGTTGGCATTCATGTAACCGTTGCAGACGCCGTTTCACGATTTCATTTAGAGGTGGTAGTTTCTGTTTGATTTTACCTTTCGTATCTTCATAAAAGAGGTAGGTAGGGATGTAGTAGTTTAAAAAAAAACTTGTAAACTGGTAGTGATGTCAGTTACAAAATTATTTGAATAAAGTGCAACCAGTTTATAATTTTATGTGGTAGTCCAACCGTCTGTTGGGGTCATAATGGGTATTAGTAATTTTTTTTTAGTCTTCGGAATTAAAATGCAATTCAGGTTAAAGTTAACGTAAAAATGCAGTGAATTAAATTAACACTAATTACAGTGAATATTGTGTTCAAAATTGGTAGGGGTGAAGTTGAGAGCCTTTATTTAATTTATTTGGACTTAATTTTCATTAGTAGATACCTATACATAATAAAATAACTATGGGTTTGGTACGTCGATTAATAAAAAAACAAATACAACGTAAAAAAATATTAATTATAATAATAAAAATATATTAACATGCTATATTTAAGTAATATTCCTTTTACAATTTTTTTCACTAGCCTTAATGTATAAATTAATAATTAAGTTTTGAGTTCACTTAAATAACTTAAACATTTTATTTTTATATCTACACTTAACTTACAATAAGTACATAATTATAACAATTTTATAAATATTGTTAAACTTTCAATTAATATGGACAATGATCCAGGTGGGTTCATGATTTAAATTTCCATGATAAAGCCAGTGCTGGTGAAGGCTGGAAGGCTGGGTATCACTGTAAAAAAATGTTGAGTATAATACTTTCAAAACCAATGACAGAAGCTCAATATTTAACTTCTGAAGATTGAGACAGATAGGTTGAAGAGATTGTAAAGTCCACTTAATTAATTCACAGAATTATTAATATATTTTGTAAAAATATTGCCTTTTTATTTGTAGATATCTTAACAGAGAGCACAGATGCATCAGTGATCGAGTTTATTAAGATTTTCTAGAAACCAGAGGTTGTAGGTTGATCGGGTAAAGTAAGATTAGCGTTTCTTTGTAAGTTTTTTTTATTATCTGTATGTATTGGCAACGTGTCCGACAATCGGTGATCTTAGCTCAAAGACCTCTGCCTCCCTCACCGGATTGCATTTTATCTTAAATATGATGAATTTGTTTAAAGTCCCACTCAAACAGCCTACTAAAACTTACATTAAAATAAATCATCCTCTTCTCCATACATCGACATGGAGTACCAGTCCCTCGCGACGTCCTCATAGATCACCCGCTTGACCTCTTCATCGTACTGAGGGTGGAGTATCCTCGGAGAGCGCGCGCGGAACTCTAGCGGCACGTCATAGCACTTGCAGACGCAACACGCGGGGAATTTGAACCAATCAGCGAAGATACCGCGGCATTCGTTGCGTGGGTCGTACGCCAGGAGGCGGTGTAAGCGGAATTGTTGTTCGCATCTGTTGGCAAACATAATATTGTTTTATTTGATGAGCTCTACGAGCGTATTAATTTGATAGCTAATAGAATATGCGTGAAAATCGAGGGAGCCCCCAGCACTTTTCGGTTTCGAGTCGTGGTCGGTGCTCATCTCTAGGCTATTAAATAGGGAAATCTTTGAGGTAAACTATATCTGCTTTATCTCATTGGAGGCATTCATATTCGGCTGAAGGCCTAGCGATGATCATTGCTAGGCTACTTAACGAAATACAATTTTCCAGAGCTGTCTCCAAATTAAAATGGGAAAAGGATCGGTGATAAGTTGGGGCTTTGTTTTTAACTTTTGATACTATAGGACAACGCCTATAGTGAACAGATGTACTTGATAGTCTACTAAACAAAATGGCCTTTGTGTCATGAAGACCAGAAGATGCATAATGTCCCAAAATAACCACAGTGAATTGAGCCTTTGGTTTTCTAAATAAAATTTCCATTACCTACAACCCTCTCGGCAGTACATCTGCTTACGTTCATGCACACAGGTCTCCAAGTGGATGTACTGCTCGAACGGGTACATATTCAGCAGTGCCAAGACTTCACCTCTTGTGCTGTTCGCCCAGAAAGGTGCCGCTATTTGTTCTTTAGCTTCACACGCGTTCCTGGAAATTGAAGGATTTCAAAGAATATATATATATATATATCGACCGAACAATTGAAATTACATAATATTATGTCTTCTGGCTACAAATACTATCAGGATTCATGGACTCTTGTCGTTAATTTGGGATAGTACCTAAGAATCATTATTTTAAAAGGTTCCTCTTTTTTTCCATTAAGGCGCGCTTGACCTTACGGTTGAGGTTAGGTTTGGCCATCTGGCCCAAGGTTGTAAGCTGCAGACGAACCCTAGAAGGGAACTAGGTCTTAAGTTGCCGAAACACACTAGAAGGTGCTTTTTGACAGATTTTAACTTGTACCAAATTTTGTAACTTATGTTTTTACTTTTTAATATTCGAAAACTTACGCTCCTCGCAGTTTTATAACCGAAGGCCGCATCGATTCTTGATGCTGAGGTGGTTTGGGATGAAACTCTTCCTTCTTATCATTAGACTTAGTGTCCCCTTTATCATTCTTGACCTTTTCTTTTTCATGTTCGGAGAACAAAAGGGTCGGTGGTAAAGTCGATGTGTCAGGGTTCATCGGTCGCCAGCCATCTTTGGCCGGCTCTGTTGTTGAGTCATCGTCATACATGTCAGTGCTTGTCGTGGTTTCTGTTGAATTTAAATTTTCTGTAGTGGTAGTAACATTTTTATCGTTAGAACTATTCTTTGAAGCTTCAATTTTAGCGTCACTAGAATATTTAGGATAAATACTGTTAGTTTCTATGCTTTGTTTTATAACAGCTTCTAATGTAATGACGTCGGGTTCTAAGTTATTGATCTCAATGTTTGCTATACTTTCCAGTTTTGTTTTGTATGATATACCTTTGTCATCATTCATAGTTTCATTGCTGGTTACTTCTGTTTTGTTTCCATTATTGGTTGTATTTAATTTCGTTTGGTTGATTATACTTTGTAAGGGTTTGACTTTGAGTGTATCATTATCAATTTTCTTATTTCTGTCAATGCTTTGGATGGGTCTGAAGTGTGGTTTGTCTTTCATGGCACGTCCGTGGATTGTTTTTGTGTACTTCATCTTTGTTTTAAGCAGGTCGTCTGCAAAGTCTGTAGTCTTCATGTCTTCGTCATCATCATCATCATCTTCTATGTAGTTTTCAAGTTCTGCTTTCAATATGGATATGTGTCGTTCTTCTCCGTACATTCTCCTCATTAGGCCCTGAAATAATTAAATGGAAATAGTTAATGATAAAAATATATATTTTGATGCACGTAAGCTCCAATGAATCGGCAAAGGTATAGGGACGCCTATTTCCCATCATGATACGCTGGTCAGTAATGATACTGACCAGCGAAGCCATGAGGCCATGAGGCTTCTGTCACTTTACGAAGCCCGGACTGTAGCAAGCTTTGATTTGACTCAACCGATTTCAATCATTCTTTCGCTGATAAGAAGCTATACTATTTTCGAGTGGTGGTTGTTTAGTTTTATAGGGAATCCAATAGCTTTACTTTGGCAATAGAAAATAATAGGTTGGGAAAAAAGTTTCTTCGCATTTTTTAAGAAAATTCAAAACATTTTTAATATAGTTTATTTACATTTAACTAAAGTATGTAGGTACCATTTTGTTCGATAACTTTTTGCCATCTTGTAGGTAGGGACATGATCCCATTGCTATAGAAATTTTGGAACTTCTGATCATAATACTGCGACAAGTGGTTTTGACAGTCCTCCTCCGTGATGTTAACCTGACACTGCCTAAAGAATTCTGAAGAGACTGAAACAGGTGGAAATCTGAAGGTGCAAGGTCAGGACTATACGGCGGATGCATTAATACCTCCCAGCCAAACTCTCTTAATTTTTGCTGAGTGGCTGAAGATGTATGAGTCTAGCGTTATCATAATGAAAAACCACACCCCTTCTGTTGATTAATTCCGGCCGCTTTCTCTCAACTTCTTGCTTTAATCTCATCAGTTGTTCGCAGTCGAGTTCAGAATCGATGGTCCTGCCACATTATCATGCATTATTACCCTTCCAATCCCACCACACACACAGCATTACCTTGTTGCGAGTTAACCCGGGTTTCGCCACAGTCTGTGAAGCCTGACCGGCCTTTGACCACGACCTTTTTCGCACGTTCTTGTCGTACGTGATCCACTTTTCATCACCAGTTATCAGCTTCTTCAAAAATGGTTCGGTTTAATGACGTCGTAATAAAGAATTACAAATGAGTACACGGTTTATTAGGTTTCTTTCAGTGAGCTCGTGAGGTACCCAAATATCTAGCTTTTTTGTGTACCCAGTTTTTTTCAAATGCGCCAAAACTGTTTTGTGGTCAATTCCCAGTTCTTCAGTTACGTCGTAACTACTGATATGCCGATCTTGCTCCACTTTTTCAAAAATGGCATCCATTTTATCCGTAATGGGGCGACCAGAGCGACGTGCATCTTTGACATCAAAATTTCCGGATTGAAAACGCTTAAACCAAATTTGTGCTACTCTCACAGACACTGCACTAGGTATGGTACATTTTTAACTTTTTTGTAGTATAATTTTAAAATGAATCGAATTTCTTCATTAGATTCACTCATCTTGGCGGTACGAAAAACAAATGCAAATCACACATTTTCTTAATATTAATTTGGAATTATGTTCTTTAAAATTTAAACTTTCAATGATACCGAAACCAGCCAGATACAAATAGTATAGCCAAAGAGATTTTATTACAAGTTCATACATACTATAATGCGAAAAACTTTTTCCCCAACCTAATATAATAAGTTGTAGGAATTATACAAAAAAATATTATAATCACAAATTTAAAATGAAGAACCAAGACGGGGGAATCGTCTTGGGTCTTTATAGAAAATAAATTTAAATGTATAAAAAAAGAGATAATAAGGATTAGTTATAAAAAAATAAGTAGGTACATAAGATCCCTTGGGAACGCTGTTACCTTGGAAAACCTTGGGATGATTCTTGCTCGCTTTGAATAAATTGCAAATATACCTGATTTTCCCTGACAAATCTTCTGATAGCATGCCACGGGTAGCCCGTCCCGGGCGTGGTGCAGTAGGTCTGCTTCGACAGGTCGCACGGCGCGTCAGGCTCGCTGCGCGCTCGGCTGGAGCGGTACGGCCGAGCGCATGCTGACGCGTAGTCGAAGCCGGCGGCGTGCCCCGCTGTCCATGTCACCTACTTGCGGGAAATCGGGAATGAGGATTAATTCTCCTCAGCATAAGTAATATTAAAAAAAACACTGCAGATATTGACAGTCCAGTTGGCTGGAAGTCAAGCCTTGACTGCCACGCCATAGGTTGTGGTTTGTAATTTGCAATTATCTGGTTTCCATATTGCAAACTCTGGTTAGGACCAAATGGCCACGTATAAGAAAAAATAATAAAAAATTGATATCGTTGGTTGTAGAGCCATATTTACAATACATTCTGGATAGTTCTAGTATTCAGGTGTTTTGTAAATTTTGATCTGTTAAGTTACCCACATATATTAGTGATTGCACCTAAATTGGTAACAAAATTTTAATAAATAAATCTACTAAAACAATAATATAAATTTTATTTAAATTAATAGCAGTATTCCGAATGTTCCATAGAACTGTTCTTCAATGGGACTAAATACATAACAATTTCAACTTTGTGTCATTATTAACAATAACATTATAGATTCCATACTGCCTACAAGTTTGGACATGCTCGTGCCGGATCTAGGACAAGAGATTAGTAGATCTAGTCGGAGCACTGTCGATTGTCGACCCGTCTTGATCAATGAAAGTAATACGCCCTCTCTCTTGCACCGCTTGACATGTTTGATGTATGTATCTCAATTAATTTATGATTAATATTATGTTTTTTAAGACTGTATTGAAGTCATTTTGCATCTTCGCGAGCAAATTTTAAAACCTACTTTCTAGAAGTCCCGACACTGATGGAAGGAATTAAAATTAATTGATCCAAAAAGGCCTTCACAGGCCCTTATGAACGGTCAGTCAGATTCTAAAGCCTCCAGTTTGAAAGTTAAACGAGCCAGTTGGCTAAGTGGTAAGAGACGCTGACGGCTACGTAACAGAAGTTGGGTTCGTTTTCCACCCAGTAAATATCTATGTAAGACAATTATATAGAATTCATTGTACAAGCTCTGCTAAGATTGGGATCATATGAAGATAATGTCTCGGAATAATTTTTAATCCTTAAAGAGCTTGCTAGTGCGAGTGCTACACCCAATCGTTGTCGTTATTCAAATAATCGTATATGTTGTAGAATGCCTTCTGTACTAAAACAGTCATACTTCATTAGAAAAAAAAATGGGGTGGTTAATTTTGAAATAATAAAAAAAAGTTTGCCTTAATATATTTAAAGCTTTTATACGTATGAATAAATTGTATTCATTTAGTTCATTGTATCGTGCCTCTCGAAACCATCTCATCAGTTTGAAAAGCTCAGCGCTTATCGATATTGTCCGCATAAGGGTGTAATTGCCATCTGCGGCTAACAATTTCACCCAATCAAAAACAATATATTTTACAACCCACAAGCTGTATGTCCTTTAAAATTAAACATACTTGGCACATATAATGACTATAATAGTTTGTAACGCCATTTATACCCATTGGGGTTGCTTAAGATGCCTCGTACCGATGTTATTTCCATTTCTTTTTTAATGTCGAGTAGGCTCACAAATATGCGGACAGGTCCATTTGCTGGTAAGTGGTTACCAACCACTATGGATATTTGTGACACCAAGGGCACACCAATGCGTTGTCGACCCTGAGATGTGAAGTTGTTAAGTCACATGTACCTATAAATTCACAGGACCCCTTACCTTTCTAACCGAAACACAGTAATACAAGTACATTACTGCTTCACGGCGGAAATGGATATGGTGCTAGTACTCCCTCGCGATCTCTGCACTAAGAGCTCTACTACTACTAAACTAGTTTAATATTCTGGTAAATAAACTTGACACTAATGGTGAGTAACGCCGGAGGCAATGGCATTACCGATCTAATGAGATCCAATCCATCGGTTTCACTTTTGCCCGCAACTTTCTACGCTCTCTTTGCGGAAGGCACGTAGGTGGTTCTTTTGGAGGGTGGTTGCGCAAACGCATCCTTAAACATCGGATTATGAATTATGATCCTTATTTAGTAATGTAATGTATCCCTTGGTATGGCAATGGTGACTAATTATGATCAGGTGGACCCTTATGCTTGCCAACCGTCGGTTAAAGAAAAAGTAAGATCGTAGTAAGTCTTGGGGTGTTCTAATGTTGGTTATGTTTTGGGTTACGTTTGACCGCTTTATTACGAAGTAAAAATCAAATGTTAGGTTTATTACTATTCTATACTATGATAGTTCTTAGAATTTTAGTTTTATGCGATCAGTTATAGTCTAATCGATATAAATACTTATTAGTTACTGTCCTAGATTAAAATCGTAATCGTGTTATATGTTACGAAGGCAACTCATATGCATACGCATTGCTCCATGTGGGTGCAATAATAACAAAGACATTTCAACCTCGTATCACATGCTAACCCGCTATTCCCAAAATGAAGATGTTTATGAGATCTGGCCAAAGATTCGTACGTGTGGGCACGCTTTTACCGTTAAAAGAACGAAAATTTCCACCAAATTGTTGCTACCTACTTGTACTGCGAGCCGATGGGTTCCGAAAACCCGTCCAATATGTCTATTGTTAATTTATAACAGCTTGGACATTAGCCAGGAGTGTCGGCAGTCAGGTGATCTTTCCAAGTAAATGCTATGTTTTACAAGTTGCGTTTAACGCTCCCTGGTCAATTTTCTAGTAGTTAGTTCCAAGAGATTGTAGCTTTCCTCTAGAATATGTAATATTTCTTGTAACTTGCTTTTTACTAGTTTTGTTGGATAAAGTGGCTTCTGTTGAATGTTGCATCTTTCATTTTGATTTTCTTGGATTATCGATCCTCGATGTCGCCTAGCGAATACCAAAGTAGTTAGCTACTTAGCCTTTTTTGTGTCTTTCATGTTCATTGGAACCAAATAATTTAACCTTTTACATACAAATTGTAATTGTTACTTCTGCTTTTGCAAATCATATAGGTGTATGTGTACATAAAACAATACATTATGCATATAAGGGTACCAAATTGTAATTGTTTTGAACCGAAAAGTTCAGCATACAACTAATATACTTGGAAGTTAAAGACGAAATATGTGAAGCTAATGGTCTCCGTACATTAAGTTTTAAAATAATTCAGTGGTCACAGAAGACAAATAAATCCAACCCATTTCAATTAAAACAAGAACATTGATATCTCGATCTATTTGAGATAGAATAACTTCGATTCTTGGGATAAAACAGCAGAATACACTTGCGATTCGCAATATAACCTAGCTAGTGAATAATATTAAGAGTTATAATGAGTTCATCTAATTTTCGTGTGCAGACCGAAAATATGGATTGCTTCGCGCAATGGTCTAGTTGTGGCTTCACCACTGAAATGAATAGGTATTTTTATGACGTTTACATCGTCATCATTACCATGATTTGGTCAAAGATACCAAGCAGATAATGCCTAGAAGAGAACAATCTCAAGTGCAACTACCGGAACACACCAATAGGTACTTGGCGACAAATTATCTAGCTAGCTGGTAGCCAAGAATAGCGTACTAAAAAGTAACTGCTCTGTTACTAACGAGTTAAAGGTTTCTTTACACTGTTATCGTTTAACAAGCGCTCCTACTATACGAGCTTCTACTGCGAATCCTTCCTAATAATGTCATGATTTCCAAATCACGTTAGAATATCTCACTAAAATAAAATTCAATAACCGTAAACAATCCAAAACGAATACCAAGTGTTACATATGATTATTTTTTGTCAGCAGCAACAAAGGATAGACGGACAGGCATGCGAGTGAAAGTGACTGATGGTATTTGGGAGCAGGTTGTGTGACGTCACACTGCCACCGTATAGAAACGGATAGCGAATGATGTCTTATCTGATTGTATGGTGCAGGCAGATGCCACGGTGTTATGTAAACATAAAGTAGGTGTAATACCTGAAAGAGATCATTATGATACCTAAAAATTTGATGATAACTTAGACGAGGATAAGTACCAAAAATGATCACAAATCATGGAGTTAAATAAGGACCCTGGAAAAAAATTAAGGTCTGCAAACTCAATTTAATAATGTATGACACTAATAAAATAAAAATATTGAATCATTTTATCACGAAAATAGCAAATTCAAATGGTAGGTAACGTAAAATAATAGGTCCAATCAACAAAGGTACATAGAATTACCAGGAACTAACGTTGTACCAGTGAACGGCAAACGAAATGGCCAAAAGTACCGTGTAATGGCAACTTAATATTTTATAGAAGAAGCAGTAAAACGGGGTTATTACTTAAGTTACGAGTCGATACCGCGGTGAAATCAACTCAGCGTGGCTCAACTTTCGCCAGTCCACATCTAGGTCTGCCAGTAGTTCCCCACGAATTGTCAATGTGATGTAAATCACGACTTTTCGTGTTTTACACTTGAGTTGTTTATCGTAACTTTGTTATTATGTCATATTTGATGGACCAGGTCAGTGGTTTTCTGCGAATTGACATTGAACTCCGTGAATGTTCTTGAAAGTTGGACTTTGAAACTGGACCACAGTCCATAATAAATCATGTTAAATATATTGGTGATTCTAATACTCTCATATTATGACGTCACTACGTGAATACATTGCTATGACTGCTCCTGGAAAGCCTTTTAATGATTGAATCTTGGATTCGCTTGCAACAATAGCTTGCATATATTGAAGTTTTGTAGTCTGGTAAATAAAGCGTCGATATTATAATTAAGATAACGCAAGCAAGTTCACGCATAACATGTTTTTGAGGATGTTTAGCGAAACGGTAGGAACTTGTTATGACGCAAGCATAATGTAGGTATCTACTTTGTAATATGTTGGTTATCATCGCAGAAGTAGTCACTTTATCAAAAGAGAGTTTGCGGTTCATATTGGCATTGATATCTCGATTGATTTTCAAGCTTTAAGATAGCTTTATTTTTATCTTTGATTTTATTTAGTTCTCTCATATTTTGATCTGTTGTGTGTCTTTTTTAGTGCTTGTAGTCGTCACCTGTAATTGGGACACCATTTACGATTTATATTCTTTTGTACTTGTATGTTTTAATGTATTGATGGGTGCCTTGTTGGTGATCCAATAAATAAATAAATAATAGCTTTGACGTTTTATTAAATCCATCGATCAAATGGTTTATGGAGAAACTTTTCTTATTCATATTAACAGTTGCTTTGTACCGTCTCATCAACAATATGAGTTTATAGTTACAGGTGCAGTGCTTGTATTGTATATCTTTAGAATGTACAATGCACCTTTACAATTTGTACAGTTTATAATAGCTTGTAATCTTATCCCTAATGCAAGCCTCATTTCAATAACTTTATCGACTCAAATAGATATTTCATATTTGCTCTATAGGATACTTATTAGTTACCTCTATTTTAGGGCCCAGGATATTTTAGATTTAAAACGACTCTCTCGATGTTCCCATAGAACATACCTACACAAACATTTCTAGAACAGGCAGGGCCCCAATCAGTTGGGAAATCCGAAGTATTTGGTTTAGTCCCAAAAAGGCAAAGTATTTGATGGGGGCCAAAAAAGCTAGTTTCCACCGGTTAGGAATAAAATGAACCATTCTTATGTGTATTTCTGTATTATTTAATGTACATCCCATGAAATTAGGACGAGATGGGGATGTAGACAGACAACTGCAAGCAGTCCGCATCAGTTCCAAAATTGTACTTGCAATTCTATTCAAGTCACGCGAGATGCCGAAATTGAGATCGTCTTGTACAGTCTGAGTAAAAACTTTTGAAATGTAATTAAAACTGGGTGAGGCACACGGCCTGCTTCCCACGCACACGCGTCGTTGTCACTGCGCGCTTGTTGACCGTACCACTCGTCCTGGTTTTTAGGCTTAGACTAGTTTATCCGTCTGCTTTTTTGTTTCTCTACATTTGAGAGACTAGATCAGTATGTCTTTTTGTTAAATTAATCGTTTTTGGACTCTATAAGCGATCTTTCAAGTTTGCTCTAGATTTTATGACTTATTGTTTATTTTGAGAATTGCTTTTGATTCGTCGTGTTATTTTTTTATTTTACTGGTGCAGTCTATGATGTTAATTTAAAAGGTTTTGAAGCTTCATGTTGTACTTGATTGCCTTGATTATAAGTACTCCATAAAAGTACAGTTTAACTATTCTGTAATACTTAATAGCTTGACTAATTATCAACCTACTTACTCGTATTTTACTGTGTACCATGTGACAACAATAGGTATTCGACTCTAATATGATAGGTTCACTAACCTCACTTCTAAGAAACGTTTAACAATGAACATATTCTTATCTATATGTCAGGTACGAGAGAAAGTATTGTTTACCTACCTTTCCATATGTAATTAACATTTCTAATTTGATTAATTGTTTTTCATATTTTCCTTGAGAGTCAATCGTTAGTGTTACTTACAGTAGAGAATTGTTAATTGCAATATAATACATATTGTCGTTCAAATCTTCCGCATCCTCCGAAATGTTATTACCCAATAATCTCACATAAGTCGCAATCGAATCCAGCAGAATTGGATAGAGAGAGCACCCTCCATTAACACTTTTAACGTAATTAGCACTCACCACAAACAGAAAGGCGATCGCGAGCCGCATTTCGCAGTCTAACGAACTTTCACTGTGAACGCGTTTGGTAGGAGCATCGTGGATGCAACCGTCCGCCACCACCGTTGTGGATCGACTGCCGTTTGGTGCCAATGTCGATGCCAAGGACTGGAAATTGCAGTAATCTGATGCACTTTTTAATGGAGATCGTGGCCCTTAAGGAAATGTTACCGGTGCACTTGTGTCTTCTTAGTTTATGATCTGAATTTTCTGCATTTTCTCACTATGGGGTTAACTTTCTTGTAGTTTTGACATACCGTATAAATTAGGTCGTTATTATTAATTAGTTCAGTGCTTTGTTTTTGTAATTTATATGTTGAGCTAAGGTGTAATGACACCCAATCTTCTATTGATTACTTCGATGACTTCATTATTTACCGTTCTATTGGAGTTTATAATTAATTCTTTGCTTGGATCTTGATCACAAACTAATCATCCGTTTTTCAACGTTACTGTTATTACAAATAGTATCATAAAACTTTACTCATCTTCAGACGCGTGTCTAAATGCAACCCGTTCAGTACAAAATTGTTCAGCTATTTAAAATCCCCATTCGTCTTGAACGTCAGTTGCGTTAAAGAATTCGCAACGCCCAATCCTCAATCATTATAATATCTGTTATTTCACGCTATTAATTCACGAAAGCATCACGTTACATTGCAAATTCACACGATATAAAAATTAGGTTCCGCTTGCTGGCAAGAAAGAGTGTGTGCTATTGAGTAGGTCAGTCGAGTAATCGTTTGCCAGCCGCCGTCTGCGTCCGTCTCGCTCTGTCATACTGCGCCTGTTAGTGTTAGAGAGGGTCGGGGATGGTGCGCGTGCGTCGCACCGTTATCCCGCGACGATATCTTGAATGAAGATGGTTTTCTCCCGCGCCAAAACAAAGGCGCCTGGTGCAAATTGACCTGCCACTTTAAAATCGAAAGGCGCACTAATTAAGTTAATTATGTGCACTTGATTGTGTGTCAGCTCTGTGTTTGTATATTCATGTGTGTTGGGTGGCCACGTTCTTATAATATGTTAATTATGATGTATTTGTATGGTAATATGTTAGTGGAAACGTAATTTCATAATTGTTAATTAGATATCTTAAATAGTTAATTTATTTATGTTCGTTCTAGGAAAATTCATCAATATACATCTTGCGTCTATATTACAAGATTTACGTAATTTTGGAATACCCAGTTTACAATATTTGATACTTCCTCTTTTGTAGAACTATAAATTCTCACCTTTTCCCACACATGTTCGCTTTATTGAAGCAACGTTAATAGTGTACTATTTGGCAGAGAAAAATCATGGTTTCGACAGCTACTTTGCTTTTGCAATGTTCAATGTTCTTAGTTACTTATTTCACTATTGCCTACTTAGATCGAGTGTGCCTACTAACAGCTTTTATAAACATGTTTATGATTTCATTATCGTTATAGATGTCTAGGCTATGTCTACACTTTGTTGATATATCGCTTTATTTATTTTGACAACTTACATTTCTTTTTGTGGTAACCACACATACCTTCTAAAGTTTTTAGAAAGTTTTTATGTGGGTTTATCTATTTTTTACTCTATTTTCTAATAATTGTCTAGACTTTTTGGACACACTTAGTTATTTTTTTTGGCTTTCCATTGAGGGTGATGTTCTTCTATGGCTCCACTTTATTAAGCACGATTTTTACAATGAAATCGGCAAAAATATTTTGTTCCTTATAAATTTAACTTTTTGAATTTATGTTCGAAAAATATTACTAAAAATTAAAATTTAATTGTTAAAATTAGTCTTCGGAAAAATCATCTGGAAATATCCACCTTTATATACCTAAGCTGAATGTCTTGTACAAAATCCGTCTATTGTTAAATAACTTTTACATTTCTTTTCGAAACTAATTGTCACACTGTTTAAAGAGCATCTTATGAGCCATACAAATATTGAGAGTGCGTGCGAAAATTATATGCTTAGAACATTTCTAGTACGCAGTGTAATTTGATACGTATGTGCCGTATTGCTATAACGATAATAGTCAATTTAGCTCGCTTCTATGTCAGTGTAACAGAGGTATGATCTACCCACTATCTGTCCTAGTTCTTGAAGTTTCATTCATGGATACATTGAACTTTACTTGGTAGGAGAAACAGAAATCATCGTAGGTACTTGATAGATTCAAGACCAAATCTTAAACTCCTGAGGAGATCTATGCCAAGTATGTGAATGTTATGCCACATAATTTTCGCATATAATTTCTGTCATCCTTTTCCTACTATGTACTTTCAATCAATTATCAAAAAGGTTGTAAATAATCAAAATGATTGAATCACTGCCATCACATAACACGCAATAAAGCAATAACCTCAACTAATTAAGGTGTTTTATTTATTTTAAATATCCTACGCTTTCATTCCACTAATGTTTCAGCCAGTATAAGTTTTCAATGGTTTTAATTCGCGGTAGTGATCAATCGATACTCGAATCGATGCATAGTCCGTAGTCCTGCTTGTTTGCCATGCTTCCTTTGCATCGTGTCGTGTAGTGTCACCGTAACCGTTATTATGCGATTAACTACGAAGTACAACCTGCGAAGGTATCGGGTTTTCTACCAATAAATTGCAGAAATAAAAAGTATTGACTTCTTTAGTGTTGTGGTTGGTGCTTTCCTTTTTTATCGAATAAATTAATATCGCCCATCTTCGCTTTTACGGAAGCTTATACAATCTGACTCTAATAATGCGAAAGTTTATGTGTAAATATTTATTACCGCAACGGCTGATCGAATTTAAATAAATTTTGCCCACAAATAGAATACGTTCTGGATTAACACAAAGGCAATATTTTATCCCGAAGAAACAATATCCGCAAGGAACTTGTAATAAACAATTGATTATGGTATATTAACCAGATATCTGATCTGAGCGAAATGTCACTTCTAAGTCATAGATCGAAGGCAGAAGAAGGGGTTTCGTTGAACGTCACCACATAACCGAATTTAAATACTTCTAGACATTTTCCTCGTCGGGTAGAAAGTCTTGGTGAAACTTGACTGTAGGCTGCGCCTGAGATAAATATTATCTTTATACACTTTCGATTTCCAATATTTGACTTTCTCAAGGATATTGTAACTTTCATCTTGCTTTCTTGACAACGGGTACCAAACGAATGCAACTTTTATATCTGTGTAAGGGCTTTTCCTGACTGTACGACATCGGTGTAGCTGCAGTATGCTAACTACAGACAGGCGTGAATTCAGGATTTCGAAGATGCAGGCATATGAAACTTAACAACTCATGTCTCAGGGTCGCCATCATATTGGCGTTGTCCCTTGCTGGTGTTGCAAATGTCCATAGGCGGCGGTGACAGCTAATCTTCAGATGGAAATTCTACCTGTTTGTCGTCTTAGTTGTTATAAGAAAAATAAGCGCACCGCTGTTGTTGCGACAAACGACAAATCAGGATAAGGCATAAGAATAAAGCCATCACAAACTTCGACTCTCTTGCTTAAAACTGTTATGTAACACCCATTACGTGTTATCAAGTCATGTGACAGTGATAAAAATATTTGATGTCTTAACCAAGTTTGGTATTTTTAAGATGTATTTATTTATAATCGAATATCTTTGATTTGCGTTACTAATGCATGTGCTTTAAAGGCAATATTGAGGAGACCACAGCACGGGGTGCTCTGCACATGCCTGACTGGCTGCCACTCTTAACTAAAAACCTGTCACCATGCACCCGTCGGGAGTTTCACTTGAGTTCTTCCCTTCTGGTCTTAGTCTGCTAACCACCTTCGGCCACACCATCACTTACCGTGGTGAGATGGTGATCGTAGACGAGCCTAGTAAAGTAAAAAAAGACCCTACCGTAAAAATTAAAAAAAAAACGTCGAACAAGTATTTGTTGTTATAGCAGCCTTAGTAGTACCTACACACTGTTAATATTTCAACTGTCCAACGACAGACTAACAGACGAACGAAAGGACTGCAGAGCCTTACTAGAGTCCCTTTCCCAATGGCACTTTTTAGGTACAGAACTCTAAAAAAGGCCCACCGAATGTGGTTTCCCACTACTAACCCCCTCCCTAACGGCACACACTAATGCCCGGTTTCTCCCATGCTTAACTTGGCGAATCCTAACACATGCTAAACTGTTTGACATATGTAAAGATTCCCCTAAGTTAGGCATCTCTTAATTGGTTAGTGAAAACGTCACAAGTAAATAGATATAGTGCCTAATGACACTACAAAGCACTAGATTTCCTTCCTCGCTGCACCTTAAACAAATCTTTGTGTATGCATACGTTTTGCAAATGAATAGATTGCATTTCTACCCATACATAAAGCTTTTTGTGACGAATGTGGCCAACTGTCTGAGTATTAGCTCCATTTGAATGTAGGTCAAACAGTCTTGTGTGAATAAGTTATGTTAGGGTTTGGACAAAGATTACCATTGTGCATTTTAATAATATCCTTCGCTCGCGTGAGTGAAATATGAAATGAGGTATGGTTTCACGATACATAACATTCATAGGTTTTCGTTGGATTTTCATGTGTTGAGTGATCGTTTTAAATTTGAACTTCCTGACAAATTGAAAGTACTACTAGTAGTTCTGTTTCTAAAATCCTTGAACTAGGTTCTAATAAAGTAATATGAACTCAACTGTTTGAAAGAAGTAAAAGTGCATTCAAAGAAACAATTTATATTAACACATTTAATATTACTTTGTTTTTATCAGTACATTTCTTAATTTCTTCCAGAACTCTTCAGCGTTGCGTTCATCCCAGGAGTGATATATTTTGGTTTTTAACAAATACTTCAAAGTAGTCGTTAGATATTTGCTTTGAACATCACCTATTCTAATTAAAACCAAAGGGTCATAAGTTGTACCATCTTCCAGGAATATCCTGTGATACTCTGCCAGTTGAGTCTCCCATCTACACCACTGAGATTTCGCAAAACTATTGCTTATTATTAAAATTACATATTTACTATCTGTTATACTACAATTAACTGATTCCGATATAAACGATCCTATTTCAAAGTCTCTTTCATACACGCACAGTTTTAAATAAGGTTGCTTGCCTTCCAATTCAGATATCATCTCTTGTACAAATTCCCTGTCTTCATTGCAATAAGAAACAAACGCGTCATACTTATAACCTTGATCTTCAGTATTCTTCGTTTTATTATTCTTCACATTCTTCCCTAACGCTATCTTAGTCAAAAACATCCAATATCTTATGTACATTCTATATTTATAAATAACTACCACTATCATGAGCACTAAAGCAACCGTGACCAGCGAAGGTGCGGTCCAAACAAGAACCATTACATTTGATATCTTCTCATACATCAAACATTGTAGACTCTTTATAGACGACAAATAGTCTGCCACTCTTCGATCCTCCCAGAGGTCGGGACTGCTGCATTGAAATTTAGAACGTTGGAAGAATTGTTTCAGTGCCAAAGTTCCGTTAACTTGTAACCAAAGGTAAGTTTTGAACATAGTACTGCAATCGCAAACGAAAATATTCTCCATAAGATCAATTTCTACTGTGGAATTTATTCTATTTTCTAACAGAAAACTTATATCTTGAATCATACCTAGTGAAAAGTGCGAAATTTTATTATTCCTCAGCTCCAGTTGAAGGGGCTTTACACCTGAAGCCAAGAATAAAGGTTTCCACCAAGATATCAGCAGGTTTTCACTCAAGTCAAGTACTTGTAAAAATTTCAATGGCTTCAGAATTTCCGCATCGATATAGTAGAGCTGATTGTTTCGAAGTATCAAATGGGTTAAATTTGGCGTCATTTCAAAAATGTTTTCATCGTCATACAAATGTTTGATGCCGCAATTCTCTAAAACCAAAATTTTCAGTTCGTTCAAGCCTTCAAACTGTTGACATGTCAAGTTAGCGTTTGCCGTTAAAGGGTTGTTAGCTAAGTTCAACAACTCTAGGTGCCTCGTCGATTTAAAGGTTCCATCGCCTATGTGAAATAGCGTTCCATTCTTTATACATAAAACTCTTAAATTATCTAATCCTCTAAAAGTATAATCAAAGATAGATTTGATTCTATTGAAAGACAGATTAAGTACTCTCAATTCTTTACTTTGAATGAAGGTATCTCTGTCTATTTCGTAATACATTGGATTAGTGGGATTACCTAAATTATTAGACAGATCTAAGAGTAGAAGTTGATCTGATAGATGTTTTTGGTGTATTCCAGGCAAATTATTGCCACCCAGTAGCAATACTTTGAGATTTGGGAATTTTATTGGATCAAAAGCGTTACTAGCTATTATTATAGCAAGAACTTTTCTTAAATCTATAAGTTCAATATTTGGCATATGTGGAAATGTATCATCATTGATCATTTCAAACTGATTGCGAGCAAGCATCAATCTCTTTATAGTCGTGTTTGCGATTATATTCATCAAGTTCCTGGGTGGTTGTTTCCTAAAACCCATTCCTGATAGATCTATGCGAGTAAGATTAATACCATTATTTGATATCCTTATCAAAAATCTTCCAATAATGCTAGAATTTAAATCATTATCACCAATATGTAGCTCTTTAAGCTTCTTAAAAGGTAATAAACTATTTTCATGAATAAAATCTATTCTACACAGGTTTATGTCAAGTTTCTGCAACGATGTTCCTTCCATCGGTATAAAAGCTGTTTCAGGGATAATTTCAAACGCGTTTTCTGATAAATCCAATGCTCTTAACAATGGTAAAATATTGGGTTTGAAAGCCGGTGTCACTTGGTGAACATTTGTGAATCCATTATTAACTAGAGTTAAGTTTCGGAGATTGTTCAACCCTTCGAATATCTTCGGATGAATCGTTAACAGATTGGTATTATAGGATATAGACAGATGCTGTAATTTGGTCAGTTTTCTAAATGTTCCAGGTTCAATGTATTTCAGTTTATGATTTGCTTCTATTTCCAATACTTTCAAGTAATGTAGAACATCTAAATCTCCTCTGCGTATTTCTACGATGACCGTAGTTCTTACTCTAAGGACTTCACTTTGGATTTTAACCTGAAATGAGAAACAGGTATTAAATAAACCGATTACTATTTCATCAAGTGAACCAATTTTAAAGACAAATTTTATCTGGTTTCCAGTAGTACCAGCTCTGCTTAGTTTGGAATCAGATGGCCGTGTGTAAATAATGTACTAGGTTATTTATTTATTTATAAACGCATAATACAACCGACGCGGGAATATCTTAAATCAAAAAAAATTTTTAACCGTAATTAGGCGAGACGACTTTATTACGGCTTTGATGACATGGTAGTTTGTTTTTCAGAAAGGTTTAGATAATTGATAAATCGGATCTGTGCGTAGGTATCGATAGTTATTATGGTTTCTTTATATAATTCATGTGTAGCCAATTTCTATATTTTATATCCAATCTACTCTACTGATAATACATAAATATTACTTACTTTCGGAAACTTCACGCACTCGTAATTCCCAAAACATACAACAACTTCATGATCAGTAGTGGCTCGACAGATGCATCCGGAACTCCTATCCTTCCCCAGCTCCACTGGCAAGATCTCGCTCCTCTCATCCTTAGGGTACACGTAGTTGTTGAACATTTCCTCATAGTCCTCGATGAGACTGCTCCGAGCGGACCTCGCGTAGCACAGGAGGAGCCACAGGTAGCCGACGCATTGCATACTCTTGGAGAATAATCTGGAAATGTAGGAGATGATGATGAGAGGATTTTACATATTGTTCCATATGCTTCAATTCGTCGTGCTTGGGATGATATTGAAAAATTATGTCGATAATTAGGTACACATAAGATTTGCTGCTTCTCAATCAATTCCAGTAATTAAATAAATATCGGTATCAGACTAAACATTAGTTTAAAAATGTATCTACCTCTCTTTCTAATCCTTCAGTTGGAAAGACAGAGGAGGTTCCGTCATTTTCTTAGAAATAATTAATTGTGAAGTATTTAAATCACTATGGCTAAAGCTAGGTAGACAGAACTTAACAAGTTGAAGACTGAATCTCTCTTTTCCTCTTCCTATTCTTAAATATAGAAGAGATCTTTGACCCTATCATTATGTTCGAAAGAAAATTGTAAATAAAAACATTATTTTTCTTAGCCCTTTCATTGAACTTTTCATTAGAACTGTTTCTATTTTGTCGAGTAAACGCAGTAGGTACTTGGAAACAGTCTAATACCCAACAGTAAAAGTATTCAAAATACTAGTGTTCCTGAAATCAATTTTTGGTTTTAAAATTTTTAATCCATTTTGAACATTGTGGTGTTAAATCTATGCACTAATATTCATTACAGCATTTAAAATTCCAAGTATTCATCAAAGTAAGATTTCATAACATTATAGATGTGTTGATCATTTGATCACAACACGTTTAATCTCCCGTAGGTAAAGTAAACTGATAATGAGATAAGATGAGAGATACAAAATCGTAGAGCCTACGTCATTAAAGCAGACATAAGTTTAATGCCTACATTATATTGTTTCTACGTAGTGGTATTTTAAGACAAAAGTAGGTAGATATAGTAAGCGGATAGGACCAGTAATGGAGAGGCAGGGCCGGATTAACAACAATGCACGTCACGGGAATCCTTTACTAACTTCTTAAAATATATGTTTTCTACAAAAACGCAATCATATTCACAACTAGCTGTCCCCCGTGGTTTCACGCGGATCCCCGTGGGATCACTTTGGGAAGGGTGGCTAAATTGAGATTATAACTGAAAACCTGGGTACAGACCATAGACTGCATTGCCGATCTTAATAAAATCTATGACTCTTTCTATTTTAATAACATGAGAAGAGAAAAAAAGTCTTTAAATTTGTTTAGACGTGTCAAACTCTCTTTTCTTATGTGAGCAATAAAAACACGTAAATAGTAATGTAGGTATAAGAAACAATTCGATTACTAGATCCTATCCATAAATAAATGAGTGAAAATTCTCTTAGCTTCAATAAAAACATGAGATAAAAAACTTCTCTGATAATGTTAGAGGTAAGCTCGAGGGCCGGGCCAGACACCGCCCGGACAGGAAAAAAATAACTAGGTATGTATGTATGTATGTATGTAAGGTAAGGTACATAGAAGAAAAAATATTTGTATGTTATGTTATCACCAAAGTACAAGCTCTACTTAGTTTGAGATCAGATGGCCGTATGTAAGGAATATCCCAGGATATTTATTACTATTTTTTATTTTATAAACATTAGGAGTCAGATCCCACCTACTTTTCAACCTTAAGATTTCTGTTAAGTTGTCTTGTATGCAATATATATACAATCTCTATATACAAGAGAATTGTGACCATTGTCAGAGAAGCAGCCTTAGAGAAGACTAACCACTTTTCGATATCTCACAAGACATTGTCTTTACAGTGTTAGTTTTGGTTCTTCACAATGGTGACAAAAATAAATGTGCTTTAATGAATGTGGTGGACGAACTTGTTTTCCCAATGGTGAAGCATTGAGTGAGAGTCAGTCTCATAGTAAAATTTATAATAAAGAGTATCGGTGGATTACACACAAACGTAAACAGTATGTGTTAAATTAGTAGGCAATTTCCGACTAAGCAGGAAATGTCCATGTCGCGAAATTTCCAATTGCAGGAATCAGTGCAATATCATATTTGGCCTTAGAGCTTTCGGGTCAGAACTCCGTACTGATCTTTACTTTTAATAAATGAATATAAAATTCCTATGAATTTTCGCGAGTGAAAGCGACAAATAGGTACAAAGTCGAGAACCGATTTCCATATACACATACACATCCAGACCTGTGTACCTACGCTTTTTATAATTTCTTATTATACAAGGTATTATCATTCTTAATTTATAAAAATCTCGTGTAATGGTGTTTGTCCTTGTGGGTCCTCCGAAACGGCTGGACCGATAAAAAAATATATATTTGTATATTTCGTATGAATGAGATAAGTCGTAAAGTATTTTTCACACATGGTTTTCGTTTTTGACTGCAAATCAATGGAATTTAGTAATTTAAATATTTATTGAATTAAATGATATATAAAGCAAACTTTCTAATTATAAATAAATTTCCACGATTCTGATGCAACTCCTCTACTAATTGCAACTTTTGTATAATTATTCAAGTAAATAAATATTATTCTTTCAATAATTCCTAATTATACAAGATAACTCTTTCAAATTTCAAACGATACCTAGGTCTTTCCATAATAATTTTTCAGTGGCAGAAGCGCGCCGGGTGCCAGCTAGTCCTACTAATATTGTAAACGCGAAAGTTTGTATGTATGGATGTTTGTTTCTCTTTCACGAAAAAACAACCATACGGATTTAGATTATACTTAGCACATAGATAGAGCATATATTGGAATAACATATTAGGCTACTTTTGGCGTTTTCAATCCGGAAATTTTGATGTCAAAGATGCACGTCGCTCTGGTCGCCCCATTACGGATAAAATGGATGCCATTTTTGAAAAAGTGGAGCAAGATCGGCATATCAGTAGTTACGACGTAGCTGAAGAACTGGGAATTGACCACAAAACAGTTTTGGCGCATTTGAAAAAAATTGGGTACACAAAAAAGATAGATATTTGGGTACCTCACGAGCTCACTGAAAGAAACCTCTTGAACCTGTACTCATTTTTGATTCTTTATTACGACGTCATGAAACCGAACCATTTTTGAAGAAGCTGATAACTGGTGATAAAAAGTGGATCACGTACGACAAGAACGTGCGAAAAAGGTCGTGGTCAAAGGCCGGTCAGGCTTCACAGACTGTGGCGAAACCCGGGTTAACTCGCAACAAGGTGATGCTGTGTGTGTGGTGGGATTGGAAGGGCATATTCATTATGAGCTGTTACCACCAGGCAGGACCATCGATTCTGAACTCTACTGCGAACAACTGATGAGATTAAAGCAAGAAGTTGAGAGAAAGCGGCCGGAATTAATCAACAGAAGGGGTGTGGTTTTTCATCATGATAACGCTAAACCTCACACATCTTTAGCCACTCAGCAAAAATTAAGAGAGTTTGGCTGAGAGGTATTAATGCATCCGCCGTATAGTCCTGACCTTGCACCTTCAGATTTCCACCTGTTTCGGTCTCCTCAGAATTCTTTAGGCAGTATCAGGATAACATCACGAGAGGACTGTCAAAACCACTTGTCGCAGTATTTTGATCAGAATCCCAAAATTTCTATAGCAATGGGATCATGTCCCTACCTACAAGATGGCAAAAAGTTATCGAACAAAATGGTACCTACATACTTCAGTTAAATGTAAATAAACTATATTAAAAATGTTTCGAATTTTCTTAAAAAATGCGAAGGAACTTTTTCCCCAACCTATTATGTTTTATGCCCACTATGCTACCGGCACGCTATGATGGCCGTTTTGACGTTTCAGACTGTCATAGGAAAAGAGCTGTATTGCTTTGGTCAGGTTGATTTCATCATCATACAATTAGCAGTTGGATCAATAGATGCACCTTACGTCTGAAGGAATAAAGGTTATTTTTCCTTGTCATTGTTAAACGTCAAAACGGCCGTCCCAAAGTGCCCAAGTTTAATGACTAATGACCTACTTCATTAGCCGGCCAGTTAAAAGACACGTCAAAGTCTCAACTCGATGTCTACATATTCATTATTTGCTTAAATATGTTGGTAAGTACGGTTAGAATGCCTGTGAGTACCAGATCTAGGTGTCGGGAGGTAACTACTGTAGGTAACAATAATGAATAACGCAAATATGTATGTTCTATTAATAACACGTTACATGTCTAGAATTATGAGATTTGCAAGGTTTTTACAAGTGGAAGCGGCAACGTATACTATAACATTAACTGATTTCTGCGGTGTGTTATACCTTACACCGAGTGATCAACAAAAACATCACTAAAGCAGATTGGCGTCTCTCATATCTCTTGACGGGCCAGTTGGCTTGGTGGTCAGAGACCCTGACTACCAAGCCAAAGGTCGTGGGCTCGAATCCCATCCAGGGCAAACATTTGTGTTCAAGAACATGTCTGTTTCATCTGTCTCTGTGTAAATATCTATATAAGATATTTAGAAAAAAAAGTAGTTTGTGTAGTAAGTATATCATGAAATGAAATGAAATCAGTTTTTTGGATTCTTTATTTATTATATGTATGCGATTGTACTTTCCCCGGGTCCTTTACCTTTCTAACCGAAATACAGGTACACTACTGCTTCACGGCTCAGGTGGTAGATCTTCCCCAGACAAACTCAGCAATAAGAGCTCTACTACTTCTAAGACATTGTTTATTACATGTAATACTACCTGTCCCACCCGATTTGACTCGCGTTTATCGTTATCATATAAAGTTTTAACCATCTAGGAAAAAATCCACGTCGTGTGGTAGCAGTCCCATCCCGATATGTTCAGTAGTTTTGAGGTGATGGTGCATCAAAGGCAAACCCTATTTTCTATATACGAGTATATATACTTATGTATATAGAAGATAGATTAATATAAGTGTTCCAAGTCCTCAGTTTCTTGCTGTATTTAAGGCGTAATTATTGTAGCCGCAATTGTTAAATTTAACTCGACCCAAAACGAGGTACGTTGGCAAATGCTTCACTCGGGATGCGTTGACAACAGCTCCCGAATCGTCCACCTACTGTAGTAACGAATTATGTTATTTGGTGCAACCATTTCCCCAGACTCTATCAATAACGTTACAGCTGCAGATTTAGCTATCAAAATACCTAATTAAGATTATGTGCGGTTCTTGTGTTCCTGAGGGATGTCACATTTTCCCGGGATAAAGCGTATCATATGTTTTAATCCGGGTTATTAACTCTTTATGCCAAACCTATGGTAAACCATCCAGCTTCGCAAACATAGGCATTTATAATATCAGTAAAATTATCTAATTAAATGTGTTTTGTTATGTTATGTTGACTAACATCTTTAAAAAACATAAAATAGTAGTATAAAAACAAAATTGATTGAATTGAACAGTTCTTCATATTCGGGTAATTAATTTTTTTCTATTTAGTATTGTCCTCTTTTCATTTTCAATCACAGCATCAGCAAAAATTCATGGAATAAAATTGTTTTACTGATCGGAATGACAGCAGAGTAGGATAAGGGAAATCGACAAAACAGTAACTAAGTACAAACCTTTAATGAATCCGGTAAATATTCCCCTTCCTCTAATAATCAAATCTTCCGTAACGATATTCAATCTCGCACCACCGGACTTAAGCCATCCGAATTCACATTTCACACAAACAATCACAAAAAACTTTAAATGGTTTTTAAGCGATTACATCTTCAGTTTTAAGGGACACACGGTTATTGTATGGAATATTAATTAAGAGTTAGCACGTCGTTTTGCGTGAGTTCGTCCAGCATGTCTGCTTTGAATAGATACACAGACTATGTTTGTATAAGGATTTAAAATGCTCCTTGCTGTCATTGGTTCGTCTGATATTTGCAAGTGATAACCAGGTATGATAACATGGAATCGCGTTGGTATTCTAATTGGGTGTCCGCTATTATAATATCTTTTGCATTTAGTATTTGACGTAACATGAAATTTGGGGGATTTTAGTAAGTTTTCTTTGAAATTTGCAGCGTTTGTAATGTTTTATATTTCATTATTAGGGTTGCCAACAGATGATGCACGTAAAACAAAACAAAGATACAAAATTTTAATCAAAAAGTGCAAAATTGGTGCGCATCCACTTACACTTTTAACTAATTATTTCCTATGTATTAAAAAGACAAAAATTACAAAAAATTAAAGTAAGAATAAAATTTCATCACAAGTAAAAGTAGACAAACGTAAAATAAGAATTGAAAATTAATGAGATATTTACCTGACTAAACATAATTAACATAAAACTAAATTAAAATCAAAATCAAATTTAGTGAAAAATATTGATGGGATTTTGCGTTTTAGTTATTGTAGTATATTTTATTGTGTATCTATATAAGTTAACATAAGATAATATACGTCCCTTATCTGTTATGTAGCTCTCATCAACGTGGCTTAATTTTTTTCTGGGTAATTCCACGTTTGGTGCCATTCATGCGTCTGTATTTTTGCGGTGCGTGTTTGTTTGTCTGGCGAATATGAGTGCAAGAGTCTTGAACTTATTTCTTGAAATGTTTACCTATCACAAACTGTTAAATGTTCTCGCCGTATTGTTCACAACCTTTATAATTGCTGTCAGTCCAATAAAGAATGTTAGCGAAACATTTCAAAGTTAGTCATAAGCTACATCATATATCTATCTCCATAGTCTATTTCTATTTAAACGTTCTACAAAAAAGCGGTTTTAGGTTTTCAACAATGTTTTAAAAGTAAATCTTGTTTTTTTCTACTAATATTTATTGTTTTGTCTTCATTTAGCCTATTCATTTTTATTTATTTATACATTTTTAATTCGTTTTTTTTAAGTATGTTAAAAAGAGCAAATTTATATTGGAGACGGTAGAAGTACTTTACATTGGCTTTTTTGTCATACATTTTGTAAGAGTCAGTTTCATCATAATCCTTATAAGGTTTTATGAGTCTGAAAGAAAAATTCAGATTCGTATACACTAAAAGCTTTTCAATTTCCGAAACTAACTTAAGATAAAGAAAACACGTCGCCTGGTACTGTTCGTATTCTACAACATATTTACGCATTTTTCCTTATTTATATTGTCAGTATGCACTGATATGTGACATGTTTCTACTAGATGTATGTACAATGAAATGCTAAACTAAAAATAAACAACTAGAGTAAACAAGTCAGCGTGGGGCTTAGAAGGGTCTTTGTAATCTGTACCAGTTAATACTTACCATAGCAATAATGTGTTTGAGATTAGGTACTAATCTAAATTAATGATCAGTATGTACTTCTATGGTTTTGGAATTATCCACAAATGAACTTCCTATATTCTCACATAACTCCACAAAATCCTAAAATGAGCTTAAGCTTTCAAGTTTCAGTCATGAAAAGTATGGTGAAGCTATAGCACGGTGATAGGGTACTAAGTAGTACCCGCTTGCCCGGCTTCCGCTCTCAAGTCAAAGATCTGTCGCCAAGGTCCTATAGGTGTGTTCTAACAGCTGCACTTGAATACGTAAGTACTATCTAGGTTTTGTATGCTCACCACCTACGGCCATATGATAACTTGGTCCTGGTGAGATTTTGGTCAAACAACTATATGTATATACATGGTACATAGTGCGGCAAAGTATTTTATCTAATTGATATTAATATTAGCTTACGTCGAGGGATTGAAAGTATCTTGTAACTTATAACATAGCTTATTTCCACCAGGAGTAATGTGTCATTCAAATTGTGAAAGAATAGGTGTAGTGATTCCGGAGTAATTACCCTCCCTCTACAGATAGACAATCTAACAAAATCCGCTCTCTCTCATTATAATTTTACTAAACTTGCGGTACGCTATGATGGCTGTTTTGACGTTTAACAATGACAAAGAAAAATAAACTTTATTCCTACGGACATAAGGTGCATCTATGATCCAACAGCTAATTGTATGATGATGGAAATCAACGTTATTCCAAACCAATACAGTTTCTTTTCCTATGACAATCTGAAACGTCAAAACGGCCATCATAGCGTGCCGGTAGTATAATAGTATAAATGCCAATGTTTAGATGGTCTATCCATCCATTGATTGTTTCTCAATCACGCCAGAACAAATCAGGTACGGATCTAGATGAAATTTGGCACAGAGATAGATTATAGTTTGGAATAGCACATTGGCTACTTATTCCGGTAAAATTGTATCATCCTTCGGGAACGCAGGAGAAAACGAAGGGGGACGGCTATATCAGAATAAATTGTTTTCTAATCTAATTACAAATGTGATAGTGTGATAGTGATATTATATTACAGTCTTCCGCCGTTATATAAAAGCTTAAAAATGATGAGAGCATTACTCCTCTTAAAGGCATTATATATTTACTTATCTTGTACCTTTTAAGCAATCAAAATTAGGTTATACAAAAAAATATATCTTACAACTAATACCGCTCAATAGGAAATCGACACGTTTTTCGCTTCTACACGAAGCATCTTCAGGATGTATTAGACCCGCTGTCACTGCGTCGACGCGCGAGCACCACAGACATTTCTTTCACTTTGGGAGTCGAGAGAATTCATTCAAAATTCAAAACCATTTATTCTGTTTAGGCCCTCGGAAGGCACTTATGAAGGTCAAATTTAAAGTTACTGAAGCTACAACCGGTTCCGAAGTCAGCCTTCAACCGGCAAGAAACTCAGCAAGATTACATTCTTTTTTATTTTTTATTAAATATTAAGCTACTACCAGAAGCTGGATCTCTTTCAGATCCAGGGGAATCAGTTACTAGATATTTGTTTTTTTGTATAATCCCATAATGGATTTCTGCAAGGCCACGCCTGGGTCAATTAGTTAATCAAAATTAGGCTAAACAATTCAAATCTTCCAAGTAATTGAAGAAGGATCAACGAACTTTTACTTTGTAAAAAAAAACATTTTAGGATATTTAGCATTTGGTAGAATGTCGACATAATTGCAAGTCATTGTATACTTACATATTTAATTGAGCGTCAACTATTCACACTTGCGTCACTGTCTTATGTTTACTGTGAGAGTGGACAGAATTGTGTTGATTTTGTGCTGACTTTGTTGGTACATACAAGTGACACCTAGATTAAGTTGATGTAAAATCAGTATGCGGAGATATGCAATATAAAAATAAACTAATAAGGAATAATAATAAATAAATAAAATTCTTTATAATGTCCCAGGATATAAATCAGTTATAATACTTACTACTTTTTTTTTCTAAATACATATGTACTTATTTAGATATTTACACTCTCCCATAGTAAAACAACGTAAAAAGTAACATCAAACATAAACTTGTATACTTATTAATAATTAATATGATTAAAATTAAAACTAAGGCTAATCAACACAATATATACCCATCAACACAAATACGGTTTTTTAAGCTGCCTAGGCATGCTTGCTAGAATTTGATCAAGATAAGTAACACTGTAAAATTTACAAAGTATCTGACAAAAATAGCAGAATATATTAACTCACTAGATTGTTTGAAAGTACATCCCATATCAGCAATGTTATCATCAATGGTTATTTCATCACTAGGGGCACGAGCCTCTGGATCAATGTCCACACACGATGTTTCACGAAGTAGCGAATTTCTGTAGCATTATTTTTGGATCTTATAAAATTTATAATTCTTGAATCTCAATATAGCTCTTTAATTTCGCGTGAAGGTAAAATGGTCCAAAACGGCACGTGTCGGTGAAAGCGGCTCGAAAGGTGCGCGTGCGCCGCCGGCAAGGGTAAAAAATAACCGTATTTGTTCGTAGGTTGATCGAAATAGCGTGAAAGATTGAGTAGGTGCGACAATTATACTTTATATTGAGCTAAAGCAATAAATTTAATAATAAATAAGTGAATTGAAACCCAAGTAAGCAATCATCCTCCTAAAATTATGAAAGTGAATAACTCTCTGCCTGTAAGTCACAATTATACGGCTATAGTATAAAGTTACTTTAGTTAGGTCATGGAATTAAACGTAGGGTAGGTACTTCCGTCCCCGAAAAGACGTTATATTTAATTATGATTTATAAATCGTAGAGCTCTCAGTGCAGAGTTCGTCCGGGAAGGTACTACCACCTTACCCATTTCCGCCGTGAAGCAGTAGTGCACTTGTATTACTAGTGTTTCGGTTAGAATGGTAAGGGGGCCGGTGAAATTACAGGCACATGAGACTTAACAACTTCACGTCTCAGGGTCGACAACGCATTGGCGATGCTCCTAGTATTGCAAATGTCCATAGGCGGCGGTGACCACTTACCATCAGGTGGACCGTCTGCTTGTTTGTCGGCCCAAGTGGCATAAAAAAATAATAATAATAAAAATGTACAGAACTTTAATGGATAACACTAGTTTAATACTTAGACATGTCCTAGGGGATTTTGGCGCTGTATGCTGTAATACAGGCATTTTGCCTAGCTCAGCAACAGATGCTAAGCTACTATAATTATAAACGAGTCTAAGATATCTTTGTCAAACAGTACCTTGTATTAACTTAACTATGAGTCAATAAACATTATTATTAATAATGTTATTCCTTCGATTTACGAACACCTTTAACTTTGAATCTTTTGCAGATGAGATTAGTGGTTAGAAGCCCTGATTGCTACGCGATAGGTCGTGTGTTCAATTCTACCTCAGAACAAACATTTGTAGCATGAACCTGTCTCTTGGTGCTGTGTCGGGTATTAATATCTAGATGATGTTTTTTAAAAGTAGTAGGTATATCAGTTATCTGCTTAATTTGATTCTGATAACCGTGTGTGAAGAATGTATCAGGATATTGATTTATTTACAAATCTTGACGGACCTTCATTGATACTGCTTCGTACTTGCCAAATATTCGAAATACAAAACTATTTATTTAGACCCGCGGAACTTAAAGGGTCGAAATGACAGAAGCTGCCATCAAATATCATTCTAAATTTTAGAAATAACACCATGCAGTCCATGCTAAGCCATCGTACGTATACCTATCAGCTGACAGAAAGGAGCGTCAATACGTGTCGTTAATTGGAGCGATATCGGCAGATTCGCGGAACCGCCTCGACTCCAGCAACCTGTTCCAATGTCCCACTACCGGCACACTTACGACAGATATTTCTATACATTCGTATGATTTACTGCTTCATTTGAAAGCTTATAAATGTTTGTTATGATTAAATGTTCAATCGACAACAGCTTCCGTAACATATTCATGATAGAATACCGACCGCTGCCGTAGACATTTGCAATACTTTGCCAACGTGCTACCGACTTACGAAGCCTACAGCCTCGGCAATTATTTAATTTACTTCAAATTGGTTGACACGCAGCGGAGCAATCTTTTTTTCGATGAAGAAGAACTGCTCTTTGCAGAGTGCGTCCGGAGAAGCACTACTATCTTACCTTATAAAGGTGGGGGGGCGCGTTGACATTACACGGACATGAGACGTAACAACTACACGTCTCAGGGTCGAAAACGCATTGACAAAATGTCCATATGTCGTCGCGGTGGCCTCTTATCATCAAGTAGACCTTTAGCCTCTTTGTCGACCTAATATGCCATAAAAAATGCAAAAATATTAACACTTCTCTTATAAAGATTTTTTTTTCAAAAGTTACTATAGGGTTCAATTAATCTTACGACTACAACTGAGCAATCATGGCTTCAAAATATCTTTAACGATAAAGCTTTCCTACCCGTATCTCATGCTAATATGAGCCATAATCTAACACCCACAACTGCCTTAAGTTACTGAACAAGGATATAACTGCTATAACTTTAAAACAAGGTAAAATAAATCAGGAATTTATTTTTATACTCATACACATTTATTTTCAATCAACAATCAAACTACATCTTTTTCCCGGGTCCCAAAAACTCTGAAATAGTAACCTACAAAGGTGAGGGCAGTGCAGCAGACAGATTCCTGATGAGCTCATCTATTTGTACCAGGTTGATCTTTGCTTGCCGGTACAGCTGACCTTCGGGT
Organism: Habrosyne pyritoides; assembly: GCA_907165245.1. NCBI lineage: Eukaryota > Metazoa > Arthropoda > Insecta > Lepidoptera > Drepanidae > Habrosyne > Habrosyne pyritoides. The sequence goes on along the minus strand of OU015600.1, from coordinate 944,193 downwards.
AACTCCAGAGGTTCGTGACGCAGCAGCGTAGCCGACTCCATGAGGATCTTGCGCGATTCCTGGTAATGGTAAATATAACTTTTAAATAGATGTTCATAAATATCTACTTTTCAAGAGCACTGCTCATAGGATTGTGTTTAGCGACATTCTCACAATTGAAGGTATCTATCACATGAACAGTTGTCGGAGCATACCGATAACTGCTTGCCAGAGGATGTCAACAAGAATGGCAAAGTTCCCGCCGATTTTTTTATTACGTTAACGGCGCCACGAATGCTATTTTTCTCTGGAAAGCGTCTCCAGAACCAGAATTCACACTGAAGATGTGACATCACTGTCACAATGAAGAAAAATTACAACAGTAACATTTTAATAACATTTCCTTTACTTCTGACAATCCAATACTATGTAAAATAAGGTTGTTTCTTAATCATATACCTAATAAATGTCAGCATTTTGAATGTTAATAATTGGAGCGTAAATTGTATTACTTGTTCAACGCCATACCGTCTACACCCGTGCTAATTACCTACAAATTGAAAGTTTTTTTATGATAAAGGGTTCTATGTACCCACTGCCAGTCTATTAGAGAATCGTAACACTTGTTCATCTAGCCTGACTGCGAACACTGTGGTAGGTAATTAATTAGTACATAATTAAGACCACTACGTTTGCAGTGTGTGTAGGTGTACACGCTGAGTCCACGTGGTGCTTTATGCGTCATCTTCTTACTAACGAATTACGCTCGACACGTGTAGAAAACGTTCTCGATGAACTTTGCTTTGTTAATCGACGCTTACTTGGGACTGCAAGCATTTGCCCTTATTCAGACTTATTCAATCGTCATTCATACCGGTCACATATTCACAGTACCGATCGATTCCATTCGATACTGTTTATGACCCAATCGGGAACGCACCCCGAGAAGCTGTGAATAACCCTGATTCTGTATGAATATGCGTGCAGCACCTCTAGCGCACTGTAGAAAAAGTAATTACACAAATTATGTACCTGAGTTGCTAGAGAAGTGTCGATTATATTAGCGAAACAACCATAGAGTAGATAGAAGTAGTGTTAGAGTTTGCTTTTAAAATAATTCATCTGAGATGAGTAAAAGAATATATGAGAAATAAATTAAGAAATACTCGCGTAGCACTGAAAATACTGTTGTGAAAGAAATGGGCCTTCAACCCTTAACTTGCAGCAGGGGATGGAAGTGAATAGCAAATATACTAACATTGACATATCCTAGCAGAACCATGGGGCCATCCGTTAGGGACTCTCGTCTGCCAGTCTCAGCAACTGCTGCGTGAAGCTCGAATAGGAGTGAACCGCGTAGTCTTGTTTCCGCTGCAAATCACACACGTATGTTAAAGTTATATGCGTCATTTAAATTTAAAAAGTTAACTTAAAAGACAGGCTGAATTATCAATTAACGACTCGCAAACATCAATAATGGCTCAAAAACTCAATGAACTTAGTGTAAAAAAATACGACACCTTTCTCAAATAAAATTCAATGTCTCGTCGAGATGTTACGTCTAGGTATTTGTCACATGACGTCCCGTGAACGGCTAAACAAGAATGATTCTAATTACTCTGGTTAATACAGTTATTTTGCGTTAAACAAAACAAATTGCGAGCACAAATTTTGATCTAAAGTTGGAATTATGAAAACTGTTTTGTAAAGTCCTATGAACTTGAATAATAAAAATTTATTGCGTATGACGCGTAAAACTTAAATGAAAATAACATTTAAACAAACAAACCCGGTGCCAATGTCTTTAGCAAATCCGTAATCTTCCTGCACAAATGGGTCTTTAATAGTAATCTATCATCGGAGACAAGCGTGAGCCCATGCTCCTGCTCCTGGCCGACCATCTGCGCCAGCGCGAGACTCACGTCGATCATGTAGAAGTGACACGGGTGGAGGTAGCTGCTGCAGTGGGTTATGAACCTGGAAATTACATGAAATATTTGATTTAATCATCCATTGGCATGTATTGTCTGATAGGGAGAACCGTTAAAATATTCATCTTGTATTGATACCGCTTCAGAATTCTTATTCTGCCTTGCATGTAATTTGGGCGAGAACTATTACTATGTTCACTTAATATTTTGGAGAATTTCATATTTGGCATGGGATTTCTATTACTTAAGCTGTTGGAGAATAATAATTATTGTATCGAGGAGTAAGAATAACTAATGGTTCAGTTCTCTGGTAAAATTGAATGTATCCAATCATGCCATTAAATCATTAAATGACTGCAGCGGAACGGTGCCTTAAACTTCTACTATTTGCCAACTCTTAAACAAACCTCTCACACGCCTCCGGATCTCCCTTCGGCATGGCACTGAGCTCCCGTCCAATATCCTGCAGCAACTGCTGAATGATGGCATCTGATACGGAATCCTTGCATTTATTACAAATCCAGAACTTGTTGTCCAAGTTCCTCGTCTCTGGGTTAGGGTTCTTCGTCTTCTGCTGGATTGGGTGTATGAAGGTTTCTGGCAGGATATACCCTTTGCAGTCTCTGAAAATAGAAAATTTTGTTAAGGATTAACAAGATTAAGACTAAGTTGTTATTCTTCTCATCATCACTATAGCTTCACCAGCGGTCTCAATGGTCACTATATATCAGCTGGGTTGTTTTTTCAAAGTGACTGCGCCTCGCACCTTATTTTTAGTGGCATTGTAAATATAAATATATTTTTTTATACCACTTGGGCCGACAAACAAGCAGACAGTGCACCTGATGGTAAGTGGTCACCGCCGCCTATGGACATTTGCAACACTAGGGGCATCGCCAATACGTTGTCGACCCTGAGACGTGAAGTTGTTAAGTCTCATGTGCCTGTAATTTCACTGGCCCCCTTACCTTTCTAACCGAAACACAGTAATACAAGTGCACTACTGTTTCACGGCAGAAATGGGTAAGGTGGTAGTACTTCCCCAGACGAACTCTGCACTATGAGCTATGCTACTCTATGTATGAAAATTAGAAATTGAGTGATAAGATTTATATTCGATTCATATCGTTCACTTACTTCTTCTTACACTTAACAGCACTGTACATGGTTCCTAGCTCGGTAACGTCAGAACACCTCTCGCAAGTACACTCGAAGAACTTGGAGTCGGCGAGGTGATGGCGACGGGCTTCCGTGCCCCAAAGCGGATCCGTGTAGCACACTGTGATGTGAGTCCCGGAGGGAATGTTGATACCGGCGCTGAGGATCTAAGTGGATGGATTGTTTTCGAGAAATTTAAAAGATTAGCTAAATTGTCCTTTACAAAGTAATAAAATTTATAATATTTTTTACATAATGTTTGTTCATTCTTTGAAAAATATTTACCATGTCACCATCTGAAGTAAAGCTTTTATTACAATTAGCTCTACAGTTGTGCTCCACCATGGAGATGCGATCGTACACCGCCACGTACTCGGGCTCCAGCAGGGGCACTTCGTGTCCATTAATCTGCAAATTAATTTTAAATTCATTTAATTTCTAGATCTTCTTTTTTCTCAAGTCTACAGCTACGTCTAAATTTGTTTAATATCCTTGATAAAACATTACTTATTCATTTACATATATTGTGGACAGCACCAAGAGTGAGCTTGATAACATTTATATCTTGTACAATAATAGACCATAACCTAGGTTTTATGGTTCAGAGTAGTAGAGCTCTTAGTTTTTTTTTTTTTTTTTTTTACCTTTCTAACCGAAACACAGTAATACAATTGCATTACTACTTCACGGCGGAAATGGGTAAGGTGGTAGTACTTCCCCGGACGAACTCTGCACTAAGTACGTAAGCTACTCTTCTCAACTTCACGTCTCAGGGTCGACAACGCATTGGCGATGCTCCTAGTGTTGCAAATGTCCATAGGCGGCGGTGACCACTTACCACCAGGTGGACTGTCTGCTTGTTTGTCGGCCCAAGTGGCATAAAAAAAAAAAAATGGTACAATTAACCTGAAGATTTTTAACAATTTCTAACGCTGGATGTAATGTATTCTATACACTGGAATCTATTATTAATAATCTTACTTGCAAAATTCCGCAGCATCTCATGATCTCCTCTTCCGAGAAAGTTCCTTCTAGCTTAAAGAACTTCCAAATAAAGTCAGCCACCATTTTCTTGTCATTATTCCACTTGTCGGTGCCTTGACGGTCGTCACAATGAGACTGTAAAGCTTGCAACTTCTCCCATAATTTCGGATCATGATCTCTTTGGTATAAGCAACGGAGAACTGTGATGCATTGGTAGTTCGGGTGCGGCATACCATACGTTGTTATGTTTACCTGATGGGAACGAAAGAGATAAAAATAAAATTTGAAGAAGAATTAATTGTAAAGCACAGGTTTTAAATGAGTCATCGCAATGGAAATGTTGAACTTAAGACAATGTACATTCAAGATAACTAGTCCCTAGTCCATTTTTTAATCTCGCTCTTACCTTTTCTCCTCTTTTCTCCGTATAATGGCACTCAGGCGTGTGCACTTCGTTCTCGACGCAATCTTCAGAACAGAAAGGCCACCCACATTTGTCACACGTTACCGTCTTTTCCTCTTCCAGTAATTTGCAGCATCCGAGGCATACCGGTGGGGTAACCTGAAAAAATTGCAATTTTAAAGTGTGAGTTAAATGTAACTTTTTAACAGTTTTGAAGGATTGAATAAGTTTATCGGGAAGTAGAAAGTAAAAACAGGGATGGGACCAAAAAATAAGAATGGCCACCGAATGATAATGGAACGTATTGAAGACTTATTTGAATACAATTTGGTAAAATATTTGCACTCTTTATTACTATGCAGGGATCCATTTATTTTAGTTATTTACATTATATCTCACAAAATAAAATAATTTTCAAATTTAATGACACATTGATTGATAGATGTGGCCATTTACCTGCGAAGGGCCAGTAATAAGTGGCTTCTCCTTCATAACCACGTCACCAGACTTCAAGTCCCTAGTTGCTTCCATATACCTTCCGATCTTCTCGTCCTCTTTCACCCTGGCTGGACTGCATTGGAACTTGTGCTGTTTCCAGTCCTGTTTCTGATGGTCCTTAGAGCAGTAGTGGACTATTTGACAGCCAGAGCATTTCTGGACTGCTGGCGATAGGCACACCATGCATGAGCCTAACTCTACCATTTTCTGAAAGTGAATGATTTTGTTTTTGGATTGATAGTTTTAAATAGAGTAAAAATGGCAGACCCAAGATAAGATAGACCTATTATTTCGAAGACTGAATAATGTTTTAAAGATATGGTTCTGTAAGAATGCAACATTGAGAAGCCGGCCCGAAATTCCGTAAGGCATTTCTAAGCTGTCAAATCTAGTAATCTCGAATGTTATTTGATACATCTAACAATACTATATAGGTTGTTCTAGCAGTAATCATTTGATACACACAAAACGTTTACTTACTTGTTTTGTTTCAATTGATCCGAATTACTGCTAAATCCGACTTAAACAACCAAGAGAAATAAAATCACTTTACAATAATTATATGAATACGCCAAAATAATTGTAATTTCATTTAAAATACATCGTGAAACTGAAACCGGGTCGACCCGCCGCACGCGCACCCGTTCGGGAGTAAAAATAAACTCCCGAAGAATGATCGTGAACAATCTTGAAACATTAGACGTGTTCCAACTACTGCGTGTTAAACGACACTGTGTAAATTATTTATCGTCCTGGACTAATACGAGATCTTTGCGTGAGAGGAAATCCCTGAAATGATACAAGATAACAACATTAATAAGAATTGTGCTTTAATGAGGAAGACATTCTGTAGGCTAATACAGATTCAAGATTTGTTCATCAGCCGCCAGGTACCTAAACATTACTACAGGTCATTACTGAAAGTAAATAAGATAATAAATAATATAGTTTGTACAACGAAAACAACGATTCAGTTGCAAGGAAATTATATTGATCATTTTCTAGCCTCCTAACTCCATCTAGTAAAGCAATTTTGAAAACAAATTGTTATTACCTGGCCATAGATGGCGCTACAAACCAGAATATCTCCAGGAACTCTACACAAAACCTTTCCAACTCGAACCTATCCTACGATTACTTATTTATCAAAGGCAAACAATAATAAAAATCCACTTCTCTTACAAAACCTTCGGTATTTTATCCTATCTTGGCAGATATAGTATTTTTAACACTATTTAATTTTCTTTATAGCTATCTTTCAGTACAAGGTTTTCATCATAAGTTCTAACATTCAAATTACTTTAACTGAATAGTTTTCTAATTATGGTAATAGTTTTTGTGTCAAAGTTTGTCCTTATTGAATAGAAGAGTAGACAATGATCCATCGGTGGGTCAAACTGGAATAGTAGTGAAAAACAGTATATAGATCATCTGAGTGGATCATAATAAAATTCGGTTTTTATATAAATCAATCCAGTTGTTCGTTACAAATTATAATCACACACGTCATAACCCTCCTTTGCACTTCAGCATAGCCGGGTAAAAAGAAAGAAATAAAGATTCTCCTATCTCATCCAATTTTTTTAATTCTTTCAGTGATTGCTCTCTATTCTCGAGTTATTCCGCCGGGAGATTCTAGATTCCACTCGAAAAGGCTTCGACCTCCGGGTGGGTTTTTAGTTATGGATAAACAGGAAGACTTTGTGATAAATGAAACAAAAATATGTTTTTTTGTTAAAAATTCAATTGTAATTCAAAATTTAAATTAGTATCTAAAAAGTTAACATATAAAAAATAATTCACACAAATTATGTCTTTTAGTGGAAGGAATAAATAAATTATAATAAGTAACGAAAAATAAATTAATATTCCAATAATTATCAAAGTTTTTAAAACGAGAGATGGAACGATAGATTGTCATTAAAATTAAATGATAATATTAAAAAAAAAACTAATAAATGTAAAAGTATTAGTCTTCAAAAATTTATTATGCAATTATGAATGTAAAATGCCACAGATCTCTTGTAATATGTTATTCACCGAATGGCGAAGGCGAAGTATACGTATTGCCTCGACCACAAATGATTGGAGACAGGGCAGGCCGGGGATGATAAAGATTAACTTTAATAACTCGTGCATTACAAATAAACCGTACCGCCCAATTCAAAACTGTCTACCATGAAAATATTAACAATATAACTTGTCCTATGTAAGCTTTTTACATGTTTTTCTTTGGCATACTTTACTTTTAAATAAATATCCCGGGACATTCTTTACACACGGCCAAACTTTAAACAAAATAATATTACCAGAATCGTGTTATATTCGTTAAAAATAAGAGTAATTGTTAAAGTTTATTTAGTAAGGAAGAAGAGATCTCACAGGAAAAATAATCCTATTATGTTAATTTAAATATATTATTTTTATTAACCTATCAATTAGATAAAACATGAATTAACAATAAAAAATCACATTAATAGTTACAAACATAAGATTAAAAACACCATTTCACATGTCGAATTGAATTTCCACATCCAACTCCATTCACAGATTTATAAACGTCAACAAAATTGCCAAACATCATCAAATCTATCTCCAAAATCAACTCATCGTCATTCATGACATTCTTCATGATATCTTCCCTATAATCTGCTCCCATGTCCTGATCTTCTTTAAGGCGTCTCTTGCTGCTGACGCCATGAGCCCTTCCGAAGACTTTAACGGTTCGAACCCTAATATTAGGGCTGACTCGGTCAAGTAATTCACGATCTGAAAATAAAAATAGTTGATTAGTAAGTATAACATACATGTGTAATAATACGCACATATGATAGGATCTACGAGTATATCGATAATAGGATTGTGTTCTAAACTATGGAATCGGATGAAAAAAATGTCACTGTCTCACTGCACTTTGTTTGGAATATATACTTGAGTTTTATTTGGCTGATGTTTGACTATAACAGATGTAATATAATACAGAAGGGAGCTGCTGGAACACTCCAATGGGTCTTTATCCAGACAGGTGGGTGCTACAAAGCATTTTGATACAATAAGTTTATTAAAAGATGTTTTATTTCACCGAAAGCTTAGAGCTTCATTGTAAGATGAACCTATGACCTTCCTAAAAAAATTCAACACAATTGCCACGGAGACAATTTTGAGGTTCAATTCCTCACCTCCTTGAGACGCGTTCGCAAACTTTCCTTCGTGATTGCTTTCTTCTCGAAATCCCTCGTGGTCAGGATCATGAGCGGAGCATGTAGCTCGTAGAGCGTTACACCTCTCAACCTCGAGAACCCTGGTTCAATCACATCGAACACCTTCATCAGATCTCTGCAGATCTCGATCTTTCTATTGAGTTCTAAGTCAGGCATTTCATGGATCATGTAGTTGGTGACTTTTCCGTAGAGTTGGCTGAGGGAGTGCTTCGTGGAGAGACAGAGGTAGTGTGTTGCGTGGAGAACGTTTCTGTATTTGTGAAGGAAGGTCTCGTAGCCTGGGACGTCATTTACATCTATTGCCTCGTATTCGTCTGTTAACCTGGAAAAGTTTACGTGAAGATAATTTGTATTTTTTTTAATATCATGGTGAATGGATAAATAATCAATTTGGTGTCTTAGAAAAACTTTTTGCTATAACCTCATTACCAATACCCCATAAGATGAATAACAGGATATTATGATTTGAAAATTACAAGCAAACGACTCATCATAATAATTGCTTTATCTTGGGACCAACGGCTGTTATCAAAATAGATGGTTGCCACGAAATAACTTATTTTTCTAAAATTTCTATTCTATAAAACTCAGCTTACCTTTTCAGAAGCAACTGTACGGCAGCAGCAGGCATGGTATAACTGCAACCATTATCTATACACGTCCAATGCGCGCTTGGTTCTAGCGGAGCCGTGGACAGCACTCGGCCGGCGCATTTTGGACAACGAAATGCACTCGCGTACGTCCCCAGCTCTGTGGGATCCGAGCATCGCTTGCAGGAACAGTCGAAGAATTTGCTGTGCTTTATGTGTTCCCGACGTTTTAGGGTACCCTGGAAAATATGAGAAGTGTATTGAAGTAGTAATTAAAAACTTTATTGTTATTGAAATAAGGTTCATTTATTGATCCAATAGTTAATTGTATAATGATTCAGATGCACCTAAGATATAAAGTAATAGAGTTCATTTTTCAATAACATTCTTAGCTGTCAAAACGGGCTATTGGATTGGAAGACTTTAGGATGTATAGGCTTGTGCATGACTCGAATATGATGATATAACCGACGCTGATAACCACGCAAACCTTAAAGATCAACCAGTGTATTAGTATGTACATTCATCTTCCCAAAAAATGTTTATTGTTTCTCAGACATAGTTAATATCGATCAAGATATTTTTACGAGCATTTTTATGGCAGTTGAAAGTGATTCAACATCCGAGTTATTTATAGTTTTGCATCACGATAAATGAACTAGCTCGTTTGCTTTTTTATGTCTTCACTAGGTTTTGCTCCATGTTTCAGAGGTTTTTTTTACTAAGTATGTATAGAATTGCTGAGTTTATTGCCGGCTCTTCTCAGTAAAAAACAACCTTCCGAACCGGTATTAGAGTCAGACTATTCATAAGTGCTTGTAAAGGCCTATTTGAATAAAAATATTTTCATTTTCATTTTTTCATTTAGAAAGTAGGTATGTTGATATATTGTGCTCTAACTCTTGTTTCAACTTTCAAGTAATATTCAAATGAGAGTAAACTATTATTTTTCCGTATTAAAAGCGTTACATAGAATGTATCAGATACAGTGACACGTCTTCTTTATAACTTGCTAGCTACCATCCCATAGTTTCACCTGCGTTGATTATATTTTATCGAGAATAGTGTCGTTTGTCGAAATATTGATATCGATGTTTCAGAAATGATCTCCTACATTCATAAATTACAAATTCTACCTACTTAAAATATTTGTATACGTTTCACTTTTGCTTTATCAACTGTCTTGTGCTCAAGAAATTAACTTACTTGTAACGTATAAGCATAGCACAACGAAACAAGATCGCCAGCTTTATGAGGAATTGAAGCTCTGATAGTAATAGGGCGTCCTGCAACTCTTTCAGCATCGGTATGTGTGGTAGATGGAGTGCAGTCATGTGCCAGGAGATACGCTTTGTCGTAAAGTGCTCGAGCATTCGCGCCACTGCCACCTACTTCAAATGCATTTACCTGAAAGGACAGCTCATTTCAGGGATCTACGAATTGTATTGTTTAAAATGAAAGTCGTTGTCTTATGCACATGATTTGGATTAACAGTTATAATAAGGTTGGGGAAAAAGTATTTTCGCATTATAGTATGTATGCACTAGTAATAAAATCTCTTTGGCTATGCTATTTGTATCTGGCTGGTTTTGGTATCATTGGAAGTTTAAATTTCAAGGAACATAATTCCAAATTCAAATTAGGAAAATGTGTGATTTTCAATTGTTTTTCGTACCGTCAAGATGAGTGAATCTAATGAAGATATTCGATACTGCCAAAAATTATTTGTCGCGGTATTTTGATCAGAAGTCCCAAAATTTCTATAGCAATGGGATCAAGTCCCTTCCTACAAGATGGCAAAAAGTTATCTAACAAAATGGTACCTACATACTTTAGTTAAATGTAAATAAACTATATTAAAAAGTTTTGAATTTTCTTAAAAAATGCGAAGAAACTTTTTCCCCAATCTAATATTATTTCTGGGTCTCGTGCTTTTGGTCATCTTCATCTGGTCTATCTTGAACATTTTCTAAATCCCTCACCTCTAAGATACCACAAACAGTGTGTATTTCCTCTGCATCATAGTCAAGCCCCCACTTTTTCATTCTCTGAACGACATGCTTCTCGTTGACAGGCCAGATGTCACCTCTAGCACGACGTACTTCATTATGGGCCTCCATGGTCGATAGCGCCCTCCATTTGTCTGGATCTGCTTTCTTTAATAGGAGACATCTGTAAAATACAATAATATTTTAATGACTTGGGATAGTGTTGCATTAACGTACAATATCGTTGTAAATAAAATATGTGGCCTATGATGGTAGATTAATCAAGAAAACCTAGATTTTTGCAAGATGATTAGTATCGTTATTTACCTTAAAGGCATCAAAGCTTGATATGAGTCCTTTAAGTCTTCTAGCTTGTTGTAGTCTGGTGTTATTTTCTTTAACGTTTCGCACTCATATGTGGAATGCCCGGTGTATTTGCCGACGCCGGGACAAGAACTGCTGCACATCGGCCATTTGCAGCCTGGACATCTGTTGATCAAGTTATATCTTCTTTAATTATATGGATAGTGCACTTTTTGCTATCCAAAATGAGGAAGTTGTACGAAAATAAAAATAGTCACTGAAGACTGACTTCATTTTGGTTATTAATCTTTGTTTTTAATGTATCTCTCAGATCCCAGTAGCTCTGATATGACTTTGACTGGTTATACCCTAAGTGAGGCAAGCAACATATCTAGACCTACTGAAACCCTAGTAGAGTTATATAGATGTAACTTACTTAGCAAGACTGGTATCATCAAGTTCTCTATAGCACCCGAGACATATCAGTCCGCAGCCAGTGCAGGGTCCTACAGCTATTGCAGGTTCCTCAATAATAACCTCACCAGCTCGAATATCGCGTGTTGCAACTACATATCTGGAAGAAACAATAATAAATCCTATAATATAGATACTTTTTTTTTATTCCTTTATTACAGGCTCAAAAATAACAATAAAATAATAATTACATAGTAGCATTTAAAAACCACAAAGGTTTGTGACAATACTACACATATTGAGTTTACATTGACAAATACACACAATACACTGTTAACAAAACATTATACAACATGTAAATCTTAAAGTTAAGTAAAAGATATACTTAGAAGAAACCATACTTTGGATAATACTATTATATATATAATATACTATTTACGAGATCAATATCAATAAATATTCGGGGAAACAATACAGGGAACATACGAGTACGTGTGTACATACATTACTCAGTCTGTAACTTATTGAGGAAATAAGATTTAAGTTTGCGTTTGATATTTGTTGGTGTTAAATTCTCACGTAGATCGGAGGGTAGGCTATTGATTAGCCGAGGAATAAGATAGGCACTAGTTCGTTCGCCATACTTAAAACTACCGGATTATGATGAGTGCCCTGAAGTGTCCATTTACACTTTGTATGGACGCGACTCATTTCTATGAAGTTAATTTGAGTCTGAGGATAAATAATTGCTCGCACAGTAACTACTCATTCATTCCAGCTATTTGTAAATGTGCCTTTTGCTAATAACATACATTAATCATGGTACCAAATTTACCCACTTGAACTAACGATAAATCTTCTTAGAAACTTTGTATTGGATTGCTACTGTACCCATAAGTACCGACAGTTATTTGGAGTTCCGAAATTGAGATTGGAATTACTCCAAACGCAATTCACGGCCACACTGTAAATTCTTTAAGCTCTCTAACCTCGCCACTTGATGTTCGTACCATGGATGATAATTATTTTGATTATTCTGACATATCAATTGACATCAATAGCTCAGCTCTAGGAACAATTACGCATCACAGTTAAACACAATATAGGCACTCTGTAGTACTCAGCTATTCAGTAAAATATTAACACGTGTGAGAGAGACAAACATAAAAAAACGTGTCACTGGCATTTTCTATGGGATATGTCACATGCAAAGTCGTAAATTTTTTTTATTAAAATCTAAATATTTTTGAATCAAATCTAGACATGGTAACTAAATATGACTGTATTTAAGTTAAGTTATAAGAAAAAAAGCTTCATAATAAATTACCTGCCCATTACATCAGACTCCTTCACTTCATAACAAGCTTTCTCCTGGACCGCGTTACTCTCTTCAGGATGTCCATTATCTTTAGCATCTTGTACATCACTGATGATATTCTCCTTATTCCTACCATCACCACCCTTCCCCTTCTTCTTTTGCTGCAACAACAACACCACACTATTCAAATTCTGAACAAAAACGTTCAAAATTCACTGGACAAAAAATCCTCACACAAAATATACATCGCAACATCGGTAAGTAAATAAACGTGACTTGGAGACGTCTGTCGGTGTTTTTATGAATGAAGTCACGTCTCCTGAAGCGTGGAATGTACACTGAGGTGACGTAGAGTTATGAATGAGTGTTTGGTTGCTGGTAGGCGGTGTCTAGGTGTATTTCTGTTCGCCACTTGACTAGCCTGTGCCAATGGCTCGATGTAAAAATCTTTTTCATAACCCTGCCAATGATTTATTTGACCGTGAAATTAGATAGGTTAAGGTTGGCGAATACAGCAAATTGGTGAAATTAAAAAATATATTTAATCCTTCCTTGAATGTCAGGCATGCGTAACTCAATGATAGCTGATTCCCAATAATTTAATAAACTAACTTCCACTCAGGAGTCTTATCCAGGTACTCAAGGGAAAATCAACGGGGCCGGAGATGGCAAAAATGAAACTCATAAACGTATACACATATATATTTTAAAATCATACCTATTCATAAAGTCAACTAGACACAAAAGAAAAAAAGGATTACAAGGCGGTCTAAAGTAATCTCTACCTATTTTAAATAATAAATTTAACACTAATCATACTACTTACTACGTACCAATTTCTACCATACCGGGTCAAATGTGACTTTATATTTCCTGCTTGTAAGTATGAAATATGGTTGTTAGGAAGGGAAATAAATAGTATAACTGTATATTAATTAGTAAGAATAAGTCATGAAGTCAAATGTGCAAAAGCAATGAGATGATACGTGCATTTTCATTGCAAAGTTTAAAATGGGTCATATGACCCGGTTATGGTATGTTTAGTGTTAAATATGTTGATCCTTACATCTTGCTTTTGGTTTGATATGTCACACGGTCATATTCAAAATGTACCTACCCATTTATTTCTATTTTACGCCCGTATTTGGGTTACAGGTCCTATAGATTCGGAGCAAATTGGCTGTGATAGGCGAACAGACAGACACACGAGTGGTCTTATAGTTGCCGTTTTTCTAATTTGTATATACAGACCTTAAAAACATATAAATAATAATCTTTCTCTTTTAACGGGATTAATCATCGGTCTGCGTTTTTTTTTTAATTTGTCATTGTTCATTATTTTTGTGAACTGCATTCCTTATCAAATCACTATTATTTCTAACAATGATTTCTACCACATGGGCTCTGTCTAGGCAACAAAACTATTTTGGACAAAATAAAAACAATGGACGCTCGCCATCCGTTAAATATACCCGTGAAATGATTATTATTCGCTATTATTCTTGGCATTAGTTTGTTATAACCGACGATCTTTAAAATAAACCGAACTGAAGTCAAACTATTGTTTTAAGCATTTCGCATATTGGATCGTGTTCAAATCTCAGCTATTACCATCTGTTGGCTTATGATTTGGAGCAAATGGTACGATTTGTAGTATATATCATCTGATTTATGAACTCTATTGACGCCTGTTTTCATTTCACTTTTGATCTCAACTGTGATAAATAACGAGTGAGCTGAAGAATGCTGACGTGTTAGTAATAATATTCTATGAGCATCAAAATAATATGGACTAGAATTTAGATTTAATTGATATTACGCCCAGCGCTTTAGTATTTACTGGATTTTGTGGTAGATCGCCAATTTCAATTTCAAGCATTTCGATAAGTATTAGTTATATGTAAAAGTTTATAACGAAATATTCACCTACTTTAGTTTAAAAGTAAATAAAACAATCAATTTCTTGGGCGATTCTTCTCACACTAAACTAGTGAATATACCTACTGCATATAAAACTTTAGTAATAAAAATTAACACTCGCACCAGATCAAACTGTCATTTTCTCGAACTGAAATCTTTGTTCTGTGTGGAGATCAAACTAAGGACCTGCGATATAGCAATCAGAGAAGCTGTATCTACTCCAACCGGCCTGTTAGATACAATGTTTCAAAATACATTTTCATTTTTGTATTGAACGGTAAGCATATGACGCTACAAACTTGTGCCTTTCTGTTTATAAATTTTATTTTGATTTTACGTCATTTCAAATGATGTTTGGTGTTTATACGCTATTTATTTATTGTTCCCGTGTCAGATATTTTGGGTTTTACATCAGTGTTCGTTCGCTAGTTTTAGTAGTTTATATATATACTAGCTGTCCGGACAGACGTTGTCCTGCCAAAATAAGTCCATACAAAAATTCAGGGTTTCGATCGCAGCGCCCCCTACCGGGTCCAATTGTAAATCTAAACCATTCTCGAATCTCCACGAACACACACAAAAAATTTCATCAAAATCGGTCCAGTCGTTTAGGAGGAGTTCAGTCACATACACACGCACACAAGAAATATATATATTAAGATTAGATTTGATTACTTTAGCAATTTTTTTTACATAAACTGATAATTTTATGTATGTATTACATTTATTTTCTTACATATCTTGATAGTTTTAAGAAATGGATCCTTTGTTGTCTGAATAAAATAATTAAATTTTTTATTTTAATCATAACTCCCGAATTAAAATAAACCCTTATATTATATATTTCTCCTAACATATTTTATTCTACCTTATCCGCGATATCAAACATCTATATATGGATGGCAGACTATTTAAAATAGTCCAAAAAGAAAACAAGAAAGAATACGCATAATTTCTTTTAGTTTAAAATTACCAGCCATTTTGCTAGTGTTCGGACATCCTTCAATATTTCATGCACCATTAAAACAAGTTGGCCCGTTGCCATAGACATTTATGATTAAAAATGTATCATCACTGTCAACTGTAACTACGTGACTGTCCAATATACGTTAAGCTCTGGTGAACATGTCTCTACAGGAATTGGGTCTTTGAATTATGACTATAGTCACATTATTCATTATTTCGAACCTTTGAGAAGTTTATAATTGTTTGCTAAACTTGCATGGATGAAGGTTCCTATAAATATGTATTATACCAACGTCACCAAACTCAGTAGTTTCTTCACAATTTCTCAATCTGTATCGCTTTTATGGTTAGATTTTCCATTTTCAGTTTATTTATAGCTTACTTCCTTATATTATTATTTTATTGTTATAAAAAATATAAGGTATAAAAGATGATAGAACCAGATAGTCCCATTTTGTATCCTACTAATATAATAAATGCGAAAGTTTGTATGTATGGATGTTTGTTACTCTTTCTCAAAAACTACTAAACGGAATTAGGTGCAACTTGACACATAATTAGAGCATATCCCAGAATAACATATAGGCTACTTTTTATCCTGACAAAATGTGACATCCCTCGAGAATGCAGGTAAAACCACGGGGGAAATATAACATAAATATCTTCGGTTATCAGTTTTTCTTACTTAATCACTGATAAAACTGATATCTACAGAAGAAGCATATCTTTCCCTTCAAACTTATGATTGAGATAACTCGTTCCGATGTTACAGAGTAGTAGAGCGTAAAGAATTGTTGCTCACTCAACTCATAACATTTTTATGGCAAAAGATCAGAGATTTCAATTGATTTATAAGCATTATAACGTAGTTACGAAATGTTTACTGGTGTTATTAATACGCCGACGTAGAATCGTAACACGTACTGAAGGATACAATAAATTAAAATCGCACTAAAGCTTATTACATATTTGTGCGTTGTTTGTATCAATATACACTAGGAATCAACCTTGCCAAATTAGGATTGGCACCCATGACCTTCGCGAGGTCTTTAGATTCACATCGATCGTAATCATAATTTTTCATGAAAATTTAAAAATTGAATGAATGTTATCAAGAGCATACGTAAAGCAGTTGTAATAGTACTTGTCAGGGCTTGAACTAAACTGGATTTCTAATTATTGTTTGTATGAACAAGGAAATTCGTCGGAATCCCAAGTTTATATTACACTGTTTACGTGGCCCGATTAGTGCGAAATTCTGCTTTGAAAATAATCACACTTCAACAATATACCTCGTGAAGAGTACCCACAATTGTACGCGATGATTCTTTTAAACGTTCAGTGAACCTTCTGATTCGCTTCTGTTTGGTTTCATCCAAACAGATGCGAATCTGGTTTTTACTTCCTATACACGTTGTCATTATCATGAGATTACTTAATTTTCACAGATGCTTCTTAGTTCACGCCTGGAAAAACACATACCTACTTTCTACAAGCGAAAATTTTCTTCTGTAAATTTTTCATCACATATAAAGATTCCCTACACGATATATAAACAATATAAAAGACCCGTCTGAACTAGAAATACATTTCAAGTTTGTTATAAATATTCTATGGAAATAACCCGCGATATTTCTCTTTATTTAACACATATTTAGTATTTGCTCTTAGACCAGCTGATGGGCTGTCGTCGCCTCGCGCGTGCCGCTATTGACAATCTGTCTCGTCGCCAATAGAGCTAATTATACACAGCTTCTTGCACAAATAATGAAAGTTTATGGATAAGAAAGCCACCATATCTTTTAAGTTATCTTTATAGTTTTGTTCATTAACTTTTGTCCGGCTTATTACTTAAATACATCAGACACAGACATACGTCTAGCTAATGCAAGGTTCTTCAGTACGATGTTATAACAGCTGAAACTAATCATGTTTTATTTTCAGCTTTAAACGTTTCCAGTTCTGAGAGATTCAATTTATCATTGCTTAACATACTATTGTAGAGAATACTTCCGTTTTGATTTAGCTTAAAAAAAATCTTTTCTATTCGCACTTTATTTCCCCCTTACTTACAAAGTTGTCTATTTTGTGAAAATAAGACCATAGATCTTGTAATAAACGAAAATTATAATGAGCAAACTATCAACATTATAACACATTATAATAGAGGGAGGTTTCCTTGAGATAGCATCGTTGGCATGACTCCCGCGCATCTGTGTCCTACATGACGATGACGTCGCGTCCGACGCGACGCGACGTTGAGCAACATGCGACATTTACACGTAACAATAAACATCTGTACAGGAATTGTTCATTGGATAAACAATTGCTTTGGGTTCTATTTTAATATCTAGTAATTGCAGTCATATGTTTTTGGGGAGCAATAATAAGTTCCTATAGGAATTTGATAGGACAGATCGATCGTTTATAATTTTTAGACATAAGTATGTCTAGTTTCAGTCTAGCTTTAGTTGCGAACATAGGGATGAAGACCATAAGTCTGTAAGTGTATGTTGTACTACGCAGCTGTAAATTTAGAAGACTAAAACAATTTGTATTGTTATTGTGAAAACGTACTATATTCATCTTATTTAAATTTGAGATCTAATGATAAATGAAGCGGTTTTAGAGTATTTAGGTTTAAACCATCAACACTCTTAGCCCGATCTATTAAGTGGTGAGTATAAGCCTCTTTATCTTGTATCTATCGCTGTGTCGATCGCATCTGTCTTATCTGAGATCGCAGCGATATCATTAAACCACCTGCCGATGGTCTGTTAACGCGGCGTTTTTCCATTCTATGAGAGGTCTATTCCACCTGCTATAAACGTCTTGACAAGCGCATCTCATCATCAACATTCAGGAATTGCTTTTACCCAAAAGCCATGGCATTTTTTGTGAACCCTCTGTTAGGACATCAGAGTTCTTAAAAAGAGATATTTAAAGTCCGCAACACACTTACAGCCCCCAGACTATAAGAAATATCTAATCATATCTAATCTCATCTGCCATTTGATTGTTAGCCTTATGTATATAATTCATACCATCTGAATATGCATTTTTGTTGTAAATTGTAATAATTGCACAACAGCTGCATTGCCAAAGAGCTTTGCCAACTCGAAATAGATGAACTTGTTATCTCAAAATCTCAAGGGCTTGTTAGGTGAATTTACGCTGCCAACATATTAGTTCGTATGTGAAATATGACCGAGATTCTGATCCTTTTGGCTGTTGACTCATTCTGAATAACGAAATAAGTAAATGAGAAACTCTAAATCCTGATGAAGAATTTACATCGGGATTTCGAATTACAATATGTAGATATGTACAAACGAACTAAATCTTTTACTAGAAGATTAACTCTGAAATCGCAAAGAAATGGTAAATAAATAAACTATTTCGTAGCAATTGACACGTTAAAACTAAAGACATAAGATATAGATCAACTTTTATTTATGGTACCTCCTTATGAACAGGTACTTCATTGGCAGATATACGAGTACATATTTGAGTTTGTCATTTACCAAGACATTCGTATTTTACTTATTAACTTTTTTTTAAACACAGAGCAATCCCAATGTATTTTACTATCACACTTGAAATCGGAAATTAATTGAAGCACTAATGACACGAAGGCAAGGCGATATATCCGTCAATTATCTACTCAAATTGTACCCTAGGCATCTAAGGTGTAAAAGCTCCTT
This sequence comes from Habrosyne pyritoides, assembly GCA_907165245.1. Taxonomy (NCBI): domain Eukaryota; kingdom Metazoa; phylum Arthropoda; class Insecta; order Lepidoptera; family Drepanidae; genus Habrosyne; species Habrosyne pyritoides. The sequence continues at coordinate 924,816 of OU015600.1, read as the reverse complement.
GACAAGGAACATACTGGTTAACTAAACTTAAAATTTAAAAGCTTTTATTGTACCACACACGACCAACGGATAATTTGTTGTGCCAACTAAAGCATGGCAATAACTTTAGGCATTTGGCACCGCTCTAGCATAGGCTGGCATAGGCACTGGCGTCAAGCATTGGCACTCGACGACATTGGCCGCGTAGATTGATTGATTTCGATGTAATTGAAAGTGATATATTAGAGTACCAGTTCACATCTGATTTAATGGGATCAATGTACGTGAATTTTATTTCAAGATGTGTAATATTTTGTGGAGCACTCTCTTATATCGCTCAATTATACGCATACGAATATGAATAGTTCGTAGACTTGGTTCATTGCTGATTCGTCAACTTATGGTAATTACAGCAACATTGACCTGCTTAAGTGCCTTCATAAGAGTGTGAACTGAATAAATAGCTTTTACTTGGACCTTGACATGATTTAGGTTTGCCGGGCAATATTTAGCTTTATTATGCTCAAATAATCTCTGATAATTAATCCACTTATGTATCAGAGTAGAAAGAATCACTAACTTTTGCTGTGATTTTTAAGACTCTTACAAATCACAGCAAAAGTTAGTGATTAGTATCCATCAATGCTTGATGAATGTTGTAGGTAGATATATCAACTATAAGGAACCCAATCATACATAGAATAAGTAATCGTATCCTGACGAAAAATTATTAATAGCGTAGATTTCACATGCATCCAAAAATAAATGCTTACCCTCTTTTTATTCGATTTCTTATTCATGACGCTCCGGTTCAATTTCTGAAACAAAAAGCTGATTTTAATTCGGGACTTCAAAGTCCAAGATAATGGGTTGCAGCTGTCTGCGCTTATCCCGACGACTGTACAATAGGTGGTATACTGCGAGCACTTTAAACTGATCACCTTAAAATTGAAAACAATCTGTTCCGAGAATTCCCAAGAGAACACGCTTGGTATTTGCGATTTTAATTTGATTTGCGATCATTTTCATTTTATTTTAATCTTAGGGGAGATATGATTCATTTCAAGTGAAAATCACTTATACACCTATCTTTTTTTTGTCTATTTTGTGGGTGTCCAATGAGATGGTAGAATTTAAATGTTTTTACAAATTTTCATTGCCATGATGTGGCATTACCACTAGTTCAAGCATCCATATAGTGCTATAAAACTCTGAGTAGAGTTAACACGGTGCTATTGGAGTTGTCGTGTTCTATTCTACGCATGATTTAATTTTAACTATAATCCCAGCTTTTGTTAGCGATAAAGCGCACAGTCCGGGATTCTTGTTCGCTGCGCGTGCGCATTTAATTGAGCGTGACGGGCTGTTTGACAGTTCACAAATTAGGGCGCCATTTGTACATTGTGAAATATTTTTGGTGTTGTATTGCTCTTAATTCGATTACAATCTGAGGGATTTTCATTAATATGAAAATGTTATTTGAAATTGAAGACGTTCTTACAGCTAAGAGGAGGAATACGTATAGAAGATGACTCTTAGGTTCTTTTCTTAAGTACGTGGCAAATTAAGGCGATGATAGCATATGTAGGGACGTCGTGGGCCGTGGTATAGGTCGTAAGTTTGAGTTCAATAATAAGCTTGAAGTGGTCATTACAAAAAAAAATTAAAAATTTACAAAAATAACAAAGATGTTCCGATGGTTTTACTAAATTAAGTGAGTGTAGAGAAAAGTATTTTTCCGTATACATTATCTTTCAAATGTACACTATTAATAAGATTAAGGCATGATCCTCTTGGATTAATCAAACAACACTTGCTGAGACAGCTGATCATTTCAACAACTACGTCAGTGTAAAAACATGCTTAAAGTTTTTGATGTATGAGTATAACAAATAATCTGATAGCTAACATGAACAAAATTGTGAATAACGTCGAGAGATCAAACATTATAGTTTGGATTGTGATGACAAGGAGTGTAAAAATTCAACAGGGATTTATTTCTATTTGAAATATATTTTTATGTGCAGAAATGATTTAGGAACGGTGCTTGTTCTATCATAACATAATCATTGTTCATTGAGTGATAAATAGAGTAGTGTTTTGTTGGCAATAGCAACATTAGAATTTATAGTAGTCGGTGTAGATACTTCATTGCAAGACATGACGAGAAGTGATCGGGGCACGGTTTGGCATGTAGTATCTAAATAAGAGATTGCAGGTCTAGATTATTTTTAGACAATTCGTTTTAGATCATTTTAGTAATAATAGAGCTCTTAGTCTTAACTCAAATCCTAAAGGAACGCTGTTATGATGGTCCTTTTTATATACAATGTGTATCTATTACTATGAAGGCTGAAAGGTATAGAATACTGTAAGAACATATTTCAAGGATCATGCATAGGAAATATTTCGAAGAGTACAGAAATTCTGAAACACGAGAAATATAATATTGACTACGCTATAGCAGCATTATCTGGCAGACAAATCTCTTCTAAAATTATGCCCACAAATTATCTTATTTTGGTCTACATATCGTGCCAAAACGTGTCTTCTATAACAATGTTAGGTAGGTTAGGTACCTCTATATCTTCTTCTTTTTATATTGTCTCCTATTTATTGTCGAAGTTCGGCTATTTGGCGGTCGTTTCTGGCTCAACATCTGGTTACCAGTTTTTTAGTAAAGGCTTGTGTTTAACCATAATCTCAACCACAACATAAAGTACAATCGGAGATTGGTTTCATCACTATGTTTTCTTCTCTAAAAGTGAATTCGTTCAAAATTGTCGCTAGATTATATGAGACATAGTATACATGGTAAGTGACAGAGTCTCCAACAAAAACTGTACTTATTTTCCTAGCTTTGTTTCCCAACAGCTGTGTTTTTCGTAATAATATTTTATTTGGCAACTGTATCTGGACATCACAGAATTACTAGAGGCTCGTTAAATAGTTTTACGATTCGTGTAAATTCTGTACGGAACAAAGAGCCAAGATATCATACATCTTTGCTCTTTGCATCTGACATTTGCATCCACAAAATAATGTAAGTAGAAAGAGGGTTTTTGATATACGATTCAGTTCCTCCTTATGTATCTTTTGTTCCTATTTATTGTCTGTTAGTTTCATCAGAATTTAGAGCTTGTTTTCATCTTTCATAGAAGTGCGGTCTTAAAATATATGTTACATAGTCATTGCTTCACTTTAGATTGAGTAACTACATACAGTACAATTCTGCACAGTGTTCTTTCTTTTGGAAGGAACGTTACCATGATAAAGTGAATTAAACATCTAACCATTGTGTGCAGGGCATTCAGTTCACAGCGATCTATTTTCATAATTCGTTTAAGTTCTTAATATTTTGAAGGAATTTAATCAAATTCAAATTTAACATTTGTAAAATGTATTATATTTAAATGATAGATTGTCAGACCTGCGTAAAGCCATCGTCCATAAGCTATAAGTTTTAGGAAACGTTAGATAAATTTTGTGAATCTAGGACGATCTGAAACATTACACATTCTCGTTGACATTTTCCAAATATCACGGAATAATCTTCTGACATTTGATAGAGATAATTGCTACATGAATTTCCCAATGGAGGTTTTGATGATATTTAGACTCTTACTAAGGACAGATTAGAAATCGATCCCATTTGTCTCGCAAGCCAAGTCTGCTAAAGAAAGGTCTCAAATTACTTAAATTATTTAGAAATGACTCACATATTTAGTCAAAACGTATCGTGTTCAAATTCTATTACATGTAGAGAGACACTTCAACACTAATTACTATCGGTTATTTTCCAGAGATTATGTAAAAGTAAGTAGGTGTCATATTGTAATTTGCATTTGTTTACTCCAAACGAGGCTAAGAATAGAGGTAAACCATCTCATTCTGTGGATGTTGTGAAAGGGAATTTATGATATCTGCATTCTTATGATGGACCATATAATAACAAATGTAGACTACCCAAAGCAGACTGCAATGAATACGTCATGTAGGAAGACCAATTCATTATGCAAGTGCTACGAACAATTTTTCTATTTCGGTATGGTAGTGATTTGTGGCTTAAGATGAGCGTGATCTTCAAGGACTAATATTAACGCGATGGCTAAAATCTTTGCCACATACAAGATTTGGTAAAACCGCTGCAAAAACAGTCTCTGCGTCGTATACTACGAGTAAAATAAATAAAACAAAATCAGATTTAAAACAACCATAAAGTAAATCAAAATTTACGTTGAATGTTTGCCAATGTCCGTGTAAACATACCCTGTAACTTTTGAAAATATTGAACGACGGGGCCATTTGGTATCCGTCAAAACATACGGTAAAACTTTAACATTTGTATGAGATGTTTGGCATTATGCATTTAAAAATAAACACGAAGCATATGTTTATGTTCGGGGCACTTTTGAAGTGTCAAACAAATGTTGAAATGCTTCACAGGATACTGTAAGGAAAATGGGGCTAAGGAAATGTTGGGGATATTTTTAAGATTATTATTGAAATACGCTTGGTGCTCATTGATAGGGGAGGGTCATATCAATGGGGACGTCTTTAAGCTTAATTCGATGATCTGTGACAATCTATAGGAGCCTGTGCAGTAATGGACACCGTTTCGACAATTCCGAATCTATTATATTTGTCCTAGCTGTTAATCGCATCTAATTCCCATCACGAAGGTCTCGGCTATCCGTGTAGCTATATTAAACATATTGAATTATTGTAAAGTATGTTCGCAATAATTAATGTAACTAATGTTTGGCTGGAGTCAAATTATGATAAAGCATCGTCGAGTGCAGTTAGAACCAATTCGTCACGTAAATAGCCTGGGATACGGTCTCACGATCATGCGCCAGCGGTTTTCTATCATAATTCTTGCATACAGAAACCACAATATAGAAAGGCTTTTATTATTTCTGTTATTGGACTCTCCATAAACCTAATAGATAGCTTAACTACTATATTAGTTCACGTTATGCTATGATTAGCACTATAGAAATTGTCAGATATATAAATGCTTTCCAAATATTTTTTATCATTTTGGTATGAGCCTCCAAATGCCACCCTTATTGAAAATTCCCGCCCACGAGCATTCCCAAACGATCGTTTAAAAGTAAAAGAACTTCTTTATAATAGGCATTAGTGATAATAGCGTTAATAAACTCTGCTGTTCAGAAACGTTTAATAATGATGTTTACTTAAAAGCATACTATCTATAATTAAACGACTATTTTAATGAGTTTAGTATTCCCGCAGGAGCTTCAGGACATACCATAATGTACTAAATTTCTTTAGAAAAGAGTAATTGCTCAGTTTATTTTCGGCAATTCTCAGCAAAAGGAACCTTCGGTACCAGCGTTAGAGTCTAGACAATATTTAGTTTCATATTTTAATTAAATCCGTTCTTACATAAATACCATAGCCTACAGGAAACATCTCAACGGGACATTTAAAAGCAAACTAAGCTCACTAAATATGTTAACTCATTATAGTAATTGTATACTACCTGAACTGAATTAATCAGAGAGCTTATTTTATTTAATTTATATTTCGTGGATCTTAGCTAGAAAACACCATACAACAAAATTAAAAAAAAAACAAAATTTGAAACCATCAATCCAGTTCAGACCCGCGGAGGTCACTTATGAACTCATTAGTTTATGAACTTATTAGTTACTATGCTATAACCGGTTCGGAAGTTAGCCATCAATTGAGAAGATCCACAACGTAACATTTTTATCTTTATCTAATCTGACTTTAAGGCTCAAAAGCAAAATCTTTATCTGAAACACTACCCGAGTGCCGAGTTCTTGGCACAAACCCACCCGCTCCCGCTAACTCACAGTAACCTAAAGCGAAGGATCAAGTGGCATCCAGATTAGTGCAATAAATCACTGGATGTACTGTTGGCAAGTACTACACTACACGATGTACACTCGACTCCAGTGCGTTTGTCTAGTAAACTCTTAAGTTGGTACTGTCTGCAGAGAAATATGGTATTGATGATAATTGTTACCATATTAAAAAAATTTTTTTAATGTATTTAACAATCATCTTATTATTTTTTTTTGTTGAAGTAAATAACCACTTCTTTGAATTTATAAATAGTTATGTAATTAAAAAAAAATATGTATGTGCAATTTCTTACTACCTTTGGTATATTTGATATTGAATCAAGTTTAAATATTCTATAAGATCTTAGACTTAAAAAACTTAACACAAAAACATAGTTATAATAGTTAAACATTTTTTTTAATTATTTCCGATGTTTAAATTTATTAATTATCTTGCTGATCCTGACAATTGACTTTCTTGCCAAGATAAAGTCCTCACGTAGATTATACGTGAGATACATCCACTAAAACTAGTATATAATAGTAATCCATGTATATAATAGTATAATATGGGCTGTAGAAATAAAAAGAAAAAATAACTTCCCAATTGAGAACCTCCTCCTTAAAGTTTCTTCAATATTCTACAATTATTAGACTTATAAGAGATACGTTTTTTTCTATTCGTCAATAACAAACCTTAATAAAGCATACACGGTTATCTTAATTCAAGACACTACACTTTTTCGTAACATCAGACCACAACCACTGAAACTTTTCCCGCCCAAAATTGCGGCGGGAAAATCGATGCGTATGCACAACCGTTTATCCGTTCCCAACGGGTTACTATGGCGTACTGAAGCTTGGCTTGACACAATAAAATTAAGCATTTACACTGACTGAGACGCGAGATGTTTTCATACCGAACTGTAGGATTGATAGGGACGGGACTTATCAGTGGCGGATATTAATTAATGCAATAATTACACAATCTCCTATAAATGATTAATAATTATCATTAATTAAATTCAAACACATGAATTGCACCTATTATTTTTTTATATTAGTTTTTCCCTGGATAATCTCAATGTTCAAAAGTCTTTTTAGTATTAGCACTTAGTAGCATTGATTGAGTTTCGTGTTTGTTTTGACGGTAGGATTATAATATTGGCACGGTGTGGTGGTCTTCGCCATAAATCAACTTTTTACTGAAAAATGTTTCCAACGACCGCCTAGGAATCGTAAAAGCAAAATAATTGTGTCACTACTTTCAGATATCCGACTTTTATATACGGATATCATTGATCTTCCCTATACGTGACCACCATACGTGATTGCAATGCCCGAAGCATTTTGTTTGCGTTAATTTGGCAACACCAGCGCACCAAATGGTTTTAATGGCGCGAAATGTTTCTTGTGTGATTAGCGTGGCGATTGTTGGGAAACATATTCCGGAATTGGGATAGATTTTATTTTTAGGTTGAATGAAAAGGGGCCCCTAATTATAATATTTCTTTGATGTTCCTTTAATTTACAGGAAGCTTATAATTGGAGGGAAATTAGTTGTCATAGCTTGTCTAATGGGTTTGGCATTTTATACAAATATTAGGTTGTTTTTCTAAAAAACCATTAGTCATTTCTCCGCTTTTGCAAATACCAGTAAATTTGTTCATTTTGTGTAGGTATAATTCAATAGTAGGTTTAGGTACCTATGCATATAATATGATGGTTCATTAATAAGAATTATCCAATGCAACACGTGCAACTCTTTGAAATCTAACGTGCATAAATACAGCCTCCTCCTCCTCCGTACTATCGCGGTGGTGTTGCAACACGGCCTGCTAACAGTGTAAAACAAAAGGATTCCAAAACCAAAGAAAAATTACCCGCCATTTTGCTACATCTGACATTTTAGTGACAAAGTGTATTTAAATACTCATACAATTTGTACTACAATTATCTCAACCTGTGCTTAGTTCTAGTCAGTTGACAGCATCAAAACACCTTTTCAATCGACGATGCCAGCCAGTATCAAATACTGGCACGTTACTTGTCTGTCACTTGTCCATTACCAGGCAGATGTCGAATTTTATTGGCTGAGCGATGACAGGAGCTGTCAAATAAACTAAGTTCTATACCTACCTGCTTGAAACAATAATGTGGTTCTCTAAAGTCGTGTTGATCTTTATGAGACGTTTTGAAAGCCAAGAATGACATTGAAGAATCAACATTATTTCGTAAAAAATAAGGTTCATCTATTGATCCAATGGTAAATTGTATGATAATAATTATGAAAATATCACGACGCTATAGGGTTAATTTATTTATAACACTAACACCCATATTCTAAGACGTTTCCCGTTTCGTTTCGTTTCCAATGGGGACATAACTGGCATAGAGCAATTTCATGTCATATCACATAGACAGACAAAATGGCAGACTTTTCACCTGATGGGTGCGTTGTCGACCCTGAGACGAAGTGTTAAGTCTTATGTACCTGTAATTCCAAAATATAACGTTAATCCTAAATGATTGACGCGTTGAGTGGCCAGCACGAAGCCACAACATGAAAATGTTATTGAAGCCGCTGGACGTCCTGGGCGATGACACCTAAGCTAGTAGAAACTTCAGACATCGTAGATAGTAGGTAGGTTGTTAGTTCGTACCCCATAATAAGTTAGATACCTAATTTCGGCATCTGCATTCGAGAGCCGTTACCTTCGAAGTACATAAATAAGCATACCCAAAATAATCAAACCCCCCACGGGTTCTAACCCAAACGGTAAGATGAATAATAATCAAATTCAATCTCCATGTCTTTAAAACAACAGCTGTCGTCAAATAAGATAATGCATAATTTATATGTGATATTTTATAAATCGGTTAATCTCGCTTGGCTCGTAATAAACCTGTCTCCATGGTACTGGCGCACGAGGGTATAGGAAGAATAATAAACAAAGGAGGGTCATTAAAATGGCTATTTCGGATCGTCTGGTGTGGCGCGACTAACTAGTTACAAGCTTCTGCTGATGAGACGGGCACAAGGCGGGAGCTTTTAGCGGGTATTATACTGAAAGAAATAATCACCAAATTGTCTTTTGCGCACGTTATTCGTCTGCCACAAAAATACTCCATGTCTAGTCTTTTTATTGCAGAGGATTTGCAGGTCGATGATGTCCCGTCGCTGCCTCTTTCGTTCACTTGCACTTGCACTTGCACCAGGGGTCGACAACGAAGTTTATATTAGAGAGTGGAGAGGCTGATCAATATGATTATACTTTATTTGCAAAGTAGAATTCAGTGCTGATCATGAGCTTTTGACTTGTACCAAAATATTTCTGGCACGACAATGAGATCGAAGCATACGGTGTATTTATGTTGTTAAATACCTAGCTAAATCTTCTCACTATACTAAAATTTATAAACCCACTCAATCAAAATTTAAATTCCCTAGAAATGAATTCAGTTTACGCCCTAGAATACCATACTTACGTCTATATATAGTGTTAATTCTGTCAATACTTATGGAGGAGCGAGGTATGTGACTCCTCTATTAAATTTAAAAGGAAGATTTTCCGCCAGGCTTGGTGATCGTCTCTGGGGACCGCGATCCAGCTGTCGATGTTGGAAGCTTTGTATAGGATTGTCGCGTGCGTGTTCAGAGATGTCACCAAATGTGTTCCCAATCCTTTCGGGCCGAGACAATATGTTTTTCATTTCGTCCATTTGCAAGGTGCAAGGTGCATATGATCATCTGTTTACTCTTTAGTCACCTTAGATACCCTAGACTGGTGGTATTCATCAAAACCACACAGCTAATATGTGTAACAAAACCGAGGTCTGTGCTATAAGCGTATACGTATTAGGCTCATAAATATATAACAGGAAAATATTTGATAAAATTCAATAATATAATTAAATCTCATAATTGAAATAATTAACAAAGTTATTTTTAAACTTATTTAGCCCTATTGTAATTTATTAAGATAATAAAACCGTTTAAAAACCTTTAAATCATTAAGTCAAAAACAATAGGAATAGAAAAAACATTGACATATGTTACTATTTTCAAATTTCTATAAAGTAAGCAAATTTATAATAGGTACTATCTAAACTACATGTTGCTGAATTAAAAATCGAATGAGGCCAAATTATGGAATACTTAACAGCCGTCGTAAAAACAATCACATCAAGAGTTCCTCAACAATTCATCCATATGTTTATCTAACTACGTGAGGGCGACTAATAAATTTGAATAACAGCTCATATCAAAGTAGCTACTTACATTCTCATTGCAAAACGGTTAGCTGGAATTTTGATTATGTATAGGTATTTTCTTAATTTGCCACAATGTGGCCAGCTTTATTTTTCTTGCAAATAATTATAATTACATTGAAGATAACCAATATAATACCTATCTACAAGTTAATATCCTACCAACTCTTAATATAAATCATAAGGCACAAAACAGATGCGTACTGGTACCGTATGTATTGTATACATTTTTCTTTCAATAGTATTAATTATTAACTTACAACAATTCAACAGTGTTTCACAATGTTTCACATCCGTATGTCACAAATCGTAGTTAAAGTAATTATGCCGTCGCTCCAAATCTCTGATCTCAACTATGTCCGTCTTAAGTCGCAGTTTGAGTATCTCCCGCCATATTGCCTCGCGGTGCTCCTTGTTGGTTATTCCCATCCGTAGCAAGGTATTGTCATTGATTCTTACTAACGCACGGCCAGTTATGTCATGCTGTAACACACACACACACAATTATTTTTCTATGAAACTTTTAATAAACGCAGACAGCATTATCTTGTCGAATTTAGGTAGGTGGAGAGAGGTACAAGTGACAAACTAATGGCAGATATCCTGTCCAGTTGTAATCAAAACTAACACACTCTTACTTAAGTAAATCAGCAGTTTTTAACAATTTTTGACCTTCAGTGCCCTCTGCGGGTCTAAGCTGAATAAATGGTTATGAATTTTGTTCATTTTAATTTTTGATCCCAACTGGTGCATCTATAGACAGTGCTTAATTATGATCTGCAAATGGTTTGCTTGTTAGGCAGGCAGAGTTTGAGCAAATAATATTGGCAAGAGGATTACTGAACGCCTACAGAAGATGTAAATATATATTTACAATAAACAAAATGTTATCTATTACAATACATAGAACTTATACTAATACATATTTTGACATTACATGTATTAAAATTATGGAATTTTGATGGGGATTGTATTGAGTAACCCGGCTTTAATCAGCTTGGTAGTTTGTGCGTGAAAGAGGCACAAACATCCATACATACTCATAAACTTTTGCATGACTCATCAATTGTAATATGTAACAATTAGAGAATGTAAGTTTGGCAGAGATATGCCTTGTGTTTTGAAGACATATTAACGCTTATTGCCATCAAATTAAGTAATTAAAATAATAAATATAATTACACATGGCTATCTGATCCCAAACTAAGCAGAGCATGTACTAATTCCAACTGAACTGAATTGTTTTAGTGTTTGAACATGTCTGGATATATAGAAAAGAGAGGTTTAACAGAAAACGAAATTGTCATTGTGAATGGCGATTAGAGGTGGTGGTAAGGCCAAGAGGCAATATTCTAATGGTTACCTCATGAAATCTTTCCCAATAGAGGTTATAATAGTCACTGCAGTGTCTCCGCAGCCACTTCTGAACATCAGCTTCAGTCCATAAGTACACAGCTTTCGGTCTAGTGGTTTTAGTCTGAAAATATACATTAATTCTGTGATTACATTCCATCCATGAAGTTTAGTAGTTGCCTTATTACTGTTTGAAATGACCATATTTCAAAAATAGATCAATTACGAAAAAACCCTGCAAAAAAGAAGCGTAAGCATAGTTGAAATGCGTCTAACAATTGTTTTTTTGTATTTAGTAGATGTTTATATTATTTAGTTTTAAACAGATACAAGAAAGGTCATCTTAATGCTTTCGGTATTTGCTTTTCTGATCTAGTTGTTTGTACGGGGATAACATGTTACCTTAGGTTTGTTAGAATTTAAGCTCGATTCTTCCACCATGATGGTATTGTTTGTTTTGTTTTTCAATTAACGCGATTTATTAATTGCACACATTAAATTAATCCATATAATATCGATGAATTGGTTTTTGTTACTTAAACATAATTCAAAATTTTTTATTTTGTTTTGTTTGACTGCTGACTGACAGACAGTATATTTTTAGGTGACTGACTTTGACATATTTTCTGCGACGATGCTGTTGCCTCTATGGTGTTCCATAGACAGGGCAATTTTGATCCTCGAGTCTTGGCAAGTGGCAGCCCGCAACTACCGATGTACAGCCTTGGCCAAAAGTATTAGGCACCCTAAAATGTACTGACTTTTTGGAGTTTAAGGAGAAAAATAAAACAAAGTTGTTTGCCAAATCACTATATTAACATTACATTACAAAAGTCACTAATATTTAGTTGCCCCCCTTCTTTGCCTTGATTACAGCAGCAATTCTTTGGGGAATGCTGCGTACAAGCTTTTTACATTCGGCTACACTTATGGCGTCCCACTCTTGAATCAAATCATTTTTTAACGTGGTTTTGGATGTAATGCTGTGTTCTCTGACCTTGCGCTTCAGAATACCCCATAGAAACTCGGTAGGGTTCAGATCTGGAGATTGCGCCGGCCATTCTAACAAGACAATACTGTCGTTTTTAATCCATGGTGGTCGCCGATTTATGACAAGGAGCATTGTCTTGTTGGAATTTGGCGCCATCAAAGTTTGTGTCGCCGAAAATGCGTGTAAGCGAAGGCAATAGCGCAGTTTCAAGCACATTTATGTACTTTTCATTCGTTTCATTCGTTCATACGGCCTTCGCAAACAAACATTTCGCCGACACCATCAGCTGCCATGCAGCCCCAGATCATAATGCTACCTCCCCCGTGCTTAACAGTGGAAACCACGCAATCTGGATGATATTCCTCGCCGACACGCCTCCTCCCGAAGGTCACACCCGCAGTTCCGAATAACTGTATCAATGGAAAAAAGTAGAGTTTAAATGTGTGCTCTTTATTTTTATGAATTCATACTAAAATAATAGTAATGAGTGTTATCGTTTTTAAGGAATAGTATAAAAGCTTACCTCAAAGTTTAATTCATCGGACCATACAACATTTGACCAATCCTCCTCCGTGAAGTGTTGGTATCGTAGAGCCCATTCTATGCGCTTTTTTTTGTTATTTTCCGAGAGCCATGGCTTTTTTCTTGCTCTACATCCCTTTAAGCCCGGTTCTCCAGACCTTCTTCTTGCCGTTCGAGCACTAATAGGGTGTTCAATTCCTTTTGATAGTGCTGCAGTGAGCTCGGAAGAAGTTTTTTTGCGGTCCTTCAGAGACTCGCGAATGAGTTTTCTGTCCTGGCGCTCAGTAGTCAGCGTCTTCTGCCAGTCCGTATCTCATTTGCGTGGGAACCAGTCTCCACAAACCGTTTAATAGCAGATTGCACTGTGCATCACGAACATTTCACGAGTTTGGCAATCTCTACTTGGGACTCTCCTTGTTCTTGTAACAACTGGATTTTAATACGTTTCACGTAGCGCAGTTCAGTTTTTTCGGCATTTCCGAAATAGGAGAATGCCAATTTCACCACAAAAAATATTAGTATAAAACGTTTGCTATTTTTTAAAACACGTGTTGAGATATGCATGTTTAAGAGGGGTACCTAATACTTTTGGCCAAGGCTGTATATTTCTTTTCATATAATTTTGTGAAACTACGACGACGTAGCCATTTCTGTTGAAATAAAAGTTTCCATAAGCGACTTTGGTGCATTTGCACCGTTTGTTTCAAGATGGCAATTCTCCTATTCGTTCGACAACCACAACGGGTTGAGCGATTTCACTCCCTCTCCGTCCCGAAATGTGAGCATAAAGAATCCCTTGTGATAATAATTAGGCTGCAACGGAAATTAATAGAAATAGGTGTCATAAATTTTTTAATTTTATTTTGTATATAGACGATCCTCTCCGCTTCATAAGTACTTCCTTATTCCTTATTCAACATGCCTTGACAATAATTTTCGCAAAACTAGCAGATACCTGAATTACTTGCATCTGGCGGCAACCGTAACTTTTAAAATGTTGTCAGTTGCTTCAAATAAAGCTGTGTTGTTTGCGCAGCGCCTAAATTTTAAGTCGGGCAACGGGCAATCAAATATTTATTTCTTCTTCTTCTTCTTTAATTAAAATGGCGACTGCAGCCAGTAGCACAATTCCGCCAATGTCACGTTAGTTGACGATATACGAAGGGGATCTGGGTACAAAACAGAATAATAATTTTGATTCGTTATCGAGTGTTGGAGCCTGGCTAACAAAATACAAAACACAATAACACTGACAAAAACAACAAACAATAAAGGAAAGGAGGGAATATCTGTCAGTGTCTGCTAAAGTCTTAAGTTATTTGAAGTTATGAACTGAATTTCGGGGGGAAGAATGTCATATAAAGATAACTGTAATTTTGGGCACTGGAAAAATATATGATCGGTTGTTCCTTCGTCAAGACCGTATTCACAGAGAGAATGATCTTTTACTCTGATTTTGTGTAAATGAACAGGAGTTGATGCATGTTTCTCGGAAGTCAGCCTTCAACTGAGAAGAACCGGCAAGAAACTCAGCAAGGTTACATTCTTTTTTATTTGTTATATAAATTTTTATCTATTCTGACTTTTTGGCTATTTTATAATTTCAATTTTACATAATTTTATATTTAACAATTACAAAATACTTATTATAGGTAACATTAAAAAACAAAACAAAAAAAAAATATGACAAGAATACAAAATAGAAAATAACAATAATTAGGTATTTACAACTTAAAAAAGAGATTTAGAGGTGCACTGTGCAGAGAGCGGCTATTTCCATACATTTTTATCTTCAATATAATGAACTACCTTGTAATACGCTTTCTCTTTCAAAACTTTCCTAATATAATTTTTAAATTTATGATCAGACATTTTGGTTACTGACATTCTCATCTTATTATAAAATCTAACACAATTACCAAGAAATGACTTGTTTACTTTAGTTAATCTAAAGTATGGAACAACTAACTTCTCCCTTTGTCTTGTATTTATACTATGAGTATCTAATTTTGACTCAAACATTCCTATGTTTCTACGTATAAACATTATATTTTCATAAATATATAGTGAAGGTAATGTCATTATATTTATTTCCCTAAATAAATCTCTTAATGATTCACGGGGACCCATACTGTAAATTGCACGAATTGCTCTTTTTTGTATAATAAATATTGATTCTATATCCGCTGCTGCTCCCCAAAACAAAATGCCATAGGACAAGAGGCTATGAAAATATGCAAAATAAACTAATTTGGCCGTCTCAACATTCGTCAATTGTTTAATTTTCCTAACAGCAAATGCAGCCGAACTTAATTTAGCAGCTAGAGTATCAACCTGAGGTCCCCATTGCAATTTATTGTCTAATGTAAGACCCTAAAATACCGTTTTATTTACAAGATCAATATGGCTCCCATCTATTATTATTTGGCTATCTACTTGTGCTACATTTGGTAAAGAAAACCTTAAGCATTTAGTTTTCTTTGAATTTAGTAATAGATTATTTGTAGCAAACCACCCACAGACAATTGACATAGTATGATTAACTTTAGTTAGATCCTTGTCTTTTCTATTAACTTTAAAAATTAATGATGTATCATCAGCAAACAAGACAATATCTGTGAGGTCATTTACAACATATGGCAAATCATTTATATATACTAAGAACAAAAATGGACTTAAAATTGAACCCTGGGGTACCCCCATTTCGACTAAAGCGAAATAAAGCGATTTGATAAATAAGATAAAACAAGATCATGAGCAGTTCCACGAATTCCGTAGTAGTCAAGTTTTAGTAGTAGCGTACGGTGGTCAACGCAATCGAATGCCTTGGACAGATCACAAAAAATGCCAATCGCATCCTGTGAATCCTCCCATGCGCCATAAATGTGCCTCAGCAATGTTGCTGCCGCATCGGATGTAGATCTTCCCTTCGTGAAACCGAACTGATGACCATGCAATACCTTATGCTTAGTAAAGTGACCTAACATTTGATTAAGCAGCAGTTTTTCAAAAATTTTACTAAGTGCTGGCAGAACGGAAACTGGTCTGTAATCAGATGGATTCTCCTTACAACCGGACTTGAAAATAGGTACTATTTTACTATATTTCATTAAATTAGGAAAACAACCCTGATCAATGCATTCATTAAAAATATTTGACAAAACAGGTGCAATCACTGTTATTATTGATTTTACGATTGTTACTGATAAGCCCCATAAATCTTCAGTACTTTTCATATTGAGAGAATTAAAAGTTATTAAGATATCGCTAGCATTAATATGGTCAAATTTAAAACTTGGAAATGTATTATGAATATGCTGCTTGAGTAAAGATTCCGCTGCTATAGGACATGATTTAAGGCTTTTAGTAGTTTTACCAGGTATACTCGTGAAGAAGTTTTCAAAAGCACAGGCTACATCTAAATTATTTGTTAGAATTTTATCATTAATTTTAAGAGTTACCTGTTCATTATTATTTCTAATTTTAACAGTTTCCGTATTAATAACATTCCAGACTGTCTTTATTTTGTTATAAGCATTACCTATTTTATTACATATAAAGTAAGATTTAGCTTGATTACACACTAACTTGAAAGTCTTCGAAAAGTTTCTAACATATTTATATCCCGCAGACAAGAGTAACCAGGTACTCAGAAATGGGAACCAGGCACCAACCAAGTCTCCGAGATGGCAGCAATGGCCGACATATATGTACCTAGCAAATTAATAAATTCATGTTTTTTTCGTCGTACGCTTTTAATGTTCCATTGGAGGATTTTGATGGGATCCATTTATGTTAACGATAGATACAATTTGGGCAAGTTTTTCAGCTACGGGGGACGGTAAATTGTCATTTTGTCTGGATATAAGGCTAATAATTAAATTTAAAAGAGAGTCCCAGAAATTATCATTGTGAGATGAGGGAGTTGTAGATTGGGATTGAGATAGGGCACATCCATTAGGTGCAGATGAAGGGATATTTGAAATTATAGATGAGTGGGCCTGCTTATCATAACTTTTACCCAAAGGAGAATGTGGATGACGTTGAGTAAAAACAGTTTTTCTATAGGATGTTGGTTCTTTCACTGTAGAAGAAGGCGAGTTATTTAAAGTATGAGGAAATGTGGACTTGGTAAACATAGCCTGAGAAATCTCAGCATAAAATCTTCGTACAGGGGGGAAATGAGCGGCCGCTTCCTCATATGATATATTATCCTGGGATATACACATTTTAATATTTTTCTGCCTATCATGCTCTGGGCAAATTTTATTGGTGGCAAAGTGTTTGCCGTAGCAGTACAAGCATGTAGATACACTCTCAGGGATATTACAGCTATCTCCAGTATAACGCTGTGAACAGCGATAACAACGTGGATTAGTAGAACGGCACTGACTTTTAATGTGACTGCAACAATTATGGCATTGAATTGTGGGGAGTTTATATGTCTCAACTGGTAGTGATGTATAAAATGAGTAAATTCGAGATGGAAGTAATTGTCCATGAAATGTTAATACTACACTCTGTGTTGGAACCCATGTCACTTTATCATCCACAATACTTTTTCTATTTAACCTACGAGCCTTTAATACATAACCACAGCCATCGGGAAGACATAATGACTCAACCAATTCGTCCATTGACCATTCAACCGGTATATCACGAACAAGCCCCATACGGGTGATATTATAGGTAGGAATGTTAGCTACATATTTATGCTGGTGTAGTAGGGGGCAATCAAGGAATTTATTTGCATCAACTGCAGATATAAATTCTACAGCAATCCTATTTCGTCCAACCTTTTTAATACCATCTTTACAAATATTTTTAATGTTATTTTTCACCAAAAATTGACCAAGCTTGATAGGTCTTATTGTTGTCCCAGCAGAAGGGTCAAGTTCTGATCTAGAAATATGAATGATAAAAGGACCTTTGTCCTCCTTCTCATAGCAACTAAAACCTATTGTTAAGCTATGGTGCATGTATACTGTTTGAATAGATGGAGATGCGGTAGAAGGGTCCGCTATAGTTTTCTTTTTAGAAATAGAGGCAGACGAGTTGTTATCGTCATTCTCTAAACGACGTTTAGAATAATTTTGTGGGAATGAAGGCGCGTCTATGGAGTAGTTACTTGATCATCCGGAGGATCGGGGGGCTTAGGGGGAACCTTATCCATGTTAAGGAAGATTAGTACAAACCTGCACCTGTCTGTTACCAATATCAACACTTAGCAGCTAAATTCTGCCTAGCTTGAACGGAAACAAAGGAACAATATAAAATAAAATCCCTCCAACACGTATATCACTCAACAGTCGCGAACCGAAACATATTTATTTCTAAGCCATAAGTTTTAGACCGTACGACTATAGTTGCCATTATAAGTTAAAAAAAAAAAAGAAAGCAAGTTACCGCTCAAAAAGAGATGCTGTCTCTTATACTGAGTGGTATTCTCGTTGTTTTATGTCCTTTGTATAGGCTTGTGTTAATTACAATCTCATTATTGTAAGTGATGATGAAGCATAAGATGGAGAGCAAACGGGTACTACAAAGTACCCGACCATCGTTCCTATGGTTTCTTCAGGGTATTTTCTTTCACCAAGACCCCAACAGGATTGGAGCCCACGCCTTTCACTACGGCATTCGACGTCAATATCAAATCGACCCATCATCGCCTCAAATTCATTTATACAGGCATATTATTTACTCGTTCGGGCGTAGATTTTCGTGTGTACACCTTATAGTGTACAATTTCAACCAAGAACAGGTTCATCATATTTTTTCACTTGGCAACACAAGCCAACTAATGTCATTTGTCATGTCATTAAGCTGTCAGAAATGGTTGTTGAATGCAAGTACTGGACTTGCAGGCTCAATTCGTTTGTCACACAGAAAAACTTTAACGATTACGTTATTATAAAATTCAACTGAGAAACGTGAAATGGTGCTTTAGAACAAGAATTATGGCACAGAATTTACAGAAGAAACCCTCTAAGGGCATATTGAAGTCATCAAGGAGCGTGGACGGTCAAGATGGAATGCCATCGACCAGCAAACGACCGAAGGAGCAGAGGTTCGACGAGATGAATATCATTGAAACCTTCCATCCGGCTAACAAAGATTACGGTCATATGAAGGTGGATGAGCCTAAGACACCGTATTCAGAGCCGGCGGAAGGTGACTTGGAACCAACGGATGAATTAGACGCGAATATACTGGCTGCAAAGTTAGCGGCGAGCATGAACAAACCTCCGAAGTGTGTGGATCCACCGGAAAGTGACGAAGACATGGACGAGCCGGAGGACGTGCGTCAGAAAAGGTTGGAGTTTGAGAAGAAACGGAAAATTCACTACAATGAATTTCAGGTATGTTTGAGTGATTCATTTTTATATTGTAAGATTAGGTCACTATGGGTGTGGGTATAAAATGGTTGATTGCATCCCACATATCAGTCCTTGACTGGTGTTACCGACTGAAATATTTTATAGGTATCTAATGAGTTTTGTAACATGATATTAACCTTTTTCCTTGTTATTGTGGTCTGTCCCACTAACCTTCGCTGTAATTAGTGTTGATTACCAACCACTTAATTAAAGTCAGTAATTCTTGCCATATCAATGATATTTAATGTTAAACAGGTTTATTATCTAAATTATTAGATAAATACCAAAATATTGAGAGCATACTGTATACCAAAAATTATTTTGATGACCTTTTAGAAAATACAAAAAAATATATATATTCAAAGGTGCAACTTGATCACAACATTGAGGTTAGTCAAAATCATATTGGGATAATAATGTGAGCACAAATAGGCTTGATATGTTATGAAAAACTAAAAATCCTAGCATTTTTCATGAAAATTCTCACCAAATATGAGGTGTGTGTCATCCACACCCACCTTTTTGACCTTTTTATATAAATTTTAAATGCCATCAAATACACTATCTAAGCTAAAACATCATCAGTAAGCAATTCTAGTCTCCAGGGAGAAATGTTACTGGCTAATCAGTCTGGTACATAATTGTTCTATATACTCGCAAACAGCTCAAGGACAACCATAAAGTACATGAATAGAATACTAATGACTTTCTAAGTACCATTGTTGCTTCAACATATTTATCTTGTTATTGTATGTTAAATATCTGCACAAATGAGAAACATTTAGTTAATTGTTTTCCTTTATGCAACACATATAATATAAATATTCTATAACTTCTGCGACCAGTAAAATATACCTTGTATAATGTTTTAACTTAATACCTTTTTTTCATGATTTTGATACATTCTTTATGGGAGCTTTTTTGGTGCCTAATAACATGTTTTATCTGTGTGCCAAATTTAATTAAAACCTTGACCATTGTTACAAACAATCTTCTGCAATATTATTGGTAAGATGTATGTAAGATTATGAATAAGCCACTGGGAGTTAATTTTGATTGAATTATAAGGGTTGTTGGGCGGAGTGATTAAATACAGTGACAGCCATACTGCCATCAATGGTATTACTATTTTACATAAACATTTGTGTGCATGAACTTGTCTGGTTGTTCTCTACAACATGAGGTATATTATTTGGTTTGTTGTTCATCATAAACAGTTGTCAAGTTTTATTACATAATTCTACTGTATTTAACTATTTATTAATATGATGAAAGCAGTTCTTTAAATAAGTCTTCCTTATTTACTTAGAACATGCAATAAGAAACTTGAGCAGTCTACTTTTAATAGCGATTAGCAATGCTAATCAGCATATCTACTAGATCAAAGTTTATCATTCAAGAACACACTTGCAACATAAACAATATAATTTTATTACTTATCTAGTACTTGATTGTGAATATAGAATATTATACTTACTACTTTCCAAACTGTTTTAACCATTTCATGTTAATCTTTGTTCCATAATCTACTTCTCAAGTTATTAAAGTTTGGTTACCATTCTAGTTACTTAAATATCCCTTATTTTTTTTCAGGCTTTGCAATTGGCCCGTCAGTTAATGGCTCAGGAAGAAGAAGAAGATGATGAAGATAAACCAAAGCCGGCCACCTGACTGAAGGAGCCTCAACCACCTGTACATAATGCAACTGCGGTATCCGGCTGACAACAGCTTAGCGATGACAATCATCAGGTTGAAGTGTCACATAAGTCATTAGGAATATGTTTCTTTGTTCAGGGGTAAAAAACAGTTCCCTATCAATATTATTTTCAGTTCAATATTTTAAACATAATTAAAATGAGTAGGTATTTATAATTAGGAATAATTGGCAATATTTTGAGTGTTGAAAGATTTTATCTATTTTTGTAAATCTTTTGAGTTATTGTTGTATTTTGGGTGTTAAAATCTTGCTGAATTTTAACATAACAAAACATTAAAGTCATTGCGATTTAGAAATTATTGAATGAACCATAAGGCTCATTTTAAATGATATATATGTATATGTTTTTGTTGCTAGTTTTAAATATATAAAGTTAGATTGTGAAAACTAAAAGTATTGCATTGGGGCCACAAATTCATATTTATCAATATATTTGAATATCGCGAAGTGTGCATTACCCCTTTACATGAACGATATACCATATAAAGTCGCATTAGCATTACATTATTTTTCTAAACAATCAGAGATTTTATTAAGAAATGTTACAATTTAAACTTACTAAATAAATAGTACAATTATGTACTGAGATGCATTTAGCATCACATGTTCCTTAATTTGGTTGTATTATGTTAGCATGACTTGTGAAGTGTAAATTAACGCGGGAATGAAGGTTGTTTGTGATGCCAAAGTGTTCTATTAACAGTACTAAATTGTGATGAGTTATAATGTGCGGCATGTTGAAGAGATATAGACGTTATTACAATGCGATAAGAGTGTATCGAACCGCACAGTTATAGTTTTAACGCGACCATGAAGTATTTGGTACCACTTGGAGCCTCGATTGTGTACCTATAGCCATCGCTTTAGTTATAAAAACGTTCACGATCGCTACGACATATTTTAGGATTAGTTCGGACAAAGTTTTAAGTTTTTTGCGAAGCATTGTGACCATTTATCAATATTTTTTTTATGCTATATTGCAACCAACTAAAAACATTGGTAGGGTACATGCCAGTGTACCAGCCAAGTTTGGTTTATACTTGAATGATTTTTAATGCAATAAATAACTTACACCAGCGTGTTGAGTTTCAATAGATGTTGTTAGTTCAGCGAATAATATAATTTATTTTGTATGATCCTTTTAACTTGTTATTGATGTGATTGAATCAAAATTGTTATTCACTAACTGATATCCTTGTTGAATGTACATCGAACCATTAAAAAGTACGCGAACACGGGTAGTACACATTCACATTAATTGGCTTACAGTTATGTGGTTAGCAGGGTTGTGAAATCATTAAATATACTATGTCATCTAAATGTTATGAAATAAACAACACACATCACAGATACAATTGTAATATTCGCGGAGCTGACATTTATTTATTGAAAGCCATGGATACTAATTGCTTGTTTCACTGTTTTTAATACGCTTTTGTTAGCTTCAGACGTATGTTAGTATGTAACGGAATCTTTGAATATGATTTTGACCCCCTTCAAAACGTCGGATTAACTCGAAATTTGGCATACTTGGACCGATGACAATTCAATATTCTAATAGTTTAACCCGTTATCCTTACTAGGATGATCAGGTATAGCGGTTTAACTAAAAAATTAAAAATAAACAATAGTTTAAAAAAACTAAAAAACACGCTTTTATAGAAAATCCAACTAATAAATTAAACAAAACATTTTAATAAAAAAAATAAAAAAACGAACTAAAATATTTTTTTGTAATCAAAGTGTGGGGTGCTTTTTAAAATATTATCAAAATCTAAAATAAATAAAAAATAATAATCCTTCTACTCATAATAAAATATTTATAACTATTCACACCATGCACCCCACATTTTTTTTACAATCAAATATTTTTTTTTCTTCTTTACACTATTCTTAATTCTAATTTATTTTCTATTTTTTAGTTCGATTTTCTATAAAAGCGTGTTTTTTAGTTTTTTTAAACTATTTTGTGTTTTAGAAGGGGCAGTTGGCTTGGTGGTATGAAACTCTTGACTGCCACGTTACAGATCATCGGTTCGATTCCCACCCAGAACAAACATTTGTGTGCACAAACATGTGTTTGTTCTTTGTCTGGGTGTAAATATCTATATAAGTATGTATCTAGATGAAAATAGCAGTATATGTAGAATATCAGCTATCTGGTGTCTAAAGTACAAGCTCTGCTTAGTTTGGGATCAGATGGTCGTGTGTAGGAAATGTACCAGGACTGTCCTTCTCAGAGTGGTCATATATAATACCCATTAATATTAATAATCTATTAGTTCTTCTGAAACCGATAATGTATAATAAGGTACAAAAGATAATTTGTTACAAACATAATAGCAAATACAGATATAGAAAATTTGTTTTTCATCAAATCCTAGTTTGTGTGAAGTAAATTAATAGAAGTAGTAATAGTCCATCCACGATACAATAGCACAATGCAATTTTATTATTAATTTATCGTTTACTTATAAACTATATTAGTTACGATAATTTAATTATAATAACTTTCTCTTGCTTCGCTTTTCAGATGAACTTCCTTCTTTTTGACGCACTAGTTGTGTAGATCCTGTACTACACTTGATTTTTATGAATATAAAGTTATGGGACTTATTTGTTAAGATAAATTATGTGCCAAGAAACTGTAATAGTTTTCAAATATCTACATAAAATTATAAAATAATTCTTTTGTTTTTGTTCAATTAATGGCTGATTTATCAATGGCCAGATACACGGTATCTGGTTGTTTAATTTGAATTAAGAACTGTTTTTTGAGGAATTGCGTGTCCGAGGTTTATCCGTCGATTGAGAAATCGGCCGTTAAAGATGTTAATAATTCTTAGCTAGTCTCTGGTCTTACTGTAAAGATAATTATTTGACTAAGTTTGGTGTGTAACTTAAGTTATTCAAATGTTGGAAAATGTTTTAGAAAAAGAGAGCATATTCATTTTGGGCTATATAATACCTATAACATGTAACTAGCATTCTTAAGACTCATTGTTTTACTTTCCTTTGTGATATTAGCTATTTGTGTAGCTTTTTGAATTAAAAAAAAACAGATCTTCCAATTCGTAAAAACTAATTATTTATTTTGGTATATAATACCGTTTTCATAAATAAATGAGGACTCAGAATATTATATGAACAAATGTATATAAGTGTTCGAAATCGTTATTCCCACATTATGTCAGTGATTAGTGATATTGTTATTTGTATACAATTTCCTAATTTGTTTGTGATTTATAAGAAAGTTCGTATAGTGTCGCGATGTTCGTAGTAACAGACACCCAGGGATAAGGTGATATAAAACAAACAACAAAGAAAAACAATTAATTAAAATGCTTGTTAAATTATATGTATTACAGGGCTTGTAGATTCGTTTATGTAGTGGTATTGTAAAGAATTACATATTTGACTATTCATAGATCTGTAGATGAAAACAAATAGATTTTTATGTAAGTTGGTACTTAAGAACAAAAATACAAATATGAAATTACATCTTCAAACTGGAGTCGGTTGAAAATAAAAAAAATACTTTGTATTAGTCTTAACATTGAGTTATGCATTGTTGTTTTGGGACTTGGCGGTGACACTGCCGTGTACCTAGATTGCATTTCAGGTTTGTATTTACAAAGATAGCTTTAAAATTATATAATTACACCTGATGGGTCATATAAAACATGTCTATAGAAGAGTAACTAGGGTTTGGCGCATAAATGCGGTACGGCGCGTAGTAAAGCAGTGCCTTGACAAGACTATCGTTACCTGTCTTTTTAGTTTAATAAGATTTGATCTGAAACCGCGCGTGTGTCGGCCTTAGGGTCTGGTCCCCTATCCCCTTACGGGTGTAAACGTCAATTCTAATAAAAATTACAGTTCCATTAGAAGCCTTTACTATTACAATACGAATTCCTTGCCGTTCTCAAGATATTTTGACTCTGATTTGACGGTTTTATTTAAGACCAGCGTCCTAGCTAGGGTAATGAGCTGAGCGCCCAGGATTTATATTTGCACCCCCTAATAATTATTTTGTATGAATCTGTTAAGAACTAAAGGTTCTTTTAGTAGTTATGGTATTCGACTGCAAGTTAGCATGTAGTCATATTATAATTTTAGGTAAATTCTTTATGTGCCAGTGCCCCAAGTGGCTCGCAGGCTGCGGGTATTGCGGCTGCGCTACCTCTGGCGATTACCCCCGCGGCCAGCCCCTAGCTACGACGCTGTATGGTAAAATTCGTGTGCCCGCCAGAACTATGTGCTTTTAAAAAGGCGTGACAACTTACTGCGAGAACCTTTATTAATTAAAGGCCAAAATATATTTAATCCCTATCCAAAATCGAGGGCCTTCAAGTTTTTGGATTGGAATCGAATATTAATTTTGGCCGAATATTTACATCTCTTTATTGTGCCAACCGGCCAATGACTGCTTTTGTTAGTAATTAAATGACTTAATTGAATAATATGCAATTCTTACTTTTTGCTTGTTACGTGTTGTTAAAAGGGCAATATAATTACCGACATAGTTTATATATGTATCCTATCTAACTTGTAATAATTTTATATTTTTCCATGCCTGTGTTATATTCTAACTTAAATACTTATGAATATGTGCAAAGCAATACAGAACATTGTGTAATTGATTTTAATATTACGAACACCATACATTGGCCTTATTCGACATTAAATTGTTGCATTTGTATAGAGAATAACACGGCTTTTCCTGAAAATGTATGTGTAAAGAGTAATAAAAGTTGATAACTCAATTTTGTTTTTTTTAGTTCGTGAAAAGTGTCCTTTTATGAGTATCCAACGAGCCGTAATTGCCTGTCCAAAGGAACAGCACCTACCTATGGCTTGCATAATGTTACATGATATTGAAATGTGATGGATATATTCTATTAAAGACAATGAACATATTAATCATTTCAGATCTTTTTACCGACAGGAATTAACTATAAAATTGCCAAAAAGTCAAATTAGATAAACATTATTAAAAGAAATAAAAATGTAACCTTATTGAATTTCTTGTCGGTTTTTCCACTTATTCTTCTCTTACTTCCGGTAGAATCTTCAGTAATTTTAAATTTGACCTTCATAAGAGCCCTCCGCGGGCCTAAACTGAACAAATGGTTTTGAACAGTTTTGCGAAAGTCGCTATATTCATGGCCTACATATAATTGTCATTCCGAACAGTGAAAAAGAACAATAAACCGTACAGGCTTCTTTTCACGCACAGCGTTTTAATCCAGATTACAATTAATTGAATACGATTTGACTGTATTATTGATTTTAAAACATATTAAGGTAAATACTAAATGAAGTATACATTTAATTAAAATAAATTTGCAATTGTATATTAATTTCAGTAAAGGTAACAGTAACAATGTACTAAACGGTACTTCTCTTCGGGTAAACGGAACGTTGGATTTTAAATGGCGTTTGTATTTTGTTTGAATGAGAGGAACGTCGCCTTGACAACGAATTTCGTCGCTTTATATGAATTATTCGATTGATTTTACTATGAATTTGTTAAATTATGGATGATCCGCACACATTTTCATCACAAACTCCCGAAATCAAGGTACGTTAAGTGTAAACTATTATTTTCTGAATCGAAACTAATATCCCATCTGTGATATTTTTATTCGTGACTACGTTTAAAAATAGTTTAGAAATGCATAGCTGCAGCATCTCACCTGCTTCAGGGTGGTTCACCTTCGTGTACTCTAACAGTGATATGCGGTTATGTTAACGATTCCATTCAAGAATACGTGTGTATATCAACCTACCTTCTACCTGCGCGTTTACGAAAAGTTGTCGTTTATTTATAATTTTTATTTATTTTTAGAACGTTCTTCCGGATGTCGTGCATTCCCAACAGATCCCCGCCGCAGGAACTGGTGTAATCGTCGAAACAGAGCCGGTTGTTGACACTGACCAAGGAATTGACAACTCCACACACGATGCTGACGACAGTAAGACAGAATCCATATCAGAGCATGTTCCCTCCGGGATGGAGTGCTCCACAGACTCAGAGAACGCAGCTAGGGCTCCAGAGTCACTTAAACTTGATGTGGATCATGAGAAAGTATCCAAAAACACTGCCCCACTCCCACTCTCACCAATCAGTGACAGCTCCCACAATCCTAGTAAACTCAGCACATCATGGCCAGTTGACATGAATGCAGATGTACACTTGATCAGTGAGGAGAGTCCAGTTATCTTGGCATTATCATCAGAGCCATCTAAAGAGGTGACCCAGGACAATAAAACACACTCTGTGACTCCACAATCCAGTGAACATGACACTCCAAATGAATCCCCTCGAAGTGATAAATATCTTGATTCTTTGAATGAGGAATCTAGTCACAAATCTAATTTATCTTTAGATGAGTTTGCGGACAAGACCGAAAACTCTGAAAACAATTCAGAATCACTTGGTAAAGTGAGTTCAGGATCTGAAGAGATTATTAAATTGGATATAAGAGGGCAAGGTGCTCCAAAATTTCCATTCTCTGGAGCTAAAATTATATTTGGTCCTCCACCAGAAGGTGGAACTATGATAGAACCTAATCTAGAACAAATTCCAGTGTTTCCAAATTTACTGTCACCATTTCTAGTTGGTGCTGGGGATAGTGTTAAAGTAGAGGAGGTTTTTGATGACATGGGGCTGTCAAAAGAGCCTTCTCCTGACAAATCATTTGAGTCTGACAAATCTATGGAGTCCCTGGACAATGATGAGTCTCCAGGCAAGTCTAATGAATCCCCTGAGAAATCTATTGAATCTCCAGAAAAACAAAGTTTATCCAGTGATAAGATAGAGCAGAATGACTTATTGATTGAAGAAATTACTGTGGATGATGAAATGAGAGAAAAAGAGAGTGATAAACAGTCAATGCCATCCCAGCCAAAATCTATTCAGCCAGAGGAGACAATGTCTTTTAGTACTATGACTACAGACTACAAGACCATATGTGAAGAGTATCATGTAAAGGTGATTATGCATGGTTTGTGCTTCTGTGTGTGTCTGCTCTATGCTACGGCCCTGCTCTGCATACTAATCCTGCTTTTAACACCAATGACATGCTATGTCCTAACATTCTACAAGTTGCACTTTCTAATATATGAAAACATATCCAAATACTTTATTCAGGTGTAATCATTTTGTTACGTTGAATAAGATCTGTTACTATTTTTGTTGAAATAAAATATTATTTGTTTATGAAGCTTTTGTGTTGTAGACAGTTGTCTGTTCATATAACAATATGAAGTGTGCAAAAAGAATAATATCTATCAGAAATTGTTTCAAAGTAATCGGGTAGTGTAATATATTTATTGATGATATTTTTTAAATAATCTATTAATATTAATTTAGTACAACACTTTTCACTCATGTTTGGCTTGCTCCATTATATCTTTTCTCAACCTATTTACACGTACTGAATTATATTTGTGGTATTCTATATAATAAGGTTGCGTAAATAAGTTTCAAAATTTAAACTCTATGGTTGAGTCGAGATGGTGCTTTATGTAATGTGTTACATGTATTGAATGCCGTCTGTCCTTTCAGCTTGTGCACTTGGAAGGTGCTATAACCCAACGTGACGAACTAATAGAGGAACTGACCGTCTCCTTAGAGCGATCGGTTCGCGAACGTGACGACCTCCGAACGGAAAACGTGCACTTAACTAACGAAGTTCAAAACTTACAGCACGTTATCGGCGAGCATGACTCCGAACACGATACGATCAAAGCGCAACTATCTGACTTCATAAAGTACGAAACCATGGTGAAGGATGACAGTACGAAGTTCTACTCTGCCTTGATGAGCGGAGGGTCATCTATGCAAAGTTCTAACAGCGAGAAAGACATGGATCGCGAAGAGATCACTGTGAACTACTCGAAATCTGATCTAAGGTCCGATGAGGAAGATTTTCAAACAGGATTCGAAACTAAAGTTACATCAATAATAAATAAATTCGATGAATACATAGAAGAGAATCTGAGGAACAAATTACGTGAGAGTTTGATTCAGGTATTGTGTGACGAGATTGGTAAGATGCGGATCGAGTCTGACACCGAGGTAAAGGATTTGGAGTCTCAAATGCAGCAAGATAAGCAAGCTTTTACGAAAGAGACTCGCAGGCTTAGAGAGCTTCTTGCTTCAGTTAAAGCTGGGAGTGCAGATGTAGATGTACTGAGGGAAGAATTAAGTGTGAAACATGAGAAAGAAATGGAGAATTTAAGGACTTATTTTGAGAAGAAATGTTCTGATATGGAAAGGAGGTGAGTTGAAGATTTATAACTTTTCAATTATCTGTTGATGTTTAATGGTTTCAATACTAATGATGATTTTTATGTTTATGCTATCAAGGCCTAAAAAAAGGTGAGTCATTGTGTATAGTTTTTGAAATTTCTAAATATTTCCCATCATATTTCGCCACACATAGCAAAAGTAGGTACAGGTCACAACTCCGAACGTAAGACATCAACATAGCTATATGAGTACCCATACATTATTTTAGGAGGGCTCTGTGAGCATATAGTTTTGGTAGCGTCGTGTGAAACTTCTCATTATGATGAATTTCTTAAGACTTTTTAAGAAAACCGTAATGTTTTAATGGGGAATAGATCAAGGAAATAGTATCATAAATTTACACCATTCCAGTTATTCCGAGGAAGTATGGCGCGGACGGGTGTTGGCGTCCCCAACGGGGTCCGCGTCGTCGCTGGAGACCGGGGGCCTGGAGGGGGAGCGCGACGTCGGGGCCGCCGGGGACCGTGCCCGGAGACGCACGAGGAGCGCCGATCTGCCGTCTCTGTCGCTAGAGGTACGCACGAGATCTAGTTCCGCTGTGGGATCCGTTGAGTCGCTGGAGTAATAAATCTGCCAAAACATTTTTAACAAATTCCAATAAAAACATATTAAGTATACCATCACGCCCATAATCCTCTTAGAGGCATGTGTCTCATTACTGAGATCCACAATCCAAGTGCCAACGTGACAATGCATGCATGCTCATAAAGCATTGTCGCACTCTTTCTAGCTACTCTCGTAGATTTGTAAAAAGTAAAACATTCCCCGATATTCCAATAATGACAAGAACCTTTATTTCAGTCAACCCAGCTGGAGCAAGCGCTGAAGCAGATAAGCAAGAGGTACGAGCACCAGATCGAGGACATGAAGGCGGAGCACGAGGCTTATGTGCGCGACGTGCAGGCGAGGCACCGGGACGCTTCCGCCGCCCTGGAAGAGCAGGTGACGATTGTGTTTCTCAAAATTATTGACTTCTGGACCAAGACTGCAGAATAGATTACCCTATGCCATACCTCAGTGCTAGAGTACTTTGTAATATGTACCCGCTAATATAGCCACCACCATTAGAAAGTCTCTCGACTGATATGGTTCTGCCATAAGCCCGGCTAGGCTTTCTGCGCTTACTGTCAAAAACTAAAAAATATATAAACTTATATTATATTATAATATTGTGAAGCGGATTTTGTAAGTATCTCTTGTAAATGGAGGGTAATATGCGGAACTATTGCACCTATTCAACTTGGTTTAGAATAAGTTTCTTTAAAAATGTCCCAGGATAATTAATTTATTATTCCATTGGAGTGAGGAGGGCGGCGGTTGTTAAATTTTGCCAAATACTCGTATGTTATCATCGAGTAGCGCTGACTCTAAATGATTAGGAACAGAGCAGACAAATATACATAAAATAATAATTTTTCTTTTGCTCAATAGATAACACAACTTAAAGCACGGTTACAAACGGCTGAGAATACTGAGGCCAAAGTCTCGCTGTACCAGGATATAGATTTGGAACTGGAAAAGGTCAGTTTATAATATGTATATTAAATGATACTTGTAGTCCTTTGTGTTATAATGTTATGGAATATATATGAGCTGATATGGATGACCCGTTATGCTTCAATTTTGTACATAAAATGGATGTTGTGAATTAACAATATATATAAACATTGCACCAGTTCGGTAAACTTTTGGAAAATACGTTTTGTGCATTTTAATCTACACTATAATATTGTAAGAGGAAAGATTTGTATTTATGTATGTAACGAATAAACTCAAAAAGTACTGGACCGATTTTAATAATTCTTTTTTCATTAGAAAGCTACATTATCACTGAGTAACATAGGCTATATAAAATTTTCAAAAAAGTTAGGGATCCATACTAAAACTCCAATAATGTAACCCAAGGTGTGAAAAAATTACAAAACATTCTTGCGCTGCGAAAACTATTGATGATAGAATGAACAAAATAATGTAACATCGGCAACGCGGGTGAAACCGCGGGGGACAGCTAGTTAAGGTATATTTTCTTTTTCGTGAGCTGATTTTGATGAAAGCCTTTGTTGCTTTTACCTCAAATTAAGATAAATCAAGATTTGCTCCAAAATTAAGCGTAAATGAAAGTACATTGATAATTGTGATATGCCGTTTATTAATTTAGTATGTCCACTATACATATTTCCGCCGTGAAGCAGTAGTGCACTTGTATTACTGTGTATCGGTTAGAAAGGTAAGGGGGCCGGTGAAATTACAGGCACATGAGACTTAACAACTTCACGTCTCAGAGTCGAATACCCATTGGCGATGCCCAAATTGATATAGACGCGGGGGTGCCTACTTACCATAGATGTAAACCGTTCGAAAAGAAAATCACAATGGTTTGAGGTTACCTAATAAAAACTAAATACCTAAAGCTTGATTTAAGTTTTCATTTGTATACTAATATGTTTTTTTTAATTATTTGCATGCAGGGGACAGATTCTTTTAAATATTGCTACAAGCTTACGCTGGCTTGAGGTTTCCTCTATTTTTGTAAATAAAATTGTTTAACCATATTATGTTCATCAGCCTATTCTATACATACTCTTTTACGTATTTTATGAACGGTCCCTAAAAGTTCTTAAATAAATTATCCACGAGGGAAGTAAGAGTTGGTGTTCTAGTAGTGATTTATAAATTTTACATCGCTAATGATAATGAAAGGCTAGAATTTAAAAATAATGATTACTAAATTCACTACCAGTTTTCTATACATTCACTGTAAAAACGTCAAACAACTATCACCCCTACACTACACTCTATAAGACCTATCTTCCAAGCACTGTATCAACTGTTTCTAATACGGAGTATTCTCTCTCCTGCATGCATGGAATGCCACTAACCGTGTGTGAATAACCCTGCGGCGTGACGTCATACTACGCTACCCTACGCTCGGTAGCGGGTGGAGGGGAGGATGGAGGAAATCAGGGAAGAAGTCAAGCAGGAGGTGGTGCAGCACTTGCAGGAGCAGCTGCAGGTATGTCGCCGTTATTATGTGATTTCTCTTAAGGGTCAACTGGTCGTTCAGTTCTTCATACAAACGTCTTATTATTTAGAAATAGGTACACGATTAACTAGGTATGCTTTTTTTGGCATCGTTGTTATTTCATATTTAATCTGAATATACATTTACTCATGGAAATAAATATAAAAATGCTCTGACCTTTTTAATAATTTAAAAATACAAAATTGTTTATTCAGTTTAGGCCCTAGCATTGCACATGTGAAAATAATATGTGACTATTTTGGTGTTGTTTTTTTTAACTATTACAAAATAATTGATATAAACATTTAAATAAAATAAGAAGCAAGAATAAAAAATAAAAATACTTAGCAAAACAAATAGTTACAATGTGGACTTTTGCAGAGTAGGTATAGCGAATTTTGTTACATCTCTATCTTAAATCTAATGACCTAGCTATCATCATCATCGTAACAAAATAATCTCCCGATGCTATCCCTTACCCATTGTTTATTGACATGCTTGTTAGAAACCCTAACTGTCCCGCCACAGGTCGCGGGTTTTAAATCCCACCCAAGATATTTATGTGCATGAACATGTCTGTTTGTTTGAGGTTGGATGTAAATATGTACAAAGATCGCCTCGATGGTTAAGTGGTATAATACTCGGTTTGAAACAAAGAGGGCCCGGGTTCGATTCCCGGCTCGGGCAAGGTATTATTATCGTTTCTTTGATTTCAAATGATTACCTGCAGCTCTGTAGATTGGTTATGTGCCGAGAGACGGCAACATGGCTCACCGTTTGTCTATGGTAGTATACTCAATCTATCTTCGGTGTAATGTTGGTCTTATTACTGACATACCTGCCTACCTCCTCGAAGATAATGTGGATATGAAGATTGATGTTATCTACAAAAATAATATTTCTATATCACAGTTTAGTTTGGAATCAGATGGTCGTGTACGATAAATGGCCCAATTTGTATTTACATGAATGTAAACACCGCTCAGCTTTTCTTAATTCCTAAAAATCTACATATTGTAGTCTGACCATATAAGAAGTCCAGTCTCCTTTGAAGTAAAATAATGTCATTGAAAAATTAACCTATTTCCTTTATAATAAGGACCATTTACGTCATAATACAATAAACCATTACATTATTAGATAGACCTTATTTCAAAATCTTAAATGTTATTTTTCTCTATCATCATTAAACGTCAAAGGAGACTTGGACAGATAATAAACAAAGCACATACAATAATACAACCCGAATATTTGCTTAAATTCTATCGCTTTCATTTAACGCCTGTAACACATAAAATGTATAAACAAAGCTTTCGGTGTGTGTATAAATATGGAGCTAATAAAATGATCGTAAACATTATATGGGCTATCAAACCAGACAAGTGTTCGTATGGATGAACTGCAGGATTTGAAACTAAATGTTAGACTTTAGATACTTCTTGAAGACATTGTTGTTATTTCGGTCAGTTCGTTTGTGACGGGTTAGTTGGGTTGGTGTTTCGAGACCCTGTTTGACGTCAGAAGTCGTGGATTCGATTCCCACTCAGGAAGTATTTATGTGCGTAAACATGTCTGTTAGTTCTGTTCCTGGGTGTAAATATCGGTGTTAGTAATGTATTTAGAAGAAAAAAAGAAGTATATGTAGTAAATCAGTTATCTGGTCACCATGGTACAAGCTCTGCTTAGTTTGGGATCAGATCGCCGTGTGTAAAGAATGTCCCAGGATATTTATTTATTTATTAGTGTTATAGTATACAGCGATAAATCGGTTAGTGTAGTGGATGGTTATCTTGATTCCACACCACCGGTTGTGTGTTCGATTCCCAACCATCTATACTTCTATAATAATATTATAAAGAGGAAAGATTTGTATGTAAGTATGTTTCTTACTCTTTCACGTAAAAACTACGAATGACATATAGGCTACTTTTTATCCCGGGAAAATGTTATATCCCTCGGGAACGAGGGTAAAACCTCGGGAGACAGCTAGTGACTAATATAAAAGGGTGTAAAAATCTAGCACATTATATATCAGTTATTTAATCGTCTTGGAACATCTTCTAGATTGAGATTTAGCGGTGTGTGAAGAATATCCTGGGATATTTACTTATTTACTAGCATTCGCCTCCCCTTCTAGGCTTTTCGTGCTTACCAATTTTGGCTACATCATCTTCTCATTTATATACCTTCTTCATTAATCGACTTTGTCTCTAACTGTTCAACAATTACTACGCAACTATCAATTTTATCAGCAGCAATGTTTCCACATTGAACTTATAATGATGTATGTAGGTCATGAGATGAGGGCATGTCTATAATACCAATATTTACAAAGATTCACTCACATTTTACGCGAAGTAATCCCCTCAGTAATAATTGGCAGGACGCCATGGCTTGGCGGGAAAGCACCATTAATAAACCAGCTTGCGTCTACCGCACTACTTCCAATGCTACTTTGAAATAGAAGCAAGGCAACACTAGCTTCTGTCACAAGTGATTTTTTACCCTCCGAACTGCGAAAGTGATTTCAGTGAAGTGTTTTGATAATTCAAAATTTTGGTTAAGATACTTGTGTATGATTGGAGAAATTGACTCTTAATAGTGTTGTAATAGAACTGTAAATAATGTGAAAGGCATGCCTGATCGTAATCATCTACCATTTTATAGAGCACGTGTAAGTGTTTGGGGAACCACCTGTGGGTGTATAGTATTATAATAACTTCGAAATGTTCTTCCGTGTTTTATATATAGTTACTGTCCAGCTTTCTAACAGTGAAATAATGACTGAAATTGGATGCGTAGTTTCGGATATTACTTCCTACATCCAAACTCAAAACTTTTCTCTTTATATTATGGCTATAGATTTCGCTTAGTTTAAATGTAGAGTATTTGTATACGATAGTCAGTTAATGATTGTCCCGCCATTATGAGATCATTCCAATGTCGAAAGTGTTTATAAAGTTAACTTTTTTGGTGTTGCAAATGTGCATAGGTGGCGGTTACCACTTACCACAGTTAGACTCTAACTATATGCCGGCCTATGTTTATTAATTAATCGGAGTAGTAGAGGTCTTAGAGCAAAATTCGTCCGGGGAAGTTCTAACACCATACTTTCCGCCGTGAAGTAATGATTCGGTTGAAAAGGTATGACTACCGGATCGATAACGCAGGCGATGCCCACTTACCATCAGATAGACATCTTCCGTTCCGTTTATTTTAGTGCGTTACTGAATTCTGTGTCTTGAAAACATTATAGTAGATGTCATTTTATTCGATTTGATATGTAAACCCACCCGTTCAATGTCGTTCTTAAAAAAAACCTAAATGCAATTTCTCGATGTTTATGTTTTTTTTATAAATTTATCATTCACTTGATTGACTTTCTCCAACACACGCTAATAATATTGGACAAGGAAGCTCTATGAATGTTTACTCATGACGGATAGTTAATAATTAGAATATAGGAATTAATCTTACACTCCTCTGAGTAATATAAGCAAATATATCCTGAACTGTTTTTTTTTAATATTCTGCATTCTTTGCTTTAGTATATGTTTGTGTAAATAAATATAACACAATTAAATCGGAATATGGACACAAATAAATATGGCAATAAATTAACTAAATCACAGGCCACTTAGCACTGCGCTAAAAAAAGACGCGATAAAAAAATATAAATAAATGCTTCAAAAAATTACTCATACAGTCTAATTTTACGGCGTATCGCCGCAGAGTCATCGGCTGCGGAGCGTCGGCGTCGGTCGGGTAGGTCGTCGCCATTTTACAAGTATGGCTATGTGCCAACTTATAGGCGACATTTTTTGCGGTTTTGACCCCATTTTTAAGCTCCACGCTGTCTCGAAGTTGGTGCTCTTTGGCCAAATTGGGTCGTTGATCTGTTGGTAAACTTTGGAGCACCAGTCTCCTTTGACATCGATCGTGGACCAAAGTCCACCAGACACGATTTAACATGGATGACTACAAGTATTTTTGGATGGCATTCTAATTTCTTATCTGTAATTTTGTCAATAAATACAGTATTTAGTTTTATACAATTTTATCGATTTCTGCAATTCATTGCGAGAATTTGAATTTTGAAATCAAATTTGACACCGATACAGAACTGTAATAGTTTGTTTGTCTGAGCGTCACTCAACATCAAATTAGAAGGTTTTGATAGGGTTTAAAGTTTAAAAGCCGCGATACTTTTAATCTCGGGGAAATATAACCTCGTAGATAGCGGGTGAAACCGCGCGGCGGAAGTGCATTGCTGAATCTAAACAGGTCTAATTCTGTGCCTGGCATGTGTTGTTTGTGACATGGTTACTTCATTGCTTGCTCAGGTAGAGCGGTAGATAGTTCACACAATCACTGTGATTAGATAGCAGTGGTCATCTAGCTTTTCAAACTTTCTACGGCGCCGGTAGGTTGTATGTGGTAAGCCAGCAATTTTTTCTCCCCGTTTTTATTAAGTCGCTTTGGACAATATCTGTGAAGGTGGAATTTTGTCTTAGATTTTTAACATAACTACTTGATGAGTTATAGCCATGAGATTGGATAACAAAGCACGAATTTTTATCTCTTTCTATCAGAAAACATTTGTTGTGGGGCTCGGTATTTTAACATCATTCATCATTCACAATTTTGTTTCCACAAAGTCTTTCAGTTTAACTCTAGAAGGGCCTATATGAAGTTCCAAGCTACTGAAGTTACCAACGATTAGTAAGTTAAGAAGAACAGACAAGAAACTGCAAGCTTACTGTTTCTATTTACAAGCTTTTATCTCACTACACTTGTTATTGTGTTTGGGACAAATCTTGCAAGTGATTTTTGTTTTGCCAAGCAGCATACGTGACGTCAGTAATCTCAGTTTTATGACTTAAAGTTTATTTTGAAAAACGTTTTCATCTGATTATTTTTGTTTACTTTCTTCAAATGTTTTTCTACTCGTAGCAGGTACGAAAATAAGCCTAATTGCTTCTATTTTAAAATGTGTAGTATAAAAACACTCTCGGGACAAACATGATTAATTAACGAGTAACATTAGCCCCTTTATTTGTAAGTATTTGTACTAAGTGCTCAATCAGAGCTTGCAGATAAGGGGGTGGCAGGTCACATTATATTTCAGTTGTGTTTTCCTTTACTATCCAGTCGTGTTTATAGTTCTGTGCGGATCGTATGCTGAGGAATTATTTTACGATTGTGCGTATTACTGTTACTGCCTAGTGCCATAGGCATTTGAAGTAGATATTGTGTTTTGTGCCTATTGTGTGTATTGTTGGTGATACATCAGATCATTAAAACATGGGAGATCTTGTTGTAAGTTGTCTTGTTTGAATAAATAGGAGATTACATATTCATGATAGAAGAATTAATGTAATAATAGTATTTACTGAATCGCCGTAGTCGAGAGGAGTCTGTGCTTATTGCACTGATTTAAAAACTAGCGACCCGCCCTGGTTTCGCCTGAGTGGGATAATTGAAATATATTATACACATAACCCTGTTGGAAGAAATGCTTAAAATAATGGTGAAAACCACATCTAAATTGATTGCGTAGTTTCAAAGATAGCCAGCAAACAGACCGACAGAGATAGTGACTTTATTTTATACTATTATTATTATTATTATTATTTTATGTACATATTTAGAGATGTACGAGTAGTAGTCGTTACACCAACCTATGTAACACAAATTAGTATAGTCCGCGAGGCCACCAATTTAATTTATATTTACGTGAGCGCACTATTTAGTGATAAGTTCTTATTTCCACAAGAAGGTTAAAGTCTTTATAGTTAAAATTCTGAAGTCTCTTTCTACAGTATACAGTACTGTACTAGACGAAATGCCGCTGTAAGTCTTTTAAACATATCCCCTTTTCTTACATCTATGGCGCCCCCTCATCGATAGCTCTCTCTGTGGGCTGTACAGTACCTATCCGTATAATCCTAAGGTTGAAATTCGTCTAATATGACAGTATTATTCCCAGGTGCTTCTGTCGGACCCTGACGCAGAGGTGTCGAGCTGGCCCCTAGAGCTGGTGGCGCTGAGAGACAAGATACACGGGGACGCGAAACTTCA
This sequence comes from Habrosyne pyritoides, assembly GCA_907165245.1. Classification (NCBI taxonomy): domain Eukaryota; kingdom Metazoa; phylum Arthropoda; class Insecta; order Lepidoptera; family Drepanidae; genus Habrosyne; species Habrosyne pyritoides. Next base: position 886,345 of record OU015600.1, on the reverse strand, counting down.
GCAGGAGAAAGAGGTCAGTTTTAAATTGTAATGACTCAAACCCTGTAACACGTGTTATGATGACAACATCCTAAATCCAATCTGATATATGTCAAGGATGATAAACTTTTCAGCATGTTGGACAAATTTTTTGCTATGTTCCCTACCGCGGTTTCACCCGCTGAGGTATCTAATGTATTATAACATAGCCTTTGTTCATCCGAAATAATGTACCTTTAAATTGGTGAAAGAATTTTCCAAATAGGTGCAGGAAAATACCTTCCGCATACATACAAACTCACAGAATTCGCACTCCTTTATAAAATGAGTATACAATGTGTTACAACATACCCCGTAAAAATATAATTAATTATCAAAGCCAACAACCCTAGTAAGCTGATGAAACGGAACCAGATTATTTAACAGAAGGGCTACGTACCTATTTTACCTAAAAATTGTCTACTTTAATAGTTTTTCTATTTTTTTTGGTGTATGTTATACAACGTTACTACGGTTCCTAAATATTGTGAATAGACTCGTTATAAGGCCCCATTTAGTAGTTTTGTAACATACTGTATATTAGCTTCCTTCCCGCGGCTACACTCACGTGAGAATTAGAGATTTCCCGGGGTAAAAACAGATTGCCTATATCTGTCCGGAATAATGTAGCTTTCTATAAGTAAAAGTTATTTAGGAACCAATTGACAAGTCTTGGATATTACCTCCTGCATCCAAAATGTATTTCTTTACATTATTAGTATAGACTAGTTGTCTATCCGATTTTCTCCGGTTATAAATTCCATGTCATTGATGTGGTAATCTAGAATTTTATCTTTGTGCCAAATTACATCCAAATCAATTCCGACCTTTCACATTTGTAATATTAGTATGTGTTACGATAATTAATTAAGCGGGCGTATTACTGATGCGATGACTCTAGGTACTATAAATTTATTTATTTATTTGGAAAATTCTTTCAACATATTAATAGAAAATTATTCTGGATGAAAATAGGCTATGTTATAATCCAGATTCCTAATTATAATTATACTAGCGACCCGCCCTGGCTTCGCTCAGGTGCAATGTAGATACTAATACATATAAACCTTCCTCTTCAATCAATCTATTAAAAAAAAACCGCATCAAATCCGTTGCGTAGTTTTATGCACAGTATTTGATACATTTTTTTATAATTTTACACTGGTTCGTGCCCTCAATCTCTATCACTCAAAGGTTTGCTCAATTTTAAGTTAAGCCTGCCTTTGTATATGACATTTCTTATGTTTGTTTTAAATGTAAAACAATACAGTAATAATAATGTACAATAAAGTATAATAATAATAATCCATAGGCGCATTAGATCCTTTAGGAATGCGAGTGAAACCGCGATACGGAGTTTAGCAAAGAATTAATAGTAGATTCATTACGTGCTACATATCTCATTAGGTGACGGTTACAATCAGATGAAGCGCTGTTACTTCTACACCTTTAGCTCTTTCAGTTTACATGCGTTTACATGCATAATAATACCAATATTTTAGTAATTACTTTATGACCGATGTGCGGACAGATGTAGTACTCAGTCTTTGTCAAAGAAAATTGCAACCAACAACCTGCGCTGTTTTCAATCAAAAACTTTAGGAAAAGGACCACTATGACGGAAATTAAACATAACTTAACAAAACTTAAACATAAAATTCTTGAGTTTCTGTTTACATTTTGAACTAGCTAGAATACTAGGAAGTGTCGAGATTTCAGAGTAACAAATTATCTCTGAAATATCCAACTAACGTATTCCCGAAGGATTCATAGACTTGTAACATCTATAACCAGAGACCGGACGTCTCCTTTGACCCAGTTAGGCGGATCCTTCGGCTCTTCCCGCTCTATAATTTATGTTTACTGCTCCGCTGGTTATTTTTACACTACATTTCAATGGTTTGAATACTCGGAAACTGTAGTTTGGGTTGTTTCATTGTATTAAGCGATGTGTTTCTCTCGTGAAATCTTACTTCATGTATATTTCTGTAGTATGGTAGAATCGCTGTTGCAGATGCATGTAAAGTAGATCGATTTAGAGTAGTACTACTATTAGAAAAAGATAGTATTATCAACGTCTAAGCTGGACGGTTTGATGACGTTTAAGAATGTCATAGGAAAATAAACTCTATTGCATCTAGTCTAAGGTGCATCTATTGATCTTTACTTTATTGTATGATGATACAGTTATACCTTATTATAAAGGTATTAGGATTAATAGGATTAAGAGTAAGCCAGGTAGTAAAAATATGGAATAGGGTCCATTTCCTCGTCCAGCGCTAACCGAATTGTCAGCGTAAGGGTAAAAACTATCTGTGGCTAACACCAAAAGTCATTTCAAAAGAATAACTCAGAAATTTAAAAAAAATACTGCCATACTTATCTATTTTTTGATTTATTAAAGGTCGTTTGTCGATTTTAAAAGCGGTTGAATAATACTCACAAAGTTAGTAGTAATAGTAAAAGTGACGACATCTAATTGGCCCGTTCTGACACATAAGAATGTCTAAAAAAAATCATCTCTATCGCTTTTGTGATAAGGTTCATGTACTTAACAAATGTTTCGTTATTTATAAAACCATAAAGCTATAGGGTACATTTCTCGACAACACTAGGTACTAACGTTCAAGACGAGCCTATTACACCCCGACAGCTTAAGTAGTACAGTTTATTTTTCCATCCGAAATCATTCCCCATTATCCGCTACATGAAATAAATTGCCCCTGTAAACTATAAATCCGACGCTCTAAGCTATAAATACTGGTAACGAGCCACCCCAGGATTCCCCTTGCATGAGTGGTGTCTTTACCTCGCTTAAATTTAAATAGCCACATGTTTTAATTGCTTTTTACATGCGCCGTTGTTTTTCCATGTCGAAAATACTTCAAGTTTCTCAGAATTCTAATGTTGAATCCGGGCTAGTGATTTGTGAAAGAAACTTGCGGGGATTAGAGTGAATGTAGGTAGTAATTCTCTGGTCACGTTGCATCACATTGAGATCCGATATTCTTGAGAAGCTTTTAGTGGTGAAGTCGATGAAAAAATACCACATTCTCACACGATGGACAGACCTTATCAATTGCTTACCAGTCTGCGAATTGCTGAGACATTACCATTGACAGAATCTTTATTAGTGAAGGAAACGATTATTATATTATGTTTAATCCTGAGTTTTGAGACCGGAGCCATTCTAGCTTTGTTGTTGTTCTTATTGAGACAATTGATTCTAAATGGCACTAGTTCTACGAGGAATCAGCTCGGTATCTATGATCTTTTTCTCGTTAACTACACAGTGAGGTCCGGTTTGTATCCACTGCTGAATATGGGCTTCTGCCGTAGTTTAAGTCTAATGCCACGATTCCCGCGCGTAAAACATCGGGTCAAAATTATTGGTATTGAATTTCTCAAATGTCCATTATTTTTGTCCTCAAATGTCGCATCTGACATAGTCGAAAGTAAGTAAAGTCGTTAATATCTTTTCAGTTCACCAAGTGAAGGTCTCAATTTAGTTGTGAAAATAATTCATTTACTTGAAACTGTAGTTTTAATGAAGTTAGTTGCGGAAATTTTCACCAACCAAATATACATAGTAGGTTGAGCTTACCGACTTTTACATGAAGCGGTTATATACTGAACCTAATGTTAATTGATATGCAGAAAACCATTACAATCGATTAATAGTGGATTGCTAATATCGATTCTAATTCGATTGTGCAATCGAATGATAGGTTCAGTTCACCTATTGTCTCCAGATAGTCTTATGGAATCTTTCGTTATTTTCTTATAAAGCGAAAATAAATAAACCATATGAGCCTACAAAAAAAAGCAGACGTTCCACCTGATGGTAAGGGCACCACCAAGGGCATTGCCAATGCGTTGTAGACTCGGAGACGTGAAGAAGAACCGAAACACAGTAATACAAGTGGAGTACTGCTTCTCGGCGTAAATGAGTAAGGTGGTATTACTTCATCGGACGAAGTCTGCACTAAGATCTACTACTCTAATTTCCGATTAGTCCTTATAAAATAGGGTTATCGATCTATATAATCGATTGTTTGAATGGACACTAGCATATCGATTGAGAGCGCTACGCGGGTGAGTGAACTGTCATTCTAATTTTACCGTTTAACATTTATTTACTATGCGTCCAGCGCTGCGCCGCGCCGCCCAATCAAATGTCACGTGCGATTACACTTTGCCTCTTCCCATAAGCTGGTTCAATCATTAATTAATATTGTAGCTATAAGTTATACAAGATGGTTAATAAATGTGCGTTTCAGATTTGAAGGTAATCTTTGAATAGTATATAAAACTAATTTTGCTATTTGTGCGCGCTTAGTTCTTTAAGCTTCGCAATAGATTTTGATGCGATTTTCAGCATGGTTTACAGCTTTTATTCCGAATCGGCCAAGCCATTCTTTTTAACCAAAGATTAAGGCTGGTAGAATTAGGGTCTTGACTCTTCGAGACATCTGATTACTTTTGAACAGTGGAAGCGTTATAAGCTTGTAAGTCTTGGGGAAATTCTGCTTTACTAAAACTCATATTACTGAAGAATTACCAATTTTGTAGACGCAGTTTCACAGAAACTTTAATTTTTTGAAATTCCTTTTTTATTCAAACATTTCTATTTATTGACACTACTCTTGGACCATTTTTGGATAAGGTTTTATTTTGATTATTACTTTATTCAATAGTTATTGTACGATCTACCGTGCTATTCACTAACCAAAGCGTGAATGAGTGATTACGCGGGTAGCAGACCTCTTCAGAATATGGAGTACACGAGAGAGAGGCAGACAATAGTCGCTTCTGTGAATTCAGATCCAAGAGGCAGTCTAGAATAGCATAACAACGCTTCTTATCTACTGATACTGACTCACGTGTTGTCTAGATGTCGCGACATATAACGTGCAGTCAAATGTTAACGGTCACTTGCACAGATAATGAAGTACAAAAAAATACAAATGTTATTAGTGGCCTGCCTTGGCATCGTGTCAGTGAGCTAATATAAATCTATCTCTATAACATAGATGTATATGTTTCCTATGGACTCCAAAATGGCTGCACCGATATGACGGAACTTTTGAGTAGTAGAGCTCTTAGTGCAGTGTTCGTCCGGGGAAGTAATACCACCTTACCCATTTCCGCCGTGAAGTAGTAGTGCACATGTATTTCTGTGTTTCGGTTAGAAAGGTAAGGGGGCCGGTGAAATTACAGGCACATGAGACTTAAGAATTTCACGTCTCAGGGTCGACAACGCATTGAAGATGCTCTGGTGTTGCAAATGTCCATAGGCGACGGTGACCTCTGACACACAAAAAAACATTCGGAACATGTAAAATCCCTCAGAAACTTGGATGAAACTACGGGAGATAGCTAGTAACTACTACACATAAACCTTCGGGAAGAATTTTCTATTTGATGGGATAAACGCATTAACATCTATTGCGTAGTTTAAAACAAGTAAGCGCATGAACAGACAGACAAATACTATTTAAAGATATTTATATTTTATAGGTAAAAATTGACGACAGATCAATTAACAATCTTGGTTCGTTCTGATAAGAGCCAATATGAAATATATCATTATTATACAAATATTATATATTGGATGTGACAGGCGTCTCATAAAAATCCGATTGAAAGTAGCACTTTCACCAATATTCACGAGTTTTTAAATTTTACGGGCCCTTAACCACTTTTAGACCAGGGTAGAAGCCTTTAAAAATAATTAAAAGTGAAAAAAAATAATAGTAGGATGAAACCTATTAGAAAAGGAGGGGAATATTATAAAAATGAAAGGAAAAATAATTTACGGGCGATCTGAGGTCGGGAAGAGGGTGGGGGTGAGGTCTTAAGGGTAAAAAACGGTTTTTCTCGATTTCCGGCAAAATAAAAGTCCTATGGAAAAAAGTCAAATGACAAAGTTGTAGCTAATAAAAAGATCTAAAACTTTTGTACTTACACTTTTTTCACATAACCTCAAAATTTATGTGAAAAATTCAAAAAACCTAGTTTTTGGTTTTTTATTTTTATCTTTTACAAAAAAAATCTTTTTTTCACGAAATTTGGTGAAAACTTACCTTTTTATGTCCCAAATACGCTGCAATTTATTTGATTAGAAATATTTCTTTTTTCACCTTATTTTGAATTAATATCGAAAAAGCACCCTAATTTTCAAAATACCCGTCAAAATATCAGCTATTTTCAAAAAATTGGTATGTTTTCTGTTCGTTGAAATCTCTACTTTCCGATGGTGAAAAAAAATATATATGTTACCATAGTAAATCTTCTCAGAAAATGCAAAGAATGGAAGAGATAATGAATACATATTTGCGCTATGTAGAAAAACATTACGCACCATCGAACTCTGGAATGTTGTCTAAGGTTTTTCTACGACTACGTTCTCCTCTTTTAGTTAAAGTAGCTGCTGGTACTGTTGTGACACTAACTGATTTTTTAATTTCGGGATTCCCATCAAAGACAATATAGCTGCTTGCTGCGTAATGTTTTTCTACATAGCGCAAATATTTATTCATTATCTCTTCCATTCTTTGCATTTTCTGAGAAGATTTACTATGGTAATATATATATTTTTTTTCACCATCGGAAAGAAGAGATTTCAACGAACAGAAAACATACCAACTTTTTGAAAATAGCTGATATTTTGACGGGTGAATTTTCGATTGAAATTTAGGGTCCTTATTCGATAATAATTCAAAATAAGTTGAAAAAAGAAATATTTCTAATCAAATAAATTGCAGCGTATTTGGGACATAAAAAGGTAAGTTTTCACCAAATTTCGTGAAAAAAAGATTTTTTTTGTAAAAGATAAAAATAAAAAACCAAAAACTTGGTTTTTTGAATTTTTCACATAAATTTTGAGGTTATGTGAAAAAAGTGTAAGTGCAAAAGTTTTAGATCTTATTATTAGCTACAACTTTGTCATTTGACTTTTTTCCATAGGACTTTTAGTTTTGCCGGAAATCGATAAAAACCATTTTTTACCCTTAAAACCTCACCCCCATCCCCTTCCCGACCTCGGATCGCCCGTAAATTATTTTTCCTTTCATTTTTATAGTATTCCCCTCCTTTTCTAATGGGTTTCAGTCTACTATTATTTTTTTTGGTTTTAAAAATTATCGACCCTGGTCTATTTTTCTTTTTTCTAAGTTTATTCGGACTTCGGCGATTATTAATAAAACATATAACTTAATAGGTCCAAATGTTCTAAATGCGGTTGCTTACCAACGAACTTCATTTTATTGTTGGTTATGGTTGTAAAATTTTCCCGGGATAAGAAAATATCCTGTGTTATCCAGGTTATAAACTATCGATGTGTCAAGATTCATGCATATCCCTGTAGAAGTAGATACATCTATCTATCCATCCTCGCATTTATTTGCATTTATAATATTAGCACGACTCGCTTTCCCGTTGAACCTAGATAACAGCGCCACCTATCGGTAACTATAAGTATAAACAAAATCATCAATATCGGTCAAGTGATGCACTTACCACCGAACAGCAGTTCATATTTATTTTTATAGATATGAAATACTGAGTTTGTTTGTGGTTTCTTTACGTCTTTAAAAAGTGACGAATCGGCTTGATTTTTGGCACGAAGATAGCTACGTGTGTACGGTACATTTATAGGGATGCGATTACTGCGAAACTGAAGATACATAGTAAATATGTAAACTATAAAAATGTTATTACAGCGCAGTTTATTGCCGGTTCTCAGCAAAGGCAACGTAACCTTCTGTTCCTGTAGGTACACGATACTAGTCAAATTCTTATTAAAGACTATGCCTGGCTTAAGTGTCGTGATTCCAATCGCCTAATAAAGGACTAGCTGTCCACCGCAGTTTTACACGCGTTCCCTATCGCCCAAAATTAATATACGATCCCGATCTAAAATCGCAAGATTGAAATAGAATGTTGACATAACGTGTATTAAAATTACTGTCAAAAGGTCCATCAATCCATGGATTTTCGATCGGGATTGCATATAAATTTTCGCCGTATGTGTGTTTCTTCACGATGTGTCGTTTAGACGTGGAAGCATAACAAACAAATTCATTTTCCCATTTATGCCTAATATTAATAAGGATAAATATTTTTTTTTTTTAGATAACCAATCCATTCCTAAAATCAATCTACTTACGAAATTTCAAAAAGATCCGTTTGCCCGTGAAAACATAACAAACAGACATACAGATACACTTACGAATATAAATTACTAGCTGTCCCCCGCGGTTTTACCCGCGTTCCCGTTGGATGTCACATGTATTATACATAAAAACCTTCCTCTTCAATCACTCTATCTATTAAAAAAAACCTCATTAAAATCCGTTGCGTAATTTTAAAGGTTTAAGCATACATAGGGATATAGGGACAACAGAGAAAGCGACTTTGTTTTATACTATGTAGTAATTAGTATGATTGAATTTAATAGAGTCAAGTGCCTGTAAAACCTTTTTGAATAAATCTATTTCACATAATTTCTTTCTTAGTGTTATTAAAGCAACATTGCGATTGTACTTCTCATTTCCATCCTACATTCCAGGCCACTCTCCACTCCACTTTGCATACTAAATACTAGGATCACTTATGTAATTACTTATGAAGGCAATTTTCATACCAACCAGTAGTCGAGGCAGCAATGTGTGGAATGCGGTACATTTCAGCTTCATAGACACATAAACTTCTAATGTTAGTGCTGCCAACAGTCTCGCAGAAATGGGATGTCCCATATCTAGCTTGTAAGAAATGCGTCTAGTAATGCCAATAGGCTGATAGTGGATTTTCCTTCTCTTGCTATGGTGTAAATCACACGTATTGTTAAAGAAAATCCTCTCGCCGCGTCTGCCTGTCCGTCTGAACGTGCTTATCTTGAGTCGAATTTTAAAATCATTTTGCATTTGATAACCCTGTACTTGAGGAAGGTTAGGCTATTTAACATCACGTTACGACCCTTGGAAGCCGAGATGAAAGGAAAATTGGCCGATATAACGCTAAACGAAAACGAAATAGGAAATGGCGCGAAGTAATTCACCGACTGTGATAAACTCTCTGTGTTTCAAATTTTGAAGTTTGCGCGAGCGAAGCGGAACTATCTAATTAATGTAGTGTTTTAGTATTTCCATAGTACAATTTTGCTTTGTTTTCAATGGTGTGTGAAGAATATCCCTGTATATTTTTTTATTACTAACACCTTGGCTTCGCCTGGGGTATGTGAAAACCGCATCAAAATAATGTCTTATTTTAGACAGAAATAGTGATTTTATTTATTCTAGTTAGAGATTAATTAACCAGTTTCAATCTCAAATTCAATTTATTCAAACCTTGTAGTTCTGAAATTATGCACACATACCATTAGATTAGTGATGTCATTCTAAATTCAAAAAGGCGGAAGCGGTAAGATCTCGATTTATTTACCTAACAACCTCATGGGTATCAAAGGGTTTGCCAAGCAGCTTAGATAAAGCTTGATTCTAGATGCCTGGACTGCCAAGCCGTTAGTTGTAGGTTGTTTAATTCTTAAATAGGACTGTAAACATGAACATGTCTGTAGTACATGAACTTGTCTGTCTACCACGATTACACAGCTGAATCGATCTTGCTGAAATTTGGCCTATAGTTCGAAACTTTATATCAAATATACCACTAGCTTCTTTTTATAAATTTTATTCCGAGTGAAATCGCAGGACAAAAGCTACATTAATCACTACATAGTATAAAACAAAGTCGCTTTCTCTGTCCCTATATCCCTATGTATGCTTAAATCTTTAAAACTACGGAACGGATTTTGATGAGGTTTTTTTTAATAGATAGAGTGATTAAAGAGGAAGTTTTATATGTATTAGTATCTACATTGCACCTGAGCGAAGCCGGGGCGGGTCTATCAATAGTAATAGTACAAGATCTGTTATATTTGGAATCTGATGACCTCTTAAAAAATAGTCCTAGGATATTTATTTGTTTATTATTTGTCACGTTCCATATTTTGAGTCGTTTCATTCAAGATATTTTTGGGCTGACTTCCCTAAACCTACTGCACTGAACACTCGGTACTAACTGCTTTACAACGCGACACAGAAATGTACCTAGAGCATCAGGAAATAGTTGCATAGTGTATTTTCGGATGTTAAACTGTATCCGTCAGGAATAAAGTGTAATATTTATTGGCAGGTCGATTTGGAACAGCTGCAGAATTGGGATTGGCTCCAAATTTTTATTTAGGAATCGACTGTGTTTACATTATAATCGATAGTATGCTAACTCAATAAGTGTCCTTAAATAAATATCATTCAGATTTAAAGCAAACCTTGTCCTATTTAGATATTACATTAAAACATTTTTATATAATATTTTCTTGCAAAATAGTATATTTATTTTTATTTTAAAGTACGTAATATATTTTGATCTGGTATTTACCATTATACATATACTAATACTATTATATTATACCGCTCAGGCGATACCGGGTTGGTTCGATAGTGATTAATTAAACTTATTTTTTTAAATGTTAATATTAATCATTTTAAGTTTAGTGTTGAATTTGAAGCTGTACATATTAAACGCTATGAACATTTGCAACACCGGGGGCATCACCAATGCGTTGTCGACCCTATGACGTGAACTTGTTAATTCCCATGTGCCTGTAATAAAAAAATGCAATTGAGATGATTTTCCTATGACACTGTTAGTTGTCTTGGACTTTTTAGATCTCGACAACATTTATTTATAGGATACTGTAATAAAATTGCTAAAGCTTAAAGCTCACATCTAATTTCGGCTACATATCCGCCAACTGCTTTGCTCCATTGCCACCAGTCATGAACAAAGATCCCTCTATACGACTATGATATCATAGCGCCATTTGGCGTGCTTATCACGCTCTGCGAAAAAGTATAACGGTCGTTGACCTCATTATTATTGTATTGCATAATTACTAATAGATTACCGGACGCTGCGGCGTTTTTACATGCGCGTGCGCACTGCATGTTCATAGGAAGTTGCCGCATTTTGGATTTGGGTAACCATTTCATTTGTGGTTTTATTAGGACATCTTGTCGCGTCCGCCATATTGAATTTAGAATGATATCACTAAGCTTATGGTATGTGTAAATAATGTCAGATCAATCGATTTGATTCGAATATATTGATTTTGTATAGATTGAAACACACTAACTGGTAATAAAATCTCTAGATTGTGTAAAACAAAGTTACTTTTTCTCTCTGTCTGTTTGTGCGCTTAACTCTTTAAAAGTTCGCTATAGATTTTGATGCAACTTTCACCATTATTCAGAGAATTTCACCCGGAAGGTTAATGTGTATAACACATTTATATTATCGTGCTCGCGCGGTGCTACTCTCGTTTACTATGTAAAAATAAATGTTTGTTTTTTCGTGCTAGTCCTTCGATTGCGATAATTTGGAGAGATGTGTGCACGAAATAAAATAAAAAGTATTTTTTTAATTATTGACATGAAAATATAACGTAGGTACTTCTGAATCCGCTACGGATAATAAGACTCGTATGGAAAATATTTATAAACTTTTACGTCCAAGCCAAGACCATAAATCTGTATAAAATAAATGATTCTCAAGAATCCCTTTCAAAGATATTCTTCCATGTTTTCTGTGAGCACTAACACCCTATAGTTCTCAATACAAAAAGAAGCAATATGTTAATTCAATGGTCCTCCGAGCCAGATGTTTGATTGTAATGCAACACATTACCTCGCTAATGTAATATTCAATAGCGCAGGCACTTGAGTTAAGAAATTATGTATCAAAGCCCTTCGGTAATGCGCCGTATGCTTCTAATGGCGACCTAGTATTTGAAATTATTTTGCTATGTTTTTTTTGTGATTGAGTAAGTTCGTCCTTTACAAGCTATTACTTGACTTGCAATTTGTTTTTCCATATTTGCAACCCTTTGCTGGCTGTTTGTAACTGTTTGGAACATGCGGCATTATGGTACCATCGAGGTGGTCTGATGAAGTCGGAAGGTAGTCATAGCAACTCCTAAACTACACATGATAAACCCATCGTGTTTGGGCTCGTTTGAATTGTGAAGACTATAACTATTATTTTGTGTTGTGCCCAGGATCTGATGGTGAAGTCGGAATGTTATAAGAACTTTATTATTTTTTACGTATACCATTGATAAGTGTATATATATGTTTGAATAAAGGTTTTAGGGAAAGAAAATAGACGAAGTTGTTCGGAAAATTGGGGAAAAATTTTAACTGCCCTTTTTATGGATTATTTGTATGGAATACCCATAAAAATAGCCATTAAAAATAGCACAAAAAACATGCCCATATTTCTTCTAATAAACTGTGCATATAAATCGTTTATAAACCTTTTATGCTATAAAGATAACTGGTAATATTATGTTTATAGTGATTTACGATGTTTACGCATTCCTTTAGAGCTTATAGCTCCCTTTTGACACGTGTCTTTTTGATATACCAACATTTTTAGTGTGCATTCACGGAAGCAGGTGATTCGAATTTTAATTTAATGTTAACGAAATCTCTTTTGAATGTAGCCTGCAGAACCCTGATAAGCAAGCTTGCTTTGCTATTGGCATGCTAGTTCCCTTGGTGTTTTGAAACCCTGACTGCCACGCTGCTTTGCAGGTCATGGTTATGATTCCAACCTGGACAAACATTTGTGTGCATGAATGAGTTCGTTTGGTTTGTGTATGTCTAGGTGTAAATATCTATATAACTGTATGTATGTATTTATGAAGAAAGTAGTATATTAGTAATCTGGTTTCCATAGTACAAGCTCTGTTAAATTCCTGGGATCAGATAGCGTGTAAAAAATTCCCTAGCATATTTATTTATTTGCCTATTTCGTCGTGAAGCAGTAGTGCCCTGAATTTCTGTGTTTCGGTTAGAAAGATGGGAACGGGCCGGTGAAATTACAGGCACATAAGACTTGCCAACTTGCCAAACGTCTCAGGGTCGACAACACATTGGCGAGGCTTCTGGTGTTGCAAATGTGTATAGGCGGCAATGGCAACATACCATCAGGAGAACCTTCGTGTAATCGGACTGCCTGACATAAAAAAGTTTCCGCTGTCAATTCAGTCCCGAATATAAATAGTTCTCATTATTTTTCTCTGTTCATAGTGTTAAAAAGTTCCACGTGTTTCCGTATATCGATTACGGTTCATTATAGCGTAACTGTTTACGTAATTTACGCAACATGGTAATGAAACGAGCGAATTACGCCTCGACGCCTATTAACAGCCGTTTATTTGTTTGATCTACTGCCTCGTTAATTGAGTTTAAATAGGTTATACGTGTTAGATTTTGTATGGCTTGAGATTTTCTCTGTCGATTGGCTGTTACATTCCTATTGTGGAGCTTAAAGCTTGGCGTAAGTTAGGATGGTGAGATGGACCTTGCGTTATTTAGAGCTGTCATGTCATTTGAATGAAAGTGGCGTGGTTGTGAAGATTACCCGCATCTAAACTCACAAAATTCTCAGTTTCCTTATACTATTATTATTTACATTGTGCAATATGTAAATAAATAAATATTCCCTAAACAACAGAGAGGTCTAACCGCGGAATAAGCATCCAGAAGACGTTGTAACAGCCCAAATTGTTAATCAATTTAAAAACCGACTCGACATGCATCTCAAAGAGAAGGCTAGCGGAGAACAACAGGATATAGGTACTTATCAGTTAAATAAACTGCCTGCCTGATAAATAGATAATTATAATAATATTAAGTAAAGTTTTACAAACAGAAGTACCCCCAGCAGTAAATGTGTTATTTAAAATAGGGTCTACATAACTTCGGAACTTGGTTTTTTATCATTTGGTTTGTTTCTGCAACAATGAACAATTCATTATTATTTATCCTTATCATGAAGTTATAAATATCCAGAGAGTTGATAAGTAAATGGGAAATCTTTTTTTATTACATACAATTTCTACTACTACTAGTTCCCGGTAAGCGTTCCATCGGGTTTTTCATGCGCACTGTCATCTCCTCTAAGTTTAATTGCAATTTGCTCAGTTTTTACGCATAGAAAACGAACTAATAAACATTTGATTTTATTTATTACCTAGACTTCTATAATAAACTTACAAAATCATGACTTCAAGTTGGACAAGGGCGAGTGTTACTCGCACACAAACGGTATCACCCGTATCACCGTACAATATTTAGTAAAATAAAGTTTAGCTTCACTTTATTTGATTATTTTTTGTTATAGCTACTATTAATATTACTTATTATAAGACCGCTTCGCTATACACACTCGATGAATATGTAAACACTCCCTATTACGGTTCGTGAGATACAGCCCACTGACAGACTGACGGTCGGACGGGCGGACAGCTAGTGTAGCCTTAGTAATAGCGGTACGGAACTCTTAAACTAAAGACAATTATAAAGTTAACATAATTGTCCCTTCTTCTTTTGACCACTTCCGAACTCTCTAACGGTTATTTAAACCATAATTATCTTATTTCCTAGCCTCTTTGTAAATGTCTGTGATAAGGATATCTTAAATGGAGTAAAAGCTGCAGTAATTGAACGAGACAGGATGTCTGTCGGGATGTCACCGAGTTATATATAGATACCCCACGGCGTTATGGCGGTGGCGGATAAAAAAATAAAAAGGTTCGCGATAAAATGTAGCAGGGCTGGTAACATTAATTTCAGAATATCTTATTATTTAGCATCTTTCAAATATGTTCATCAATTGGTAATTCTACAATTAAAGTTTATTGTTCACTAGCATTCGGTACTCAAGATTTTTTTTTGTAAATGTTTTTCCAGAATACATTTTATCTGTGTGCCTAATTTAATTAAATTCTGATCAGCCGTTATGGAGCTTCACACGCATACATATTCACTTTTATAACTTTATTATATACTAGCTACCGTATTACGGTATCATCCGTGTTTCCGAAGGTTCCTTATATACCCTAGAATTATAACAGCCTACATAATATAGACTATGTCATTCGCAAATTATGTAGTTTTCTATCGGTGAAAGAATTTTAAAGATCGATAAGTTATTAAGGAGTTTACCTCCTACATTCAACTAAGTAACTAAAAAACTTTACTGATTTGTAATATTTCTATAGATGTAATATTTAGAACAATTTATTTGTGATAATACAAGCTTTGATGTGTTGAGGTGTTAAAAAAAACTGATTATTTTTTCTTAAATTTCGAAGATCTAAATTCCTTTTTATTTTGATCCGCCCATTGTACAAGACCACGTGATACCACCTAAATGCGTCACATTTTTTCACCTCTTTAAGTCGGCGATCTATTTCTGGTACTTTGTTGTTGTACTTACTTTGTACACCTGTTTCTGATTTCAAACGTTCTTTCTTCGAAGTTCTTGGGGAGAAGTAACACGTTCCAAATTTAAGTATCAACCAGTGGGAGCGCAGTGTGGGTCGCGCCTCGGCCAGATGGTCCGGTGTCTCAAAAAAAGATACGTCTGAGTGCGAAATGCAGGCTTCTGGAATTGGTAGCATATATGTGCTTATTATCCCATAAAAATCTGTTTTGTAAGTCATAGCTACCGCCTCGTGGTTTCACCTGCATTCGCGAGGGGTTTAATGTGTCCCGGGATAATTACAGCCTATGTCACATAGGAATAGTGTAGCTTTCTATCAGTGAAATAATTTTTTTAATCGGATGAGTTGTTTCGGAGATTATCTCTTACATCCAAATTTACAAACTTTACCATTTTATAATTTGTAGTATAGATTTATAAACATAACTATTGCGGCGCTATGTTACTTGGGAATAGTGTGGCTATCAGTGAAACCAATTTTTAATATTGGATGGGTAGGTTATTTTATTCAAACTTACAAATTTTATCTCTTTATAATGAAATAAATATGGTTATAAAAGAGATGCATAAAGATTTATTAACAAACACAGAACAAAACATAAAACTTCGTTCTTGAATTTCTTATCGCTTAACCTTCGAATTGTTTTAAATTGATTTCTCGCAACTAAACTGATTATCCATACACAGTACGGTCGAACGAAGTTCATTGCGCGATAAGCCTAGAAAGGGTTGTGAGATTCGTCAGCTATACAATTACTACCATAGCATTATATTTGACACATTTTTGTCAATCAGTATGATTTTATAAGAGCCTAGCTTTCCATGGTGCTGTTTCATTCCCGTTCCCGAGGGATGCTACATTTTCCCGCACTTAAAAGTAGCCTATATGTTAGCTTATTCTAGGACATGTTCTTTCCATGTGCCCATGTTCATCCAAATCCGTACGGTAGTTTTTGCGTGAAAGAGTAACAAACATCCATACATAAATAAAATTCGCATTTATAATATTAGTTGGATAGTAGAACTTGCTTTCTTTGGTGCGGTTTTACCTGGTTTCCGAGGAATCTGATGTATCCTGGGATTAAAACATAGCCTATGAGCTTGGTGTATTCGGAATAATGTACCTTTCAAAACGGAAAGTATTTGTGTTGATGATATGATCTAGAAATGAGGTATCAGCGGAGTTATTGCAAGAAATGTTTTTCTACATCATGTAGGTACCACAATCACCCGATACGATGCTCCGTTTGACCTGTGTGACCTGTTTTTTTAATGACTTGAAAGTTATTAGTCGCAGAGGGCTTTTACACCCTTACGTTGATAACCCGATGCGTACAAAGAATGAAATCTGTTGTTCTATATTCCTATAAGAAATGGGGAATAATTAATCCACTCTTTCATAGCTTCTGATCTATAAATAAAAAAATCAACAACAGGGAATTGTTAAATTCATCTCGTTCCTACAAATAATCACCATCAATCCTAGTTGTAAACAACTGTTTCACATCAGTGCAACGCGGACCGCCACGCTAGGGGGACGTATTTGCGTACGCGTGTGCTAGTGACGTCAACGCACGCGCTGATATTCATGCCATGCGAGAAACGACTTAATCAGTGACAATTTACAGTTGAAATTCAAATGAATGTTTGTGTTAAAAAACCGTTGATGTTTAAAATGATGATTGGTCTAATTGTCATTTCTAACTGACCATTTGTGCATCAAGTGATTAATACAATTCTAGTTTTGATTCGTATGTTGTCATCGCTATTTGAGATAGGAATGGAAACATACCTATTTACTAAAATAAATTTGTGTTATAGTTTTCCTGTGTAGTGAACTAAAGTTGTTCCAAATTTAATTGTATGATAAGGGGATAATTTTATGCAGCTTTAGGCGTTTAGCCCCACTCGAAAATGAAAATGAAAAAATAAAGTTTAGTCCTCTTCAAATAGTTAAAAAGTTCAGTTAGTTTCATCCAATTTTTGTAAAATGCCAAGAAAGACTTAATACAAACAAAACTAGGATTTAATTATTCCTATAAGCTGCTGAAGTACCACTTTAGACATTTAAAAATATTCCATCGCGTAGTCATGCGGCCTATATTTTTGTTTTCACAGATAACCAATACATATTGGAAAGTGTGTTGTGTTTATACAAACATAGATAATACTAAGTCTGTATAAATAGCTGTTATGAGCTTGTTTGATACTCGCTTGTTTTACCATGTTTAACTATTCCTGTGGGAAATTACCATTTTATACTACTACTACGTCAATCCATTCTGACATTTATTGGTTAGTATTATTAAAATTTGGTAAAATATATCGTAAAAGTCGGTCGTGTTTATTTGTTACATTTCGCGGTGAACCGATTTTGCTAACTTGGCGTTCACGTATTTTTTATTCAAGGTATTTTGCTATATTTGAACTATAAAAACAATTAAATTTGTTGAAGTCTATTGAAAATGAAAACAATTTTTATTCAAATAGGCCTTTACAGGCACTGAATAGTTAGACTCTAATTTCCGAACCGGTGGTAACTTCAGTAGATTTGCCCTTCATAAGAGCTCTAATTTCTAAACTGAATAACAATTAGAAATAGATTCTTATAACTATTAAACACGGTTTGCTTAGACTCAACAACGGTTAAGCATGCTATAGCTATTAAGCATACTATATTTACAAGCTTTAACTTTGACTTATAACAGAAAAACCTACCAATCTTTCGCTAAGTACTCATACCTCTAATAGTATATAGACACCAAGTCTGTATGTTTGTCTAGCAATCTTTCAAAGTCATATCTCAAAATCGTTTAAAACAGAGGCATGGGTCGGAATTATTTTGAGAAATAATAAATTTATCATTACTTAGTGCACATTTCACGGTTGATTCAATCGGAATATTCCAATTCAATTTTCAAAGTTAAGACAGGACAACGTCTGCCGGGTCAGCTTGTAATATATAACAAAGTCCCTACGACCCGTTTCTCTGTCTGCTCATGCCATTTAAAGTACTCAATAGATTTTGATACTTTTTGCAATAAGTTCAGAACTTTTCAGGAAGGTTATGTGTGATACTTTTATACTATACGACGCAGGCGAAGCTAGGCTGATAGCTAATAGCGCATGCAAAGCTATATTATGACTGGATCATCACTATCACTACATCCCTACTAATATTATAAATGTGAATGTAACTTTGTCTGTTACGCTTTCACACAAAAACTACTTAACTGATCATCATGAAACTTTGTATACATATTCTTGGAGGTATTAGAAGTAATATAGGATAATTTATATCCAAGTAAAATGTTACCTAAGGATCGCGGGTGAAACCGCGGGGGACAGGTAGTAAGAATATAAAACAAAGTCGCTTCCCGCTGTCTGTCTGTCCCTATGTATGCAGATCTTTAAAACAACGCAACTGATTTTTTATAGATAGAGTGATTCAAGAGGAGGTTTTATATGTATAATACATCCATATTATAGTAGAGAAAGGCGTGAATTTGAAAGACTATCGACTATTTTGACAGCACGCATTTGACAGTTCACGCATTACAGACCTCCGGAACGCGGGTGAAACCGCGGGGGACAGCTACTAAATAAATAGACACAACTGAAGGGACGATATGCCCTTGGCCTCTAAATCGCAGCAAACGTACTGTTTATTATTTAATGGTGCTATCTCGCATTTGTACGATGCTCGTGGCGTGTCTACTGAATATGTTATTAGTTTGCTGTATTAGGATACTCGTTTCCCTTCGCGGTTTCACCCGTGTTTAAGAGATATTGCATTTTCCCGAGTTACAAAGTAGCTTATATGCTATTGCAATGCATGCTCTATCTATGTGCTTAGTTTCATTCAAATATGTTCAGTAGTTATGCGTGAAAGAGTAACATACATCTTTACATTCATTCTAACAAACTTTCGCTTTTATAATATTAATAAGATAGAAGGATTGTAACCTTGTAGTCTACAATATGTTCAGATTTATGTATTTCCATGAAAGGAAGTTATAGTATTTTCTTTTCGCCGCTTTTTCAAATCTAATAATATTATAAATGCTATAGTTATGGGTAGGTATGTATCTTACTCAGTTCTATAACGGCTAAACGGCATAGAGTTAAATTTGACACACAGATAGACTATGTTTTGGATTCATTCTCTCAATTATATTATAGGAAAAATATTCGATATTTTGAGAACGTAGGTAAAACCGCGGAGCGGATTCTAGTCTAATAGCAGTTTCATTTGCTTTCAGAAGCTTAAGAAAGTCAGTACAACTCATTAACAGCACGCTGGCAACTGTTAAAACAATCAAGTCAATAAATTAGTTAATTAACAGTAATTTATAAGATGCCTTTACATACTACTATCGTGGTATTTTTATTTCACTTTATTTATCAATCACACGCAAGAGACAATGACAATCTATATGAATAAAAGATAAATACTGTTTTTTGGTAAGCGCATCACTTGACAACAGCTGTTGAAAAGATGTGACACCCAATTGTAATATTTGATACCTTTTGTTTATTTATTTATTTCTGTACTGTAACCAGGGAAGGGTTAAAGTTTTTCAACATAGACTTCTATTTTAAATATTCTGTCGCCAGCGGTTTCATCCGAGTGTGACTGATTTTATATCCTGATATTACTTTTTCCCGGGGCAAAAGTATCCTATATGTCATTACAGGGTCAAGTATCATCTAAATCCGTTCGGTAGTTTTACCGTATAAGAGTAACAAACATTCATACATACATCCTTACAAACTTTTGCATTCATATTAATAGGTAGTACGATTCTGAATATACAATCTTACAGTCTGTAGATTGTATCCCACACTTTTTTGCGTTTGAATTAAATTTTTCAAAAATACAATTATTTTATAGTCCCCAGTTCCCGTAGTAAATTCTCATAACAATATCTATTGAATATAAGCCATTTCCATAGAATATATCCCCCTAATGTTTTTATACAATAACACTAGTTACACGGTCCATTTGGTAAGTCATAACCGAACGGTAAATCACAATTAATAAGGGGCCCTTCGAATTCGACCGTTCAATATTCACTGTCGACGAATCCACTTGATGCTGTGGTACTTATGGTGTTTGTATGACTATTAACTTAATTAAGGGCATTGAACTTGAATTGTAATTAGACGTTTCAAGGGTCAACATCTGCTTATGATGATTTGATGGTTGGCCTGTGAGTTGAGCTTGAGAAGTGATTTTTATTTCGTTGTTTACAGAGTCTATAATTCTTGATAAAAAAAACTATTTGTCCGAGAGGAATTATATTAATGTGTTATACACATAAACCTTCCGAAAAAAAAATCTTTTCATAATGGTGAAAATCGCATCAAAATGTATGACGTGTTTAACAAGAACTAAGCGCACAAACAGACAAACATACTGACTTTTTTTATAGTAATTACTGATCCCCCACCGGGCTAGATACAGGCTCTGCCTAGTTGGGCATTCTAATACCAATTGGAAACTACATAGATGTAATAAAAATTATATTCGATTAATTGTTTTAGAGTAGTAGAGCTCTGAGTGCAGAGTTCGTCCGGGGAAGTACTACCACCCTACCCATGTCCGCCGTGAAGCAGTAGTGCAATTGTATTACTGTGTTTCGGTTAGAAAGGTAAGGGGGCCGGTGAAATTACAGGCACATGAGACTTAACAACTTCACGTCTCAGGGTCGACAACGCATTGGCGATGCTCCTAATGTCCATAGGCGGCGATGACCACTTACCATCAGGTGGACCGTCTGCTTGTTTGTCGGCCCAAATGGCATAAAAAAAAAATCCTTTCTAGTCTAGATTCTGCAAATAACACAATACACGTTCAAACACACAGTAACCAACATCAAAACATTATACGCAAATGCACGGTGACTTCTGAAACCACATCACTTGTTCAGTCAAGTTAAACCGCAATTAGAGTTTGTAATAGGGCCGCTGGTTGCTTAAATCACAACTGTCTTATTCTCCGACTTCATTGGGCACGGCTGACGGGGATTTGTAAAGGGTATACCAAAAACCATGACGGTCAGACACCGTTTTATTTGTCTGTCAGTCTATTTTCATGCATGTGTTTTCGCGTCTCGCATTAAAACAGAGCAAAAGCTCCCTCGATTTGAAATCTTAACATTTACTGATTCGTTGAATAAAACCCATTTAAATAAAATGACCGATTCGTTGCCCCAAATATATTACTGTCGACTTTTCTAAATTGATGATTGCTTTTAAAGCTTATTACAAATCCTTGCTCTATTATCCCAGAACAGGCAGACAGAGGTCTTAGTAATGAAACCCACACTACACCGAAGATATTTTAGGTCACAACGTGACATGTGGCGAGCATTGTCGCAGCCTCTCAGGCACTTAGCAATATCGTAAGCATTTCTAAGTAAAGAGATATAAATATACGCACGGTCCAGAAGTCAAACCCAGGACCTCCGGGCTTTATACTACTCAAAACACCGAGGCGGTTAAGCTTATATAACCAAAATAGAAAGCTTGCATCCCGGAAGGTATAAATATTTTTTTCGACTCAATTTACAACTTTATTTTCATGCTAATTAGAACTAGGCTCATTAGCTGGCAATCATGTTTATTTTAAGATACTTTAGTTCCGTTATCACATGGAATTTAATTTGTAAACAGTACAAACTTCATTCCATATTACAACGCTCGCAAATGACTGCCTAATAATGTTTATAGTCACTCAAATATAAGATATATACCGACATAGAAAAATTTGCTTTATTGTTTTATGAATCACTAGCTGTCCCCCGTGGTTACAACCGCCTTCCCGGGGGATGTTACTTTTTTCCGGGATAAAAAGTAGCCTATATGTTATTCCAGGGCATACTCTATATATATGCCATGCTTCATCCAAATCCATTCGGTACTTTTTGCTTGATAGAGTAACAAATATCCATACTAGGGAATAGGCGTTACTTGAGTTCGCGTTTACCATCCTCGACTGCATAGTCACTTTCCATCAGGTGAGATCCAGTCAAACGACCAGTCAAGCTTTTATAAAAAAAAAATACTCGCGAACTTTCTCATTAATATTAGTAAAATTTTAGAAAGATTAAACTTTATTTTAAACCCAATAACGTTTAGAAACACAATACAATAGATCTTAAAATAATTTATCGTAGAATCTTCAAAGAGTACGGACTAAGAGTCTGTAGAAAATGTAAAAAGAAATAAATAAAAAAAAAATATAAAAAACCCAATAACGTATTCTTTTCTATAATATTCTTAATATTTCACTGACAATAAAGATTATTTTATGGCAATTCTCGTGTATTTACATTAAGCTGCACAAGAGATATAACTGTGGCATAATTATTTAACCAAACGCCAGAGCAAGTGTTGAATAATATGATGCAGTGTTTGAGAATGTTATAATGTTGGTGTACCTTTCACAAAAGCTGGCATGGGTAACGTTACATTGAAATGTTTTCTGAAGTTTGTTTGTATTTTGTTTATTTGTAGATATGAATAAATATTAGGGATCTGCTTTTGAAATGTCAGTGATGAATTAGCGTTATGTATATGTATAAAAAATCTGATTGCGTATGTGATTTCCGACTCGAGAATCGAACTTCAGAGCCTTAGACCGAGCTTTATTTCTTTTGAACATGAACTTGAACGGCTATTTCGTGTTACACACGAAATATTGTCGTATATTTATTGACTGTTTTCTTGTCTCTGTTAAAGGTGTAACGATATTTACGCGATAAATTTTTTGTTTGTTACCTTCAGTAAAAATCGCGTAGCTTAGAAGAACTAAGCGGATAAACACGCAGACATTAAAAGTGACTTTGTTTTATACTACTTAGAGACTACTCTAGAAAATTATATTTAAATCAGTAATACAAAAAAAAAACGTCCGACGACCAATAAAAAGAAAAGGATTTAACTAAACATCTAACCATCCTAGAAAATTCAAAATATGCTTTGTTCAACTTCGAATTACAAGTAGACAGATCGTGGCGCCAAACAAATCCAATTGTGATTGGCAATGTAAAACAAAGAGCGACATTACTATACACCCCGATCATACCCGCGTCCAATCATTGCCTAAGTAAAACGACCCTTATTGCTTTAAAGATAAAAACGACTGTAGTCAAGTTGTTACCACGTGCATCCGTTTGATCGGGCCACACATGGGCTGCTTTTTTCTATATAGATTTATTTCTGTACGCAGCTGGGTTTGTTTTCGTATCGTGTGCGGGTCGTGATGTTTTCTTTCCTTGTTTCTCGTGTCAAGTCATGCTTCTTTTGAACATTGTACTTGTGAACTATATTCTGTGGGTAGTTGTAAATGTTCCTCTTCGAGATATGTTTTGAAAACATCTGTGCTTTTCTGTTGCTCTGAATTTAGGCTAGTTAAACTAGCATTCTAGTGCTAAAATATTGAGCTAGACGGTCTCTAAAGAAAGTAAGTAAGTCGGAACGTAAATTATTAATTTACAATTAGCTGAATAATGGTCCAGGTTTTATGACTTAGTTCTTAGGGCGCTTATAACACTTATTTACCTATATAATAAAACCTTTACCTCATAATAGTGATTATATTGACCGCAGAGTGAATCGTTCGTGTTAAAATGATTGGTGTGAATAAATACAGTGATTTTACAGTATTGGAACTGACTCGGTGTTCGTTTAAAACGTAATGGTGTTGAAAATGTGATTGAAAATGGTGATGCTACGGAGATTTATGGTATGCTATAACAGTGTTGTAATGGTGACCAATGGTGCCTAATTTATCCCTAGTTTCTCGTACCCTGAAGCTGAATAAAAGAAGTGCATTTTCGCAAACTAATAATTGAAGGAGAAATACTCGTCCTTTGACGAAAGTTGTCTTATATGGGATTATACATGTTACTAATGGTTATACAGTTGATAATATCGCAGAATTGGTCAGCTGGTTACATTTTTCGAAGGCGTCATAATTATTAGTAAATATCATGAATAATGATTTTCTTACTTGTCTTAACGATAATAAATATTAATCAAATAATTGTTGATGTATATGTATTATTCCACCGCAAAACGTAACCTTACACCTAATGAGTAGGATTCCGTAATTAGCTGCTTTGTACCATAGAATAAATTATTTGTGAGCTTAACTTACCGTCGGTTGTGAGCGCTTCCCGAATTATCCGCATAATGGATGAAAGGCATCTGCGACTAACAACTTTATGTCATAAAAAAAACATTATGATTTTAGGGAGGGCCCCTTGTTTGCCTATGAGTTTCCTCTAGTGTGCATGAATCCGCAGGGCGGTTGCAAGGGCTATGAATTAAGGCTACCTCGGATTTTATTTTACTTTAATCGTTTGTATTTAAAGTTTATGTTTGCTTGTCCACAGTTATCGAGCCTGCGTGACGAGTTGTCCTCCGGCGAGGACAAATGGAAGCAACGTCGGAACTCCAGCTTCGACCAGAATAGGCATCTGGAGGAGGTCACTAAGGAGCGGTGAGTTAATTTCATTTTCAGTTTCGAAAATTGTGTGTGACCGCAATCGCACCATGGTGTGGCCGAAGGTGGTGAGCACAGAAAGCCTAGAAGGGAGCGTTTGACATAAATTAAAAAGCAGAGATGGGCTGATAGTATAGAGTCATCGTTTGTATAGAAAGGTATCTCCTATTGGTTGGATACAGGGCCTAAGATTAGACAAGCCCATTCACTAATCTTATTAAATTTTTATTTTGCTAATGTGTAGTGAGTTTTTAGGTGGTATTTAGTGTCCAGCTTAATGTCGAGTTTTGGTCGTGCCGATTAATCAGCTATCGCCACAAACTAGACCACAACTGAGAAATTCAGTTCATGATTGGATGAAAGTGAATAAAGTTTATGTTGACTGTGCATAAACAACTTAATGCGATGATTAAAATTACCAACTTCTTGAATATGAGAAAAGGTTTTGCCGAAAGTGTTTTTTTGGCAGGAAATGGCTAAAGCCGAAGCGAAATTTCAGTTGAGATTACAGTTGCATGATCATAATGTGCGTGTTCGTGTGCAGGGACTCGCTGAAGAGCGTGGCGCTGAGCCTGCACGGCGCGGTGGGGCAGCTCGTGGCGTACTGCGCCAGCGCCGAGGACGAGCTCAACCGCACCGTGCTGGCGCAGCTGCTGGCGCGCCTGCTGCCCGACCACGCCGGGACCCTCGACCTGTAACTACACCTTTATTCTTTTTATTACCAAATTTAATATTAATTGCCCTTTCTGGGTTTAGGTGGAGCTTGCCTATGCCCCTGATACTACTAGCATTATAAATGCGGAATTAGGTGCGGATGTATGGGTTTTTTTTACTCTTTTACGCAAGAACGACCAAATGGATATGTATAAATCTTGCCAAAAAGATAGAGCCTTTCGCCTCGCTGCTTTTTGAAAATGTTAAGCCTATTGTTCAGTTTATGCCTTCAACAAAGAAAAACTGGCTAGAAACTCAGCAAAGTAAAATTTTTGATACCTACGAAATCTAAACTTTTTCTCAAATACAATGTGTACTTAATTTATTTCGGGTAATCAATGCGCGCAAATATCTGTTTGTTACTAAAAGTTTCGCATAGTCAGAACAAACTCAATTTTTTACGGAGTTTCCAACCCTTATGTCAACATTTGCTCAGTCAACATAATTGATAACATTACAACTATCGGCTTCAACTCGATTCCGAGAGCATTACATAAGTGCCTTACTAATTCATATAATCACAGCAACACAGCACTTATTGCTTTCCACGAATAGCTAAATCTAATGCAGCGATTACTTTGTATCAAAATGAGTCATTCTGTCCGCAATTAGCTCTAATGGGCGGCTGTAACAAGTCATCAGGCGATCGTCAAAGGAAATCCAGAATAAATACGTCTTAGGGTGAAGCTGAACGTAACTTATTAGTTGCGCGTTGGTTCGGGGTGGTCTATAATAAACACTGGTAGATTATTTAAATGGTGTAATAACATCTTTCATAATTATCTTTAGGTATGTACTTATACTTTAATACGTATTAACTTAACTTATATTATCACTACAAGTCGCTTTCTCTGTCCCTATATCCCTGTGTCCCTATGTATGCTTAAATCTTTAAAACTACGCAACGGATTTTGATGCGGTTTTTTTTTAATAGATTGAGTGATTGAAGAGGAAGGTTTATATGTATTAGTATCTGCATTGCACGTGAGCGAAGCCGGGGCGGGTCACTAGTATCATATAGAGGAAAAGTTTATTAGTTTGGATATAGGAGGTAATCTCCAACACTTCTCATCCGATTTTAAAATCGTTTACTGATAGAAAGCTACAGTATTCCCGAGTGACACAGGCTATATTATAGCCTCGGGTTACAATAGATCACTCGAGAGGATTGCAAGCTAGAATTTGGCTAGCATTATTTGGTTAACATATAAACCTTCCTTTTCAATTACTCTATCTATTAAAAAAAACCTGATCAAAATCCGTTTAAAGATTTAAGCATACATAGGGATATAGGGACAGAGAAAGCGACTTTGTTTTATACTATGTAGTGATTAGTATAGATTTCTTGAAAACTTCGACTTTCCCTAAATCTCATTATACAATACAGATCCTCAACGCGCGGTCTTAACATTTTGTATTCATGTAACTTATAATTAGCAAACCTGGATATGTGTAATATTAATAATTTGATACTTCAGAGTGCAGACTAACTGGCGACGCGCCAAACGTTACCCTTTACATATTACAAGTGAGACTCTAGCACTGATGTGTTTAGATTAATTGAATTACTTGTGTTACATTTATTAGGTATCCTTTCTAGGCTGGATGTGCTTTAATATTATGGCCACATCTTCTTACTTTGCTTGTTGAAGTACCACATATTGTGAGCTCGATTCCCACCAAGGACAAACATTTGTTTGTATAATTAATGAACACCTTATCTTTTTAAAACCAACACAGATCTAATAACTCATTAGCATCTCTCTGGCAACTTTCAGAACATTCGGCGAGGATTCCCGACCGTCAACGCCGAACCTCTCCGAGCTGAACACGAGCGTGGTGTCCCGCGGCGGCAAGCACGTGCACTTCGCGCCCGACCTCGACGCCATCCTGTCGGAGCTGGACGAGGACGGACTCGTGGGCTTTCTGCAGCATCAGCGGGACCTCAGCGCCGACATCAAGAAGGAGCTGGAGCACTCCTTGAGGAGGTTACGGCATGAGGCGCACTCGCTGCTCGATTTATCAACCAGATTGGCTAATAGTGAGTATTGGTTATACCTGCAACCCTGTACTTTTAAAAAGCGCTGCGTGGGACGGGGGAGCCGCCTATAATAATAATAATAATAATTTATTTTATTTCTCTCTCTACAAAGGTTCTTAATATCTAGGTAAGTAGTTAAAATTAACATTACACAGTTTATCAAAGCTACTCCTTTGTGAGAGACTGGTGCCTGCACTAGGATACCCTGTTTTACAGGTCACCAGGACCTCACGCCGCGGACATATGTACTGTTTATTAAATAGTTAATATCAAACTACGAGCAAAACATAAATATGGTAAAAATAAAATGAAATTAATGTTGTATACATATAACCTATGTTCACTAATGGACATCCCCGGGCTGATGTCCTAATGTAACTATGTACATAGAAAGAAAGTTTGTTTAGAACTGTGATAATAGTGAGATCATCAAGAAAAGATAGCACCCACCTGCCTGGTGTGCTCTGGCACCTGCACTTTACGTATTGACGTTCATAAGTCACTTATCCCAGAGCGTAAACTGAATACTTTCACCAAATCATCACATAAATTCGACAAAATGTGTTTTAAAATGAAATGAAAAATGTTGGTGATAGGTTCCACTTCCTTTAACTTCACCCGTATAGCCTTTTGTCATTCGGTCCATACACGTGACACAATTCTAAACAGTAACATTATTGTATTGCAGAAAATCATAATGACTCCAATATGCTGGAGTCGGGTCAAGTGCAGATCACGGAGCTAGTACGAGACGTCGAATGCGACCAGAACTCCTGTGACAACTGCGAGCTTCATAGAAAGGTACGACAGATCTGACAAGTTGCTAAGAATTCCCTAGGACAGGTATGGGCAACTTTTTTAACGTTTGCGGGCCGCGTTTAAATGTACTTAGTACATTTTACTACTGTAGTAATTAGTGAGTATAAGTCCCTAATGTAATATTTTTTTAATTGGGTTTTTTCATAATGTCTCGCGGGCCGAATCATATCTTACAGCGGGCCGGATTCGGTCCGCGGGCCAGTTGTTGCCCATACATGCCCTAGGACTTTCTAAATACTAAAAATAAAACTAAGCAAATCTTGTGCCGTAATTGACATCACTTCTTATATTGAGTGACGCCATGTCACGCCTCGAGGCATCTCGATACTAATCAGAGTTTTGAATATGACAACCTAATCCTTTTCTTTTACCTGAATTTTGCCATTATCGATTTAAGTTAATAATAATAATAATCGTATATTGGTCAAAAAAAAGTTTGCTCGTATTCTTACATAATTAAAAGGTATTCAAGTAAATGAACACAACGTTAACTCCGTCAACGTCCCGTGAACCATTAAATAAATTTTTTCACAGCCTTTTGAAATATCCGACTGTAGAAGTCACGATTCATATTCTTATTTTACTACACCTCACTTGTAGGTTGATAGCACGAAACGAATAGCTTTCAATAACTTTAAATTTGACCTTCATAAATGCCCTCCGAGGGCCTAAACTGAATAAATGGTTTTGAATTTTGAGTTTTTTTTTTAAACGAAAATGAGACATCACTTTGCAAGATCCCGCTAGTTAGCCTATAAGTTTATAGTATTACTCTGTTGTTACTCGACTAAACGGTTGAACTGAGTTTGCTGAAATTTGGCACATAAGGAACGAAGAGGGACATAGGCTTATTTTTTAATTTTAACGGGTGTGAAACCGCGGTTGCTAACTTAGTATAATACAGGTATATTTTTTATTTTATTCCAGAACATGGAAGAAGCGATGGCAGAGTGCCTGCAGCGGGAAAACTTACTGCGCGGGGACCTGGAGGCCGCCATGATCAAGATCGCGCACCTCATGACCAGCGCTGATATTATTGCTGAAGGGTGCGTACACAATTATTAAATTTACAATAACTTTTTATTTTTAACAAAGCAAAGGCTTGTGTTTAATCACAATCTCACTTACCATAGTGATGATGTGATCGAAGGTGGTAAGAACACATAGGGTAGAAGGGAACTGGCTCTCAAAGCTTGGTGATCGATTTTCAAGTTGAGAGAGGTAGTCAGCCAAACGGGTACCACAAAGTATCCTACCACCCTGTTATGGTTTCCTCAGGATGTTTTCCTTCATGAAGGTCATACTAGGATTCCAAACCAAGACTCACGTCGCGGCACTCGACGTCCCTAACTGAGCTATCATCACCTTGTATTATACACTGACTCAAACTGTTGGACCTAGAGGTCTTACTAACAATTTTACTGACCGGCCCTTCACAGCAAAAGCAAGTTTCGTCAGTGATGTTAGAGTATATAACCGCAGGTACGGCACCGGGCAGCAGCTGCACAGCCCCATGTCGGCGGCGCGGGCGCGGCGCTCGGTGGGCTCGGGCGGGTCCGGCGGCTCGGGCGGGACAGGGACGGACAGCGGCTCCGTCTCGCTCGACGGCACGAGGTCCCCGCGCGCGCACCTGGCGCGGGTGACGCAGGACCTGGACCTGCTGCACAAGGAGAGGGACGACTTACATCAGCAGGTTACTACGTTGTTTTGCATATTATTGAACTCTAAACTACTTTAGCACTTTTGTGATTTGAAACTCGATAAACAAAAAAGCGCCAAACATATACATCTATAAGGTTTGAGGGAATGAGATAGGTAGTTTCGTAAAGATGTCACTTCTGGAGAAAATGCACACGTTTTCTTTATTTTTGTAATCGTTTTGGAATATTAGTGTTAAGTCAAAAATAGCTGCTATACACTTCTATGAGTCACAAATGATGTCCTTTAATCATAATATCTTTACAACCATTTTATTAAAAGTTGACGAAATCTAAAGGACCATTTGACATCTAAGATTATCAAAGAAAAATCGTCTTATTTAGCTTTTGAAATAAGGGTCATCTATCGGTCCAATAGCTAATCGCATGATGATGTTGAACCTCTCCCAAATGCCATAAGGAAAACTCTCTTAGATGTCAAAACCGACCTATTCGGTCTCGAAAACTTTACTCCAGACGCATGACATTTACATACTTGAAATTAAATTTTACCTGTTAACAAACTTGCGAGAGAAATATCAACCCTATCTCCATTAGATTGAGACCACATTGGAAAATCTGTTACCATACACGTATCACTGTGTTCTATGGACTTGATTCTAACTGATACCAACTATTTATCCATGCACAATCATTCACATAAATATATATTCTATTATATACTGTATTACTATATGTATTATGTATTATTTTGCAATACGCACACCGCACGCGCAGGTTAAAAGGATGACAGACTCACCTGTACATAAGATATGCTGTGAAAAGGTAAACAAACATTTGGCATTGGCACATGTATGTCCAATATTTGAACATATGTTTGGATGAACTGTAAATACGTCGAAATGTTATTTGTTGTCGCATGGCTTCTATCTTGAGTAATATTACTTCTGTTTACTTGTTTTTTTTTTTATTGTAAAGGCTTGTCAGTGATGATGTGGCAGAGGTGAGCAGAAAAAACCAGGCTTTCTCTATATCTAAAGATATTGTAGTTAATTACATGAATAATCATTTTACTTGTTACATGTTGTAGTGATTTTTTATGTATATATAATGCTCTTTAGTTAATAAATTGCATGGTTGTTTATTGTTATATTCATCCATAAAAGGAATAAACATAAATGCGATGTGTCCTGTATTAAAGATAAATGATCAAACACTAACCAATCTATTGAACATCCAAAAATATACGAAAACATTAAATATGATCAAAATTAAATCATTTATGTGATTTTTCAGTACCGATTTAATCATAATGAGTATGTTATTTGATACTGTACAGTTATTACGTCACGACTTGCTATTTCATACAAAACTCTATACATTCGATCGTTTTGACATTTCATAAAGAATTGCTGATTTGACATGTCAGGACACATCCCTATTGCTTGTTGGATTCCTACTTAATATTATGAAAGTGAAAATTATCCAGTCATGCATAAACTTGATACAGATAGAATATGTTCCGGATGATGATTTTTACCTTGGGAAAAATGTAGATCCCTCGGGAAACGGGTAATTACGCGAGGTGAAAGCTAGTCATTAATAACTGATTTAGTTTTTTCATACCATCAGTCATTGAACTGTAAGTTTATAGGTTTGAAGTGTAGAATTGAATGCATTTTAACATTAATGTTGCTTTGTATACATGTATACATGTATGTCCTACTAGTTCCCGGTAGCTTGTTCGTTAGTTACGCCGACTATCACGCCACACGTTGTGGATTCGATTCCCACCTAGGCCATAAATTTGGATACATGAACATGATCAAGCATGTATATTGAAAGTAGTTTATGTAGCATCGCAGCTAGAGGGCTATCATGGTACAAGCTCCGCTCAGTTTGATTGAAATCGGATGGCCGTGTGTAATGAATCTCCCTGGATATTTATTAATTTATTTAATTGAGAGATGTAACAATATAACAGCTGGAGGCGGCGAACCGTCAGCTGCGCTCGACGCGGCAGTTCGTGGACGAGCAGGTCGGCGAGCGCGAGGCCGAGCGCGACGAGTTCGCGCGCCGCCTGCTCGAGCTGCGCGACGAGAACTCGCGGCTCTCCACGCGCCTGCAGAACAACGCCCGGATACTCAGCGAGGTGCGGCATAACCTCTCTCTCTCCCTCTACACATATCGGAACTCCTTTGTCATGCAACAATTAAACGTAATGCTCTAAAATAAGGTTAATCTGTGTCATTAACTTTTATTTATGGATATAGGATTTTATGACATTATTATCTGCACCGTAAATGTTGTTGTACTATCAAATAATAATATGGACCTTATTTTAGAAGCAGTACAGTACATTTTCTGTGACATTCTTTAGCGTCGAGGAGTTTTGCCGTGAGGAGGATGTAGTTGATGTTGTGTCATGTGTCGAGGTTTTTGGTTGCACTGTAGTGTTGACGATTGAAGATGTTGTGGTTATTTTATTTAACTAGCTGTTAACGGCACGCGTTGTAATGAACCTTGAACTCGTGATTTCATAAAAAAAAGCATTTAAGATTATTTTCAAATTATTCAATTTCCGATAAACATTTAAAATGCTTCTTTCATTAAAGCCTTATTTTTCCACCTTCGAAGATTTTAATAAAAGTAAATTGCCTAATCTGTCTAGTCATTCTCAAGCCCTGCGCATAACAACGAAAAGCATTTTTTTTATTTATTTATATAGAAAGATAAAAGACTGCGTGATGTGGGACTAAATTATTGTTGAATTGTTTGATTTACTAAAACTAAAGGCGCCGCCAATTGGCCCGTTTTGATAGCTGACAATTTCACTATTGTATCAATAGATAATTTTTATTTCCAAGCAATAAAGATAATTTTCAATGACATTTTTACCTGTCAAAATGACACTATTTATTGTGACGACTTTGTTGATTGGAACAAAATTAACGTATGGAAGAATTTCTGTATTGACACTTGAGAATAGTTTAAAATAACCACAGCATATTTGATACCTAATAAATAATAATAACTATCAAAAATGCACACATAGCTAGAAATAATCTTTAAGTAGGAGACAGTGCATATTCCTCGCATTTATACAAGCCACAATCAACTGCTTATATTATTTATAGAGCACTTATTTCCATTATTTTTTTTATACAACTTGGGCCAACAAACAATCATACGGTCCACCTGATGGTAAGTGGTCACCGTCACCTATGGATATTTGCAACACCAGGATCATCGCAAATGTGTTGTCGACACTGAGACTTGAAGTTGTTAGTCTCATGTGCCTGTAATTTCTAGTTTTGCATTTTGCTAGTTGTTATTTTAATTCCTAAATATCAACGCAACGTAACCGCTTTAGTAATGTTTTTAATCTTTAAATTAATTATAATTACATAAATTTGAATGTTGGATGTGATCAACAAAACTGCTCATCGGATTCATAAAAATATTTCACAATTAGAAAGGTATTGAAGAATGACATAGGCTGTTGTGCTTAAATTCGTCAGTGTCACCACTTTCCGACACTGTCATCCACTTCCGACACTAGTCACAGATTGCGTTGCCTTGTCCTTTATGTCGCTTGCTAAACTATAACTACGTCTAACACGGTTCTGGGTGTGTGTGTGGTGTGCCTGCAGATGCACTGCCTGCGACTCTCTTACTCCTGTCGGTGTCGTGAGCACGACGCACATGTAAGTGTATGCTTCTTTTTCACTCACACTTTGTTACTAGCTCTAGAATTGTGTAGTCTTTGTGTTGTTATGTTTAAGAGTGCTTTTCCTGAAGCAAAGACGTTTGTAATAGACAGATATACAGGAAAATCCAATGAAATTTATACTGTTTTGTCTAGTTATTTGTCTCGCCTAAAACTCATTTCAATTTAAAGATAAAATGAAATACTAGACAAAATTAAACTCATGCAGTCTATTTTCAGTCTTATCTATAATGAATTTGAATATAATTGTCAATAGAAAGTGATTTTTAATGACTATAATTTGTTTCATTTTCCTAATATTAACGTAATGTATGTTTGTGCCTTAAAAAGAGTTTGAGGAAATTGTTAAATTAACTGCAATAAAGGTTATTTGCGCTTAAGGTAACTTACTTTGTGCATAATTTTTGTATTCCTGCACGTCTTTCATCCATGTCGCTCGTCCTTCCATTGGAAATGCACTCGTAAAATAACTAAAACATTAGTTAGTTAACTAACATTTTTTAGTATGTAGAGAATAATCAATCTGTAAAGTAGTTAGCACAAACTATTTGCATGATATTCACAACACTTCTTTATTAGTTTCTTCTAATAGATATTTTCGCCTTTATATGACTTATCTCTTGTTCCATCAGAAATTAGCATAATTCAACTGATATTATGTAGTATGTACATAAACGTAGTCAAATATAATAACAAATTCTAGATTCACAAAGTAAACATTCATAGTATTTTTCCTCGAAACCGTAGATTTCATATGCCTACAGTCTTTCTCAAATGTAACAAATCGTAACAGGTCGAACAGCTAGAAGCACAGACGCGCGACATGAACCAACTTATAACTGAGTTAGAGTCGCGCAAAGTCTCCACCGACGACGAACTCAAAGCGTCCGAAGAAAAGATCTCCTTACTACGTGATATCATAGCCAATTTAGAAAACCAATTGGAACAGAAGACTACACACGAAAAGGAGATCCTACTGCAGTTGGAAGAGATGAAGAATACGATAGAAGACAGAGATAGCAAGATGAGATCCGTCATTGGGGAGCTTGAAGCGTTAAGGAGCGAAAAAATGGAACAGAGCGATGTCGTGTGCGTCAAGTGTGGACAAGAAGAGGACACACAGAGCGAGACGATGGAAATGGTTAAGGAACAGGTCGGTGAAGATTTTCATTTTGTTTCGTATGCTATCTTTTTTAACCAAGGAGATTTTATACAAAACTATTATATAGCCTGCAGGTATTATTTATAAGTGTTACTTAAAACTTTTTATACATTTCCACCGAGTGAGGGCTTCAATATTAGAAGATAACCGTGTATGTGTGTCAGTGCGTCGCGCTAGAGCAATGGGCAAGCTGGCGCGCGGCCGCGCTCGAGCGTCGCCACGAGTGCCGCTCCGTCGCCGAGCCCGCCGCCGCCAGCGACGCCGGCGAGCCCAGCGAGCCCAGCGAGCGCAGCGAGGACGTTTCCCTTAGAGACCGCCACCTCGAGGTAAATTCTATACTTGTACATTACTCGTAAATGAACAAGGTCTGTAGTTTTAATTTCTAGCTCTAAAACTCATACTATGCCAAAAAATATTGTTACAACCTTCCAAATTCCATATCCAGCATCCTTAGAGTCTACCGTATGTTATCTCATTACTTTCCAAGCCACATACTTCCCAGCAGAAAACTTTAGAAGGTTATATTGAAGGAAGAATAATAACGTATTGTCTTGTGTCGTAGCCCCCCGCGGGCTGGTCGGGCGCCCCGCGCGAGGGCTGGCGGCTGGCGCGCGCGTGGCAGCAGCTCGAGCGCGTGGCGCGCGCCGAGGACGCGGCTCTCAAGCGCGTCGCCGACCTCGAGATGCAGCGCGACCACCTCAAGGATGTCGCCCAGGTCGGTCTCCCTTCACGCCTCCCTCTACGGATGTTTACTTGTAATCTACCGAAGATGATAAATGGTAACCCTGAAAAGACTTGCGGGCGTCGAAATTTGCAAATACTATCATAGTAATGTCGTACACCTTCGGTTTTAGATTGTATATTGGACGTAGATTAATTGAGAAATGAAGTAAATTTTACAGAAACTGATAATACCCACAAATGCCAATCCTGTGGAAACTTTTAGCCGTCTTTAAGAAGTTCTCAATTAGTTTTCATTTTTTTTTGTTAATGGGCCGACCGTAATGTTTTTTTCTTCCGAGCAGTCTATAGATTGTATGTAACCCGGTTGTTTGTTTATTTTTTGGCTGTTATGTGTTGCTGAATGGACCTGGGGGTAAATTCAATCTAGTGATCATTTTATAGGGTCTTTACTCTATTGTCTTTTATGTTTTTAATGAACAAAGAAGTATCAGCCTCGATGTTAATCGGAAACGCCTGCAATTTCTAAGATTACCGCTGCTTATTTTTATATTAAATGTTCAGCCTTTTCAACTTAGGCCCAAGAAGGCACATATGAAGGTCAGAGCTACTGAGTTACCACGGTTACGGAACTAGGTCGTTAACTGAGGGATGCCAAAAAAGAAAATCCCCAAGCTTACATATTTTATATACAAGAATTTAAAAAATCTTTATGTTTATGGAATGTCCAACATTCGAGCCACTGAAATAAAACCAAATTTATATCTGTGAATGTTGAATGACGTCATTATATTAACGTGGTATAATTACATAAATATCTTCCTAATGTCACATTTCAAACACTGAAAACCGATGCCGCTCATTTCATACTCTATATAAGTAGCTGTAGAAAATTCTTAAAAGCTTTTATAGCAAGCTATGGCATGTAACTTGCTCGTTGGATCAACATGAAGAGTTTCAAAAGGTTTCTATTGGCCTAAACTGTATGATCAATTTTCGCGTTTCTCGCTGTCCTTGCCGCGCGGTCCACCGCTGGCTGGCCGGTGGCCGCGCTGGTGGCTGGCAACTCTCCAGCACGTTTATTTTGATAACCGATACGCGTCACGCTTGCACAATCACTCTGACACTGTGCGTATCGGAAACTGATCAATTTACACGGACTAGGGTAGAATGGAAAGTGGATCAGGATTATCTCTGTAAAGTATAAAACAAAGTCATTTCTTGTACGCTTAGATCTTTTAAACTACGCAACGGATTTTGATGCGGTTTTCAACAATATAGAGAATAATATAAGAGGAAGGTTTGTACTTATACATCGCGTGTAAGACCGCAGGGAACAGCTAGTTAGATATATTATTTTGATTGATAATTGACTGAAATACTTTCCAGTTTAAATATCTCCATTGTCTTTTCTAAAATATGAGAGTATTTTATCATTTCCTTAGATAGAAAAAGAAAAACTAGTATCCGTCCGTTTATACCTTCCGACCCGGTGTTAGAGTCTGACCATACAAAAGTGCCTGTGAAGGCCTATTTGAGTCAATATATTTCGTTTACTAGTAGAGCTCTTAGTGCTAAGTTCGTCCGGGGAAGTACTATCACCTTACCCATTTCTGCTGTGAAGCTACTGCTTACAACAACTTCACAACGCATTGGCGACGCCCCTAGTGTTGCAAATGTCCATAGGCGTCGGTGGCCACTGTTACTATCAGGTGGACCGTCCGCTTGTTTGTCGGTCCAAGTGGTAAAAAAAAGCTAATGTCAAGGGTATGTTTCCCCCAGGGCCCATGTTTCTCACCGTACCAGTGATAGGCTACCTGTGAGCTAAATTTTTGCAAAAGTCTAACGACTGAACCGAGCCGTGAAAGTGTAAGAATTATTTCTTTTCTTACACAACAATTCTTTATAATATACCAGCTAAAATAAAAAAAAACATGAACCGTTCTTTTTTAACATAAAAGCAACCTTCCAAACCTGCATTACAGTCTGACTATTCATGATCTTACTACGCCTATTTGAATAAAAAAATAAGAATTCCCACACATATTTCATCAACATCTAATAAATATTGTACAATTTACGTAGGCGCTAACACTATGATATCATCATTCTGAAAGTTGCTGGAAAGTAGTATCATATTCTATTTTTACTACAGACTTTTCAAACGATAGTTCAGATCCGTGACAATGAAATGCCGCTTGCCAACTGTGCGCGCACTGCGAATAAACATCGTGAATGAGCGTGGATTTTATAATATTTTCTTATAATGATAACTATTAAGGAAGATACAAGAGATTCAGAGTCATTAGAGAAAACAAGAGGAGAAATATTCAATTATTTGAAACACCGATAAAACAAATCAAGTTTATGAGGATCGATTAAAGGTGTTTGTTATTCTTTCACACAAAAACTTCTGAACGGATTTGACTGGAATTTGGCGCAAAGATAGCTTATAATCTGGAGTAGCACATACGGCATTGTCTATCTCGGAAAAATATAAATTACCTCGGGAATTTGGGTTAAACTGCAGGGGACAGTTAGTTTTAGCTTTCATAAATTAAATAATATATCGAATATATCTCGAATTCGCGTCGATTTCCATCGTATAAGTACTAGCTGTCCCTCGTGGTTTCGCTTTACCTTTTCCCGGGATAAAAGGTAAAAAAATATATGTGTTAATCTAGGTTATATACTATCATGTGCCAAGTTTCATACAAATCCGTGAAACGTAACAAACATCGTACATACTCACAAACTTTCGCATTTTTAATATTAGTAGTATGTAGGTACCTATATTTTGTTGTATATATGTGTATATCATCTATCAGATAACAGATAGTTGACAGGCCAGTTGGCTTGGTGGTTAGCGCTCTGACTGCCAGACCGAAGGTCGCGGGTTCGATTCCCACCCAGGACAAACATTTGTGTGCATGAACATGTCTGTTTGTTCTGTGTCTGGGTGTAGATATCTATATTAATATGTATTTAGAAAAAAAAAGTATTATATGTAGTATATCAGTTATCTGGTTTCCATAGTACAAGCTCTGCTTAGTTTGGGATCAGATGACCGTGTGTAAAGAATGTCCCAGGATATTTATTTATTTATTTATCTGGTTTCCAAAGAACAAGCCTTCTTCGATTGGTATCAAATAACCTT
Organism: Habrosyne pyritoides; assembly: GCA_907165245.1. NCBI lineage: Eukaryota > Metazoa > Arthropoda > Insecta > Lepidoptera > Drepanidae > Habrosyne > Habrosyne pyritoides. Next base: position 847,494 of record OU015600.1, on the reverse strand, counting down.
ACGTGAAGAATTTCTCAGTTTTTACATTTTGTAGAAAAGTACTAAATTCATGTATTTAAAATATCTGCGGTAGTTGAATCATAGTTCCGAAAACTAGGGTTGCCAACGGAACGTAATACTGCGTCGTTTTTTACAATTGCGCAGCCCTGTAAAGCGGGAGTGTTTATTTTTGTAATGTAAATTCATTGCTTCGTTAATACAACAGATTTCTTCACATTCGGGGCATATCATCGCTTACAACTAAGTAGTTCGTTGCCCACATGCCTGCGAATTTGTTATGACTCCATAATATATTAAAGCAAACGTATTGAACTATAATCCCAACGAATATTTTATCTAAACGCCTATTATCCACCGATAGGCTCACAAATCACAAATCTGAAGCGTTTTGCTTTGTTACTCTTTGATGTAGCAACTAATATAGCGAAAACATAATATTTATTTATCTATCGGCTGATATTGATATTGGCTAAGCTCACGCCAGTATATCGTGCTATCCCGTTTACATAGCCGAATTGTGTGTCGGTTATGTTCGTTAAATTTATAATAATATATCTAGGAACTTCAAAGGGTTCGTGTATTTAAGCTACTATGATTTTTTTCATAATTTTACTATGAAAACTGAAACTGAAGTGTAAGTCGGACTAGCACACTAATGGTTCCGAACTTAATAATCTTACCACTGTGTCATTACCACCTGAAAAGTGTTATTCATAGTCTAACTATAATACTACTTTTTTTTTTATTTTGGCACCTAATTCAGCAATTACTCTTTACAAAACAACATAGATTAATTACATACTAGCTTTCGTCCAGCAGTTTCAATCGCGTTCCCAAGGGAACTAATGTTTTCCCGATGTAAACTTAGCCTATATCACTAAGAAATGTAACTTTTTATGAATAAAATGAATTTTGAAATCGTATGAATAGCTATTGAGATTACTACCTATCGATATCAAACACAAATTTTACCTCTTTATAACATTAAGTGTAAATTCTCTTTAGTCTGGGCTAATCACAATTTTTTCGCGTTACAGCATCAAAAATTACACAAAATAAATTATGGAGTGAACCAAGCTCAGACGGTACCCTAAAAAGCTAAAATCGTCTTGTACATCCGTCAGATTTGCTTTTACAAGGCATGTTTGTACAAGAAAAGTGTTTTAACATATTTAAACTGAAACGATTTCCTTCTGTTTGTACAGTTAAAATGCCATAGTTTGAACGGCGTCCGTTCTGTGATAAATAAGTATTTCCATTGTTGTATATAAAATTACCTTTCATGGATCAATCCTCACTCAATGATTGGTTTTAATAATGTAAGCTCTTAGTGCATAGTTGCTCCCGGGAAGTACAAACACCATTTCTGCCGTGATGCAGTAGTGCACTTGTATTACAGTTTCGGTTAGAAAGCTAAGGGTTTGGTGAAATTACAGGCACATGGGATTTAACCACTTCATATCTCAGGGTTGTCAAACCATTGGCGATGCCCCTGGTGTCGCAAATGTCCATATGCGGGGGTAACCACCTACCATCAGGTGGACCGTCGCCGACTAATACACTAATATTACAAAGTAGTTTATTTCAAAGCATATTTAAAAAATCTTTCACTGATAGAAAGCTATATTATATGCGAATGTTACCGGCTATGTTTTCACCTCGGGAAGCATTAATTGTCTCGGTAACGTGGGTGCAGCCGCGGGACGGAAGCTAGTGATAAATAAAATGTTAAAAGACAATATACTCCTAGGGTTGTCTATTAACAAAGTATTCGAGTGGGTTTTACCTTCCGCTGTGAGTCAGCTCTAGCTGCCACTTGATCACGGGCGTCATTCGCTGTAATTTCGACGACCCTAATACGCGAGATGAACTCTCTACACTCTCAATTTGTATTATGAGCTTTTATTGACTTTGCGATCAGGGTTGACACACATGGGTATTAACTTATTTGTTTTATTTTTGTCAACTAGCTATCCGTCGCAATTTCTCCCCCATTCCCGAGGGCTGTTGCGTTGTCCGGGATAAAAAGTATCTCATGTGTTAATCCAGGTTAAAAATCTGTGTGCCTAGTTTCACCCAAATCCGTTTAATAGTTTTTTCACGCAAAAAAAATGAAAGAGTTCTCATAAACTTTCGCATTTATAATATAAGTAGGATTTGATATATAAGAATGCCAATAAATAAGCAATTGAGAGGACATAAATTTCACTAGAATTTATATTGTCTTTACCCTATTTTCGCGTTTTATTACCTCTCACGAAATTTACGATTGCCTTGCAGCATCGAAACATACTATCGAATGTACTACTGCTCCTTCCAAATGATCAATAAAACGGACGGATCTTAAATTAACAATAGGAACGAAGCTTTGTAACCTATTTACGCGGTAGCAATTAACACCCCTGTTACACAAGCAGGAAGATAAACAACAGCTTGCGCGTGCGCACAAATAGATGCCGTAGCCGACCCTACGCGCTACCCGCTCCACACGACGCACGACGCGCGAGCACACTTCGACACCAGCCCGTTAATGTGTGCGTGTATTAAATATAAATAGTACCATCGAGTTGGTATTCCTCGGAGGCGGCGAATGTTTGATTCGTGTTTAAATTATTATGACATCGGCTTGCGGATAATTGACCGCATTTCAATGTGTGGTCGAATGTCAACAAAGAGTTATCGGGCTATTTTGAATATTTGTGAGTTTGACATTTTCATTGGATATTCTATTTTTGGAAACTATTAATTTTAACTGAATAATTTATACACGTGGTCTTAATTTATCCCACAAATTCTAAGAGGCGCCAAATTATATCTTATCCGATTCCCAAGAAAATATTTCATACATCCATGTTTTCATACGCCGACACAGCTGTCCAACCGCGGCTCAGTCGTCCCCGATGCTTCAGAGCGTATTCTGCTGCCGGAAGGTCTCTCTCAGCCCCTAAGCACGCTTCCCCACAACCATTCCATTACCATTTTTCTCATCAATATGTAAATACCATTGGGTGTTATAACAGCAATGTAAGGCGTTAATGGAGTTTTATTAGTGTTAGATGTGGCCTGCGGGTGTGTGATGTTTTTTTTGCGTTACATTAAAAACTACGTTGGTATGGGGCTGCCAGATTTACCGGTGAGTCTATTGGATTAAAAATGTATGCGTTATTTAGTTTTGGATGCTATTAATTGATGCTAAAATTGTGGAAAAATGTAATTTGTTTTTATTTTCCTTCGAAATTATCATTAATTTCATTTTGTTAGCTCAGATATGATGCTCAAACTAAATCTTGAATTTAAGATCCACAAATTATAATAGTAGTATTAATATCATTTCCCCGTTTCGACAACAAAGAATGTCATCGAAGAATTAACTCTATTGATCTTGGACTAAAGTTCAGCTAGTGACACAATTATTATTGTGTGACGATGCAGATGCATCATAAAGTTCTTATCATAAAGGTTAATTTTTCTATGTCAGCATTTACTGTCAAAACTGGCATATTGATTGTGCTAAACTTAATAATATTCAAGTATTTTTTTATGTATAAAATACATAGAAATTGCTGGCACCTGAAACTTAACAACGTCACGTCTCATTGTCGACAACGCCTTGTAAATGCCCCTTCTGTTGCAAATGTCTTTAGGTGGCGGTGACTTACCATCAGATGGACCGTCTGGTCTGCCTTCTTGGCCTAAAAAACCATTTCTGCTACAAACAAATAATATTAACAACATTGAAAATTTACTAACAGAAGTTCTATAAATAAGTATCACACAAAAACACAAAGCAATTAGTGTATGACTCTGACATACTGCCAAGTCAAGTGCAGGCAACGCGCTAAATTGACCATTTTTATTACCAATGAAGATGCTTTTGACACAAATATCGATATATTTTCTATATTTGTTTTGACTGGCTTCCCTAGCTTAATGTTCCCTATTTCATAACATGATGTCTAAATACCTATCAAAGTTAATGGAAAACCGTTTAGCTGTTATTTCCACCAATTTATCACCCCGGTGAAGGTCAAGGGGCATAAAGTTCGGCTAGAGACCAGAGGTCCTGAGTTCAATAACAAGATCGGAGGTTTTATTGACATTTCTTTGTGTAGAAAAGATTAACTGTTGATCGGAATGAGAGACCCGACCCGAGAGACGGTGACAATGTTCACGACGTTGTGATTTAAAATATCTAACTCTAAGAGGTAACATTTTATAACAACAATATATTATAATTGTCCATTTATTTCTAACCAGTAGCAGGTATATGAAATATCGTGCTTCTTTCATTAAAAATGACGGATATCCATACATCCCTCATCCCCTAATTTATCCCCTGGGGGTGATGTTTCTAGAAAAAGGATTTCTAGAAACATCACCCCTAGGGGTTCACGTCTAAGTGCTCACTTAAGTCGTTACAATAACCATTGTTCAAATTCCAAGTTTGTAGCCCAACTTTCCTGCGCACTATATTTTGAAGTATGCGCTGGCTAAAGGTAGTTAACAATATAAGTTGGTATGAATTGTAAATCACGTGGACGATTGCTGTTGCTTTTATTGCATCAATAGACATTGTCAAAGTCATTGTCGTATTCTTGAGGTTCATTGTGTGAGCTGAGTTCAGTTTGCGATGTTGCTACAGAGATCTGTATTGTATATAATGTGTATGTAGCTGTAGTATGATATGTACCAACTTGGAGTTTTAATATTGTAATGAAATGTCTGTTCTTGACATTCTTTGAAAATGAAAAGCTGTGTAAAGCTGTACGCGGTTTCATTCGCGTTCCCTAAAGATAAATTTTTCCGGGATAAAATGCTGTATTCCAGACTAATTCCATCTTTGTGTCAGGTTTCGTCCAGATCCGTGCAGCCATTTTGGCGTGATTGATTGGCAACTTTGAAATTCTCGCCTTTTCTCTACTATAATATTCATGGATTATACATAAAAACCTTCCTCTTGTATCATTCTGTCTGTGGGTTCTACAGTAAACAGCTTTTTAACAGAACATTAACTCATAAATAAATAACTATTTAATTTTTAGCTCCTTGCTGTCTTCGAGCTAGCATTGTGCCAATCACAAATAATTTAAAAATTACTGGTAGTAAATGGGTGAAGCTTGCAAAGATTTATTTGACCTGAGGTTCTCATAGACGTCCAAATAACACATCACTTGCTATGAAATTCATTCATCAAGAAATGGTTATCCTAATGATCGTTGGAGACCTCTTGTCTGAAGCCGGAATTGAGGTCGCGGTCGATATAATTAGCTAGTTGACTAACAGAGTTGAACTTTACGACTAGCGAGATTTGACGTGGTGTAATGACGGATTAATGCGGCCATTATGATTAATTCAGTTATTTTTTGATGGGCTAGTTGGCTTGGTGATTGTCTCAGGTTCGATTCCCACCCAGGAAAAAGATTTCTGTACATGTTAATGTCTTTTTATTTTGTGTCTGGGTGTCAATATCTATATCCGTTCTAAAATTATAAATGTGAATGTAAGTTCTTTGTTACGCTTTCGCGACAAAACTATTTTACCGATCCACTTTTATATTTGTTACTCATTGTAGCTTGTAGCATTCCCAAGGACAATAGACAAAATTCATAACCATTTATTTAGTTTAGACTTCACTTATACGTCAAAGTTAATGCATCTACCACCGGTCAAGTGCAGGCAAAAAACTGCTGGGTTCATTTTTTATATAGGTAGGTAGGTACATCACATCAAATACAAAAGAAATAACAAGAAATGTTAGTAGTAAAAAATAAGAAAAAAACATCAATCACAGGACCATCACGACGCCCCATCTCTCTCTCCCCAGTCTCGTCCTGTAAACTTGGCCCGGTCTCCAATAATCTAATTCACGTTAGTTCTGAGGTTCCCACCGGGGGCACCCTCGGCGAAGTGACTTAATTTACTGTCGGTGCTGACTAAATTATCCTCGTAAATGCATAAAAGCTATATGCGGTTAATATCGTTAGTCAATAAAGGCCCATGCACTTTATTGTCGTGTAGCTTAGCTTCTCATTTAGGTGTGTGCTATATTTTATGAGATACTGGAAATATAAGGTTTTGTACTACTGTTAAGATTGTTTTAGCCTTTTTACCTATTCTATTGATTAGAAACTGCTTTCACATAACATCTCACGTATGCGACTCAATGGCGCATAAACTAAAATTGGCATCCTGTTTCAATATATGTATATTCCATCCGTCTCCTCTGCATGTGGTATACTCGAGCGCTTAAGTAAAGCTATATAAGGTGTGTGGTGCAGGAGGTGCGCGCGGAGCGTGACGTGCTGCAGACGCGCATGTCGGCGCAGGCGCTGCGCCTGTCGTCGCTGTCGGCGCGCCTGCAGCAGCACCGCGACGAGGCCGGCGCGCTCGCGCACCGCGCCACCAGCCGCCTGTCCGTCGAGCTGCACGACGCCAGGGCCGAGGTACTACACTATACACTGCACTACACTACACTACACTACACTACACTACACGACAATACACTTCACTACACTACACATTACACAATACACTGCATTTCTCTACACTAAACTGCACTCCCTGCACTAAGCTGATTTACACGATACTACTCCTAAATACTTTATTTTCCCCTTATTTTACTACTTTAGAAATGCAATATATAGGTTTTATAATAACATGTTGACAAAGCACCTGTATACTTTATCGTTCCATATTGTGGATAGTTGTAATGTATTGTGATCTAATTCAAACTGTTCTGGATTGTTTTGTGTCAAAATATAGAAAAAGGATATATAGTATGTATAACAAAAGTGACGTTTGTCTAATGAGCGAATCAATTTTGATCAAGATCAACTGCAATAAAATCACCACCAGATGTTAATTTTTTTTAAGGTATTATTTTTCGAGAATTAAGAACCTGTATGTACTTTATATATTTCTAAAGGTCCAAAGGCTTAAAGAAGAGATGGAATCGAAAGATAAACAGCTAGCTCGCGTGAAACAAAACTTGGAAGAGAGAGACAAACTAAGTGACCAGCATCACACGTATGGAGACTCATGTAAGTACTGCACTTACTTGGTAGATTATATTTCATCCCATTAATGAAATGAAATGAAATATTTATTCAAATAGGCCTTCACAGGCACTTATGAATGGTCAGACTCTAGCACCAGTTCGGAAGGTTGCTTTTACTGAGAAGAGCCGGCAATAAACATAGCAATTACTCTTTTCAAAGTAGGATTTTGTACATAAAAATGTGTCCTGCTGGAGCAAGCGCTACACCCAAGCATTGTCATCATTAAAATAATCGTTTGTATTGTAGAAATTAAAATTTAATTAAATAAGCCTTTTGTCCTAAAACAGTCTTAATTTTCTTCTTAAATTTTTGTAAATTTTATGAGTACCATAAACGCCAAAATTACTTAACGAATTTAGATAAAACTGGGCACATGTATAGAGCGTACCCTGGAATAACATTAGAATAGATATTAGTGTACATTTTAAGCTATTTTGTAACGGCCTTACAAAGTTATGTTACGTAAAGGTAGGACATTTTATTATTGTTGTATGATTCATAGTCTACAACAATGTTGTTTTGACGTTTGTGAGGTTGTTCACATTCGTTTTTTATTATGACAAATGCCGTTATATTTATTTAAAAATAGCTCTAGTTAAGATGTGACAGAAGGTTGTGAGGACATGATGCCTAGAAGTAAACTTAATCACCAGAAATGCTTTCGGAACACACCGTCAAGTACCTACTTGGCGACTGATTTTAAACTTGAAGGTAGCTAGTCAGGCGGATACTACATAGTACACTTCCACTGTGCTATGATTTCTTCACGATGTTTTTCTTTACTGAAATATCGCTGTAGGATTCGAACACACGACTAGAGTCTCGGCATCGCCACTATCAACTTAGTTATCATCGCCTTATAGTGTCTTAGTTTTATACTATTTATATGTCTTCCCTCAGGCAATCCCAAAGACAAAGTGATCATCTTAGAGCGAGAGCTATCGAACGCACAGACTCGCGTCGCTCAGCTCGAGTCCTTCGCCAGGAGCCTCGAGAAGGACAAGGAAGAGATGCAGGTCAACCTCAGGAATCATCAGAGGGCACTGGCCGAGAAGGAAGACCAGCTGCAGGAGCTTTTGGGTAAGTTATTGGAAAATTTGGGGCATAGTATGGTCTTTATTATGTGTGTTCACCTTTGGTGGGCCAGTTGGTGTGGTCGTTAGATACCCTGATTATCGCTGGTCGTGGGTTCGATTCCCACCCAGTACAAACATTTGAGTGACAAATAGTTCTACGTTATACAGGCAATTTTTTTGTAAATTTTTAGAGATTTATTTTCTAATATATCAATCATCAATAGAAACTACACCATTGACATGTTTACCAAACAAACTATTTTCATAATTTCGCGAACCGGAACGAAACATAAGTTTTGTTTTTTTAGCCAATCTTTGTTTTAAGAAAGCTTTAGACATTGCATCAATGTCTAGACTCGGCCGTTAGCTTTGGATTAACTCCAACTTCCTCGGGGTTTATGTGGGTTAACAACGTAGCTCGAACGCGGCGAGATGGCGAATATAACTTAGTTATGATTCATTACTATTTCCTCCGCAGCTCTAAAACTGGACGAAGACATACAAAAGGACGAAAAGAGCGACATTCTCGAGGGAAAAACGTCCGCACGAACGCTCAGCGATATCGTCTCTATATCAGAGTTCGACGAACAGGACTTACAGATGCGACGAACTGAGTTAAAAGCTCATAACACCAGTCTGACAGGCGCGCCATTCGAAACCAGAGACAAAACACAGCTAAATAGGACGTTACCCCCGGAAATGCAGAGGCCGAACATGAGCTCATTAAACATAGAATTCGGAGACCATTTCGATTTGCCAAACTATACCCCGCGAGCCGACTCGCTGCCCGTACACTTAACGTCGACTCAAAACAAAGATATGCTCAAACAATATAAGAGAAACGTCAATGAGACGACTATGTTCGGAACGATAGATAAATTCGGGGATAGTCTTAAACATTCGACTGCTCAAAATATACCGGACAATTGCTCAATGTACCCCAATAGGGATGTCGATGAAAGTAAAAACGTTAGCGTTGAACCGAAGAAAATTGACTTTTCCCTTGAAACTACTGATAATAAGCTACAGAGTGATGATGACTTCATTTCACTAAGAGAACTTGGCATCACGTTAGACATCAAGCAGGAAAACTTTCCCGACATTCTGACGCAATTAAAACACGAAATTAAAAAGTCCAGAACAGAATTAGACAATTGTAAGTCAGAATTGAAAAACGCAGAAGAACAGCTATACGAATTTCCAGCTTTGAAGGAAGAAGTGGAAGAGTTGAAAGGGCTCTTAGAAAACACAATGGCTTCTATGTCTAATGATAAAAAGTTCTACGAAAATCAATTGGATAACTTTTCCTCGAATAAGCAACTATTAGAACAGAGGTTAACTGAGTTAACGCAAGAAGTGAACGACAAGACAAAAGACTTACATTTGCTCAAAGAAGATATCTTAAGGCGAGAAAACATGATTCTTGAACTTGCTAAAGAAAAGCGTAATCTTACCAATAGAATGGCAGAACTAGAGGTCAAACTTGATGAACTAGAAAGTAGGAATACAGCGTTAGTAAAATACGAGACGGAAAATCATCAAATTAAAGAAAAGTTAACTGAACTACAAAAGCTAGAACAGTTAGTTTCAGAGAAGAATCATCAAATTGACAGCCTTAATCAACATTTAGATAGACTTGATGACTTGCAGAGATGCCTCAATGATAAAACAGAAGAATTGGATCACATAAAAGAAGCATTGAAAGAGAGATCTAATGAACTGTTTCAAATGCAAGACACGATCACAGCTCTCAACCAAGACATCGCGAATAGCAACGAAGAGAATAACAAACTGAACATTCACAACAAAGATTTAAAACAAAAACTATCAAAATTGGAAAAAGAACAAGAAAACGCATCACTAAGGCTTCAAAACAGCGAAAGTGAACTGCAAAGAGTCAACTCTTTGAACAACGACCTGACGTCCAAAATAGAAGAGCTGAAATTATTAACCGACCAATTGAAAGATAAGGAGACTGAGATAGAGATTCTTCACGAAGATATTAACTCCTACCATGAGGAGATAGCCTCTTTAAAAGAGCAGCTTAAAATGGTGTCGAGGAGTCCATCGCCAAAGAGTAAGAGTGGTGATGAGAAGGCGTTAGACAGGCAAGCCAGTAGCGATAAGAAACAGTTGGTGAAGATCAGGAAGCGGATATCACTGATCCAACACGAACTGGACTTTAATAAGAAGGAATTAAATGATAAGGTAAGTTCTTAATTGTAATAACAATCCCCAATATGACTAAGGCCCATTTTTTTTTATAAAACTATAGTTTTCATCCATATTATTAAAATTCTAAAGACAATTAAAATTCGAAAGATTATTTATTTATTTAACACTTGTCACTTTCTTCTTTTGTTGCAATTATAGTGTACTAAATCTTTATAAAGTCTCTGTCTACCTTTTCGAAGATGATAGGCTTGATTATACTTATTTTAATTTCGATTATAAAATTCTAAAATCGATAAACCTACTTTAATCATTCCTAATTAAGTAAATGATTACCTGTAGTATAGATTTTTAAACAATTAAGCATTAAATGAATCCTGTTCCTCATGTTAAATTCGGAAACCAACCGATCAGACGAGTAAGACATTTTGTTCATATTACACGCAGGCCTTCGAACTAGCGCGAGCGAAGTTGGACGTGGCGGAACTGAAGAACAGCCTGAGCCAAGCCACCAAGCTGGCGGCCGACAGGGACGTGGCGACGACGCTCCTGAAGCAACACGCCGACACCTTGCAGCGGGACATGGACCTCCTGACGGGGGAGAAGCAACAGCTGGCGGAACAACTGGAGTCGGTCACTGCCAGGTGAGTTACAATACCTTCGTTGACGGTTTACAATATTAGTATTACTTTTAGTTTTGATTATGTACTTTAAGCACTGATGTAAAAAATTGTGGTATGCAAAGCGAATAAATATTGTTGTTCGGTTGCGTAACTCCGAACATTGTTATATTTATCACTAGCGACTTTGATTGTCATACATCCATAAAAATATAAAAAAAAAAATAATGTATACTGTAACGAATCCGTTAAAGATTTAAAGTGCTGATACATGGGTTTAATACATAATGACTGGTGAGATATTGCCGATAGCTGTACCAAGTTGGTCGATTAAATTATCACGTAGAGCATCCAAACCTACCAGAAATAGTGCGTGTCCACACTAACCTGTAGAATGCTCCGTAGGGAAGTCCTGAAGATTTTCGTTGTTGTTCATACACACAATTTAATGAGGAGTTTTTCGTTGAGTGAGCTCGATCGAGTCGGTGAACACACTAAACCATTAATTCAGTGAAAGAGTGGGGCTTTGCTTCGCCGGTAGGCCTGCGGATTGGATTTAAACACTGTATCGCGATCAAAACACAACCAGCACAGATTCAGCTTTCGGCGCGAAGTAATATAATTACGAGTACGAAACATATTCTGTTTTTCGTTGTATATCCGGTGTTTTCGTTCAGTAAATATTATTTTGTAAAATAAGTATATATTTGACTCGCGAAAGTTATAAATAAATGTATGTTTGTTCACAGATTAAGGGAAGAATCTAATTTAACAGAGATTAAGACTAAATTACGAGAAAAAGCAGAAAGATGTCAGGAGCTTGAACATGAGTTGATGGAGATGCGGGAACTCGTCGGAAGGTAAGTCTTCAAAGTAATCTTAACGAATTGTAATGTGTTGTGACAGCAATGTTTCATTCTCCGTTCGTAACTTTTTTCAATCTTTTCGCCCGAAGAACTTTTGACTGGATAAACATATAACTAAGAAATCCTTTGAGTACACGGGTACAGTTGAGAACAAATCAACCCTGCCTTTAAATCACTATAATGACTTTTTTACAGTTAACATTCAGATTAAACCAAAAATATAGAAACATTTTTTTCGTAGAAGACGCAGTAGAAAGTGCCCCTACTTATGAAATTAAAATAATTATTAGAGGGTTTCTAACTTTATAAATTCCACTACTTTTAAGACTTAAAAAAATACTTACCAGAGATGTGCGAGGTAGCTATATATTTATTTTATTAATTTTAATTTATGCTGTCAAGCGGTGTATTAAAATTTTACTGAACACTTTGTGTAAGTTCTGCATCAAGCTGATTGGTCTATAGTTATTAATTTCACTTTTATCTCCTTTTTTATATAGAATAATTGTTGTTGACGATGTCCATTGGGAAGGAATTTGTTCAGTTTCCAAAATGTCATTGCACATACACAATATGTGTTAATGGTTGTGTTATCTCTTCCATGGTAAGTTTTATTAATTCGGTAGTTATCATATCATCCCCAGGTGATTTACCAGCAGAACTTTACTTTGCATAGCGTAAAGTTGTTTTGCATTAAATTAAGTATTCCTTCATATTACCCGCTTACAATTCTTTGTAAAAATCTGTTGCCGGTAAAATATATTGTAGTTTGATATAATATATGTGTCATGGGCCGATGTCATAATTAGATTTGAGACCATAGCCTTAATAAAGGGATTCTATTGGTAGACTCATACGACATAGCTACCTCGCCCATATTTGGTCCATAATTCAATTTCATATTAATAATTGGAAGTACGAATGGTCTAAAGATGTGATACCTGTGTGGTTGTAGAGCCCGCATGTCGGCGGGCGCGGAGACAGATGTGAACAACCCGGCGGTGGGCGAGCGCAGCGCCGCGCGCTCGCCCACCGCCGAGCTGGAGCGCGCGCTGCGGGACCAGCTGCACTACTCGCACACGCTCGATGAAGACATCATGGAACAGGTATCTACACCACTAATGCTTCTTTACATCTCTGACCGTCAACGCGTTAGCGACGCCCCTGGTGTTGCAAATGCCCATAGCCGACGGTGACCTCTCACCATCAAGTGGACCGTAAGCCTGTTTGTCGGCCTACAAGGTTGAACTTGATGAGTACTGTTACCTACCTCTAGGGCGACTTATGAGTATACACAGATATATCAGTCTTGTTCATGACATCTACAAATATTAAAACATGACTTAAGTTCTAATAGAAAAAAACACCATTCTAATTTTCAGATACTATCGGCGAGTAGCGACGATCGTGAGGATATACCGCGCCTTGCCTTGAACACTTCCAAGTTAGTACTCGGTCATTTGATTTGAAACAACTAAAGCTTATACTTTGAAAATCAGATAACTTATTTTTCATTTTCAAATGTAATTAAACACAGATCAAACAGAAGTGTTCATTATTATTAATGTTCATGCACCCATTTTGGTCCTAAATGAGAATCGAACTTACGACCTAAGGCATGACCGAAAACTACCAAACCAAAATTAATTGCAGGTCATCAAGTTCCATCCACTCTTCATCATCTGACCGCGTTCACCGACTCCGCGCTGAGAACGACAAGCTGGTAATGCAGCTCAACCACTTAGAGGCCAGGCTTAAGGACAAGGATGCACTCATTACTGAACTTAACAGGTACGTTGCACGCCCAATATCCCCTAAGAAGTAGGCAGAGGTACCCACATTTTACCAATAATATTTTAACTTTTATTTTATTAACTTAATCTCTCTACTCTATCCTACTTATATTATTAATGTGAAAGTTAGTGAGGATGGATTTTTCTTACTCTTTCACGCAAAAACTACTGAACGGATTTGTATGAAACTTGGCACATATATAGAAAATCCTCTGGAATAAGACATAAGATAAGTCTTGTCCCTTTTAACATTATCCATGTTACATCCCTCGGGAACGTGGGCGATTAATTATTAATGACATTGATTTGAAAGAGAACATTGAAAAGATTGTTCGGTAAAATCAATTATTTTAATTATATGATTAATCATTTGAAAGAGAACATCTAAAAGATTGTTCGTTACAATCTATTGTTTTAATTATATGAGACAACTAGCGTTGAGTTTGCAATGATTAAAATACACACATCATTGTACGGTTCCATACCCCAAGGGCTCTGTCTGTCCACCTGTCACATGCTTAAAGAGTCAATCGAATCATAAAAATGATATAAACTGTTGTGAAAAATGTATAAAATTCTCATCAATAATAAAAAAATGAGAACCATTAATCCCTCAGGGTCCGTGACAAGTTAGTCCAAGACTGGCAGACCTGCAAGCTGCGGTACGAGGCGGAGAGAGACAACTCGGGCCGACTCCAGCTCCTGCTTGACACACACAAAGAGACTGCCGACACGTTGCAGGTCATTATTACTAAATACCTTTTGTAGCTGACCTCTTAGTGTACACTTTGTTCGAGGAAGTACTACCACCTTCACGTCACCAACATCTTGACGTCTCAGGGTCGACAACGCATTGACAATGCTTTTGATGTTACAAATATCCATAGGTGGCGGAGAGCACTTACCATCAGGTGGACCGCCTGTCTAGACATGTCCATCTAGCAGAATCTAATCAGCGACTGAAACATAAATATTGTTTTGAGATTTATCGTTTTGACCGATGATTTCAATTAAACACGTTTAAAAATTTACAATATTATCAAGATTAAGATAGACAGAACGTAATGGTTTCATGTGAGGAATGAAATGTACGGCATGAATGAAAAAATTGCTATCTTATCGGTCCTTTGAAATCGCTGAACATAAAAAAATAGTTAGATATACAAAGAAAAATACCTTGAAAATGTAACTCAGCCAGTGCTTCTTGTTCTCTATTCAAGGCTGACTTCCGAACCGGTGATGATTTCAGTAGCTTTGATCTTCATATGTGCCCTTCTAGTGTCTGAAAGTCTGAACTTAAAAAATATTTTGAATTAAATTTACTTTGTATTTATCCTGTGCCAACACTCGGTTTACAAACTAACTGTACACCAATTTAAACTGGAATAATCTGACCCTTCTAGAAGCAAGATTCGAACATGATCCAGATCCTGAAGAAGCGCCTGGAGAGTAGTATGCAGTGTGAGGTGGAGCTGCAGCAGCGCGACCAGCAGCAGCGCGAGAGGGTCACGCAGCTGGAGCGGCAGCTGCTGGCGGCCGCTAACGGCGGCGGTAGCGGCGGGGACGACTCCTTGCGGGGACACTTGCAGACTGAGGTGGGCCCGGTGGCTAGTAGCGCTATTCTGTATTGATGTACCAATATTCAGTTTCAGGTCAACAAGTCCCTTTAGTTTGAGATCAGATGCGCGTGAAGAATTTTTCAGGATTTTTATGGTGGATTTTATTAAAATGTTTCTTGCCCTTTTTGAGTTTTATTGTCGCCTAATTTAATTGTTATACTTCTGTACGGGCCAACGACCGTACATTTGCAGCGGTCAGCAATTACTTGCATAGCGACGATTCATACTTCCTACCGATTTGCTGATGACACTTGCTTGCTTGTAGCAGATCGTGATGTAAACAAAGCAATTACAAAAATGCGGGTTCACTTTGACAACCTGAGCAAGTGGTGCCACGATGCAGGATTGGTGCTTAATGTCCAGAAGACTAAAATTCTTCATATCCACTCAGCATATAAACCTGACACATTATTTACAGATCTCATTTGCCACAGTCACTCTTGCCTACATGATCTGACCTTGCCCCAAACTTGCGAACAAAATTGCAAAGTCATCGAGGTTGTTGGGAGCCATACATACCTGGGTCTCATTATCGATAGTACCTTTAACTGGCAACCCCATATTGATCGAGTGTGTGACAAACTAAGAGCCTTCTTGGCCACTATTGCTGTTATAAAAAAACGAATACCATTTAAAACTCGGCTAATGATCTACAATGCTTTCGTTGATTCCGTTGTGTGTTATGGTCTAAGTAGCTACGGGCGAACATACCAAACGTACTTAAATAGCATTTACCGACTCCAGATTAGAATACTAAAACACATAGTTTCCCCAAATATTAAACATAAGTGTGCCAATGACAATAACCTTTTATTTAAACACTGCAACACTCTCCCTGTACATATCAAAGTAAAATACAACCTCCTTAAAGAACAATTTTTCAACACAAAATTACAATTAAATTTAAAACACAAAATTATAATACGACAAATGACACAAAAGAAACTTAAGTCTACAAAAGCAAACAACGCCTACGGCCAACGAACATGCTCCTACATAATTCCTCGTATGATTAACCAACTTGATAGCGAAATTAGTAAAAATATTACTCCTTCAAACATAAAAATTAAATTAAAACATCACCTTGTATCGAACCTTTAACACTATAAAAAAATGTATGTACAATTATTGAGTGAGTGTCGGCACAACATCGCACATCTATCCACTTTTATTCTAACTTCCCACACACTGTTTATATTAATTATATTTTATCAATGATGAAGTAGGTACTTATGTACCTACCTCAAAGAAATTTGTAGGAAATTTAGTAATTTAAGGATTGAATGTCGAATAAGTCATTCCTCTTATAAACCTCTGTGGTTTTTTGTGAATGATTTTAAGTTTTATTTTCCATGTATTTATGTATGTTCAATAATAAATAAAAAAATAAATATAATTTTAAAGTCAGTTCACATTCAACATTCATACCTTATTCCTTATACCTTCCATTTATATTTTAGTCAAAATCCATATAAGCAGTCACATTGAAATGTCCGAAAATCCGCTATTTATCAGTTGACACAAGCGAAGCGTTACTTCCTCCGACTCGTGCCTTATTTGGCTCGAAACAGTATCTTGATGGTTATACCTCCCCCACAGCTGGAGAACAGGTCCCGGCTGACGGGCGAGGTGTCGGTGCTGAAGCGCAAGCTGGCGGCGGAGCGGGCGCGCGCGGCGGAGCTGCAGGCGGCGCTGCAGCAGGCGGGCGCGGGCGCGGGCGGCCAGCGCGAGCTGCAGCGCCTGCGGGACCACTGCGCCGACCTCAAGAGCGACCTCGCCGAGGCCAAGAGGTTAGCCTACATTCAACTTCTTTAGGACCGTTGTGAATTTATTCATTTTTTGTAATTTCTTAGGAAACAATTTAATACCGACAGTAGTAAAATTATAGAGTCCAAAAGGTTTTTTCTGTGGTAAAATCTATAATTTTACCGATGGCAACTTTAGTAGCGTTAATGAGTAACTCATACCTTAATCGATTCGCGAGCTAGTCTAAATTGACTTAATTAAATGAGAGAATTAATATGGGTTTAATTGTGTATCAGGTTAAAACACGACGCGGGCGTAGAGCTTCTGCGATTGAAGGAGCTGCTCAACACCAAAAATACGGCCATCCAGGACCTGGAGAGGAAGCTCTCCTCCACCACGATCAGGCACAAGCCCATCGATGACGCTTTGGTGAGTTATCAATACAAAAAAAAAATACTACTAAAGGGCGACTAATAAAAATAACGTATGTGCAGCATTACACATTTTCTTTTTTATTTTAAGTGTGGTAACTGATCCTTAAATCCGGACTTAACTCTGTCAGTATCGAGTTATGTTATAAGTTGACATTACTATCAAAAATTTACAGAGATGCCAGCCTAATCAATAGTATATAACGATCAGATTACTATTGACTAGGCCTGTATTTATCTTTAACTATAATATAACTCGACACTGGGAAAATATTCGATTCAGGTAGAAAAAAAATGGATTAATGTAGGTCCTATATAACAGAAATTAGAAAGTAGGTAATTTAAAAAATCAACCTAATTCTACGTATTATTAATGATTTTAATTTTTAACCAACAGACGGAAATACAAGATCACAAGAGCGAGCTAGCCCGCGAGATAGCCACCCTAAAGAAGTGCCTGGTGGAGAGCCAGAGCCCCGAGCTGGCGAGCCTGCGGAGCGAGCGCGTGCAGCTCGCCACCAAGGTGGAGCGCCTGGAGGCCGCGCTGCGGGACAAGCTGGACGAGCCGGACCGCGACCGCGACCAAGCTGTGAGTGTCGACTGTATACAACATGCTTACTTGTCATATGTGTTTTTATTTCTAGTAGTTAGTTTAAGGAAATAATTAAGAAGGAAGGTGGGCGAAAGCAATGTAAAGTGAAAGGCCTAGTAGGCGATATTCTAATATAAAGAAGTAGTAAAGCTCTCAGTGTACCATCGTGTTCATTTCCGCCATGATATATGTATTCCTGTGCTTCGGTCAGAGAAGTAAATTGTATGTTGAAAGCTAAATCAAGTGGTAGTGGAAATTCAATAGCAAAATGTAGGTTATACATATTTCCATATGGCGCCTAAAGAATCTTGTGAACATTTTCTTTGTTAATGTAGGATTTTACAGACTCTTATAAATCTTTAGGTGTGTTTTTTTTACTGCTACAAACAAATAACTTACTTCTTTTATAATTATTTATTTGCTGTATTTGTCGATATGCTTTAGTAGCCTTCTCTATTGAGATATGGCAATAAATACATAGGAAATGTTTGCAAGAAATCGGTCAAACAGTTGTAGAACTTAAGGAAACCAAAGCACGGTAGGGTACTTTGTGGTAGTCGCCTGGCTGACCACCTTCAAGATGAACTTCTACCACCAAGGAATATATTTTTTTTACTAATTTTTTTATACCAAGTAGCAAGAGAAACGGGTAGATGGAATAATGTGTTGTAAGTAACTTGTAGTAACTTTTTTTTATAATAAAAATCCCGGGACATTCTTTACACACGGCCATCTGATCCTAAACTAAGCAGAGGTCGTACTTTGGAAACCAGATAACTGATATACTACATATACTACTTTTTTAACTACATACTTATATAGATATTTACATCCAGACACAGAACAAACATACATGTTCATGCACACAAATGCTTGTCCTGCGTGAGAATCGAACCCACGACTTGAGGCGTGGCAGTCAGGGTTTCTAACCACCAAGCCAACTGGCCCGTCCAAACTTGGGATCATATAGAACTAGCTACCTTAAGAAATTATCTTCCACAAACACACAAACTCTCAAAATTCGCAGTCTCTTTATCAGTAAAGTTATATTACGATTTTTTTTATATCTTAGGTCCTCAATTTTCTCGACTGAATTCATTTACAAACACCATCCATTTTATTAAGAGGATTATGAACATGATTGAATGATTATGACCCAATAAGGCTTATACGATAGAATTAATTTAGATGCAACTTGGCTTACAGATAAATATTATAATATTTTGGATTAATACATTAGATAAGAGTTCGAATCATGCATATATTGCTAAATTTTAAAAATTACAAAATCATTGTAAATACCCATATTTTCAAATATCAATAATATTTTCTTCATTTATTGTTTGTTGCCAAAATCAGATTTACTTAAAACTTCTTCGATATAATTTGTCACTTTTGCCTCGTTGACGTCAGTCGAACTGCGTTTTTCTTCGACCTCCGTGCATAGAGGCTCTATGGACCATAGAGCGATGGAATAGACAAGGTAGAGCGTGCAGTACAAGACGTAGAGTATGCCGGTGACGCATGCCAGAGCGAGAGGGTAGATGCGGTGGTTGAGCTCCGTGTCGGCTTTCCACGATTCTTCGGTCCACATGCGGAAGTATTGGCAGAGTTTCCTGAAATTTATGAGCAGGAATAAAGATGGGCATCTTTACTATGCTGATGTTAGAGAGGTGGCTTTTTCTAGGGCAAGAAGTGTGGTTGTTATAGATTTCACATCTCACTTTTATTAATAACTAGCTGACCCGGCAAACGTTGTTTTGCCATATTTACTTTATTATAAACTATACATGAAAATTTATCGTACTTCAATTATTATATTCGATAGCTGACCCGACAGTCGTCCTGTTTTAACTATGAATATTGCATTCGAACTGGTATGATTAATAAACAAAAATCCAAAAATATAGTATATATGAATCTAATGCTTTAAAATACACAACAATTAAACTCTTTATATGAGGCGTCATTGCTCTGAACTAAACACTTCTCAAAAACACAGTGTAAAAATTTTCATAAATATTCGGATTGAATCGACTGTGAAATGTGCACGAAGTCATTATAAATTATTTATTTTATCAATATAATTCCGACGCTTGGCTCTGTTTTAAACGATATTGTCAAACGACTGACATTTATGTCAAACCCCATAAGGTTACATTAAAAGAGTTTATATTGTCAAAAGCGGTAAGGTTACATTACAAAAAATAAAATGGTCGTTCTGTTCTCTTAAATTTTAAAATTTTCTATGCAACTTTCTTATTTTTTTCGTTTATAAGAACCATCTCCTGGCAATAACAAACACAACAAAAAAGAATTAGCGACATCCGTCCAGCCGTCCATGCGTGATGCCGTGACCAAGGGAAATAGGGATTCATTTTTATATATATAGATGTAAGTAATAATAAGTTGCAACGGAATGCATATGGAAATAGGCACTATTAGAATATATAATCTAGATTAAAACATTGAAGACGTCTGCTGAAAATCACCGCTGCGAACACAATAGTCGGCCAACATGTGGCCATCAATACCTTACGTTTAATATTGTGTCACCCGCGGTTCCGAGGGATCAAACCCCGGGACTATAACATAGTCTATGTTACTCGGAAATAGTGTAGCTTTTTAACAATGAAATCATATTAGAAATCGGAGTATTTTCAGAAATTACCTCCTACATTGAAGTTTACAAACTTTTTTTAAATATTAGTGTATTAGGATTGTACGTAGCTGTTCGTGTTGTCCAAATGAATAATTGCATTCTTCTTCAGTTCTTTCTTTAATGGGCAGGCATTAGATGACCTAATGGGAATATGGTTTTTTTCTTTGGTCTACAAAACTGAGTACATTCAATCTTATTCTATAATGCATTCTAATAAAAAAAAAAAGAACTTAAACGTAAGTTAAGTTCTTTTTTGATCTTGACGTAGACACAGCTTACCGCAACTTAACTAGGGTAAAAAAATTTTCTAAACTAGATTAGTTAGTTTCATATAATGGGAATAAATAGTTACCTAATAGGTGGGAGGGATCGCTCGAGCGCGGTCACCACGCAGTGCAGGACATGCGTGAGAGCCAGCGCGAGCACCCACACCGCCACCAGGTACGGCGGCCAGCGGAAGCTGCCCAACGCTGCTGTCAAATATAAATATTCTAATTCACTATTTACTATCTGTTCTGAGTTGGTTTTGAAGTTTTATGGCTTAGTTGTGGTCACGTCTAATGCCTTCAATATATCCTCAATATGCCTCTATCCGGTAATTTAGGGTCATTCAATTCTTCCATTAATTAATTCGTTTTGGTAATGCTTCTTAGACCGAATGCTGTTGTCGACCACAAGGTGCGAGGTTTTAGATACACGTGTAATGTGTTTGCTCTTTTCTCATCTCCCTAGAGATGAGACAGTGTGGTAGTATTCGCCGCCGCTACCGCACAGCTTTGTAATTGACGTCAAATGCGTTGTCAGTCCGAATTATTCAGTGAACTTGAGCTTTCGGTGAAGGAAAACACCGGAAGTTTTGTACAGTTCGGCAAAAAATTAGTAATCGTATTATTATTACAAATGTCTGTGATAATTCAGTAGTCTTTATCATTAGCAGGATTTTCGAACTGATCTCTCTTTGATATGTGGGGATGCACTAGGAATTTCAGATTTTTTATTTAAAGGGTAGCATAAACACAAGTCTTAAATCCGCAGAACAAAATAATTTTGATACTTTAACTAGGCTCGAGAGAAGAATACCATACACAACCAAGTTATGAAGCTACTTGTCCCGTTGCTCTATAGTATATTAGTCTGGCTGTAGGTTAGGGTCAGTGAAGGTGATTGAATACGTTCGCCTGTTGGGTACCTAAATATATGAATGTATAGAGACCTCCACCAAATCACAAGTCTAAAAAAAAATAGGGCGTAAAGATTAGGTACCTTGCACTAACGCCCTGTTCCCGGGAGCGGAGACCTCGACGTCCGGGCGCTGCACGATCTCGAGCGAGCGCACCCGGCGCCGCGCGTCGGCCGCGCGCAGCGCGTGCTCCGACACCGACATCGCGCGCGCTCGCTCGCACGCGCGGGAACTGGACGACTGTGTAAGCGAGAAAGAGATATAGGGCTACAATGCTTACGTTTGAACAAGAAATGCGCTTTAAGATATTAGTATCCACCACGATCTATTTTTCACGGAATATCACGTGTCAGAAACCGAATAGGATAGTTTTCTTATTATTGGAACCCGTGCTTGAACTATAGGAAATAGTCTTATTTAACTTAGATGAGTTATATAAAACACCTAATTTTTATTTTGATAAGTTTTAGTACCAAAAAATAAAGTTATCGTTAACGAAAGATATAGACTTTAGAATTGATATTATGGCTACTCTGTCGGTCGGGTCGGGCGCCCACCCCGGCCGTGGCCTCGGCAACAGCTGGCTCTACCGCCGCGTGCGGCGCACGGCGCGCAAGCTTTTTGATATTATTATGAATAGTGTCCATTGTTTGTTGATTTTAAAGTCGAAAAAAAATACAGAAAAAAAAAAATTAAACAAATAATGGAAATGTGTTCTGTTACTGATACTGAACCACGAAAACTTATTTGCGCATTGCTTAAAAAATATTCCTGTATATTACGTAAAACAAACATACAGTTGGTGATATCTTTGCTTGCGATACGAGTGTTCTCTCCTTCGGCTTCTCTTTCTCTCTGTCCGCGGTCTTTGGTTCCTTCATGTTTAGGGCCGTCTTGGTGAAAGAGGGATGGTCACCACACATTCTACCGAAATAATATGGCTTAATAAGGAAATTTTGTTGCTGATTGTGTGACCACTTTTGCTTAAAACCCGTTGTTCTAATTAATTGAGATAAGTGACAAAAGTAACTATTAATAAGAGAAAAATATATCCCATCTATCATCAGTACTATACCCGACTTCAAATTTATTACAAGACAATAACACGTGTGTTTACTTTGTATATAGGCTTGTGTTTCACCTCAATCTCACTCCTACTCAGCACATATGACCTAGAAGGGAACTGGGTCTCAGGAGCAGTTGTCAGGCCACTACGTGGGGATACTATGAGGATTGTACACAGCCAGCCATGTATGACATAGTGCTCTAACTATTAGAAAATTCTGCCGCTTAGTCGCGAAAATGTTACAGACAAAACTGTGTTACTCTCGCTTAAATAAAATTATAGATAAGGCCGGTTGACGTATTATAAACTTACACCATGTCTGGTATCTTCGTTGCTTCGTTTTTAGGAGACTCCATAACGCTCTCATCTATTATTTTCGTTAGTATATTTTCATTATAAAACAACGGGATTTTCTTCGTTATTTTTTAATTATTGCGCGGAAATAAATACGTGTCCTGTCACGCTGACGCGACATCTTGTGAGGACTGTCACTGTGGCGTTCTATTTATGATTTTATTTTAAATAGCCTGCATTAGTTCCTGGAAAGAGGTTGTTGAATTTCGACTGATTTCGATGACAAAATAAAATGTTAAACACTTTTTGGACAAAATATAAATTTATTGCAAAATCTTTTGGAGGATTATAAACATGAAATTAATTTTAGTTGACATTTCATTTATATACAATTGCATGCCTCATTGAGATTGACGTGTTATTTATATATATGAGGATTCTTTGACGTCGTATTTGTATTCAAGGGCGTTCGTTATTATATGACGTGTGTAGTTATGATATGATCTCATCTAGGTAGGTTTGTATGGGATTATGATGAACCTAGCTCAACATAATCTCACACTATTCACGTTTACTAGAATATTATTTGCAGCAGTTGTCTTATAGTGTTGTTGTGTTGGCCAGATCCGGTACCTGCACGGGCGCTGCCTGCGGCTGGAGAGCTGCCGCAAGGCGCTGGTGTGGCAGAAGCGCTACCTGCAGCGCGTCGTGGCGGGCTACGCCGAGCTCGAGCGGAGCCTGCGCCTGCCTGGCCTCCCCGGGGGCAACGCCATCCACCCGCTGCAGGGAACGAGCGGGAAGAAACGGTTTAGGTAATCATTCATTGATCTAGAAAATTTATTTACGCGATTTGGTTCTGAATTTATAAGAGCATGCAGAAATCACTATATTTATATGGATATTGACAACCAGAGGAGGTAGGCAAGTCTCGAGATCCATTTCATGATGAATTCCGAAGTATTAATTCTTTAAACTTTCACTTGTAACTATCAAGGCGTTTGAATACCGGATTATAAGTATGTCCGTTGTTTAGTACCCATGTGTATAATTGTATATGCAGGTGCATAGCGACGGTGGTGATAATAGTGGTCCGTATGGGCTTCCTGGTGCGGCGCCGCCAGCGAGTCCGCGCCCTCGCCGCCGCCTGCCTGCTGACGCCCGCCCCCTCCGCCCCCTCCGCCCCCTCCGACCCCTCCACCAGGGGGGGCTCCAACACCAACAACAACAATACACAGTGAGTATAATCTTTACTATTATAGGGGTATTACTATAAAACACAACTATAGTAAATATGTAGTATTTAATATTTGTAGAGTATTCAAAATTCAAAACCATTTATTCAGTTTAGGCCCTCGGAAGGCACTTATGAAGGTCAAATTTAAAGTTATTGAAGCTACAACTACTACTACAATGGAAACTAGATAATTGATATACTATATGCATATACTACTTTTTCTATATACATACTCGTTCCCTTAGGCTTGGCAGTCTATAAATATGTTAAAGCATTTTAAAACGTCGAGTTTTCGTTCACAAATAATGAAAGATAACAAAATAATTAAATCCCCAGGTGTACCCCGCGCCCCGCCGACAACCTCGCCCGGCGCGTGTTGAAGCACGACATGAGGCTCAACTTGCCCAATTCACCTGGACGTAAGTCGCTCTTGATTAACTTGTTTGCTTTTTTTTATCTGATTAAAGACATGTGATGTAAAAACTTTTTAAGCACCGTTGTGAATTGAAACTCGAAGAGAAAAGTGACACTAAAAAGAGACAAACATGTACATCTATAGAATTTAGCCTGCGAGAGAATGAGACAGGTCGTTATGTAAAGGTTTGACTTCTACCGCATTTAAAATTCACATATTTTTCACAAAATATTTGAATTATGTACACTTTATAAGTTTTAAATGTTTAATGTTATGTTACAGTCGGAGATTTCATCAGAAGACCGTTCAGTTCCAACTCACCACATGAAGGGGGATTCATATTGAAGTAAGCACATATATTAAATACTTATACACGATCACTTTTTAATATTTATTTGCAAATATTTCAATTTCCTGCTGCAGAATGGTTCTGGTTCCAATTTTATTGGCAAAATAAAAATTGTATCTAATCGCCTCGGTGGTTGAGCTGTATAATACTCGGCTTAGTTAACGGAGGTTCTGGGTTCGAATCCCAGTTCGGGTAAGGTGATGTTTATTTGACAGAAATTACCTGAAAACTGGGATTGGTTATGAATATGTTAGGTTAATATCGTCGCATTACTACGAGACACCTTACTTGTCATAAGTACCCTGGAACATTCGACACGAGCATAAATATATAACCATGGAAAACTCAGTAATATTATCTGAGACCCTTCACATAATTCAACAGCACTGTTACTACTTACAGCGGCACAGTTGAGCCGTCTACTAATGACATAACGAACTTACTCTACTAATATTATTACAGAACTCAATACTTGTGACAATGATTGTAATGATAAAATTAAATTTGCCTTTACAAAAAATTAAGGAAAGAATTAAGACTTTTTTAGTACAAAAGGCTTTCTACAACACAAATGATTATTTTAATGACGACAATGCTTGGGTGTAGCGCTCGCTCCAGCAGGACACATCTTTATGTACAAAATCTTATTTTGAAAAGAGTAATTGCTGAGTTTATTGCCGGCCCTTCTCAGTAAAAGAAACCTTCCGAACCGGTGCTAGAGTCTGACCATTCATAAGTGCCTGTGAAGGCCTATTTGAATAAATATTTCATTTCGTTTCATGATACCATTACAATCATTGAACCTATCACCAAAATATCAGCAGTGTCGTTAAAACCACAATATTAGGCTGAGTCGTAACTTTTTTCTTTTCATGACAGACAGATACAGAATCATTATTTGGCTATATTGTACCCATCAAAATTAATTTATGTTTTAAAAGAAAATAAACTTTTTATTATTATATAATTAAAACAAGACATTTTTCAGTTCACCGCGAGGCGACGAAGCAGCGGCATACCTGCAGAAGCTGGAGCTCGTCAGCCGCTGTCTCAACCGCGCCATGGACGCTCCCGACGTGCCTTGATCACGACCGAGACAATATCGGCTGATATCAAACATATTTTGTATACTCTGCTTAGTATACGACATCAAACGACATTTATTATTCTTGACCGCGATTATCTGACGTAATTATGGACTCTAATGATATGTAACTAAGCACAGTATTCAATTTAATGATGGTAAGTGTTAAGGTTGCATTTTGATCAGTAACAGTTTCCAAAATGCATTTCCACGCTTCTGGACGGATAGTGTATTATGGTAGATTAGTGCCAAAACGAAATGTCTCAGTTTTTATACGATTGTGTTACTTAATTTATTTTATTTAAGGTTTAAATTTAAGTTTTAGGACATAATTCCATGTTTTTGTTATGTTACCACTCCGCCTATTATGTTTTTTGTATGTATGGGATGTAAATGGAGTGAGAGATGTAAATTTATTAGTATTATAAAAACGTCCAACGCCTTGGATTATAAAGATATATTTAAGATATTTAGGTGTACGAGTATATTTACAGATATCTAAGAACGAAAAAAACGAGTACGCAATACATGGTAATCATAATTATCAATCAACTCTCATAAAGGCCTTCTTGAATAAATAATTGTAATATAATGCCTTATACATATAAAGAAAATGAGTGCTATTTTTATAATGAAACACTTTACCGAAAATAATGTTTAAAAATGTCAAATCTTCGATCAGTATTCTAAAATACCCTTTAATGTATTTGTAGTCGATAAATATATATATAGGTAAAACGATCCATTTATTCGTTTGTGTAAAAGTGTGTGTAATTCAAACAGGGATGAAATATTTTTTAAATTAAAATTGTTTTTTTCGGATATGTATATATTTTAGATTATTTTTATTGTTGATATGGTCGATTGATTTATATATACATTTTAAATATTAAACACGTTAAATACAGCACAAATGCAATAAAAAAAACGCTGTCAACGCATAATATAGTAAAAGTATATTAGGACATAATTTATGTACAACTTTAGAGAAAACCACGCACACACTGACAAATTAATCCACAAGATAGCATAATAATTGGGCAACTTTGCCAGCACAAATGAATGCCATATAATAAACTAATTTAGAATTATACCATTTGACGTTAAATTAATTAAGTTTAGTTTTAGTTGTGAACGCACGACAGTACAATTTAGCGTAAGTTAGTTAAGTTTATGCGACTCACGAAGTTTCGACCGACACGCTCGAACGGACCGAAAGTTATTTGAGAAGATATTATTCTATATTACAAGTATGTTTTACAATAACCAAGTAGCTCTTCCGCCAAAGGAACATGGTCGTTTGATATCTACCTACCTCTTCAATGATAATGGTCGTTATATATACTATGTTTATTGAAATGACAGTATAATTAAAATTAAATAGTAACTACTCAAATAACTATGTTGGGTTTTGTAAAAAAGAAATGTTATCAATGACGACAAAATTTGTATTTTCTGTCTAACGCTTTTACAAATACAAAAATTTGTACATAAACTATGTAATATTTTATAAGAAGCGTTAAAACAGAGATACAGTTATGCCATTAATAATAACAATACGATAGACAATATGATGTAAGCCAAAACAAATGAGAGTATTACGAAAGCTGTGTTGTTGACTTATAAGCCGTTGTATCCAATGCACAGACTTGCACATGTTATATCCACAATTGTAGAGCAGTTTAGCTGAATTATATACCGTTATTTTACAGAATGTAACAAAAAGGGTGAAAATTTTTATAAGTATTAACTAATTTTACTATAATGACATTAATGTTACACAATGCAGTGCGTTTTAATCACCTAAAGCCGGCAACGGCGTCCCCATTAATATATCTCTCTTTGGGTGTGTGAAAGTGACAGCAAATACCCAACCACCAATCAAGTAACAGTTTTGGCAAGTAGTTGTTGAAATTTATGGGACTTACACCCTTTTGTTACATTCTGTATTTGTGTTGAATGAAATACAAATTTTTGTCAAGTATACTGCAAGCATTATGTTTAAATTGATACATTTTTAATACTAGACGTATCTACACTCATTGCGACCAAAGATTTGTTGTTAATATTAATTAGTAAGTGCTAGTTTTAGTTTGAATAAATTTTAAGTAAAAATACACCGATAGGACCCAAAAGTAAGCTTTATTCACAATTTCACGACCACCATAATCTAGTCACACTCGAATAAAAAAAAACACACTCGTGCCATAAACAATACGCTCTCTATGTTGAAATGAACAAAATAAAAAAAAAATAAACACGTTCTAAAGTTGATTACAAATAAATTGAAAGTAATATTTTGTAACTGAATTTGTTTTATTTCGTCGGCTTCAAGTCGCATCGACAATCCTTAGTGGTGCAGGGGACCACGGGGATGCGAGGCAAAACTGTTTCCTGAAACAAATTTTAAGTTGTTGACGTTATATTATTGTGATGAAAGTCACCGGTTCGAATCCTACAATGAGCAACAATTGAGGTTTCGGTGAAGCAAAACATCACGAGGAAGTCTTAGGGTACTTGCTGCCTTCCACTAACTAAAAGGTCGCTAAGCTACAAAACCAAGTTTTGAGATATGAGTGAAAAACGTGGGACAAGTTAACATTTCATCCTATCGTCCTGGGGACGGGCCAGTTGGCTTGGTGTTTAGAGACAGGTCGTGGGTTCGATACCCACCCAGGACAATCCGGGTCTAAATATCTATAAAAGTATGTGTGGCACTTCCTGGCAGGGCCACCATCACGGATTTGAATTCCAAGTCTGTCCCTAATTTGTCCTCGAATATCGGATTTTGTCGCGCCCTGGTTCAAAAGTTATAAGGGTTTTTAGGTGGCCCTGCCAGGAAGTGCCACACTAAAAGTATGTATTTAAAAGTAGTATCTGTGGTATATCAGTTACCTGGTAGCCATAGTACAAGCAGTACATTGCTAAATTTGGGATCATGTCATCAACCATGTGGGAAAAATGTCGGGGATATTTATTTATATTATTTATTATTTGATGGTTATTGGTCGAATAAACAACGTTGAAACATCCAAAGAGCTCTATGCATTCGCTATCGAATAGTGACTTTTTTGTTGCTATATCTTTAAGATTATATAATAGCACAGCATTCTAGACTCAAAATATATCCTTGATGGCTTAGCGACTTTTTAGTAAAGACGGCTGTATAGGTACCGCTTGGCTGGCTACCACTTTTAGTGTCAGTTTCAGCTTCCATGCTTTGTGGGGTCCCCAACTTCGATCTCATCATCAGTCACCATGGTAAGAAGGTGGTTAAACATAACCAAGGTGAACGAAATACAAAAAAGCGCTCACTTGTGAGTTTTTCCTCTGAAGACCATTAGCTCGTCCAATTTTCTTGTAGTCTTCTACAGTCTCTTTCTTGATTGGCTTAGATGGTTGTGTCTGTGGAAAGGTTTCCAGATCAAAAAGGTCCGTTTTGATTGCTAAGCATGTCATAGAAGAATCAGCTTTATTACATTTGAAATAAGGCTTATATTGATTCTTTAATCGTATAATGAACCAACATAACACGATAGGACTACATTTTATTTAACACTTAGCTGTCCTTAGCTTAGGAGACGGCTGAATATTTCTGCCTGATTCTATTGTTATTTATGTCCATTTATTTTTGCTTGCAATATAAAAATTACCATACCTTCTCAGGCTGCAACCCGTCCCTCTGGCCCCCAGGTGCTTGTGACATTCCAGGGGCCGGCCCCAGCTCTCCTCTAGGCGGGGTCCCCGCGGGGTCGCGGTCGGGCTTGGACCCATCCCGCGGCGCGTACCCCTCGTAATGCTCCTGCAGCGACGACGGGAGCTCCGGCATCGGGTACAGGCGGTACAGCTTGCAGTAACGCTGTTGTAGTGGAACTTATATTACATCCATTATAAAATTATTAACAAGATTATTTCATTAAACAGGTCGTGTACCATCTTCTTTGGTCCCTAGCGTGTCGTAAGGGGAGACTAAAGAGTATGCCGATCACCACACATTTGAAACCTTGCAGAGTGTGCAACAAAAACATTTCCAAAGAGTTCTACAGACGCCTACGAATATTATAAATGCGAAAGTTCGTGACGAGGCCTAACGGATTTGAATGAAACTAGCCACACAGATAGTTTATAACCGGGAATACTTTTTATACCGGGAAAATTTAACATCCCTCGGGAACGCGAGTGAAACCGCGGGGATCAACTAGTGATTTAGGTATATATGGGATACATAGAAAAGTGAATGGACTAACATCGACAGCCTTGTGGAGCGCGTGGTCGGGCCGGGCCATGAGCTTGGCCTCGTCCAGCAGCAGCTGCGCGTGGGTGAGCAGCTTGCGGTCGGCGTGGCGCAGCTTGGTCTCGGCGAGCGCGCCGTAGAAGTGCCGCGCCTCGGCCAGCGCGCGCGCCTCGCGCTCCTCGCGCTCGTCCTGTTGGCGCATACGCACCAGGAGGCACTCGACATAAGTGTCCGCGATTCATTATGTTATTGTTTAATGAAAACATCAATTATAATTTCTATTACTGATTTAAATTTCTAAGTATATATTCTAACTCGAATTCGAAGGTCTGTTTTAGAGTTTACTTCTTTTAACAATATAGAATTTGCTTTGGCTGTTAAGGTCAATAAACCATTAAAAAAATAATAGAGAAGACCGCCGTGGAATAAATTGGCAAAGATCACAAGACTATTCTACCATTTTCAATTAAAGGCCTTAATTGTCTTTTTTATTTTGGGCCTTATTGAATTGAAAATGGATGACCATAACCTTACCCATTGTTTCAGTATGTCTGCCCTGTACTCTTTGATTTTACGCTCTTTTTCCAATCGAAGTTTTTCTTTGAAGTCATCATGAAGTTCTGCATTTTTGAACCTGGAAACATTCTACCACACTCACTTCCCAAACATTTTCGACCAAAATTTCCATCTTGTTCATTATAATGTCCCTCTTATTTTACAAATGGGATAGTTAGAATGTATAATTAGCTTCTTATCAGATTGAAATGAAATTAGGCAGAGCACGGAGACAACACTATACTTTAGGTTTAGGTTAACACATGAAAAGTATGGATAATAATAATATAAACACATTCTATAAACAATCTTTTAGGTACTGAAATCAATCTAGCGTGGTCATGTAAAGTAATATAGTTACCGATTCATAATCTCCCACTGTCTCATAGTATTGAACTCGTGAAGCTTCTGTGCCTGCGCCTTCAAGTCTTGTTGTCGCGCCGCCACGCGAGCCGCTTTGAACTGTGCCTGTTTTTCTCTCAATACCTCGTGACGAGCCTCCTCGCTGGAAATAAATCATATGCCAAGGTAATTTGACCTTAAAGCACAAGTGTCATAGAAGTAATAATAAATATTTTACTCTGTTTTACAGGTTTTGAGGGTAGCCAATGTAACTTGTCATACTGAACATGATCTTATATTGGCGCCCAACGTGGAAGCCCAATGATCATATCGTTTAACGGATTCTGATCACCATTTTACGAATTAAACAATAATTACATGTCTTCCTTCTCCTTGATCGCCTTGTTGAGTATGGCCTGCTCGTGGGCTTCTCGCGCAGCGTCACCGGACTCGAGCCTCATGCTGATCTTCTCCAGCAAACGCAACTTTTCGTTTTTCAACTAGGAACAAATGTATGTGGTAGTTTTATAGTCTCAAAAACAGGAACATCTCCAGGGCTTAATATCAAAAGTAATTTTTCACTCATGCTGGATTTTCACAATGTTCATCACTGACAAGACAGTGATGAGTTCGTACATTGGCTTTAAACTCAGAGGTCTGGTCACATCTTTTGCCATCACGGATTCAAATGACCGTGTCGTTTATAGATCCAGAATAAGAGAACAAAGAGTACAAGCAGTGAGTTAGATTGATGATGATTAGAGAATTAGATAGCTCACGTCTCGCTCGGTCTGCTTGCGCTTGGCGTCGATGCGCGCGCTGGAGTGCAGCAGCACCTGCATGAGGCGCTCGTCCACTTCGGCCCGCGCGCGCTGCTCCGCGCGCCGCGCCCGGGCCTCCGCGCGCGACACCGACATGTCGTGCCAGATGCGAGCCTTCTCCTCCGCTTTCTGTGTGCAAGTGCATGTGCAGGCGCACTCATTAGACTATACGAGTTACTGTTTAGACTCCCAAAGTCCCGTATGTTGTTTGGTTTCCAAGCACTTACAATGAAGGGCCAGTTGAAGTGATGGTTAAATACTCTGTCACATCATAGGACAGACATTTGTGAATGGACATGTCTATTTGTTTTGGGTCTGGGCGTATTTCAATATAAGTATGTACTATGTATTTATTATAGAAGTATATCAACCTTTCGGTTACCATATGCAAGCTCTGCTTAGTTTGCAACCAGGAAACGATATGTTGGGAATGCCCCAGAAAATATTTTATATATTACATATAAGTAAGTAAGTAAGAGAGTAGGTGCCATGTTTATTTGTTCGTCCTTACTTCACGTCATAGCAAAGTATTGGATTCGATTATTTTGGTTTTACTGTAGATAGTTAACAGGACTAAAAGGATATGGGCTACTTTCTATCCTGAAAACGTAAGTGAAACCACCGGCAGAAGCTAGTCAATATTGCCAAAGAAACAATTGTAAATATTTTCAGCAAGATGTAGTTTGGTATGCTAGAGACGTGGTTTGCACAAAGAATTTATTAAACATTAGGGCATTAAATAATGACGGAGAACAGTGTTGACCGCCGTCGAGAACGGTCGTGCGGCACATCTGGTCAGGACCACGCGCCCCGAACCAAAACGGTAGTGATTCATTGGCATTTAAAACCAGTGTTAGTGAATAGTGAATAGTGCATCGTGCCGATGGAGATACATACTGTAAATCGTAAATGTCCCATCCCATCATGTCCTCCAGCCATGTCATCATCCCAGTGCGTGTCACTCCCCTAGGCCACGCGCTCCTTGGTGTATCCATGGCTACTCCGATACAACTATTTAGGTACCAGTTGCTATAAACTATAACAGTTGTATCGTGGCTGATGCTTGAATGGTTGTATAGGACATGGGTCGGTCGTTGTACTGGCTGAGTGTAGTGCTAAATCATCATTAGGGCATTAAATAATGATATATTTCTTCTAGCGTAGAGGCACTTACGAATTGCTCCTCGAACTTTTTGATTGCGTCCATTTGTTCGTTTGCTGTGA
Organism: Habrosyne pyritoides; assembly: GCA_907165245.1. Classification (NCBI taxonomy): domain Eukaryota; kingdom Metazoa; phylum Arthropoda; class Insecta; order Lepidoptera; family Drepanidae; genus Habrosyne; species Habrosyne pyritoides. The sequence goes on along the minus strand of OU015600.1, from coordinate 814,061 downwards.
TGTTGTCGATCTTCTGCAGATTGAGTTCAGTTTCGTACTCGATCCTATTGCGCTCAGCCACCTCGTGAGCTCTATGGATATTTATCATTGTTAACTTAATATATAGATAGTAAAATGCAGGGCAACAAAGAGAGGTATGGATCTAGGATTTATGGAGCTCAAGTCCCATAGTTGTGGGAGTTACGACTTACTGTTCTAAGATCTCTAACTGATGCTGTTTATTGACGTTGAACCGCCGCTTCTTCCGCGACTCCATGAGCTCATTCCAATCCTTGGCATTCTGTATGATTTCATCGTCGTCTTTCTTTTTTTGTTCCACTGCCTGCTTACGTAGTTCCTGATTGAATTTTACTTGTTCTATCCGCTCTTTTTGAATAACTGTTTCTATTACGGCACTGGAATGAAAGTACATTAACAATTTGACTATCCACGAGGTTTTGAGCCTTCTCGTAGCCATCGTCAATGCAACTTGATCGAGTAGAACCGAAATACTACTATAACGAAAAATTCAATGAAGAAGTTTGCAAATTAGGACAAAAAGAGCGGCTTAAGGGATTATAGAATCCAAAGACACTCACTGAGTTTTCTCATTTATACATGTCTACCAACTGTGATTCTTCTGGACGTTGGCATACTGATTACGAAAGGCCTTTAAAGGGAGCTAATTTATCAACTAATCTAATTAATAATATAGCTAAGACTATGCTCTATTTAAAGGCAAAAACACTGAACCACACTTAACACCTTACCTGAGTAGCAACTTAGGAGCATCTTTATTCTTGAACACAGTGTCCCTGGCACTATGCATGAGCCTCTGCTGTTCTTCTTGCTTCTTCTTTACGTATTTCTTGTAGAACTTGGTGTTGGTTTGCTCCGCCAATGCGATCCTTGCCTGACGATTCTCTTCGTTGCGTTTGTTTACATTCTAGGAATAAATCTATGATCAATTGATGGGAAATAGTTTACCACAGGTGATAGACAATTTTTGGCGCAAAGTTGTTTATTATGGAAATTTGGAGGCCTATTTTCCTTTGTGATCGGCGGATTTACTTGAGATTATTGGGATGAGAATGTCCTTCTAATTGAGAAGGTCGAAATTTAACCAAAGGAGCAAGCAAGTACATACCGGCATTACGAATTTACGCCTGTACCTACGTTGCGACATTAGACAAGCAAAGCAAACTTAAATTCTGAATCATTTATTGGTACTTACCTCCAAAGAGTTAGGCCAAGACTTGGTCATCGCTTGGCTAGTGGCATCCAGGAACTTGACGTACTCCCTGCGGCGCACCACCTCGGGATCTTCTCTGTCCGCGTCGGCCCATTTACCAATGCGAGCCCATTCATCCTTGCTCATAACAATCGGCATGTCTGCTTCTTTGAAACTGTTAGACTATCAAATATTTTCATTTGCCTCCCGAGATTAAATTACTCATGAAATGAAATGAAATGAAATATTTATTCAAATAGGCCTTCACAGGCACTTATGAATGGTCAGACTCTAACACCGTGATATAGAAAAGCAAGTGCCATTCTCAGACAGGTTTGTAGTAAACGAAAAGACAGGTGGACGACGTTGAAGTTTTCTTAGTGCTTTTTGTAGCGTCATAGTGACGCCAAATGCCGTGGTTGTGAGTTCGAATCCTAAGTATAGGGATTGAGCTCTGTATTGCGAACGAAAACTTCACGAGAAAATTAGAGAACGCTGATGAAGTAGGTACCTACCAACTCAGAAGTAGCTTATCATAGATACATTGCAGCTTTTATGCAATTATTAAGTATATAATATTAGTATTTGTTGGGACAGCACTTGACTACCCCATGCTCCATGCTCTAAGTTCTACGAGGTTACCACCTTCAGCCACGTCAAATTAACAAATAAATAGGTAGGTACCGAAGCAGCACCTCGCAGCTACCTCACACTAGATAACACAATGAATCCCAGATAGTGATATCATTCGGTATTTAAGTACCTATACTTATCTATCATCTTATCTATCATTTCAAGTCCTAACTTGAAATGGAAAGGTTCAAATTTCCTGGAATTTATTTATTTATTTGGAAAATTTAAGTAAGTATGAAAAAGAGATCTACAAAATTAAGATATAGGTAAGGGTCATACCTCTCCCTGAACTAAATTAAATTGATACTTACCTAAAAGTGCTTTATTTGCTGAAATCTTGTGTTTATGAGAGTCACGTCTGTCTTCTTTTTTAATGAGTTTAGTTTAAAAGTTAGAGTAGAAGACCAGTTTGTATTCTTCTGTCAACCGTTGACTAAAATTTATAAAATAACTTAGCAAAAAAAATTACTTCACATAACTTAAGCTAGTTCCTAGATGTTGATTATGTTAATTTAGCTCACGACATTTTAATCAATAAACGTTTTGTGTCGCCTTGGAGACATTTTAACGTATTGCTTAATAAATGACGTGTCACGCGTTGCGTATCCGAACGAACACTGCAGCTGTCAAATTGGAATTATTTACGTCAGCCACGTTGGAAGTGCCAAGTTGGTGTTTTTATGGTAAATATAATATTTTTACATTGAAATACCTTGAAATTTACCTTATAATTATAGACCAGATCTTGCCCTACCATTAGCGGTTGTTCTAAAATGGGTTTCGTTTAGAAATCAATGATGGGACGTGTTCCAAAACTGTGACATAATTAAGTGTTTTATGCGTATTTGTAGGGGTTTTGTGTTTGTTTTAGTGAGTTTGTGTTGTGAAGATGAAGATAAAAGAGTTGAAGAGAACGGTGAACGTGTGCTGGTCGCCGGCGGAGCACTACCCGGTGATGCTGGCGGCCGGTTCGGCGGCTCAGCAAGTTGACTCCTCATTCAGCTCGACCTCGCATTTAGAATTATATACGCTAAATCTAGATGACCCGGGGTATGATCTTGAGCGCAAATCGAGCCTTCAGACAGAACACAAGTGAGTAATTGATGAGTTCAAATGAATAGTAAGCAGTAGTGGGGGAATGTTTGAGAAACAAGTTTAGTTTATGTATGTTGTAACTGCATTGATCTATTAGGAATGTAGGTAACACAGCTACCATAGTGATCACTAACAAGCTTCAAGCAATATTTATCTTGTTTCTATGACTTAAAAATCTACAGAATACCAAGTAAATATTAGTTAAAAAGAAATGTCTAATAATGAATATTAAATGTAGTTCTAATTATTAATTTTCATTAAAATATATATTCTCTTTTTCTTGTTGATACTCAACTATTTTGAAAATAGGTCATGTTGATTAACAATGAAACTAATACTTCAATTAAAGATGTCCTTAAATTTAATTTGTAATGTTCATTTGATTATAAATAATGCTATGCTCATCCCAGCCTTATATTCCGCTCATATGCATAACTTGCATTCCTTCCCAGGTTCTATTTATGCTTGTAAATACAGAACTAATGCTATATATATATATATACCAATGTAAATCTAAATCTTTTTGGACATTTATGAGCAATCGAGTCATAAGCATTGATAATATAATTTATTATTATCCTTACTCTGAAATTACGGGACCGAAGACAGGTCCTTATACAAAGTAAGTATGGAAAAGATAAAACATGTAGAGACCCCTTAAAAATACTGCATTAATGTGTTGGGATTCATTATTAACAGCCCCAAATCATTTCTTGTAATAGTATTATTTATTTATTAATCGGGCAGGCAGTTGAGTCTACTGATGTCTATATCCTGTTGTTCACTGCTAGTTATTTTCTTTGAGATGCTTAATATGGTTGAATTATTTAATAAGACTCATCACCAAGGCAACTAGGACTGTTGTTATGTACTGGTAAATCATAGATTGACACAATAAATATTTATTTAAATGTATTTTGTTTCAGATTTCAAAAGATTGTGTGGTCTGGAGCAGGCATTATAGTTGGAGGATGCGATGGAGGATTGATAGAGTTCTATAATGAAGATAAACTACTTACAAGTTCTTCTGATGCCCTTGTTGCTAGCACTACTAAACATAGTGGTAAATATACTTTTATTTTATGGTACCCTGGTACATATAGATCTACAGATCTAGGCTCACAAAGCAGCTGTACCTAACTGGTATATACAATTAGGTATGTATATTAGTTTTGCTTGTTATTTTGCTTAAGTGGACTCATTAATGAAACACCTGTTTACCTTAACTCTTTATTTTTACATGTTATTATTTAACTTGCAACATATGTTAGTCAGTAAGCTGATTTGAGCTGGTCTTATGATGAAGTCAGAATGTGCTAGGATGTAAGATAGGTACTACACTACTACCTGTCAGATTCCAATTATTCATTCACTGATAGAAAGCTAAGCTACACTATTCCCAAGTGACATTGGCTGTGGTTTATTCCGGTATGTATAAGAATCATTTAAGAATGTGGGTAAGACATGTGTGCGGTATGGTTGCTAGTTGTTAGAAAACTTGCATGTTTTTAAAGATATTTCGGAACATTTGATGTTACGCCTTTTTATGATGTCGCAGATTTTATGGCAAATCTGCTACAGTTAATATTTTGCTAATGTGTAAATAAAACGACATGCTCGCTTTTTAATGTCTATTTTATGTGTAATTTTTCCTCCAAGTGACATAAATAAAAATAAATAATAAAAATGTTATGTGCCAGGATACAATTTTACCGCTATCTAATGGCTGTAAATAAAACCTTTTTGGAGTTTTAAATAGCGCCAACTTTATTTATTAAAATCTTAAAGTAACTTCAGTGTTTTTCTAATGAAGAACACATTAATGATTCATTTGAGTATGATATGCTGTTATCATCCCAACAGCAACTGACTGTTCCATTTTGTTGTATTTTTATTACATAAAATATAACACAACTACTGTTCACTGATAATGTATTATCATAGTTTCTTTAATGTAGTCATAAATTTTAATTATCACAAAAAAGATTTATACTTCGAGCGTCGAGGAATACTACCCTAACTGTATCTATATGCTGCCTTTTATTTTTATTATTTACTAGCTTGCCCCCCGCGGTTTTACCCGCATTTATCGATATCATATATAGCCTGTAACCATCTACGAAAAAATCCGCGTTGAATGGTAGCAGTCCCATCTTGTTAAGTTCAGCAGCTTTGAGGTAATGGTGATCCTTCCATGTATATAGATTTATCAGGCAGTCTTTTGATTCAATTGATAAGTGCCTATTTTCTGTTGCTCTCTATTAGTTCCTCTCTTTGTGCTTGTCGAGTCGGTTTTTGAAGAGACTAACGAATTTACCAGACTTAATAAATATCCTGGGACATTCTTCTCCCATGGTCGACGCTCATCTGATCCCAAACTATCCTTGGATGGTAACCAGATAATTGATCTACTTTTTATGTACATTCTTGTATATATTGACAGTTATAGAATAATTAGATATGTTCATGCATATAAATGTTTGTGATGATTGGAAACAGGCTGCCGTAAAAATTCTGCCAAATCTCTTGTAATGAATGAGCGTAGATATTGCGCCGAGGCTAAATGTTTTCGATCAGGGCAGTCAGATAAGTGAGAGTGTTATAGGAGCGCTTTGGCACTGTGATTTTTCACAAATATAGGTATATTTGTAAAAAATTGTTTAAAAGTTTGTTACTTAGCTACCGTTCAGCCTTTTCACCCGCGATCCCGAGGGATCTTTCAATTCTTCAGGATTTTAAAGAAGAGTAACAAACTCACAGTCATTTATACATCCTCAGATACGTTCTCATTGATATATGATTTTAGTAAACGTTTTGCGAATTTCTTCACCTATTGAAAAAAGATTTTCATAAATCTATGTTCGTCCATCCCTAGGTCACGTATCAGCCCTGGACGTGAATCCGTACCAGAAGAACCTGCTGGCGTCAGGAGCATCGGAGAGTGAGATATTCATCTGGGACCTCAACAACACCACACAGCCCATGGCGCCCGGTAACAGGAACCAACCGTACGACCACGTGCAAGGACTAGCATGGAACCAACAGGTTCGGAACAGATGCATTTACAAGTCTTAGAGTAGTAGAGCTCTTAGTGCAGAGCTCGTCCGGGGAAGTACCTTACCCATTTCTGCCATGAAGCAGTAGTGCACCTGTATTACTGTGTTTCGGTTAGAAAGGTTAGGTGAAATTACAGGCACATGAGACTTAACAACTTCACGTCTCAGGGTCGACAACGCATTGGCGACGCCCCTAGTGTTGCAAATGTCCATAGGCGGCGGTGACCACTTACCATCAGGTGGACCGTCCGCTTGTTTGTCGGCCTATGTGGTGTAAAAAAAAAAACAACGGGTTGCACTCCGGGAGGGCCGGCAGAACTGAAAACTAGAACATTAACGTTGTGCACTTTTACCGTCTTACGAATTTTCGATCAGGTCACGTGTCCTGACGTGAGTTTAACATTTTATACCCATCCCAAGAAAAGTGCTCAACGCCGCTAAAGAAGTTTTCACTTCAAAAATAAAAAAAAAACGTCAGCTACTTAATAGTAATAATAATAGGAAAAGAAATGGAATAATAATAATAATTTATTCATCTCCACAAATTACAGCTATAATACAAATATTCTAGCCTAGTTAAACTAAGCTGTAGGCTGTCTTTTAGTACACCAGGTACTTAAATCGAGTCTATTTTGTTGTAGTTTTTGTATCAGAGTAATTCCTTTGACAGGTACAACATATACTAGGATCAACATTTTCAACGAGATGCGTTGTTTGGGACTTAAGAAAGAATGAACCTATTATGAAATTAAGGTACGTTATAAATATCATCCTTATCCCTACTTATATTCAATATTATAAACGTGATAGCGTAATAGTTTGTTACGCTTTCACGCGAAAAGTACTCAACTGATCATCATGAAACTTTGTGCACATATTCTTGGAGGTATTAGAAGTAACATAGGATACTCTTTGTGCCGGGAAAATGTTACATCCCTCGGGAACGCGGGTGACAGCTAGTAATATTATATTTCTTTTAATTTTTATCCAGACAAAATGTAAGATCCCATAGGAAAACGGATGAATCCGCTAGGGAAAGCTAATATTAGTAAAGATGTCTTAAGGTGTATTCATTTATGGTTTTTATTATGTCGTCCAGTGACTCTCAGTCCCGCACGCGCTGGCGCTCGCTCGCGTGGCATCCCTCCGTCGCCACGCAGCTCTGCATCGCTTCCGAAGATGACCAAGTACCTGTAGTCCAGCTATGGGACTTGAGGTAAGACTAGTAGACTTAGTGCAGACTTCGTCCGGGGAAGTACCCACTGCTTCAAAGCGAAAATTTCCTTATACCTTACCCATAAAGTTAACCATCTTACCCATTTCAGCCGTGAAGCAGTAGTGCACTTAATTTCAATGATTTTGATCAAAAATTAAAGAACCATGTTATACGCATAGTAAGCAAAAAATAATTGGTGAATCCAGTCTCGAAACAATTCAAATTGTTCTGTGAAGAATTCTACAAGAAAGAAATTTACCATAGTCGCCAACCTCTTACAGATTGGCGGCATCTCCGCTAGTGACCCTGGAGGGTCACCAGAAGGGTGTGATGTCCGTGTCCTGGAGCAAGCAGGACCCCGACTTGCTGCTGTCTGCCGGGAAAGACGGCAGGATTCTGTGCTGGAACCCTAACAATACTAAACCGGTCAGTTTTTACAATATAAAATTAACCCTAAAATAAATCATAATATAAGGGTCTACGAAGCCTTATTTGAATATATATATTTCATTTCACGCATATTCCCGAAGAAGCCTAAAAATACCGCTTACCTAGGCGGTATTTTAACGCTAGTAAGCTATTGTACCTGTTGTGGGAGGATCACCAAAAGGTTTTTTCCGGCTGAACGACTTGAGCAAATTGAGCGAATTGAGAATGCCGTGTAATATAAAATTTATTCCGAAGTGTAAACAATTTTTTTTTCTAGTACACATGTTTTTGAGGTTTTAAAATTATTTAGCACCATTCTGATTTCAAAGTCGACGAAACTAAAAATTTTGCCAGCGAGAGAACGAGATAGGTAGATTAAGCTTTCTGAAGGTTTCTCTTCTGTCGCGTGTGAACTACACGCATTTAACTTTTTTTTATAGTGATGCATTTTGGTTCAAAAAGACAAGCAGCGAATATATTTATTTATTGGTTACTTATGGAGTCGCATGTTTCTGTTTTGCCGGTCAGGGAGGCGAGCTGCTGGCGGAGCTGAGCGCGCAGCAGCAGTGGGTGTTCGAGGTGTCGTGGAGCCCGCGCGACCCCGCGCTGCTCGTGGCGGCCGCCGTGGACCAGCACGTGGCCGTGCACTCGCTGCTGGGCGGCTCGCGCCCCGAGACTGTAACTACCGCACCTCACTACACCCCTACCCCCCCACCCCCCCCACCCCCCCCCCCACGCCGGCGGGGGTCTCAGCAGTGTCGCCGTCTCTTGGACGCATCACCAATACCACCCAATACGCTCAGTTTTAAACCAATGTATTTGGAGGTCAGTCCACCATGTAAAGTCTGCTGGTTTGATGGTTAGATACCCCCGACTGCTACGCCATATGTAGTGGGTTCAATTCCCAGCTAGGACAAATATTAACATGAACGTTTGTTATGTAAGGTGTAAGTAACTATAAATATGCGTTAAGTACAAATCAAAATCCGATTGTAGTATATTGGTTATTTAATTTCCATAGTGCAATCACGAACGTTTATCGCAAGCGTAGCGTCATCGTATAAAATGCCTTAAAAACCTGGTTCGAATGGAACATTTAACATCGCGAATACCGTGACGTTGCGTCATGTAAAATTTCCATTGAATTTATTTTTGGCGCACTCGATATCACGATAGACGTTCGTACGTGTGTAAAGAATGACCCGGATATTGGTCGGGCTTGGTTCCACAGAACAGCCAGAGCGCAGTGGGGCTGATGGACTCGTTCGGCGGGCTGGACTCGTTCAGCCAGCTGCCGGCCGTGTCGCGCGCCAGCCAGCCCGCCGCGGCGGCGCGCCCGCTGCCCGCGCCGCCGCGCTGGCTGCGCGCGCCCGTCGGGGCCAGCTTCGGCGTGAGTACCGAGCTCTTATTATCATTTTATAATACAAGCAATACTTTCAATTATTATAAACAATATAACTGAAAAATAAAATTTGTTGTTCATTTAATAGCTTGTCACGCGAGCAATTCATGAGCAAGAGTTTCGACAAGGGCACTACGTCCGATACGCATCCGTGACAATATGGTCCGGGGTAGTCGTAGAACTAATTGCATGATAGTTTGTGCACTGGATTGGATTTCCGTCATCCGATTTCTCTTGAGTTTTCTAGATGCCTATTTTCCTGGATTCGGATCGGACGTAGTGCGAAACCGCTCTTACTATTAATAATTTCAATATAATATATATAATAATTTGTACCGTTATTACCGTTTGTCTAAAGAAACAGAAGAATCTGAGTAGAATAAATAATATGAAAGCTGTAAACTTGCAAAGTTAACTTTAACTTTCCCACTGGAGTGACGATTTATTATTTAAATACTTATTATTTTCTATCAGTGATTTTTTTATTCAATAGTTTGGCGGCAAATTGGTGACTTTTGAGAAATGCCCGCAAGATGCAGGGCCACAGAAATTCGTCCACATTAGTCAAGTAAGTGTTATGAAACTAAATTTTAAATATTTTTATTTATTTATTTATTTATTCGGTTTACCAACGTATATTACACAATGTCTTATAGTAAAAATCACAATTGACAAAAGCACGATCATAGTGCAAATACAATTAAAGGCAAACACAGCATGCTATTAAAACTAATTTAAATTAGTGCAGTGCGGGAACAAAAGGTAAGTAATTGACGATATACTGGCGTGAATGGTTTTAATGTGACACAAGTGATTGTATTCAGGTAGTAAGCGAACCAGAAATAATAGAGCGTGCGTCGGAACTGGACGCGGTCCTCAGTTCGAGTCTCAGCCAGGACCCGGCCGCTGTCGACAGGCTCGCCGAGTGAGTATACATGCTTTATTACAACTGTGTTCTTCGAGGGCGTGCACAGCGGTAGAGCTTTATATCTGTATATGAGATTTTGCAACAGCCCAATAATTATTTTACACATTTTATATGTATAATTTTTTTTGTATATATTTTACTGTCTTAGTTCTAATCTCTCTGTACAAAACTAACGACTTAAAATTAATTGAACTTGGCTTGAGACGCTGCCGCGTGTCTAGATAGTTAAAAAGTTGCGAGTTTGAAGAAATAATTTTAATATAAATAATAATATTAATAAATATCCTGGAACATTATTTTTACACACGGCCATCTGGCCCCAAACTAAGCAGAGCTTGTACTATGGAAACCAGATAACTGATATACTACTATTTTATTTTTCTAAATACATACATATAGATATTTACACCCAGACACAGAGCAAACAGACATGTTCATGTACACGAATGTTTGTCCTGGGTGGGAATCGAACCCGCGACCTTCGACTTGGCAGTCAGGGTCGCTAATCACCAAGCCAATTGGCCTGTCCAATATAAATGCTCATTTTCGCTGACTCGCAACTGCCCTGCTCATGTCCCGTACTCTATTTCACACAAATATCGTGTCGAGTCCCTAGACTTTGAGTTCTGATAGCAAGTTGTATTTAATTAGATCTTCACAATCAGAACTGATCAGATTAATAGCAATAATATTCAGATTATAAAATAATTTATCTTTCTGGGTTTCTTGATGAATTTTCTCAGTTGAAGGCTGACAGGTGGTAACTTCAGGCTTGACCTCTATAAGTGCCCTTCTCTGATCGAGACTGATTGTTTTTTTTTAATTTCTGGTATTTTAGAGCAAATTCGTTAAAGTTGAAAGAAGTGTTTGTAAGATTACCAAACAATAATTGCTTGTTCTATAATAACAGGTACTGCCGCGAGAGGGGCGACGCGGCAGTTGACCAGAACGAGCGTTACACGTGGTTCTTCCTCCGAGCGAACTTCCTGCCAACGTTCCGCACTGAAGTGCTCAATTTATTAGGTACGATATTACGATAAAAGATTGTTTTTGAATGCCTGCCCCTTCGAATGCTTGTCCTGGATGGGAATCGAACCATTGATTAATCGGCCATTATTTGGCCACCCAGTGTGGGTCCGTCTCCTCGAGGTATGATATATAAGTATGTTATTTGTTTCCAGGTTTCAAGCAGGACGAGATCCCTTGCAAGTTCAAGAATCTTTCGTCGGTGTACGCGCCAGCAGACCTCGCCGACCAGTCCGTGCCCGCTCCCGCCAGCAGTAACGTGGGCGCCCTCAGTCGAGTCAGTATTATTGTTATTATCATAAGAATAATTACCAACGAATTTTTAAAGACTAATTCCTGATTTTTCTCCATAACTTATTGCTACTGCACAAATATTTTATTAACATATTCAGGTAGTATATCTTAAAGTGATACCCACGTTAGATTCATTGTAAAGCTTTTATGGAGGAGTACGACATGCAAACATTGAAAATGTAGTTGTTTAACCATTTGAAAAGAGCTCTCTAAGGAAAATATCTAGGTACAAATCTTTACACTTTACAATCGTTTTACACAAAAACACAAACTCGTTTACAATAAAAACGGTATAAATTTCTTTCTCCCTTTCGCACTCATCAAGCGCGCACGAGTCTAGTTCCTGTATTCTAATCGCTTGGTAACTCAATATTTGTTCCCTTTACTTTGTGTGTTAACATAGCTAATACTAACTTTGCTTTATTAGCCTTCAATACAAATTAAGTAATCATTAAAACCTAAAATAATCTTGATCTTCCTGCTGCATTATGTCTAACTTTACTTACATGTATCTAAAGTCTAATTTCCCTCTCTGTCTGTCACTAATACTTGGACGGGCACACGACAGGGCGAGTCCACGGAGACGGAGGCGGAACTGTCAACAGATACCAGCACTGACCTATCGGTGAGTTTGACAGGTGACACGTGACAGATGTCACTGTGACAGATGTCACTGTGACAGCGGTGAAAAAGTTCATATTTTTTTTTTACCATGCTATGATAAAGCTTTCTTATTGATTTTACAAGGTTCATGTTATTGGCTGAACACTGTAGAATGTAGAAAGTGTTAGAAAATTCGTAAAACACGTGTACACTTCCAGAAGAAGTGTTGGTTTTCATTACCACATATTCATAAACATTGTTTACTCCATGTCATGTATAGTTACAGGGCATATGTGTTTTGCAAATTTGCATCAGTACAGCTGCAAATTTTGCTGATTGTAGCTCTATAGTCTGTCAATGTTACGACCCATTATCATACAAGAATGTCATTGAAAAATCATCTTTAATGTTATGGAGTTAGGGTTCATCTATTGGTACAACTCAATGCATAAACATACGAGTATGTAATGGTTAATTGTATAATGATGATATTTAAATTTATTCTAAAGTTATAAGGTCCATTTTTCTTTGACATTCTTAAACGTTTAAAGGTTGTTTAGGTATATTTGATAGACTTTAAGATTTACTTGCATACGTAAGCTTGTTTAAGAAATTCAATAATATTAACAGTTTGAAAGTCAACAGGCAGGACATGTTAGTGATTTTTGTTTGTCTTTTACAGGACGCTCACACATTGATCGAAAGAAAACTAGCCAACATCGAGATAACACCGACCGTATCAAATGTTGCCATACCCAATGGAGAAGGTAATATATTTTTTTCCCGGGATAAAAAGTATTCTATGTGTTAATCCAGGTTATATACTATCTTTGAGGCAAGTTTCATACATATCCGTTTTGTAGTTTTTGCGTGCAAGAGACACGAACATCCATAGATACAAACTTTCGCATTTATAATATAAGTAGGATATACATATGCATAATGTCTTTCAATTATTGGTCTAGGTTTATTCCTCTTACAACATATAAAAATGAAATGCTTGTAGTAATACATATAGTGTTTTTTGTTTCTATAAAAATGAAAAGGAATCGGACATAACAAAACCAAGTACATTTGAAATCTCCTTTATTTTAAAACTAGCTACCATTCCGCGGTTTTACCCGCGTTCCCGAAGAATCTAATGTATCGTGGAATTATAACTTAGAACTTGTGACGGTTCAAAAGTTATTTTTACTGATAAGTGCCGGAAGTCTACTCATTTGAAAAAAAATATTTCATTAAATTATTTAGTCTTACTGACAATATTTGTGTGGTATAGCGGAAGTAAACAAATAAATAAAATTATGACTAAAAATCCGAAGCAGACCAGCTCCCGCATACAGCACCTGTTCACAAGTATGAGTGTAGGTACAAGTCTATAGGTGTAGATAAATGATCAAGAAGTGAGGAATAAGTGTAGATAAATGATCAAATAATAAGGTATAAGTGTAGATAAATGATCAATGATGTATAAGTGTAGATAAATGATCAGGTAATTGACATTTTTATTATCTGTTTATTAATTTCTTATTGTGTTCGTGTCTGAGGTTCGTGATGTCATAAACGTAGGCTCCGACTGAAAACCAGTGCGAAGGCTATTTTTAATAGCCTTAGCTTTTTGGTGAGTCGGGACCTATTCCTGGCATCACTCAGCATGTTTTATCATATTATAACCGACATGTTTTTTAATGTATTGTAATGTTGTGTGTTGCCACGAATAAACGTATTTTCTTTCTTTATTTTTTTTCTTAAAGTTATAAGTATAGATAAATGATCAAGTAATAGGGTATAAGTGTAGATAAATGATCAAGTAGTACGGTATACGTGTAGATAAATGATCTAGTACGGTATAAGTGTAGATAAATGATCAAGTAATAAGGTATAAGTGTAGATAAATGATCAAAAATAAGGTATTACTGTAGGTACATGATCTTATAGTGAGTGTTTAAGTGTTGTGATGTGATTGCAGACGCGACGAGCCTGATCTGCCGCGCGCTGGTGTGCGGCAACCTGGAGGAGGCCGTGGAGCTGAGCCTGGACGCCGGCCGGGTCGCCGACGCCATGCTCATCGCCTCGCTAGGTTACACTACATTATATTCTCCTATATCCTACATGAGCACTAATTGATAAGTACAATTGAAAAATTTAAGGGTGGAGACAGTGTTTATATCTTTATAGCGCATTTTTCATTTACTTATTGACGTTAGACCAGTCACTGGGATACCACTTAAGATCAGTCTAGTAATCACAGGCTCATGTGTTTAGGTTTCTTTTTTGGATTAGTCAGTTACACAGTTGTCACAAAGTTATTTAAGTCGGTAGATGTAGAAGGTACCATATCTAACTCAGGTCGTGGTCGTTCCTTCCAGAACAAATATTTATGTGCATGAATTTGTTTGTTTGTTACGTGTCTAAATGTGAAAATTTATCTTACCAACGAAATTCATTACTCGATTAATAATGACTTAATTTTTCTCACATCCGATGGTGTTAATAGGCAGCCAGGACCTGGTGGAGAAGGTACAGAAGTACCACCTAAACGCGACGGCTTCGGAGCCGGTGTCGCTGCTGGCGGGCAGCCTGCTGCTGGAGCGCTGGCACGCGCTGGTGGAGGGCTCGGCGGCGAGCAGCTGGCGCGACGTCCTCGCCGCGCTCGTCACGCACTGCGAGGGCGACCAGCTCGCGCTCTACGCTGGTATGTACTTCTACTCTACTGAACAGGGTGATAACCTACTTACGCTCGCTCCGTCGGTTCTGATTTTTGGTAAATTTCTTCAAAATCGCTGTAGCGAAACGTTGCAAATATATTATTTAAAAACATGACATTCTCGGTGTAATATACAAGTGTGTGTTTGAATGAATGAAAATATTTTTATTCAAATAGGCCTTTACAAGCACTTATGAATAGTCTGACTCTAATACCGGTTCGGAAGGTTGTTTTTTACTGAGAAGAGCCGGCAATAAACTCAGCAATTACTCTTTTAAAAAAAACGAACTTAGATTTATTACATCAATTTTTTTTAGTCTCACTGACAATACCTGTGTGTTATGGCAAAATTGCAGAATTATTTAACAATAATATAATATTATAAATATCTAATGAAAAAAAAAATACAAACAAACTAAAGCCGACCAGCCCCCACAAGCAGCACCTGTTCACAAGTATGACGCATGTGGCAGCCATCGCCCTCCTCGCCATATTGTAGGGAAGTGAGCGACCCGCCACACGACGCCGCCACAAGCAAAGGCATTAAAGCGAGCATGACTAACTTAAGTTTGATGCACATAAAATAAGAATTTATGAATTTTAGAATACACACAAAGTGTTATCACTGTGACCATAACATGTTCAAAGTTATAGATAAATTTACATTGCATTCAAATAAAAAATAAATCATAACATACAACAATACATTTACAACCAGGCACTATTATCATTTAAATATTCATTTATGTTGTAATAAACCTTTTTTACCAATACAGCATTAATATGATCCTTAAATTTTTGCAAGGACAAATCTAAAGTCGATGCAGGGATTTTGTTATAGAAGCGCGCACCTAGTCCCAGAAATGAACCTTGTACTTTTTGCAGTCGATAAGCAGAGGTCACGAGTTTATGCTTATTTCTAGTATTTATTGAGTACATATCACATTTTTTAGCAAAATGACTAATGTTTCGATGGACAAATAATATGTTTGCATAAATGTACTGTGATGCAACTGTAAGTATTCCTATTTCTGCAAACTTATCTCTAAGGGAAGTTTGAGAACCCCAATTATACATAGCTCGCTAATGCAAAATAAATATAGTTTCTATATCAGCAGCTTTGCCCCAGAGCAAAATGCCATAGGACATAAAACTATGAAAATAACTAAAATATACTAATCGTGCTGTATCTACATCTGTTAGTTGTCTAATTTTTCTAACTGCGTAAGCTGCCGAACTGAGTTTTCCCGCAAGGGATGATATTTGGGTACCCCACTGAAGCTTTGAGTCTAAAGTAATTCCTAAAAATACTGTAGATTCAACTAGATTAAGAGCTTCATTATTTATCATTAAATTACAGCCTACTTTTCTCACATTGGGTAACGCAAATTTAATACATTTAGTCTTCTTAAGTTTAATAAATGCTTCAGAAATGCTGGGCAACAAACTGGCGAAGGAGACGGAGCCGTCGCTGTCGGAGGCGGCGACGATCTGCTACCTGTGTGCCATGAGCCCCGAGGCGCTGGTGGAGCGCTGGGCGGGCTCGTCGCTGACGGGCTCGGCGCTGGCGGGCTCGGCGCTGGCGGGCTCGGCGCTGGCGGGCTCGGCGCGGGCGGGCTCGCTGCTGCGCCTCACGGAGCTGGCGCTGCTGGCGCGCCGCGCGGCCGCCGTGCGGGGCCGCCAGGTGCAGGTACGGCCCTGCGGCTGCGACAACTGCGACGCCTGCGAGCTCGAGATGTTCCAACACAAACAGTTATACAAGCGCACTACTGCTTCACGGCGGAAATGTGGATAGTACTTCCCCAGATGAATTTTAGACTAGGAGCTCTAGTACTACATAAGTCCCGGCCCCGGCCGGCTAGCTGGCAGAGAGCTACAGTAGCGATTCGTCGTAATTGCGCGTGTAGCCCGGAGCAGCAGGTATAGAGCGTGCGGTGTATGGTGTGTGGTGTGTGTGTGTGCAGGCGGGCGGGCAGGTGGAGGCGGTGGTGAACGCGTTCGCGACGCGGCTGGCGGCGCAGGGCCGGCTGCGCGGCGCGCTGGCCGCGCTCGAGGGCGTGCAGCGCGCCGAGCTGCGGGAGCGCCTGCTGCGCGCGCTCGCCCACCCGTCCCACGCCCAGCCGCAGCGCCGCGCCAGCCAGGTCAGCCTGATACGACACCTGTGCAACCTCATCTTTCAGATTATTACATTATTGAAATGAGTGGTCAAACTCTACCGCCGGTTCGGATGGTTGCTTTTACCGAGAGAAACCGGCACTAAACTCGGCAGTTACTCTTATTAGATGTATATGTTGATTACATAATTAAGCTAGCTTTCCCCATAGATTTCAGTTACGATCCCGAAGGATGTGACGTTTTACCGGGATAAAAAATTTCCTATGTTCGGGCTATTTGCCAGGTTTCATCCGAATACTGTTGGCAATTTTTGCGTGAAAAAATAACGAGCATCCATCCGTTCATCCATACATCCACTGGAAAGCCAGCTACCTTATGGGCGTTGTATGTTTTCCACTTAAGCCACATGATCACTTACCATCATCGTGTGGTGTTTGCCTTTAATATATTGTACTTTTAGTAACGATCTATATACTCGTATGTAAAAATGAATCCCTATTTCCCTTAGTCACGGCATCACGCATGGACGGCTGGTCCGATTTCTCTAATTCTTTTTTCGTTGTGTTTATTATTGTCAGGAGAAGGTTCTTATGAAGGAAAAAATTAAGAAAGCTGCGTGAAAAATTTAAGATATACAATTTTATGAGCACTTTTAACGATGTAAACTTTTTTTTATATAACCTGTTTGACATTATTGTCAGTTGGCGCGATTGACAGCATGCTCGCTGCAAATATCGTTTAAAATAGAGGTGGTGGTCGGAATTATATATTATTATATTAATATTGTAATTAATTTATAATTTCTTAGTGCACATTTCGCAGTCGATTCTATCGGAAGATTCGAATGCAATGTTTTTAGTTCAGACAGGATAACGTCAGTCGGGTCAGCTATGCACCAATAAAAATCTATCTATATAAATTTTGACATACAACAGTTATTACCATGATAATTAGTGTATACCTTGTATGTACAAGTAAATTACCACAATGAGATTGTCCCAACTTATAAATAGTAAAAATGAATACATTTAAAACAATATAACAAATATACAGCAGGTACAACAGCCACAGATGTTCGGCGGGCGCGTGCGGACAACGAGCGGACACTCGCAGAAGCGCGGGCATGTGCTCGCACACAACGATGTCTCCAACACATATAGTGCAGGTCGGTTATATTATACTTCGTTAAGGTTTTTGTCCGTTTTTAGAATCTACTTTTAACCTTAGGGACCCTATAACCAGTCGTGGTCAGTCGAGGTTAATTGAAGTTTCTTATGGTAACTGCGGAAATCCATTGGAAAATCATGCAAAAAACAAATATCTAGTAACTACTTCCGCTGGATCTCCTTCTCTGTCCCCTTGTTTGGTACTTGGTACACATAAAGTTACCAATCTAACCAAAACCTTACTTCCAGGTGGTTTACCGGGCAGAAAATACAAAGTCGACCCATCAGTGCAATCGGCGCCTCTATACAACCAATATAACTTCAACAACCCCGCAGTAACCCAGCAGCCATACGGTTACAACAGTCCCTTACCCGACCAATATAGCTCTGCAAGTGTACCACAAGCGAACACATTCACGCCTATACAACAGAACACTTTGAACCCTCTCGGTCAAAACCCCGCTGGTCAAATGAACCCGGCGATGAACGGAGGGTACTATACACCCCAGCAACCTGCTGAAGTGGGTGTACCAGCCCCCTCTAAGCCAGCACCGGCAGGCTGGAACGATCCCCCCACCATGACTTCAAAACCTAAGGTGAGAGACTATTTTACATTGATGGTTTATTTCAGATTTTGATTGAGGCTAAAATGATCTTAATATGTGGTCTAAAATGTTGTAGACTCAAATTAAAGTTATGCTATTGTGTAGAGCATTTATTAGGAGATTAATTGTTTACTTTTGAATCTCTTATTAACTACGTGTTATTTAAAAAAAATCCTATCGACTTAATATTAAGTAATCCTCTAGAGTGCAATGTCTATAGAGAATATGAAATTAATATACTGTTTGAAATTGTTGTGCAATAAATAAAAAAAAACAGAAAGTCGATTACAAGGAGGTTCTAATAATATTGCTTTAATTTTACTCCTATGGCATCAGTTATTTGTTTAGATTCCGCACCAAAAATATTTATTAACTCTATATCGACCTAAAACTCACATGAAGTCTAAATTCCCTTTATTATTTATTAAATGTCAGTATCTGATAAAGCCCTGGTTCAGAATATAGATACCGGCACCATGTCGGCCCTGCACGCAGGCACCAGGCAGTGGAACCATATTATAGAGCATAGGAGACTCCACGAGGTATTGTAGCAAGTGTAGTTGAGAGAAAAGTCCTTTAAATAATACAATATTGACATTTACAAAACACCTGCTACATTTTTCTTCTAAATACATACGTAGATAATATAAATGATGCAATCACAGACATGTGAAACATCAGGCACACGACCTGCGGAGTGGTGGGGTCTCTAATCAACAAACCCACTGGCTCATCAATTAGTTATAGTTTAGTTTTGTAAATTTGTATTCAGAAAGGTACTTATTTGCGTCCCCTAAAGCGACCACGAATTATGGCAGTTTTCTGTCACTATTTCATCAAAGCCAAATCATAAGAGGCTATTTTCATAATCGCCTCGATTTTTTTTATCTCGTTGATCAGAAGGATATGTCTCCTATCTGATATTGGCCCCATAATGAAAATGACCCTATGCTCTTTATTATATAAGTAAATTTTAACATGGACTTTTTTCATCAACTATACGAGCGGCATGTGTCGAAAAATAAAACTAGAATCCTGAGTTGGCGTGCTCCTCACATCTCGTAGACTAGAACATGTTGAGATCTCCGAAATAACATGTTGAAGTGTGCATTCCCTATCTGTGTGTCTCATAGTTAACTAGAGATTTTTTTTGTTTTGTTTTTGTGTTAAAACTAATTTATTTTTCATGTTTTACGCGACTCTTTTAAAGATGAACTGGTCGGTTTCTTATTCATACAAACGTCGAGATTACTACACCGTGTGATGTTGTAGTACAGAACTGAGCATGCTTTCGATTTGTCATCCCATCATTATGTAGGATTTAATCGTAACGTTACTTTAAAAAGATTGATTTACATGTTATAGAAATATATTGAATTGGAATAAATTAATTAGTAGAGAGAACAATTCATTCAAATGCAGTCTCCTTTAAAACCAAAAGCTTAATAGCGCCTTCTTTTAATTAAAGTAATGATATCCGTTCACTTGCTCTTAAAGCGAACATCTGTGCAGGTTATTTTTATATCTATGACTGTTCAGTAAAACACTAAAATACAATGCTACTTTGTCGGTACTTTATCGCTCTCTTCCTAAAATACGACGGCTTAGTAAATAAATTAAATAAATGTTGTTTAAAAATAGTGTTACATCTCAATACATAAAAGTGAAATTTCCAACGACAATACTCTCTATATTTCAAAATTAAAGCCAAAACAAGAGCACACAGCGCAAGCGCCGATCACCCATCCGCTGTTCGGTGTGGAGCCGCAGCATGTGCCCCTCGTGCCCGCAGCGGGCGCGGCGCCGCAGCAGTACACGCAGCAGTACGGCCAGCAGTATGACCAGCAGTATGCCCAGTACGAACAGCAGCAGTATCAGCAGTTCCCGCCTGCGGGAGCGCCTGGTTATCAACAACAGGTACTTCTAATAGTTCAAATTTTGTAGGCACTGAAAATCCGTGCTGTGTCGGATTTGATTCACTATTTATGTTAGTGTTTGTTTAAATGTGTATGTATGTATTCTTGCTTATTATTAAATTTTTCTCTCATATGGTTTAGTGGGTTATGTTATTTTACATAATTTTTAATTAAATAATTAATTTTACTTGAGTACTATAGTAGTTTTAAATGTTATTAAGGTCAATCGACACTATTTCAGTTTTAATCCTTTAGTATACCAGTTACTGTATTATAATTTTTATTCCACCATGTTAAGGTTGAGAGTCCAGCGCCACCTCCACCGGTAGTGGAGCCTGTGCCGGTGCAGAAGGCACCCATCCCGGAGGAACACCAGATCGTGCAGACCGTCCTCGACTCATTGCGAATCGAGTGCAGTAACAGAGCTGTTAACCCGGTCAGTAAATATTATAATTGTGAAGGGCTCTGTGTGTGTATGTTTGTAACATTTTAGTTCCTTAACGTTGATCGGACTTGAATGAAATGTTGCTCACATAAAAAGTATATACTAGCTGATTCGGATTTTATATAAAACTAGCTGTCCCCCGCGGTTTTACCCGCGTTCCCGTGGGATGTCACATGTATTATACATAAAAACCTTCCTCTTCAATCACTCTATCTTTTATAAAAAAAACCGCATCAAAATCCGTTCCGTAGTTTTAAAGATTTAAGCATACATAGGGATATAGGGACAGAGAAAGCGACTTTGTTTTATACTATGTAGTGAAGATAAAGTTTAAAAGAATTATTATTATGATCGAAGCTTTTTTTATTGAACAATAGTTAACATTTGGCCTAGGGAAAAGCTTGTATCATAAACAAAGAGATTTATTTTTACTTTTTATTGTGTCTCATAAAAACCAATTATTTTTGTTTACCAGCAAATGAAGAGGAAGTTGGAAGAAGTCCAAAAGCGGCTAGAAACATTATATGACATGCTACGGGAGAATAGGGTAAGTTTGTTGTTTACATAGCTGTAGCTGTGTTGAATTGCTTGAAAACTATAATGTAGTTTTTGACCAACTGATTTAGTATTTCTCATATATTTGCCGGCTATAGGTTCGATGATGAATATAATTTTATATTTTTGAGAAAATATATTAAACTAGATTTTTTTACATATCCAGGGGGTCGAATTTCATACTAGGGGAAATAATATCTGAGAAATCATTTTTGTGATAGATTAACTCTTTTTACTTGGTATAAACTTTTGTTTCTCTGAGTTAAATATTTGTACACACATTTTGTGCGTTCGACTTCCAACCAGGAAAACACCTGTGTGCATGAAAATTTATTTGTTATTAATATAATATTCTAGCTATCTGATAGTCATAGTTCAAGCGTCACCGTGTTTTGTATGAGACGGTGATATGTAGAGAAATATTTTGGGATACTGATTAACTAACCACTTAAATACGAGGAGTGTATCTTTGTTATAAGTGAAATATACTAAAAATATATCATGAAACGGTCGGTTAATTTGAGTTTATTTTTAAAATGCCTCATTTTGTACTTTAAATGAAACGCCAAAACGTGCCTTCGATTTGCTTCTACCCTAGACACATCGAGAGATAATTCAAAAGCCTATGGAATTGTATTTAAAACTAATTTTTGATCCAAGTAGTGCTACGTTTGTTTTTCCTTTCCACCGGCGATATATTCTAGCCACTCGATAGGCGCAGTTCAACCATCACCGTGCTCGGTACCAGAAGGTCATATGTAAATAGACGTTTTGAGATAGTGGTTTACTTTAGATTTAGATTCGACGTTAACATTGATTTACTTTCGTTCGAGATATTTTTGAAGCGTGATCATAAGTGTGTGCGTGCGGGCCCCGCGCAGCTGTCCCCGCAGGCCGTGGCGGCGCTGCTGCAGTGCGCGGCGCTGGCGCGGCGCGGCGCGGGCGAGGGCGCGCGCGCGGCCGCCGCGGCGCTGGCGTCGGGCGCCGACTTCGCCGCCGTGGCCAGCTTCCTGCCCGCGCTCAAGGTGCTGCTGCAGCTCGCCGCGCAGCTGCAGCTGCTGCCCTAGTGCCCTACTGCCCCACTGCCCTACTGTGGTGCACTACCAACGTTGTGCCCACTGATTCTCGCGTTTTCGACGTCGATACCGCATGTCGAAATCATAGTAAAATACATATATTGTTTATCTGGTGTCGGTAGTACGATTATACTCTGTCTAAGATTAGATGGTCGAGCCTGAAGAGTATCCCAAAATATTTGTAAATTTTATGTCCAATGCGATATCGATGTCGAAAATGCAAAATTTACTCGAGATGTGATGAATCCTAGGTTGTAATAACGGGCTTGTATCAATCGAGGGTACTTCATTAAAGTTCTTCACGGCGATTACCCTCAGAACGTGGACAGATGGCACTGAGACCCACGATCCAACGAAGTATTGATATTTTCAGTCCCGACGTGACGTATGGTAAACATTGTCCTTATCTCGGGCCGATAATCAATTCTAGGCTACGTCTTTGTGTTAATTTAATATCAACGTCTCGATAATTTAACTTTATTTTGGAAAATACTAATTACATATATTTTTTAATGAATCATGAGGACTTTCAAACATTAAACAAAAAATCGATTTGTGTGTATATTCTTGTGTCAATATACCAAAGCTATGGCCAATCTATTACGCAAGCTTGTTACACCAAATCTGCTTTATTTCTAGCAGGTTCTCGGTTCTCAATTTTTCAATATCTATATATGACATTCGATATTTTCCAACTGCTGTCATTTTCAAACATTTCGAATGTGATATTATATCGAAGGCTTGGTAATCGGACCCCTGATTGCATGTAACTTTCTGTATGTAAAATTATGTACTTAAATGACAAAGAAAATATTAATTACTTTATATATATTGTGTTTTGCCTTATCAATAAATAAATAAATATATGTAAATAACACACATGTATAAGTAACTTTTTATTTCCAGCAATGATATTAAATGAAATAGACTTTTGTTAAGTAAATTTTCCTTTCAAAAAATATAGTAATTATATTTTTATACATTTTCTACAAAAAAGAGAATATATTATATATTGTCCAATATCATAATAATTGTTTAAAAAATAATAACCAATTTAATATTGTTATTGAATTATACTGTTCGCTGTTGGAATAAAAGTCGAAGTGTTAATTATAATAAATTTGTTATTTATAAATATTCATGCCATTTATTATTGGCTTTAGTGCAATCTATTATCAAAATAATTTATAATTAATTATTCCAAAATTGTATGTGTATCAAAATACAATTAGTCTGGTTTATATCCTTGAGATATTATGAGAATCGCATTCTAAATCTATTTTTAAATTCCAAAGCAGGCCACACTAACTGTAGTCTGATTCAAAAAGTCCTTTTTGACATTTAAGTATGTCATACGAAAATGAATCCTATAGAATTGTGATAAGGTACATTTACATCATCATACAATTAGCCATTGTATCAATAGATGAACCTTATTGTTATAACTATAAAGTTGTTTTTGCAATGTCATTCTGAATCGTCAAAACGGTCGCCATGTTCATATTATTTTTTACGCGGAAAAAGTGTGGCCTGCTTTCAATGAAATTTCCTGAAAGCAGAATGGCAACATGAAATGTTAAAAAAATACATTTTTTCTATGAGTTTTTGATAGTCGCGAATAAACTTTTCCATATTAAATATTGTGACCTTATAATTTTTTATTGAAAAGTTGTTGTTGCTAGAAAATGATCTTGTTTATTTGATACATACAGTATAAGAAGTGAATTAAAAGAGACCTCGGCATAAACTGGACTTTCTCAGACTGTTGCTATTGTGTTATTTAATGCGTGTAATAATCGCTGAAACTAATGTAATAATTATATAAATAATAATTAATATATTGTAGATTTATTATTATAATAATGAAATTATATTTTTAGAAATCGTTAATATTTTTCAATTCATCCTATTTTGTTTAATTTTAATTGAAGACCAATGAGTTTAAGAATTTCTAAAGGTGAGTTCATAGTAAAAATTGCCGCAATTTTGATTAGTTAAACTATCACAAACTGATATTATCTGGTCCCAAAATTGATACACTGGGACTGACTAGTTTCCTCGTGTGGTAAATGTGTGTGAGTGCGAGTGTGTCATAATGGATTCAAAGCTAATAATGTTACCACTGGTTCAGAAAAAACAGCAAAAAGAAACTACAAACTTTTTTTATCTGATAATAGTCTAAAACTTTGGGTAGATACCACATCTTACCAAATTTGTCAAGTGATAAGTGACTACGGAACCCCATACCGCGCTTCTCCAACACTCACTTGGCTGTTATTTTTTTTATAAGATTTTAAATGCACTCCAAACGGCGATTATGCAGTAGTGTAACAATTATCGAAACAGCCCGTCGCGCCGCCAGCGCTGACTGCGCTGAATGCTTCAGCTGCAACAAGCGAACGGAGACGCACTCAGAATGTACGAATGTTTATAATAGTCGTGTAAGTGCTACAGCGCTGGGAGTTAATGTACGCTACGTTTTGAAATGTTTTCCGATGGTTGTGGTTATTATAATTTTTAGACGAGGGGGAGGAATGGAGTACCTTCTATATCTGTACCTAATGTTTTCTATTGGATATTATAGCTATTAAAAAGGTTCGAATCCAACATAGGTTCTACATTTAAAATAAATTTATTTTAATGTGACGAAGTTATTTACTTCTATAAACTAATATTATATATTTACAGTATAAAAACATAGATCAAATAACAACAAATATGGCCAACAAAACGAAAGACAACTTTGATCTCTCACAAATCAATTCAATAGAATATTATACATACTCGTTCTTTTTGTACGAACCTTTTAAAAAAAAAATATCTGTTTGTAGTGTATTCGAAATTTGTAATTTTTTGCTTTCGGAATATATTTTTTGAATATGGAACATACATTATTTTCCCATAGTCAGTAGACCTTCTAGCCAGTTCTCACTTTCTTCTAACAAAATGGCAAGCTGTCAAAAGTTTTACGTGTAAGCTTACTAAATAAATGAAATAAATATAGTTAAATGGTGTTAATTTTAATAAAAAATATCTATTTATTAACTAGTGCTAATTTCAGATCATAAACTAGAAAAGGAATTTTTATTGTAACAATATTGTGTATATTCTTTCGCGCCAAAGTTGTAGGTCATACGTATTTTTTAATGAGTAGTGGAGGTACGTTGTAGAGTGCAGTAACGGATCGCGATGCATCGAAATAGCCGTTTTTAGGGCTGTCTGTATGTTCGTTCGTTTATTTCATTTATTAGGCAATCGATTTTTATGCGGTTTTTACAATCATTTAGAGAATTTCTTTCGAAAGGCTTATTTATGTGTATAATACATTTATATTTAGCCGCACAGAAGAAGCAGGGGCGTGTCGCTAGTCTTACTAGTAATACAAATGAGAATGTTTGTATGTAAGTATTTTGATAATTTCATATGTCAACAATTAAGTGGTTAAGATTTTGGATACTAATTTCGGATTAGGTTTAGACTATAAAAATGCAAGGTTTTGAAAAGGGAACCTTACCATCACCTCTTACTGCGATTCTACTGGACTCAACTTGATTTGCTTTTCTTTCCATCTATAGTTTTGACGTGAAAACAAATTCGTCAATCTACCTAAAATAATGTTATAAATGTTGTTTTTATCGATCGCTGAAACTACTTATCCAATATCAAAATTTATTTCACTGATAGAAAGCTACATTATTTCCGGGGGGTAAAAGCTAAGGCATATTTTTCCCGGAAAGAACTTATCTTGATAGCGCGACGTGGGGAAACTACGGAACGAAAGCTAGAGTATAATAAAATGAACGCGCAGGTAGATAAGTACACTGTACACTACAGTATGTTCAAGTCCATATTTGGATGAAATTTGGCATACAGATAGAATATGTTCTGGATTTTGACAGGCCAGTTGGCTTGGTGGTTAGCGACTCTGACTGCCAAGCCGGAAGTCGCGGGTTCGATTCCCACCCAGGACGAATATTTGTGTGCATGAACGTGTCTGTTTGTTCGGGTGTAAATATCTATATAAGTATGTATTTAAAAAGTAGTATATCGGTTACCTACAGGCAGTACACTCTGCTTAACTTGGGATCAGGTAACCATGTGTGAAGACTGTCTTGGGATATTATAATTACCTATTTGAAAGATAATTTCACCATTTCAAAGCCACTTTTTTTACACGCTTTATATTAGCTTCACCTCTATGTATGTAACCGACCCCTTTCTTGTTTTATTGCTGGTTAGTAATTATTTTTCCTAATCGTAACACCAGTGTGATAGAGCAGGGTAAAGGTGAGTCGAGATTAATTTTTTTTAAATTAGTACCTATAAATTTGAATTGTGGTGTATCTATTCCAACCGTTAATTGTACGATGATGCAGATAAACCTTGTCATGAAGCAATATAGTTAATTTTTATAACACAATGTCTAATCGGCTATCATAGCGTAGTCCCGTTATAATTAAATAATATAGATTGTGCAATAGCCAGATAACCGGTATCTCGCTCTTAAGTCTTAATATAAATCAAGAATAGTTTTTCGTTACACTTATCAAAGGGATAGCGTATTCGAGGTTTATCCATCGATTAAGAAATCGCCGCTTATTATTATATTTTGAATCTCCTGATATTATTCGCATTATTTTAATAGTATTGTACGTGATATAATAGAAACGGAAGCGATCCGCTACAGCACGTAAGAGCTGCATAATATTAAATAAGACGCAGTACATTGTTATACCAGACGATCGCTGAGGTGAGCGTGGCAGCGCACTGGATCCAGTGTAACCTTGTCCATTGTTACACGACATGATAATGAGACAACGTAAGACCAGATTGTCTCTACCCTAGAAGGACTCTACCCATAACCGATTACCATATACTAAATAGTTTTTTGTGAGTATCAGGGATAGATAAGTGACGATGCAGTCGACGATAGTACACGCGGACTCAAGTAATGCCTATTCACTAACACTTGAGAGTCAACAAATATTATGATGAGCGTCCTTTCACTTGATTGCATAGTTAACAAGAGAGACGAAGCATAGTGGCTGCGCTAATTCGTCGTCGAGCTAGCGTGACCTTACAGTATCACAAACTAGATTGGTTAGTGTTGCTACTTGCACAGAGTATAGGTTAAAAACAATGCATAATGTTTCTCTAAAGCGGAATGGCCAATCTTAATCCAGTTTTGGTATCATTATTGTTACTAGCTTGCCAAATACAAATATTTGCGATAAACATTTTGTTATGATATTTTATGCTATGGCAAAAGAAATCACTAATATTTACAAGCCAGTGCGTTGGCATTAAACGTTATTCAAGTTTACCACGTGTGAAAATGGACAAACGCACTACCTCGTCTCGGATTAGCCGTGTGCTAGGTCGCGGCGCTCCCGTGCCATTCATCGCGTACTGGATTAAAAATAATACAGAACACGGAGATATGCCGACTCGGATGAGATATGATCGTTATGTGTCTCTCGTAAGGATGACTATGTTACTTTTTTTACGAGCTTGCTCTTAACTTCATCCGCTAGTATGTTTGGGTTAAATCTTGCAACTGAATTTTAAACCAGGTCCACAATTGAGCTATTAAATTTTTGAAATTAATTGAGCTGAAGTTTTGCACATACGTTACATAGGTACACATAGCTGATTAGCTAAGTGACGTCTTTCTAAATCCAATATGGCGGACGTGACATGAGATGGTCATGTATTAATGAATTCATATATTTCATCCTCAGGGATATCGAATGGAACCTAATAGAATATGCGACAAACATTTATTGTATTTTATGGCCTGAATTTGTCCTGAATATGTTATATACATATACGTCAGATAAGTAGGCCGATATAAGCAGACAGTGGCAGTAGTACCTACTAGTAAGTGGTCACCACCGCTTATGGTCTATAAACATTTGCAATACCAGGCGCATCGCCAATGCGTTGTCGACCCTGAGACATGAATTTGTTAAGTCTCATGTCTGTAATTCTACTGGCCCCCTTACCTTTCTAACCGAAATAGTCATGCTAGCGGGATGAACTCCAATAGACAAGTGGGTAAGACGCAACTCATCTGCCTGCCTCGTTTCCATTAAGGTGCTGCAATATTATGTAAGCATTAGAGATTTGACAGTATCTTTTGGCCATCTGCCTGACCACAATTTTCTTTAGGTATCCCTTTATGCAGGCGGCTCAAGACCATTCGAGATGGAAATCCAAGGGCCTTTGTTCAGCAGTGGACATCCCTGGGTTGATATGATGTTAATGATGCTTTTGTTGACAGTGCAGCAAGATGTGAATTGATCAACTGTTACTCCATACCGGCATTGTATATCCTAGCAACTGCATTGTTTGTAAAAACTAATCCACATTTATTTCAAAAAGTTTCTGATGTAACGAATAAATCAATACGCACTCAATATATAAATCACCTGTGCAAAGTCAATTGTAAAACAGCTTTAATGAGTAAGAGTTTTTTTGGTTTAGCTCCAAGAATTTATAATAATATTCCAAATTTAATAAAATGTATGCCCTTACGAAAATTCAAAAAAGAATTGTCTAAACTATTAATCCAAAAATGTTATTATAGAATTGATGAGTTTTTTATTTAATCATAAAATATGTAATGTATTATTCCTTTAATTTGTATACCTTTCATGGCAAAACATAGAGCACAACCTGTCAATTTATGATCTAAATTATGTACACCTATGTTTCACAAATAAATGATTCTGATTCTGATTCATACTTTACAGTCCAAAATACAAAGATAAAATTTGTTAATATCCCAAAAAGGTTTATTTTAGAATGAATTATTTTATCAGATGACTGTTAATTATTTCAATTTTATGTTACACGTTGCAAAGTACCGTTTAAAACTCTTATCTATCATACAGATTATTTTCGTGAACGTTTGTACTCGCTCGTCACGACGAGATAATATTAATATCCCGAAATTATCAAAGTTATTTATTACAATAATTAAGTGAATAAGCAATTCATAATAAATGTTTGCACGAACAGACGGACGGAACACGCCAGATAAGATATTAGTAGCTAACGATTTTTTATATTGATATTTATAGAACGAGATTGGAAATTATTCGATCGATCATCATTTGATAAATCTGATGATTTAATTAAAATTCTGTGTACTTGGATTGGCTGATTCGTGTCAAATTCATTACTTTTATATGAATTGTTTATTTGAATTGAATGTTAATTTATACGTACAGAGTAATTATATTAGTTGCTAGTAGGTACTGTTGATCTAATTGTAAGATGATACAGTTAAACTTAATTATAAAGCGGGTGAATAGGGTTCTTTCTTCTTTGTCATTCTTAGCTATCTAAACAGCCTATTGGGTAAAGTGTGTATTTGTCAATTTTGGACACTATCTATCAGCAATGATTGTTTGCGTAAGGATGTAGAACCCATCTGCACCAAACACTGCGTCAATTTGAAATAGAAAAGATTTCCAGTAGAAAGACGTATCTTTCAAATAAAAAATTGTTTTCTCTTTTGATTTATGAAGTGACTTTAGTAGTGTAAAAATGTAGTATAAAAAGAAAATGCGAAAAAATATTATTATCTATATTATAAAAATTATTTTCGGATTTTATTAAATAAGAGTGTCACACCTCGGCATTGCATAATATCTATTACATTTTTTTGCAATTTCATCATTACCGGCTTAGTAGCGATGTTTGACGAAGATTTTTAGCATTAACTTATCAGTCAGTTTAATTGACTTACGACTTGTAAAGACTTTACGTGACAAACTTACGACCATCTGTAAATTAAAACTATTTTAGAAGATTTTGTGTAAGTATGTACAGCTATAGGTACTTGTGATAAGAATTTGCACATGAATTTCATAACTGACTGAATTACACGTCTAGTTTTCATTGTAACAAAATCAAATTGAAATTTTGTGATGAGTACCTACTTGGTTCTTCAATTATTATTTTATACAATTTCTTAAAAGTATAATAATTGTCGCTATTTCTGTCCGTCTGTCGGCTTGTTTATATTTTTTAAGCAGCGCAATAGATTTTGAATGTGGTTTGCACTATCATTTAGAAACATTCCCGATTGCCCAATCAGGCGTATCCGTGGCGGGTCGCTAGTTAAATATAGTGCAAGTAATATATATTTGCATTCATTTTTAAACAACGTATTACATTGAATGCAGTTTTATACTATAATTTAAATGTTTCTTCCAGATGGTTAGTTTTTATAAAACACTACCTGTTCCGATCCGCCTTGCCAAGAGATTTTTCTTGTTTTGATTTTTGTGTCTGAAACCTTCGCAGGCACACGTAGAGCAACTCGCTAAAATTTCATCGCTAATGGATGAATAATAAAGAATAAGAAGGCAAAGGGTACAAACGTACAACATTTGATGTAAATCTATCAAAATGCAATACAATATGATCTTACAATAATTTATCATGAAATCTTTAAAGAGAAAGGCTAAGCGTCCGTAGAAAATATAAAATAGAAAAAAAATAGGTACCAACATTTGTATATAGTAAATAGATTTATAGTACAGCAGTAGATTCAGTAAATTTCTTTAAATTTGACCTTCATATGTGTCCTCAGCGGGCCCAAACTGAGAAAAAGTTCGGAATTCGGAAGACAAAGCCTGGATCTCTGGTATTTATTATTTATTTATTTATTTAGATCACCAACAAGACACACACTAATAAATTCAAAAATACAGGTATCAAAATGTTAATCATAAATGGTGTCCCAATTTGAGGTGACGACCGCATGCATTAAAGAAAGATAAACAACAGAACCAAAAAATATCTTAAAAAATAATATAAGGTTGGGGAAAAAGTCTTTTCGCATTATAGTATGTATGAACTTGTAATAAAATCTCTTTGGCTATACTATTTGTATCTGGCTGGTTTTGGTATCATTGAAAGTTTAAATTTTAAAGAACATAATTCCAAATTCAAATTAGGAAAATGTGTGATTTGCATTTGTCTTTCGTACCGCCAAGATGAGTGAATCTAATGAAGAAATTCGATTCATTTTAAAATTTTACTACAAAAAAGGTAAAAATGCAACGCAAGCCGCGAAAAATATTTGCGATGTTTATGGACCTAGTGCAGTGTCTGTGAGAGTAGCACAAATTTGGTTTAAGTGTTTTCAATCCGGAGATTTTGATGTCAAAGGTGCACGTCGCTCTGGTCGCCCCATTACGGATAAAATGGATGCCATTTTTGAAAAAGTGGAGCAAGATCGGCATATTAGTAGTTACGACGTAGCTGAAGAACTGGGAATTGACCACAAAACAGTTTTGACGCATTTGAAAAAAACTGGGTACATAAAAAAGCAAGATATTTGGGTACCTCACGAGCTCACTGAAAGAAACCTAATGAACCGTGTAATCATTTGTGATTCTTTAACTGGGTTAACTCGCAACAAGGTGATGCTGTGTGTGTGGTGGGATTGGAAGGGCATTATTCATTATGAGCTGTTACCACCAGGCAGGACCATCGATTCTGAACTCTACTGCGAACAACTGATGAGATTAAATCAAGAAGTTGAGAGAAAGCGGCCGGAATTAATCAACAGAAGGGGTGTGGTTTTTCATCATGATAACGCTAGACCTCACACATCTTTAGCCACTCAGCAAAAGTTAAGAGAGTTTGGCTGGGAGGTATTAATGCATCCGCCGTATAGTCCTGACCTTGCACCTTCAGATTTCCACCTGTTTCGGTCTCTTCAGAATTCTTTAGGCAGTGTCAGGTTAACATCACGAGAGCACTGTCAAAACCACTTGTCGCAGTATTTTGATCAGAAGTCCCAAAATTTCTATAGCAACGGGATCATGTCCCTACCTACAAGATGGCAAAAAGTTATCGAGCAAAATGGTACCTACATACTTTAGTTAAATGTAAATAAACTATATTAAAAATGTTATGAATTTTCTTAAAAAATGCGAAGGAACTCTTTCCCCAACCTATTATTTCACAATCCAGTAAAATCATGGAAGAAAACTAATTATATATAATAAAAAATTAAGGTATCTGAATCAAGTACTAATTATAACAGTTTTTTTTTCGCAAAACCTAAAATAATATTCTAGTCTTGTCCTATCCAGCATTAACACTATACCCGTAAAGAACAAACATCGAATGAAGGATCCCGTGCGTCGGTATGTAGGTTTTTGTTGCATTTATCGTAATAGTGAGGCATTCCTGAAGCGTAGAGACGGCGGCCTATTGTTGATGGGGATCCGCTCGAGCCGAGGTAGGTCATGTCATGGAGGACCTGAAAATGGATGGAAATGTTTATTGTTAAGGAACCATTCATTCAATGTATTATATAACTTGTTTTGTTAATATCCTGGGACATTCTTTACATACGGCTATCTGATCTTAAAATAAGCAGAGCTTGTACTATGGAAACCAGATCATACCTACTGCTTATTATTTACTTTATTATTTTTTAAATAAATGAGAATGAAATGAAAATATTTTTTATTCAAATAGACTAATACTGGTTCAGAAGGTTGCTTTTAACTCAGCAGAACCGCTATAAAACTTAGCAATTTGTCGTACGTTTCAAAAACACTTATAGAGGATATTATAAGTGCCCAGACACAAATGAAATATACATATTCATGCAACCTAATGTTTGTCGGGCGGGAATCGAACACGAAATCTGTCTAATCTGTCTGTGTATAACCACCAAGCCAACTGGCCCGTCAGTTTATGTAATATTGTAGTGTTACTAAAAACGGGTGTGACTGTACAGACGGTAAAGTACCGATTTGTGTAAAAGATTTTTATTTTACTGCATATAGTATGGGGGTTCCCCCATTAGTCAAAATTTTATAAAAATCATGATTAGTCACACACACTTATCAAAATGTTTCTAATCTTAATCTACCTTAATTTTAATTTTTATAATAAAGAGAAAGTGCGAATTATGTCAGTTTGTGTGTATGTATGTATGGAGGATAACCAGTGCACCTATTTGAAAATCATTCTACTATTTTAAAGGTACATTAGGTACTACAAATGGACATAGGCTATGTTATGACCTCAGTTTACATTAAACCCTCTGGATTTCAGATGGAACCGCACTACAAAAGCTAGTTATACTCGTATTGCAAAAAGAGTAACCTGAATTTGTAACCAAAACTATTAAAAAATATCTTTTACAACTTGAACAACATACATTATTTCAGATGGAACATTAAATCTCTCAAGAAAGCGGGTGAAACCGCAGAACGGAAGCCAGTATAAGTCTCTGGAATTCGTTTGAATCGTAAAACATTCTTCTGGTAATTTCAAGTCACGATTGAAACGTAACTGAATATAATTTATGTAAACAGAATTAACTGTGTTCCCCGTGGCCCGGTCTCGGCCCATTAGCCCGGCTATAAAACGATACCGCGTGTAATTTACCGCTTAGATGTTTTGGAATAAGTAAAATTTATTTACGACCTTAAAAAAATAAATATTTAGAGATATTCCTGCTCCCAAACTAAGCATAACTATTATGAAAAAAATGTATTCATGAGCAGTTCATAGCAGTTCGTCCGGAGAAATACTACCACCATACTCATTTCCATCGTGAAGTAGTGCATTTGTATTACCGTGTTTTGGTTAGAAAGGTAAGGGGGATGTGAAATTACAGGCACATATGACTTAACAACATGACGTCTACGATTTCTCGTCCCTGGTGTTGAAAATGTGCATTGGCGGTGGTGACCACTTACCATGAGATCGTGTACCCGTTTGTTTTGACAGCCATTAATTCTGTTTAGGCTCGCGGATGGCTCTTTTGAAATTTATTGTGTTTTTAATAAAAGTATTTACAGAATTGATCCTAGGTGGCATTGTACCCACGACCTGTGGCGCGGCTTGGTATTCATGCTACGTAACCGCAAGGCAAACGGGCATCTTTCAGTCTAAAAAAATATAGTCATCTTACAAAGGAAGTAAAAATTAAAAGCCATGTAGGTACCAACAACGTGTAATAAAAAAGCAATTTCCTCACGGGCCCCGGGGGATCTAAACAGTAAGACAAACAAAGGTATTCTTTTTGCATGTATCTCTTTGTTTCAGTGCGTTGATGTATTACAGGCGGCTCCCGGCGGACGTTTGTGAAGATATCTGTTTTGTATCAGTGACTGTAGATTTATTTTTTAAATAAAGTGTTTTAGGTCCCGTAAGTAGATGGCGAAAATGGAAACATTGTGTATTTGTCTTGTGCATATGTCACATTTTATTCTGAAAGTATTGGCGCTGTATGTCTTCTAGATTTGGAATGTGTTTTCAATACAATTATGAAAAAAAGATTAAATAAAGGTTTAGGGATAGGTGAGAATTCAATATCATAAAAAATCTAAAAATTTTTCGTGGGATAGGTAACATGGTACTTTGATCTTCATACGTGCCCACCGCGGGCCTAAATTGAATTTGGTTTATTCTAAATAACTGCAAATTATAATTTTGTATTCCATGTAAAATGTTGTAATTACAAAATTATGATTTGTTGTCAGTAAAATTTATTTTTGAAATCTATAACTTGTCACTTAGAACTTGGTACGGAACCCTGCACACGGCGCAAGGTCTAACACGCACTTGGCCGGTCATATTTATTCATAGCTTAGCACTATAAGATTTTAATTGTTTGAGACAGTATGAGTTCACTGATTGACTTTACTAGTACCAAACATGATCGCTATAAATGGGTAAAAAATATGCAGAGCATATTCTGATGAGTGAAATTGACTTGATCTTGATTACATATTTACGAGTAAATATAAGGCAATAAGATGTGTCGATAAGCGATCAAATCGACTAATACCTTTTAAATATTCTGTACGTAACTTATCATGGCAACACATAATTCAGCCGCGAAATCAACAGCTCTGTTGCTAACTTCAAGCCGATATCAATACTTAGATAGTATCAATTTTATAGCACCTAACATTATTATAAACCTAATTACAGATAAATACTATCTATAAAAAACCAATATAAAGCCTCCTAACGATACCTCCAATTTAATCTAGTCAAAAACGTTCCTTGAAACTCATTAAAGTATAAATTTTACAAAATGGTTTCCGATTTTAGAAAGAAGAAACTTCTGCACGTTTTCAATGCGTTCATTGATACTAATAGAAGTGGTTCCGTCGACAAGAAGGACTTTGAACTGGCGGTTGAACAAATTTCCAAGTCTCGAGGCTGGCAGAAGGGTGATGAAAACTACAAGAAGACTGAGGACATCCTATTCAAAATCTGGGACGGATTACAGAGCAGCGCAGACGAGGATAAAGATGGAGAAGTGACAAAAGAAGAATGGATCGCCATGTGGGATGAGTACGCCAAGAACCCCGCGTCAGCTCACGAATGGCAGAACCTGTACTGCAAATTCATTTTCCAATTAGAAGACGCGAGCAATGACGGCGCTATTGATGTTGATGAATTCGCTTCAGTGTACGTATCTTTTGGATTAGATAAGGAAGAGAGTGTAGAAGCTTTTCACAAGATAGCCAAAGGGAAGGACTCAGTATCCTGGCCAGAATTCCAGGTGCTATGGAAGGAGTATTTCTCTACTGAAGACCAGGAGGCGCCCGGTAACTTTATCTTCGGTTGTTACATCTGCAGTTTGTCCAAGCATTCGCACTCGCATTCCCATTAGATATTGGATTTGTGATTTTGTGATGTTCTATTGTGTTTTAATTTATTAAAAAATATGTTCTGATGCTAGAAGTGTATTTAAGTTACCTTAGACTACTATCCTTACCTACCGGTTGCCTGGAAGATATTGCTTTAGCGGTATCACAGCCTGTATTGTATACTCTTTTATTTTACCTATCATAACTACTGCTATTAGGTATTAGTAACTTCCGAGTCCCGGTTTCACCCGCGTTCTCGGGATAAAAGTACCCCAAAGACTATATTTGCAATTTGTCTCAATTCAGGAAAATTTGCTAAGATCATAAAACGTTTAAAACAAACAATGTATGCCGTAGATGCATAGTTCAAATCATGTGTGATCTTGTAATAAATAGCATAGAAAAAGCACTACTTTTTCGGAATTTTTCCAAGTGTTCTATAATATATTTAACTATAATTTCAATACTGACATAAATACAACCTTATTAATATCTATCATAAATGCCAAAGTTTACTTTGCGCTTTCTTCACGTCTTAACAGACCAAAGGTTTCATTTCTTTTTTGGGATTAACTGGTGAAGAACATGAGAACATCTCTCCTTTTTCGACTAAATTTTTTTAAATATGTTCACTGGTTCCGGTAATTACCCTTTACATATCAACAAAATTACAAAAGGGAGAGTGAGAGAACGTGACTTAGTTAAAGTTTATGTGGAGAATGAGAACAGAAAACTAACGAACGGATCATATTACCAATTTCAAACACAGTGACGTATTTGTACACACTTGTGCGTAATTGACGCTAAAAAAATAATAAAAAAAAAACAATGCAATGAGATTGATACCTACTCTTTGACAAAATAACCTCCATAATGTTCAAATTTAACGAATTAAGTCGATAATCGACCAATGGGCGACTAGTTTCTCTAAGAATACACTGTACACGTTTCGGTGCATAACTTATAGGTATATACTTAGGTATAATCATAAAATCTAATCAAACAATAACACTATCTGTAATTATGTTAATCGCAAATTAAGTATTATTTTCATTTATCAGGCGTTAATCCGTCCATTGACGCAATGTTACAGCTCCCAAGTCCGATAGCTGGTGGTTAAGAAAGGATAAGTGATTATGTACAGTCGGCAACATATTTATTTAGAAATTTCTGTCTATGAAAACTGTATTGTTTGTTAGCATTGAATTAGCTCCGGAAATACTGGACCAATATGAAAAATTCTTTCAGCATCCCCGGCTGACATAGGCTATGTTATATTTTCAAAAAAAGCTAGGGATCCTTACTGAAACGCCAATAATGTAACCCAAAGTGTAAAAAAATCCTTACATTGCGTGCGCTGCGAAAACTATTGATGATAGAAAGAACAAAATAATGTAACATCCCTTGAAAACGCGGGTGAAACCGCGGGGGACAGCTAGTAGAGAATATTTCTATTACTTCTAGTGCTTATGTTAGGCTGTTTGTTTTCCAAATAAAGTAAAATAAAAAGACTAGCTGTCCTCCGCGGATTCACCCGCGTTCCCGAGGGATATTGCATCTGCCCGGGATAAAAAGTAGCTTATATACTATTTCAGGGTATGCTCTGTCTATGTGCCAAGTTGCACCTAAATTCGTCTGGTAGATTTTGCGTGAAAGAGTAACAAACATCCATATTTCCATTCTAGAAAACTTTCGCATTGTAATATTAGTAGTATAGTATTAGAGGGAAAGAGTGAACAGGTTTCGTATCTTCAAAAACTCTAGAGCCAGGGCCGTCTTTAAACTATTGGAGACTTTGGTATTATAGTATAATGGACCTTAAGACTATTCAAAAAAATTCAAAATTCAAAACCATTTATTCAGTTTAGGCCTTCGGAGGGCACTTATGAAGGTCAAATTTAAAGTTACTGAAGCTACAACCGGTTCGGATGTCAGCCTTCAACTGAGAAGAACCGGCAAGAAACTCAGCAAGGTTACATTCTTTTTTATTTGTTATATACATTTTTATCTATTCTGACTTTTTGGCTATTTTATCATTTCAATTTTACATAGTTTTATATTTTACAATTACAAAATACTTATTATAGGTAACATTAAAAAACAAAACAAAAAAAAAATATGACAAGACTACAAAATAGAAAATAACAATAATTAGGTACATACAACTAGAGATTTAGGGGTGCACTGTGCAGAGAGCAGCTATTTCCATACATTTTTATCTTCAATATAATGAACTACCTTGTAATACGCTTTCTCGTTCAAAACTTTCCTAATATAATTTTTTAATTTATGATCAGACATTTTGGTTACTGACAGCGGTATCTTATTATAAAATCTAACACAATTACCAAGAAATGACTTGTTTACTTTAGTTAATCTAAAGTATGGAACAACTAACTTCTCGCTTTGTCTTGTATTTATACTATGAATATCTAATTTTGACTCAAACATTCCTATGTTTCTACGTATAAACATTATATTTTCATAAATATATAGTGAAGGTAATGTCATTATATTTATTTCCCTAAATAAATCTCTTAATGATTCACGGGGACCCATACTGTAAATTGCACGAATTGCTCTTTTTTTCTATAATAAATATTGATTCTATATCCGCTGCTGCTCCCCAAAACAAAATGCCATAGGACAAGAGGCTATGAAAATATACAAAATAAACTAATTTGGCCGTCTCAACATTCGTCAATTGTTTAATTTTCCTAACAGCAAATGCAGCCGAACTTAATTTAGTAGCTAGAGTATCAACCTGAGGTCCCCATTGCAATTTATTGTCTAATGTAAGACCCAAAAATACCGTTTTATTTACAAGATCAATATGGCTCCCATCTATTATTATTTGGCTATCTACTTGTGCTACATTTGGTAAAGAAAACCTTAAGCATTTAGTTTTCTTTGAATTTAGTAATAGATTATTTGTAGCAAACCACCCACAGACAATTGACATAGTATGATTAACTTTACGTCTTTTCTATTAACTTTAAAAATTAATGATGTATCATCAGCAAACAAGACAATATCTGTGAGGTCATTTACAACATATGGCAAATCATTTATATATACTAAGAACAAAAATGGACCTAAAATTGAACCCTGGGGTACCCCCATTTCGACTAAAGAACCCTTGGATGTTGTGCCGGTAATCCCTACCTTTTGCTA
The DNA here is from genome assembly GCA_907165245.1 of Habrosyne pyritoides. NCBI lineage: Eukaryota > Metazoa > Arthropoda > Insecta > Lepidoptera > Drepanidae > Habrosyne > Habrosyne pyritoides. The sequence goes on along the minus strand of OU015600.1, from coordinate 774,758 downwards.
TGGTATGAGAGCTCTAAGACCGTGACACACCGATCCGATCTGAAGAGACATTCTGTCGTATGCGTTCCCTGTAACCTATGGCCGTCCAACGACATCCATTCCTTCCATAAAATCGGTTATCGGTTGGTGACGTGAACTAGGGGGCCCATAGAGCGCGGGGCTCTGGGCCCTTGCCCAGTGTACTCAATGGAAAAGAAGGTCTAGAGCTCTACAACTTCTTAATCTATATCCGTTCTGCCATTTATGAATGTATAAATTTATGTATATTGGAAATAAAATAACATTTCAACATCAAATCTTTATATATAAAAATGTTATGTTGGTTTGTGTACGCTTCAAAAACTCAAAAAGTTCTGCACCGATCGAGCTGAAATTTTAGCATGATATAATCCGCTTCAAGGATTGTTTTTATCTATTTTTTGCCTCAGTCACATATCCGCGACCATTTTTGTTTTGTTTCCCCGTTTTCCAACCATTCAATCAAAATGTGTCACAGCGAAGCGCGGCAGGGTACAGCTATTGATTATATAAATAAGAAGTAGGATTACGCCTGAAAAAAAAATAATAGCACTGTTTATTCAACACCTAAATGTGTTAGATACATATTGTTTTTCATATCAAGATAACGCCTGAATGTATAGCTATAGCAAATTTTTTATCTTTTTATATCAGAGAACTAAATCTCAAAACTCATAATACAACTGTTATCATACTTTGTGGAGATAGTTTAAATGTCCGGAAAAAGAGCATTATTAATAGTTTCGACAAGTTGCTTGACTTACACAGCCAATATAATTGACAATTTGTTTTATGTGCCTTTCCTTATTCTAACTTGTTGTCTCAGGAACAGAATAAACACATATATGACATGAATATGACACTATATAATTTAATTCATCGTCATAGTGACGCCATGTTTTATTTTGACATTAATAGTTTTACATTTAATTTTAAATTGACAAAAGGTACTGTATCTGCCCATTAAGTATAAGAAACAGATCGCTACATTGCTAGCAGGAAATATACATATTTATGACTAAGCTACAAGTAGCTTAGTTGGGACTATTGACACTGGTGTTATTGATAATAATGCCAGTGGTGGGGGGGATTTTCTTATATTAGGACAAAAGCTAAGCTCAATAAATTAAATATAGTTCATCAGAATATTCAGGGCCTAGCTGGCAAAGAATTAGAAATGCAATTATTTGTTGAATACCACAATGTTGATGTATTATGTGTCACCGAACATTGGTTGAAGAATTCTGAGTTGTTAATAAGTATTCCTAACTATAAATTGTTAAGTGCGTTCGTAAGAAAGACAGCGATACACGGTGGTAGCTTAATTTTAGTTTCAAATCACATTAACGGTAAAGACCGCAAAGATATTGTAGACTTATCTATCGAGCGCACTGTTGAATTGTCATGTGTGGAGCTTGAGAGCTTTGTTATAGTTTGCGTGTACCGTCCCCCCTTAGGTGATTATAACTTATTTGAAATGGTGGTAGAAGATGCTTTACAGAAAGCTCAAACTTGTAATAAGAATGTTAGTATGTGGCGATTTCAATGTCAATTTATTAGTAGCTTCTCCCACAACTATAAGACTTATTAATTTATTTAAATCATTTAATCTTAGTAATTTATTTTGTGAGCCTACCAGAATTACGGGAAATTCTGCCACTTGTCTCGATAATGTGTTTTGCAGCTGTGATGCACTTCAGAAATCAATGATTGCTGAATTAACTTCTGATCATGGCGGCCAGAAGGTAGTTTTTGTAAATGAATCGAATGATATGCCGCTTAAAATAACTTGTAGGCCCATCACTTTGAATCGTATCGCTCGATTTAAAGATAACGTTAATAAAAATATAGTTTCTGTTAGCATGGCACAGGACGAGCCGGATGGTCTCTATACTGAACTCTTTGAATTTATAAAAATCGAATTTAATAAGGCTTTTAAACTTAAGACTTTCAAGGAAAATTATAAAATTAAGTTTAACGACTGGGCAACAGTTGGTATTTATACAAGTAGAGCTATGTTGTATGAGCTGTATGGTATGAAGAAATACAATCACAATGTCGATTTTATTGAGTATGTAAGAAAATATTCCAAAGTGTTTAAAAAAGCTTGCACTTCGGCAAAATCTATATATCTAAGAAATAAGATAAGCCAATCAAATAATAAAGTAAAAACTACTTGGAACATAATTAATTCAGAAAGAGGTAAAACTCAAAGTAATAATAAGCGCATTGAATTAAATATTAACGGAAATATTATCTGTGAAGATGATCAAATTACACTTGCTTTTAATAATTTTTTTACTGACATACCTTTAGTCACAACCAGCTCCTTGGATTCTTCACCGGCAGATGCTGAGTCGTTGTTAAAAACTAACGTATCAGAGTGCAATGAATTGTTTAGGTTTAGGCATATCACACCTTACGATGTCATCAAAACTTTCAAAAGTTTAAAAGTTAAACGGACTGACGACTTATGGGGTATATCAGTAACAGTTTTGCAGGGTATAATTGATAATATTGCTCCCCAATTAGCTCTAATTTTTAACCGATGCGTAGATTTTGGTAAATTTCCGGATTTAATGAAACATAGCAAAGTTATACCTTTGTTCAAGGCCGGAGATCCTAGTGATCCAACCAATTATAGGCCCGTTTCTATCTTGCCAGCCCTAAGCAAAGTATTCGAAAAGATTATTTTAACGCAACTACTTGCTCACTTTAATTTAAATAAACTTTTACACAGTGAGCAGTACGGTTTTACTAAAGGTCGCTCCACTATTGATGCCGGGGTAGCACTCTTAATACAAATTTTCAACGCTTGGGAAAAGTCGCAGAATGTAATTGGAGTGTTCTGTGATTTATCTAAAGCTTTTGATTGTGTTGACCATCAGACACTTACGCGTAAATTAGACTATTATGGAGTTAAGGGTGCAGCACTTAATTTGATGAAATCGTATCTTAGTGAGAGAACTCAAAGTGTTAATGTGAATGGAGTTAAATCATCTGGTTCTCCTGTGCATATGGGTGTACCCCAAGGCTCTATTCTAGGGCCTTTTCTGTTTTTAGTATACATCAATGACCTACCATTTTACGTAAGAAATACCTGTCGAATTGTACTGTTTGCTGATGATACCTCACTGATTTTTGGTGTTGATAGACTGAAATACAATTATGACGATGTAAACGGTGCATTAGCCTAGGTATAAAATTGGTTTACTGTTAATAATCTTGTTTTAAATGCAAGAAAAACTAAATGTATTAAATTTGCATTACCCAATGTTAAAAAACTAGGCTGTAGTATAATGTTAGACAATGAAGCTCTTAGCCTTGTTGAGTCAACAGTTTTCTTAGGAATTACTTTAGACTCAAAACTTCAATGGGGGACACAAATATCATGTCTTGCGGGAAAACTTAGTTCAGCAGCTTACGCAGTTAGAAAAATCAGGCAGATTACAGATGTCGATACGGCTAGATTAGTTTATTTTAGCTACTTTCATAGTGTTATGACCTACGGCATTTTGCTTTGGGGTAAAGCTGCTGATATAGAAACAATTTTTATATTGGAAAAAAGAGCTGTTCGAGCAATTTATAATTTGAGTTCTCGAGCTTCCCTCAGAGAAAAGTTTAAACAAATTGATATTTATGCAAACATAATATTTGTACATCAAAATATTAGTCTTTATGTCAAAAAGAGTGATATGCACTCCATCAATACTAGAAATAAGGATAAACTTGTCACTTCTGCATATAGACTGCAAAAAGTGTAAGGCTCATTTTTAGGACTTAGCACGCATCTATAATAAAATCCCTGCTGAAATTATAAATTTGCCTTTACAAAAATTTAAGGAAAGAATTAAGACTGTTTTAGTACAAAAGGCTTTCTACAACACAAATGATTATTTTAATGACGACAATGCTTGGGTGTAGCGCTCGCTCCAGCAAGACACATCTTTATGTACAAAATCTTATTTTGAAAAGAGTAATTGCTGAGTTTATTGCCGGCTCTTCTCAGTAAAAGCAACCTTCCGAACCGGTGTTAGAGTCTGACCATTCATAAGTGCCTGTGAAGGCCTATTTGAATAAAATATTTCATTTCATTTCATTTCATTTCAAAGATATCTTGTTGAAAAAGTAAAAACAACTGTCTGATTTGCAACAAATTATTAAACGATACATGTTAATTTGGTGAATGTGTGTCGGTGGTGGATAACGCACATTTCGATTAACATCTTATTAAGGTCTCAGAGATGTGAGAAAGTTATCTTTGGGACCCCGCGGTCTCATCCACATTCCCGGGGGATGTAACATTTTCCCAGAATAAAAAGTATACATTGTGTTATGCCAGGTTATAAACGATATGCCGAGTTTCATCCAAATCTGTTCAGTACTTTTCGAGTGAGATAGTCCATCACTGGGGCGCAGTTCCGACATGCTAGATGTCTTTTGAACACTCGGATATTGATCCTAGACTCTCAAAACCCTGTCACCATGGGTAAATATTTATTTTTTTGATTTGACGGGCCAGTTCCGCGGGTACGATTCCCACCTAGGACAAACATTTTGTGTGCATGAACATGTCTGTTTGTTCTGTATCTGAGTCATATATCTTTATAAGTATGTATTTAAAAAGTAGTATATCTGTTACCCGGTAGCCATACTACAAGCAGTACACTCTGCTTAACTTGGGATCAGATAACCATGTGTGAAGAATGTCTTGGGATATTTATTATTATTATTATATTTAGGTACTCATATTAGGAAGGATCACGTATCACATGTATAAGCTCTCACGTAGATCAGAACACATATTCTTAATAATGAGTACACAGAATTTTATCAAATCTTTATGCGGGATAACAAAAGTATATTGTTAAGTCTAGTTTCTTATGAAGACTTAAAGCAGTAGGTATATTATGTCTCGTGGTTCTTCAACTACAGTGAGAAATCTGGGGCTCGATTCTGTAAGTAAAATGACACTAACTCGAGGATGTTTCGTCGCGGCCTCCATGCTCTATCTCTATCGCTGACTACGCTAATACTACTAATCACGTGAGAGATAAGTTCTTCGAGGCCTTCTTGAATCGGCTCGCCGACGCTGTTTGTAGTCGGAATAAGGGAGCTGGTATTAAATAATAATCGTTGTCAAATACCACAATCTTGTTTTGCATGACAACAGACTTTTAAGGTATTAAGAGAAAAAAAAATCAGTTTCATCGTTCAAACGGCCCCTGGATTTTCTAATACAAGCCTGTATGGTCAGCCGGCGCCGGCGCATCAGGTCGAGAGTGGACTTCTCACGTGATTGCGTACATAACGAATAAGACAGAGTATAGAGGCCACAACGATGTATCCTCGGGCTAGAGCCAGTGGCATTTAACATGTATGAACACCAGAATCACTAAAATTTTAAATGTAAATATTTTGTAATAAATCTAAGATCGTTTTTAAAAAGAGTAATTGCTGAATTTATTGCCGGCTCTTCTCAGTAAAAAACAACCTTCCGAACCGGTGTTAGACTCTGACTATTCATAAGTGCTTGTAAAGGCCTATTTGAATAAAAATATTTGAATTTGAATTTGAACATGTCTGTGAAATTCTCACACCAGTTAAGCCTTTCATTAAATTAGCTTTTAATTTAGAAAAACATACAGAGTCAAACAAACAGACAGCATTAAACACTCCTTTCAGTTTAAATAAACCTCGGTGACCACTTACCATTAAGTGGGCTGCCTGCCTACTTGTCAACCTTCATATTTAAAAACAGTGTGGATAAAAGTAAAGTAAACACTCAACGTTGCAGTTGCAGATAAAAGTGTAATTTTATTTGTTTACGTTTATCATTTATCGTAATGGTTATGTTATCTGAACTCCTGATATAATACTTAGTTTATTTATAGCTAGTTTTATTTGATTACGATTAAAGAAATAATAAAAAAATACTGTAATACGAGCTGTCTCGACAGTCGTTGTCCTGTCGGAATAAGTACATACAAAAGTAAAAAAAAAATATATGCAGGAATTCGATCGCGGCACCACCTACCGGGTCCAATTGCAAACATTTTCGAAACCACTGGAACAAACAAAAAAAAACATTCTAGCCGTTTAGGTGAAGTTGGCTTGGTGGTTAGCGGCTCTGACTGCCAAACCGAAGGTCACGGGTTCGATTCCCACCCAGAACAAACATTTGTGTGCATGAACATGTCTGTTTGTTCTGTGTCTGGGTGTAAATATCTATATAAGTATGTATTTAGAAAAAAGTAGTATGTATTCTTATTGTATACCTATCAGTTATCTGGTTTCCATAGTACAAGCTCCGCTTAGTTTGGGAGCAGATGGCCGTGTGTAAAGAATGTCCCGGGATATTTATTTATACACGAGAAGATAGAATTATATATACGAGTATGTTTGTTATGATTTAGTCAAGTCGCGCTTTTACATAAATTACTTACGCGTTTACTTGCGTTCCCCAGGGTCTTGTGTCTGTCCACAATCTTACCATAGTCAGTGACGATACGGCCGAATGTGGTAAACAAACAAAACCTTGAAGGGAAGCTCTGAAGTACAGCTGCCGGGTGACACCAATGGATGCTTTTCGACAGATTTTTCAACATGAGGGTTTGAAATTACCCTACCACCAGCCACCAATGAGCTCATTGAAGGATTCGAACCCTCGACTTTCGTCACGGGATTCGGCATCACTACCAACTGAGCTATGCTCGCTATTAATATTTTCCTTGTATAATAAAAATCCTAAAAATAAAATAAATAATCATGTACCTATTATCTTATCTTACTTTTGTTTTCACTCAGCTCCGTAACGACTGATCGGATTTACTGTCAAGGATCTTATATTTCCTCGGCAGAAAAACAATTATCTACTTTTTTATATATTCACGCCTCTTATCCTGAAGAGGTAATGAAGGTCTTTCTAATGAGATCCATATTCCACCGAATATTTTTTAAGTCCCATCGTGAAATGTGGTGTGCATTGCCGCCGTCTCTCTCGCACATCACCAATCATTTCCATGCCAAGAAACATATGATATTGCCTGATCCGGGAACCCCCGAGGCGATTTTCCTTTACTTTGTGTTAATTTTCTTTAAAAACGTAATATTACGCCTTAGATAGAGCCTTTTTATCCCGAGAAAAAGTATCATCCTTTAGGGCTGTGGGTGAAACTGCGGGGCACAGCTAGTAAAGCATAATAGAAAATAAACTTTTTTTGTGTCCTGAATTTCTACCAAATCACCAACATTAAATTAGATTTATTGTATCAGAATCAGAATCAGAATCATTTATTTGTGAAACATAGGTGTACATAATTTAGATCTTAAATTGACAGGTTGTGCTCTATGTTTTGCCATGAAAGGCATACAAATTAAAGGAATAATATTTATAAATTAAAAATAAATAACAATTATAAAAAAAGAATTAACAAATTAAATTACATATGTTATGATTAAATAAAAAACTCATCAATTCTTTAATAACATTTTTGGATTAATAGTTTAGTCAATTCTTTTTAGAATTTTGGTAAGGGCATACATTTTATTAAATTTGGAATATTATTATAAATTCTTGGAGATAAACCAAAAAAACTCTTACTCATTAAAGCTGTTTTACAATTGACTTTGCACAGGTGATTTATATATTGAGTGCGTATAATATTATATCTAATTATTCCATATCAAAAAAAACCGATGCTTCTTGAATGATGTGCGCTTGGTGGCCGCACAGACAACCATGACGAACCTGTCGAGACGGTTCTATAAAGGTCGCTTGTGTGTGAGACCCTTTATAGCTATAATAAATCTTAAGGTATTTTTCAAACACGGTAAACAGATAACGTATGTAATACTTATTATATACTAGATCCTATTCACATAATAAATGCGGAAATTTGTGAGGATGGATCGACGGATGGATGTTTGTTACTCTTTCACGGAAAAACTACTAAATGGATCGGAATAAAACTTAGAATATCTATATATATCGTAATATAGAATAGCTTATATCAAGGATTCATAAATAGCGTACTTTTTATCTCGGGAAAATATGGCATCTCTCGAAAATGTGGGTGAAACCGCGGGGAACAGCCAGTGTTAGTATAAATAAGCTAGTCGCGCTCTATGAACTCAGATCAAAGTCTTATAGGCACCATTATTTTAAAGTGTCCAGGCCCTCCAAGTAAGGTAAAATATGGCCCTGACACTAAGCCAGCTGGCCTGTTGATAGTAGTAATACACATGCTGCACGAACAACTGAAAAAAAACATCGCGCCTTATATCTCCAAGTAGCTGAGAAAACAGTTCTATGAAAGGTATTTTGAGCTCTAAAGTGACATGTGGTTGAGCATTGATGCCGTCTCTCTGGCACGTTACCATGCCTAGGCTGCAGGTACTTTCATAAAGAAATGTTTATTGTTCCTTGCCCGACCAGGGAATCGAAAGAGGTCTCTAGCAGAGCTTGTATAAGTACCTACTGAAAACTTACCAGGAAACATATTGGGAATCTGAAAGTGCAAATTTTATAATATCAATATTAAAGTAAAAACGATTTAATTTATATGAGATATAAAGACTAAAATCATAATTGGAAAATCACATCCTTGGACTGGGTGGATGATGTAACTGTATTGATAACACCAAATGACAGGACTCAATCAATAATCAATCAAAAGTAAGACGTAAACTAATAATATTGAATATTGATATGATGCATAATATAATATCGATTTCTTGGATCTGTGATGAAAGTATTTGGTAAGAAAGATAGTGATATCTTTTGGTTATTATAGATTCTTAACAATTAATAAAATTAAGTGTCGGTTTTTTTCACAGAACTAACTTATTCTAAACTAACTAAAAATTGTATTATAGAAATCGAAAGATCAATCTTTCACCACGTCTATCACGCCGTAGGTCATGCGTTCGATTCCCACCCAGGACAAACATATCTGTTCATGGACACGTCTGTGTCTGGGTGTAGATATCTAAGAACAAAAGTCCGTTGCATTTCAGATATCTGGTTGCCATAACTTTGTGAAGAAGAATTTTGAAGAAGGTCCCAGGATATTTATTTATTTGAATTTTATTCTAAATGTTTCTCGGGGGAATATCGCATCTTACTCATTTCCGCCATCTAGCTAGTACACTTGTAGGTATTACTGATTCAGTTAGAAAGGTAAGGGGCCGGTTAAATTACAGACACAAGAGACTAAACAACTTCGCGTCTCAGGAACGACAACGCATTAATAACGCTCCTGGTATTATAAATATCCAAAACTGGAGAGGACCATCAGGTGAACCAGCTGACTGTTACCACCTAACATTAAAAAAAATCAACATCTAGTTAGGATATATAAACAACATGCGCGCAGACCTCACTTGGGATCATTTCAGTTTTTTCAGAAATAACAAAAAAAGTTGAGATGCTAATTTTGACCCTTCGTCAAGACTCTAAAAAGCCACTAGAGCAATATCACTTAATACAATTTCAATATTTTTCAAATAATTGTCACCCATTTTACACGATACAATTTAATAATAAATTGCGTTCGACTAGCTGTAAATTAAGGAAATTTAAACACTACATGACTTACTGCATAAATTAAGTGATTATGGATATACAGTAGCGTCTACCAGCCACGCCCTTGTGTTCCACAATGCATCTGCCAGCTTATCACAATGAAGTCATTATCTAACGTGTGATGGATGAGAGATTAAGCGAAAGGCACAGATACCGCTAAGTGTGTGTCACCAAACCGCACAATTATAACTAAAGGACACTGCAATGCAGTAAGATAGCACATTGATAAATCGCGGACGTCAACAAAACTTTGTTTTACTTTAGAGATTGGGAAAATCACAGATAACCTGTATCAACAACGATTGCAGATGTTTCAACGCTATATAAAGCCTTTTAAGTGTTGCAAACTCACTTAAGTGTTCAGTTAACTAAGCAAGATGGTGTCTGATTTTAGAAAGAAGAAGCTGTTGCACGTTTTCGAGTCGTTCTTCGACATAAACGGCAGCGGCAACATCGATAAGAAAGACTTCGAGGCCGCCATCGAAAGGATATCCAAGCTGCGAGGATGGAAAGCTGGTGATGCCAAGTTTAAGGAGACTCAAGACACCCTCCTGAAAATCTGGGAAGGTTTACAGAGCCGCGCTGACGCCGATAACGACGGCGAAGTGTCAAAGGATGAATGGATCACCATGTGGGATGACTTCGCGAAGAACCCCTCGGCTGCCCTTGACTGGCAGAACCTGTACTGCAAGTTCATCTTCCAACTTGAAGACGCAAGCAACGATGGATCAATCGACAGCGAAGAGTTTTCGACCGTCTACGCTTCTTTCGGCTTGAACAAGACCGAAGCAGTTGCAGCCTTCCAGAAGATGGCCAAGGGCAAGAGTAACGTAACCCTGGCTGAGTTCCAGGAGTTGTGGAAGGACTACTTCTCATCCGAAGATGTCAATGCCCCAGGCAACTTTATTTTCGGCAAAACAAGCTTCTAGATCAAACTTTTCGTGTAGTTGGTTTATTTGTTGTGATATAAAATTTAAGACTCGATATATTTATGGAATTGCTACGTAAGTAATAGAATATAATATTATGCATTTGAATTATTTTTGATGATTTCATTTATAAAGAATTCCTATCCTGTAGACTAGAAGATTTCCTGTATTATATACGCGAACATTTAGAATAAAAATTCAAAGTGCTCTAGCTCCATGGGTAAAATAAAAGTAATTTATGTATTTTTAACTGTTTTCACTTACCTAGAGGATGCTAGCAGTTTTCTGCTTCGTGTTTTTAATTAGCATACATTATTAAATGGTTCTTTATTCTCATTTTTAAGTGTAACATAAACTTTAACTGCATCTAACTAGTCTAGAACAGTGCTAAATTATATATTAATTGGATCCAAAAAAAATAAGCTTGTATTTTAAATTAAATATAAAAAAAATTATAGGATCATTTGTTTTTTGGCACAGCTTCATAAACAACATTACTTTGACTCCCAACAGTAAGGTAAAAACGTGGCCGAAAATTCAACAAAACAAAAGAGGTCAAACGGATCCTTGTTACGATAAAACTTGAGGGTAGATTATAATAAATAAAAAATAATTTCCTAAAACACAGGGAATGGATGCGGACATTTTTGCAGGAATACGACGAGTGCTAATTACAGGGTGAATTATCGTTCTGAACCCCGGGTACGGGGAGGTGATGAGTGGCCCAAGTTATGAACCGATGCAGTAAGAGAGTCACACTAACCAATATACTTTTAGAAAATGAAATACAATGAACAATAATAATAAAAAGAGGCAATCAGAAGTTTTGACGTAGAAGGAAATCTTAATATTTTTACACCGGGAAAACATTAGTTTCTTGGGAATATTCAATTCAAAACCATTTATTCAGTTTAGGCCTTCGGAGGGCACTTATGAAGGTCAAATTTAAAGTTACTGAAGCTACAACCGGTTCGGAAGTCAGCCTTCAACTGAGAAGAACCGGCAAGAAACTCAGCAAGGTTACATTCTTTTTTATTTGTTATATAAATTTTTATCTATTCTGACTTTTTGGCTATTTTATAATTTAAATTTTACAGATTTTATATTTAACAATTACAAAATACTTATTATAGGTAACATTAAAAAACAAAACAAAAAAAAAAATATGACAAGACTACAAAATAGAAAATAACAATAATTAGGTACTTACAACTTAAACAAGAGATTTAGAGGTGCACTGTGCAGAGGGTCACTAAAGACATCACACGCCGGCTCCAGGTCTTCACCAACCGCTGTCTTCGCCGAATTCTCGGTGTATACTGGCCCGACAAAATCTCGAACGTAGACCTGTGGGAAAGCTGCGGTCAAACGCCGCAAGTGGAACTGGATCGGCCACACGCTCCGAAGGGACCATGATCACATTCCAAGGCAAGCCCTAGACTGGAATCCCCAAAGAAAGCGGAAACGTGGCCGCCCTAAGCAGACCTGGCGGCGGACGATCATTGCAGAAGCGAAGGCGATAGGAATGACCTGGAGCGAAGTAAAGCGCGAAGCCCAAGACCGTTCGGGATGACAACGTACTGTGGACGCCCTCTGCCCCATCCAGGGGACATAGGACATTAAGTCAAGTAAGTCAACTGTGCAGAGAGCAGCTACTTCCATACATTTTTATCTTCAAGTCTTATGGTTGTTTATATATCTTTTCTCTACTGGATATAAAGTTCTTATGTAGTATAGAGATTATAAAGATTTAACACGAATGACTGATACAAGAGTAATTACAAAAAAATATATTTTTAATTTTTAATGGACAATAGAGTGTTAGCCTTTGCTGGGCACTGCTACTCTGATGGTAACGGTTACACACGTCTTTAGTTTTTCATAATAAGAATACCTTGGATCCGTTCATTATTCGAGATTAGTGTTGCCAACTTCTTACCACTTGGACCGTAAGGTAAGGGCCTCACCGGTTACCGGGCAAGCTGCAGGGCCCGTCCACAGTGGCTCTGATATTTATTACGGCGTTATTAAGCGTAATCGCTGGCGAAATCTACCTCCTTTATTATATGATCTTGGTTTTATTCACCCGCAAATGAAACGCCGTCAACTGACCCCCAAGGCTTGTATTTGGCTTTATTTTATTCGCTGCTAATTTTAATTTTATAATTAAATTAATTGTAACCCATTCGTGTATTATTTTGTTTTGCGGGGCTTTGTTATGTAATGTTGTGTATGTTAGTTATGAGTGCTTTAAATTAGTAAATATAGTTAATGAAATAAGGCTGTAGGCCGGAATTGGTAATGTGATCCAGAGATGGCGTCAATGTTCGCTATATTTTACGTTAGGACTAAAAATATCTTCAGTAGAATAAAAATAATCAAATAAATACTAGCAGCGCAAATAATAATACATAAAATAGTTAAACTCTTACTTTAGAGTTCATTCAGTAAAGTACCAAACCCATTTTCGTGACCAGTGGTACACTTGTATTAACTTTTCTTTCTTTCTTTATTACTGTGATTTGGTTAGAATGGTAAGGCTGATGAAATTACAGGCACATGAGACTTAACAACTTCACATCTCAGGGCCGTTAACGCATTGACTCTCTTGGTGTTGCAAATGTCCAAAATTAGCTTAACCCATTTAAATGTAATTTCCTTTATAAATTAAGTGTTGTTCGTTGGTAAGCGCGCCACTTGAAGACGGCTGGATCTATTTGGGTATTTTGTATTTTCAAATGATGGTAACAGCACAGAATAAATTATTGTACTGGCAGTAGTGCGATTAAGGCTTTGACGTAAAGGTAAATTGGGAATGTTGCCAGGGAATAAAACAATGATGTTGTGCTTTTTTCCGTAGGGTTTTCTTTCTATGAACCATAACTCTTTTCGAAAACGCATAACAACGCATGCCAGGAACAGTTAGTCTCCAATAAATTAACGTTTAAACTAGGACAAGTAGTCTGTGATTGGAATGAATCAGCATGTGCCGATGTGCTGTACATATGGAGCGATGCGGCGCGGGTGGGCTGGCAGCCGTCACGGAGTCACAGGCGCACTCTATTATATCGTATACCGCTGATGCATTGCAGCATACGACGGTAGAACGAAGAGTCAAGTGCCCTTGGATATGGCATTTTAATAAACTCAAAAAGAAAAACAAAATTCAAAACCATTCATTCACTTTAGGTGAACCGGCAAGAAACTCAGCGAGGCAACATTTTTTTTAAATATATTTATACGATATACGTATAATTCTTCTCTAAAAAAATATTTTACAGAACCTACGTACCTATTTTACCTTTCTATTTTTCACTCATAAAAATCACTTTTTTTTATTTTTTTGGGGTATGTTATACAGCGTTACTACGGTTCTTAAATATTGTGAATGGAGTATTTATAAGGCGCCATTTAACCTCCTTTCGGCTTTACGGGTAGTTTTGTAACTTCCTGTATATATTTTTAGTCTTTCTGACAATGTGCAGAGCATTGTGGCTGTTTTTCTAGCACATTACTCTCGAACTTCATGGTGTTATTTCTAAATATAGGAATGCCAATATTACTATGACAGCCCGCAGATTAGTCCCGAATTATATAGGTTAAGATTTTACACTGGGGAAATATTAAATCTGACGGAAAATTTATGTTATAAAGGCTGGTTAATGTTTGATAATAATGTTTTTTAGAGTAGTAGAGCTCTTAGTGCATAGTTCGTCCGGGGAAGTACTACCACATTACCCATTTCTGCCGTGAAGCAGTAGTGCACTTGTATTACTGTGTTTCGGTTAGAAAGGTAAGGGGCTGGTGAAATTACAGGCACATGAGACTTATCAACTTCACGTCTCAGGGTCGACAACGCATTGGCGATGCCCCTAGTGTTGCAAATGTCCATAGGCGGCGGTGACCACTTACCATCAGGTGGACCGTCTGCTTGTTTGTCTTAAAAGTGAACAAAGTGCCAGATCCAAGGAAATATTGTTCCTACATCATATACACTGCAGGCAGTCAGTACCGTCGCACGCGGAGTAGTCCCGCCACCGCGACGTCGCACTGTCAGAAAGTATCAGAAGATTGATGGACTGACCAGAGCACGAACCTGGAGGGAATTCAATTTTGACTAGTTGCTGTACTGAATTGGATTATTAATAGAATTGACAAACTGATGACTGAAGGATGATCGTTTAGAAATTGCCTTTGGTTATTTCTACAGTGTATTTATTGTAAATTTTAAATAGAAATAAAATCCCAAATATAAAAAATATATTTTTTAAACAATATTTTTAGAGTTCCATACCCTAAGGGTAAAACGGGACCCTATTAATAAGGTTACGCTGTCTGTCTGTCTGACTCTCAGTCTGTCCGTCTGTCACCAGGCTGTATCTCATGATCCGTGATAGTTAGACGGTTTAAATTTTCACAAATGATGTATTTCTTTTGCCGCAATAACAACAAACACTAAAAAGCAGAATAAAATAAACATTTAAGGGGGTACCCACATAACAGACATGCTAATGCATTCATTTATATTTTACAACATTGTATGCCCTTTTTATAGATAATGGTACGGAACCCTTCGTGCCGGAATCCGACTCGCAATTGGCTGGATTTCAATTGTAGAGTTCTAATTTAAGATTTATAAATAAAGCAATTACAATCTGGTCACGTCCGCCTTATTAGTTTTTGAATGACGTTACTTAGCTGATTGTAAATGTCACGCGAACCAAATAGGTGCCAAAATTTTAAATACAACAAATACAGACTAGACTAAGCAGAGCTTGTACTATATTAACCAGATAACTGATAAGATATTTCACTGCCACGGAACGAACAGAACACAAATGAATGAGCTGAGTGGGAAGCCACAACCTGCGGCGTGATAGTCAGGAAGTCTAATCACCACGCTAACTGACCCATCATTAGACGAGGCCGGCATTTGATTTTCATAAAAATAAATTGGAGCTTTTTTTAATATTTTAACTGTTTCTGTTTATCAGTGAAAGATTTATTTAAATAGAAAGTGTAGTTTTGCGATTACCTCCTACATCAAAACTTAAAAACTTCAGTAATATTTATTTTCATTTCATTTCCCAGCCATTCGGAAGAAATTTAAAATTATGGTGAAAACAGCATCAAAATCTATAGGAATGTTTAAAAGATAAGCGCACAAGTGGACAGACAGAAAAAGTGACTTTGTTTTAAATTATTCAAAGATATTATTTATGAAAAATTAAACTATGCAATCACCTGAGAGGTCCGTTCTTAGGCCTCTTTGCCAACGAGGTTGTATAGAATGCAGGGTGTTTTAACTCGGGTGACGTTTATTAGGCATAGAAAGGGAATACTGACATAATGCATGTCACATTGATATAAATTTCATCAAAATTGAGTATCTACATTTGAATAGAACACTGTTTCTTCCCACCAGAGTTAATGCAGCGAAGATATGCGACAAGTAGGTGTGGCCAGGAGAACAGTGGGCTGGTGCGGCTATGAATAAGGTAGGTGATTAGTTTGTACCTATATGATTTTAAGGATGTAAAGTCAATGATGTTACCTTTTTGTCGATTCGTCAGTGTGTATGTGATATAAATTGAATTAGTATATTTTGTTGTTTTTGTGAATGTAGTATACCACGCCAATATGAAATGAATATGGAACTCTGGAATATTGGGCTTTTGTTTTGTTTCTTTTTTTAATAATCAATAAAATTTGGTGCCCAAACGTCTATCGAGAGTTGTAAATAATGATCTTCTGATCAAATGTGGCTGCAACATTGCCTTTATCCTGTAGAATTGAGTCGATATAAGAATTTAATTTTGGGATCTGCAGTGTATCGGAGTTTTTGTCTATAGTGTTGAATAAAAAAGTATACAAACTCCATTGTAGATAGTTCCATAAAAATATAATTATTAGTTACAAAATAATATTGAACGTAGTGACATCAGGAAAATCAGGTAAAATATGAATACCCTAAAATCTAAAATAAAATTTATATAGTTATGAATGTAAATGTTAAATGCAACACAAAACAAACAAATAGTGCATCTACCATTAATTATCTCTGCATCAACTAAAGGTTGCTTGGTAGAGAATGCCTTTGGCATTAAGACCGTCTTTGTACACTTAATATGTATGTTATATGTATTTAAAAAGTAGTATATGTAATATATCAGTTACCTGGTAGCCATACTACAAGCAGTACACTCTGCTTAACTTGAGATCAGGTAACCATGTGTGAAGAATGTCTTGGGATTTATTATTATTATAATAAATAAAAACCACTATTTGATATTGAAAATATAATTTTAGAATGACTGAATCTAGCCCCAAATCGAAGACTGACGGATTGTCTATGAGTTCCCGCCGGTCTCATGGCCCAATATTCATAAACCTAATGAATATTTTAGCGGACAAGTGAACACGCGCCCTGTCCCTCGCGGGGCCATCTGACGTTACACCTGTCAGTTCCCTGTCAATTCTTTATGAACTACATACCCTCGGATAAAAGGATATATTGTGTCTACTGGATAGGCCTAAGTGGGATATGTTATTTTTTTAATGGTGATTTTTGTTGAAGACCTTTGGAAATTTGTTGATCGCCTGACGAGCTGTTTAAAGTATCTACCAATTTTTAACAGTATTGTTTTTAGTTTAATATAATAATGTTAAGACGATTTGAGGTTGTGAATTTGATTCGATGAGATTGAAATTAATAAATAAATGATATTTGTTATTCTACGGTTTTCGAACCGTTCGCGGGTAGTTGTCGCTTAACCAGAAAAAATAGCTTTGAATTTTGAGAGAAGAATGATAACTATTTATTATTTTTAATAATTTTTCCGTATTCATAACACATGACCATACATTTACTTAATATACGAATAAATTAGAGTTAATTGTTTTGTAAAAGGTACTGCACTTTTACATTTGGTTGATAATTCGGCATTTTCTCACTAAAAGGTGAGGGTAATGATAATTATAGCTGTAAAGGGTAATTTGTGTAAAATAAAAAATTCTAAATATTTTGTTGCGCCTACATGTAACATGTTTGCAAAATTTCACAATAAGGTTTTTAAAATGGGCACAACATTAAGATGCTTAAACTATTATTATACGGAACCATCCGCGGCAGTACTCAAGTGGTATAAAGCTCAGCTAGAGACCGGTTATTCTAGGTTTGATTCCCAGGTTGGTAAATTAAGCTAATATTAACTTTCTTTTGTTTAGAAATGATGACCTGCAGCCCGGAAATGGTAATGTGCCCGAGAGATGGCGACAATGCTCCCCTCATAATGTCACAGTAGGAATGGCCTCATAATTAATAACCTTTAGGGTCAAATTTGCAAATAGCCAAGGGCTCGATTCTGTAAGGAAAATGACACTAACTCGAGGATGTTCCGTCGCGGCCTCCGTGCTGTCTCTATCGCTAACTACGCTAATACTACTAATCACGAGAGAGATAAGCTCTCCAAGGCCTCCGAGAAGTGGCTCGCCGACGAAGTTTGTATTAGCTGAATAAGGGAGCAGTTCTTTATAATCCTCGGTAAATTATCTTACTACCTACTACAATCTTATAGGAAATATTCTTAATTCCATCATCTTTATCTGCCTGATCAGCTTCCATTAATTTGTGGTCTTTAATATATATACTTGACCTTTGCTACTTAGATATTAGAAGTGATGCCGAGCCTGCCTGATGCCAACTCTCTATGGTATTGCTTTAGTTGTCCATTCGGTGCAAGGTGTAATGTGCACGTGGTCATCAGTATACACTTAAATCACCTCTTACAGACAGTAATTGTCCGTAGTATGGATGTAAGAGCCACCAGACGCTTACTCGACTTAGTTCCTCCATCACCTTTTCGTCATCGGACTACAAGGCGTGGGGAGAGTATTCACCCTTATGTTGTAGATATACCACCAATTCGCACGAAGCGCTTTGCAGCTTCCTTCCTCATGCGCACAGCTGAAGATTGGAATTATTTCCCCTCGTCTGTGTTCCCAGAAACTTACAACTTGAGGCTCTTTAAGAAATGAGTGAATAGACCACTAACGGGAAACCGAATTCCATCTTCGGCCTCATCTTCACTTACCATCAGGTGTGATTGAGGTCAATCGCAATCTCGTCAGAAATAAAAAAATACAAAAATAAAACACGAGTCCCTTCCAAAAAAAACCATAGCGATTAGTTGGGACGGTATTATTGTCACCACTGTAGTGAAAACTGACTATCTTAGAAACTCCGTATTAAACTCAAATGATTCGACGACCACTTCTGAAATCTTTTATGATTTTTTTATGAGTCGTCCATTTCAAATCTGCCAACGTGTACAAACGCGCTGAAAATTCAGTTTTTCCGATTCCATGACAGACGCCGCCTACATGGAAAATATTGCCGTGATCCGCGGCGCTGACTGCTTTATAGGATGCGTATGACAAACGGATGGACAAGATTTATTCGTCTGTAGGAACAATGGGACAAGAGCTCTGGCATATATCACGTGCTGATGTCTAAATTGCATTAGCTGCTTTTTTAAAATAATTAATCATTATTTAAGATACAATCTTACACATCAACTTCACTACATAGTATAAAACAAAGTCGTTTTCTCTGTCCCTGTATGCTTAAATCTTTAAAACTACGCAACGGATTTTGATGCGGTTTTTTTAATAGATAGAGTGATTGAAGAGAAAGGTTTTTATGTATAATACATGTGACACCCCACGGGAACGCGGGTAAAACCACGGGGGACAGCTAGTATATTATAAATGCGAGTTTGTTACACGTTTTTGTATACACACTTTAAAGGAAAGCTTGTATAACTTTGCGTTGTGTGTTAACATGGCCGTATGTAAAAAGAAAGAAATATCCCGGCATATTTAATAATAAGAAGGTATCATTATTTATTTATTGCCAGCTCATATTACTCATATTATTTGAACAGCTGATAAAGGCCTATTAAAATGTAAAACTATTTTCTTTTCTTTTGACAGGTACTCGCATATTCGGAGGGAGTTTTTCGATCACAATCAATGCGATTTCTGTGAATTATTTCGGCTGTATCAATTAAAATTAACAAGGTAGCGTTGCAAGGTTGCAATTTTGGGAAGGGTTGAATTATGAGTCATATCATGCCATCATGACTAATGTGCAACAATTTTTTAGTCATATAAATGTTGTTTAAGTTATAAATAACCTGGGACATTCTTAACACACGGCTATATGTTCCCGGAGTATGCGGAGCTTGTTCTGCTTGTACTTTGGCAGCCAGGTAACTGACATACTAAATTTACAACTTATTAAATAAATTCAAATATATAGTTGCACAAAGATACTGAAAAATCAGAAATGGACACCCACATCTTTTTTATTTGGGTGGAAAGCGACCCATACGACCTGCAGCCAGTTAGCCAGTCGAAGAAGAAATATCAGTGTTGATTTTGATAAAACTTAAATATATAATTAAATTTTTTAATAACCATTTTATAGGGTAACGTAAGAGGTGAAAAAAGAATACCTATAACGATTTCACTTTGCACCAAGCAACAATAGCATTCCTGAAGAGTCAAGCGACCCGCCGTAAAAAGATTCCTTTAATCTGGACTTATACACATAAAAAGAATGCGTTTATTATGAAATCTTATATGATTAAGACGATGACTTAGATTTAAAATGCTATTCTGTTTAAATATATTCTGTTATAATATATAAATTTGAGCTACAAAATAAAAAAATTGTGGTAGGGATATTATTGTGTATTTTTAAAACTTTTTTTATTGTGTGTATATATTAATAGGTAATAATACCTATATGCCAATAAATGGGCGGACAGATATCGACGAAGAATATTGTTTAATCTTTATTATATTTAAGAAGCTACGATAAACGAAATCCTTACAACTGTTATAAATTATTGGTTAATAAAATCATACACTTGTAAAATTCTCTAGTTTTCTCAACCGGCTCGTTGGTCTAGGGGTATGATTTTCGCTTAGGGTGCGAGAGGTCCCGGGTTCAAATCCCGGACGAGCCCGACAAACTTTTTGTTTACAAAGTTTCTCTTAATAAAATGCTTTTGTTATTAATGCCTGTAAATAAATAAATATCCCGGGATATTTTAACACATGGCCAGCTGATCCTAAACCAAGCTGAGATTGAACTATGGAACCCAGATAACTGACATTATACTACTTTTTATTCTAAATACATTCTTCTTTACGAAATTAAATATTTCTTTATTAAAAAAAAACTGACATACTACTTTTTTTCTAAATTCTATATCTACATTATTCTACACACCCAGACATTGAACAAACAGACATGCTCATGCACACAGATATTTGTCTTTGGGCTGTAGCGTGGCAATTAGTGTATCTATCTACAAAAACAACTGGCCCGACATATAAACATTAGACAATAGCGATTGCGGAACCATTCAAAGTTTAGAAGGCATCTGGCTCTAAAGTGCAGCTGCCGGAATACACCGATAGGTGGCAGCGAGAGATTTTCAACATGGAAGTCGTATTAGGCAGGTGCTTTCATTGTGCTATAATTTCCATGACTGAAAAGTGAAAACGACTATTCTGTTGGATTCAACGCTACATCTAGAAATAGGTAGCCTTTTCAAAAATATACCCTATTTCCTCTATGGTTGGATTAAAAAAAGCACAAACATTGTAATACTTACGTTGTGCTATGACTTGGTCTAAGTGTTCGTCCACTAGTCGAAATTCCTAAAATCCGCCAATAGCTATTAAACAAACAAAAAAGTACGGTTGACATACAAGAGAAAATGGTTCATAAATTTTGTCTCTGGCTATTCATTCAAAATTTTAAAAAATCTAGTGCATTACAGGTTCAGTAATTACATGGATTGGACTCCCCTTTTAAGTAACAAATAATAGTTTCCAAGTTATAATATTTTAAAGGCGTTGTAATGTTCCGAGCTATTAATTTATTGATAGTAAAATATCCACGTCAAGAACACACGGCATAGGTATTCTAGATCAAAACACAGACCTGTCATCGATATTAAATATTCCTCTGCCAGCCCCCCCTTTTAAGTCGTGATGTTTTAAATTGCACACGCGGTGTGGGGTGCATAATTACACACTGTATCCTGACTAATAAAGAAAGTTTCGTGTCTTGTCTGTGTTATTGTGGTCTCTTATTTATTAAGAAGACACCCGCGACTTCGCCCATGTAGTTAGTTATAATTATTATTAATGCGAGCCTGTTTGCAGTGTTGCTGCTTGCAACATTCGAGACAAACCTCCGTTGTTTTTGAAGTTATACTTCTTTAGGCACGTTATGAAAAATGTTTGTCAAATTTTAAAATACGCGCGCATCAGTGTCACACATAATTCTCACGGATGAAGTTAGCTAATAACGGTCTCTCCGGAATATCGCACAAATCGCAACTGTCAGTGTCAATGAGTGAGTTATGATGTTATTGTCCATAATAACCTAACAACGTCAAAAATTGTTATTCGTTGCTACAGACAGGTGCAAATAGTTAGACACTACAATTTCACGACTGAATAGTAAATGCTTTTAGTGCAGTTTTCTCACGAATCATTTTGGGTATAACTTCGTACATAAGTACACGAACACGTTCTTTTTTTAGATTGTAACCATTGTTGTAGTGTACGAGGTTTTATTGTTAAAATAATAAAAAAATGGTTGGAAGCAAAGAGCTGAAGATCGAGCTCAGTGGCGTGCCATAGGTGGTTTCATCTGTGTTGCCGAGAAATGTCACATATTCCTCGGATTAAATCTTATATGTTAATCCAGGCTATAAACAATATTTGTGTCAAATGTTGACGAGCCAGTTGGTTTGATGGTTAGAGACGCTTACTGCCACGCCGCAGGTCGTGGGTTCAATTCCCATCCAGGACAAACATTTGTATGCATGAACATGTTTGTTTGATCTGTGTCTGGATGTAAATATCTATATAAGTATGTATTTCAAAAGTAGTATATGTAGTATATCAGTTATCTGGCTTCCATAGTACAAGCTCTGCTTAGTTTGGGACCAGATGGCCGTGTGTAAGGAATGTCCCAGGATATTTATTTATTTAGTTATTATTTTAAATTTCATCTAAATATGTTCCACATTTTTCGCGTGAAAGAGTAATAAAAATCTACAAGGGCACAAACTTTTGCATTTATAATATTCGTAGGAAAGCTATTAACGGTAATAAATGCAATAAAGTATTGATACCATTCTCGATTAGAAACAACACGATGTGAAGCTATCGTGTAATTAGTGGGCAATATTGCCATTTACGAAACGTCGCAGCATATTCATTAGACATAGAAATATATTCACAAGTGATAATAGTACATCATGATTTATAATATTTAAATTATACTAGATATCTATACTAATATTATACAGAGGAAATATTTGTATTTAAGTATGTTTGTTACTCTTTCACGCAAACACTACTGAACGGATATGGATGATACTTGGCACATAGATAGAGCATATCCTGGAATAACATATACTTTTTATCCCGGGAAAATGTGATATCCCTTGGGAACGCGGGTAAAACCGCAGGGGACAGCTAGTACTTTATATAAATGTATGGGCTTGTAATTGTCAGTTACTAACGACAGTTTCTAAGCTTGCATAAAGCAAAAATAATTATGAACTCGTGACTGAGTCTCGGTGGTCGAGTCGTATAAAGCTCGGTTTTAGATCGGAGGTCTATAGTTCGATTCCCAGGTGGTGTTTTATAGGTTTTTAGTTCCAATAAACTGCCTAAATGGCGTACAAATATTGGAAAAATATATTGTACTAGCTGTCCCCCGCGGTTTCACCCGCGTTACCGGAGGATATTACATTTTCCCGGGATAAAAAGTATCCTATGTTACTTCTAATACCTCCAAGAATATGTGTGCAAAGTTACATGATGAACAGTTAAGTAGTTTTCGCATGAAAGCGTAACAAACTAACTAACATTCACATTTATAATATTAGTAGGGATTATTGTTTTTCTGTTTAGAAATTATTATTTAGGGTTGTAATGTGCCCGAGATGGCGATAATGCTCACTATATGTCACGTAGGGATTTATAATATCTTTAGAAGAATGTGGGTATCATTATAGAATTTTTTTTTTACGCCCCTGGGCCGATAAACAAGCAGGCGGTCCATCTGGTGGTAAGTGGTCACCGCCGCCTATGGACATTTGCAACACTAGGAGCATCGCCAATGCGTTGTCGACCCTGAGACGTGAAGTTGTTAAGTCTCATGTGCCTGTAATTTCACCGGCCCCCTTACCTTTCTAACCGAAACACAGTAATACACTACTGCTTCACGGCGGAAATGGGTAAGGTGGTAGTACTTCCCCGGACGAACTCTGCACTAAGATCTCTACTACTCTAAGAAAATTTGTATAAACTTAAAATAAATGACATTTTATAATGATAGATTTCAATGTTTTTAGAACAAATTTTAATAATAACAATAAATGTAGCCCTCAACACTTACAAAGATTCCGTTGTATAGACTAGACAGTCATGAGGACTCTATAACAAGAGAGCACAAGCTCTACTTTCAATCAGCTATTCACACATAGCCAGTAAGTACACGGAAAGATCGCGACCGGTAATTTGTAGAGCGATTCCTTTGATGCCGCCGCTAGCCGACGGATCAAAGGGGCGCCTGATTACGCGCCGCCGACTAACTATCCTGGAAAATTTCACTTAGCTGCCAGTTGGACACGAGGAGAACCTTTCATTTATGCTTTCATAGAAATTTTTGATGATATTAACTGTAAAATTAATATCTAATGGAGTTTTATAGTTATTGGGTAGTCATTTTGTTAGCCCTCATTACACTCATAGCTGGGCCTGAGCATCAGATCCGCAGCTAGTCCAGCTTCTGGGCTCTAAAATCTGACCATCGAGCTGGAGGTCTGCCCGGCAGTTGTCGTCTTAGGTAGTATTATAAAATTGGTTAAAAGGAAATGGGTTTGTCAACTTCAGGTGGTTGTCAACTGTAGGAAGGTGTTTGTCGACAGATGCGGGTAGTAGATAACGAAGTGGTCACTACTAAGTATCCCACCACTGTGCTATGGTGTTCTCGGTGTACCTACTGTTTTTTTTAAATACCCAAGTTGAGCTATTTGAAAAAACTTTCTGGTTATCATGTTGTGGCTATGGTGGCTTGGTGGTTAGTGACTCTCGACTCCCAAACCGAAGGTCGCGGGTTCGATTCCCACCCAGGACAAACATTTGTGTGCACGAACATGTCTGTTTGTTCTGTGTCTGGGTGTAAATATCTATTAATTAAGAAAAAAAGTAGTATATGTAGTATATCAGCTATCTCATCAGGTTTCCATAGTACAAGCTCTGCTTAGTTTGGGATCAGATGGTCGTGTGTAAAGTATGTCCCAGGATTTTTATTTATTATTATTGTTATTAAAAAGATATAACATCTAGACTAAGAACAAATAGAGATGTTCATACACACAAATATTTGTCCTAGGTTGGGAATCGAGCCCACGAATTGCGTCGTTGCAGTCTGGGTCTATAACCACCAAGCCAACTGGCACTTTCTGTCTATAAAATTACAAAAGTAAATTCGTTCACTATTCAGTAGTGAAGTCTTTTAATGTTAAAGTAACCAGAAACCGGATCGATTAGTGGTCACCGTGTCGCAAAGGGTATCTTTACAATTTGCGGTTCACCTGATTATGTGAGTTATTTGTGGCCTTACCTTTTGCTCTGTGTTGCTTTTAACTATCCACACGTTTCATATTATAGTTTAGTAACTAACTGTATAGCTGTAATTTTGTACTCGTTATAATATTAAATTTAGGTGTCTTTTTTTGTGACCCTTTTTTGATGAAATAAAGACAATATGTTGAGCCAAGTTACGTTTAAGTTTCCTTTAAAAATCCTATTACAATTGTCTCTTAATTTAAAGATGTGTGTGTTCATAGTCAAACAGAAAAGTTTAAAAAATGCTCTTATTGTATTCGTTTACACAATCTACATCAAACGCAATAATTTTTTGGCAAATCTTTTTTATTTTCAGACACGACGGCGGTTCTACAGTTAAATAATAGTGATTAAAGGCAAATATGGTAGATAAATAAAGATATGTAGAAGATAAAAGTCAGAAAGGTTGTTTATTTTTTAATTGTGTTAAAAGTGTGTTAAGGTAAAAGGTTAAAATTTACAATCATTTTTTCGCATTAAAAAGTAGTCTATGTCATTTTTCAGGCACTGAACTATCGGTTGAGTAGTTCTGGCGTGAAAGCGCGACAGACAGACAGAGTTACTATCTCATTTATAATATTAGTAAGGAGTAAGGATTAAAGTCAGTTTTCATGTGCATGCTAAAAACGAATAAAAATCGTTCAAAGGTATTTTTTCAACAAAATATTATCTTGAAATTTATCTGAGTTAATTTCTTTTTTCGTTAAATGCTATTATTGGTTGACCCAATTTCCATGTTAAATATATGTAACCACACAAATAAAGTTAAAAAAATAATAGTAGGCATGCCTCGTCATTTGCACTCGGCGTCCTAAAATCGGATAGACAGACGGATATTGGATGCAGGTCCGACAGTTTCCGCGGATTTTTATATAAAAATTGTAATGGGCTCAAATCATGAGATGAGGCGCTTTGAAATGTTGCTATCAGCCAAAAACGGCTGACGTTTAGATTCAAAGTCAAAACCTTTGGTTAAGTTTTGGTTCTAGTGCACGTATGAAGGTAAACTCTACTGAGGTTCTGAGAAGATTCTGCCAGAAACTTAGCATGGTAAGGTTATTTGAACATTGTTTACATTATTATGTGTCAAGAACGTATCCACATGCACCACATATCGTATAGCAAGTGAAGACCAACACTCTGTAATTATAAAATTAAAAACAATTTCAAATTGTTTTTCTATACATATAAATAAACATTAATAATGCCGTTCTGCGCTTCACTTGAGAACGGCTGGAAACATTAAATAATTTTTTTAAAATATCACGAAACGTTTTGGTGAAGATAAATTGGTAAAGATGCCCAGAAAATTGGAAAAATTTAAAGTGCTTCATTCTATGGGATTTTTGTATTAACTCAATACCCTAACTTACAATTCGAAGACACATAGCAACGCATATCAATAACAGAAAGTAATAAAGTTAAAACCTTCTTCGAATTATGAACCTCCTATTTTTGAAGTCGGCTATTCGCGTCCCGCCACAAGTTTACAACTTACTCGTGACATCTCAGTCGTCCGATTATTTATTGAATTGTGCGAAAGCTACGCCAACGAATATTCGGTTTGATGTGACGAATAGGGATTGTCTTATTTCGTCCGACAGCTTTTAACGTTAACCTGTGCGAGGTTGTTTATTTTTGTTTGGTTTATTTTTGCATACGAAATTGTTTCGAATGCACTATCAGGCGCTCGATTCTGTAAGGAAAATTACACTAACTCGAGGATGTATCGTCGCGGCCTCCATGCTCTGTATCTTTCGCTAACTACGCTAATACTACTAATCACGTGAGAGATGAGCTCTCCGAGGCCTCCGTGAAGCAGCTCACCGACGAAGTTTGTATTAGCTGAATAAGGGGGCTGGTCCCGTTTTCACCCGCGTTACCGAGGGATGTTTCATTTTACCGGGATAAAAAGTATTCTGTATGTTATTCCAGGGCATTTTCTATCTATGTGGTATGTTTCCTCCAAATCTGATCAGAAGTATTTGCAGAAAAGAGTAACAAACATACATCAATTCTGACAGACTTTCGCATTTATATTATTACTGGCTGTCCACTGTGGTTTCTTCCGCGACACCAAGGGATGTTGCATTTTCCGAGATAAAAAGTAGCCTATATCATTATGTTATTCTAGGGCATGTTCTATGTGCCAAGTTTCATCTAAATTCTTCCGTGAGTTTTTGCTTGAAAGAGTAACAAACTTCCTCACAAACCTTCACATTTATAACGTTAGTAATTTTTTTTTAGGATTACATGCAGGTTTACTCAGATCTAGTCGATTGCGAACCCGATTCGGATGTCATGCCCACTGAAAAAAAAAAACAATTGATGTGAGAACCTCCCTTTCTTTGTAGTCGGTTAAATAATAAAGTATACTACCACCATTACCTCTATACGGCTATCATCGCTAGCATTAAGAAAAAAAAATATAAATACCCTAATGCTTTTCTAACTACAATAAGCACCAATAATATTTTACCAAACTTGTATCATATAAGTACCTACATAACAGCGCGATAACGTTATCTAAACCATATTGACAATTCACTAAGGTTCTTATAACATTTAGAAATAAGGTTGGAAATTGATTGACAATATAAAGGATTCTAAACGTGGCGATGGCCACAGATTAACTGACAATGTTCCTAAGGAATGCCAACACTGTTCTTCAA
The DNA here is from genome assembly GCA_907165245.1 of Habrosyne pyritoides. Lineage (NCBI taxonomy): Eukaryota > Metazoa > Arthropoda > Insecta > Lepidoptera > Drepanidae > Habrosyne > Habrosyne pyritoides. The sequence continues at coordinate 746,820 of OU015600.1, read as the reverse complement.
GTGTAGTTTTCTGTATGAATATAGTTTAAGCTGTGGTTACGTTAGGGTAGAAGTATTGTGACAGTTGAATGATTATTGTAATTTGTCAGTGACGGTACAACCCAGCAATGGTGTTATTTATTTATATTTTACCGTGAAATTATTGATTGAATTGTTTGACAGGCCAATTGGCTTGGTGGTTAGAGAGCCTGTCGATTACTCAGCAAAAATATGTGTACATGTCCCATTGTTCTGTATCTGGTTGTAGAAATAGATAAAAGTATGTATTTAGAAAAATATTATGTAAGTAGTAGGTATCGGTTATCTGTTTTTTTGGTATAAGCTCTGCATAATTCAGTATTAACTATGACTTTGTGTAATGAATGTCCCACAATATTTATGTATTTATGTTTTGTGATGCTCTATATGTGTTTATTATGGAAGCCTAATTAATTGATTTGGTCGGTCAACATAGAGGTTCTAAGCTCTGACTGTAAGACCGCGCGTCGTTCGATTCCCATCCAAGATAAATGCACATAATTGTTTCTGTTTGTTGTATGTAAAAAGTATTAAAAAAATAGTAAATGAAAATATAAACCTTCAAGCACTTATGAATAGTAAAACTCTTATATATAATATACTGTTATATCAGTTATTTAGTTACCATAGTACAAGCTCTGTTTGGGATCTAATAATTGTAGTGAAGAATGTCCCAGAATATTACAAAATGGCACCCTGAGGCCTCGAGGACCGGGCCTCTAGCGTGGTTGCCTAGTAAGCGAGTGGCCGCGACGAATCATCGTCGAGTTGTCATTTACATGTCAGAATGACACCCCTAAAGTTAGCCCTACCTAGGTTCCTCTCCAAAGAACCTTCAAACCTTCCTCTGGCGTCAAGTTAGTGTCACATAACAAATTTGACATTCCAGCGTCTTACATCTATACGACACAGACTTTGATTCTATTTTCTATACCGCGAGAATTTAATAAAAACCGATTCATGACATGCGGTGTGGAGGAACCAATGATCTCTTTTTAAATACTGGATTGGCTATGAAGTAATTTTATACTCGATATTGCGGCGCAAGGTAGAGTCTACTATTCACAGAACAAATGGTATAAAGCAGTATGATATCTTTATATATAAAAATGTCATGTTGGTTTGTGTACGCTTCTAAAACTCAAAAAGTTCTGCACCGATCGAGCTGAAATTTTAGCATGATATACGAGTATAATCCGCATCAAGGATTGTTTTTTGTTTTCTTTGTTTTGTTTCTCATTTCTCAACCATTTAATCACAATGTGCCACAGCGAAGTGTGGCAGGGAACAGCTATTATTTATAAGTATAAAATAATTTTAGGTATATTGCAAAATAAAATCAAAAAAACACCTTTAACATTTCATATTAATATTTCTTTGATTCGGTAATTAATAAAAATCTAACCCATAACCTGTGGCGTGGCAGTCAGGGTCTTTGACAAACAAGGCAGATTCGTCCGTCGCCCTAATTCCTGGATTAACACAGACTGTTTATCCCAAGGGAATAAAACATCCTCAGGATCGCAAGTGAAACCGCGGGCGAAAGCCAGTTTATGCAATAGCCTATCTAGTGTATAGATATCAGTTCCAGAACCAAGGTAACGTGGTTCACCCCGCGCCTTGTCACCCGTCAGTCATCATTCGTCACGCGTGCCGAGCGGACGTCAAAGATATTGCGTACGGGCTCTCAAATTGCGTTTAATTTCACGAGGGTGCAGTATTCAAATGATATGGGATGGCATGTGTTGGGTTATTGCAATATGTGAATAGTTTATTTTGGTTTGGGATTGTTGGTAACAGTTTTAGAGTTGTTTTCTGATTTATGTTGGTGTTATACTTAGACGAATAATTTAAATGAATAAAAAACAATACTTTTATTTTGCACGGTGTTATTTGGATGTACAGTTTTCTCTTCTTTAGTTTAGGTAATTATAGCTCAGTTGTTAGTGACGTCAAATGTCGTATAGAAAGTCGTGGGGTCGATCCTACAAGAAACTTGAGCTTTCGGCGAAGGATAACAACGTCAGGGCAGCATGGTGACAGGGTACTTTGTAGTTTAGGCTGGCTGGCTATACCTCCCTAAAGTAGAAAATCTGTTGCCAAGTTGGTGTGTTCCTGCTGCAAGAGAGCTTATTCTCTTCTTGGCTAAAAATACAGCTTAAGCTTACACTAAACAGAAAAAATCTTATTGCAAATCTGTCGCCTAACACCTGTCTTCGTACTCCTATTTTGTCTAGTTTAGTAACGCAATATGTTAGTGAGTTGGCATTGTTTATGTGTTTAGGTGACAGTGATCACTCACAATCAGGTAGAAAACCTGCTATCTGGCAAAAAAAAATATACCGCAACAAAATGATCTTATTTACAAAATTGAATAAATGTCAATTTATTTTCAGGTTGTAAAATAATTTAAAATGATATCGTACTAAGTGTACTTAGAGTTGGTAATCAGAACCGCAAAATCAATAAGGAAAGTGAAACAAAATGGAAACATCTCGAAAGTTCTCAAAGGGAAGTTTGATTAAATAGACCTTTCTGCGCCATTTGCTAATTGAAAATCTTCCAATCCGTATTCGTGGAGATATTTTAAAATTTATCACCTCCCTGAGTTTTGGAGATGTTATATTTTATTCATATTTTATTGCGACGTCTAACCAATTCGATATCGATATATTTAAATATATCTTAGTCTGTCAATTCTGGACAATTACACCATTAAATAGATTAAAATTAATAGATTTTATTACATACATTATCTACTGAAAAAGATTTAGAAAGTAGCCTGAACAATCAATGCAAAAGCCCCTGAAAGGTATGGCGGGGCTCTGCAAGGGGATCTCTGGATATATTTACAAATAATTTCCAAATAAAATTAATGGTATAAATAATCAATTATATATCAATATATAAACAAAATTTTATGATCCAAACCATTTATTCAGTTTAGGCCCGCGGCGTGCATAAAGTTAAAGGTTACTGATTTACTACTGTACAAGTTCGAAACTACCTTTAACACTTTAAGATGGTTGAGTAAGGATTCATTAAAACATTTAAAGTATTACAGCAAATCAAAATAAATCAAATACTGCTATGGCAAAGTTTAGTTGATTTTGTGATTAAATAAATAATTATTAAGGACATTCTTAAATACAGCCCACGCTATGCAGAGCATCTACTTACCACTATTATACAACAAATGCTAAATTTCTGCATCGAAATTCTTATAGGCTAAAGAATAAAGGCTTTTGTTATTATTATTATTATTATAGGCTAAACACCGACAGAATAAACAGATATGTTTATCCTATGTGGGAATCAAACTCAAAACTTGTAGCATGGCAGTCAGGGTCTCTAAGCATCCTGCCAACTGGCTCGCCCAATTATTGGACAGAAATCTCCGTGCGCAAGTTCAACTCGCACTTGCCTCTTTCTTCATAACTGAAAATTAGCACAGAAAAATATTTGTTACCGTTTACTATTATATTTTATTACAAGTGGGGTAGACTTTGAAATAGCATTTCTATAAATTTACAATAGTTAATTAATAGTTAATTCTAAGTAGTGAAAGCTAAAATAGTGAACCAATTCTCTATTCTATGAAGTTAATTGGAAATCATAAACTGAATGGGAAACAATGAAATGTAACGAAAACAATCGATCCTTAATTGATTTATTCGACTAACCCGATTTAATTTCACGGCCTATCTCTTGTTGCGGTGGAAAAAATACTCTCACGTACCGAAATAAAGTTCCATTTTGTTGTTAAAGCGGTGAAAACTGGTGCAGGATCGGCCGTTCGCGATGTTGTACGGTTTTCAACGATGGTCGAGTTTCGACTTGAGTTAGGACATGGACTATATAGTGATTGGATAGGTGTAGCTATTAATTTATTTATGCTATACGTGGTCTATCTGTAGCTGTGTGGAAGTGGGGATGAATACTAACCAAACTGTAGGGTACTGTAAGAGACGACGAAACTATGTGCATTAAATACCTTGCAATGAGTGATCAACAAAAATATTTATAAAGAAGAATTTCAGGGAGACGGCTCGTAGTTAAAATCTTTCAATTCTCTTAAACTCTCTTAAATTCTCTAAAACTCTGTAAAAAGAAAATCACCGAATAGACGGAAGGAATTGCGCCGACCTGCGTATGTGTTTGTATGTTCTGTACCTTTGTTACCACGTAGACAATTTGGTAGACAGATAGAATATGACCTAGATTAACAATATAGGGAATAATAAGATCCCGCAAGAACCAAAATTGTGCAAGTAATATGGTTTTCTTAAATTGTTTTTATTAATTACTTTGCGTGACGCGGCTTCACCTGCATTCCTCTATCTAACCTCGGATCTAAACTCTAATCCATCCTGAATGGTGGAAGAATTTTTGAAAATGGAAATTACCCTCCATACCCTCCAAAGTCACAAAATTCCTAATAATACATGCCTATTAGTAAAGATTAAAGTATATTTAATGGTTTTGTCAGATGGCTTATACAGTTTTTTACAATCCAAACATTGGAATGCTGCCAGGAGTCTAAACGCGTTTGGCTATATTGAGATTTAGCATCGGAATAGGTTTTAGTTTTCGAAGAGTTCCTCTAAATAGCCGGCCGATGTTTACTTTTAAATGCAATAGTATTTTTAAAGCTGTTCCATTTGAGATAGGGGAGATTAAGTGTTGTTCAAATTTATGTAACTTTTAGTAATAAATAAATGAGATAACAAATGAAGTAATAGCCAGGGACATTCTTTACTCACGGCCAACTGATCCCAAACTAAGCAGAGCTTGAAACTAGATAAGAAAGAAACTACTATATATTACTTTAAATTTCAAGATACAGGCTTATTTAAATACACCAACGCACACGACAAACACGACCAGTGGCGTGGCAGTTAGGATTTTCGTCCAGAGTCTCACAGGTTTCTTTAAAACACTTCGTTGAAAAAAACGTAAAATTTTCCGCCCTCATTAAAACCTTCTTCTACATTGTTAAATCATCGTTCTAATATTATAACACGATAATTTGTGGGTTCACATCGATGTGAATGCAGGCGAAACCGCGGTGGACAACTAGTACATTATACTGTCGACGGTGCACTAATAAATTCAAATTAAATAAGAACGCAAATAACAAATCCCGTCGGTAATTAAAAATGACTTAGCTGATATTAAGGCCGATAGTCGGCGTGTTCCAACTTTGTTTGGCGATGCCGACCACGTTACGTTAAAAAATGCCCAGTTATAACATCTGGATTACATTACTAGGCTGGGAGCTGTGGGACTATTAGTTTAAATAATTTTTGTGGGGGGTGTTTATTATTAATAATTGATTTATTATTAAGGTGGCTGCTATCAACAGAAGGTTGGTTAAGAAATGAAATGTAAAAATGTTATCTATTTAAGTAGGCTATTTTTTGGCAAGGCGAGGTAATGAAGAGTCATTATATATATAATAATCATCTCCCAAATTTATTATGAACTAGCTGTCCCTCGCGGTTTTACTAGCGTTCCCGTGGGATGTCACATGTATTATACATAAAAACCTTCCTCTTCAATCACTCTATCTATTAAAAAAAACCGCATCAAAATACGTTGCGTAGTTTTAAAGATTTAAGCATACATAGGGATATAGGGACAGAGAAAGCGACTTTGTTTTATACTATGTAGTGATAATTGATATATTGTTCTTGGCTGCTATCATAGAGTTGTTAAGAGATGGAATCTTATCGTAATAATAGTAATCTCTTTTAGAATTTAGGCTATTTCTCAGCGAGTCCAGAGCGCGGCAAATTCATAAGGTAATTGTGATTGTTGATAAAAGTTTGATCGCAAATGATATTTACACTGTATTCTAAAACTCAAAAAATTGAATCAAAATTTACAAAAGTACAATTTTTTAATTCAATTTGACTACAAGTCATTTCTATAGCTCATTTGGTTAACTTAAGAATGATTATCGATAAAGTGTCAAACGACTTCAAAATCACGATATTGTCACACACATGCATCGAACAGTTTTGTTCTAAATTGACATAACCACGATTGCTATTCAATCTCGACGCGCACATCATTCGCGGATCATCAATCGTGACGTCATAACTAATGCTCTGTCAATCACCTTTAGTTCCTCAACGTTTCATTAATTAATAGTATCGCCTCTCCTTGCCTACATGGGGCGGTTCGCTCTCATGACAAATGGCCGGCTGCAGGGTGCTCCGTTATAATTCGTTTTTAACCGCAGCACGTCAGCGGCTCGCGTACCTGACGCTATTTAGATATAGGCAGTTTTGGCTTATATAGGTTGCGATAGTCTTTTTTTATGGATGTGAAGCTTTTTTTGGATATCGATAAAACAGTGATGTGAAAGCCTTTTTTCAGAAGGATGCTTGTATGAAATAACCTTGTTATACATTGGAAAGTTGTTTTTCAGACACTGAATACTAACTCGTTTTATATAGTTTAAGCGGATTTTTTTTTATAATTTCCGACTGATAAGGCTATGGTGAAAGCTCCTATGTACCTAAATGATAGCTGTATTCAACATCACCATCACCTTGCCTTGGACCCAAACATTTGCAGGCATTAATCCATCATCTTGACTTTGTTCTTTTTTTTCAAATAAAATTGGGGAACCTACATATGGAACATAGTTTTAATAAATAACTACTTTAGGACTCACGGTTTCACCTGTGTTCTTGAGAGATCCTACATTTTCAAAATTATGCTATATGTTATCCCAGAGCATGCTCTATGTGCTAAGTTTTATTGGAATCCGTTTAATAGTTTTTGGGTGATAGACTAACAAACATCCATTCACCCATCCGTAGCTACTTTGGCATTAAGAATATAGGAATATTTTCAGTATGTCAAAGAAATGAAATCATTTCAATAAAACTACATCGACAGACAAACAATCTAGAGCACATAATTATCCGCCAGTTGCCCATATATAGTATATTTATATATATTCCACCCTGTATAGAAGGGCACCAGGTTTTGATATTGAGGAATGGTCGTGCATCACGCGATCGCTTCATTTGGCTGACCGCCATCTCCGAGTGTGCGAGCGAGAGGGCGAATGTCCTATTGAAAGGGAACGCTGTTGTTATGCGTGTTTGGTAGGGAATTCATTTAGTTAGCAGAATAATGTTACGGAATTACGTGATTAGTTTTGCGCAAATGTGTTTGAGATACAGTTAGTTTGTTATTTATTAATTACTTCATTATTAAATCAAAATTAAATGGAACAGCTAAGTTATTTGTTATTTGGAAGATGTACAGAAAAATACAATAATTTGAAAAATATGTTATAAAATCATAATTGGATAACTACTACACTTTTATCAAAATATACTTTATTGCATTCTCATAAAGGCTAAATTAAGCTGCGTCTTATAGTTTTACTGGCGTTTGAATATCATTATTTATAACAAAAAGCAACTAAAGTTCTATTTTAAAGTAAAAGTATATTTCAAAAAGTCCGTTTGACGCATTGTTGTCTTTAGAACGTGCTACGAGTCTTAAGTATTCGTAGAAGTCTCGTAGACAGCTCGTAGCGGAGCTACGTCGCACGTGAACGACACAGGCGTCAAACTAAATTCATACATAACCTCTGATAAAAAGGGTCTAATTTAATTTACCTCAATTTCAGTTCATTGTGTATTTAATTAGTTTTCCTACACATGAATGAGAGTGGGAATGTAAATCACCACTTCATCTCCTCCATTCGCTCACCGGTCATTCCCGTTCACTCGAAATTTAATTTTGTGGTAACACAAGAACCCATTGTGACTTGCAATTGAATAAAATTAATTAATCGAATTAATTGGTTGCTTCTTCATTAATTTTTACACACTGCATTTAAATTCTGTATTAATATTTTCTTCAATGAATTTTGCGGTATGGCCTATGTGGTTTTTAATTTTTTTTTATTATTACTAGCTTCCGGCCTTCGTTCCCAAGGGATCTAATGTATTCCCATAATATGAAGTAGCATATGTCTATAACGTACTATATCTGTATGCCAAGTTTCATCTCAATTCGTCTTTTTTTTGCGTGTCGATCGTTTTGGCCAAATTTGTTTGGACCAGAATTCTGCCAGGCGTACTGTGTCGTCTGTAGCATTATACAGGCCAGAACGCACGCACGCAGGGCGCGACAATAGATGTACTGATTGCTTGTGCTGTAACTCCATCGGCACAGATTGTCTTGTAAAAAAGTGATTATTACTTAATCACGTCAAAACACACAAATCAAAAATTTTCGTTAGTAGTTAACAGTAGGAATTACCATAAATTATAATAAATATGTTGTAGCAAATCACTACATAGTATAAAACAAAGTCGCTTTCTCTGTCCCTATATCCCTATGTATGCTTAAATCTTTACAACTACGCAACGGATTTTGATGCGGTTTTTTTAATAGATAGAGTGATTGAAGAGGAAGGTTTTTATGTATAATACATGTGACATCCTACGGGAACGGGGGTAAAACCGCGGGGGACAGCTAGTTCTATTATAAAAATCTCAAGTGAATTCTAAAGTTGAAGGAGCTATCTGAACAACCACAAAATCATTATTCATATCTACAAAGAAAATTGTGAAGTCTTGACCTTTGACATTCAACTTCATTTTATACTAAATAAAAGAACTGGGACATCCCAGGACATTTCATTTGTCTACGGCCATCTGGTCCTAAACTAAGCAGATCTTGTACTATGGAAACTTACTGATTTACTACCTATTATATACACCACAAGACCTGGTGGTTTAGCAGTCTGGGTTTTGACCGATTATGAAGTTTTATACAAATTAAAACTGCTTTTGAATAACATATTATATAATAAAATAACCTAGTTAACCTTAAACGAAATTGAACAGGTACACAAAGACCACTGATTTGTAAATCATATAACAGGTACATAGTTGTCATAAAAGGTATGGGATATTGATGTCTATAGAACAGTTGCTTTGTGTCACTTGTTTAGACATCAATGGTCAAAATGTGCTACTAACTTATGTACCTATACTGAATAAATGTGCTACTAACTTATGTACCTATACTGAATAAATGTGCTACTAACTTATGTACCTATACTGAATAAATGTGCTACTAACTTATGTACCTATACTGAATAAGAGCAAACATGTATAATTTTACTTTACTACATATATCAAATCATAATTTTATTAATAAGTTTCACAACGATCGAATGCATGGAGTTTTAGTGAATAAATGTAGAGCAATACATATTTGACCATAATAGGAGTAGGTATGTACAGTACACTTAGTTAATTTTAAGCAAGTTGTTGGCGACAGACCCCAGAGCGAACGCAACGGGAATACTTGATTTGATATTTAAATATTAACATACAATTGGTATTGTGGGTTTGGCTGAGTGTTTTCTTTATAATTGTCTTTTTTTTATAACTTTGATTAATACATATTTACAGTAGTCTATAATATTGTTCTTACTCAAAGTTATACTGTTCTACAATATATTGGGAAACGTATTGACTCTGTATTTATTATTTGTCTACTATTTGACTAAATTAATTATTAATAATAATCGTTTATTTGATTAAATTTTTTTTTTAAATTATACATGTTTGCTCTTATTTAATACATTAGATAGTTTTGACACATTTTGACCATTGATGCCTAAACTAGTTGCACAAAGCAACTGGTCTAGATTGCGGCCAGCTCTCCGATATTTTTGCAATATAAATAGTTATGGTTTGTCTTTCAAGTAATGTATGCACAAGTCCACACTCAAACAAATTGGCTAGTAACCTATTAACCCCACATAAAGATGTAACTCGCCTGAAAAAATGGCAAATACTAGACCTAGACTAGAGAAACTAATTATTTAGTTTCTACTAACTCTCCGGTGTCTAATGGAATTGTACACAATTCAAACTTTTTTTTTTTTTTTATACTACTAAGGCAGCAAACAAGCTGACGGCCCGTCTGATGGTAAACGGTCACCGCAGCCTATGGACGCTTGCAACACCGTGGGTATCACTCGCGCGTTGCCGACCCTGCAAAAATCTCTTCACACCCTTCTTGAAGAACCCCATGCTGTACTCCCTTGGGAAAACCTCGGCAGGGAGCTCATTCCACAGCCTAAGCGTGCGCGGCAGAAAGCTCCTTTGGAATCGCACCGTGCGAGACCAGTTTGGCTCCAATGTGTGAGGATGAACTCCCCGTCTGTGGCGAGAGGTGCGATGGTATACTTATGGCCAAAAATCGATTGCAGATACAAAGAAAAAAAAAATGTTTCCACGCTTTTTATTAGGTTCACCTGTATGTTTGTAACCGACTCCTTTGGGCGTGATTTTGACCCACTTTAGACTATCAGATTTTTTGCACCTCATCATCATCAGCCTATCTCCGTCCACTGCTGGACATAGGCCTCACCTATGGCACGCCACTGAGCTCGATCTTCAGCTCTTTGTTTCCAACCGCTGCCAGCCAGCTTGCGTATATCATCGCTCCATATAGCTGGAGGGCGCCCTACACTACGTTTACCGAGCCGTGGTCTCCACTCTAGAACACGTCTACCCCAACGGTTATCGGTTCTACGGCAGATGTGACCAGCCCACTGCCACTTCAGCTTGCTAATCCTATGAGCTATGTCGATAGTTTTGTGAAAATTTCGGTCATATAGCCATCATCCCATTTTAACACGTATACATACATATGTGACTTCATCAGTATACTCCAAAAAAGCTTTAATAATAACATTGTATCCACAGACACAAGTTCCTACCATTTTTATTATATCAATGCATAAAATTATAATTCCGCGGCGAGTCACGCGTGTCGCTGACATTTCAACTTTCAAGTCGGTTCGCGTTTTTACAACAGACTTTACAAAGATTCTGTTGGAGTTTTGTAGCGGTATTCGGAAGGATCCACCCTGTTCTAAGTTTCGACGGGTTGTCAACATGTCAAAAGCTTTGTGGTTTTTAAGGATCTCAAGTTTTCTGTTGTTAGTTTTTAAAGTTGCAAAGAAACCATGATATTGTCACTGTTTGATTGTTGTCAACATTTTAGACTGTTCTGTGTTGTGTTGTGTCTTTAGAAGTGCTTTATTCCATGCTACAGTCATACAATTGTGTTTTATATGAATGCTTCCTCATTTACTAGATATCATAGTGTGCAATAATAGATTACAATTATCCTATTGATCTGAAAATTTTATTCTAAACATAGCATTTGCATTGCTATACAGTCTTACGCAATTAAAAAAAAATCAAAAACTATAAAAACAAAGGGAAATCATGAGAAATTACTTCTTGGTAGATTAAAACCTATAACACCATTTAACTGCACCTGCGTATGAGATACTAAAAATCTTAGAGTGTTGGAAAATGTAATAAATATTGAGGATGATGGCACAAAGGTACTAACATCGAATGCCATAGCAAAGACGGTAGATTTAAATCATACATATGATAAAGGTGAAACAGAAACTTACCTTGCAAAATAAATACTTTAGAGCCCTCATTAAAAATATCACAAACAAAGCTTCAAAAAAACCTCTCAAGTAAATCAGCACGTCTTCACGTATTACCGGCGCCAATGTCGCGTGAAACACAAAAACTGTAAGACCCGGTTCGAACCCCGTACCCCGCGCCCGGGGCGCGCTGCTCCCGACACAGGGATAATGGTGGGAACTGCTTCCCTTCACTAATAGGGTCACTAGAGTGCTGCCAGCGCTATGTGGCGCTTTATTTGATTTATTTATAGAAGTAAATATCTATATAAGTAAGTACATATATGTATAAAAAAGTAGAATATGTAATATATCAGTTGTCTTAGTTTATGATCAGGTGGCCAAGTGTAAATAATGTCCCAGGATATTTATTAATTTTATATGTTATTTAAGTTTTATTATGATTTAGTACTTATTCAGAATTTAGGGCGATTCAGTTAAGGTTTACGAGAAGGTACTACTGAAGCTACCACTGGTTCAGAAGTCAGTCTTCAACAATGAAGAACCGGTAAGAAACTCAAAGTTTTTTTAAGGTCCTTATGGTTTCTACTCAATCCCGCCATTATGCACAAACTGATGTTTTGGGTAAAATAGATAGCTCGTCATAAGGGATCAGCAGTAGAAATCAGAAGTTGTGAGTAATTATGGTTATTTTCTATTTTGTAGTCTTGTTATTTCTTTTTTTTGTTTTTGTACGTAAAAATATATAAAATTGATATTAAAAATAGCCAAAAAGTCAGAATAGATAAAATTTATATTAAAAATTATTTAATAAAAAATAAAAAAAGAAAGTAACCTTGCTGAGTTTCTTGCCGGTTCTTCTCAGTTGAAGGCTGACTTCCGTACCGGTTGTAGCTTCAGTAACTTTAAATTTGACTTTCATAAGTGCCTTCCGAGGGCCTAAACTGAATAAATGGTTTTGATCTTTGAATCCCCAGGCCAATAGGATGCGGTTCTGCTTCACTGCTTAATTTATATTACTACCGCATTCTCAGGATAAAAAGTAGACTATATCCTTCACCGCCCTATCAGCTATTAATCACCGCCGTGGCACCGTAAGGGTGTGAAGTATAGACAAAGAAAAAATACTTTCGGATTTTTAATATTCTTATAATATTATATGTCTTATTCTATATATTCCATAGGCTTATAGATCTCATGTATACCGAGATCATAATATAGCCTATGTTACTTACAGTATCATGTGCTAATAGTGATTGAATTACTAAATCAGTTCAGTAGTTTTTGTGTTTATTCATTACAAACAAAAATACTTATATGTCCTCTTCATAATAAATTAAAAAAAAACCCCACGGACATTCTTTACACAGGGTCATCTGATCCCAAACGAAGCAGAGCTTGTACAATGGAAACCATGTAACCAATATATTGCATATACTACTTTTTTGTAAATACATACTTACAACCAGACACAGAACAAACAGACATGTTCATGCACACAAATATTTTTCCTAGGTGGGAATCGAACCCCTTGACCTGCGGCTTGGCAGTCAGGTCGCTAACCACCAAGCCAACTGGCCTGTCTAATAATAATATTGATATATATATGGTATTCATTATCCCCTTGCAAGACTTAAGGTGCAAATTCACCAACATTCCCTCATGGATAGGATATTATGGAAATGGATAAGAATGGGTGGATAGGATCTAATTTATTTTTACCGCTGCCACATATTATAAATAATAATAGCTAAATCCAGCGCTTAAAGCGTGCTTCACTATGGCAGGGGCCTGTAGGGACACGGACGGTACGCCTCGTCGATCAAAAGGCTCTTGTGACGTCATCGAGTTATCTTGCCCTTTTCTAATTGTGCCAGTGTCGTGTCGTGTGATCAGATTTTTAGTTCAATGATTTTTTCCTTACTTGTTTGCTATTATCTCTGTAGGCTTTGTAGCTTACAAAAATGTTGTTTTTAAAGATTGTCTTTAAAATTAATATGTTAATTTAATCTTAGATTATAGACACTGTATTTTCTTATGAGAAAAATAATAAATTAATGAATTTACCTTATTTATGAGTCCTTTAGATATTTTCTATTCAAATTTCATAACGACGTGTTTTAATAACTTAACTAGTTCGTTTATAGCCTTATTGCGTAGGAAATAACAGCCATATATACGGTCGACGAAATAATCGTTTTATAGAATTGAACCATGCCTTTTAACCAACCCCCAGTTTTAAAGCTAAAAGTAAATTATGTGCATAAAAGTTGTAAAAGTTTTATGCCCAGTAGAACCACTTTACTGATAGCAAAAAGCTTTAACTTTTATTACTAACCTTTTTTTGGACAACTTTGCTTTTGAGGGTCGAACCACATAAAACTATATTTCTCTATTTGTTTTTATTATGTTTGTCAAGCTGGCAGATGACGCACCTGATGATAAGTGGTCACCGCCGCCTATGATTTTGCAATACCAAGAGCATCGCAAATGCGTTGTCAAGCACGAGACGTGAAGTTGTTAAGCCTCATGTGCCTGTAACCTCAAAAATTCAAAATTCAAAATTCAAAACCATTTATTCAGTTTAGGCCCTCAGAAGGCACTTATGAAGGTCAAATTTAAAGTTACTGAAGCTACTACCGGTTCGGAAGTCAGCCTTCAACTGAGAAGAACCGGCAAGAAACTCAGCAAGGTTACATTCTTTTTTATTTTATTAAATTCTTTTTTATCTATTCTGACTTTTTGGCTATTTTATAACATCAATTTTACATATTTTTATATTTAACAATTACAAAATACTTAATAAAGCTAACATTCAAAAACAAAAAACAAAACAAAAAAAGAAATAACAAGACTACAAAATAGAAAATGACAATAATTACTTACAACTTAAACAAGAAAATTAGAGGTGCACTGTGCAGAGAGCAGCTATTTCCATACATTTTTATCTTCAATATAATGAACCACCTTGTAATACGCTTTTTCTTTCAAAACTTTCCTAATATAATTTTTAAATTTATGATCAGACATTTTGGTTACTGAAAGCGGTATCTTATTATAAAATCGAACACAATTACCAAGAAATGACTTGTTTACTTTAGTTAGTCTAAAATATGGAACAACTAACTTCTCCCTTTGTCTTGTATTAATATTATGGATATCCAATTTTGACTCAAACATTCCTATGTTTCTACGTATAAACATAATATTTTCATAAATATATAATGAAGGCAATGTCATTATATTTATTTCCCTAAATAAATCTCTTAATGATTCACGGGGACCCATACCGTAAATTGCACGAATTGCTCTTTTTTGTATAATAAATATTGATTCTATATCCGCTGCTGCTCCCCAAAATAAAATACCATAGGACAAGAGGCTATGAAAATATGCAAAATAAACTAATTTGGCTGTCTCAACATTCGTCAATTGTTTAATTTTCCTAACAGCAAATGCAGCCGAACTTAACTTAGCAGCTAGAGTATCAACCTGAGGTCCCCACTGCAATTTATTGTCTAATGTAAGACCCAAAAATACCGTTTTATTAACAAGATCAATATGGCTCCCATCTATTATTATTTGGCTATCTACTTGTGCTACATTCGGTAAAGAAAACCTTAAGCATTTAGTTTTCTTTGAATTTAGTAATAGATTATTTGTAGCAAACCACCCACAGACAATTGACATAGTATGATTAACTTTAGTTAGATCTTTGTCTTTTCTATCAACTTTAAAAATTAATGATGTATCATCAGCAAACAAGACAATATCTGTGAGATCATTTACAACATATGGCAAGTCATTTATATAGACTAAAAACAAAAATGGACCTAAAATTGAACCCTGGGGTACCCCCATTTCGACTAAAGAGCCCTTGGATGTTGTGCCAGTAATCCCTACCTTTTGTTGACGATTTGATAAATAAGATAAAACAAGATCATGAGCAGTTCCACGAATTCCGTAGTAGTCAAGTTTTAGAAGTAGCGTACGGTGGTCAACGCAATCGAAAGCCTTGGATAGATCACAAAAAATGCCAATCGCATCCTGAGAATCCTCCCATGCGCCATAAATGTGTCTCAGCAATGCTGCTGCCGCATCGGATGTAGATCTTCCCTTCGTGAAACCGAACTGATGACCATGCAATATCTTATGCTTAGTAAAGTGACCTAACATTTGATTAAGCAGCAGTTTTTCAAAAATTTTACTAAGTGCTGGCAGAACGGAAACTGGTCTGTAATCAGAAGGATTCTCCTTACAACCGGACTTAAAAATAGGTACTATTTTACTGTATTTCATCAAATCAGGAAAACAACCCTGATCAATACATTCATTAAAAATATTTGACAAAACCGGTGCAATCACTGTTATTATTGATTTTACGATTGTTACTGATAAGCCCCATAAATCTTCAGTATTTTTCATATTGAGCGAATTAAAAGTATTTAAGATATCGCTAACATTAATATGCTCAAATTTAAAACTAGGAATTATATTATGAATATGCTGTTTGAGTAAAGATTCCGCTACTATAGGACATGATTTAAGGCTTTTAGTAGTTTTACCAGGTATACTCGTGAAGAAGTTTTCGAAAGCACAGGCTACATCTAAATTATTCGTTAAAATTTTATCATTAATTTTAAGAGTTACCTGTTCATTATTATTTCCAATTTTACCAGTTTCCGTATTAATAACATTCCAGACTGTCTTTATTTTATTATTCGCATTACCTATTTTATTACATATAAAGTGAGATTTAGCTTGATTTCACACTAACTTGAATGTTTTTGAAAAGTTTCTAACATATTTATGAAATTCCTCGTTATGAGTTAGAGATTTTAAATGATAAAGTTCATACAACCTATCCCTGCTCTTACGAATACCTTTAGTAGCCCAGTCACTAAATCCCATTTTACTATTTACCTTCACTATTTTAGTAGGACAGGCTCTATTAAAATTATCGCAAATCCCGGACAATAAACCTTCATACAAGACATTGGGCTCATTACTATGATATATTGTATTACAGAGTTTCAGTTCTAAATTATTCTTAAAGTTGTCTAATCTTGCCTTAGTAGTAGGTCTAATTACTTTCGTTACTTTAAATACTTGTCTTTTAAATGGCAATTCTATTAATTGAGCCTTATGATCCGAGCGAACACCACTAATAATCGATTTCCCTAGTATACTACTATTAGTTAATATATTATCAATACAAGTAGCCGAAGTGGCTGTAGATCTTGTTGACTCATTAAATAATATATCTAAGTTGAATGATTTGAATAAGGCAACTAAATTCCGACTTTCAGATGAATTACTAAGAGTATCTACATTAAAGTCGCCACATAGAACTATTGACTTGTTACAATTATTAAATAACTTACGAAGAATCTCTTCTATTATAGAGGTAAACAATAAAAAATTTGATGCCGGTGGCCTATAAACACATACAATAATATAGCTCTGCAACTCTGCACAAGACACCTCACAAACACGCTCAACAGAGAGGCTGCAAATATCTTTCCGATCCTTGAATTTAATATTATTATTTATAAGAATTATTGTGCCGCCACCTTCTGCAGATAATCTATTGAATATACTGGCAACTGTAAAGTTTTTAATATTAAAAAGCATAGTGCCCGGTTTCAACCATGTCTCTGTAAAGCATAATATGTCTATAGTTATTTTATCTAACAATAAATGAATATCTAGAATTTTGCCAAAGAAGCGATTAATATTCTGATGTATTACAAAAATCGAACTGTTGAGCTTCTCTGTTGTCAAAAGTTTTTGTTTAAAGAACTATTCTGAATATTAATGTTAAAATTACTTATTTTTACTGAGTTATCCCGTATCCTATTAATATTATATCACCGGCCCTTCTTAGCTTTTCAACTGAAACACAGTAATACAAGTGCACTAAGCGCTACTCCACAAAAAACATTATAAATGCACTGTAAAAAATTAATTACTGCTCCTACTTTCCAAGTAGTTTTGAGAGGGTAGCGTTGATTAGATTAAAAATGATCGAATGGCAATGACCGTTGCCGGCATTGCAATTGACCGCATCGTACCACGTGCGAGACGAGCCGAACGTTTCCTACGTCCCTCTCACTCGCACCTACGCATTTTCCATCTATACCTCGCCCTTTCTGTCGCGGAAAACTGTAAGGGTAGTTTCCTGTATCTCAGTTTACGTCGTGGGTTTGCGGCGAGAGCACGCACTCGGGTTTTGCGAATTCGCGATTTTTCTCCCCCGAAAATTCGTTCGTGAACTGCATATGCATACTTTGTAAGTTTTTTAAACTTAGCGGCTTTGGTCGTCGATTATACGGCCAAGGCACGGTGGTATTATTTATTGTGTATTTTTAAATTTCTCAGTGTTTTGTGATTATATTGTTTTTAAAAACTTTGTGCAGTTGTTGGATGGTATAGATTTGTGTGAATTACAGTGATTATTGTTGTGTATGTGATTTATTCATTGACATTACATGTATTGGTAAGTGAATAACCATATTTATTTTTTCTATTTTATGACGGTATATTTTTACTAGCAGATTCAATATTTTTTTTTGTAATTATGTATTGAGAATCGTATAATGATGTTCGTTTTAGTTTTAGTTTCCTGAAGCATACTTGGATTTGCTTGTTTTAATTAAGTTTTTTTGCAATTAAGTAAATGCATTTTTTATTAACTTTGGATCCGAAATTCCGAAATGAAAAAGATGCCTACCAAAGGCATCTTGGGATAATTATTATTATGTATGTAGGTGACACTGATAAGTATGGTGTTCAAACATTTGTTTGACATTTGAACGTCTTTTTAGGTAAAAGAAACCAGTCGCTTTAAAAGTCAATTGAGCCCTACAAAAAAAAACCTAAACTCCATAAATTGTTTTAAGGCCAGTATTTCTGAGTGTACGGCCCGTAGAGAGAGGTACTAGGTTCGAACCTGACAAAAAGCTTGAGTTTATGTAGAAAAAAACGTCGTAAGGAAACCATATCAAGGCAAACAGATTGGCTGTTAAAAATGGATTATGACAGGACTGAAAAACTCTTATTGCATAGATAATGGGTACACTAACACACACAATCCACACACTCACACTACACTCACACACCCACACACTCCGT
Organism: Habrosyne pyritoides; assembly: GCA_907165245.1. Classification (NCBI taxonomy): domain Eukaryota; kingdom Metazoa; phylum Arthropoda; class Insecta; order Lepidoptera; family Drepanidae; genus Habrosyne; species Habrosyne pyritoides. The sequence continues at coordinate 728,201 of OU015600.1, read as the reverse complement.
TAAAATTAAATTTATATAGGTATACTCGTATATCGTTTATCATAGCTACAGCTGTTCATTGTGTACAGAGGATCACTGACTCTCATAATACAAATTACTCTAGTTTGAGAGTCACAAGACTCATTGTCTTGTGTATTTAGCCATTGAAATTAATTTAAATTTAGTTATAAATAGTATAGTAAATAGATTTAAGATTATTTGATTTAAGTTTGTTTTGTGTGGCAAGAAATAAATAAATTTATTATTATTATATCACAGGGGTAGAGTAGATATTAGTTATAGATACACTCTCAAGTTCAATGTGTCGTCAAACAACTACCGGTGTGTTCCTACACCTGCACTTGAATGCCAGTTGGCTTTGAGGCTTTGTGTAGGTCGGCAGTACCTCGTCAATCCCTTTTATTGTAAACTAGCTGTCCCCCGTGGGTTTACCAGCGTTCCCTGGAGATGTAACATTTTCCAGAGATAAAGTTCTACGTGCTAATACAGATTATAAATTAAATACGTGGCAACTTTCATTCAAATTCGTTCGGTAGTTTTTACTAGAAAGAGTCACAAATATTCATTCTCACAAACTTTCGCCTTCATATACATATTCAAAATCCCAAATCTTTTATTCAGTTTAGGTCCACGGACGGCACTTATGAAGGTCAAATTTATTGAAGCTACCATCGGTTCGGAAGTCAGCCTTCAACTGAGAAGAACTGGCAAGAAACTCAGCAAGGGTATATTAGTTTATAAATAGCTATATAGCAGATTTCCCAAGGGATATCACATTTTCCCGGGATAAAAAGTAGTCTATATGTTATTCCAGGATAGGCTCTATCTATGTTTAGTGGTTTTTGCGTGAAAGAGTAACAAACATACTTACATACAAATCTTTCCTCTTTATAATATTAGTATAGATATTGATTAGATTATTAGTGGGAATAGTAGAATAGGATAGAGATATCCGTATGTGGTGGTAACCGAATACCATTTGGTTTATTTACTGTCATATTTTTAATTTTCTGACATAAAGTTACATATTACGTAACTTATGAATTTTTAATATAAATTATGAATCATAATACCAGCTGTCAAAGAAATATTCTTTTTTTCAAATAGGCTTCCAAAAGCACTTATGAATAGTCTAGGTATCGGTTCGTAAATTTGTTTTTACTGAGAAAAGCACACAATGAACTTAGAAATGACTCTTTTCAAAACGAACTTAGATTTATTACATACGATATATTCAGTCTCAGACCATATTTTCGTGTTATAACGAAGTGAAGAAATAGTTCATGTGTATTGTATATCGGATAAGGTTTTACACTCAAATCTATATACATTTTCTTTCTTAATACTAATAATAAATAATTATCCCGGGACCTTCTTTACACACGGCCATCTGATCCTAAACTATGTAGAGCGTGTACCATGGAAACCAGATAGTAATCCCTACTAATACTATTTTTTTACCAAAATTTTAAAGTAAGTTTGCTTGTTACGCTTTCACGCGAAAACTACATAACCGATCATCATGAAACTTTGTACACATATTCATGGAGGTATTAGAAGTAACATAGGATACTTTATGTGCCAGGAAATGTCATCCCTCGGGAACACGGGAGAAACCGCGGGGGACAGCTAGTTAATAATAAATAAAAATATTTTTTACATTATTTTTTTTATAGTATGCTAGAACTAACACTAAGCAACAAGTTGTCTCATGAAAGTCTATAACCTTAATTTTATTTATTTATTAGCTGTCCCCCGCGGGTTTACCCGCGTTTCGGTGGGATGTCACATATATTATACATAAATCCTTCCTCTTTAATCACTCTATCTATTAAAAAAAACCGCATCAAAATCCGTTGCGTAGTTGTAAATATTTAAGCATACATAGGGATATAGGGACTATCTAGTGATTAAATGAAAACATTATGATTATGACTCAATCGCACTAAAACGGTCGAATAATTTGTATAAAAATTGGCACCCCAAAATATGCTAAAATTAAAAATCATTTATTCAGTTTAGGCCCGCGGAGGGCACTTATGAAGGTCAAATTTAAAGTTACTGAAGCTAGTACCGGCTCGGAAGTCAGCCTTCAACTGAGAAGAACCGGCAAAAACTCAGCAAGGCTACATTTAAATTTTTTTATTTTATATAAATTTTATCTTTTGTGACTTATTGGCTATTTTATTATCCTATATTATATCCTCAAGCAATAAGGCTAATTTTTCAAAAATATTCACTAACGACAAAAGGGACTTTTTATAACAGACTGTACTAAAGTAAACTAGCACATAGGAATGCGTTAGTTGCTGTAATCAACCGGGGAATCGATCGGAAACTATTCGGTAAAGCGGCAAATGATGCCATGCGATACCGAAGCCATACTCGGAGTCTGTTTGTTTGTCTGGGACTCTCTAACGTAACAAGGTTAATATTATATTACTAAGTTATTTATAGGGTAGGAATACTCGGCTAAAATAAATGGGTCTTGTTTTCAGTGTACGAGTACGAATGCATGAAGCGTTTCTAGGGTTACAACTTTGGGTGTTCCTTTCAAATACGCTCCTCTCTGATAAACCGATGTAATGCTTGGCTTAGAGACCGGAGATCTTGTCTTCAATTTTCGAGTCGGGAAATGGACTGGGACTATAGGAGTGCAGTTATATAGCTCTGACAGACAGATAGACACATATTGCGTATACAAAAAATTGGGTCCCGTTTAGCATCTTTTGAGTACGGAATCTTTAATATTATAAAGAGGGTGTAATTTTTTGTGAGTGTATCTATGAGAAAGGTAATCTCCACTGCACCTATTTAAAACTTTCCTTCACTAATAAAAAGCAACACTATTCCTGAGCGACATAGGGTATATAATCCCGAGATATATAATATTCCTAAGGAACACTGGTTAAAACGCAGGGTGGCAAATAAGCTAAATATATGAAAATACTTTTATAAAATAGGCCTTTACAAGCACTTATGAATAGTCTGACTCTAATACCGGTTTGGAAGGTTGGTTTTTTACTGAGAAGAGCCGGCAATAAACCCAGCAATTGCTCTTTGAAAACGAACTGATGTATTACATACATTTTATTTAGTCTCACTGACAATACCTGTGTGTTATTGCAAAAGTGAAGAATTATTGAATAATAATATAATATTATGAATATCTAATTTAAAAAAAAAATACAAACAAACTAAAGCTGACCAGCCCCCACAAGCAGCACCTGTTCACAAGTATTACAGAATAGAAAATCAAAGCTACCTTCTATCACATGGGTGATACCACTGCGCCAAAACTAGCACACAATAAATTAACTAAACAGGCTAGATTAGGGCCACCAGCATTAGTCAATAGGAATACGGTATATGGATCACGAGCCAAGTTATTGTCCTAGATGTGCCTGTTTGTGTGGCAGCCACAGATGTAGAGAGGATTGGTGTCGCATGGTCGGGCGCTTGTATGGCTAGTAGTGAGTTTTGTTACTTTAAACTAAGGTTATCATCGTCTAATTTAGAAGACTAATGTTTACCAATTGGTTGAAATTTCATAAAAACCATAATAATCATAATCATCGTAATCATAAAATATATAAGTACTGACCATTCATAATTGCCTGTAAAGGCTTATTTGAATAAAATATACGAGTATTTCATTTAATTCATTGTTGATTTTGTTAGTTATTTTTTTTAATTTGAAACTTATTTTAGGTAAAAGTTTAAAAACAATATAAGCTGAAAAGAAAATGATACTTAACTGATTTGCCATTGCCTCTATATACAAAAAAATATTTAAATTTATTTATTTATTCTCTATTTATAAAAGGTTAGAAAATTTAGTGTCACCGTCAATTCTCTTTAGGTCTGCGTTGCTAACTAATGTATGCCTGCCTAGTTTACAGGCAATGTGTGCGGAAATCTGCCCGGAATTGCGCATTCACACGGACCCTGTTAGGATACCTACATAAGATTATTATAGGCTGTTTAAAGGTTAAAGTTCTTTCTTCATTATTTAATGTGTTGAATGATCCCAAAGATGTAGGCAGAGGTCTTATAACAACGCACATTGTAGAAGATATTGATGGCATCGAGCCTGGTTTCGGGAATAAGTATTAATTTTAGTAGAATGGTTACTATTATGAAAAATACTGTAATTTATGAGGACGATAATTGATTTCGTGATTGTTTATTATATAATTATTTTGATATAATTAACACAACACTGGCAAAACATTGTCCTTGGTTGCGTTTGCCCTGCGTTGCAAATGTCCATATGGCAGCGGCGACCACTAACCATCAGGTGGACCGTCTGCTTGTTTATGGATCCATGTGGTTTAAAAAAATATAATACTTACACCTAAAAAAGAACACACTGTTAAAAGAATACTTTTTTCCGCCTATCAACTTATTGGATAATAGCCAATAAAATGATAAAACTTATTTCCTTTATACGCTGTACAAGGGCGGGGGTGCATCAGGCATCACGCACGATATTTCGGCTCCAAGAGGCATCGATTAGCTGCACGCATTCGATTACAGATATATAGTATCGATTTACTGATGAATAATGTAGGCACTGTTCGAGAATACGTTTGAGATAATTTGACAGTTCGATCGATTTTGTTCCATTTCCATTTTGGAAATAAGTATAATGTGAACAACTAAATAATTCAGTACCAGAAAATACTCATGCATTGACGGGTTTAGTGGTCAGTGACCCTGAGCCACGCCGCGGGTCGTTGGTTCGATTCCCACCTAGGATAAAAATTTTGTTTGCATGAGCATATTGGTTTGTGCCTAGGTGTAAATATATACTTAAACATGCACTTACATCAACCGCAATCAGTTTTTAGCAAATATTTTCAATGTACCTAGTAGACACGGTGGTTCTACAGTTTTATAATAGTGTAGATTAATTCAAAATACAAAACCATTTATTCAGTTTAGGCCCTCGGAAGGCACTTATAAAGGTCAAATTAAAGTTACTGAAGCTTCTAAAAATAAAAGGACTATATAGACAATCAATGGCTGAAAAGCTAAGAGGAAACCGTTTGTCTTGGTATGAATATCTCATAAGGGGGGATGGCGTGGCAAATGTCTATAGGCGGCGCTGACCACTTACCATCACGTCACTGTCTACCTGTTTAAATTCTACTTGACATAAAAAAACTACACTTAGAACCGTAGGGCAAACCGCGAAGCGCAAGCTAATAGAATTACACATCAAAGTTTAAATTTATTCCCGTAATCATATCAATAAGGTATCATTAAAAACTTTGAAGAGTCAAAACTATCGGAAAGTTGTTCGAAGTAAGTCATTACAATAAAACTTTTCCACCCTGTTCGGTAAAACTATGGATTCATATAGTTTATCCTTTACTCTAGTACAAATGTAAGAAAGGGACGGTACCATTTAATACGAAGGAGTTATTCTAATCGATATTATTAATACCGAAGGGAGAAATATTCGCGTGGCTTCTACGGAATTAGGGACAAGAATTCGTAGCCTGCCATGCGGATATATGGCCATGGAGTTATATGTCTATTTATGATTATTTTATGAATAACCACAGACCCGGCCTGACTTTGCATGTACAGTCGGCAACGTAAATAGTTTAACAGATCCAATTTACAGACACAAGAGACTTAACAACTTCACGTCTCAGGGTCGATAAGGTTTCAGCGATGCTCCTGGTGTTATATGTGCATAGGCAGCGGTGACCACTTACTATCAGGTGGACCGTCTGCATGTTTGTCGGCTTATGGCATAAAATATATTCACGCCCATTGTCCCCAAAGTGGTAGGCAGAGGTTTCAGTCATGAGAACCACATTTAACTGAAGATATTTAAGGTCCCGACCGTCATTTATGATTTATTTAAGCTTGTGGAAATCAAATTTTTAGGATATCGTAAACTTTGGTCTTTATACGAAATTATTTTGAAATTGATCTTTCTGCAACTGCAATGCACTTTTAAAATACAGTTTTTTTAATTCTTCCCTTACAGATAAAAAAAAAACGCATGACCGTTAATTTTTTGCACAAGAATCAGTGCTTATTCAAGTGACGAGGGTCCCGTATTTTTTCACCCGGCAATCCCGCAACGTTGCCGGCCCGGTACAACCGCCATTTTTCATTTTAACCGGCCAATTTATGCGGCCCGGTTAATTATGTGTTACACTTATCTAATGTTTGTTGTATTGTTTTCAAGTTGTTTTGTTTTGTTGTGAATTCTGTTTATGTTAATGGAGCTGCGTTTGGGTAATAAATGTGTGTTTTATGTGGTTGTTCATTATTGTATGAGTTATTCGAGCTGGCAAGACATTGAACTGTTTTTTATTTATATTTATGTGCGACAAGCACATGGCAAAATTTGAATGGTCATTGTAACCTAGATATTTACATAAAAAAGAAAAATAGATTGGAATACAATTATGTGTCATTATAGTTAGGTTGTTTGAAAGTGAATGCAATGAAAATATTTTTATTCAAATAGGCCTTTATCAGCACTTATGAATAGTCTTACTCTAATACCGGTTCGGAAGGTTGTTTTTTTGAGAAGAGCCGGCAATAAACTCAGCAATTACTCTTTTTAAAAAGTAATTCATATTAGATATATTACAAAAGTCAACTAATAAGTCTTTAATCCATACATTAATAAATCTGTTGAAGCAGCGAAGTCGTTGAATCTCTGGCCTTCGTAGGTCTGCAGCCTGTAGGCCTACATATATACAGGGTGTTACAAAACTACCCGTAAAGCCGAAAGGAGGTTAAATGGGACCTAAAAGTAGAAAAACTATTAAAGTAGACAATTATTAGGTAAAATAGGTAAGTAGGCCTTTCTGTTAAATAATCTGGTTCCCTGACATGACAGCTTACTAGGGTTGTTTTTGGCTTTGATAATTAATTATATTTTTACGGGGAAATTTGTAAAACGTATAGAATTATAGCTTACATAATAAAAATCCGTTATTGGCGTTAAGTAACCTGTTAATTATATATATTATTGTTTTATTTTAAAATGATGATTTCGTACTAATAAAAAAAAGTTTGTATGTATGGATGATTGCTTTTTCACGCAAAAACTACCTAACGGATTTTGATGAAACTTGGCATCTGTATGGAAAATGCCCTGGAATAACACATAAGATACTTTTTGTGTTGGGAAAATTTAATATACCTCGGGAACGCGGGTGAAACCACGGGGGACATCTATTAATAGATAATTTAAAGATATCCCGCGTATGCAGTTGCTGTCTAGTAATAAAATATGAGTCCTATTTGTAACCGACACGAAACAAAAAGTCTAATTCTATTTTAAATTCTATTAATATTAATATACAGAACTTAATTTGTATTTAACTTACAATTCAGTCTTAAAATAGCACAGCGCAATGGTAAGGGTGAAGGCACCTATTTCCGACCCTCGCCGCATCTCCGCCGTCCTTTCCTGTTCCTGTAAAATACTAGTTTACCCTATTACCCGTCTGCTTACTTTATCTACCGAAATAATGAATCTGGTATCCTTGTGCACATGCTTTATTAGAAATACTGGCTTGTTTAGTTTTGAAGTAGTTTTTTTTTCTAAATCAATTTCAATAAAATAATGTATTTGTTTATTTGCACAAAGTATTTACAAATAGGTTACAAGGATTAAAAGACATAAAAGGAAACAAAATGAGAAAATAACATTTGTGATAAAGGTGATGCCTAAATGCTAATGCCTAATGCTATGTTTTAAAAAAACCTGTATTACAGGTCACCAGGGCCCATTTCACAGGTAGAATGCGAATTGAACAATATTTTATTTAAGAATAATTAATTACAATATACTGCGATTAGTATGCAGGATGAATTTGTAAGAGGAAACTGGATAATAATAAAATTATACCATAAATACAATCCGATAATTATGGAGATATAAACTACTTTTTGTAAAGAAGTATTTTATTCATTTTTCATATAACATCACAAAATCTGAATATAATTATAGCATTTTGCTCTTATTATTTACAGAGTTTTATTGGCGTTCAAGCCAAATTACTATTAAATTTACCGCTCTGTTTCAACCCCTAAGGGGGTAAATTTATTGCTTCGTAAAATAATCTGTTCTCAAAATTGGTACATTCATCTATGGCCAACAGTAAAGCTATGGCTCGAAGGTAACTAAAATAAATAATAAATATATATCCCGGGGGATCAGTAACATTAAGAAAAATATGGACTAACCCTAACATACGAGTATATTACTACAACGATACTCGGGGACTGTATGTTCAGCTGGCGGCTGGATCTTTAATTTAAATATAATAAATTAATATTCTGGGACATTCTTTACACACGGTGATCTGATCCCAAACTAAGCAAAGCTTGTACTATGGAAACCAGATAACTGATGTACTACATATGTTACTTTTTTCTATATATACATTCTTATAAAGATTACACCAGACACAGAACAAACAGACATGTTCACGCACACAATTTTTTGCCCTGGGTGGGAATCTAACCCGCGACCTTCAGCTTGAGTCGCTAACCACCAAGCCAACTGGCCGGTCTCTTAAGTGTTACTGGCGAAACACATCTATACCGAATTTTAGCTTGATTCATATCCATAACTATGTGGTATGGTATGGTGGAATTAATGTAGTGAGCAATCTATGGTTTAAATTATTTTTGCCTGTAGCTTAGGAAGCTTATTTTTGAGGGACCAGTTGGAGTTCTATCTGGGTCCTCTGGCTATCGGGTTGCAGGGTTCAATACGTACCTAGGACAAACATTTATGTGCATGAACATGTCTATTTGTTCTGTGTCTGGGTGTAAATATATATATGTTTGAATTTAAACAGAAGAATGTGTTGTATATTAGTTATCTGTAACCTTAGTGTAAGCTGTGGTTAGTATGGGATTAGGTAACTGTATTGAAGATCATTAAAAAAAAAATTATGCTTTTTTGCACGAGATTAGTGTATCCTACTATTTTCCACCCCATTTTTTTGAGGATCTTAAATTATCTCGAAATAAAAAGTCTGTTATATATTATTTAAAAGTATGCTCTAAATATGTGCCAAGTTACATTTAAATCCATTCAGTTGTTTTTGGGTGAAAGACTAACATACAACCACACCATCATACGTATTATTAATACATGCTGTCCCTTGCGGATTCACCTGCGATTTCAAGGGATATTACGTTATCCTGGGATAAAAAAAAATCTGTATACTTATCCAGGTTATAAACTGTCGTGGTGCCAAGTTTCATGCAAATCCATTTAATAGTTTTTGCGTGAAAAAGCATAGAAAATGAGATAAATCCAGTCTTACAAACATTCGCATTTATAATATTAGAAAGATAAAAAGAGTTCATAATACAAAGTTTTTATTCAGTCAATCAGTGTGACCACAATAATAACAATTCCCAAACGCATTATAAGTGCAGCCGAGTCACAGCGTCGCTGTAATAGTTTCCGGTCGGCCGCTCGGACTTATTACTTCCGCTTCCGGTCGGCCGGACGCCATCGAGATGATAATCCATTACGTCGGGGTTAATTGAAAGTATTTCCAATCAATTTTTCCATGCGAGTTAATAGGGAGACCATCAATGGGTCAAAAGAAAGGAATAGGCTTAGATCAATTATCTGATAATGATTCTGGAAAATTACTTTAACTGGCTTTATATTTTCTTAGTGACAGAAAAAGGACCTTAATAAATAGGTATAAACAGCTTTAAAAAGAAGGAAATATTTTTGCTTAAATTGACATCACACATCCTATTTCTTATAAATAGCCAAAAAGTCGAAATAGACAAAATTTATGTCAAAAATTAATTAATAAAAAAAATTAAGAATGTAACCTTGCTGAGTTTCTTGCCGGTTCTTCTCAGTTGAAGGCTAACTTGCGCACCGGTAGTAGCTTCAGTAACTTTAAATTTGACCTTCATAAGTGCCTTTCGAGGGCCTAAACTGAATTTTTTTTTTATGTCAAGTTGGCCGATAAACAGGCAGACAGTTCATCAGATGGTGGTCGCCGGGTATCGCCAATGCATTGTCGACCTTGAGTCGTGAAAATAAATAAATTCATGAAATCTCATGTCCCTATATGCCACATGCTGTATTAACATTGCTTAAAGTTATGAAATCTTATGTCCCTATATGCCACATGCTGTATTAACATTGCTAAATCCCACATTCCTCGCGTAATATGCTTAAAAGGACCACAAAGTTTTCTTTTACTTATATTAGGCATAATAGTAAATGGAAAAACGGCATCAAAATCTATTGGGTAGTTTAAAAGATATAAGAGGACAAACTGACTTTGTTTTGGTATTTAGAAATAGAGATGAATCAGTGCATAACAACATGTATACTACTTTTTGCCTAAACTAAGGGTGCTGAAAGACAAACTAGTTCCACCGGCAAGGGCTATAGGGCCGTTACGTAAGTGATCAGTACATAACCTAGTCATCACAAGTTCTGCTGCCAGTGAAACAGATTAAAAATAATATTTATTCTACTAGTTAAAACCTTTTTAGCTTTTTATTTCTTTTTACAATCCAGTTGGTCAATATAGCGGCAGTTTTAACTAAAAACTAACAGTTCAGTCATTGAACAAACAGTACGGTTCGTTTGAACAAAACGTTGTTATAGGTATAAATGTGTATATGTGTTTTATCGTTGGCAGTTAAGGTATTGTATTGGAAATATTTAAATGGTAGCATGAGGGTCTAGTGATTTGTGATTAAAATGAATTGTATCACATAATAATCATCATTTAATATTTTGAAGTTGTTAAACATAGCTTTTAATCTAGATTTAGTCCAGAAAAGTACTTACCATACCTATTTCGGCAGATAAGCTGTAGTGCACTTGTATTACTGCGTTTCAGTCGAAAAGGTAAGGGGGCGGTGAAATAACAGACACATGAGAAATCTTTACATCTTTACTTATGTCTGGTGATGGGGGATGAAGGGGCTGATGAGTCTGGGTGGATGAATTAATCGCCGCTACCAACCAGTATTTCTAAGCAAGACACTAAATTAGTGAATATGCAAAAATAATAAATCTATGATTTTGCCGGGTCCAAAAAGGAGCAAAAATCATATTCGCGAATGTTTACAATGTCTATTTTCAGCTAACAAAAAGGGAGATCTCTCAATTCGACATAAATTCATTAAAATATTCCTTTCATCTGAAGACTCTATTGGTTAAACCTCTAGCTAAACTTACTAATACATATGTTAACAAATTTACTAACACGTAAACCTAAATACGAAACTACCGAAACATTAGACCTCGTAAATTAACATCAGATTATCATATTGCTGTCACAAAGTAGTTTCCACGTAATATGTTAAGCAAGATCCCCTGAGCAAACTCTTGATGCAACAGGGGAACTGTTGGGCCCTTAAGAGGGGGGGACGGGTCATGGGGGCCATGGGAACAGATATTAATCGCCACGACCACCTTCGGAGACCCATATTGATGGCACTTTACAATCGCTCGCGAACATTGTTTGTATTTATGTTGTTTGAAGTTATGGCTGTTTGCTTTTGAGGGATCTTGAGGTGACAGAGACGGAGATAGTTTGATGAGGATAGAAAGAGATGCAAATTGAAGTGTTCTAATTTTAAATGGCAGTGGTTGTGACGGTAGGTCCTCTAACAAAGAGCTTGAGTTTTCTGATAAAGAGAATAGCGCATAGTTTTCTTAGGTACGCACTTATCTGGCTAATTATATGGCCCAGTTTCAAATCTGTCTCCAATCACCTACCCGTATCAAAGTATTTCCACTTTTTATCTTAAAAAGAGTTTCCTTGTATTTTTCTTGCGATAAAAAACTATGAAATAATAGTTATTTGTTATACAAGAGTGCAAAGTTGCTTTTTAACCGCGTGCTCAATTTTGATGACCGAGCAAGCGAAGTATTCTAAAATATTTTTTTCAAAAAACGTAACTTTTCATGAACACACACAGGTACACTACTAATTTCATAAAATAGTATAATATCTTGTAGTATAAATCTAATTTGAGTAGTAGAGCTCTTAGTGCAGATTCCGTGGAAGTTCTACCACTTTTCCCATTTCCGCCGTGAAGCAGCTGTGCATTTGTATTACTGTGTTTCGGTTAGAAAGGTAAGGGGCCGGTGAAATGTCAGGCACATGAGACTTAAGAACTTCGCCTTTCAGGGTCGACAACGCATTGGCGATGCCCCTAGTGTTGCAAATGTCCATAGGCAGCGGTGTCCACTTACCATCAGGGTGGCCATCTGCTTGTTTGTCGTACCAAGTGGTATAAAAAAAAAAAAACCTGGATTACCACATACAAAAAAGTTATATTCCACGGAAATGTGAGTGAAACCGCGGGGGACAGCTATTCGACCATATAATTAGATAGATACGCAACAGTATGGTTTCATTGACTGCAACCAGATCCAGTAGCGAGGCATCAATATTAAAGCAGACTGTGCTAATTCGAGTGATCTATATCGGATTCAATCCACGGCCGAGCTGGTAATAAGGCCTCCTTTGATATTTGATGTTAACTGCGTTGTATTACATATACATGTCGTTACTACGCCCCGCTCTTGTTTTGGTGTGGTACAAGTTAGAGACTGTAGCGATCTAATGGTCTAAGTAAGCTTAAATACTAATTTAAATCTCCATTTTAAAGGCTTGAGCTTTTTATTGACTTGTAAGTTCCTGACAGTGTTTCTCGTATTTTAACGGAAGTATTTAACATAACCTTCCTATTGTACCCCCTTAGGGGAAGAATTTACTAAAGTCATTTAATAGTGGATAATTACACCTTATAAGGAATCTACCTGTTTATCTCAAGTTTGTACACTGAATAGTTATTGAGGATTCGTGCTATCAGAAATAATGGCATTTAAATTTTAAATATTTAGAACCATAGCCAATTCAACTTTACTGTTCAAATAAAAAGCTGAAAGTTCATCACTTTCCACGCGCGGATGGTATCATGCGACAAACGCGCACGCAATGAATATAAATCGCGTTAGAAATTGAGTTGATATCCTCACAACTAACTTACCGTGGCCTTGTGATCACCAATAACAATATTATACAAACAGGTATCCAGTTATTCAAACAGGGTGGCTGCATCTGTTAATTATAATTTACTAGCTCTCACCCGCTTTTCACCCAGGTTCCTGAGGAATGTTAAATTTTCCTGAGATAAAGAGAGATCCTATGCGTTAATCCAGGCTATAAACTGCCGATGTGCCAAGTTTCATCCAAATCAGTTTTGTACATTTTACGTGAAAGAATAACAAACTATTTACCTATTTACTTATCAATAAATTCTATATATGGTATATTATTATCTAACATGAATGTGCCAATTAAGTGAAAGTCATTATTCAGATAAAGCTCCAAAAGGGCACTTATAAAGGTGACAACTGAAGTTAGGTTAGGAAGAAGTTTAAAAAGATGAAAGCTTACGAGCTTTGATCTTCTTAAAACTGAAGAAGCTTGGACTTAATTAGGGATTTTCCAATAAAGTTTTGTAATTGTTACACAATTGTTACACAAAATCGTGCACAACGGATTGCTTGATTAGCACATGACGTATTTTGTAAACACTTCTTCTCTTGTTATGTGTTGTACAAATAAAGTATTTATTAACCCAACTAGCTGTCCCCCACAGTTTCACCTGCGTTCCCGAGGGATGAAATTACAGTCACATGAGACTTAACAACTTCACGTCTCAGGGTCGCCAACGCATTGGCGCTGCTCCTAGTGTTGCAAATGTCCATAGGCGGCGGTGACCACTTACCACCAGGTGGACCGTCTGCTTGTTGGTCGGCCCAAGTGGCATAAAAAAAAAAAAAGTAACATTTTCCCCGTACTAAAAGTATCCTATGTTATTCCAGGGCATTTTCTATATATGTGCAGAGTTTCATCCAAGTCTATTTGATAGATTTTGCGTGAAAGACTAACAAACTTCCATACATACAAACATCCGCATTTATAATATTAGTTGGAATTAAAGCAGAATGAACTTCTGCTGCACAGTATTTATTTCTAGATATCAGAAGGACAACTCTCGTAAGGATTGAAAATGTAAAGTGAAGGCTGAATGGATCGAAATTCAATTGTGATTCGACTTTTCGGTATTCTGCTCGTAAAAAAGACTTCCATTCAACTTTTAATCCCAATTCTGACATTTATTTGAGAATGACTTTTAGTCTTTTGTGAATTTTTATTATTAGAAAAATATTATTTTACTTCGTTCGAATTGCGATCCTATTACCAGTATTTATTCATTTGGTGGACGTGTGCCTTTGTAAAGGTTACTTTCTTTAGGGATATGAGAGAAAAAAATTGACAAACTTAAGAATTGATCCAATTTGATAGTTATTGGTTGCATAAACAACGTTGAAACATGCGAAGGAATCCCGCTATCGAATAGTGCCTTTTTAGTTTCTCTATATAGTATTTAAAGCTCAAAATTGCTCCCCAGTGGCTTAGTGATCTTTTAGTCAATGGACTAGATACAAACTAAAATTGGTAATTTTTTTTATATTTATGGTAATCAACTCGATTTCACACTAAGTTATGAAAAATACTACATTTAAAATATCAAAACGTATTTAGCATATTTTCCGTCCGTCTGAGGTATAAATATATCTAATATGTCCTCTGCCACATCAACTTTACACAACAAACGGCAACAGCCAGATAAACTCCCAAGCCAAATCTCAAATGCAGGAATTTGTAGAGTGCAGTACAAATTTAACAAGTTAGGTTAGGAGTCAACGCATCGAATGGCGTTAATGTTGCACGACGCATTCTGGATGCAAACATAGCCAACCCCTATATTCAGCTAATACAAACTTCGTCGACGAGCCAGTGCAATGAGGCCTCGGAGAGGAGACTTCTCACGTGATTGTGTAGTTAGTGAAAGAGATAGAGCATGCACCGCGATGAAACAACGTCGGGGTAGTGTAATTTACCTTACAGAATTAAACCCATGAAGTCTGTTTAATTCTCTATGGAGTTGCGGTTTCTTGTTGATTTCGTTTTCCGCCTTTTATGAGCATGTATTTGTTTGCAAGAAGTGTCATGGTTGGATGAAAGTTGGTGCAATGTTTCAATAGTCTTTTATGCAAGGTTGGAGTATTTTTACTATAATCTTTAGGGACGTAATGGTGTCTGGGCAGCCTCTTAGCCCACACATTTTGGAACCAGATGGGTAATGTTTTCTTATATGATAGGATTCAAGATTTCCATTATAAAACCAATGAGACTTTTATTCAGTTCTAGCAATAAAAGCTCTTGAAGGCTAATGATATTGAAGTTAACACTAGTTCAGAAGCAAAGTACCGGCAAGAATCTTTGAAAAGTGCTTTTGTCATAGTCATGACAATTTTGCTAAAGAATTTCACAGTTACATTACCATATCCACTAAACAGTTTGTGTGACTAATCCTAATCAACGCTCTTAACTACGCTTCAAAAGTAATTTAAGATAATATCCTTTCTATAACGTCTACCAAATTTAAGTATTTCTTTGGGTGACCAATTATTGCTACCAAAGCACTGCCTCCCAAATGTCATGTTTCAAAAGTCCTCAGACAAATTATAATGCTTTCAAAATATTAAATACAAAAAATAAATGTCGCGAAAAAAATTTGTCCAACTTTGTCGTGTGCATGAAGTTTCGAGCAAGTTTGAACATTAAGCTTTCTGCCCGAGGGTAGAGTTAACCAAGAAAGTTAATTTTAAACTGCTCTTTACTTACATTGTGCTATTTAACTTTAGCCGACCCTCGTACGAATGAATCTTGAAATTGAACTGTATTCTGTATTATAGTTATTACTGTGTATTGGATGTCTGCAGATTGTAGGTTCTTAGATAGACTCATCTACTTTTTAATGTATAAAATTGAAATAAATTCAATTATTTTTTTGGCGATCCTCAGTTATGATTGAATGTAACTTACATTTCTAAACCTGCCAACCTGTTGCTAAACTTATTGTCTGATAAAAGGGAGCAGTCTGTGGCGACATCTATAAACACGCCTACAATCCTCTAGCCACAATCTATGAACGAGGAGAAACACAGGAGAATCCTACATCGCACTATAAAGATTCTCTCAGGATTAGACATATATCCAACATCAACAGTTGGACCGCGGTCCCCAGGCATGATGACCTAGCCTGGCGGAAAATCTTCCCTTTTAAATGGAGGAGTCTCACACCTCGCTCCTCCATAAGTCTTTAGACTTCACATACTATTACATTTATATAATAATCTTTTAAACCCAGTTAAACTCTACACTACAAAGATTCGAATTTCTCATCACAAAATAACTCCACGACTACAGGCTCTAAACTCATTTGAAGACTTACAAACAAATTGAAAACGCAATCTTCCTATTGGCGCCAATAAGTCGTCTGAAATGTATTTCTTTTTATTTTTCCTCCGTCTATTGAAAAGGTACTTCATGTTAAAGCAAACGTCTAGATTAATCAAGGCAACAATGTTACACGGCTAAATGGGAGAGTACACAATGATCACGGATCGTTGGACACGGAACTCGTCTTCGCAATCGGCCGGGTTGGCCCGCAGAATGTCCTAAACCAATACATGATCGTGCGCGGTTCATTTATTGCCAAACAATTGCTTGTTTTCGATTGGTTACACTCGGATCGTATGAGGATTTTGGGCCGATGGTAAATCGACCGTGGGAAGGAGCGACTGACGCCCTGTGATATTGATAATTGAGAAGTTATTCGATGTCAAAGTTTCATTGTCGGAATTGGGTTTATTTTAAATGTTTATTACTTTTTGTTTAAATTTAATATTTAAAAAATAGAGTCTTTAGGTCTAATAGGTAGCTGAGTGAGAGTCATGATAATATGAAAGTCCCAGAGTGATATATTGTTAGCTTTCGGGCACATTACTAATCCCAGTTAGGCATTTCTGACAACGAAACGTTAAATGTACGCTGTTTGTTCTGTGGATCGCAATTAATTATAATAATATCTCTAGAGTTGAATCTCCTAAAGTTTAATGATTTACAAAAACCATGATAGTTTATAGAGGAGACAAAAGTAAAATAAACTTACTAATCTGTCATAATAATAATTGATAGCTCAGCACCCGTCAAAACCAAAACCTATAGCAAAAGTCATGGGTACGAATTCTATTGTTTTCCGTAACTTACTTACATGTATTATATTTAACACAACATATAAAAACATAGATAAATATAGAAGATATTTACACAACCTTGCCAAAACCGGATGGTCCTCACCATAAAGGAAAAAGAATAGACCTCTCCGCCATTTTATCTTTCGTCCTAATACGGAATTGGTCCTTTGAACGTCGTGTCACGGATCGCTTCATTCGTATTGAATTTTTATACGAACTCGTTTAGAAAGATACCTTGTATTCTTTAGCTGGGTTCTGGTATAGAAATGATGAAAATACCTTTTTTGATACTTGGGTATAACTTTATTTTGTATGTTAAAAATAACTCCAAAAATCACAACGATGTTGATAAAAGGAGTAACTGAAAAATTCGTAGTTTCTACCAAAATACGGTAGACCACACGGGAAGCGTAAAATTGATATTTTTCATGTCCGGGAAATGTTTTTCAGCGTTGCAATGTTATTTATTTTGTAGAGATTGTTACTACGTTTGCAATTTCATTTCATTCAATTCTTAAAAAGCCAACTTGGTCAAGGGCAGAATAATATCTCGAATAATTATTTGATTTTCGAATGGTTTAAAATTTTTTATATAATTATTTTCTGATTAGTTATTTTCTTTTTTAACCACTACTTTATAAACTGTACATAAAGATCAGAACTCACATGCCAGTATCTTCCTATCAGCCATTAAGTTTTTGTCATTCGACACTATAATATAATTCCGGCAATCGGCAATTCTCGGCACCAATCGTGTGCGATAAAAGACGGAAGACAATTCTTACGGTATCTTTTCAATTATCCTTCTCCATTTTGGTGAAATTATTACTTTCGGTAAATTATTGTTACTGGATTCGTTAATGGTATATCGATTTCTACAAATAGAAAGCACTGCTGTTTTTTAGATCTGGAATCTAGATCTGTGAAAGTAGAACAAACTAGAGGTTGTCAATTAAATATAAGAAAGTAGTATATTGTAGCTTTTAACCCTTTCACGGGCAATACTAAGTGTACGTCCGATTTAAATTTTATTTACTCAAAACATTGTGAAATAACATTTTTTAAACAATACTAATCAGCCCCCCCCCCCTGCTTACGCCCTTTTTTATGGGCTACGGCAATATCTCTGCCAATGGTCGTTTGTGACTTCTTATTTGGCAAAGTAATTGCCAATGCCCAGTTTGAATTGCATATTACAATATGATTACAATCTCAGATCATAAACTATATCTATAAGGAATCTAAAAGTGGTTTGGCAATTATTTTGCCAATGCTCGCGAAAGGGTTAAATAAAATATCTTTAATAGTAAGTATTTGCTATCTTTTGACGGTTTCACTCGTGATACCGAGGTATTTTTAAGTTTCCCAGTTCAAAAGTGCCTAGCCAATATTAATCCCAATAATAACTGAACAGTTTTCCATCCAAACTATATTAAAAAAAAATTCAAAATTCAAAACCATTTATTCAGTTTAGGCCCTCAGAAGGCACTTATGAAGGTCAAATTTAAAGTTACTGAAGCAGTAACGCTGCTGTTTATATAATTAATTTTTAATACTAATAATATTTTCTAGCGGTTTTACCCGCGTCCCGAGGGATGTCATATTTTCTCGGGATCAAAAGCCTATATGTTATTCCAGGATATGCTCTATGTAATATGTATGTGCCAAGTTTCATCTAAATCAGTTCGGTAGTTTTTGCGTCTAATAAAAAACATCCATACATACCAACATTTGCATTTATACTAGTAGTATAAGTAGGATATATCTAAAATTGAGTATTTCTTCATTCGAGTAGTACGTAGATGGAATGCACTATGCATACAAAAATGTGTTCTTGCATTTTGGTCGGGAATGTATTTATGTTCTTAGAAGTAGTATAGCTCTTAGTGCAGAGTTCGTCCGGGGAAGTACTACCACCTTACCTCCTGCCGTGAAGCAGTAGTACACTTGTATTACTGTGTTTCGGTTATAAAGGTAAGGCCGGTGAAATTACAGGCACATGAGACTTAACAACTTCACGTCTCAGTTACGACAACGCATTTGCGATGCCTCTGGTGTTGCAAAATTCTATAGGCAGCGGTGTGGTCACCGAAGTGAAGCGAAGTGGTACTTCAGGTAGCCCGTCTCACTGTTTTTCGGCACACTTGATTTAAAAAAAAACTCAAATTAATGAAGAAGTCAATAGTTATTTGTAGTAATTAGCATGCTAGAATATATCTACTAGGTGTCCTCTATATTTTACCTCTCAGACTATGTAAGTAAATGCAAGTAAATCACTTCTTACAGAAAGAGAGGAGAATATACTTATTTGGTAAATTACGCAGATGACACTTATAACTTGTTTCGCACATGTATGTTAGTCTGTCCTCGTGTAACTTAGAAACAAGTGCCATTATAAGTTGTAACGGTTTCTCTTGGGGACCAGAAGCCGAACTTGTAATGTGCAGAAACTTTGGAAATTTTATGCGTTTTTAGTTTGTTCCGTAGTTGTTGGTTTCTGCAGTTAGTTATATTTTGTAACCCTACCAAGTAATATTATAAATGCGGGAAAATGTAAGGAGGTTTTTAAAATTTTTTTACAGGCCAGTTGGCTTCGTGGTTAGCGGCTCTGACTGCCAAGCCGAAGGTCGCGGGTTCGATTCCCACCCAGGACAAACATTTGTGTGCATGAACATGTTTGTTTGTCTGAGTGTTAATATTTATATAAGTATGTATTTAGGAAAAAAAATAGTATACGTAGTATATCAGCTATCTGGTTTCCATGGTACAAGCTCTGCTTAGTTTGGGATCAGATGGCCGGGTGTAAAAGAATTTCCCAGGATATTTATTATTATTATTATTATTATTATTTAACGCTAAAACTGTTCAGTATATTTGGATGAAACTTGACACTGAGATGGTTTATAAATTGGATAACCAATTCATATACTTTTACTTCCTGAAAAAAGTGATATCCCTCGAGAATGCAGAAGTAACCGTAGGGGACGGTTAGTTCTGAATATAACGCACTACCTTCCGTTTTTCTTTTTGACGTTGGATTAAAAATAAACTTTCATGTTTTCCATGACCTAAAGTAATTATAATATAACAACTTTCATACAGATAAGTTCAGGCGTTTAAAGGTAAACAAACAGAGTAACTTTCACATTTATTGTAACAGTGTGGAAAATAATCAAGTCTAATCAATTTTTTTTGGGTAAGCGTGCTACATCCTCGGCCTCATCATAACTCCTTCTGGAGTCAGTCGAAGTCCGAACGCAAGCCCATTCTTAATAAAGAAAAAAAAAAGTCTAGTCTAAAATCTATAGTGAAGTCTTATGTCGTCTATATGTCTAGGATTAACACATAGGACAGGTACTTTATAACCGGGTTAAACTCACTCGGAAACGAATGTGAAACCCCAGGGCGGAAGCTGTTCACGTTTAAAACACACCCAGCAATCGCTTTAAATTATTCATTAAAATAATCGCATTCCCTTCCGCCTGATTTAGCCTACAATTGTCCAATGGCGTGCAAATAAACTGCCAAAGTGTGAATTACATCGGAAACTCTCCATTTTAAAGTGGATTGTAGTGTAATCCGATCATGAGCTGTACGTTTATTCCATAACTGTATTGCATTCGGTTTCAATTTGAAACAACTTTTAAATCGATAGATATAAATAAATTTATATTCTTTGACATTCTTTACACAAGGGCATCTGATACAAAACTAAGCAGAGCTTGTGCTATGGAAAGCAGATGACTGATATATTACATATATTTTTTTCAAAATTAGTATATACGTATATAGATATTTGCATCCAGACCACAGAGCAAACAAACATGTCAAGCACACAAATGTGAACCCGGGACAACTGGTGGACACTGGACACTGGTGGTAATGGAACCCACGACTGGTGCATGATAGTCAAGCCAACTGGTACGTCAATATTGTGTCAAAGATGAAAATTTCAATACTTTAGATAGGCTTTTGTTTGACCATAAAGAAACTATGGTAGATACTGGCGAAAATTAATATTCAATCCAGATCGAAAATCCATGGGTTTTCAAATTGAAATAGATTGCAACAACCATATATACTGAATAGACACGCTGGTCACAATCGGATTGGAATTTGGAATTCGTGATCGCCAATATTTTGTGAGTTTTAATCGATATTAATTTATTCGATGGCAAAGAATTTCATTTTAAACTCTTATTTAATTATTTATTTAATTATTTAGTTTTTTATATACTTCTGGAAGGTTGTTAATTCGATCCGTATTTTAGTATGCACTTAACTTTTTTAATTATAGGTTATTTTTATTTTTGATTTTTTAAGTTCATTTTTAGTAGTGTGGTATGGATATTTTTTTAAATTCTGTTCATAAGATAGCCCGAAAACAGCAGTTCTTGGACACAAATGCTTGTCTTGATTGGGAATTGAACACACTATCCATCGCTTCTTAATAAGAGTAACTACTATGCTAACCGGCTCGTTATTTACCAGAAATATCCAGAACAAAGCAGTTAGCATTTCCCAATAACATTTAACCGGCTAACATAATAGACGTAAGAGACAAACAGACAAATTACAGCCATGGTTATGTGCACCGCCATTATAGCATTCATTATTCATGGTACAAATATAAGGTACAGGTATGGTATAAATATCATTGTTTTTACTTGTGTTGCTGACTGTACACTACTGGCAATGTTGCTTTCAAACATAATTTTATCAGTTTCAAACAAATATTAAAACGGCCAAGTGTGCCTCGAGTTTAAGGCAAGAATTCTAATACTTAATTAAAGTAAACCATTTTTTTTAAAACAAATTACACAAATACACTCTCATACTCTCATACTCTGTAAAGTATAATTTTGTAGCACGATAACAATAAATATCTATGTATGGCTTTAATTTCTGCACTTACCATTCTGTTAACCGTTGTTGCCATAACAATTGCAAAGTTCTCAAATTGTGAATACTATGACGAGGTCATACTTTCATCCTACAATGAGTTTGAGCTTTCGGAGAAGGAAGGCATGAGGAAATTATAGCAAGTAGAACATCTATTGCCAAGAAACTGCCGTTGTTCGGATAGCAGCAATCCAGACTTGTGCTACTCCCCCAAAATGTACTTTGATGTGAGAGCAATTCAAGATATACTATTCCTCTGTAATTATTATAAGTACTAACAGTCCACCAAGGTTTTAATCGCGTTCTCGAGGGATGGCACATTTATCCGGGATAATAAGTATAACGTCATTTAATCCAGGTCCAAACAATCTATGTGCTAAGTTTGATTTAAATTCGTTTAGGGGTATTTGTGTGAAAGAACAAACATTCATCTATTTCCAACTTTCGCATTTATAATACTAACTAGCACCCGCGGTTTCACCTGTGTTCCCGAGGTTACATTTTTTGGCAAGTTATAAGGTATTTATGTACCAAGTTTCTTCCAAATCCATTTTGGGGTGAAAAACAAACATACATCGATCCATCCAAACAAACATTCGCATTCATAATATTAGTGGTATTCTCAGAAGGTACCTCTTATGTCATTAAGTGACTAAGACCAGTCCCCTCATTCAGCTAATACATACTCCGCCGCCGAGCCGCCGCACGGAGGCCTCGTAGAGCTTACCTCTCACGTGACTGCGTAGTTAGCGAAAGAGACAGCATAGAGCCCGCGACGAAACATCCTCGAGCTAGTATCATTTACCTTACACAATCGAGCAGTTTATTTTACAGCAGTCAGGGTGTCATTATCAGACAGTTACGATTGTAATGACAACCTATTACCCCTTTACTTTGACTGTAGACCACTTTTAAACGACCGTTGACGTTTTCATGAATTTTTGAATGGAGTGGTTGTTTGACATCGTTTACTTGGGTTCTTTGTTATTTATTTACTTTATAGGTATATTATTTTTACTTTGAATAGGCCTGTGTTTAATCACTTTTTCACCTAGGTATTTGATAATGTGATCGATGCCGGCTCTCAAGTGCATCGCACTGGCAGCTTGTGTGTAGAAAATGTCAATGTATTCTATTCACAATATTTTCTTTCACCAACGACCCTCGTTATGGCATCGGACTTTACTATTAATTGAACTAATCATCGCCCTAAAAGGCCTCAGATGTGGTGGTTCAGTGATGGTCGCACCGACTCATGATCATGAGAGTGTAAGTTTTAAACACTAGTCGGTAACTCTGTAATTCAAAGTTACGTATTGTCTCACCACAGTCGGAAATAGCCATTTCCGACTCGGCACCGGAGAATATCATGATAGGCATGTGAAGTCCACAACTCCACACTTGTAGCTTCAGTAACTTTAAATTTGACCTTCATATGTGACCTAAACTGAATAAATGGTTTTGAATTTTTAATTGAATTTTGACATTCACACTAAGAAAGGGCGATTATTTTCAACCCTCAGTAAATATAGCTCGAAATCCTCAAATTACCGATAACTCTGCATAATATTCCAATTACAGATGCATTAAACAGAAGCGCATTAATTCGTCAAAAAGATTAATCCCATAAAACTGTGTTATAAATGATCATGACATTCCTAATTCAACCCTCGAAGAGTTATGAAGACTCCCAACTTCATTAAATATAGCAATTCACCATAGAAAATAGCATTTTCATTGGAATATTTCCAAGATTAAGGCACTCCATTCCCCCTTTTAACAAATGACCTCGGGATCTATGACCTTTTCAAAATTATTAACATAAAAGCCTATTTGAAATCTAAAACGGACAATTTAGGGAGCCCTTTTGGGGACGAATTAAACTAATATACAATTAAAGTAGAATACAATTATGCTGGTCTTTAATTGTATTAGAAGTATGCTCAGTCGGAATGGAACGGGCCTTCAAGGTATGGCTTTTGTTCTATATTTTGTAAAGAATATACAATTTGACGTTATAGTCAAGCAGAAATGGAGTTTGATGTTACGCACGAAGATCTATACCTACAGTTTAGAGGTACTAATTAGGATACCTTTTTATTAGAACACACGCTATTAAACTATGAAACCTTTTGTTTAATTAAGGTTAGGTGTTTATTTAAGGTATTTATCTAAATTTAAAGTCGAAACAAAACAAAATTTGCTATGACCAATCAGGTCTGTTATAACAGAAATCATGAAAACCTTTTCTTTTCAGATGTCGGGCTCTTGAAACAAATGGGGTCAGACCTCCAGGCATCCGCACAAATGGTGTGAGAACCAGCAAAATGGAGCGAAGAGAAGAGCTGCACCGCCACGGATGCAGCATCGCCAAGCAGACCATTCTGACGACGCATCCGAGCGGCTTACAAACGAGGGTGTCTGTTGAACTTGCCAACTTCGACGCCCTATGCACCCATTCCGAATGCAAAGGTACTCCAAAAAGGACCATGTGGGAAGGCAGCCCATTCCTATCCAGACGTGGTCTTCTCGGAGGCGTGTCAGCACATGCGACTCCGGTTCTAGGCAGGAGAAGCGACGCGGTAAACGAAGGGAGGCTCTCGCAGCAATGTACACCTGTCATGAGGAGACGGGAGGTCCTGGACAGTCCTGGAGGTTCCCCTTTGTTGTCAAGGAGGTTGGACAGCGAGGAGGAGGAGGGTTGTGATGTGGATAATAGTGTTATAAGTGGCTGGTTGAAGTTTCGTGATAATAAGCGGGTGAGTGTTTGCATGGTTATAAAGTCTAAAATCGTAAATAGTCAACTTTACTGACACGTAATTTTTTCTTGAAGAGCGGACGGACCTAAATTTCACTACAGATATTAAATCCGACCGAGACATGCGAGTATGTCTCCATAATCAAAGAAACATCAACTGTGCATTATTCTACTTGGAAATCGATCTAAGGCCACCGGTCTCTAGTCAAACTAGTCAGGCGAAATAGTTCAGTTAACATCAAACAATGGAACGCTCCTAATCCTCAATAGATAAGGCGACTATAACCAAAACCCGACTGGTAATTTTCTTGATTCACTTATTTCTTATTCCCGCAAATGGCTAATGCCCAACAAAGAAATAATCTTTATTTCGGTCCAATTGCGCCCTTATTGGTTAGTTCCATCACGTCCGACGTTGATGACGCTAAGCCAAGACCTGCGTAAAGATATTTATTGTCTATGCCGAAAGTTTATTTTTTATTTCTTTAGCTTCTCTGAATCTAATGTGTAATGACCCGTATATTTTGATAGTTGTGTTATTACGGACTAGTTCGAGTTGTCACCCAAGACTATTAAGTGCATGAACATATCTATTTGTTCTATATCTATATATAAGTATGTATTAAAAATATAATATCTGATATCTGAGATATATATATATAGAGTAGTAGAGCTCTTAGTGCAGAGTTCGTCCGGGGAAGTACTACCATCTTACCCATTTCCGCCGTGAAGCAGTAGTGCTATTGTATTACTGTGTTTCGGTTAGAAAGGTAAGGGGGCCGGTGAAATTACAGGCACATGAGACTTAACAACTTCACGTCTCAGGGTCGACAACGCATTGGCGATGCTCCTAGTGTTGCAAATATCCATAGGCGGCGGTGACCACTTACCATCAGGTGGACCGTCTGCTTGTTTGTCGGCCCAAGTAGCATAAAAAAAATAAATAAAAAAAACTAGTTTCTATAGTAAAATCTTTATTGAATTTGGGATCTGATCATTGTGTGGGAATAATGTCCCAGGTTATTCATAATTTATTGTGACGGCTTCTGAAACAGGTCTCTAAATAATTTAATAGTTTTACTTAATTATATTTATCGTCCACAGAATATCTTAATAGCAAATTGTTACAAAACTATAAATAGATAAATTTTATTATTAGAGCTTTGGTAATGAAAAGCCCATTAAAAGTACCTAGATTCACAGATTTGTAAATACTTTACAACGTGTAAGCATCGACCATTTCAAATAGTTATGCAACCTTTATAGTGCATAATTATTCTCACATAGCACGTAAAATTGCACATAAAGACGAAACTACCGTACATAGCGTAGCACGGTTCCTCAAGGGCTGAGTTAAAGGACCTGGCGTACAGTCAGCTATGAAAGTATCAGGAGCCGAGTCGAGAGCGTGACGAGAGGCACGCAACTGGGCTAAGGGCTTTCCACCTTGCGGTTGTAAGTCGTGGCGACGTGTCGATAGATTTTGTTGTCGATAATGCTGGTTTGATGATTTGGTGAAATATGGCAGTATCTTTTTGAAAATGTGTGACGTATTTTTCTGGATATGGGTTTTTTACCTTTGGAAGTGAAAATACGTGTAAAGTAGGGAAGTATATTGATTCTGTTGAAAAAAAATGATACAATAAATATTTGTTTATATCTGTGAAATTTAATAGCTTGCGAGAAATTTCATTTCATGTTGCCAATTTTATTTTGTATCAACTTTTAGAATTGGTTGTATCTCTTTGGAACACTAAATCCATCTAACCCGAGTTCTTTACCTAAATACTGGTTAGTCTCTTATCTCATGACGTAACGGTGGCCGATACTATATCAAATAAAATACTACATTGATGTAATTCTATCGACAACGACCCGTCACTATCAAGACATCAAAGTAATGTAATAGGTACAAGCATTTTGTGCTCGAAGCGCGGACTGGCGCTTCTATACTAAATTACCGACCCATTTGGTGTACTCTGTAGTAAAAAAAATATAATTTTGTGAAGACCTTTACGGCCATAATTTTTAGGCTATTTCATAAAATGTCAGTCTTTTGTAATGAGAAAAAATACTGAATTTTTCTACGTCGTAAAGATAAGGTCACTGAAGTTAAGATGGCATTACTTTTTAAGCGTTAAACTCTTGTTTATTTAAAGTAATATAAAGATAAAAGAAGCTGTTGTTGTTCTAGATAAGAAATTGAGCACTAAAACACACTAAAGTAAGATGCAATACTACTATAACGACAAAGAAATTTCTTCTTAATTACCCTGTCAATTTATATATTGTTTTTGTACACAATTTTGTCGTTCACAAAAAGAAACACAATTTCCGATTTCGGACAAACAACATATTAGGGCAATTTGTAATTTTGTCCTACTCGTCTTGTCCTCTCGAACAAAGCAGCCGGACCTGAATTATCACCACACATTTACCATGGCCCGGGACAAATGTGGGGACAATTTGCGCCATCATTGGCAAGAACATGTCCTGTGGTTTCCCATAAATCATGGGGACCGTAATAAACAATGCCATTGACAGATACAAAACCGATTGGATGTTTAGATGAGTGGGTAATTCAGAATTGATGAAAGAAAGTATTGTAAAGTAAATAAACTTTCAGACTAGGAGATAGTGTAGTCCAATACAAGCCCTGGAGTCAAATCCCACAATGAGCTCGGTTGGTATTGACGTTGGTACATGAGCACTGTAGCATATACTTTATATTACCAGCCTACCCAAAGTAAAAAATACGTCACCAAACCATGAGTTCCGGCCGCTGAATTTAAAAGGCAGTCCTCTCATAGCTATGTTGCGATCACCACCTTCGCCTTTAAAGAAAAGGACTGTGCTCCAAAATACTAATTGCTAATATTCTTCAAGGTCACCAAGCTTAGTAGGTCTGGGATATGACGCATGCCAATAAAAAAAATCACAATCGCTGTCGACATAAGTGGTAATGGCAGAAAGAGCTGGACTCTAGATTTGGATAGAAGAATAACATAATAAGCGAAAGAAAAACAATTATTAGGACCCTTTCTTATAACAATTGTTTCGGTGACTCCCCTTTATCTGTCAGTGAGACAGTGGCTTATTATGATAATAATAAATAATAAACTTATTTATTTTCCCCTTACAAAAGGAATATTTTAATAATAATATTTGGCTAAACTCCCAATGGCATCTATTCTCAATTTCTTTGTAGATGGTCATCATATATCTTTTTGTCATTTGTTTTAAGAATTAGTCGTAATCTGATAGAAAAATTGCATATCAATGAAATCTATAGACTGGAAATATGCTCCCACATTGATATATATATATCTATATATTATTCCTCTTGAATTCAGTGGTTCCTAACGATCCTTAGCAACCCACTTGCGGAGCTTACTGAATGGTCGTTTAACTGAAGTCCAGCCCTTTAAATTTCCTTTTTCAAATCTTGTTTCGCTCGCAAGTTCCAGTACTTCCAATCGGTATCGTCGTGTGTCGAACGTCTATTAGCAATCGGCCGGCTTCTCCGCCAAACAGACAGGCAATTTGGCGGGAATCGGCGCTAGTACAGCGACGCTAAGCCCTTTGTTGTGAGTGATTGCCCGCAGAGGTAGAGCAAAAAAACTATTGTTCACTTCAGACGATTCGTAGTCTGTTTTTACTTAGTTTACTTCTATTTCTTATTCTGTACTTAGAATTTTCTAGGGCCCAGATGCTTTCGAATTATCCTTTTGATCTTACGCTTTGAAATTGAAAGCGATACCACTTCTATCAAGAATGAAAAATATGATTAGTGTAAACTAGACACAGTTCTTCTAATAAGATGAGCTATTTGAGCCAAAGGTTGCAAAAGGAAATATTGCAAAATTCACGTCCTCAGTTTTATAAATTAGATGAACACTAAGCTATGGATTTTATCGACTGTTAGAAATTAATAGTCATTCAACAAGGTAGAGCAGTATTTAATGTGATAATAATTATGGGCCCTTTAAGCCTTTAGCCAGTGTAGTCAAACGTCTCGGCTCCCTAATGGGTCTGACTAGGCCGCGGCATAAATTCCAAAACTTTGCTAACGTCTAGTCGTAATATTTCACAAAGTTAATTAACTTGGGCCTTTATCGCCGTATAATTTAGCTTCTGATCGTGAATATTATATCTAACTTTTGTTTACGTTTCTTTTTTTGTTTTTGATGAATTCGAATGTTTTTGCTATCATGTCATGCAAGTTTTAGACGATGTGTATTATGACTCAGCTGTAAAAAGCTGCATGGTAAAGCAGGAATGCTGTTCTGCTGATATAGTAGTAGAGTATTTCATTATCATCTGTTCTGTTTCCAATCAATTAAGGTGCGCCAAATTGTATGCTTTATACCCAAAAAGTGATAGTCACTCAAAATATATATTTTAAATGACTTCAATGTAAAATCAAACAAGGTTTATCCTCAGCCACTTTCTTTTAACGAACAGTACACGGATAAACCAATATCGGTAAATAGAGCTTTCAAAGCCTGCGCAAAGATTTGAAAGAATGTTTTCGGCCGCCCGCCTGTCTGACTCTAACTCTCTTTCTTTTTTTATTGACCAGTCGGTGCAAGGTGTAAACTGCACGAGCTCATCGGTATATTTAGTCTCCTCGTATGATGTCTATGGTACATGAGTAGGAGTGGTAGTTTTCAACACCAATATTGCCAAAGAATCGTAGTTTTTAAACAATAATACACAATCAAGTTCTTGAACTGAATGAACTTCTAGACAATATATTTAGTAATGAAATTTCCGACAGAAAGACCAACCCACGCATAATTTTGCAAGCTTTTCTTTATCATGCAATGTTTGGTATTTCAAGCCTTACAAGCTGAATTAAAACTAGTCTTCTAATCCTACGGTTGAAATTTGACTATTAGTTCATTTCCAATGACAATGCATTCTTTTGATCTGCCTTACCTGATTTTACACCTAAGATAGGCTTCAGGCGCAGGAACTCCTCAACGGTCAACAACATAGGCACGAAATTTTGTGAACGCATTTGATTTTGATTGACCGTTCTAAATTGCACCATTACCTGGCTGTTGCGCTCATGGTTGGCTTCCGACCAGGGAACTCCTTAACGGTTAACAGCACTGACGCGATAATTCTTGCCTTTATTATTTATTTAAGAACTACAATTCATTTGTTAAATGGTGAAACTGAAATAATTCCAAAGAAACATTTTTCGCAAAGGGCGATGTTTTCAGGAAACTTGATATTTATGAATGACCATTATCTCTGCCCCATACAGACGGATTATTTCAATAATTCACAAGCAAAAAGCGGATAATTTGTCTGCTGCTGCTATTCTGCAAGTGTAAGGCGAAAGCGAAGTTAGGGTTTTAAAAGTTTTAGGCATCTAAATTTACCTTTAACTTTATACTAAATTTCATGCAAGTTTACCCTTTTCAGAGTTGAGGGGACTTTTCGCATTTCTACATTTAGTAAAAAAGTTAAGACCATTTGTGGTGTAGTGGATGTTGTAAGGATAGACGGTTACACTCGCGTTCCTGAGGAATCTTATATATTCCTTACAATAAACTATGACTAGTAAATGTTGAAAGAATTTTACAAATAGATACCTTTGTTCCGGAAATTATTCTCCCCATCAAAAAATTCGTTCAGGAAATTCGCATTCATCCTTTATTAATAGTATAGATTACTAATACTATTTACTTACTGAATTCAAGTATCATCTCTTTTCTTTTTATTTAATTTAAATGATTATCGCCGCCTATGGACCTCCACGCATCGCCATCGCGTTGTCGACCCAGAGACAAGAAATTGTTAAGTCTCACGTGTTGTAATTTCACTGGTCTCCTTACCTTTCTATCTGAAAAACAGTATAACAAGCCTACTACAGCAATGCAAAAATACAGTTTTATTTTACAAGCTTATTACTTGCACCAGTATAGTATTTCGTCTCGGGCGACGTATTTTTACGTTTCCGCGAAATGTTCAGCCCCGTGGAATTGTTGGAATTTTTCATTGAACACCGGTACAAGGCAGTCGTGCTAAACGGTTTTTAAGTCCGCGCCGTACCAGAAAGAGCGGAAAAGCGAAATGATTTGAACTATATTTTTTGCTGTCTCTGGAATGAGCCGAGTCTGCGTCGGAGGACGTTATTAAAATTTTAAGTTGCTTAGCCATTTTGCTTGCAAATGTTTATAGTTTCAATTTTGTTTGATGGCGATATGAGATCTCTTTGATGAAAAATGTATCTGTTGCTTTTGGAACTAATGTTTTATCATTTTAAATTCTCGTTTTATTAACTGCACTTTTAAATCTTATTTTTTGATAGTGTTTTATTTAATGGATCTACTTTATAATAATGTCTAAGTTGTTATATGAATTTGCCTCAGTTTATGTTGAAGGTTTAAGAATATTTTGTTCAGTTCAATGAAATATCTTCTTTCTCAAAGAGGAGTACCTAAATATACCTTCCAATCCATAAATTCAGAATTTATTGTCTACTTTCTCATGTAGTTTCTTTTAAGAAATCTCTTATTTCCTGCTGATAAAAGTGATCTAATTTTTGAAACTATATATTATACAAAATGTATTAGAATAAAATAACCTAATAAAAATCTACACTAGTTTTTATTTCGGGAAAACTTTTGTTCTCTCGAGAAACCAAGTAAACCCACGTTTTAAGCTACTGTTGTATAAAACAGCAATGCATCTTACCGACAGATCAGAAGGGTGGAAATTGCGAAGCGGCGTCTAAACGCTATAACTGTTTCATATTAATATTTATTAGTCTCTACTTCTAAAACACGTGATATATGGGATGAATTTTTTTTAATTTGATATTATGTATGATGTAATAAAATTACGTTTGACTAGATTTCGATGCGTGGTTTTTCCCGCTCTTCAGAGGGATGAGATTTTTTACTTTTTATGTGTTAGCCTTATTCTAATGCCAACGAAATCTGCTCAGCTTCGGTCGTTTCATGATTAGTTCCATGTTTTAAATCCTTCAACCATCTTAATTGCAAATTTCGCTGTGGATGTGACTGTATTGTCGATTACGAAAATTGATGCAGACCCAGTGGTAGCGATGTTTAATACCATTCTGGTCGTGGGTATGAGTTCTACAATAAATGAGCTTTAAGATACCAATTTTATTTTTCATTTTAGGCTTTCGTACCCATTCGTGAGATCACTTTGTTATCGTCTCTCTGTCAATACCCTTTTTCTCAAGCAAGCGTAGAAGTATCAAGTTGAAATTAACTTCAAATACTTATGTTTGTGGTCCCTTGGACAGCTCAGGGTCTACGACTTTCGTCACAGTATACGACATCATTACCAACTGCTGCATCGGTTTAAAGGGTACTTAAAAGGTTAGGGCACACTATACCACAGTCTGTTCCGCTAGTACCTTAAACGCTTTGTGTGCTGCTTTCTCCTATATCGTCACTTGCCAAAAGACTTGTCATTTCAAAACTGAGACGATGGCACAATAATGTAAATCAAATGATAATCAGAAGTAGTAGAGCTCTTAGTGCAGCGTTCATCCGGGGAAGTACTACTACCTAACCGTTCCGCCATGAAGTAGTAGTGTACCTGTATTACTGTGTTTAGGTTTGAAAGGTTAGGGGGCCGGTGGAATCACAGGCACATGAGACTTCATCATCACGTCTCAGGGTCGACAACGCATTGGCAATGCCCTTGGTGTTGCAAATGTCCATAAGTAGCGGTCACCACTTACCATGAGATGGACCGTCTGCCTGGTTGTCGGCCTCGTTGTCATAAAAAAAACTAGCTAGTCAATCGAGAAAAAACTACAGTTCAGTAGATATACTGTATAAACAGTACTCCGAGCAATACTTCCAAAGGTTAGTACTAAATATTTCCACTTCTCTTCCTTATTTAGCCCCAAAGCATATACTTTACCGGACCCACACTCGAATTCAATTTCATCGCACTCTAACTAAGCCATTTCAAACCTTATTGCTCTAGTTTTAAGATTTGTTAATGCGTACCAGTAGTGGTGAGATGAAATACCCTCCGGAGACCACGTCAGTGTTGTTCCAGTGCTGTGATGAAACATTTATGAAGCAAGCTTCTGTGGGGATGGGATGTGGTGTGTTTGTGACAAATATCTACACTCAGTACGATTGGTTAGAATTATGCATTTGGTTTAGGTGGTATTTTGGTGTTTAAATATATTTGCATAAGCTTCAAATTTCGTTGATGACCAATATAATTTTATTTATTTATTTATTTAATATAAATTACAACACCATTACAGCCTATAGTAGGTACTAATTCGATGCTATAACTAAAGTACATTAACATTATACATTTTTGATAAACATTATAAACAACACAGAATTAAATTTTAAACAAAATAGTACATTCACTACATAATATAAACGGGTGTCACAATGATACATAATTTTCAAAGTATTTGTATGCTGCTTCCGTGAATTTCGACTGGATCATATTTTTAATTAAGTTTAAACGTCTTTGTAGTTTTCATTCATTTAGATGGAACCATTTTAAATTATTGTATTTGTTTTTATAAGTAGGCTATTATAAAAAATACCATGCTGAGTTTGTTACCGGTTCTTTTCAGTCAGGAACTAATTTCAGATCCGGTGGTAACTTTAACTTTGCCCTTCTGGAGCTTTATCGGAAGAAATTAAAGGCTAAATTAACTATAAAAATATAAATATTCCTTATTAATGTAGGCTTTCAAAAGTCCTTACAAGTTTTTCTTCATTGGTAAATTTTATTTTTTAATAATAAATTATCTTACAATTTTTGAAATAGGAAATACAAACATAATCAATTAAATCTCCTTAACGCATTCCCGAAGCGTGTACCGTCGCGTACAAACGCGCTATGTCACTGTCGTATCGGAACGCGCCTCAATACGTCAGCCGCCATCTTGGATCGAGGTGGGAATTGCCAACGATTTCCCGCGTATTTCACTTTTTAGTGGGTCATTGGGGATGCCGTGTAACGGTTAAGAGTGTGGAAGGGTTTATTGTTCACCTGTTTTATGGACGATTGGGAAAATTATACGCGTTGCTTTTGCTTTGTTTTGCTGTGTTTGTATCATTCGATTATACGGTAAATGTTCGGATTATTCGGAATAAAAATGTTTAAGAGCCACCCTGGTTTTTTTTGATAATATGTTTAAAGAAAAAAAAAATGGAATTATACCAATATAAATAGTAATATTGTTTATTCATGTAGACCTACACAGGTTCCTCTAAATCGTCCTCTTTTACATTACAAAATAACAATCATAATACTATAGTATTTGTATAATGTATTGAATCATTAGTAAATAACGTAATATAATCACAATTACTTAAAAAAAAAAGAAAATGCTGCTATTTTCGTTGGTTTTAAAATTTTGACAATCATATTAACGTTCTAGAATTAAAAAATATAGAATAAGTATTTTTTTATGTAACGTACTTAATTGTCGAGTTTGACATTTCAATGGTTCGTCTAAAATATCCCATAGCAGCGCAAGGGTTAAAATTGTAAAAGGGTTTATTGAACGTTTGTTTTGTCAATTGGTAAATTATACGCTTTGCTTAACTCTACCCTTTTCCAATCTACGTGTTCATTTTACTACTATCCAGTTTTTTAGTAAAGTGAGTGATTTTTTTTTTAAATCTGAAGTTGTCCCTTCTTTTTTTTAATATAATAATGGCAGGTACTTTAAATTCACTGTAATAATAAGGTTTTAGTTTAAAACAATAGTTACATCATGAAAAAAAATTAACAGCAGTTCTATTTTCAAACAAAACCTGATGGTTTGAATGGAGAATTATGTATTTAAAAAAAGGATTATATATAGTATATCAGTTATCTGGTTTCCATAGTACAAGCTCTGCCCCCTTGCCCCTTACTCAGCTAATACAAACATCGTTGGCGAGCCGCTTCACGGAGGCCTCGGAGAGCTTACTTCTCACATGATTAGTAGTATTAGCGTAGTTAGCGAAAGAGACAGAGCACGGGGGCGCGACTAAACATCCTCGAGTTAGTGTGATTTTCCTTACAGAATCGAGCCCCTGCCACCACCCTGTCTGACTTATATTCTATTCGACGGTGTTATTTATGTAAGAAATGAAGCTAATAAAACGTTTAAAACAGACATCATTGACACAAACTTGACAGTCACGGCATCAAACCACCACGCTAACCAACTCGTCAATATTGGCCTCGGATTCAAATTTTCACTTGATTAAACCGCCCTATTCTATATACCGCTATATTCTTGCGTCAATCTCATGTAATAAACCCGAATATTATAAAAACGAAAGTTTGTATGTACGGATGTTTGTTACTCATTCTCGCAAAAACGCAACACACGGATTTAGATGCAAATTGGCACATAGATAGAGCATATCCTGAAATAACTTATAGGCTACTTTTATCCTGGGAAATCTTGACATCCCTTGAGAACGCGGGTAAAACCGCGGGGACAGCTAGTATAAAATAAAAGCTTCCTAAAGTGCCTGAGATCTATATGGCCAGTTTCGACAATTAAAATGTCAGAGAAAAGTCATTTTTATAAATGATATGATTTTATAATGATAAAGTGTATCTGTTGATCCGATGGTTAATTGTATAATGATGAACCTAATCATAACGCCATACGGTTGTTTTTTTCTATAATTCTTTCAACTCTCAAATACGGCCTTTAAAGTTGAGATATTTTAAGAGATGAAATAATTGAATATCTAAGTAAATAACATACAAAACGCTGTACAAACTGAATCGACCAAAACAATAGGCACTTTATATAAATCACCGTTTGTCTTCGCTCGCTGTCACAGTGAATTATACCTTAAAGCAATGGAATAAGACTCACTGACATTGAAACGTTTTGTCTAATTCATAACAATGTCGCAGAGTGATATGCCTTAACAAATGAATTATTTATTCAGTGAAGAAATTAACATATCAAGTGGATGCTGGTAGGCGGGGATGAAGGTAACAACCATTCATTTTGAATGGAGAAGGTATTTTTGAATTAATTTTAAGCATTGACATGAACTAGAAACTAGAAAGATAAATAAATATGCAGATAGTGAATAAAGATCTATGACTATTTTTAAAATTTCGTACCTTTTTTTAAAAGCAAATTAATGACATTTGCAATACCAAGGAAATTGCCAGTGTGTTGCTGACCTTCGAGTTATTTTTTCACCATTTTTTTAAGATCTCTTATCGTAGACCTGCAGCCATCCATATCCACACTTATATCGCAAATGCGAAGGTCAATCTATTTGTAACCTTTATATTATTATATATGTTTTAGTACACTGCTAACTACCCTTTACATTTTCCTATGTAATTCTTTCCATCCAATGGTTGATGGAAGAAATTGCTTTTGGGGATAAGACCGCCAATTGTACCTTTATTAAGAGATTCAACTTCTGTACCATATTTATTTCAGTGTACAATAACGTATATTTATTATTATTATTATCACTAAACAGCTATAAAAATGTAAGAACTGTAAAAAGTTTAGGTCCACAAAGGGTATTTAAGAAGGTTTCACCCACATTCCCATGTGCACAAAACAAAATTTTATTCATCAATCAACGTTCGCGTTTATAATATTTGTAAGGTTCTGTTTTACCACCTCCATTCCATCACATCTCTACGTACCCCAGACGTAGGCGGTGTTAATCCTAGCAGTTCTGAGAAGCGGTTTGCCCAAATTGAAATTTGCTGTTGTCAGTCGTGTACGCTGCTGAGGGGTAGGCTTTGCGCTTTGTATCAGGCAACGTTGCTAAGCGCTGGCAATACGGGCACATACCTACGTATCGTAAAGTGAATTAACGTATCGTAACTTCATTTTGTGGGCTAAGTGTACATCGGTAGAGCTCAAAATCAATTTGTCTTAAAATTACGTTTATTAACCTTAGTGGTTTTTTCTGAAGGTTAATAGACGGGTAGTCAGAGATTTTTACCGAAAATCTAAGACATTTTTGTAAGCTTTGAAAAGAAAGTAAGAAATGGAGAACGAAAGGAAAGTAATGGAAATCGACATACTTAAAAGAGCAAATAAAAAAATCTTATATAATACATTAACACTTCTTGATTCTATAGTCGTTCATGACTTATAACTCCATTGCTGCGGTGATAGAGTATTATTAAGCAGGACTAGAGAACAGTAGGTCTTAGGCTTCATACCTGGTTTGCACAAGTCCAATATTATTATCCTATGTTTTAAAATGATTTCCTGTACTGTATTTCGGGATTGGTAATGTACCCAAGAGACTGGCAAAATGTGCCTACCTCTTCAGGGCTGATGGGCGTGAAGATAAGTTATGTTAAAGTTCCAAAAGATACCCTCAAATAGCTTGCGTGTTTACAAAAATAAAACATAACTATAATAGTTTTTCTTGAATAATGCATAGCGGGGTAATACTAGACGAATTTCCAAAATAACCAAACGGTTAATATATTCAAATTGCTGCCATTTCGTAGAGCAACATTATAATTTGGTCGGTTTATAAATACATTTTTTATTACTTATTGTTACTGACGCCCGTGTTAGGTATAATTTAATGAGACGTGACACGATTTATGACTAGGTTTTGAGTTGGGAAGTTTGTTCTGAATGGCAACTGTGCCGGGCTAAAGAATAAAGTTGGCAAAGTTTTTTATTATTCAAAATCTTCCATGTGACGCAAAAAGTCGATATCTGCTAAAAACTGCGTGTCGGGCAACGCGGTGTAGGGTTCTGTAGTTAATAAGTTTGTCAACTATTACTCGGTTACCTTAAAGTTTTTTCTTCGTTGTAATTAGTATTACTGTGATTTTTTTCACATTTCCAAAAATGTGTCGTTTACCCTGTAAGCCCCCTACTACCCCTCCACTCTCAACACTTACAAAAGAGACAACCTTTCAATGGGCGTTTGCCCCTGGTGTTGCAAATGTTTTAAGTGGCGGTGACCACTTACCATCATTCGCTTATCTACCTACTTGATATTTTTAACCGACTTCAAAAAAGGAGGAGGTACTCAATTCGTCTGTATTTTTTATGTTTGTTACCTCATTACTTTCGACTGGGCGAAGCGATTTTAACGATTCTTTTTTATTTTTAATCATAAATTTAACGTCACGTATTTTACTTGGCAAACCCTTTATTAATAACCCGCGCAATGGAGGTTGTTGATGAATTACTAAATTACTAACTAATTAGAAACTTAGCTAACGTGCAATTTCAAGAAAAACAATTTACTCTGCCGAATTTGAGCTCAATCGGACGGGGAACGCTGGTTTAAAAGTCAATTATAAGATAGGCCCAAAACACACACACACACACACACACACACGCGTGAAAGTTGAATAAAAGCTTGCAGAAAAAAGCTTCTGACTCTTTTAAAGCTTTTATATAACCTAAAGCTGCATTTGAAACAAAGATACAGAGTAATTTTTAAAACTATTCACCCTCAAAGGCAATTTAACGAAACATTTAAGCATGGCTCTCAGTAATCGACACTGATCGACTGATCAAAGGTGAGCTGCCGTCGAATTGTTACTAATGTTGAGATCCACGTCTATGGATCTAATTACTATTAGCAATACGGTGTATATTCCTTTGTAATATGAATGAGTGAGTCCGTGAAAAAGCGTACCGTAGGCATGCATTAGGGTGCGTACACATAAGTAGAGCATATGATTCTGTTCAAGGATTGATGCTTATAAACAGCCATCGAGATATATTTTAGACTAGGATTGGTCTGCAGTTTAGCTACTTTCCAAATTTCTGATATATAGCGTACAGACGAACTGGTCAGAAGGGTTCCATTTGGCTATGTAAACCATAAAATGGAAGGACAAACAAACAAAACCACATTCTTATTGAGATATTAGAAAGAATCATCCCGAGAAATCATTGAGGCCTTTGTATTGTATTTTTGTATTTTTTTTCTTATCATGTGACAATGGTAAAATGTAAAGGTGACAATACACTATTTTTTGTTTATTTATCTATACTACCATATAAATCTGTGGAACCTGTCTATCTGCCAATCTCAATGTCCTTTTATAACTCAAGATGGATTGGGCTAATTTGATTGAAAATTGGTGTATATCAGCACATGTGATGGCGCAAACGAAGGGCTATATAATGATATCAATAAATGCAAGTGAAACCACGGGGCACAGCTAGTCATTGCACCAGCTCGGAAATTACGAGAGCTACATCCAAGCTGCAGACTATACGCCTATGTACACGCACCTTAAACGAATCAGAATGCTTTCAACGTCACTCGCCGTTGATCAATGAGAATTTTGTGCCGCTAGAGTGCGCCTCAGTGCTCTGGGGCACACCGGGGCACAACGGGGCACACCGGGCGTACTCTGGGGTTCAATAGCTGTCAAAACGAATACATTTCATCGGTGGTTGTGTATTTTCCGCGTGACATTCACACCGATGCAATTGTGCGTCGGTAAACGTAATAAAATCTATGTACATCTCTTTCTGCCTAAAAGAGTTGAAAAGAGGAAGAAAGTTTTAAATTAAGTAAACTTGTCGAACCCTATGTATGAGATGATGATAGCTTACTTGAAAGGGACGTTGAATGCCGTGATAAGAGTTGTGGGTTGGAATCCAACAATGAGCTGGAGCTTTCTGTAGAAACCATAGAACGATGGAAGGGTACTTTTTACCCGTCTTGTTATCTACCACCCTCACGTTGAAATATCTTTCATCAAGCAACTGTCGGTGTGTTTTAACAGCTGGACTTTAGAGCCGATGTGATGTTGTTGGCAAAGGTGGTAAGTAGTTTGAGTAGTAGAGTTTTTAGTGCAGCGTTCGTCAGGGAAAGTCTATCTTACCCATTTTCACCCTGAAGCAGTAGTGCACTTTACTGTTCGGTTACAAAGGTGGGGCTTGAAAAATTACTGGAAAATGAGACTTAACAACTTCAAGTCTCTGGAACGACAACGTATTGGTTGGCCCTGATGTTGCAAATGTCCATAGGCAGCGGTGACCATTCATTAGGTGGACCGTCAGCTTGCTTGTCGGCTAAAGCTTTTAGTAGAATTTGAACTCATGAATCGTCAAGGTATTCAATGTCGCTCAAAATCCCTCGCCTGCTACTGTTACTCTTAACACAACCTATTTAAAGTCGGTTAAAGTGATTTCTTCATATAAATGTAAATGTCCGACTGTGGGGTGAGAAATTACCCCCTTAGAATGACAATAGAGTTTGATTCCCACACGGCGGGCGTCCCATGGTATTTTCATAGGCTTTTTGTTGAAAGTCAATCGACTTTTCATCTATCATGCTTTGTCTCGCTTACTCTTTAAACATTCTGACGGTTGTGAACCTTGTTGGGTTGTAATAAGCTCTAGTCATTACCGAGGCATGGATTATTTAAGATCTTTGTAGGGTGAGTGTGATGATGAAGAAAAATGTTCTTTAGTGTAATGGTATAGTTTAGACGATTACGATGCACAAGTAGTTATTTTCAATTTAGGTTTTGGCAACTGAATTTAAATGCTATATTGCAATGGGACTGATGGGTGGATCTTAGAAATAGAAATTTAGTAAAACGTAGGGTTTCTCAACCTCTTATAAATATTTTATTTGTCATGACTGAAGCCATACCTACTTTGTGAACATTTCAACAGGGTACCGATTCTACAATGCTTAAAATGATACAGCTCTATGACAGACAGACTAACAGGGAAAAGGGAGATTGCATCTTCTTTACGCTTTGGCTGTTACACAGGCCGAAAAACCTTAAATTTATACAAAAAAGTGTTACACGGATATCGGGTACCTGTATCTTACTCGACCTAGGAATAGAACCCAAAACATTCGGCTTCTAGGTGAGTTTAAAGTTTATATGAAAAATCTGTGTACCAATGGTAGCTTCAGTAACTATAAATTTGACCTTCATAAGTGCCCTCCTCGGACCTAAGTTGAATAAATTAGTTTTAAATATTGATATATTTTTTTAATATTACTGAACGAACAATAAAGAAACCAAATGGTGTGACAACTATTGCAAAAGGTTTATGCATAGCAAAGAATATACAATATTATTAGCGTAATAGTAAACAAACAGAAGCCTTACTCGATTAAAGCCATACATAAATATGCCTCACATATTACAGAAGGCTTACTACAACTTAAACGATTATTTTAATGACGACAATGCTCGTAGCGCTCGTTCTTGCTGGACACAACTGATTGCTACTTACTTATTATAGTTTATTTCTGGATCAGTCTATTTTAAGCAAAAGGAACCTTCTGAACTGGTGTTAGGGTCTGAAAATTCATAAGCACCTGTGACGGCCTATATTAATATATAAATTTTACTTGTTGACTCAGACGTGGACTTGCAGAAATCATTTTAAGATTGTACAAAAAACAAATATCTAGTAACTATTTCCGCTGGATCTCTTTCTATGTCATTATATATTCTCGCCTAGAAGCAAAACACGTGTAGATTTCCTGCTGAGTTTCCTTGTCTGGGATATGTCAGAGAAGGAGATCCAGTGGAATTAGTTTCTAGATATTTGTTTTTTGTTTAATCAAACAACATTTATAAAATGCTCATAAAGACCCAGATAGTCGCATGGTCGAACGTTGTAACCGTCATCCATTAGAAATATCTAGAGGGATTGGAGAAGTATTGGCGACTTATACAAAGTCAACAAGAAA
This sequence comes from Habrosyne pyritoides, assembly GCA_907165245.1. Classification (NCBI taxonomy): domain Eukaryota; kingdom Metazoa; phylum Arthropoda; class Insecta; order Lepidoptera; family Drepanidae; genus Habrosyne; species Habrosyne pyritoides. The sequence goes on along the minus strand of OU015600.1, from coordinate 686,680 downwards.
ACTGTCTCTCCTTCTTGGAGAGAGATAAAACTCGAGTGTAGTACCCGAACAGGCGGGTATTACGAAGTACTCTAAAACCATGCAATACATACGATCCAAAAACAATAGGGCAATATTATTCCCCACACTCGCTAAATGTCATTAATGACCCCCATAAAAGGGTCCCGTTAAATTACTGTCATCTGCACGACCCCATGTGGCGTATAGTGGAAATAATTGCTAGATTGAAAATTACTAGTTTTTAATACATTTCGTACAATAGCCATTAATTTAAATTATATATTTGATGGGGCAATCATGTGACAATCTCTTCTGATTACTTACTGTAATCATTTTAATCTAGGTTCATACGTCACACAGTTATCTGATCTCGAATTAGGCAGGGCGTGTTACAGTTATCATATAATTGATGTACTGCATAAAATACTCATTAAATACATGCTTATATAGACATACACGTTGCCCTTAAGGATTGAACTTTAAAATTTGAAAAAGTACTTACTACTATGTTTTTTTAATATCTTACTAGCTGTCCCCCGCGGTTTTACTCGCGTTCCCGTGGGATGTCACATGAATTATACATAAAAATCTTCCTCTGCAATCACTCTATCTATTAAAAAAAACCGCATCAAAATCTGTTGCATAGTTTTAAAGATTTTTAGCATACATAGGTATATAGGGACATAGGGACAGAGAAAGCGACTTTGTTTTATACTATGTTGTAGTGCAGTAACGGAACCCTTAAACAAACTTTTATCCCCATTTAACCCCTTTTATGGGTGAAATTTCCAAAAACACTGGGAAACCTCAATGTCTCTGTGTTTTTTTGTTTTTATCAAAGATCTTCATTACCGATTTCCACGACTTTAAAAAAGTTACGAACTTCTATTTGAAATATATATTATTTCAAATGGAAATAGCATATTATCCCGGGATACATTCAATCCCTCGGGAATTAGTATAGACTGAATTTCAAATTAATGTCAATGAAAATTACGCCAATTTTCGGGTAATAGTTATTTCACACGAGAAAAATTCTAAATATTATGATTCAATTTAGCCAAAATCAAAACGGACAGTTTAGCACAAAACATGTCAACCCGGCAACAAAACGCAACCCACATCAAAACATTAAAATTAATATAACACACAACAATACGCGGCAAATCCTTTATGGAACAGCTATGCATCAAACGGTCCTCGCTTCATTTCCATTGCCTTTCATGACAACGGTTGAGAAACCATTGAAAAACCAATCTAAAATGACCTCTAAGTATAAGCAATAAGAATCACGGCGACGGCAGAATTAAAGATGCGAATGACAATACTGAGGTCCGAAATGACAATTTTATTGTAACAATGAAAGACTGACCTCAAAATGCGCTTTGTTCTCACGGTCCGAAGGTTTTGTTTGCAAAAATTATGACAGTACGTTTTGCCAGACTAGATGGCTACTGCTGCTTCGACTGTGTTTAAAAAAAAATGCCCTGTTTCTATTATGTACAATACAATGACCCTAATATCTAGGATATCAAAGACTAAAAGTAAGAGTTGTATTACACTGCGTAGTCCACAAAAGCATTCCAAAAGAGAGTTGTCCAAAACACTCGTAAAATGTGAAACATAATTAGGTTTCCGAAAACAGATACTTAAATAGAATAAGAAAATTGTGTTAAAATGGGCAGAAGCATACATACTACGCCAACCCCAAATGATTTGGAACAGGGCTGATACAGACTTAGATATATACAGTCTATAGGCTGTATCTGTAGCTTATAGTACTGCTCCAGATATGTCAAAGGTAGCTGACACAATGGCGGATTGAAACGGTGCTGTTTACGGTCATATGTTCTTTTCATTTTGTTTCACTCGCTCCATGTTTATGTTTGTCAGCGTTACTTCTAGTTGAGGGATTTACGTATTGTCAGCCATGCATAATTGTGTGTCTCTGTTGCACAATACTACAATTGACAGTGTTATTTAAAACCCCTACTTTCTTTGTATTCATGTTAATTAGATCGTCAAACAGGCTGGCGGTACTGATGGTAGGTGGTCACAGCCGCAATAAATTTTCGACCCTAAGATGTGAAGTTATTAAGTGTAATCTGCCTTACTTTTCTAACCTAAAGTGCAGTAATAGAACTTCATCAGTTACTTCGCGATGGACGAATTCTGCACTGACAGCTCTACTAGTATTGGATTTCGATTTCAACACTTCATCTCCAACTAATAAGATATTTTCATATTTGTTTTAGCTAGTTCTTTAACTGTAAAAATGTAATTTCGAAAAGTTTTTATTATTGCCGAGTTAGCGGAGAAATAAAAACACGTGTACTTTCAACAACTTAACCGTTGCTTTAAGCAACTTGTACAGCTTTTTCGGTACAAAACCCCAAAAACATTCAGCATGTATTCAAAAAGAGAATACGATTTATTATAAAGCTAATTACACACTGGCGCCCCCCGATTCTTATATAATGACGTCGACACACGGTCTACAATATGGTGGCAATATTTGTAATATCAGTCGTCGTGTGGGGGGTTGCATCCCCCCTCGACGCCACGTGGCGAAGGTTAGCCTAATGACATTTACTTTCATTTAAACCATATTGAGATTGACTATTGAAGTAATGGAAAAGATGGAAAAGAAAAGAAGTAGATAGCTAAACATCTTTTTGTGGTTAGTGAATAGATGTGATTCAGATTTTAAGTCACAGCGTGACATGTATGCATTATCGCTGTCTCTGGGATATATTATCTACTCACTTCATAATTACTAATATCGGACTGCATGTAATCTTTGACAAACACAAGCAACGTTTATTGAACATTGCATAACCTGGGATTCAAACCAAGACAACCAGGACAGCTTTTACCCCTGTACTACAAAATTCAAAATCACATGTTCAGTTTAGGCCCGCGGAGGGCACTTATGAAGGTCAAATTTAAAGTTGATGATGATGATTGTTCCGACCGATTTCGGGCATGGCGACCACTTCGACCCTTAGTCTGAGTGATGGCAGTGGTGCACCCGAAGATGGACTATGTAGTCTCGTGGCGAAACTGCACACTGAGGGCAAGTGAGTACGCCGTTCCCATAATTATATGTTATGGCAGCAGGTGGACGAGCCTTTAACTGATCACGTTTGGTATTAAGGTCAGCTTTACGCTGAACCTCGAACTCGCATACTTGGCTGTTCACAATCCTGCGCCATTCTGGCCGCTGTGCTGCCAAACATTCCCAACGCGTTCCCAACGAGGGCTCTATGTTGCTTCTCTTCATGTATCGCTTTTGGACATCCTTAAATTGAAAGTTACTGAAGCTTAAAAACCAGGCAGTTTAAAAATATATGCTACATGTACAATATGACGGGCGAGTCAAATACCCTCACCCCCACGCCATAGGTCGAGGCTTTCAGGACCAACATGTGTGTGTTCTGAAACTTTGTACATAGTTAAAATACCTCAGGAACACTGGCAAAACCGATAAGCTATCGAAATATTCATAATAACAATATTCAAATAATATAGCTAACTTTATACGTTATACAACTTAATTTAATTCAAAAGTTGTGTGCTTTAACTACATAGTTGGAACATGGAACTTGATTCCGCCGAAATGAAACGAACCCGTTTACAAATTCAATTCTCGTTCATATCGAACGAGTTCTGGTGAATCAATCATCCCAGCTGTGTGAACTCGCCTTTATGGCAAATGGTTGTGTTTGTTATTTTATTCAAATGATTATTACTTATTATTAGTTGCATTTAATATTCATAAATGTAGATCATGACATAGAATCATTTACAGGCAAAATTCATATTTATTAATGTGAAACTTCTTATAGGCTCTGACATTCTGGGTTTCGATTCTGTAAAGAAAATTACACTAACTCGAGGATGTTTCGTCGCGGCCTCCTTGCTCTGTCTCTTTCGCTAACTACGCTAATGCTACTAATCACGTGAGAGATAAACTCTCCGAGACCTCCGTGAAGCGGTTTGCCGACGAAGTTTGTATTAGCTGAATATGGTAGCTGATTCCCAACCTTTTTGTGTGACAAAAAATAAATAAATGATAAGCGCAATCTTTGCTATTCAAAAGTGATCGATATTTTTATATTTATATTCCGTGTAGTTCAAAAGTTTCACTTTTATCGTGTCATTAGTAAACACCCTGTTTTTAGGGTTCCGTACCCAGAGGGTTAAGCGGGACCCTATTACTAAGAATCCGCTGTCCTTCTGTCACCAGGCTGGATCTCATGAACCGTTATAGTTAGACAGCTGAATTTTCAAAAATGATGTATTTCTGTTGCCACTATAACAATAAGTACTTCAATACTGAATAAAATAAATATTTAAGGGGGCTCCCATACTACAAACATGATTATTTTGTCATTTTTATAGATAATGGTACGGAACCCTTCGTGCGCGACCCCGACATGCACTTGGCCGGTTTTTTATGTATAATATGAATCATGCTATTTTTATATTTAATTATTGAAATTAATGACTATTTAAAGCATACATCCAAACCAAACTATACTTCTTTATAATATTGTAAAAAGTTATAGCATATCTGTAAGTGTTCATAATTCCAACTCTACCATAGACTCCCTCATTAAACTACCGTCTATACGTCGCGACTTGTTAATTAAAGGCCGCGGAAGAGCTTCTATGTTTCCATCATGATGGCCAAATCGGATTACTAAGTCCACTTGATGGCTGCCATTGAATGAGACGTCGCGAAGAGGATACAGCGGCGTCTCGGCCCGGAGACACGGTGACGTGGCCTTGTTAGGGGGTGATTGTGTCAGTATATTCTATTGTATCAAAGTCTTCTATCATACTTTCTGGTCGGTTCATTTATAAGGATAGGTACTTTGTGTTTGCGAATAAAATAATGACACAATTTTTGGTATTGTTTTGTTCCTTTTAAGTTAAGAGGTCATAGAAAACAACAATTTCTATCAATCAGTCAGTCAACCGAGACGTAGGGTTAAAACAAGGTATTTATACCTCAATTATTACACGATTTAGACCCGTTGTATAATTATTAGAATGTATACGAATCGTGAAACCTTAAAAACATTAGTATAAAAAGTATTCCCGAGGGTTAAAGTGAATGCCGGGACTATAGCAAGACCTATGACCATTTTGAATAATGTAGGTATCTCTCTAACAGTATAAATTATACTAAATAGTGTTCTTAAAAAAATAAGTATAATCAGATTTTGTGCGAATACCCCAACACACTTGTACGGTCAGCAAAGTAAGTAATTAAACTGATCAAAACGGAAACAAAACATGTGTAAAATAAAACTAGGTCAAATAAGTATAATGCTACAGACGACACAGTACGCCTAGCAGAATTCTGGTCTAAACAAATTTAGCCAAAACGATCGACACGCAAAAAAAAAAAAAATGTAATAGTGCAGATATTTATAGACACATTCTTTTTTCTCCGGTCGAATTTTATACTAAGTGCTCTATTACTTCTAAAATACACACACTTATTTACACTTTAATATTATAAATCTCCATATTATGAATAGTCTGATAATTTATTTTTTATATTTGCCTCTGCTACTTATGCTACTGGCTCTGCAAACAAGCACTTTATTAATTGCCAACAAAAATCACGAAGCAGAGAGAACCGCAGAACATGGTTTATTAATTAAAAACAAAAGATTAAATCACGCTGAAAAGACATGAAAGCCAAATAAGACAACAGTTGAGAACGGTTCTGTTTAAGCATTCAACTTCGCCCGATACCTACAAAAACTGAGTTTATTAAGCCGGTTTGTTAATTAAGTGACCGTTTCGAGGCGTTTAAGTTGTTGCCGTGTACCCCGCTCAAAGATCACGTCACTCGTCTGTTTGAGCGATGTTCGTTATTTCACAGGTAAAGTTCATATTTCACTAGGTATTCATTATGTCGTTGTAACATAATAAGCTATTTTCATGAGTTGTTTAATTAATATGTATCAAGGTATTAATACTATTAAATATGATTTTTAACGAGTTTTCGTTTGAAAGCCTTGGAGTGGACTGATTTTAGGACCAAATCAATATCTTTTCGTTCGTTTATCTTTGTAGGGTAATTGTGTATGCTTTCGGAGTCGAAGATGAAGCTGATCGTTAAACACAGAGATTATGACAATAAATAAGTCGCATAATACCGGACCCGGAATCAAACCCAGGACCTCCATCAATCTGTTCTTTGTATCTTTATAAAGTTCCAGTGTGCTCGTAATTTTCTTTCTCCTAAACGACTTTTCCGATTTTGATGATTTGTATCGTATATTTGTGGACACCGCTGACTGGTTCTTGCCCATAAATGAACCGGTAGTTGACGCTGTAGTTAAGTTACTTTAAGCTCCACTTACTGGGCATTGCATCTGCCGAATCAGCTAATGCGTAATACTTTTATACTTATAAAGACTACTGGCTGTCCCCTGCTGTTCCATCCGCGTGCCTGAGGGATGGTGCATTTTCCCGGGATATGATGTGCTATTCCAGACTTTAATCTATCTAGGTGCCAAATTTTTACTAACAGTAGTCCGTTCAGTAGTAAGATGTCGTAGTTATCACAAGTAATTGGCCACAGAATTTCAAGATGGCGCACAGAGCTGTCACTTCACAATGTCTGTTGCAGCAATAAAACTGTCCTTATAAATGTACCCCAATGTTGGGGATGAAAATGAGTCATAATACATAATGCTACTTTGGGAAGAAAACTTTGTTAGCGCGATTTGGGCCTGATTATTTCATTTTATTGCCACCAGATGGTGTAACGTCATTATTTTTGCGTATATCTTTAAGTATCGGGCGATGACTTTTGTTTGGATGAGTTGTGTTCTGCCTCCTTATTCAGCTAATATAAATTTCATCGGCGAGCCAGTGCAACGACGCCTCGGAGAGCTTACTTCTCACGTGTTTGCGTAAATAACGAAAAAGACAGAGCATAAAAGCCGCGATGAAACATCGAGCTAGGGTCATTTTCCTTACAGAAACGAATCCCTGTCAGTTTTAATTTGATGGATTATGGATGTTGCAAAATAACTAAATACCACGTTCTTGGATCAGAATCTTGCAGGCTTTTTCGTAATGTTTTCCATTACCGTAAAGCTAGTGGGATGTTCATACGTATATTTAAAACTCACTTTTATCATATTATTATACATTGCATTCTGTGTTTTTTTATGTATGTGATAAAAAAATCATTGGACCTTGCCTTTGTCTCTCTCCATACTATAAGAAATGTGTGTGCCAAATGTAAGTAAGATCTGTTCTGTCGTTTAGCTGTGAAAGCGAACAAACATAAAAAGAAATAAATAGAGTAAACAGATATCGCAATCCCGTCTGATATAAAATATATGTTCATGTATACAAATTGTTGTCTTCGTTGGGAACCGAACCCACGACCTGTGAGGTAGCTGTCAGGTTTACCTTGTACACCAAATAGCGTACTGGAAGAAGATCTTCACAAAACTTTAGCTTAATTAAATCAACATAATAGTAATTAGTCGATAAAAAACGCGAGTCGTTTTGGACTTAAAAATTAAATAAGAAGAAAGGGTAAAGTTTTAAAGTCAACTCTAAAGTCTCAGTTGATATATTCTGATTAAATTTACCGCCGAGTTCCTGAACCAAACTAGATTTCCCAAAAGACTTACATCTATTGTCCAAAATTAGAGCTCAACAATTAATTTGAGTGATCTTCTGAACTCTGCATAGTGATGAAGACCTCAAGTTAAATTTAAAGTAGTCTAAAACACTATTTGGTGTTCTATATTTGTAACTAAGCTGGTCTCTGTAATATTCATTCTTATTTTCATAATAAGTAGTTGAAAACTTTCTAACAAAGAAACTGAGCGAGAAACGTTTAAATTGACGTCATTTAAAAAATTAATAATGATATGAAAAACACAACACTCTGTGTTACCCAAAACAAAAGCCGTAGCAGAGTAATGCACAGAAAGAGGGACTTTTGACTTTTTGTAGCGAAAAAAAAAACTGTTTTTTTTTTCACTTCCCCACGAGCGAGGCGACAATCCCCGTCACTCAGCCGGTTTAATTGCGAGTAGTAAAACAAACGAGGGAAGCCGCGAGTGTGCTGCGAATCGCGCGTGTTGAGTGTCCTGACGGTACAGATGGGCGGTTTAAACGCGCAGTTTTTTTACCATTTTAAATTGTAATGCCACTTATTCCCGCCTTAACTGACTTATGATGATCAAAGCTACTGAATATATCATCGGTTTGGTAGTCGGCCTTAGAAAATTTTAAATGAATAGAAAGTCTTTTTTTAGAAGCAAGTTTACGAGGTTTAAAGTATAGGTTAGCCGTGTATTCAATTAATTAAAACTGGTTGCATCATTGAATTTGGCTTGGTTCATAGTTGCATGCACTAAAATAAAAACTTGGCAAGTACAAGAATTTTATGTTGAATTTGTATATTTATTTTAATTAACTTTTTTAATTTTTTTACAGGTAAGTGAACTTCAATACACTTTATGCCATGGTAAGGTTACAATATTTTCAGTAATTCTTACCCAAACGGTGGCAATGAACCTCTATTGCTAAGCCCCACATACTTGCCTGAAGGTTGGTTACAATTTTTACAAAATCCGTGCACATTGCAAAACACAGCTATCCTCTCTTCTTCAGAACATTTTAAAGTTATTAAATCATATGTAACAAGGTACTTCAACGATGACATAAATGCTGATATTTACATTTTCCTACAGCTTGCGTCCACGAAATGAGTTGCTCTCAAAATGCTGCGTTTTAGCCGCTCGTCTACCCAATCCCAACCCTCAATGTAACACTGTATTATACTAACACACTGATACAGCGTACATGCATGTTTTATATATTTCTGTAGCTTTTTTAATCCTTTCGTACATTCGGGACGAATGACAGTAATTCGACGGGCGGTTTGCCCGCTCCGTGGGCGTGGGCAATCAAATATAAACGGACTCGTTAGGATGACGCGGCTAACTAATTGTTTCTGTATCGGTTTATTGTGTGTCCTTTTTTACTAAATTGAATGAATCAACCGTTTGGAAACTGGAAGGCAAATTGGTTGAGTATTTTTTACAATATATGACGTGTCGAAATTGAGTGCTTTTCGGAGATGTTAAATGGCTAAACATAAGAGTAGAATACCATAAAGGTACCAAGAACATTTCTTTGAAGTTGCTTTCAAAATTACACAGTTTAGTTTTAAATTTAATGAATAAACGCCATTTATTCAGATATGAAGATTAAAGCTTTGGGTTAGAAGCCAGTGGGAAGAACTGGAAAGATAATCAGTAAAGTATGTTATTTTTATAATCTAACTTATTGGGCTTGAATATTTTTCAAAACAAAATGCTGACAACAAGAATAATAAATTCACAGATATTTTTAAAAATGATGTATATCTGACTGTAATATTCAATTTCAATTCGGTTTGGTTTCGCAGATAAACTCACATTTTTCGGAATTATGCCCGAAAAATAAACGAACGAGTATAAGACGAATTAAGTTGCCTCCAGAATAAAATATTGAAAACACAAGACAATCAAGTAAAAATACAAGGAAAACTGAGCTTTATTTTAAACGTAATACATTTTATTTTCCACCAAACTGCATAAGACGTAACACGCGTTCAAGAAGATCGTCTGTAGGATCACTGACCAAAGGTAACTTAGAGTAGTTAAGTTAACAGCACCCTATAACTAACTTAACTGAGCCGTGACTTAAGCTTCAAGTTCAACTTAGGTTCGCCTTCGGAGCGTAATTTAATAGTTGTCGGGTTGGTTCAAGTCCTGAGATGAGTTTCAGTAAATTGTTAAAATAGCCTAAAGTTAGGTTTAACTATTGAATGTTGCAGTTGATTCAAGTAGACAATAATGTTTAGCATTATCAGACAAAGTCTGATTATAAAAAAAGCTGAAATTCTTACTGGTTCTTCTCAGTTGACCGACATTCGAAACGTTCCGACCCTAGCGCATAAATGGCTCTGAATTTGATGACTCTGTTTATAAGTTAAGATTTTCGTAACTAGTATATTACACTGAGAACTTTAACTTAAATCAAGTGGCGTTTGAGACAAAAATTGCATTATCTCCCTCACTCTTCATTGAGCAACTTAAAAACCACGTAAAACAAACTTATTAATAGTGTTCAAATCTAACTATAATTTCACAGATATTGTGTAAAATATACCTTACATATTAGGTAACAGAGATGACTTATGTAAAAACAGGATAAATTCTCTCTCGTAACATAGACCAAACGTCGAAAATTCCCACTAAATTAAGTCAGGCGAAACCTATCGAAAACTGTCCGTTACAACAATACAAAGCTGTTGGCATGTATGTAAATCAATTACCAATAGTTAGAGCAGTTAGAGTTTAGTTAAAGCTAACTATTATTGTTTTAATTGAGAGGGATACGAGCGACAGCCAATTGGGAGGGCGATCGTTGTGAGATCATATTACAATTTTGAAACGTATGTGGGGTGTATGTGGACCAATGAGGGAAGTATACACAAAAAAGTTGGCGTTCAGTTAGAAAACTTAATTATTTTAAAGCTATGGTAAAATATATAGAAATAAGCTTTTTTATAAAGATACTAGCTGACCCGGCAGACGTTGTCCTGTCTTAGAACAATGGCCTATGTACATTGGCAACATCAGAGGCGTTTTTGACCCAGAGACGTGAAGTTGTTAGGTCTCATGTGCCTGTAATTTCATTGAAACGCAGTAATACAAGTGCGCAACTGTATCACGGCGGAAATGGGTAAGGTGGTAGTCTTGCCCCGGAAGATCTCCGCACTAAGAACTCTACTACTTCAAAAATATAACTCTGCACTAAGAACTCTACTACTCCAAAAATATCTTGTTCAAGTAATGTTTGTTTCTCTATAAGCTATGAACTAGCTAGTTAGAGGCAAGTTTTTAGTTAATTCAGTTAACTGAAAATAATATTAAATAAATTCTGATTCTGACCAAACATTCTTTGTTCAAGGTAGAGCGAAATACTTGTAAAAAAGAAGTAAAATTAAAAAAATAAGAGACGCGTCTTTTTTGCCCTCCAGTGTACGTAGACTTTTACAAACTGCGTACCGAAGCGTTTCAGCCCACGCCAATTTTCTTCGTCAATTTCTTTTTTTGCAAAATGGATTAGTATTCTCTCACGGATCTCGGATAAATTAGAGTGTAGGTATAGTCAGCAGAGTAGGTTGAACAGATCTAAATTGAAAAAACACCTGAACACTAAAACTATGTGTATAATACGTAATGGTATAGTAGAGATGTTTAGCAGAAATGATTTTTATTTTGATGTCAAGTTGGTCGACAAGCAGGTGTACCCTACCTGATGGCAAGTGGTCACCACCACCTATAGACAGGGGCATCGCCAGTGCATTGTTGACCCTAAGACATGAAGATTCTCCGAATGTGCTCGAGAAACGTTAGAAATTAAAACATCTTCACGGAAATGTAGTCTCATTACTAGACCTTTGCTTACCTCGTCAGACACAACGGGTGTGATGATATAGTAAGATCAGTGCTCCTTATGTTGCTGACTGTACAAGCGTAGGTCAGAGAAAAATATCTTGTAGATTGAAAAAGTAGGGTAGCCTTTGGAATTATGGGATGAAGAAAGGACTAAGTAATACCATTAGAGCGTAATCTACTAAGTACAGAGAGTGTTTGCTCGGTTGCCGGGTATGGTTTTGGATTCCGCAATACATTTAGTACCTGGGGATTGATTCTGTAAGGTACCTCGGTGATGTTTCACGGCTTCAATGCTCTGTCTCTTTCGTTAACTATGCTATTATTATGCTTGCCAAGGTGAATCGACGATCGAGTTTGTATAAGTTAGACGACGGGGGAGATTATGATTGGGTGATTTGCTACTTAGGTGAGGCCTAAGACAGAGATAAGCTGATGATGATGACACTTATGCAGATTTTTTTTCACCATTAAAACGTTAAAAGGTTTGTACAAAGATTTGCCGTCGATTGGCAGTAGTTAGAATTCTACAGAGAGATTGAACTTTTGGTTAAAGGAACCCAATCCAGGCCCTTTAATATTTGAGTATGAAATGAACCAAATGGCGTTGTGATAAGATTCATAGACATCATCATAATATACCGTTGGATTAATTGTTAAACCTTATCTCAAAAGGAATGAAGACGATTTTTCCATGACACTCTTTGCTGTCGAAACGGGTTTTTAGATCTTGATATTTTTAATAATATAAATGCTTAGGTCTATGTGTTTGTTGGTGACTACTTAACTGGTTAGATAAAAACCTAGGGTACTTCACAACCTTATAAGGCGCGAGAAACCTCGGGGAAGGCACGTAATAGTGTTATAGTTTAGAAGTAGGTCTTATTACTGATACCTCTGGCTACTTCTTCGGGGATCATGAGTGGGAATATATGATATCTTTTGGTACAGTTTTATAAGTATTTTTTTGGCCATATTGGCCCAACATACAGGGAAACAGTCTACTTGATAGTATGTGGATACGACCGACTATGAACATTGCATGGCCCATGGCAACACCAAGGGCATTAACGACTCTGAGCCGTACTTTAATATTTTCACTCTCTCAGTACATCCGTGAAGCACGTTTAGCTCATTTACTGAGGGAACCCTAAAACTACCTCATTAACAAAGAACCCACTTAGCAAACTTTCGCACTTACCGCAAAATAACTACACATATGGTGCCAACATAGAAATATAAATAAAAAAAAAAGCCAATATAAATTGGCACCCCCCCGCAATAAAACAGGGGGAAAAATAACAACACACGTGGGGTCTAATGACGGTGGTCGGTATACCTCTTATTGTAAGTGCTCTTGCCTGTTCAATCTCTGATTTGCCAGCACTTCAAATATGGAATGTCGCAGATATGACATAGTCCAGGAGATAGTTATGAAGTTACAAGTTTTATCGCGTCATACGCGAGTTGAGTCGAGAGCCCTCGAGATCGTTTCGAGCGTTCGCAACTTGTTTTTGACGAGTTGACGTTATTGTGTTTTTATTAGAAATATATTTGTTGGTGGATAATAAATTCGGATGATGATTCCAATGGCGCATAATATAGACTTTATAAGAGTAGGTCGCGCCTTAGTTGTATCTAAATATAACTTGAACCTTTCTTTCTTTTCGTTTTGATCAAATTGTATTTACGCATTTTCAATGCAAAGGCTTCTTTCTCATTATTGTAACGTTTGTACTGAGCTAGAAAGATAAAATGAATTTTATAAAAAAATCAGACTCTAACACCGGTCTGGAAGGTTGCTTTTGCTTAAAAGAACCGGCAGTGAACTCAGAATTTTTTTTTCTCTAAACAAATATAAGTTTCATTAGCGTTCTGCTAGAGAGATAGCTACATTCAAAAGCATAAATAGTAATTAAAAAAAGAAAAATCTTCGTATTATATTATTTTGATCGAATGTGGAAGCAATTTTAAATGTACAAGGAATCTGTGAGAATGGATTTGACACTTAATTGACGTTTGAATTGACTGTCAATATCACAAATCAATCGTCAACATGAAAGATACGAGCTCCCATTCTACAATGAATTTACCGGTGTGTGTCGGCAATTATTTGACAATTTGCGGTGACAATGTCTGTTGATTGTTATCACACTACTTGTGACCACTGGGCCGAGGGTTGGGGGGAAAGAGATGGGGAGATAGCCACATATATCAAGTGGAAATGTGTAAAGGAAGAATGAAAGAACATTCATACGCGACAACACACTACATTACGTTTTGTTAAAGTTGAGAAGTAAAGGTGAGATATAGCATGGAAGTTGAGGTATTTTTTTTTTATTTAGATTCCGCGTTGGTCAAGTGGTAAATAGCTTGTCTAGACATCGGAAGGTCAAGAGTTCTGTTCCTGGGTCGGGTATAATTAATTTTTTTTTTTTTATGTTTACCTATAAGCCGGGTATACAATCGACCTGTATGTTATTAAAATAAAACCACTAAATACCACTTACTTAAACAAATAATTTAAATCTGAGTACCGCAGTATTAAATGAACATCCGAGATATGAACATAGATTGTAGAATGAACATACTTAATCAAATTTAATAGAATTAAAAGAACATTAACAAGAACCAGTGTATTCCATTTGTTGTAAACTTCTCTTAGTTTTCAGAATTTTCATTTTGAAGCACATGTCTAAAAAGTTGAACATTTTCATACATATATTTTTTGTTTTTAATATTTATGTGTTAATTGAATAATTTGTTTCACCTTGTTCTCTTTCTTGCCGGTTTTCTCAGGTAATCTTCCGAATTGTGATGATATTTTTGAAAACAATAATTTGAATTTTGATCTTTATTTAGGTATCAAATTGGCGTAAATTCGCTTGTAACTGTACTTAGTTATAGATTCAAAAAGCTTATGCCAGGTACTGCCTACCTACCATAAATTTGCATACTATACCATCTTAATATTAATTAATGTAAGGTGTCCCAGGCACTTCACAAAGCGCTTAGGTTCTCTTCAGTATACTTAGGAACGGTCGGCAAAATAAGTTGCAGAATAGATGGACACCTGGTAACTAAAACTCGTGAATCTATTCTAAGAAAATCAAGCTGAAGAGTTTTTTGTTTGAACACTCTAATCTCTTAAACTACCGGATGGATATGAAAAATATTTTTTTTTACGTGATAACCAATTTTTGAGGAAGGTTAGATGCTATTCAGCCTAGTCAGTTCCATGATGGACTTGTCCTTTCTTTTATACTACAAGGGCGACAAACAAGTTGCCTGCCCGTCTGATGGTATAGGGTCACCGCAGCCTATGGACGCTTACAATACTGTGGGTATCACTCGAGCGTTGCTGACGCTGCAAAAATCGTTTCACCAACCCCATGCTGTACTCACTTGGGAAAAGCATGGTGGAGAGCTCATTCCACAACCAGAGCGTCCGTGGTAGGAAGCTCTTTTTAAATCGCACCGTGCGAGACCACTTTGGTTCCAATGTGTGAGGATGAACTCCCCGTCATTTGTTTTGTGTCTATATTAAGTATGTATTTAAAAATACATAGTTTCCATCTGGATATTATTGTACAATTCCAATTATCAGAATATTTATTTATTCGAAAGATAGTGTGTGTATTGTAATTTTGGATGTATTAAGGTAGTTACGTTGCCGACTGTACCAAAACTGTAACGCATTTATAATAAGGCTTCGATCAATCACTTGTTAGTTTAGGATCGGTATCTATTCACGAACTGAATGGAGTTTAATTATTCACTGAATTATAATTGATCATACGTATTGTAGTCATCTCCTAGACTATCAGGGTTGTCACATTTGTAAATGGTGTAAGTAAAGAGCAACACCAGATAGAATCATATATTTAACATATAAAAAAAAAAAAACATTGGATTTTCTTTTGGTCTAGTAGTCTAAAATATTTATTTGCTCTGTTTCAATTATTCATAGAAAATAGCACAGTCAATTGTTTTATTCTATTCCAATTCATCATCATCAGCCTATCTCCGTCCACTGCTGGACATAGGCCTCACGTACAGCACCCCACTGAGCTCGATCTTCAGCTCTTTGTTTCCAACCGCTGCCATTAATTCCAATTAAGCTGCTGATAAAACTTTCAGATTGTAAAGAACTTTCCCATAGATTTTCGTTGCAATCCGTTCCGTAATTAGGCTATGAAAAAACGAAGAAACATGACACGATTTGTTAATATTATTCAATAGTTTTATTATGATAATTTATTGGCATTATACAGTAGTACCTAGTAAGTAATCAGTGTCTGGCTAACTAAGAAAATTAATGTTTTAAATTTAACCGAAGAACTCATTCTAAAACAAGGTAAAGCGAATAGTCTAAAAGGACATAAAAGGAAAAAAAACAAATGAAAACTGACAACAAAATGTCACTATGAAAATCCTGTCAATAACAAAATGAAAGGTATACATTTGGTGGCAAAAAAACGTTTTTATTCGGACATTGTGGCATTTCTAATCAAGCGTCACATTCTTGCGAACAAAAAGACTTTTTTTAATAACATCTCGGATTCGAAACAAGAATTCAAATTGAAATGTCATCGCGTCAGGGATGGCTACGTGGCATATTGCAGACTCCCTGTTTTATTCATATTTCATTGAACGTCGATCGCTTGATTTTAAACCTTATGTGTTTGCGATAGAGCTGGATGGTGTTGCACGTATAATTTGCCCTTACTTTATTCCTATTAGTGCAGCGGGCCGTGCACCGTATAATCGGTTTTTAATGAAAAGATTAGTGCGCTCTCAACTGGCGCTATTGTCGAAGCACAATCAATGGGATGGCGGACACTTCGGGAATTTTCCAATTTCGAGTTCTTGCTGCGACATCGTTTCGGGCCGATTCATTGGTCAAATGCTTATGGGCTCTTTTTTCTACGTTTGCCGATAAATTACTTTTGTTTTTTTTTCGTAATAGCCTAATGACTTTTTTTACAAGTATTGGAAGTCCAAAATTATTTTTATTATTATTCCAATTGTGTTGTCTTATAAATTGATTGTCATCATCATATCAGCCCAGGGATGTCCACTGCTGAACATAGCTCTCCCCACTGGGTTTCCTCCTCCAACGTTCCGGAGCCGCCTGCATTCAGCGGCTTCCAGCAACTTGACGAATTCCGAAAGTGTTTGGTAAAATAACATTTTAACAATTTTCTCTGACCTTAGTTTGATAATCAATTTCAAAGAAAAACGGAAATAACTTTGAAGGTAAATATGACGTCACTAAGACGGATATCTTAGCATGTCCTTATTCCTCTATAGATTTCGAGATCTAAAAACCCCGAGCCCAGTCTGACAGTTTGGAATGTCAAAGAAAAATCGTTTTTATTCATGTTGTTTTTATCATCATGCAATTAACCACATAGGGTATTTTTTTCAATAATACTTTTAGCTGAATTTTTTTTTGTTTAAATAATTTTCTGTGCAATTTCACCTATTATCTTTTGATTCCAACGAAAAAAGTAAAGATTGTTTAAAAAGGAAAGAGTATACAGAATGTATAGGAAGCAACATAAATATCAGAAATACTATTTTTTTATAGTTTCATAAAAATATTTTTGACAGTTGTGACATTTTAATAAAAGTATGTTGAAAAATGATATTTTGAAAATCGCAATCTATTTATTTTTTTGTACGTACAGGTACGATACGATTTTAAAGCTGGACACAAGTTATAATATAATTACAACATTTTGTTACATGTAGTATACAACAGTAACTAATATTATAAATGTGAATGTAGGTACGTTTGTTTGTTTGTACGCTTTCATGCGAAAACTACTTAACCGATCATAATGAAACTTTAAACACTGGTTTTGAAGGTATTGGAAGTAACTTAAGATACTTTTTGTGCCGGGAAAATGTTACATACCTCGGGAACTCGGGTGAAACCACGAGGGACAGCTAGTCAAGTATAAATGAAGAATAATGTATAAAGTTATTTTTGTAACAAAAGGTTCCCTTTATTTATCCCATCGCATCATTCTAAACACTCAAATTGTTACCATAAAGTAACATTTTCTTTTCCGTCATTCATTTCAGCGCCTCATTTCTTAATGCATCTATTAAGGCATCAAAGACAAAAGTTTCATCAATAGAGACAAAAACAAAGGCAAACTGAGGCTAGTCAAAGGAATCATTGCCCCCCCCCCCCCCCACTGAATGACAATGGTACCCGATTTTCTTAATTAAAAATGTCTCACTATTGGGACAATGGTACAGTAGGGTGGAAATACGCTGCTGAGTTCCTCAACTTCTTTATACTTTACGATAATGGGTGATTTAGTACGATGTTTCATTTAAAGACTCTTTCGAGTTAACTGAAGTTCTTTTAACAGCTGCCAGTTGTATTTTTTTGAAATAGAAGGTTTAAAAATAACAAATAAAAAAAATCGTATACATATTTTCAGACCAGCAGGTCGACTAGCGGAATAAATTTTAAACCTTATTTTTTTTCGTTCTATTTTATATATACAGTAAAATAGTGTATATGTAAACATTTGAGAAAGGTTTTTATTCAAGAGATATCTCGATTTATATACTAGCTTTCCCCGCGGGTTCATCCACATTTTCCTGAGATGAAAAATCTCTGTTAATTAATATGTTATTTTAGGGCATGCTCTATCTATGTGTCAAGCTGCATTTAAATCCATTAAGTAGTTTATTAGTAGGATTCCTTTAGTTCGAGTCCTATAGTCCATTTCGGTGATACCCAAATCGCTACTTAAAAATCGTATCGCAATCGTATCGTGCCATCCAAATGACCGCTGGTTATTTGTATGTTTTTTTAATTAAAATCTTGGCTCGCCTTTATTATAATGGGTGGAGTTAGGGTACAGGTATTATTAGGCTTTCTGACGGTCTCTAGAGTGTGCGTATCAGTCACGGAACAAACGGGAATTAGTTCCGCTGTCTTTTGTCTCTGTTACACGTTGCGGATTCAGGAGGGAGGGGGATAGTTCTTGTTAACTCAACTGTGTACTCAATTAAGTCTTATGTAAGGCTTCTTTTGGGATAGAAAAGAATAGAACTAGATGAAGGTTAAAGAGGTTACATACAGAAGATGTTATAGACTTTCAAAAAAATTTAAATAACTCTAGGGTGTCTAATTAAAAAATCAATGCTAATTATTCAATTTTGGCCCTAAAGGGGCACTTGTGAAGGTCAATGCTACCACCGGTGGCGCAATTAGCCTTTTACTTACAAAAAGAAACGTCACTAATGAAAATCTTACATCGCTATCCATATTATACATTGAAAATTGACAACTATATTAGCAATATACACAAACAAACAAATTATAGATGAAGTTCTTGACTCATGGAGTTTTTAGATTCAAATGACCATACATGTAAATTCTGTAGACACATTTTTTTATCCAAGGTTCAGATTGACAATGATTTTGGAATTATATACTGTTATATACTGTTTTGGTTCTACATAATGAATGAATTGGCAATAGTAATACGTAGCCAGACATTGACAAATCATACTTATTTCATAAATATTAAAGCTTATGTGTAAATATATGTATGTTAACATCAACTCGGTAACAGGTGACCGTATTTGGAGGAAAATTGACGCATGTAAATGTTTATTTTTCTCCTGTTATGTGTTGTACTAATAACGTATATTGTATAGTATTATTACTTTTTTTTTTCAGTTTATACTCAAACATTTTAAAGTTTTCCTGTATTTTCCGATATACCTAGAAACTTTTCCTTATTTTTCTATCCTAAAAAATGCCATGCATGCAATTTGCCATGTTAGACAATACTTAGCAATTAACCAGCCGTTCTAAGATTTCTGTCCGACGGTCGACGAGGTAACATGTATGCGGTGCTAGTGCGTCGACTCAGTGACAGCGGGTCTAATACGTCCTGAAGATGCTTCGTGTACAAGCGAAACACGTGTCGATTTCCTGTTGAGTTTCCTTGTTTGGGACTTGACAGAGAAGGAGATCTAGCGGAATTAGTTACTAGATATTTGTTTTTGTATAATCTTACAACCGTTCTAATGTGACACGCTTACCAAAAAACAGCATTTCAGTTTATACATTTTAACTCGATATGCCTTCTTTTCATTCAATAAAAAGTTTGTTTATATTATATTAAATAATACATCCATTTAAAATAAATCGCAAAAATCCAACTTAAGATGTATCACAACCTATAGTGAAAGTTTCGTTTCAAAATACAAGCTTTAGCGGAAATCCGGTACTAACACTTGTCAAAAAATGGTCTTCTACTTTCTACATATATAGCATTTTTATTATTAAATAACATGTGATTTTCATTAATTTAAATAAAAATATAGCTTATTTTTATCCAAAAACGGCATTACAAAAATGAAAGGCCTTTTTAATATTGCAGTAAATGTAGGTTTATTGTGTTGATCTTTAACAAACAAACCATTCGCTGCAGAATCGTTTGAAGGTACAAATTAATGCCTGTTTTGATGCATGCGCTCTATCATTTGTTTTTACTGTGACTTTAATACTGGTCTAATCTGAAATACTTTTTACCACGGTTTATTAAAAAAAACTATCCTTGTCACAGTACTTTTTAATTTAAGGCCTTTTCATATCTTCCTGTCATTTGGCCGCTTATGACTTGTCAGCCGGTGTTAAACTTTTAATCCGGCGTCGGGTGGGTATTGTTTGGTTGGCGAGCGGCTGATTACTGCCAGACACCCGACCGTTCGCACATTGTGTCGCGGTGCAACTCCCAACTTTGACTTTTTGCGAACTGTCCACGTTTCAATTCACTGCTCGCTTTGTTTATTTTGTTTGGTTTTGAATAGTAGCATCATTAGCATAATGTGCATTGGCGTTTGTTGCTTTTTGTTTGGGAAAAGAGTCACGGTTGGCTGTATTTGGAAATTTCCATTTTATTTTTAAGCAACCTTCTGAACAACCCATAGAGTCTAACAATTGAAAGCCTCGTTTGTCTAAAAGAATTGCTCTTTTAAGTCTATGTAATCGTTAAAATTTTATTTATATAACCTAGTTTATATAAGGTTCATTATCCTGTGTATTTGTCTACTATTAACCATCAAGTTATTAAGTTAAGTACTTATCTGTAGACTCGTAGTCTTTTGTACAACTAAACGATAAGTCTATAGTAAAAAGTTTTCGTAATAAACTGGCAACATTAAATTTATAGGAAAAGTTGGTATGTCTAGACAAACTTACCGTAATATTTGCTATAAACACTTGCACAACAAGCTCGTATATTATTACTTGATAACGATGGGGTTTTTCAATGCGTTAACTTGGTTAATCATAGTTTGCAACTTTTATCGTTGTTTTATCTTTTGTTTTTATTATTTACTAGCTGGTTTCAGCCGCGTTTATCGACATCACATAATAGCCTATAACTATCTTAGAAAAAAATTGCGTCAAATGGTAGCAGTCCCATACCGATATGTTCATTAGTTAGTGGTGATGGTGCGTCAAAGGAACCCTATTTTGCTTATTTGTATATCAAGTTAGCTGTTCCTTTGCAGTTTTACTCGCGCTCCTGAGGAATGTCACATTTTTCCCGGGGTAAAAAGAATCCTATATGTTATTGGAGGGAATGCTCTATCTATGTACCAAGTTTAATCCAAATCTGTAGAGTAGTTTTTGCATGAAAGAGTTACATATATCTATACATCCAGCCACACATACTGTCGCATCTAAACAATTTATTTTTTGAAAAAATTTATATTTTGTTTGTTAGTTTCTTACGATCTAACTCAAAAACTACCAGAGCAATTTAAAAAATTCTTTCACCATTACAAAGTTACATCTTTACCGAGTAACACACAGTATATTTTATCCCCGTATTCTCATGGAAACGGGAACTACGCAGGTGAAACCACGAGTCACAGCTAGTTTATAATATAAGCAAGATTAGGTCTTACTTTACTTCATCCCCTTGATGTTTGTAAAGTATAACGCTTAGTCCTGGGTTCGATTTAAGTAAGGTTTTATTGTTAGAAATAACTTTTCCCATTGTATTGCAAGTGTGTTCGAGAGTAGGAGAAATGCTTACAAATATGGCAAGTTAGGACTTACAATATGTACGCTGAAATGTGAGCTTGTGTCTCACTACTAAGACCCTTGTCTACTTTTTCCGAGGTAATGAGCATTTTCAATTGTTCCCTATCAACTGCCATGGTCGTCTTATTATTTTCCAAATATTGATCAGCACTTTTTTGTTATAAAATATAATAATAAATTTTATTTTCAAAAACTTAGGTTTGGTTATGTTTTTGGGATCTCCTTTTAAGCAAAGATTTGCTTCTATTGGGAGATTCCGCTCTTCTAAGACATTTCATACATAAAAGTATTTTTTAAATTATGTTATTATACAAAAGGAATCAAGCATTTGTTCTTTGGGGTGTGGATCTTCTGTGGCGTTTGGATCTTATTGGATATTATATCTTGGATCTTGTTTATATATAGATGAAATAAATGTCTCCGAAGGGATCTTAGTACTCAAAATTCTATCAAATTTATTTTAGGTCACAACGTGACATGGTGGTGAGCCTTAGTGCCATTTATCGAGCATTTTAATAATGCTGGGCTGCATGTTATCATTTTTGATAATGGAATATCACCTGTGGTGCCTGACCTGGGTCTCTAGGCTCAGTCACCATAGTGATTGGTATAATACTCTCTGATAAATGATTATAGATAGCCTAATCATTATCAATCCAGATGGAAATATGAAAGAAATACCAAAAAAAGGGATGATATGCGAAGTATGCAAGTAAATTCTAAAATAGAGATGCATATGATTATGAACAAGCAGAAACAAGAAAATACATACTGCTTATTCCTTTGCATCCCAAAATCCACAACAAAGTTTATCTCGCAAAGCTTCAAAACTCAGTCATACAACTATTTCAAACGGTATCCAATTACCATCACAATACCGCTTGTCCACCATTATACCCTGGAGCCATAATCAGTAGCACAATCGATACAACCGATACACGTTCAAGTTAAAATAGTAAGACAGCTCGCGTTCGGAACGCCGCACCACCAAACACGTCGGAAACTTTACCTATAACGCTGCTTCTAACTTGAAGTCCAACTTTTTGATGTACGCTGTGTTCTTGGGAATATTTACCTATTAATCATGTTTGTATAGTTTTTCTAGTTTGGAAGCTTCACGTTGGCTTGTTGAATGGTTTTCATCAGATATTGGTGAATCAGTTTTTTCTTATAAATTTGGGCTGGTATGTACTTTTTTGTTTCGGAGTTATGATTTAAGAGTGTTTAAGGTTTCATTTGTCGGATTCCAATTGTTTTTTATTTCTTACGAGATGGTGATTGGCCTCAATCTCACCTGATGGTAAGTGAAGATGAGGCCGAAGATGGAGCTCGCTTTCCCGTTAGTAGCCTATTCACTCTTTTCTTAAATTCTTTATTTATTATCTGGAGCAATTGTTAATGTTGCTTACATAAATAGTCCATCGCCTCGGTGGTCAAGTGGTCTAAAGCTAGGTAAGATAACTAGAGGTCCAGAGAAACGGTTAGTAAAGGATTGGTAGTGAATAAATTATTGTCACATTGAGACGTCATATATCTTGATGAAATGTAGGTCTCAGTATTAATACTTCTGTGTCTTTTTCTAGGGTGATATGCATAGTTTTCTTCTTCTTTAAAGTGAATAAGTTTAATCAAAGAATGAATAAATAATATGTTTCTTTAGCAGAAAATATTTCATCAGAACCGATGTAGAATTTTATTTAACTCAGACTTTTATTGAATTCTTATGTCACTCTATCGCTATATCTCTGTGACTTTTATAAAACACTGAAGTAAGCTCATGCTAAGAAGTCAGATATAAGATTAGATTTGCAAGTGTTGTAGTTAAGAATAATAAACAAATCTAAACGAGAAATTGTACAAAAGAATATATTGACGGGCACCCCTTGGTGTGGCGGTACTCTGACTTCCGCGCTACAAAACTTTTGTGTCCATGACAATATCTGTTTGTTTTGTTTTGTGTCCGGTCGTACTGTATCTAAACCTATGTATAAAAATTGATGTTTGTAAATTTGTACCTATTGACTTGTAATACTATTTATCTAATAGCAACGAAACCTTTCAACAAAATAAAATAATTAATCATTGGTTAATGACAAAAAATATTCGCACAGCAATGCATGCTGGAACCAGCTCTAGTATTCTAATGGAAATAAAATAAGCATCGAAATATATAAATTACTTCTAGTCATATGCAAAAAGACTTTTTACATATTTAAAATAAAATGGGAAAAGGTATATTTTTATTCATAGCTGTTCCCGACATGAGACTTTATTTTGTATCAGGAACCTTCGCTAGCGTTCGCCGAAAAACTCACTCAAATTTCATCGCTATCGGAAGAATAGTATATGCCATAGGGTATAAACACACACTCATTCATTTTTATATGTATAGATTATGAAATTACTGATCTACAAATACGTCTCCCTTAAAAGCCGCTCCTGATAATAACGAAAAACAATGTATAAAACAACAAGCGGTAAAACGTCTTATGTAGTGAAGACTTAACATAATAGCACGAAGTTAAGGACAGCTGACATCCGCCATTTATAGGAATAAGCTTTTAAATTTCTCTAATTAAGAGTGGGGATTTATTCAAACCGTTAAATCCGGGAGCTGCCGGGAAACAAAACGTGATTGCTCGCCGACTTATAATTTAATGCAATTTCCTCTTTTATTGTGCGGTTTAATTCATAGGCGATAGCGGGTACGAATCCAGGCTTTCACTTCTATTCTCATATTCCTTCAGTACTTATATTTAAACTGAATTGTTCACTGTTAACTCTAGATTGGTAAGAGTTACTGGTAGGAACCATTGTTTTCTGTGGTGGCATGTGCTTGGGTATATGAAAACAAAATTGTATAGTAAGTATTAAATGCAGTAATTTTTTTGTATATTTTAAATTACATCAACAGGAGCTATTTTCATAAAGCTTTGACTTGTCCCACACCATCGCGAAGGGTGCAGAATCCTCTTATTGCAGCTCGCTGGTCTGCGAGGCAGGGTCCCCTCGCTCAGCGCGGGACCCCACGCTTCGTTAGCGCTAATACGCACGGCTGACGGCTGCACTTTTCGGCACAGCCCTACGTTACGTGGACGTCTCATTTCGGATTTTCGAATTTCGAATTATTGGTGGCGTTTTTTGGTGAAACTTCTCCGGTGCGGTGTGATTTTGATTCAGTTTTAACGATGATTGAATCTATTTTTGAAATTGGAATGGTTTTTTCTTCTTTTGTTTCTTATTCAATCTGGGTTTGAAAGTCTGTTAAGTGATTTTTGCGACCAAAGAGTTTGAAGTAAAATTATGTTCTATAGTTCTGATACGGTATGTTTTTTTATTAGACGACCACCAATGCGTCATAATAGCGAAAAGCATAATTGATTAACCAATTTTACTTCCAACACTAGTTAAGCCCTAAAAAAATGCTATATCGTAAACAAAGTAGGTGGCAAAAAAATTACAGTCTTATCACGATTCCGATCTACCAAAGGCGACCAGGAATCTAAACTTTTACCAACAGGACGGTGTCCCTTCAATTAGCATTCCCAACGATCTGCGCGGGAAAAATCTCATTCAACTTCATAATAGGAATTTCTCGTTAATAATGACGTCACGTCGTTCAATTTCCCCCGTTTTAAACGCTCAAGACAATAATCAACATTGTTATTATATTGGTTAATATTCATGGCATCTCTCCTAAGGGGTTGATCTTATGTCAGATGGACCCTTTCGAGTACTTAAAGGATTACAGTATATTTATGATTGTTTGCTTTGTGTTTGGCTTGTTTATATTATTTGATTTACTTTGTTATGCTAGAAGTTCTTAAATTTTATATATACATCTAAATCAATCAGTGATATTACAATCTCTGTAAATATCATTTATACAAGATTTGAAAAAGTTCATGGTCAAAGCACCAGAGAGAAAGAATTCGCACTTTCAAATTATATTTTTACTCCTAACGAAGGTGGGATTTTTTCGCCGTCTATATTGTTGTAAATTAGATGCATTGTGTGTAATTTGCTGGTAAACTTGTCGAATTAAGAATCATCTTCCAATCTTCCATTAATTTGTAAGCCAAAATACGTATGTTCACATTTAGCCGGTATAGGCGTACTTTGGATTTTATAAAACTAATTCTTAAAATGTCCTCTTCTGCAGCTAACCACTACATGTTACTTGATGTTACATTCCGTTCCGCTATAATCCACTTTGTTTTTGATCATATAATCTAACAAATACCTCAAGCACAGAGAACATAATAAAACAGTTGTCAAAGTTGGTCCCATCTTAAAATGCTCTCCAGTTCGTCACCTCCACTTCATAAAGTGCACAAAATAACAAGATTATCCTGTCAATGCGAGTGACTTAAACAGCGTAAGAGAATAGAAATAGCCTCAAGTTAAAGGGATTTAAAAGGGACTAAGTCTTCAAGATGCACACTCTTTGGGCGCAAATATTTGCGTATTACGGCGGCCCCCGTCGAGGGGACGTTTTATGGCTCAAGATGTAAGAGCAATGTGATGCCCAATTAACTTTGTAGTAGTAAAATCCCTTTTTATTGTAGTCTAGCTTTTGTAGCCCCCTCGTTTGGGGTTTCTGATACTACACGGTGAAATTGTGAAGCTATTCTAGTATATTATTTGGGTTAGGCTTAAGTTAAATTGTTCATACTTAGTAGGAGTCAAAGACATGAGAAGCGATTTAAATGTATTAATTGTAGGTAATATACAATGTTTTTAATTTATTACATTCGAAATCGAATATGTTTTTTAAATTTGTCAAAGATTTGGTAAAATTAAAATAATCGAATGAGTAATATATAAAATAAATATCCTTGGCGAATTTTCTTGCTTTGACCTTCATAAGGACCTAAACTGATTAAAATATTAAATTTTATGTTATAGCCTCATTTAAAATAAATAAATAAATATATTCTACATACACGGTTATTTGATCTCAAATTAAACAAGCCATCTAACTTTGTCCTTGAATAAGTCGGATAAATAAAGAAAAAGCCTTGTCCTAAAAATATTAATAAAACATCCAGTATATGAATGTTTCCGCTCGTAGCTTATCGCATAAACCATGCATAGACTAATCGACTAAACGCTTGTACAATATTGTTTTAACAATGATGTTAGCATCTGGTTAATTCTGCTTAAATCTTATGTGACATGAGATGATAACGGTATTGTAGGAAATATGTACTAAACTATCTATGTGCCATGTTTCATTCAAATCCGTTCAGCAATTTTTGCTCGAAAGAGTAACAAACATCCATACATACAATCTTTCGCATTTATAATATTAGTATGATTGTATTGTATGATATTAAAAAAAATATATAGGGAATATTATTATCGCCAAAACAGACAGGTTCTATAAAAATGTGCCTTTGGCGAGTTTCTTGATTATTCTTACTTGATACATTACTTCTTAACCGCTGCCCACTTCAAAAGCTTTGTCTTTTATAAGGCATAAACCTACCTATGTCACAGGCTTACCTAGTTTATACACCTAGGCAATGGGTGCTCAACCGTGCAATTTTTTGAAAACAACAATAGTTGCAATTTTATGTGATGAATTTATCCTACTAATATTATAAATGCCAAAGTTTGTATGTATGGATGTTTGTTACTCTTTCACGCAAAACCTACCAAACGGATTTGGATGAACCTTGGCACATATTTAGAAAATGCCATGGAATAACACATAGGATACTTTTTGTGCAGGGAAAATGTTACATCCCTCGGGAACGCGGGTGAAACCGCGGGGGACAGCTATTATTTTTAAACTGACTAAACGGCTTAAAATATTTTCATAATTCTAGTAACAAAAAAAATATAATTCAAATAAAACACATTACAAACGATAGTAACAATTTATTCCGAAAAGGCAAGTCTACATCAGTCATTCGCGTGTGTATCGCCATTCACGCGCGACTGCGGCCCGCTCGTGTGAACCACCCTTTATAATACGACCGTCCAGGTGGAAAGATAGCGCCAAGTCTTTGTTGAGAGATCTGCATGAAAAAGTAACAATAGTCACAGTAGATTGATGCGGGTTGGCAATTTTGAGCCTTAGAAAAGGTATAGAGAGTTGTTCTGAGGATTGGTTTGTTTGGCTACAATCTCACCGACGACCTGGTCACTGGAAGCCGCTGGAAGCTGCTGGATGCAGGATTAATATGCCTCTATGTTGTTGTAGGATATTTGTTACTCTTTCAAGCAAAAATTACCAAACAGATTTGAATGAAACTT
Source organism: Habrosyne pyritoides (assembly GCA_907165245.1). Taxonomy (NCBI): domain Eukaryota; kingdom Metazoa; phylum Arthropoda; class Insecta; order Lepidoptera; family Drepanidae; genus Habrosyne; species Habrosyne pyritoides. The sequence goes on along the minus strand of OU015600.1, from coordinate 658,816 downwards.
GCCACAAAGATAGAACATGTCCTGAAACAAAATATAAATATAAAATTACTATTATAAAAAAGCCAAAAAGTCAGAATTGATAAAATTCATATAAAAAAATATTTAATAAAACATAAAAAAGAATGTAACCTTGCTGAGTTTCTTGTCCGTTCTTCTCAGTTGAAGGCTGACTTCCGAACCGGTTGTAGCTTCAGTAACTTAATGGTTTTGAATTTTAAAATATAAAATACTTTTTATCCCTGAAAATGTAACATCCCTCGCGAACGCAAGTAATAATCCTCACGGGAGACAGCTATTTAATGTAAAATACTTGCATTTGTAGCCTTAAAGAAATATAATTCAACCTTATCGGTACCGTAGGCCGCTTTCTCCAGACACCTAATAATAGCCACAAAGCATTTCCCCCACCCCCCCTCAATCGGCTATAAATAGTTATAAACTTAGCCACTCTTACGCTAATGGTGAGATAGCACGCAACTCGTAGTTTTGACCGTCGATAATGCATTCTTATGAAAGCTTACCAAGTTAATGCTCGTTATTAAGTGGTGAACTTCGTTGTAATTTATAATAACACCACCTGCTTAAATTATAACGACTGCTATAAACTAATAAGCGGTTTAGCGGTAAGAAAAATAAGTTTAGCTCTACATGTATGAAGGGGTAGTTGGATTGGTGGTCAGGCCCTAGCTACGTCACAGGTTGTGGGTGCGATTTCCATCCAGAGTAAACTTTTCATGGCATGTTCACTGTTCATGTCTGTTTGTTATTATGTATATGTATTTATCTAGTTTAGATAGTGTATGCTAAGCTTAATCTGGGATCAGATGGCCGTGTGTAAATAATGTCCCTGGATATTCAAAAAGTAAAGGATATAATATGTATACTCGTTAATTCCTTTTATTTAAATTTACGTAAGCAGGTGTATTGTAAATTCGTATCTTCTCTTCTTGTACCAAGTAAAGCGGCGGGTGAGGAACTAGTGCAAACATAAACAGAACTAAAAATGCACAAGTACTGTTAGTAATATTTTCTACCATCGAGGTCTGGGAGCACCTACGTCAAGTTGACACGGGACTGATTACATCAGGTGCGCCAAGACCCAACATTGACAATACCATTCACTTGGGTCCACGGAGAAACAAATGGTTTTTCGGGTCTTCAATTTTGCTTTTGCAAACGATTTTCTCTAGTCTGTGGTGGAAAGGGTCGGATTGTCTTGTAATTCTAAATAGTATACGGGAATTTATCTGGTTTCCATTGACAGATGTAGATTGCTCCTTATATTGAGACTCGAGAGTTCTGCATAGATTTTTAGGTTTACAGTTTTGTTCTTTAGTCTCCAGATAATTGATATACTACTTTTTAATACATATATTTTTAGATACATATTTACTGAGAGTAACATCTAAAACAGATAAAATAAGTTCACGCACTTGTTCTGTGATGTAAATAATAAAGAAAAACAAAACTATATTTCTTTTGGCTCTTCTGAAGGTTAAAGTTGCAGAAGTTACCACTAGTTTGCATGTTTAGTTGATCCGGCAGTTGTCTATCACGCATAAAGGACAGAACGTCTATGAATTCTTAATACTTTTTAAATAGGAAAAGATTTCCGGGAAACCTGATGGTTTAAACTAAAAGGCAGAAACTAGCTATAATTTTTGGCAAGTAGGTCCACAGAGAAGCAGTCGGTCCACCTGCTATTAAGTGGTGACCGCCGCTTGTGGGCACTTGCAACACCAGGGGTATCGCCAATGCGTTGTCAATCCTGAGACGTGAAGTTGTTAAATCTCATGTGCCTATAATTTCACCCGCCCCATACCTTTCTAATCGCAACATAGTAATATAAGTGCTCTACTGCTTGCGGTGGAAATGGATATGGTGGTAGTTCCATGATGGTGGTTCTTTCCTGGAAGAACTGTGCACTAAGAACTCTACTACCTCTAAATAACCATAATGTTGGCTCTATGTAAGAAATGAAACGCAACAATATTAGTATCCTTCCCTTCATATGTGTCACTGTCTCTGTCATTCACTACAAAAGCAATTGTCTAATACTTACTGTTCTAAATTTATTCACTAAAATAAACAAGATTCAACAATTTCTAATATCTGTATTTATTTCATCATAATGCTTCAATCTAAAGTGTCCAAGTATGATAATACAATTCACAGATTAGATTAACTGCTAAAACCACATGAAAATTTATATTTTCTTCCAAGACAAATTGCTAATAGATTCCTATGTTAAAATAATATGTTTAGTTGACTAGATAAATTCTGTTCATTCTAAAAACATTCTTCTTAACCTACATTTAATGTTCAAACTCATTTGCAGTTATTTATTGAGTCTTACCAATTTTGAGTTTATAAAATTCTTTAGTTTCAGTGCTTTTAAGTATTTTATTTGCTTGGTCGCAAGATATAAGCAGAAGCGGTTTGAGGAATCAGTATTCCAGAGACCTATTAACAAATTGTGTGGATGATTAAAAAGCGGTCAAGAGTGAGTCGGACTCACACATGGAGGGTTCCATACCAACGTACAATATTAAACAAACCGCAAAATAGCACTTTTCTTGTATGCTATCCCCTTTATTTTAATTTTATTATTTGTTGTTAAAGCGGCCATAGTGGGAGAATGTCAAGTGTATACCTATTATGCTTCAAAAGATACAGATCCCTGTGACAGTCGGACGGACTGAGAGCGGAACCTTATTAAAAGGGTTTTTCGGCACCGTTTGGGTACGGAACCCTAAAAAATAATCGGCTTAGCAAGTATCATGTTGGACGGGCTTCCTTACCTTTCTAACCGGAATTCAATAATATAAGTACACTACTGTTTCACGCCGGAATTGGGCATGATGGGTAAGTACTTCCCTTGAAGAACTCTGTACTAAGCGCAACTATTAAGAGACCAACATAAAACAATACGCTCTCCTCTCAACTCTTCCGCCGCCACTCAAGAAGCCGGCAAGAAGGAGAAAGGCCAATATTGACAGTGCTCTCGGCGACAAAGCGAATTGGCTGAATTCGCACCCGACCAGCGACGCGGCAATATTTTCACTATAAACACGCTTCGATATTTGGTAGGGAAATTGTAGGGTTTGTCTAACAACTGCTACTTAAGTTGCTACTTGGCGTTACTATTTGTTATTCTTGAGTGACGTAAGTTTGAGATGTGCTGTTTTTTGGGTTTGGTAGTCAGAGGGTGCAATGGGACCCCACTACTAAGGCTCCGCTGTCCGTCTGTTCTTTTGCCAGTCGGCTGTATGAATCATGAATCGTAATAGACTATTAAAATTTTCACAGAATGTGACATAGCAGTCAGATATTTAAACACGACGAACAAATGCCTCGTAATCATAAACTTCTGGGAAAACACTACATCTATCCAGCCATTTCTGTTCTGAGTGTTTATTTTTAGTAGATTTACGTTTGAGAATATTAAATTCCCTCCATAAAAAAAACTGATTATAAAAAATATTAATAGATATGTAACCCTATTGAGTTTCTTGCTGGTTGTTCAAGCCTGACATTCGATTCGGTAACTTTACTAGCTTTGAGCTTCATATGCCCTTATATAGCCCTTTGAGTTGGATTTAGAATTTTAATATTGACCATCATCATCTCCTCGCTCTGTCACCTATCATTTGTCGGCGCATACGTACCCTTGCTGCCTTTTCGTTGTACTACGTATTGCTAGAGTTTTGGCAGCGTTTTTACAACCGCGCGTCAGCCTGACACCAACCTTCTTTGGGAACGCTTTCGTCGCTCACTCAGTGCAAGTACTCGTGGACATCGGTATATTCTTTAGTCGCCTCTTGCGATACCCTAGAGATGACTTGGGGTTTTGTTGGTGGTATTCATAGTCGCTACCACATACCTCCTCCACCACACAGCACCACAAGACTAAATCATTATCGATGATATCAGACCTATTCTTAACACGGTTGTTAATAGCTACATTCCATTACGCCTTAATGATCATTACGTAACGTGTTTATAATCAATCAGCTTGTACCGCCAGCAATGTAAGTCGCTAAACAGATATTAGTTGAGGAGATATAACGTTTCTTAGTTTGTGTTTATATGGAGTGTGATCTCAGGAACCACTGCAGCTATTTAAAAAAAGCACCACAAGACTAAATCATTATCGATGATATCAGACCTATTCTTAACACGGTTGTTAATAGCTACATTCCATTACGCCTTAATGATCATTACGTAACGTGTTTATAATCAATCAGCTTGTACCGCCAGCAATGTAAGTCGCTAAACAGATATTAGTTGAGGAGATATAACGTTTCTTAGTTTGTGTTTATATGGAGTGTGATCTCAGGAACCACTGCAGCTATTTAAAAAAACATGTCATTCGTTCATGTGTCACAAAAATGTTTGTCTTGGGTGTGAATCGAATCTACCACTCGCGGCGTGATAATCCAGGTATCTTACCACTTCACCAACTACCTGGTCTAGTAAAATATATTGAATATGTCTACAAATAACTGTATTTAATTGCTATATTGTAGATTATTTTTTGTGTGAATGTTTTAGAAGTCTTTAAAGTCTTTAGTAAGTAGTAGTTTTTTAGTGCAGAGTTCGTCCAGGGGCTCGGTTCTGTATGGAAAATGACACTAATTCGAGGATGTTTCGTCGCGGCCTCCATGCTCTGTCTCTTTCGCTAACTACGCTAATACTAATCACGTGAGACGTTAGCTCTCCGAGGCCTCCGTGAAGCGGCTCGCTGACGAAGTTTGTATTATCTGAATAGGGGGGCAGGGAGTAAACCATTTTTACCGTAGTGCACTTGTATTACTGCGTTTAGTTTAGAAAGGAAAAGGAGGCGGGTGAAATTAGATACACATGATACTTGACTTCACGTCTCAGGGTCAATAATGCATTAGCAACCCTGGTATTGTTGTCTATCGGGACCGTCTCCCTGTTTGTCAGTTATTTCATCTACTCAGCTTCTTATGCTGACGGTACCGATACTAACTAGTGAACTGTCGGTACACCCACATGTCTGTACCGGGGTACAACACTATTTGTCTTTGTTACCGGCTGAATTAATTCGCACAACGTTTAACTAATCGAGTTATATTGTGATGTAGTTTATATTGATGTTTGTTGGTATTTCGGTGGTTGATTTTTAGATCCTATTGGTGCTTTCGCCTTAGTTAATGAATATTTATGAAATTCGTCAGAGCTTTTATAGTGATGAAGTATTAGACACGAATAGGTTGTCTGATGTTTTTTTTGAAATATTGATAGATATATAACATCTAGGGTTGGATAGTAGGGTAGTGCAATGAATATTGTTTTTTGATTTCTTACGCTTTTTTTTTTGCTTACACATAGCCTATAGTATATAATAAAAAAATGTATTTATTTGTACTCACAAATATATTTATAATCTGAAAACTTAAATGTTGTACAAAATAATATGAAGATATCCATATCTTGTGTTATTACTATATTATAACCATATAGTTGCCGCGGGGAACTGACAGCATCCTAACTGATACTAATAATGCGAGTGAGTTTTTTGTTACGGCTAAATGACAATTTTTTTTTATTTGTGACGGATTTGCGATTGACCTCCATCTCACCTGATGGTAAAGGAAGATGAAATTAATCTGGCTGAAATTTTCCACACACCTAGTCTATAATATGGAAAGAGATAGCTCAATTTTATTGCGAGTGATGCCGCCAGGCAGGTACTGGTTCAACATAATTCTTAAAATAGATCTCCGAGCATATATCTTTATTTCAAGTACATTTGCAAGCTTCCCACTACCATTAAGTATCAAGTGAAACCTCTCTACCACTTACAAGAGCCTACTGAATAGTTATTCACTGCTAATCACCTCGGAACCGAGTCGTGAAGATCGTTAGCTGGCTTTAAGATGCTGTAAGGCTCGAGAGACGCCGATAATGCCACGCTGAGAGGTCGTTTTAAGAGCAAGGAATGGTTATTTGGGAGCTTCACTTAGACTTCCTAGCAATTGAGAGATTAAAGTAATAAGTAAAATGTTCTGCTACTCTTCACGCACGGTTATCTGATCCTACACTGAGCAGAGCTTGTACAGTGGTATCTATTGTAGATATTTACAACCAGACTCTGACAAACAGACATGTTCATGCACATTAATAAAGAATAACTATTAATTGAGATCTCACACACAACAACAACAATAAAACTAACTAAAAAATACAAATACCTGAAAGGAGACATAAAAAAGGGTTAGCTCCGTGAGGCCAAAAATGGTTTCTATCTAAGCTGATGCTGCAGCACGGTTAAATGCTGCAACGCTGTTTTACAGATAGGACAAGTTCGTGAGGTCACGGTTTATAACCACGACCTATAGCGTGGCTGTCCTCTTTTTACTCTTTTACTCTGATCCGCTCGCTTATTTGTAGTGGAAGCACTTGTATGAAAATTACCATTGCGGGCTCAACGGAGTCCGCACGGATCCTGCTCCGTTTGCAGTGGAAGGCGGGCATCAGGGTTCCCGAGGGATGTGACAATCCAGTTTATAAACTATTTATGTGCCAAGTTTCATTCAAATCCATTTAGTAGTTTTTAGCTAAAAGACTAACAAACTTATGCATTTATAATATTAGTAGGGTATAGGATGTAATACATTTCAAAGGAAATTAAAGTACGTAGGTACGTAATTTTTAACTTATCCCACAAACATGCACCCTAGAACCACTGACAGTATATAAATTGATATATCATCGCGCAGTTGGCTCCTCAATACAGGGTGGGTATTTATTTACTTGGCGAGGTCATCGTTCTTAATCTAGTGGCCACTGGGAACTTGGCACTAGGGGAGCTTGCACACCGACCGAGGCGTTTATTTAAAAAAGGCACCTGTTAATGTTAAGTATTGATATATTGATGGATCGCAAAGGTGACAAAATCTGAGGGTGTATCTTTGTTACCACTCAGATTTGGCACATGGGTAGAATATTTTGGTCAAGATTCAGATTATATTTTTAAATATAGAATCCCTTCGAAATACAAGTAAATCACGGAGAGTTGAAATAAAATGTAATTGGTATTGACGTAAATTATTTAATGAGCTCGGCAGTAATATTTCACTGACACATAATTCAAAGGTTATGTAAGGAATTGAAAAAAATATACTTTGGTACTTTATGATACGTATTATGTGATAAAATATTATAACATAATACTAATAAATGATTACCCAATTTTATTTCAAACTCAATCTTATTAAAGTAGTAGCGGTATTTCTATCAATATTTTGGAAAACGCAAAAATCTCTGCCTCGTCACGGAATTGAGGCACACATCCAATGTGCAGGGCCTCTTATACGTCAGAATAAATAGAGCTCCGAACGCATTAGTGGCGGTAATTTGATCCCGAGACGTCCTCGCATTAATTCATCTTGCACTCATGTGAGTTCTAATGCCTCGGAACATGTATATTCACTGTTATATTGCTCGGATGATAGAAATATTGTGTCTGCTGGATTGATCTTTATACACGTTATTTTGTTTGTGTAAACACTCCATGTGTCAAAGAATCTATGTCTTTTGTATGTCGTTTTAAATAATTATTTTTGTATATACGGTTACAATAAAATTTTCAAATGTATTCTATTGGTTTGATTTTTATTAGTGTCCAATTATTTTCAATTTTAAGTCATTTACTTAGTTTAGGTCTTAGATAGGCATTTGTGAAGGTTAAAGATACAGAAGTTACCATCAGTTCGGAAGTCAGGCTCACCACCTGACAAACCGCAAGATTTATTGGATATCTTTTAATATGTTGATTCCTATTAGTTACTAGGAAAAAATACTGAACGGATATGGATGAACCTTGGCACATAGATAGAGCATATCCTGGACTAACATATAGACTACTTTTTTATCCCGGGAAAATGTGATATCCCTCGGGAACGCGAGTAAAACCGCGGGGGACAGCTACATAGGTATGTTTTTCACTAATAATCCAATAATGTTAGCTATTTTCTACAATTTCAGTGGTTTTTATGTAATACTAATATTATAAATGCGACAGTTTGTGGGGATGGATGTTTGTAACTCTTTCACGGAAAAACTGCTGAACGGATTTAAATGAAACTTGGCACATAGAATATCCCCTGGATTAAAATGTTTTTCATCCTTGGAAAATGTTTCATCCCTCGGGAACGCCGATGAATCTCCGGGGATAGCTAGTATGTTCAGAAGTATAAGAAAAACAGTAACAGAAAAGTACACGGAATACACCCTTATTTAAGTTTGGAGACAGATATTCAGCTTGAAGATGGTAGTCAGACGGTAATAATAATGTGAAGTTATAAAATGTTATTGTCTCGTCAAACTTAAGTTAAACTTCGGTCAAAGTCTCTCATATCTTTTAAAATTCAATTCTAAACACATGTCAATAAAGTTTAACTCAGTACCCAGTCTCCAATAAAGCCTATAAAGAGTTTTGTCAGTTTAATACCGGCAGAGTTTCCCAGCAAAGATATTAATTTTAATTAGCAACTTCACCATTTGCCACAGAATAAACAAGTTTGTTGGGATTAAGACGCGTGTTTATTAGCTTTGCCAACTTTCGGGGTCTCGTTTGATTTTCGAAATATTTTCTGTTTATTCAAATAGGTATCTACGTATGGTTTATTTTGGGTTGTGTTTTCATTAATTTTATGGGTTGTTTTATAATTTTATGTCAATTAAAAGTTTGATCGATCGTTTGTTGTGCTATATACGTGGGTGCCAGTGGTAGGGTCGAAGAGTTCTGTCGCCAAATATCTACAGTTCCCACCATTCAATAAGCATCACCTGTCAGTATATTGGCATCCCTCTGGTATTGCTTTTTATAGCTTGCGTTTAAATTTAATCTTTACATTTTTCTATGTAATTCTTTCCATCCAATGGTTGTCTGGAAGAAATGGCTTTTTAGCGATAAGACCGCCAATTGTACCTTTATTTAAGTATCAACTTCTGTACCTATTAATAAATATCCCGGGACATTCTTTACACACGGCCATCTGATCCCAAACCAAGCAGAGCTTGTACTATGGAAACCAGATAACTAATATACTATTTTTTTCTAAGTACGTACTTATATAGATATTTACACCAAGACACAGAACAAACAGACATGTTCATGTACACAAATATTTCTTCTTCAGTGTACAATAAAGTATATTTATTTATTATTATTTATTATAATCTCATTATCTAAGTAGGAATGTTGCCGAAAGTGGCAAGCACAGAAAATAAGTGATTTGAAGTGTAGAGGGCAGATTTTCATATTAAGTGTGGAGTTCAGCCTGATGGATATAACCAAGTGCCCTTCCGCCATATTTAGATCTCACAACAATGCAATTCTATAAGCAACGATGACCACTTACCATCAGAATCGTCTGCCTGTTTAACTTCACAAAAAAATAAAAAAGGAACATCGTTTCGCTTATTTTTTCGAAACAAATATCCGATATGGATATCAATAACGGTATCTTTAACCGCTTAAATTAAAACAGTAGTAAGTATTACCGCATACCAAGAATGTAACCTTGCTGAGTTTCTTGCCGGTTCTTCTCAGTTGAAGGCTGACTTTCGAACCGGTTGTAGCTTCAGTAACTTTAAATTTGACCTTCATAAGTGCCTTCCGAGGGCTTAAACTGAATAAATGGTTTTGAATTTTGAATACCCACTCGGTATTCGCTACCCATAGCAGTAGCGTAGATCACAAATATATCTAAACAGACATGTATGTTATACAACAGTTGAAGGGTAGTGAAACGCTTGTCATCACAGCACTAAAGGTGCAACCACACTCAGGACGTCAATTCCACTTGAGTGGTAAACCTACCGATTAACAGAGTCGGTTGTGAGGTGCGATTAGTGGCGGCTGACGACGGCTTGGTGCGTTGTGATGTCTGATAAACAATCCGGTCAGCATCTCGTGTGTACATCCCCTTTATTCTATACATTGTGCGAGCTGGCACAATGACCTCTCACGTGGTTGTGTAGTTAGCGATAGAGAGAGAGAGTATAGAAGCCGTGACCATCGCTAGTGTGATTTACTTTATAGAATAGCAGGGTCCTAGATGGCAATACAGAAACTAGGTTACGATTGGATATTCAAGCTATAACTAAGCTTTTATTAGGCTGTATTTTATAACTGCAAATATTAAAAATAATAGTAAAATGGAGTTTATTGAAAATATATTTTTATAAAATAATAGTTATAAAAGAAAAAAAATGTATTTATTCAAAAATTAAACCTTGCTGACAATCCGGTTCTTCTCAATTGTAGACTGACTTCCAAACGGGTGGTTACATTAACCTTTGGAAAAATGTGGGTCCATTACGGATACATCACCCTACCTCTTAGTTGATAATGGTCTTGAATATAAATATAAATAAATATCCTGGGACGTTCTTTACACACGGCCATCTGGTCCCAAACTAAGCAGAGCTTGTACTATGGAAACCACATAACTGATATACTACATATACTACTTTTTTATTTTTCTAAATACATACATATATAGATATTTACACCCAGACACAGAACAAACAGACATGTTCATGCACACAAATGTTTATTCTGGGTGGGAATCGAACCCGCGACCTTCGACTTGGCAGTCAGGGTCGCTAACCACCAAGCCAATTGGCCTGTCTAAACTAGCTGTATATACTAGCTGTCCCCCGCAGTTTCGATATCATATATAGCCTTTAACCATCTACGAAAAATTCCGCGTCGAATGACAGCAGTCCCATCACGATATGTTCACCTATTTTCCTTATTAGCACCTGGATACGTGACTTCTAGCGTATTCTCTTTTTTAAAGTACTGTCATATATACCTAGATACGAATTAGATGCGATAATAAAGGGCTCCCAATAACAGTATTTCTCACAAAAGATGTAGCTTGAATAGCTTATTTTCTAATGACATTGTAGCAGTTTTCATTGCCTAAAAACACGGAAAAAACCTAGCTAGATCGATTTAACGCCCCCGAAACCCGCTACATACTAAATTTTATAATTTATTATAATAATAATATCCCGGGACGTTCTTTACACACGGCCATCTGGTCCCAAACTAAGCAGAGCTTGTACTATGGAAACCAGATAACTGATATACTACATATAATACTTGAATACATACTTATATAGATATTTACACCCAGACACAGAACAAACAGACATGTTCATGCACACAAATGTTTGTCCTGGGTGGGAATCCAACCCGCGACCTTCGGTTTGGCAGTCAGAGCGCTAACCACCTAGCCAACTGGCCTGTCATATTGGGGCCGTTTCCAAGATCCTAATTCAAAAATCGCTCGTTTAATGGTATTAGATAGATAGATAGATACCTGTAGATAGGATGTGAATTACTACGTCTCAAGCGTCGATTCAGTTGGATCATATAGAACAGTTGTCTAACAGTAAGCCACGCTTGATTTACGTGTACCCATCCATCAGCTGAAATCCATCTTCATGAATATTCACGAGCTAGTGCCAGATTGGACGTTACTCCTCTAAAGGCCAATCATATGTGCGACCTACCCCTAACATTTACATATTGTACGGTATATTGTTTCTCGTTACGATAGCATGTGTTTCTTGGTACGTTTTTGGGACAAGTATTGTTTCGGTTAAGAAAAGAAATATGGTTTACTGAAATTTATCTTAGTTATGATTACTAAATATATAAGAAATAAATACATAACTAGTACGAGAATATAATTGCTTATTATAATGTACTTTTTATTATTTGATCACAATCAATAATGTGGCCGAAGGGAACATAAAGAAACACAAACAAATATTGTGTTTTAAAAAAACACTTATTCATGCGCATTAGTGTCCTGTATGGGAATTGAATCCACGACCTGCGTGATAATCAGGCTATCTAACCACCACCCCAACTGACCAAAAAAGACAAAAAGTATATCTTTATAGTACATAATATATAAAAGGAAAATAGGGTTGTTTTGACGCACCATCACCTCAAATCTACTGAACATATCGGGATGGGACTGCTACCATTCGACGCGGAATTTTTTATAGATACATGCGGGTAAAACAGCGGGTGAAAGCTAGTAACATAATATACAAAAATAATAAAAAAAAAATTACCTACACAATTTATCTAAGATTTTATACCGTATCCAAGGCCATAAAATGCAGAATCTCTATATCGACTTCAAAATGCCACTAGACTTCACTGTATGCATTATGTGTGGAGTGCATCAGAGATTTAGCTCGTTTGTCCTCATTCATCTTGGCGACGATCCATCACTGCGGATTTACCGCCACTCGCCGAGGTGCGGATCTTGCGGATCTTTGCATGGGTGGGCTAATGCTACGTGCCGAATGTATTTCAGATTTATTATATTCTATCTTCTAAGATGGCTTGTTAAAGTACATAAGTATGTTCTGTTTTAAAATACTTATTTCACTATTTGAAATTCATAATGCTTTGAATGAACATTCAAAAATAAAGAATAAAAACCCTGGTACCTGCTTTACACACGGCCATCTGATCCCAAACAAAGCAGAGCTTGTACAATGGCAACTTAAATAATAACTTTATCTATCTATCTGTCTAATCTATCTATCTATCTATCTATCTAATACCTTTAAACTAGCAATTCTTGTATATATATATATAAATAATTAGGATCTCTGAAACGGCTCCAACGATTTTCATGAAATTTAATACGCAGGGGTTTTCGGGGACGATAAATCGATCTAGCTAGGTTTCATTTTTAGAAAACGTCGTATTATTGATATGTTTAAGCAATGAAAACTGCTACAATACCATTAGAATCAAAGGTTAAAGCGCTTACACTTAAAGGTACGCCATTTATGATCGCATCTAATTCGTATCTAGGTATGATCATAAGTCAGTGCTTTAAAAAAGAAAATACGTCAGTAGTCACATTAGTAAAGAAAACCCGAGCAAAGCTCTGCCATCCAGGTCCTAAAATTCTAAAATCCTAAAATTAAGACAACACTCGATTTCTGTGTCTATATTGTTTTTTGTGTTTAACTTATATAATTAACATGAACCAATATATGTCTATTAGTTGTCCAAATAAATAAATACCTATGAATACAGATACTAAAGTCAAATCTCATTACCACCCCAAAATTGTAGCAGAATAAAAAATATACAACAAGATTGTTCCAGACGAATTGCTTCGTCCGCTACGCACTTGGGTCCCCGATTTGCAAAAGAAGTATATTCCTGATTGTCTCCAAATTTAATAACAGATTTGAATGACCCTCCGCCCTCCGACACCCTCTCATTGAGGACGTGGTAAGATTTGAATGTAACGCTTGTAGTGCAATGAGAGTGAAATAGATTTCTGTTTTTACCCAATGTCGCCATTGTGGTCAAACGGTATAAAGCTTGGCTAAGAGATTGAGTCTTGACTTTGAATTCCAGATGAAGGACATTACAGGCACATAAGGGTCGACGATGCATTTGCGATCGATCTAGTGTTGCAAATGTCTAGAGGCGGCGGTAACCACTTACCATCAGGTGGACTTTCTTCTTGTTGGTTGGCCCATGTGGAATAGAAAAAAAGAAAACGTGTCATTGATTGCAATTGTTACTTTTAGTATCGTATGACTTAGTAATGAGTCCGAAATACGACAAAGCCTACCTCATGTAGGACTTACAATATTTTCGATGTAAAGTGGGTCTTAGTACTTGGATAATTAATTTTTATCATTAGTCGCTGATTCATTAATATTTTTGGAAAATGAAAAATATGAGTTTTGATAGCATATTATGATTTTTGTAATTTGACAATATGATTACCAATTCATTCATTAGAACGTTTAATTTCTATGTATATTTCCTCGCGTACTTACAAAATTATTAAAGTTATCTTCAGTATGATATCCACTGCTCCCAGTGTGCCACAACCTCAATAAGAGATTGTTTCATCAAATTATTCGGCCATCGGTTTACAGATTTGATGACGACGCTTCACAATCAGTAAGTATTTTAAAATTCAAGCAAAATCTGTGTAAATTCAATGGAATTGTTTCCGCGTTCAAGAGGTTTTCGATTGTTCCCTCTCGAATTAAACTCTCATTATTATTTTTTATTAATAAAATTTGAAACAGTTATGACGTCAAATTATTATTATGAACAGTCCTACTAATATTATATATGCGAAGTTTGTGAGAATGGATGTTTGTTACCCTTTCACGGAATAACTACCGAATGGATTTGGATGAAACTTGGCACATAGACAGCTAATATATAATCTATCGCGGAAAAACGTAAAATCCCTCGGGAATAGAGGACAGCTAGATAGGTATAAAGAATATCCACTATTAATACAAGGTATATGTAGGAACCAAAGATTTTCTTAATTCAATAGTGGATTCTTCCCAGTAAAAAGCAGCCTCCCGAAAAGGTGGCAAATTCAGTAGCTCGTGTCTTGATAGGTTACACTGAATAAAATGATTTTAATTGGAATAAAAATAAAGTATGACAACAAGAAACTACGTATATAAAATATAGTTTTACTGGAATATGAGTTTTATTTATTATTTCTGTAAAGGGCGTACGAGACGATGTTTGAAAAAAAGAAAGGAAAATTAACGATTGGTGTATGGGCTAATTTATAATCGAAATACATTTTTGTGACATTCTATAGTTCCTGTATAGATTTTTATTTTATTGACGGGCTATGTTGCTTGTTGTACCCTGACCCTGTTTACTCACACGTTGTTTCAATTCCCACTCAGAAAATATTTATGATCGTGAAAATGTCTGTTTGTTTTATGTCTGGGTGATATCTGTTAAAGTGTGTAAGTAAAGTATTTAAAAAGTACTACGTAGCCGTGTAGCAGTGCCAATTATCTATATCAACCATCCAGAGACCCACAAAATGTATGAAAATGGTTCCATCCGGTTAGACGTTCAGTGATTAAATTTAAGAATTAGTTACCTACGCAACTTTACTGTCTAGTTTTCACTTCTGTGGGCAGTCCCCATGACTGCTATCTTTAAGCGGACGATACAATAGATATTTTTTCTATTCGGTTTAGAATAAACCTGTAATTTTGATCTCAGTTCTATTAATAATATTTTTACCACATCACATCTTATAAGCTTGTCAACTCGCTAGTTGCTCACCGCTTATACCACATACCAAAGCAGTCCTTGAGTATTTTTTCAAAGAGCTTAAACTTTGTCCAGACTTTACGCTGACCAGCGACCAAGCTATTTCTGGTGCTATTCAGACATAATAAGGCCTAGTATATTTCATTAATTGGAGGTACCTCTCTCTGGGATTATTTAAACCGATACGTAATATGCGCTTAGAATAGGGATATGTCCTGACATGTCAAATCAGCAATTATTTTTGTATGAAATAGCAAGTTGTGACGTCATAATTGTACAGCATCAAATAACATACTCTTTATGATTAGATCGGTACTGAAAAATCACATTAATGATTTAATTTTGATCATATTTAATGTTTTAATATAGGACACATACCAATTCTGTTTATTTTTTATCGCCTCGGTGATAAAATTCTATTATTTATTTTATTCTAGGAATTTGTATATGTAGCCCGGGATTGATAAAGTGCCCGGAAGGCAGCTACATGTCACGTTGCATTGGTAATTTAAATATCATCGGTGAAGTAATCCTTCTGCGATAATGGACGTGAAGAAATGTATGGTTTTTTAAACTATTTACATCATTAAGGGAAATCGGTTTAGAATAAACTTGATTTAAACACTACTAGTTCCCACAGGTTGCGGTTTTACTATTTTTTTATTAGTTTTATTATTTTCTATTTTTGGCTAAGTATGTGCCCAATTTCAGCATGATCAGTTTAGTTATTTAGCTGTGGAAGCGTAACAAACAAATACACTAATTTCCCATTTATAATATATATTAAGTTAAGGTTTAAAAAATTATTAGTACAGAAAAATAATATGACTAAAATGTTAAGGAGAAAGTAATAAATAACAAACACAATATAAACTAAATTTATGGATACGTATAGATACATATTTTCTTGGCAAGACTTTCATCAATCATTTCATCATTTCTTACAGCAAAAGTTAGTCAGTCAATATGCTCAATAACTTACGCACACATATACCTGTTAATATCAAAACTACAACTACAACAGAACGGATTTTCGCGAAATAGATTGAATAAACTCCCCTAAGTTTAACACAAAACTACCTCAAAATCCTAAAGTAACTGCAGGACGGCGATATCGAATAATCCAATTGCTTAGTATAATTCAATCAAATTGAACAATATATTCGCTTTCATTAAGCCGGCAGAGGGCGCTACTTTACCCCTTAGACAGACAGACAGACAGACAGACCTAATCCGATTTAGTGAACAGATGTGGAATATTGAAATGGGCTTGATTTATTTGTTTGCACGATAGCTTACTGTATCAGAAGACGTAAGTACTTGCACTTACACCTTGCAATTACACTTTACAACTTATTCCAAGTGGTCCATAAAAGCATTCCCAAAGGTGTGTTGGGGTCTGGCAGGCGGCCGGTCGTAGGCATTCTGTTAAATTTCTTGTAATACGTAGTAATCCACTGAATGAAAAGGAATCATACATATTGAGCTGAGCCCAAATTATTGAGGACTGTAAATGATGATTAAAAAGATACCAATTTAAACTTTAACTACTGAAACCAAATCTGAATTCGCGGAGAGAAAATTAACTGATCCGGGCACAAGCTCAGTTCCTACTTTTTTATATTTATAGGCTTGTATTTGAACATGGCAAGCGATGATGTGGTGACAGATTTAAAAATGGGATTATTTGATTTAAACCAGACCTTAAAGCATCTTCAATAAAATACTGTATTAAAATGTTTGATGCTGTTAATTGTTTGTTTTTATTAAATTGCCGAATTAAACCTTGCTCCCAATCATTACAGTTGGCTCTATGCACGCTTCACCTATAGTTTTTTTGTAGATTATCACCTGCAGCTGTTTTCCAAACGTTTTCATTTAGTACCAATCTAGACAAACTCCTATCTACCAACCCTGCGGGCGACGCCGGGTAATTTTCACCCCATTTTATTTTTAGCACTTCTCGTAAAATAAACTCGTGAAAAACTGACGCATTCATAGACCCACTTTCTGTTCAAATATATACTGCGATGGAACGGGGTGCAATAGAGTCCGGAGAGTGCGCAGCGGGAAAAAGTGCACTGGCAATTGAATAATCCATTTTGTGCTGGGCCGAGTGATTGGCGGGTGGCGTGGCGTGAGCACATTTGTATAATAGAATTTACATGCATCAGTGTCAAACGTTAATAGTATTATAAGTGGCGGCAGCCATGAATTTTTTACGCTCAATGTCACAATCATTGAAGGTTTGCTTGCCTTCTGTCATCTATAATGCTTGGCGACAGATTTTTACTTGATGATGGTAGCCAACCAGCGAGGTGCTACAAGCCTACCCCCGTATTATGGTTTCCTCAAGATGATTTTCTTCATTGAAAGCTCAAGGTCATTGAAGGATTTAAACTCACGACACTTGTCACGAAGTTCGGTGTCACTGTCAACTGATTTGTCCAAGCCATAAACCGATCTATCATCGCTGACGCAACCTTAGACAGCAACCTTACAACCCATTAAATAGCCAACGTTAAAATTTTGCTCTAAAAGAAAATATACATTCTCGCTTCAATCTATGACTTGGGCCGTACAGCAAAGCATCGCAATGCTCCATATGTATTTCTGCCTGCTATTACTGTGTTTGGACCAGATTAGTTTTGGATCGAGTGCTACCTCGTTTAATTATTAAAATATGGTGAAAAAAAAAACAGAATTGTACGCGTGAAAAAATATTGAGTGCTATAACGAATTTGTGGTTTTCAATTTATTTGTTAAAGTTTTGAAATGGTTTCCAAAAAATATTCGGTTAAGTTGTTTAATTTCTGGAATAACACGATGTAGCGTTAAATTGGTTGGTAATGTTTAACAAGCTATGTTTTTTTATTATTTATTGGGTCTGTTTACGTACTAATTATTTTAAAGTTAAAAGTTTAACTGTGTAGGTAACCAGTTACTAGTTAACAAAGCATGCTTGAAATTTTGGAGTTTAATAATATTGGTACAAAAACGACTACGAATTTATGTAATTTCCACTAGCTTTCCATAGTACAAGCTGAGCTATGTTGGGAGTCAGAGGTCCATGTGTAATGAATGACCATACTTTAATTAAATTTAATTGAATATAGTTTCAACCCCCTTCTAATTTAAAAACCTTTAAAAGAAATACGCTCTATAAGATTTTATAACTTTAATTTACTCTCTTTCTTTTCAACATCGTCTCCGTACTAAAACTTCCACAAGTTAATATAAAAGCATAAGTACCTATAGCTAAACAAACGAACTTTATCTGGCTGTACCTTTTAACTAGACTCTCAAAGAGTCTGTTGTAACGAAGAAATAACGAGATGACGGAAGCGGAGTTACACTCGATCTGAGACCAAAATGTGCTTCAATGGAATGGGATTTCTGTTTTTTTATGTCCTTCTCATTTAAGTGGAGCTAAAGAATTTCAGGCTGTATACATATAGATCTGTATAGAATAATGTGTATCTAGTGACTTTAATTTTATAAGTCAAACGTAAAGAAAAGAATAGAACTTGCTTTTGACTAGTGTGTTAAATAACTTAATAATTTTCTTTATTGCCCCAAATCATGCTTTACTTTGAAATTAATTGAAAATATTTGTATTCATATATGCCCTTACATAGGCCTCTAGGAAATCTTTGGAGGAGGCCTGTGTCGAAAGACAAGCTGTTTTTGTACCGAACTCCGATATACGAAGTAAATATAAGTAAGATAACATTTAGGTAGTTATTTAATTGAAGTATATGTTTTGTAAATTTAAACAGCAATAAAGGTTAATTAAATGAAATGCCCATACAAGCCCATATGAATAGTTTGACTTATACACCGCTTCGGAAAGTTACTTCCACTGAGAAGAATAGACAAGAAACTCGGCAATATTTTTGCACTTTTTGGCCATTCTTATCCAGCTCAAACCAGGTAAGTTTCTTTTTGTATGTCTTGCCCTAAAAGCATTAAAAACATTGTTAAACATATTAATTTAAACTTTACAATAAAATCCCTGCGGGCCAGGGCGGTTTGCCAAAGGACGAATGCCAATTTTATATGCGCAAATATTAGTGTCGAACATTTTAAACATGCATTGGCGTTTATGTATCCACTATCCAGCCACAGAGCACATGTGTAATATGGACTAACTGAGTATTATTTCGAAGTAGTAGAGCTCTTAGTTCTTCCGGGGAAGTACTATACTATAATAGTGAAGCAGTGTAATATTTCTCTAGTTTTCATAATTATATTTATTTTACATTTTATAATTAACAAAATAATAATAGCTTAAGATGAATGTTGCACACCATGGACATGGTAGAATGTAAGAGCTTAAAATTATGTTAAGAACACCATGTAAACTACATTCTCGCAATAATCGATTTACGATTTATGGTTAGGAAATGGGAGTGAAATTACAGGAACATGTGACTTGATATCTTCATGTCACAACCCATTGGTGACGCTCCTGGTATCGCAAATGTCTTTTTTAATTGTTTAGACTAGAAGCCCAACAAACAGACAGAAGGTCCACCTGATGGTAAGAGGCCTTCGATGGACATTTGCAACACCAGAGATATTGTCAATGTGCCGTGTCCCGTGTCTAACCGAAACATAATTGCACAAACATAATAACAAGTGCATTACTGCTTCTCGGCGGAAATTAGTAAGGTAGAAGTAGTTCCCCGGATGAACTCTGCACTAAGAGCTCCAAAAAATGATTAAATTATGCTTGTAGGGGGCGGTGCCAATTAACATTAGGTGGACAGTCTGCTTGCCAATCATCTGGCATACAAAAATCCCCATAGACTACATTCCAAACGTATTCCTTTTTCAAAACACAACATCACTTATCTACTAACAGTAGTTCTTTATATCTAAGAAAGTACGATCTGATCTCTCACTGCAATGCAACTAATGCTTCAAACGCCAGCTAAGCACCCCTCATTGGCCAACTCCGGACGTTAGAAATTACTTTGTTCTCGCCGCGATACGCGATACAATCCATTTTGTGGTAATTTCAAGTGAGTAAGCACTCGGGACGATTGGATACACTCAAGAAGCGGAGGAAAGAACTTGAAATTGTTTTAAAATATCTAGTTGTGGTAAAATTTTTAATTTGCTTCATTGTTGAAAACTAATTTTATATCCATTTACCTTCATGTCATAGATATAGTCAATGAGAGTAGTCGGCTTGGTGGTGAGAGACCCTGTTTGCCATGCCTGGTGTCCTAGGTTTGATTCCAATGTAGGACATATATTTATGTGCATGAATATGACGGTTTGTTCTGTTTGGGTGTAAACAAAAACCAGTATACGTAGAAATTTGGATTTCATAGTTACAAGTTCAGCTTAATTTGGGATCAGCCGCGTGAAAATAATGTCCCAGGATATTATCATTATTACTTTCAGCTCACCAAATTCAAAGTAATTTATTCAGTTTAGGGCCTCTTATGAAGGTTAAAGCGCCATTATTTAAGAAGTCGTTTCGTAACATTAGTCTTTAGCCGTTTCGGCTCACTCCATGCTTCTTTTCAGTCCGCAAGCCGTTATTCCCCAAACTATCCATGTCCTATTTTCAGTTCACTGCCAAATATTGGAAATTAAACCTTTTTGTCTGTAGAAACGGTTCTGCTTATTATTTAATTAATTAAACAAAATCCTCATCTTTTAACTAAAAGCTAGACAAACGGATCCCTCTCGATTTCTCGTTCACTGGCGTTTCTTTCAAACATTCAACATATTAATCATTTGCTCTGCCCATCGGACATTGTGTACAGGCTCGCCAAAGTGATATTAACGTAAAAAAATCACGTCATAAACATTTTCAGGTAAAGAAACGTGGTAACGTCAGTTATCGTGATTGTACGGCCGTCCCCAGGCAGACTACCCATTTCCTTTCCTTATAAAGGAAAGAAAGGTAATAATTATCATTCTCTGTTACATTTCCGACCGTTCACGAAAGATAAATTACGTTCAGGCGAATCTAATCGTGGGCCTAATTTTGGTTTTTAGGTGCGAAGAGATTTATTGTTAGGGCGTGCTTGCGTTCTGTACACGTCGTGTTACACAAGTTTTTTGTCGATATTTTTCGTGATTAATTTGGTGTTATTTTAAAATCATCTTCATTGCTTTTGTGATAAGGTTGAATTAACTTTTGATCAGCATCATCATAATATAATGGATATCGAACGACAGAAAAGCATAATAATATTCTACTATATTAAGTATTTTGTCAATGTTAAATTTAAAAATGTATAAAATTGAAATCATAAAATAGGCAAAAAGTAAGATTACATAAAAAAAGAATCTTATTAAAATGAAAAAAAAAAAAAAAATCTTGCTGAGTTTCTTGTCGATTCTTCTCAATTGAAGCCTGAGATCCAAATCAGTGGTAGCTTCAGTAACTTTAAAACTTTAAATTTGACCTTCACAAGTGCCCTCCGCGGGCCTTAACTTGAGAATTTATAAAAACGGAAGTTTATAAGTATGTATGGTTGTTCCTTACTTTTTCACGCAAAAACTACTTAACAAATATGGATGAAACTTAACAAACATATAGTTTACTACTTAAATTAACACTTAGAATACTTTTGATCCCGGAAAAATTTAAGATCCCTCGGGAACGCGGGTGAAACCATGGGAGCAAAGTATGATGTATGGTAGTATCAAAATAGATATGGTGTTTTAAGATGGCGGATTAGTTTCAAATCAATGATGTTCAATGCCATAGTACGTTGCTATGTTCCAATAAGGATCTATATGTGAAAGCGTTTCATTGTACTGATGAATATTTAATAGAGCTATGGAGAGTTGGAGATTACAGAAAAACCCACTTGCAAGACATCCTGTGGGAATTTCAGCAATAGGTGTCGATGATTTACGGGAATAGACAATATTTTCCAATTTTCTACAATCACAGATAAAAATAAGCAAAGATTTTTTACAGCAATCATTTTACTGTAGCGTGTCTTTTAACTAAAACTATCTTTAGTTTGTACATACACATTAAAAACAAAGTTTGCGATCTCTTGGAAAACTTAAACCAACTTTGAGTAATGAAAATTCTAATGTCTATTATGCTATCTATCTAATACCTTTAAACGAGCAATTCTTATATACGAGTATATAATTAGGATCTCGGAAACGGCTCCAACGATTTTCATGAAATTTAAGTATGCAGGGGTTTTCGGGGGCGATAAATCTATCTAGCTAGGATTATTTTTCAGAAAATCTTGTTTTATCCGTGTTTTCAATTATCAACTTTATCCATAATTGACTTAAACATAACCTAAAAAAATTACTGTTTTAGAACACAACAACATTAAAGCTACTCCAGTAGATGGCGTTGTAAGCACCACTAAGCCAATAATGAACTTTGCACAATTTACCAAAAAAAGAAATACCTCCAGGTACTGTTATTGTAATGTATTTTAACAGAGAGAACTTTAAAATAAAATTTGCAGTGTTTACAAGTTAACGCAGTTCTTTATCAATGTACAACTTACCCGCGGAACACATCTCCGACGCCAACCCTCTTTGGGAATGCTATTGTCGAGTGCAGATTAATGCACGTGGTCATCAATATACTTATTACTCATAATAATGAATCCTTAGAGATGAGAGAGGTGGTAATATACTTCCACTCTACAACATTTATGGTTTAAAAGAAAAAAAAATCTAAATGCTAAAATTCCAAATGCCACAGACTCGTTTGTCCCTTTGGATATAAATACAGATTAAAAACCTACATTATTACGGTATAGGTGGTGATCACGGATAAACATTAAAAAACCATTTAGACTCGGTGCTCAGCGCTGACACTCGGATAGGATTTCGTTTATTCGTTTCTCTTCACGTCGTGCCATTTAAAAATGTTAGATTTTAACTTTACATGTGAGGCTATTTAATCACAATTCAAAAAAAAAAATTCAAAATTCAAAACCATTTATTCAGTTTAGGCCCTCAGAAGGCACTTATGAAGGTCAAATTTAAAGTTACTGAAGCTACTACCGGTTCGGAAGTCAGCCTTCAACTGAGAAGAACCGGCAAGAAACTCAGCAAGGTTACATTCTTTTTTATTTTATTAAATTCTTTTTTATCTATTCTGACTTTTTGGCTATTTTATAACATCAATTTTACATATTTTTATATTTAACAATTACAAAATACTTAATAAAGCTAATATTCAAAAACAAAAAACAAAAAAAAATAAATAACAAGACTACAAAATAGAAAATGACAATAATTACTTACAACTTAAACAAGAAAATTAGAGGTGCACTGTGCAGAGAGCAGCTATTTCCATACATTTTTATCTTCAATATAATGAACCACCTTGTAATACGCTTTTTCTTTCAAAACTTTCCTAATATAATTTTTAAATTTATGATCAGACATTTTGGTTACTGAAAGCGGTATCTTATTATAAAATCGAACACAATTACCAAGAAATGACTTGTTTACTTTAGTTAGTCTAAAATATGGAACAACTAACTTCTCCCTTTGTCTTGTATTAATATTATGGATATCCAATTTTGACTCAAACATTCCTATGTGTCTACGTATAAACATTATATTTTCATAAATATATAATGAAGGCAATGTCATTATATTTATTTCCCTAAATAAATCTCTTAATGATTCACGGGGACCCATACCGTAAATTGCACGAATTGCTCTTTTTTGTATAATAAATATTGATTCTATATCCGCTGCTGCTCCCCAAAATAAAATACCATAGGACAAGAGGCTATGAAAATATGCAAAATAAATTAATTTGGCTGTCTCAACATTCGTCAATTGTTTAATTTTCCTAACAGCAAATGCAGCCGAACTTAACTTAGCAGCTAGAGTATCAACCTGAGGTCCCCACTGCAATTATTGTCTAATGTAAGACCCAAATATACCGTTTTATTAACAAGATCAATATGGCTCCCATCTATTATTATTTGGCTATCTACTTGTGCTACATTCGGTAAAGAAAACCTTAAGCATTTAGTTTTCTTTGAATTTAGTAATAGATTATTTGTAGCAAACCACCCACAGACAATTGACATAGTATGATTAACTTTAGTTAGATCTTTGTCTTTTCTATCAACTTTAAAAATTAATGATGTATCATCAGCAAACAAGACAATATCTGTGAGATCATTTACAACATATGGCAAGTCATTTATATAGACTAAAAACAAAAATGGACCTAAAATTGAACCCTGGGGTACCCCCATTTCGACTAAAGAGCCCTTGGATGTTGTGCCAGTAATCCCTACCTTTTGTTGACGATTTGATAAATAAGATAAAACAAGATCATGAGCAGTTCCACGAATTCCGTAGTAGTCAAGTTTTAGAAGTAGCGTACGGTGGTCAACGCAATCGAAAGCCTTGGATAGATCACAAAAAATGCCAATCGCATCCTGAGAATCCTCCCATGCGCCATAAATGTGTCTCAGCAATGCTGCTGCCGCATCGGATGTAGATCTTCCCTTCGTGAAACCGAACTGATGACCATGCAATATCTTATGCTTAGTAAAGTGACTTAACATTTGATTAAGCAGCAGTTTTTCAAAAATTTTACTAAGTGCTGGCAGAACGGAAACTGGTCTGTAATCAGAAGGATTCTCCTTACAACCGGACTTAAAAATAGGTACTATTTTACTGTATTTCATCAAATCAGGAAAACAACCCTGATCAATACATTCATTAAAAATATTTGACAAAACCGGTGCAATCACTGTTATTATTGATTTTACGATTGTTACTGATAAGCCCCATAAATCTTCAGTACTTTTCATATTGAGCGAATTAAAAGTATTTAAGATATCGCTAGCATTAATATGCTCAAATTTAAAACTAGGAAATATATTATGAATATGCTGTTTGAGTAAAGATTCCGCTACTATAGGACATGATTTAAGGCTTTTAGTAGTTTTACCAGGTATACTCGTGAAGAAGTTTTCGAAAGCACAGGCTACATCTAAATTATTCGTTAAAATTTTATCATTAATTTTAAGAGTTACCTGTTCATTATTATTTCTAATTTTACCAGTTTCCGTATTAATAACATTCCAGACTGTCTTTATTTTATTATTCGCATTACCTATTTTATTACATATAAAGTGAGATTTAGCTTGATTACACACTAACTTGAATGTTTTTGAAAAGTTTCTAACATATTTATGAAATTCCTCGTTATGAGTTAGAGATTTTAAATGATAAAGTTCATACAACCTATCCCTGCTCTTACGAATACCTTTAGTAGCCCAGTCACTAAATCCCATTTTACTATTTACCTTCACTATTTTAGTAGGACAGGCTCTATTAAAATTATCGCAAATCCCGGACAATAAACCTTCATACAAGACATTGGGCTCATTACTATGATATATTGTATTACAGAGTTTCAGTTCTAAATTATTCTTAAAGTTGTCTAATCTTGCCTTAGTAGTAGGTCTAATTCTTTGACAAAACAAAGTTTTGTACCTTTTTTTATAACTAAAGCTTATTTTGAAGCGCTCGTGCAATTGGGACCGAGGGCAAAAAATATGCATTAACATGTCTGTAAGTCCAGTGTTTGGGTAGACCTACACACCTATTGTGTATTAAAAATACTATGCATCGTATATCAGTTATCTGGTTTCCATAGTAAGTTCTCAAGCTTTGTTGAGTTTGGGATCAGGTGACCGAGAGTGAAGAATGGACCTGGAAATTATATTTTTTGTTTATTGCGTGCGGAATTCTCTCTTCAACTAAATGTTAATATTAGCGAAGAAATTATGTGAAATATAATGGAATAAAATAAAAATATTCGAAGCATAATAATACCCTGTATTTTTCACACACTGTCATCGGAACCTACACCAAGCAAAACATGTGTAATGGAAACTAGACAACTGATAAACTACACATGTTATTTTAATAAATACTAATTTACACAAACTGAACAAATAGACATGTTCATACCTACGAATGTTTGTCTGTGGCGTGACAAAGTCTAACCATCATATCAACCGGTCGGTCAAATAGACAGAAATATTCAATTTTCAAATACACTCGCTCACAGAACGCCATCCAACCAAAGAAAATCGACTTATGAACGATCTAAAATTTCGATTACAAAGAGCCGAGGGTATGATTCAGGGTAATGGAGGCTGGATTACTGGCGCCTAATCCTGGCTTCGTTTATTACTGCCTCTGATTGACGACCGGTGGGTGCGGAACTTGGGGACCGAGTGAGCTTTGTTCAATGTATTGATTGAGTATTTAAAAAGAATCGGGTTAGTCGATTTTACAATTTATTTTTAATTCAAGATAATAGAACATATTGATAATATATAATAATAAATTTTGAAACTGATAAAATTTATCGTAATCCTTTCGAAAGTGGCATCATGAATACATTAATAATATAACAATATTTTTAAATACTTATTGGTAAAATTATGTTATAATATGTCTAAGATGTAATATAGGTACCAATAAATAATAGAATGAATAATAACAATTTAAAAGATTATAGAACTGTTTTTATTTCATCCACGTTCCTGAGGTATATATACTGATTATATTATACTATACTTATATATTACTTCATCGGGTATAAAATGTCCATTACGCTAGTTTTGCTCACACAGGTTATAAAATCTCTAATCTATTATTTATCTAGACATGCCAGTTGGCTTGGTGGTTAACGCTCTGACTGCCAAACCGAAGGCCGCGGGTTCAATTCCCACCCAGGACAGACATTTGTGTGCATGAACATGTCTGTTTGTTCTGTGTCTGGGTGTAAATATCTGTATAAGTATGTATTTAGAAAAAAAAATAAAAAAAGTAGTATATGTAGTATATCAGTTATCTGGTTTCCATAGTACAAGCTCTGCTTAGTTTGGAATCAGATGGCCGCGTGTAAAGAATGTCCGAGGATATTTATTTATTATTATTATTATCGTAATTTCTCAACTATGATGTCATTAAAGAAAAAAAAAATATTAAGAAAATGATATCATAATCAAATCAATTAGCACCAACCATACACTTGGAAATCCAAGTATTATGAATGCGAAAGCTTTAGAAGATGGAAGAATGGTTGTTTTTTTGTAACACATTCAAAAAATCACTACCAAACGGATTTGGATGGAACTTTAGCATGTAGATAGTTTTTAACCTGGATTAACATATAAGACACTCTAATCGCGGGGAAATGTAACATCCCACGGGAATGTGGGTGAGGCCGGAAGGACAGCTAGTTGTTTTATTGTAGAAGCTTTAAATTTGACCTTCATACGTGCCTTTCGAGGGCCGAAACTGAATAAATGGTTTTGAATTTTGAATTTTATTAGTTTACAGATTTTGTGCTTTGGATGAAGGAAAACATCGCTGTAAAACCATAGTTGGGTTATTTTTAGTACCCACCTAGCTGGTTACCACCCTCAAGCCGTTCATCTTCCGTCAAGCACCAAGAGGCAGTTCTCTTCTAGGCGTCGAGTACTTACGACCTTCATCTACAGCTTTAATTAAAATAGTGGTAAAAATACAATAACAACGGGCGCAAATAACTCCTCGGCGTATAAATAAATGTAAATAATCCTGAAACACTTGCCTGGTATAGATTAACAGACTTGTGCGCCATACTCCGTATAAAATGGCAACATTTCAACTCCCCAACCAAGATACTTAATTGAATTGTTTTGCGCTTGTTTTTCTCTTGCGACTCCATTTTGTTTTATCACTCGTTTCCCTCAATTTTTCGTTTTTTATTATGTTTCAGTGACATTCAATTATTGTATTATTAAATCATGTGGTCACAATTAATTCACATCAAAGCGACAACTGTCCCCATTTAACTTAAAAAAAAAACTGTAAACAATATATACTCCCATATATTACATTTACTTTTGAAAAAAAAACGGGATTGAAATTATAAAACACTTAAATGATCACGGCTCAAGACTGTTCGAGGTGGAAATCCAAGGGGGAGGCCTATGTTCATCAGTGGACATTCCTGGGCTGATATGACGAAGAAAGATTTAGATGAAACTTGGCACATCTATAGACCAAACCCTGGAATAATATAAACCGCGAGGGACAGCTAGTATACTTACTTATATAAATGTTTACACTCAAACACAGACATGTTCATGCTTGTCCCACCTAAGACAAGCAGGAATGTAATCCACAGTCTATAGCATGGCATTATCTATCTACTAACGGCCAAAATTAATATACGATGCCGATCTAAAATCGCCAGATTGAAGTAGAATTTTGACATTACGTGTATTAAAATTACTGTCAAAAGGTTCATCAATCTATGGAATTTCGATCGAGATTGCATATTAATTTTCGCCGTAAGTCAACCCGGCAGTCAAAAGTACTCATAGCTGTAGCCTAACTAACGTAGGGGCTTAAGTAAATAAATATCCTGGGACTTTCTTCCACTCCTTTCAAAGTTACGAATATCGAACTCAAACTCCTTAAACCACTTAAAAGCTAGTCAATGACCCCAAAAGATGACTGCAGCGAAGTTTCTTAATTAGAAATTACACGAATACCCCAGTTCGTCGAAGAAATGGTAATTTAACATGAAACAGATATTT
Organism: Habrosyne pyritoides; assembly: GCA_907165245.1. NCBI lineage: Eukaryota > Metazoa > Arthropoda > Insecta > Lepidoptera > Drepanidae > Habrosyne > Habrosyne pyritoides. Next base: position 630,073 of record OU015600.1, on the reverse strand, counting down.
ATTGCCGCATTGAATAATTCGTCTGATCTGTAAGTTGATTTGTGTGGTCGCACACAGACCCGCGTCTGAAAGCGACGGAGCCGTTAGTAAGCAGTGTTGTTACAATTAATTCATTGGGAACAGTGAAACTTTGAATTATTAACTTATCCTACTAATATTATAAATTGTGTGTTTAATAAAGGGTAGCTGCCCCCCGCGTTACCGAATATTACATTATTTTGTTCTTTCTATCATCAATACGTTCCGTAGCGCATGCGATGAAAGACATTTTATGCATATTTTTTTTACACCTTCGGTTGGTTTTAGTAGGGTTTTATTGCGAGAAAATGTAACATACTTCGGTAACGTAGGTGAAACAGGGGACAACTAGTTAAAAATAATTGTATTAGTACTTCTTACACGTCTTATTAGCGTAAGTCGTTCGTCGGCGTATCTCTCTCCCAAACGTTGCGTTACGTAACTTACTTAATCATTCATTACCTAGCCTTAGGCAGCCTCTCCACTTGAGAGCGAGGCAGTTAAGCGGTGAGCATGGCAGTAGAATCGTTTTATAAGAGCCAACGTGTCTAGCTATGAATTTGAAGCGATCAGCGCTCCAAGTCATACGTTTAGTATGTAGTCGCATCAATTGCTATTCTAAAAGCTTTTATAGAGGAAATAAGCTTTCACCACGTTCCTAGAATAAGGGGTAGGGGGAGTAATCTCCTATCCTTATGCATAAAATCAAGTTAATACGTTGCATTGGAAGAAAAGACTTTGAAACAAACTCAATTTTGTTTATTTAACTTAAAGGATTATGTTGAAAAGATGCAAGTATATCTAATTTATATATGGCGTTTCTTTTGACTAAAAATCGTTGTAGTATTGTGTTACAAGCATTTAAAATGCGGAAGGCTGCGATTTATCGTTGGAATTTCGTAAAATTACTTTGTGAACATTAAATTGACTCGTTTTTAAATAGACGCCTTCAATTCTATTATAAATGTTGTTGCTCGGTTATTTTGTTACGTTATTCTTCAGGCATAAATAAAATGTTGCCATTTTAACTGCTTTTACATAATTAATCATAAGTCAAGTATTTATGAAATATAATTATTATATTCTAATATTATTTCACCGGATTTTCATCAGAATAGGCCTAAAGCTACTGAAGTCACCATGGTTCTAAAATAAGCCCTTAAACTCTGAAAAATCGCTTACTCGAAACTTAGCAGAAGGCAATTTTGTAATTTTTTCTTACAATTGAAATGTTTCACCACCTATTAATGCAAAAAAATATATAAAATAAATTAATATCCAGGGACATTCTTTACACACGGCCATCTATCCTAAACCAACCAGAGCTTGTACTGTGGAAACCAGATAGCTATATTCTGAATGCATACTCATTTAGATATTTACACCGAGACACAGAACAAATAGACGTATCTTTGTCCTGGGTGGAAATCTACCCTCGACCTGCGGCATGGCAGTGGTCTTTAACCTTGGTGGTTACCAACTGGCCCGTCTAAATATAGAAAAAGAGTAAATCTACTTTCAATAGGATCTCTTTTTGGAAATGTAACAAGACTACAACAGTAATAATAATATTAATGCAATATTAATTTATTTCCATTATCATTAAGTTGACTGAAATCATTTGAGTATACGAAAATGGGACGCCTATACTTTATTCCATTTAAAAAGCAACAAACTCCATTAAAACTTTTAAAATAATTTGCAGTAATTGTTGTCAACAATAAATTGAATCTCGGACGCACAGTGAGCGCGCGCCACACTACCGCGGACACAATGTTGGACCAACTTCTAATTCGATTCGCCACACAGCTGGATAAAACTTTAACACGCTCCTAGTCCCAACAAACGTTGCAAGGTGCATGAAATATTTCAACCGGCTTGCACTTGGTTTAATCCATTTTTAACTGGTTGGAAAGTGCAAATTTCTAACATGCCACCGCTATGTATAATGCGGAACCGTAAAACTTTCTCTTTATTGCTCGGAGCTACTTCTGTTGTAACTTGTAAAGTGGTGAATTCTTTAAGAGTTTTGAAAAACTCAGTTTTGGTTGGTAAGCTATTAAAATTATTTATGTTGTATGAAGGTATTGCAGCCAATTATCTCACATGTCCCTACTTATTAAACTGTAGTAGCAATTTGCGTGTGTTTTCCATACGTGACACGTGGTTGCGGTACGCCACCTTACGCTTCTGTCAGAAACACTGTTCACATCGTACTATGTTAAACAAGCTACCTACATTTTACAAAGCTACAATGTAGATTATTTTTTAATCCAATAGATATTGATTGTGGAATCGGCATACTTGTTAGCTGCATGAATAATAAGCTTGAGTTTTAGGTGTAAAAAATATAATTAAGTCCACTGCTCAGTGGGTAGAGAGCCAGTTGCTCATTTTGGATCATGCTTTGTGTACTTACCATGGTCTCGTCATCACTTACTAAGGTGACATTGTGGCCTAGCTGATAAAATGTGTTGATGACTGAAATTTTATATTTTATTCTTACAATTTTCTTTTCTTTGTTTCAGGTAAGTTCGGGACATCATTTTGTTGGTAAATTTTAATTGACATAGTCGATTAATTTCGGTGTAAGTTGTATTTTTTAGACCTCTGTCTACACAAAGAAATAATTGTACATTGAATCAAAGTTCTTCAAACAATTCTTATAAAACATCAAAGAAATATCATACCATTCGCGTACAAAAAGAGATATTTTAATTGAAAAATCATTACGAATGCGGTTGGAACAGTGAAATATTGCACAGAGGGTCGAAAAAACTAATTACGGTCATAACCTTTTGTTGTTCACGTTCGTTGGCCGCGGGCCCATGATGATTTAGTGGACGATATTTTGTCCATAAAAAATGTATTCAAAACCACTGTGCTTTTTATTTCATCAAATTATTCAGTTTCCAATAATATCATTGTTATGATCTTGTATATACTCGTATATACAGTTTTTGTTTTTATTGTGTATCTGAATATAGAGTACCTTTATTATACCCAAAATACATACTCGTACAACCTATCACTGCAACAAAGACTACTTTTAAACACCCTTCCTATACCTCAAACCAGGGGCTTTAATAAAATCATGAGACATGAAATCTTTTTGCGATCAACAGTTAAAGGAACACGTCTGTATGTATCGAAAACAATGACGTTTGATAAAAAAAAATGTTTAGATAAAGTTTATTAGCAAGAAGAGGTGGTGGAAGTTTCTAAAGCTATGATTCCGCTATTTAATATTATTTTTTAGACTAACCAAAATTCATTCAAGCATTTCATAAATTTCACAAAAATTACAATTGTTTTTAATTCACTATATATTACAGGTTTGTGTTTGTGGCCAGCACACAAAGCCAAGATGGGAAATGAAAAAACTTGTATATATAATATAATTATTTTGGTCCACTAGTACTTAGTCCTAAACTCCTAGTCTTAAAATGGTTATGAAAATCTACATTAAAAAAACTATTAAAAAATTGAATTTATCATCGCACAATAGAATCTTGTCACAAACGAATTTCTTTTCAAACAACGTACGGAATATTTAGCAATGTTTCGCAGCTCGCAACCAAATTCTTGGATTGAATTCAACTCGAGTAACATAGCATTCTCAATTATCCCTGAAGAAAGGACGGACGAATAGACAAAGCAACATTGTGAATATTTCACTTGAAACAAGTTTTAACTTAGTTAAGAGCATTCAGTAGTACTTAGTGGAGTGTCTTTAACACACTACCGCGAGCGGTTCGCTAAGGCGTATCCGAAAAGATATATTTTTTTCAAATGTTGTTGACTGTTTCAAATTAAACCATAATCATATCATGATTATATCAGCCCAAGGATATCCACTGCTGAGCGTATGCCTCCCCCTTGGACTTCCAACAAAAACGGATCTGGAGCAGCCTGCTTCCAGCGGTTTCCAGCGACTCTGACCAGGTTGTCAGTCCACCTGGTGGGAGGTCGTTCCACTCGGCGCTTTCCCGTACGTGATCGCCACGCGAGAAAAGGTTCTTCTTCCACTCTAAAGTGCTAGCTCTTCCTTTTATGTTTAATGATATTAGGAATTATTTTTGACCGCGTTCCTGTTAGACTGGCTTTTAACTAACTCGTGTAAGAAATGGGACTGACTTTAAGTATATATTTTTTTGTTATTATGTAAATAAGTGGGGTATTTACTTTTGATTATCATAATCTATTTATAATATATAAAAATCAATATGTCTTTGTTTGTTCGTATTCAATGCCATTCCGTTAATTCAATTCCAATAAAAAAATGTTAACTTATTTTGCACTTGAGCCAAGGTTAAGGCACAGCACAGTAAATATAAAACACTCAGTGTCAGCGTGATATTTCTACAATTATTATTTGGTCGCGGCAACGCGCTCTCAACCACCTAGTAATCCTTAAAAAAATGTGTGCAGTTCACACGCGGTAGAACTGAAACCTACAGAAACCACTTATCTGATTATTTTGCACTCGAATCCTATAGATTTATATATAGACATACAATAACATAAAAAATTACTGTATTTTTTTCGTTTAATCGTGTTTCATATTACTACAGCGATAAAGAAGTTAAAATAAGATTAAATATTGTAATTCTAGCGGTAACGCTATCAAAACTTTCCGCAGTAGTGTGATACCTCCGCATCAAAAAGTTAGTAACCGAGATGTACCGAAGTTGAAATCTCTTTGTATAGTTTACAATACTGTTGAGCCAGCTATTTAGTGTTTATTGTTAAATGAACAGGTGATTATGTCTTTTTAATTTTAAATACAGTTTAATATGGTAAAATCAGTGAGCGAAGCAAGATTATTTCTTACAAATGATCGAGATTCATTAATTATAGATTTTTCTAATTTGCGCCCTGAAAGTGACTATTACATATTCAAAATTAATTAATTAACGTTAATCGTCCGTGCTTGTGATACAAAAATTCGTTTGTTTACTTAATTTTAACTTAGTCGATCTAGAAGACAGGCAGACAAACGAATGAACCTATATGAGACCTATATCAGACTTACTTACTAGGTGTGCAAAGACACTGTCAATCCCCCTTTCCCTCTAGTGCAAGTATTCTAACCATGCACCTATTTTTATGTCAAGCTAATAAACTGAGATATAACATACACAAAAAACAGTCGAATTGAGAACTTCCCCCTTTTTCGAAGTCGATAAAAAATATAACTATTCAAACACAGAATTAACCATAAAAGTAAAGTAAAGATTTGGAAGCGTATGGAGGTTAAAGAACCTTGTATGGATAACCAGTTTCCAAAGTCACGTGACATATCTTCACGCAACCGCAAGTAATAACAGAGCGTTACAGACGCGCTAGTAAGGTCGTATTGGGTGCTGTATATTGGCTGCAAATTGCGCGGCACTGGCGCTTGATTGGTATATTGTGCGTGTACTGCAGTCTGTGGTTCCTGCACAAACTATAGATTACGTGCTTATGTAAGGTTTATTAAATCATCAGAGTATGTTGAAAAGGGATATAATACCTTTATGGTAGTGTCTCAAACCTTACCTATATGTTTTAGTTTTATAATTATACATGAAAACTTTAGTTTTAATTATTAACTTATATCTTTTATAAAAATATATATTGTCACTGATATTACTGATCACCGGGCTACAGAGACACAAACAAAAGTTGTATATCAGTAATCTGGTTACAATAGTAGATACAAGCTTTGCTTAACGCGGCGTGTGTGAAGAATGTCCTTGAATATTATTAATTACCTTACCAGAAGAGTTTTTAAATCTTAATGTATATTCATAAAACAACATAACAAAATTAAAGCCAACCATAAACCACCCTTAAAAAATCAAATCGCATCTATCCCCTCATACGTCAAAACATAACTCACTTATCCGCGACCCTAGCGCCATTGTCAAGCTGTGCGGTGGAATCGGGTACTAATTGCGATGTGACGTCACAAAGGGCGTAATCGAATCACGCGATTATCAAATTATTTTGTGTTCTTTGCGGTATTGTGGCCCTTTCATTCGATATGTAAAACACAGGGGAGATTGTTCGCTTTGATTTGATTTAAGTGCAACCATGTTATTAGTTGAGTTAGTTTCTTTGGTGGATTACGCAGATGTTATTATGTTTATTTTGGTGTGTTGCATTGTGAGAAAATATTTGGTATTTTTACTCGTGTAGGTATTTTTTCTTTTTTTGACTGCTGACAGTCACACACTGAATAATATGTAGGTTCTCTGTGTGGTTATATAAAAAAATTACTTGGCTTTGCTGGCTACCACCACCCGTCAAACAAATTCTTGTCATAAAGTTAAAAAGATGTGTCATTCTTACCTTTTACTCTATCCAGGGTTTAGTCTGAAAAAGCATGGGATGTACACGAAAAATCGTAGTCTCGGTTCTTTTTTAACCGGTTTTTCATCCGGGTCCCTTGGACGGTGATCCGGTTACACAACACTTTTTATTTCAACCGTTTGAAACCGAAGGCCTGATCCGGGTATAAACTGTCCCGAGTGGACCGCTCGCTCATTGGGAATGATTAATTAGAGTTTGTTTCCAGTTTGTGTCGTTTTTGGTTTTATGGAAAAGGGACATATTGATTCGAGAGATTTCACACTTATTATCCATGTTTTGGACGTTCCACTATGAATGTATTTAGTATATCTAGAAGCCAGAGAGAGAGAGAGAGAGAAAGATATGGTGTAAATAATGATAATACCGTTCTCCTGGAAATTAACTACCTTAGTCGATATTATATCCTTATTCAAGTAATCAATTCATTCCATTGGACATTGGTTATTATTATAAACTGATACTATGACGCTAAAATAAAATGTAGTGGATAAATCAGATAAATAATATTTCAGATTTCGTGCATGCTTTATTACCTTGTCAATATAAATAATCAGTAATGTTTATTCTTTCAATTCAAAGATGATCAACTTAGAATTAAATCACTCAAGATGTTTAAATTTTTTTAATATAATTTAAAAATGTATATGCTACGCTTCTAAAGGATTTCCCAACCTACCTTAAATCCAACAATTCAACGACATAAAGCGCTTAAATATCTATATTCTCGCAGCCATAACGCTCTATTAAGGTACTTAAACATTCAACACGCTACGCTGCCGTAGCTCATAGATTTCACGCAGTATTGTCACTCATTGTGCACACGCCTCATTGTCTTAACCAGATACGAATATTCAATCCTAAATCATCATAAACGATATCCTCTCCATCCTGAAATAAACCTTAACACCATTTCAAAACAGTTGGATTTCGATCTGCAGGGCGAAAAGCTCTTAAATGCAGACGCGACGATTTCAATCGCCAATTCCGTCACATGTTGATGGTGTGCCAATTAATTTTGTGTTCTAATTTACTGTCGGTTCGGTTGATAATTGAGTGGGTGGATGGTTGTTACGTCGTTTTAGCACGGTTGTAAAGCAAGGCGGACTTTGTGACGAGTATTGTGCCTGTATATAATCGCGTCAAACGTTTTGAGCCACTTATTATGACAGGATTATGTGTACAACGGGTGCATATGATGTGTGAAGCTAGATATCGCAGTTGGGTCGTTGAGTGATCGCTTGAAATATTTAGCTTTCATAGCTCATGTGTAGTCTCGTTCCCAATAATTCCAGGTCGCTGGAATATCAGTATTTTCTGTCGTTTCGGTGCTTAAATCAGAATATAATAATTTTGAAGTGAAACTTCTAATGGGATGCTCTTTGAAATTCTGTTCCGCAACCTTTTTGTGTGACGAATAGTGGTGGGGTAAATACTGTGTCGGGTAGAGTGCGTGGGAGCAGTATATCGCTTGCCTTCGGGTATCGGAAAAGAGAGAATGTTTCCCTGTAGTACAAAAGTTTCACTTCTATCGTGTGTCTTTATATATTGGACCGTATAAAAAAAGTAACCGACCAGCCATTTGACTTGGTAGACTACTACACTACTGTTTGAGGGGTCGATTACTACATAGGAAAAACTGATATGCATGAACATGTCTATTTGTTCTGTGTCTAAGTGCAAATAACTATTCAAAAATAAAGTGGCAGTAACTATTACATGAAATATGAAGTTAACAGGGATTCGATCCTGTGATATAAATGACACATACGTCACGTCTTGCTTTTTCCATCGGTTTCACTCGCAATCCATAATGATCTTATGCACTCCGCGATTAAATTGTATCTATGTGTTAATACTAAACATATTAAATCTAACATATGCGCCAAATTTCATTTAAATTCAATCAGTCGTTTCGAGACAAACTTCCAAAGAACGTTATGTTATAGTCATATACACAGACACATAGAAGTTTTCAGCATTATTTAAAAAAAAACTTAAATCTTATTTTTTGTATGATTTTATTAATTTATTTCTATAATTAACTAATTTATAGTTTTATTACGCGATTTTTTTTATACGACATGGGCCGACCAACAAGCGGACGGTCCACCTGATGGTAAGTGGTCACTGCCGCCTATGGATATTTGCAACAGGGGCATCACCAATACGTTGTCGACCCTGAGACGTGAAGTTGTTAAGTCTCATGTGCCTGTAATTTCACCGGTCCTCTTACCTTTCTAACCGAAATACAGTAATACAAGTGCACTACTGCTTCACGACAGAAATAGGTAAGGTAGTACTTCCCCGGACGAACTCTGCACTAAGAGCTCTACTACTCGAAATTAGTATTAATGATATTTGGAAGTTGTACAGCCAACCCTGCGAATGAGTACATCTGTTGACTCGATGCAAAGAGTATATCACACATACTCATTATGTATATCTGTTTCCTTCCATACAAGACCCAGCGAATTGAAGTCCTTCAATACAACCTTAGCGTGTCGATAAACAATACCGCATTTTACTACTCCACTCTTAATAAAAACCCACATTGTTTACCTTTTTCAAAATCAGTGACATCGGTACAAGCTTGTATATGAAGCCTCAGCCATAAACAATCTAATTAACATCATGCTAACCCAACCAATCACATGATAGAGTTTGATGTCTACAAAGTTGCAATTTCGGGTGTTTCGGTAACGCTTTACGAATTTGACGCGAGACTTCTAAACCAGAACCTAATTACAGCGCATGCCTCCGTTATAATGGCTGTTGTAGATTATGCTACAGACGCTGATATGTGGAACTGGATGTGGCAGGAGTTGGAGACTATTTTACATAGAAATTAATATAAAAGACGGTTCATTTCATAATTACAGTTTTCTTAAAGATTTTGTCAATGAGACATGTTAATGGAGCCTTTTAAATTCGGTATTTATTACTCTTTATTCGATAAAGTAGTAGTCAGGTGTTTTACTATAGTCGGTACCATTTAGGAATTCTTTTTTAACGTTAAAAATGTCAATGTAAAGTGAATTTTTGTATTTATTAAATAAGGTTAAGCTATTTTTCTAACGGTGTGTAATGAAATATCCTAACATAAAATTGTTTGAAATAAGGACATTTTATATTATGCGAGAAAGTAAAACCATTAGAAAATTTCTAAATTTTCGCTCCCAACACAGTGATGACCACTGAGAAAACAAATTCAATCAGATTTGGCGCCCTGTACCAGTTGTATAACCAGTAATTGTAGTAGAAATAGTACTTTATAAACAATCCAATCAGCAATGCGAAATTGCTACCAATTTTTCTTCAACCTGGAACCCCTAAAGTAGTTTACCTAAATTGATAAAAATCTAGTAATAAATCAATCTAACTTCGGACAAGATGCTTCGTGTAAGCCGCCAACCATATCCAGTTGATTTTGAGTAACGGCTCGAAGCACAAAGCACAAAATGCTAAATCAGTGTGTGACTCGTAGCTTGTAGCTCGTAGCTCGTAGCTAGTTCGTAGTAGGAATGCTACGTCAGATACTGACAGTAAAACTGGATCGCTACGATTTAGTACATTGTTGCGCGGATAAATTAAATTGACTTCAGTGTGGATTTGAGCTATATTATTGGCACTTAGACTATATTGTCTTTGGTGAAAGTTAGATGTCATTTTCAATTTCAATGTGGAGGCATACTAGGTCTTAAAACCCACATACTAACCGGAAATTAACTATTTGACAATTAATAGATTTTATTAAAAAAAATGCTACTAAGCAAAAGCGATACGTGATGATTGTACTTATTATTATATTTTTTAACGGATTTTAAATGAAAAGAAAACGTAGGAACTAATTTTATTGTTTATTAAAAATCCTCCTAAACAAGGTACACTCACTATACAATAAAAATGAAAATAGTAATTTGCATTGCGGAAAACACAAGATATTATACAAATTGTTGGAGTAAAAAGTTTCATTAGTGTACACGAACGTCAGAACACCACAAAAATCTTTAACATAATTTAGAGCAAATATTGCGGCGAAATTAGGAACTAAAACTATTACTCAGTTTACTAAAAGCCTTCATAGAATGGCCAAGTGGCGCCCTCAACCCAATTATAATACTTTCATCGTCACGCTTTACTAAGCAAAGTGGTCCAACACGTCGTAGCAGATTTTGCTACGAAAAATTGCTACGAGACTACGAGGCTCAACACAGGTAAATGACAAGCTCTACGATGTAGCACAGTCTGACTGACACGATACAGTAAAGCAATTATCCGCTCTTTTTTATGCCATTTTCTTTCGTCGCACATTTTCCTTTTCAGTGTTCATTTTTGAGTGTTAAGCGATTTTTTTGTTAAAAAGAACTTTATCGGGTTTGTTGTTGTACCGAGTGAATGGATAGTAAACTGTATATTTTTTTAAAGTTTAGTCAAGTTGGTTTTGGGACAGGAATATTTTAGACTCTATTTATTAAATGGTGACAGACCAATTACTATAAAATAAGAATCTAGCTGTCTGCTGCGTTTCCGAGGGATGTTACATTTTCCCAGGATAAAAAAAACATATGTGTTAATTCAGGCTATAAACTATCTACATGCTCAGTTTCATCTTAATGCGCTCAGTAGTTTTTTCGTGCAAGAGTAACAAACACCCACCCATCTATCAATCTTGACTTTGCGAAAGTTTGTGTGTATGCAGATGCATACTGTATGCTATGATGCAAACTTTATTTAACATAGATATGTTAAATAAAGTTTGACACACAGATATAGTACACAGTCTAGGTAGGCCTTATGTAGAAAAGAAACGAAACTTACATATAAGTAAGAGGCTAGTTTATTTTGCTGCATCTAGTGTCCATAGATCATTGTTTAAAAACGATTAATCTAGCGCGTTGTTTGGCCAGATTGCGATCTATTGGCCGCAGCAACAATACCGCCGGTGGCGGCCGTGACTCCCGCCGCAAATTGGCGACGCATGCGAGATTGGATTACTGCAGTGTTTTACTGTACTGTGCGACCACAATGACAAAGTCTTAGGTAATTTTTTAAGCTGAAAATGCACTTTGTTTTTTATACTGACATTTACCCTCTTTGGGAATGCTTTTTTTGACCGCTAGTTATAAGTTGCGAAGTGTTCATAATTGGTATACTCTTTAGTCGCCTCTTACGACACTTTTATATGAGAACGGTGTTAGTCGTCAATATCGATGTTAGCAAATCGTAAATCGATGGACCAGTTGACTTGGTTGTTAGAACCTCTGACTACCACGCTGCAGGAGGGTTCGATTCCCGCCCAGGGTTAACATTTATGAGCATGAACGTGTATAAAAAATTTCAAAATAGAATATGTAGTATATCAGTTATCTGGTTTTCATAGAATAAGCTATGCTTAGTTTGGGATCAGATGGTCGTGTGTAAAGCCTATCACAGTATCTATTAAAGTAAATAGTAATAATTCAATTTCCCAGGTCTAACTTCCGCTAGGCTTTAGTTGATGGTTTCTATTGCGGAACATTAGGGTATGGAGTAAGTTCCATATATCGAGTTACCTTCAGTGCTGCAACATGGGGTAGAGAATATCAACTTAAGGGTCGATTGCCAGCCAGGTTTCTACAAACTACCCTACTACTATCCTATATCGTTGCAAAATTTAGTGTCACTCGGTTTGTCAACATTTTGAATTGAAACGTTATTTTGGAATTGATGAAAGAAACTACAATCTTGAGTCTAAAAATAGAGATTTAGTTCTATAAAATTATGGATGACGCTTATTGACGTCATTCTAAATCTATAATGGCGAACGTGATAAGATTTTAATTTATATTTTAATATAACCCACTCCATGTCATTGGTATTTAACAAAAGCGTTATTTGTGTTATGGCTTTAAAAAGCTTGTAACAGCTTAATAAATTATTTGGATTTTTGCTGAAAGGCCAGGGTCTAACTTAGGCATGTTACATACATGAGTGTTGGTGGGCAAACCTGTATTTTTCTATGTTTTCTGTGTCAAACTTTTTACTAGCATAGTATATTAGATTCTCTTGTAAATTTATCTGATATTAAAAGCATTTTATTATTATTATTAACTCAATAATTGTCAGGTCGACGACCTAACATTCTTAATACAAAACCAATGTATTCCTATCACATAGGTACAGAATAGTTTATCTCTGTCGACTCGATAGTCCTAATAGAAGGTATCTGTAGTTGCAACCAGTTGTGTACACCCCCTATTCAGCTAATACAAACTTTGTCCACGAGCCGGTGCAACGAGCACTCAGAGAGCGGACTTCTCATGTGATTGTATAGATAATAAAAGAGATAGAGCATAGAGGCCACGACGAAGCATCGTCGTGCTGTCATTTACCTTACAGAATTCCCTGGTTGCAGTGATTTCATTATCACAGGCTACCGTTTAATAAACATAGCCTAGGGGAAGATAGGTATCATTCGATGTCTGATATCCGTAGTGCAGATGATGGAACATAATATATCAGTAAATGAGGAGCAATGTTTTGATATATATGGATTTTGTAATATTCATTTTTTTGTGTCCGCTTTTTATGATAAATATTTTCAATAGTATTTTTTTAATTAATAATGTATGTATATTGTACGTGCTATCGCTATCATAATATATATATTTTTTTTAATTGAACTTTAAAGCCATATATTTTATATCCTTCCCTATTCTTTTGATGCCTTTCCCAAGTTAGGGTATTTATTCACGCCAACTAGTCCATCAAAATAACAAGTAAAAATCGTAAATTTGGCATTCCATTACAATAAATCTGTTATATTCCTGAACTCTCCATGGTTATATAATATATTTACGCAAGTGACTGTACTCGGTATATCATTTATGAGACATCTTACACTTAGATAGAAAAACAAGAGCCATCACTATAAAACAACAATACAATATCAACAACAAGCAATAAAGCTGTAGCCCCACTGAAGCCACGCTTCGTTACTTCCCAATGACGTTCGTGCACACTCACCGACGCGTCGGGGCTCGTCGGGAGTCGTCGGGCATTCGTGCGTGCCGCAGTCACTGTGCTTGCAGGGTATTAGGTATGTGATTTGTCTAGTGTATTTGGTGAGGTTAAAATGTTATTTATTTTTTGAAAATACAGGGGTTCCATGTTTTTTTATCTGTGAAATGTTAGCTTATGTCTCACGGTTTAATTTGTTCTTGTGGGGTTTTAATATTTACCCGTAATTATCATATAATATTATTTGGGAGAAGTGTAGCTTTTTATCAATGGAAGAATTTTAAGAATCGTATCATTAGTTCCAGAGATTACCACCAAACTTTTTTTTATTAAAACGCATTATATTTGATCGTCTTGATATGAGTGTAGATGGAAAGGGAACAACCACTCGAATCCCATTCCAATTTCATTGACGAAAATAAACATTTAATATTGTTTTATTATTTACAAAGAAAGTTCATTTTTCTAGCACAATTTTAAGCCCCTCTAACAAATTGCCTTATTAGAAAATTTTATCGCTTAAAATTTTACAAGTTTAATATTTGGAAGAATTCCAATTCCTAGATGCATATAGCACGGATTTGGCGCGCTTATATAAAGCGTAAAAAATGCAAATAGGTGGATTAATGAAGTTTATAGTGCAGTGCTTAAGACTCTTACGATTTGGCTGGCTTACACCAAATCCTCGAGGGTTGCCTGGGACATATTGGGTATATCTAGACACGAGAAAATCTTTAATTTGAATATTTTTTTAGGAATTTCAAACAATGGAAAATATTAAAAACTAGCTGTTCTCTGCGTTCCCGTAGGATGTAGTATTATCTCTGGATAGAAAATTTATCCAGGCTGTTACTGTGTATGTGCCCTGATTTTTTTATCATACCACTTGGGCCGACAAACAAGCAGACGGTCCACCTGATGGTAAGTGGTCACCGCCGCCTATGGACATTTGCAATACTTGGGGCATCGCTAATGCGTTGTCGATCCTGTGACGTGAAGTTGTTTAGTCTCATGTGCCTGTAATTTCACCGGCCCCCTTACCATTCTAACCGAAACACAGTAATACAAGTGCACTACTGCTTCACGGCGGAAATGGGCAAGATGGTAGTACTTCCCCGGACGAACTCTGCACTAAGAGCTCTGAAAAATTGCTTGATTCATTTTTGCATAAATTATTATTCCTTTGTGCACCCGAATTGTGTTACTCTCTCAGGTTCAATGTGAATGCCTATTACATAATAGATTGATGGTTCGACGTGCGAGCTGTGTGGTACAACAATCATAGCACCTTCAAGGTAATACAAAATTTACTGCAATTACGATTCCGAGAGAATTTCACAATCGCCCTGTTATGGTACTGGTTATGATGAGAAGTTTCAAGAAGCTTAGAACACTGAGATGCATTTACGAATAACTTTGTCTCTGAAATACAGATAAAGCCATGGGATACCTAGTTACTAAATGTATAATTGCTGAGTTTATTGCCGACTCTTCTCAGTAAAAAACAACCTCCTGAAACAGTATTACAGTCAGACTATTCATAAGTGCCTGTAAGGGCCTATTTGAATAAAAATATTTTCATTTCTTTAGATATAGTATTCTCTTGAATTGTACATTTATTGTAATAGGATTATTTTTATTTTCTGAAAAATAATTGTCACAGTACAATTTTTATATTATTATTTTGGTTCTATTATATCAGTAATAGTCAATTTAGTCAAATTATATCCATTAACATGCAACATGAGTCACGATCGAAAAAACTTAATAAAGACTAATTTTGGGGTTGAATACGTAATCATGGGTAATATCGGATACATTTTATTAAGTCTGCTGATATTTCAATATATTGGACACCTACGGTAGGGTGGCGTAATGGCGGCCGTAACACTTGCAATCGGGAATGAATAAACGGTGTAATTTATGTGTTTCTACCCCCGAAATGTGGTAGCGCAATTACAATGGGGATGGGGGTTTACCTAGCGGTAGGGTTGTTCGGTTACCATTAACTATAACTGTATGCTATTCATATTATATAGATAATTGTTTTAATAATTTACTAAGAATATTATTGTATTTAGTACAAAAAAATACCTTTTTTGAGTTCGTACCCCCCGTGTATGGCAAAACGGGATCCTATTACTAAGACTCCACGGTCCATCTGTCCGTCACCAGGCTGTTTCTCATGAACCGTGATAGTTAACAGTCGAAATATTCACCGAAGATGTATAGCTGTCACCGCTATACTGCCAATACTAAAAACAGAATAAAATAGCAGACATGATTTTTTTGCCGTTTTTATAGATAATGGTACAGAACCCTTCGTACGCGAATCCAACTCGCACTTGGCCGGTTATTTTTACCAGACTCGACCAGCTCACTCCTAACTATGCAAAGTAAACCAGATAACTAACAGACTTTAAAATTCGAAATAAATGTTAAAATACAGTAAAAGCTCCGTATTCGCGCTTCCTTCATTCGCGTTTTCACTATTCGCGGTAAAAAAAAATGCGACCCAATTCCTATATTCGCATATAAAGATTTCTTTATTCGCGGATCTAATCGGTACATACATATGTATTTAAAAAGGATTCGGTATCCTTTGTAAACGCGTCGTCAAATGGACTAATAAAAAGCTAAAATATACCATACAACTACGCCTAAAGTATGTTGTTAAATGATTCGCCCCTGTATAGGCCCGGCTTTTCCCTTGACATAAGCCGCCATCGCCGCGGTCGGTGTTTTTGAGAATGTAAACAAACAGAATGTTTATGTAATGCAACTTTATTTTTCAATGTATAAAGTATGTTGTTAATTGCTGCCACATATTAGACGTTCACTATGGTCAAAAACTTCAATCAAATACTTTTTTTTATAAATATATTTGTTTTTTATTTTGTCACCCAGGAACGTATCCCCCATAATCCCATATAAATGACCATTCCATATTCACGGTTTCTGTATTCGCGGCATATTTGCGGAACGTATATACCGCGAATAAAGAGCTTTTACTGTATAGTAACTTGACCTTAATTTGTTTAGTCGTAAACTTGTTTTTCCTTTGACATTAACTAATCATAATATCGATAGGTCACAACCCTAATGACTTTGGGAGGATCCCCATCCTTTTGTGGAAAATGCTAATGATTTCCTTCATTCAGATCCGTTTTAAAGGTGAACTTGGTAATTTAATGAATATTCCGTTTTAAATGTTCTTAACACCACGTTGTAGCATTGTTTCTATTGTTTAGATGTTAAACTTTAGAAATATATTAAAAGTTGCGGGTTCAATGTCCTGTTTATTATTGTTTACAGCCCTTGGGTATAATAGTAATAATTAATTAAAGAGAAACATTATAAAGTGCCCTTTTTTAGTAAAATTAATTTAAAAAACAAATCATATATTAACAAAATATAATATTTAGGTACTCTCACCACTGGAAAGTGTTAAATGGCGTAGGTTTTTCATTACAACTGTACTTGTAAGGTACTGTTTAATTAGCGTGGTAAGAAGAAAACATACATGTCAAATTGTGATCATAATTTTTCATGTTTTTTAAGACATACCTTTCCTTATTTTAATGTTATTTAAGTTGCTTTAAAAATGTACTAAACAAATTTAAATTACAAATTATTGCCTCATTCCTTTACTCTAAATCATATAATATTAAAATTATTATTTCCCATCATGATTCCATCACAGCAAATTAAATTAAATTAAAGATTAATTTGTGCTAATGCTGTAAAATTTATAAAATTGCCAATAAAAGTTTACCCATACACTCAAGGCGTCTTTACATTCATCGAGGCACACAAATGTACATCGGGCCGTCCTTAAACGTGTCGCTTCAGATTAAATGCAGCAGTCGTGTCGTGAAGCAATTTGATCTACGTGTGTGTACTTTTATGTTTAAGAGGGTGTGCACATTTGTCGAGGCATGAGGCAGAGGCGAGGTCTTAAATAGAACTGAGAATGGGAATTGTTGCAAGGTGTACTTTATTGTACTTGAGTTTTAAATGTAATTGTTTGGATGTTTTTTTTTTAAATAAACGGTTAAATGGATTTGAAAGAAATTTGGCACGCAGATAGAATACATGCTAGTGACCACCATTTTTTATCCCAGGAGATTAGTAGATTCAAGAATATTGGTGTGAAAAGCTGTGTTAGTTAGTTGTGGAGTGTTAGTGAGTTGTCGGGTTATTTATTTATATTCATTTAAACTATGATACCTACCAAATATTTACCATCAAATATTTGTTTTCCGTATGCCATTTTTACATTGACAAATGATAATGACTGGGATATTTTTGCAGCGGTTCACATTTTGTCATAAAAATTTAATTAACATGTGATTTTGTTTTTAACACCATACTAAAGTATGGCAGAATTTAATATTTCAATTATGTCTGTGGGATTCATAATAGGCAACATGCCTGTATCGTAAGAGCTTATCTACGAATAAATTTAGCATTAATATTTATAAACATGTTATTAGTCATATTCAAATTATATAGTCTTATTATAAAAATTTTTATTAGATCTATTTTTAATTAGGAATACCAATATTATTAATGAACAATTCATTTAAGTTTCACTTTAATCTAATTAGTGGCAAATGCAATTGCATAGTGAGATTTGTAAATACTAAATGTGCAACTCCATTGTAGAATATACGAGCAGTTCCCACATCAACGTCGCCTCGATTGCGCCTCGTGACGTTATGTGCTACCCTTTATGCATTAGACGATGTGCCTCTTGCGGTACAAATTTGCTAACTGTACACTAATCGAGATAAAATTATCTCGAGATTAATTTTGAAGCTGTTTCCTATTTAATCTATTTTATTAAAGTAAATATTATTGAAAATATATTTAAATATTTATTGCACTAGCTGTCCTCTATGGCTTTAACCGCGTTCTCGAGAGATGTTACGTTTTACTAATTAACTAGCTGTCCCCCACGGTTTTACCCACGTTCCCGTGGGATATCACATTTTCCCGAGATAAAAAGTAGCCTATATGTTATTCTAGGATATGCTCTATCTGTGTGCCAAGTTTCATCCATATCCGTTTAGTGATTTTTGCGTGAGAGAGTAACAAAGATACTTACATACAAATCTTTCCTCTTTATAATATTATATTAATTAAGTAGCTTCTATTTTATTCCAGGGCATGCTCTATCTACTATATGTACAGTTTTACCCAAATCCATTCGGTAGTTTTTGCGTGAAAGTAGAGTAAAGTTGAAGTAACAAAAATCCACATACTCGTACATCTATTCATTCTACCTTACAAACTTTCTAACTATAATATTACTAGCTTTCCCCCGAGATTTCACCCGCGTTACCGATATCATATATTACCTATAACCATCTACAAAAAAATCCGCGTCGAATGGTAGCAGTCCCATCTCGATATGTTCAGTAGTTTTGAGGTGATGGCCTCAAAGGAACCCTATAACTAGGCTTTGGAAAAATAACTTACAAAACAATACCATTTCTATTTTGTTAAAATATGATATTTTAGGCACAATAATTAAATTGAAGTTGGTATTTGTTCAAGTAGAATTTTCTCTTGCAAGAACTACTCAATTTGTAAAATTCTTCTTCAAAGAATTAAGATCAGGTTTTTTAGCCCAGTTTGAGCCAGCTGTTTTTTTATAATATGTTGTCGTCCTATCTAGTATTGATCATATATGGCTCTCTCATCCTGAACTAAGCACAGCTGGTTTTCATAAAAAAAACTGATATACCACATAATAAATGTTTTTAATAAAGTATTATATTATGGATAATTATCATTATCAGAGATACTGAAAATAAAAAAAGAACTAAGCAAGTAAAATTTTCATTCAATTTAACAATTTTGCTTGGCTAGCTTCGGTAGATGCAACACAATAAGCGTTTTGTCACAAGTCATAATCATTTTTTAAAAGGTAAAACAATACCGATTATGCTCTACAATATTTTTCTATAAAGGTTATTAACAACTTATACCATAGCTTTATTAAATTCTTAGTAACTAAAATACATTGTACCACTGCTACCTAGAAGATAAAGATAGGTAGCATATACCTCTATTACGCGCATTGGCCCATTGGACCCGACTACCCATAAAGCCGGCTTGCAAACTTTAATGCCCTTTCATAAGATACTTATCGATTCGTCATAAACTGAAGGCATGTCTGCATCGTATGAACGACCGAACTCTAATCGGAAAATCTTTAAGATCCTTTACCTACATACACTTCTACTTTGTCGCTTCTTCGACAAAATTTGCTATCCATTGCAGGCTTTAAACAGAGTTGTGAAGCGGGACTATATTCGGACGGTAATGTCTGTGGAAATACCGAATTTTGCCAGTTATTCAGAGATGTTCCAGTATTACATGGGTCAGTTGAATGCGAGTTACGTTTATGAGAATAAATTCAACGTTTGAAAGCCTTTGAAAAGATAGCTTTTTAGGTAATTAAAATGGTTTTTGACGTTTCAAAAAGCTTCGCCTTTCGGTATTAAGTTGCAGGATTTGGTTGTATGTTGTGGATTTTGGGGTATTTTACACTGGATAATGTTTCATGAATAATCTTTTTTTAATTTTTTTTGTTTTTGTCGGTTTTAGTACTAAATTCTCTATTGGGTGAGTGATAGTGTAACCAAAAGAGACTAGATAGTTACTGGGACTCTATTTAAGCTTCCATATTTATAATATTTATTGAGACTTAATGCACTTAGAGTTACTCTTCCAAAGTTCAAGTTTTTTTTGGAATCATCGTAGGAATAGAAATATTCGAGCTATAATATTATATACTGTTTTAATTTTTTTAATAATATTGGCAATATTGGCAAAGTTGAGGCTAGTGATAGTCAGCAATATTAAAATTGGTAATTGTAACATTATGATAGCTGGGTCCACTAATCGCAAAGCATTGGCGATGCCCCTGGTGTGGTAAATGTCCATAAGCTGCGGTGACCACTTTCCATGAGGTGGACCGTCTGCTTGTTTGTCGGCCCATGTGGAATCAAAATATATATGTGAAACATGAATCGCGTCGACATTTGATTGATGATGGGGTAGGCAGAGGTTAAAAACTCAAAACTTTGAAGTAGATTTAAAGAATACGTTTATCCCGTTTCATTATGACTGCACAAAGATGCATTATGAAACTTAAACTTAAAGAGTTTCTTGTTGAAAATTGAAATTATTATTTCAAGCAGTCGAGTCGGCGTGGGTGGAGAACTAGCGAAGTAATATTAAAAAGAATAAAGTTACATGATTCGAAGATTAAAGTAGTCTTGAAGGGAAATGTTTAAGTTGAGAATGAAGCAACTTAAATTATGCGTGTAATTACAAGTTTAAATTATTTATTACTTAGTTGAAGTATGCCTTTGTAGGATTAGTTTGTAATAGTGGAACTTACAACTTAGACTTATTATAAACTAATTGTTCTATTTTGAGGCAAGGTTGGTTAGATTCAGTAACTTTAAATTTGACCTTCATAAGTGCCCTCCGAAGGCCTAAACTGAATAAATGGTTTTGAATTTTTTTTGAATTGATTGTATCCTGCGACGCATGACTTAATTCCCTGGGAGGACCTCCTACGTATTATGAAACAGTCCGCTACCGACACCCTCTCAACCACAACCCCTACTAGATCTAAAGAACATCGGCTAGCTCTTGCAAAACTACAACAGGCTAAATTTCGGGCGTCCTGGATCCCGAACGACCCTTATGCAAGGTCCCAAATAAAAAATACAGAAACATTTTGCAGCAGGTAACTAAGTGAGACGAACGAAGTGAGTCGATCTAGTAACCAATGAAAATCCGCTTAACCTAGGCAAGGAACCATCCGTAGACCAAATCAAGGAAATTATAAGAGGTATGAGAAATGGAACGGCACCGGGAGAGGATCAAACAGTAGTCGAACTCTTCAAAGCTGCCCCAATGGTACTCCTGCAAGAACTAACTAACCACATTAACCGGCTTGTACCGAAAATATAATACTTGAAGCTTATAAATGCTCGCAATTTCGACAACACAAACAATGTTAAGGACAGGAAAGGAAAATCCATCACAAAAATACTCAAATGCCAGCGGATGTGCTATTACGGATATATCTTACGGCGACCACAACCACACATCCTACGAGCTGCCCTACAATATAGCGCCAGGAAACGTAAAGTGGGCAGACCAATCTGGAAAGACTCATTGGCGCACGACATGGAATACTACGATAAAAGCCACGCTGATTGGCGTACTCTCGCGGAAACCAAAGCAGAATATACTAAAGCAGCCCAAGGAATTTACTCGATTGATGAGACCGACAGCGAAGCAGAAAATGACCTGGGACACCCTCAAATGCACGAGCCATACTTGCTGAGATCTAGCAAAGGACATTAATGAAAAACAACGACTACCGAAGAACGAATGAAAACAACCTAAGTAAAGGAAAACCAAAGAAAATCGAAGGCATTAACGCCCACTCAACACCGAACAACATTCATCAACGCTCATCCTTGTCAGCGATACCCGTCTTCCCTACTATCCAATATTGGCTACAGGCTGAACAGTCGGTCGATTGTGGTCAGCTGGTTGCGGTTGGCTGGCCGTCCTTTCCCATCCCAGAGCGTGTCACTCCCCTAGGCCACGCGCTCCTCGGTGTATCCATGGCTACTCCGATACAACTATTTAGGTACCAGTTGCTATAAACTATAACAGTTGTATCGTGGCTGATGCTTGAATGGTTGTATAGGACATGGGTCGGTCGTTGTACTGGCTGAGTGTAGTGCTAAATCATCATCATCATCATCATCATCATCATCATCATCATCATTATCATCATCATCATCATCAATTGATTGTATCCTGCGACGCATAGGTCGTCAGTTTGATTACCGTACAGGACAGACATTTGTGTATCGTCCCCACTTTTGGGGCATGGACCTTCTCTTTTTTTTACAAATTAAAAATATATTATACTTGCCATTGCTAATTTGGTATATTAAAAAATGCTCATGTGACCTAAATCTATATTTAAGCCACGGTGTAAAATGGACTACTTAACCTAACGGAGAAGCGTGACTTAAGTGCGGGTTTAAGTCACACTGCAAAAATATAATTTAAAAAATTATATGAACATATTTTAAGATTTCACAGATATTTCCTAAAAAGCTTTTAAAAGCTCCGTTCCTAAATCGTGCAGTTACATTCTCCATCACATGACAATGCCGGTTTTTGCGTCAGGTTTTTTGCTAGAAGCCTTCTGAGGAAAGGGGAGGTAAGATTGATTGCGCGCTCACGCACACACGGATATGATAGACCCTAATTAAATATAATGATTGTGGGAAAAACATGGAAATTATTTTCGTGTTATACTTCATGTGAATGTTAGCCGTGATGGAGTTATTATCTTTTGATTCAGTTCGTGTTTCACTTACGTATTAATTTCTCTCTTTTTTGTTTGATTTTTTTATTGACAAAGAGAAACAGGTGAATAATATTATTTCCACCAGCATCTTGTGGTTGTTTAATTGGCACATCATTTACGTTTTTAAAGAGGTTTATTTATTTTCTATAACTTTTTTTTACGGTAATTACGATTTACACTATGTTTAGCAAGATACAGAAATACGTGGAAATATTTAGAGGAGGCCTTTGTCGTCAAACAAGCTATCCTATACAAATATCCAGTTGCCGATAGTTCAAATAATAGAATAGATTAAATCAATTAAATTTTGTAGGCATGTACATACAATTTTTTTATTTTTATTATTTTGCAATTTTATTTTATTGTTTTATTTTTATTATGATTTGCACATAAAATTAATTTAACCATGATGACTGTGTATGGAGAATAAAATGAGCTAAATAGAGTAGTTTTTAATCCGGTAAAACATTAAATCCATCGAAAAAATAAATAGAGCCACGGGCAGGGAACTAGTATTAATTGTTATATATCTAGACCACCCTAGTTGAGGGAGGTTCTCATTTCAAACAGATGTTGTTTGATGTGTGAATCGCTTCGTTCAATATGCGACTAGGGTGAATTCTTAATTCAAATGGATCTTAGTTTATTTTGATAACTCGATTCACTACATGACTTTTCATTTTATCTTGTGTTTTTTTTACTGGTAGATCAACCAAACTTCTTTGTGACAGGGAAGAGATTAAATAATTTAACAATATTTTTGTTTTATTTTATAAATTATCTATTTATTTTTTCTTCGACCCATTGTCTAGCATAGATTTCTATACAGATAACACAAGTTTAAAAAAATAACGATATCTAATCACGATATTTACCGTGAGTTATCCATCCTTCACCAACTCCCAAATCGTTGTTTCCTCACTATTTTAGTGGCACATAAAAGTGTTATCAATCGACGCCACTTGCTCCGTCCGCGCCGGCCCACCGCCGCGTGCCGCGTGTGGGATTACGCCTACATTGTGGTCACCCTAACGTTTGTTTTTCTGCTTAACTTGATTGTTTGTTTCCTTTTCAAAGGATGAGTCGTTTTACGCCTGAGTGGCATTGATTGTGGTTGCTTTTTAACAACTATTTTTATGGTAGCGAATTATTTGAACTGCCTACGAAGTTTTTATTTCAGTTTTAGTTGCAGAATTCTTAGTCTTAGGAAACCTAATTCATATAAATACGGTAATTCCTGTAAATTCCAATGAAATTAATCACATTCAGTTCATAAAGAAATTAAGTAACATCAAAATAAAATTTACAGATAAAACGTAAATCGAAAAATGGCTTCTCTGAAAAGGGTGCATTTTTAACTTATCAACCTATTCACGCATAATCTACGTAAGCCCGTAGTAAGTATGCCTTTAAGTTTCAAATCCTACGGCCTACCGTACCTACATTTACCTATTTGGGTTACGCCACGTCACTATCATACATTTTGATTGCAGGTGGCCCGCGATGCTGTTAGATGTCTCGCGATGAGGGTAAAAAATATGACAGGCCGGTTGGCTTGGATAGATATCCTTAACGCCAAATATTTGAGTGCATGAACATGTAAGTTTGTTTTATATCTGAGTGTTATAGTTGTATAATTTTATTTTTAAGAGGAAAAGTTTGTAAGTTTAGATGTAAGAGGTAAACTCCGAATTAAACATCTGATTAAAAAAAATCTTTCACAGATTGAAAGCTACACTATTCCCAAGTAATAAAGGCTATGTTATAATCCAGGGGTACATTAGATCTGTTGGCAATGCAGGTGGAACCGCGAGACGGTAGCTAGTAGGCAGATATCTGGTTTCTAAGGGACATTTAGTAGTAGTAGAGCTCTTAGTGCAGAGTTCGTCCGGGGAAGTACTACCACCTTACCCATTTCCGCCGTGAAGCAGTAATGCAATTGTATTACTGTGTTTCGGTTAGAAAGGTAAGGGGGCCGGTGAAATTACAGGCACATGAGACTTTACAACTTCACGTCTCAGGGTCGACAACGCATTGGCGATGCTCCTAGTGCTGCAAATGTTCATAGGCGGCGGTGACCACTTACCATCAGGTGGACCGTCTGCTTGTTTGTCGGTCTAAGTGGCATAAAAAAAAAAAAAAAAAAAAAAAACATGTTGCTAGTTTGGGTCGAATGTCCATGTGTAAAGAATGTCCCAGTATATTTGTTTAGTAACATCAAAAAAGATAAAAGTCAAAACTCGGAATACAGTCCAAACCACAAAAGAAACACGCCACAATCTGAATTGACCGACAAAAGAAAACGACGCAACACGTAAACAAACCCAACGAATACTAAAGGAGAAAAAAGTAAATTATCCACAATACGAACGGAATTGTATGAATAAAGAAATATCATGGTTTTGACGCTGAGAGGAGCCGAGGAAATTGCGAGGTCGCTTTGTGTACAATAAGCTGCGGGATGTGGGAAGAAGTGTTATTTGATTGGTGTTTTGGGACAGTTAATTTTTGTTGAGGCGTGAGTGTAGCGGTAGGCGAAAGTTGTTGGGTTTTTTGTTTTAAGAAGCTTCCGTCTCGCGGTTTCTCCCGCATTCCTGAGGGATCGAATGTATTTTGGGATTATAAATAGGCTATAATACTCCGGAACAGAGTTGCATTTTTTCTATCACTTTCTCTTTGTAATATTAGTAAAGATTTGAAAAAAGAATAAGGATTTTATAAAAGAAAATGCCTATGTATGTTTCGTTCCAGTTCATCTCAGTTGAAGGCTGACATCTATTAACAATTCTCGTTTTTACATTTTCTACGGACTCGGAAAGGTTCTATGATAAATTATTTTAGTATTAATTGTATTGTGTTTTTATAAATTAACATCTTTCCGCGCTTGCTCAGCTCGATGAGTATTGACTATTGACACGTGGTAGTTTCAGTAGCTTAGGCAGTCATAAGTGCCCTTGTAAAGCCGAAACTGATAAACTGAGAAGTATGGGAATTTAATTTTGTATTCTTTATTTGCACATATTAAATATTTATTATTTTATTGTACCATCAAACGTTCATTACAAATTTGTTCAGATTCTTGTCTAGCTTTAGGATTATTATAAACTTTCACTAATAAATGTTGTAATTGAATTGGCATAAATTATCGAACTAATTTCAATGATACAATATGTTCTGAACCACTTTTTTCTTGAAGTAACATAGAATTCCTCGAATAAGCGAGTGATCCTGTGGGGCAAAAACAAATCACTCTTTTAAGTAACAAATAAGATTAATAGATGATAAACGATGGCTTTAACAATCTAAGATCAAAATTGTTTACATTGGTTGATCCCAATAATATTGAGTTAGGTTTCAAGGTCGCTCATAATATTCATAATATTATGATTTCTACTTTATTGAAGAATAGTTTAAGATAATATTTAATTTCGTATTAAGTGTGAATAGGCTATTAAAGAGAAAGCGAGCTCCATCTTCGGCCTCAACTTCACTTACTATCAGGTGAGATTGAGGTCAATTGCAATCCCGTCTCCACTTTTACCACTTTTTATTTTTCTAAATACATACATATATAGATATTTACACCCAGACACAGAACAAACAGACATGTTCACGTACATAAATGTTTGTCCCGGGTGGGAA
The DNA here is from genome assembly GCA_907165245.1 of Habrosyne pyritoides. Taxonomy (NCBI): domain Eukaryota; kingdom Metazoa; phylum Arthropoda; class Insecta; order Lepidoptera; family Drepanidae; genus Habrosyne; species Habrosyne pyritoides. The sequence goes on along the minus strand of OU015600.1, from coordinate 603,633 downwards.
TCGAATCCGCGACCTTTGACTTGGCAGTCAGGGCCGCTAACCACCAAGCCAATTGGCCTGTCTAGGATTTAACAGGACATCTCCATTTTTTTTTTAAATATTCACTTAACTACTATGAATATATTAGTGAGACTGAAACTCATAACAAAAAGTTCTTAAACAAAGAAAGTCATAAGGGTATCCACACACGGGCGGGGCTCACTTGTCACAGACGTTGACTAATGTATGCGGGGACTGCCCTATGCATGTCGACTTGGATTACCGACTCACCGTGAACAGAACCCTTATGAATAAAAGCGCCCCAGATGGCTGCAAGGAGATTTTTTGAGGTTTTATGCTGGGTTGTAAAAGTTAAGTCAGCTCGGGTGTTTGTGGGTAAATTGACGCTGTGTTTTTACTATTGTTCAGGGCTATGAATAACTAATTAAAACGAAATTACTTTGAGAATATAATATGCTGTTTCGTTACTATTATTGTATGGTATTGTATTCTTGAATTAGGCACGAAGGGTGTATTCCTTCAATAATTAATATGTAAATAGTTTTTGCATCTAGAATGAAAATGCGGCTAACACAACGAGAGAAAGCTAGGGGAGTTGAAGTTTGATAATTATTTAAAACTAGCTGTCCCCCGCGGTTTTACCTCCCTTTCCCGAGGGATGTCACGTTTTCCGAAAATAAAAAGTATTATATGTTATCCCAGAATGTGCTTATCTATGTGCCAAGTTGCATCCAAATCCGTTGGGTAGTTTTTGCGTGAAAGAGTAACGAACATACTCACAAACTTTCCCATTTATAATATTAGTGGAATAAGGAGAAATTACGCTTATTATGGCTATGGTCGATTTTCACCTAGGACAGACGGATAAACAATTGTGTCAATGGACAAGCCAGTTTGCTTAAATATTTACACCGATACATAATTCTACCATCCTAACAGGCTAGTTGGCTTGGTGGTTAGCGACTCTGACTGCCAAGCCGAAGGTCGCCGGTTCGATTCCCACCCAGGACAAACATTTTGTGTGCATAAACATATCTGTTTGTTCTGTGTCTGAGTGTAAATACCTATATAAGTATGTATCTGGAAAAAAAAATAGTATACGTAGTATATCAGCTATCTGGTTTCCATAGTACAAGCTCTGCTTAGTTTGGGACCAGATGGCCGTGTGTAAAGAATGTCCCAGCATATTTATTATTATTATTTTTGACAGGCCAGTTGGCTTGGTGGTTAGCAACTCTGACTGCCAAACCAATGGTCGCGGGTTCGATTCCCACCCAGGACAAATATTTGTGTGCATAAACATATCTTTTTGTTCTGTGTCTGGGTGTAAATATCTATATAAGTATGCATTTAGAAAAAAAAAGTAGTATATGTAGTATATCAGCTATCTGGTTATTTATTTTATTTTATGAATATCAAAAGATAAACACATAAAGCAAAAAACTTATAAGCGCCAGTTCTCTTCTAGGCATACCGTGTTCATCACCTTCGGCCACATAGCCACTTACCACGGTGAAATTGTGGTCAAACCCGAGCCTATACAAAAAAAATAAACCGCTTCAAATACTGAAGCGAAATCAGCCCGATATAGGTGTCCAAAGTCAATAAAACAAGATCCACGGATTACCACATTTCGGTAGGACTGTCGAGATCTTGATTTGGCTCGATAATGGCTTTACAGAGTAATAAACAGCAGAGTGCAGATAAGTGTGAGTGAGGCAGGCTGCGGGCGAGAGTGTGGGGGAAATCCCACTGAGCAATGCGATTTGATGGTGTGTTGGACATCGCTAGGATTTATATAGAGATGTTGTTACCGAGATGTTATTTTGAAATCTAATATATAGCGAGTAAGTAGCTGCCTCGTAGAGATAAAGAAATGGCTTGTATGGATTTAAAGTTAAAGGTTAAAAGTAACAAGTGTTCTCTTTAAAAAAAGGCAGACAGAAGTCTCAGTGTCTCAATAAGGTCCGCATTATAGCGAAGATATTTTGATTCGCAACGTGACAGCTGAGCATTGTCCCCATCTTTTAGCCATATTGCAAATTAGTGGATATAGTTTATAATTTCTAAACAAATAGACGTTAATATTGCCATGCCCGATCCGGGAATCGAACCCAGGACCTCCATGTCTTACCATTCCACGACCCCAACAATTAACAATAAGTCATAATAATAATTGAATTCTTGTGTGACTGCTATCATATAGTTTACTGATTGTAAATTAGACCTCTGCCTGCTTCTTTGAATAATAGCCATATCAAATCCTTACACAAGCTATCTCCATATATCAAAATAATAATAGGAATGTAAACCAACTCTATACAATTCTTAAAGAGCCGGTGAGATCTGAAGGAATCTTAAGACCCTTTTTTGGGGAGTAAGACATACGAGTTCAATAAATTGGAGGGCGAGTCCACTTTGAGGGCCGTAGCCACTCGTATGTACCTACCGCTAAATTACTCTATACAGAATGATATTACGGATGGCCGCGGTAAATACGGGATGTTTATTTTCGGTAAACGGTTTGCTGTGTGACATGGCGCGGGTGGCGATCGGTGGTGTGACCAGGATTTTCTTTGTTATGATTTTATATGAGCTAGCATTTTTTTTTATTTCGAACTCTATGGTTAGGGTTAGGTGTGATTTTATTTTAATAGTAAGTAATAGATTATTATTTGTAAATCAATCGTAGTAGGTAATTGTAACCGTAATTACGAGGCATCCTTCGATCATCCCATTATAAAAAGTATGTGTGTTCATGTAAACCAAAACAATTTCAAAAGTCGTTTCAGGGATTGCCTCCTGCGTCTTGATTTACAAAATTTACCTCTTTCAAAGAATAGGATAATTTATAAAATTTTACTTTAGTTAAGTTTCATAGAAAATTACTTAATTAAATTAATTAAAATTATCATATACTTTTTAACCATGTAATTTATTGGGAATCTAATTTAATGTAAAAGGTCAATTTAATGTCTCTATTGCTTTTAAGATTACGTAGTTTAGGTAATAAATTTAGGTTAATAGCATCATAGTACCGATGAACCTTATCATTACTCCATAGGATTCATTTTTCCATAACACTTTTCCTTGTCAAAACGTGCCAGTTACATGTCGACAACTTTAGTAGATATTGGCTTTACAAGGAGGTTACAATATTTAACCTTACAAATGCGTAAGTTCCCTCTGCTTATCTTCTTTATAGTAAATTCCAGCTCCAAGGTGACAAGTTTTATTTCGTACCACCGCGGGGACGCGAGTTATCTCCGGGAACTGAGGCCGTTTGGCACATAGTTGTTACACGAGTTATGGAGGTTCAAGTTTGTTGAAAGCGTTTCTATTCGATGTGTGTGAGTTTGAACTTTGTGTTACTGAATTATGATAGCATATTTGTTTGGTTTTTGTTTTGGATGTGATATGAATGATGAGGATTTTTTAAAAATAATATCATTATAATGAAGAAGAATTCATTGTGGAATTTTAAAATAATATCATCCCGACTAGAGCGGCAATGTTTTTATTGCCTATATACTTATATAACTTGAAAGCTAAACTTCTAATCAGTGAAAGAATATTTGAAACAAAAATAGGGAATTAAATTAATATTTTTATTAATAATACTAATAGTATAAAGACTACAAGATTATTTTTCATTTACCAGCTGAATATTCGGATTTGCAAAAAAATATGATATCAAACACAAAAAAATATTTTTACTTGCAGCAAAAATATTTTTTTTTACATTAAGATACGAGTAATTTTCAATTGAAAGTAGATGTTTACTACATATAAATAAATAAATAAATATCCCGGGACATTCTTTACACACGGCCATCTGATTCCAAACTAAGCAGAGCTTGTACTATGGAAACCAGATAACTGATATACTAAATATACAACTTTTTTTTTTCTTTATACGTACTTATATAGATACTTACATCCAGACACAGAACAAACAGACATGATCATGCACACAAATGTTTGTTTTGTGTGGGAATGGAACCCATGACCTTCGGCTTGGCAATCAGATTCGCTAACCACCAAACCGACTGGCCTGTCTGTACTATTTTCTTAATACATAGGTACTTAATAGTATATACCAAGGTAAAAATCGAACCCACAACCTATGTCGTTATAGCCAGTGTATCCAACCGTTACGCCAACTGGCCCATCCTACAAACATTCATATGTATTAGAGATTTAATACAAACAATGGGAAACCACTCTCCCTTCCACGCGTAATCTTCTTACGAGAAACCCATACATTCAATTAAACCGAACACAATTCTTAGGCTTACTGCATTGTTAATTCCAAATTCCGACACTCGGGACGGATGAGGATAAGGTGGAGGTCATAAATAACGTCCTTTGGAATGTCGAGTTATTGGCAGTGAACGCCTATATCGCAACTAGACCAATTTTAGAGAAAAAATGTTCGATACAACTAAATAAAAAAGATATGCAGAAGAAATCTTACCTCATTAAAAAAGTCGAAAATTAAAAATAAATAGATATAGAAAACATAATTTTTTTGATCAAATACCTAATTTAACTTTGTATTTTAATATTGTGATAGATGGCGGTTTACTTGTTGTATGAGAACAGAAAAGTGAGTAATTTAAATTAGCAAAAAGGTATTTAAAAATTAATAATGTATTTTATACATTGATATGCAAAACAATTGTTTACATCTTTAAACAAAAATTACGCGGACGGGAAATATTTGTATGGGAAGAGTGCAGAAAGCTAATATTTTTCTATAATATTGCAGTAGAAATACATAAAATTTCTAAAAAAAACATTACACCCACTACCATCCGTTTTGCACACACACACATATAAATTACAATATTAAAGCTTACGTTCATTCAGCCAATGTCAAACACATATTTGTGACACGCTCCAAGCTGACGTAATAGTAGAAGAAAAATGAAATAAAAACCTCAATAAGTTCAACTTTAAAAAAAAGCTGTATTACGGTCTAATTTCGATTACTAGGCGACCACTAGTTTTATAAAAAAATACCAAATAAATGAAAAGGTGTACTTGCATCACCAATAGTCTTAACACCTTTATATATGGACGCTCCTTTAAGCCTCGAGTAAGAAGGTTTTTCAATAAAATATTAAGTTGGCGTTCAGACTGAGGGACGGGGATCCCGGATTAGCCGATGCTTATCCCACATTCCAGCAGTGGGGTGACGGCTTAGTGCCTACAGCTGGAGCGATGCCGTTTCGTTCTGTGCAATTTTATTCTGCATTTTTATTCTATGAACTAGCTGTCCCCCGCGGCTTCATCTGCATTCCTGAGGGATGTTACATTTATCTCCCATAAAATGTATTCTATGTTTTAATTGATGTTTTAAATAAACCTATGTGCCAAGATTCATTGAAATCCATTCAGATGGTTTTGCGTGAAAGAGTTATAAACAACCATACAACGTATTTATAATATTACTAGCTGTCCCCCGCGGTTTCACCCGCGTTCCCTTAGGATGTAACATTTTTCTGGGATAAAAAGTATGCTATGTCACATCTAATACCTCCAAGAATATGTGTACAAAGTTTCATGATGATCGGTTAAGAAGATTTCGTGTGAAAGCGTAAGAATCAAATTCACATTTACATTTTCAATATTTGTAAGGTAGGATAGTAGGATGTTACAGATACAATATTTTTCTAAACAATCAACAGCTTTTTTGCAGTGAAATTTTAAATCCAGTATTAGTGATGAAGGTCGAAGCATGATATGCCACGTGGCTTGGTGGTTAGGGACCTGACAGCAAGGCTGTCGCGAACTACGTCGCGAAATGTACCATAAATTGTAAATAACTAAAACATCAAACCTTGTTAATATTAAAGACTGGCAACCCAAAAAGTCCTGTCACCGGCACTGACACATTTTCTCGCGACTGCTACCCACATAAATAAAAAATCAATTATAAAGTGTGAACAAAGCAAATAACTAACTATCCAGGCAGAGATGGAGAGATGTGAGTGTGGCAACCTTGTTGCGGGAGGCCTAGGTGAGCGCTTTAGATTTAGTTGATTGTAATACCAAGTACCTAGTTGACATTCGAGCGTGCGGTTCGGAAACTTTGTACTTACGGTTGTTGTTACCTGCTATAGTGGGATGTGCCTGCTTGCCTCTGATGGATATTGGTAAGGACATGATCGTTGGATCATGTGCAGATCTCAGATATCTCAGCTATTCGTATTACTAAGATACAGACATACGTTGGTATGGAGAAGGAGATGATCGTTGGATCATGCTCGATGCTCAGACATACGTTGGTATGGAGAAGGAGATGATCGTTGGATTATGCTCCGATGCTTAGACATACATTGGTATGGAGAAGGAGGTGATCGTTGGATCATGCTCGATGCTCAGACATACGTTGGTATGGAGAAGGAGATGATCGTTGGATTATGCTCCGATGCATAGACATACATTGGTATGGAGAAGGAGGTGATCGTTGGATCATGCTCGATGCTCAGACATACGTTGGTATGGAGAAGGAGATGATCGTTGGATTATGCTCCGATGCATAGACATACATTGGTATGGAGAAGGAGGTGATCGTTGGATCATGCTCGATGCTCAGACATACGTTGGTATGGAGAAGGAGATGATCATTAGATACTGCTCCGATGCTTAGACATACATTGGTATGGAGAAGGAGGTGATCGTTGGATCATGCTCGATGCTCAGACATACATTGGTAAGGAGATGATCGTTGGATCATGCTCGATACTCAGCCAGTCATATTGCTCAGGTAAACTGAGATGGACATGAGAGGAAAGGGGTCGCTATAAGGGGTGGCGGAGGCGACTTAAAAATAGTCCATAAACTATTGACTCAGGCTATTGCTCAGAAGTGTCTCAGTATAGTAAAATGAAGAGTATAAACCCTCAACACAGTTTGCTCCCAGACAATCACCACTCAGATCAGCTACATGCATATTATTTATCAGTTGAGATATGATGCATCAATTCCTGTATAAAATAAGGAATTGATGTCTACTGCATCTGCGTTGTTAGATATATAGATTCTTTGGAAACCAGGCTGGAATTATTTACTATCTATAGGTACATTTACTTACCTTCAAGTTTCATTAATAATTCCTATATTTATCAGCTATTCGCTAGACCTATTTTACTTATTAGTACAAGTTTGGCGACAAAGGCCACAAGCCGTGGGATTCCCACCCAAGCCAAGCGTTGCATGAACATGTCTGTTTTTTCTGAGCATGGATGCCAAGATATACGTTTACCTATAAAAAAAACCTTGCAAAAGTAAATATCTGAAGTGTGGAGGTGACAATTAATCATCAGACGGACCGCCTGCTTGTTTGTTAGCCAAAATACAAAAAAAAGATATATTTCAAATACTAGAAGTAAAAGTTTCGTAATAAAACTTCTAGGTAGAATTGTTACAAAAACAAGGGACGCCGGGTCGATGAACTAGTCATTTATCTTCACCGTTGGAGTAATAAATCTAGTCTTGGACGTAGTCTGTTCAGATCGGTCTGTTTCCATCAGCGATTGTTTGTTATTGATATTAATAGCACTAGGTTATAGAATACTGAATAGGAGCCTTTAACAGAGAAATAAATCTAATTAATTATGTATATGTCAATTAGACCAATCTATTTATATTTAGATATTATAACCAAGATATTTTATTCAACATTACATAGACAAGTTTTTAATCTGCGGTTATAGCAGCGTTACGGATTTAATGATAAATGTTGTGTGATTCTAAATATGTTTAAAACTCACTTTTCTCTCTCTATCCTATTGTGCGCTTAGTTCTTTTGAAGTATCTACCCAATAGATTTTAATACAGTTTCCAGCACTTTTAAGAAAATTTCTGTCAAAGATATATTTTGCTATCTCACTCAGGTTAAGCCGGGACGAGTTCAAAATCCTTTTTTCTACGATTTAATAGTTTTGTGTTTGATCACAATCTGACCCTGGTAAGTGATAATGTTGCCAAAAGTAAGCAGAAACAGCATTAAAGAAAATTGGCTCTTATCAACAGTAGTGGAACACACCGTCAGGTGGCTTGTGATAGATTGTTTAATTTAAGGTTGGTAGCCAACCAGTCGGATATAAAGTACCCTACCACCAAGCTAGGATTCGAAGCCACGACACATTACGGGATACAACGTCACTACCAACTGAGAAATCATCACCTAACGCTGTTAAACCATTTAGGTGTGGTTCAGAAACAGAAACTTCAACCATTATAAATATTATTAGTCAGATACCAAGCAATCTTTGATGACACATAAATAATATCCCCCAAAAACTCTATCATTAAAAACATTCACAAACAAACGACAATTAAAGAGAAAATATCATTTCAAACGTCAAAAAAATATTTTCGCGGATCTTTATACAAAAATTCGTCATCGGGCGGTAACAAGAGCATTGGTCGTGACATCTCTATAGATAAACTGGTTGTGTGCGCCCCTGACGCGAGCGGCGGCGTCGGCACAATGAAACAACAAAGGACAATAGGGTTGCCAGCTCTGATAATGGGTGCGGATCCACGGACTTTATTTTAAATGCTTAAAGTTTAAAGGTACAATGGTAGTGGGTGATTTTGACAGAGGTATAGACGTCAGAATATTTGTATGTAATGCAGACTCAATTATAATATAGATCGTATTTATAAGCTATTCAATATTCTTCAGGATGGGAACGAGGCGTTGAGAGTGGACCTCACTTGAGTTTGCGTGGTAAGTGATAGAGATAGATCATAGGCCGCGACATAACATCGTTGATTTTGTGTAATTTACCGTACATAATTACACCCTATGTGAAATCATTTGTCACTTAGATATAGTTCTAAGAAACGAGTAATTTCTCAGTTTATTACCGGCTCTTCTCAGCAAACACAACAATCCGAACCGTTATTAGAGTCAGAGTATTCACAAGCACTTATGAAGGCCTATTTCAATCATTTATTTTCATTTAATAGCAATTCAAATTTATAAGACTTAACAAAATATCAATACTATAACCAATTAAGGTCTGATTTTCAATGGCAAAATACCGGCGTATCGGGCTGTTAATTTGAATTACGAATAGTTTTTGTATGGATTTATCTATGGAATAGGGCAATCGAAGTTTACCCATCGAATGCAAAGTCAGTTCAAATTCAAAATTCAAATCCATTTATTCAGTTTAGGTCCAAGGGCTTCGTCACTTATGAAGGTCGAATTTAAAGTTACTAAAGCTATTAATACCTATTTTCACTTACCTATGCCTAACTATCTTGACATACGTCAGGAGTCTCTAAAGCGATAGGCCCTTGACAGGATATTGAAAGATACCATTAGTGAACAAGTTATACTATTTTTTAACCGACTTAAAAAAAGGAGGAGGTTATCAATTCGTCTGTATTTTTATTTTAATGTTTGTTTCCTCATAACTTTCGACTGCGCGAAGCGATTTTAGTAATTCTTTTTTTATTTGAAAGCTGGTGCCTCCCGATTGGTCCCATTTCAATTTGATCCAGACAATAGCATCCATGAGAAAACTATATAAGTCTAAAAATTAGCATTAAGTATGCGTGTTACAAATGAACGAGTAACTCAATATCACGCCAACCGATTTCGATTTATTTATTAATTTATAAAAGGGTGGACTTCACAGACCCATGATCATATCATTACAACAAGACCTGATGATGAAATCCTGAGAAAATTGAGGAAAATCCTTAAAATATGTAGGCATACATAATACACATTAAGTAATCACGTTTAGTAGGTCTACCCATATTCAGAAAAAATGTTAGTGTACTTCAGATTCACGAAAAATCTAAAAAATAAACAAAAAATTTAACAAAAAAAAAACCGACTTCACAAAAAGAAACTATTCCAAAACAAACTAATACGCACTAAAAAGAAAAAAATAATTGCATTATTAGACTACTTAAAAGTCAATCAAATTATTACAATAATATAATGTAGTTACAATTATTGTTATTTTTGGAGGCGGTGTCAGACAAGGAAACACTACAATATACCTAGCAATAATAATACGAGAATACTTTAATAATTAAACACATTTAACAGCTCCCCTCCCGCCGCGGCCCCGCTCTCGCCTCTCGCCTGGTAAAGTCGCGCGTGCGACACAAGCACATCTCACCTAAGACTATGTATTATATGTAGTTACAAGCCTACGTTGGCTGACACCGCCTCCAAAAATAGCAATAACTGTAACTACGTTATATTATCGTAATAATTTGATTGACTTTTTAGTACTCTAATAATGCAATTATATTTTTTCTTTTTAGTGCGTATTAGTTTTTATTAAACAGTAGAGCGCGACAGATACCATGTAGACGTGAATTATGTATATTGATGCCATGATTCTTGCCGATTCTTCTCAGTTGTAGGCCGACCTTCAAAATGGTGGTAGCTTCAGTAACTTTAAATTTGACCTTCAGCGCTCTCTGCGGGCCTAAACTGAATAAATAGTTTTGAATTTTGATACAACCTCTTCATCGATTGAAACATTACAATGTCGAAGTAATAGGGATGTTGACTGATACGTCAAAAAGCAACTTCTTATTAAATGTCGAAACTATCGAATCTATGGAGTTTTGTATGAAATACCAAGTTGTGACGTCATAATTGTACAGCATCAAAAGAGCTACTCTTTGTGGTTAGATCTGGGGCTCGATTCTGTAAGGAAAATGACACTAACTCGAGGATGTTTCGTCGCGGCCTCCGTGCTCTGTCTCTTTCGTTAACTACGCTAATACTACTAATCACGTGAGATATAAGCTCTCCGAGGGCTCCGTGAAGTGGCTCGCCGAAGTTTGTATTAGCTGAATAAGGGGGCTGTACTTAAAAATCATATTAATTATGGAATTTAGATCACATTTGATGTATCCATGTATTTTTGGATGTTCAATACTCTGGCTTGTCTTTGATCATTTATCTTCAATACAGGATAGTTCCCTAGTGCTTCATATTCTACTAATGTTTCGCGTAAGTTTTTGAGGATGGATGTATATATGTTTGTAAGTCTTTCATGCATAAGCTAGTGAACTGATTTGGATGAAACTTGATACATTGATAGTTTATAGCCTGGATTAATAAGTGGTATATTTTGTATCCTAGGAAAACGTTACATTCCTCGGGAACACGAGTGGAACTGCGGGTTACAGCTAGTTTGAACATAGGAGGTTGTGAAACCTATATATTTAACTATTTGCCAATTGAAACTGACTGCAACAACCTTACGTATTAGACTCGTAGGTCTTAAATTAATTGTTGTGGAGATGATAAATGGTTTTCGACCTTAATTCAATAGGATGACCACACAATTTTCACCACACTGTGATTTTTGAAAAAATCTTTCTATGCTATCGGTACGTTATAAATCGATTTCATAGTTTACACACAAATGGAAGGGGTGGAAATGATTCTTAAGACACTCTTAATACAATACAATAAGGTTCAAAATTACATGCAGGAAATTCTGCACTGTAATGTAACATTTTTAACAGCTCTCTTTTCATAAACATTATTTGCAAACTATTACAGGGAAAGATTTAAAACTTAAAGTTTTCCTTCCATAACGAGTACATGGAAATGTAAAAAGCAGATTTTTATTAGTTTAGTTCATATTTTCTAAAAGCTTTACAAAAAACAAGACTAGTAATTAGTGGAACAAAATTTTATTAGACTAACAAAAAGTATACAATACAATACAAATATACTTTATTGTTCACACCACATAAAAAGAAAATGACATAAACATTATTCTACAAATATTTTATAAGTGCAAATAATTATAATATGGCTGTCGTTGCATATTAAGTACTAATTTACAGTTCTTAAATATATTTTTGCCGGGCCAGTTGGCTTGGTGGTTAGAGACCCTGACTGCCAAACCTAAGGTACGATTCCCACCCAGGACAAACATCTGTGTGCATAAACATGTGTGTTTCTTCTGTGTCTGGGTGTAAATATCTATATAAGTATGTATTTAAAAAGTAGTATATGTAGTATATCAGTTACCTGGTAGCCATACTACAAGCAGTACACTCTGCTTAACTTGGGATCAGGTAACCATGTGTGAAGAATGTCTTAGGATATTTATTTATTATTATTTTTTAAATCCTAATACATACAGTAAAATCCTTAGTTACGTTTGTTACGCTTTCACACGAAAACTACTTAACCGATCGTCATGAAACTTTGTGCCGAAATATTACCTCCCTCGAGAACGCGGGTGAAACCACGGGGAACAGCTAGTATTTTAATAAACTAATAAATATTAAAATACTAATAATACATACAACAAAGACGTTGGGTTAAAGGATTTTCTCAATGAGAAATTCTCCTTTGCCATTTTTAATCATACTTTCAATGTATGGAAATAGACTCATTTCTGAACGAACCTAAAGCAAAGTGTCAAATATGCAAACCTCCCTTCAATATCCGGTGGGAATATTTGTTTTAAATTTCACATTCGATACACATCGAAAACTTTTAATAATGTTAACGTTCAGTCTGAGTTACTTTTTAACAGGTTTTTCGTGGTTCGTGTACATTTTATATGGCAATATTGTGATTGGGTATTTTGGAAAAAACTGTCCATTTATTGAACTTTTAACTTTCTTAATTTGCAATATATTTTTAACCTATTGCTGTTACTGTACTTTCGTAACAATGTTATGGTACCATCGTGTGATGAAGTCGAAAAATCGAAAGTCCAAATTTACTTTTGAATAGTTTTTATTAATATACCTAATAATTCATATAAAAAAGGAAAAATATTATATTTATGCTGCCAACCAACAGGAAACACCTCGCACCCAGAAGATAATAGAAGCATTTCCAAATAAGATGGGCGTCAGGCAGTCGGCCTATAAAACTCTGTCAAACAACTTGTTAAAATAATGCACCAAAAGAAAAGAAATATAGAACATTGAGCCTCCCCAAGTAATTGGCAACAGGGCTGGAAGATAACTCATATTTGTTAAATGGCAACCTCACAGTTCTTATTAATCAGATAGCAGTATAATGAATTTTAACCCTAATAGCTTTAATTCAGCGCTATAAAAAAATCCAATGTGCCTACAAGATATCACTAGCAGCTAAAAAGTGATATAGAAGTCGTGGAGCGTGCCATAGTGCGGTAAAATGGTGGATTTTATTGCCGGTTCCCTCGTTGAAGGCTGTTTTGTCTGTTGCACTGAGCTCTACACTACTGTGGTGTGTGACATGAGCTGAAGCGGGAGTGGGGACAGCCTGAGTTCGATTATTCTGTGCACGAAATGCACTATTATCTCTTTTTGTCGACGCTTGTCTCTATTTTTCGTTATTCTTGGTGGTATTGTAAAATAATTAAGTACACCTAAATATCCTTAATATTTATTAAAAATCGTTATCATCTTCTGACACAAGTATTTTTGTACTTACAAGAAGGACTCAATCATAGCTTTAAAAACTACCTAGTATAAATATTATATCAGTTATTTCATTTCCATAGTATAGATCTCCTACCTTTGGAATCAAATAGCCGTGTGTAAATATTTCAGGATATTTATGAAGGAACTTGCCGCTTATAACTTGGACAGATTTAATGTACTAAATGTACTTAAAATATTTATGTCTTCACACAAAATTACTTTAGTTCTAGCTCGCTACGTTGTATAAAATAATTGTCGTGAATTTTTTACGTGTATAATCCATGACACAATTTAGGTGGTGGTCCTCTAAAAGAATTAAGGGGATTATATATTTTTGTGCTTTTTAATATAATATATTTATTGTTATTATTTAGGAAATGTGTTTTAAATATAATATGCTCTTGTGAACGTCGTAATTTATAAATTAATATTATTTACACATTGCTATCTGATCCCAAAGCATGTACTATGAAAACCAGACATTACACAGACTACTTTTTTTTTCTAAATACATACTCTAATAGAAATTTATACCCGCAAAGATAGGTAAAGTACTTGTAAAAATGATGGTTTTCTATAAGTTTTATTATAATGTAAAGAAAAAAATTGCTTACATATCGAAAGATACTGTATAGAAGCCCCGACGAAACATGCTCGAATTGTGTAATTTTCCTTACAAAATCGCAACCTTGGGCTGCAGTTAATCATTTAAATAAAGGAACATTACTATGCCCTCACCTTGCCTGACCAGTACTGCGATATTGTAATGCTTTCGGGATCGTCGTTGCAGTAAATTTTGTTTTACATCGACGGTGCTACAAGTACTGTCACACACTGCTCGCGCACCGAACTAACAATCTATTACGAAATAGGGTTTTATTGGATACGAAAGAGTTACACAATTCGGGTGTTGTATGCTTAACCTAGCGATCATAGTACTTGACCACTGGAAGCTGTAATTATGAGTTTTATTATGTAATAAATAGAGTTAATAATAGCATATCATTAATGAGTTTGTATTATTTGTTGCAGTGGAAGTCTCGATGGGGCGTCGTCACGAAGTTGTCACCCGCTGCAGGTGAGTTGACTTAATTAATTTGTTGTCTCTATATAAGATGTTCTTTTTGATGCCTATAAATGTTATGGAAATACTTTCTTAACTGCTTTCGAAATAAGGTTCAAGATTTGATTGAAAAGTTTAATTACTACACAACCTGGTAGCCTTTAATATGTAGGCCATTAAACCGTCATAGCATTTGCAATATCTTATAGAAATGTCCAGTTTACTTTTAAAAAAATCATATATAAGTAGGCCGAAAAACCCGCATGGTAAAATCTCACCGCGGCCTATGGACATTTGCAACACCAGGGCCGTCACCAAAGCGTTCTCGTCCCTGAGATGTGAAGTTGTTAAGTCTCAAGCGTCTGTTATGATGTCCCCTTACCTTCAACACGAAATACAGTAGTACAAGTGCACTACTGCTTCGCGGAAATGGGTATGTGGTAGGTACTTCCCGGACGAACTCTGCACTAACAGCACTACTACTTCTGTAGTAAATATAACAAAATCGCTCATGTAACAAAAGTTATATATTTAAACGTGTTAAGCAGTCGGTACTGAAGATCAGGGGAGATAAGGGCTGAAGTTCATGTCGTGGTTTAAGTAATAAACCTAGAACGATTTTGAGGCACACAGTAAAGTATTTGCGTAGTAAATTATACTAATAATAAAAATACGTTTACTAATTTCTGGTGATAATAAAACAATACATTAAAGGTTTAAAATTAATATATAATATTATAAATATTTAGTTTATTATATTTTATATTATATTATTAATACCATATAAAAAAACGTTAACTATACCTTGACCAACCAAATCAGATCCGAGTTTTACCATTCGACAAACTCTTTAGAATAAATTGTAACAATTTTTTTTATGAAATCGCTAATTCTCGTGATTAGCACCACAGTTTCGGAACCCTTCGTAATATTGCGTTCCTGATTTTTCATAAAATATTACCCGCTTTAAGGAAACCTTGTTTAACATTAAAAGGGTTTGTTAACATTCGTGTTAATCGCTGATTACGATATAAATAGCTTTGTTGGCAATCACTTAAATTGTTATCTTTACACTCGTTACGGAAAGTCTATTTTAAAATATCATCATTTTCACCTTGACTTTAATTGTGTGTTATTTTCTTTGTTTCATATAACAGATCCGAACGGATTTCAATGAAGCCATAAATGTAATTGCTTCTGAATGTAACTCTAGCAAGTAATGGCGAATCAATTTTATTTTCATGTTAAATACACCTTTTTTGAAGAATATAAAAGAAACACAGCTTCTGCCTGCCTGATTTAAAATATCGTTTTAGGTTTTGTTGTAATTTTTACTATTATTTTGAGAATTTAAACTAGTTTTGTTTATATTCAGGCAAAGCGGGGTCATTTGTTTCAGTTAAGAATTTGGATGTTGATATCTCAGTGATGTCGAAAGCCGTGACGAGAGTTATTGGTTCGAATCATACAATGAGTTTGACGCCCTATTTAAATAAATATATTAAATTCATTAGGGTGTTGACCCGTTGGTTCTTAGGAAACGGGTATTTCGATCTAAGGTGGCTTTCGGTGTAAGAAACCTAAATTATTAAATTACAATTAAATCAAATTGTACATAGGATACTTTTTATCCCAGGAAAGTGTAACATCTCTCGGGAACGCGAGTGAAACCGCAGGGGACAGCGCATGTTAAATATTAAAATAAAAAGATAAACAGTTAAAGAATGCTACCATCTCACGGTTCATTCAAGGCACACCCAGTGCGAGTAATTCAAGACGGGCCCCGGGGCGCATCGGGGCACACAGGGGCAATAAATAACGGGAACAAATTAAAAAGTCCGACCGGATGTTATTGCACCCTGCATGAGGCCGGGGATCGACTTATGTACTGTTAGGAATTTAAAGGGGCCATAGTATTTTTTTTTATGGCTTGTCTCTGAAATATAGTCTATTTAAAATTATTTCATTATTTTTGACATGCAAGGATCTAATGTATCTAGGGATTATAATATAGCCTATATTGCTTCTAGATAAAGTAGGTTTTAATAGAAGGAGCTATTCCTAGAGTGAGCAACTGATCTACCTTTTCTTTTCCTATTCTCTTTTTAGTGTCTATATTTTTATGCAAGTTGTATATGTGATTTTAATAAGTTTAAGTTAAGTATTGTGATAAAAATGTTATAGTTAATTCGCGTTTATCGATATCATATATATCCTACATCATCCATCAAGGAAAAATTCCACGTCGATTGGTAGCAGTCCCATCCCGATATGTTCAGTTGTTTTGAGGTGATGGTGCGTCAAAGGAACCCTATTTTACATATATCTGGTATATAGATACCAGTATGGTTTTGATAGTAGAAGAATGTTTAAAATCGAAAATTACTTTTTAAAATATTAGGGTAATAACAAATTTAAATATTAGACGACCATAAATATTGCAACTATAAAACCATGGAGGTTTGTCTACATTGCAAATAGAAACATTCTCCATCTGTAATACTCACATATTATTTAATTAATTAATACTGCAGCCAGTAAGGCAATAATAATAAATATCCCGAGACATTCTTTACACACGGCCATCTGATCGCAAATTAAGCAGAGTTTGTAATATGGAAACTGGATAACTGATATGCTA
Organism: Habrosyne pyritoides; assembly: GCA_907165245.1. Lineage (NCBI taxonomy): Eukaryota > Metazoa > Arthropoda > Insecta > Lepidoptera > Drepanidae > Habrosyne > Habrosyne pyritoides. Next base: position 586,489 of record OU015600.1, on the reverse strand, counting down.
CATACAACTTTTTTCTTCTAAATTTGCACTTCAGATCTCCAAAAATAATACATCATACTTTAATCCAATAGTAATGGCTCGTCAATTTAACGAATTGTCCTAAAAATTATTCAGCGGTTGATATTTTTGATCCTAAGTTTAGCCATTTTAAAATAGCCATAAAAGATATCCAAATCAAACCGATTGGTTCATACACAGCAGATATATTAAGTCTAAATAAATAATATGTTTACATATGTTTTGAGTTACAACCCAGCTCTCCACGTGGGTTATTATGTGGTTACCTTTTGGTTGTAATTCTTGTAAAGTAATTATTGTGTATCCTAAATAAATCACACCCATAATAATGTTTCATTCATAACAAGTGCAAGTGTGAAGGTGTGTAAGTGCTGGAGGTTTGCTGCATATATTGTTTAAGAATATCAAGATTATGTATTTATCTAAGACTAGTTATCGTTCCGCGGCTTCAACCACATTCCTGAAGGATGTAATGTATCAGATATGTAAACATAGCCTATGTCACTCGGGAGTAGTGTAGCTTTCTATCAGGGATTTTCTTTTGTCGGATGAAAAATTTCAGAGATTAACCTACACACTTCACCTATTCCTAATATTAGTGTAGTGCACACTATCAAAATGCCCATCAGCTTTGTGGTTAAGTTTAAAGCTTAAAGTTACAATGAGCTGATACTTTCAATGAAAGATTACATTGTAAGTAAGGACACCAATGCAGGTCCTACGTAGCTAGAAGTGTCAAGGTGTGTCTTTTGCAGCAGCTTCACTTCACTGCCACTTACCTTCTTGATTTTGAATACGTATGTTAGCAACACATTAGCAATCCATCTGGCATTGCAAATGTAAGCATTTGCCATCACGTGAGCCGTTTATAGGGTTCAAAATCGTTTGGTATTAAAAAAAATCCTTCAGAATATCACGTTGTGTTATTACCAGCTTTTCTCAATAAATGAAAAGGCCCAAAATGGTTGCAAATTTGAGAAATATAGTTCAGTTAAAAATACATTATTATAAATACCTAATATTGAATTATTTAAAAAAAAAATAGTAAAATAGATTTTAAATTTCCATATTTTTTATTCAAAAATATTTAAAATTCTTACAGTACTGTGTGAGCTGCAACTCTAAAACGTCGTAAAATATTCCTTCCTCTATTTGATGTAGTAATAAATAAAATCCCCCGATGCATGGCCATATTCTTACTATCGCCCCTCGCAGTTCTCGAGTTATATGAGTAATAGACGGACAGACATCCCCTCGGAAGGTCCTAAGGAATTCAAATTACAGATTTTATGAGCGAGAAATCTGTTTAATATCTGTGTACATACGGTGACACAAGTGCAACTGTTGGGGTTAAATATATACTCGTATATTGCATATATTTGAAATATAAGTAATTCTTAGAAAAAAAAATAGATTAATGTACTGAGTAATTTATTATTATAATCATTATCATAATGTAAGAGTAATGAAAAAAATATACTGATTACAAAATTGAGAAATTTGTTACTCCCAAAAAATTATGAATTAAATTTTAACATTTTTAAATTGCCATCCAACGTCAAAATTATGGGAGCGTTGTCCACTGACAACTGACACACTGGTGGTAGCTTCACTAACTTTAAACTCAAACTTTTACCATCATAAGTGCTCTCCGCCGACCTAAACTGAATACATTTCTTCAGTCATCATTCAAACCCGAATGATGACTGACGTATGTGTGATATTTATCATTTAAATTACACTTCATTTTTTTCCATTTATTATTAGTTAATTATACAAATTACTTTAACCTCGTAAACATTGAATTCCTTCATAATTTCCTCTTAATTACTTTAATCGAACTGAACGATCTGAATAAAATTATGAACACAAAAAACCGTTCGAAATATTTAAGCAATATTAGTGTTTCTCGATGATATCTTATGCGCGGGAGTTGATACTAGAATCATATATGTATTTTTAATACTCTTTACAATTGACATTTGTATATTGATTATATTTCAGTATTAAAAAATGTATTTGCCTTATTTACTTTTCACTACAAAGTATAAAACAAAGTCGCTTCCCGCTGTCTGTATGTATGCTTTGATCTCTAAAAATACGCAAAGGATTTTTATGCAGTTTTTTTTAATAGCTTTTATGTAAAATACATGTGACATCCCACGGAAACGTGGGTAAAACCGCGGGGGACAGCTAGTACATAATAAAATAACTGGTTTCTTTAACAGTCAGGCTAATGCCCTATATTTCTAAAAGAAAAAAATCTAACTTAATATTTAGATACAAAGGTTTAAAATAAATTATCGTAACATTTGTGTAACCAACTATACTAGATAAGTAACGTATTATTATGATAATGACACACATCAAAGAGGCACCAGAGCTTCGATTCTGTAAGGAAAATAACACTAGCTCGAGGATGTTTCGTCGCGGCCTCTATACTCTATCTCTTTCTCTGACGGGGACGCCTCTGAGAGGTAAGCTCTCCGAGGCCTCCATGTGGCGGCTTGCCAACGATGTTTGTTGGCTGGTTTTTATATATTTTTTATTCTTTTTTAACAATATAATATGACTTATTAAACATACTTAAGTAAAATGAGCTTTGGTGAATGAAAAAATGTCAGCTTACTATTTATTTTAGCTTATGATCAATTATGAAATATCTTTAAAGTTCTATTAGCTGCGTTCTCGAGCACTAATCATGGTTAATAATAATACTCGAATATCCTGGGTTCTTTCTTTCACAGCCGTCTGATGCCAAACTAAGGAGAGCTTGCAATATGAAAACCAGAAAATTTATGTACTACGTTTACTACTTTTTTTCATACTTACAGATTTTTCTTTTTTAACTTGGAATTTTTCTATAAATGTATTTCTCTCTTACAATTAATTTGTTCTTCATTTTCTTCTCGCAACAAATATAAAAATATTCAGAACAATAATGAAATAATAATTAAAACAAAAAGTATGTAAAACGCTTTTAATTGTCCGGTAATAAATAAAGAAATGTCCTTCTATAATATGTTGTGCACACAATGAAAGCAGAGAACAAGGCAGGCAGATAATGGCTTTCCTCAATTTACAGTCTAGCCAATTAATTAATAATCAATAGTGAGTTAAAAGAGTGGTATATTAAATTCGTATAAAATGAACTGGAGTCTCAATAGCTACCAGATCGGAAATGCATTTTTATTCAACCGCAGCCACTTGCTGATTTATTGTCCGTAAAACGAGATATTGGCCTCTCGCTTGCACATTAGAGACACCATATTTTATTAAGAACTAGCTGTCCCCCGCGGTTTTACCCGCGTTCCCGAGGGATATCACATTTTCCCCGGGATAAAAAGTAGCCAACATATTATTCCAGGATATGCTCTATCTATGTGCCAAGTTTCATCCATATCCATTAAGTAGTTTTTGCGGGAAAGAGTAACAAACATACTCACATACAAATCTTTCCTCTTTATAATATTAGTATAGACTAGTATATTAGCTATAAAAACATACTATGTGTTAATCTAGGTTATAAATTATATATGTGCAAATGTCATCCTATTTTTTATTTAATTTATGACAGTATTGCTATTGACTTAAATCTCACCTGACGGTAAGTGAAGATGAGGCCGAAGATGGAGCTCGCTTTCCCGTTAGTAGCCTATTCACTCTTTTCTTGATAAGCCCCAAGTTGTTATTTTCAGGGAACACAGAAGAGATGCGTGAGAGTTGTTTAAGAAACATACGTCCATACTCAAAAACTTTCGCATTTATTAGTGGATTTTTTTTATTAAATGTTATAGGAGAAAGGGACAGAAAGGTATTTACTTACGTGAAGTCGCTCAGGACAATTAGTTGAGGAAATCTGTGATCAATTTTAGAGATACAGACACCCTTGGGTTGAAAAATCTGATAATTTATAGATCTTTTCGTATAGACCCCGTATTTTATAAATAAAATGATTAATTTATACCCAAAAAGTACAAGACTTAATGGATTGTTGTTTTCATCCCTTAGTTTTATTATACAGTTCAAATTTAATAACGATTTTTATGGAGCATTTTATATAAACTCCACCTTCTTATTTTTATGGAGCATTTTATATAAACTCCACCTTCTTATTTTTATGGAGCATTTTATATAAACTCCACCTTCTTATTTTTATGGAGCATTTTATATAAACTCCACCTTCTTATTTTCATCATGTTAAAGTTATAACAGACAAAATTATAAAGGTTGTGGATTTTGTGATTTGGCAACGGGAACCAAAAAAAGAACTGTTTATTTTCACCATTTATATCGCTACGAAATGGGCAATGTTTTAGCGATTAAGTATATTGCATATGTGTAATGTTATACAACGTGCTACAAAATAGGCACCCCGTTAAAATATTATTAATTATCAAAGCCAACAACCCTAGTAAGCTGTCATGTCAGAGAATCAGATTATTTAACAGAAAGGCCTACGTACCTATTTTACCTAATAATTGTCTACTTTAATAGTTTTTCTATTTTTCATTCATACAAATCAGTTGCTTTTTTTTGGGGTATGTTGTACAGCGTTACTACGGTTCTTAAATATTTTGAATGGACTCGTTATAAGGCCCCGTTTAACGTCCTTTCGGCTTTAAGGGTAGTTTTGTAACAGCCTGAATATATGTAATAAATTATATGAAATCTCCGTATTTTAATATCTGGGTTAGTCAAGCAAACAGTCATATTGCAACATTACATACACCAAAGTTATACCACTTGGTTGTAATAATACTTATTCCGGAGAATGGACTATTCCTGGTCCCCGGAGGCAACTAGGAAAGTTTGCACATCTCATTTAGAGAATTTATTTGTCCGGCGCCGCGCGGGATGGGCATCGTAGTTCTTTGATCTTGAATTAGAACTGACTTAGATATTTTATCTAGCTGGATAAATAATATAAAACACCCATTTAGAAATCTTCTACATATTGAGTTAACATTCAATAAACTATACGGTGCTTTAACTTTATTGTAATATTTAAAATTGTATTATTAAATGCCTTAATGTCAGATTAGATAATGTTTTTTTAACCTTGCTGAGTTTCTTGCCGGTTCTTCTTAGTCGAAGGCTGTCTTTCGAACTGGTGGTTGCTTTGGCGACTTTTGACCTTGATAATTCCGCGAGACAAAATCGAAACTGAAGTTTTTTTATTGTGTTTTACTACCAGGAAACGTCTAAGAACGTACCTTAAAATTTTGTTTAGTAAAAAACCCACTTTAAATAAAAATCCTTGTATATTCCTATATCTACAAATATCGGAACCCTAACCAGGTCATTCAAACATTTATAGAAATAGGAATATACAGAACAAACAGACATGTTTATGCAACCTAAAAATATTCAGCTAAAATTATACAAACGAAAAACCTGTCTAGTTAAAGTTAATCTACCAAAAAACCTCTACAGGAATTAAGTCGGCGGGACACACAGCAATCATAATTTCCATTTAGTGTCTCATAATAAAAATGCCGGCAAAAGGACCAAAAGTTGTCAAAATAATAGGCCCGTTTTGCCAGCTAAGAGTGTTATGGAAATATGAACCCTATGACGTGATGATAAGGATCTGCATACGATTGACCATTGGATCAATAGATGAACCTTATCACTTATGGAATAGAGATGATTTTTGTATGGCATGCTTAGCTCTCGAAATGGACCTTTTAGATCTCACAAACTTTAGTGGCTAATTAAAATTTTACCCGGATAAAGCTGCATTTATGTAAACTATGGACTCTTTTATACACAGTGCAGTTAACATACAGATGTGCAATAAATTTTTTGTACTTTTGTTTGACAGTGGTGAAATGAGGTTTGAATTTGATGGATTGAAATTTTGTCGATGCCTTGTTACGCCACAGGTCGTGACTTCGATTCCAACCATAAGGATATATATTTTTTTGATTAATATTTTAATTCTGAATCTATAACGTAGTTGACAGACAGACTGATTAAAAAAATAATTTCATACAATTTTATTTAATTAATTATGACAGACCAGTTGGCTTGGTGGTTATAGACTCTGACTGCCAAACCGAAGGTTGTGGGTTTGATTCCCACCTAGGACAAACATTTGTGTGCATGAACATGTCTGTTTGTTCTGTGTCTGGGTGTGAATATCAATATAAGTATGTATTAAAAAAAAAAACGTAATATATGTAGTATATCAGTTATCTGGTTTCCATAGTACAAGCTCTACTTAGTTTGGGACCAGATGGCCGAGTGTCAAAGAATGTCCTAGGATATTTATTTATTTATAGTTATCTCCCACACAGTTTTATACAAGTTTTACTTAAATCTGGATCAGATAATCGTGTAAAGAATGTCTCAGGATATTTATTTATTTTAAATTACTCCGTAAAGTTCTATCACGCTGCATATTGCTACACTGTGACCTAAAATTTATGTTTACAGTATAAATTCCACTGCGAGTTTCTCGTGTCACTTTATCTATCCTTATTTTGATTTTTAAACTTTCAGTCAGGCTATTTAGTTGACTTTTTCACTTTTCGCATATTTCAGACTGTTTAAACTGTACATTATACAGTTTAAAATGTATTGTACATAGCACATTAACCCCAAAGTTAACATACTTAACTATTTTCTGGCTTATAAACACATCAAATATACATCTACACTAAACTAATATATGTGTACGTACGTATATGTGTGACTACCCTTTCTATAAGTCACCTACGCCCAAAGATAGCAATACCAGGGTATTGCCATTGTACCTTATAATATAAAATATCCTGGGACAATATTTACACTCAGCCATCGGATCATGCATTAGCAGAGCTTGTAGGTACTATGTAAGCCAGATAACTTACTCAAAAATATTTGTCCTAGATGGGGATCAAACCCACGATCAGTGGCGTGGCAGCCAGGGTCTTTACCTAAGCCAACTAACCTGTGTCAACATTAAAAACATAAACATTTTGTACAACCAACATACTTATCATGAATGCAAACATTTGTCTGTATATGTTTTTTACTATTCTACACCGTAACGGTTGCTTGGATTTTAATAAAATTGGACACACATTTCACAGATAGGTCTTAGTCAACAAATAGGACTTCCCAAAAACGTAAGATTCCTAGATTAGAATAGAAATATTGTTTATTCATGTAGGCCTTCACAGGCCCTTATAAAAGTCCTAAGGTAGGCCCTAAGGTGGTTAACTTAGATTTTTAAATTGCCGACTCTTTCTAAACTAGAAGACACAAAATATAGTAATAAAACTAACTTAGCAAACAAAAGTTTCGAGCATAAGTCGAGATTATACTAAAAGTGGTATTATTAAGTTACAGAGTAAACAAAACTGGTTAAATCCGGTTCCGAGCGGCCTAAGTTATGGCGCAATATTCTCTTGTCTTAAGTCGACCGCGGGCAAAGCCGGGCGCAAACTGCTGTTCATCTAGATTTGTTTGGAGACACTTGTTGTTTATAAATGTTTTTGTAGCAAGTTTTTTGTGTGATGAAAGTTTAATGACTTTATCTAAGCTAGCCACCATTCCGCGGTTTTGCCTGTTGTTGTCTACGTGTTACTTGGTAATAGAGTAGCTCTCTATCAATGAAAGAATGATTAAAATCGGATAGTTAGATATGAAGCTTACCTTCTATTAATGTAGATACAATTTATAAAAATAATCGGATAATCTTTCTACTATTGTAAATGCGATAATTTTAATGTATGGATGTTCGTTACTCGGTCACGCCAGAACAGCTGAACGGATCTAGAGGAAATTTGGCACCAAGATAAATTATAGTTTGGAATAGTACGTAACGTGCTTCGCAAACGCGGGTGAGACCGCGGGAGAATTTGATATTATTTAATAAAATAATTAAATTGAATTAGTATATTTTATTTTATTGGTTATTTTTATAGAAAATTCCTTAATATTTATTCGAGCATAATATTTCTAAGTACATTTCTCCTACAATAAGCTAAACTAGCGGCCCGTACGATCGCCGTTTTACCCGACTTTTTGCCGTTTTATTACGTACAATAAAGCTCTTCAATTGTTCCTTAAGAAGCAGTTGTCAGTTTTTATGAAACTTCATGGACAGATAAATATTTATAGCTACATTATTAAAATCTAGGCAACTTAAAGCGTACCTTAAGCCAGTCTCACATATCCGTCCTTCAATTATTAACTATCCTGGGATGTCATCCTGTAAAGTAAAATGACACTAGCTCGACGATGTTTCGTCGCGGCATCCATGCCTGTCTCTTTCACTAACTACGCAATGACATGAGAGGTCCGTTCTCAGAGGCCTAGTTGCACCCGCTCGCCTACAAAGTTTCATTTAGCTGAATAAGGAGCCAGGTAAGACTACTCGCACGAGCACTGGCTCCAGTAACTTGCCTACGAGGCATCTAAGCGGCGATATTAAATTTCTTCCTACGGACTTGGAGTCGATGCGATGAGTCTACAAGCCAACCACTTTTGACGTACTCCTTTGCTTCTCACAACTGGTAAACTTGCTACAGATTGTGGGTAAGTGACAAGAGGTAGGCGATTTGCTATAAATGTGTTCTTTTTTAAAATCTTAAAGATTGTCTTCATCTTCTTATTCATTTTTATTATTATCTCATCAACTGCTTCTTCGTTGCAATTAGTAGCAGTTTATGACAGACTCATCATTAAATCATGATCAATCTATAGTGTGTATCTCACACTTATTAAACTTAATAGTAGATTAAATTGGGTAGTTTACTTGTTAGGAAACAAAAAAAAAATATTCATTTAAAATATAATAATATATTGAGTTTAGGCCCTAGTACGGCACTTGAAAAGATCGAAATTTCGAAAGATAACACCAGTTCGTAAGTCAGCCGTTAGTTTTCAAAGTCTATTGGTTTCTTTTTTTAATTTTTTGGGCTCATTACTTGATTCAATTCTATGAATTATTTCTAAAACTTTAATCAAAGTTTTTATTTTATATAATAAACATTATTTAATCGCCTCCCAAAGTATTCGCCTCATCAAAGCAATATGAGAAATAGTTTTAAATCTTACGACTTCTTTCTTTTTTATACTCAGTGCTAAGGTTATAGTTTGGACCACATCCATCACGCCTCTTCTTAAGGAGCCGCACATACACAAATCCTCTCGACGCGCACAAAGGAGATATCTTAAACTGCAGCCTTCTCTTATCTTACACCTAGTTTTATAGCTAGATTTAGTCCACACCGTGCACGTGGTTCTAGATTTAGTTTAATTTCTAGTTTCTGGTTTAGCATTTGGCTTTGTTAATGTTAGTTTTGTTTGTTTAGTGCAGTTTGAGTGAGATTTTGAAATTTCTTGTATTAAGATTTGAAGATAGATGGACAAGTGCTATTTGTACGCACTCGCACAGGGTTCCATGCTATAATAGTAAAACCAACTTTACTTTATCTACAATAAAACTTATTTAATTGTTATATTCCATCTAAAAAAGTTTACAGACATTTTTAAAGATTTTAGTTGCGCGGAGACGCAGTTGTGACATACAAGCAGATAGGCATCAACGCCTCACCACAAAAGTTTATTTTTAACTATTTTTTTTTCAAACAAAACTAGGCATGGTGAACGACTTCTCACTTTTCAAAACCATTATTAAATTGTCTCACAACCCTAGAAATAGCCCCGTCCCTATCTTGCATTTGTAATTTGACAGTTGTGTGACAGTGACAGGCATGTAAAGTCATAGTCTCGTGACAAAAGTAACTATTTCTATTATTGCTCGGATTTGTTATACCTACCAATAATTCTGTTACAAAAATGAAAATAAGAATCGGATATGAACTAAAATGTTTGTGTTACAACTAAGCATACATAACTCTTTGCAATGTTAAATAATGTACTGGAAAAAAATACCATAATTTCAGATACCACTCAGAAACTACCCTACATTTTCACGTCACGTCTCAAACTCATCATTCCATGCTGAGAGGAAACATAACCAGTGAGCGTATCCTATCATCACTTACAATAAAGTCTGTCAAAACACAAAAGGGGGAGTTGTTTTAAATTCAAAATAAAGCTCAATAATTAATAATAAGAAACATTCTGGTACAGTCTTTGCACAATTTAACATATAAAACATTTTTATAATTATATATAAGCATTTTTGGTCTTAATTTTTTTCCTACAGAAATATATTGATTAGTGAAATTACTTAATTTGACAGCAAGCAGAATCAAACGAATAATTAGAGCGTTATACCTTCACCTTGAACGAAGTCATTAACGTATTTTTATATTGTGGAAGAAATGGAAAGCAGAAAGGTATTTTTTAAATTTACTGCTCAATCATGATTCAGATTACAATCAAACATATTGATTTAACCTCTACAGACATTACAAAAAGACATGGAGTAAATTGTAACATGGAGCTTCAAGGGGTAAGGCCCACAATGGCCGATCCAGTTTTCTTCATTCTAACAATACTCTACTGAGTCCCAAGCCCAACCGCAGTCCACGTGGCGATATTAAATATTAAAACCGGTCGGGGAAGCAAACTCGTTAATATCTGAACGGATCGTTCTGCCCGTATTGTGCACCCTGCCTTAAGTTGTTATTGTTTAGGTACTATTGTTTTAATTCGTTGCTTCGCTGAGCAGGCGCCTTTGGATAAAGATCTTCAATAAATAGAGAAAATAGTCTAGTTTCATTAAAAACTAGAAACGTTCAAAAAAGAGCTTAAAATTTGAAGGGCTATTTTCTTGAATGGTGTTTTCATTGGCAGTTTCTAAAATTTGAATACTACTTCCGAATAATTAATATAAATCGAATATACAATTTTTTTTTTTTTTTTAAATAATATAAACTAGTGCTTGACTGCGATCCCACCTGATGGTAAGCAGTGATGCAATCTTAGATGTTGAGGCGCACTAGTTTATTAAGAGCCTATTCACTCTAGCCTTGAAGACACCCAAATGTTAATAAATAGTTTCATCCGAGTTAAAACAGCATGATCTCCAAGAAGAAAGCTATCGTCTAATCATTGCTTGATCTACCTAATAGACTATTCACTAATAATCGTTTGTTTATTATTTAGATTTTAGAATTTCACATCCTGACAAAAATTCTCGAATTTTATAAAATGTGGTTTTAAATTAAATTCTAAGCAGAAATTACCTCCTAATAATATATACGATTTATTAATATGTAAAATCAATATTATTTTTACTAAGTCTAGATTTATATTTGACAAAAATCTCATCATAGATAGTCGGAAGCCGAAGCAAGTAAGATACAGGGAAATGCTGCTGTTGGAGCACACCAGTCGATGTTTCGCAACAGACTTTCTACTTGAGAGTGGTAGCCAGGAACGGTAGTTCTCACGATGTTTTCCTTCACCTAAGCCCCTATCTATCTCATCTCATCACGTCAGTAAAGAAGCATTTACTAATTGACGTATTTTTCTTCAGTATTATATTTTGTACTCATATACTTTATACTGTTTCAGAGTATAATTACGAGTAAAGTATACACGATACGTATCATGACACGTGAGACGATCACGTCTTCATTCTTGTCTTCAAATTGCTTTGTTATTTAACGTCAGAATATTCGTAATCTGCTTTTGTAGCTATTTTTGAAACACACCATGAAAGTTTACTAAATTTTGTATGAAATATAGATATCGTATATCGAGGCTGGAATTTTAATTTTAGGTAAATAAAATTTTAAATATTTTTCTTTTACTTAATATACCTGTCGTATGGCTCTCTTTTTAACCACAACATCATTTCGTGTCGCGGTTTCGCTTCATGCTATAGTATGGAAAGCGGGAAAACTGTGAATGAGAGACACAGGATCAAAGAGGATGGCGCAAGTGAGGAGATGATGAGCTTGGCACACCAAGCTGGGTCTACAGACCCAGCAGTTGGTTGACCTGGGCTGATATGGCTCAGGCTTGTATGAATTATGTAGCATGTGTTGTTATTGTGCCTAATATGCCTTTAAGATACGAATGTCGTAGGTAATGTCGTAGAGCGTCTACGATTGAGTAGTAGAGCTTCTAGTGCAGAGTTCGCCCGGAGAAGTACTACTACCTTACCCATTTCCACCGTGAGGTAGGAGTGCATTAGTATAACTGTGTTAGAAAGGAAAGGGAGCCGATGAAATTACATGCACATGAGACTTAACATCTTCACCTCTCTCTCAGGGTCGACAACGCATTTGCGATGCTCCTAGTGCTGCAAATGTCTATTGGTGTTGGTGACCACTTACCATCAGGTAGACCGTCTACTTGTTTATTGGCCCATGTAGTAAAAAAAACTAAGTGAATACTATTAGATTAGCTAATATTTATTTTGGTCAGAATAACAAAAGTGTCCATTGAAATAAATTATTTAGTCTTTATAACTTCGATTGTAATATTTGTTTTGTAACTGTTTATTAACATGTTGGATTCAATTAGCTCTACGAAAGTCATAGTATAGAATGTATGGATTATTAATGATATTCTCAGAGCTAGAAAATACTTTTATGACTGCATATAGGAATGTTATTAAGTATTCAATCATTGGTCTTAATTGAACACTGGGAATTGGCCATCGCTAAAAAATATAGTAATTTCCGTCTATAGTCGGCTGTAGGAACCATTTTCCATTTATGAAATCATTTTTTCCATGACTGGTTTCAGTATATAGCCACTGCTTAACTCCTTTAAGTTTAAAGCGCAATGACACAAAAAATAACAACTTCAACTTCAACAAATGACAACACGGAATTAGTATTTCCTAAACTACATCAAAATCTATGAAAAGGTTTTGGTGTAACTAATTGTAATTGTAATCGACAAATACATAGATAAATTACTTTTTGAAAAAGTATCCTAATTCCAACTAATATTATAAATATGAAAGTGAGTTGGTTTATCCGTTACGATTTTACAGATAAGCAACTGAACCAATTGTTGTAATACTGGCTGTATATGAAGCCTTAAGTAATCAAATAATCTACATAGAACTAATGTAAATTGTGCTTGTCATATGGGAAGAAAAAATAAAATTGTCACAAACCTAACATACAATTTTATTTAGTTATTGACATAACTTATTTTAAAACACCAATCTTGCTGAAATGTTGCACATACATGCGTCTTTGGTATGGAAAGTCACATGAGGGAATTAGCTAGTTGTTTAGTAAATAAATACTAATAATACCACAAAACAAACTCACTCTCATAACAATTATAGTATTGAATTGTTAATTTTTAATTTACCAACAAATAAGTATGCAATTTTTAAGGTGTTGTTAAATATTAACCGACTGCGTCAGGTGGTGGGTATTAAGAATGTATGTGTTCAGCCCGAGGTTGTGTGTTGCGAGGGGAAGGCACATGTGTACATAGTGGGATTGGATTGCCCAGTGTTTTGGATGAAGTAAGCCTAAATATATGGGGCGTGATAAGAAGAGGCTATTTGATTTTTTTAATACGTCGTCTCGGTGTGACTGACGTTTCTAACGTATGTTAAACTACCTATATACATTTTTTTATTTAATAATCATTTTCGCGAAACAAACTTTTTTGAGTCTATGCTATTAACCGTTAGCGAGTTATTTTATAGCAGTAACTTTAAATTTGACCTTTATAAGTGCTTTCCGAGGGCCTAAACTTAATAAATGGTTTTGAATTTGGTTTTTTTTTAAGTCAACCCTGGTTCTGCAGTAAGGTAATGAAGCAACTTAAAAAGGTCAACCAACATTTTATAAGTTTACTAAATTGCATGTCTAAGCTGTTGGCCGTTGAGGAGTTCCGTCGTTTGAAACCAATTCTTGGTGTAGAATCCGGTCGTACTTACCATAAAAATACATTGTCATTAAAACTGAAACAACTTGTTAAATTCCAACTCCTTAGGGTAAGAAAAAGTGGTTCTAAATCAACTTGCAATACTTGACATAAACAAACTAACATTGCAAGTTAAATTACAGCTTAAAAAAAATTGGAGGGTGTTCTTAGATCCTCTCGATTCACAAGTGTTTTTTTTCTTGAAATTAAAAGTATTATGTATGAAATGTTAGATAAAGGAGCCATTTGCCTTGCAGTGGAATGAATTGGGCAGTTAATAATAATAACTAAAAACCGGCCAAGTGTTAGTTGGACTCGCGCACGAAAGGTTCCGAATCTTTATCTATAAAAACGGCAAAAAAAGCATGTCTGTTGTATGAGAGCCTTCTTAAATATTAGTTTTACTCTGTTTTTTAGTATTTTTTGTTATAGCGGCAGCCTACCCTGTGGGTACGGGACCCTAAAAAGTACCATATAGTTTATATAGATATATAGTGTACAGTGTTGTATTTTTATAAATAGTAAAAAGTGGCATATTTAATTAACATTGAAATTACAAAAACAGTAATTGTCCAATTACTTTTTAATAAGCACAAAAGTACCATCACAATTTCGTTCTAAATGATAAGAACACAGATAATGTTCTACAAAACATCAGTAGCACATAAAAGCCAGTCAAATGTCGTACGTAAGCCCTTATAGAATTTTCCGACAGAGTAAATCTTTAACACAGCTGATTCGATATAATCATTTCAATTCTCGTACAGAGACGGCGCGGCGCGGGCGGCTAAGCAAAATTTGTATCAGTGCCAATAAGGAGCTTCTGAGCAAGCTGAGAAAACAGCGTTAAGATATCGGCGTGGCCAGTAACCCAGCTACAGCAGAAGCGGTTGTCTTTTATTTATTATTGAAGGGAAACTTTTTTATATCGGCTTTGAAATTTTTTGTGACGAAAATTAATGAATGATACACACAATCTATGTTATTTGAAGGTGATTGATGAATAATTAAAATGTTACCCTGTAATACCAAAATTTTACTTCTATCGTGTCTTTCAACACGTCCTGTTTTTTTTATTATCAGCCCATAGAGTCCAACTGCGGGGTAAAGGCCTTCTTTTTATAGCGGATTAGGTTTCCCATATTTGACACTAATCCTATAGGTATATAATAATCACAATCGCCAATTAGGACCGTCAAAGTTTCCCTTTACAAAATATTAGAAATATTATGGCGACTACAGTCTTATTGTTTTAAATCTATCGCTACGTACTTGTATGTTCGGTGAGCTGCAATTGAATATAATTGTGGTGTTGCAGTTTTGGTCACTTCACCACTTACTCCGGTGAAGTTGAAAAAAATAAATATAAAAAACTGCTTATTTATACACTGTAAATAATTTCTGTTTGTGAATGTTCAATATAGAAATAACATTTCTTTTTTGATAATACCTTTTTTTTTAAGTATGGACTACCTTACTACTTATCAGAAATAAAAAAATAATATCCTTCTGTATCGAACCTCCTTACCGCCTGCTATCACCACCTATCACCGTATAAAACAATTGCAATCGTAGCCTTTATCTAATGGCCCCACATTTTTCTGGCGTGGCTGTTGACTTTCAATGTCGTCGTGAATAAGCTTTTACGGAAGCTTTTCTTATTATATTGTGACCAGCGAGCTTTATGCACTTTGATTCCGGAGACTAAATTATTTTTGTACAATACAAAGTAATTGAATAAATACGAAAGCTGGTTTGTTTATTACCTTTAGACTCCTCAAATTTGGCACGCACGTAGCGAACCTATCACCAAATAGTGTGCCGGCTGTTACCTGTTAGAAAAATGTAGGCATTACTAATGTCCATAACTAACAGTGAATGTTTACCATCAGATGGAACGTCTACTTCCTTGTCAGTCTTGTAATATAAGAACCAGAACAAAAAAACTTTACATTGTGTGGTCTCTCATCCAATTTATTAACATACTTAGTTTTTAGTAAATGAAATGAAATATTTATTCAAATAGGCCTTCACAGGCACTTATGAATGGTCAGACTTTAACACCGGTTCGGAAGGTTGGTTTTACTGAGAAGAGCGGGCAATTAACTCAGCAATTACTCTTTTCAAAATAAGATTTTGTACATAATAAAGTGTCCTGCTGGAGCGAGCGCTACACCCAGTATTTCAAAAATTCAAAATTCAAAACCATTTATTCAGTTTAGGCCTTCGGAGGGCACTTATGAAGGTCAAATTTAAAGTTACTGAAGCTACAACCGGTTCGGAAGTCAGCCTTCAACTGAGAAGAACCGGCAAGAAACTCAGCAAGGTTACATTCTTTTTTATTTGTTATATAAATTTTTATCTATTCTGACTTTTTGAAAAATATGACAAGACTACAAAATAGAAAATAACAATAATTAGTTATACTTACAACTTAAACAAGAGATTTAGAGGTGCACTGTGCAGAGAGCAGCTATTTCCATACATTTTTATCTTCAATATAATGAACTACCTTGTAATACGCTTTTTCTTTCAAAACTTTCCTAATATAATTTTTAAATTTATGATCAGACATTTTGGTTATTGAAAGCGGTATCTTATTATAAAATCGAACACAATTACCAAGAAATGACTTGTTAACTTTAGTTAGTCTAAAGTATGGAACAACTAACTTCTCCCTTTGTCTTGTATTTATACTATGAATATCTAATTTTGACTCAAACATTCCTATGTTTCTACGTATAAACATTATATTTTCATAAATATATAGTGAAGGTAATGTCATTATATTTATTTCCCTAAATAAATCTCTTAATGATTCACGGGGACCCATACTGTAAATTGCACGAATTGCTCTTTTTTGTATAATAAATATTGATTCTATATCCGCTGCTGCTCCCCAAAACAAAATACCATAGGACAAGAGGCTATGAAAATATGCAAAATAAACTAATTTGGCCGTCTCAACATTCGTCAATTGTTTAATTTTCCTAACAGCAAAAGCAGCCGAACTTAATTTAGCAGCTAGAGTATCAACCTGAGGTCCCCATTGCAATTTATTGTCTAATGTAAGACCCAAAAATACCGTTTTATTTACAAGATCAATATGGCTCCCATCTATTATTATTTGGCTATCTACTTGTGCTACATTTGGTAAAGAAAACCTTAAGCATTTAGTTTTCTTTGAATTTAGTAATAGATTTATTTGTATTACCGAGGAATCTGTTTTCTTTTTGGGAAAATTCTACATCGGTTAACTGGTAGTGGGGGAAAGGGCCGGGTTATGTCAGACTCTTACTGACCAGAACCCCACAGAGGCCGTCTCTGCGCTGTCTTCTTCTTGGATTATTATGTTAACCTGAGTTAATAGTATTCTACATTTAGACGTGATTATATCACGAACATAAACATTTCTAATAGTAAAAATAGAAAATCTTTTTTTTTATGTTAAACACGTTTTTTTCATAAAATATTAGAAAAATTTCACACCTCTTACTTTTGCGTTTCAAATTTGAAAGTATTCCAAACTTTTCACGTAAAACTGTAACTTGGAAAGTATCGAAATTCCGGTCAGGTGCGAATCATAACCGTGAAAGCGGATTCCGTATAAAATGACGCGGAATATTATGGTGAGGCCCTCGATTTTATTACTTTCACTTCACTGAAGGAAATATTAAGTGTCATCAATGTTTATGTGTTTGAACGTGCTATCTCCGGAACTAACCCTCAAAGGAAAATGTGTGTGCGTTTGGTAGGGGTGAATAGATTGGAAACACATGAAAATGTTTTATGTTATGTATATCTAAGTGTCCGGGTATTTGTAGTTCGGTTGAAGTTTAGTTCTTTTGTGAAAAGAGTTTCAAATAGTTCATTAAATATCATAATGGGATCGTGAAGTTTATTATTATTAGATTCGTTTATTTATGATACACAACACAAATTACAACCAAAAGGTAACCACATAATAAGTAATAACACGTATAGAGCTGGGTTGTAACTCAAAACATATGTATACAGAAAAACAAAACTAGAAATGAATACCAAGACAAATGCGATGAAAGTGCAGGTGAGCACTCCCAAATGACAATATAGTTTAAAATCTTATTATCTAGAAACGATTCCCACCCAAGACAAACATTTGTGTGCTGGAACATGTCTGATTGTTCCGTGTCGTCATTTGTTGTGGTGTAAATAATCTACCAAGTATGTATTTAAAACAAAAAAAAAGTTAAAGAAGTATTTTAGTTTTCTGGTTTTCATAGTACATGCTTAGTTTGAAATCAGATCGAAGTGTGTAAATAATGTCCCGATATATTTATTTATAATATTATTAAGGGACAAAAATATCCTGGAGTTCTACATTTTTTACACTCGGCCATCTGATCCCAAACTAAGCAGAGCTTGTACTATGGGAACCAGGTAACTGATATGCTACATAAACTACTTACACCCAGGCACAGAACAAACAGACATGCTCAGCTCATGCACACAGATATTTGTCCTGGGTGGGGATCGAACCCACGACCTTCGGCTTGGCAGTCAGAGTCGCTAACCATCGAGCCAACTGGCCTGTCAAAATATTAATATGATTTGTTCAAGACAACACCATAATTACAGTAAACTTTAAAACAAGTACAGACAAATATTTCTAACTTCTCTAGATTAATTACTTAATTCTAGTTAAAACTAGCTTTCCGTGCCGCAGTTTCAGCCGCGTTCCCGAAGGATCCACCATATCCCGGGATAACATAGCCTATATTTGGAATAATGAAACTTTGAAATGGTGAGAGAATTTTTCAAATGTAAAGGCAATAAAATATAATATGAAAGTTGACTTAACTAATGTATTTAATTTGCAAAGAGTACATGATCACACTGCAAAGTATTTTCTAATATCTATTATTATTATTATTCACACATTAGAAAAATAAACCAAGCAAAACTCATTTACGGGATGTAAATGAGTTACTAATATTATAAATATGAATGTAAGTTTGTTTGTTACGCTTTCACCCGAAAACTACTTAACCGATCATTATGATACTTAGTACACGTATTTTTGGAGTGGGAAATAAACCCATACTTGAGTAGTAGAGCTTTTAGTGCAGAGTTCGTCCGGGGAAGTACACACCTTACTCATTTCCGCCGTGAAGCAGTAATGTACTTGTATTTTTTACACTTACAGCTAGAAAGGTAAAGGCCGGTGAAATTACAGGCACATGAGACTGAACAATTTCACGTCTCAGGGTCGACAACGCATTAACGATGGATGGTTGCAAATGTCCATAAGCGGCGGTGACCACTTACCATCAGGTGGATTGTCGGCCCAAGGGGTATACAAAAACTTCATCAGTCCATCAATTTATTCATGGAAAATACCTTTTTCTCTTTAAGTGTTCAAAACACCTTGTAGCTAAGTAGTTAAATATTAAAGGCTCCCCTTCGTTGTTAAACCTAATTATTTCGAATAAATATTTGCTAATTATTTGATTGAGTTACCCCCTCTGTCAACACAACTACCCTTGGCCCGCCGGGTTTGTTTGTACTACGTGAAAAGGACTTGATATTTTTTGTATAACTTTCGTTAAAGTATTATATATTATAGTTTAAATTAGATTTCTTGTAAATAGACGGATACAAGGTAGGTAACGGTATCAGTAATGAGCCTACAAGTAATATTTTTTGAACAAAGAACGGAAAGAACGTTAATATTTCGTTGCCCTACGCGGGAATCGAATACAGGACCTGTGAGGCAGTCCTCATTTAAGAATTATTTTTCATTATCTTTGATATGTACTGAAGGAAAGAGACGAAGTGTCGTTACATTGAAAAAAGTCGTCAAGAAACTGATTGCGGTTAATGTAAGGAGTGTAACAGAATACAATAAGACTATTTTTGGACACTTTGTCTGTCTGTAAACACACAAATCTCCGAAACTGGTTACTGCATCTTTATGGGATTATCACAGTAAATTGAAAAGTAACTTAGGTTTAGCGCTGCTTTTCTCACGAGCTGATTTGGAAGAAGTAAAGCCTATATGACTTGAAAAAAGGTTCCGAAATTTTATGTTAGCACTCGTAAGAAGTCGCGGCACTCTGAAACAGGAAATATAAATAGAATCATGAACCCTACAAACAATATTAATCAAACATCAAACTTGCTTATTAAGCAGCAGATTAAAAATTGAACAGCCCTCAAAGTTTTAATGTCTCAATTTGTTGGATAAATCGTCGTTTAGGTCAAAATTTAGAGTTTAAATTGATGGCCATTAAGAGGAGCTGTGTAACTTTGTAATAGGTTAATTACTGCGCTGTCACTCAGAATCACCTCTCTCGGTGAAGTGCTGGAGATACCCTTTGGTTTTGGAAGTCAGGCTTGAACTGGAAAGAAACTCAGCAAAGATTTTAGGTCACATCTTCTCAGCAGTCCATTTTTTTTAACAATCTATCATATCTATCGTAATATATACTTTTTCCGTCTATATGCATGGCCAGTTATATATTTTAAGCTACGTAATAGATTTTCATGTAATTTATATACCATAGTTCATACATTGTTGCCAAAAAGCTTATGAAGTACATAATAAATCAAAGCCAGTGTGGGCCGATAGTATTATATCTAAAAATCTAAGCGCATCAGGCTATTTATAAATATTAATTTTCAGTAATAATCTGAGAAAAGAATATAGAATAATGATATAAGGAATAATAATAAGGAATAAATAAAGAATATAAGATAAGAATACACTAATATTATAAAGAGGAAAGATTTGATTGTTTTTTTGTTTGTTTGTTTGCATTGAATAGGCTCCGAAACTACTAAACCGATTTGAAAAATTTCTTTCACTTTTGGGGAGCTACACTATCTCCGGTGAACATAGGCTATATTAAATTTTCTAAAAGTTAGGGATCCATACTAAACTCCAATAATGTAACCCAATATGTGAAAAAAATACTAAAAAAAAATCTTACATCGCGTGCGCTGCGAAATCTATTGATGGTAGAAAGAACAAAATAATGCAACATAGTTTGGTAACGCGGGTAAAACCGCGGGGGACAGCTATTAATATTATAAAAATACAGATGAAATGATAACCTCATCCTTTTTTGAAGTCGGTTAATAAAAGTAAAAGGAAGTTTGTTGGTTTACGCTTTCACGACTGAAGACTGAACCTATCATACTGTAATGCTACATACATTGCATATGGTATGGAAATGGACATAGTCTACGATTCCGGGGACGCAGATAAAGCCACGGGAGAGAACTAGTAGTATTCTATAAAAAAGTAAAGTAAAATCTTCGATCACAGAATTACAAAAAAAATATATTAATCTGACTTGGCTTGTTAGCGTGAACTGCTTTTCAACGAAAACCACCAATTATTCGAATTTCACGCTTGCCGTGTGGAAAATGCTGAAATGAATAAATTACAACTGGATTGGCATTAGCGGGAAATATCCGTCTAGGACAAAGTACGCCATGTGTATGGCTTAATTAAATAACGTTTTCTTTATTCTATATACTCATATGCATATTTCTTATTGAAATCCGAGCGCATATACTTATGAACAGTGGCGTATATATTTATTATTATCAAATAAATGTATTATCATTATTCAATGTTTCATATGCATTACCCAATACAAGTCACTCTAAAGCGCAGCAAAGTAAGTAGCCGTAACAACTGCAATCACCGCATTTTTTTCGGAGTGTGTTTTATTTGAAATTTGAAACTATCTCCCCACTGCAGATTTTTTTGGAATTTGTTATAAAGTACTCTTGTTTATCTAACCTCTTTGGGTAAACAGTTTTTTTTTTCAATTCAGACCAGTTGAGGCAAACGACGCGTAAGACAGCTGTTTCAACATTTAACTCACTGGTTTGTTCCCCTCTTTTGTTCCAATGAAAAATTACTCCAACCAACGGCTCAAAAATAAATCGGTAATGAGATAGAAAAAATGTAATAAGTGCAAAAAATAAATAATTTTTGTTTTATCCAATTTGTTCAATTGGGCGCCAGAGCAAGCTAAGACTCTTCAAACATTTGTATTGTCAGGTATTCCGGCTGAAGTATGATTTAGCGAATTGGATTACGTTTTTATTTCTTATTTATTTTACACGTGGGAAGGATTCGGTGGATACGTTTTGTTTATATAATAAAGAAAAGACTTATTTTTTTTGCCAATAATTTTTCTTTGTGATTACCACAATGTCTTTTTTATGAAAAAAATATATGTAGATATTGTACAATTTGCAATTAATATTTGGATACATTTTACATATAAAAATTTAATAGTATAGGTGCTTAATTGGCAATCTAACCGCATAGAAGTTTTGGAAATACATCATTAGAACATGCAAATACTTAAAACCTTCGGATTTTCCAGGGAATCTCCAGTTTTCCCGAAATAAACAATCCTATGTTTTAATCTACAACATTTATTGTTCTATTTGTCCGCCCGATATCATTAAACTCAGAACCGTTAATGGGTCATTAAGTCACAAACATACAAACTTACCTCTATGTAACTAAAATCAAATGCCGTTTCTTGCTAAGCGCATGGTTTGAGAACGGCTAGATCGAATTGGAACATTTTGTAAATAGTCCAAATAAGGGTGTCGTTGGAAAAAATAGTACAGAAAAGTCGGGAAGTGATTTTTCATGGTTTGATGCATTTGACCTGACAGGGAATGCTAGTACAGTGTAATCAATAGTATAGGATTTATTTATATAATTATTTGATCCATTTACTATATATTACATTAATATATACCATGTCTAATAGCTTTATATACCTTAATATAGTAAGATATAAGCTCGAGGTAGACGCGGGATCAAATGAAGATGGATTGCGTGCGTCGCGTCGGCGGTAACTTGGGCAAATATCAAACAATGTAATTAGCAACTGAGCGCGGTGGAAGATTTCATTTTGGGTCTTATAATGTAGGTTAATTTGTGTTTGCGATATACAATTAATATTCGGGTTATTTATATTATGAATTACTAGTTGTGCCCTGCAGTTTCACCCGAGTTTTAGAATTTTGTAGATTTTGTCCTTAGAGGTTGCGTTGAGAGCGTTGATAACGAAAAATCTAAATTGAAATGACTACCAATTTTCATTAAAAAAATGATGTATAACGGCGCCAGAGGGGGCTAAGCGGTAGTTACGTCGTCGTTTGTACTTGGTGGAATAGAGTTCATGGTAATGAAAGTTAATATGTTTTTAAACAGTAATTATTTCACGCAACAATAGGAGAACTGAATATTACATAAACTGATCTCCGCAATATGTATTATTTTTTTGTATTTTTAATTACTTATTCTGCTATTTGGGACGGAGATAAATCCTACAAATCAAAGATAATTGAAATCTGTGCAGCCGTTGTTGTGTTATAAATGGTGTAACTAACAGGACTTTGTTTTAAAGATATATACATATATTCGTTTCGTTTCTTATATCCTATACATATTAATATGCACTAATATTATAAATGCGAAAGATTGTGATACATAGATGATGTTACTCTTTCACGCAAAAACTACCGATCGGATTTAGATGCAACTTGGCACATTGACAGCTTTTTTTATTTCTATTTTAGCATTTTGATTTTAGATTATCATTAATAGACGGCTACACTTTTATTAATTAGCATAGGGTAATTCCCGGAATACATTCGATCCCACGGGAATTACAGGTGAATACTTTCACAGACGATATTTAGATTTTTTTAACCGCGGCGGGAGGGGAGCTGTTAAATGTGTTTAATTATTAAAGTATTCTCGTATTATTATTGCTAGTTATATTGTAGTGTTTCCTTGGCTGACACCGCCTCCAAAATTAGTAAGTAAGTAACAAACAGATCGTACCTACATATTAGTTTGTTTTGGAATAGTTTCTTTTGGTGAAGTCGGTTTTTTTTTGTTAAAATTTTTGTTTATTTTTTGATTTTTAGTGAATCAAGTACACTAACATTTTTTTCTGAATATGGGTAGACCTAGTAAATGTGATTACTTAAGGTTTATTATGTATGCCTACACATTTAAGGATTTTCCTCAATTTTCTCAGGATTCCATCATCAGGTCTTGTTGCAATGATCATGGAACAATCTGTGAAGTGTACCCTTTTATAAATGAATAAATCAAAATCGGTTGGCATGATATTGAGTTACTCGTTCATTTGTCGCACACATACTTAATGCTAATTTTAGACTTGTATGGTTTTCTCATGGATGCCATTGTTAGAACTGGACTAGACGTAGAACTAAAGACCAAAATAAGAGACCACACAGAAAGCACCACTTTCAAATAAAAAAAGATTTATTAAAATCGCTTCGCCCAGTCTAAAGTTATGAGGTAACAAACATAAAAAAAGACGAATTGAGAACCTCCTACTTTTTTTTGGTAGTCGGTGAAAAATAACATGAACAAGAATAAAACACCAACACCTAAATTGAGAACCTCTTCCTTTTTTGGTAGTCGGTCAAAATACTTATATAAATAAACACAAGTATGAAAGTTACAAATTCCATCAAATCTCTTGTAATATGTAACGCACCAAATAGTCGGCATACTTAGTGCCGAAATATTTTCAAACAGGGCTAACAGATAATGAATTCTAACAAATAAATAATAAAAAGTATTACAGTCTTATAAAAACAATTGATCAACATTGAACATGGATACTGTCAAATTAAGTTGTACTTTAATGTACTCTTTTGAAGTACTTCACGTCAACATGCCTGCAGCAACTCCTCAGCCTCCGTCCACATCACGCCCCAACAGATCCAAAAGTAAACAATTTAAACGCATCATGACATCTAGGGTGCCTTAGTACACCAGATCATGAAAATTAGGAGGTATGTTAAGGGTTGGAATGTGTATGACACTTTCGGATATTTGTAGACTGTAGTAGAGAGCCTATTATATATCTCTATTATATACTTATACATTATATATTTCATATTATGTAGATTACATCTACACTAATTTCGCTTAAGAATTTCCTATGTACATATGATTGCAATAACCTATTGAGTATTGTAGTATTGTGCAATTTAACTGCTCTAGTTGTGGTACCTTTTCTTATTGTGTTATGCAAAGGTGTACAACATTCAATAATCATGAATAAGATTGGATCAGTAGGATGTAGCTGTTATTTTTTGTAATGTTTTTATAATAATTTTGATTTATCACTTTCCAAGCACTTTATAATATCTTGTTTGCTATAATCTAGACATAGTACTTTAGAGACCTGTCATGGGGTTAAATTTCCAAGACGCGCAACGTTCAATTAGCATTTAGATTCTGAATTGGTAATGTGTGCCCGAGAGACAGTGACAATGCTGACTATATATATATTATTATGTTTGAGTTCAAAATAGCTTCGGTCGAACGTGAGTCTCAGTGCTGATTTCTCTGCTCACCTCTTCAGGAATGCGCTGGAAGATATTAGTTAATAAAAGCAACACCTTTCATAAAATTTAATGACGTCTCCTATTTTTTATGATCCGTGCATCCTAGACAAGCAGACACACAAAACATCGGTATCTTTATGTTCAGTAATGCAATGCAAATGCTTCGAGCAACTGGTTGTGCCGTGTAAAGAATACGCGAAATAAATGTGCAAAATTTTGAATTATGTAGCTGCAGTTTTGTTGGTGGCTGAGCTCTCTTTTAAGATGTTTTGGAAATGTAAACTTTATTTTTGATAACGATATTATATTGTTTTATGTATGCTCCTTATTTCCGAATAGGTAGGCTAGGTCTCAGTAAAGAATAAATTTTCCATTGAAAAGATTTTTTGAAGTCAGCATTTTCACCGTATTCAGGTAATCATGTCTAAATAAAGTGGTTATATATATAAAGTGGTATAAGAAATCGAACCTGAGCCCCTCGTCTATAGTCGAGATTTATAATACTAAAAAACCTACTCCACCATTAATACGATAATGTTTTATGATAATATTATATGTTGTTAAATAAGGAACAATAATTGTGCTTTTATGAAAATAAATATTATTTTTATCACTTGAGTGAATTATAAAAAAAACTAGACTCAATAATAAAAATATATAAACCTTTATTCAGTTTAGACCCACGGAGGGCAGTTATGAAGGTCAAAGTTACTGGAGCTATTCTAGGTTTTATTTATCTTTTTTTCCCGCTCCATTGCACCTCCTTTTAGCGTACACATAATAGAGGTCAGCTGTCAAAATCCATGTTATATGACATTACGTACAAGCCAGAGGGCTCCTCTCAGATCCCCTCCAACATCAACACCGAGCGACCCTCGTCTTGAACTTGGCGATGCGGTTCGCGAAATATGCTCAAATAATGTTATGTTGTTTGATGAATAAAATAATTTGTTATCTTGGGTGTGCACTCTATAAGTTAAACAGGATAAGTTCATTTTAAACTTTTTCAGTATATGTAGCCTTTGAAATATACACGTTACAGTTTACCATACAGTTACCAATTATTCATTGATATCTCATTCAGGGCGCTTTTACCCACGTTAAAATTGATAGAAGCCTCTGTCTTCCGAGGGCCTAAACTGAAATGGTTTCGAATTTTTGTCTCCTTCTTCATTTAATTTTTATTACAAATTTGCTGGTATCATTTTAAACTGGAATTTTTAATTTTTTTTAAAAAACAAGTGACAACAAAAGCTTTTGTAACTACTTTAATTATTTTCAACGGTTAATATTTTAAGTATGTTTCGTTTAATCTGTGTACTGTCTTGCTCCTTACTTTACTAGAATATAAAGGCTATTTGTAATTGAACATCTTAAATCATATTATTAAACGGGCCATTTGGCTTGGTACTTACTCTGACTGTCACGCTACAGGTCGCGGGTTCGATTTCCACTCAGGACAAACATCTGTGTGCATCAACGTCTATTTGTTGCGTATCTAGTTGTAAATATCTATATAAGAATGTACTTTCATTTAAAAAATATATATACATAACATTACATACATTTACTATTTATCCCAGGCCATTACTCTAAATAAAGGTCAGAACTCAAAAACCTGCCTTAATTACAGAATCATCTTACAATTTTAAGTCGTAGGTACAACAACTGTTAATACGACAAGACATTTCTCGGAAACGTCTCCTCAGAATGGGGGGTATGAAAATGAATTCGTTATTATGCAATTTGGTCGGTTATTCTCTGTGGGGGACTGTCTTACGGTTGGTTTGACCCCCCCGCCTTTTATGTTTTATGATTATTTATTTATGTAAAATTTAGGGTTCCGCTGGAGTAGTAATAACGTGAATTTTTGTTTCGATGCATATTTTATATTGACAATTTTCGTTTGTGAATCAAATATGATTATGCTTTCTAACTATTATGATGAAGTTGGACCTTTAAATATGAAAGAAGAAATACTAGAAATCAGATTTGATGAAGATTTTTCTGAGACGAAGGTTTACTGCCGAACTGCTGGTAGCTTGTGTTCAGTAGCATGTCTTTAAAAATAGTCTATGGAGCATTTAAGTTATCTGGTTACCATAATACAAGCTCTGCATAGTTAGGATCAGCACCCTTATTCAGCCAATACAAACTTCGTCGGCGAGTCGCTTCACGGAGGCCTCGGAGAGCCTACCTCTCAAGTTATTAGTAGTATTAGCGTAGTAAGCGACAGACACAGAACATAGAGGCCGCGACGAAACATCCTCGAGTTAGTGTCATTTTTCTTACAGAATCGAGCCCCTGATAGCCGTGTATAATTAATGTTCCAGGATTTTTACTATAAATATTATGTGTGAATAAAATTTCCCCATGCAGCCGGTCCATGGCGGGTCGGTAATTAGCATAAGTTCAACTTAAGTGTAGTTTAAGTGGTAATGGACAATTCGTTCTTAATTACACTCGCAGTCGGACGGTAAGTTTCACTTTACAGTTTTAATTTGTCTCGTTTTGTAGTTATCTGTGCAATTGTTAGTTGTAGCACAGTTTGAATTGCTTTTTAAACTCCTTAAGGGCTGGTTAACTGGGTAACTGTTATATTACTATGTCTATATCCGCTTTTCCGAGGGAGGTTCCATTTTCCCGGAGTGAAAAGTATCCTATATGTTATTCTAGGGCATGTTAAATCTTATATAACATACCGGGGAATAAGGCACACAGGACCCAAATTTAAGGCTGATCGTAAAAGATATCCTACTAATATTATAAATGTGAATGTAAGTTTGTTTGTTACGCTTGTTTTAGAATTGTAGAGCTCTTAGTGCAGAGTTCGTCCGGGGAAGTTCTACTTTACCCATTTCCGCCTAGAAGCAGTAGTGCACTTGTATTACTGTGTTTCGGTTAGAAAGGTAAGGGGGCCCGTGAAATTACTGGTACGTGAGACATAACAACTTCACGTCTCAGGGTCGACAACGCATTGGCGATGCCCCTGGTGTTGCAAATGTCCATTAGTTGCGGTGACCACTTCCCATCAGATGGACCGCATGCTAATTTATCGGCCGATGTGGTATAAAAAAACGCTTCCACGCGAAATCTACTTAACCGATCATCATGAAACTTTGTACACATATTCTTGGAGGTATGCAGAATTAACATAGGATACTTTTTGTGCCAGGAAAATATTACATCCCTCGGGGACGTGGGCGAAACCGCGGGGGACAGCTAGTATTAATATATACGTTTCAAATTATAACTAGTCATACTTATTTCTTATAAGCATTGAGGGTAGATAAGGGAAGATAAGTAGGTAGATAAAACAAACAGAACACTCAAGGCGGCCTGGGTTTATTCAGGTAATGCTATAAATAGGATATGCCCAGGTCGCTGCCACCAAGCGTGACTAGGAAAGGGCTTTGTATTGTAGGGATAACCTTATATAGGTATTATACACAGGCTGTTAAGGCAAGCCAGGTGGTTGGCGGTTACCGACTCTGACTGCCAAGCCGAAGGTCGCGAGTTCGATTCCCACTCAATATAATCTCTATATAAGTATGTATTTAGAAAAAAAAGTAGTATATTATATTTATTAAATCAGGTATCTAGTTTCCAAAGTACAAGCTCTGCTTAGTATGAGACCAGATGACATGATAAAGAATGTCCCGGGATATTTATTTATTATTAGCTGTCACCCGCGGTTTCACCCGCGATCCTGAGGGTTGTAACATTTTCCCGGCACAAAAAGTACCCTATATTATTTCTAACACCTCTAAGAATATGTGTATCAAGTTTCATGATGATCGGTTAAGTAGATTTTACGTGAAAGCGTAACAAACAAACTTATATTTATTATATTAGTAGAGATTATTTATTTTATTTACTTACCTGTATGTTAATGATGTATAGATATACTCTATATTATATATAATCTACTATTATAGTATTGAAAGTCTGGATGGATGTTTGTTACTCGATCACGAAGCTACAACTACGAAGAACTGGCAAGAAACTCAGCTAGTTACCTTGTATTAATAATAATATTATTGATATAAATTATGTTTCATTGAACTCTGGTACCCAAAATAAGATTTAACTTGTGTTATGGGTACCAGCGCTCTCATTTTAAATTAAATTTTAATCTCAATTTATGTGGTATCAGGAGGTGGCGTTAACAACGCCTCATAAGTAAATATTTTTTAATTATATAACGTTAAAATAAAGGATTTACATGCCTTATCGGGCAATTGTGTAAGCCTGTCAAATTCAATGTTGAAGTTGTAGGGTACGGGACTGAAGTAATACAACTTCCAAATGCTAACAGGGGTGCCATTCTGTTAGGTAAAATGACACTAGCTCGAGGATGTTTCGTCGCGGCCTCCGTGCTCTGTCTCTTTCGCTAACTACACAATCACGTGAGAGGAACGCTCTCGGAGGCCTCCGAGCGCCGGCTCGCCGACGAAGTTTGTATTGGCTGAATAAGGGGCCTGTTTATAGCTTGCCCTTTTATAAATATGTGCGTTTGTGTCCCACAAGTCATTACATATTTTGACGCTTATTATTCCCAAAAAGGTAGATAGAGGTCTCAGTGATGAGACTGACATTATATTGAAAATATTTTAAGCTCCAACATGACATTTATTGAACATTGTATCTCGCTGGTATCGGCTTCAGGTAATCATTTATACTACTATATAAATCTGTAGGACCTGTTTGTCTGAAAGCCTTTTTATAACTCAAGAACAATTAAACCGATCTAGACGAAACTTTATATATAGTCAGAACATGATATTTCGCGAATGATAGGCTATATGATATCGATAAACGCGAGTGAAACCGCAAGGCATAGATAGTTTCTAAATAAATATAACAGTGAGTAAAAAGCATTTACCTCCCTTAGATATGACATGCAAATTTGCTGGAATTTCGCATTATAACAGTATATTTATCGCCTTGAATATTGTTGCGGATTCCGCGGTTTCAATATTGCTGAACATTTTGTAGCGTGGTCAGTGGTCACTAATGTCGCATTAACAGATGTACCTTGTAATTCTGCCGGGTTATATGTGATTATAATTGTATGGTGTATGAAATAGAGAATTTATGGTTGTAGAACAATGGCTCTATTTACTGTATTAATCGTCCAGTAGCCAACTGGTGGTTAACCTGATTGCGACATCAGGTCATGGTTTCGATTCTTTGCCAAGAAAATATGTGTGTGCATGAATATGATTGTTGGTTTTGTGTCTGTTAATATCGATATAAGAACTAGCTGACCCGACAGACGTTGTCCTGTCTGAACTATGAA
This sequence comes from Habrosyne pyritoides, assembly GCA_907165245.1. NCBI lineage: Eukaryota > Metazoa > Arthropoda > Insecta > Lepidoptera > Drepanidae > Habrosyne > Habrosyne pyritoides. The sequence continues at coordinate 555,939 of OU015600.1, read as the reverse complement.
CATTGAATTCAAATCTTTCGATTGAATCGTCTGTGAAATGTGCACTAAGAAATTATAAATTAATTACTATACCAATATAATTCCGACCGCCACCTCTATTTTAAACGATATTTGCAGCGTGCATTCTGTCAATCTCGCCAACTGACAATAATCTAAATCAGGTTGCATTAAAAAAGTTTACATTATCAAAAACGCTCATAAAATCGTGAAGATTTTTTAAATTTTCAAATTTTTTACGCAATTTTCTTAATTTTTTCTTTCATATGAGGTTCATAAGGTCATCAGGTTTCCTGACAAAATAAACACAACAAAAAAATAATTTGCGAATCGGTCCAGCCGTCCATGCGTGATGCCGTGACCAAGGAAAATAGGGATCCATTTTTATATATCTCGTATATTATTTAGAATAAAAAACAGAGCTTGTACAACAGCAATCAGATAATAATAATGATAATAAATATTCTGGGACATTCTTTTACACACGGCCATCTGATCCCAAACTAAGCAGAGCTTGTACTATGAAAACCAGATAACTGATATACTACATATACTAGATTTTTGTCTAAATGCTGACTTATATAGATATTTACACCAAGACACAGAACAAACAGACATGTTCAAGCACACAAATGTTTGTCCTGGGTGGGAATCGAACCCGCGACCTTCGGCTTGGCAGTCAGAGTCACTAACCACCAAGCCAACTGGTCTGTCTAACTATCTAATATACTACGTTTTCAATGGACACTAATACAAATATTTACAGTCTGACACAATAAACAGATATGCTAATCCAGACAAATGTTTATTCTTAAGGGGAATCGAACGACCTCCACGTGATAATCAATAAAAAACCTTCTTCTCCAGTCTTATTTGTCACTAATGCTACTGCTACTTAAGATTTACACAGTCGTAAATCTTGCTTGCCTGCACCTAAAGTAACTTAAATATTAAAAAGTATAAATAAACATTTCAAATGGGGGGTCAAAATTTGTAAGTGGGGTACAAAAAAAAAGCCTTTATTAAATGGTTCCCTTATACTAAAGGTATGAAACGAAGACGCAAGTATCACAAAAGTATTTTCGTAGCAGATAATTTCGTAGCCGTAACCGTAGCAGTAGTAGTAATCCTCTACGGGACGTCTACGACAGTTGTATTGACGTGGTATATTGTATATTTTGTTCTTGGGCTTGATTTAAATATATGCAGGGTTTCATGCAAATAAATACAGCGTGATTGATTAACTATTCAACAAATTCATACTAAAATATTGTTTACAACTTAAAATCTAATTTTATCTTATCTTACACAATGCGATTGTTAGTGTGTCGAAAATGTTTAGATAATTTTATGGTTTTTTTTAAATTTATTTTTTTATGTCAATAAGTTGACAACCAGGCAGACGGTCCACCTGATGGTAGGTCATCGCCCCCTATAGACATTTACATTTGCAGCACCAGGGCCATCGCCAGTACGTTGCTAATACTTTCATATGCATTTTAATAAGCTGTTATTTTAGATATTAAATACACACATAAGTTTTATTCATTTATACAGGAGTGTTATAAAACTACCCGTAAAGCCGAAAGGGTGTTAAATGGGGTATTATAACAAGTCCATTCACAATATTTAAGAACCGTAGTAACGCTGTATAATATACCCAAAAAAAACTGATTTGTATGAATGAAAAATAGAAAAACTATTAAAGTAGACAATTATTAGGTAAAATAGGTACGTAGGCCTTTCTGTTAAATAATCTGGTTCCCTGACATGTCAGTTTACTACAGTTGTTGGCTTTGATAATTTATTATATTTTTACGAGGTATTTTGTAACACGTTGTATAGATGCATAGATGAATACCCCGCCACTAAATGCTCCAACAAATTACCAGCTCGCCGTGTAAGCCCAAAAGTTCAAAAAAAAATTCAAAATTCAAAACCATTTATTCAGTTTAGGCCCTCAGAAGGCACTTATGAAGGTCAAATTTAAAGTTACTGAAGCTACTACCGGTTCGGAAGTCAGCCTTCAACTGAGAAGAACCGGCAAGAAACTCAGCAAGGTTACATTCTTTTTTATTTTATTAAATTCTTTTTTATCTATTCTGACTTTTTGGCTATTTTATAACATCAATTTTACATATTTTTATATTTAACAATTACAAAATACTTAATAAAGCTAACATTCAAAAACAAAAAACAAAAAAAAAAAAAGAAATAACAAGACTACAAAATAGAAAATGACAATAATTACTTACAACTTAAACAAGAAAATTAGAGGTGCACTGTGCAGAGAGCAGCTATTTCCATACATTTTTATCTTCAATATAATGAACCACCTTGTAATACGCTTTTTCTTTCAAAACTTTCCTAATATAATTTTTAAATTTATGATCAGACATTTTGGTTACTGAAAGCGGTATCTTATTATAAAATCGAACACAATTACCAAGAAATGACTTGTTTACTTTAGTTAGTCTAAAATATGGAACAACTAACTTCTCCCTTTGTCTTGTATTAATATTATGGATATCCAATTTTGACTCAAACATTCCTATGTTTCTACGTATAAACATTATATTTTCATAAATATATAATGAAGGCAATGTCATTATATTTATTTCCCTAAATAAATCTCTTAATGATTCACGGGGACCCATACCGTAAATTGCACGAATTGCTCTTTTTTGTATAATAAATATTGATTCTATATCCGCTGCTGCTCCCCAAAATAAAATACCATAGGACAAGAGGCTATGAAAATATGCAAAATAAACTAATTTGGCTGTCTCAACATTCGTCAATTGTTTAATTTTCCTAACAGCAAATGCAGCCGAACTTAACTTAGCAGCTAGAGTATCAACCTGAGGTCCCCACTGCAATTTATTGTCTAATGTAAGACCCAAAAATACCGTTTTATTAACAAGATCAATATGGCTCCCATCTATTATTATTTGGCTATCTACTTGTGCTACATTCGGTAAAGAAAACCTTAAGCATTTAGTTTTCTTTGAATTTAGTAATAGATTATTTGTAGCAAACCACCCACAGACAATTGACATAGTATGATTAACTTTAGTTAGATCTTTGTCTTTTCTATCAACTTTAAAAATTAATGATGTATCATCAGCAAACAAGACAATATCTGTGAGATCATTTACAACATATGGCAAGTCATTTATATAGACTAAAAACAAAAATGGACCTAAAATTGAACCCTGGGGTACCCCCATTTCGACTAAAGAGCCCTTGGATGTTGTGCCAGTAATCCCTACCTTTTGTTGACGATTTGATAAATAAGATAAAACAAGATCATGAGCAGTTCCACGAATTCCGTAGTAGTCAAGTTTTAGAAGTAGCGTACGGTGGTCAACGCAATCGAAAGCCTTGGATAGATCACAAAAAATGCCAATCGCATCCTGAGAATCCTCCCATGCGCCATAAATGTGTCTCAGCAATGCTGCTGCCGCATCGGATGTAGATCTTCCCTTCGTGAAACCGAACTGATGACCATGCAATATCTTATGCTTAGTAAAGTGACCTAACATTTGATTAAGCAGCAGTTTTTCAAAAATTTTACTAAGTGCTGGCAGAACGGAAACTGGTCTGTAATCAGAAGGATTCTCCTTACAACCGGACTTAAAAATAGGTACTATTTTACTGTATTTCATCAAATCAGGAAAACAACCCTGATCAATACATTCATTAAAAATATTTGACAAAACCGGTGCAATCACTGTTATTATTGATTTTACGATTGTTACTGATAAGCCCCATAAATCTTCAGTACTTTTCATATTGAGCGAATTAAAAGTATTTAAGATATCGCTAGCATTAATATGCTCAAATTTAAAACTAGGAAATATATTATGAATATGCTGTTTGAGTAAAGATTCCGCTACTATAGGACATGATTTAAGGCTTTTAGTAGTTTTACCAGGTATACTCGTGAAGAAGTTTTCGAAAGCACAGGCTACATCTAAATTATTCGTTAAAATTTTATCATTAATTTTAAGAGTTACCTGTTCATTATTATTTCTAATTTTACCAGTTTCCGTATTAATAACATTCCAGACTGTCTTTATTTTATTATTCGCATTACCTATTTTATTACATATATAGTGAGATTTAGCTTGATTACACACTAACTTGAATGTTTTTGAAAAGTTTCTAACATATTTATGAAATTCCTCGTTATGAGTTAGAGATTTTAAATGATAAAGTTCATACAACCTATCCCTGCTCTTACGAATACCTTTAGTAGCCCAGTCACTAAATCCCATTTTACTATTTACCTTCACTATTTTAGTAGGACAGGCTCTATTAAAATTATCGCAAATCCCGGACAATAAACCTTCATACAAGACATTGGGCTCATTACTATGATATATTGTATTACAGAGTTTCAGTTCTAAATTATTCTTAAAGTTGTCTAATCTTGCCTTAGTAGTAGGTCTAATTACTTTCGTTACTTTAAATACTTGTCTTTTAAATGGCAATTCTATTAATTGAGCCTTATGATCCGAGCGAACACCACTAATAATCGATTTCCCTAGTATACTACTATTAGTTAATATATTATCAATACAAGTAGCCGAAGTGGCTGTAGATCTTGTTGACTCATTAAATAATATATCTAAGTTGAATGATTTGAATAAGGCAACTAAATTCCGACTTTCAGATGAGTTACTAAGAGTATCTACATTAAAGTTCAACGCGATATCGAAATTCAGTTGACAACAACGCACGTTAATTCCGTAGATATTAATTATAATTAGATTCAGCCGCAAAGCGTCATGTTATCGTGAACGCTGTATTTGACACGGCGACCATGCGTTTATGCGCTAAAGGGAATTTACAGCTAATTCTGTGGCAGAGTAAATCGATAATTATGGTCGTGTGATTAGGTTTTATTTTTAGTTGTTTTCTAGCATACAGTGGTGAGTGAACGCTGTTGATTTCAACTATAAAGGTTCACAAAAAAAAAACCATGGTTAAAAAAAGTTGCTCACATCATAAACTGTAACTAAAATATTACATATAATATTTATTTCTTAAGTACTTTTAAAATAGGGCATTTAATAAAAATAAACTCAAATATTATTACATAAATGTTTCTACACTATCTAATTAATTCGTTTTGCATTTGTTTTTCGTACCGCCAAGATGAGTGAATCTAATGAAGAAATTCGATTCATTTTAAAATTTTACTACAAAAAAGGTAAAACGCAAGCCGCGAAAAAAAATTGCGATGTTTATGGACCTAGTGCAGTGTCTGTGAGAGTAGCACAAATTTGGTTTAAGCGTTTTCAATCCGGCAATTTTGATGTCAAAGATGCACGTCGCTCTGGTCGCCCCATTACGGATAAAATAGATGCCATTTTTGAAAAAGTGGAGCAAGATCTGCAAATCAGTAGTTACGACGTAGCTGAAGAACTGGGAATTGACCACAAAACAGTTTTGGCGCATTTGAAAAAAACTGGGTACACAAAAAAGCTAGATATTTGGGTACCTCACGAGCTCACTGAAAGAAACCTAATGAACCGTGTACTCATTTGTGATTCTTTATTACGACGTCATGAAACCGAACCATTTTGGAAGAAGCTGATAACTGGTGATGAAAAGTGGATCACGTACGACAAGAACGTGCGAACAAGGTCGTGGTCAAAGGCCGGTCAGGCTTCACAGACTGTGGCGAAACCCGGGTTAACTCGCAACAAGGTGATGCTGTGTGTGTGGTGGGATTGGAAGGGCATTATTCATTATGAGCTGTTACCACCAGGCAGGACCATCGATTCTGAACTCTACTGTGACCAACTGATGAGATTAAAGCAAGAAGTTAAGAGAAAGCGGCCAGAATTAATCAACAGAAGGGGTGTGGTTTTTCATCATGATAACGCTAGACCTCACACATCTTTAGCCACTCAGCAAAAATTAAGAGAGTTTGGCTGGGAGGTATTAATGCATCCGCCGTATAGTCCTGACCTTGCACCTTCAGATTTCCACCTGTTTCGGTTTTTGCAGAATTCTTTCGTGTCAGGTTAACATCACGAGAGGACTGTCAAAACCACTTGTCGCAGTATTTTGATCAGAAGTCCCAAAATTTCTATAGCAATGGGATCATGTCGCTACCTACAAGATGGCAAAAAATGATCGAACAAAATGGTACCTACATACTTTAGTTAAATGTAAATAAACTATATTAAAAATGTTTTGAATTTTCTTAAAAAATGCGAAGGAACTTTTTCCCTAACCTATTATACAGTTTGAGCCCATGTAGGGAACTAATGTCAAGTCTTTACTAAATGTTCTATCAACTACCAAAGATTATTTCCTACATTATTCCAAATGCAACTATTTCCTGTTAAATCATCACTACATAGTATAAAACAAAGTCGCTTTCTCTGTCCCTATATCCCTATGTATGCTTAAATCGTTAAAACTACGAAATGGATTTTGATGCGGATTTTTTTAAATAGATAGAGTGATTGAAGAGGAAGGTCTTTATGTATAATACATGTGACATCCCACGGGAATGCGGGTAAAACCGCGGGGGAAAGCTATATATTATAATGGTAAATTACTTTGGTAAAGTAATTATTGAAATTCCCAATCCTGTTTCACTTGAATCCTTCGCAATATGTACCGGTACGTACGCGGACAAATAGGGGATTATGCAGAGATTATGCATCGCCCCGTGTCGGGCTACCTGCTGACAGAATTTAATTTTAGTTCTCGAGACCTCGACGCCTGACATTTATGTTTTAGTTTTGTGATTTTAACACCCATACTTTTGGTTTTTGCTCCTATTTGATGTATAGGTGTACAACTTTGCTTCCGCCGTTTTGCAATAGATGGCTGTAGCGGTAAGTGGTAGTCGAAATAAATAGATCGTAGATGTCATACAATAAGCTTAGGCATTTGTAAACATAACGCCATCGAAATATTAGTCGATTTGTGTCTGCATCATAAAGTTATTATCGATTAAACATGTCAGCTTACGAGCCAAATTCTCGTCATTTGCGGGAGGTTTTAATTTTCTGCTTTAATATGAAGAAATCTGCGGCTGAGGCTCATCGAATGCTCTCAAATACCTATGGTGAGGCCGCTATTAGTGAAAGAACGTGCCGAAAGTGGTTTCAACGCTTCAAGAACGGTGATTTTGACGTCGAAGACCGGCATGGCGGTGGAAGAGAGAAGGTTATCGAAGATGCAGAATTGGAGGCATTACTTGATCAAGACTCGTGTCAAACGAGACAGTAGTGGCCAGCGATGGACAATACTTTGAATCATAAATGTATAACCAGTTTTTTACAATAAAGCCTCGAATTTCGGAAAAAAACGGCGGAAGCAAAGTTGTACACCTATGTAACATAAATTTTTACATCATGTGGTATCCTATTGTAAATCCGAATGTTTGTAAGGATGGAGTAATGGGTGATTGTTTGTTACTCTTTCGCGTAGAAGCCTGGTTTACCACATACGTTCTTCTTCTTCAGGCCTTTTCCCATTTCTACTTGAGGTGGGTTCTCCTAATCATCTTTATCCAAAGACATCGTTTTTGGGTCGTTGTCGGGTTCAGGTTATCTTTTGCAAGGTCTTTCTTGATTCCCGACACCCATGTTAAACGGGGTCTTCCACGGCTTTTTGGTCCCGACTCAAGTTGCAACACTTTTTTTGTCATGTGTTCACCAGGTCTTCGCATGACATGGCCGTACAACGCAGGCGCATCTTTTACCACATACGTTAAACACGGAAAATGTTCCCTTGGGTGAAACGAGTGAATCCCGGGGGATAGGTACTTTATACTAATATTGTACAAAGAGAGCGAACATTTTGTAAGTTTGTGGAAATCCGGAGCGTAATTTCCAAAACTACGGCACCTATTTTAATTTATGTGTGCATGTGGTATTCGGTGTACTTTTACGTCACCCTAGGATGAGTTGAGGTGGTGGTATTCATCGCCTTTACCACGCTATATGCCACCATATGCCACAGAGCAATAAAAACAGCGATACATTTTAAAATTCAACTTACTAATACTCTCAAAGTGGAAATGTGTCAGCTGCACTCCGCTTCGGAGGCAGTCGATATCTATGCAAATGTAAAAATCTCCTTAGCGACACTTGCCGCGGCGCTGTTTATTCTAGTGTTTATTTATGGGTAGGTATTGGATTTATTTATTGTAAGGGATGATATGGAGGGGTGGTTGTAAGTTAAAAATGGAATAGGTTCCAAAATAGGAATAGTTTTTTATCTAAAACATAGGGAAACGATTATTACGCTTCCCGGAATATTAAGGCACTTGATATTTATAAAAATATACATACCTTCATATTCACGCCCCATACGACAAAGACTATTGATGGATCACTTGACTTGGTAGTTAGATACCCTGACTAGACCTTTCCACCCAGGACAAACATTTATGTGCATGTCTGTGTGTTCGATGTCTGGGTTTAAATATACACATAAGAAAAAGTTGTAGGTATATTTAGTGTGTCAGTTATTCTGGTTTCCATTGTACAAGCTCTCCTTTGTTTGGGATCAGCTGGACGTGTGTAAAGAATGTTCTAGAATATTTATTTGTATATTATCCCTTAAGAGACATACAAAGGTCTCAATATTGACCTATATTCCACCGCAGATATTTTAAGCCCAAATCTGACATAATATGGAGAGCTTTGTCGCCATCTTTCAGGCAGATTACCAGTCCCGGGTTAAGGGTAATCATTTCTAAATAAATTTAAAAAGGTTAATGTCAACTCACCCGACCTGAGAATCCACCACCTCCGGTCTCTATTCAGAATTTATACCACTCGACTCCCGAAGCGATTTATCGATGAAAATTACAATTTGTTCCATAAAATAACGAGCGTTTATAACGAAAGAACAAAAAAGGTACCTGTGTCTAACTTTTACTTAAACTTCCAAGGCTTGTAAATTAAGTTATTGTTGCCCCATAAAGAGTAATTATAGCCCTGGACAGGACTGTACTTTACAGGTATTTGTGCGTGGTAACGACATGTGAGCTTTCCTTAAGGTCTTGTAAAATATTTAACAAAGAAAAATCATAATTATATACCATTTTTCATTTACTGGCGACCGCTTTACAACGGTTCGAAATAAATGCGAGAAAATTATACACATAAACCTACCGGAATGGCTCAAAATGATGGTCTCAATATTTGCGTTGTTAAAACTGAACTAAGCGCAAACGTTGGCAGACAAAAATTACTTAGTTTTATACTATTTATTACTAGCTGTCCCCCACGGTTTCACCCGCATTTATCGATATCATAAATAACCTAAAACTATTTACGAAAAATTCCGCGTCGAATGGTAGCAGTCCCATTTCGATATGTTCAATAGTTTTGAGGTGATGGTGCGTCAAAATAACCCTATTTTCAATTATGCAGATTTATATATGTATAAAAACCTGAAACTTTTTGAATCAATAATTTAAAAATAACTACAAATTATACAAATCAATTTGTATTCCATAATTTAAATCTGGAATTGTATTGTATGAATAAAGAACGAATTTACTGCAATGAAGCACTTACTTTGTTTAAATAAATAGTTGGGAGCCAGTATTTTTCACGAGGCCATTGTTTTCTCTCAGTCATAACAATACAACATGGATAAACGAGCTGATGTATACTTACAGCCAAGTTAACGTTAACAGTTTATAATTAACTAGATTACGTCCCGTGGTTTCACCCGCGTGTCCCGGGGTTATAATATAGCCTATGAACATCTAGAATACCGTACCTACAACTGTTTCGTTATTTGAATGGTAAGTCCAAATTTTTCAAACATTCCAATAACGAAACAGTTGTGACTAAATTGGATCCAATGAGAATATGCAAGGTGTTGTAAATGTCGATAGGTGGCGGTGACCATTTATCGTCAGGTGGATGCTTTCTCGACCTACTTGACATAAAAAAGAGATTCAATGATTGTCCAGAATGTATTTACTGTCAAGAGCACAAAAGCTTTAAATGGTAGCTTTATTTTGATTATGGGATTTGTACTTCAGATTGTTTAAATAAAATCGGAGTACAAGTGTTATATCCTGGGACATTATTCAAAAGTAGAAAGTACATTACCTACTTAAAAGGCACTACATTCGGAATCTAAATATATTTATTTTTATCAAAATTAGAGATTAATGTTTTTCCTGGGTAGGAATCCAAGGTACAGCCTAAGGTACAGCAGCTAAGATACCTAAACACTTCAAGATTTAGCTCATCAAAGTACAGATAGTTATTTACTGTATTAAGATTTAGAAATTTTTTAGATTAGTTTAGTTGGAAGATCCTACAGGTCAAGATTTTCAATAATGGACCTTAACTTACATAATGATAGTTCACTATTTCAACTGCAAGTGAGTTCTTGCACCTGGGAGCTCGTTTCACGGCCCATAACGTGGATACCTTCCGTTCAGTTTATACAACTACTTGCATACAAAGTGCATTTTATTTTCCTTGCATGATATTCGTCCAATTTTTATTACTTTTAATTTTAATTTTATGGGCCACTTTGTTGTGTCTTTATGTGTATTATTTGGGAGTATCATTAATTTCTTGCATACTAAAATGTTTTTTTTTTGTTTCAGGTATGTACTGTCAACCATTTTGTATAATTTAAGGTAATTTACAAGTTACTATACATTAGTTTAGCTTTGATTATAAATAATGAAGTAAATAATAAACATCGAAAACTTTCCACATAAAATTATAAAGAAACCAAACGTAAAATAAAATATACGTTAACATATTTTTATGTCGCACAACCGAATTAAAATACTAAAAGGGTTCAGCCATAAATCCTTTTAGAAATATACGCACATTCCCCACAAATGACTGACTAAAGAGAGCTTTTCGTAATAATATTGCATTCATCGCCAAAAATAATGTACGAAGATGAACGTTCGAACGCGAAAGACGAATTTCTTGTCGTACCGTGAATTATATGCGCCAACCTGCGACTTGGCAAGCGTGGCACTTAGGTAGTATATGTAGTAACATCAAATTCTTTTTCCTCGATTATTTTCAATATTGTTTTCTTCAGCATTCTATTTTTATGTACTATGAAGGTTTTCTGAATCAAACAGACTATGTTTGCGTACTATAATACAGTAGGTATTTGAAATTACGCTAATTAACATAAATAAATATTTTTGGATAATATTATTTACACGGCCATATGATTCCAAACTAAACAGAGCATGTATTGTGGTACTGTTGGTGTACAACTAAATACATACCTACATATACAAAATATTTACTCCCAGAAAAACAGAAACGTTTATGCACACAAACGTTTGATCTGGGTGGCAATAGAACCCACGATCTATGGAATGGCAGTTTTCTTAACCACTGAAAACATTTAATTTCATCCCGATTTCTTTCAATTAATTTTATTCAAATATAATTATTTAATTCGTGTCTAAGATTAAAAAACTTGGGACATCAAAATTTTTTGTTGTATCTGTTATTTTTACATATACTCAGTGTAATCATGGCGCGAGGCGCGAGATGACTTACAAGTCATAATACGAGTTATGATTATGAGCCGGCCGCATCTGGGGCAAGCCGCATGTACCTACCTCACATGGGTCGCTATCATACTTATGTCAAAATGTATCCTGTAATATTTGAGTGTGCTATTTTTATGTGACAGTGGCCTTAATTCTGTAATTTTTATATCCTACTGTGCTACTAATATTATAAATTCGAATGTCTGTATGTATGAATGTTTGTTACTCGTTCACGCATTAACTACGAAACAGATTTGAATAAATCTCGGCACGTATATAAAAAATGCCCTGGAACAACATATACGATACTTTTTGTGCCGTGAAAATGTTACTTCGTTCGGGAACGCGGGTGAAGCCGCGGGGGACGAGTTATTTAATATTAAATCGTAGTTTAACCTAAATAGGGATCAGATTTTAGTAACCGCAATTCATAAGTGTGAAGGCCTATTTAAATAAATATATTTAATTTCATTATGCACGATTCTAGTGATTTTAAAATTCTTTTTGTTAAGCCTAGCTTTCGACACCCGATTTCACCCACTGTCCCGGAAGAATTTAATATTTTCCCGAGGTAAGAACTTAGCCAATATCACTCAGGAATAATGTAGCCTTTTATCAGTAAAATAATTTTTGACATCAGATGAGTTTCGGAGATTACTTCCTACATCCATATTTACAAACGTACAAACATTACCTCTTTATAATATTAATGCACATCTCTTATAACTGGAAAAATCTGGTTTAAAAAATGAAACAATTTGAATATAAAAAGAACTATAATAAATATTCATAACCAAACTTCAAAATACAGTTCAAAGCTATTTAAACCAGTGTACCCATACAATAATGATCATAATTGCACTACACCCCAATCGGCAATAAATCAGAATCTCCGTCGACACATGGTGTAAGCCCTCTAATGCCACTGCACACTGCCAGGAGACAGTAATGCCCTGAGTTATGTCCAGTTTACATGATAGTTTGGCGCGCGGATGAGACAGGCGAAGTTCTGAACTGCGGCGGCCATGTTAATAAGGTTATGTTTAAATAATGATTTATATTTATAGATCTATCTTATTGATCTATCTTCTGTTTTGAGTATGAAAATTCTGCTGTGTATTTGTGTAAAATAGTCGATGGATTGAGTTTTTATTTCCATGTAACTGCAGGAATTAGAAATTCTAAGCGGTACAGTTAAGTCAGAGACATAACAATTTTATTTACATCTTTAATATTTAATATCTGACGCCACACAGGTTTTTTAAGTCTAAATAATATATCTTATGAGTCACCAAGATACAGGCTTTGTCTAGTTTGTGACGCATCATTAATTCGAATTGATCACTTTACCCTACTAATTTGTGATTCTGGAACCTTTGTTGAATACTGTCTTTTAACTCTTTGCCTTTCTTTAAAATAATAAATGAAATCTTATTTTACTTTATATGACATTCTTTATGGGTTGAGCAGAATCGCAGTTGGTTTTTATGCCTCCTACCCTTTTGGAGTTACAGTTGAGAGGCATTGGGCCTTTTTTTATCAATTTGGCCGATAAACATGCAGCCTTCCACCCGATGGTAAGTGGTCACCGCCGCCTATGAACATTTACTTCTTTTAGCCACCCTCCTACACGACAGCATTTCCATCCCCATCATTTAGATGGTTGGCAGTTCACAACTGTGCGTTTTTCTAGGACTTATCTGTCTCGCACAACAAAACTGTGGAATGAGCTGTCGCCTGCGGTATTTCCGGACCGATATGACCTCCAAACTTTCAAGAAAAGAGCATACTCCTTTTAAAAGGCCGACAATGCACTTGTGGCTCCTCTGGTGTTGCGGGTGTCCATGGGCGGCGGTAATCGCTTACCATCAGGCGATACTGCTGCTTGTTTGCCAACCAAAACATAAAAAAGGGACATCGCCAATGCATTGTCGACCCTGAGACGTAAAGTTGTTCTCTCATGCCTGTACCCAAAACAGTAATACAAGTGCACTAGTGCTTCACGGTAATACTTCCCTGGACAAACTCTGCACTAAGAGCTCTGCTACTTGCAAGATGTAAAAGTATTTCCATTTACCATTAGCGGATGAGAGAACCTAAGAGATATTCTTACAAGGAACTATTATAATCCAATCCCCTGTAAGTACTTGATATGACATGAACTAAACTTGACATAATCAATGTCATAACTTATCTTAAGCTGGCTGAATTTAACTTGAACTGAGGTCTGAGTTATATTGGCTTAGTTATCGGAACTTGCTTGAACTTGAATGCAATCAAACTTCATCTAAATGTGTAAGGAGTTATTATTCTATCTCTCTATTATTTTTAGGTGTAGCAAATGCTAATGAAAGTGAAGTTGGGAGAAAAACCAAACACAAAGATTTTAAGTCAAAATGAGATAAATATAACAAAAAACTAACTTAAAAAAGACGTGAGCTTTTTCAAGGTATACAAATTGAAATTATCTATACAATTAAAAAGAAAAGGTATGATAACTGTCCGTGGAAAGCGTACACACAACAAAAAAAGGTTGCGTTCACTTGGAAAACTTAACTTTTTTTATGGTTATAATTAAAATGTGTTCTAAAGACATTTTAATAATACTATCTTGTTGGTATAAAAGCTATCATTTGTGCTTAAAAATTAATATATATTAGCTAATATATTTTATCTAGCTAGTTAGCGAGCTCGGTAACTTTCTAAAAGTGAAAATAAATTCATAATATTTTAGTATAAAAAAAGGGATTTTTAAAAATGCTTGTTTAAATGGTCTATTTGAGCTTAAGAAATATATTATTATTATTTTTTAATAACAAATACTTAAAAATAAAATTCAATAACTTTTTTTGTTTATATTATAGTAAATTGATATTAAACCTGCCGAAATGAAATCAACACTGGCGGAGGTCGCGTTGCTATTTACGTGGCAATGTTGCCAACAAAGATAAGAGCAGACGGTGTGCCAATGGTGTTGCCCTACGGTACATTATTACGGATCGGCTGTATACTATTAATAATTCTGTCAATTGACGATTGAGTTGGCGTGGAGGTTTGATTCTCACTCAGGACAACTCATTTTGTTCTGTATACTAAATTGGTTGTCGTAGTGCATGCCCTGTGTAGTTTGGAATCAGATACCCGTGTTGTAAAGAATTTTGCAGGATTAAAAGCTAGACAGATTGTGAGTTCGTTTTCTAATCAGTATTAAGTTAAGCAATCGAGAATCAAACTCAGTGGGCTTGGCAACCTGTCTCCCATTTCACAGTTCGTGTGTTCGATTTCCATCCAGGACAAATATTTGTCTGAATGAAAACGTCTAGGTGTAAATATGTAGAAAGAAAAAAGTTGTCAATTATATAGTATAAATGTCATTATCTAATTGCCTAGAACAAGCTCTATTTAGTTTCGTATCAGATAGCCGTGTGTAAAGAATGTCCCAAGATATTTATTTACAAATAGGCAGTAACGCTTTACATAATATGTGGCAGATCCCTTGCCACACAAAATACACGTTATCTATGCACATATGCGCTTCGGCGCCATAGGCATTGTTTACTCTGCTTGTTACGCCAAATTATGTTATGAGATTTTGTGAATGAGTGCTCGCTATTTGCTCGTTTGCTTTCGAGCATTGTGCACATTTTACCTTCACTAGTTTTGACGTCATTTTACGTTCTATTTACGGAGTTTATGCTGTTATTAATTAATGTTTTGAATTTTGGTTTATTAAAAGCCGGGAAGAGCATTGTACCTATAATGCTTTTCTAACTACAATTTTAAATATATTATGCACTTGTATTACTGTGTTTCGGTTAGAAAGGTAAGGTTTCCTTGTTCGTGGACATATGTGGAATGAAAAAAAAAATACATAAGACTTAACAACATCACGTCTCAGGAACGACAATGCATTGGCGATGCCATTCTGTATAGAAATTAAAAGGCTATTTGCTAATAATATTATTTTAGTCTCACAATTCTGTCATGGTTCAGTCAAGCGCATAAATAACCACAGATATTTCTACAATATTATCAAATTTCATGATTTTCTCATTATCATCTTTCATTTGTAGATGGCTCAACAACTCTGTCGCTGTAAGTAACACTGCTGTTCAATTACGTGAAGTGTATCATATATTTATATACACACAATATATTTATGCTCTAAAATGTACCTGCTAAATAATTAAAAAACAGTTACCAACTCCCACCTTCAATTTCCTCGGCAAAGCGCTAAACACCGCGTCTAATTTAAATAAACTCACCAAAGACTTTTCATACATAATTACTTGGTGATAAAGCTGCGTGGGGAAGTTTTCTAACACTTCCATACAAAGTAACCGAGCCTGTAATTAAGCTCTACGTAGAGCCCACGTGTGTACGGAGTTTACGTACAACTCACGTGTTTGCATCCGTAATTAAATTTTACTGTTTAAAATGACGGTTCGACTTGTGGGGTTTTCATACGAAATAAAAATAGAACGCGTTTTAAAAAAACAAAAAAATATTTTAGAATATTTTAAAATACGGCCAATACTATACTACTACTATCGTATAGTCTACCTATATGTACATGTGTTACATTGAGCTTAGATTTAGAACTTTTTTATTCTTGTTCTTATGTTACTGTTGTTGCGGCGACCGCCTACACAGATAAGCCCACGAGGCTTCCGTGAAGGTTCTCATAATATGTATTGTCATTTTTATATAGTTAATAAATATATAAAAAAAAAAAACTAAATTAAAATGCTTTTAAGTATAACTTGAACTATGATAACTACACATTGAATAGACAACAAATTTTCTTCTTTTACGACATTTTAAAGATGACCTTAATTTATCTAAATACCCTGCAGCTGTGTGGCTGTCATCAAACCATAAGGCTAAGATAGTTTATTTTACATCATCTTCTTGTATATTATTTATCGCAAAAAATATTTTAATATCCTTGCTATGCTATTTAAACTCAATATTTCTATATTCCTTTTTTAAAACTTACGCCAGCCTTTATAATAACGGAGGCATTTTCAAAAAAACAGATTGACGTAATCTTTATTTTAGTAATTTAAAAAGATTATATGAAAACGCTCCGTAGTTTATTCAGTCACCTTCCCGTTTCCACCGGGTTTGCTTGGAAATTGGTCGTGTAGATGAAATTCAGAGTTTACAAGACGACAGCGGATATAATTACAGATAATTTGCATACGTAAGCGTGGGAACGCACCAGCTGCGGGCCCTTTGTAAAGCCTGCCGCTTTATTGTGGACGTCTCATCGACCGGTGAGACGAATGTCCTTTTAGATCGTTTCTGTTTGATGACGAAAGTAACCTTCCATGGCGATGACTTGGTAAGAAATATTTATCTAGGTTTTATGTATTTTTTATCAATGAAAATGCATTGTAGATTTAAACCGTAACTTCCCAACTACCCCAAATCGTAACTTGTCCTCTAGGGTCAGAGGTGTCTAAAGAGTATACCGATGACCACGTGCACTTTACTCCTTACACAAGTAATTGAGAACAGGAAGGCAGGTATTGTATAAAGAAATAAACTTGCTCCAGCAAATGCAAATTCTCTAAAGTATTCTTATTGAAATAATACCATACACAAATAATTTTGAATCGTTAGTTTTTTCTCACTCGTCAGGTACCACACAAATCAATTGAAATTATGTTACAGTTCGTAGTTTATGCATGCATCCAGGATATCATTTAAAATTGCACTTCTAAGTCGAACGATAATGTATTTTAAGTCTTCCTATCGAATCAATATGATATTATTTTGCAAAATACCAATATAACATGTATTTGGACATTTTATAGAATATCTAAAGGCTAAGTGACGCAAATATATATATTTACAAAACTACCTTGTTTTTTGGCGAAACAAAGACAGTGTTGTTACAAAATCATTGTGATTTATACAGGTGCATGACAGAAATGTAATTTAGATCCCAAATCACAACCACATCGCTCGTCGTGGGGGTGGTCGCATAATAAATAATTCTGAACGAAGTGTCGACTGTACTGACACATACCCCGTAATTTGGTAACCTGGTATTTGTTATTGTAATGTATTTTTGGAAAGAGAAATGAAATATTTTTGCTGTCTATTTCAGTATGTTTTAGTTGTAAGGATATATTTTGCTCTGTATTATCTTTTGTATTATTTTAATTAATTTTCCTGGCAATAACTAGTTATTAATATTATCATTTATTCATTTTTTTTTTACTTTTTAAAATATATGTATATTTATGAAAAAATATATATATCCTGGGACATTCTTTTACTCACGGCCATCTGTTCCCAAACTAAGCAATCTATATATATAAAAATGTTTTGTTGGTTTGTGTATGCTTCAAAAACTCAAAAAGTTCTGCACCGATCGAGCTGAAATTTTAGCATGATATATAATCCGCATCGAGGATTATTTTTATCTATTTTTGGCATTAGTTACACATCCGCGACCGTCTTTGTTTTGTTTCTCATTTCTCAACCATTCAATCACAATGTGCCTCAGCGAAGCGTGGCAGGGTACAGCTATACATTTATATAAAAAATATTATTATTCTGTTATTCTGGTATTTAGAAGAAAAAGTAGTTTATGTATACGTTGACTAGTTTTCATGAGTCTTAGTTGGGACAGATGCTGCTTGTGGGGGTTGGTATGATTCAGTTATGTATTAGATTATTTTTATTATTTTACATCTGATAAAACATATTTAAGTATTATCAATGAAACTAAATAAGTTTTGAGGATTTATGTATATTTTTTATTACTTTTTCACGCCAAAACTACCAAACGGATTTAGATGCAATTGGCAAATAAATGGTTTATGACCTGAATTAGCACGTACTTTGATTCCTAGACATATTTAGAATCTCTCGGAAACGTGTGTGAAACCGCGGGATACAGCTAGTTATGTATTAAATCTAAGTCTGTAAAAGAGTAATTGCTGACTTTACTGCCAGCTCTTCTCAGTAAAAACCTTCCGAGCCGTTATTAGACTCAGACTTTGATATTCATAAGTAAAGGCCTATTTGAATAAAAATATTTTCATTTCATTCCACATGCTCCGGTTTTTTGGTTTGGGATCAAACGCCGTGTGTAAAATATGTTCCAGGGTATTTATTTATTCATTGTTTGAGTAATACTATGAAACCCTTCGAAGGTCCTAAGTTTTTATGGCTCTGGAACTTACCATCAACTCTTATAGCCCTAATTCAGACCGAACTGAAATGTTTTTATGGCAAAAAAAACGTTAGAATGTATGATTAAAGTGACTTTATGTGGAAAATCCATAAGTTTAGATCACTAGCGTAAATTACCTACTACTAAGTGATCTACTAAGTGACTATTCAAGTGACGAAATAGAAAAAAAAAATATTTTTTTTTTATTCCACAAGGGCCGACAAATAAGCAGGTGGTTCATCTGCTGGAATGTGGTCACCGCCGCTTATGGAAATTTGCAACACCAGTGGCATCGCCAATGCATTGTCGACCCTGTGACGTGAAGTTGGTAAGCCTCATGTGCCTGTAATTTCTTTGGCCCCCTTACCATTTCCACCGATATACAGTAATACAAGTGCACTACTGCTTCACGGCGGAAATTTAGGTGGTAGTACTTCCCCGGGCGAACTCTGCACTAAGAGCTCTGCTACCCTGAAACTATATTTCTATTATATAGTATAACTCTACTAGGCACAATATGCTTTCACAATATACATCATTGTTAAATACCAGAAAGGAGTTACTATTCCTCGTTAGACTAGGTGTAAATATCTTCGATCTGTGTTGCAGAAGACGCATAGAATATGTAGGTTCGTGTACGGCACAATATATTTACGAAAAACTTAAATAAAGTTAAATTAACAAAATACCAATTCAAATAATATAAAACTAATCTCCCAATCGAAGCTTTCAAGTTGAAAGCTAGTTACTCAATCGTTCAATACCAATGGAACGTTGCAAATGATAAAGTGCAAAGAAACATTTAGTAAGAGCTTTTTTCAATTTACGATATGACCACGATATTGATACGATAATAATCGTATTCATTTTAATGATAAATAGGGCTTTTCCATTCCCATATGCGCTTGGTTTTTATAAGGACTTATATTGCTTTGCATGTTTGTTAAATTGAAAATCAATAGATTCGCAACCTCTATTAATAGGTGACCTGAAAAATTGTAGGGTGATTCATTTAATTATCAAATTTATTAATATCACAAGTTATTGATTAACTTGCAAAAAAAGGCCATAATCCTACTTTCTACTTATATTAAATATCGCAAAACTAAGTGATTCTCTTTATTTCTGCCTGTATCACCTATTAGCGGCAAAGTATTTGAATTGACCTTTATGAAATATAGTATGGTTTTAGATTGTGGAATTGAACATTTCCTTGGGTACTTTTTATTCGAGGAACAAGAGTGAAGTATAGAATATTAGATACAGGTAGTATCTAATATTCCCGCCCCGTAATTTCAACTGTGTTCCCACGGAAATCTTACACTTTATCAGGGTTAAAACTATTCCAGGGCATGCTATATCTATGTGCCAAGTTTCATCCATACATTCAAACAAACTTTCGTATTTACAATATTAGTAGGACTTACAAAACTGCATAGCAGATATATAGCAGAGTTTAAGATTGAGTATGTTTTAATAAGAAAGGGCACTGGCTTCTGTAACACAGGTATGTAGGCCTAGCGGAGAAGTCAGAGACTGAATTTAAATTGTGTAAGTTTATTTATGTGAATAAATTTATTATTATTATTATAGCAGTATCATAAATAAGAAAAGTAGAATTCGGTACCTGAAATGATCGTCTGGTGTAAAGCTGCATAACTGCCTCAGAGTCGGGATAAAACGACAAATAAAAATATCAACACTAAGAGCGAAGACTTCCACAAGCTATTTCCTGACTTATTTTGTTCAGTAAGTTCTGTGTGGAGACAGTGCTTAGTTGGAAATAATTTTCTTTTCTATGAAGTGCGTTGGAAATTAAAGTTTGTTTTGTGATTTTGTTGTACTGGCTTGTTAGTGATAGGGTTTTTTTAAATAAAGATATTTTGATAAAATAAACAGTTTCGATCTTAAAAGATTTTTCTTTCTAGAAAAAAAGCTTTAAACCAAAAATGGATTAAATAATTATGTATAAACCACCTGTCAACATCCATGGATTCGGAATATTAGTAGGATGGGATAGGGTAGGACTGTATTTAATCTTCCTAAAAATTATAAAATAAAGCAGCTCTCCGCACATTTTTAACCATACCATTCTCAATATAAATCCGTATTTGTGTAACACGGACGATGCATGTGCGGTCGGAATGTTTGCAATGCGTCGCCGCACTGCGTCGCGTACATCCGCGGCGCTGACCTTCGTTAGCTGGTCCGCATATACGGAAGGATTTATGCACGTACCGTGCCGTGCGACGCGGGACCACTGGGCCGTGTGTGATTTAAAATTGTCGCTTTTGCTCCGTTTTGCGGTAATGAACGGTTGACTTTGGTAAGATACCTGCAGAATCCTTTCCTACAACTAGCTGTGCTTGCAACCTCGTACTCATGGATATTTAAAATAAAGTATTTTTCGTTAGCCGATTTTGATTTTATTATGCTTATATTTTGCCCTTACTTATGTACGTCCCAGTTTCCTGTGAAAGTCAGCCTAAAACTCATAAGGGAATAGTATAGTAGTATAAATTATTGTCATAAATATCTTTACTTATTTAAGTTTTTTATAAGCAATTTTGAACTGTCCACGTTACTTATCTAACTTTATAAACTTAACAGAATATAGGTACCGTATGCTCGAAATGAAATGTGATCGTAATATTCCGTGATAAGTATGCAAAGTTCGAAGTGACGTCACCGCTCTTAAGAAGTGTGAGTTGAGTCAACAGCCCGCGTGAACTCATGAGTGGCGCCACCGTGCCGCGCTCGTGAGGGGCCACGTTACCAGCGAGCTCTTTCATCATAAAGAGACATTAAGCTATAGTTTTAATTCACTGAGTATTTTATCACATAAGTCACTATACCAGTATCACAACTGCTCACAAAATAAACTGCATTTGATGTTAATTTTGGAGACCAACTTAAAATCCATATTTTTTGAAATATTCCTGGCAACACAAAAATGTTCATACCTGCCGTATTGTAATAGATAAATAATTGAATGGTTACTTACAAATGAAAATACAAATGAATGTACCAAAATACTCTAGATATTCATATGGTGACCTATGAACACGCACGCTCTTCAATATCTTACATAGCGCTATTGAAGTTTTCTCAGGATTTGAATAATCTTCCAACGTTAACGATGGACTGGAGTCCGCAGGCATGATCACCTAGCCAGGCGAATACATCTTTCAAAACTCGAAAGCAATTTACAGAATAAGTTCTTCAAACTTAGAATTAAGAAACTTTAGATTTGAATATTTT
This sequence comes from Habrosyne pyritoides, assembly GCA_907165245.1. Lineage (NCBI taxonomy): Eukaryota > Metazoa > Arthropoda > Insecta > Lepidoptera > Drepanidae > Habrosyne > Habrosyne pyritoides. The sequence goes on along the minus strand of OU015600.1, from coordinate 533,947 downwards.
TCAATTCATATGTCTATCGAAACGTGAGGGCAATCCATATCGGACATGGTCAGAACTAGGCGCCGTCATGTCTTTGTCTTCATCTCCACGCTTTTTTAAAGTCCACACTGTGACTCAACCACTCTTATGATAAATATTGTTATTATTATTATGATCACAGAAGCGTTTCACATTATCACTTGTCTGCCTGAGGTTACGTCCCCTATCTCCTCTTGCTATTACTCACACTTGGCATGAATTCACGTCAAGCAAAGGTTTTACTGAAAAGAATTTTATTTTATTATTTTTAAATGTGTTGGCAATACTTTTTTTGGAATACAGCTGGCACAATGAAGATATAGTATAGTTAGTATATAGATACGGTATAGTAATATGTCGGAAGAGTCATTAGTACACGAGTTGATTTGACAACGAGGCGAAAACGTTATGACGTCAGCGCTTTGACAGAGTTTGGACTTGTGTTCGCGCGAGCCGAGATTACGAAGACATTCGACAATCCCGAGCACGCACTTCTCTGCTGGCCTTCGTGCGGACAACTAGTCTAGGAACTGTCTCACGTTTCGTTGTATTAAGTGTGTTAACCAACCTACTACTTTTATTTTCTCATAAGAAATATCTACGCCCATATAATGTCTGACGGTGATGATCGTACCTATGATCGGCATCTTATCCCGACAAATATAATAGTTATATTTTTTGTGTGTACCCCATTAATGTGTCAATAAATAATTTATTATTTATATGATCGGAGCCCACCACTAACCTCACGGCATTCAACGCCATTATACCAACTGAGCCATCATCGCTTTGAAAAATACCGAAACGGGCTAGTTGACTTGGTGGTTAGAGACACTGACTGCCACGTGTCACGTCACGGGCTCGATTACCTCACAGATCAAACATTTGTGTGCATTATCATATCTATTTATTCTGTGCCTGGGTGTAAATATCTTTTTAAGCACGTATTAAAAAAAATTGAATGTAGTTTATCAGTTACCTGATTTCCATAGACAAACTCCGCTGTTCCGAAATTCAAAATCCGATGGCACTGTGTAAAAATGTGCCAAGATATATGTTAATTGTAAGGAAAAAGTACTTTATAATTTTTTGCTGTAATTGTTTGTAAATATGTTTCATAGCATGTTAGTTTAAAATAACATCGTGTGCAACAATAACCATGTTGCCGGCAAATGCTTTAATTAAAAAATAAATTTAAAATTCATAAATCGTTTCTACTAAAGATATTATTTATGTCCGCTTTGCGGCTAAAGAGGAAACATAAAACGTTTGTACGGGAAATTAAATCGTAAATATTAGAAAAATTAATTCACCATGCAGCGGCTTCGTGTTAGAACAGTTGTAAATGCGCATTGTTTTTAATAACTAATAACCTTTGTATAAAATACTAAATTTGAAAAAATTCAATGGTGATTTCTGCCAAATGTATATCGCAGGTTTGTAGAGGTTTTGGAAAGTTTATTAATATTATTACAGCTGATAATGTACTGTAGTTAATAATATATAATACAAGCCACTAATGTAGATCTAGCCTATAACCATCTACGAAAAATTCCGAGTCGAATGGTAACAGTCCCATCCCGATATGTTCAGTAGTTTTGAGGTGATGGTGCGTCAAAGCACAGAAACCCTACTTTGCTTATATATTTGACTATAGTTTTAAAACTATTTCTTCAATAAATATCTCAGAACATTCTTCAGACACGGCAATCCAATCCTAAAATAAGCAGAGCTTGTACTATGGAATCTTGTTATCTGATGTAACACAAGTATTCCTTTTTTGCTTCTGAATATCCACTTCATCATCATCATGTTATCAACTCAGGGAGGCCCACTACTGGATATAGGCCTCCCTCTTGGATTTCCACCATAAACAGTCTTAAAGCGCCTACATCCAGCGGCTTCCAGCAACTCTGACCAGGTCGTCGGTCTACCTGGATTATATACTCAGACAGCATCAGCAGACGTGTCCATATACGCAAATGTTTTTCCTGGTTGGGAATCGAATCCACGGCCATATAACAAGCCACTCCACAACTGGCTTATCATGCTACATAATATATGGCGCTAACATTACCCGCATGCCTCTGTAAATCGATGTTGGATATTGCACCGCAAGGAACGTACGGAATCCTGTGCTAGTGTGTCACTATAGTATTGTTTTTAAATCTTATCAATAGATATAATAATATAATTTTATTTTCCACTCGCGGATTCATCCCCGTTCCCGAGGGATGTTACATTTTCCCGGTTAAAATGTAGTTTATGTGTTAATAGGGCTGATAACTATGTGCCAAGTGTTATCCAAATCGATTTGAGTAGTTTTTGCGTGAAGGTGTACTTAACAAATATCCATTCTCAAAAATGTTTGCATTTAAAAAATTTGTAGGATTTATATTCAGAATTAGTGTCCGACCAAAGATTCGGTGTCAACCAATTTCGGCGAAAAATCGGCTGAAACTTTGGCGCTACCAGATTTGAGATACACACAATAATATTATTATTCTTACCCAAATGTTGATATTTGACACTAGTTTTATGAGAAGAGTAAGTCTTTTACATATTCAACTTCCGTGAAGCAGTAGTGCACTTGTATTACTGTGTTTATGTTACATAAAAGTTGTTATGTAAAAGTAAGAGGGCAGTGAAATTATAGACAAATCATAGGCGGCGATGACCACTTATTATCATGTGGACCGTCTGATTGTTTCTAATTCTACAGATAAAATAATATTTTTCATATATTAAAGGTATGTAGATTTATCGATTGAATTGAATTCTGTCAGTGAATTCAATTCCAAAATATATGTATTTATACTGTAGGTCCTATTTTTTTATTTTTTTTTATTTGTCCAAAATTTGCTAAACGCTAAAATTATACATGAAATCTGCCAAACTGCATAGCAGTTTGTCGGCAGTTGTTCTCGTCCAACATTATTTACAAATTTTGATAATTTTTGTTGTGCTTAAGTAAAAATAGTAATTATGATAAGTTAAGTTATAGTTTCATTTACAACAACCATTGGTATATAATCAAATCTGCAATATTGAGTTCGGTTACAGTTAATTGTTTCTGCACGTATTATCTAAAATGGCTTTGCAATTATCGGCTGATATTGGGATAATTACGAGTATCTAGTTATTGAGCCCCAATATTCCATAATTAACACTAACTAACCAGAACCCGAGGCTTCTATTTATCTAAACTCTAATGAAACGTAGTAATAATATGTACTAATTATTTATTGGGTATGGTCTGCCGAGCCATGAATTAGCAGCGCATATATAAATGCAGAACAGTGTACCGTTATTATGAAACAAGTTTGTAGATATACTAGTTACAGTCTTGCGGTTTTGCCTGTGTTCCTGAGGGATTTAATCTATTTAGGGATTATAATAATAGAATAGTGTACCTTTTTATCAGTGAATGAATGATTGAAATGTTACCAGTTGTTTCGGAAATTATCTTCTGCATACAAACATACAAACCTATTTATATCATAAGGGTAAATATGTCTACCTGATGGTAAGTAATCACCGTCGTATTTTTTTTTCATAACAATAATATACCTACTTACTGAAAAACTATGTTAATACTATAAAATATTATAGAAATAGAGCTCATAGAGCAGAGTTCGTCTGGGGAAGTACTACCACCCTACCTATTTCCACCGTGAAGCAGTTATGCACTTATGCTACTGTGTTTCGGGTTGAAAGGTAAAGGGGTCGGTGAAATTACAGGCACATGAGACCGAGGCGGCGGTGACCATTTACCATCAGGCCATCTGCTTGTTTGTCGGTCCAAGTGGTATAAAAAATATATATTTGGACGATTGTACAGAGTAGTCATCTTGGTGACTACCATCGTCATGTTGAAAACCTGTCGCCAAACGGCTGTCGGTATCTTCCGGCAGGTGTATTTTACAGCCAGTAGCTACGAGGTTTGGTGGTATACCACACTCCGCCACATAGGACGGTGAACTTGTGGTAAAACAAAAAGAATCTACACCGGTATTTGGCAATAGATTTTCATCACTAGGGCGTTAGCCAACCTGGTAGGTACTATAATCGACCCTACTATTGGGCTACGGTTTCTTCTTTTTCATTTGGTAGGCCTTATCTTACGCCTTATCTTACTAACTGCATAGGCCATTCTATACATATGCATTCGGATGCATACACAAGGCAATATTGTAATAAATGTCAAATATATCGTGGATATGCGATCGTGGAAGCAAAGACCGGCTTCGATTCAGATATCACACAGCATATCATATAAACCAGAAGCCGCTTACATTAAAACATACACGCATGGAAGATGTGAAATAGCATATACGAGACGTTTTATTTTTTTACACTATTAACCTACTCTAATCTATTTACCTAAACTAAGATTATATTTTTATTTTTTATTTATTTATTTCACAAAATCAAAAATCCTTAATCTAATAAAAGAGTATATGTATATATATTGGCCCTTACATTCAATTACGGATTTACTTTATGTAGGTATATATTAAACAGTCTATAAAGAGCAGACAAACAAAGAAAAGTTCCCAGTTAAAGGTAAAAGTAACCTTTTGAACTTAAAAGAAAAATGAGTTTATACAATTTAGCAATATCAAATCAAGCAATTTTTCAAAAAATATAGAATCATCATATATGACACCAGATTGTTTTGATTTTTTGTTTCTTTGTTTTTTTGTTATGATTTAATACAAATACTTTTCGATTTAAAAAAAAAAATTACACCATTTGAAAGCTACATCTTTACCCTGTAATATATTAGTTGCTATCTTCTTTGACAAAATTAGCGTTTTTAAACAAAAATGCCTCACATTCTTAAATGCACAATAGCCTATCCATATTTCACTCTTTTTTATGTTTTTATTGTAAAATAATTTTATTTTTTTTAGATTTTTGTGTGTATAAAAAATAATTTAAAATAACTGCTGTGCATGCCTTTAAGTTAAGTACATTTAAAATACTACTTTTAATGTATTGTATAATGTTATGTTCTGTATGTATTTAGTTGGTAAGCCTTTATTCAATAAATAAATAAAAATAAATAAATAAATTATATTATCTATTTCGATTTCAAATATTCTTTCACTGATTGACAATTTCACTATTTCCGAGTGAAAAATTAAATAAAACACTATCTATGGTATCTAACCTCGGAAACGCGAGCGATACCACGATATGGTACCTAGCGCGTTAATATTTATTTATTCCTTTTCATAGGCGCACTGAAAAGTATAAACCTAAGCATTTTCACAAAAAAAAAATACTTGATGTTTAGCGTTTTCCGTTTAGGAATATCTTCATGATCATAGGGCACAACAAATTTGAGACCATCTCTCGGTAAATTTTATTCGAATCATAAAAGTTGGTCCATATCATATTATATATTACATGATAGACAACGTATGTTTAAATTACCTCCTTTAACGGTTTATTAGCCTAATAGGAAGAATACAGAAGCCTTATAATTTCATCCCGACAGCAAACCCATTATGTACAATTAATTCTAAGGCAATGTTTTCCATTAACCCAGCTTCTGGTGTACTCTATATCCGCGTGTAATTAGTGCCATACGCCACGCGACACATGGCCCCGTACATTATTGCTATTGACATTCGCCCAGTTATGATCCATATTGCCCCTATCTCCTCTATTAACGGCACAAACTAAATTAATACGCGGCGGCGTTCGAGCTTAGTTCGTGCGCCCAATTATTGGCCTATTTGATTAATGCATGAGTTTAGATGGAGACCTTAATGAGGTTCGGTTTCTGATAAGCTCTAGCAGGACTTGTGAGTGAAATAATTATCATCATTTAAATTCATCATCTCTAATTGCAGCTGCAAGATAGCGGCTGCCCACTTAAGGCCGACCTTCCTTGAAAATGCTTTCGTTGACCACTAGTGTTAGATTTTGAATACGTGGTAATTCTATACCCTTTAGTCGCCTTAAAGAGACCTAGAGCTAAGTTAGGATGGTAGACTTTGTCGCCGCTACCACGCAGCCATTTTGCAGTGGATAATCAGCCTGGTGCGGTATCTGCTCATTGAAAAATCAGACCTAAATAGTATAAAATAAAGACACTATTTTGTCTGTCTGTTTAATTTCATTCTGGATTTTGTTAAAAAAAAGTTGCTGCCCAAGTAGATTACATACAAAATTAGGGTTACTACGTCCTAAGAACAGATAGACGGACAGGACGAATCTTTAAAGGTTTCCTTTTTTTTCCATTTGGTATCCATGGTTCATTTCCATCTTTAAAAAATGGCGTGCTAAAGAAAATGACGTATTTCAACGCATGTCGAGCAAAGTTAGTTAAACATAAATAGCATACCTCAACACATTCTAATAATTTATTAAAGCAATCAAAAAAATAAATCAGATCACGCAGATAAATCGTATTGTACGTGTTAAATCCACATAAATCGCGTGACCCTTGTAATGTACAAAAAAACCCTTTTTAATTAAAAAACGTGATGTAAATCAATATCTCCATGTAAAAGAGTACTCGTATTTTTGGCCCACGATGGAAAATTAGGGGGTTAATAATTCCGACGCATGTGTCTACCTGTCTCTCTGTGGGTGTAACATGTATTTAGATAAATTTAAACATAAGTATCTCAGAATGGATCTATTGATTTGTATGAAAATTAGTTTTTAGAGGTTTTGCTTTTTAACCGACTTAAAAAAAAGGAGGAGGTTCTCAATTCGTCTGTATTTTTTTTTATTTATGTTTATTACCTCATAACTTTTTATATACGTAACATTAATAACAAACACAATAACACATAACGTTTTTATTTGAAAGCTGGTGCTTCCCGATTGGTCCCATTTCAATTTGGTCCAGTTCTGACAATGGCATGCATGAGAAAACTATATAAGTCTAAAATTTTCATTAAAAAAAAAGCTAAATTCAAAAACATTTATTCAGTTTAGGCCCTCGAAAGGCACTTATGAAGGTAAAACTTAAAGTTACTGAAGCTACATTAATGTACAAAACAGTATGTATGCGATAAATGAACGAGTAACTCAATATCACGCCAACCGATTCCGATTTATTCATTTATAAAAGGGCAAACTTCACAGATGGTTCCATGATCATTACAACAAGACCTGATGATGGAATCCTGAGAAACATAATACACAATACATAATACATAATACACCTTAAGTAATTACGTTTACTAGGTCTACCCATATTCAGAAAAAAATGTTAGTGTACTTCAGATTCACTAAAAATTAAAAAATAAACAAAAATTTTAACAAAAAAAAACCCACTTCACAAAAAGAAACTATTCCAAAACAAACTAATACGCACCAAAAAGAAAAATATAATTGCATTATTAGACTACTTAAAAGTCAATTAAATTATTACGATAATATAATGTAGTTACAATTATTGTTATTTTTGGAGGCGGTGTCAGACAAGGAAACACTACAATATACCTAGTAATAATAATACGAGAATACTTTAATAATTAAACACATTTAACAGCTCCCCTCCCGGCGCGGCCCCGCTCTCGCCTCTCGCCTGGTAAAGTCGCGCGTGCGACACAAGCACATCTCACCTATAACTATGTATGTAGTTACAAGCCTACGTTGGCTGACACCGACTCCAAAAATAACAATAATTGTAACTACATTATATTATCGTACTAATTTGATTGATTTTTAAGTAGTCTAATAATGCAATTATTTATAAATTTATATCTGTGTCTTTTTAGAAAAAAACGTCGCTTAAAGCAGGGTCGCTCAGGTACTAGACATAATCATCATCATCATATCAGCCCAGGGATGTCCACTGCTGAACATAGGCCTCCCCCATTGGATTTCCATCTCGAACGGTCTTGAGCCGCCTGCGTTCAGCGGCTTCCATAATAATAATAGGCATAATATATTATAACACGTTTTTCCAATGAAATTTCCACAAACTGGTAATACAATTCTAATTGGACCCCTCCGTAGCACACTTTTCTTTATTCTTGTATTGATTTAACAAGTGCATATTCTTTTTAACGAGAATTGTTTGTATTTGTGGAAAACGACCAAAAAAGGAAGCACGAGAAAGTATTCCATATGCGGTAGTACTTTATAATATAAAAGTGCAACTTTTGCAAAATTCTCACCAGACACTTTGGTGTGGCGCTCGTTGCAAAACATTTTTCCGCCGCTCGAGCCGCGGTGCGGTATTCCCGACACATTCCTGGATTACACGCTAAATATTTTCAATATTCCACTACTTTTTTACCTATGTAGTACTAGTACTAGTGTATGTACTTGTACAGTCCCTTGTAAAATGAAGTGTAGTGCACTTGTATGAATATGTTTCACTTCAAATAAAAAATAAACAAAATTCAATACCATTTATTCAGTTTAGGCCCTCGGAAGGCACTTATGAAGGTCAAATTTAAAATTATTGAAGCTACAAAATGGTGTACAAGTGAAATTACTAGTCTTTAGGTCGGAAGGGCCGTTTTTCAAGATCTCGCAGCCTTATGAATTGAAAATATTTATTTATTTTAAGGGGTCGCTATGACCCTGTCAAATCGAACAATTTTTTTTATAGTTTTGGTACTGATGCGTAGAATAGTGTTAGATACAAGCACGATTTAATTTCAATTTCTTTACTTTTGGAGAATATAATGTAAGTATGAAGATTGAAATGGTAGTTTCATTAACTCTGACCTTTCTGGGGCCTAAACTTAATAAATGGTTTTGTGTATTTGATCTTAATAATAAATAAAAAGTTAGGCACGTAAACTGGATATTAGACTAAAATAGTACCGAAGAAAATGGTCAAAAGAGAGGTATCCTCTGGGGTGTGGGTTGACGTGGGCTTAATCATTATGATGAGGCGTAAAAAAAAATTTTCCAATTTAGCATTCATCATATATTATATTAATCAACAAATAAAAGGAATAGGTTACGGAACAACTTCATGTCTCAGGATTGACCAAGAATCGGCGATCACCACTTGCCATCAGGTGGACCGTCTCCTTATCTAGATACTTGACACAATAATAGTACTGTATTATTTAAAAAAACAATATGAAGACGATTTATAAGAGCTTGTGAAAGCGTTCATAAATAAAGGATTTTCTATTTCTTTAACACCTACCACTGTGTGTGTATTATATACGTCGTTTGATGTTATGTCTTAATTCAAAACCTCTTCTTACTCTACTTTATCTAATATTTGTTTGACTCACACATTTTGTATTTGTTTTTGTTACCACAGCTCAGTATCAGCTGATCGGATTTAAATAGAATTTGGTTCACATGTAGATTTTTTTCAGATTCACTTAATGTACTCTTGCGTAGGAATCGTTCGTTAATGAAATTATACAATTAATGCAAAAGTACCGATGTAGTTTCAACAAAATGTAAACAAAACAGACAGACGATTTATTCAGCACAACCGTTTGTTTATAAACAAACCAAATTAATTATCCAACAGCGTTTCGCTAACACGCCAAATGTATTACTCGGGGAATAGTTTGCACTGGATTTCGGTACACCCTATATTTCAATGTCCAATTTATTTATAGTAGTGAAGTGAGCTCTTTTTCATCGCTATAAGACCTATTTTTACTTGACTGCGTCCTAATGTTGGCGTGGATTTTATTTGTTGAATATACCTGGAGTAGTTTTTTAAAATACCTTTCAAAAGTTGTTGTTTGAAGTATACGGTTAATCTAAATAACTTTTTTTGTGGAAGTTTAGATATTTATTTATAAGGGGTATAAAATATTTTGTAATTCTTTACCATCGCTGACCCGATTCTTTATATTCTAGTATACCTTAGGCTTTTTATGAGTTAGTTTCCACCAAAAATCAACGCATTTGACGACCTCGGTATCCAATTTATTACCGAATGATTTCATAAAACCTCAAAAAATCCATAAGTATATATATTTTTTTTAAATATCAGAGGAATAAAAAGTTTTTCGCTGAAATATATCAACTTGAAAAGTTCTTGTCTCTCTCGCACGAAACTAGTCTCGACTGTGTCTATTCTAAACAGCTATCATATTAACCTATCCGAATCTTTACCTTAACGAGACTACCTAACTGACAGCTCTTCCAAACCACCTCACCACGCCAACAATTAGTGCTGCCTAAAAGTTTATTTTGTTACAAAAGAAGGAACGTCACATCTATAGGGGATTTTTTGCGGAAATCTCAACTATCTGACGTCGTCTAAAATGTCCAAATCACAAATCACTTATCTTTCTATCTACATGAAAAGTATCTAACATAGAGTCATGTTACATAGAAGTAACACGCGAGGTCAAAACTTACAGAAAATATTGCAAAAGTTATATACTGGCAATACAGCCAACTACTGACGTAAACAAAATTGCTAACTAACCCTTCAGCTAACCTCTGCAGTGCACTAACAAGTACCTTCGGTCTTTGCGACCGCGTGCCGGCACGGCGCGGTCTGCGAGACCGGCCGCAACTGATTGCTGCCGACGCCACACCTACAAATTGTGTTAAGACATTGTTTCGGACGCCTCGACTCGGATTGATCGTTTGTGGTTGCCGTGGGTTACCCTGTTTTTGGGTTTCAGATGGTTTGTTTTGAACCGTGGCGGGTCATTTTAAAACTGATATGGTTATGGTTCGATTTAAAAACGTCCATGAAATTCTGAAATTCTCGCATTTTTTTCCTCTGATGCCTCTTACAGCCAAGTTAAAGCCACAAGCTTAAAAAGTTATATATTATAAAATTAAAATTGTACCTGGCACACAAAAACACTTAATTTCTAAATTCAAATATTTCATAACAGCTGGCTGAAAATTCACCACGTCATTTACTTTTAAAAACCAATATTCTCAATATTAACGAGAGCAAGAGGCAATTTAATGGCTCTATAAATAGAGCAATTTTCTTGGCAATATCCACCCAGAAAACTAGCTTAACACCGCCCACGGCTTCGGCACTAAAACAGCTTCCACCTAGGATTTGCACCGCAATCATAAACGCTGTAATTGGATTTTGTTGTTACATAAAGAACATGGCGATAGTGAACGAAATGAGCCTGATAATGGAACTCGTTAGTATTCACATTTTTGGCTGTTACTGACGAATTTCTGTTTTCTTTAAACTGTTACGTCTAGCAACCATACATAATCTTACCGATACTTCTCAGTAAACGAAAACTTACAAAATAAATCACTTGAGTAACTGTTCACGGATCACATTACACAAGAATACTGTAAAGCTTTTATTTCAAGGGAAAATGCCTTGTTAAAGAGGAATGCACTTGCAGTTCAAGCGGTAAACTGAGCTATGAGCGGCGCTACATGACAACTGCAGACTATGTCACGTATTCGTATGCGGAGTGAAGCCCCTGCAATAACACACATTGATGGCGCAACGAGGCTTCTCACGTAACTATGTAGTTAACAAGAGAGACAGAGCATAGAGGCTACCGTGATACATTATGGAGTTGAGTTTTGTGCCTTATTGAATCACAACTCTGATCAATAACATATTTAAACCATGAAAATGTTGCTCAATAACACGAATCAGCATAGCATTAGCTTCTTGAGATATACAATGTACAGTGACTAACATAGTGCATTGTGGGTTTAAATATAATAATATATTTGTATTCATTTTATCATTATTCTGGGGATATATATATATATATATATTTATGCTACTAAGGTAGCAAACAAGGTGACGGCCCATCTGATGGTAAACGGTTATGGAGGCGCGAGGTAAGAGACTCCTCCATTTAAAAGGGAAGATCTTCCGTCATGATTGGGGACCGCGGTCCAACTGTTGATGTTGGATGCTTGTATATATAACAAATCCAGAGAGAATCTTGTTATCGCGATGTAGGATTCTCGTGTGTTTCTACTCGTTGATAGATGTCACCGCATCACTGTGGTGCGGGCGGTGAAGGATTGTAGGCGTGTACATAGATGTCGCCACACGGCCACCGTAGGCTATGTACGCTTGCAACTCTAGGGGTATCACTCGTGCGTTACCGAACCTGTTAAATCTCTTTACACCAACCTTGAAGAATCCCGTGCTCTACTTTCTTTGTGATTACGACCAAGGACAATTTCATAATCATTTACGAAATATTTTCATATAAAATGTAGGGACTTACTGTTGTAAATCAGACGCCATTTTTTACGACAATTTGGCAACAGGCGGTTCACCTGAAATGAAATGCGAAGTCGACCCTGAGACGTCAAGTTATTAAGTCTCATGTGATAATTACGAGAGACTGCCAGATACTTCCAGGGTCATATCCTTAAACTCATCAATTGCTCACATAACTCTTGATAGCATCCACAAACATATCAAGTAAGAGGAACGATAGACACTAAAGAGTTACAGAAGCATTATTATTGCTTTATAGTCGACCGTATAATATTATAGGGGATAAAGTCAGTAAACTTGCTCATGCTGAGCCAAGTTGCTTTTACAGCGTTGTAAACTTGGCTTTAAGACGCGTCTGAGTGTAATGTGTTGTATTTTTAATAATCTCGATGGCAAAATTAAAGTGTGGAATCTTTATTAGGTTACATGAATAGAAAAATTATATGGTTATTTAACACTTTTTAGGGTCCTGTTCTGAAATAGAAATGGGTAGCCTGATGCCGAGACTTCGGTGATTATCTGTGTTTCACAGCTGTTTTATTTTGTTTTAACGAATGATTTGGAATTTATTTATTTATTGACTTGGTTCTTCAACAATGAGTACACCATTATAAAGATAAACAATAACAAAGCCAAACTTATATCTAAGTGCCACATTACTTAAAGAAGAACACAGCATGCACTTAAAGTCGCGCAGGTGAATAACATTTTTAAATATATAATTATTAGCCTACTATATAATAACAAGAACCTTAAAACTATGACTCTAAATGCACTTAATACAGATATATACTGATACCATATAAACTTAATTTAATTTTAACCGAATTTATTTAATTTAATTTATTAACTTTTTAAGAGCAGGTATTGAAGTGACGTTTAAATCCATGACTTCCTCATGCTTACTGTACAATTTATACGTTCTAGATAATGAACAGTGCCTTAAGTTGGAATAGCATTTTTGGTGAACAAAAAAGTTTTTTATTAGAACGTCTTGGTAAGATTCGTGGAGCAAAAAAATTTACTTTGCTAAGCAAATCAGGACAGTTCATTAAGCCTGATATGAGTTGCTTGAGAAAAACTAAATCAGAAACTTCTCTACTCCGTTCGAACGATATCATTTTGAAGTGTTTTAATCTCTGTTGGTATGATTTGAGCTTTTTGAATTGTTTAGCACAGTTACGGAAATCGCTCGGTAAGATTGATGTTAGAAATAAGGCTTTAACTAGTCATTTTGTATATTTTTAAGGCGATTATAAAGAGGTTTTTGTTCGCACGTTCATAAACATTTTCTTTTCTAATACTTGTGTTGTATTTTCTTATTAGGAATTTCTTAGAAATTTGCGAGGAGTAACATCTAAAAGACTTTTAAATCCCTCTATACAGAACCTTGTGCCCACTGTTACTACAAAATAACTCTTGCTTAGAGCATTTACCATCTATTATTATTTTTAGTGTTTTATTCAGCTGCTGTAATGTATTTTGTATCTTCAAACAAAAGTTTTGGTTTTTAACTTGGAATCTGGTAACCATGTGTGAAGAATGTCTTTGGATATTTATTATTATTATAATTTGTAGGAGATCTGAGGTCTAAACTAAGACTTAGCCTGTCTTTTAGAATAATACATAGAGAGAAAGATTATATAGTTTAATAACTATCGTAACATTTGTGTATTGTCTCCAACGTCCCCAAATTTAATCCCTCCAATAATTCCGTAATTTCAAATGGAATGGTACATTCTCAAATCCTGGTCCGTAATCCGGGAATCGGTTAAAATATAATAATGTACATTGTACGTCTCTCCGACTCATTCGATTACCAATAGTTCGTCTTATAAGGGTTAGTAGTACTTCGTATCAATAACTGTGGTTTATTGGAAGCGTAGGGTCGTACTACTAGCGAGAAGGTTTTAAAAATATGCAAGGAAATTAAATCACTCTATGAAGTATTTTGAAATGAGAGTCAAGCAACTACTGGACAGATACAAAATAAATAATGTCAAGTAAGCTAACAAATAGACGGTCCATCTGAAGTATAGTTTTCACTGCCACTTTTGGACATTAAAAATACTAAGTTAGAATTTTTAAGATAAGAATTTTGAAAATATTTTAAAAATTACATATTGAGTAAATTAAAAACAAGGCAGATAAATAACATCTTACTATGATTCTTGTCGGTCTTCTCAGTGGAAGACTGACTTCCAAACCCATTTGTAATTTTATAAGAACTTTAATAGAATCGCTTGACCTGGCTCCCGACCCGGAAATGTAAGCTTGTGGTCCCGAGGAAGGCGATTACAAGGGTTGCTTGACATTTATGTGGGTAGCGGCTAATTGTTTATTCAATCTCGACTTGGATACACTGCTTGTTTTAGCGGGCGCGACCACTATTAACTTTGTGATTTTGTAATCACCCCAATATTATAAACGTTAAAGTTTGGATGTTTTAGAATCAATCACGCTTAAACGGCTAAACGGTTTTTAATGAAATTTGACACACTGTTGAAATATGTACTGGGATGTATTGCGGGAAAATATTTAATCTGTGTAAAGCGGGTTGAACCGCGGGATTTTAGATAGAAATTTTGAATGTTTAGTGTTTGATTCCACATTGTTTTAAATCCTATATATACGAATTCATTAAATAGCGTGATAGATCAGAAGGTTGCGTGTTCATATCACGTCGCCACTATCGAGGAGCGAGGTGTGAGACTCCTCCATTTAAAAGGGAAGATCTTCCACCAGGCTAGGTGATCATGCTTGGGGACCGCGGTCCAACTATTGATATTGGATGCTTGTATATATATCAAATCCTGAGAGAATCTTGATAGCGCGATGTAGGATTCTCGCGTGTTGCTACTCGTTCATAGATGTCGCCACATCACTGTAGTATGGGCGGTGAAGGATTGTAGGCATGTTCATAGATATCGCCACAGTATGTATGTTCATTCCTCTGGCAGAAATTACCTTTTTCTATTTCTGGAACGTCGGTTAACCCGTGGGAGGAAACTTAGTATAATGAAATACTTTTTTTATTTAATAAAGTCTTGAGAATTATTTATACTTTGTTCATCATTGGGCGTTATATTATGATCATCATCATGTGCTGGTGGAGGTGTTGGTTAGATATCATGACTTCAGCCCACGGGTCGTGGTTTCGATTTTCATCTAGCATAAACACGACTGACTACCTTTTGTTCTGAGTCTAGCTGAATAAATAAATAAATATCCCGGGACATTTTTTTCCACACGGCTATCTAATCCCAAACTAAGCAGAGCTTGTACTATGGAAACCAGATAACTGATATATTACATATACTACTTTTTATTTTTTTCGAAATACATACTTATACAGATATTTACACCCAGACACAGAACAAACAGACATGTTCTTGCACACAAACGTTTGTCCTGGGTGGGATTCGAACCCACGATCTTCGGTTTGGCAGTTAGAGTCGCTAACCATCAAGCCAACATCAGGCCTGTTAAGTATAAGTATGTATTTTAAAAGTAGTAACCTAAGCATTATCTGGTTCCCATAGTATAGGCTCGACCTAGTTTGGGATTAGATCAGCGTGTTTGAATAATGTCCCAGGATATTTATTTATTACTCTGTTTTTGATATTAAAATATTTTCACGTCAGAGAACAGAAATTAAAAGGCAAGGCCTAAGCCATCTATCACCCGGAGAGGTCAAAATGTCAAGATTTAATTTTATATACGTGCACTCATTTTATTATTACTAAGAGGTCTCTTCACTGAACCAGAGGACCTCATTAGGGATTCCAATTTCGTGTACAGAAATATAATTCAATCTGCCAAGTGGCTTTGGGCTTATTAATTTGTAACCGGGAAATAAAGAATTTTTTTTCAGGAATGTTTCGGGTTTACTTGCCATTGGGTTTAGGTATCTAGGACAACCGGTTGAAAGACGGGTAAAAAAGTGAAATAGGTGTTGAAAAAATACTTTTAATACTACACATGATCAAACATAATAAATTAGAGTTTGTCCTTAAAGTATATTTAAGTTTAAAAATAATGATGATGATTGTTCAATGATAGAGACTTCAAAAGCCATGGTACAAAAGATAACAGGTTTGAATCGTATAATGAGCTGAAGAAAAACATTTATGATGTTTTTCTTACATAAAATACTCTTATTTGTTTGTTTGTATTCGTAGAGTATTTTTTAGTAGTTCTCGCCAGTTCTCACCTAAGCCTCCGTCGACTTCATCACCACATATCAAGTGAGCTTGAAGTAAACCAATAGGAATAAAATCACCAGTTCAGAATTTTGTTATCAGCTAAGAAGAAGTAATAAGAAACTCTGGAAGTCAAAACTTTTGTATTTTGATTATTAATTTATAAGCTCTTTGTTCCATGTTAGTTTATGATAGATGTCAATTATAGACAAATATATTTATTCAAGAGTAAATTACAACATTTTCTTGAATATAATTTTGTCAAATATATTTCTATTTTGTTTCAATACACAGAATACAACGTGTCACCATCATGTACTTACAAAAGCAAGAAATTATAAACTATCAGTTATAAATAAATAATAAAATTAGATTGTGTGGTTTTATGAAACCAAAAAGTAAAACTTTTTTTCACATTACAGAAATTTAACTAAAAAAAATTATAATATTCCATTAAGGGTATAAAAATCGCTTTATCAATCTTAATTTTACACTTGGAAAATTGGAATGATAATGGGAAATGATAAAAGTAGACTAAATCTCCAACTAATATTGGCCTTGGCTGCTCTGGCGAGCGCCTTTCACTTTATCCCTACTCCGCGGCCGACCGTCACCGCGACATGCAACACACAGACCAAAAAGTTTGAGACGATCTAATAAAAGTTTCACTTTAAAAAAACTACTTATTTAAAGTTTCAGTCACGAATGGACGCACACAAGCAATATCTTATCTCAACAAAGCCTTTACAACCCCATACGACCATTATTCGCGACGTCCGTTAAACAAATCCCAATCCAATGGTACCTAATTGGCAAATATTTAAATAAAATAATTAGTCGCAACTTCAACTCAATTTACACCTTATTCTTAATACAACATAAAGTTGTAATTCCCTTAGTTTTTCCGTCAACTCGTTAAGTTGGACTAATATTGAATCAGTACCGGGAGCGAGTCGAATTATTGACGAATGCTGTTTGAACGAAAATCGTCGAAATCCGCGCGGATAGACGTGGACTGTGGATATTCCGCCGGCTGGTGCAATTTTGCATAACGCTGTCATAATTGTTGGTAAATAGTTGACAGATGATCTGTTTAGTTGATTGTTTTAGCTGAAGCATTTGAATGATTATTTATTATTGAATGTTTAATTTATTTGTCGTTTTGTTCGCTTATTTTGTCCCGTGACTTGGATAATTTATTTGTTTACGTCTTTATTGAGAACGCTATATGCAAGTATGTACACAACCAAAAAAGCTTGGTTAAACTTGGAAACTTAAGAAATTTTATGGAAACGATAGAATATATAAAAAAAAAAGGTTTTAATCTGCTTTAAATGCGTATTTAGAGCTAAAAAATTCGTAATTATTTTGTATTCTTGAACAAGTAACAAATACTTAAAAATTGAATTACTAAAATCTATGTACCTCCCTTTCTTTTTCTCCTATTGAATAGAGTGAGGAATATTTTAAATCTGACAGCAGTTTGAACAAAACCATTCATTTTTCAGCACACGTCACCTCCAGCACTACGCCAAATGCAAGTTTGAATGGACTGAACTTAATTTAACTTTCTCCTTTTATTTTATTAAAATAGAAGGAGATGTAGGTACTTAGACAGATTTTACTAAGATAATTTTATTTCGTATGAACGAGCTGTTCCCAGCACCAGTTATAAGAATTACGTCTTCGAATCATGATCTGGTCATGAGTTCATAGAAAAACCCCATGAAAAAGCACTACAGCTTTCAACATTATTTTTTTATACTACTTGGCCCGATGAACACGCATGCAGTGCGGTCCACCTGATGGTAAGTGGTCATCGCCGCAAAGTAACATATAGGCTATTTTTTTTCACTTCTTGCACATCTTGAAATACGTAATTAAGCATTTTTGTTTCGTTGTTTATTTATAACTGTATCATATAAAATAAAAACATTTTCTGTACATACTTTAATGTAACTTTTAAGAACAAAACACCACGAGTAGTGCGACAGTACGACAATGTACTCAATAAAACATTTCCTTGTAGCGTCAAAGTTCGCGACAACCGCGATGGAGTGCTTGCGGGACGTGCCAGGGACGAAACGTAAGATACCGTACTCTGGTTCCGTATAGTTGTTATATATTTTGGGTTGAAGATAAAAATCAAATAAGTTCAAATAGTTTTTTGGGTGTAAATATCTATATAATTATGTATTTGAAAAAAAAAAAAATATGTATGTATATGTGCTTTAGCGTAGCGTCTAAACTACTAGTATCGGACTAGTTTTTTTGACGATTGATTTCTTTGTTACCTTAAGTAAGATATCGTAGGTTTCTTTAAAACTAGCTGTACCCCGCGGATTTACCCGCGTTCCCGAGGATTATTACCTATAATAAGTATTTTGTAATTGTTAAATATAAAATTATGTAAAATTGAAATTATAAAATAGCCAAAAAGTCAGAATAGATAAAAATTTATATAACAAATAAAAAAGAATGTAACCTTGCTGAGTTTCTTGCCGGTTCTTCTCAGTTGAAGGCTGACTTCCGAACCGGTTGTAGCTTCAGTAACTTTAAATTTGACCTTCATAAGTGCCCTCCGAAGGCCTAAACTGAATAAATAGTTTTGAATTTTTTTGAATTGTAACATTTTCCCGGCACAAAAGTATCCTATGTGTTATTCCAGGGCATTTTCTATATATTTGGCAGGTTTCATCCAAATCCATTTGGCAGTTCTTGCGTGAAAGAGTTACAAACATCCATACATACAAACTTTCGCAATTGTAATATTAAGTAAGATTCACGCTCAAAATCTCATTTTTTTTAATTTATTGGAAAGAAAGATACAACAATCAGCCCACGTCAGCCGAAATATTACTACCAACGTCAACATTTAATTAACACAACAAAATAAATAAATGCTCAAACTCAAGCAAACCAAAAAAATGTACTGGGAATACTACATCTGTACGTATGTGTTTGTTACCATTCAACTCCATTACGGCTGATCAGATTTAAATGAACATTGGCACGCAGATACAATATTTTCTGGATATGATTATATTATTTTGGAGAGACATAAGATCCTTTTCGATTGAATTAACTAATAAAAACTGTAAAAAAAACCACGACTGGATTTGGACGTCACATTTTTTTTATACCACAAGGGCCGACAAACAGATGATACGTGGTAAGATACTGATGATAAGTGGTCACCGCCGCCTATGGACATTTGCAACACTAGGGGCATCGCCAATGCGTTGTCGACCCTGAGACGTGAAGTTGATAAGTCTCAAGTGCCTGTAATTTCACCCTTACCTTTCTAACCGAAACACAATAATACAAGTGCACTACTGCTTCACGACGGAAATGGGTAAGGTGGGAATACTTAATAATACTCTATACTCAAGTTGAAATATAATTTAGATTACTGTTTCTTAGTTAAATTGCGGAACCCTAAAAGCGTAAATTCCGCACAGCACACGTTCTGAAATGGAACTCTTTATTCAGCATTTTTAACTTGCTACAAGTTTTATCGTACCCGCGACACGGCGTCCGTAGCGCGCAACGAGTTCTACGACGCTACGGCGTAGCGTCTAGGGACAGCGCTACGGGATTCTGTTACTTGTTTTTTAAACGGCTCGTGTGCTACGCGTGCTCAAATGAACCATTTTATTGTGAAATTTATTTATAAGGAACATTTTGAATTAAATGTTGTGTTATTTATTTATTTTTAAATGGTAAACGAAGGTAGACATAGGAAGGTAGTCTCTACGAAAACGTTACTTAACACTAAACATACCATAACCGGGTCAAATGACCCATTTTGAAATTTGCATTGAAAATGCACGTATCATCTTATTGCTTTTGCACATTTGACTTCATGACTTTTTCTTACTAATTAATATACAGTTATACTATTTATTTCCCTTCCTAACAACCATATTTCATACATACAAGCAGGAAATATGAAGTCACATTTGACCCGCTATGGTAGAAATTGGTACCTAGCAAGGGTTGGTATGATTAGTGTTAAAGGAAATACTTGCTATGTTTCTGTGCGGTTCTTCTTAGTTATAATCCGTTTATGAAGTAAAGATAGCTTTAATAGCTTTTGTACTAGTTGTCACCCCCGGTTTCACTCGTGTTTATCGATATTATAGTCACATGTAGGCTCTTAATAAACTAGTGCGCCTCAACATCTAAGATTGCATCACTGCTTACCATCAGGTGGGATCGCAGTCAAGCACTAGTTTATATTATTAAAAAAAAAAAACAAAAAAAATGTTATACTTAAATACCAATTTTCACCTTAGTCGGACAAATTTTTCTTGGACCATAAAAGGGTACACATACAGACAGATAATTTTTTTTTATTGGAGTCAGTGATCATCAGTGGTGTAATACAAGAACGAATATTTTTTACAAAATTCTACAATTAATCTAAATCTCTACTATATTAAGTCACTGGCAAAATTTGTAACAATCATGGATCAAAAACTTGTTACAAAATGAGCTTCCGTATTAATTTTAACACAAAAACATTATCAAACCCCATCAAATGATTCGCACCAGTAATCATTGCGATTTGCCACCACAATGAACTCAATCTAATCATAAAACACATATAAACTGCTAATTCAATATGAACTGTCACAATTGTACTAACGCTTATACAGCCGCTGTGGTTCACATTAATTTAATAAACTTTAATTACACCCTGTACAATTTGTGGCGAGACCCAACTATGAATAGTGCGGTTACATTATTATGGTTTTAGTTTAATTTCTACTATTATTTTCAATGGGAAATTTTGTGAAAATGTTTATTTACTATTTTGCTCAATTTTCACTTATCAGATTTTTAATTAAATTTGGCACATAAATGGAACTTTTAAACATTTAAATTCATAGTTAAGTGTTGTTGAGCTTTTAGTGCAGAGTTCGTCCAAGGAAGTACTTACCCATTACCGCCGTGAAACAGTAGTGTACTTGTATTACTGAGTTTCGGTTAGAAAAGTAAGGGGGCCGGTGAAATTACAGGCACATGAGACTTAACAACTTCACGTCTCAGGGTCGACAACGCATTGACGATGCTTTGGTATTGCAAATGTCCATAGGCGGCGGTGACCACTTACCATTAGATGGACCGTCCGCTTGCTTGTCGGCCCATGTGGCATTAAACAAAGCTATTAAACGCAGTCATTTCTACTTAACAGATTTGGATGAAACTTGGCACATAAATAGAACATATTAAAAAGTAACAAACAGCGTACTTATTATCCCGAGAATTTGTACTCCCCCATAGGAATGCGGGTAGGAACTAGTAGCTAAATTCAACTATTGTATTTTGTATTTAAGTTATCTTACATAAAATTATCATGTACCGGCCCTTTTATAACCTACCGCCAGAGGGAGAGGTACAATACCCTCCCCCTCATCCTGTATAGCATCTATGTACAATTCTAACCTACAGAATCAATGTCGCTAACTAACTACTAAACTGAAATTTCAGAACCTGGAAACACTGAAACTTGTAACATCAATCTCCGCCAGGTTCTCGGCTCGCCGATAACAAACGATCACATTTCCCAAAGATCCTTTCTTTGGATTGGGCTCTTTTATCCGCGTTTATTTTTATCGTTATTAATATTGTCGAATTCCGATGGGTTTACGATCAACAGAATATTCTTACAATTATGAAGAGTACTACATTATTTTTAAGCGATACTTATAACTACAGACGAAATGTTTTAAAGATAACAGTTAGTGACTGGAAAAAAATACTTACAAGCCATGTTCCTGAGGGATCTAATGAATTTTCAAGCTACCAAATATTAAAGTCACTAAAACTTTATGTATTTGGCTTTTATTAAAACTAGTTCATCGTTCATTCATGATAGATCAAGTACACCGCGGTAGGTAAGCTACTTACCTTACTTACCTACTTCCCCGGTCGGACTCTGGATGAACAAAGTTGAACAACAACTTCAAGTCTCGGGGTAGACAATGCTTTGGTAATGCAGATGTCCATAGGCGACGGTAATCTCTTACCATCAGGTGGACAGAAAAAAGATCTCTGTATGTACTATCAGATCTTATATCATTTTTCAAGCGAATCTCACACTTGTCGGGTTCCATGAAATTAAAACAGTTTAAAACACAACTATTGAACGACAGACTCGGTCAGCGATAACAAACGTCAGGTTTGAAATGTGAGAGAAAAATTTGTCGAGCGCCGGCTCTCGTTCACTCTCTCCATAAAAAAAAACTAAAAACAAAACTGTGCGGTTTATTCGCACACGTAAAACTTTGCGTATCCAGTTAAGGTTGACGTATATCGTGCTAACACGACGCTGGTTTAATTAAAACCCTGACAATACGGTTCTGCCCCACGGTTTCCCTCGCGTTTCCAAAGGATCCAGTTTCTCTGATAACTAGTGTCATATGAGATTTAGAAAAAATTGTGCTGAATTTTATTTTAATCAAATAAGCCTTTACAGAGCTAATTGAATCAAATTTTCTATTTCATAATACCTATTAGAAATATAATAACATGTCATACTTTTAACTAATTTTACAAATATTTATTATTTTCTTGATTAGGCTATATTTAAAACAGAAACTATATTTAAAAGCATCTTCAGCTGAATTAGGGACGAAATTCATGGATTTCGGCATATTGCGTCAAATTCCCCCAAAGGTTGTTTGTTTAATGTATAGCGTTTATATAAATAATAGCAGTCAATTGTATTTAATGTAAGATAAGATATTTGTGATGACGATTTGTATTTTAAACAGAATTAATTAAACTGAAGCATGTTCGATATTAAAACATAGAATATTTTGTATCCCAAAAAATCAGACGGTAGTTATCAAATAAAATCCCGCATCGGTTACCAATTTCCTGATGAATATCCCGGTGTACATCGCCCCTAACCCGTCAACTTTTGTATGGACTTGCGGGCACATAAAAAAAATCCAGCCACCCATTCATTAGGGCTCTTTCATGATCGCCGGAGTTCTGTGTTCGATAGAACCCGTTTTACCGTTGTGATTTGCGCTACTTCACTCAATACACAGTTCAGCTCCATAAAAGCGCTTGCGTTTCGTTTATTTAAGTAATTAGGATGTGCTTGGGATTTTGGTATAAAATATGGTGTATATATAAATATTGGGGTTTATTTATTTACTAGTAACGGCTAGACCAATCAGGCGTTTTCATAATTCTGAATATGGGCCCTAAGGGAACTGGAAAATTTGTCCACAAAAAAGGATATTTTGCATTTCTATGGCATTTTTGTACTAACTCACCCCATAACTCATGAAGTCGGATTGCAATTCATTCTGGCAACATCTAGTAGGTACTTATATAAATATAGGTACATGTATATCCTTTCTGTACAGGCACATGAGACTAAACAAATTCACGTCTTAGGGTGGACAATGATTGCATTAACCCCCTAATATTGGTATATTGATATATAGGTGGTAGACACCTACCATGAGATGGACCGTCTGCCTGTTTGTATAAATCAATATAGGAAACCTGGAAATTCTTCGCATATATTCTCACTAATATCAGAGCTTGTGCTATTACCACCGGATAAACTAAATTCTATACTTTTTAAATAAACATATAAACATTACAGGTACATGAGACTTCACGTCTCAGGATCGACAACGCATTGGTGATGCCCCTAGTGTTGCAAATGTCCATAGGCGGCGGTGACCACTTACCATCAGGTGGACCGTCTACTTGTTTGTCCGGCACATGTGGTATAAAAAAAAATACAGAGCACAGAGACAACCTTTGTGTGAATAGAACCCACAAATAAAAATCAACGTAAATCAAGGTATCTAAATACAAAGACATAGTTTCAAAAGAAGGATACCAAACGATCCAGTATAATGGATGTAAGTGCATTCAACTTATAATAGAAATAATTAAATCATGCGTAATAAGCGGAACGCCCTCTAAGCAATAAATTAAGCGTAACTATGATAAGACGAGGTGCCCTGCCGGCGGATATTAAATTTTATTATCTCTATATGACTGCGGCGGCTTGTCCCTTGGGAGCAGTGAGTAGATTCAATTATAACTGATGTACTATTAATATATTCTACTGATGCTAAAAATGTAAAAGTTTTCATGAATGGGATTCAGTATGTGGTAAGTTGTTGAGTGCGGGTGAAAAAAAGTCGGATTGTAAGGCTTTCAGTCTCGCTGCAGATCAGAGTCTCGGGAAAAAAAACGAGACCCGATACAGTTTCGAAATTCCCAAAAAAAAGGGGCGTCTTTCGAGACAATTTCAAAACTTTTCATACTTATAGGCTAGGCATGTAGGCTTTTAATACAAGATATTTCACTCTAGTACTTTTACAAGTATTTAAATTAAAAGAAATTGCACTTATTAAACGTATTTCACAAACTCGAATTATAAAATCTAAAATGATTACTGCGATTTTTTAAATTTTTGTAGTATGCAGTTTCAGAGAGGACCTGATTTTATTTTAATTTAGCTTATTTCTGACCGCGTTAGAAACAGTTCATGTACATGTAGAGAACTTATAGTTTATATAAATAAATAAAAATTGATGTTCGTTGGTATCACTTGAGAGGCCGACACAGCTGGAGAATGATCGTCATATAGTAGTAATCTTTAAAATTTATTGAAGATCAATGTAAAAAATGTCTAAAAAAATGGAAATATAACAAAAAAATGGAACACCAGCACTTGTTCTATTTTTTCAAGAATTTTCTTTCTTCTTACTATCAGTATTTTGACATAAACAGAAAAAACGAAACATATGGTGGCAACTTCTTCATCATTTCGTTCAGCATTTTAGTAACCTTCATCAACCCCCACCCTTATTTCCTTTTACTTTCCCTTTTTAATCGATTTCTTACCTGATTAACCAGGTAATTGGTGAACTGTGACCCAAATAAACTTCGATGGCCCCTAACCGGATAGTTAGTAACTTTTGTTAATAACAAACTTTTGGCCCGGCTCACAGTGGTACAATCTGGAATATATCCGGGCAAGTATGTCTGGGTGATTTGTCACCGAAAGTGGTTAGATTAAATCTGGGTATCAGTGGACATTGCGGTATTAATGCTCGGACTCTGATATCATCAATGTCTGAGCTATTGTGTTGTTTCTTAAAATCTCGGGAATTTCTTTTTTATTTCTTTAAATCTATTGTTATTTTTTACGATTTATTTTATTTTATCTATTAAATGTATAAAATCACTATCCGAATCCTAAAACACAGTCTGAATATTTTAGATTGATGTGTTTGCAGACTTTGGAGATGAGTGTATTATTTCTTGTACTTAATTGTGAAAATAATATCGCATAAAATAATTCTATTGGAATGTGCCCTGCTTTTAGATTCTAGAGACTCTATTTGGGGCCTCATTTACAATATCTGTTAAATGGTTTCCATATTTCTTTCTCCTCTAATAGATGCAGGTAACAAAGTTCAACATAAAAACAGTTGCTGGCTTGCTTGACTTGATACATACAGACAATCACCATCACCATCAGCATAACCATATATAACAGCATACTTTTTACCATTTTCCTTCCCATTACGAAACCCAAAAAAGAAAAGGAATAAAATCCACCCGTAAACAAACATTGAAAAATTGCATTTTTAATAACCTCAATGTAAGGTGTTTACTTTAACTTACCATCGAAGTAAAAGCTCGTAAAAGCTGTGCAAAAGCTAATAAAAACATTTGCAGCGTTGGATACATTATAAAATTTAAATATAACTGTTTTACGAGACAGTAAAAATGGCAATATCTTTTGGAAAGCCACATACATGGAAATCGCATTGTGCATCCATTCATTGTGTTTTGGTTGTTAGTTTAATGTTTGGTCCAAGATTATCAATAACTAGCTTCTGTCACGCGGTTTTACCCGCGTGATTCCCAGAGGATCGAATGTATCCCGGAATTAAAACATAACTATTAAAGTCCGTTTAGTAGTTGTCAATTAATTCATGACATTCAAAAATACAATTCTTTTCACTTAATAATATTAGTGTAAATTAGATAAATCATCTTTTCTTGATGTTCACTGAAAGCTCAACCTCATTTTAGGATTCATCAGACATTTGGAATTTCATTTAATTTCATTCCAAATAGGCAGACGGTTTATCTGCTCCCTTATTCAGTTAATACAAACTTCTTCGGCGAGCCGCTTCAAGGAGGAGAGCTTATCTCTCACGAGATTAGTAGTATTAGCGTAGTAAGCAACAGAGACAGAGCATAAAAGCCTCGAGTTAGTGTCATTTTCTTTACTGAATCGAGCCCTTGATTGTAAGAGGTCACCGCCGCCAAGGACATTTGCAACGCCAATGTGTTTTCGTCCCTGGGACGTGAAGTTGTTCAGTCTCATGTGCCTGTAATGCCGGCACTTTTACTTTTCTAACAGAAACAGTAATACAAGTGCACTACTGTTTCACGGCGGAAATAAGTGGTAAAACTACCCCGGACGAACTCTGCACTAAGCTCCATTTTTAAACATAGATTTCCAGCCATACACAGTGATTAAAAAGTCCATTAGAACAATACAGTGAGTTTACGTTTCATATCAGTTGAGCCAAACATTTGGCCAGGAATCGCAGGTACACGTCAGTGCACTCGTTAATGGATATTTGTCCCCATGCACCCTCTGGGCGTATGTTCACGCATACTTTTTGTGGGGATCGCCGGGCAGGGACATTTTGGGGACTTTTAGGGTACTGCACTGTCAAATAAAAAATCTTTTGGAATATCTTTTAGAATCACTTTGTTGTCCACAAAAATAATGCTTAATAATACATAAAGTTGTGATCATCAAATATAAATAGCCCAGAACACTATCAGAGTCATTATATATTCAGATATTCTTCCCAAACTTGTATCTCGTCCTTTACCAGATAACTGATATGTATACTCCACTAATACTATTTATCGAGATATTTTTGTAGATATAAACCTTCATATAATCTCTTAAACGGTTCTAACGATTTAGAAGAGTTTTTAGAAGAAGGAAGAAATTTGTGTTTAGGTTAATATTCATTTTTATTTATTTTTATCTTCACAGAAATTATTTTCTTAGAAAAACGCGTTTTTACACAAAACATTTATAAAAGTACATCCAGATACGTATTAACAACCAAACATGTACTGTAAGTGTGTCTACAAATAATAATAAAAAAAAATGTGTTCCAAAATATCCGGTACCCTCCGAAATCGAGCCAAACTGGTACTTGTTTGAATTTTTGTTTGTATTGGCGATTTCCGTCGCTAATAGGATCGCACGTGAGCCGTCTGCGCTTTATATACGCTGAAAGGTTTCGATTTGTGATTAAAATTTCAATGGGACACTCAACGCTGACCTTTGTAGCGACAAGATTGAAGATATCTTGTTACAATTTTTTTTTATCGACTTTATTGGGCATTTTGACACTCGTGCTTTAAATTGATGAATTTATATTGAAATAACTGCAATATAGAGTTTAAATTCCTGTACCTATGTTAAAAGAGAAAGGAGAATTTTAGGTTCAAAAAAGAGATTGAATGAAAGACAGAGTTTACAATTTTTAAGTGCCTTTTTTATACTGCTATGGTGGCATACAAGCCGGCGACCCGTCTGGTGGTAAATGGTCACCTATTGACGCCTGCAACACCATGGGTATCACTTGCGCGTTGCCGATTCTGCAAAAATCTCTCCACACCCTTCTTGAAGAACCCCATGCTTCTCTTATGTGGGAAGGTAAAGCCTCTTTGATCGAGTGGTATAAAGAACTGCAGAGACCTGGATCAGTTCGGGCAAGGTTATATTAACTATTTTACTTTTTTATTTTATTTTTTTATTTTCATTATTTAGGACAGCAACAGTCTTAAACTATAAGAATTTACATGGTTTGAACTTATAATTATGAGACCAATTACAGCTATCCACGTACTAAAATGGAATTTTTACCAATATCTTACGTAACACTAGTTTGAAGCAAACAGCATATACGAGTATAACGTAAAAAAAAAAACAAATGTATGTATTAGTATTATACAAAAAGAAAGAAAAAAATACAGTAATAATAACAACAATATACTATTAATTTACCTTGTTTAGTAATGATTACTTGTAGTGGAGGATTGGTAATGTGACTTAAAATATATTCGATGAAATGTGGGTCTCATTATGGAGACTTTTACTCCTTCGGGGATAAGGATCTACAGAGCATTTATAATGTTTAGTTGGTAGAATTGATCGCTTTAATACTATGAAATCTCCACTGCAAAATGTATCTTCTTCTGTAAGCGTGTTGATGTCAGTTGACGTAAAGGCTGATGGTATTGATGGTAAGTGGCCAATACTGTAGAGTATTGCCAATATATTTCGAACTATAGAGTCTGGAACTCACTTACTCTAAAGTACCAAAGTGCTAAGTTGTCTCACGACATTTATCTTTAAAGACAACCTTCGTATTGTACCTGGTCACACTGAGTTTTAAAACCTCCCCATTAGTAAAAGCCCGTCCAAGTGCGAGTCGGACTGGCGGACGCAGGATTCTGTACCGTTATCTTTAATTACGACAATCCCTTAAATATTTATTTTATTCTATTTTTTTTTAGTATATGTTGTTATAGCGGCAACAGAAATACATCATCTGTGAACATTTCAACTGACTAACCATCACGGTTCATGAGACACAGCTTTATGACAGACGGACAGCGGAATCGTAATAATAAGTCCCGTTTTACCATTTGGGTACGGAACATGTATCCAACCCCATCGGAACTATTTAGTACATCGTCCTACGCTACATGATATAGATTAAAATGAAACAATTAAACCCGTAGATAGCTCCGAGCTGAGTAATGATACTAATGTAGCATTTACATATTTAACCAATCAGAGGGGACCGTTAACAAAGGGTCACTTACTTCGTGCGTTTACTCGGTTCGGTTCGGGTGTTGCGTCGTTTTTGCACAGAATTTGATCTCAATCAACATTTTTTTTAATTGAGTTTTTATTGTTGGGATTTAGATAAGGCATAAGGATATATGTATAGCGGATACAGTTACTAGATGTTTGTTTTTGTATATTCTTACAATGGATTTCCGCAAGGTCACGCCTGAGTCAATTAGTTAACATACACAAATAGGTAACAGTAAATAATAAAAGTATATTTGACACATCTATTAATCTGACACTAATTTACTGGCAACATTAATCTTCAATAACTCAATTACGATACATTACGTCCCATACATTATGAATAAAGCTAAAACAAAATAAACTGAAATCACAGTTAAAATCAAACAATAACAATAAATTTTAACATAATTAACTGTCAGTGTAGGTGTGTGAAGTAAACACAATTGCCGAATCAAACGAGTTCGTTAGTTATCATACACATACGTGCAAACAAACTGTTTGCTATGGCGCTGATGTTTATTTATTACAAGTGGTAATGGTTTTACTCATTACACTGTCGCTATTGACTAAAAGGTCGCTAAGCCACAGGGTCTATTTTGAGTCTTAAATACTAGGGATAGTATCTATGGGAATAGAGATGGAAATTATCTTTCGTCCTGTCTCAGAATAGATATAGACATTAATTTACTTGCCACATAATAGATTACAAATTAAAGCAACATTTTCAAATTTAATAAAAAAAAAAACAATAATAATACCTAATTAAAAAAAAGAAAATAAACAATAATGTTTTTACAAACTTCTTATAATCTGGAGATAGGTCTAGCCACTACTTAATTTTTTTTCTTAAGCCTTATAAACACATTTCCTGGGCCATTCTTTACACACGGCCATCAGATCCCACACTAAGCAGAGTTAGTATTATGACAACCAGATAACTGATATAAACTTTATTTTAAAATACATACCCAGACACCGAAAAAACATGTTCATGCCTTCAAATACTTTTCATGGGTTAGAATCGAACCCACAACCTGTGGCGTGGCAGTTTTCTAATCAAGCTAATTGACCCGTCAAGCTAGCTTGTAAAATGATTGTAAAACAAAAAGAATAGAAGGTTGAACTATTGCTCGAAATCTATGAATTTATAATAGGCCTCAGTACACTAGCTGGGTGGTCATACATTTCGTATGAAAATTTCATTACCCTTGTGTGTGGTGGCGATTCTACTCGGTAGTCGTGCGCCACTCTTGTTAACGATAGTGCATTAGATACTGCGTTGTAGGTTTGAGTGTTTGTTTGGCTATGTATCTGTGACTGCAGTAATGTTTGTCTTAGAAACTGTGTCTGTTGCAAAGTCCGCATAGGTGTTATAAATTTACAAAGTTGATAAATAAATTTGACGGACCAGTTGGCTTGGTATTTAGAGACCCTGACTGCCACGCTGTAGGTTATGGGTTCGATTTCTACCCAGTACAAAATCTGTGTGTATAAGCTGTGTGCTATACGTCCGGGTGTAAATATTTATATAAGTATGTATTTATAAAAAAAATAGGTATAAATATGTAGTACATTAGTTATGTAGTTTCCATAGTAAAAGCTCTGTTTAATTTAGGATCAGATGTCCACGTGTAAAGAATATCCCGGGATATTTAATACATCACAAATGTTATAGTAAAAGACAAAGTCACTATTTCTGTCAGTCCGTTTAAATATCTTTTGAACTACGCCATAGGTTTTGATGGAGTTTTCACCATAATTTCGACCAAAAGGTGTGCATCATAAACTTACATTATCTCAGTCAGGAGAATCCGAGGCTAGTCGCTAGTCAAAAAATAAAGAAACTAAAGACACACAACATTGTTAACGCGAATGTCTACATTTCAGTCGGCCGCACGGACGGACGGCGCAAATTTACGCGCGGATAAATTAGTCGGTACCCCGCGCGATTTGCATCGAATCCTCGAATTATGCACCGCACCGAGCCGCCCGGGGCCGCCGCCGCCGCCGCCCGGTGTCCGACCTGCATCATGTGTCACCTGTCATGTGTCAATGTGATAATAACAACTGCATTTATTTATTGAACGTCAACTTTCTGTGTTCGATTTTTAAATATTGAAATTGGTGTTCAATGTGTTGTTGTTAATGAGAATTTACACATTTGATATTATTACGGACTAGATGATTCGACAGTTAGTTCATTTAGAAATTCTTTAGGGTCTAGAAAAGCACGTTTTGTCATTATATGGGAACTTTACTAAGACTATTATATATACATACTATACTATATACGAACATACATTAACATTTATGTTTACATAAAAATGTATTTTCCAAAGAATCGTCGGCATTGTTGGACGACAATGACCAAAAAGCAATCCATCATGAAACGAGACAATTTCATATCTTATTTTACGCCCCGGAAGAGATTTTAAATATGCTGGGACTTTCTTTTACACACGGCCATCTGGTCCCAAACTAAGCAGAGCTTGTACTATGGAAACCAGATAACTGATATACTACATATGCTACTTTTTTTTTCTATATATATACTTATTTTATTTACACCCAGACACACAACAAACAGACATGTTCATGCACACAAATGTTTTTCCTGGGTGGGAATCGAACCCGCGACCTTCGGTTTGGCAGTCAGAGCGTTAACCACCAAGCCAACTGTCCTGTCAAATTTGGATTGGCAGAAACTGAGACTTACATACGTTAAAAAATCTCTCAATTCCCAACTTGACATCACCACAATTGTGCACTCTCGGGAATATTCCTAATCCCGGGCTACGGGTGAATGTGTTGTACCATTTAAAAAAATAAAATAAATAAATTCCCCATCTGGAAATCAAACCTCTATCCGAGCTTTATTCCACGACCACCAAGACAATGTGCAACTGGAAACTGTGTCGTGAATTTAAGCTGATTACACAAATACACGATACACCCACATTTTCATGCAGATATCGTTCCGACATGCATATGCAGTTGACCTAACTTATTCGAACGGTCCAACGCACGTACCGAAATCTGCATGCTCTGTAGATAAACGTCACATATCCCGCCGGTGGTAAATATACCACGATAACATCTGGCTGTTTGGGCCCATTGTCCGTGAGATCATTGGGTTAACGACCAAAAATTTTCAATGCGAGTTAGAACATTTTATGCGTTGCAAGTTGGGATTTGGTCAGGACTTTGAATATATTAAGGGGTGTAAATATCCTATATAAGTATGTATTGAGAGTAACAAACCTCTAAACATCCTCACTAACCTTCCCGTTTGTTTTATTTGTAGGATTTACGTCCAGATACAGAACAAACAGACATATTGCACACAAATTTCTTAGTGGATAGGAATCTAAACCACGAGCTGTGTCGTGGCAGTCAGGGTCTCTAATCACCAAGCCAACTGACCCATCACTTACGAAGTTCAAAGCCTATAACTACAACGACTAGAATCACAGCAAGGTACCATTTATTACCAACTAATTGACTCAGCTGTGGCCTTGCGGAAATCCATTATAAGATTATACAATAAACAAATATCTAGTAACTAATTCCGCTGGATCTCCTTCTCTGTCAAGTCCCAAACAAGGGAACTCAACGGAAATCGACACGTGTTTCCCTTCGACACGAAGCATCTTAGACCCGCTATCACTGGCTCGACGCACGAGCACCAATAATGTTACCTCGCCAACTTGACAGAGAAGGAGGTCCAGCGGTATAATCTTAGTTCTAATATGTTTTCAAAATGATTATCAACATACTCGTACACAGACAATTTAAGCTTAATCTCCACCAACCACGCTCCATTGGTAGTCAGATTAACCATAGCCAAACAAAGCCACGTGCCATCTCCATAAATAAAATTAGGGACCGTCATCACTTCCCAATGAAAAACCATAAAGAAACACCCACTCGTGACGGAACCACTACTAACAATGGCAGAGAGCTTTCAATTTGTACCTACACACCATAGAGGTTGAATTTACGAGATACCATTGCGCTACCGAAGTCAGGGGGTGGCCAGACAACGGGCGCATAAATTAACAGACTAGGGAGTCTTAAATCGAAAAGGGGTGGCAAAGATTAGAAAATTTGAAGAGAGATCGGATGTTGATAGGGAATTTATGCCTGTTTGTTGGTGTATTCTGTGAGTGTTCTGGGTATCATTGTAGAAAATTTTACTATTTATTTTGGGATGTTTTGGTAATAATTTTAATGATAATATGAATATATATAAGTACGTATAATAGATTTATATGATAGCCAGCGAGTAGGTACTACAAAGTTCCCGTAGTAGCTCCTTGCTGGCGGGCTAAATTGAAGATGTATGAATAGTCTAGCACCTGCGGGAGTGTTCCGATAGCTACACTACACTTGAGGGCCGGTTTCGTTCTTTATTATTTGTGTGCAATTAGCAGGTTCGTCACTCACATCACTAAATTGAAGTGAAATTGTTATCAAACATTATACATGGTAAAAAAATATATTCCATCTCCCAAAATATGTTAACCTATATCGTTCTCGAACTGTATCTACAATTCTAGTTCAATAATTTACCAAAACAATATGACTTTACAAAATCTAACCCTGCTCAAGTGCGGTTGTAAACATGTACACGCGGCTCAATATTTATATGGAGGTAGAAATTAAAAATTCTTTTTTTTCTTATTACAATAAATTAATCTTTACCAATTGGAAATAACCACGCAGATCCACGCATCGGCTCTCGCTGCGAAGGGTTAAAAATCGTGAATTATTGTGCTCTAAGCGCTGTGAGCTTTTATTATTATGATTTACACTCTTTTATCCGCTTACACTTCGCAAATAATCCAGAATTATGATATCAGTGTTCGATTTAGATTTATATATTAATGTAACCTCAGAAAAAACATTACTGTTTTCTTTTTAACTTGCATATTTTTTTTATATCACATGAGCCGACAAAGAAGCACACGGTCCACCTGATGGTAAGTGGTCACCTCCGCCTATAGACATTTGCAACACCAGACCATCGCTAATGCGTTGTCGACCCTGAGTCTTGAAGTTGTTAAGTCTCATGTACCTGTAACTTCACCGGCTCCCTTACCTTTTTAACCGAAACGCAGTAATACATGTGCACTACTGTTTCGCGGCGGAAATGGGCAAGGTGGTAGTACTTCCCTGGACCTCTGCACTAAGAGCAGAGTTCGTCACGGTAAGTATGTATTTAGAAAAAAACATGTTGTAATAGATCAGTTATCTGGTTTCCATAGTACAAGCTCTGCTTAGTTTGGGATCAGATGACCGTGTGTAAGATCACAGGGTATTTATAATATTTTTTTTATTTTTAAGTATTTATAGATATTTTTTTACAATATTGATATCTTCAGTAACTTTGACATATGAGTGCCCTTTGTGCGTATATACGCAATATAATATATAAATATGATTTTAATATTTAAAATTGACAATATTTTTTGTCGAAGTAAACTCTATACAAAAAACGATAGGACGGAAACATCCGTTCTCCGGCGGATACGTCTAACGAAAAATAAATTAAAACAATAATAATTTCAACTTTAGCAAAGAGAACTCCCGTAGTTTCTCACAAAAACAAACATGGCCACACTAATTAACTTAAAATCATTTCGTATTCCTTGATATTTTTATACTGGCGCCTGTTTGAAATGTTCCCGGGAAACTGCAGGTGGTCTACAATGAGGCGAAACGAACCTTGGTAACTACTGGTGTTGGCTGCCCGTCACACCGTAACGTATTTTGGTAGCCTGAATTTAATAGACAGAAGTAATAGAGCTCTTTGTGCAGTGTTCGTCCGGCGAAGTATTACCACCATACATATTTCTGCAAAGAAGCGGTAGTGTGCTCAAGTTACTGTTTCGATTTGAAAGGTGAAGTTACAGAGACAATAGACTTATCAACTTATCGACTCGCGTTGGCAGTGGCCCTGGTGTTGTGTGGTATGTTGGAAATGTATTTAGGCGGCGGTGACCACTTACCATCAGGTGGACCGCCTGCCTGTATGGCCTACTGGGTAAAAAAAAATATACTGCTTTAGCGGTGTTTTATAAAAAAACAATGAAACTACATTATTACTTACTACTTTATAATGAATGTTTGGAAATTGAATTTGTACTTTACAATTGGGGTGAGTAGGACACAGATTTCACCAGTACGTCTGTCAGGGTTTGTCCCAATTATTATTATTGTTATTATCCCAAAACACATCTAAAACGAACGTGTATAAATTGGCATTTTAATTACAAAGTCTGTGAAAGAGTGTTACAGACCACATGGCTCATGTACCGCACCAGTGATTTATAGAGTTCTTCATTCGTTTCTGGAAATCGTTATAAAATTACGCTACGGTGTGACGTCACCCCGCAAGACATTGGCTCCGGCCGAGCTAAGTGCATAGCTATGTCATTAGCTCAGTGGAAAGTTGTAAAGATGCCAGAATTAGGAGCCGTGTCGCTCTCAAAGATATTCATAAGTTTCTTTAATATTAAACTTTTTCTTATTCTCTTTTGTAAGCCACCGGTTTACATCGGCTTCAAGCTTTTTGATATTCGAATATAACCGGTTTTTTTTTGTGGCAGTTGAAATCTGTTTTTGTTTCGTAATGTTAAAATCTTGTTTGGTTCATCTTATTAAAGTTTTCTAAACGTATTTCTTGTCCTCTCTTTTTAAATCTGATCATTAATTTGATACGTAACATAAAAGACAAACGATATATTAACTTTACATTCGTCGCGAGTTTGATTTCCACCCAACCCAGGACAAACATTAGAGTGCATGAACATGTCTTGTTCTATCACTGGCTGACAATATCTATACTAGTATGTGTAGTAGAATATATAGAATATCTGTGAAATATAGTAATATAGTATAATAGTATAGAGGCTGTGTTAATTTGGTATGGGATGGTAGTGGGCCAAACAGTTTCATTCGTTACAAAAACCGCTCCTCAAATTGTGTATAACGATTTATACCAGTATTAAAATATAGTCGAAAATGTAATAATTCAGTCGTTGTTCTAGTCGTGAATATTCTTTCCCCATCCTAAATGAAAATTAAACTTCTTGTCAAGGAAATACAATGGATAATTGAAAACCAGTCTATAGCGGTACGGCGCGGTTAAACATGCAACAACATATAATTTCGACTTCATTAAATTCCTGCATTTATTACATACTAGCAGTTCCCGACATGCGGTGCTATGCGACTTTTTTTTTAAATTGTAATAACTGCCTTCGCCGACGTACGTAAAATAACTCACTTAAAGTTTCATCCAATCGGATAAAGAGCTTGGGAGGCATGAGATGAGGTGGTGGTGGATGAGTGACACCAAAAAACAAGATATCACTTTCAAAAAAAATCAAAAATTATTATGTTAAACTAATTCCACAATTAATTTTATCTCTTGTGCTGTTACAATTTGAAAACACTGACTATATGAAACGCTTAGAGCGTAACCATAGCGCGATTCCGGAATAGTACAGTGCCATCTATTGAGCTAAAAAGAAACTACTTTTCGTAGGAGGATATGAATCAAGTATTGACGGTTCTATGCCGAATTTCTAATTGGAACTCTTGGCGTTTTTTGTATTTGTATTTTTTTTTTTAACAAATACTACTTTTGGCTTTTTCCCTGCATAGGGACATAATGGGTAGATAGTAAAACCGCTACTACTACAGGTGCCTTGAAAGTCACGGTTGTTGCGATTTGCGTCCCCATATCTATTTAAGTTATATATAAATATAATTGTATATAGAAAAAAAACATGGTTAATTCTTAGTTTTAAATGCATGCTTTTACTTTTTAAATTTTTCTTATTTTATTTCCTTTAATTTTTATAATCTTATATTCGTTCCAAATGTGGTAATTGGTGTACATATCATACTGTAACGTTACTTTATTATAAAATGCAAAAGTTTAATATGTAATAAATAGTTTAACCGTATGGGTTGATGTGTCACATTGAATTAATAAATATAAAATGAATTAATTGCATCCTCATTGTGGGAGCTTCAGTAACTTTGAATTTGACCTTCACAAGTGCACTCCCCGGGCCTAAACTGAATAATGTAAAATTATAAATGGTTTTGAATGTTTGATGACACACATTTAATTTTTAAATAATTTAATAAAAACATTATTTTATTAATATTAGAAATGGGTCTGGAATCGAAGATGTAAATCTAAAAGTGGCATAAGTACGACGTAATGAGATGTTATACAACCGACTTAATTACAAACGTTTTAAAAAATATTTTTGCATAATTTTATGCTACACTATTTTACCACCCGCGTTCCCGTTTGGGGAAAAAGTATTCTGTGAATTCTCCGGCATAACATAAGATGTCGCCTTTAAAACGATTTATAGATGTTATATTTAGTTTAATTTAATATTAATCTAGCACCTAATTTTTAGGGAAGTAACTCTTCAGTAAAATCACAGACCATTTGCACCACAGACTCAATGATCGGAGTGGTTTAAAAAACGGGATTTATTATTTTTTTTCTTTTAGACCGAATGTCCTGGGTTTAATTCCCACGATGGGCAAAGAACAGAGAAAGTTTCCTCGTAAGGTATTATCGTAGCCCACGACTGGTAATGTGCGACATAAAGGGACTTTAAATATCAACTTTCATAGAACCTGCCTCATCAAAGATAAGGGGCGTAAAGATATATATCTGAATACTTAGAAGACATCCCTAAGTCAAATTATTAATAGATATTCATAAAAGTCCCTGAAGCACAAAACGCATTCCATTTTCATGAATATGACATTTTATGAGTAAAATGTAATTTGATCAGCTTTAGGTTTATGAGCTATAAAAGTCATGACGTATAAACGTACATCAATCAAGGGGAGGGCCTCAGGCACACGCTTGGCGTATTATATGTAAAGTTTAAACTGGGGGTAGGGTGTAATATGATGCTTAAATTCATAGTTAGCTTTTCTTAGCTTATCTTAGCTTTATGAATCATGCGAATTACAAAAACAAGAAGTTTTTTTTATATCATTTTTGGTAAACACTTTTTGGAAATAACAGGCACATGAAACTTAAAAACTTCATGTCTCAGAGTCGACAACGCATTGGCCATGCCTTGGTGTTGCAAATGTTCTTAGGCAGCGGTAACCACTTACCATCAGGTGGCCCGTGTGGTTGTCGGCCGCTGTGGTTTAAAAATATGTACCGAAAAATTACTCTCTGTAATTCATAACTGGCACATTATAAAAATATTATCAATAAAAATGTATTTGTTAAAATCAAATGTTGTTTTTTTTTGGCAATAAAAGATACTCAAGACTTGGTAGTTAATAAATGAAATTGAATGAAAAGTTATGAATTCTGACTCTAATACCGGTTCGGAAGGTTGTGTTTTACAGAGAAAAACCGGCAATAAACTGAGCAATTTATCTTTTTAAAAACGAACTTAGATTTATTACATAATAATAAATTAACTTCTATCATATCACGTCCACCATATTAGATTTCGAATGACGTCACTTAGCTAATCGTAGATTGTCACCAAAACCAAATATGTGTGCATAATGTCAGCTCAAGGGGATGAGACACTTCATTAAAAATTTTGTTGCAAGATTTGACCGAAACTAACAGATAAAGTAAAATAAAAGCTTTTAATAAAGCGGGTGATACATCAAGCGTTTGTTTTATTAAGCTTAGTTATATACAGCATTATCACATTTGTGCGTAGGTCGCGAGCGTCATGGAACTCATTACACCGCGCCCGCTCTGGGGACTTCGCGACAAATTATACAAAATTACAACTGTAATCGTCCGGGTAAATGAGCAATAATATTAGTACCTTACCTGTGTTTTATTTGTCTCCTTAACGGAAGGTAATCTCAGTATTAAAGCAAAAAAAATACAAGCTTTTTCATGTCCATGCTGTTAACTTCATAACCTTCATAAGAGACCTCCGCGAGCCTAAACAATTAAATATTTCTTTTTTTTCTTTTATAGCTGTTTAAAGTGGGGATGTATTCGTCCGGGCAAATATTGTCGGAAGATGCTTTCGTTTTTAAAGTGTGATTTTCCGAAAATAACATTCTTCGGTTGTCTATTG
Organism: Habrosyne pyritoides; assembly: GCA_907165245.1. Lineage (NCBI taxonomy): Eukaryota > Metazoa > Arthropoda > Insecta > Lepidoptera > Drepanidae > Habrosyne > Habrosyne pyritoides. Next base: position 494,545 of record OU015600.1, on the reverse strand, counting down.
GGTTATTTTAATTTGAAGAGGTATCAAACTTCCAAGGTGATTTTAATGAAAATCTAGGCGTGAAGTGACCTTAACTCAACAATATATTGGGCTTTTTTCGGAATGGACTAATGGCTGGCACAAAAGGCGCTAATGTGAAATAAATTGTCGACTGCCGACCCCTCCCTGCCCGGATCCCGCCTCAGGGTTATAGATTCAGTTGCGCTAGATATGGCAATAGAGTTATAGTAATCACTAGCTATCCCCAACGGTATCACCCGCGTTTCCGCGAGAAGCTACATTTTACCGGTATAAAAAGTATCCTATATGTTAATCTAGGTTATAAACTACCGATGTGCCAAGTTTTATCCAAGTCCGTTTAGTAGTATTTGTACAAAAGAGTAAGAAATATCTCTGCAGACAAACTTTCGGATTTATAATATCAGTAAGATTGGCTTCAGGACCGGTGACGAGAAACAAAATGTAGGCTGAAGGTTTGATTATGTATGCAATATAATCTCTATGCACTGTCTCTTTCATCAAATACGCAATTACGTGAAAGGTCTGCTCCCGGAGACCTCGTTGTGCCGGCACGCCAAAGTTTGTATTACCTAAAAAAGGGGGCGAATATAATAATAATTTGGATAGTATCATTTATAATCGAGTCTTAAATACAAAGAAAGTCGCGAACTTAGGACTTCTCTACCACTCATTGTTACCAGTTAACTTTGTAGTCACTTACGACCGTCTACAAATCTTAATATGGTTGTATTATAAGCCTCATACTAATTTTGATATAGTTTAATTTTGACCTAACAAGTTAAAGCTATCTCAAGAGACTTGACTTTGGACGTAACTATACAAGCTTAGTGACAACTTACAAACAAGTAGGAACAGGGGTTTTGTATGAGTATACTAGTAACCATAATTGATTCTGATAGGTATGGGACTTGGTTTATTTGACAGCTTCTGTCATTGAGCTCCCAATCAGACTCGCGGGGCTATGTTCACTTGACAAGATAAATCTGTCAGTTTTAAATACCCTTGTAATGTCGAAATCACAATGCAGTTGTTATGACGCCATCAAATACCTGGAAATAAGATCTCTTAAAGTCTTTAATAACTTAAAATATTGCTAATAACATGCTTTCTAAATAAGGATGAGAGAATGAAACCAATCCGATGCATTGATGTTAACTGCTTCATGATGAGTAGTGACTCAATAACCTGGGACTCGATTCTGTAAGGAAAATGACACTAACTCGAGGTTGTTACGTCGCGGCCTTAGTGTTCTCTCTCTTTCGCTAACTACGCTAATACTACTAATCACGTAAGAGATAAGCTCTCCGAGGCCTCAGTGAAGCGGCTCGCCGACAAAGTTTGTATTAGCTGAATAAGGGGGCAGTGTTGCTACATACAATTTATAGTGTAGGAATGTATTTTGTTACTAATACCTCTGGTAGTTTTTGGAGATAACTTTACATAGATATCTTTAAACTCATTATCCCCGAAGATGTTGGCAGAGGTCAGTAATAACACTCGTATTCCACTAAAGATATTTTAAGTCCCAACCTGACATGTGAGCTGTCTCTGGGGCTCTTAACCAATCTCTTGCTACAGTTTATAATTTCTAAATAAAGAAAGATTTATATTACCTTCTCTCATCTGAATCGACCCAAAGACCTGTGGGTTTTTAGCCAAGTTTAATATGGTCGAGTGGAACCATCGAGCTGATTTTTCTAGGCACTGAATACTATTCCCGAACTCACTCACTATTTTAACAAACATGGCATATCTAAAAGTTATATATCAATGGCACTCTTATATCCTCTATTCTACGGGTCGCTTTTTACAACAGGAAACGGAAACGGCTCGAACCTTCGGGAAATGCTCGCGTGTTTTGTATTTAGGTCGGAGCCACATCGGGACAATGCTGTTTATGTATATGAGGTTCCGGCCTTATTGTGTTGTATGAAAACGTGTTATTTATTGTTTTTATTGCAGCCTTTATTGGCCAGATTTATTAAGCTCATCCTACTAACATTAAAAATACGGAAGTTTGTGATGGAACTTTTTCACGCAAAAACTAGTAAACGATTTTAAATGGATTATAACCTGAAAAACGCATATTTTTTATGCAACTAAAATGTTATATTCATCGGGAACGCGGCTGATAACACACAGCTAGCATCGCTATAAGTTTTCGTTCCATTCCTGGGAATGTTTTACGCTCACCTTTTTATTCTCGTACTTTTATTGGGATTAAAAGTTATGCTATGTTAATCCGAGGTATGCTCATTTATGCCACTGTATAAGTAAATTTTTCGTGAAAGACTAATAATAAATCTTCAACACCATGTGTTGCAAAATATTCTTTAAAATCTACCAGCTACATATTACATAGCCGAGTGATAACAAACATATGTATATACAAACTTCTAGATATGTAGGTACCTAATATGAGTAAAACTACTCGAGATTAATTATGGCCCCAAGAAGTTGACAGCTAAATTAACTTTTAATGAAATAAATCCATTTATTAGTCAAATGTAAAAAAAGTTTTGTTGTAATTTCTGAAGAAGTACGCAAATATCCAATCACACTGCACCGAAAATATTTTAAGTTACAAACTAAAACAAACCAAAATAAACAAAAATGATTCGCGCCGAGTGTGCTTCGGCCCTCGCCTCACTTGTCGTGATGGTATAGCGGCTCGAATTCGAAGCGGAAACTAAAAAACTAATGATTGTGTTAGCGGGCGTTTTGTCCCGCATTATCGTGTCCCGGTATCGCCTCCGGTGTGCTATTAGCTTTATTTACAGCTCTCACTTATGAATGTAATGTTTGTTTAATGAGCACTATTGTTTCGTGAACTGTTTTAATGATAAATATTAAAGGCTTTTGGGTAAAATTCTTCGTTGTTTTGATGAAAATATTCTTGTATTATTTATTTTCGCCCGCGGTTGTATTCAATTCAAAATTCAAAACCATTTATTCAGTTTAGGCCCTTGGAAGGCACTTCGCACGTATTAAGATTGATATCAAATAGTATAGTACTATAGGCTACGTTTGTGCAAAATTTCAGTAAAAACCGGTTCAGTGATGTAGATAAACCAACAAACTATCTTTCGAATTTATGATATGAAGTTAGAATACTTCCAAATAAATGGATTGCCTCAAACTGGTCATTAAACATAGTAGAGGTCGGTGGAGACACCCTAGTACTACCTACTGGCTATTACTACTGGGGTACTTACTTACTACAATAACGGATTATAAAATGATAAATGGAGTGTGTGTAATAAATATATAATATCCAGGGAGATTTTTTACTCAAGGCCATCTGATCCTTAGCTAAGCACAGCTTGCATTATGGAAACCAGATACAGATAAATAAATAAATAAATATCCTAGGACATTCTTTAAACACGGCCATCTGATCCCAAACTAAGCACAGCTTGTACTATGGGAACCAGATAACTGATATACTACATTTTTCTAAATACATATATAGATATTTACACCCAGACACAGAAGAAACAGATATGTTCATACACACAAATGTTTGTCCTGGGTGGGAATCGAACCCGCGACCTTCGAATTGGCAGTCAAGGGTGCTAACCACCAAGCCAATTGGCTTGAGTATATCTGACATACTAAATATGTCTTTGTTTTTCTAAATACATACTTATATGAATATTTATACCCGGACACAGAATAAACAGATATACTCATGCGCACAAATGTTTATCCTGGCGAGAAATCGCTTTAATAATCCAGCAAGTGGTTAAAAAAAATTGCAAAGGAAAGACACATCGTAGCAAGTTAAATAAAAGTTAGATGTGAAGTCTCAAGTGTAATTTCACCGGCCCCCTTACCGTTCTAACCGAAACACAGTATACGATACAAGTGCACTAGGTGGTAGTACTTCGTCGGACGAACTCTGCACTGAGAGCTCTACCACTCTAGGCTTCACAAGTCTTACTTTAAACCCGTATTTTATAATAAGACAGTAAATGTTGTCTCAATAATTCAAACCATCGGAAGGTTCACCGTCTCGGTACGTACACGTATAGGTGGCGGAACAGGGGTCCGCACTTAGGGATCCGTTGCGAACAGTGTCACCTGTAACCCACTTAGGTTCGAATGATCGATTGGTTCTCGCGCGTCGAGTTTTGCGGTTCACGATGGGGTCTCTACTTTTGGAACCTGGAGACTTTGCCTGAGAATACTTTTACTTAGCTAGAGTACGTTTCGCATTTCATTCTTTTTTTGTTGTTTTTTTTTTAAATAAATATTCTGAGACATTCTTCATGCACGGTTCTCTGATTCCAAATTAAAACCGAGCTTGTAGGTACTGAATGTAATATGGTACCAGATAGCTTAAATATCTACTACATAATTAAAATATTAAAATTAGAGAAGTAGAGCTCTTAGTGCAAAGTTCGTCCGGGGAAGTACTACCCCCTTACCCATTTCCGCCATCAAGCAGTAGTGCACTTGTATTACTGTGTTTCGGTTAGAAAGGTAAGCGGGCCGGTGAAATTACAGGCACATAAGACTTAACAACTTCACGTCTCAGGGTCGACAACGCATTGGCGATGCCCCTGGTGTTTCAAATGTCCATAGGCTGCGGTGACCACTTCCCACCAGGTGGACCGCATGCTTGTTTGTCGGAAAAAAAAATGACTGATTCAATGTGGTAAAAATTTTATCCACGATCTACGGCGTGATGATAAACAGGTATCTCAACACCATGACAACTTTCCCATCAGTTATGAAATTCTTACCAAATATTTATAAATGTGAAACAAGTCATCTATTTGTATTTTTATAACATAACAAGCAACTTAACATATCATGGCACCCGTAAGTAATTCCCAAATTTTTTGTAGCAAAATATCAATGCATAGATAATTTATCACTCAATTACGCGGTAAAAGATACATGGATTTGAAATAAACTTGGCACTTATAAAAACAACTTCAAATTTCGAAACCTCATTTTAATTAAGCACTAAACAAACCCTAATATAATTATTCCTGAAAATCCCTGGGGTCTTTACCCCCCATCCTTTAACGAGCCATGTATTACAGCCGTCACACTCGGGTATAGGTTGGGTCTCCAATCTGGTGATCACTGAATAAAATGCCACTTAGTATCACCGCCACGTTTAATTGATTGATGACCGGAGGTGCTTGGCGATGCACCAAATTTCCTTTCTGCCTTAGGGTTGTAGAAAGGGTTGTACGACATTCTTGCTGCATAGTGGTGATTGTGTTGTGGTTAAAACGTGATATTGTTGTAATAAAAAATGTGATCTCAAGCTTATCTGGAGATGGGATGTTTCGGGATCAATATAAAGATGTGGTATTTTTAGGTACATTTAGGCGTACTTATACAATCGAATTGGACTCGATCTACTGTCGGTTTATTAATTACTAGCTTCATAAATTAAAAATGGTAAATATTCCATCTTACCCCACATATGAGGTAAGACGGGATACTAAAAGGCAAGATAGGGACAATGTATAAGATGGTGTATTAATTTTATTGACAGGAAATACATATCAAGTCATCATCCAAACCTTCGTCATCGACGCATTATCGTTTGCGGAACACCATAAACTGAAGCTGCTTTTATAACCCTGACTTTTTTGCCAATACGTTTTCTACTTTTTTTTTGATACTTTCTTTGTACTACTGTCCCCTCATTGTCTTTTTTTTTATAGTTACGTACCATTATTTCATGCCACTGATACTTAAACAGACGAAATAGTTGCATCTCACCCCGTCTTACCTCATGTCCCCGTCTTATCCGTATTTCACTTATCATTTACCGTTGTAAGTTAGTCAGAAACTCAATTCAGGCGTATCTAATGTTAATATACTGACAATTGTTTGCTTTCATTCCAGGTAAGCCCAATCCATCACTACCCACCCAGGTATTACAGTGTTTACAAATAGCGTCGATTCGACGTGTAATTTGGGCGACAGACAGCGGCTAATTCCGCAAACATTACAGGCACGCATTTGGGGACTAAATCCGAGCGGTATTAGGTACGCTTAGCGCAATCAACGGCCGTGTTAGCATTACGCTGAATTAATTTTACATGCGACCGGGGCTAGTGATGGCTATCGGTACCACGGCGGTAATAAATAAACCCGTGGCACAACACTACTGTGCTTTTGTGTAACATGAAATTGTACCTTCATATTTTGAGTACTGGTTTGCAGTTCAAAGGAATTGTAGTGGAACTATTTAGCAGTATGATTTAGTAATTGATATGAGAATGCCTCAGGCTCTGTTTATTGAATAGTACAGATATTAATTAGGCGTCTCTAAATACACTTAATATACGTCACACAATATCGTGGGACATTTACTTAACCCCATCTGCTCCCAAACTGAACAGTCCTAGGATAAATCAGTATAAGGCCTAGGATATTTGTTAATCCGAGGATGATGATATTACTTAATAACTAGTTGTCAGTCCGCGGATTTACCTGCATTCCAAATGGATCTTGCGTTATTTTTGGTTGAGAAGTATCGTATATGTTTATTTATAACCTATTCTGTAAATTTCACTAAATCTCTTAAACTATTAAAGCATGATCCTGTCAGAAATATACAAGCATCTAAATTTCACTTAAAAATTATTATATATCCTAAAACATGAGTGAAATAGCAGGGCACAGCTAGCTAGATTGTCGGCAACTATTAAACATGAGTACGACAATAATTGCGTGTACATTAATATCAGCCTCTCAAGTTTCCGTTACATTTGCTCAGACAACAGGCAGGCCGGGCGCAAACGAGCTAACTTGTCTCAATGTTGGCTTTCACTCACAAACTTCTATACACATGGAAATTGCCCCGCTTACAATTTGGCTTAGTTGAGTTGGACATACGGAGGGGAAATGGCGACGGGACCGCAGCGTACGGTTTCTCCTTTATCAGTTTAATTGGTCGCATTTAAACTTTAAACTTAATTTGATAAAATGTTTTTTCCGTTGACGTTATTTCTTTTTACTTTCTTTCTACTATTTTGAGAAATAGTTGAGTTTTTAGTGCAGAGTCCGCACGGGAAAGTACTACCACCTTACTTATTAGCTATTACCGCTGTGTTTCGGTTAGAATGGCCAGGGTAGTGAAATTACAGGCACATGAGACTTATCAACATCACGTCTCAGAGTCGATAACGCGGCGATGCCCCTGGTGTTGCATTTGCAAAATATGGTAATGATCACTTACCATCAGGTGGAGCGTCTGCATAAAAGTTGGTCCACTGGACATAAAAAAAGAAGTTAATAATTCAATGATAGATAAATTTTATGTGTCAAAATTAAATCGCAGTTATTATTTGTTAATTTATTTGTCAAAATTATAGAAAAGGCGCAGATGAAAAAAATATACCCTTCATTTCATGATACGATGATTATATTATTCGGCAACACGCAATGAGGCCTTGGAAAGTGGACTTCTCACGTGATTACGTATTGAGTGAAAGAGATAAGGGCCGCGACAAAACATTGTCGAACTAGTGCCATTCACACCCTAGGAACGCAGCCGCCCGCAAAACTAAACCGTGTGTTTCCACAATAACATGACATCCTTGCATACAAGAATATTGACGTTGGTTACACTAACGAGACACTCGTGTTTCCGACTAAATTAACAAAGTTGTACAGTACCACTTGCACAGACAGTTTTCAAAGATTTTCTTTAAGAGAACATACAGCTTTATGCGTAAACTTGGATGCTTTTTTTAATTAATTGGCAATTTTACTTGCTTCAAATTAAATGCACAAACTTACAATGATAGCCTCCACCCTATGAATTTCGACTGTGCGATAAGGTCCTATACGTTTGTTGTAATTAACTGTTAGGGAAGTAGGTGTTTAGCAGCAGGTTTTCAGCTTGTGGGTGGTACTCATGAGTACTTTGTAGTACCCGCCTGACTAGCCACCACCCAAAGCTGAAACTCTCACGATAATCAGGCCAGAGTCCTCCAGCAGCTCCACTTGAATGCCAGTTTCTTTCTAGGCCTTGTGGCGCCTTAAGCGGCATTATCACAAACCATGGTTAGAATATATTCGGAGTTTCTATTATTTATATATAATAGCTGTCCCCGCGGTTTCACCTGCGTTTATCGATGTCATATATAGCCTATATCCATCTACGAAAAATTCCGCGTCGAATGGTAGCAGTCTCATCCCGATGTGTTCAATAATTTTGAGTTGGTGGTGCATCAAAGGAACTATATATAATGTTACTTATATATATAATGATTCAATAAAAGTTAAAAGTTCAATAATTTAATCAGAATACAATATTCATTTGCAAAGTATTCTGCTACATTTCGCACCAACATTCCAAGATGAAGTCTACATAAACGCTCGGCTTCAATTAGAATTCCTTACATTTGAACAGCTTGGCGAATCGAAAGGTCAACTCTACCAAACCAGCAAAGTGCGCCTAACGAGCGGTGTCAAACGCCGCATAGACACTTTCAACTTGTCTGTCCGTACGTCCTTTACTCCTAACTGGAGAACTCCAACTGCAGTTGCAAGTTTAACTGTTTAATTCAATTAGCTGCGCGGTTTGATCCTCGCCTTTGAATCGTTTTTTAACTTTTTAGTTTGTTTTAGTTTAATTTTGTTAATGCATTATTTTTATGGGTATAAGTAATTTTGGATTGTATTTCTAAATCTAAGTTCAGATATTTTGTTAACTTTAGATAGTTTTATTTCGTGAGAAATAATGAATATCTAATAATACCTATAGTCAATAGGTATTATAAATATAAAAAAAAAACTTATTTTAATATTAATTTAAAGTATTAATAAGCTATTAATTATAACAATATACCTAGGATAAAGTAAATATATATGTATTTAAATGTTTATTCTGATAATAAATTTAATATTGCCATAATAATTATGCTATTACCGTTGTCTTCTTGTTGTCATATTTGTTTTACATACATGTTTACGGAACCACAGACATAAGCTAGCGTAAATGTATGTATGAATACCAAAATAAATAAAAAGTTCTAACCGTTAAAACTACTTCTAACAAAACTCCAACCATTTTAATCAAAAACCACTTTACACACCATTTGACGCGCAAAACTTCAAAGCAAACTTAGACAAGTGAACCGAAGATTTACTGCCAGCACGAGAGATCCCTAATATTGCTCAATCCAGGGTTCTCTATGTTAACCCATATCCAATAACGCTAGTTTAATACGGTGCCAACTTTTGGCTATAGTGGTGAGAAGGCGATAGAAGTTACTTAACTACTTTTCTCGATTTCCCGAGCGGAATAAAATGTTTCATGTATGTGATTACGGAACTTAAGCCTAATTTTACTAAAATCTGTAGTTTTATTTCTTTTTGGATAATGCACTAAATATAAATAAATAAATAAATATCCCAAGACATTCTTCACACATGGTTACCTGATCCCAAGTTAAGCCGAGTGTACTGCTTGTAGTATGGCTACCAGGTAACTGATATAGTACATATACTACTTTTTAAATACAAACTTATATAGATATTTACACCCAGACACAGAACAAACAGACATGTTCATGCACACAAATGTTTGTCCCGGGTGGAAATCGAACCCGTTACCTTCGGTCAACTGGTCCGTCATATAATATAATACCTAGCTATGATTACTATTAGAGATTACAAAGATATCTTTATGGTCATTGTCCACGAAGAGGCAAGCTTATAAATCTTAGCGTGTTATGTGATGAGTATTGTCGCTGCCTCTTGGGTTTATCAAGTATTTAGTTTTTGTCACATGTTTTTATATTTATAAGAGGCTTCAATTATTGATCCCTTATTATAGAATATTCATAATTTATGTAATAATAACATTTGTTTATTTTTCTCCCACACATAAAAAAATACAACATTTTTTTTTTGTCTTAAACAGGTAGGTACATGGTATATATCACTACATAGTATAAAACAAAGTCGCTTTCTCTGTCCCTATATCCCTATGTATGCTTAAATCTTTAAAATTACGCAACGGATTTTGATGCGGTTTTTTTTAATAGATAGAGTGATTAAAGAGGAAGGTTTATATGTATTAGTATCTACATTGCACCCGAGCGAAGCCGGGTCGGGTCGCTAGTTATATCATAATTTGAAAACTTCAACTTTTTACTGAACTATAAAATAAAAGCCAAATCATAAATATTATGAAACGATATTAAGAATAGAAAAAAAAAACAAGTACGAGACTACGCACAGTACGCATAATACCTTACGTAGTAGCTTTAGTAACATTAAATTTGACCTTCATAAGTGCCCTCCGCGGGCCTAAACCGAATGAATGGTTTTGAATGTTGATTTTTTTTGAAAGTCCTAGGTATAGGTAGTTTTACTAAATATTTTTTCCAATATCATTACAGTATGGTAAAAAAATATTAGTTTTTTTATATAATCTTCCGAGTAAACTGGCCATAGCATAAAGACAGGCGACCGGGGTGAAATTACAAGGGCTTCATTTTTTTTCATTTGGCTATGGAGCCCTTAAACTGGCAAGAAGTTGTAAACTTAAATGACAAGCCCCTTTTGCAAGTTGTCCTTGTTCCCCAAACGAGATTATTATAAAGGCACATTTTAATCCGAGCGAACGACACTCAAGTACCGATTCTCGAGTGACTTGAGAGATGCTCAGGAAACTCAGTGTCTTACAAACGACATTCAATTTAAATGGAGTTTAGAAGACAGAAGCTGTAGTTTGCGATATTTGTATTTATTAAAATATCAGTTTGTATATATTTACGTGGCTTCAATACAAAACTCAGCTGAGGCCTTAGAAAAGTTATAAAGTTTGGAAGGCCTATGCTATTAGGAAGAACTGGTGAGAAGGCTAGCATGGTTAAACTTAAATATAGATTTTTAAAGATAGCTTATTTGGTATTTCCATTTACAACTTATTAAAAAAGTATGTTACTTTCTATATAGCTTCTGTATTGTATATATATATTGTAGCTTCAGTAACTTTAAATTTGACCTTCATAAGTGCCCTCCGAATGCCTAAACTGAATAAATGGTTTTGAATTTTGAATTTTTTGAATTCATAGTGTTAAACTAGTCTGCTATTTTAATTCAATGTAAAAATTTGCGAATGTGTCTATGTGTATGTTTGTTACCACTCAGCTTTTTAACGGCTCAATGGATTTTAATGTCTATTGACACATTTGACACACAGATAAAATAGGTTTTAAGTCGGGGTAACAGATCTCTTGGGTTCTGAAGGTAAAATTGCACTTTAGTTCAAATTAATTATTTACAGAGGCAATGTTACCTCAGTTAATAATGACGTTTAGTGTTATGACCGTGCCGAGAGTCGTGGCTTCGAATGCTACCATAAGGTTTGAGTGAAGATAAAACACTGTGAGGTAATCAAATCATGGTGCTAGGTACTCTGTAATAAGTAACTTGCTGATTTGATTATTCTGAGACCTTTTTTTTTTTATACCACTTGGGCCGACAAACAAGCAGACGGTCCACCTGATGGTAAGTGGTCACCGCCGCCTATGGACATTTGCAAAACTAGGGGCATCGCCAATGCGTTGTCGACCCTGAGACGTGAAGTTGTTAAGTCCCATGTGCCTGTAATTTCACAATTGCACTACTGCTTCACGGCGGAAATGGGTAAGGTGGTAGTACTTCCCCGGACGAACTCTGCACTAAGAGCTCTACTACTCTATACCTTGCCTAATTAAGTCAAAATAAACATAAACCATTGAGAAATCTTATAAAACACCATGTGTCCCAACAAATACTATTTAAAAAATACTATACTATTGTGTGAGTTGCGATACGACAATATCAGTAGCAATGGGACACAAAAGCAACTGAAAACCTGTAAACTGCATAAAGTGGTCTCTGCTTCTGAAACTTTACTAACAAGACGATTTTGTTTGAGACAGTTGCGAGTCGCCGCAAAAGAAGACGTAGAGTGTACAGTGTTTCTCAAAGACAACTGAAATTGTTACTTTACCCTTACTATTTGATATATCTCTCCATTAAATAAAAATAAATATCGTAGGATATTCTCTACATACGGTCATCTAATACCAAACTAACTAGAGCTATTACTCTAGCAACTGATTATACAACATACATATTATTATATATTGATTTCTTCTAAATACGTATTAATATAGATATTTATACCAATACACAGAACAAACAGACATTCGTACACACAAAAATGTTTGCCGTAGTTGGGAATCAAATCTATGGACTGAACCAATAAGCCAACTGGCAGATTTGTGTTTTTGGTTTTTGTTTTGTCATCCAATGATATCATTCATCCAATTGCGATGAAAGTTTGGGGAGTTCTTGTGTGCTCGTAGATAGTAGAAGGTAGGTAGAGAAGTAGAGCTCTTAGTGCAGAGTTCGTCCGGAGAAGTACAAGTACAACATTACGTCTCTGGGATGACAACGCAACGTAAGTGGTCACCGCCGCCTATGGACATTTGCAACACTAGGGGCATCGCCAATACGTTGTCGACCCTGAGACGTGAAGTTGCTAAGTCTCATGTGCCTGTAATTTCACCGGCCCCCTTACCTTTCTAACCGAAACACAGTAGTACAAGTGCACTACTGCTTCACGGCCGAAATGGGTAAGGTGGTTACTACTTCCCCTGACGAACTCTGCACTAAGAGCTTTACTACTCAAAAAAGATTATTATGAAATAGAGTCCCATATTCCACCGAAGACATTTCAAGTCCAAAGGAGACATGTTAGTATTGTCGCTGTCTCTTGGTCTCATTACCTATACCAGACTACAGGTATTCACTTCTTATCAAAGAAACGTTAATATTACCTTGCCTAAAACTGAATTTGAACCCAAGACCTTCAGGTCTGTAACCAACTTGACCACGGATGTGATTCAATATTATAAATGCAAAATTCCTATAGGTACGGTTTAACACGTTTCCTTGTATGGAGATAGTTGACAGGGCACAAGTGATTAGCTTTTTCATCTTTGAAAGGCGAGTTAAGCCAGTCAAATAATAATAAATAAATAATATCCTGGGACATTCTTTTACACACGGCCATCTGATCCCAAACTAAGCAGAGCTTGTACTATGGTAATCAGATGACTGATATACTACTTTTTACTTAATATTTTTCTAAATACATACATACAATATAGATATTTACAACCAGACACAGAACAAACAGACATGTTCATGCACACAAATGTTTGTCCTGGGTGGGAATCGTACCCGCGACTTTCGACTTGGCAGTCAGGGTCGCTAACCACCAAGCCAATTGGCCTGTCAATAATAGAGAGAGAGGTTTTTAGAAGATTGTTTATATGTGATGGTCAATCTTGGAAACACGTAGAGTGTTATTATACCACACATGGGCCGACAAACCAGCAGACGGTCCATCTAATGGTAAGTGATCGCCGCCGCCTATGGATATTTGCAACACTAAGGGCTTCACCAATGCGTTGTCGCCCCCTAGACGTAATGTTGTTAAATCTGATGTGCCTGTAATTTCATCGATCCGCTGACCATTCTAACTGAAACACAGTAATACACACTACTGCTACATGACGGAAATAGGTAACGTGGTAGTATTTCCTCGTACGAACTCTGCACTATGAACTCTACTACTCTATCTACTACTTGTTCTAGGTGGAGGCTTTATTATAATACCGGGATATAGATGCCTCAGGAGAGCAGGTAAAACCGGGGGATTGAAGCTAGTAAGTCATAAACTCAATTCCAATTAATAAATCAAAGCAATTAGATTGTCAATTCGAGAACAAGCTAGTAGTACAGGTAACAGTAACAAACTCTCTCTGCTTATATATTTAAATCTAAGCAAGATTTTAACATAGTTTTCAAAATAATTTAGATTATAATTTAACATACTCAGGCGAATATATGGAATAAATATTTTTACATATTGTAAATACTATTTCTCGATACGTTATTATATTATTACATATCACATCTTGAAGAAAAAAATGCAAATTTTAGTAGCAAAGGCAGAAGCGATATGCAAATTCAAAAATAATGCAAAAAGGTATGAATACCAAACATACCGGGGTGCACTTGAAAGGGCCACTTAAATAGATTCCTTTTTGAGAAATCCTAACGTATACTTAGACATGCTCTATAAGGAAAGTACAGGGTGGTTCAAATTAAAAATTCTCACAATAATATCCGTAGAGGTTTTAATTTGGAAGTATGTTCAGTTTATGATCAATGCTAGGCGTAAGTTGACAAACAGGGAGATGGACCTACATCTGATGGTAAGTGGTCACCACTAACTAATGATATTTGCAATATCAGGGAGATTGTAGTGGTAGATGAAATTCCACCAATAAGTTTATAACATAATGTTAGATACAATTATAAATCAACAACTGTTAATAAAACAAATATTTACGTATTTTAAGGATTAATAAATTGAAATTTTGCCAGGTCCACCAAATTGAATTAAGAAAGTCACTTACCTAATAATGCGTAGACAACCAAAACCACGTGTGTACCAAATTTCAGCTGAATCGGAAACCAGGAAGTTGGTTCAATTTCTCTTGCAAGATTTTAAACATTACAGACAGATATACACCGGAACAAGTGAAACTAAAAGCTTTTAAAAACTAATGGAGCCTTAAAGAAGTTCTTACAAAGTCGAGACAGAAAATAGCGATTATACAGAATTGTAAGACAATTTTATTAAAACCAGCACATTCCACAACATCCCCTAGACGCCTAACTGTACATAAAGCGGTTACATCCACTAGGTACGCAGTTGCAATGAGGCAGCCGGTATTGTGCCGTGAAGTATTGCAAGGGAAAACCGTTGAAAAGTCCGCGATTCAAATGCAAATTTCTTTCGGTTAGGATTTGCATGCGTTTAGCTTTAGCTCGTGTGCTCTCAGGGTTGTGTCTGGGAAGATGTATGCTTGCCATTAGTCTTTGCATGGTTTTGGTATCTTAACTATTGTTGGATGTTGTTTGGTTGACTGGAAAGTGAAGTTAGCTGTGTGGGTTAACGTTTTATGTGTCATGTCATACATAATACCTTTCCGCTGTAATAGAAGCGGATTAGCATGTTACTTCTTTCATTTCTCGTCCGCTGTAGTTTTGGTATTCTGCTTTTCTATTTATTTATTGCTCTGTCAGGTTTATCTCTTTCAGTAATATTATTTTCATCCCCCTATTTAATATGTCCACACTATTATAAAGCTGTCTCTTTATCTTAGTTATTATTACCATTAATCTCCAATTTACTCGTTATATGTTGCGCGGGTAGTCTTCACAGTATTTTTTTAAGCCTAGTCAAAGTTTAGAATACATAATTCAAAACATTGAGGAATTGAATATTTTTCCCAGAACTGATCTTAGAAAGATAAAAATCAAAGAAATATTAAAAGCAGAAAAACAAAGTGTTGCTCCAACAGTCCTTACGTTATTAATAGTTATGGATTTTTTATATGAAAACTCAAAAAGACCAGGACTTGACAGGAAAAAGGCAGGAACACAGATAAAGCCTCAAGACACAACCTTATCTCAAATGCACAATACACTGTACCATCCCTATTTAGTTTACCTCTGAGAGCACCCATGCAATGCATTGAGAATTTGAGATTGGTGCGGTCCCTGTTTCATTTGCACACGTCACGCCGCCCGGCTGCCCGTCCGGAACTTTGGAGCGTAAGATAACTTTGATCAGCGTGATTTCACGTCGATGGGGGCGCCGCTGTCAGTTTTGTTATATTTGTACATATAAGTGCTATAAAGGTTGCGTTTGCTGTTGTTGTTTAGTACTCCCTACAACTTATAGAGTAAATTTTTAAAGAAGCCATTTAATTATGCAGATAACCCAATCCGGACTGAACCTTGCTAGAACCGAGCTCTGATTATTGACTCTACATGTGTTGTAATTTTTCTATGGACCAATCAACTTGTCTCCACATACACGCTTCAAAACAACAGATCCCTACGGTTAGAACATATCGATAAAATGAAATACAAACACAAAAGTATATTTGAAACTCGACAACAAGTGAATCAACCCGCGGTAGTACCGACTGGCCAAAACCTCGGAAAGCAATTTGCGACGCACAAAGACTACGTTTGTACCCACACTGCGTTCGCTGGGATTTTCAAAAATTGAAAAATACTCTCTATACGGTCCCGTTGCAATTGCACACTCCACCATATTGGATCCGCTGATAAAATATTTCAGTGTTGGGAATTGGAAAAGTATTTAAACAGTCGCGGATTTTGGTAAACTGTTAATGGTCGAAACTTCGAAAGGATGTAGAGAAAAGGATGATGCTGATAAAGCAGCTACATTCAACAACCATTTATTTTGTTTGGGTCCTGAAGGATACTTGTAAAGGTCGAAGCCACTGAAGTGTACAGCTGAGAAGAGTCGGTAATAAACTCCCACGTTGTATTTAATGCTTAACTATTTCTGAATACTCAAATACAAACATCTTAGCAAGACTTTTAATTTGCAGTATGAGTCTTCAAATAGGAACAACTACAGAGATAGAGTAGTAGTAGAGCTCTTAGTGCAGAGTTCGTCCGGGGAAGTACTACCACCTTACCCATTTCCGCCGTGAAGCAGTAGTGCAATTGTATTACTGTGTTTCGGTTAGAAAGGTAAGGGGGCCGGTGAAATCACAGGCACATGAGACTTAACAACTACACGTCTCAGGGTCGACAACGCATTGGCGATGCTCTTAGTGTTGCAAATGTCCATAGGCGGCGGTGATCACTTACCATCAGGTGGACTGTTCGCTTGTTTGTCGGCCCATGTGGTATAAAAAAAAAAAAAAAAAATTACAGGCACATGAGACTTAACAACTTCACGTCTCAGGGTCGACAACACATTGACGATGCTCCTAGTGTTGCAAATGTCCATAGGGGGCGGTGACCACTTACCATCACGTGGACCGTCTGCTTGTTTGTCGGCCCAAGTGGCATAAAAAAAAAAAAAGATAATTAGGTTTTTGAATACGATTATAGTTATATTCCTTGTTGTTAATTTTACTGTCCATGGTTACTTTAGTTATCTCAGTTAAATAAGCTCAAATAAAAATAAGATAAAATTTCAAATCTTCGAATATTTCCTAGATTCAGAAACTATCCATAAACACATCTTCAACGATAACAGCTTTGTAAAGTTATTTGTCATTGACTTTCTTGTCGGGTCTTCAAACTTGAATACTACAGTTGTAATATCGAACTTTATAAGTATCCTCCTAAGGTCTAAACTGCGCAAATGGGTATGAACTTTTAAGAAAAGTAAACAACATACGATGATTATTTTACATTTACTATTAGAAACACGATAAAAAAGTCATTCCCAGTAAAAGCAACATTGAACTGGCGTGAGAGTGACATCTAAGTATCGAAGAAGACATATTTGCACAGAAAATACTTTGAATGAAATGAAATAAACTAGATAATATATCAAAGTTATAATTAATATCCAGTAAAACCGTCGCATTCTAAAAAAACAACACTGCCCAAATAAAATTAATTAATTGTGTTTGTCCAAAGTAATTAATCCACACCAATTATTCACTCATTAGTTATAAAATTTATCATTTAAATTAAATTTTACACGCTTACTTCGTCCGTTATTATTTTACACTCGTACCATTTTTGTAATAAAAACATTTATTGTCATACTTTTGTATTATTAAACGGCATTATCATATCACGTACTGGCTGTGTGTTACGCGCCCTGTGTCCGAGACAGGGTTCGTTATAAATAAAAGAGGGGGTGACCAGAAAGGGGAGTCATCGTGGAGCGTGCCCATAGACCGCAATTCTCGTGCGAATATTAATAAATGTATAATAACTCATAAAATGGGACCGTTTTGATAAAATTAAAATTTTAATAAGAATGTGTCTTGTCGAAGCATTTAGCGGTTACGTGAAGGGAAATTTAAGTAATGGGTTACATGAAATATGGTTGAAATGGCTGTTGCAATCACAAAGGTTATTGAAGCAGAGAAAGTGATGTGTGAAGGCTTTAGGTTTCGGTGAAGGAAAACATCATAAGGAAACCGTAGCGCGGTAGAAGGATAACTTCATAGTACTCGCCTCGCTGGCAACCGCTCTCAAGTTGAAAGTTTATCACCAAATAACGATTGCCGAGTTTCGGCAGTTGCACTTATGGTTCTTTCTAAGTTTTTTGTGCTCAACACTTTTTTACCAAATCGTCACTACTCGTCGGTTACGACCACGAGAATATAGCAAGGGTTTTTGTTTACTACTTGCTGTTTCTGGCATGCATTGCTTAAGCTTTGCATGCTTACGCAGAACAACTCAAATGTTTCATCACTATCAAATGAATACTATAAAAAGGCATAGAGTACAAACATCCAAACATATTTTCTATATATAGAAGATTAATTAATTAATATAATAATTTGCCTATTAATTTCATGTTTTACGTAAAATAGTAACCCGTCAATGCAACTTGGTTATTCGAATATTACTCTGTTAATAATTTAAGTAGGGACCAAATATAATTAAAGCGCAAATCGATACGATATATTGCTAAATGCTTTTCAATAACTATAATTATTTTACCACCCATCACCACAAGCGGCTCATATCTAAACACGGCCGAGTAACTCATTTAATTTATGTTAACGAATTTAATTATCCATTTTAATGTATTCAGAGGCAAATGACGGAATTCCCGAGCGTTGAAAAAGGGTTTAAAACGTTAAGCTGCACTTTGGCAGTGCAACCGCGAATTATGTAAAGTCCCGCTTATGCTAATAAAACCTCAACGCGTCTGTATTATTATATTTATTATTTAGTCACTGAGATAGGACTGTTATAATTCAGACATGAATCAGGGCACGTGTCTTTTTTATGACAAGTAGGCCGACTACGGTCCATCTGAATCAAATGATGTATCATTGTGACACACGTATATGTTGTGAATGTACTATTTTGTTTAAAATATTAATTCTGTGTTGTTTATAATGTTTAATGTTAATGTACTTTAGTTATAGCATCGAATTAGTACCTATTAAAGGCTGTAATGGTGTTGTAATTTAGAATAAATAAAAATAAAATAAATAAATAAATCTGATGGTATGTGGTCACCGCCGCCTATAGACATTTGTAATACCAAGGACATTGTTACCACGTATTCGAACATGACATATGAAGTTATTACGTCTCATAATTTATAGCAAATCTTATGCCATTCCATATTTTTTGTAATAGACTGTATTAAGTGCATACACTTATAGTGTATATCAAATTATATTAAAGGTTCGGATTTTAATGCAATTAATTAATAACTTGCCTGCTGCGGTCTTCCCGAGCAACTATTATTTGGGTGTCTTCAAGGCTAGAGTGAATAGGCTCTTAATAAACTAGTTCGCCTCAACATCCAAGATTGCATCACTGCTTACCAGCAGGTGGGATCGCATTCAAGCACTAGTTTATATTATTAAAAAAATAAAAAAATTGCATAGGATTCTGGAAATTGCTTCTACTTTGCAATCTTGTTATAGCGACGTTCATAGACCATCAGATCCATTTTCAGTTCTTCTCGAGGTTAGTATTTTTCTTCTCGAGTGTTATCATCACTTTCTTAGCTTACCCTGCATTCAAAATGCGGCCAAGTGAAAGTTTCGAATTACCAAAGAACACGCCTCTTTTATGGGGGACCGTCTTAATTTTTTAACTTAATTTTTTTAAATTTTTCTTTTATATTTATTGTATAGCAGCTATACACACTGTAATTAATATTAAGGTATATGAGAAACAGCCCTCTAACAGACAGCTGAGGCTTAGTAATAGGGACCCGTTGGCATCTTTTGGGTACGTAACCCTAAAAAAAGCATAATACAGTATGTTTAGCATAAGATTACATTGCGTTTACTTGTCTATAAAAGTCATGAGCATGATAAATATAAATAAAATAATAAATAATAAAAAATAAATATTCTGGGACATTCTTTACACACGGCCATCTGGTCCCAAACTAAGCAGAGCTTGTACTATGGAAACCAGATAACTGATATACTACATATACTATTTTTTTTTTCTAAATACATACTTATATAGATATTTACACCCAGACACAGAACAAACAGACATGTTCATGCACACAAATGTTTGTCCTGGGTGGGAATCGAACCCGCGACCTTCGGCAGTCAGAGCGTTAACCACCAAGCCAACTGGCCTGTCATCATAACCATGGAGACTTCTGCAAACATTTCTTATTTCATGACTCTTTTTACATTTGCAGACGCGTCAACTATTACAACAACTCTGTCACTGCAAGTAGTAACAGTGCTGCTGAATTATGTGAAGGGTGTCAGATTGTGTTTCCGAACTCTATGGTTATAGATTTATGATCGTGCCTCTATAGTAAATGTAATAATAAACTTAGTAGACAATTTACTGTGCAATGAAGTAAGTATTCCCGCGTGCAGTACTTCACTCACAAATAACACACTAAATACATATTCACACACTTATAGCTAAATAGATAAAGTTCAGAAGACATTTATACATACATGAATAAATTTTACGCTATGTAGTCAGTCACAACACAAAGGCAAAACTTAGTTAGTGTCATATGAAATGACTAAAGATTATACTACTTACCGTTTGGTCTTTTAACCTTGCACTAAGTCGTCAAAAACAAGGACTGTAATCTATGGCAGAAAGCTATAGAAAACAAAAAAATTACTAAAGCTGCCTTATCCCCTGTAATTTGATAGAAACCATTGATGCAATGTCAATGGTTTGGTTGTCAATGTGAGATTGACGTAATTGTAAACAGCCCCCTTATTCAGCTAATACAAAATTCGTCGCGAGCCACTTCATGGAGGCCTCGGAGAGCTTACCTCTCACGTTATTAGTAGTATTAGCGTAGTAAGCGACAGAGACAGAGCACGGAGCCCGCGACGAAACATCTTCGAGTTACTGTCACACAATTACCTTAAAATTATACAACGTAGTGATATTGTCACAAGCATAAAATATAACTATAACAGTTTGGATATAATAATAATAAAAAAATATCCTGGAACATTCTTAACGCACTACCCTCTCTCACTCGATCCCAGACTAAGCAGAGCATTATGGAAACCATAGTACCTACCGAACCAATCCCAAATCACTTAGTTTTTGAAAATGTATGCTCATATAGTTAAGTACACCCAGCCACACAACAAACATACACTTATATACACTCATACATATTCATGCACACAAATTCGGTCGAATAGAACATGTGGCGTGACAGTCAGGTCTCCAACCACGAAGCCAACTGACCAGTTTAGAATCGGTTGCGAAGGTGTAGAAGCTGCAGAAGAACCTTCTGTATTTATCTACTAGTATTACACTCACTCACTTACACACACACTACACTACACACTCAGGTGAGAAGATTGTAAAGAGCGCACTCACAACACTGATACGATACTGGAGTTATGGAATAAATCACCTCTCGTTGCGGGAAATTGCTGACTTGTGCTTCGTACGATACGGTTTAGTGATGTTACCCATCTACCCTGGATTGTCGATACTTCGTTTTGTTAACTTGTAAACTTGGTCACTATTCGTTAGATTACGTTACATAAAACAAATTAATGGCTTGGTAGTTTTGGAAAGTGTCAGGAACAAAAATTAAAATGCGTTTTTTTTATAAAACATTGAAAAATATCACAGTCCAGAAATCTTGTTTTAGGGTTACATTACCCAAATATTTTAATTTTTATTCCCCACTATGAGATTTCCTTTAATTACTATTATAGGCTTGCGCATGACCATAATTTCACTGTAGTTAATAATGATGTCGAAAAAGTTGGTAAGCACACAAAGCCCTGATGAGAACAGAAATATCGGAACACTACAACAGATGCTTGGTGATAGATTTTTAACTCAAGGGTTGTACCTACAAAGTGCCCTATAACCATGTTACGGTTTCCTTATGATCTTTTCCTCCACCCAACCCTTATGCTCATTATAGAATTCGAACCTACGACTCTCGTTACTACCCTCGTGTACGTCATTTGTTTATTTCAATAAAATCCCCTATATATAATTTTATTATTTATAAATTAACAATTAATTTTAAAAAAAAGGGGCTATTCCCTTTTTTAACAAAAAAAAACTATCGATAAAATTTATGGATGCCCTCTAACCGCAGTCTAGCAGCGTCATCTAATTTCCGCACACCGCTCTGCAGGAAGGCCGACGAATGCGTTGTCAAACTCTCCGCGCTCTGAGCCCGCGATACAGCTCTACTGACGGGAGGAACTCCGCTCTGGAGTGACTCGCTCCATGTTACGTCTACTGTGGGCAGAATAGGCCTGTTCGTTTCGATTTTTGAATCTGATGAAATATTTTTAATTTTGTTTTTTTCTATTATAAGGGAAATATATATTAGGATGCTACTTACTTCACTATTTTAGCTATTTAATTTTGAGGTTTTAATTTAGCTGTCGTGTTTTATAATATTAATGTCACACGCGGTTTCACCTGCGTTCCCGAGGGAGGTTATATTATTTTGTTATTTCTATCGTGAATAGTTTTCGCAGCGCACGCGAGTAAGGCATTTTTTGATATTTTTTTTACACCTTTGTTATTACATTATTGGAGTTTTAGTAAGGATTCCAATTTTTTTTTGGACATATAATATAGCTATGTCACCCGGGGATAGTGCAGAGCCCAACGGTGAAAGAATATTTGTAATCGGTCCAGTTGTTTAAATAGGCTCCCTATTTAATGCAAAAAAAAAACAAACAAACAAGCAAATCTTCCCTCTTTATATATTATTATAAATCCTATACATAGATAACAATATCAAAATTATAATAGTACCCTATGTTTATTAAAGCACTTCCTGTAAAATTATCTTTAACATTATTAGCATGAACTGCTCTCGCTGCACAATGAGCGTACAGTTTCGCGGATAAATTTGGTTCAAACCGTTGATGGATTCAACAAAGTTTTGTTTGCGATTTCTCTTAAGGGTAAAGTTAGGTAGTTGAACATTATATCGCCTATTGTGGGTAGTTCACAATTAGTTGCGGTGAAGTCATGCGCGAAGTTCGAGCCGCAGCTCCAGCTAAGCGATTCAACTGCATTCAGAATAACGATTACGTGAATCTAGTGTGCGATTGTTGTGCAACGATTTAGTGGTTGATTTCTGAATCGATTATTGTCAATCGATGTGACACTGGTTGTATATTCAATGGTAATTATATAAGGATGAGTTGGCTGGTGGGAAAGTAGGTTGTAGCTTAAAAAAATATTTTAATACCGTCAATGTTATTTTAGTTTGTGTAGTGACGCGATCAAACTTCTTTTTATATATTAATTATTTGCAGCATTTGTTGTTTTTTTGGATACAATGTTTGTTCAGGCCCTTAGTACTTATTTCCATTTAATATAGGTTTAATTAAAACAAAAGTCTCATTTTATAAAATTTGAAGATCTTGACATGAACTTAATAAACATTTTCATCGTTTAATTGCATCATATCTTGAATCAGATCAGCTTTCTAAAAAAACAGGTTTTATAAAATTTTATGTTATTTTCCTCTATGTCACCTTCTGTAGCTAAGTTTTCTTTCACAGTTTCTCTGTCATGATACAATCTACTTTCTAATGTACCTCACATACTACCTCAAATGTAGAGTACAATAACTCAGGTTTAATCAAATACATTGCATCGGCGCAGGGGTGTCAAAGCTACCTGGCCTGCGGTGGTCATAACAATAAAACACCGCCAAGTGTCCGATAACTGGCGCGGAAGAGAAATATCTATTCAACCCTAGGCTGCGTGATGTGTGGCCAATGTTGGGCTATGGAAAGCGCGGTTGATATTTTAGTTTTGGGTTTATTTTTGTGCCAAGTAGGTCGACAAACAAGACTACCTGATGGTAAGTCGTCACCGCCGCCCATGGACACTTGCAACGCTAGGGGCATCGCCAATGCGTTGTCGACCCTGAGACGTGAAGTTGTTAAGTCTCATGTGCCTGTAATTTCACCGGCCCCCGTACCTTTCTAACCCAATCATAGTATTACAAGTGCATTGCTGCTTCACAGTGGAAATGGGTATGGAGGTAGTTCGAACATTTCTATAAATTATTATATTATTTTGTGTATATTTTTTTTTAAGTGACAACTTCTTTAGCGGCGTTGAGCACTTTCCTTAGGATGGGTATAATATGTTAAACTCGCGTCAGGATACATGACCTGATCAAAAATTCGTAAGACGGTAAAAATGCACAACGTTAATGTTCAAGTTTTCACTCATGCCAACACTCCCGGAGTGCAACCCGTTGTTTTTTTAATGGATTGTGAATAAATTTATATAATCTAATAAAAAGCTATTTTACTTAAAAAAATGTTTATATTCTCTCCTATGATTGTAAAATCTATGTCTATTTCCCTGATCATTTAAAATGGTGTTTTGATATTCATTTATCAGGCAAGCAGATTTTTACTGATAGTTGACTATATACTGTTGCTGTCTATTAGTTCTCCTCTGTGAGGTGCTTCTCAAGTTGGATTTATATTGGTAAGGTAATTACCGGAATATGAGGTAATTGACATCCTTTAGTAAGAGCATATTATATGATTATTAATTTCCTCCTTTTCTTTTTCAGGTAAGTCGTAACGTTTCCTGACAAATTTCCGGGCGAATATCCGTGCCTTATGGTATGATATTTTTTAAAGACTATTAGTCGAATTTTAACAAACGTTATCATCATTTACCATTTCTATTCCCAATTATTTGTGGTTGAAAAAAAAAAAAATATGTTTGATTCGTCCTTCGTAAACACTTACTTCGTTATTTAATCGAGATTTAGTAGTATTTTTACGAATGGCCATTTGACGCCATACAATGCGTTTATGAATTATAATGTTATTGTAATACATAAACTATTTATGTACTACAGACTACAAACAAAGGATAATGCGGCTTCCCTTGAAGTTCTGAACTATTTATCAAGGCTGAGATCTAATCTCGAGCAGGCTGAAACTCGACTGAAAGGCGTAAATAAAATAGGCTCCGTCAAAGTGTCTGAGTGGAGCTTGAAAGCTATCTATTCTGAGCTTTTTTAAAAGTTATACTTTTAAAAAAGCTCAGAATATATAGTATACTGTATATAGTACACTATATATAGTATACAGATGTACTGGGATTTACTGCTACCTCTTACTTTAGAAAGTCCTAGACGACGACTGAAAAACTGAAATGTCTAAAAACGTTTGGGATATACCTTTTTCTAAAAAAATATTTTTTTACGTATACTATATGTTTCTAATTTTATCTTGAGTATCTTTCTATTTCATTACGCCATTGTATAGTGGTTCATCTACTTAGTTCATCACCTAAGTTTCTTCTTTATAGTGCCAATGAAATTAATTGTTAAACGCCTATTTTGTAAAGACAGCAGTCTCAGAACTAAGCCCAAGATAACAACCAAGATGTTTCAGTCCCTATTAAATAGTATTTTAATAGCGTCAAATAGTCTAGTCTTTACTATACGAAAGTACCAATAAATAATTAAAAAAAAATAAAAAATGCGTTTATTTCATCTCCACAAATTACAACACCAGAGATACAAAAATTGAGCAGAGTTTTACAATTGGTAGGTCTAGGTAGTAGGTACTTATTTTCAACATTTATGAAAACCATGACACATTTGATCTGTAATTTGTGAGAGATCTGCAGATCTACTATGAACTTTTATTGCGATTCATTTGACGACCTAAAATAAACTGCCCCGCTATTTCATACCACGACGTCATTAACGCGATTCAGTTTAGGTTGACGCCAAATCATGTCTGCAATTGGATGGCAAACTGTTTTCATTCGTTCATTTTTCGTACCATGAGGTGACATATTAACCTAAATTGGATAGTTTAAGTGTCAAATTAAGCGATCCAATAAAAGTTGCTTCTTTCTTGGCGTGAAGTGAATCGTTTTGTTAATAACTTTTAAAAAATAGTGAAAATATACGTAATTCAAGGTATTTCAGTTGAATATTTTGTGTTTCTTATGTGTCAATGTAAACAAGTAATTTGTAGAGCATTTTTTATGGTAGATGTCTGATGAATTAGTCCTTTTTGAATTCATGGAAAATGATAATGAAATAAACACAACACGGCGACAAAAAAGACGTCTAACACGGTAACAATCGGACCCCTTTTATTTGGAAGATGCAGAATTCATAAAGAGATATCGGTTGTATAAACAATTGGTATAAGAACTGTGTGATGAACTGAGGATTTTTTATTAAAGCCCGTTGCTATGTCTTTATTTCGGTTCAGAAATTCCCAAAGCTGCTCAAGTTGACCGAACGTTACTCTTCGACGCGATTCATCACTGTAAAAAAATCACTTAAAATACATTGGTACTTAAGTTAGGTACGCGTTTGAGATAAAGAAGTTTGTAAGTTTACATTATGAAAATATAACATTATTACACAAACTACACAAGGATACTTGCGCCCTTATTCGTATTACCAATTATTTTAAGTCAGTGAAACGTTAAAACACTTATAAATAAAATAAATATGTACTAATAATAACACGTAATTTTCTTTCAATAATAGTTAGAGATACCTACTTTCAAAACTCTAAAAATCTCAACAATAACAACCGCCTTCTGTCAAATCCAACATGAGTGGAGGCGCGCTCTAAACTCGTCATAATCAATTTATTTTTACGACAGCACTAAACAAACCTTTAAATTGTAATGTAAAAAATTATATAAATTACTATTATTTATTAGTACTAATTAGTAATTTAGTACTAAGAAAGCCTTAGTGGTATTTAATTTTATGCTCAATAGCGCAATTTTAAAATATATTTGTTGTTATTTTTACACATAGAAACCGCTAAATCATATCAACTAGGTTTCGAAACGCAACACATATGGTTCGAGTAAAAGAGACAGACTTATGCAACGACGGTATAGCGTTATCTCTTTCTCAGCGCGGACCAGAGACAAATTTCGTTCGTTCATTCCTCCGTGAGCGATTCAAACGCCAGTCAGCAAAAGGCACTTCATGGTACGAATCTTAGCGATTCAGTTTAGGCACCTAAACTGAATTGCATCGGAATTGAATGGATAAGTAAAAGTTGATGGTAGGCCTGCTGGAGTCTAAACTAAGCCTAAGCCTGTATTTTTTAGATTAGATTTATTAGAGAATTAGAGTATTAGTGCAGAGTTTGTCCGGGGAAATACTAGCACCTTGCACTTGTATTACGTATTGAAGGTGAGGGGGCCGGTGAAATTGCAGGCACAGGAGTCTCAACAACGCATTGGCAATGCTCCTGGTGCTGCAAATGTACATAGGGGGCGGTGACTGCTTACCATCATGTGGAGCGTCTGTTTGTCGGCCCAAGTGGTATAAAACTAAATAAATAAATAAGGGTTCCGTATTTTGGTTCAAAAACCGAAAATCAACGCAGAAATAATATTTTATTTAAAAAGGTTTAAAGCCAAGTAAATTGCGCGTCGAGCGCATTGTATTCGCATGTTTACTTGCGCTGTTAAAAGCACATCCCGAAAATCGTATCCGAATTAACATAAAACGCGATGAAAGCCAATAAAAGAGTATACAGCTCGCACAGTTACAATACCTATATATAATAGGGGTGTCACTTGTGTAATTATATAATATAAATATTCTAAAGCATTTATTATCCAAGTGATTATAAATTGAGCAGAGTTAATAGTTATGGGCATTATTTTAAATTTTTTTTTGTTTAGTAGGCCTTAAAACTAGCAGACGGTCCATCTGATGGTATGTGGTCACCGCCGCCGTTGGACATTTGAAATACCAGGGGCATCACCAATGCGTTGCCTGTTATTTCATCAGACCCTTAACTTTCTAAACGAAACACAGTAATACAAGTGCATTACTAATTCACGGTAGAAATGGGTATACTCGAGTACTGCAAGTCATCTATGCAAATATGTCTATAATTGAATATTTTAACGTTACCTATGCCAACCCTGCAATTTTTTTATATCCGCCTTTAATATCCTTTATATACAGCGTGATGAGCGGAGGGGCGCGACGCAACTCAATTAGCTAATGAAAATGTACCGTTTTGATTATCTCACCGAGACGCGGGTAACGGTCTCTGCCGTTAAAGACGATATCAATAAATTTTTATTGCTTTGTTTTCTTTTGTTTGAATTCGGAATGCCGGTTCTTTTTTGGCTATGCAATTTAGTTTAGAGATTAAGTATTTTTATGGGGTGTGACTTGGAAAAAAAAGAACGAGAAGGAAAGTGTGAGTTGGTCTCGCGCAAGGTTCCGTTTAATATCAATAAGGCCGACTAACTGCCACATTTGAGTTTTTAATTTCATTTTTGTGCTGAATTATAGTTAAAAGATGCAGCCGACATTTTGGTGATTGTAAAAATAAAAACG
The DNA here is from genome assembly GCA_907165245.1 of Habrosyne pyritoides. NCBI lineage: Eukaryota > Metazoa > Arthropoda > Insecta > Lepidoptera > Drepanidae > Habrosyne > Habrosyne pyritoides. The sequence continues at coordinate 466,098 of OU015600.1, read as the reverse complement.
TGTGTCTAAAAAAATAAAAATTGGATTTTGCAAGGAATACTCAATCATATTGCTGCGGGCCTAAAAGTAATACTATTGTTCTGAATTGAGAGTCGGTTTTGCATTGGTTGCTATCTTACCACCAAGCCAGCTAGGCCGTCAAACGGAAACCTCTGTGTACCTCAAGGAAAATGGGCATAACTATATGGTACTAGCTATTTCCCGCGGTTTCACCCGCGTGCCCGAGCGATGTAAGATTTTTCCGGCCCGAAAAGTATCCTATGTTACTTCTAATAACTCCAAGAATATGTGTACAAAGTGTCATGATGATCGGTGAATTAGATTTCGCGTGAAAGCGTAACATACAAACTTATATTCACATTTATAATATTAAACAATCTCAACTATTAATTTCCCATGTCTTATCAAGAGAAGACAACGTCTCAATGGTTTTTAATGACAAACACGAGATGCGTGCTATTTGTGTTACTCAATACACATCATTATTGTCATACCGCGAGGTTACGGAGGCTGGAGCTATCTCGGTTTAATTGACTTCGGCCGTACAATTTGAGAGACAATGTGACCCCAGAAATGACATATATAGAGCAAAGGCTGGGAGCTGGAAAGTAGTTTTTAATATAAAATATTTATAAACTAAGCTGTGACCCACTGATTCACTCGCGTTACCGAGAAATGCTATATTTTCCAGGACTAATAGTATTTCATGTGTTAATCAAGCCTATAAACTATTTATGTGCTAAGATTCAATCAAATCCGTTAAGTAGTTAGAGTAGTAAAGTTCTTAGTGCAGAGTTCGTCCGGGGAAGTACTACCACCTTACCTATTCCTGCCGTGAAGCAGTAGTGCACTTGTATTACTGTGTTTCGGCTAGAAAGGTAAGGGGGCCGGTGAAATTACAGGCACATGAGACTTAACAACTTCACGTCCCAGGGTCGACAACGCATTGGCGATGCCCCTAGTGTTGCAAATGTCCATAGGCGGCGGTGACCACTTACCATCAGGTGGACCGTCTGCTTGTTTGTCGGTTCAAGAGGTACAAAAAACAAAGTTGTTGTTGCGTAAGAGTAACAAACAATTATCCATCTCAAAAACTTTCGCATTTATAGTATTAGTAGCAAAAATAGAACTTTAAAAATATTCTAAATGTTTTCAGGCTTTTGACTTATTAATTGCTGTAGTTAAAACAACTATGTCAGGTCCGATATACTATATAACAGACATGTTCATGCAAACAAATGTTTCTCTTGAGTTGTATTTGCACCCAAGATCTTATCATCATCATCATCATCATCATCAGCCTATCTCCGTCCACTGCTGGACATAGGCCTCACCTATGGCACGCCACTGAGCTCGATCTTCAGCTCTTTGTTTCCAACCGCTGCCAGCCAGTTTGCGTATATCATCGCTCACCTAGCTGGAGGGCGCCCTACACTACGTTTACCGAGATCTTATACAGCATGACAAATGGCGTATCAAATATCTAAGTCATTCTCTGCTCTCCTTGTTAGCTATTACTCCCATTTTAAAGATTTATCGCATCTGCCGCGAAATTCTATCAGCTTTTCCTACTTGAAAATCCTTTAAAACCAAAACGTATGTGTTCTTAAACAATAAAATAAACGTCAGTGCGAACCGACCCGAAACTTTAGAAAAAGAACAGAGTATTCTTTTTTCAAATAGTCTTGAAAGATTTTTTTTTTGCAAATAAAATAATCACCCGACTCCCGTTCCATAATCTCAGAGAGCCCTTACCGCGCTCTCAATAAATTCCCAGCACATATTCGACTCATTTCTCGGTTATTTGGTACAATCTTCGGTGCGTCTACCGCGTCTCGGGAGAACACAACCAATTTAAATTGCGCTTGTGTTTCTTTCCCTTATGTCTACATTGCGTACCGCTATAAGTGGGTTACATGTTGCGTGGGTCGATTACATCCCAGGAATACGTCGGGATCTATTTAGTAGGGTATTTTTTGTAAATAGAACGCTTGTTTCTTGTTTGTATTAGGCGATTATACAAAAGATTGCATTTTACACCTTATAGTGATCTGCTTAAAAAACTAATACCTCATTTTAAATTTAGGGTCGTTATAATGGTTATAAACTGGGTTAAGAAGGAGACACAAGGATTTTAGGCTTCTGGGTTAGCAAAAAAATGGTCCTCTTATAATTTCAACATATACGTCTGTTCGTCTGTCTTTCCTTAGGACAGCACATCTAATGAGTAGTGGAGCTTTTAGTGCAAAGTTCGTCCGGGGAAGTACTACCACCTTACCCATTGCCCGTAGTGTACTTGTGTTACTGTTCCGGTTAGAAAGGTAAGGGAACCAGTGAAATTACAGGCACATGAGACTTGACAACTTGTTGTGTTGTTGTGTTGCTAATATCTACAGGCGGCGGTAACCACTTACCATCAGGTGGACCATCTGCCATCATCTATTTTTTTTTTTAATATCCGTAATTTTGGCACCATCGTATCTTTTTTCGTCAGTATTATTAACATTGTGAGCTATAAGTTGGTACTTAGAACATGGTGCGGAACCCTAAATGCACCTGATCGGTTTATTTTCGATACAATTAATTATTCACGAAGCGCCGTAGTGTCCATTACATGTCTATTTACCAGAAATCTGATTCCAGTTTAATTGATTTGTAATTAATTGCATCACTTAAATATTACGGGCCAGTTGGCTTGGTGGTTAGAGCCCGTGACTGCCACGCTACACGTGGTGAGATCCTTTCCCACCCAGGACAAACATTTGTATGCGTGAACATGTCGATTGGTTCTGTGTATGGGTGTAAATATAATGTACATATTTGTGAAGTAGTTTAAGTAAGTATATCTATTTTTTCCATAGTAAAGGTCTGCCTAGTTTGGGATCAAAATGTCGTGTCATTTATTACTTATTTATAGTATTATTATAAAATGTTTATACTTTTTCTTAAAGACCTTTGAAACAAAGTAGTTTATCAGTTGTCTGGTTTCCATTTCACAAAGTCTGCTTAGTTTGCAATCGTATAGCCGTATGTAAGGTTCCAGGATATTTATTTATTACAAAAATAAATAGCGAAAGGCGAACGGTCAAACCACCAAGGATACTTTCGCGACCAGCATAATGTATCTATATTTGATAACGAATGTATTTTTCATCGGACAGTAATAAATAAACGGTGACCGCACTCCCTCAGGGTCCCGCAGACAGTCCGATCTCATGGCGTATTTACATTTCCTTCCCTTTTTTTAAACTCTGAAATCGTGAATACCTTTTGGGCTTAGGGATTTCATTGCATCGGCTGAAAGGAGGGACGGCAATGATATTCGATATAATATTTGAAATAGATCAAACGATTCCGATCGGGGTGCTTTTAAAATTGTATTTTAAAAGTTTTCCTGTTTTATTGATGAATGGGATGGCGTCTGTAGATTTTTGATGATTGAAATGGGTCAGAACATTATTATTTGGGTCAGTTCGTATTTAAATTTACATCTAAACTTAAGAGGTTTTTTTATTATTATGATGTGAAAAATCTGTAGGCGCGGTTTATAAGTAAACACACAGTAATACAAGTGTGCTTTTGCTTTACGGCAGAAATAGGTAGTACTTCCCCTGTCAAACTCTGCACTAAAAGCTTTTCGTCTTATTTCTAGTACCTAATTACTATTTAAAACCGCTAAGTTAGGTATTTTTCTTATTAATGAATTCTTTCTTTATGCTAAACGTACATTTTTAAAAAACTAAACAGCTTCATATACGTTCATCACCTCCATCACCTTAATGTGCTGCCGTCATGCATCAATGTGATGGAGCGCCAGCACCCTTGTGGGCTTTGTTCCCTTCGGCTATACCATTACCAGCCATGGTGGAATTGCGATCAAACAAAACCCTCTCCATAGAAGTTGTCCTTCCGCTCAGAACTGAGAATCTCAGCAAGGTAACATTTTATTTAAAATTTGACTATTTCGGATTTCGAAGCAAAATAGGGTTCCTTTGACGCACCATCACCTCAAAACTACTGAACATATCGGGATGGGACTGCTACCATTCGACGCGGAATTTTTCCTAGATATTATAGGCTACATCTGATATTAAAAAACGTGGGTGAAACTAGGTGGGGGACAGCTAGTAAGTATATAATAATATATCGAATCTAAGGACATCAGATCTTAAAATTCATCTAGCCGTTTATCACGAGCGTCCCTAAGGAATACATACACTTGAAAAACAGTACCCTCGTTCTGAAGCAGTCTGGTATAAATAGAGAAAATGAGCTTAAATATACAAGTATCTTTTATATCGCACTAGTGTCTTTATAATAACAGCTAATCCGACTACAAAGGCTTCTTTCAACTGGGCGAGTGACTGATGACATGCTTGAAGGGTTGACCTGCTTTTATACTACACGACTTTTAAAATCGGTATGGCTCGTTTCTTATTATTTTAATTAAATACTTGAATTATTTGTTTGGATTTTAACCGGCTGAAAAAGCCTCTTTGGGCGATACGCTTCCGACAAAATAATGTTTATCGGAAGTTCGACGTTGACTTTAAATTTAACTAAGGGTTGATTTTACCTACCAAATAAGTCATGATCAATCCAAAGATTTATTATTAGTCTGATTTTATTAGTATTTATAATAAGTAAGTGAAATCAAACTCAAATCTGAAGAATAAAGAAAAAAAATATTTAACAAAATTTACCACAGATTAAAAAAATAAAACCAAAGTTCAAAGTCATTAATTCAGATTAGGGCCAAAGCAATTTATGAAAGTCAAAGTTACTGAAGATACTAATGGTTGGGAACTATTATTTATTGTTCTTAACATAGTCTTTGTAGCAAACAATATTCGAAATATTTATAATATGTAAACGCCTGCCGATAAGCAGGCAGTTAAATTATGAAGATTCTTTAGAAATCGTAATCGTGTCGTGATGATTAAAATTGCACCATGATGTTGTCACTACAACGTATGGGCGGTAGTAAGTGAGTTCCTATGTAACGGCCCTCCATGGCCCTTTTATGGACCATAGTGGACAATAATAAAGGAATAATAGAAAGGATTGCCTATGCCTTTACTATGGTAATATACATATTTCACTATAGCTATGTGATAAAAGAAAATTGTGGCTTTTGAAATAATTTCTTGGCGCTTTCAGGGACAAGTCATGTTTCATAATAAATTATTATTTATGTAACCAGCATGTTGTATTTCTGGCACGTTGATAGGTCTTGATTTAGATACATATTATATGGTAATTGATCGTATTTGACACGCCAGTTGGCTTGGTGGTTATCGACCCTGACTGTCACTGCAGATCACAGGTTCGTTTCCCACCCAGGACAAACATTGGTGTGCATGAACATGTCTGTTTGTTCTGTGTTCGAGTGTAAACATCATATAGATATTGGTATATTGTGTAGGTATGTATGTAGTAGACAAAAAATATTATATGTAGTAGGTATATCGGTTACCTGGTACATACATACATACATAACTGGTTCCATAGTACAAGCTCTGCTTAGTTCGAATCGATGGCCGTGTCTAAAGAATTTCCTAGGATATTTATTTAGACACGGCCATCGATTTCCTAGGATATTTATTTATTTATTTCATTCATAATTTTTAAAATCTATGATAAAATAGAAAAATTACTTTAATATAAGATAAGAACTAAAATCGCTAATGATATCACATTATTCCTTAAAAATAGGCATTGATCAGAAACAATCAGAAACAATATCACATAATTTATTTCGAACTCAAACCTTTCTATGGAACTGCAAAAATTACCCACCTCAAATTAACTCCATCTTGTTTATTCTAGTCAGTCAAACACAGAATTTAAGATGATTTAAAGCATAAAATTAATAAATAAAACATGGTCCATAAACTATTATTAAACCAGACCCAACCACACTATGATAATATTCTTTCCCACGCGTAAAACCGACTCAAAATGAGCGTGATATTGTCATTTTCCAGTCGAGGGCTGTTCTGAATGAAGGCAATGCGGATCTCACGAGCGGCTGGCTCCGAGCCAGGATGTGGGCGGATCTGATCCTCGGCTAATAGAGTACCCTGCGTTTTATTGCTGCCCAGTGTTCAGCTGGTGAGATTTTTGTGAATCGAGAGATTTGTGAGCATGATTTTGTCATCTGCGCTATTAAATGACCAAAGTGTTTGAAATGCTTGTGATATAAATTTTATATTTTAAACGTTAAATGAGTAAATGTATGATCCGTGGAAGATATGAGTTTAGGTTTATTTAATGAACTATAATATTGTGCTTAATACCTTTTACATTATCAATTATCCTTTCCCGCTTATCTACTTTATATTTAAAAAAAAATGAGTGAAGCCATAATCCAATCAGATAGCTTCGTTACGTTATTTAATTCATAGATGATCGATTGGTAATCAGTAATTAAAATATTGTGTCGTTAAATATGTCAGTTTATTAAAAATGTATTCTTGACGATTCTCTCTTCACTTCGATTTCACTCTTATTTTTCGAATACTTTAAAGGGCGTTCCATTATTGCGAAGCCTTCCTAATATTGAGAAATTATTACTATGTGTTCTATACTTATATTCTACTTAAAAATTAACCAAATCAATCTGGATTTGAATAAACCATGCTCCCAAACTCTAATCCTCTAGCATGTACATGTTTATTCATGAATCAAACAAACGAGCGATTAGCGTGTGAAACAATGCTAGTGATATTGATATTCGATAATGCATTGTCATTGCTCCCATTTTGACATTGGATAGAATTTGGTTAAAAACATCTGCGAAATGCAACTCCCTAATGGCAGTTGGATGAATAGTATTAAACGAAAAGTAATAAAAATATTTTACAAAATACTTACACCAATTCTGAAAAAAAAAATCGTAGCTCTTAAACATTTTTTTTTTTTATGCCACTTGGGCCGACAAACAAGCAGACGGTCCACCTGATGGTAAGTGGTCACCGCCGCCTATGGACATTTGCAACACTAGGAGCATCGCCAATGCGTTGTCGACCCTGAGACGTAAAGTTGTTAAGTCCCATGTGCCTGTAATTTCACCGGCCCCCTTACCTTTCTAACCGAAACACAGTTATACAATTGAACTACTGCTTCACGGCGGAAATGGGTAAGGTGGTAGTACTTCCCCGGACGAACTCTGCACTAAGAGCTCTACTACTCAAGATAGATCTTAATAAAATAAAAAAAATAATTTAATTAAGATTAAACTAACTTTGAATAAAAACTACGTTGAGATCGGTCCATCCCTTTGGGAGCTACGTGCGCCAAACTTACAGCTGTCGGCGATTAAAAAGCTTGATACTTACACGAGCTTTATAATATCAACTGAAAAATATACCTACATTTTACAAAGGCTAAATTTCGTTGAAGGATGACAGTTACAACAACATTTTACGTCTCCGAATAAAATATGACAACCAATTTTCTTCTCAATTTCTTGAGATATAAAGTCGCTTACATATTGAGTTGATAACCTGCAAAACTGACTTAATTCAAAAATAATGTGTCAAAGATGAAAATGTATTGCTGTAACCTTGATTTTATACATGTGATTTTCGTCTCTATAATCTTGGGAATACAGTACACTATGGAGATGTAAGTGAGGTTCCGAGCATGGAGCGTGGTTTATCGTAAGTCAGAAATGTGATCCGCCTGGCGACAGTTAGGAGCTTCAGTAGATTGGAGTCAATCCCAAGTACGTTTCATGTTTCGATAGTTAGATTTGAGGACGTTACCCGCAGTTTCTTTCGATTTATGTTAGTCAATGAAGGTTTTATTTATAACATTTTTCGTTTAACTTGTGTTCGATTTACCAAGTACTTTCTGAGCATATTCAAGTGGTATAAGAATTTGTGACCTACCTCCTTCAAATTAAATATAAATAAAATAAAAAAATTGTATTATGGAGTAATTTACTACTTTTTACCTACTTATATATATTTACTCTCGGGCACAGATACTTTCTTACATACAAATGTTTGTCTTTAGTGGAACTCAACCCCACCTGTGGCGTGGGAGTCAGAGTCCCTAACCACCAAGCCAACTGGCCCGTCGTAATCTATTCTAATATTATAAAGAGGAAAGATTTGTTTGTTTGTAATGAATAGGCTCCGAAACTACTGGACCGATTTCAAATATTCTTTCACCTTTGGAAAGCTACATTATCCCCGAGTAACATAGGCTATATTATATTTAAAAAAATTAGGGATCCTTACTAAAACTCCAATAATGTAACCCAAGGTGTCAAAAAATACCTCGCGGGCGCTGAGAAAACTATTGATGGTAGAAAGAACAAGATAATGTAGCATCCCTCGAGAACGCGGGTGAAACCGCGGGGGACAGCTATTATTATTATTATTCAGATTAAGACGTTGATAAACTAGCAGACGGTCTACCTACTGGTAAGTGATCACCGTTGCCTATGGACATTTGCAGTACCATAAAAATTACTAGTGTTGTACAAACTACCACAATGTCATCATGGAAAGTGATAATTTGGCTAAAAGTAATACACAAAATCAATAATGGAAATGTAATGTATTATAAAGCAATATTCAAATAACTCGTTAAACTTTTACGATGAAATTTTTCTTTTCTTCAACGTTTCAAATATTCACAAGTAGAAGCCGACCATCTGTGAGAGAACCCTTCTTTGATTTATGGTAATCTGTTTCGTACACCCGTCCGCTGATAAATGTAAATCTTTCACATAAATGTACACGCTATTGTCTTCTTTATTTCGAATAGGATAGTGTTCAGAGTTGTGTGTATTGTGCTGACGCAGATGGTTAAGTGTGAAGGCTGTACGCGCGTGTTAAGTTTTCAACTACTCTGTATTGTTGTTTTGATCCCTTTTCCGAATGCTAAAAGTTTCTGGTCTGTAGACGGGGTTAAGATGTAACAAGTCTTTTTTTTTTCTTCCAAATATTCCTTTATTTTTAATGCAATTTCAATTTTATGAATCACTAGCTGTCCCCCGCGTTTCCGAGGGATGTAACATTACCTTATTTTGTTCTTTCTATCATCGATAGTTTTCGCAGCGCACGCGGTGTAAGGATTTTTACACCTTGGGTTACATTATTGGAGTTTTAGTAAGGATCCCTAATTTCTTTGAAAATATAATATAGCGTATATAATATATATACGCTGAAAGAATTTTTCAAATCGCTCCAGTAGTTTTTAAGTTTATTCGTTACATACAAAAATACAAATTTTTCCTCTTTATAATATTAGCGTAGATAATTTAAAGTTGAAATATTCTTAGTACTATAAAAAGCAATCTCTTTATTTCAATACTTTAAGCAGTAAAAACCAGTGGAATGAATAGTTTGCATCCCATAAAGGGGGTAAGCGAGAAAGCCAGCCAATAAAACGTTGGCTTAAGCAAGCTTGGTGCTGACTCGACAAAAACCTACCTTGACTAATGGTCTGTCAAAGGCTTTCACGGGTCTACTTCAGTCAGACGACTGTATTACTGATATAAGTCATTCAGCTGAGTAGTTCTTATGAACGTATTTAATGTTACATACTTAAGCTTGTGATTTGTCTCAGGCTAATTAAAATCTATATTTTTTTAAATAAAAGAATAATTTTCCATTCTGTTGATTTTAGACCTTCAGAATATGAGCTACGAGAGTTTAGATGACTTCAGATATAACTGGATATATTTGAATAAAGTTAAGCTTCCCGCAAGGATGCATTTTGGGCCCAGTATTGTTTATTATTTACATTTCACACTTTTGAGTTTTTGGTTAACGGTGACTCTTTTATATTAAATAGTAAAAATAATGTTATCTTTCTAGAATAATGTGCTGTATGTTTGTATTATTCTAGCTAATTCTAATTACTAAAAATTGCTAAATTGATTCCACATTTTCTGTTTCTTCTTTACGAACCATAAAACTTGAGTTCCAAAAGTTATAAAACATGGGAAATCCCATAAAACTTCTTTCTTAAACATTCAATGTGAACGATAACATCGCAAAAGTATGTAAATAGGGTTCGGGTCCGGTCGTGGGTCGAATCGACCCGTGTGACGTACATTTTCGGCTGCCGGCCATCTGTTGGCTCGTTAAAGGGATTATAGGACCCTTAAAGGTCCGTCTAGAGCTTTTAGAATGTCTGGAACTTATATTGTATGGGGAGATTCGATTTTAGCGGTAATTATGCTTCGGATTCTGCTCACGTTTCTGCCACGAACCAAAAAGTTAGTTTTTAATTTAAAAAAATATTCCGCTACTTCATTTATTTTTTCATTGATACACTAGTCGAGCGCTGAAACTAAATTAATTGGCTAAACTAGAAGTTGATATTTTACTTGGTTATCAAAATATAATACATCAGAGAACGAAAAAGAAAATAGTAAAAGCTCATTCATATCCTTTTAATTCAATAATTCATCCGCAAATAAAACGGTCACACGTGTACACAGGATGATCCCCATTCCAGCTCCCAGCTTGGCTTGGTACAGGGTGTCGGCATAAATTATGAAATTAAAACATTTCATTTGCGGCACAATGGCCGCCGCAGATATATGGCGGTGGAAAGGTGAAAAGTTATGTGCCATGCGCTTTTGTGCTGTGGAGTTATGTTAGACTGCATTCGTAGATTGTAAATCGATGGGTAAAATGTTCTTGGTCATTTTATTTTATTAAATAAGTATTATTAAATTTTCATCCATACTGGTATTATAAATTCGAAAGTATCTCAGTCTGACTGTTTGTTGGCTGTTTGTCTGTCACATTTTCGGGGCTGATGGGGTGTTGAAAAATGCAAAGAGATACATTGTTTCTTGGGGAAAGTCACATGGAGCGGTATCTTGGTTTTCATAAAGTTATAATCTATAAGTGTTTCGTCCAATGTGACATAATTTAAGTTTTACGGTAATTTCTTTGGCGCATCACCGTTTCTTCAGTAGCCGAGTGATATATGCCTCTGGCTACTACTGGCAAGGCACAGTTAGCATTATATTGTTAGAAATCATTGCTGGCATATATTAAAATTAGTAATGTATCCGAGAGACTGCAACTATACACTCTACAATTACAGAACTAAACTGAATGTAAATTAATGCGAAACGTGGATCTCTCTAAGACTTCTGCCTTCTTTTTTGAAGAAAATAAGCTTATTTTATCTTTACTGTGTTAGATGCAGCAACAACTAGTATGTATAGGTAAAATGTATGCAAATACACTACTACATTGCCTAAATGTGTGCATCAATGTTTATGACCAATAAAATCATAGAGGCTCAAAGGCTTCTTGTTTAAAGTAGTTTAATAAATAAATAGAGTCATAATAATATATCACCTACACTACAGTGTACGGGGACAGGATAAAGTTCATAAATCGTACTAACCGAGCGGAAAAAATCGCGCGCCCGAATACAATACGCGTGACAGATAAACGGACGTGCGCTGCTGTGAGTCGTCTAGCAAGTATCAACTATAAACTATGTCTTCTCAATCCAGTAGGCATGTTTTGACAGCTGAGAATGCCATTGAAAATATAACCATATGGGTTTGTGATACTGTGTATAAACTAACAATTAACCATTGGACCAACATAATAATTAATTGCGATTTTTATATTATTCCATTCCACTCATAGATCCGTTATAGGGTTGCAAGATGGCAATCGAATATAATAATTGTACCGCAGTACGAACAATTTTCAAAGTAAATTTGGCAAAACAACGTTTGCCGTAAAATTTGTTAATTATTCTATGATATTACTAGCTATTTAAAAGGGACTTAGATCGTGGCAACTTTACTGAGAAATCGTGTCTTATTGTCTTAATGATGATTTATTTGATATTTAAATAACTACGGTATTGGTACAGATTGGCATTCCTACAAAATTGGTACGTTTGTAGAAGTGCTCAAATGCATAGTATAAAAGAGTAGAGTAGTGAGTCCACTGAATCTAAATCTTCTATATATATAAGCAAAGTAGAGTTCCTTTGACGCACCATCATGTCAAAACTACTGAACATATATCACGGATGGGACTGCTACCATTCGACACGAAGATTTTTCCTAGATGCTTATAGGCTATATTCGAGTATGATATCGATAAACGGGGGTGAAACCGCGGGGAATAGCTAGTACTATATATGTACGCTCAGTAACTGTACAATTTACGACATTAATATTGTTTTTTATTTACCGTCGGTTTTGAAATGAATATTTATTCAATAGTTTAAGGGCTTAAGAGTGTTTAAATCTATACTAATATTACAAGAGATAAAGTTTTATGAGTTTGCATGTAGGATATAACTCCCAAACCAAACATCTGATTTCTAAATTTCACTACTAGAAAGTTACACTATTCCCGAGGGATATAGGCTATTAGGACTTGAAAAAGCACGTGAAACCGCGGTGCGGTTGCTGATATTCTTATATAGCTCTAGTTTAATACTAGATTCAATTTTTTTTTTCTAAAAACTTGAGCGCATTTGACTGGATCTCACCTGATGGAAAGTGACGATCCAGTCGAGGCTGGTACACGCGAACTCAAGTAATACTTATTCACTCTTGCCTTAATTGCGTACGTTAACTATTAAACCAACAGTATTTTAATTTATTTAAAATATCTTCCTAAAACAACCGTTTTATGAATAAACGGACAATATAATAAATTCAGAGGGCGGTCGTGCACCGTCCTTTCCATTGTCCGAGAGGTCCGTTATTTTGTTGTAGAAAATGGGATATATTTGAAAATGGAACGAGCGAATGGAGAGCTGAATGGGTGAATGATAATAATAAATCATACAGTGAAATCTCTTTCTTTGGAAATGACAGAAATTTAAATGGAAGTGTGAAATTGTATTTCAAACTGACTTTGAATGGGAATATTGTAGGCGAGAATAAGTTTTATGGTTCCATTCATTTATTACGAACTCCATGCTTCCAAAGATTTTGAGCTTCAAAAAAAACTCTTTAATTTCTTAAAATCATATTTATATCTTATCTTTTTAAAATCACTTAGAGATCTTCATCTTCGACCCTTAAGAATTAAACAAACTAAATATATTAAACATTCTTCACACATGGAAACCAAATAATTAATGTATCTAGGTTCCTAGGAATACTACAATGAACTTTAGCTTTCGGTGAAGGAAAGCATCGAGGAAACTGAACCAAAACGGAATGGAAGGGCCTTGTATTGAGCCTTGATTGTACCCCCCGGGTTAGATACCACCCTCAAATAATAAATCTATTGCAAACAGGTCAGTTCACTTATCATAGAGTGATCAAGATTAATTATTAGGTAATCCATAATGACAGTTGAAAAAAAATGGCGGCGAATAATTTTATTAAGCTAGCCACTTTAACGTTTTAATATCCTTTCATACACGCTTAAAGTGATATATTTTACATGTCTGCTGTGAAATTGATAAAAAAGAGAAAACATGCAAAACATTCGACATTCAAGAATTCCGTTATAAATTTTCAACGTCCGTCGGTTGAAATCAATTTTCATAATAATAGGTGTTAAAATGATCCGCGCTCTGAAAAATAACTCTGCAGTGCACAGTTACGTGTAAAATGATTTATTTCATCATATAAAGTTCGCTGAACGTTTACCAATCAAATGTATTGAACAATTTCATTGTTATTCCTCAGTTTTGATTTTGGCAAACGCTGACTCGTGAATTTCACATTATGGGCTGCATTCGGGAGTTGCATGCAGTTTGGACCGGATTTTGGTTGAAATTATAGTTTTGGGTTTCGAATTATTTAAAAGCTTCCGCCCCGCGATTTGACCAGCATTTCTGACGGACGATACCTTTTCTCGGGATGAATAGAATTTATTTTTTACTTTCTATACTTATCTATATTTCTTACTTCTGGCCACATAAAATCTTAATTAAAAATGAAATGCCGTTCGATGGTAAACGCATGATTTGAGAACGGCTGGACCGAATTAGTAATAATTAACCAGTTTTTTTTGGAGAAGGTTCAGGTTTTTCTTTAAACCCAAGACCATGACTGAGGATTCAAAATTTGAGGTCTCATTGCAACGAATCCCGGGGTCAGTTAATTTAGAATATTAGTCGGATTCTTTAAAGAAAAGAATTCAAAAGCAAATTGTTTTGGATTTTACATTTATCATTTAGTTACTCTCCTTACTCAGTCTCTTCAATCAAACAAAAACAACAAGAAACAAATGACAGACAAGCCACCTGATGGCCAGAGTCTGCGCCACATATCAACAAATGCGAAGTATGTTTATCATCAGTTATTTTAGTCCATTAAATTGGCTTTCTTCACCAGAGCTTAGAGAATATCACAGTTGTGTTAATCGTGTCTTGCTTCCTTAATAGCCACCCTTCTTGTTGATAATGTCGGACTCTCTCTAGACAATTTGTATTTTATTTGCATAGTTTTTTGCTGTAGTCTGCAATATACAGCGCCCTCGGGAGCGATGCTCACTTTAAACTAAACGTATTGTCTTGTCGCACTGGAGTCACTTTTTGTTGTTTATTTTTTTTGACTCTGGTCTTTTATTTATTGTTTGAATATTTATTGTGAGTTTTTTCAGATATTTATGCCGTTAATAAAAAAGGGTTGTTGGCCAAGTGTTGGAGGCTATTTTTTTACAACGTGTCTCTATTTTATTGGCAAAAGTAATTTGACTTTTAGATTAAGTACTTTCTGTAGCATTTCTATGCGTATTTTCATTCATGTATAACCCAAGATTGAAACTCAGTAAAACTGACGATATGTATCACGGTTCATGTGGGAAAATGTCATGAGGGAACCAAAGCATTATGAAAGCACTAGGCTAGTTGGCTACTACCCTCAAGTTCTGTGGCGAAAGCCTGATGCCTATTGGACTTTGATAAAGAACAAAGTCTAGAAGACATCTGGTTCTTAAACTAATTGGAATTCTCCTGGACTCTGGTACCGCTAATGTAGGTGTATGACCACTTACCGGTTTGCCAATACTTGAGAGGTAATTTCCGGAACCAGTGCACTTGGAATAAATCCTTCACTATTAGAACGGTACTTTATTCCAGATGTACATAGGCTATGTTATCCCAGGATACATTAAAACCCTCGTTAAAGTTGGCAAAACCGCGTGACGGAAGCTGTATTCATAACGATAGATCGTATTCACAATGCAATGTAGGTCATGCATGTTAAGCAACAATGCCATCACACCGACAAAGGATAACGTACTCCACAAAGTATTCTACCTGCATTTTTTAAGGATATTCGTGCATGTTTTCTTGAATACCGCACTGTGTACGTCAAAGTTTATGAGAAGCCAGAAGTTTTACCAGTTATTTAAGAAGTATTTCCTTTTAGGGGACTTTGGGAGTTTAAATCTTGCTTTAGACAAATTTCTCTCGGCTTTATCACACATTTGGAAGCTCAAATCTTTCTTAATTCAGTTTCGGCTCAAAGACTTTGTGACATGCCAGTGTGAATGTCAAAATTATGTGTTTTTAATCAAGCACCTATTAGTTGTCTATTTCAATGGTTGGTTTTTCTGGAAAAGGTAATATGGTTGTATTCTTCGATCTTTATGTACCCAAGTCCTTAATTAGTATTTTTTTGTATTCGTTGCCGCTCCGCACTGCCATAATTATTTTTTAATCGTGTACAATAAAACAGACAGACACACGAGTGATCCTGCCAGAGTTCCGTATTTCATTTGGGCGTACAGAAAGAACCCTATAAAAACTAATCTAAAAAAAATAAAGAATATAGACGATTTCAAGAAAGTCTTAGCAATTTTTGCGTAGGTATTTCTCAACCCCGTGGAATAAATTCACCGTATTTCTGCGTAACGCTCGGATTCGGCTCAAGTTTCTCCAATAAGTGAATGCCATCTAAAAGTCCGCAACTTGCCACCTGGTTCACGTCATTGCGGCAGTGTCGTGACGTCACGAACCGCGAGTTGCGGACAAGACGACTCTTTGGGCTTTTCGTTTTCAAATGTAAGGTATAGGAGATAGCAAGTAACCACAACCTGCAAGAAAAATGCAATAAGTAAAGAGTTTAAAAAAAAATTACAATATTTGTTCAAGTAGCTTATAACTTCCTTTTTTTAACATGCTAAATTTCTTGCAGGGTTTTCGTAGTTGTTGCAAAAAATATAAATACAATAACGTTTAAAACTACAAATTAGGGGTAACTTAACAGCTAACATTCATTATTGCCTTTCCTGGGCCTAAACTGTAAATTTTTGTATTTTGTATAAATTTAATGTTTTTAACAACACGCTATCGCTTATCCATTGTT
This sequence comes from Habrosyne pyritoides, assembly GCA_907165245.1. Taxonomy (NCBI): domain Eukaryota; kingdom Metazoa; phylum Arthropoda; class Insecta; order Lepidoptera; family Drepanidae; genus Habrosyne; species Habrosyne pyritoides. The sequence goes on along the minus strand of OU015600.1, from coordinate 449,810 downwards.
TCCCTCACCTTAACGTACCAAGGAATGATTACAGAATTACATTCCAGCTTCCTACAAACGGTAATGCCTTAAGTTCAGCCGTCAAAGCTTGTTTAAGCGTAATTTATGTTTTTTTATCTCTCTGGTCGTCCCCTCACGCGCGCTGCGGGATGAAGCTAAGAGTAACTGCTAACTTTACCCGTTATAATGATCAGTTAACTGTTATTACTGCGGGCGTTTCTTTTAAACTTGTGTTTGAGATTTTTTAAGATGTCGGTTAATTTGATTAAGTTGATTTTTTTGTAATGTTTATTTCATACTAGGTGTCCCCCGCGGTTTCACCCGCGTGCGGAAGGGTGGTATATTTTTACGGGATAAAAAGGCCAGTTGGCTTGGTGGTTAGCAACGTGACTGCCAAGTCGCAGGTCGTGGGTTCGATTCCCACCCAGGACAAATATTTGTGTGTACACATGTCTGTTAGTTCTGTGTCTGGGTGTAAATATCTATATAAGTATGTATTTACAAAAAAAAGTAGTATGTGTAATATATCGTCGTATCCTACGAATAAGGGCGTAACTGCATAATAGCTACTTTTCAGGAGACACTTTTTTGTGTTTAATTCAAATAAATATGAACAAATAGGTATTGGTGGTTTCAAATAATGTGTATGGGTATCTTATGGTACCTCTAGGATTATTTTCAATAGATTAACTTCGTATTTTATACGCATTTTGTCCCATAAATCCTTATTCTCTGTTGCGTTAAGGCGACGTAGAGCTGGACTTGAGTATTAAGTGACATTATGTCTTTTATCACCGGAAATGTTGAGGCCACAATCGCCTTTATGCCATTTTTATATTATTCGGATGTGGGTATTTATTCTATTACATAAGAATTTGGGTATGATAACTATTTATTCATTACTGGGAACATAATTAAATGTAATAAAAATAATAATATATAATAATATTTTTATTTTTCATTTTATTCCAAACAAAACCTAAGGTTTTTTAACCTTTGGTATGTTAATAATACATATTATTAAGCTTTGGTAGCGCACATTTTACGATAGTCATAAGAAAATTAAAATTAACGAAAAAAGCTTATAAAAATAATTGTTCAATAGAAAAAAATGACAGTCTTTAAAATAAAATTGCACATAATCAAAATTAGTCCTTAAAATAAAATAACACAAAATAAATCCTTAAAATAAAATTGCACATAACTAAAGTCAGCCTGTAAAATTAAATTATCAAAATTACACCTTAAAATCAAATAACACATTCGAAATCAGTCAAATTCACATTCAGTCGTCTTCTTCATCAGTACTCTCAGAAATATTGGCATTACCAGCTGGTTCATGAGGCAATGTTCCAAAATATGAGTGATATTCCTCTGGAATAATTTTAGCCTCACACATTGACATAAGGTCTTTATATTTATCATAATTTATTTTTAATGGTAATCCATTTACTGGCGTGACTTCCGAAACTACTTTCTTTTTTCCTCTGGTACCCTTTCTTAATGTTGTGATTTTTTTGTAATCCTCATCCAGTTCATATTTATATTTTAGAACGTTAATATCGTCCTTAGTAACTTCTACTTCTTTAATTTTGTTCCAGACAACTTTTTCACCATCATCATTCTTTAACCAATTTTTTCCATCGAGTAACTTACGATAGTTAAAAATATCTGCCAAGGCCATTTCTTTTACCCTATATGTTTCTCCTGATGTTTTGGCCCACCTGATTAGGTTGATCCATTGATCGGGAGTATAAATGGTTTTTTTGCTGGAAGCTCCTTCTATAACAGAATGTACACTGTCTCCCTCATTCTGCGTATGGCCGACTTCAAGAAACCTATGAGTAATACATTCAATGTCAAATTTTTCTAGCATATATTGATAAAAAGCGAAAACTATACGGTTCCGGTTCTGTCCGGAACAGTTATCGGACCAAAATTTAAATGTTTTTGCACCTTCATCAATCTTTGACTTAATAAACAAGTTTAAGCCGCTGCTGATCTCATTGGCTCCTTTTTTACCCGTTACCTCTGTCCACATGTAACAGAATCCACTTTTTCGGGCTAAGTCATAAACAGTAAAATCATAAATATTAAGTTTCCTTTTGTAATAAAATATGCTCACGTTTCCAAAAGGACAAGTCAATATTTTTTGCATATCAAAAATGGCGGTTATAACACTGGGGTCTCCTTCAGCTTCGGCTTTATCAGCCGCCTTTATAGTCCTCGCCAAGTTTTTACGTTGCATGTGCAGATTTTGTTCATTTCTTTGAGTTTCAGTTGGTTCTCTGGTATTGTAAAATGCATGACATTTGTCACACTGATCTTTTTTGGGAGTGTAAAAGGCAATATTAAAATTAGTGTTCACAATATCTTGATATTGGCGCGTTGTAGCCATTTTAGAGCCATAAGTTTGTGGATCAAACCACTCGTATATAAATCATGAAGTCGCTTGTATGAAAGTTGTCCATCTAGATACCTTTTGGTACTACTTTTTCTACAGTAGTGCGATTCTACCGGTGCAAGGGAAAGTATATGATTTTTTACACTGTGTATAATATTTTCTTTTATTTTTTTTGGACGATTACTGTGTTTTCCCCTCAAATCTATCAAAATATGCTCATTGGTCGAGGTATTCCGTTTTTTGAATGAACTTCTTATAATTTTTTCGCTTATCGCCAACGTATTTAAAAACATTTTGCGACAGACCACGACGCTTTCAGTGTTGATCGGTAAAGTATAGACTCTTGTTTGAGATCTATTAGGACCTTCGGCTTTAATTCTCTTTGGCTTATGGCTCTGAACGTATTTTAATATAAAATCCCACTGTTTTTCGTGACTTCCTATTTCCCGGAAACAATTAAAAATCTGTTGCCTATCATTTTCTTCCAACTTTTCAAAACATTTCTTTGGACAACTGCATGGTGATTTCATTTTCTTTCCGGGGACAGTTTCTCCCCTCTTATTAATAAAAGCTTTGCCCGAATTTTTCAGCGCCTTTCGTTTTAAGTCTTTCCATTCAGTAGGATTTCTCGTTCGTATTTTACCTGGACCACGTTTTTTAGTACATCTGCGAGTAGAAGGAGAACCTACAGGTGAACTTACAGCTGACGATAGCGGAGTGGGAATCGTGAAACTCGAAGTTGGACTATCTAAAACTATATCAGCCATTGAAATGGACAAATTTTCTGCTTGAGGTGCGAGTTCACTTTGTGTCGTTTCTAGCTGGCAAATAGTTGTTTGGTCTGACTCTTCAATAAACTCAATAATTAAATCCCTTACAATCGGAGGATCCAGAGTTTTGTTGAGTTCCGGATTTTGTAAATTCTCTATTTCGGAAAATATTACAATCTCACTTGCACATTCATTTTGGTTAGGTTGGTTCATGTTGTTTTCTACGTCCTGAAAAAAGTATTGAGACTTTAGATGATAAAATTATCGTGCTTAACTAGTTTCGGAGTATTTTAGATAAAAATGAAGAAAAATATGACGACTTACGTTGTTAAGCTCGGAGATTATATTTTCTTCGATTAAAAATTCTATCTCTTTTTCACAACCTGGTGGCACCGGAGACTCGACGCGCTCCCTTTCATCATTGCAACTTTTAAAAGCCAATACGGCTGAAAAAAAAACTCCGTAAGTACCTATAACAGGAATTAGATCGAACAGATTTGCTTGTATTCTTACTTCATGTTTAACATAGCCATAACATATAAAACAGAATTCTTCTAAAACTTAAAGAAAAAGGTAAAGCAATGAAAAAAAAGGTAACTGTAATTTTTTTAAGGAATGCTAAGAATATCACCAAGAATAACGTCCACAAATGCTTTTATATCAATTTTCAAGCAACAGAAAAAAAACCTAATTGCATTTACGCCCCATATCAGAAGAAGCATAAAATTTTGTATTTAGTGTTTAAATTTGTACAGAAGGGTTAAAATCATGCATGCATAATATATAGTACTAAAAATATCGTTAACGTTAATATTCCAAATGCATCAAAAAAAGATTAAGAAACAAAAACATAATTTTAACGTAGAAGAAAGACACAGACGTAATTAGGGCTTAGTCTTTTCTATACATACGCAATTTAGCCATTCCATAGAACACCGCCACAATGACCATGAGGGTTTTTTTTTATGTACCGAATATGAAAATTAAACGAGTAATTAAAATTACATAATTAAGTACAAACGCGTTGATATTATGTTATTTACACTAAATCAATATATACAAATTTAACAATACATCATTTCAACTTTAAAATCCTTTGAGCTATGAAATATTTTGATTTACTTACTTGTCATAATCTTCGTCTGTTTGCTTTCATTTAAACAAGATTCTTTCCCAACCAATTCCACCAACTTACGTCCTCGGCGTTTCATAATTATTATAGAATATAACGGTCTATTTATTAATTGATGACTAAACTTTAGAAGTATAGGTAAAAATGTTATTTATTTTTTAGAAAACAAATTACGCAGCCACCAATCTCCGCGTTCCGCCGACTAATGGCCGAGCGGCGCTAGCACGCTCTCCCCGCGCCCGCGCACCTTCACTACTCGCGCAAAAAAGGGCGCGACGGCGATTGTGGCTTTATTTTTCGTTAAAAACGTAGTGCTTGAAATTGTGGCTTTTTAGAAAACCGAATTATTTGATAATCTGTACCGTTTTTAACTTTTCTGTTGAACTGGTTATATGTGGTATGATGAGCAGAATTAAATTATGCAATAAACGAATAAAGCCCTTTTGTTCGTTAGGGCTCTCTTCGTAGGATACGACGATATCAGTTATTTGGTTTCCATAGTACAAGCTCTGCTTAGTTTGGAATCAGATGGCCGTGTGTAAAGAATTTTCCAGGATATTTATTAAAAAAAAAATTGCATGTGTGCTATTTCAGAATATATTCTATATTCATGAGTTACAAATATCCATCAATCTGAACATTCGCATTAATAATAGTAGGTAATAAGATTAAGTTTTCTAGTTGGCTGCTTCGAACGAAACTTAAAAACAAGTAATAAAAATAAAATAAGTTGTAAAATTAAGAAAGGTATCCATACAATGAATGCTTTTTTGGCGTTTTATTAAATATTGTACGGTGGTACAGTACCTCTACCACGAGTTACTATCGAAACTTACTTTAGTCACTAGCGAGTAAACTACTATCGATACAGTATTTCTCGATAGCAACTGTCAAATTTGTGACTCATGGTACCGAATTTCTATAGCAAAGGCTAAAAAACGTTACTCGCTAGTGTTTACATTTCGATAGGTTTTTTTACCTATCGACTCGTACTATCGATTTTAGTTCTTTAGGTGACCGCTAGTGGCGTTGTACACATTTGCCATAGAAATGTTTTACGCCGTCGCTAGCGAGTACGTACGTTAAAAACTCATGGTAAAGGCACAGAACCCATCGTGAGTGAGGCCGACTCCCATTCGGCCAATTTTCTGTCACGTAGTCTGACAAACAACGAATCGCCACCTGATGGTAAGTGGCATTTGGCAGTCAACTTACCATATATACCAGATGAATATACAGGTTTTCATTTTTGTCTCAGCTACCACAAGTAGTTACTCCAGCGAATCTTCAAACAATTAAGCTAGAAATTAAATCAGTACGTAATAGCTACGGCAGAACTGTGCATAATTAACGCAAACGTAATGACTGCATGGAGAGACGAGAATTGCTTTAGACAAGTGCGCCGGTGTGTCAACACTATTCGCTTACGATTATCGCAAAATAATGTATATGTATCATTTGACAGGCCAGTTGGCTTGGTGGTTAGCGCTCTGACTGCCAAACCGAAGGTCGCGGGTTCGATTCCCACCCAGGACAAATATTTGTGTGCATGAACATGTCTGTTTGTTCTGTGTCTGGGGTAAATATCTATTATATCTAGTATTATATGTAGTATATCAGTTATCTGGTTTCTATAGTACAAGCTCTGCTTAGTTTGGGACCAGACCGTGTGTAAAGAATGTCCCAGGATATTTATTTATTTATTTTATTTATCAATACTGTTATTTATTACCTTTTAGCTGTTTAAACTTTTACTTACTACCGGCCAAGAGTTTACCCACGTTATCAGAATAAAAATAGTCTAGGTCCTTCTTTATCCTGCCAACTAGTACTTCTCTGGACGAACTTTGTACTTACTAAGAGCTCTACTACTTCCAAAAACATTAGATATTTTTTGAAGTAGCCTTTTTTTGTCTCCAATTTGGTTTTAATAAAACTCCTCACTTTCAGTCCCCAGTATAAAAAGTTACATACCCCAAGCCCGGGGCAATCTAACTCATTCTTACACAAAAACACGAAACAATACCGTACAACTGTTAACAAAGCGTTGCGAAGAAAACCTCTTGTCGCAGAGATGAAAGATGTTACTGTTGTGATGTTAGATACTGATATTTTTTTATGGGTGAGAGGTTCTGTACATTTATCATAAAGATTTTTCTTATGACTAAGTGAGATTTTGGTCGAATACAAATAAGTCTAAGGCGACAATAAACTTGAGTTTTCATGATGGCATGACCGGCTATACCATCGCTTACTATAGTGGGATAATACTTAAGACAAACTATATGCCTGAGTGCCTGTAAAGATGTTTGTAAAAAAGTAAATGAATATAGCTTTTTTTAATACGGCATGGGCCAAAAAAAGCTGGGGCATCGTCAATGCGTTGTCGACTCTGAGGCGGGAAGTTATTAAGTCTCAAGTGCCTGTAATTTCACCGGCCCCCTTACCTTTCTAACCGAAACACAGTAATACAAGTGCACTAGTGATTCATGGCGGAAATGGTTATGGTGGTACAGGCGCGATCGCAGCCTGAATTTTTGGAGGGGGTTACTTAAAATAATACAATGTGCTTTTTTGATTTTGTAAATTGTTAGGTTTTTCAATTGACATGTACTATTTTGGGGAGGGTCAAGTACCCTGTGAACCTCCCCTTCGGACCGCGCCTGAGGTGGTTGTACTTCCCCGGACGAACTCTGCACTAAGAGAACATAGTGTGGCGGGTTGCTCACTTCCCTACAATATGGCGAGGAGGGCGATGGCTGCCACATGCGTCATACTTGTGAACAGGTGCTGCTTGTGGGGGCTGGTCGGCTTTAGTTTGTTTGTATTTTTTTTTTCATTACATATTTATAATATTATATTATTGTTAAATAATTCTGCAATATTGCCATAACACACAGGTATTGTCAATGAGACTAAATAATATTTTATGTAATAAATCTAAGTTTGTTTTTTTTTTTAAAAGAGTAATTGCTGAGTTTATTGCCGGCTCTTCTCAGTAAAAAACAACCTTCCGAACCGGTATTAGAGTCAGACTATTCATAAGTGCTTGTAAAGGCCTATTTGAATAAAAATATTTTCATTTCATTTCATTTCATTTCATTTCATTTCATTTCATTTCATTTCATTTCATTCATAACATGATCACCAACACTAATGGTTAGCCTGTATCTACAGAATGTCAAAAATTCTAGCCACCTGCTTCTCTTTAATGCAACCTACATTTTTTTAACAAATAAGTCTTGGATGGTTTGACCACGTAAGGGTGTGAAAAACGATGATATTTCTATCGACTAAAAAGCTACCGTCGCGATGCATTTACATCTAGATCTACGTTAGGTATTGTATGAATATTTCTTTTAATTAATTTGGTAGTAATAAGTTTGGTTGGTATTTTTTTAATATTTTTTTTACTATCAGACCCCTATGGTTTCCTGGTATAAACAGTATCTTGTGTATTAATCTCGTTTATCTACATGTCAAGTTTCATTCAATCAGTTTTGTACTTTTCGCGTGAAATAGTAACAAACAACCTTCCATCCTCACAAACTTTCGAATTTATAATATTAATAAGATTTCGGCTTCCGTCCAAATGTGTATTATATTAACTTGCTATTTAAGTATTTATTTTGAGCTAAACTTGCATTTTCTCTTTCTTAAAATGGGAATTTCAAATACAATTTTCTACATGAAAGGTTAAGCGAACATTTATTATTGTAATGCGGATCCCCAACACAACACTTGGTGGCCAATCTCGTTGCGATCAGGAGGCCTGTTGAAGGATAGCCTGGAGGGATGTGGGAATGACTTTTTTGGACCCTCTGACGGCCCTTTCGTTGCCGTCACCTGGGCCCTTTACACTGATAAATTGTTGTTTCACTTGTGAACTGGGCATGTTAACATTTCATATTTTTGAAATGAAATCTTCTTTAACACCGTTGTGATCTGAAGCTCGATGAAAAGAAAAAGCCACACTAAAAAGAGACAAACATATGCTTCTATAAAAGTTAACCTGCAAGAGAATAAGATAGAATACAAATATACGGTGGTGTCATTTGTTGAAATTAAAAACGTTGAACCAAAATAATAAAAGGTACTACCTATGTAAGGATATCGCTACGGCTCGATTGCACACTTAAATAATTTTGAAAAACTACCGAATTCCTCGTTACGATTTAATGATTTTCAATTATAAAATTCATATGGTCACTACATTTTAGTTGACTATGTACCTTCATTCTTGCTGTAGGGCAAGCTTTATTCATATGATCGGAAATACCAGTTAGTAAACCAACATACAAGACATTGCCTTCATTGCTATTTTATATTTTACTAATGAGTCAAAACGCTTGGAGCTACTTCCCGTAAAGTTTATTTCCTACGCCCACTGACTAACAAACTATTGCAAACATAATTTCCAAGCGAACAAACACGAGTGTGAACCAAACCACTCGAGATAGCGTCCGATTGTTGCAGAGCATACGTTCGTTAGCTACACAAACGGACACACGCGTCCGCGTCGGTGGACGCACCAATTTGCTGTTATTGATTCAACGTTGCACGGTAGTGGAATTGTTTTTGATTTCCCATTACTTGTGCTGTTTTGTTTGACTCTTAATTGTTGTTACTATTTATTTTATTGCTGTTCAGAGCAGAAACCGGATCTATTTTAAACCAACGTAATACAGTATTCGCTTTTTCATGGAGCAAACCGTGTCGTGAGCAAATCACATTTTTGACATTAATTGTGTGTGTGAATTATGTATTGCAAATGACAGCTATATCCATGACTATATCTTTACTCTATACTCATTTAATTTTATTATAATATATAATGAGGAAAGATTTGTTGGCTTGTTTGTTTGCATTGATTAGGCTCCGAAACTACTGGACTGATTTGAAAAATTCTTTCACCATAGGTAATGTACACTATCCCCGGGTGACATAGGCTATATTATTTTTTCAAAAAAATTGGGGTTCTTACTAAAACTCCAATAATGTAACCCAAGGTGTCAAAAAAATTCCTAAAGAAATCCTTACATCGCGTGCGCTGCGAAAACTATTATATAATAAATAAATAAATATCCTGGGACATTCTTTTACACACGGCCATCTGGTCCCAAACTAAGCAGAGCTTGTATGTACTATGGAAACCAGATAACTGATATACTACTTTTTATTTTTCTAAATACATACATATATAGATATTTACACCCAGACACAGAACAAACAGACATGTTCATACACACAAATGTTTGTCCTGGGTGGGAATCGAACCCGCGACCTTCGACTTGGCCAATTGGTCTGTCAAATTGATGATATTGATGATAGAATGAACAAAATAATGTAACATCCCTCGGGAACGCGGGGGGCAGCTAAAAATATTCTGCATCAACAGTTGCAAGGTCGAGTAAAATATGTTGTTGACATTTCGGTGCAAGGTGTGAAGTGCACATTTTTATTCATTTATTCGTTAGTCAAATAGACCTGTCAGATATAATAAAGCAGAAGTATATGGTCCGTAATGGGGATATGTTCGTCCGGGGAAGTACTACCACCTTTCCCATTTCCCCCGTTAAGCAGTATTGCACTTGTTTGCTGTGGGCCGCTAAAATTAGAGACCAAGAGACTACTGCCATGCCCCTAGTGTTAGTAATGTCGATACAGTCTACCTCTTTATCGATAAAAAGACCCCTATACCTGATTCTTCCATTACCTACATGAAATCTTTACACCCACAGCACTCGACAACACAAATCGTACAATGAAACATTCAAGTGCAACGCGAGATAATTTCATAATGCCTCTCAAAAATCCACCCCTATCCACTTTGCTGGTACAATCGCAGTAAATAAAAACCCTCTGAATTGCCGCCCTCCGTCTGCGCCGGATGCCGCGGCAATACGCGCCTGACGCTGGCAAAGATGAAACTTGTGTAAATATTGCAATGGATTGAATTTTTAGAAAAAGAAATCATATAATCATTATAAAAAACCTCCTTTTTGATCCTTAAGAATGTTTTTGAAATAAAGTTCAACTATTCATCCAATACAAAAAGGTTAATTTTAGCGTGAGGTAGATAGTAGACGTTATTACTGCTACTACCACATTTAACGACAAATTTGAAAGTTCGGTCGTCTGCACGGCACCTACAACTCTACCAGTAACACCCGAGTTATCTTTCATTCTTTGGACAACTACTGTTAATATTTCCATGAAAAAAGTATTTTTCTTTTTAATTCTAAGTAGGCATATATTGCCAATAACACAACCATCTAAGCTTACTCATTCGCATCTCCTTACATCGCAGTGGCACTTGGCTGGGCCGGAACTACTCCCGCATAATATTTGCGTTGGATGCATTAGCTAACGCCGCATTGCATTGCTTTAATATTCAATGACGTTACTGTTCTGTATTTACTTGATATTTGAACTTACTGCATTGGTTTTAGGTAGCAGATGTACTATTGTAGCTCTTGTTTCCTGTACTTTCAAGGTACAAAATCAAATGCTTATGCCATTTTAGTATTTTGAGAATAATTTAATAGTCTGTTCAATTTCAGAAACCTTTTTAGACGCGTAATAATGTCTAGAAGAAGAAGGTAGATTCTGTTGTATAAGAAGTGGTTTTGAAAGGTGACCAGAAAAAGTTTTGAAGGGTACAAAACCGGTCCTTAATAATAATATTGCAAAAACCTTTTAATAAACAAGCTTATTAAGCCATGAATAAGCCACTAAACTTATATATGAAACCACGCATTCTGCTCAGCAGACCCTTTAAATTTATATCCAAAACATGGAGGTGGCCAAGGAAGTAATAACTTACGACCTTTTCACATCCGCCACATTGGATTTAGAATGACATCACTAAGCTGATCTTGCCAATGCACTATTAGAAATAAAAAACAAATATTTGTGCAAAATTTAAGCTCAATCAGTTCAGGGGCTGAATTAAAATGAATTCGCAAGATTTGACCCATACTAAGTTACAGGTGAAATAAAATAAAACTTGTAATGAAATACGTAATAAGTGCCTATAAATTTGAAGGTTGTCCTCGATTTCCCTGGGATCCCATCTACAGATGCTGGCTTGGTGAATATGGGACCAAATTGGAAGTATGACCTACCGAATAATAGAAACATTTTTGTAATCAGTCCACAATTGGCGGAGAATTCGGTGAACATACACAAAAAGAATATATACAGCAGAACATAGAACCTCCTCTTTATTTTGAAGTCGGTTGAAAAGATAGGCAATGCATGATAATGTATAAAACGCGCGCCTTGTATGATAAAACGCCAATGTCCTGTCTACTTTACTGTGCAAAGTCAGTTCAAATCAAGGCGATTTGTCTCGATTTGAGACTAGTAGAAAGATCAAACTCACTTTAAAATTTATGACATTACTAAGATTTCAATTGAATGCGGGGTTAGAAAACTAAATACTAGAAGCGAATAGAGTCGCGGCAAAATACTATCTTCTACTAGCACGTACGGTGGCTGCAGACAGCCAAGCCGCCTGGTGCAGTGTGCAGACACCTCATCTGCAGAACTAATTTCCGGTGTGGAATTGAGAAAGAGCGACTTCCAATCCATATGTCTTCAGTTCTCGCACATCTCTTAGTAACTTGTTAATATTATAATCTTTAAAAAATCAAAAATCATGCTGAAATTCCTTTCTAACCAAAATATAGGTGTTAAGGTACACTACTATTGCACTACTGCTTTACGGCGGAAGTAGGAATCGTAGTAGACAAATTCTGAATAGTTTTCTTCCTCGGAAGTATGAATTACTAGCTATCCCTCGCGTTTTTACCCGCGTTCCCGAGGGATGAAACATTTTCCCGACGCAAAAAGTATCCTATGTGTTATTCCAGGGCATCTTGTGTGCTAGTAGCATCTGAGGAATTCTATTCTCTTCCTCCTGGCTCCATCATTAATGAGACCCTCGTTACCAAATTAAATACCGAAATAGGATATCGTCAAAGTAAAACAAATAAGCCCAAATTTAAGGAGTAAATAAGAAGTAAAAATTATAAATTAATGTTATGTAACAGAAGATGTATTATCGGTTTAAGTTATCCACCAATACTTATATCTCGGCGCTGGCAAAAACAAGTCCAAATTAAAAGTTGCTATATATAAAAATACGTAGATTACTACATAAACGATCCTACGTATATTCTCAAATAGCAAAGAGAATATTTAAATCTGTAGGTTTTGTTGTGAGAATGCTTTTGTAATGTAAAATATTGAGAACAAGCATAAGGCTGGTTCGAGGAGTGAAGCTCTGCCGGCCGCAAGCTCTCCGCATTCAGTACGCTCGGGGAAAATAGACTGTACTTTTTTATTTAATTAAATCACAAAATTCCAAGATATGGATTGTAATAACGCTTTTTAAGATGGATTCTATTTGGAATTATGATTGTGTACGAATAGGGCCAGTTGGCTGTTTGGTTAGAGAGCCATTGGTCGTGGGTTCGATCGCCCACCCATAACGAACTTTTGGTTGAATGAACATGTCTGTTTGTACTGTGTCTGGATATAAATATCTATATAATTATGTATTTAAAAAAAAAAACTAATTAGTATACTTACAGTATAGTACACATAGTATAGTATATGGATATAGAAGCTCTGTTTAGTTAGGCGATGTGTAAAAAATGTCTCAGGATATTTATAATTTAAATCAAGCATAATTTGAATAGAAAATGTGGTGACTATATTACTAAAAATATTAAGTACTGCCGAAGAAACATAAGTTATTCTAGAATTTATAAGATCTTTTTTGTCACAATCTAAAATACACTAAGTAGCTAATGAAAAATATATTTGTGAATAACAGATAACCATTTTTTTTTTAAGTTTTCAATGAGTAATAATTCCCCGGCTGTACAACAGTACCTCTATAGATATACCGCAAGGTAGGTCAGGCGCGAGCTAATATTTATGTGCACCGACCGGGGCTAGCTCATAGGTGGCCGGGGGCGGGTTCCGTACGTGTTATACTTCACTGAGACACCTAACCGCTACCAATCATCGAACTTTCGAGACCAAACATTCGGTAACGAAATCTGTAAATACAGATTAAGAAACAAATTCACTGTTTCTGTCTGTCTGTCCACTTACATCTTCGAAACTACACAAATATTAATTAAAAATCCGGTTGGATTTTGTGTATGATAAGTTTATACTCAGGTGAAGCCGGGGCGATTCTTTAGTTATAAAAAAACATGATTTAATAAAATGAATGACAACATGATGTTTCACACATTAAAATAAACAACGCCTGTGCCATATTAGGTAAGTGACAGTCTAATCGCTATCAAACACGCAAAGGAACTTAATATGTAGGTCATAGGGTTTAAATTATTTTTATTAGACTGCAATGTTTGCCTGTCTCTATGTCACGGACAATATTTTTAGAAAATCTAAATTATTATCATAAATAGAAGCAAGTTGTAAAACGTACATTTGAATAATTATTATTGCTGAAATGGGCCGTGGTCTCAAAGCGGGACATGTATTATTTTTCATATTTTTGTTTTCTAGAATTATTTTTTTTAATTTTTAACCCAAATATGATTAAGAAAGCAATAATATTCTTTCGCATTTTATTCAACAAGAAGATATAAGATAAAAAATAAATTATTTTGAAAAACTGTTGTCCATTAATTTGGCAACGGTAGCTCGGTGAAGTAATGCCCTAAGCTTGCCCTGAGCCGCGAGGTGTGACGGTACGCTGGCTCTGTTTACATTGAAATATTGCACTTTATACACGTTGTTTTTTCCCCGGCTATACCGTGTTCGATGAGGTAAATTCTGTTAGCCGACGTTTTACTAGGAGAAACATTGTTTTAAAGGTTTTATTGTTGATGGTTTGGAGATTAAGACCTTTATCTGTTGTCTATGGTATTTTAAAAATGCCTTTATTATTTCTTTCAAATTTAATTCAGAAAATAAATGTATATCCTGGGACAATCTTTACACACGGCCATCAGATCCCAAACTAAGTAGAGCTTCTACTAAGAAAGCTAGATATCTGATATGCAACATTTTTCTTCTAAATATATACTAAGAAAGTTAGTTGCAAACAGACATGTTCATGTAAAGTGCATTCGGTAAAAAAAAAATACACTGGCATTACATACAACATCTCTAGTTAACATATCAACTCATTCTAATTGCTTTCCCATTCCTAACTCAATTCAATTCAATTAAGATATAAAAACTACAAAAGTCCTTTCCATTTCGTTTAAAGCGACTAAATGTGAAATAACAACTTAAAATCCCATTTCACCTTTTAAAACAGCATCAAAGTGTCTTAAATCCACTTATGCTACCGTTGCTGTCCGCTTTGTTACGACTGGGTATGTTCAGGTTCGTTACTGGGGAAAGTAGGATGTGGACGCGACTAATACGGCCTTTCTGACGCAGACTGTGACTTTGCAGTGGACTTTTTTGTGGTTTAACAGAAATTCCAGAGTCCGTTGGATTTTTACAGATTCTCCTGATATCTCCCACGCCTGTAAGGATTTACACATCGGGTTTTAGAAAGAGATAATGGTACGATTGCCTAGTTTGGACTTTTGTAGAGCGTCGTCTCTTTTTGTCCGTACTGCTGATGATGATATTGTTTTTCGAGTAGGCTGTATCTTATTCTTTGGCATGGTTTACAGCCTTAACTGTTTAATAAATTTGACATTTGAGGTGTTATCTGGTGAAATTAAATAATTGGTATCAAATATACTAATACGTTACTTTTTAGATAAGTAAATGAATAAACTTTACTCTTTCAAATATAGGAACCTATTTAAGTGGAATCGTTTACATTACATTCAAATGTGTTTTGTTTCTTTCCTGGTAAAGAAGTAATCTATCATTTCTACAATACATCTTACAGCATTCAAGCAAACAGCCCCCTTATCGAGGTAATACAAACTTCATCGGCGAGCCTCTTCACGGAGGCCTCGGAGAGCTTACCTCTCACGTGATTAGTATTATTAGCGTAGTTAGCGAAAGAGACAGAGCACGGAGGCCGCTACGAAACATCCTCGAGTTGTGTCACTTTCCTTACAGAATCGAGCCCCTGGTTTGTTATTTCATTTTGTTACCCTTTCAAAAGGACTTATTGTACTTTCTTATGCAATTTAAAGTTAGGAGCACACGTGTCACAAAACGATCGTACGTTTTCATATCGGTATCGATATGAGCCTCCGATAGAGTCGAGTACAATATGACCCGTGTTGGAACACACGGCGCGAGTTTTATTATTTTCTTCCAAGACTTTATTAAATCGTATGCAGGCGTCAGAGGAATTGAGCTATAGAGCCAATCAATTTACGAAGGGTATTTTGATTGTACTATCGATTTTAGAAGTATGTGAAGCTGGCTATTAAGTATACATTAATTATCTTTATGAATGTCATTCGATTGTACTGTTTGTACCAGATTGTACAGTTTATTTACTGATTTAAAGAAACATAGGTACTACTAAATATTTTTAGGTTATATATATTTTTTTAAATATTGAAGTAGTAGACTACTAAGTTCAATTAATCTAATAATGTTGTTGTACATAAATAAATATTGCAATAACCACATGAAAAAAAGGCTTATATCATTTTATAATTTTAAGGTGCAGAATAGGCTGCCCGTCTGATGGTAAACGGTCACCGCAGCCTATTAACGCTTGCATCTGGCATCACCAACACCATGGGTATCAGTCGCGCGTTGCTGATCCTCTAAAAATCTCATCACACCCTACTTGAACCGAACCTTAATCTATATACATAGATTATTTTTGCTATTTAGAAACTTGAATTACAATTCCGGGCTTTGGACTAAAGTTTTTATTTTTACATATATTTTGTGTTTTCTTTCCAGAAAAAAAAACTTCTTCTTTTATATATTTTTTTTCTTTTTATTATTGAACAAACATAAATACATGGAAAATAAAACAAAATCATTCACAAAAAACCACAGAGGTTTATAAGAGGAATGACTTATTCGACATTCAAGCCTTAAATTACTAAATTTCCTACAAATTTCTTTGAGGTAGATACATAAGTACCTACTTCATCACATACCATATTGATAAAATATTATTAAAATAAACAGTGTGTGGGTAGTGAGAATAAAAGTGGATAGATGTGCGAGGTTATTTACCTGGACATTAAATAATATGACTGATTATACTACTGGTAATTAAAAGCTAGTCTATAGAGCTCTGTCCTTTTCTTTAACTAGGCAATAAACATAGATGGAGCTATTTTAACGACATATAAGAGTGCGGTAGCCAGGCAAAATAAAACTTTTTTTTTTTTTAATTTATGACGGTATGGCGATTGACCTCAATCTCACTTGATTAAGTGATGAGGCCCAAGATGGAGCTCGCTCTCCCGTTAGTAGCATATTCACCCTTTTCTTAAAGATATATTTATATATCCATAATATTTTCCGTATATTTAATGTTAATTATTAATAAGAGCAAAATATGAATTTATAAATAAATCTAGTCCAAGAGCTCGGTCATAAGATGGTAATGTAAGCTCCAAGCCTTTATTAAAGTCAACTAGAAATATGAAAACGAGATCAGTAATCGGATGTTACGTTCCGACTGCGCGACGTGCTTTGCTTGCTATTACGTTGCTGTGTAGTGCTAGGAATGATTAGACAGGTATACGATATGTATTTTAGCTTTATTTTTTCATTTATATTTAACAACTTTTTCAAGGTAGTTCTTTTACTATTTTCTATTATTAGTACTTGCAGTACCATGATTTTTTTTCAATGATCAATTTTTATTGGAACCAATGGGTTATTTTGTTGCAATTCGCGTATGTATTTAAGTCCTTATGAAATTGAATATGAACAGTACCAGGTGATAATGATGAGGAAGTATTTTAATAGCTACAAAATGATTGTGTGAAATCGATTTAGCTTTCATCCACATCATCTAAAAACTTGACAATTCAATATCGACTTAATGGCTTTATACCAACATTTAAATCGTACTCAATCTCCTTAAGAATTATGAAGACCCTTCTATTGATTTATGGCTCTACCCAAAATCATGTCGCAGTTAAAGAGCTAAGCTCCCGAACCCTTGTACTTGAGTATTTGCACCCATTTGAATATCATACTGACTTATAAATATTTATATCGTATTTCCTTTATTTCCTTCATTTCCCGCCGCTCCGCTCCGCTATTCATTGGCTTATTTATTTTATTTGCTTTTGGAACAGACCCGGTGGATTGTGATCTGACAATTTTGTTTTTATTTCTTTAAATAGATGTGACGAAATAATTTGATAATTTGGCTCTAAGTTCACTCAATCAAGGGTAAGCAAAGGTTTTGTATTGTCTATCTCTTTTTGCAACTATGGAATGATCAGCACTCAAATTCCTAATGGAATAACCATGTCACCATGTTTGCTTTAGTCTTCACGCTGGAAACTAATGGAATATTTCGAAACACTTTATTTAAGTTGCAATTTTTTGGAATATTCAAGACTTTATTCTCAAAGAATATTACTGGGTACTAAATTCTACAATAAAAAAACAAGACAACCGTTCACTATATTTTCTGGACTGACTTCTCAGTATTTCAAAATCCTTGCCATAACATTATTTCCAGCATTTTCATGTGCAATCGCATTTTTAATCATACAATTTCTGCTTGTATCTATCAGTTTGTCTCCACAGATTCTTAATTTGTTCACAAAATCGAATTGAAAACTTAAAAAACCCAACCCATTACCAAAATCCCACCGTTCAATCCAAAATGAACAATCAAACATCTTCAAACTAATGGCATTGCAGTGTAAGCTCATCTTCAGGTACCGTCGCGGCAGTTTCACAAACAGCATTAGAATCGACCGGCACTGTAGCGACGACAATTGTGCTCGAGGACCCTCGGGACGATATTGAGTTTAGTCTAATTGACCAAGAATTTGTGTATAATCTCTTTGGGATTGAAGCAATCTATTACTGTTATTCGTTGGTATTGTAATTTTGGTAAATAATTTGAAATTTGTTGTTCCCTCAGTGAGAAATTCTTTGGGTATCTTTTTCAGAATTTCCAAAGTTTCAGTACGATACATCTATAAGTGTTTTATGTTACTACTAGCTGACTCGGCAGACGTTGCTCTGTCCTCTGCACTTTCCCTGTCCTTTATTTGTTCTGATTCTTTTAATTATTCGGGAAACAATTTGGATTTATAATTTGTCTTTTCCTTAATCCATAATATTTGGACTGAACATTTAAAAGTCAAATCGGTGCCATTCTGAAATTACGCACTTACCGACGATCAGCATTTAATTATTTGTATATAGAAGATGTATAGGCTTGATTTGATTACAATCTCATTATGGCAAGTGATAATGTCCTCAAAGGTGATACACAGTCAGAGCACGCAAAGCCTTAAAGGGAATACCCTAAGCCCAAAATAATTGTAGGATTCAAAATGAGCTGTCAGGCAATGTATTGAGAAAAGACGTAATTGCTAATTGTGATCTCAGAAAAATCAATAATTGAAATAGGCCTGTTTCATTTGTTACAAGCAATAAAATCCCTACGATGAAGTTGTTCGGCAAACTAGACAGCACAATATCTGAAGTACAAAGTACATTAAGCCTCTTATGTCATTGATATCGACTCCCCAACCACTTAGTAAACGATTTGATCGCACCAATCGATACAACTAGGCCGCCGTGAGGCTACTCAATCGAATTAGGCTCTCCAGTTGAGATGGAGCAGCTATAATTGGCTCCAAACGCTGGTCGGTAACATACTGGAGTGGGAACAAACATTGTCGTGGAGCGATGCACGATGAGCGTCAAGTTGTGAGGTGTCAGCGATCATAGGATTGAGTTTAAATCCTTAACCTATGGCATAGAGTTGATTTTTAATTGACATAATACTCTGTGATGCAGTTGGGTATATATATTTTTATAAACATCTTTATCTAACTTCTATATCTTAATATATATATTTCTTGTGTGCGTGTGTATGTGACTGAACTCCTCCTAAACGACTGGACCGATTTTGATGAAATTTTGTGTGTGTTCGTGGAGATTCGAGAATAGTTTAGATTTACAATTGGACCCGGTAGGTGGCGCTGCGAGCGAATTCCTGCATTTTTGTATGGACTTATTTTGACAGAACGACGTCTGTCCGGGCAGCTATATTATATATATAAAGAGAATATCTTTATATCTTTGACGCGCCATTACCTCAAAACTACTGAACATATCGGGATGGGGCTGCTTACATTAGACGTGAAATTTCTCGTAGATAAAGCGTATCTACTTGACCCATCGCAACAGTGCGACCAAGGAACAAGTAGCTTTTAGGATTTATAATATTTACGGGAAGATTACTAGATTCTCATGGTTAATATTTGCTTATATATCGCAATGGTTATATATCGCTACCCGCCTTCACTCACACCAGCACAAAGACCCCAGCAAACCGCTCTCATTACCGGCAGTAAGGCGTTATGGACTCAGGTGGGACTATCTAACCGGCAGCCCAACTGGCCGCGACAGCTTTGTAATCATCGTTTCTCTTTTGATGTTTCGAGTATTTATTGGTGCTACTAATTTAGCAAATGCATTTTCGTTCTTTTAGGATTTTGTAGATCTTTGTCCAACATAGAGGAATAGCAAGGTATTGGGACGAAAAGTAAACTGCTTCTCCCTTTCACGCTTTAATATGATGATCAAGATGAAGTGTAATATTAAAAAAAAACATGTAAAGACTATTTATAAGAATGAGCCTGTGAAGGCCTACATGAATAAACAATATTATATAATATTCTTATATATTATATATATTCTATTCTATTCTAAGATTACTCTGTCGGTAGGTCAACAACAAGGGGAAATAGCTATCCAAATAAGATTCGTATTCCAATTTTTTATCTACAGGGTTGCATCTAAAAATACACATTCAGATTAAAGCTGAAAAAGTACAAGCAATTTTCTCACGGATCGAACATTTTGTGTATCTGTATGCACAGCCAGGAGCAGCCATAAACGCAGTTTAGCTTTTAAAAAAAGAATTCGGCACACATCACCAATCTATTTGCAGTGAAATATGCAGCTCGCGTTCGACTGAAAAACATGGCGGGATTATAAGATAGGGCCCGTTCGCGGTCCGCATTCGGGAGGACTCGTTATACTGAGCGCTTATCAGTGCGTTACGAAGTTTCAAGGGCAATGGCCAAGACTTAGTTGTTGAGCTAACTTGTAGGGTGTCCAATTAACTGTTTGGGCTATTGGATGTTGTTCGGGTTTTAAATCAGAATTAATAGATGTATAAGAATGGTTGTCATGTTTATTAATTGTTTCGACTTACATTTAATCTGCTATATCTGGTTACTTTTATTTCATGTCTTCATTTTTACCTATTTTGGCATATGAACAGTCTCTCGAGAACCAAAGTTATCGACATAGCTCAAAGGATTAGCAAGCTGAAGTGGCAGTGGGCTGGCCACATCTGCCGTAGAACCGATAACCGTTGGGGTAGACGTGTTCTAGAGTGGAGACCACGGCTCGGTAAACGTAGTGTAGGGCGCCCTCCAGCTAGATGGAGCGATGATATACGCAAGCTGGCTGGCAGCGGATGGAAACAAAGAGCTGAAGATCGAGCTCAGTGGCGTGCCATAGGTGAGGCCTATGTCCAGCAGTGGACGGAGATAGGCTGACGATGATGGCGTATGAAATAGTCAAGAAATTGGCCTAAAGTCATATTTATTATACTTAAAAATAATTAGAAACACGCTATAGACCTTCATTACTAACAGTAATGTATAGGGCTCCTCAAAACAAAAAAAATGCCCGAACTAAATGGTAGTTCTGCTGTACTACTAGTAGTAGCTATTGAAGAGTTCCAATATCCATCTTCCTCATCAGATCAGCTCGATGGCATCATACTACTAATCTTCTTGCGAAGTTTCAAACTGATAAGACAATAAGAAGTAAGTTGACATCGACTTACAATTTTGCATCACATAGTTTGTTACAAGAGGTACTAAAAAGATTATCAAAATGAAAAAACTTTAAAGTTGAGTTCCAGACTCTTTTGCAGTCAGTAGAGTATTTTAATAACTCAGACCTCATTTGCCACTGACTTCGATATCGTTCCAGTATTCAGTCGAGTCGCGTCGGGTCCGGATCTACGTCCGATACGTGCATCGTTTACACACTACCGCCGGTTTATTTACGACCATAATATCCGACTGGATCTAGAAGCGGGGAAGCGTAGCAGTGTGGCGCCACCTTTATGTTACGAGTACCGGACCAATCGTTGAATGTCGGTTTTAAAGGGTTATGGTTTATATGTTTTATTTTTTTCTGCTGCTGTTAATTTTATTACAGCTGTTAGATTTAAAAGCCCGTTTTGAAGAATGTCATAGAAAAATCCCCTGTATTTCTTTTAAATTAAAATTCATCTCTCATCAATTATCCAATGGTTACTGATGAGCCTTCAAACGTCATAGGGTTAATTGTTGTAAGTATAACACCCTAAGCTGTCAAAACGGACCTATTAAATAGATATCGACAACATTAACAACATACGAAATTCCTTATTTCGGACACTCTTTCTTAGAACAGATTCTATAAAAAGTTAACTATTGGGAATAAGGCTAGTCGATTGGTACACGATCGTGATTAAATAAAAAATACTGCAAACGCATCAGCATACATACCCATATCGGCGTGGCAACCAAAACAAAATCTGAGAATTTAGACAACGAATTTATAATTGATGAGCATTGTAAAGAAAGCTACTTTTTTTTTGGCCTTTATTTAAAAAAACGCAGACAAACACTACGTTCAGTTATTGGTGTAGATTTTAACCTAACTAGACAAAATTAAATAAATAAAAAAATGTTTTAATAATAAAGTGATAAACAAAAAAATTTATTATAAAATTTTCACCTCCAAATACCACCATGAAACTTGTAAACTGTACTTCATCAAAAACTAAAACGAATTTAAAACATACTCGCGTACAGTAGTACAGCACAGTATTTATGTGCCAGTTAAACAAATTGATATAGTGTGCAGTCGGTAACTCGCAGGGAACTCGCCGTGTAATACATCCTTGTTATACTGTAGTTTAAGATACTGTGTACTGTTTAATGAACTACCGAATTATGGGGGTAGTTTCCTTGATCACGCGATGTAATAAATAAAAAGATATTTCATATAACAGGTACTTGTGACTTTGATTGTTTATTGCTTGGTATTTTTCGTTCATAATTTCGCAGAATTTGGATAGGTTTTATTTTTGAAGTCAAAACATATTTAGCGGCGTTGAGCACTTTTCTTAGGATTGGTATAAAATGTTAAAGTCGCGTCAGAACACGTGACCTGACCGAAAATTCGTAAGACGGTAACAATGCACAACGTTAATGTTCAAGTTTTCACTTCTGCCGGCACTCCCGGAGTGCAACCCATTGTTTTATTTTCTAAAGATTAGGCGTTTTAAACCTTTCTAAGGAGACTGAGAAATCTCAATCAAAAGTCTTTATGATAATATTGTTAAATTTTATTACTAATTATGTTTATGTATTGATTTTCAAAGGAATTTCTTTTTAATTGCATTTTCAAATTTGGTCAGTCACGGCTTATTTAGTGTTTGTGTTGGTCAATTTTCTTTTGTACTTAACTTTGTAACTAAGGAATACTTTTTAAAGAAGTTGGGGTCAAAATTATGCGAGTAAAAATTCTTAATCTATATAATCTATTTGTTATTAATACGGCATAAAATCATCTCGCATATAATAAAGATAACAACACTACTTCCAGCCGACCCCTTCCGAATATACCCACCAAAATATTAATATCTTCACGCCCATTATTTCCAAAGTAGCACCTATATTCCGCCGAAGATATTTTGCGTCCCAAAGTGACATGTCGTGATCATCGTCACCTTCGACACTTTACCAATCCCTGGCTACTCCAGACTATTCCAGGGTAATCATTTCAGACAAAGAAAGGTCGCCTGTACTTTACCCGACAATGTCGCATGACAAAACGCGTGTGTCCAATTATCATCAATCATATTCCGTCAAAAAAAAAACCATCTGCTTCATAACATTTCAGCGCTATTCATATTCAGCGAGCGAGCGCGACTGATTGCCGACTTCTATAACAACAAATTGTTGCCAATGGCCATTGATATAAATTAAACTAGATTTACAATCTTTGCATTAGATGTGGATTTATGTTACCAAGGCAAGGTGTAGTTGGTAACCTCAAATGCTAGCATACGAACAACGGTAAGCTGCTTATTGCAATATTGAAACTGATTTGTAGATACAGTTTTGACCTACTTGATTTCATGGATTCAATGTTGAAGCTGATTTCATAATAGATTGATGATTCGGCGCGTGAGCAGAGTGGGATAACAGTCGTAGCGACGTTAATGTAATACAAAATTGAGCTCGAACACGATTCTAAAAGTATTACACAATCGCCCTACTGGGCAGTTATTACATGTGAATGAATTGATATACATAGCTGTTATTAAAGTTGTTGTAATCTTGTAGCCAAATTGCAAAAGTTGAAATCTAATCGAAAGATTGTAAAGACAAAAAATGTTCTTTACAGTACTTTCGTCCCCAAACGAACGACTCAAAACAATGTTCAAGAGCCGGTATTATTTTTATAAATCAAAGTGCATCTACTTTTTTTACATCAATGTCTCGTGACACGATGAAACGTCGCGTTTGAATCGGACGTGTTGCTTTGTCGCCTCGCGTCGTTGTTGTTTAGGGCACAATTTTGACAGATTGCGTGGGGACCTACGTTTCTAGAATAATTTTGCTTGTTCCAGATTCATTTTTATTTCTATATTTCTATTAGAATACAGGGTTAAAACATTTTATAAATCTTTAGTAGTTATTGGATTTTTTTTTCCTTTAAGGCCTAATTTGGCGGTATCTGGCTGTTAATTTAAATTAAAAACCGTCAAGAAACTAAGAATGGTAAACAAATAATATACACCAGTTCGATTCCCACACAGGACAAACATTTTCGAACATGTCTTTATGTTCTCTGGGTGTAAATGTGTGTATGTATTTAAAAAGCAGTTTTATATACAGTATGCCAGTTATAACAACTTGCAACTATAGTATAAGCTCTGTTTAGTTTCAGATCAGCCCCCTTATTCAGCTAATACAAATTTCGTCAGCGAGCCGCTTCGCGGAGGCCTAGGAGAGCTACCTCTCACGTGATTAGTAGTATTAGCGTAGTATGCGACAGAGATAGAGCATAGAGGCCGCGAAGAAACATCCTCGAGTTATTATCATTTTCCTTACAGAATCGAACCCCAGATGGCCGTTGCTTAAAAAAAATCTCGAGATATTTAATAAGTAATAATTCTTTTTAATCAGAAAAAGCGTCAAACTAACCCTTATTTTCTACGGAAGGGTTGAATGTCCGGTACTCTGTATATTCGAATCGAAAATTTGTATTCAGTGTTGCCCATGTTCAGCCAATCTCCAATAGATAGTTATGTAATAAACAAGATATATAGATACTCGAACCTTTACTAAAAATTTACATACGTCAAAACACGCGCTCTCAAAATTCGTACCCTATTACACGCGCAACACGCGTCAAGGGGGCGGGCAGACAGCAAAATTGATGTAGTTCCGAACAACGCATCCGGCGGTGTAATGAAATTAATGAGCTCTGACGTCGCCCCAGACACCCGAATGTATCACTCGCCATTTTTTATTTTCAGCCCATTTAACCACCGATCGGGGATTAGTAACGGTTACTGTTCGGTTTTTGAATATTCGAGGATTTTGTGTATATTGAATAGATGTTGAAAATGGAGCTACCATGCTAAATTAACCAGATTGCAAAACAGAAGAATTTTCTTGATACGTACTATATTCATTAGTGTCGGAAGAGCCCACTGGTCGAAACTCGACCTTATTCATTATTAAAAAAATGGAAAAAATATACAAATGCTCATGAAATAAAATATATTTCCCTTTTTTTTAATTAAAACTAAACCTCGTCATTTGCTACTGAACAGAAAAAAAGAGCAATCAGAAGTGATAAGGGTATAAATGTTTGTCTGGGTGTAAATATCTATATAAGTATGTATTTAGAAAAAAAAAGTAGTGGTTGTAGTATATCAGTTATCTTGTTTCCATAGTACAAGCTCTGCTTAGTTTGGGACCAGATGGCCGTGTGTAAAGAATGTCCCAGGTTATTTATTATTTATTTATTATTATTATTCACGTAGATATGATAAATGGTGATCCATCTAACTATTTTAATATCTATCTTCTCATTGAAATACCCTTTGAAATAGGAGTATCCCTTATGGGTATTCTATTCTCATTTGAAATTAGTTGTTCTTCAAAATTTCCCGTAAACGAACCTTTCATAATACCCCACTCTAGACAACCCTAAGCATCAAGTCAACATTGCAATACTAAAACATGTCATATAGTTAGTGAATATCAAAGCAAATCGTATCTTCAAGCTTCAGTAGATAGTTGACAGGTGAACAGGGTAGCATTATACACCCTTCCAAATCTACAGTTTCATTCATACCAAAATAGACCATGTCTTTAATGTAGTAAAGTTGAATTTCTTTGCCAGTACGTGGTTTGGGTAGTAAGTTTGTAAATATTGATATTTGTGTTTTGAATACTAGGGTGGAGAATAGAGAGTGATACAGAATGTATCAAAATTTATTGTGTCTTCATAAGGCCAGTTGGCTTGGTGGTTAGCGACTCTGACTGCCAAACCTAAGGTCGCGGGTTCGATTCCCACCCAGGACAATCATTTGTGTGCATGAACATGTCTGTTTGTTCTGTGTCTGGTAGTAAATATCTATATAAGTATGTATTTAGAAAAAAAACGTAGCATATGTAGTATATCAGTTATCTGGTTTCCATAGCACAAGCTCTTGCTTAGTTTGGGTCCAGATGGCGGTGTGTAAAGAATATCCCAGGATATTTATTTATTATTATTAATTCTTTAGGGCCCGTACCCAATCGCTGAAATGAAAAGTCGGTCTTATCTTTGTTTATGTCATGGCTGTTTTTTGGTACAGGTCTAGAACTTGAACTCAGCTTACATTAACCGTTAGAACCTTTCCCTTAAAAGATCAATGAACTTTAAAATGTTGACAATCAATATCCAAAGTGCAACGTTCAACCCCCTTCTTTAGTTAATACAAACTTTATCAGCGAGCCGGTGCAAAGAAACCTCCTACAGCGAATCTCTCACGTGACTGCGCAGTTAGCAAAAGAGACAGAGCGTCGAGGCCGTGACGAAACATCGTCGAGCTAGTGTCATTTGAGCTTACAGAATGACACCCCTGAAATACCACCACAGTTCAGTTTCATTCCAAATGCCAGCGCGTGGCATTCTGTGACGGGACGGACGTAATGCCTATTTAATGTTTATGCAATTAAATTCATTGAAGCAAACATTATTTTCGACAGACTTTCGAAACGGCCTGAGTCAGCTTTTCCTTAAAAATGTGCCAAGTTTCATTAAAATCTATCAAGTCATTACGGCGTTATTGAACAAATATCAACACAAACTTCTTCAGCATCTGACCTACTTAGCCAGTATAAAAAGCATTTTATGTTTTACTATCTCAGCTATCCCTGTAAAGAATATCAAGCCAAGCTTTTGCTCGGATGATAGATAAACAAACACAAATAGAAAAACCACTTCACTATCGCATTTCTTGTATTTATTTCACATTAGTGTATCTGTGATTGTCATCTCATTGAATATTGTAGATTTTATATAGATATTCACTTTAATTTTTTTTTATTTAATTATAGTCATTCATTCTATTTAGGTTCTAAGGGCGCATTCGTAAAGGTCGTAAATCTGTGAAGTGAGCCTATGTCACCCCATCATAGACTTTATCACCAGCTATATATCTATAGACTCTAATCTATCCTGTCATCAGGTCTAGGCTGACTCTCTTTAACGCCACTCTTTCTAGTCCCATTTTACAACATCTTAATTCCATAATACCAAAAAAACCAGCCGCCGACAAACCTCGTTGCGCCTAACGACAATATTGCCAAAGTCTGCATAATTTACGACCGGCTCGGCCGTTCACTTAACTAAATTAAATCGTCCATCCCTTCCCTCCGCCGAAAGGCAAGTTCAAAAATATTGGAAACTTTCACCCCCCGGTAGGCAACCGAATACTTTGTCTTAATTTTATTATTAAACTTGGAGCTGGCTGTAGACTAATTTCACGAGATGGAACTGCCCTTGTTAAAATGTAAAAGATAGGCTTTCTATTTCATTATCAAACTTTTAGCTGCTGAACATATTTTATAGACTTCGGTAGCTCTATAAAATAATCCAATATAATAAATAACCAGCGAGCGGAACCCTAGAATAAAATTAAAAAGCCCTCATACAATATCCATAAACCATAAATGGATGTCACCACAATAAATAGTTTGACCATCGAATCGTCACAAATGCGATGTAAAATGCATGCGACGATGTTCTAGACTTTAAACATCACCAAGTAGATACATCTGAATTATACGATTATGGCTCTTAAAACATAGTAGCAGAGATGGTAAAGAATGCATGGTGAAGTTGGCTCAGGTCTATGATAAACTTGAACGTGGTCTAGACGCGGCGGCGCTGTGTATCACAATCCTGTGATGTATGGTATAAATTTGCGGTCATTTATAGAATATTTTCTGTTTCGCTTCACGAGACAGTTTGTTTGTTGGCTGAAGGTCGTGTTTATCAGAGATAGAGTAAGGTCACTTATATTTTATTTTCCCATATCTACTTAGTAATACCATCAGCCAAGTCATAAAGTCTCTATTTACACTAATATCTCCTTTCAGGATATTAGTTGCTAGCCTAAGTTCATAATAATTCATTTATTCCACCAATGCCACCATTTCCACCGTACCAGTATAATGAAGTCAAAAATATTGATGCCTTAATGAACAATTTAAATAGATGCGGACTCACAATGGAACCTTGGAGAACTCTCGATTTGATCTGTCGAAATCATAACTATACAGTTTAATATGATGGCGATAGTTAATAATATGGACAGTTTTTTTAGAAACTTCTCTCTGTGATTGCTAAGTAACGAAAGAGAAAGTACAGAGTGTACACCTAATCATCGTTATTTGCCTCACGGAATCCTTACAGGTCATCTGTCGACCTGGTGGAAGAATTTACCGCTCGGTGCGTAATTGCCACTCAAATCTGTGTCGAAAGTCGGTTATCTTCCAAAGAGGAGACAGAAGCGGCATTACAAATAAAACTAGCATCATAACTATACAACTAAACGTCACGAAAGCACAATAACATTAAATTTGCAGTATAAAGTCTTGCATCTTCGTAAAACCAACGACTGCATAGGAGAGACATTCTTTAAGTGCATACGCGTCTTTGCAGTTAAAGTTGATGAGCTCACCCGTTAAGACAATTGAGCTCGTCTCGTCCGGGCGGCGCCGCGAACCGGAACTAGTGTACGATGTCTCTCAAAGGGTATTCTGTAAAGATTTTTGTGTGGATAGAAATTCCGTAGTAGACGGAGAATAAGCTTTTTATCTTGATTTGCAAATTTCGCGTCTCTATCTATAACTACCTATTTTCTGTGACTACTGCACTTATGGCGAAGTGGTGTTGCGGTAGCCCGACTGATGACTGAGATGGGTGTGGCCAGCCCGCTCGTTTTTATATAGACCCATATTTCTTATTTAAATAATATCATATATTCTATTACAGAATCCTCATAGTCTCCTGACGTATTTAAAAGGGAAGTTACGCAAGCCAACATATATTATATTAATCATATCTGACTTTTGGCTTTTTACGTATGTTTCACAATGACAAAAAGCTTCTTTTACTGTATAAGCCAAACAAGAATGTAGAAGGTGAACTTGGGCAAGAAGCAACTGTTTCCAAAAATCTCTATCTACAATGGAATGAGCTACCATGACGGGCCAGATGGTTTGGTGGTAAGAGACCCTGACTGCCACGCCGCAGGTCGTGGGTTGGATTCCCACCCAGGACAAATATTTGTGTGCATGAACATGTCTGTTTGTTTTGTGTCTGGGTGTAAATATCTATATAAGTATTTAAAAAAAAAGTACATCTATTATCTGGCTTCCATAGTCCAAGCTCTTGCTTAGTTTGGGATCAGATGGCCGTGTGTGAAGAATGTCCCAGGATATTTATTTATTTGTAAAGTAAAGACACACTTAAGCAATAAATTTATTAATATTTTTTTATTGTATGATTTTTCCAAAGTTTCAGATAGATAAGTTTCTGTATTTACAGAACGATGGAGTATCTCGCTTTTCCAATTACTTAGCCAAAGGTTGATTGCGACCTCAGAGAAGAATTTTACTCAGTTAATGAATAAAAATAAGAGACAAAAATTTATTTTATATTTTCAATTACTTTAGCTCTTCCTCATCGTGTTTGTTTATTATTCTTAAATCGAAAAAAACTGTATTTATTATTGATGAAAACTTAGCGCGAGTATTAATTGTTTTCTTAATTAGGTGATGGAATTAAAAACTAAATAGTTGTGGACAATGTACATATATTATATAAATATCCTAGGACCGTCTTCACGAATGGTTATTTCATCCCTAGATAACTGATATACTACACTTTTTTTAAATATCAATTTACATCTAGACACAGGACAAACAGAAGTAAAAGTTGTCCTTGGTGTGAATCAAACTCACGACTTATGACTTGGCAGTTAGGGTCTCTAACCACCGAGCCAACTGGCCCATTGTAATAATAAATTAAAATCTTGGGACACGTAAACTCTGGTTGAAAGGTTATCTGATCCTGAATTAAGCAGAGCTTGTACTACGGCAACCAGATAACTGATATACTACCTACAAACACAAAGTATTTTATACCTTCTGCCTTAGAATTTAGGAACTATAATTAGCTTTGCAGATCTTATTCCCTTGGTTTACCTATTAAGTCTTTTCAAACTAGACTGAAGACATGGTTACATGAAAATAATTTTTATTCTGTTAAAGACTTTTTGCTAGCCAAACATAAATAACAAGTATTGTAACATAACTGACTGAACTTGACATAATAATATTTTTATTTCCTTTAATTTAATTTGAATTATTAATGAGTTATTGTATGCTTTAATTGATTGAATGAGACATTTGTAGTTTTTTGTGTGATAAATTGGCTTGACTTTTATTTAATGACAAGCTTTACATCTATGTATTCATAACCATGTTTCTGGCAAATAAATAAATCTAATCTAATCTAATCTAAAGTTATATTCCACATAAAAAAAACTCTAACGATAATCCTTTCCTGAGCTTTTTAAGCTTCAAACACAAACCTTTAATTGAAAGAAAACCCGGTATTCATAAACCCAGTGACTTTATATTTTGCCATCGTAATTTCAACCTTGCTCTTAATTTATAAGGGTTATCTCCCTGCCATCCAATCTTGTAAATGAGTTACCAAATCCTAAATATTTTTTTCTCTCAAGGAAAATTAAGTTAAACCCCTTTAGTCTAGCGCAATATGAAACGTGACTTCGTTTTTATTCTGAAACTAATTTTAATACTGGGATGGGCATTTGCTTTGAGGTCTTACCAATTCATAATGTTTGGTGAAACTGAAATTCCTATGGTATTTATAGTTTTAAAAACTAGATCGACCCCGAGGTTGCACATATTTGTTTCTTAGGGTAAAAGGTGTGGTATGTCTATACCACCACACATAGACAAACTTGCGCATTTATAATATAAGATAGATAAGCCAAGAAAAATATGTAAGAAGAAATTCTATTCTAAAATTATTTAATAGTGCGGTAAGTTTTTGATTGCCCAGAAGAGTGAAAATGAGCCCATGAATGAAATGAGTGTGATCATTTGCTCATGTGGTGTGCAGACATATCATAGCTCACTTGTTTAGTATTAAAAGTATTGACACATCGATTGTGATCGATTAAACTCGAGTCAGGACACGTGAAGTGATAAATCGTAAGACGGTAAAAATACACAACGTTAATGTTCAAGATTTTTTTTTTACTTTTTTGTTATATTTTTTTTTAGCAGTTTTAATCGTTATTTATGTGAGCCTGGAATAATTAGCATGCGGTAATTGAACTTGGGTTCTACGCAAATTTGATTTGTACAAAACTCATGCTGTAATTATAAAATGAGCTATTAACGCAACTTAAAAACGTGAGCTAAGATATTACTTATCCCGTATGTGTAATGAAAATAAAATAATATTATTAGTGTTACCAGAGATGACTTTATCGAGAAGATTATCATGACTTTCATATGAATTTACTTGTGATTTGATATTTAGGATCATATATGTATTGTAATCTACAATTACAGGACCGAAATCCCAAGTAACCTAGTAGCAAGTTCCTTACTAAACTTTGTCAATCAACTAATCACGCATCATTACAGTAAAAGCTATTATTTACTTACACAGTTCACAAGTACTTTGGATCACATCTCCAAACCCAACAAAAATACAAAATCCTACAACCAATAATACTTCAGAGCAAGGAAACATAACAACAACCATTTGAATATCAATTCAATACTTTATTTCAAGATCTAGTTTTCACCAACAGCACCCCGCAGACTTGTTGCTCTACCAGAAGTATCTTGGAGCAATAACAGGTAACTGCATGTTCGCGATTGCGCATCTAAATGGAACTGTTCACCGGAACTGTTGGTAAAACGGTTTACAGCACTACGTTAGTCTAGTGTATTAAGGTTTGCGAACACTATAGCTGATTGTACCGGCTGAGTGGATGGAGTTGGAGGATGTTGTACCAGAACGACGGCGCGGGTGTCGACTTGGTTACAAAATTGTTGGAATGAGAAATTCTTTTTGTTTTAAAAGTTTATAGGTCCTAGATTTTTTACTAGGTCACATTATTTGGTTTTTTATATAGTTAGATTCGGTTGTGCATCATAGTTAACTTAACATTTACCTGTGAACCTCCCTTTCTTTTCTTATTGTTGTAAACCATTAATTTACGTAGTCATGACGTACGAGTATACTGATACTCGTACGTCATGACTAAATCACTATGACAAAAAAGAGTTTGACACACTAAAGGCAAATTTTAATTAATAACTTCGTTCAACTCTCACCTTAAAATACATGCATCATTCAGCTTAAGTATTTTCGGTATCGATACTTTGGTATTGGGTACACTATACAATGGGCCGAGAGCTTTAGCGTTACGTGCTCTCAGTACTGTTGGTTTTGCTTCGAGGGTGATCAAGGAAGCGAACCGAATTGCCATTTGATGGATGTTTTATTGATACTCGTTGAGTTTCCAACTTTATTTGATGTACTTACCTTTAGTAGAGTTGGTGCTTGAATTTTAAATGTTGGCAATGTAAATGGTTTAAGATTTTTACGCGTCTGATTAAAATTTTATTATATTTATTAAATAATAGCGAATATCAAAATATTGTAGTTGAGTTGTTATCCCAATTTGAGGATTCTATAATATTTTTTTGTTATTGTAAGCAACATATTTACTGGAATATTTGATAGGAATATTGATTTATATTAATATAAATGTAGAATTGTAGACTACCAAAAATAGAAACCATTTTTTTGTTTTATTAAATGAATTGATAAGTATTTAACTACTTTAACAAAATGTTTGTCATAAGTCTGATGAGACCCCAGCATGGAAAAGGCGTTTAATAGGCTTAGTGGCAATTAACGAAGTATGTTTAGCATTAGGAATTAATTTGAAACCTAGGACGGAGTTCAAACTCATAGGTTCAAACAGAAGATGAAATAAATTGTCATTTTATTGAGATTATAGTAAAAAAACAAAAACACAACCTAAGTTACAATGCTCACCAAACAATAGATTTTTTTTTGAGGTTTATAACCTAAAATAAGGAAAAAAATACAGTAAGCAGACTTTTGCATGAATCTAAAAATCTAACCAATCCAAGCACAAACATTGGGCCAACACCAAAAGGCCAACCAACAAAAGCGGCCACGTCTCAACACTCCACAATCTTGACGTGCCCCAAGCACCGGCGGTCTTACAAACTTAACCCTTAGAATTCTCATTAATGCCACTTGAGCGCGCGGACGTTTTGAGCCGCGGCGGAAGGTTGGATGCAAACACTGATGGACGTCACTATAGCTCAACTCAACGAATATGTACAGGCAGGTATACCATTACAGTGTCACGCACAATTATTTGCCTACAGTCAACGTTCTGCAATGATGATAAATACTGCTGCTCGCTAAATAGGCTCAGCTACAATGGTCGTTGGTCCAAATTATTGTGAATAAACAATAAAAGACGTATGAAGTTCTTGAAATCGCTTAAAATCATTAATCAGAATAAAATGAGTCTGCTTTGAGATTCTTTAGGTTCAAACTAGCATTAGTTGCATTGATAACATTGCATTGTTACAGATTGCATTATCAATCGACTTAAAATGTGTGACATTTGCAGAACGTACTGGGTCACAAAATAAAATAAGTAAATAAAAAATATTGAAATTGTAAATTTGGTTGGAAATTCGTTGCCTCCGTGGGCGAGTCAAACTCGCACTTGCCTGGTGTATTTATATAAATTAAATATAACCTATAATTAATATAAAATTAATGTTGACCTACGAAATTATATTTTCCGTCATGCCCCTCTATAGTTAGTTATCTAATCTGTGACGCAACCGCACCGGACAGATAGGGCGTTGTTTTGAATTGTTTCATGTCACTGTCAAATGTTTATGTTTAAACTGTTGTAAGTTGTAATAGTCTTGAAATGAGGGTAGAGTATGTGTACGCATGAAGGAACAAAACGCTTTGAATTGTTTATGAATGCTGACTCAACTTTGTATTAGTTAAATTGAATATTGACGGGCGAGTGGCTTGGTTGGAGAGACTGACTACCCCATAGGTCGTGGTTTCGATTTCCACTCAGAAGAAACATTGTGCATGATCATATCTGTCTACTGAATTCTTAATCCAAGTAATATTATAAATGCGAAAGTTTGTATGTATGGATGTTTGTTACTCTTTCACGCATAAACTACCAAATGTATTCAGATTAAGCTTGGCATATATTGAAAATACCCTGGATTAACACATAGGATACTTTTTGTGCCGGGAAAATGTTACATCCCTCGGGAACGCTGGTGAAACCGCGGGGGACAGCTAGTAATATTATGAAGTAAATATTTAAAAATGCTTTAATTTGTTTGTTACGCTTTCACGCTAAATGCCTGAATCGATCTTGCTGATATTTATGAACACGCGTAACCTATGGTATGGAGATGGGACAAAAGATACCAGAAATGCGGGTACAAGTTGTCCAGATCTAAAGGATCGTTTGGGGCAGCTAAGATTGTCATACAAAAACCATCTTTATTGCTTTTGAGATAAAGTTCATTTAATTGATCCAATATTTGATGTGTAAATTTTTCTACAACACTTAACAACTAGTTGACTCAGGTGCGGCCTTGCGGAAATCCATTATAAGATTATACAATAAACAAATATCTAGTAACTAATTCCGCTGGATCTCCTTCTCTGTCAAGTCCCCAAAAAAGGAGGCTCAATAGGAAATCAACACGTGTTTAGCTTCTACACGAAGCATCTTCAGGATATATTAGACCCGCTGTCACTGCGTCGACGAACTAGCACCACAGACGTGTTACCTCCCCCACCGCCGGACAGGAACACTAACCTAACTTTCAAATGATTATTAAATCCATCAACGTAAAACGAGTCACTACTGATTTACGTTCAGTTAAAAAAACTCAATCAAATAAAGCGAAATCATCGGTACGGCCACGTATCGGTTTCATTGAAAAACGTTGGGAGCGTCCAACTAAATTGGTTTGATTAAATTCGCCGGCGACACGTTCGACGTAGCGAGACCGCACCTCGTCAGCTTAACGATCGGGCAACAGTAATGGGTTAGAACATTTTGAAATGTAAATGAATCCTACTAATATTGTAAACTTACTGTCTCCCGCGGTTTCACCCGCGTGCTTGAGGCATGTAACTTTTTCCCGGGATAAAAAATATCCTATGAGTTTAAGGTATTTAGCGTATTTTTTTGCTAAATTATAGGTAAACTAGCTGTACTTCGCGGTTTCCCCCACTTTCCAGGGGTATGTTACATTTCCCGGCTATAATACTATGTATCCTATGTGTTGTTTTGGAGTATGCTTTATAGATATGCCAAGTTTAATTTAAATCCGTTTTGGAGTTTTTGCGCGAAAGAGTAACAAACGCACATACATCCATGCGCACAAATTTTTGCATATATAATATCAGTAAGATGTAAAAGTTTGTCAGGATAAGCGACTATAAAATCATTGGATATTTTAAATTAATTATGAAATCTAGAAAAGCTCGTAGAAAGATTATCCACCATTTTGTATAATTTGTGTTGTGATAATTAAGTAGAAGTTACCATCATGTTTCACCCTGAGGGATCCCATGCTTAAGAGTTACCTATAGCTTATGTCAATCGGGAATAGTGAAGATTTCTCTTAGTGAAATAATTATTGAATTATAACTCTTAAAAACTGTACCTTTTTATAAGATGATTTTGAAAATTCTGACACATAAAATAAAAAACAAAATAGATTCTACATAGGCACATTTCCGATGCCATGGTCCATCTAGGGTAATTAGGGTTCATTAGGTACCTTAGTACCTTCACTTCTATAAAGTAACATAAATAGAGGCCAGATTTTTTTAGAAGTTCTTTATAATTTGAATAATAATGAAAAGGGAAATTCAAATTTCAAAATGTCTACCCAAATGGGAACTAGGCCAGGAGTCGTCGCATAAATCGTTCTACTATTTTTCCGCTCGAAAGTTTTATTCTAAACTTGCGCCCTCCGTCAAAGTCACTCAAGGCGGTAAATAAAAAAGTTTCGCCCCCCAAGGAAAGTGTGTGAAGTGAGGAAATGCCGAATTGATTTCGTTCGTTCCAGTTTTTATCCGCTGCGGGAATCTGTATGACTGTCAGTTGACTTTGTGGGAAATTATTTGAATATATTAACATTTTAAACGGATTTGTAAGTTTATGTGGTAAATTTTAAGATCATTGTTAATAATGATAATATAATAAAGTATTATTTTATTTTAGTGTATTTTTTTACCTTCGTGTAAGAACCAGGTGGACGTATGTTCCAAAAACTTGAAAACCTATGTTTTTTCAAAAATTTGGTCCTCCAAAATGTACAAAAACTACGTACCTGTCAATGTTACATGTATTATAATTAGTGCTACTTCTTTATACATTTATAATTACACAACAATTAATAATTGAATGAAGACAATGCTCGAGTCTGGCTCTTGCTAGACACATCTAAATATTTTAAGAAGGTAATTGGTAAGAGGTAATTGCTGAGTTTTTTGCCGGCACTTCTTAGAAAAAAAGCTTGAGGACCTATTGAAAGCCTGTGATAGAATCTGAAAATTTGTAAGTATCTGTGAAGGCTTATTTAATTGGCTAATTATATACTAGCTACAGCCCCGCGGTTTTACCCTCGTCCCTGGGGATCTAATGTATAGGGGTTAAAATATATACCTACTGTCAGTTAGGAATAGTGCAGCTTTCTATCAGTGAAATAAGTTTTTAAATAGAAATTCGAAGATAACCCTCCACATACACAAAAACTCACAAAACCTACACTCTCTCTTTAAATATTACTTGAAATATAATTAATTTCAAATTATAGTGACCAATTTACTTAAAAGCCAACCTCTTGCTTTTTAGAAAGTCTGGCCTAAAGCTTTCAAATTCAATATTGTTTTTATTTCCACAGTCTACATTTCGGCCTGTTTCAAAACTCTTTTATAACAAGTAACTCTCTGAAAAAAGTAATTTTAACAGTTCGATGAAGGAAATAAATAATTCGAGTCCCGCGCTAATTTCACGCCGCTCGACTTTCTAAAATGATTCATGGGCGAATAATTTCCGTAATGCAATTGACAGATTCGGTTTTATTTTTAGGGTTTACCGGCGTTTAATATGAACCTATCAACCTTTTTAAATATATTTTACAATAGATACAAAGAAATATAACCACATCTATATTGTAAAAAGGTAAAGTTAATAAGTTTTGTAATCTCCGAATCTATTCTACCAATTTTAATTTTGTTTTCACAGATATTATAATATGCTATTCCCGAGTGATTCAGGCTTAAGTTGGTATAAATGTAGAATCAAAGGTGTTATTAGTATTGTTTAATAAGCTATTATATGTTATTCATCATCGTCAGCCTATCTCCGTCCACTGCTGGACATAGGCCTCACTTATGACACGCCACTGAGCTCGATTTTCAGCTCTTTGTACGTTATTAGTAATCCAATATTAATAACGTCTAAAGAAGTGCCTAGTATCATATTTATAGATTGAAAATTATCATAAGAGACATCGACTGGAGTGCAAACGCGAATTCTCTATTTGGCTAATTTCGTCATAATTCACACTAGCTACCCCCTTAGTTTCACCCGCTTTTCCGTGATAAAAAGTGGGCCATATCTCTTTCCATTTCATAGGGAATGTGTGTGCTAAATTTCAGCAAGATTGGTTCAGCCATTTGGCCGTGATAGCGTAACAAACAAATTCAACGTTATAAAAAAATGGACTTCAAAAATATACTTTCTTTTTCATTTTATTACGTAAAGGAAGGTAATAATGAAGCCATCAAAAAGGTTATCGCGTTAACCGACAAAGTTATTCCAATACTGTATAAACAATTCATATTTAAAGTTAGCGAGGAAATTATGCAAAAGTAGTTGAAAGCGAACATTCCAGAAGGGCCATGGGCAATGAGGCCACTGAATGTATTAGAACAGAAGGTACAGCATACAAACTATCGACTTTCATCGCAAACATAAATTTAGGTCATATAAGTATTTCTGCATCGATGTGGATAGCTTAAAACTGTCAAATAATTATATGGCGAAGTTAGTTGGTATCTGTTGATGTCCCTAAAGCTATAGTACTACAGTAGTATGCAACTGTGCTTAAATTTCAAACGGTAGTAAAGAAATATCTGCTTTAAACGGGTTTTTTTTATAATATATCGGATTATTATCCTCGGCAATGAATCTCGTCGGACAGTCTTTGTAGACATATATTTTTTTAAATATTTTTTAATATACCTAACGATAAATAATGCAGTAAAATAAACAACTTCAAGCGCGTAAAAACAAGGTTTAAGTGAATTCTACTTCTCTCTCTCTCTCTCTTTCTCTTCGTTTTTTGTACAATTAGAACGATCCTTTCTAAAGAAAGAGCTAAAGAACGAATTGCGATTGCCCATATATTTATAAATAGTCAAAGCGAAAATAAACGAGCTTTCTGTGTCTATCTATTCAGTGTGGGCAATAAAAGTTCCCGTAAACTTGTGTGCTATCAATAAAAGTCGAACTCTCGTCGCTTACATTCTTCCGGATTGTTTAAGTGAAGAAGATTCTGAGGAGAAGTTGGCTTCTGGAAGTGCCATTGAATTTAGAATCTAAAACTCAATAAAATTATAATACTCAATAGATAATCAGCAAAGTCTTGTTTTAAAGTAAATCTAGAAGATCTTTAAATGATTGAAATCTAACTATTATGAGCATTGGCCTTAGAAATCCAAAACCCCTTACTCAGTTTGTTTGAAGCTACTACCGGTTCAGAAGTCAGTCATCAACTGAGATGAACCGGCAAGTAACGCAAGATTTAATTTTTCTTTAGTCCTGTACCTATTTACTTTATTACTACTTATTTATTACTTTATTTAGTTTACTTGGAAATATTCCTTCCTAGAAAGGTAAAGGAACGCTATCACCAGGTGGACCGACTACCTGGTCAGAGTCACTGGTAGCCGCTAGATGCAGGTGGCTCAGGACCGTTCGAGGTGGAAACTCAAGGAGGTCTATACATCAGTAGACACCCCTGATGATGATGATGAAAATATCCAAGCCACATTTTGTTTCGCATATCCATAAAACTAATTACACAATGATTTCTAAAATAATAGCCCCATATAAATTACCTTATTAATTAAACGCCAAATATTGTTATTAAAGGAGAGGTCAAAAGCCTATCGCAGATACCGAAGGGTGGAACTCAGCCCGTTACTGACCGAAATCTATTTAAGGGTCACCCATACTTAACTATACTAACTGAACACGAAATATCGGCCTCATTATACTGTTTTGTGTCTATTTGCAGCTGTTATTATATAGCAGAAATTTCTCGAGTAAACAACGGGATGTGGTCAAATTCAAATTAGTTTTGACTTTTAAATTTGACTACAATTTCAATAGCTCGCTCTTTCCTATCCTACTAATATTGTAAATTCGAAAGTTTGTAAGGATGTATGGATGTGTGTTACTCTTTCACGCAAAAACTACTGATCGGATTTGGGTGAAAACCGACACATAGATAGTTTATACCCTGGATTATTTCGTGAGTTACTTTTTGTCCCAGGAAAATGTATCAGTATTCGAGAACGCGGGTGAAACCGTGGTTTACAGCTATCCTATACTAATATTATGAAGAGGTAAAGTTTTCATGTTTGGATGTGTTAGGTAACCTTGGAACCTGCTCATGCGATTTAATTAATTATTTCACTGACAGAAAACTATACTATTCGTATGAAATATTTTCTGTTATAATTCCAGGATATGCTTTGTTGCTCAGGAACGTCAGTGAAACTGCGGGATGGCGTGCCTTTTTATAAAGCACCAAGTGTCTAAAACTTGCAATCTAAAATAAATATTGAACCCATAAGATTAAGGTTATAATTTAAATTTTCCTAAAAGTTGGCATTTCCAGTGAAATTCACAATCTTCGTCTAAACAATTTAATTAATATCGTTGAGGGCCTTATTGGTTATTTTTGGGGGACGCTTAAAAAAACGTCGACCAGAAAAAACGCTGCTCCATCCCGAACCGTAAATACTTTGTTGGCGAAATCTTGTCGGGAGTTTTCAATGAAATTATCAAATATTGTTTTTCGGCTTTGAAAGAACCGTAGCCTTCTTGGATCCTTTTTATTTACGTCATGAGATAGAAAACTGAATTAAGATTGGTTTGGGCCCATGCTTGTTTGTTGAAGCATATTACGTACAAGACTGCACCTCAACCTCTTTTTGCTATTCAACTTTGTCTGAAATGATTTGGTTTTAGTGATCCGTACCTCTTAAGGAAAAAATCCTTATCCAGGATCACTTCGATGTCCGTCTGTCGACCTACCTGTCAATAGATACCCTTCTTCGTCAGAAACGCGTGGTTGTAATAAGTTAATTCAAGTTTCAATTAACACCAATATCACCCTGATCACCAATATGACACACTAAACCAACGTAGTTATACGTAGAAATATAGGAACACGCAGAAATTCGTTACTCCATAATTTGAGACTAACTAAAATGAACAAGTTCTTTCTTAGTAGTAGAGTAAGATTTTTTAACTTTGAAACACTTATCAGAAAGAAAACCAAAATTGAGACACTAATAAATTTAATCTGATAGAAAACTGAAGAAATATGATAAAAAAGAACACGAAACAATACTGACAACACTTTACTTTACCACTTTTTAATACAGCAGCAAATTAGTCACCAATCAATTTGTAGCCTTGGTAAGTTAACCACAAAGCAGTATGGCTTTATATCGAATCCAAATAATGCTATACTGCTATAAAAACCACCATATCATCGAACAGACAGACGACAAAGCCTCACTATAAGTGCCTATTCAACAATATTGTTAGTTACAAAATTCTTAAAAAGGTAGTTGTTAAAATGTACGTGGAACTTAGCAACGTTGCGGTCCAAATGGCTGGAAGCCAAGAGCGCTACCTGAATGCCTGGCTTCGTGGAATTCTGGTGGCGGGTAAAAAATTCTTGCGGTATGTTCCCTGAGCTGATACTAGATCTGTCAGTGAAGAGATAGTGTCTGCTTATATGTGTGGAATATTATTGTTAAAGAGTGTTTATTACAAGCATTTGTCGGGCTAATTGGCTTGGTGATTATGGAACTGACTGCCACGCCAAGTCGTCGTTTCGATTCCTACAAAAATACAAAATGTTTATTATCCATAACATGTTTTATATTTTTCGGTACAGTAATTAGATGCCTCCTTTTAAGTATAGAATATCTGTATTAGGAGCCATCGCTCTTCTTTAACATACTTTAGATATTTTTACAAAAGACAAAAACATGAAAATGTTATATTACTAAAAGAAAAATATACAAAAAATCAGGTAGGTAATAAATAAAATTACAACCGTGTTATACAGTATTACTGTTCGTAACTATACGAAATAAAAGAGAGGGCGCTGGATTGAACCACAGTTTATATTTAAAATTAAATTAACAATAAAAAAGAAAACCAGTGATCTTTTCTAATGTAACTAACTGTCATAACTTTTGAATTTAGAAGTCTAAATAAAATCCAAAAGTTGATGTAAATGAGTTCGGTTCGTAACACCCTGGATAAATGTTTGTGTGAATATGTCTGTTTGTTTTGTGTCTGACGTAAATAGTATAGATGTAGATGTAGATGTAGATGTAGATGTATATGTAGTATATCCTGTATATCAGTTATCTGATATCCATAGTACAATTTCTGCTTAGTTTGGCCTCGTGTAATGAATTTTCGAGTATAACAGATTTGTGAGTATGAAAAAACGTTTAATTTTGTTGAAGCGAATATAATCATTTTTATGAACTTCCTTATCCTTCGTCAATACTTCATGTAATTATGTTTTTTATCATGTAAAAGATAATTTCTCTACAAACAATAATATTCATAAACAAAATTTAACTAAATCAGTGGTATAGAAGGATCTATCTCACATTTCCACTTACAAAATGTCATATCATAGAAAAAAAATTCGTAATTAGTTAGCTACTTAATTTTTATTTTTATTTTATAAGTAGCTCATCCATTGGTGCCAAAGTGTAAATTCTGTCATGAATTACAAAAAATTATTGTTTTAATTTTTCATTTGGATATCTTAGCCCGAGGACCAGTATTTTAGTCTATCCTATGTGCTTCTCCGTTCCATAGGCTACGTGCTTGCCAAAATATCAGCAAAATCGGTTCTGCCGTTTAACCACAAAAGAATCAGAATCAGAATCATTTATTTGTGAAACATAGGTGTACATAATTTAGATCTTAAATTGACAGGTTGTGCTCTATGTTTTGCCATGAAAGGCATACAAATTAAAGGAATAATATTTATAAATTAAAAATAAATAACAATTATAAAAAAAGAATTAACAAATTAAATTACATATGTTATGATTAAATAAAAAACTCATCAATTCTATAATAACATTTTTGGATTAATAGTTTAGTCAATTCTTTTTTGAATTTTGGTAAGGGCATACATTTTATTAAATTTGGAATATTATTATAAATTCTTGGAGCTAAACCAAAAAAACTCTTACTCATTAAAGCTGTTTTACAATTGACT
This sequence comes from Habrosyne pyritoides, assembly GCA_907165245.1. Lineage (NCBI taxonomy): Eukaryota > Metazoa > Arthropoda > Insecta > Lepidoptera > Drepanidae > Habrosyne > Habrosyne pyritoides. Next base: position 406,991 of record OU015600.1, on the reverse strand, counting down.
TTGCACAGGTGATTTATATATTGAGTGCGTATTGATTTATTCTTTACATCAGAAACTTTTTGAAATAAATGTGGATTAGTTTTTACAAACAATGCAGTTTCTAGGATATACAATGCCAGCAGTGTCAATATTTTTAGCGATTTAAAATATGAAACACAGCTGTCTGTCGTTTTTAGACTACACATGGACCTTATACATCTTTTTTGCAACCTAAATACAAGTTCTCTATCAGTCGATTGTCCCCAAAAAATAATACCATATCTCAAAACTGAGGCTACTAGTCCGTGATACGCCGTTAGTAGTGTCTCAGTATTTACCTTTTTTGATAACTGAAACAGTAGGTATGCAGATTTACTTAATCGCTTACATGTCTCTTCAATGTGAGCCTTCCAAGTGAGCTTACTATCTATTGTGATACCTAAGAATTTGGCATTACTTGCTTCTTCTATTTTACATTCGTTATAGGCAACATTAATGCTTGAGTTTACTCGTCGTTGGTGGAAGTGGATAACTTTTGTTTTATTTAAATTAATTATTAAATTATTATTGTCAAGCCAATTTATGATGTCAGAGAGAGAATTATTAATTTCATTTTGATAATTAATTGGATTATTGCATTCTATAATAGCTGTACTGTCATCTGCAAAGAGAACCATTTTGTGTTTTGTCATTTTTGGGAGATCATTTATGTATATTAAAAACAGTAGTGGACCCAGCACGCTACCTTGAGGTACACCATATTTTATGTACCTTGGTTTAGATTTGTATGTAGTTTCTAATTTACTTTTTGGATCTATCCTGGAGATTTCTGTATATTGAGTTCTAAAGCTTAAGTATGATTCCAAGAGTTTATGAATGTTCCCTCTTATGCCATATACATCTAATTTCTGCAGGAGAACTGTATGATCCACATAATTAAATGCTTTGGTCATATCAGTATAAATAGCACAAACTGGATTACCTTTATCAACAGATGTCATGATATCTGATAGCAAGTCATATAGTGCCATGTTAATGGATGTATTCTTCCGAAAACCTTTCTGCTCATTGCAGAAGAGTTTATACTTGTCAAAAAAATTGTATATAGAATTATAAATTACTTTTTCAATAATTTTGTAAAATATTGGTATTGTTGCAATCGGTCTATAATTTTTTATATCTGTTTTATTATGTCTTTTATGTATGGGTTTAATAATCACTTGTTTTAGACTATTAGGGAATATACCCTCAGTGATACATAAGTTTATAATATGTGCTAACGTTGGCGCTATAATTTCCTTTACGTTTTTGATCACCTTGGTGGATACCCCATCGTAACCAACAGTATTAGTATTTTTAAGGCTATTAATTATTTTTATTATGTCATTACTTGAAACAGGTAACATAAATAGTGAGTGTGGAGTAATACTCTCTACATTAGGTTTGTAAATAGTGTTAATTTTATTATTATTTTTAATTTCATCAATAAAGTAATTATTAAATTCATTTGCTATATCCACAGGATTTGTAAAAGTCAAATCATCTCTTTTTATGGACATTATTTGTTCTTTAGGTAAACTTAATTTAGATATGTTGATTATTTTCCAAGCAGCAATTATTTTGATTTATTCTGGGAAGTATTAATGAAATAATTATTTTGAGCTTTTTGAGTCAACTTTATAATTCTCCTATAGAGTGTACTATATCTTTTAAAAGCTAGTTTATTTTTTAAATTAGGACTAAATCTATATGCCCAGAGAAGCTGTCTTTGTTTTTGGCTACATATTTTTATCCCACGTGATATCCATTTAATTTTCTTATTCGACTTTATGGTTCTCATTATTTTCGGGAAACATAACCCATACAGCATCAAAAAATCTTCCATAAAACGATCATATGATTCATTTGCATTTTTGGAATTGTATACATGTACGAAAGACAGGTTTTCCAAATGACCTTTAAAATTTTGTAAGTTTTCTTTGGAAATATCCTGCTTTATTGTTTTCCAAAATTTTAGTATACATGTTTTATCAATAGGTACACTAAGTAATTGAGATGTGTGGTCTGAAATAGCTAAATCGATGATTGCAGTCTTGCATTCTTTTTTATAATTATGTGCAAAGTTATCAATGCACGTGCTGCTACTCAGTCTCGTGGGTTCGTAAAGTGCTAGTCTTAAATTGTATTGTAACAGAAAACATTCAAACTCTGTAGTAGTTTTGTTTCTTTTTAGTACATCAATATTAAAATCTCCCGTTAAGATAATATTTTTATTTGAATGTAAGTTAATTATTCCTAATATATTATCCAATTTTTCATAAAATACATTATAATTTTGTTTTGGTATCCTATATATGCAGACAATGATAATTTTATGCGATATGAGTTCTATACCACAGCATTCAAATATACCGGGTACTGATTGCTTTGCTATTTGTGATATTTCCTTGTACTGAAGTCCTTGTCTAACAAATATACAAGCTCCGCCCCGTTTAACATTTCTAGAAAAGAAAGCCGCTGGGCAGAAATTTGGTATATGTAACAAATACTCGTAACCTGTCTCAACAAAATGTTCTGTTATGCAGACGACGTCTATGAAGGTTCCGTTATTATGGAACTCTTCCAATTTGACTGCTAGTACATCCGATTTGTTAATTAGTCCCGCTATATTCTGATGGAGAATAGTGAGGTATTTACAAAAAAAACTGAGTATTTAGTTGTGTTTGCCGTCTGCTAGAAATTCAGCACTTCTTATTTGGGGACTATCAGCTGAGTGTGATGATTTCATGGTGCTTAGGTCTACGATTAGGTCTAGCAAATTTGATACAATAATCGCAAAAGCTTTATTATTTATTGTTGCATTGCGTTCGCTATATGTATCGTAAGTATAAGGAAGATTTAAATTTGAATCTAAGATGTACGCATAATTATAAGTTTCGACATCCATATAAAGTAAATTATTAAAAGTATCTATTCGGCTATTAAACATAATGTTACTATTATCCATGTATTTAAAAGTTGGTAAACATATTATAAAATTTGTGTGATTCAATGTTACTAGTTTTTCGCGAATAAATTGGACTAGTTCTATATAATTATGCGTTTTTCGGAAATCCTCCTCACCAATATAAATAATACAGAAATCATTGTTTGTAAATTTTCGCACCTTATCTTCAATATTATAAAAAACATGTTTTAAGCCACATTTAGGCCAACGAAAATGGCAAATGTCATAATTACACAGTTGAGTTCTTTCGGTTAGTTTATAATATATTCTGTTCGAGGTTTCATCACTTACAATACATATTTTTTGCTTCATAGGTAAAGGCAAGTCGTTGTTTTCAGTCGTGTTTGCTGTGTTTATATCTTAATTTCTATTTATTATGTCTTCTGGAGATGAATAGTTACTGTCGGCGATGGCTTGTGTCTGTTTTTGACTTGAAGAAGTATTTGGTACGGATCTTGTTGGTGTATATGATTGTTTTTGAGTATTAAGTAAAGATTTTTTAGGTTTCTTACGACCAATCGGGGTGTTATTTTTTGGTGTTGGAGTAATTTGATCATTGCAAAGTGATTTTAGCGTTGTTATTTGTTGTTTCAGCTGTAGGATTTCCTTTTTAAAATCAATATTTTCCAAAATAACATTTTCAAGTTCGTTCTGTGTACTACTCACTTGTAATTTTAAATTATTTATCTCCTGTCTCATGTCATCTATTTCACAAAAAATTATATTTGTCGATATATCTAAACTTTTCATTTCGTACTCCGAGGTCGTAGTATTCATAGAGATATTTATTGATTCAGTCGACTTCCATTTAAAAAGCTTTCTCGGTTTCTTATTTACATTGTTTTCGTCCATTTTTGTTCGATAGTTGGGATATGAACACTGGACCTTTCGAGTTGTTAAGCGGTATTCGAAGCCACTAGACCAACTAGTACTACGAAAATGACTTGAAATTTACCTTCTGTTATTAAGCCCAGATTGAGGTGTGTGTTTGGATATGCCCATATAAGGTAACGTGGAGGCAGTCGTGCACACGATGATTAGTATGATGACTCACCCTAATGTCGAGCTTCTGAGTCACTGTAGTGGCAAATCAACGTATTTGCCACAATTGTTGATTATATATTTCGTATTTTATGTGACTTGCTGTGGTTATTTTCTTGTTTTTTTTTTTTAAATCAGACAGTTAAGCACTAAGTCTATGTTCCTATGATTTTTCAAGACAAAAAAAAAAAAAAAAAAAAAAAAAAATTAACACTTTTGAATTTATAATATTAAGTATGAATTGGACTCATTTCCATAGTCTTAGTGATTACGTATTATCAAACTGATTATTCTAGAACCCCCTTTCTTCTTAACTTAAGGAAAAGAAGAAGTTAATAAAGTATCTGAAATTTACTAATTAATAAAATAATTAATAAAATAATACTGGATTTCATAATTATTCGCACAGATCCCTCCAAATTCTAAGACACAACACCTACCCCCAATTTAACCCATTAAACCTATTAATTAATTACAATCAATTGAGCGCTACAAGGTGATAGTACCCGGACGATATGTCCAACACCATGGGGCGATGAGGGTCCAGTAGTGAATTATTTATGTCACATAGACCTATTGTTGTCTGTCGTGTCGCAGAGAGGGTATTGCGGTAGAGGTATATTCTGGATGGAGGTAGAGGGAACAGATGGAATTGCCCCAAAGATGTAATAGTTAATTTATAGCAACCTTCATGCCACATTAATTTGAATTCAGCACATTTGCTGAATAATAACTTCCAAAATTACCTCTCTTAAGCTGTGGATTTGATTTTTGATATGGAATTTTTATTTCAGAACTTGTACCGTGAAATTTTTAATCTATCTTTAAATTCATGTATCAACGTAATAACTTCTTAATCTATACTTAATATTATAAAGAGGAAAGATTTGTATTTAAATATGTTTGTTACTCTTTCACGCAAAAACTACTAAACGGATATGAATGAAACTTGGCACATAGATAGAGCATATCCTGGAATAACATATATGCTACTTTTATCCCAGGAAAATGTGATATCCCTCGGGAACGCGAGTAAAACCGCGGGGGACAGCTAGACTTACTAATATTAGAAATGTAAATGAAATTCGCAGGCACATGAGGCTACACAACGTCACGACTCAGGGCCGATAACGCATTGGCGATGCCTCTGGTGTTGCAAATATTCATAGGCGGCGGTGACCACTCACCTTGAGATGGACCGTCCGGCTTGTTTTTTGTTTAAAAGAAAATGTTAAAGATTGATGTATATTGGTTACCACTTAGCTCGGCATCGACTGATCAATACTTTGATGAATACGACTGATGAATACAATTTGGTACAGAAATAGAATATTACAGAATAACTAACATATCGAAATAACCCTTAAATCTACTGAGAGCGCATGTGAGCTGTGGGGTCCAATTTTTATATTTCTATCCTAATATTATAACGAGAAAAGATTTATATTGCTGTTTGTAACGAAGAAACTACCGGACCGATTATAATAATTCTTTCAATATAAAAAAACCTACATTATCCACAAGCTATGTTATATTTTCAATCTGAATTTATATTTTCCCCATCCCTCGACAATGCGGGTGAAATTGCGCCACGGCCGAGTTAAATATAATAACTGATCCTGCACATGGACAACAGAGAGCAAACCGCTTGTTTTCAGGTTGTATCATAGCTCATGTATCATCATAATAATGCTATTGACGCGATGGGTCCCGTAGGCAGTGTCGAGCGAGACCCGCGGTCCCTTCCCGCGGGACAACTAGGATTGAAACACGCCCCGTGAGCGTGACACACTTCAATCTAAATTGTGATCAGATTGTATGCATGCATAATATTGTGTCTGCACTTTAGAGGAAAATATTTTTGGATTCGTTTTTTTGTTTTTTTTTATACGATGATAGTGGTAGGAAATTTAAATGCCAGGGTGAGCTTGAGCCTTCTACTGAAGGATCAGTAGATAATTATCAAAGTACGGTGCATGGTAGGGTGTACTGATTTCTGATACCTTTCCTGGAACTTGGCTCGGTACCACTCTAAAAATATTCTCTCTAGGAGATAGATAATAGTTAAAATCTAAACTTGACATTCTTTAAACGTTTATATTTTTTATCTAACTAATAGTAGTTACCAGCTAGTAGTAGTATAATAATAGTTTTATACCTGCAAATCAAATTGGTCAAGTAGGAGACAGCTCTTCGAGAAGGAACAAAGGGGTAAGAGTTCTTAATCCACGCCACACGTTGATTTCTCCAAGGGCTTCCATGAATAGAACCATCATAAACCTTTATTCAAAATTCAAAAATAATAAAAAAGTATAACCTCAGCCAAACAATGAGGCTTTAATGAAACTGTCTGCCGAATAAAAACTCCAAGTCGAAGCGGGAAAAGGAATCAATCGGTGGGCGTTTTCAATTTGGAAGCGGCAATTCCTCTCAGGGGTGTCAACTCCTCATAAATAAAAGTTTTATACAATCGACTGTCGGCTGACGAGTTTTGTTCGGGCCCCGGGAGTTTGGGAGTTTGACATTTCGGTTTTTTGACTTGTTACGAGAGAAGTTGGATTAATACAAAATTGACGCGTGGATTTTAGAACGATGTGTGATTTGTAACTTAACTATGTGTTCTTCTGTATTCATTGTCTTTGGACTGATAAAGTCCATACTTTGAATTGAATAATTTTTAATAATTATTTTTCTCTTCTTACAGGTAAGAACACAGATCTGCTTATAAAAAGGTAACTGTGTTAACTATTTTGTAGAATTTCAACGTATTTTATTATCTCGAATAGTGCACAGAACATTATTTCCTAAAAAAACATGCATTTAAAAATGCTAACACTGTTTTACCTACTTAGACCTAACACGTTGATCTTACATCTGATAATATAATCAAACTTGTATAAATAGAACTGGGCATTAACAAAAGTTGTTTTGGTGATAATAACTTTCGCTCCCACTTTTCATTTTTTCGTTAGTGACTTTCGGTAACGTAATGGCATTGAACACTGTGCTGCCATCTAGGGCCAAATTTTCGAACCAACTTGTTATAGTACAGCGCCATCTGTTGGCATTTTCCTGAACGACGTCTTATGTTTGCGGTTTGATAAGTTTGTGTTTTACTCGCTAGGTGTCGTTGTTCGAATTAAATCTACTATTATTTGATGCGTTTAATCCTTATTTTTACCCGACTACGGCGAAGCCAAAGGAGGGTTATGATTTTGACCGGTATGTATATGTGTATGTATGTTCATCTGTTCCCTCATAACTTTTAAACTACTTATCGTAATTTGGCAAACGAGGTATCGTTCGAAGCGTCTTGATTGTCTGCTGGTTATAGGATATGTGACGTCACAATAAATTAGATATGGCGCTCTCTTCAGGACATAAAGGCATTAACTATAAAAAAAATTATAAGTGACACGATAATGTTTATTTATTGTTATAATTTGGCCATCAAACTATTGATTACTTATATTAAATATAATTCAATAAAATCTAAATAAAAAAATTTAAACCGAATCTGCAAATACTTTGTTACGAAATTATAACCCCAAAATAATTGAAATAAAAAAAATTAGTTCAAAAACTAAAACCCGACTACGAAAAATTACGCTTTAAAAAGTATGAAACAAGAAAATATTCTCATGTGAAATTCTTATATACAAACTATCCAATATTTATTGTCTATTAAATAAAAAACTCACACATAATAAAAACCGTGGTTGTATGCCACCTCATATATGGTCATATGGCTCATACGACCACGGCTATCCTCTGAACATCACTATGAACAGGTATTAAATACTTTAAAATATATTATGTGTGAGTTTTTTATTTAATAGACAATAAATATTGGATAGTTTGTATATAAGAATTTCACATGAGAATATTTTCTTGTTTCATACTTTTTAAAGCGTAATTTTTCGTAGTCGGGTTTTAGTTTTTGAACTTATTATCATTTGTTTACATATTCAACATTATTTTATATAGTTAAGTGTATATTATGTATACCTTATTTCTTTTTTTTCTATTACAGCTATGTAGGTATCTCTTTAAAGTTTTTATTTAACTTCTTATGACACTTAAACAGATACACATTATGTACTTTAACATTCTGATTTAAAATGCAACAAGATATTTCTGGTAAAACCTTAATTATTATCGACGCTTTATTAATGGAAACCCCAAAAGTATTTTTAAGACAAAATGCTTCTTGATTAACAATACTAACTACATTAAAAGTTAAATAAATTGATTCAGCTCCTAACCATAACATACTCTATTACAAAAGTTAGTATTGAAATTCACGACGAATTTAATTAAAATGATCTTCCCTCCAGCTAAAGAACTCTCTAGAAGTTATTTCTGAGGGGATACCAATTGTTACGAACTTGGTCTGAGACGTCGATCTAACACTTGGCCATTTTCCAGCACGGACATCTGTAATTACTACTTAAACTTACAATTACACTTTATATTGTTTCTAACTTACTTTCAATGGATTAAGTGGTTCTTTTACCTACATTATTTTCTTTGTTGTGGCTTTCTACCTAAGTGCGAAAAGCATGATGATTGCTGTTAAGAATAATTATAATAAAGGTTATGAACGTGATAATTTTATTTCTTTTGTGAACAGATTTTGTCTGTTTTAATCGATAGTAACAATGCTGCAATTTGACAAGAGACTATACTTCTACATAAATAATATTCAGTTTTAAAAATGTTTTTTTCAAACCAATTTTTAGCTAGAAAACAAATAAAACTGACATCACGAATGCCTGGTTCATAAGATATACATGACATCGCAGTGGCTTACAAATTAATCAAAAACTAACAGATTATTATCGCGTTTGGCATAAAGGACTCAGAATGACATCACTTAACTAAACTTGCAATATAAAAAAATATTCTAGGATTTTCTTTACACATAGGCATCTGATTTCAAACTAAGCAGAGTTAATACTATGGAAATCAGAATACTGCATATACTGCAATTGTTTTCCCTAAATAGATATATACTAATAAGAAAATATATTATTTAGAATAAGATATAACAGACATGTTCATGCACACAAATGTTTAACCTGGATGAGAATCAAACCCCGGCTCGGCAGTCGGGGTCGCTAACAACAAAGCTAAAATTCAGTTGAAAGATTCATTCCAAGCACAGATGAAGCTAAATTAAAGCTTGTAAAAAAATTGTAATTAATAATTAATTTATGATTTGTGACTATTATTATTGTTCTCTAGCTGACCCGATAGACGTTGTCCTGTCTTAACAATTAATATTGAATTCGAATCTTCCGATTGAATCGACTGTGAAATGTGCACTAAGAAATTTTAAATTATTTTATCTATATAATTCCGACCCATGCCTTTATATTAAACAATATTTGCAGCGCGCATTCTGTCAATCGCTCCAGCTGTCAAACGACTGACAATAATAAAAGTTTATATTGTCAAAAGCGCTAGTAAAGTGTTCCTTAATTTTCAAATTTTCCACGCAACTTTCTTAATTTTTTATTTCATAAGAACCTTTTCCTGACAATAACATACACAACAAAAAAATAATTAGCGAAATCGGTCCCGCCGTCCATGCGTGATGCCGTGACCAAAGGAAATAGGGATTCATTTTTATATATATAGATTTTGTGATCCTCGATTATAATATCACATTTCAGTATTTAGGATAATTCTGACGCTTATACGTGACTCAATATTAATCGCAGTAGTTTAACCACAGAATAAACATTCATTTTAACTTAATATCATGATAACCTACGTTGGGCGCCAACGTCTACAAGTATAAAACAACGCCATCTAGCTCTAAAGAGCGGAACCATTAAGCTTGTGAACATACTCAAACATATTATGAGTAGTTTTCATTTTAGTCTTACCCAATCTCGCTAGATGGCAGCACCATCTTGGTTACAACCTTGGTTTATTCGCACAAATGCTTGCCGTTTTAGAAGAAATCGACAGATGGCAGCACTATCGTGTTTAGTACTTTTAGTAGGTTTTTGGTGTTTTCGATAGATGGCAATAGTTGTATCGAATTCAATAACTCCGAGTGCTTAAGCATTTTGGCTCGTTTAATATTCATTACATAGTTTAGTTGAAAGTTTTGAATTTTTTGTTCGTCGCTTAACACTAAACATACCATAACCGGGTTAAATGACCCATTTTGAACTTTGCATTGAAAATGCACGTATCATGTTATTGCTTTTGCACATTTGACCTTATGACTTTTTCTTACTAATTAATATACAGTTATACTATTTGTTTCCCTTCCTAACAACCATATTTCATACATTCAATCAGGAAACATAAAGTCACGTTTGACCCGCTATGGTAGAAATAGGTACCTAGTAAGTGTTGGTATGATTAGTGTTAATAATAATAGATTAGTACTTCAGAATTACTATTTCCAGAAATACACTATGGTGATATAGGTTAGGGGTTAGCCAATTATGGCAGAATAGAATTATTTTTGTACCGACAATTTATTGTTATTATTTTTGTGAACATAAATATATATTTTTTTAATAAACGGACAATAGGTACTATTAGCAAGTACAGAATGGTAAGTAATTGTAATAAATGGCTCGTAAATCGAATAATCCTTGCCAAGGATTATAATTCTTTAAATAATCTGCTTTTTATAAAAATCTCTTTAGATATAATGTTTTTTTTACAACCGTTTTAAATTTATGCAGTCGTTATTTTTTAATGTCTTTAGGTAGATGTAGATCCAACTAAAATACTGTTTAAGTTAATAAAGCTTAGACTTAGCCTAAGCTTTGAATGTAAACTAAACAAATAATCTAAATTAAACAAGATCACACTCCGCTATGAAACCGGAGCTTCGTAGCTCTCGTAGCACTAAAGACTCGTAGCAGGCTCAAAACAAAAATAAATGAATGCCAGACATCATTTGGCTAAAATAAATTCGTGCTGATTTGAATAAAGTTCCTATTTGTCCTGAACTGAGGTGATTACTCCTGAGCTACTGTTTTTAGAGACATACTAATTGAACTCACACTTTTATCGCTTACAAAAAATTATTATTTCGGTTTTGTGTTTATCCACGATAACTTAAAAGTTAGTCAATAAAAGTTTTTTGTATTTTTAGTACTTTATATTGCAAAAACATACCTAATTGTTAAATAGGCTTTGATAATAACTTGCGTAAGTTCCAAGGCTTCATCAACAGCCGTTTCCAATTTGGAGTCGGTGTGTCCTTTGGGACAGACAGATTGCGTGAATGTTAGAAGTTATTTTAAAAGCCGTCTGTCTGACTCCAACCGTTTTTCCTTATGCTCACCACTTGGTGGAAGGTGTAAAGTGCTCGTGGTCATCCTACCTGGACAGCCTATACATGAGTATGCTTCGTAATGGACAATGTCTGGGTGAAGTACTTGCTCTTGCAGGTTAAGATGCATGAAATCTTAATTTTAATGATTGATGAGTTTATTACCGCCCCTTTTTTCAAATAATGCTACCCTCAAACCGGCTTTTGAGTCTATCTATTTATAAGTATGAAAGGTTATTTTAATAAATTGTTTTTAATTTCAATATTCGACATGCTACATCACAGCAGCCTGTCTATTATTATCAATGACTTTAACCCAGCATATCAATATTTTTTTTGGAACTGGATTCTATCTCCATGGGATAAGGACAGGAAGTTCATCCTCCCATTTGCCACTTCCCATTGTTACTCACGTTCGAGTATAGAGCACCGATCGAGATAAAATCGTAGTGGCACATCGTGGGCAATTTTCCCAGCGATTTCTTTCCTTAAAGGGATCTCTTTGGAAATAAGCGATATATCGCAAGAATGAAGCTGTGCTGGGGTACGATGATGAGATATTAATGACTGCTCGGTAGGGCGGTGTGTTACGGCCTTTATTGTTGTTTTTATTGCCTCTGTGGATACCTATTTGGGTAAAACAGTACCTAAATGTGCTCAGGTTCCTTAGGTATTGAGTGGGCTTAACGACTTTGGAAGGCTGTATTCTTTACCCTCCTTTTGCTTCTTAAGTACCTACTTAGTCGTATTTTTTATACTGTTCTAAGGAACAAGGGATTGCTCATAATATTGTTCATCCGCTCACCAACAGAGATTTAAGAAAATTAATTCAAAATAATCTCATCATCACAACACAAAAATTAAAGATTGGAATAGAGCCCAAACTAACCTATTTCCCTCGTGTCTTAATGTTTCGGTTAGAATGGTAAGGTGGCCGGTGAAATTAAAGGCACATGAGCCTTAACAACTACACGTCTCAGGGTCGACAACGCATTGGCGATGCCCCTGGTATTTCAAATGTCCATAGGCGATGACCACTTTTCATGGGTCAAAGTTTAGCTGACCACAAAGTTTTAGCCCCGTATGAAAATTTAAGTTGTCGAGATGTAAAAGGTCTTACAGCTAAGAAAGACAAAAAAAAACATCTTTATTGCTTTTGAGATAAAGTTCATCTATTAATCTAATGGTTGATTGTATGATGTTGATGATGCTGATGATCCAAATTGTAATTCAAAACCTTGCATAAGGAGCTCAATTTTCTTTAACAGTATATTCTGTGAAAAGGCCAATTAGGTCTAGGCGACTTTATGATAGAAACAACTGTTCGTTTGTATATTTAGAGTATTGTAATTTGGCTTTGAACCTATAACTTTCTGTTGTCATGGAGTCTTCCGTCACTCGATCCTTGACAATAAGAAACGTTTCCACAATATTACCATTTCCAACAGTTGAAAAACAAATTTCTTACAACGACTTCAAAATTTCAAAGTTTGAATGAAAATTTGCAAACATTTTGCGAAACAAAATTTCGCAGAATCGATTTTAATTAAAATAATTTGACTTAGCCAATGCTACGGTTACATTAAGTAGGTCAATTAGGCAAACCTTCGCTCTGTGTAGATTTGTGAACATTTCTTAAGTATCAAAAGGGCAGATTCGACGCTCTGCCGTCGTAATCCGGGATATTAACATAATCTGTGAACTCTACCCGGAGCGGTGTTTTGTAACTTTGTACTTTATGTATAAGCCCTTTACGCATGCAGAGGATTTCGTCAAGAATTTTCTGAAGATTGAAACAAGTTTGTGAAATTGTTCCCTCAACTATGAAATGAGTGGATAATAAATTTCTAATGAGATTTATTCGTGGGATGTGGAGGGAGTGGGGGAACAATATTGCTGATGTTATATGTTACAGTAAAAACAACCTTATTTGAGCTGAAACTAGCCTTTATCGAAATAAGATTTCATACTCAATAATTCAGAATTTGAAATCAAACTAGTTTTAATAGATTTTAACTTTACAACCAGAAACTTGTCTATGATAAAAATTGAATGAACAGAGAAGACATCATCCTATTCTGAATGTGCCTCCAATAAATCGATAATGATTGTTGAAGTGAAATTTCGTAGGCTTTGAAATTCTGATCCGTAACCTTTTTGTGTGACGAAAAATAAATGAATGATTAACACGATCTATGCTATTCAAAAGTGATTGGTGAATAATTAAAATGTTTACCTGTAATAGAAAAGATTGACTTATATTGTTTGTTTATGATAGTTTCACTAGCAGTCACTAATTCTAAGGCAATACGTTTGTCAGTGAAAACAATGGCGGATACCTTTTTATTGAGCACTCACTTTTTGCAAGTTAAAATTAAAAATTAAGAAAATTAGTATCAAGATAACTTTAATTTGGCTGCGGTTGTTAAGTTTTTTTAAATGCCACGTCTTGTGGTCAAACTGTAGTAGTAACATTTGTTATGATATTTCATTGACATTTTAGTAAGTCCTTCAGATATTAAACTATACCCTAGAGCCCTTCGCAAAGGTCGAAATTAGATTACAAATTATCGATAAAGTTGGCTTGTTTAACTCATATTTGACTTTGGACAGAAAGTCTTTGAACTGTAAATCTAGTGTTCAAAATAACAATATTTAAATTAAATAAAGCCTATTTTCATCGTGACAAAGCTTAACAACTTTTATTGAAGTTATAAATTAAATTGGATTTCAAAAGAAGACCAATTTCAGCAAAATCCTAAAACGAATCTTTAATTCATTTTGCGTCTAAAAAAGAGCAACTATGGTAAGTGAATGGTAAACAATAGTTCCATCAGGGCGTAGTTTCGGCCTAGGTAGACTGAATTTGGCCTGCCGGCCAGCTGTGTGCTAGCCTGTAGGCTGGTGAAGAGGCAGCCAGGAATTTCAAAAATTCAACGCCTCGATTGCTCGGTGAGAGCAATCGAGGGCTGACAAATAATGGATTGTATAACTTTGGGTTTCGATACATTTAATTTTTTTTAAGCTTTTTTTTGTTATGCTGTCTCAAGAGAGGAGACGAAGTAAAAGATGTGTATCGCTTGTTACTCTTTATGAGATTAATAAATATTTTTGATTTAATGTACAACAAGATACTTTCTTAACAATAAATGGATATGCCAGAAGACAGTATAAAGCGTAATTGAAAACACATAATTACCATAAAGCAAAACTAATGTTTATCAAAATCATAAATAATATATTAACATTATTAGCTAATGATTCTAAACAACTTATAAATCTATATTCCACGAATAGTGCAGGATTATCACAACTGCTTTTATTGATTGTCATACTATTAAGGACAAGTGGCAACCCTACCAATTTAAATGCACATGCACTACACGCTCGCAAGCTGGCTGACGATAGTCTCCAATATTCAGACTAGCTTACACACTAAACCAACATACACATTCGCTCCCAACAATCCAAAATCAACCTTAACCCTTAGGTATTAAAGCTTTATCAAACGTATAGCAAAAATTGTTCAACCTCTAAATATGCATAGATGTATTTGCAGTTGCGTTGTTGGATTTTAAACCCTATTCGGGGGTAAATAGGTGTTTGTGGAAACTAACAAAATCAGTGCATATATGTATGTTTGATAGAGCGTATTTCACGAACGATAAACATGTGTAATAGATAGCTACAGCGATACAACATTTCGGTTGTAACTAGGCACTCGGAATCGGAATGATATCTTCCGAGTTAGATTACGACTGTTATTGAGGTGAAAAAACTGGGTATGTTCATGTCAGAGCTAACATAGGGTTTTTGTCATGTCTTACCAAGTTATTTTGCCTTACTAGGATGTTAAACCAGGCCATAGGTCATGGATTGGATTTCCACCCAGGATAATAAAAATGTTTTGTCTGTGGATATCTCTATAAATATGTATTTAGAAGAAAAATGCAGAATATGTAGTAGGTATGTCTGTTATGTTTCCATAGTACAATACTTAGTTTGAGACCAGGGGCTCGATTCTGCAAGGAAGTGACACTAGCTCGAGGATGTTTCGTCGCGGCCTCCGTGATCGGTCTCTTTCGCTGACTACGCTACTTATCAAGTGAGAGATAAGCTCTCCTAGGTCGCGCCTCGCCGACGAAGTTTGTATTAGCTGAATTAGGGGACAGATAGCTATGTTACTATAACAGGTATTTTTATTTGTATTAAATAATACAAGAGTTTGTATGTGTGTTTGTTACCGCTTACTTCCGTATCGGTAAGAACCAATCCCGAAAAGACTCTAATGGTAACTGATGATTTGACTGAAGGTGGTTAGCACACAAACCCTTCAAGAGAACTACCTCGCTAGTGCAGAGCTGGAACACACTAATATGTACTTGGCAATAGGTTTCCTCACGAAACCTCAAGCTCATTATTCATCATAAGATTCAAACCCATAACTTTAGTAACGACATTCGACTAACTACTGAAGCTGTTATTCCCTTAAAAAAATGAACTAAAACTAGCCACTCCAAGAATAAAAATATAAAATGCAATCCAGAGTATCTTTCATAATCAGAAAACAAATCAAATCTAACATTCCAACGTAGTTTTTCCATCACAACAGACCCAGAGGTATTGTAATCCATATTCAGTGCTTGTGACGCGAATAGGGAATCGAATCGAGTACCGATTCCTATATCGATTACAGCAGCGAATACAGGCCCGTATTGTGCGCTGAATAATACTTCCCCTATTGTGTTGTCAACCAATGTTGAAGATTTTAATCGATTATCGAATACAGATACCGGAATATTTTCCGTGAGATATGAATTGTTTTGTTTTTGCTTGACAAGTTTTGCTGGAATGGTATTTCAGCGAATATACAGAGGTAGTTTTTGGTGAACTAAAATATAATGAAAGCCATTAGGTGTAAGGTATTTAAAATAATGGGAATCTGTTGCCAAATTAGGTGTCAGTTGTTTTCGTGTTCAAACGAACGAGCTGGAAACATTATATCAAATTAGTAGTAGTAGAGCTCTTAGTGCAGAGTTCGTCCGGGGAAGTACTACCACCTTACCCATTTCCGCCGTGAAGCAGTAATGCAATTGTATTACTGTGTTTCGGTTAGAAAGGTAAGGGGGCCGGTGAAATTACAGGCACATGAGACTTAACAACTTCACGTCTCAGGGTCGACAACGCATTGGCGATGCTCCTAGTGTTGCAAATGTTCATAGGCGGCGGTGACCACTTACCATCAGGTGGACCGTCTGCTTGTTTGTCGGCCTAAGTGGCATAAAAAAAAAAAAAAAATATTTATAAAGAGAGAAAGCGGATTTTGTAAGTTTGCTTATATATATGGAAGGTAATCTTCTTTTTCAAATAGATCAATGTATAAGAAAGGTATAATACATTATTCCATATAGACAAAGGTCTTGGGTTCCCCTGGAGATGGAAGCTAGTACTTTATATACTAATTAATACTTAAATAGATACTAACCCCAACACAGAACACGCAGATGTTTATTTATCCTGATGGGTATCGAAGCCAAGACCTGTGGTGTAGTGGTCAGGGTATCTAACCACAGAGCCAACTGGTCCATCAAATGACAATATTATGACGGACTAAATACAAAATCAGTAAAGGAATTTTCAGCAAACACCTAAAGTAATAATTGTAATGGAACAAAACAAATATACACAGCATAAACCAACACCGCCGGTGCGCACTTCCGTAACAATTTCCCGGAATTCTGTTCGAATTTCTTAGAATTAAATTTCTGGTCAAATATTAAAGTTTTATAATAAATGGCACGATTTTGGCAATGTCTGTACAAGGGGGACGTAGATAAGTTTTATGGGATCCACCACAGTGAACGTTCTCTTTGGGTAATTTTTAATTTATTCGTTAAATTTCATAATACAACTGAGAACCGTTTCTGGTACAGGCTGATGTACCGTGTCTGAATGACTGAATGATCTTCTCTTCCAGACAAAGTATCTATAAAAGAAAGTCGCTTCCGCCGTTTGTGCACTTAGATCTTTAAAAATACGCAATGGATTTTGATGTAATTTTCATTAATAGACAGAATGGTTCATGAAAAAGGTTCTGTGTATGCTTATGTCCCTCGGGAATGTGGGTGAAATCGCGGGGGACAGCTAGTATAACATATATTTTTTTTGAAGTGAAACTTTTTTATCGACGTAGGGGAGAAATTTTAAAATTGTTTCATATTTCTGTTAAGCTCGACCGTCACGCGCCATGATGTCTTTTTTGGTATGCATAACTATAACAATAAAATTAATTTAAAACGAAATTTAATTTTTTCCCCAAAACATTACTTAGCATACAAAAATGATATGTCACACAGAAGTTTCACTTCTTAAGTGTACACTATTACACACTTTCGTGTTCGTATAGCCTGTAATGTAAGCCCGACTTACATTTGACTGCTTTTTTTAAAGGATTTCTTCAAAAATCTGGGATTTTGTTGTTTAATATAACTTTGGTGAAATTTTCTACCATGTATTTACAAAACCCATTGTATACCGTATGGAGTTATCTAAAAATAAAAAAATATAAGACAATATGCATCCTATTACATAACTATCCTCTGATAGTTCATAACTGTGTCTTATGGCGGAGAATTAAATTCTCAACATGCAACCGTCTCCAGTTCCCATGCTGCGTTCCACCCGGATTCTTTGATTTAATAACCGAGCAGACGCGGGATTTATTAAAATCCCGCAACCCCGGGCTACCAACTCTTTGACGGTATTAAACCATCGATTCTTTAAAAAAACTCCAAACCATTTACAGTATGAAAATAGAAAACTGTGTACTGTTAAATTGAAATTCTGAAATTTGTATTTTCTATTTGGAAACCTATTCAAATTCGTCGTATTTTTTCGAAGTTGCCTGGTATGGCTGTTACACCCTTACGTGGACAAGTACTTGAAATTCATCTTTCTGGATAGGTTCTTTATACTTTACCTTGATTTTAACACCTCGTGACATTTCCTTTGGAATTTCTCCGAAAAATACAAATTACAAAAAATACAAAAAAAAAAATAAAAAATAATGTGGGATGACTTAGATTTGACTATATCTACGTAATTATGATAAATGCTTGTTCACTGCATTTATTTCATCTTTATTTACTCTCATAATAATCCTAAGAATGACTGACTCCAAAACCGATGGTAACTTCAGACCTTTATAAGTGTCCTTTTAGGTTCTAAATTGACTTTGAGTTTTTAATCAGTGCAAGTCCCAATACTTCGACCCTTTTATTAATACAAAAAAAAAACTATCAATAACGTAAAAATCACTGGCGCATGAAATAACTGACAAATAGCATTATGCCACAAATAAAACGGTCTAACCGAGCATCGAACCCGCGCCGACTACTCCATGTTGCAGTACTTTTGATTCGTCGATGAAGCCAATTTGTCGTCACGAGCACTCTGCAACACTGTACGATCAATTAACCGAAGGCTGGACTTTAGGGTTCCGTGACAAAATGGTAAAAATTATAGTAATTCTGGGAAACTTCGGCGTTTATCAATCGATCAATATACGAGTATATAGTTGCCATCTATCTATAGTAACATTTTGATAAGGTTTGGGGTCTGAAATTGGGGACGCAAATTTAAACTTATACAATAAATGTTGTGGAGAGAGAATAAATAAATCCGATTATAACCTACTATGGCAAGTAGGGTACTGAAGGGCCTTTGTTTGTAAGTTCAAAATAAATTAGTATTTGTTATCACTATTCATTTCCAAAACTTTATGTTCAACAAATAAATGATATGCACTTCAACAATATTTGTTGGTTTTATTATCGATGTACGGAGCCCGCCGTGCACGAGCCCCGCTCTCACTTGCCCGGTTTTTATTTTCCATCAACCGATGGTTTTCATCCGGTCCTCTGATTCGATTTAAAAATTGAAATCCGCATTCATTGATACTTCGCATTTTTATAACGGGGCAGTTTATTTTTAACCGTAAAAAATGAGGTTTCTTCGCATATTTGTTTGTATTCTATTATGTTTTATTTTGAGTGCCTATTTCTAAACTATAATAGGAAGAAAACTGTTACTACTGGATCGTTGACTTTTGTGGCAATTATCCAAAAAAATCACCGTGTCAATGAACCCAATAAATAAATATCAGATAATTAATAAATATTCTGCGACAATCTTACACACTGCTCTCTAATCCCAAACTAAGCAGAGCGTGTACTATAGGAACCAGAAAACTGATTCCTTTTTCTTTTGTCTTCTCGATATGTAATATAATTTTGATGATTATTTCCCGAAAAGTTTTGAAAAATGAAAATGTAATACTTTCCGATGATTATTTTGGAAACAGTTGTGAAAACTGCCACAAAATCTATTAAAAAGTATAGACTATATAGATGGACAAGCAGAGGGCGGAAAAAAAGTGACATAGTTTAATAAAATTTTTAACTAGCTACCGTTCCGTCATTTTACCTGCGTTCCCGAGGGATTTAATGTATTCTGGGATTATAGCATAGCCAATGTAATTCGGAAATATTGTATCTAACTTTCTATTCGTGAAAGATTCTTTAAATATTCCGGATTATATTAAAGGCTCGGAAGATAATCCTCCACATACACACAAACTTACGTATATCGCTCTCTCTCTCTCTCTCTTTATAATAGTAGTAAAGATAAAAAATACTTTTCTCAGTATTTGTGAAACCATTAAGACATAAATAGGTTTTGTAAAGTGAATTTTTCTTCCAGATTTTCTCCTTTCAAAAACGAAGGAATTTATAACGTATTCTTTGCCAGTATATTGACATTTAGGATCAAAATCGCGTGTCAATCTTCTGTGAAATTATCTAAAGGAAATTAATCCGTAACTCCACAAAAGCCGGTAAAGTTTCCACGCATGAAAGCAAACTGACAATAAGCCGACACTTCTCAAAACTTGAAGGACGCTTATTAGAAAGTGAACAAGTAAACTGATGCGTTAGAGTTAAGTCATATTATTGATGCTTTATTGCATAAACATTACCACATATAATAAAGAAAAAGTGGAAAATTGAGAGTTATTTTCAGAATCATAGAACGTATTTTAAAAATTATTTCGCTGTTAGAAAACTACACATTTCCGAGTCATATAAGCTATATTATAATTCGGGGATATATTAAATCCGTTTTGTTGCGATTCAACTTGCCCTAATCTCATTTCCTTTTATGTCAAACGTCACTTTCATTCATAGAAACAATACAGATCAGCTAGAATTGGCAATAGCCTGAGCATTTAAAAGACTTAATAAAAAAAAACAAAAGGTTAGATTGCTCACAGCCCGAAGAAAATAGATTACCTATTATCACGAGTATACATCCATTACAGGATCTAATATTCGTACCCAAAATTAGCTTCGTAACCCAAAAAATGTGAATTTTCACATAAAGCTCCACTTGCCTATTGCCCATGCCCCCTTAATGCCTCACACCTAACTGACCGAGTGTTTGCGCAACACTTGAAATTGCTCCGCTTAGAAATAATGACGCCGTAACGAACTATATTCAAGGGGGACTTTCTCCACCTTAACTGGTGCCTGATGGTGTTGGTCGAGATTATCACGATAATATAATTATGTTGTATTGAAACGGTGATTGCACCTGTTTTGTCAAATATTTTGAATGAATGCATTGATCAGGGTTGTTTTCCTGATTTAATGAAATATAGTAAAATAGTACCTATTTTCAAGTCCGGTTGTAGGGAGAATCCATCTGATTACAGACCAGTTTCCGTTCTGCCAGCACTTAGTAAAATCTTTGAAAAATTGCTGCTTAATCAAATGTCAAGTCACTTTACTAAGCATAAGGTATTGCATGGTCATCAGTTCGGTTTCACGAAGGGAAGATCTACATCCGATGCGGCAGCAACATTGCTGAGGCACATTTATGGCGCATGGGAGGATTCACAGGATGCGATTGGCATTTTTTGTGATCTGTCCAAGGCATTCGATTGCGTTGACCACCGTACGCTACTACTAAAACTTGACTTCTACGGAATTCGTGGAACTGCTCATGATCTTGTTTTATCTTATTTATCAAATCGCCAGCAAAAGGTAGGGATTACCGGCACAACATCCAAGGGCTCTTTAGTCGAAATGGGGGTACCCCAGGGTTCAATTTTAGGTCCATTTTTGTTTTTAGTATATATAAATGATTTGCCATATGTTGTAAATGACCTCACAGATATTGTCTTGTTTGCTGATGATACATCATTAATTTTTAAAGTTAATAGAAAAGACAAAGATCTAACTAAAGTTAATCATACTATGTCAATTGTCTGTGGGTGGTTTGCTACAAATAATCTATTACTAAATTCAAAGAAAACTAAATGCTTAAGGTTTTCTTTACCAAATGTAGCACAAGTAGATAGCCAAATAATAATAGATGGGAGCCATATTGATCTTGTAAATAAAACGGTATTTTTGGGTCTTACATTAGACAATAAATTGCAATGGGGACCTCAGGTTGATACTCTAGCTGCTAAATTAAGTTCGGCTGCTTTTGCTGTTAGGAAAATTAAACAATTGACGAATGTTGAGACGGCCAAATTAGTTTATTTTGCATATTTTCATAGCCTCTTGTCCTATGGTATTTTGTTTTGGGGAGCAGCAGCGGATATAGA
Source organism: Habrosyne pyritoides (assembly GCA_907165245.1). Lineage (NCBI taxonomy): Eukaryota > Metazoa > Arthropoda > Insecta > Lepidoptera > Drepanidae > Habrosyne > Habrosyne pyritoides. Next base: position 384,986 of record OU015600.1, on the reverse strand, counting down.
ATCAATATTTATTATACAAAAAAGAGCAATTCGTGCAATTTACAGTATGGGTCCCCGTGAATCATTAAGAGATTTATTTAGAGAAACAAATATAATGACATTACCTTCACTATATATTTATGAAAATATAATGTTTATACGTAGAAACATAGGAATGTTTGAGTCAAAATTAGATATTCATAGTATAAATACAAGACAAAGGGAGAAGTTAGTTGTTCCATACTTTAGACTAACTAAAGTTAACAAGTCATTTCTTGGTAATTGTGTTCGATTTTATAATAAGATACCGCTTTCAATAACCAAAATGTCTGATCATAAATTTAAAAATTATATTAGGAAAGTTTTGAAAGAAAAAGCGTATTACAAGGTAGTTCATTATATTGAAGATAAAAATGTATGGAAATAGCTGCTCTCTGCACAGTGCACCTCTAAATCTCTTGTTTAAGTTGTAAGTACCTAATTATTGTTATTTTCTATTTTGTAGTCTTGTCATATTTTTTTTTGTTTTGTTTTTATTAATGTTACCTATAATAAGTATTTTGTAATTGTTAAATATAAAATTATGTAAAATTGAAATTATAAAATAGCCAAAAAGTCAGAATAGATAAAAATGTATATAACAAATAAAAAAGAATGTAACCTTGCTGAGTTTCTTGCCGGTTCTTCTCAGTTGAAGGCTGACTTCCGAACCGGTTGTAGCTTCAGTAACTTTAAATTTGACCTTCATAAGTGCCCTCCGAAGGCCTAAACTGAATAAATGGTTTTGAATTTTGAATTTTTTTTTTTTTTTGAGTTATGATTACGAAGAAATTGTCTAAGAATAGGTTGTCTTTTATTGAATATTTTATTATGGTAAAATAGCAAAAAAGCTATGGCAAAGTACAGTTGATGCTTCTTTATCAACAATGCGAAAATAATCAACACGACATTATGTTAAGTCACGTTGAGAAAATATATTTTTTTTACTTTGTTTCTACTTTCAAACAAAGCAGAGCTTGTAGTAAGGAAGCCAGATAACTGAAGTACTGTACAATTTAGTTTTTTTTCTAAATACGAGATACTTTACATGTATATTTACCTCCCAGCTTTGATGGGATGTCAGTTCAAGGTATCACTGGCTGCCTTTTCAGGTATAATAGGGTAGGTAAGAGACTATACAATTTTTTTTTGTATCCCGCGTGTGGTATAAAATTGCCAATTATCTTGATCCTTTCTTATCGCGGCTAAAACGGAAGTCAGAAGTAAATGAGTAATAGTAATAAATAATTTATCGTTTGCTAATCACCTATTAGAGAGACGTATTTTCTTCCTGGTGTTCCTGCCAAACTGTTCACAAGTTAACTCGCATCTAAAATACCTGGTTATCAGGTAAGCTATCTTTCCTACTAATTCATAAATGCGAAAATTTCTGAGGATGAATTTTTATTATTCTTCCCTGCAAATACTACTAAAAGGATTTGTATGAAACATAGCACATAGATAGTTTATAATCTGGATTAACACATATGATACTTTTATCTCTTTTATATTATTTCTATTATGAGAAAATGAACCATCTCTTGGGAACGCGGACAGAACCGCAGGAGACAGCTAGTTTTTCGTATATGCGAAAGTTTGTAAGGATTGACCAATGTATTGATGGATTTGTTATGAATTTGGATTAAAGTTGCCATACAGGTAGTTTATAACCTAGACAAGCACATAGGATCATTTCGATGTCGGATAATGAAACATCCCTTGAGAATGCATGCTCTTTACATAAATTAATTAAAACATAACTGAAGCAACCCAAAACATGCTCAACTTACAAAACTTAGTTACAACTAACTATGTCATGATAACAGGTTCTACTTTGAGAAAACTTTCGTGCAATCTCTACCTATGTCTTCTTAAAAACTAGGATAAGTAGAAGTAGGAATAGTACAGAAATAGTAATGCTGAGTTCGTCCGGGGAAGTACTACCACCTTATCCATTTTCGCCGAAAAGCTGTATTGCACTTGGATTACCACATTTCAGATAGAAAGGTAAGGATGCCGGTGAAATTACAGGCATCAGTAGCAGTACGTAAGACTTAACAATTTCACTTCTCATGGGCGACAGTGCATTGGCGATGTTCAGTAAATGCCAGGCAGCGGTGACCATTTGCCATCAGATGTCTGTCTGTTTGTAGGACTACTACTTGACATTAGAGAATTAGGTATAATGATACTGATATATAATAGTGACGTAAATATTTTAAGCCATTTCATTTTACAATTTGGACCCGCTAACGGCACTTTTCAAGGAAGCTACTAAAATCTTCATTCTACTAAGATGAACCGACAAGACTCTGAGCAGGCTAAACATTCTTGTAATCTCATACTTTTTTCAATTACCAATTTAAAAAAAACTCTATAACCTTAATTAGTGCGTATATTCAAGTCCTTGGCTGCATCAGGGTTGTAACAACCCCTTCTGTGTCTACCCGTGCGAATACGGAGGAGAGCATACGAGAGTCATGCCGTGCCATTGTCTGTCACACGCCAATGTGTTTACAAGTGTTGTAAAAGCGATAATTGACTGGCAATTGGGCAACTCCAATTATCTGCTGATATTTAAAACCTCGGACAGTTAAATAGTCAAGTAAATTGCATTGTTGCGGTGACGTCATCTGATTGAGTTTCTTTAATGAGTTTCATTCAGTGCAATGAATCGAGACCTCAGAGAGCAGACCTCTCAGATGATTGTGTGGTTTGAGAAAAAGACAGAGCATAGATGGCGCGCCTAAACATCGTCGTAGTTGTCTTACCTTTAAAGAATCAAACCGTAACCAAAATTACAGCATGTACACGAAACAGCTTGTCATTTACTATATATTTACCATCTAGTAGAAAATAAATTATATTAACTTTACTTTAAAAGCAAAAAGCGATGCTACTAAAGATATTATCTTAACTATTCACATTCGCTTTGCCATAACATTGATAATTCGACCAAAAGTCAAAGTTCCCCAAAGCAATGAGTTGCCAACATATCAGACCGCATCCTGCGCTGGCGGGGTTATTGAAATTCAGGAATTGAATTTATTTATTCGACGCATGCTGGGAACTTTAAGTTCTCACGCCCCGGGCGCTCGTTTAAGCATGGATAAACTATTTGTGGATTGAATGAAAATTTCAAAGAAATGTCAATTTGGTTATTGATTAAATTTTATCTGTTCCACGCGTCGGTAGTTCCCCATGAGTCTTTAAGTTATATTTTTGTTTGGTCCCTGGTGTGAAAAAATTTGTTTTAGCAAAGAGTTTGACTGAAAATCTGTTGAACACCAGGGGCATTGTCAATGCGTTGTCGACCCTGAGAAGTGAAGTTGTCAAGTCTCATGTGCCTGTCATTTCATCGACCTCTTACCTTTCTAACCGAAACACAGTAATACAAGTGCACTACTGCTTCACGACGGAAATGGATGTGGTGTCAATTGGTAGTTACGTCGAAGCCATGGTGAGAATCGTGGTTTCGCATACTTACTAACATGTAAACATTTTCTTACGTATCTAAAATGGTACTCCTTGGTAGCCAACTTTCAAACAGGATTTATTGGTCGAAAAAGGGCGTCTTAAGTATTGTCACTGGAAATTGAAGCCCCTATTATAAGTGGCCATGTTAGTGGTCCCCGGGGCCACATTCTGGGGGCAATGACTGTCCTTTTGAAGCTGTGATCATGTCAACCGCAAGTGTGCTGTTTGTATTAATGGTACACTATATTTATTTAGTAATAGCTTCAACGACTATATCAATGGAAAAAAGAAGGAAGAATAAAAAATGTTAAGCTATTAACTAGGTTTCAATTACTGATTTTAATTATTTATTAAATTAAAATTGCAAAGACAAAATTGTTCAGTACCGATTTTTAGTAGTAAATTTTCTCTTTTGTTTGTGAATTGTATTGTAGCTATTGGCGAGCTTATCAATAAAAAAAAATTATAAATTGTTCCTTAAATTTTTAATAATGAACCACAGTAGGCGAACACAATTTTTTTACAATTTACTGAGAAAACATAATGTTATTTAGTATGATAAAGTAAGAAAAATACAATGACCTTTAATGAAATTGGATAGCTAGCCACTTCAGAATATTACACTGGCAATTTTTATTTTTGAAATATTCCAATATCTCGTTACAAATTCGAAAAGGTCGTTCTTAATTCGAAAAAAGTGCCGTTAACGCTTGAATTAGCCCTCGGAGGGTTTCTGTTAACGAAACATAAACAGCATGTCAACAGAGTGATTTAATATTGGAGGGTAGTTGAGCAGGAGGGCTGGAGACCTGCCCTCTAGTCAAGTTCAGTTGCGACACAAATATCCGACGTGTTTTAATAAAAGTGTTTACTTGTTCTCGGCGAAGAATGCTGCGTAATAAAATATGGAGTTTACGAATATTTTTTTGAGGGACCAAGTTCTTAAACATTTTGTACCAAAATTAGCTTAGGAAGGTAAGCCATTAAATTACAGGGGCTCGATTCTGTAAGGAAATTGACACTAGCTCGAGGATGTTTCGTCGCGGCCTCTATGCTCTGTCTTTTTCGCTAACTACGCTTATACTACTAATCACGTGAGGGGTAAGCTCTCCGAGGCCTCCGTGAAGCGGCTCGCCGGCGAAGTTTGTATTAGCTGAATAAGGGGGCAGACCTTCACTGATAGACATATAAAGACGTTACATCAAATCAAATAAAACAAAATAAATTATATGTCTTTACTAATTTTTTGTTTATTTGTTGTAAATTATGTACTAGGTACATGTTAGGCACTTATTTTATAAATGTGAAATTCTAAGTCTCACTTGCATGTAATGTAATCGCCCCTTACCATTATAACCAAACCACAATTATACAATCATTTAAACATACAGACATTATACACATTTATTATTTATCTTCTATAGATGAATAGGCAAAGGTAAATTGTTAAGTACCATTTTCTTTTCTATTTGTGATTAGTCTTTTTTTATTCATGACCCATTGATCCTAAGCTATTAAATAACCCTAGTTAATATATTATATAAATAAGTAGAATTGAAAAAAATAACCCTAAAGTACCTTATCATGTTACACGACCAATTTAAAATACTCACACGGACGCACCTGTCCCATGTAAATGTCAGGGGTAATCAGATTTACCATCATTAATTACATCGCAAATGAGCTCTTAAAACTGAGGATTTTAGCGTGATGTCACAGCTTACATTCAACTGAACGCTCACTTAAGATGGGCGGTCCTGCTATTAGAATTTGGAACGTAGGGTGTTTGTTTTAAAGGTTGCTTTTACTAGCCGTTTCCTTGTCTGGATTCATTAGAGACTAGAGGAGTTTAATCTTATACGAGTCAGCGAAAATTAGGTTTTGTGGTTTTCTGATTTGTCTTTTGTGACCATAGAACTTGTAAAGTAATCGATGGATTGACTTAATTTTTTTACACAATTTTGCCTTTCAATATAATATTGTTACTTTACATTTTATTCCAAAGTCGAGTTTATTCCCATGTTCTAGAAACTGGATATTAAAAAAAATTACATATGTAATATCAGATATATCCAAGGACCAAGCTCATATTTCGAATCAGAAAGCGAGCAAAGAATGTCTCAGACACATAATTTTACAATTACCACACAATTGTGATGAAGCTGCATTTATTCTGTGGTACAATGTGAATATGAGCTGACCCGGCGCGAGCAATTCCGTGCGTGGAGTGAGGTACAAGCGGAGGCGAAGGTAAGTAGGGTCCAAGTACCTCACACAAATAGGTGATTTTATACGTCAATAAATACTTGGCCATTTCAGCGTTATTGTATTGTCAGTAAAAACGTTTATCGTTTTGCTATGAAATATGTAAGTATCGTGTCGTACAGAAATAAAAATAGACTTTGAAACGCAATAGAGCTGTTAAAACACTACGTAAACAAATTAAACTATACAATTAACATCTGGTTACAAGAAATGTTGCAGAGGAAATGACCCTGACTACCACGTTGCGGGTTGTGGATATGATTCCCACACAGAACAAACATTTGTTTGCACGAACATATTTTTTTATTTATTTATTTATTAAAGGGCAACCAACAAGACATACACCAACAAAATTACATTTCATTTCATTATAAGTAGATCATTTTAAGTGCTGCCTCAATTATAGGCTACCACAGCATGCATTATATTTTATTATTAATTCTAAGACAGATATAAAAACATAATAAAAAAAAAAATAGTAACAATAAAAACAAAATAAATAATCATAATCAATACATTAAAAAGGGATTAAAAAAGAAATATATATTAAAATTTAAAATTCAAAAATTTACCCTGACAGTGGTTTTAAATTTATGTATATTGTCAGAAAAAATATCAATGTCAATGTGCTTTTTTATCAGGTTATTATATTGCTTTTGTAATCTGTGTAGAGTGGAATGTAAGCCCAAGTTACTCTTGGATCCTCCCAGGACAAAAGGAAAGTATTTAGATGCTCTAGGCCGCCTCAATGGCGTATTAAAGTCGATTTTGCTTAATAGCGAGGGACAGTCTATGGACCCATTTATGAGTTTGTGCAGAAACAATTGATCCAGCAATATCCTCCGGTTTTCCAGGCTATTTAATTGAAAGTAGGCGAGACGGCTGTCATATGAAGGTAAGTGTTTAGCCAGTTTCGACTGATATGAGAGATGCCATAAAAATCTCTTCTGCACACGCTCCAGGCGTTTAATATGAACATCATAACTAGGGGACCAAACTTGACTACAATATTCTAAGTGGGGCCGAACGAGGGTATTGTATAACAAAATTTTTGTCTGTGGTCTCTTTATTTCTTTACAGTTTCTTAAGACAAACCCTAACATTTGGAATCCCTTGTTACTAATTTTGTCAATGTGAGTATGGAAACGAAGTTTTTTATCAATTGTTATGCCAAGATCGCGAATAGTTTCAACTTCTTGCAATATTTGGTTATTAATTGTGTAAGGTTGTGAAGTTGTTTTATTTCTCGAGAATCGAATATGCTTACATTTATCAATGTTTAGTGTCATTTTATTTCCTTTACACCAAAGAGCGAGCCGGTCTAGGTCTTCCTGAAGGAGCTCCATATCGGTAGAATTTTTTATAGGCTTACAAAGCTTCAAATCGTCAGCGTAGAGAAAACTTGTAGAGTTCTTGAAAATTGTTGTGATGTCATCGATAAAAATATTGAACAAGACCGGACCAAGATGGGAACCTTGAGGAACCCCTGTGGTGGCCAAGTAGGGTTCAGATGAGAACCCATTAACGACGACCCTAGAGTACCTTTTTTCTAGGTATGATGCACACCAGGCAAGCAGACCGCCACTTATACCGACATGTGAGAGTTTGCGAAGTAAGATACCATGGTCAACGGTATCAAACGCTTTGCTAAAATCAGTGTATATGGTGTCCACTGGAACACGTGCATCAACCGATTCTGTAAGGAATGAAGAAAAAGATATAAGGTTAGTAGTGGTTGAGCGTGCTTTTATGAAACCATACTGCTGTGGCGAGACAAGCTGTTTTAGGTGCCAAGATAATATGGGGCACAACAGAGATTCAAACACTTTTCCAAATATTGATAAAATCGATATGGGTCTGTAGTTTTTAACCAACGATGCATCTTCCGATTTCAGGATTGGAACAATCCGCGCCTCCTTCCAGACAGTTGGAAAAATACTCGAAATTAAAGATTTATGGTAGATAATAGAAAGAGGATGGCACAAGGCCTTAGCACATCTAACAGCAAATAAAGCAGGTATTCCGTCAGGTCCAGCACCCTTGGATCGGTCTAAGTTCTTCAATGATGACAGTACTTCTTCTTTTGAAAAAGTGACAGTGCTTAAAGAATGAGACGATTGTTCTGTAGTTTGGCTAAAATCAATAGGAGAACTCACTATTGGAGAAGTTGAAACCTGATTGCTATAGACGGAAGAAAAACAAGAAGAAAAAAGATTACAGATATCATCGCCATTAGACGCCGCCTTGAGGTCCAGATACATAGTAGAAGGATAGGTATTAGGGTTCAGTCTTTTGCTCTTTAAAAAGCTCCAGAATAACTTTGGGTTTTTTGTAAGTGAGTCTTCTAAGTTATTAATATATTTTTCGTAACACAAATGTGTAAGTTTAAGACATCTTTTTTTAATAAATATTAAAAGATATGCCATCAAGAGGATTGTTATATTTACGTAGTTTAGTTCTTAGTTTATATTTTTCGCGCAAAAGGCGTCTCAGATCCTTGGAAAACCAAACAGGATATTTGCTTGACGCTGGTTTACACTTAGGGACATTTTCGGTGATAGACCTTCGGACAACAACATAAAATTTTGCGACCATTGTATTCACATATTTGTTTGTTCTGTGCCTGGATGTAAATATATATTTAAGAATGTATTTTAAAAAGGAGTATTATGTAGTATATTAGTTGTCTAGTTTCTATATTACTAGCTCCGCTTAGTTTGGGATCAAGTGACCACGTGTATAGAATGTCCCATTATTTATTAATTTCATTGTAGGATAGTCAGAATGTTCTACTGACTTGGCCCACATCGTAAAGGGACGGTAGAAAATAAATATAGGGTAAAAATGTGGGTAAAATAATAGGGCGGACGATTGTGAGCTCGTTCATTACCCCCCCTCGCCCCTCGCGCCGGCACAGGATTTCCTTTTTAATTTTTTTGCCCAAGGACCGCATTATCTAAACTTTCGCTAAGTATAATTTGCCGTGAATTTTTTTTATCTGTCGTAACATTTTTTTTCTACTTGGGTGGGCGTTAATCCATTGTTTCTCGATTGTGTGTGTTCTATTTGTGATTCTTTCCCCTTCTTTGTAATTCTAAAATTTTCTTTTATCATTAGAGATTATAGTATCTATATTTTGCAAATATATTGCAGTTTCAAATCTCTAAAATACCTCATCAATAATACTTAATTTTGAGAATACTGAAACTCAATATAAGACAATGGCAACAATTCTTCCTCTGCAAGAATTACTATGTATCTTAACGCCCATCATCTCCGAAGAGGTAGGAAGAGGTCATAGTAATAAGAAGAACATTTTACCGAAGATATTTTAAGTCCCAACAATGCAGTGACTATTGTCGCAGTTTCTCGGGCAAATTAAAAAACAATATCTATAATTACTATGTCCAATCCGGGAAGGAAAACCAAGACTTCAGTTCGCTAGCCAAGCTGTATACCAATGGCCCATCCAGGCGAGATAAATAAATTTAAGCCTAGTTGTCTCCTGCGGTTTCACTCGCGTTCCCGAGGGATTTACATTTTCCCAGGGAACTCACACTAGGGGACTTCATTGACTGCTTAACATCAGGCAGCATGAAGTCAATTTGGGCGGTAGAAAAAAAAAAAAAAAAGGATAAATCCAGGGAGAGTATCCAATGTGTTAATCCAGGTTACTTACTATGTACTTAGTTTATTCAAATACATTGACTCATTTTTGCACGAAAGAGAAACAAACATCCATCCCCAGAAACTTTCACATTTATAATACCTACAGTAGAATAGGATTTACTATTTACTAGCTGTCTCCGGCGGTTTCACCCACGTTCCCGAGGGATGTAACATTTTCCCGGAATAAAAAGCCTGTATGTTATTCCAATATATGCTCTATCTATGTGCCAAGTTTCATCCAAATCTGTTGGGTAGATTTTGCGATAAAGAGGATCAAACATCCATACATCCATACATACAAACTTTCGCGTCTATTATATAAGTAGGATAATGTAAGATATAATATCTGCAAAGTTTATATGTAGAGCGAAAATAACTCGAAATATTTTACTATTCCACAGTAGAAACAGTTTCGTTTAAACAGGCAAAACGAGGAAATATTTCATATTTACCACTGCGTCGAGAAAAATAGAGTGGCAGGATTACCTCTGCGTGCCAATCTGCCGCTGAGATAGTTTGTACAAGGAATAGGCAGATAAATCCCGAGTCAGAATTCTGACGTTACAAATCTGCCAGTTTGGCGCTTTATTTATCTGCGCATTTTTACCTTTCATCGCAGGATTATGAAGTAAAATATGGGAGGTTATTTTTGCTTTGTACCAATATACGATTCAAATCGCTCGTGGAGAGAAGTGGTTTTAAATATTTGATGGTATGAAAAAAAATATCGAAACGAAATGGTCATTCACGTCAATCCAACGGATAATCGAAGGGGAAGAAAGATTCTCGAGTGGAGATTATTAGACTTATAGAAAAGCACCGACTAAGACGACCTCTCACCAGGTGGACCGACGACCTGGTCAAAGTCTCTGGAAGCCGCTGGATGCACTCGGCTCCGAACCGTTCGAAGTGGTAATCCAAGGGGCAGGTCTATCTTCAGCAGTGGTTCAGCATCAACCAAGGAATGATGATGATGATAAAGTGTTGAATTCGATAAATTACAAACAGATAAACAACTATTTACATAAATTGCCTATTTAATATTACAAACAGAGTGCAAATTTTGTGAGTTTGGTAGTATGTGGACGGTAATCAATCCAATGCACCTACTTAAAAAAATATCGTAAAAGCTTATTGCAAGGTACATTTATGTAGGACAAGGCCTATGTTATAATACCAAAAATCCAAATAATATGCTAAGTATAGTTACTAATTTAATCAAGACTCTTTGGTTATTGCATTGCAGTTTCCAGGGCTATGATGTGTGATTTGTGTATATACTCGTATACCTATAATTGAGACAAGCTCGACGCAACGTTTCATCGCGGCGTTTTTGCTTTGTCTCTTTCGCTACTAGGCAATGACATGAGAGGTCCGCTCTCGAAGTCTCTCGTCCGCCGACAAAGTACGAGTCGTATAAGTTGTATGAATATTTGTTCAATAAGTTTTGTCGTTCGATAAGAGAGGGCGTTGCCACGAGCCCAAATTATGTTTTGTTTTGTTAGTACACTCTTCATATGAACGTATGTGAAGTTTCATTTCAATCTATCAATTCATTCTTTGTTTACAAGCCATTTAGTGTCGCCATGTCACAGTATTTTTTTACGATGGAAAAAAAATTATATCGTGCAGTGATAAAATTGTTATTTTTGGAAGGTGTAGCACCAAAAGAAATTCACGAACGAATGTTAAAAGTGTATTATGATTATTCACCTACAATTAGAACAGTAGAAAGATGGGTTGCTGAATTTAAACGTGATCGTACAAGCCTTGAAGACGATCCACGTGAAGGACGTCCAAAAAGCGCACCAACATCAGAAATCATAGCCAAAATACAGGCTATGGTTTTGGAAAATCGTCGATTGACTGAGCGAGATTTAGTAGAGGCTTTACACATCTCATTAGGTAGTGTGAGCCATATTTTAAGTGAAATTTTGGGTTTTAGAAAGCTGTGTGCACAATGGGTGCCGCATTTGCTAACAATGGAACAAAAACACATTCGAATGCGACTTTCTCAGCAACATTTGGAGCGTTTTAAAAAGGATAAAGTGGATTTTGTGCGTCGATTCATCACTATGGATGAGACTTGGGTCTATCATCATGATCCTGAATCAAAACTAGAGGCCAAAGAGTGGTGTGAACCTGGTTGTTCGGCTTCGAAACGAGTTCGTGTCCGAAAATCGGCTGAGAAGGTTATGGTATCAGTTTTTTGGGATGCGAAAGGAATTTTGTTTGTGGATTACTTGCAAACTGGTAAAACAATTAATTCTGAATATTATTGCAACCTTTTGGACCAGTTGAAGGAAAAAAATCGTGAATAAAGACCGTATATTTTGAACCATAAAATTGTGTTTTTCTTATCGAACGACAAAACTTATTGAACAACCTATTAATTAGGGGGCTGAAACAATATGGGATTTCTTTTGGACTCCTTAAAGTCATAATTACTTGTAGATATATGGTTGAAAATAGAAACAGATCTTGCACAATTGGTTATCGCCTCGAAATTGATGTGGGCAAGCTATATCTAAGACTTTTGTTAATCATATATTTATAAATCCTTTGTTTAGAAATAAATATTTTCCGTATTTATTGTAGGCTTTCACTAGCTCTTATCGTTTTCATATTTTTATAAGACAATAATTCTATAAATAATCAAGAATTTATGTGGATATTCTGAATTATTTGCATTCGCTTTTGAAGGCACCTATCTCACTCTCTCGCAGGCTAAATCCTATAGATGTATATGAGTGTCCATTTTTAGTGTCGGTTTTATTGTTTCATAGTGTTTAAAATGACAACGGTGTTAATGAAGTTTTCACTTCAAACAATTGATAAATACTTGATTATTATATTATAGTGGACTGGAGAAGTCTGATGTGAATAGTGAATGGTCTCCCAATCCACATTTCTTCTTCGGCCGGCGGAAAAAAAAAAGTCGAAGTGAGAGCAACAAAAAATATTTTATTGCGCACACTGCAATCACTCGGTACAATAACTCGAGTTGCAACCCCGACGCGGACGCAATACCGGACCCGTCGCAAACCAATCGTTCCATTGCCTTTTTTCCCGACACCGAACAAAACGAACAATGGACATGAAAATTTGATAGCGAACGCTTCTGAAATCAATTTTAATATCGGCCGGGGCCACATTTCCGCCGTTCGAATGGAAATGGGCTATTCATTTCGGCGTCTATATCGTTAGCCGTACGGAATTCGTAACGAATTCGACTTGTTACCGCTCGGCTGTGGGACAAGGTACGAGATGTACGGGAATGTTCATTTAATAAAACACTTAAGCATAAGGTTTTTGAAAAGACTTCATTAGTGAAAGACCATTTATAATTACTGTGACAACAGAAAAGTGTTTTCTTGCTTTTGGTTATTTAGAAATTATAAGTCAATGTTACGACAAATGTTTATGGAATCTTAAAAATACATTACGTTCTTAAAATATTGTTTTCTTAAATGAAATGAATGAAATGAAATGAAATGAAATATTTATTCAAATAGGCCTTCACAGGCACTTATGAATGGTCAGACTCTAACACCGGTTCGGAAGGTTGCTTTTACTGAGAAGAGCCGGCAAGAAACTCAGCAATTACTCTTTTCAAAATAAGATTTTGTACATAAAGATGTGTCCTGCTGGAATACTTAGATAGGAGATACATGATAAAACTTGCGATACAAGCAAAAAAAGTTATTTAATTACCAAATCTTATCTTGCAAATTGAATAATGGTATAATCTTATCAAATTAGTATGTTGTCATAGGTCCTCGATAAATTTACAAAGTTTGAATAAAATCTGACCGTTTGTAGTGGGTCAAAATCGCGCCCAAAGGAATCGGTCACTACATAATACTACCATACAGGTGAAGCTTATAAAAAGCGTATAAAAAAGAACAGAAATGTTTGCAATTTACATGCGGTAGAAGTGAAACCTTTCCGAAACCACCTACCTTATTCTCTAGCAGGCGATATTTTATAGATTATAGCTATAGGCCTTTGCCGTAAGGCCAACCGAAATTAGAGACATTTTATAGCATAAGTATAGTTGTACTCTTTAAAAATACGCTTCCCTTTAAAATTATTTTTATATAGTATTGTTATCTAAAAATATCATTCAAAGACAAATTGCTGTAAATATTTTCGGAAATAAAGGCTTTATTTATTTATTTTATAGGTTGTAGCTTCAGTAACTTTAAATTTGACCTTCATAAGTGCCCTCCGAGGGCCTAAACAGAATAAATGGTTTTGAATTTTGGATGTATATGTAATGCATAAATTTGTCCCTTTTTAGTATCTCTTTTCCGTGTTATCGAGTTTTAAATGACAACGGTGCTAAAAATATCTCCTTAAAACTCCTTTCTCGCAAAAATCAATATAACTTTCAACCATTACGTCTACGAAAGCATTGATACTAGCATCGGTACTTCTTAAACCCCTTCCTCCCATCACTCGGCCCACCACATCCCTTCCCACTCACTACACAGTCGGTACGTACAAATGGACATAAATTATTCGCGTTCATTAGATACGTACGAAAAAGTACAGTTCTCCTTTGACACTGTAATGTAATTAGGCTGTAACCCCACTTGCCGTCACCCGCACTTCGTGAAGAGCGAGCGAGTCTATTGTTGTTTTGCTATTCAAATGGGATGCGGGCTTTATTTTCTGAGGTAACATGTTTTAGTTTTGGCAATTTGCGCGCTGTTATATTTCGCTGGGTTTAATTATGGTTTGTTTTTGTAAATAACAATATGATATGCACTTCTGTTTACTGTACAGTATTGTAGTAGAGTTTCTTTATTATATTAATCTAACTTATATTATAAATGTGAAATTTTGGATGGATGTTTGGTATCACGCCTGAACTGCTGATCGAATCTTGATGAAATTTGGCACATTGACTAATTTTATATCGGGAATATATAACGTTCTGGAAATCCGGGTAAAACAATAGTTTGTAATAAACTATAGTAAAGGTGAGAGATGTGAGGTATATGTACACCAGTTGACGTGGAATGCCATGATAAACAAATATAAGTACACCTTTCGCAAACTGTCGTCTGATCTCAAATACAGCAGAACTTTTTTATGGTAACCCTATGGATATGGATAACAGATATACTACATAAACTTCTTTTCGAAAACATACTTATATATAGGCATGCACAAGACATAGAACATACAGTTGTTCATGTATCGATTAGCCCCTGGTGTTGCAAATGTCAATAGGCGACGGTGAGCATTTACCATCAGGTGGTCGTATCGTTTTGTTAGATAAAAGGTTAAATAAAAAATACTCCTTACTCTATTTTCTACCAGTTATTCTTAGTTGGAGGCTGACTTCTAAACCGTGAGTTACTTCAGTAGCTTTGACACTTAAAAGTGCCCTTCTAAGACTAAAACCTCTTCAACCAGCTCGTCAATGATAAAACAACACTTTTAATTTCAATTATAAATTGCTCTTACGTAAAGTTCTCTTTACCACCAACATAATCTGCGTTTAAACATGTCACCATTTCGATTTAGCTGAGACACAAGCCATACAAATGAGCTGTGTCTCTGTGTGCCAATGGCGGCGCCTGCAGACCTGCCCCTGTCCCTGCAGGTAGCACAAACAACCTCGTGTACATAGTCGTGATTAATAAGCGTACGGCCTACTAGAGTCGGGTGGGGTCGCAGTAGCAGAGGGTAGAGGTGTACATCTATATTAAAAAGACAAAAGTTTTACATTATTGTTCGTAATGAATAAACTCAAAACTACTAGACCGATTTTACTAAGTCTTTCACTATCTAAAAGCTACTTTACTCAAAAGTAATAAAGGCATTATAATCCTGATACATTATACAGAATAATTTGATTTGATAAACAAAACTGATCTATCGAGAACGAAGTAGGTACCTATTTATGAGTTTCCGATTGTTAGATTGATTCGCCGAAGTCTGATGAACATCGCATACTCTTTCTAAAGAGAAAGCTTTTTAAGCTCCAACAAAAAGGGACACTAACAAGAGAAAACCATCTACAGGATTTAACCTGCGAGATAATGGCGATAGACAGTTTTCTGAAGGTTATACATCATATCAGATATTTGGCACAGGAATACGCTACCCGCTCACAACTAAGGTCGCAGCACTATAACTCGTGTGTTTTGGGCTCAGATTTATCCCATCGAGCGCCGGCCTCCATCGGCCTCTACCGGCCACTAATTACAAGTCCCGCACGAAACATGTCACTTTGCACTCTTGTGCCAAACAAATAATAATAAAATTGCCCAATTTAACGTGTTTATTAATTTAATAGAATTACCGGAGCTCGTATTTTTCTTTATGGTAGTACTAACACCATACTCATTTCCGTCTTGAAGCAGTAATGTACTTCTATGTTTCGGTTATAATAATAAAGGGGGCTGGTGAAATTACAGGCATATTAGATTTAATAACTTCACAACTCAGGGTCGATAACGCATTGGCTGCTTCTGGTGGCATAAATGTCCATAGGTAGCGGTGACTACTTACCACCAGATGGGCCATCTGCCTGTTTGTCAGCCAAGTTGACAAAAGCTCCCTTTGTCTTTCTACCGATTTTGAAAGCTTTTAATCAATACATTATTGTGAGGGATAAATGCACATTACCTTTGCTCCTGAGACATTTTATCCTTCCTCGGTATAAATTATTCCTAGGCATCCTGATTCAATCCAGATTATGTTCTACCTGCGTGCTAAATTTCTTTAAATGTAATCAGCTGCTGTGGAGCTACTGGTCACAAATATACATACACAAGCTTTCTCATTTACAATATTAGTAAGATAAAACTCGTTTCCGCTCCGCATTACGGGGACGAAAAGAACCCTACATTCTAGCCATGACCCTAAAACACCATATACCTAATTTCATGATAATACATTACCCGTTACGGAGCTGAAGATCGAAATTCAAAACCTTAATAGGTTCAATTAAAGGTTAAAGCTACTAGTTAACCACCGTTTCGGAGTCAGAAATTTAACTGAGAAGATCTGGCAAGAAACTAGCACAAATATTTGCATTTATAATATCAGTAGAATCAGTCACATAGTTGGATGATATTGTAAGATAAACACAGGGCGTTTTCTTAAATGATTTTATATGGTTTTTTAGACGAAACTAAGAAGTGAAACTTTTGTATTACAGTGAATCATTTGAATTATTCAATAACTACTTTAGAATAGCATACGTTGTGTTTATCATTCATTTATTTTTAATTACACAAAAAGGTTGCAGTTCAGTATTTCAAAACCCTCCTATAAGAAGTTTCACTTGAAAAATATAAAATATTGTAATGTACCATATACTTGTAATTTAAACTAGGTACCGCGTACTATATATTTTTATTTGAAAACTTATTTAATCTCGTTGAACCATGTTCAGTTTTCTTTTTTGCCGTCAGTCCCGATGTCGGCTTTTTTTTATATCTAAAAGAAGCATTGTAGTAACAGAAATCGCTCCTTAAGACAAAAAACTCTTGATGAAAAAAGATGCACGTCTCAAGGTCGATAACGCATTGGCGATGCCCCTAATGTTGCAAATGTCCATAGGTGCTTGTCATGGCTTGTCACACTATGTCGTATAAAAAAAAAATATTATTATATTGAAGACTTCCTTCCCATTACATTACCAAGAAATACAAAGCTCAGTTTCAAACCTCAACGCTCTAGTTTAATGCTAGCACAATTTCAATAACGAGGTTATTAGAGTCGCCGTTAGAACGTGTCGATTACCGTTCAGAGCCGAGTTGCGCCGAGGCTAACCGAACTAAGTCTTACTATTCTTGGGTACTAAGGGCGCTGGCATACTAGTGCAGGTCTTGCGTTTTATAATTAAGTTAAGACAGTAAAACATATTTTGTTTTGTAACTTGTAATGATTAGTGGTTGATCTTTACAGCCATACCGTCTTTACCATATCTTTACAGTCGTGAATTTAGGTGTCTGGGTGTAAATATCTATATACGTATTTAGAAAAATGAAGTAGTATATGCAGTGTCAGTTATTTGGTTTCCATAGTACGTGCTCTGCGTTGTTTGGGATCAGATGGCTGTGTGTAAAGAATGACATGAAAAACATTGTTGTATTAGTAACAATTGAAATCACGCCGACATTCATGGATTTAGAAGTTAAGCCTATATGTGTGAGGCGTGTGTCCCATTTCTTTTTAATATACTCTCGTTAAAGAAATTAATTTCAGGTTATAAAAAAAAAGCAAAAAGATATTGATATTGTAAAAAAATCTGGAATGGAAAATTGAGCTGAAATAAAAATATTTATGTGCATGTCTAGTTTAGTCTAACAAATTTATGTAATATAAAATGTTCAACTTGCAACAATAAAATGGGATAGGGAATAGATACTTATTTACCTACAGGACAAAAATTTACACACCTAATCCTCATTAAAGTCGGCTTAATATATCATACATATCTTCCAAGCTATTTGATCATCGTATCGTCCAAGCGTTTTAAATCCACATTCTAGATTTCATAATTTACACAGACATCATACTTGTATATTTATTAACTACCTACGCTTAACTTTTGCTATTTGGCAGCATAAACACGCAACGTATGTATACCGTTCACGTTTCAATGAAACGCCGCGTATAGCTAATGTGTCAGCGTCCTTAGGGTATACCTTCTGTCAACATGTAGTTAACTCTATGAATACTTTATGGAGGGTACGATAGCTCTCGGCGAATTATACCCGGACGATAAGTTGGGCTTTAGATATTATACTTACAGGTATAATAGTGGGTTACTAAACCTGTTCTATAGATAATCTAATATTATACAAGTATTCTAAACGGAGTGTAAAGTAGAGGAAATATCGAGGCAATTGGGACTTGTAGAATAGTTGTATGGTTATGATCTTTGCCTTTTTAACACGCTTTTATTACCTTGATATGCATGTAACAGAATCTTTGAACGTGATTTTCACCCCTTTTAAAAAGTAGGATTGATTTGAAACTTTGCACAGGTATCAAGGAGCGCTGACAATGCAATAATTAAAATATTAAGAAAAATTATGATATTAAAAAAATATGTTTCTTTTCACCTATTTCTTTAGAAAATTATTTAATTACATTTTTGGTAAAAAAAATATAAGTGATAATGTTTGTATTCTATTTCTATTTTTTTCCATTCTAAGTCCAATATGCCAATATATGATACTTTCGAAAATACTTCAGCACAATTGAAATTTATGTTTTAATAAATAAATTCAACAGAAACTCTCATAAATATTATAACTACGAAGCGTTTGGGTTCCTGTATATTGGTGAACTCTCAGCTCTGTGACGGTGAAACTGATTTTCATGTGGCAGGTATGTAGGTGTAGTCACTTTAGTTCATGAAATAGGCGTCGGGAATGTTCATCTCAGGAATGCAGATGAAACCACACGGCTGACGTCTGTTTCAAATAAAACAAACTGATCCGACAGATACGATAAGATAAATATCCTGGACCATTCCTTACGCACGGCAATCTGATCCTAAACTAAGTAGAGGTTGTAGTATGGAAACCAGACAAATGATACACTACCTATACTACCTTTTTATACAGACGTTGTCTTGTACAAATTTTATTACATAAAATTCAAAGAAGCTCTGGCAATGTTTCTCGATTTTTCCAAATTTTCGGTACACATTTCGATTTTTTATTCCATAAAAATGTTTTTTACTCTTTCACACAAAGTAAGCCCACTAAACTTATTTGTATAAAACTTGACACTTGGATAGTTTTTCATCTAGATAATTATTATCCTGGGAAAATATAACACCCTCGGGAAACCCTGCAGGTGGAACCGCAGGGGACAGGAAGTAATATATAAATATAATATTAAAACCGTCAGCGACCCCCATTACCTGGCATCGTTTAGTCCATCAGTATTCTAAGCAGAACCACCATAAAAAGCCACCGGGACTTCATTGACATGGAAATTTTTCCAATATTTAAATGGAATGGCCGATATAAATCCGTATGACGTACTCTGGACCCCTAATCCGTCATCACCCCACCTATTTGATGGACAAATACCTGAGCAATGCCGGTAGTTTAGCGTCCAAACTCAGTTTGACAAAAAATACAGTTTGTTTATGATTTTGGGGTATGAAAATGTGATGCTTTGTATATAACTGCTCTATCTATGAGCCAAGTTTATTCCTAAATCGTTCGTATAATTTTGCATGATACAGTAAAAAAATATTGTACCTCCATTCATCCTCCCATTCGCATTTATATTATGAGCAGGACAGTACGGTAAGGTATGGTAGCCGAAACGAATATTACCAGTCCCATTATTCAGTTAATACAAACTTAGTCAGCTCGCGGCACAACGTGGTCATCGAGAGCGGACGTCTCACATCATTGTGTAGTTAGCGAAAGAAACAGAGCATGGAGGCCACGAGCAAGTATTCTCGAGATAGTGTAATTTTAGCGTACAGAATGACACCCCACCTTAACTCATCTCTAGGGTCGACACCCTATAAGAGACTAAAGAGTTTACTGATGACGTGCACCTCACCTTGCACCGAGTGGAAAAGATAAGTGTCGTCTGTGTTCCCTGAAAATTACAACTTGGGGCTCTTCAAGAAAAGAGTGAATATACTTCTAACGGGAAAGCGAGGTGCATCTTTGGCCTCATCTCCACTTACCATCAGGTGAGATTGAGGAAAGTATTTCCAAGACAATTCGGATACCGGAAAAAGTATTGTACTATTATTATAGATATGTTAAAGTCATATTGCAGGCTTAGACGTTTTACAAGAACTATTCACAATCTACCACGAAGCAAGACGGCACAAATAAGAAAAATAAATTGATATTATACAAATTAACATTAATATTTCATACTATGTATCACATAAAAAAACTACATATGTATTATACATATTCGTATAAAATATTAAGTTACTCAATCTAAATTTAATGAGTTCCGAAAAGTGAATTTATCTTAGAGTCGCTCTGCCATGGAGCTGCGTTGGAAATCTCTTTGAGAGTTGAAGCTCGCAACAAAACTTTGCAGTAATATTGAATTTAAGTACCCGGCAAGAAGTTGCACTACCCTCTATCTTACTAAGAAATACTTCCACGTCACTATCTCTTTATGTTGGAGAATTCTTAAAATGTGGGTCATATTTCAAATAAAAAACTAGGTATAATGAATATCTTGAAAAGATAACAAATTTTCTCACTTTCTGTCCGGCGGTCGGCAAGGTAGCACGTCTGTGGTGCTAGTGCGTCGAGTCAGTGACAGCGGGTCTAATACGTCCTGAAGATGCTTCGTGTGGAAACGAAACATTGTCGTTTGGAACTTGACAGAGAAGGAAATCGAGCGGAATAAGTTACTAGATATTTGTTTTTGTATAATCTTGAAAAGAGTAATTGCTAAGTTTATTGCCGACTCTTCACGGTAAAAGCAACCTTTCGAACCGGTTTTAGAGTCTGAGCATTCATTAGTGCCTGTAAATATCCCTATTTAAATAAAATAAATTTAATTTCATTACATTAATGAAATAAACAAAAAATGTACCTCCTCTAATCCTGTAGAGGCAGTAGCTCATTACTGAGACTTACATTTCACCCGAGACGTTAAGACCCAACGTGAAATGTGTCTCTCGAGCACATATCTTGAACTAGAGTTAATTATATCTAACGAAAAAATATAATTATACTTGGTCAAGGAGGTGGAAGTCCTAGTTCCCTAATTCCGGTCTCTAGCAAAGCATTCAATTAGTCAGGCGACCTAAATAAATATGACCTAATAATTTTAATATTTGAAATTAAATTAAAATGTTTTATTCAAGTAGGACTTTAAGCTTTTGAATAGTCAGACTTTAATACCGGTTAGGAAGGTTGCTTTTACTAAGAAGAGCCGGCAATCAATTCAGCAATTATTATTTTCCAAAGGAACTTAGATTTAATATTTAAAATATATTTATACTGAGAATATTTACGTATTATAGCAGAAGGGAATATTAAAAAAAAAATGGTGAGAAAACCTGCACTAAAAGCATTACTTGTTGTCTTTACTGTTCAGTCGTGAACTTGATTTTTGTAGTGTCCAAACTCTTTACACATGTCTGTAGCAACGAATAACAATGTTTGACGTTGTTGGGTTATTATTGACTAATATATTTGTGCGATTTGTACGATGTTCCAGAGATACCGTTATTAGCTAACTTCAGGGTGTCGGTTTTTTGTGACGGTTTGACCGCGCCTCGTAAAAAATTTACTCTCATCATTTTTACCTACGCGCCAAAAGAAGTATAACTTCAAAATAATATGAATCATAAATAGTAAACCACAAAGTTTTGAAAAGTATTCAAAATTGTATATGGATAAAATTTGTCTTTCAGACAAACTTTGAAGAAGTAAAGTCGTAAGACCAAACAACACAAGGCATTACATGAGATATCGGTAGAATACCAGTCAGCAATCCCTCGTGGATATCGTATACCGAAAGCTGAAGTCAAACAAATTTCATGTTGAAACGTTAACATATTACAGGTTACAGATCAAAATATAGATCAGAACTGAAAACAAATATTGTGTTCCAACACACGGGTGGGTAACCTATAAAATATCTCGATTATTCCTCCTGGAGATAGACAAAGGTCTAAGTACTATGACCTTTTTTTACTAACCCTGATTATATTAAAAAGTTGGGGGTACTTAATTCTGAAATAATTTTGTTGAAACTTACAACATACACAGAATAGAATAGAATAGAATAGCATATGTATCATTAGGGAAAAGTCATGAGAATGAAGTTTATCCTCATGCTTACTAACATTATAAATGCGAAACTGAGATTGTTTATTTATTTAGCTGCCTGGTAACGCGGGAAAAACCACGGAGGGCAGCTAGATAATAATCTGAGAAGAAAATTTATAAGTTTAAACCAAAACTAAGCTTTTAATTAATAAAGGTCTCTTAATCAGACGTATGTTTTTTAGAGAAGTCGTCAATGATCCACAATAATCGTAAAAGGTTAAAAAACTGAAAAATAGGTAAATGCCCACGTTACTACACGTAATGTACAGGAATTAAAAAACGAAAATGAGTCCAAACTTGAGGTTTTAACTTATATCCACTGAAGAGTTCCACTGTCCGCTTCTGGCTCCATTAAGAGTTCAGCTCGATAGCATCAAACTATCTATCGTCTTCCGGAACCCACATACTTGTAAAGTTTCAAATTAAAATAACTCCAATTAACTAAGCAGGTTAAAATCACCTTCAAAGATTGTATTATTGTTAGTTACAGGTGAAACTGTATAAAGACTAATAAAATTATTCCTTTTCACATAGAAAATATTTATAATGAACTGTACAATTAGCTCAATAGCCAACGGTAATTTGCTGAAGTTCTCTAAAGTCATTACGATCACTCAGCCGTTCCGGTGTCCGCCACTAATTATCACAGTTAGTCCCGGGAGTCCCAACTAAGATGCAATTGTCCCGGCCATGTCTGCCCAACTCCTTTACAAGCTTTATGCTACTTTGTGCTGGATCAACGTTGCTTAAGAATATACCCTCGGCTACCAAGAAATTCTCACAGTTTTGACGCTCCGCAGAGCATGTACAAGTTTTGAAAGTTAGTGTTAATTTTATCCATCTACAAGTAATTTTCTCGAGAGGATTGAGTTGCTCTTTACGTTTTTTTTTCTTTGTAAAGTTTGTAATTTCAAAGGAGGTTATGGAAGAATTTTATGTTAAAGTAGCGGTAATATGCTGGTTATGTACTATAGTAGGTATATCTGCATTCTCATACAATGATATTCAATTAATAGATGTAAAATGAGGTGCTCATTTTACGTGTCACTATTTCTATTAATTACTAGGTTCGCTGGGGCAGTATTTTTTTTTTTTTTTTAAATAATATAAACTAGTGCTTGACTGCGATCCCACCTGATGGTAAGCAGTAAGTATACTCACATCGCCCGCTCGTGCCTTTAGTTGCTTAGTGATCGTTTTGTCCTGTTTTATTTTCGTTCTGCTCCTAAGTGTTGTACCGTTATGTAAAATCTACAAACTTACTTAAAAATTCGGCTATCAAATTAAATTAAAAAAATACTATGCTGTCTGGTTGATCCGGAAATAGCCACGTTAAAAAATATATTATCCTCAATTCTGCCAATATATATAATAATATTTAGAACATCAAAATATAACCCATTGGTCTAAATCTTTTTAAATTGACTCGACGCTACGTACTTATGTACACTTTGCATCTGCAACCACAGTAGGTAATCCTTTTAAAAAGTATCTAACTGAAGTCACTATGACTGCTGATAATAATAAAAGATAGAATTTAGAGCTTGAGCTATTAGTGAAAACAACCATAGGTCAAAAATATTTATTTTTATATGTCAGCGCGATCTGATTGGGGACCTACTTTTGTCCCAAACATATTAACAGGTGAAGTTAAATAAAACTCGTAAAAGAGTAACACGTACCAGTAATAAATACATGTAGATCTTGATATATCTGTGCCATGTCTCACGGTGGAACAGCTACATCATCCATTCTGCTCGTCACGTACGTAACGAATGTCCCGGTGCAGATATCCATTGCGATTCGAGCTGCATTCGAATTATCATCCATCGCCATCTATGAATCGAGATATTTGCATGATTAAAGATCTTATGGGAGGTTCTTAAAGTTCCTTGCTAAGTAGTAATAGTTGAGTCAATGTGGAATTTAATATTCTTCTATCGAAAAATAGCAAAAGTAGTAGAGCTCATTTCTACCATGAAACAGTAAACCATTTACTATCAGATGTTTGCCTGTTTAAAAGCCTTAATGGCATAGTAATAATATTGGTAAGAGGTAGTATGGTTTTAGTGCAGAATTCGCCCAGAAAGAACTACCACCATACCCATTTCCGTCGTAAAGTACCTAGTAATGCACTTATATTACTGTTTTGCGGTTAAAAACGTGATGAAAGTGGGCCCGTGAAATTACAGGCCCATGAGACTTAACAACTTCATATCTCAGGATCGACAACGCATTAGCGATGCCCCTGGTGTTGTATGTTTATAGGTGGCGATGACTACTTACCATCAGTAGTCGACAAACAGTCGTCTCTGTCAACCTACTTGACATTTTTTATTTTATTTGATCAAAACCATAAAATATCTTATGTTTATCGAAAATATTTTTTTTTGTTGCGTGTATGTATAGAACCTGACATAGAACACCCAAATCCTTCCTCGATACGTTAAAATAGAAATAAACCAAGTTCGCAATACTATTATACAAACTGAATAACACCTCAGAAAGAAAACACGGGGTGCCTTAAAAGAGACGCGCCTCTAATCCATCTCTTTGTGTTTGGAGACAATCGAATGGAGATTGGATCCGGATTGGAAACGAGACCGCACATATTGTACACAAAAATCCATCCGACTTAAATTTAGTGGTGGTTAGAGTCGATTTTACGGATGTCGATATAAATCAATCTACAAATAAAGCAATCTGTATAAAACTCCTGTCATATATCTTCTTATGACTTTTTGAAGTGAAAACTATATTAGGCACGTTAAACGATTCTTTATAGGGCATGATAATGTTAACAGTATACCTTTAGCTATGATGGGCTATGAGCTCTGTACTGTTATGTTCATAGTTATAAATTTTCAGTTCTGTCGGCAGTCCTCATGACTGCTCATATTATTATATATTTTTTTTATAACATATGTCGGTAAACCGCCTGATATCCTGGTGTACAAAGGTGCTTAGAGTTTAATGTAGGATATATTACATACAACTTTTTCAAAAACCAATAAATTACCACAGTTTCATGGGGAAATATGTAAAACAGAGACGACACAATGCTCCAATTAAATCTTACGTCATAAAATATGATCGGAAATAGGTGTCAATAATCAGTTTATTCATTTGACTAATCCAAGTATCGATATTCTGTGATGTATACACTAAACAACACTAGTTACTCTCATGTGGAAATTTGTTTCGTGAATCAAAATGAATTGTTATAACGAGCCACATAAGAACTTATTTTTTTAGTAACAAGATTTCTTTTGAACACAAACTTACGTGTCAATTTTTACAAAGTATTGGTAAAGTAAATTTTGAATTTAAATTATATATTATCAAAAATATCTTACGTATCTTGTTCTTCCATTTATCTAATCAATATTAAAACTGTCGTGTTGGAACAATGTTCTTTTTTGCCAAATGTGGTTTTTGCTTCAAAAATTAAAAAAATTAAATCTCCGAAGCTACTGGATAAATTTGAAAGGAGTTTTTATAGGTAAGTGCAATGCACCTTGAGGCAACTTACAGGGTTGCTGGCACAGCTAGTAATTTATATTTTTGAGCCTTATCAATTAATACAAATGTAGATAATATGTCACAATTTCTGCTTACCTTATATTTCAATTAATTTAATATTTATCTTTATAAATAAGGCATCAAAGTTCAAAGTGGTGAAATTAGCACAGTTTTTCTTACCTGTATGAATATACATTCAATTATACGATTCAGTATAAGTACCGAGGCATAATTACTGATGATTGAATTAGGTTTGCAGAGCAAGTCTAGTCCAAAGATGACAAAACAGTAACTACAGGGACGCAATCAGGAAGCTAGTGCATTTATCTTGCAAAGCCACTCCCATTTCTCTGCTCGGTTGAATTGTGCGGTATTTGTAGCGTTGATTAACGTTCATGGGTGCTGCAGTGTCTTACAACTCATGCTCTTCATCTATTCAATATTTTCTAAAGATACGTTCTGAATCTTTCATAAGGAATTTTTTCTCTGCCATTGGTACTGATTCTATTGTGTATTGGAACATTTTATTTAAAGCTATGTGTGACACTTTTTTTATTGAGGCATATTAAACACGCGTTTAATTTTGTTATTATTTAGTAAGTGTTAAACATTTTAACTAAGTAAAATAGTTTAAAAGTTAAATTAAACCAATATTTAAAAAAAAATTGCAGTAGTAGTTTACTGAATAAATGATTTTCAATATTAAAAACTCGCTTTTTACATGAATTATATAGCAATGATCACTCAGTTAAGGCTTGAGAAAGCCACTTATGAAGATCAGAGCTACTGAAGTTATCAAATGTTCAAATTAACAGAATTAAGAATACCTTACCCTTTCAAATTTAGGAAAGTAATGAGGGGCTCATATTCATAGGTTTCTATTTATGTTAAGTTTAGGTTTTATGGACAACGGAATCATATAGCCAGTGTAATTTTTCTCAGATTATTTAGTTAAATATCGACATAAACCTAACAGTTAAAAATAATTTACTAAAGTTTCCCAAAGTAGATTTCAAAAAGTAATATTTTATATGGTTTTAACAAGGAACAGGCACACTATATGAAATTGCACGAAGGCATGGTTCTTTCGTCGAATAGAAGTATAAAAATAATCATTTAAAAAAATGTATGTATAAGTAGGTAGGTATCATATTGTATATCCCAGTTTCATGTAACAATATAATATTATACTAATTTTATTTTTATGAAATAATGGAATGTTGCCAATTAAGTGTTTCAAAAAACAGCGCCATCACTAACAAGCCATAAATCTAACGTAATCAGCTCCTAAAGGTCTATCGGACCAGGATCGATGGCATCTATTATAGAGGGGGCTTACTGTCAATCAAAAACAGACTTACACACGTCTCGCTTCTGAAAAAGAACCGCCCGGGATAAGATTTAGCGCAGAATCGCGAGAATAAATCTCCAGCTAACGAGTTCCCGGGTACACAAAGGCGGGTTTCGATTACTCGATTATTCGTTCGATTCTGACAATCGAGTCTTTGTTGGGGTATCGATTGTGGGTTGGCGTTGCGATGGAAAAGTTGCCGCTGAATAAAAGACGTCTCTGGCACATCTGTCAAATCTTATTCCAGATTGAAATGTCTTACATGATTCTTAGCCCAAATGTCTTCATCTCAACCGTTTTTTTTTTCTATACTTTTTTATGTTAGACACAATGCTTTACATCCTAAACTATACATTGAGGTTATACTTTCAGTAAGTAGACCTTAGCACTATTCTAAAGAACTATCGAACTCTAAATTTTAAAATCAGTACAACTTTTTTATGCACGATGCTTGCCTCACGCCTTCTTGTATTGCAGTATGTAAGTAAAACCTTTTGTTTTAGGGAAATAGATGCCAATGTATTGCTCACAATATATTATACGTCGACATAAGTAAGTTTTCGGTGATATCATTTGAACTTGATGATAACTGGTGGTTTTCCCAAGGGAGTACAGCATGGGGTTCTTCAAGAAGGGAGAGAAGAGACAAAGTACTACCGTGATACAGTTCCCTGATGTTTTCTCTCACTGAAAGCTCGAGCTCAATGCACGACCTACGTCTCAACATTTTAATGAAAACTTACTCTAACTACTAGCAGTTGCTCAAACTGTTATCTCGTCGTTAATGTTGTCTCGGTATAGGGTTCTTCTAGAAGGGTGTGAAAAGATTTTTACAGGGTCAGCAACGCGCAATTAAAACCCCCGGTGTTGCAACCATCAATGTGTTGCGGTGACCGTCGACGTTGCGGGCCGTTAGCTTGTATGTCACTTTAGTACAATAAAAAAGGCTTTACGTACCACCTTCATCCAATCACTGTGCACAGCAAAACAAAGACCCTCTCCTAAGGGGGTGATTCCATTAAGTATCACGATTAGATAGCGGGTTGCTATTAAACCCTACAACTCAGGTAGATGCTGCCTTACGATGCCCATGGGAAGAGATTGGTTGACCCCCAAAACAAGGAAAGCGATAAATGCTATTTCTAAACCAGGAGTCACATGGCGTTTTGTTTAATAGCCCCTTCGGCCAGGGGGGTATGGGCCGGTGTATTTATATTCCGTTCATGCAGTTTGAGTTGCCCCAAAAGTTGGGCTTTACTTGCTTTAATATTGCAGACATCAGGCAGTCTCAAGTGTACCAACCTCAAGTCAACTTAGTCTTAAGTAAACAACCTGTATTGGAAATTGTTGTCTCTTATGTAATATGTAGTAGGTATATTGCTTTGTGAATTGACATTTCATAACTCATAAGGAATAATTACAAAAGGCGTCACATTATTTCCTATCATGCCATAGTTTTGAAACCTTCATTTCAGAACAAAAAGAGAAAATTACGTCAGTAAGATGTGACAGTTGGATGGTATTATTTTCCCTATTTTTGTTATCTGTGATAGTCGAGTAGAAAATAATTTACTACCGTGACAGTCTTATAATTGTTTTCTGATCGTGTCCAGACAACGCCTATGGCAGATCGCGCTTTTTAGCCGTAAACTGTTAAGGAAAGATTTTATGACATATCTAATCGTCCAAAACAATGTCGTTAGTAGAGCGTCATCTGTCTATCCGATTGCCCAAATATCCACAAGCTTCATCTTTTTATTTTCTCCATTATCTTGCCTAGCTTTCTGGTACACGGTTCGCGTACAATAACGCCCATCGTTTTTTATTAATGAATAACGTCTCCAACAGACAAAATATCTGCAAAATGAAACTGGAACGACATTATAGAAACATAGAATTCCAATTCAAACAGCGGCACTCGGCTAATTACATTTCTACAAGCATTCGTGTCTATTCAAATATTTTTACTGGCAAATAAAAAAAGTTTGAGCGCGCCTCAAAAGTTTCAAATTGATTTTGCTTCATTTTAAGGAAGGCTCGGTTCGTTTAACTTCTTTTTAATTAAATGAAGGGCCTAATCGTGGCCCCGGCGAGTCATCCCGCAGATATTTTATCGCATTCATCTCTCAGTGGAAAAAAATCGCTTTTAAAAGGAAGGTAGAGAAGGCGAGAGGTATATTTGTGAAATTACAGAAGATCGTCACAAAAGATAAATAAAGATTATTTAGTTTCTCTCCGGGGATTAAAAGTTGTCTTTATTGACTTTGACTAAGATCATATAAATGTGTGATGTCACCATCGTAGGTTCTAGTGGTCGAGACAGGGGGGCGGACTTAAAGACAGGCTACTTGGCTTTTTGAATCCAGATCAAACAAAAAGAGAAACAAACATTCGCCTTGATCGTTTATATGTAAACTAGCAGTCCCCCGCGGTTTCACCCGCGTTCCCGAGGGATATAAGGCTACATATAAACCTCTTGAATTATTCTCTCTATTGATGTAAACCGCATCAAAATCTGTTGCATATTTTAAAATATTTAATCGTACACACAGCGGAGCGACATTGTTTTATACTTTGTATGGATTAGCAATTCAATTTTGAATTATGGCAGTTAGTAGAGATAACTAAATAAATATTATTATTATATGTTTAAACTCAGTCCCATTTCTAATACAAACTTCAAGATTATAATAAAACAACTATTATTTTCAATCACCAGACGCTTTGAGATATTATTTCGAGATATTTTATTAATAGTGTTATTTTGAACAAAAATAAACCACGGTATCAATTCCGATATCTAATTTCCGCTGCAGCATACAACTTATCAAACGTTCTGTCAAAAGAGAAATACTTCTTTTTCTGTCAGAGTTCCAAGTCGATGGAGGTAAAACCGCAAAACAATTTGTTGCGCTGCGAACTAATATAGCATTCGCGGTTCCGTGGGTACACAACTATTGTAAGATATTGATTGAATTTAGAAGTGCGCGCTACAATTTATATTTTAGGATAAAAGGGTACTTTGTAGTACCCTTATGTGCTTCCCATACTAGGTCACATTATCATACACGGTAACCGTATTTGCCTAGTTTTTATTTGTTTTGTAATACTGAATAATTTGGTGTTTACTTAATAGTAAAAACAGGAATTTTATTATTGTACATTTCAATTAAATAAAAAATTTGCTTAATAATAAAAAAAAAGATTTTTTTTCAATTTTGTTTATAACGTAATCATAATATTATAATGAGAGACTGCGAATTTTTTGAGTTTGTATATAAACCACGACACCAATAAAAAAAATACAATTTGAAAGGTACATTATTCCGGATGGACATAGACTTTGTTATAATATAATCCCGGGATACACTAGATCCCTCGGGAATGCAGGAGAAACCGCGGCACGGAAAGGTAATTATATTTTAATTTAAATTTTGTATAACAGAAACTGCAATTATAGTTTACTAACCGTCACCCGCGGTTTCACCAGCGTTTATCAATATCATATAGCCTATAACCATCTCCGAAAAACTCCAGGTCGAATGGTAGCAGTCCCATCCCGATATGTTCAGTAGTTTTGAGATATAGATGTAATAGAAGTGAAAATAATATACAGTAGTTTTTACTTTAGAGAATTTACTCTAACAAAATAATTGCGGAACCCTAATGCCAGTAATAGAGAGTCACTCGTCCCCGAAGGTCCGTCACAAAGGCCCCGACCCACGTTAAAGGCCCCACGAATATTATTCCAACCCTAGCCGAATTATTAAATATCCTTATGCCTTATGTATAACCAAACGAGTATTTTTATATTACTTTGTTAGGAATTCACTATTCGTGAATATTTGGGACACGCTCTCACTAGTTATTTACTGCGGTTTCACCTGACGGGTCGTGGGTTTCCATAATCCTATTACTATTTTTAATGTAAAAGTGTGTGTGAATGGTGGTGTTTGTGTGGACGATGTTTGTAGCTTTTTCACGCAAAAATTACTGATCGGGTTTGCATGAAACTTGGCACATAGATAGTTTATTAGCGGAATTAATACATAGGATTTTTGCTTGGGAAAAAGTTACATCCCTCGGGAATGCTCGCGGCTGGGGACAACTAGTATTATATATGCGAAAGTTTGTGTAGAAGGATGGAAGTTCGTTGCTCTTTCACCCAAAAAATACTGATCGGATTTGGATGACACTTTGCACATAGATAGTTTATAACCTAGATTAACACATAAGATACTTTATATCCCGGGAAAATTTCACAACCCACGTTCCCGAGGGATGTTTGAAACCGCAGGGAATAGCTAGTTAACTATAATTGGATTAATAGATGCAATTTGTAATTTTTTTAATAAATTCTCAGAACAAATCATCCATTATACTGCCACTAGTTTAAAGCTGTGCCTCTAAAAAGCCCACGATACAAACAAAGATCTTAAGTACACGTTACATAGAGTATACATTTTATAATCGGGTGATCATTAACTGTCCTCCGACGCGGTGCCGAGAACGTGTTAAGCTATCAGTTCCGGGTTTTATCGGTAGATGGGGCTCGTTAGGACATGTCGGGGGCTAAATGACGCGGTCTACATAGTCGCTGCTATCTCTGGTAACCTGGGGACATTGTGGAGGTGACACATTTGCTAAGGTAACGACCAAACGGCAAAGACATTTGGCAGCGTTGTGATATTGGGTTCTTTATAAGGGACATCAATAAAACTCTTACCACTGAGAAGAAACAAAAAGAAACATGTTTTTTATAATCTGAATATTTAAGTATTTTTAATGCGCTCCGTAAAGAAAAGGCATTGTCGACAGAACATTAGCGATTGCCCGGTATGCCTAATGTATAAGGCGACAAAGACAAGTTACCATCAGCCACCATTAAACACACAAAATTAAATAATTAAAAGGATTACAATGACTAAAAGCACTCATCTATGTAAATAACCTTAAAGCAAACGACCTTGCGATAAACATAATTATACCACATAACGCCTTGCATATCTTTTTAAAAGCATTTCGAAATATTTCGAATACCGAATTCTCCCACAATGATGTAAAAAAATAAAGAAAGTAATGGATATAGTTACTAAGTTTCGTTTCAAGAAAATAGCGGCGATTCCGGCTTGGATGAGATTCAGGATAACACAGAGAGATAAATAACCGTTTTGCAGACAAAGGCAAGACGCAAGCCGTGGCTCAAAACGTGAAGGTAACGCGTTGTTTCGTTGATTGAGCCATTATTGTGGAGCCCTAGATAAGGAGAGGTTTTAAGATGAGCTTAACGTAAACAGGCTTAGGCTGTTTTGTCTGTATAAATGTTTAGGCAAGATATTTTTAAACGTTTGAGTAAATAATATAACGAAAACAGTCAGATTGTAAAAATAATTTCCTTGCTGAGATTCCTGCCGGTTCTTCTCAGTTCAAGACTGACTACCAAAACGGCAGAAGCGTCAGTAACTAAAAGTGATTACATAGAGTTACTACAGTGATTAAATGGCTCTGAATATTGAGGCGGGGGGAGCTTAATCAATAAATATGAACTTGTCCCGAATATTTATTTTAAAACTAGCTGACCCGACAGACGTTGTCCTGTCTTAACCATGAATATTGAATTCGATTCTTCCAATGTCAATCGCTCCAGTTGTCAAATGACTGACAGTTAAGTCAAACGCCATATTCATTAGAAAAGTTAATATGGTCGTTATGTTTTCTTAAATTTTCTAATTTTCCACGCATTTTTCATAATTTTCTCGTTCATAAGAACCTTCCTGACAATAACAAACACAACAAAAAAAGAATTAGCGAAATCGGTTCAGCTGTTTATGCGTGATGCCGTGACAAAGGGAAATAGGGATTCATTTTTATATATATAGATTTTAATCAAACCAAGTTAAGTATACCCTTCGTCGTATATTATGACACTCTAAAGATAATTGGGTTGGTATTGTTTTTCGCTACTACCATACAGCATTAAAGGGAAATTCAAAGCATTAAATCTAACTAACAAACTACGTAACATGAATAAACGAGGCCCCATAACAACACTAAAACCATACTTATTGAAACACAGGGCACTATTGCACGTATATTATTCAGGAGCCATGTAAAACCCCGCCGGTGCAAAATGCAGCTGCAACACAATTGGTATGTTTTGTTTTTCATTCCGCGGGCAGCGCCGCGTGCCGGCAGGCGTATGT
Organism: Habrosyne pyritoides; assembly: GCA_907165245.1. Taxonomy (NCBI): domain Eukaryota; kingdom Metazoa; phylum Arthropoda; class Insecta; order Lepidoptera; family Drepanidae; genus Habrosyne; species Habrosyne pyritoides. Next base: position 351,666 of record OU015600.1, on the reverse strand, counting down.
TGTCTCGCTAGTGGTTTTTCAGCTGGTTTTGTTTATTTTTCGTTCGCGTGTCGTGAGGTTTTCAGGTTTTTGGGCCGCGCTGTAATAGGCAGCCGTTGTGGGTATGGTGTACTTTATTGGAAAAACAAATGAAACTGTATCGAATTTAGGAGGGAGTGAAATGGCTGGTATCGGTGAGAATTGAATTTACGCATTCACGAACGCAAAAGTTTTTTTGAATTAGATGTAGGTAGCCATGTTCCTTAATATTTTGGAATCGATTCTCTTTGGGAATGATTTTGATGGCCCCTCAGTGCAAGTGCACCTCTTTGATACCCTAGAGATATATATATATTTATTTATTTATTAAGGATCACCAACAAATGATACACATAACTACGACAAAAAAAAGATGCTACAGAGATAACATGCCTTGTGCTCACTTAATTATAGGTAATCACAGCTAACAAAAAGATGAATAGATTCAATTTTTAAACCAGTATAATTAAAATTGTATTACTATACTAATACAATATTAATAATTCCCTAAAATATGATCGCCACAATCATCTCCATTCGTAAGTCTTCTATTTTTATTCCAATTACACTCTGATCAGTTCTAAATATGATGATTAATAATACAAATGAATGTATAATATAGACCCTATGCCTATCGTAATAAAAGTCACAAAGTGGTAAAAGTCCATTACAAATTCGCAGCCCACGAAAGGTGAAAGGTTAAAATTTAAGGAACTTCTGAATACATAATAAGCGGAATTATGGATTATAGAAGTTATGGAGGATTCTTTCGGATGAATAATTTTGCTAATCCTATTTTCTGAAACTAAGCGGGAAATTTTGTTTTTAACTTACTGAAATATTAAAGTCCTAGAGGGCTATTAGAGATTAAATGTTTTTAATTAGAGTAATGTTAACGTGAATTGAGTTGAAGTTCTTTAGTATATTTTGTACTACGAAGCGATTTTTTTTTATTTCTCATACATATATACACATAGTATTATTAATCTTACAACTATTATGAATACGAAAGTTTTAATGGATTAATGTTAGTTACTGGATCATGCCAGAATGGCTAAACGAATCTGGATGAAACTTGGCAAACAGATGCATCATAGTCTGCAATAGCATATAAGATCATCTTTTTATCCCGAGAAAATGTTACTTCTCTCGGAAACGCAAGTGAAACCGCGGGGGACAGCTAGTTGTATATATATGAAAAGTCAGGGAGGGGGCGACTTTATCAGACTAAATACGACCTCACAAACTATTGACTTATGCCGGGTTACTATATACGATCCCGATCGAAAATCCATGGATTGATGAACCTTTTGACAGTTATTTTAATACACGTAATGTCAAAATTCTACTTCAATCTTCAATCGATTTTAGATCGGAATCGTATATAGTAACCCGGCCTTAAAGTCATTGAGAAACTAGTAAAGATAAACCACAGGCCTATGTGCATTGGAATGGAATGAGCTGGTACTTTTATATACACTACGCTGACCTTGTTTAAAAAAAAAAGAACTATTCTAAATTCCCTCTACGCGTAAATACCTAACCTGAATTGAAACACGTAGCGAGAAATTTTTAGTTGCAGCAAAATTCAAAGGAAAATGCATTAAAACAGGACTTTGATTCTGTACGTTGGTGACAGCGTCCCCATGAATCCAGGTAACAAGACCAATTTCATATATTTTATGCTGATGAAATTTGATCTTTAAAAGTATTGGATTAAAGTTCAAAAGAGTTTAACTTAGTCGTGCTTCGTGACGCGGCGGTTTTACGTCTCATGTGTAAGCAATAAATGATAAGATGAAGCGTTTTCGCGTTATAATTTTGTTTTACAATTTTTGCGGTTAAAGTTTTAAAAATATTCGACGTTGCTTTTCATTTGTTTCTTTATGACATTAATTCTTGCAACGTTTAATGTAATTAATACACAAACTCAGAGAATTTAAAATAGTCTTTTTTTATTTCGATAATTTTTTTTTTCTCTAACCAGTTTAATCCCATCTAGTAAAAATATTTCTGTGCCTGAAGACATCAATTTTTTCTTTGTTTGGGTGTAAAAATGTATTAGATAAATTACTTTTTTCCTAATTAGTTTAACTTAACGCCCATTTTCCTCGAAGATGTAGGTAGAGATCTCAATAATAAGAACCAAATTCCACCAACGATATTTTTAGTTTCAACGTGACTTTTGATGAGCATCGTTGTCGTCTCTCCGGCATAACTCACCGGATACAGGTAATCATTTCTACATTTCTAAACAAAGAAACGTGAATATCTTGCTAATATATCAGTTAGTGAGTTATTTATTAAAAATAAATTTTGAAAACAGTAATTCTGAATTTATTGCCGGCTCTTCTCAGTAAAAGCAGCCTTCCGAACCGGTGCTAGAGTCGGACCATTCATAAGTGCCTATCAAGGCCTATTTGAATAAATATTGCATTTCATTTAATTTGGATTCTTTGGATCTATGGACCATGATGTGTAAAGAATGTCTAACGGTAATTCATCACGTCGCTTTCACCTTACACCGTAACATTGCAAAGCTAGCGCTAAATTGTCAGCCGCAGCGCAGTCGCTGCTCGCAGACTGTCAGATTATCTTGACGGACGCCGCACGGTGGAGGTGCTTACGGCAGACAAAGTGCTCCCGACCAGCGTACAGCTAGGAATGGTGGATCTAATTATATTTATATCAATGTACGAGGTACGACAAGCGCCGACAAGCTCCGACAGAAAATACGATGGGAAGAGATTGGTGGGTGTGTTTTTAAACTTTCGAGTTTGAATCGTCGTTATAGTATATGATTGAGATATGGGTTTTGATTTATGTTTTAAGTGATTTATACCGTTTTAAGGGCCATAAATAACAGCTTGACCTTTAAATCAAGTTGCTAAAACTCTCGTGACCATGATCACGTCAAAATATGCGCTATATATATATATATATCGCGCTGCATCGCTTCATGAGCAGACGCTGCGTCCAGCGTTCAATTGAATCATCTAGCGCTAGAAAAGATTGTCGCCGGCTCTCTGCTGGCAAATTGAAAAAGAAATGCTAGTAATTCAATGGTTTGGTCCCGTATCTTACTAATGGTGTAAATGCGAATTTTTGTGTTTGCAATCACTCTCTGTCATAACGATGGTGCATATTTTTGGTGTATTACTTAGTACTACTACGTAGTTACTTTAGATATAGGACTCGAGATGAAACCATTTTTTTATTTTACATTTTAAACCGATACATGTTTTTTTTTAATAAAACATATTTATTGCTTATTTTATTGTAATTATTATTATTATTTATTTGTAAGGGTGTTGTAACACATGTACAGTATAGATACATACAATATACTTTATACTCCGGGAACTCATTAGATCCCTCGATAACGCAGGTAAAAGCGCGGCTCGGAAGCTTGTCGGATATAAGACTTACGCCATAGCTTCTGTACTTATTTAACACAAACTCCCTTCATTAAATTGTTGCCGGGGATTGTGAGCATCAGACGATAAAGCCACTCGCTCCGCCGGCTGCCGTACCTTCGCTAAACCTACAGACTTTGGGTGTTGTGCCAAAATCTAGCAGATTTATTCGTCTGGCCGACGGACAGTGACGGACCCAGGTGGTTCGGCCGGCTCGGATTATAGGCGCAAAGGGTGGACGGCATATTTAACATGGGCATTTTGTTTTAATAGACTTCCTTTTGTTTGTTTATTTTTTCAAATTGTTACACATATATTTTGAGAATTGATTAGCCAGAAGTGTAGGATTGCAAAAAAATAAACCTTGCTGATTTTCTTGGCGTTTCTTGTCGGTTCTTCTCAGTTGTAGGATGACTTTTGATCAATGAAGTAACTAAAGAAGTTTTGATCTTTAAGTTGCCCTGGCGTTAACAAAATAAAAAAAAATAGATATTTATGGGTCTGAGAATAGAATTTTGAATAAATTATTTTATTGAGCTGAGATATAAATTTCGAGAAAGACGCTCCTTTGAATCTGGATAATTTAGTTATATATATTCATTAAAGTTGCTATTTCCTTTACGTGGTAGCCCCGCAGTTATCTTTAATCTATGTAAATAATAATAAAACGCTGTTCATTGGTAAGCGCATTACTTGTGAACGACTCGATCGATTAGGCAATTTCTTTTTTACATACTTAAAATTCCAAATAAGATTATGAGGTAAAGAAACTTGGAAGTTGTGCCAAAAAAAAATTGGTTAAAATAACCCCGCTAGACTTATTTAAAAAAAATCATTCAACCTCTTTACCCTCATTGCTTTGTCGTGTATATACATCACGGCTCGTAGTGGCGTCGGCACCCTAGCTGTCTTGTGACAAAGGGCCCCGCAGTACAATGAACCGTGGCGACTGATGCCGTCGGCAAATTGTTAATCGTCGCGACAAATGGCCCGTGAAGATAATTACAGCGAAGTCGACGCGTTCACTAGTCGAGGCACGAGTCCGATTCATTTGTACGCTTTGATAATTCATATACTGCTTATTGATTTGCGGCCATTTTGTAATGGCATTTAAGTGCGTTTAGAAACTCATACATATTCACGCGAATATTATAAATGTGAAAGTTACACAGTTTCCGTTTTACGACTAACATCTTAATCGATCTTGGTGAAACTTGGTGCACAATTTGAGGAGACTGTGGAGAAGTAGCTCTTAAAACTACTTCTAAAAATATCTTGTACTAAAATGTTTATTCCAGGTGAATATCATTCCACGACCGGCGGGAACCAGACTGGAGCAGTATATTGTAAAACCTTCGACTACTTGTACCAGAGGCCAACATCATAGTATGGTCCTTCTTAGTACCCACTTGATGGGCTATGTTAAAATTTCCCGTGAAAGCTTAATTACTTCATAAACTTTACAGATTAAATATATAACGACTCTGTAGCAAATATAAAAAAGTTACACAAATTTACAAAGACTATTCGCAATATAACAAAAGTTCCTCAGAAAAAATCTCTTAGAAATCATAATGAAGTGAAATTGTAAAAAGAAAAGTCTCATCACGAGAAACAAAAGCGTTCATTACGAATAAACATAGACAAAAGTTACTGAGCAACTCTGTAATTACTGGGAAAAAAATATTCTTCACCATGTTGTTGCGGATTTATGTCTTTGAGACCTTTCTCTTAGAATGGTTCTTTGGCCACCACTGGTTTTAAATTAAGCATCTTTCTGAGTGGTAGTTGCGAAAAATACTACCATACTACCACCTCTAGAGAGTATATCCATGACCATAAGCCACATAAAGGTGTAAATCTCAAAAGAATTCTCAAAGACTTTGCCTTCAGGCAAACGGCCGGTCAAAAAAATTCTGCCAAATACATGATGCAATTAAAGGCTGACCCCAAATCATTGGAAACACTGCCGTGTGAATAAACGGTGAGTTTTAGCTCAGAATTCAATTCAGATCTGCAACAAATGAAACTGCGAATGTGGCAAAATTACCATCCGAATGCGTTATAATACCTGGGTGGATTGAATTAATTAAAATTCACCGAATGATTGCATTTCCACTTGAGATGGCATGCTATTCACGGACTATTTACTTTGTTTTATAACTTTCGTATTCACGTTGATCATCATTCCTCACTGGGCCATATGGCTCAAAAATGGGTTTAAATATGGGGATGTATAAAAGACGTCAGAGTTAATGAGAAGCGAAAACTCAAGAAGCGTAATTAAGGGCTATGCAAAAAAGCAGACATGGTCTATGATTTTCTAGTCGAGAAGACAAATCATGCGAATCAATAATCAAAACGTTGGCAACCAGGAAGATGATCCACTTGATGGTACCAGTGGTCACTATCGACAAACAGGGAAATTAATATGTTACCGAACTTAGAGAGCTCTTATCACGCCTTCCATAGATCATGACACAGCACAGCGGGACAACCGCAATTCACAATTTGTAATAACATTTCCTGTCTCAATTTTTCTCTAGCCATCAATTATGTGCAGAGCCGAAAAAAAATGTTGCCAAATATTTCGTAGCCGTCAAAAGAGTAAGAATGACACAGATGATATCAGGGGGATCTCTTGGGAGGAGCCATTAATAACGTTCAAAAACATTGTTTGCAGAGGATCGCCGCGATTTATCGTGCGCCCCCCTCCTCGCGGCGCTCTCCACCGCACCCTACTGTGCCGGTAAAAAAGAAATAAGTGCTCCAATGGTGTTGGGAGGGGTTCTGTAGCATTTTACTGAAAAAATAACCTAATTTGTCTAAAATATTGTAATAAATCATAAGTGTCTTAGGCTGCTGCCTTTTGCATTTCACAGAGTGGTCAGTTAATGCATTCCCAAAGAGGGTTTGCGTCAGACAAGTGGCCTTGTAATATGAAATGCACTGTATATATAGAAAACATGCACATTGCGACAACTTCAAATGATTTGAAACAGTGCGGTTTAGGAGATGATCAATAAATTGTTTCCTTTAATAAAAAAAATTCGATAACTTACATCTATTTCAATAACTTTAGCTTTCTTCTTCATTCACTCCGTATTATTATTACAGCTACAAGTGCGGAACCCTAAAACAAGGAATGATCCATTTGAGACGAGCCGCGCTATATCTACAGGCACCTTACACGAAACGCTTTGCAATTTTTTAAGCTCCCTACTTTCTAGTTTTTTTCTTAAACTTCTTGGAAATTAATGAGAGCGCTTAAATTAGTGCGAGATAATTTTTATGAAGGTAGAGATTTTTTAAAGTTTAACTAGTTGTTGTGTAAACTTGCTGAGTTATGCTGGACTTTTGTTTATTTCAACAAAATTTACAAATATTAAAATCCTGCGCTAATATACATAATCAGAATATTTAACTTAACATTAAAAAAGGTCCTAACTGATTGATTGACTGATGGACAGATTGTGAGATCAACGTACTGCAATATTTTCAGAAATCAATACCTAAGAGGCAAATATAGGATGTCATTTGTATAGGAACATCGCTGAAACTCGGGTAAAATCGTGTGACGTAAAGCTAGTTCTCTATATCTATGACCTATATAATGTACCAATCAAATATATTACGTAATAAGCGGTAATAAGTAATTTCCGAGTTTGATTCATGGCTATGCAAGTACGACAAGAAGTAGCGTAATCTCCAAAAAGCATTTTTTATTTATAATTTTTTTTCATTATTCAAATACCAAGCATTTTGTCGACAAAAACCGACAGCGAATAAGCCTTTTACAAGAGGTAAATAATGCGTAGGTAAAATTTCAGAAACACATTACTTTCCAAATAAAGGTCGAAACCACATCAAAGCGCATCTTAATAAAATCAGCGTAATAAATGTGGACAGATTTACGAGGCCCGCCGGTCGAGTACGGCGCGGCCCGAAGCCGCCCGGATCCGGTTAGATCCGGCTTAATCCGCCCCGAACCGGTCAGCCAGTTGAAGCTCTATTCTCCTGGGTACGCTCGCGTAATAGCGGTAATGGGAACGTGGCCTTTAAATGGCCTTGATTGGCGTGACTTACTGAAATGAATCTCGGAGTTTAACTTTGGTAGACGTAAAATGATAAAACTATTAATTTGAGTAGTCACTTGGTACATTGCGATTATTTTGGGTTCGTTTTTACCCAGGATTGACAGGAAGAAAGTTACAAATATTAGTAGATGTGTAGTATATCAGTTATCTGGTGTCCATAGTACAAGTTTTGCATGATTAGGTATTAAAAATATTGGTAAAAGAAACATCCCAATTGGCAGATGACTTTATTGAAACATTTGTGATGGTATTAAAGCGTTCATCGGTTCACGTACGACCGGTTCAAAAGTCAATCTTCAACTGAGAAGAACAAAGAAAAATGTATTCTATTGTTGGTATTCTATACTAATATAAGATGTAAAATCTATATGTAGAAGGTAAACCCAGAATTACTAATTCGATTTTCAAAATTCCTTTACTGATAGAAAATTACGATATTCCCGAGTGAGATAGACTATGTAATTCCGGGATACATTAGATCACTAGGGAACCACAGCACGGTAGCTATTTGAAATGTTATGTCTAAAAACATTAAAAAAAAAAAAATACAGACGAATTGAGAACCTCCTCCTTTTTTTTAAGTCGGTTAAAAAGGCTACATTAATACTAAATACAATCTTACTATTTTGGGGAGGCTTTTAAAATGTTATATCTAACGAAGGTACTAGCCCTACTAATATAACCGATCATCATGAAACTTTGTACACATATTTTTGGAGGTATTCAAAGTAAAATAGGATACTTTTTGTGTCGGGAAAATGTATATCCCTCGGGAACGCAGGTGAAACCGCGGTGGATAGCTAGTATACGTATATAGGTAATGTTACTACTTTGGGAAGGCTTTTTTTATATATAAAAAAGAAAAGACTAGTATAAAAAAATCATGGATTCTTTAGCCTTACTACGTTTATGTGGATAGTAAGCCACACAAACTTGCCTTTACGATGTTTTTACGATATTGGGGTAAACGAAACAGTATACGAGCTTGCAAAATAGTGAATTGGTACTTCAGTTGCTGGCATGGTTTGGTCTAGGTAATTTTTTTATACATTACGCTAACTTGTCTATTACTAAACCCCTGTACACAAAGATAATCCATGATGTAGATATTTACTTTATGTTTTCATTACATGAATAGTAGGGTACAGTACAGGTGTTTTAAAATTTTTGTAACTGTGTAGCTTATGGAGGAGCGAGATATGAGACTCCTCCATTTAAAAGGGAAGATCTTCCGCCAGGCTAGGTGATCATGCCTGGGGACCGCGGTCCAACTGTTGATTTTTTTTTTTTTTGAAGGGACGAAGGTGTTAGCCTCAGATGGCTCTGACACCCTTACGCGGCCAATAACGGTGAGCGCTTAGGGCTCTCAACCGAAATACAGTTTTAAGCAACAGCACACTGAGGGAGCCCCCTGTGGGGCTCGGACCTCGGGCTCAGGGCGTTGCGTGGGGGGCCTTTTTTTATATCAAAGACTTTACATTATCTGATTATTGGTTCCACCTGTTGATGTTGGATGCTTGTATATATGTCAAATCCTGAGAGAATCTTGATAGTGCGATGTAGGATTCTCGATTTGTTTCTACTCGTTCATAGATGTCGCCACATCACTGTAGTGCGGGCGGTGAAGGATTGTAGGCGTGTTCATAGATGTCGCCACAAGCTAATTATGACACTGGCAGTACCTAAAAATTTATTTTTTTTTTACTACTAAGATGGCAAACAAGCTGACACGTCTGATGGTAGACAGTCACTGCAGCTTATTAACGCTTACAACCGCATCAATCATCGCGCGTTGCTGATCCTGCAATCATCGCTTCACACCCTTCTTGAAGTTGCTGTACTCGAATAAACTACTGCAGGCTAAGCTCATTCTACAACCTGAGCGGTCGCGTTAGGAAACTCTTTTAGCGAGAAAAATATAGCATTCATGAAAGTGTCAACCACTTTCATGAATGCTATATCTTTCTATTGAGAGACTGAGGAATTTGACGGACTAAGGAATGATTTACATAAAATAATGGCTAAGAACATGAAGTTGGAAAGTGGACCTTATTAAGTGGAGCTGTAGAGAAGAAACTGCTTTTATAATAATATTTATTAACTAAACGACATAATTACGCAACTAAAATGACTCGTAATTTGTCAAAGTGACGTAAAGGGAGCGAATGAAAGTTCTCTACATCTCGACACACAACAGCAAGTGGATTCTATAACATGTTGCTATCAGTTTCTATTTGAAACAAGCAATTTAAAGTAAGATTAAAAAACACGTGGAGGCACTAATAATAACACAAATTAACAGGGACTTATGATTATCAGACTCTATATGAGCTCAAACTCCTAACTCCGGGGTTAACTAGTAGTCCCTGGAGAGACCCCCGAGCTACCTCTCGACTCCGCCATCAGATCAGCTCATTGGCATTAAATTATTGTACCGTCACCCGGATCCCACATATTAGCAAAGTTATAAATCAAAAGAAAAGAAGTAGGTTACAATTGACTTTCAATATTTAATTACTTAGTTCCAAGTGAAACTAATAAAAGCGTGTGAAATTATTGCAGTAGTAATCGCCTTTGTTTGAAATCGTAGCTGTCAAAACGTAAAATTGATCACAAATTCGTTTTAATCAACCAGTTTCAAATGGAAATTGATTGCAATACGAGTACGTGATAAAGCCACCGAATGTCCCAATTAGATTGTGAGACGTAACGAAACAGACGGACGGACGGAATGGGGTCGTCTAGCCCCGGGCCCAGGGATGCCCCGGGGCTAATGGGGCCGCTGGACTAGCTCTCTACATTATAATTAATTTTATTTGTGGAACATACATTTTCAAGTGTAATAATTGCTTACTTGTGATGCGTTATGTTCGGACTTGATGAAGTTAACTTTTATAACTTATATTTTTATTGTTAACTTATATAATATGCATTTGTATAAATAAATATCCTGGGTTCACACATGGCCATCTGATCCCAAACCATCCAAAGCTATTACTATGAAAACCAGATAACTTTTTATCTACATATTATATTATTCTTTTTTCTAAATACACAGAACAAATAGATATTATTATTAATATTATTATTAAACCTATGTATGTGGCGTAGAAATCTGGATCCCTAACAAGGACAACTGGGCCGTCAAATTTGGAAAATCGATTAGGATTGTATTGCAATACATGATATGAGAGGCAGTTTTTTTTAAAAAGTGCACTTACCTCCTTTGTGTACATCATCTCTAATCGCGGTGAGATTATGGTCACACACAAACCTATCCAATACAAAACCTCATTTGAACCAATTGGAAAAATGTCATGATATTTTTATTTTACTGTTACAATTATATTTGATAGCGAACTCATTACACTATGGTAAGATATGGTGTGGTCGGGGGTGGTACACAATACCTAGGGCTGTAACAAGTGCTTGGCGGTGGCTTTAGGGCACTTCGAAATACCCCTTTTGCCGTGTAAAGTTCCAAAATACTCCAACTTATCTTTAATAGCTTGGTATTGATGTAGACAGAGACATTGTTTTTAATAAATTTTACATTTATTGAAAATACCCGCGTTCCCGTGGGATGTCACATGTATTATACATAAACATTGTCGCAATTTAAATCTAAAATCTTAAAGGTAAATTTGTAATTGGCTGCCTTTGAATTATAATTTTAATATGTTAAATAATATTGATTGATTATTATTAATAATGCTTCGATTTATCTTTTTAGTATTATTGAATTGTTATATTATTATTTTTATCTAATTTGTAGTTAGTGTAATTTTTTTTATTTTTTGTTAATATTTCCCTAATTTTGATTATGAATAATTGTTATAAGTTGATTTTGTAATTTTTTTTTTTTTGTATTCTTGATATCTTGACATGTAGTTTACTGTAAATGGTGCATACCTGTAAGTGACGTATTTACACTGTACTTAAATTATGAAATATTGTGTCACTAATAATTAATTGTAAATATGTCGTTGGTTTGCCTTATCAATAAATAAATAAATAAAAACCTTCCTCTTCAATCACTCTATCTATTAAAAAAAACCGCATCAAAATCCGTTCTACGCAACGGATTTTGATTGATTTTTAGAGTTTTAAGCATACATAGGGATATAGGGACAGAGAAAGCGACTCTGTTTTATACTATAATATGTAGTGATTAATAATTTACAGTTTACGAATAATACAATCGAAGATTAGAAGATAGCAAAATGTCAGTATTTGAAAAAGGGTCAAAAAGATATCGATGTAGAGTCCATTATTATTATTTCTGAAATCAAATATTCGGTAGGTACTAGTGACGCACCTCGGCTTTGCCTATGAGAGATAATTTACAAACAATATCCGAAGTATAAATATCCCAGTACATTTTTTTTCCTCACGTCCTTCTAATCCCAAACTAAGTGGAGCTTGTACTTTTGGAAACCAGATAAACTGATATATTACATACCTATACTAGTACATACTATATTTTTCTTCTCTTATAAATAGAGTTCTCTTAATGATGGTGTAAGGAGTATCAAGAAGTTGAAGGCCGTTTGGACATCATGTAAAACTCAATCAGCAATAACTTTTGATTTTATTTTATGTTAAAGATTCTTTATTTTAAATTAATAATGGTTTTTTTAATTAATTAGGTTATATTTCTCATCAATTATAATGTTAATTCTACCCGAATCTTCAAAATAAATAGACATAAAAAACCGTGCTGTAGTTTGGTCCGGATTAAGTTAAGCCCGTATTAAGTCTTCATAAGAAAGAAATTAGGAAAAAAATATTATAAGCATCTGTTAATTATTAAATATCCTGGTATATTCTTGACCATTTGAATCCAAATTAACCAGTGGGTACCTACTATAAAATGATATTGAAAATATAAAAAATATTTCGTCGAAATACATCATTGATATTTACACCCAAACACATAACAATCAAACATTTAGTCAGGGTATCTAACCACCAAATCTAGCCTTTCAAATTAACAATTAAGTAAGAAGCATTTTCAAAATGATCAAAGTAATAATAAAACAAATGTCGCAACGTTATTAGAACTGTGTACTAACGAGTAATGTAAGACAAACATTTTACTTCGGAAAACACAGTACGCGGCTTCCTCGAAGGCATTTGACTTCGGAATCAAAGAAAACAAACCCATACATTGAGGGGAGTTCCGAAGCTATCAATTCACAAGTACCCAGACAGACTAGAGACTCCATGCAAACAAATAAACAAAACCGAGAAGGAACATCCGGCCTCTCGCTATTGACTGCCTTGACAAACTTACAGAACACAACCAACAATAATCTATCACCCACTAACAAGAGCTATTTTCCCCTGAACGATCAGCACGCAACGTTTGTATCTACACTTGCGGTCAAATAAAACGGGAACAGACCAAATAAAAATAAATTCACTTCGTTAAAGCAAATTTACATTTTTCTCGCTGACTTTATTTCATTATATTTCGAGTTGCGATTACTCTTTTTGTTGCGCGTTTCAGGTGAATAACGGTCGATGTTTTATCGAACATTTATACAATTTATTTCTCGTCGGTGTATTTAATTCGATTGAGGAATTTCTCTTTTATTCGACCGGCACGGGCGGACTCAAGTTTTTATTAACACTTCCTTTCTGAAAAATGTATGTTCAATATGCATTTATGGTTGATTTTGATAATAAGATTTATGATTTATTATGTTTTTTTGTGCCATAAATTGGTGTTATGGCTAATTTTGCTGTTACTCTTTTAATCCTCACTTTTATCTATTATAGAGTTGACTTATTAAGGAAAAATAGGCTTGAATCTAGTAACAACATACAATCTGATTCCACAATATCATAAAAATACGTTTATATTTAACTATTATAACTATGATATATATATATATATTTTTTTTTTTTTTTTAATTAAAAACTACCAAAATTAAAAGAGCCGGCCAAGTATATAAATAGCTTTTTTTATTCCCCGAATGATATAACCATATATACCCATCATGGGTATGAAGTTAATCTAAAAAAAAGGTTAAGAATAATTTCCTGAGGGATGTAACACTTTCCACGGATAAAAAGTACCCTATGTCATAACTTAGGTTATTAAACACCAATGTTTCAAGGTTCATCCAAATTCGTTGAGTAGTTTTTGCTTTACAGACTAACAAAAATCCATTCACCCACATCCATCTTCATATACTAACGCATTTATAGGAAGTAGGATTTTTAGAGTAGTTAGGATCTATGCCTCAAAATATTTACAATATCACTACATAGTATGAAACAAAGTCGCTTTCTCTGTCCCTATATCCCTATGTATGCTTAAATCTTTGAAACTAAGCAACGGATTTTGTAAGGTTATTTTGAATAGATAGAGTGATCGAAGGGAAAGGTTTTTATATGTAATACATGTGACATCCCACAGGAACGCGGGTAAAACCGCGGGGGACAGCTAGTCTTTAATAAAATAAACGAGGAAAATAATTGTCTATGAACTCTGAATAGACTATGCTACAACGCTCCTTATTTCAAAAACCATTAAAATTTCATCCAGTATTTACAAAGGATCTATTACGCATAATGGCCGGTTAATAATCTAGTACATAGAGCAGCAAGACGACAACGGCATGCGTTAATAATAAAGCTGTCGGTGTTGCCATGTCTGTTGTACACAGATAAGCGTGTGGGATCAAATCATCACAACTATTTCAGTGAGTGGCCGGATCAATTGGCGGGTGCTTATAATAGGGGGTACGAAGGAACTACTGGGAGCAACTAGCTAAGGGGTAGGTCTATCTTGTTTATATGATTACTTTGGTGATATGAAACAAGAGGTCAGAGTAGATGGTAAGGTTTTGTTGGGTTAAACAAAAATATAATTAAGTAAAAAATATAAATTTAACGTAAATTAAACTTACTACTCACTGCAACTAAATAGAGTTAATCAATTAAACCTTTCGCGAAACCTCCAAAAAAACACTTAACGAAGACAGCAGAAAAAACCATGCATTAGAATCATTATGTGCTACGAATTAGTGTGATGATATTAACAATTAGCACCCAGCACACTCCACCCAGTGGGTTTACATAACCAAGTACACATTGTCTGACAATCAGTGTGTACTGAACTAATGCCCTGTATTAGCCGATGTCGATTATATTCGTATACCAATTACTTGCTAACTAGACGAGCGGTGACAGCTCGTCCGGTCGCTCGAACCGCTTAGTTTGACCGACAATCGAGCGATCTGCACCTGAATTGTGTAACTCTCTCGGATTTAATATGGAAGCCAATTTAGCTTAGATGAGCCAGTTGTCTTGATGGTTTGACTGATTGCCACACAGGTCGTTGGTACCCATCCCGTCCACGACAAACATTTGTGTGCATGAACATGTCTGTTCTGTGTCTAGATGTAAAATATATAAGTATGTATTTAAAAAGGAGTTCATCAGTTTTTAGTTTCCATAGTACAAGCTCTGGTTAGTTTAGGATCCGATGGCCGTGTTTAAAGAATGTTCCGAGATATTTATTTGTTTCATAATAGATTGATAATGCATAGCGCGAGAAGTGCGGGACAACACTCGTAGCACCGTCAATGTAATACGTAATTGACAGGAACGTCGATTCCGAGAGCATTGCATAATTTCCGTGTTGTTCACGCATCGTGCAGTGATAGCTGGATTATATCCGCTGCATTAGTGTTGTGTTAACGTGCTATTAATTTGGTCAGCTTCTAATTGTCATTGTGAAGGCGATTGGCTGTGTATGTGTATTTGATATTAAACCTTATCTTGAATTGTTTAAGAGTTTTATTTGTAGGTGGCAAATATGTCCGTATAGGTTATGAAATTTATATCGTGGGGATTATTGTAAATAGCCTGTTTCTATAATTTGTCTAATATAAGAAGTCCCTTTTGACGTTTATGATAGAGATCTTTGAATATTAGAGAAAAAAAGCCTTACTATGGAAACCAAAAATATGGCATAGCTTTTTTTTAAACCTTCTTTAGCACCGTTGTGAATTGAAACTCGATGAAACAAATGTCAGTGTCACTAAAAAGAGACAAACATATATATTTATAGGATTAAGCCTTTGAAAGTCCGATAGTACTACTATCCCGTTAGTAGACAGGGATAGTAGGTAGTTTCTTGAAGGTTTCACGTCTACCACGTGTGAAATGCGCACCAAAATGGTTTTGTTTTTCATTTTCTTTCAAATATTGATATTTACACCCAGACACAACAAACAGAGATATTCATACACACAAACATTTATCCTGGTCGAAAATCGAACCTACGACCTGTGGTAGTCATGGCATCTAACTACCACGCTACTAGGTTCTTGGCAATTTGTTTATTCAAATTCTTAGCGTGGGAATACGTATTGGCAAATATTGTGCCCCGCAAAGTGTAACTGACTCAACCCCTCTGCGTGTTGTTAGGGGGAGTTTTGCACCCCTGTCTGTCTCTTAGTAGGGTAGAAGGGCAAGGTTATGATAAGGGGGGGAGGCATTAGAAATATTTTCATTTTGTAAAGAGGGCGAGAGTTATAGTCACGTTTATTATTAAGTGACTTTATTCAGGCATTGCGCCTGTCTTACATTGGGGTAGGCAAAAAACACAGAATGCTATTTGCTATGCATCTGATGTGATTTTTCTCGCTTCTATATTTATCAGTCTTCAAATAAATAAATATCCTGTGATATTCTTTACACAGATAACTGATATACTATAAATATTACTTTCTTTGATAGATATTTACACCCAGACTCAAACAAACAGACGTGTTCATACACGCAAATGTTTATCCTAGGTGGTAATTTTGCAGTCTGGGTCTTTTACCACCACCCGTCAAATCTTTGCATACGTACATACCCGTCGGTTTTGGGTGCTTTTTAATAACCTCCCCTACTTGGTAGATATATCTGCCTAGATTTTCCCCCGCGACACTTCTATTCAACCTTTCACCAGAGATTTTTTTCTTATGTCATTCATTATATCCACGTGTCTAAACCACCGAAGAATCCTTTTCTCAATTATGTATGACAATCTATATATAAATGGAGAAAGACAAAAAAGTAAAGTACCATTTAGTCTTCTGTTCGTGAATCGATATATATTTTTTGATTATAAGCTATTGATGACCTTTAGTATTATCTGTCTTGTGAAATGTAATGGGTTCCAAATAGTAATCAGCCACCGGATAAGGTGTCAATACCCTGCAGTCCAACGTTGTTGACAACTAGTTATTATATGCAAAGTGCTCAGAGAACTTCGATAGTGCGATGTAGGATTGTGTGATCTTGCATCTCACGTCCACTGTTATGACGTCTCACTTCATAAATAATAATATATATAAATACCCTGAGACATTCATTTACACACGGTCATCTGATCCCAAACTAAGCAGAGCTTGTACTATGGAAACCAGATTACTGATATATTACATACTTTTTTATTCTTTCTTAGGGCATTTACCCTACACATGATATACTTACAGAGATATTTATATCCAGACACAGAACAAACAGACATGTTCATGCACACAAATGTTTGCCCTGGGTGGGAATAGTACCCGCGACTTACGACTTGGCAGTCAGGGTCGCTAACCACCAAGCCAACTGACCTGTCATGTTCCATTACACTGAGTTTTATGAGTATCGTAAACGGTAGAAGAGAGAAGGATGAGCTTATAAAATCACATACATACCTTATATCCCTCTCCATACCATAGGGTATGCGTATGCCGAATTTCAACAAGATAGGTTCAGTCGTTTAGCGGTCAAAGCGTAACAAACAGCATTTATAATATTGAACAGGATACTTCACTTAGGCTTCATTTAAAACTAGTTATTCAATTTTATCCTAGAACACTTATAATAGTTTAGCTAACATATTCACCACGTTCAAAATTCACCAGAGAAGAACCGGGAACAAACTTATTAAAGTATTTTTTTATAGCTTATCTTATACTAGCTGTCCCCCGCGATTCTACCCGCGTTTCCGAGGGATATCACATTTTCCCGGGATAAAAAGTAGCCTTTATCTTATTCCAGGATATGCTCTATCTATATGCCAATTTCATCCATATCCGTTTAGTAGTTTTTGCGTGAAAGAGTAACAAACATTATGTACAAATCTTTCCTTTTATAATATTAGTATAGATTTCGTCCAACAATTTGAATAAACCTGCTTCAAATGTAAAAAAACTAAAACACTCCATAAAATCAATTCGTCACGACCGAGCCGACTATAATCTAACGGGGTTCCGTGAGTGAGTCGTTGTAACAGGATTATCGTATCTGGCATAGTTTATCATACGCAAATAATATCCATGAGTACATTATACTGATCGGATTACTGAGAGCGACGATTATATGGAGTGGAGGGTAGATAAGATTTGCTATTTATTATTTTTGGGCATAAAAAGGGTGGCTTTTGACTTTAGGTTAGATAGTGACCCTTTTAGGGTATGGTGACCAAAAAAATAAATGGAACCCTTCGTTCTGTTCGTCTGTCTGTGTATGACACAGCAATTTACAGGTTTAACTTAGCTCAGGCTACTACTGTACCCTTTCGTAGCTAAAAAAATAGTAGACAGAAAAATACATTTTAAAGAGATATTTTATAAGTTTCTGAAATATAAGTCAATTCTATTGTAAATTTAATTACTACAAGTTATGACTTTATATCAAATGCTATGCCATTTAGTACATGGTAGGGAAACCTCGCTGTGCGTGGTCTGACATCCACGTGGCAGATTATTTTATTAAATTAATCTTTTACCTGTCAATAGATAATGTTAGATCCACAAATTTCTTACAAATATTTTATATTAAAACCTTTTTGAGGATGGTAGGATGGATGTATGTTCGTTACTCTTTCACGCAAAACCTGCTTCTTAGATTTTAATGAAACTTGGCACATAGATAGTTTATAACCTAGATTCACACATAGGTTACTTATTATCCCGGGAAAAAGTGAGATCCCTGTGGAATGCGGGTATGTGGATGACCTTGTTTTGTCGATATTTTTTACCTACAGTATTATGAAACTCCAATAAAAAATATATCTATACCAAAGTCTTTTAGCGTTACACTAAAAAAACCTCAAAAAGGCATCACAAATTAATGATGATACATTTTCTTTTTCGCGAGCATCATCCATCAAATCAGCGCAATAATAACCAAATAACAAAGCAGCGATCAATCAATCAGCGAGTCAACATTGCAACATGTACTGTGTTTACACTGTGTCTGGTTGTGCTGTGCGCGCTTTGTGAAGTGCGTGTTGTGTGCTCGCCTATTGGTATACACTGGTAATGGCATGACTGGGGTATTACTGAAATAGCATTAAAGTTGAAAATTGTTAAACAGGACACGTGGATAAAGCTAAATCAATATAACCATCCAACTAAATCGCTTCGGTTTTCAAGTAGTATTCATTTTAGATGCAATTCAAAATTTTTTGGTTAGGTTAAAAAAAACTACTTTAAAACATAATATTATGCAAATGGAAAAATCTAACCAACCAAGTAGTTCTTGATGGCAAGATGAGATTTTATTTGTTTCTTTTATTTATTACATTTTTTTTACAACATTCTCAGAATAACCTATGCAAAATTAATTTTAGTCTCAAGAGTAAAATAATAAACGCAATATTTAGCTATCATTATACACGCCACATTTCCGCAATTAATTTTCCACAAGCGCAATACATACTGTATAATTTTATTAATATCCAGTGCATGAACATGTCCGAACAGGCAGGTACTTACACGGTTTACAATGTAACGTAAACCGTTTCAATCAGTTGCTATTTGAAACCATTATTTTATAGATATATTATTTGAGAAAATATGGTCAGTATTTTTTTCTATATTAATACTATAAAAAGGAAAAGGTTTTTAGTTTGGACTTTGACTCTCACAGTTATACAAGTGCACTGCTTCGTCACGGTGGAATCATTTCGTGTATAGTGGTAGTTGACGGACGATCTCTGCACTGAGACCCTTACTATTAGGTACTAAAATAAATGTTTAAAATAAAATTCAAAACGAGAAATAAATATGAATAATAACTTAAACAAGTATAATATATTCAAAGCACAACACCACTCCAATCAGCTAGACCTTAATTTCATTGCCATATTCTATCGGTTGCGAACACAAACTGATTGCAACAAAGAGACGTAATAGGCTCGCGGGGCTAATCGCTGGACATATCTATCGACCTATTTGTTAGGGCAAATAGTAATTACGCAGTTCGCTGCTCGGGTACATAGGGGTACTTGATCATGCTTGTGATGGCAATACAATTAAATTTGCGAATGACGTTTTGCAGTCGGGTAGCGTGACAGTTATACATTTTAATTTATTGTTCGTAGTTGGTGATAGTTGCTCATTATATTCGAGTTGATGCTAACTACTATTAGTACTGAGATTATCCAAAATAAATATCTAGAAACGAATTCCGTTGGATCTTCTCCGTCAAGTCCAAAACAAGGAAACTCAACCAGAAATCGACACGTGTTTCACGACTTTCTGTCTGGTGGTCGGCGAGGTAACACATATGTGGTGCTAGTGCGTCGAGTCAGTGACAGCGGGTCTAATACGTCCTGAAGATGCTTCGTGTAGAAGCGAAACACGTGTCGATTTCCTGTTGAGTTTCCTTATTTGGGATTTGAGACTTGACAGAGACGGAGATCCAGCGGAATAAGTTACTATATATTAGATTTTTGTATAATCTTACAGTGGATTTCGCAAGGTCATGCCTGAGTCAATTAGTTACTATTTGTACTGTCAATCTGACCTTTTATTTTGATAATAAGTCCAAACTTCGACGGCGGTCACGTATTTAGCGAAAGCGAAGTAGAGCTCTTAGTGCAGAGTTCGTCCGGGGAAGTACTACAAATTTCTATCGTAAAGCAGTAATGCATCTTGTTTTACTGTATTTCAGTTAGAAAGATAAAGGGGCCGGTAAAATTAGAGGCACATGAGACTTAACAAATTCATGTCTCAAGTCGATAATTAATTACAATGTGCCGGGTATTGCTATTGTACATAGTCGGCGGTGACCACTTACCATCAGGTAGACCGTCTGCATGTTTATCGGATAAAGGATAGATATCGCGACGAAATATCGTTCAGATGGTGTAATTTACTTTACGGAACCTCGAGTTTCAGTCTTACACCCATATTCTAAGACGTTTCCTCGAAAATTCCTCGACTCTACTCAACCTCACTCAAAGATATTAGTATTCTAATTATAAAAATCTTCTCCACTCGACTTGACATCTCTCACTCGAGGTGAGGAAACAACTGTCAGCTAACTTCAAGGTACGTCGGGACCAACCTTAAGGAAGCTAATTGTTTGTAAATAGTTGCTGAAACTCATTATTTTATTTCATTAATATTTTATCTATAATAGAATGACGTTACTAATGACATGTTACCTTGACTACACTTCGATTTGACATCAGTCGGCAATCCCGACTCGAGATTTGCTCACGTTATGACTTAGAATACCAATTTTAGGATTCCTCGAGAAAATGTTTAAGGTATCCTCAGTCGAGTTGGAGTCGAGTGCCGTCTGAGGAAACGTCTTAGAATATAGGTGTTGGAAACTAATGTGATTTAAAAGTTGTTGAATGCCATAACAAAGATCGTTGGTTTGACTCTACGAGCTGGAAAAATATGTCTCCAAACACGATGTGTTCCCAGAGAGGTAATTGAAAATCCCTTCCATACTTCACTCTACTACTTCATCACTTATACTGTTGAAATGCCGATAATCATTAATAAAACCAATTATTCACCGTTTATATACATTATTTAGGAAACAAACAACCTACACAAACATTGGTACCTCCAAAACGAAACAATGAAACATTTCTTTGAGCGGTATAATTCGACTCCCGATCCACAATTACACAGACAGAGTCCCTTTAGGAGTTTGGTGTCAAAGCCGCCGTAGACTTCTAACCAAAACCGATCCCCCACTAAAAGGGTTACGACTGTAAGCATCCTTTGACGTACATTGCTCCTTTTGTGCTACGGTATTCGAAGCAGTTTGTTGCGGTGAGTCGATGAATAGCGTTTGAGTGTAACGCTGGCTTGAAAGGTATGTCAAGTTGAATTTATCAGTTTTGGCTCCAAAAGCTAATGTATTCCCAAAGTTTGACAAAGCCTCCCAGGGCTGTCACTCGAGGAAAAAGAGGGGTGTCACCTAATGGAAACAAGTTTGGAATTCGTCAATAGATTACTTGCGGATCACGACGAGAGACGAAGGTTACAAATTAATTTTAACTTTACATTCATCTAACTTTTTCGATGAATTTTATTTGTTTTCAGGTGATATTAAATGGGATTCTAGTCGAAAGATGTTATAAATCTATACTAATATTATAAAGAGAGAGAAAATTTTGTGAGTTTGTATGAATGTGGAGGGGGTTATCTATGTACCACGGTACATATTTGAAAAATTAATTCTTCTTCTTCCCTATGGTTCTGATTCCGGGCTACATGAGAACGCGGGTGAAACCGCGGCACGGAAAACTATGTTTTATAAGCTTAAATCTAACTAACGAAAGTATTATTATGAAGTAATTAATAGTAATAAATATATATAATGGCATATCCTTCACATACGGTTATTTGATATAAAACTGATATACTTTTTTAATTGATTGATGTAAACCTAGAAACACAATTTTACTTCTAGATGGGAATCAAACCCACGACATGTGGTGTCATAGACAACAGTGTCTAACCACAACGTATCTGTTTTCCATATTCCATATTATATTATATTATCTATAGTTCAAGTATTATTTATTTATAAACTACCATTTGATCTTTCGAAATAGAAACGCTCTAATATGTTTATTAATTAGTTTCATTAATTTAAATAAACGTTTACAGATTAAACTAAAACATAAATATTCTCCAAAGATAAAAGTAAAAAGCCTTTGATAAACTTACTCGAAATTAAATTCAAGCTACATTTTATAACTAAAATAATAAACTTTTACTAATACTACAAACTGGGCATTTTAACTTTTAATTAAACGGCTTTAAACTTAAAATATAAACACACGTTTGCAACTTCGATCTTGTGTCGTACAGAATAAGGTATCTAATTTAAGGGATGCGAGAAGGATTATGGATGGATCCCCTAATTATTTGGGTGAATTAGTAAATAGATTACATTCACGTGATACGCATACGAGCTGTCTATTTGTGCACTTTGGCGTAATGGCATCCATATTTAACCTACCCCTTTATTTATTCTATATCTTCACCTCCGAGAGCGGAACCTCTCACATGGTTGCATAGTTAGAGAAAGAGCCTAGAAGCCGTGACGAAACATCCTCCAGCTAGTAAAATTTTCCTTACATAATCGAACCTCTGGTACTTTGTATCAGCTCTTGCTCGAGGATGTTTCATCGCGGCCAATATGCTCTATCTCATTCGCTAACAATAATACAATAGCAATAATATCTGATTTCAAGATTCATACACTTATTTCTCTTCTTTTCAACTCTATCGCTGTAAGTAGTAACCCCTTATTCAGCTAACGCAAACATCGTCGGCGAGAGGCTTCACGGAGGCCTCGGAGAGCTTATCTCTCACGTAGTAAGCGACAGAGATAGAGCATAGAGGACGCGAAGAAACATCCTTAAGCTAGTGTCGTTTTCCTGACAGAATCGAGCCCCTGATCTGTTGAATTATGTAAAGTTTGTCAGGTATTATTGAAAAACTGTCCATGGTTATATATTTATGATCGTGACTGCCACAACTCTTCTGTAGAGTTTCATAAGAGACAATTAGAGATTATACCGATGACCACATGCCCTTTTTATCTTACACCATTTTGGGTAGATGAGAAGAGCTACCAAAGGCTTTAGACATATTTCAACTTTGAATGTTGAGTAGATGTCATGTCTATACTAATACTATGAACAAGAAAAGTTTCTGAATAAAGGAGTCTGGCAGTAGGATACAAATTAACTTATATATGCGGAGCGTAATCTCGTGGACCGCATTTGACCTTCTACGATTTGAAAGGTACATTATTTCGGATATTTTAAGGCTTTTTTTATATATTTTTTTGAAATATACTAGATACATGCGGGTGAAACCACGGCATGGCAAGCTATCTGTGATACACTCAAAGCTAAAAGATTAGTTATCACCGGTTTAAAATACCTGTGCAGTATTTATAAGCTAATGATTTCTATAAAGTACTGGTACAAAGTTTAATTAATTAGCTGAGAGAGCCTGCAGTTGAAAATAGACTCTCGCGGGAAGAGAGGGTAGAGGGGAAGGGGGGTAGACACCCAGCTCTTTGACAACTAACTCTTACGTAAACTTTAAACCCTCGTACATACGATATATAACCAGCCAGTTAATTAGAGATTGATTCGTTGTAAACATGATATGTTAATGTTGGAAACTGATTTACGTGTGGTAAGCAGCTACTGTTAGCTCTATAAGGGTTTTGTTAAGGCCTTAGCTGAATAAATGCTTTTTACTCTGTCTTTTTAGTTATTTTTATATTTTCTCAATTCATTGTGGAAACAACACGCTTAAAATTCCATTTTAGTCCAGGCAAGTGAGGAACGTCAATACTACTGAAGATACCACTGTTTCGGAAGTCTATTCGACTGAGAAGAGTCGACGAGGAACTCGGGAGAGCCACATTTTGTAAATTTAGATTTTGAGAAGATAACGCATTTGCAAACGCATTGGACATGTTGAAAATGTCCATAGATATCGGTGACCACTTTAATAATAAATAATTTCATTATCAATTTAAGTTTTTTTTGAGCAATGTAGTTAAGACTGTAAACTATAAATATTTTTTATAATTGAAACATTTTTATGACCGCCTCGGTTGAACATAAATAAAATGATTCAACTAAAGTTTTGCATGACACCGACCATCTGGACTCACCTTAGGATCCCACGAGTACCCTGTACGTACAGCGTGTAGAAATTTCAATTTTATTTATTTAATGTACGCGACATGTTAGCTCAAAGGGTTACTTACAAGTCATACACAGGATTGAACGTGTCTCGCGAAGTTCTCGAATGTGCCAATGTTTGTTTTACATTTATTTTGCGGAATTCCAACAACCTATATAAGGAAAATCTTTTGGTTATAAATAATTTTGAATAATACCATGCTATCTGATCCCAAACTATGCAGAGATTTTACTATGGTAACCTGATTCATGATATATTTATGTTCTTAATATATTCCTGAGGGAACATATGTTTCCCCAGACTAAAATAAATACCTTAATAGTTTTTCACCCTCTGTTTTAAGATGTATGTAAATAGTTTTTTCAAAATTGTACACTATTTTTAAATTATTTACATAGCATTTATTTGTATATAATATTGTAAGGCAAAGCATCTCCTTAGGAAAAACTTACATAAAAACAACAAATAGTTCGCCTTCACTTGGAAAACTTAAAATATTATGGTCATGATAAAATATATGAAAAAAAAGCTTTTTTAATCAGACCATCTTGTACTTAAGCGTACAATTTAAGCTAGAAAATAAATAAATATCATTATGAATATTTTTAAACAAAGAACAAATCCTTGAAAATGTTTTTCAAGAACTTAAGCTTTTCCAAGAGAACGGAATATTTTTTATTGTGTATTCGTTGCATGTAAAATAAAAGCTTTGTAAAAAGGACCATAAAATATTGTTATAAAACCTAAAATAAATTGTTCGAGCGATGCTACACTGTAAGAGCTATGATATAACAGCGTATCGCTCCCTGAAGGATCCCATACCCTCAATTTGAGAAATAATAAAATATTCATTTGATTTCCACTCGCTCACACGAAGTGAGCGGTAAACTGTTTTATTGCAAAACATCTTCCAGAATTTTAAGAATACGTTTATTCATTTTGAATTTATAAGCTGAATTAAATATTCAAAATCAATAATTAAAGTTATTCTTGACGAACAAGCTGACGGTCCACCACATGGTAAGTGGTCACCGCCACCTATAGACATTTCCAACACTAGTAGCGTCGTCGATTAGTTATCGCCCGTTAAGTCCCATGTGCCTATAATTTCACCGCCCCTCTGACTTTTCTAACCGAAACACACTAATACAAGTGCACTACTGCTGGTAAGGTGGTAGTACTTTCCCGGACAAACTCTGCACTAGAAGTTTTACTACTCAAATATGATCGAGTAGTGTAAGGCTTGGCTTGGGAACAGAACTTCTGATCAGAAGCGATTGACATTTATTTAATCCAGTGTATCACCAGATTTCACATTGGGGTTTAAATATCTTCAAATACAGGTGAAAAGCATCGATGCTTGTAATGTACTTACTAATTAATATCTTGGTCTACTTAGAGGATATAGCCATGGAGATATTTATAAACATAAAACTCTCATATAAAAACGCAAACAAAACATACATTTGACGTTATGGAGGCATCAGAAACTCGTTCAGTTACTGCCGGCAATAAAATCGGAATATTTACAGATATCGGTACGACCTGATAAGAGCCGAGCTTTTGGCTACATCACAGTTTTTACCATAAATACTTAACATTTTCTTAAGATAAAACTCTGGTTCTAATTTATTTGCTGTATTCATAACATCTTTCACAATCAATTACAAACACAAATGACATAACAACGTCTCAGGGACAACAGTGCGTTCCCTTTGATGCCCCTGGTCGTGCCCTGGTGATGCAAATTTCTATGGGCTGCGGTGACTACTTACCAGGTGAACAATCTGCCTCTTAGTCTAGTATAAAAACAAAGTCATGACTATATTATCGTGATACTGTGTTGCCATCACAAAACAATAATACCATTCGGACTTTTAGCATAGTTTTATGAAGTTCCTGGTTTCCGTTAGTATCGGGTGCTCCTGGCGAGACGCGTTGATAAACAACGCTCTTTAAGCATTGAAATCTGAAAAATAAGTCAATTTAAAGATTAAAAACAATATAAAAAATGTGTATTAAGTTTTTATTTATTAATCAAATAAGTTGGCGGTATGGTGATTAGATACCCTGACTACCCTGGGTCCTATTTCTACGCAGGACAAACATTTGAGTGCATTTACATGACTGTTTTGTCTTTATCAATGTGCCTACTACATATCGTTTAGCTGGTGTCTGTTATTCATATTCATGGCACAAGCTCTACTTAGTTTAGGACCAGATTACAGGATGTAAAGAATGTCCAAGGATATTTATTACTAGGCTTGTTTCCGCCCCCTGGTTTCATCTGCGTTCCCAGGGAATTATAATTTTGTCTATATCTATTTGGAATAATGTACCTTTCAAACGTTAAAATAATGTTTGAAATAGGTGCAGTGGTTCCGGTGTATTACCAAACTTAAAAACGTCAGCTAAGATAATACTTATCCCCGAGATGTACCTAATGAAAACAAAATATGTTCTTTCTCTTAAAACATAAGTATAAATTAAAGTATGTAGCTACCGGCTTTGTCTCTTATCATAAAAAGATTTAACACACTCGAACCTAAAAGAAATACCTCCCTTTCAAGTCCAAGATAAAAGTGTTCAACAAAACAAACCACTTTACAAAGCACATAAAAATCCTAGCTAACCCTTCGTCCTAACCACTCAAGGGTTTAACTAAGTTTTATTCGGGCGGCGTATCAAAGAATTCCTTTAAGTCGTGTGCCCTCTGGCATCCACTAATTAAACTGTACAAAGTGTACCCCAGACGAGACGGACAGTAATTGGGTATGTATTGTTGTATTTAAAGGGATTCAGGGCTAGTTCGGAATGTGTAATATAAATAATTCAGTAAAGTTTGGTCGCTTGGATGAACAAGTTTGCAGGATGTGGCCTGTTTGCGGATAAATTATGTACTGTCTTGGAATTTTTGCCTTGTTCGAAAGTTATTACTTGCATGAATGTTTATCCTTAATCTTTAGCCACAGACTGTGCTCTTCATCAGATGGTCCATGAGTTTTAGAACCATCAGGGCTTAATTTTGATGATTTTAAAGCATATTTCTGTAAACCACTCATAAAATGTTTTCTCCATTGTTCCAGATTGCCTTCACTTGCAACTCTACAGAGACCCAAAAGACCGCTACAAGAAAGGGCAAACAAAAGCTTCTCTCTCGCTCCAACACTTCCTAGGCTTCGAATCAGGTTTCACCTTGGACAAGGAGTCCAACACCATTGCTATCATATGCCAAGACGTGACAGTTGTCTTAGCATTTGAGACTCGAGAGAGATTGATATCGTGGCAAGTGAAAGTAGGAGGGCAGCTAGGGTCTTCGAAAGAGTACATAGTGATGGTGGGAGGGGGGAATAAGAAGATACCAGCGGGGCCAGCGAGGCTGCATCTTCAGGGGAGGAGGTTTGCGTTGACAAGCGGTGTACCACCGCGTCTGTTGGGGCTTTGGGAACTGGCACATTTAAGGTAAGACTGCAATGAAATACATTTTTGGTTGTAATCCTACCATTGTTGTTTACTACTAACCATGTCGGAAGATTCTACATACTGTAGTGACAAAAGAGTATAATGCCTTACAATGTCCTGAAAATATTATTGGGCAATATAACTGTAGGCTTAGCCATGTTGACTATCTACAATCGTTAACGCTAATAGAAAACTATTCAAATGTATGGGAATGACGTCATCTCAACGTTAAGTCACGTGATCAAAACAAACGAATAGATAATTGGTAGCCAAGTTTATGTCGTTCAAAATGATAGAATGAAATGTGAGCGTTTCTACAAAGTCGATCGCTACATCCCATATAAACCGTAGCCAAATTACAGTTTTGACAAGCGTCATCGAAATGATGTCGAAGTTTTTGTACGACTAGTTAGCGCTCGCCGAGACCCAATAGAAAACGATAAAAAAATGGCGTCTATATGATCCAGCTGTGTTGAAACCGAGAAGTGTTTTGTTTATTTAACATATTGTTGGACTGTATTTACCATTTAGCATTTAAAATGCATACTTTAAATATGTTGTGGTGCGCTCATAATGAAGAAGTGTGGCTTAGGCGCCGAAAAAGAAATATAAATCGTCAGTGCAGGGATAATATAATATAATATATAATACGCGAAATGCCAGAAACTTTATATGTGCTGCAATTTCGAATAAACAAATCGACATTCGAATACCTTTGTCATGAACTCCGACACAAAACTTTATTAAAGGGAGCCATCGAGATTCCCTTAATAGTTAATGTAAGTGCTTAATAATCTGACTGATAATATAAGTAGTATCAACTTTTTTATTATCTCCAGTTCCTGCTGACAGGCGGTCAGCTTTTATTCCCTTAGACCCAATTAGAATCTAAATTAAAAATATTTCAGAGAAACAGAGGGTCTATTGATTAAATAAAGGGTCAAACACAATTGTCTTGTTTGTTTCGTAAGTAGTAGTATTAGTTCATGTCGCGTATAACGTCATTGTTTATGTTTCTAACTTTCAAGTGCCCAAGTATGATATACCTAAGTATGATTTTAACAAAGGAAGATTACGAAATATCGGTTAATTTACGTACCTTTCCATAAATTCTAATAAAGCTGCGAACTGTTTTGGGTTTGCTCGAGATCTAGATTCCATCCTTGCACGATATCATATTATTTCGAGTGACAGTAATGTTTAAAATTACATTCCGCAGTTATAAGAACAACTCACCTTATTTCGCTTACTTTTTTAACACTTAAAACAATTATTCCTTTAGTAACAATCGAAAACAAAACTTCCGCCCGCGCAAAAAGTACACATCTGTGACCTTGATGTTAGTTTGACGTTTGTTCGAACGCTCACCATAGACTAAAGTATAGGTTTTTTCTAAGTTCATTGTAGAACGAGCGATCGACAAAGTCGTGTCAAGTTGGCTACCAAGGTAGCGTTTTCTACAATCGCTTACGCCTAGACGTTAACAATTGTAGAAAGAGAATCGATACGAAACGTTTGTAACTTGGCTAGGCCTACTGTTTGCTTAAACCTGTAAAACTTCAGTCATCACAAAAACTAAATAAATTATACAGCCTAGTAAACACTGAAAACCGTCTTGCATTTAAAGATATAGCTTGACAATAAAACCGGTCCATTTAACGACTCGTCCATAAACTGCTGTCTGCGACTCTGTGTGTCTACGGGTGTTTTATGCAGGCCGCCGGCTGGTCGCCAGCGCAAGTTAATGGAGGGCACTTCCGCCGCGGCAGCCATTTTGTCTGCCAACCGACCGACCGCCATTTTACCGCATGCGTTAAAGGGTTGCCATAATTCAAAGGAATTTAATATAAAATGCCATTTGTTAAATAAATTGGCATCTAACGTTCATACGATTTTAGAAATCGTACTATCTATATTCTTTCTATATTTATAAAATTTATTCGGATTTAGTTGTGTTCGACAAACACTTGGTACACAATATTCTAGATTATTGTGTCTAGAAAAGGAAGTTTTGATCAAATTTAAATAAAGTATAATTTTAACGTTGCTCCATTGATTACGACAGATTATGTTTAGGTATAGATTGAATTTAAATGTTCTATGATTTTTAAAGCACCAACAATTTAGCCAAAAGCATGTTATTGAGCAATTTTTTATATTTGATTTACTTTTGGTATAAAGTAAAGACAAAGGATGCTTAGCAATTCAAGCAAACTATACCCATATATATACCGCTTAAGGTTCAAAATATCATCACAATAAACTACATTTATTTACAACGGGGACGTCCAATTGTTGCACAGACAGACCATTACGTTGGAGAACATTCACAAATGCATATGAGTTAGTCTGACCACATTTCTAAAACACACTGCGTTCGCGACAAACGTGCATTCTGAAATTAAGCTGTGAAAGAGATAGCCATATTACATTACCATAAGAGTGAATGAGTAAAATGTAACTGTTATAACAATTTGTGCCGGAATTGCGCAAAAGTGTTTTGGTCGAAATAGAATGCGTCCAGCACTTTGAATATAATGGTTTCGCAAATATTTATTTACTGCGAAAGCTTTGTTCTATATTACACCATTATACTTGCCATAAATGCTAAAGAATGTTTATTTTTGCGTAATATGAATAACTTAGAATGCAACATTGATTATTATTTTGTCCAGCTCGAAATGCCGAACAAATAATAAATATAATAGGTTAACTTTTTATTTATAGACGTTATGGAGTTGTCGAGGGTCGGTTCTGCTTCGAAGGCGGATCACACTGCGGTAAGGGCGAGGGGCTGCACATGCTCATCACAGATCAGGCTCAAGACATCACTGATGACTTCGACATGGCTGCTCACGGGAATCTGTCTATGCAGAGGACTCCAGCTTCCAGGAAAAGCGGTACCAAAAATAAATTTTAAATATTTACTTATAAGATATAAAATAAAATAATGGAAAATTATAAAACCTGTTTTTTTTTTCAGGAAATAAAACACGACCTAGCACGCGACTTTCAGATCTTAACACGATAGATCCATCTTTACCAGACACAGCCAGTGGCTTATACGAAGAAAACTTCTTTGGAGAAGACTGTGGGGGATTATCCCCGTCTTACTGGCCATCAGATGAAAGGAGAGATTATGATGAACATGACTTTCGATCTGCGAATGATATAGAGATGACGAAGCCACCTTGGAGTGGAGCTGATCATGTGACTCTCGAACGCTGTAACAATTGCCTAACAAAGCTGGGAGCAATAACTAGATCATCAACAGTCGCTTTAACACCTGGAGCCCAGTTCAACCCAGCATGGACAATGGAGGCAGTTCCGGAAAGCAGTTCGGATAATTCTTCAAATAGCACAGAGTATTTAACTCCAAGAGCGATTAGGAAAGCTTTAGAAGCGTGTCAGTGTAAAGATAAACCTCCTCAGAGACCACCAAAACCATCGCATTTAGATCAAAAGAAACCACCTGCGCCATTGCCAACTCAAACCTGTCCTTGCAAAACTAATGATAGTTATCCAATAAATAATCCTAAAGTTGGTCCTTATGAAAATTATGATGTTCCTAAAACGATGCATGTTGAGGTAAGTATGAATATTTTGGCATAATTTTAAAAGCGTTGGATTTCTAAATATGATCCATAATGTTTATTCATATTTTTCAGGTCGATAATTCAGAGTACTACGACACACCAAAGAGAATAAAGCAAGCATTAGCTGATGAACTTTTTCAAGTCACTAAAAACTCAGCACCTGGATCGTTAGTTTTAAAGAAAAATTGTGGTTGTATATTAAAATTTGCGTCGAGAAAAAAACCTGTAGTTGTAGAATGCGATGAAAGTTTACAACCGGTCGAATGTCCGTGTCAAAAAGTTACCAATTGGGCAAATACCCTAATAAGTCTGCCGTATTGTAAAAGAAATAACAGTGAAATCAATACTGAAGTGCTTACAAATCAGAAATCAGACGAAATGGCTATATATGCAACAGTAGACGTATCGAGAAAAACAAACAGACAGAGTGCTACAAGTAACGAAAAAGATACAACACAAGATCCTTGTGACGCATCGTTCAATAACTACCAGAATATGGAACCGAAAGATGACAAAGAATTTGAAGGCCCATACGCAAATTATGAGAACCTAGAATTTGCATTATCCTTAGAATATTATGAAAACGCCAAAGATTTGCTGAAAAAAGCTGGCGTTACTCAAAATGAACTAGATGCTCTAAGTGCTAACATAGACCTCGCTGCAACAACACTTCCAAAGAAGACAAAACTATGCACAACATGTAAGCATTCGCAAAGTTCACTTGTCCATGAATGCAACAAAAATAAAGGTGATGAATATTTGCTTATGGAACCGGCAAAAGATGAGAAGCATGATATTTGCAACCGGAAACTTGGTCCAAACCCAGGATATACTCCAATGTCACCAAATCCGAATTGGTCACAGAGCTTAAAACATCCGGTACACAGAGTATATAAAGCTGAAATTGAAAAATCCTTAAGCATACCAACATTGAACGGAAGCTCACACAGAATGCAAGGTTTTACCCCTGGCAATATTAATAAAGATGCTTTGCAAAAGCGATCAAGCTCTGTAGACTCTGCAAGACTTCTAGAAGACTTAAAAGAGTTTGATAGTAGTATAGGAAGTCATGCTACGTCTTCGTCTTTAGAAACTTTAAGAAACTTAGCTATAGAAAACAGAAGAACGTCGTCTCCTTGCGATACTGAAAGAGAATGTTACGATTGCTGTAAATCATCTGGATCTGAGAACAAGACATCGGAAGAGAGCTCTTCTAAAGAAATACCTCATTTAAGAAACAAACACATGGACAATGCTCAAATCAAAAGATCTTCAAGTGTGCCATGTAAATCTGGTGGAAATAGAGATTCTTCGAGCTCAAACGATTCTGGAGTATCAAGTTGTTCAATGAAACATGGAGGAGGAGAATTCAATGAATTTGAAATGCCGCTAACTTCAGGTCACTCGAGGTATCAGTACATGGTTCATAAGAGAATGAGAGGGAACCTGGCAGCTTGTGTTCATTCTTCATTGCCAAGGAAATCGAAATCATCGGATCCCCTGAGAGACTTATCGATGCAGGTTCATAAAGCTAACGTATCTGCTAAATCTTCATCAGCTGAAGCGGAGGTTCCTATTCTGCCGCCAAAGCAATTCAAAGGTAATTAATCGTAAACTATCTATAGTATATTTTCCTAGAACGTCTTGTCATCCTGCCATCGTCCCGTTTTTTTTTTATGCCACTTGGGCCGACAAACAAGCAGACGGTCCACCTGATGGTAAGTGGTCACCGCCGCCTATGGACATTTGTAACACTAGGAGCATCGCCAATGCGTTGTCGACCCTGAGACGTGAAGTTGTTATGTCTCATGTGCCTGTAATTTCACCGGCCCCCCTACCTTTCTAACCGAAACACAGTAAAACAATTGCACTACTGCTTCACGGCGGAAATGGGTTATCTCCTTTCTTTACACCTTTTGATTATTTCAGGAGTAATGGACACTCACAGTACGTCAAGTGGCACATCAGATATGTCGGACTACATCGAGACTCTGTCGATGTCATCTTCACATTCTTCATCAGATGCTCCAAGCAGTATGAGGTAATTCTTTTGAGATTTAGAATTTCTTGATTTTACCTTGTTTAACCATTTTTTTAGATTATAATTGGGAAGTCATGAGGATTGGTGTATGAATGTATAGAGCCATAGATGTTTGTTACTCTTTTACGAAAACTACCGAATGGATTTAGATGAAACTTAGCATTAGGATAGAGTATGCCCTGGAATAATAAAAATGCAACTTTTTATCCCAGGAAACTTCCTGTACAATTTCATATCTACTAATGAAAATGATAGAGCTCTTTTAACATGTCGCCTATAAATTATAAAAGTTGTAAGGTTTGTTTTGATATCCCAATTACAATTGTTAACTAAACCCATCTTGTTACAGGATCAATAGACAGCCTACGAACACACTCAGACCACGATCGGGAAAAGAATACCATAATATAGATCCCATAATAACTTCTATGTATAAGAGTGGAAAGGATCTCGCTAATTATTCTAATTTACCATAGAATGTAACTTTACACTAGTCAGTTACCAACATATTTGTACATAATTTAAGTCCACGATATTTCATTATGCTGCATGCAGTAAGGTCGATGTTTGGATAAATATTGGAGGACAGCTTTGATGATCATTATCTTTCATAGATTGTTAAACTTTTAATTGCAGATAAATAATATATACTGCTTCGTTTTGTTTATGAGTCTGTTAATCAAATTTAAATTTATATAGTCAATGAATTTTATTGCTATGTCAATTTCAGCTAAGTCCGTGCTATCAAATATAAAATGCAATTAACAAAAGGTTTGAATATGATGCTGGTAACAAAGAAGTTCAATATAATATATTTTATCAGGGTAGTCTATGGTCATGACAAGATAGAAGCCTTTGGCGGATTTGCCAAATCTGAGAACATTATATTAAATATACCAACTCAACTAAATCTCTCTAAAGAAATTTCTTTTAAATATTTTGTGTGGGAGCTCAGCCCAAAGATTTCATGTTTCTCGAAATGTATCTGTGTCTGTGTGCTGTAGGCTTCGCTCACCAAAATAGTGCAGCGGTACAGAGACGCGAGATTTGAATTTTCAGCAGTGTCTGAATTATTCATTGGAAGACTACTAGCCTACTTACAAAAACCACGTTTATTTTTAGTTTCACAGAGCAAAATAGCTTACAAAGATTTGTTTGTTTGAGAATAATAAATATTTAAAACAGTAGCTTTCATTTTGAAATTTTTAATGAATATCCACGTGGGCCGACCGACAAGCAGACGGTCCACCTTATGGTAAGTGGTCACCGCTGCCTATAGACATTTGCAACACTAGGGGCATCGCCGCGTTGTCGACCCTGAGACGTGAAGTTGTTAAATCTCGTGTGCTTGTGATTCATCGTAAAACATCTTACTTGAATGACGTGTTTATTGGGTTAAAATAAATTATAACAGAATAATAGTAAACGGCGTCCTTAGCTATTTTTTTAAACACTAAAATCTCTAACATCTATGACTAGTTTCAGTGTAGGCACAGAAGCAAGAGCAACAGTATTATGCAATTTACAAGCCCCATTCGCTCGCGCATACACAGGCTTGGCTCTGGTTTGCCCACTAACTGAGATTTTACGACGAGCCCCGAGTTAATGATTATAGTCTATGGTAATCACCACGTTAAACACCATTAAGATGATAAACTTCAAATATTATCTACTGCTTATTGGCAGTGTATTGTAAGAAATAATAATGATACTTTTAAATACACTGTCTTATATCAAGATTCTAGTGGTTTTAGAACCTTTTTGATTTTAAATAAATATCCCGGGACATTCTTTACACACGGCCATCTGATCTAAAACTAAGCAGAGCTTGTACTATGGAAACCAGATAACTGATATACTACATATACCATTTTTTTTCAAATATATACTCCTATAGATATTTATACTCAGACACAGAACAAACAGATATGTTCATGCACACAGATGTTTGTCCCGGGTGGGAATCGAACCCGCGACCTTTAGCTTGGCAGTCAGATTTTGCCGTGTAACAGCTGCAGAGATTTAGGATTTTCTTTATTTTTTTACGCAAATACAAAATAATGTTATATACAAAAGTGGTCCAGCAAGTTAGAGAAAAAGTTTAGCCATTGATTAATCTAAAAACCAACTGACACTGTACAAAAGTGTATGGAAATATTAAAATCAAACAGACTTTTGATTGAGAATTCAGTATTATTTAACTGTAGTAGTTTTATTAGTCATGTATTTATATTGTTTAGTGTATATAATTTTTTGGAACTCTTCTTTTTAACAATTGTTTGAAGAGTATCGTATGTATGAGTTCCTATTTGATATGTGACTTCATTATTTTAATTAAATTAAGTCTAAAGGGATACCTATTGTTATTAATTTCATTTCACAAACATGAAGACTGATTTTTTTACTTTTAATTTTACAATTGAAACATATTCTAGTCGATCATCCGTGAAACAATGTAATATATTAATTTTAATGTACAATTTAAGCGCAAATATTAAATGTAAGATGTAAAAAAGTTTGGGTAATTTTAAACAACGATTACTTTACATAATGTAGTCAATAGAATATGAAATGGCATTTTATACTTTAATAACCAATACATACCCCATAGTGTAAATTTTGTATAACCCATGTAAGGTTGATGACACACGTGGCGGTTTTTAGCCGCACACGCTAGCGGTTTTGGAGAACTTCCAATGTAATGAAAAATTTACTTTATAATTTATTTTTGTTTAAATAATGGTTTCAAACTAAAGTCAAGTCAGGCCATAAACTCACCAAGCCACTTCATGGCTTAACGTCGTATTAGCTCGTACCTATACTATGTGGCTGTATTCATTTTTATGATATCCTAAATCGTAAATTCACTAACAACTATCTAGTAAAATTTGAAACCAAGATTGAACAGTACGAGCTTTGGTCATTATATTCTCTTTAATTTCTTATTTGATTGACGACCAAAGTTTGCGAGCGTTTTTTTTTTCGCAACCGCTTCCCCGTGAAGTAAAGCGCGAAGCCCAAGACCGTTCGGGATGGTGACGTACTGTGGACGCCCATCCAGGGGACATAGAACATTAAGTCAAGCTTCCCCACGCGGTTGAAAATCGCGCCGTGTGTACTCAGCATAGCTCTACGTACAGCAATAAGTATAAAGTTCCCAGGGGATTGTAGTTTAATGATAAAATGTCACCGATAAGATTTATGATAAGGGTTGTGTGAACTGATAGTGAAGTTTGTGAATAATTCCGAGCTCGATTTTATTTCATATCAAAAAATAGTAAACCTACGTGTAAGAAAAGTTTTTTTTTTTGGGTGAAATATCAAAGGTGCACATATCGAACTGATTTGTTTTTTTAATAAGGCACAGTTACATTTGAGCCATATCTAGAAATTGGGTACCAAATGATATTATTTATAGTGGCAGCTTTTTAGTTCTTCATACCAAAAAATACTTTAAAAATAAATTGTATACAAGATTTAAAATAGAAACAATGGGCTGTTCCCAATAGTTGAATCAATCTCGAAATGGAACGTGATTTTTACCAATTGATTTTAGAGTTTACCCCTTTACACCCAAATTAAGGGTATGTTAGTGTAACTGTGCATTATATGATATTGTTACAATCATAGGATTTGGGGCTACTGAGTGCAATACAAGTGTTAAACGCGGTATGGATCGCATACCAACCTATTTATCTGTAGTATTTTCGCTAGTACATATACCTATATCTGATACCAATGTATCCTCGACTTAACATGTATACCTACCTATACATAATGAATAAACATTATAGTAATTTGTAAACGTGTCTTTACTTTTACCCTTAAATAAGAAAGTTTAATTAAAAACCTCTGTAGGAGTTTTAGGTCCTAGAAAGGCAAGTACTTATGATGATCTAAAGATATCAAAAGCTTTGAAGTCAAGTTTTAACTGAGAAGAATTGGCAAGAAACTCTTATATATAATAATAATATGCTTTAGTATACATTTTGGGTAATTAACCTTTTTTGGAAAGTGTAGTTTTTTTTTCTTGACGATAATTGTTTTAAAATATTTTTAAACTCTAATCAAAAGGTTTAAATCTTGGTAGGTACTTAACTAATTATGCCTAGTTAGTAACAAAAATAAACAATTTATTCAAGAATATAAGCACTTAGTAAGTAAAGTACTATGGGTACACGGGGTTCGAACACTATAATGAGTTTGAACTTTTAATTAAGTTTTAAAGCAAGCTGTTATTAAACAAATCGTTTAATATTCTCAAGTAATAAATTTGCCTATATAATAAACTTGTATTACATCAATTATAACATTATATGAATCGAGGAAAATATAAAAAAAATTGTATGTATGGTTGCATATATTATGAGTTTTGGAATTCTTTCCTTTGTAAACTTACGTAACCGTGTTGTTTTACACCACTAAGATGACAAAATAGTTACAACCGCCTGATGGTAAATGGTAACTGCAGCCTATTGATACTTGCAACACCAGGGGTATCACTCGCGGGTTGCTGACATTACAAAAACCTCGTCACATCCTTCTGGAAGATCCTCATGTTGACAGCTAAATAGGTATGTTCAATTGCTATATCCGAAACAGGAATAAAAACTATATTACAGAGACAAACTGTAGCTTAAAACATTTAATTGGCAAAGATCACAAGCCATTCAACTTTTTTGGTGACGACATAAAACCTTATTTTTTTTGTAATTTTGCAATTTGCCAATCAGAAAACAAACCCAAGGAGAATGAACAAAAGTAGTCGTGTATTTCTTCACAGACTACCTTTAGGCAGGTCGACAAACGTGCGACATCTGCTTCTAAATGCAGTCGGTGTCCGCGTCGCATACATTAGCAGATAGTGCAGTTGACTTCGAGCTTCAAGTGTAACGTCTAAGCACAGCTGAATTATATATGTACGTCTGCCGACTGAATCGTATCTAAGCGATAAGCCTAGTGATTTACGCTCAAAGGTATTTAGGAGTCTCTCTAGCTTATTGAAATTCAGGAGGAATTATAAGCGATTTAGTAGCTTCAAGGTTATTGAAGTAATGTTAAATTAATAGGAAATAGATTATTTAATGGCGCTTTGTTCCGCAATGGCTGATCAGATTCAAATGTTATTTTGCACGCTTAGACATGGGATGATGAGTTTTTATTTTATTTATGCCGATAATTAGGCAGACGGTGCATCTGATAGTATGTAGTTATCGCCGCCTATGGGCATTTGCCACACCAGGGGAAGCATCGTTAATGCATTGTCGTCCCTGAAAAATGAAGCCCTCGAGTCTCATGTGCCTGTGATTTCTCCCATCCCCTTATCTTTCTGACCAAAACACAATAAAACAAATGAACGTACTGCAAGTCATAGTTATTTTTCATTGAATCTTTTTGTCATCATCATTTCATAATCTCCATATGCCTATAGACGGAGAGGTCTTTCTTCCAGCACTCCTCAGAATCCAGGGCTGTATTAGGACAAACCTCTGATAGGAGTAAAATCTGCATATGTTATTTGATACTATTGAGGAGCGAGATGTGAGTGGTGAGGCAGGAGTGAGTGTTTAAAAAGGAAGAAGGAAAGGTATAATCTGCTACGCGAGCGGATCGTACCAAGGGACCGCGGTCCAACTATGTATATTGTAAGCTTCACAATAAACGGTCAAATCCTTCGAAAACTTCGAAAGTGCGATGTAGAATTCTCCTGAGCGTGTTTATAGATGTCGCTACAATCCGAAAATGAAAATAGGTTAGAAGAGTTCAAAACAACAATATCGCGAATATAACAAAGGCGTCACAATAGTACAATGATACAATTTATTTATCATTCCGTTTGTTTCGAACGCTTTGTGGCGTATCCGAACGGGCCGGCAGTGTATCCAAATGCAGGAAAAGAATTGTAATGTTAATGTTATGTAAATGAGTTCGGCTCGCGGGATGTTCGGGACACTCGGAAACGAAAGTTTGCGAACATCCGAATGCATGGCGATGCCGGACAAAAAAGTTTAAATGGATAATATTCGTTTTAACTACAGTTACTTAATTTTTTTTTCTGATTTATTTTACTAGGAAAATATTTGATATTTATTATCCAAGCATCTAAACAAGGATTTTGATAAACTATTAATTAAGTAGCAGTAGCTTAAGATTTCAAAGCCATTTATTTAGTTAAAGTCAACATTCAACGGAGAATAAGTGGCAAGAAACTTTGGCATAATTTGATTTATATTTATTTATAATACTAAAGATGATGATTTTGGTTACATTATCAACTATTTTAACTTACTATAATCAGCCATAATCCTGTATAAGAAT
Source organism: Habrosyne pyritoides (assembly GCA_907165245.1). NCBI lineage: Eukaryota > Metazoa > Arthropoda > Insecta > Lepidoptera > Drepanidae > Habrosyne > Habrosyne pyritoides. Next base: position 311,727 of record OU015600.1, on the reverse strand, counting down.
AAAAAAGCAATATTAGTTAAATCCGACCACCACCAGTGGTATAAAAATGCGACAAAAACCCGCAACAACTCCGAGCATCCCTAAAAATAATTTAAATAAAAAAATGTTTAAATTGAGTCTTCGGCTATAAAAATGCTGAAACTCAACCGTTGAATTTATGGGTGGACTTTGCGAGTCATAAAAATGTGAAATATCCTGAAGCGAGACGGATAGCTGATTCCATTCAAATTTATCTCACACTGACGAGGACGGTCTTATCTAGAATATAAGCCATAAATCCTTGTATAGAAAATGCTCCTAAAAGTGTTTACTAGGAATCTCCAACAGGATAACCCGAGAAGAATTCATGGCAAGATAGAACAGATCTGGTTAGTACAGTTAAATTTTACTATATTATATTTGCAACACCAGGGGCATCGCCAACGCATTGTGGAGCCTGAGATGAGATGTTGTTAAGTCTCATGTGCCTATAATTTCAACGGCCTTTACCTTTTCCCATCAAAACACAGCAGCAAAAGTGGACTACTGCTTCACACCGGAAATGGGTATGGTGGAAGTACTTAGACTAACTCTACACTAAGAGCGCTATTACTTCCAAGGGGTTATAAAGGACAATTAAAGGTATACAAGTGCACTAAAGCGTTACGACAAAATGAGGAAGAGCTTCTTCAAAAGTAAATATATCCAGATTTATAACCATAAGTATGCTAATTAAAACTCAAAAGCAAATAAGTCGGAACCCAGTTAATAACTCATAAATTCGTTGAATTTTAAATTTCTCTCAGCCGCTTGTTTATGGTCATGTAATTAAGGATCAACATGTGAGCACAATTTATTAATAATGAAATAAGGCTGTGTACAAACATCGCGGGCAAACACTGGTAGCGTACACAACGAAAGATCGATTGCCCGGTCCCGGCGAGCAAGGGAAAGGCGTGGCGAACATATTTGTACGAACACAGCCCGCTATGTCGTCCACAATGAATATACTGCTCATAAACTGAGCTAGAGAATAGATTCCATTTTCAAACTGAACTAGTTGCTATGATGTTAATTTTGACGTTCAAACATGTTATTGTAAAGTTTGCTTTATTGCTTTTGAAACTAGGTGATATTGATCCCATAGTTAATAATGATGATCTAAGTAGATCTTATCGTGAGGCAACAAGGTTTATTGTCAACATGTTTACATTTACACATTCTTATCTTCTATATATATTCTTATCAATATGAAATGATTATACAAAAACAAATATCTAGAAACTAATTCTCTCTCAAGATCTCCTTCTCTGTCAAGTCCCAAACAAGGAAACTTAATAGCAAATCGATACGTGTTTCGCTTTTACACGAAGCATCTTCAGAACGTATTAGACCCGCTGTCACTGAGTCGACGCACTAGCACAGAAAGAGAATACGATATGTTAATTCTCTACTGAATAAGTACATAAACCTTCTTTAGAAGACATGATCATTGGTTGCAATTTCTTCGTGATAGTTTTCTTCACTGAAAGCTCAAGCTCAATGTAGAATTCAAACCCATAACCACACCACTAAGCATAAAATCATTCTACTAAACTTAAGACTCAGGACTGTTTTGTTGTTGAACTAAGTTATTGGAAAACCTTTCGAGAATCTTTAAGGAAAATGAGAAATCCTAAAATCTTATATGGAATGCAAAAATCGAGCGATTTTATCAAGCTAAAGTCATGATTGGGGAAAAGAACCTCTGTTATTTAACGATTACTTTACATAAAAGCATCTACGAATAAAAGAACCTACTTTACTTTAATGGAAAAACGTCAAAAATAAACGAGAACAGAAAAATATAAATCATTTTTATTAATAAATCCAGCATGTTCACAAAAAGAAGTGTAATACAACCTGCATTGCCACGCACTCCACAAAATACGGACAAATAAAACAAGAACACGCCGTAGAAGTTGTTTGGTCAAAGCGTGCATTGAAAACTAGTTTGAATTATAAACTCGCAGAATTCAATCGAGTTCTCGAATAGTACTCGAATTATCGAATAATCGAGTTCGCCTTGGAGGTAATAGCGCTAATAGAGAGCTATTGAGATAGTTGTTTGATTGTCCGACTTTTTAATATAGATTCTGTCATAGTTACTCAAGATTCAAAATAATTTGTGCCGACTTAGTGTCTGTATTATTTCGATATTTATTATAGACCTGCTTTTCGTTTTGTTTTTCGTTGGATAATGCTTATCTACACTAATATTATAAAGAGGGAAGATTTGTATTTTTGTATGTAACGAATAAACTCAAAAAGTATTGGACCGATTTTAAAAATTCTTTTTTCATTAGAAAGCTACATTATCACTTACACAGTGATAATGTAGCTTTCTAATGAACATAGGCTATATAAAATTTTCAAAAAAGTTAGGGATCCATACTAAAACTCCAATAATGTAACCCAAGGTGTGAAAAAATTACAAAACATTCTTACATCGCGTGCGCTGCGAAAACTATTGATGATAGAATAAACAAAATAATGTAACATCCCTCGGCAACGCGGGTGAAACCGCGGGGGACAGCTCGTCTAGTATAAATAGATTGTTACTTTACAAAATCGAATGGACCGCCTTTTCATACCTAGTTGTCTGAAAAACAGGCTTACAGTCAACTTGATGGTAAGTGATCACCTTCTATGGACATTTGCACACATTGACACAACATGGGCATCGCCAATACGTTGCCGACCCTGAGACGTTTAGTTGTTAAGTCTCATGTGCCTGTATTGTAGGTATTTCACCGGCCCCCTTACCTTTCTGACCAAAACACAGAAACACATGTGCATTTTGACTTTAGAAATAGATATGGTAGTAGTAAGTATTTCCCTTAAAAATCTCGGTACTAAAACTACTTCAATGTTATCCGATAATAGTAAAAATGGGTTCAAATACTTGTAGTATATATGCATGGTATTATTCTTCGGGTAACTCTGATGGGATTTTGAACAGTCTGCTGGGAGGCCAGAGTTGGTTAGTTGCGAGATATCCAGTCGACTAGGTTTAACTCGTTGGACCGGAGTTACGCAGACTCGTCAAACTTATCCAATAAAAACGCAAATGTTAATAAATCTGGTGAAATATCGTTGCAGAAATAATAAAGGAATGATTGGACGTTTCAAGGACGCGGCCTTAAATTTTCCAATCAAAATCTCTTGGTTAATAAACTTTAATTATAAACTAACTTTTGAATATTCGTAAATTTGGATAAATAGTAGAGTATCCTTTACAATTAAAAACTTCGTAGCAGAGCACTTATGGAGGTCAAAGCAAAATTTATCACCACTTCGGGAGTCAGCCTTCAACTAAGAAGAACCGACAACAAAATTTGAGTAGTAGAGTTCTTAGTGCAGAGTTCGTCCGGGTAAGTACTACCATTTTCCGCCGTGAAGCAGTAGTGCACTTGTATTACTGTGTTTCGGTTAGAAAGGTTGGGGGCCGGTGAGACTTAACAAATTCACGTCTCAGGGTCGACAATGCATTGGCGCTGCCCCTAGTGTTGCTAATTATCCATAGGCGGCATAATATATATAAAAAAAATAGGCTCTCCGCCAAGTAAATATTTCTGGCAATTTCGAAATAAATTAATACATGAAGCATCCTTCACAGACGGTCATCTGATCCCAAACTTGTACTATTTGTACTATGGCATACTGATAACTGATATATTACATACTGCTGCAGACATCATCTACATTCAAACACAGAACAAACAAACATGATTTTGCAGACAAATATTTGTCCTAGGTGGAATTCGACTTAATTTTATTTTTAGGTTTTAATATTTATTAAATGTTAGCATGCCTAGAGTAGGGAAGTTTAAAAATGTCTACTAGTTTTAAAGTTAATAAAGTTAAATTGCACTACTCTTTTAAGCATCGTTTATTTTATTCGCCAATTCCTTCAAATATTTCCAAGGAGAGCTTAGTTCCTTCTCTTTTTAGTGAAAACTCCTTTAATATTGGACTTAATTAAAAGTCAATTAAAAGTTTATTACTTCCCTTCAAAACCCTTTGACGTATTTTTATTCTATTTACACTTTTTGTGGAAATTCTAGAGAACTTTGGAGCCTCTAGTTATATTTTTATTTTTAGAATGTGGTTAGTATATTAGATAGTGAATTTTGAATCGTATTTTGTTGGTTTTACGTTGTATTTTTGGCTATTTATTAGCCCACAGTACTTCTTTTAGTTTATGTTTGTTCAAATCAACCTTTTATATTGCTTAATTACTTTTGCTATTCATGAATTAAAAACCAAAAACGTCAATAGTTCTATCTACAAAAAAATAGTAATGTATTTATTGACAATCATACTGTGATTATCAAACAAAGTTTACGTGTTAAACATATTATGGTTTAAAAGCTAAAGCCATAAATGCATCTCTGTAAAGAAAACTTATTGAGAAACATGCTGTGGCCTTTTTGATGTTTAATGTCATGGAAGAAACAACTTTATTTCTTTTGATACAAGGTGTTTTTTTCTAATACAATAGTTAATTGAATAAGTTAAACTTAGCGTAAAGTAATACTTATTATTTCGAACTCTGCATTAAGTGCATCTCTAATTTGTGTGTTTAGGTCGTAATAATTGTTATTTATTATTAAATTTTATTAAAAATTATTATTGAAAAGTCAAAGTCAGATTAGATAAAATTAATTAAAAGAAATTTAAATGTAACCATGCTGAGTTTCTTGTCGGTTCCTTTCAGTCGAAGGACTACTGACCAGAAGTAGCTACAGTAACTTTAAATTTGACCTTCATAAGTGCCACCCGCGGGCCTAAACTGAATAAATGGATTAAAATTTTGAATTTTTGAGCTTACTTCTATAGGTGAAACTATCGCTACAGTCAAGTGAGAGAATTTATTTGCTTACGTTAAGCCTCATCGAGCAAACATTCACCACTCTCCAATCTCCTAAAGTAGGTATGTACTAATAAAGACTGTGTTACAGCCGTAGGAGGGTTTCATGTCGTAAATCAAGAGAGGTCAGTGACTCAGACAACTTGGATTTAACATTATTGGATGGGAAGTTTATTACTTTTGCTTGGAATTGACAAAAGTAAGTAATAAGAAACTACGTGTGAACTAAATTATAATTAGAGTTAGAATTGTTTTTATAATCTAGAACAGTTTTAGATTTTTTTTTCTATAATATAATAAACCCAACTTAAATAATACGATGATTATTTCTTAATGAAAAACGTCAGGATGTTAGATGTGATACGAAGATGGTTTATAAATATGAGGCATTTTTGTAGATAAACCTTTTTTATTATTTAACTCGCGGTCCCCCGCGGTTTCACCCGCGTTCCCGAGGTATGTAACATATTTCCGGCACAAAAAGTATCCTATGTTACTTCTAATATCTCCAAGAATGTGTGTACAAAGCTTCATGATGATCGGTTTAGTAGTGCAGTACGCGTCAAAGCGTAACAAACAAACTAACATTCAGATTTATAATATGAGTAGGATTGCATTCCCGAGAGAAATAATATTTTTTTCACAGGGTTGTTACGGCAGTAATGTAGCTATCAATCAGTGAAAGAAAATCTGAATCGGACGAGTTGTTTGAAAGATTGCCTCCTACAACAAAACTTACAAGCTTTAGGTACTATTTATAATTGAAGTGTAGACATAAAAGCAAAAAATAAAAGATCCTGCAAATCTCTCATGGACCTATTATTTTAGTTTTTTACCGTTGTTATCCACACAGACACACACTTTGGATCAGTAAGCCTTTAAAACTTACGCAAGAGAACCTCCGAATAATGGAAAGGTCCTATCCAAACACAACCAATCCGGGATTTAAGTTGGAGACAATAATTTTTGCGCTAAGTGGGTCGAGTCGGCACTAACTAGTGAAAGATTTGCGATCACTTGCACTTTATAGACAGAGATAGCGTTAGGGTTGTCCCTTTCTTAATTCGAATGTAATGATAGGGGCATAGTAAGCTAGATTCGAGATTACTTTTTTTATTATGGTAACCTTTACAATAATAAGCAGTGTTAACTTATGTTTGTATAAATATATTTTTGAATAATAATTTTTAAATGTAAATTTTAGAAACATAAAACAAAAGTTAGATACTGTTTGGAATTTCATGATAATAAATAATAATAATAAATAAATAAGCCATTTATTCCAGATTTCGCTATGCCTAATACAATATTTGTTAGGTTTTTGCTTAAATTTAAGAAGTTACTTGTAAATTGTAAATTAATGTTAGTAGTTATTTATATGAAATCTGGACCCCTATTTGGGTAAAGGCCTCCTCCATCCTTTGCCTTTGCCATGACTCCCTATTCTTGCCTGACATCATCCAGTCATTTCCTGCAACTTGTTTTATGTCATCAGCCCACCGTCTCAATTGTCGACCAACATTCCTTTTCCCTGTTGGTCCTTTCCACTGTGTAGATTCGATAGTCCACCTTCTGTCTGGGTATCGTGTGATGTGTCCGGCCCATCTCCACTTGAGTAATAGTGCGTGTCTGAGAGCATCTGTGAGTTTAGTTTTTTCATGAAAAGGAATTTCATTATATCTATATTCAATTTATTATTTTAAATGAAATATTGATAAATAAAGATCCTGAGACATTCTTTATACGGCTATCGAATCCCAAATTAAGCAGAACTATGGGAACCAGAAAACTGGTATACTAGATATACTTTATTTCTTTTTCTAAATACATACTTATAAGATTCAAAGCTTTAAATAGATAATTGACGCTAAAAACAAATAGATAAAATGAAATGTAGTAAATGATTACGTACTAGAATAAGTGCTGACCTACGTGTGTCCCTGGCTCTAGCGGGGTACGTAAAGGTTCCCTATTAAGCCTGAATGTGGGTCACGACTTAATCCCATTAGAGCATCGACCTCCACTGAGAGGAAAAACTATTCGATTCACCCTGTAACATGTTCATTAAATTATACGCCTTTATACAGTTCATATTATAAGTGTAGTCAAAATACTACACAAAATTCAAAATTGGAATATATTCAGTTTAGGCCCGCGGAAGGCACTTTTGAAGGTCAAATTTTAAGTTACTGAAGCTACTACCGGTTCACAAGTCACCCTTCAACTGAGAGGAACCGGTAAGAAACTCAGCAAGGTTACATTTTTTAATAAATTTAACTATTCTGACCTTTCGGCAGAAATTAATGGTGATAGCTGCATCAAAATCTATTGCGTAATTTAAAAGATATGTGCGGACAAACAGACAGACAGAAATAATGACATAGTTTTCGAATATAACATTTTTGATTCCATTTCTTATTAGTAACAATATTGAAATACAATGTGTGCAATAATTTATAAATGTAACCTCTATAAACATTATGATCAGTTTACCGAAACTTATCAAACTAAACAACTTACATGTTTTAATACAGCTTGATTACCGTAAAAAAGGGTTGTAAAGGACAAAGTTGCTGGGGTAACCACTGGCTTGGAAAGGCCTTCAAATATAGAGACTAGAAAGGGCTCAGCAATTTTATCAAATGTAATTTTATTTATTTCAAATAATAATAGGATTTTTTTCCATACTCAAACCAGATAACCGATATATTCGACGGGCCAGTTGGCTTGGTGGTTAGAGATCCTGACTGCCAAGCCGCAGGTCGTAGGTTCAATTCCCACCCAGGACCAACATTTGTATGCATGAACATGTCTGTTTGTTCTGTGTCTGGATGTAGTTGGTTTGTGTACGCTTCAAAACCTCAAAAAGTTCTGCACCGATCGAGCTGAAATTTTAGCATGATATATAATCCGCATCAAGGATTGTTTTTATCTATTTTTTGCATCAGTCACATATCCGCGACCGTCTTTGTCTTTTTTTCTCATTTCTCTACCATTCTATCACAATGTGCCATAGCGAAGCGTGGCAGGGTACAGTTATATCTATATAAGAATTAATTAAAAAAAATAGTAAGTGTAGTATATCAGTTATCTAATTTCCAATTGAAATAATAAATTAAAAATTAAACTTAAAGAAATTTTGTGTTTTAAATTTTTGAATTTAATTTCCATATTACAAGTTATATTCCTCTTCTATTAGTTTGGGATCAGATATCCGTGTGTAAAGAATGTCCGAGGATATATTTTTATCAGAGTACATACCTACTTACGCAGACTATACCCAGATCAAAGAACAAAGACACATATTCATGCACAAAAAGTTTGTCCTGGATGGGAAACAAACCGCACACGTTGGTCAGTCAGGGTCTCTAACCACCAAGCCAACTGGCCCGACCAATGTAACTTAACTGGGTAAATTTGCAGTTATTTCCAGTTATAGAAAGTAGATTATGAAATTGTAATTAAGCATAAATTCCAATAGGCTTAAGATTCACAAACAGAATGTGGTTAAGAGCCTTAATTAAATCACGATATTAGTGGATGACTCCACGCTCCATGTATCGTGCCCCGCGGGCACTCCCCTTTGTTCCAAACCAGCGCTGCTCCAATCGCAGCTAACAAGTGGGCCTTTGTACTTATTTCTGCTTCATTTTATTCATCAAATGAATTTACCTTTAAAATTTTCAAACTGGATGAAATGAAAATTTCACCGTTTTTGTTGAGGAAGTAATTAATTAAAAATAAATTCATGCTTATCCCCGAAGGGGTAATCAGGGGGTACTCTCCTACATTTCAACGAAGGTATTTTAGTACCCTATGAAATTTTACGGCGTTCTAAAAGCATTGTTGGAATGCATTGTAGAAAATGTAATTAACATGAGATTTCGTACTTTATTAAAATACTAGCGTGAGTTGCCGCGGTTTCATCTGCATTCCCGAGGGACTTATGTATCCTGGGATTATAACATAGCCTATATTCATCCGGAATAATGTAAATTACAAATGGTCATAGAATTTTTCAAATAGTGCCGAAGTTTCGGAGATTACATTCTATATCAAATATCATTAGTATAGATATTAGAAAGCTTTCTCTTTCTATCTTGAGAAGTCTATTTTTTTTTAAATAATTATCCAGTAATATTTTATTCAAATAACAATATGATCAACACGTATTTTCCAGTATCTGATACCATAGTATCATTATCATTTATGAACAGTGTTCAGCTATATAATAATGTACGTATATAAGAACGATTAAGTTATTGTTTTGTGTAATACTGATAAAAAACGAATAAAAAATATGGTACCTATGTGAAAAAACAAACATAACTTAAATATAATTTAACCTCAGACAGACAGTTTCAAAACCACCTGTCAACATAAGGGTATAAAAGCCATGTAAGGAACTTCAAATAATTCCAAAAAAAGGTACACAACCTCTCTGAATCAAAGCGAAACAGGAGAATAAACAAAACCAATGAGGTTTGTTGACAGTAAAATTAAGTCCAATACTTTATTAAGCGCTTACCCGCTCCTTAGAAATATAAACCACTCGTAAAACCGGAGCCGCCTGTATAATCCAGTGATCTCCAGTATCCGCCCTGTTGAGGACATTATTTATATTTTATGCCCTTTTTAATACTTCCGCGTCTTGCCTGACCGCCTTACCTTGTTGCTATTTATTTTGTAAAGAAGGCATTTTCCTTCCGAAATTGTATATCTGATATTGTTTCATTTAAGTAATTCGATAATACTCATATCTTTCCGTGTTATTTAAAAAATTGTGGTATCTAACGTTTATTTTCTATTTTAGGTAGTTTCTATCCCACGACTTCTGTTTTCTGTGCACAAAATTTCATTAAAATCCCGTCAGTTGTACCGCTAAGTAGTTGCTGTAGCGCTGGTAGTAAGTGAGGCGATAACTACCTTATTAAGATCATCTGTTTATGTCCTACTGGAGTCTGTCAAATACTCGTAAAATATAAAAAATCACCTTTGACGTTTCCCAGAATGTCACAGAAAATTATGTTATAATTAAAAGCTAAAAAGTATTTTTTGTAAAACATTCTTAAACGTCGAACATCAACAAACAACAACACACGATGCTTGCCTTGTCAAGCAAAAGCTCATTAAGGAACAATATGGACCTCCTTCTCAATTCTGCACTGCAATAATTAAATTTGAATGTCAAACATCTCAAGTTTTGTAACATTCCAATATATGTGTTTTAACATTTTAAACTATAATCCACTGTAAAGGTACATATATCTTTTAGCTCGAATTCTTATTTTATTGATTTAACTTTTTTTATAACAACTAAACCTCATCACAAGGATACGTTTGCATAAATTTCCGATCTTTCTGCATCCAATCAATTGCTAAATACAATCAAACAAGCAACATCTAACAATCCAATACTTCCAACCAAAGACTGCAAACAAATTGATTCATTAACACTCCCACCAGTAGATCGTGTAAATGATCCAACCATTAATCGGGCGGACGATGCGACCGCAGTCCACAGAGACATCACTATTCAGCTTCCAGCTATAAGTAACGTCGCAACACTCCGGAGAATTGCTTCTGTGCAACTATTGTACGACTAGATTCATTCCAAGAGGTATTTTGTCAGATATACATATTGTTGAGAGATAGATTACAGAGGGTTGTATTGCTGGAGTAATTATACTTGATGCAGGGTTTTTAGTCTGCAGTGTTTTTGGTATCGATAAAAATACGATAGACAAGGTATTTAAAAGCTTTTTGGCGGATGCTAAAACTCTTTAGGCAAGCTTTGTTGGTTGATTCCTATTTTTGGTCACAGCGTGCTTGTGTTCTTGTATTAATACTACGACAACTTTACAGATCTAAGTGCAACATTATTCACGAGGATGGTCTCTAGATTCTAGAGATTTTATACTGGACTGGGATTTAAAGCAAGCGACTACCGAAGCGAGCAGTAAAAAACATAAGCACGAATCGAGGCAGCAACAACAACTAAAACAAAAAGGTGAAGTGCGTATTTGGCGAGAGGCCAGAGCACAAATTCACCCGCGAACTATTTTCCCTTTAAACGTCTCAGTGGACGAGCATTCGTGAATCGCCCAACCCCGGATTGCGAACTCGAAATCTAATTACGTCCGCCTCCATTGCAGTCCTTAATGAAACGGTGTAATATAAAAATTGAGTTAAGTAGACATTTTCCAGCAAATGTAAGCAGAAATTTACTCTCCGAAAGTTGATACCCTAGTGTTTAACCTGCCGACGTTTCCACTGACATAATTTTGAAGTCTCCCGCGGTGGGTGCTCGTGAATATTTTATTTAATTCCACGAATATGGAACGCTGGTTCGGTTATCTAATTAGGATATATTATGGGTGGGTTTTGGGCGTTTTACTAAATATTTGGACTTGAACGTGAACCGCAGAAGATTAAAGTCCATGATACTTCTTTTCCTTTATCTTTAACTTTAGAAACCTAAGATAAAATAATAAGATATTTCTTTCTAAATGGAGGTAAGATGATCATTTTGGAGCGGCTTTCTAGTTTATCTATGATTGCTTAGCGATTGCCGAATCCACAGGGATTCGGCAACCCATATTAACATAGAGAACCGTCTCTATTGGCATTCTTTTCACTAAAAACGGCTATTTTTATACGACAAATACCCGAAGCTTAAAAAAATCAAGTTCATTGGAAAAACCTGTGGTAGAAAACCGACGTCCCATAAATAAGTCCCACATTCGATTTATCAAGATCGCACGCTCGTAATCAAAGGAAGATTATGTAAATTTTTCGCGAGGTTCAATTGGCTGCATTGTGGAACCCTAATCTTGGATGTCCCCCGGGAGGACCGGGACTTATAGGAAACCCTGAGGGTTGTCAATAAAAGGGTCTTTATATTTTGCGATCACGACACGATAATTTCCACGAATTTATACTATATTCCAAAAGAAATAGGTACTATAATTAAGGTTTATGTTTATCTATCGTAAGGTAGGTTTTGTTTCAGCCATATATCTAATTTTCAAAATAGACACTCCACAATAGCGATGTGTCCTGACATGTCAAATCAGCAATTCTTTATGAAATCTCAAAACGATCGAATGTATGGAGTTTTGTATGAAATAGCAAGTTGTAACGTCATAATTGTACAGCATCAAATAACATACTCTTTTTCGTATGTTTTTGGACGTTCAATACACTGGTTAGTGTTTGATCATTTATCTTTAATACGGGACACACCCCAATTGACTTTCTAAGGCAGTTAAATTTCACCTTAATCACAATACTAAATAATACTTCTTATTAAGTAATAAATAGTACTTACTACTAATGCTGAGCTTATTTTTTATTTAAACAGGCTGAAAAGCAATCCACCTGGAGATCCCTGTTCCCTAAAGACTTATAAAGTATTACAGGGGATTGGGAACGTTTTGCTAACCATACTCGTACTCTCTTATTATATCTTTACTATTATTATAAAGAAAAGTTTGTAATATTCGATGTCTGATGTAATCTCCGATTGCCATACTCTCCCGCAGTTAGAAACACATATTGCTCTATTATCGAGTGAGGCTTTGTTATAATCACTTGGCTATGAAAACGCAGAAAAAATCGCGGGGTGGTACCAACATTGAAAATCCTAAATTTTGAGTAAGTGTATGTTTGACGACGTGATTGTACTCAATAAGACGTGATAATGATTCCAAATATTAAGGATTCTCTAAGGGCCTCTATTTACTCCAAGAAAACGCCAGTATATAAGAGCCCTAAATAAAGTAGGCGTTTGTAATGGCCCATAAAAAGGCTACTAAAATGATGTAGCCTTCTCCCCCACCACTTTTCCATAATATGAAAATGTTTTATTGCTCCGAAAGCAGGAAGGACAAAATACCCGGTATTTTACTGAGAACAATAATATTGGCAGAATTTTTAATTTATCTTTATTTTGAGAGAAGCCATACGTGTGTAAAGTGTAAATAAACGGTAACGAAGCTGCAAAATATGAAATATTTTTATGTCGAATTAATTAATTATTGGTGTGCTGTTTTCTGCATTTTATAAATTCTTTTAATAATTTGTGCGACACTGGCTTTATTTAAGAAATTATTTTACATAATAATACTTTTATGTAAGAATCGATTCCATCTTTTTTTGTTTGTACGGACAATACCCGATCTTATGTTGCAAGCCATTTAGTAAATTTTATCTGCGGAAATAATTACAGTTAAATATGTCAAAATTTTAAAAAGACAATGTGTATAAATGCCATTTTCAATTTCAATAATACACTCCTTTTCTTGTGTTATCTTATAGATCGTATCGACATCGTACAGTGTGAAATAGTTCTAAGAGAGTAGGCGCGGTAAAACTGTTCAATAGTAATTCTATAAATCAATCGCTCTGAGCATTTTTGTGTGGTTTTGTTTGTGTTACAATAGGCCTGGCGGTCCTCTTGTTTCTCATATAGGGCGTTATAAAGGCGTTGCCCGTATTTTGTTTAGGTTTCTGTATTTTATACCAGGAGAGAATTATTTTAGCCTCAGTCGCAATTTTTAAGTGTTTAGAATTTGTAGAGCTATTCGTGCAGACTTCCACTGTAAAGAAGAAGTGCGCTGGTACTATATGCTACAGCTAGAAAGGTTAAACCGTTGTAATTATAGGTACAAGTTACTTATAAATATCATAACTCTGAGAGAGTTCAGGTATCAGGAGCATATATCCTGAAATTGCATAAATCCAAAGGTGGCAGTCACCACTAACCATCAGGTGGACTATTTGCTATAGAAAATAAACAAGATAAGTATGGACTAGACTGTAAAGTTGAAGATTACATATGATATTAAATCTGAAACTTTTGGTGACGAAATCGTTGTGGTATGCAGAAGAACTGCTGAGCCATAAAACACTGGTTAGAAAATAGCCACTAGAAACTGATTCAAACGAACGAGCGTTTCACAGGCGATCAATTCCCGAAGACGATTGGATGTTGCACTGAGGTGGATTTATTGCCTCGCTGATGTCTGACATTCGACCCAGCACTTAAATCCAACTATTCTCCTTTAAGCTCGCACAATGGAATACCAAAAATCTAACAAAAAACAGAATGTTTTATCAAGACAACAGTACAATGTTCTTGGAATGACTAAATAAAGAAATGGTAACTTCTGAGAATTTATAATATCTCTCTAGATGGCGAATTCAACAATGGAGAATATTGCAAAGATCAAAAAGACAGAATTTGTTACTCCTATATTTTATAAGAACATACCAAACAATAATATTTCAAATAATACAGAGTAGATAATAAAAGGGGCAACGAATAAAAGAATATATATTGAATTTATGTTTAGTAGAAAATTGTGAAGAAAATATATTTTTGGAATGGTAAAGATTATATTAAATTGAAAATAGTTAACTCCTGTGAGGGGTGGTACGGTACATTCAATATTTATCGGTGGCGATAATTATTACGATTAACAACATTAATTTGGAAACACATCCGTAACTCAATAGAAAAAGATTCATTTCGATAACAATTACTTAGGGCGTACTTGGCATTTATGGCTAGAGATTGCAACGCATCAAAAGACATTGGAAAGCTATCATATTTTCATGATCTAGATTTTTCTAGATTTCTTATTCTCTTGGAAGATAACTTATACTTTTGAAAAAAAATACACAGTATAAAAAGTTTTTACAGAAATCGCTGGTTCGAGATATTTCAGAAAAGCAAAGTTACAATATACTAGCTGTCTCCGCGGTTTCATCCGCGTTCACCAGGAATGCTACTTTTTCCTGGTATAAACTGTAACCTATTTGTTAATCCAGATTAAAAACTATCTATGCGTCATATTTCATCCAATTCTGTTAAGAAGTTTTAGCGTGAAAGATTAGCAAGCGTTCGTTCATCTGCACAAACATTCTCATTTATAAAATTAATGAGAATAATTCAGATACGATGAAAAAGATCCCTCACATCAACAATCAGGTGAAAACGCTATCTTTTCATGGGAAGTAATCATTATTCTCGGCAGATCACCATCAAAACTACTTCGTACCCAACTCAGGCAGAAGTATAAAAGTGCTTAACTCCAATAAGTCCCGTCGTCTCGAGACATCTAATAATGGTAACTTTTCCCCATCAATCCGGAGTGAGCCCTCGGTTTCAGTAACCGGCGATTTCCTTAACAACGTTACATCGAGGGTAGATCGCAGGTTCGCAAGTTATGGTGAATCGTGTAAGGAGTTTCGTTGAAAAAGTTTTGTGACAAAATCTGGAGGAAAAAACTGTCGAGTTACCAATTGTTAAACTTCATAATAAGGTACGTCTACCTTTCCTAAGCTATCCTATCTTTAAGCTTAGTATTGTAATGGTATATTTGGGATTATTTTGTTTTTAAAGTAAGACAAACGCAGAACCGAACCGTGAGTTATGGTCTTGACTTTATACAAAAAAACAGGGTATGTCGTAAGGACACAAGATAGAATTTGAACTTGTATTCAAAGGAAAAATTGAAATTATTCATCATTCAGTTATAACATAGATTGTGTTTATCATTCATGTATTTTTCACGTCACACTAAAAGATTGCGGATCAAAATTTCAGAAGAAAGAAGTATCACTTACAAGACTTTAGAAAAAAGGACATATTTTTAATTTTCCGGACTACGTTTCCAATTTTTCTTTCCAAAAACTATATTCGAACTATGGCAAATATTTAAATAAAAATCTAAATCAGTCCAGCCCTTCTCAATTGATACCCGTACCAACGAATAGTATAAAACATTTATTTAGTCGATGCCAAGCGACAATCGAAATTCAAGCTATAAATCATGTATGCAATACCCCAATTTGATTTAATTTGCAAATACTTTATGTTCCAATTTTATATCTTTGTTCATACGATATGTCAGGTTGTCACCCCAACTCACACTCGTAAGCTATTAATATTTAACATTGCCCCTCCGCGAGGGTAGTTGGTAGTTTATTTAATATATTGAGATGGGAATCGCTTACTCGTTAGGTGATATCACGCTGCGTGGATCATAGAGTAGTAAGATGTTGGAAGGGCCACTGGATACAAACGTTCAAGGTCGATGTTTCAAGTTCCACCCAAGAAAAAATCACCTACGTCTGTTTATACATATTTTAATTGTTACGTATAAATGTGGTTACTTCAAAAACAATTGTTTCAGTTCTCTGTTGGCATAGTACAAGCTATGCTTAATTTGAGATCAGCTTATACCCGTGTAGGCTAATTTCCCAGGGTTATGTTTTAAATAGAGCTTCCGATAATTAATGTTCCTTTTATTTTAATAGTAATTTATTTTATACAATTAAATTCATTAACGTATTCAGTCTGTATCAATAATCTGCGGTATATTCGAAACATTTATTTCTCTCAGGAATATATTAAGTAAAACAAAGTACCTAAAAACCTTTTTAGGTTTGTGCAGGCTCTCGGCAATCGTCGTTTCGACACTGGAGACATGTCTTGTGATGGCCTATCCAATTGCTGTTAGATCCATGCCACGGCGCAGATATTTAATGGAAGTGCAGTGATTTACAAGCTCGCACTACAATTGTTATGTTGGCGGCGTGCGGAGCTCCACTCTGAGCTGAGTGAAAATTGTGATATATTTGACATCGATTATTCGCGCCCATTCGTAGGGGATTTAAGAAATTACTGAGATTGGAAGTTAGGAAAGAGAGTAGGTATGAATGTAGGATATGATGTATGATAGGTCGCCAAACAGTCAGAAGATCCACCTGTGATCCACCAATGGTCACCGCCGCATATGGACATTTACAACACCAGGTGTGTCGCCAATGCATTGTCGACCCTGAGACTTAAAGTTTCATTTGCCTGTAATTTCACCGGCCTCTTACGTTTATAACGGAAACACAGTAATACAAGTACACTACTGCTTCACGGTGGTACTGCTCACGGGTGCGGTGGTAGTACTTCTCCAGAAGAACTGTATGAGCTCTACTACTCCTGTCATGTACCTACGCAAGTAAATAAAAAAAAAAACGAAATATGAAAATAGCACGTAAGAACGTGTATTACCAAAACTATTCACTGAGCTCGAACGCTCACGTAGCAAATATACAAGAGCTGGTTCTAATGAATCGTTGCGAAAAAAATCCTTTCAGACTGGCTTTGTAGTTTCAGGTTCATTAAGGACGGTCAGCGGTCGGCCGCAGCTTAGCGCCCTATTTAAGATATCCTTTAGCACATCTATATTCTATACTAATATTATAAAGAGGAAAGATTTGTATGTAAGTATGTTTGTTACTCTTTCACGCAAAAACTACTAAACGGATATGGATGAAAGTTGGCACATAGATAGAGGATATCCTTCTAGAATATAGGCTACTTTTTATCTCGGGAAAATGTGATATCCCTTGGGAACGCGGATAAAACCGCGGGGGACAGCTAGTATATTATATTAATATAAATATTCTGGGATATTCTTCACGACACGACCTGTCTGATCCCAAATTGAGCAAAGCTTGTACAATAAAATACTAACTTTTACAAAAATGATTTTATACGTCCATGGAAAACTTGTAAATATTGTATTGCAATAGGTATTGTTTATTGTTTCTGTCTATTAATTTAATGTAAAATAAAAATAGACGTTAGATTTCTTCAATACAGTCTTCCCTAGGGAGGAAACCAAGAGATAATACTTCTGATAGCTTCCATCTTCCAAAAATGAGTACTTTACAAAAAAATTAAAATTCAAAACTATTTATTCAGTTTAAAGGTCAAATTTATAGTAACAAAATTTTTTACTAAACCTACCATCGGGAAGTCAGCCTACAACTGAGAAGAACCGGCAAGAAACTCAGTAAGGTAACATTTTTTTTTATAATTTTCATATACATTTTATCTAATCTGACTTTTTATTATTTCAAACTTAATTAATTAACAACTATGTATATATTTTTTCTTTTGTTTTTAATTTCAATAAAAGTATAGAATATTGAGAATAGCGTACCTTAATGAGGTACTTTACAGTCGTTCTTGAGCTCCGCTTAGCTGGATTATAGGGAAGAGTTTGTGAGGAAAATATAGCTTCATTTACGACAGCTTTGTGAGCTAATTAGTAAATCTTTATAATGAAGTAGTTTAAGCTTAAATGGGCCTGATTATGAGCTCTTATTTCCAGACAGTTGATTCACGACATTGTGTCAGTTCAAAATTTCCATACCATTCACGAGATAATGACGTCCAAAAATCACTGTCTTTGTAGCTCACCTACTCACTCATCAAAAGTATTAACTACTTCCTGAGTCACCTACTTATAAAGTTAATATTTGGTGCTGAGCCAGTCTTAACTCAGTTTTAACTTATCAAGCCGCGCTATTAAATAACACAGAACACAATCAATTTTCTAATACAACTACTGAAGATCGTTAAACATAACAAGAACTACGAATTTAGGAACTTTGTTAGAACTTTGTATCCACTTAGATCTCACTTATTTCATTAGCTGAGCTGTTATCCGAGTTCTTATCTTGCAGATGTTTGTTATGCACTTGCTTATCTTTCACATGAAATCATCAGTCTATCTTACTTTAAAGATGTGAATCGGATTGAACCTTGAATTAATAAATAAATATATATATATATATATATAATAATAGATATTTACATCCAGACACAGAAACAACAGACATGTTCATGCACACAAAGGTTTGTCCTGGGTGGGAATCTAACCACACGACCTGCGGCTTGGCAGTCAGGGTCTCTAACCACCAAGCCAACTGGCCCACCTTCTTTTGTAAATGCTTTTTCGGCTAGTTTTTTTACTTTCGTTTGTTTATCTGTCTATCTAAAATATAAGCGACGCCCCCCTTTTTTGTTTTCCCTAAAATTCCAATTCTTCCATTCTTTAGCTATCTTTATTCCTATCCATAACAAAGGTGTTTCTTGTTGAATCTAGTGACAAAGCTCTAAAGGTCACAATAAGTTTATTCGTGCAGTTGCAAGCTCGCACTAGAATACCAATGCGCTCTAACGAAGCCGGCGGCAGATTGTGGCCCAATAGTTGGGCCCTAACTGCATTACGCTGCGTTGTTCTTGCCATAGACTGGCGAGAATGTGACTTCTGCTTTTTGGTTGTTTTGTTTGGCATGGAGACGAGGAAATACGATAAGATATATTGTTTTGTTCGTGGGTAAAATGTATAAAGGAAATATTTGATTAAATGTTGTGTTTGCGTAAAAAATAATAAAATCTGCGCTTTAAGGCTGATAGAAGGAACTTAAAAAATTAAAAATGAAGATGCTTATGACAAATACTCCATGTCCTTTTTTAAGCTCTATTTGTCTATTTCCCGACAAATAGTTAGGTAGGTATAATAATAACAGTATTTATTTCAGCAAGACCTATAGATATTACAAAATTGAAACAGTTATATAATGTTAATTAAGAGCAGATTTATATATATGACGGCGCGACACCTTAGAAAGAGAATCTAATCTTTGAGTTTCGTTAATAACTAAAGTAAAACTGATTGTAATTCAGTAGATTTGTTGTTGTTGGATTTAAAATTAGAAAATAGTCATTTAAGTAAATCGGTTTAATGTTTGAATCCGTCGAATATTAAAATATGAGCGCATAACCCCGAATAGAGTAGCAAGTCTGCGCCTACGCGTTGATGTCGGTCGATCATTAGACTGACAGCGCAAGAGATGCACGCGTGCTAACCTATTGGCTCATAATCCATTTGCATCTTGTGTTTTACGTTATATTTTGTGTGTAAGTGAGTGTATTGGAATAAAATAAGAGATTGATATTAACTGCATACGTGGTATTATTTTAACGTTCCTGGTATAACACGCCTACGATGGAGGACAATTGCCTAGACCGCCTTCGATAAACCAACCTGTCAACCCGTTATATATAATTCTGCTTAACGTGCGTTGACAGTGAACTCCTCCTAAACGACCGGACCGATTAGAATGTTTATTTTTGTATTCGTTTGGGTGGCACCCTGGATGGTTTAGATTCACAATTGGACCCCGTAGGTGGCGCTGCGAGCGAATTCCTGCATTTTTGTATGGACTTATTTCGACAGTACGACGTCTGTCCGGGCTCGTATACTTATACATTTTAGGGTCCACTTGTGAACTGAGGCGCGTGGGACATTAAAGCAAAAAAATAACAAACGCACACAAACTTCAACAACCATCTCCATCCTGCCATGGATGAGAATATTGAAATCGTTGGTATTTTTTTTATTTATTATCAGATACATGAAGAAAATAAAACGTAATATCATTAACAAAAAACCACAGACAGTAAAAAATAAATAAACTATATTTTCAACGAAATTGCTTATTAATATAAACTATGGAATTCGTATATTGAAAACAGTACGAGGAAAAAAATATGTATAAGGCTCGATTCCAAATGCTACCAATAGATGGCGCTCATCTAAAATTAAACAAGCTATGGTTACGTTCTTAGACTAACATTATATAGTCTCAGAATATAAATGTCTTTAACCACGGAACCTAACGGTCCTGGGTTTGATTCCTATATATTTTTGAAGTTGTGGAATAACGTAAGTTATTTCCGCACGAATCATACATTGAAAATACGATAGCTTGTTGTCGTGTTGTATAGGATATTCAAGACGATAATAGCCATGAATAGTAGTGATGTGTTAACTCGGATACACTTAAAATGACTCAATAACAGTGCAGAGCGACAGGTCATATTCATAGGTACCGATATACTATTAACATGTCGGTGACGGGACCCCATAAGATTTTGCACTAATATAAAACGCTCCACGTACCCAAAGAAATTTTCCCTTAAAAAAGTGATAATAATAATAATGTTTATTGACCCAAAACTAAGTAAATACAAATTAGTGTTTGACAAAGATATCTTAGACTAGGTTATAATTATAGTAGCTTAGCATCAGCCCCCTTATTCAGCTAATGCAAACTTCGTCGGCAAGCAGCTTCACGGAGGCCTCGGAGAGCTTACTCTCACGTGATTAGTAGCATTAGCGTAGTTAGCGAAAGAGAGCACGGAGGCCGCGACGAAACAGCCTCGAGTTAGTGTAATTTTCCTTACAGAATCGAGCCACTGCTGCTGAGCTAGGCAAGAAGCCTGAATTACAGCACACAGCGCCAGACAACCAAGAGACAAAGAGTTTTGTTGTAGTGACGTTTGATAAAATTCTAAACTGACTTTTGGTGAAGAAGAACATTTTTATAGTTTTAAAAATACTTCGGAAACCATTTTAGAAGTAGTTGAGCTCTTTAGTGCAGAGTGACTTACCATCAAGTGGACAGTCTTGCTGTTTGTTGGCCTCCCTGAAATAAATAAATAAAAATGGTAAGGAAACCATATCATTGTGGTTTGTATACGAGTATGTAGGTGTGTTTCATAAGCTACCTAACACTTTAGTTAGTTTAAAAGTAAAAAGGCAGCCAATTACGAGTCACACTTGCACACTAACGGTTGCGTACCACAGTACAATATTTACCAAAATGCTTAAAAAAAGAATTATTTTAAATATGTGTTATATAAATAATAATAATTGAGGGAATATTTCATAAATTTTTCAAGATTACATATCAATACATTCACATTTATTATTTTATGTATTATTAAATTAATTTATTTCTTATATTTTATAAATTAAATAAGTTTACATGCATGAAGTATAAATGATAATAATTGTAGTGCATACATTGGATATTTGATCATTATTCTCATTAGATTGATTAATGTCCTCAATTTATACATAAAACTTCCATGTATGGACCTTCGGATAGAAGCCGCCTTCAAAGAATGCCAATGTACTATGTACATAGTAAAGCTATATAGGTACACATACGTGGCTGTTTCTGGCTGTTTCTGCCTGTTCGTATTTAAGTTAAACTCGAGCCCCGAGGCGCGTGTCCCATTTCAACCGGGTAGTCGCAATAGACACGACGGCCTCTGCACAAATAGGAGGACTTCCTTCTGTGTTCGGAGAGGCCGATCGCACAGATTATAAGACGCGTCGTACACACGCAGTGCGAGGAGACACGGAGATACGCTTCTGAAGGTGTAACTAAGCATACGCACAACAAAAAGTGTTTTTAAGCATTTCTGCTTTATTTAAAAATATTTATTAATAATTTTGTAGATCAATAAGTAAGAAATTAAATAAGCTAATTAAAACAGTTTTATTTTTATTTTATCATAATTTAAATTTTACATGTGAACGGAAATATTTTTTGTTGTGCGTGAACGCTAGCAATAAGCACCTAGGCGAGGGTCAACTCTGCTAAGGGCCTGAATGATTACTACGTCTCACATTGTCTGGATTGATGTAGAGTAGAATTTGACAGCTTTGAAAATTTAATGAACAAGTACGATAATCAAAAGATTTGAATCCGAGTTTGAATGTCAATCATCATTTCGATGTCAATGTCAAGATTTTTTTTTTTAAAACGGACATATCTAATTAGTCCAAGAGAATTCTTTATCTTTCTCATCTACATCACTAAGTACATAATAAATATGAAATGAGTTAATAACTTTCATTCACAATTTTCGAATTCTAACGCTTTTTTTTAATCTATGATTATATTTTTGGTATCTTAGACAGATTTTAATTAAAGTTTTTCTTATTTAAGAATAAGTTTTATCGAATCACTACATAGTATAAAACAAAGTCACTCTCTCTGTCCCTATATCCCTATGTCCCTATGTATGCTTAAATCTTTAAAACTACACAACGGATTTTGATGCGATTTTTTGTAATAGATAGAGTGATTGAAGAGGAAGGTTTTTATGTATAATACATGTGACATCTCACGGGAACGCGGGTAAAACCGCGGGGGACAGCTATATTTTATTAAAGTACAAAATACAACAGAGCTTGATGACTCTGACCACATGATCAATAGCCTAGCTTTGTCCCCACGCTCGGGTGTAGTATCAGCTTAAGTCCTATCGCAACTACAGGGTTAATTAACTATTGCACTTCTGTGGTCTGCGCGGCATAAGTGAATGAGCTCCAGTGTGTGTGTTACCGGCTTTATTAGGTTTATTCTTTGCTTTGTTAGTGGAGCTAAAGCATTTATCTTTGCTCTGTAGTATTATACGATGTTGTTACATTACTTCTATATTTTAAAGTAGGTATATTTACTAGATGACAGGTTCGTTGGCGTAGTGGTTAGCGACCCTGACTGCCAAGCACGTCACGGGTTCGATTCCCACCCGGGACAAACATTTTTGTTCTGTGTCTGGATGTAAATATCTATATAAGTATGTATTTAAAAAAATAAATAAAGTAGTTATACGGTTTGAGATCAGCTCCATTATTCAGGTAATACAAACTTCGTCGGCGAGCCGCCGCACGGAGGCCTCGGAGAGCTTACCTTTCACGTGATGGCATAGTTACTGAAAGAGACAAAGAGGCCGCGACGAAACATCCTCGATCTAATGTCATTATCCTTACAGAATCGAAGGCCAGATGACTGTGTGTAAAATAATGTCCTAGGATATTTACATATTTGTTTATACTTAAAAAGAAATTTAATATATTTTCAAAGAATTTGTTAATTATAATTAATAAATGTTGAAATAGACATTAATATTCAATATGTTTAATGGAAACATAACAATTAAGCTTCAAATAGTTCACATAATGAAATATATTTTCTACAAATTCAATTTAATATTATTCTATCATGGAAAACAAAGCAGAACACATGTTTGGTTTAGATTAGTATGAGTTTTTTATTGGCCAACTAGCTGTCCCTGCGGTATCACCCGCGTTCCCGAGGGATGTAACATTTTCCCGGCGCAAAAATTATCCTATGTGTTATTCCAGGGCAGGTTCTATATATATGTGCCAAGTTTTATCCAAATCCGTTTGGTAGGTTTTAGCTTGAGAGAGAAATATATATACAAACTTTCGCATTTATAATATTAGTAGGGTTTAGGCAGACCTTACCTACCTCTAGTCTAGAGCCGCTAGACTATGGCTTTCTCACAATGTTTTCTGTTTTTCATTGAAGGATTCGAACACACGACTCCCGCAGCAACATTCTATGACACTACCGTCGCCAATCGTTGCTTTAATATTTACTCCGGTCTCCTTTTACTCTTTCAACTATCAAATTTCATCTTAAGTCTCATCGTCACATGATTGTCATCGGCAATGTAATGTAAGCAAAAGAAGATTAAAACCCCATTTAGATTTAGCTTATTTATTTGCCAGAAACATGGTTATGAATACATAGATGTTAAGCTTTAGTCAAAGTCCTTCATGTTTTGCCATAATGGCGTGCAAATATACATTGTCGTTAAATAAAATTCAAGCCAATTTATCACACAAAAAACTACAAATGTCTGATTCAATCAGTTAAAGCATACAATAACTCATTAATAATTCAAATTAAATTAAAGGAAATAAAATTATAATTATGTCAAGTTCAGTCAGTTATGTTACAATACTTGTTATTTATGTTTGGCTAGCAAAAAGTCTTTAACGGAATAAAAACTATTTTCATGTAACCATGTCTTCAGTCTAGTTTGAAAAGACTTAATAGGTAAACATGTCATTTGAGAAGGTAAAGCGTTGAAGACTTTTATGCACATGGCGTAGCAATTTTTCGAAAACATTGCTGTCAATTATATCCGTCATTAGAAAATAAATCCATCTATATATCCCTACTAATATTACAAATGTGAATGTAAGTTTGTTTGTTACGCTTTCACGCGAAAACTACTTCACCAATCATCGTGAAACATTGTACACATATTTTTGGAGGTATTGGAAGTAACATAGGATATTTTTTGTGCCGGAAAAATGTTACATACCTCGGGAACGCGGGTGAAACCGCGGGGGACAGCTAGTATACAATATATAAGGAATATAGGGTTCCTTTAACGCACCATCCCTCAAAACTACTGAACATATCGGGATGTTACTACTTGACGTAGAATTCCAAGATGGTTATAGGCTATATATGATATCAATAAACGCCAACCGAAACCGACAGGACTGATCTTGTTGATGTACACACGTAGCTTATAGAAAGGCTTTTATACCAATTTTAACGAGAGTGAAACCATGAGGCGAAGTCTAGTAAAGAATAAGTACCCAAAGCCCTTTAAAAAACATTCACGCACCAATGTGTAAAGAAAATGATAAATATTATTCTCAGTTTAATTCTCAAGACGTGAACACAAACCGACGGAACCATCTGGTCACGGAGGGACCAGGGGCCAGCGCGGAGGACGGTGGTCGCAAAAACCCTGTCGTTCCCTTTGTTTAGATCTAAGCTCGTTATTTCACCCTTGCCTTATATTTCGGCTTTGTGGTGCGGTATAAGTGACGAGCGTTATGCGAGTTGTAATATTTTATAGTATATTTGGTTATATTCAAACATTTATTAAGGTTCAAAAAAGTAGGTATTACATTAAAAGGCCATGGCTGTAAATTATATTAAATATTATGAAGGAACGAGATATGTGACTCCTCCATTTAAAAGGGAATATTATCCGCTAGGCAGTGCCTGGGGACCGCGGTCCAATTGTTGATGTTGAAAGCTTGTATACTGGGTGTCAGGGAAACGCTTCCGAAAACGAAAACAGGTGATAAGGTTGCTGATTGTGATTACAAATCCATGAAAAAAAAAACGATTTTTTTTTGTAAATTTTTGGATTTTTTCTTGCATTATTTACAGAAAAATGTATCAGAACAATTTAATGAAACGATTATTTTATGTTAAACACGTAATTTAAACTTTTTCTAAAAAAAAGCAATGTAAAACGCATTACTAATCAGCTGACGGGCGGTTATTGAACTCCAGCGCACTGCCCCGGCCGAACAGCTTTGACGTCACAGTGCGGGCGAATGCAATGTATGAAAAAGAGGACTATCTTTATCTCTTTCACCGGGCATGTGATAAGTGTGAACAGAGGTGTCAACTCTCTGGAGTTTTGAATTGTGCCTACGCATTAGCTTTCAATGACAAATTATTTTCTACTTGGTTCAAAATTACGTAAATGTTACTCGAGACTTAGTATTTAATTCAATAAGAAGATTCTTTCGAAGAATCTTCGGTAACATTTTATTGAATTAAATACTAAGTCGCGAGTAACATTTGACGTAATTTTGAACCAAGTAGAAAATAATTTGTCATTGAAAGCTAATGCGTAGGCACAATTCAAAATGTCGCCCATCCTAATTGCCGTACGTACGTACCTAACCTACCACTGAATGTGGTCGCTCGTGCCGTGTCATTGACCGCGAGAGTTGTCCGCTTTTCATTGCGTGTTAATGAAATATCACATCTTTAAAAACACATTTGCGGAGAAAATTTTTATTTGTATTCATTTAAGTTTAGGTAGTATATTAATTACCTCCTGGCTTCGGGAGCGTTTCCCTGACACCCAGTATACGTCAAATCCTGAGAAAACTTCGATATCGCGACGAAGCTGTAAAAGATATGCATGCTAATTAGATATTGAAAAGATTAAGGTTTCAATATGAAAGGAGTAAATTGTGAAACTCTACAAGAGTCCGTTTTCGGAGACCATTTTTTATTAATAAACTTTCGTTATCTACCAGATATCTGATTACCGCTACAGCTTTGGCCCTACACCAGAGGTCGAAACTCCCAGACGTGCCGTGTTCGCGCGCCGATGAGTTTCTTTCTCACTTTTATTTGTTTCCCCTCTCTAAGCAAATGATATTATATCGGGAGTTAATTTTATTGCCAGATGCCGGAAGATTTGGCCCCGAATCACTTTACTCAGTTCAAATTTTATTACATTTTTCCCTCTCGCTCCTAACGTTCAGCGATATTTAATTATCATTTCATTTTTTGGATGAATATTTTTGAATTCTTTTTATACGTATTTAAAATTCGAATATTGTTTATTTTTTTCAAATTTAGAAAAAAATAGTCTGTCTTACGGAGATCAAAAAATTATATACGCTTAAATCTGAAAATTCTGAACCCTAAATTCTAAATAGTATAGTAGATCTGAAAACGCATCAATACGGTATTGCACAAACAGAAATCTATTAAACTCAGTTCTCTAAATATGAAATAATGTCACTATTTCTGTTAATCCTTTTGTACGCTTATTTCGATTTTGATGCACCATCAACTAGAAGATTTATATCAAAAGTTTATGTGTATTTACCCCACTCAAGCAAAACCGGGGCGGGTCGCTAGTTCTTACAAAAGTGAAAGTTTGGAAATTCGTAACTCAATCAATATATACAGCTGAACGGATCATATTTCAATACGTATTTTTGTTTCAGAAAAATATTAGATCCTTAAAAAAACGGATAACGGACTAGTTCAATATAAAAAAAAAACTACCAGCAAAAACCATAATGTGATCGAACTAGAAACTCAACCTACGAATATTTCAGCTAGTATTTCCAGAATGTACTGCAAATAAAGCAAGTACAGCTACGACCATTCGTTTAATTAGTGCTGCGTCAATAAAGTCCAGGGCCATTACACCGGGAAGCCTTAAGCCGAGGTTTGCTACCTACTGGAGGTGTCTAGTTAAGCTGGGCGTTTTACTTCACAACGCGAGGAACCCGTTAACCCTGAGAATAAAGTGAGCCAGCCTATTGTATGTTTCAATTTTGCATCGAGTGGAGAGATTTATAATCGATTTTTAATTTTCAATCGGTCAAAATCGTAATCTGTCTTTAAAATATTGTTGCTATTTCACCGTGCGCAATATGTTATGAGGGAACAAAAAATAGACAGTATGTTAGCTTATAATGATCATTTCTAGTTTACGATTATTAATGGTTATTTTTAATGTTGAGTATACTCCCAATGTCCTTACGTATTTTTGGATTAAATAAGATTCTCATAAGAAATAAAATCGGTATAAAATTATTCGTTCTAGGTTTCAAAATACTATAAATATACTCGATTATGAACTTCAAAAAAATAACTGATTAAGAACATACTTAGGTTCGAGTTACGGCTAGGTTACATGGGTCATTTAATAATTAACGAGCCATGTTAGCTTACTTCAAGAGTTTGTGTTATTAATCTGCTGAATTTAGACTAGGTATGCTAACTATTAGGGGCTTTGAAATCAAGTTTTGCTACTTAGTACCCTGTCTGGTGAAAATATTTGCCGTTATTAAACGTTACTGTCAGTTTTGAATGTAAGACATTACTTTGTGTATAGGAATCGGAACAGAGCCTGCAGTGTAATGTGTAACTTATTTCTTTATCCAAAAACTCGATAATGCGTATGCGATTGCTAAGGTCAAAAATGTGTACTTAAATCATATAGTTGGACATTCTGGTCTGTTAGTTTACTGTGTTGAAAAAATATATTGTTTATCATAAGGCAACAATTTTTCTATTTGTATAATCGTTTTTGTTATCGATTTCATTCTTCATTCCGATTTTTCTTTTTAATACACAAGCCCTTTACAGTTTATCATTTCACCAACAACAATGCAAAGACTAAATATTTTTGTAATATCGATACTGTAATCGATTCAATTGTACAAACCGATTCTACGTTAGAACTTTGCAAGCCCTAACTAGATGGAAGTAATTGGGGGTAAGGTGAGCCCGCTCGTAGGGTTAAGAATGGCTTGGACACAGATTTGAATACAAATATCCCTTGACTACATTCAAGGAACGACTTAGTCTTACTATCTCAGCAATTATGCAGATTAACCGACTTTTGAGATTGAGAGGGCACTTCTGGAAATAACCTTATAAATTTTTAGCTCGTGGAAAATGTTGATAGCCATAATTAAGATAAGTGGAGTCGAGAATTACTTTAACGCTTGTGTACCGGTTGTAACCACTTTTACGTGAACCTTCGCCGGAGACTAACTGTGGAGTGAAACTAAAAACCTACTTAACACTGAATATTTTTAATTTCCAATTAATTATTGTGATCTTTTTTTCATAATTTTTTTTTAATACCTACGCAATAGGTATAGTTTTACCTACATAGTTATAAAATATGAAATGCCTCGTTTGTCGAGTGGCATCCAGCTCGCCTAGGCAAGCTAATAATAACGTTTCTTTGTTTATAAATGATTACCTGACGCCGGAGATTGATAATGTGCCCGAGAGAGCGACATTGCTCACAACATGTCACGTTGGGGCTTAAAATATCTTCAGCAGAGATCTCTACCTATCTCTTCGAGGACATTAGACGCATAAAACATGAAAAGGTAAAAGCCAAAAAGGTATGGTTATTAGTGAAATAAAACCCGTTTTGCAACGTGAATACATTTAGAGTTACTAATAAAAGCTCAATTCCCCAATTCGCACCAACAAACGCACAGCGCTACAGAAAACCAAACCCCGCACCGAACAAGGGAGTAATTACAAAACAAGTAGAAATTATTTGATATTTTGATATTCAGTCGGAAAGTTTTGCTCGAACAATAGCTTTTTGACGAAGTGAGTACTTCGCAATTGGAAAATTAAAGGCTTTGAGTATCTAAATACCTAGGGACAGTATACATTTGTAGTATATAGGTACATAATAACTATATGTATTGTGTTACTGATCTTAAAATATTTAGTTGAACTGAAATTATTTATGATGTAAATGCCTTTACCAAAAGTTTGGCTCCTGTTGCTCCCTGATACATTATCAGCCCCCGCAACGAGGATTTGACGAAAAAGAACACTATAGAGCTCGCGACGAAAATCATAGACCTGGTACCTGAATCACACGTACCTATAGCCAGCATTGGCAAAATAATATACGATTCCTAAATTCACATCTCAAGTTGTTTTTACTTAAAAACACGTCCAAACTTTCCTCGTTTCTACGAAATGATTATTCCTTGAATTCCGGAACAATTTCGGATTGGCCGAAACACGACAAACTCGCCGAAAACAAGAGCCCTCATTATCGTTACGTTTCGAATCAGCCAAAAATCCTTTGGCCAATATAAATGAGTTGGAACTCTTCGGCCCATCGCATCCTCCATTGGGGAGATAATCCCGGATTCGCGACACGTTTATTCAATTAGACTTCCAAGTATTTAGCGGTTTCGATCTCGAGGACCGAGTTTCGGGGCGGCTTCGACATGGAATAAATGTGGTTGGAAATGTCTTCATAACTTGTTATATAAGTATTTGTGAGTATTAGGGTTTAAACATACGGTCTGGATTAGAATTACACGCAATATCTGCAGCTGCAAAATCGCAGATTGGACAGTTTTTGTGCAGTTAACATGCATTGATACAATCGAATGCGCATATCAGCATGCAGTTCTAATGAACACTATATGACTGTTACTAGAGTGAAATTAAATATATTTGTATATTTATCCCACCTGCATTTAATACTATAGGCCGATTACTCAATCAAAGGATAGATCTCACTATTCAATATTAAGTCTAGATAAAAGACGCAGTATCTGGTCACAGAAAAATTAGGCCTTAATCACTTAATAGTATAAAACGAAGTCACTATTTCTGACCACTTAAATCTTCTAAAAAACACTAAGCTACGCTATAAGTTTTGATGAAGTTTGTTGCTAGCCATTGATAATCGGTAGCTACACTAATAAATCTTCCTTATAAACTGGCCAGCAGAGATCACCACTCGCCGCTCGACGAGAACCGAGCATTACCTGGTTAACTGTGAAGGAACCAGATATTGAAGTGTCCGCGAGCCAAGCCGCGGGCATAGGCTAGTATGTATTACTCCGAATGGACAGAAAGAGGAGAAGAAGAAGAAAATAGAATCCGCTTCAAAGTTAAGCCAATAAACTATTGAAAAGATATCGTTAATACATTGATATACAACTTATCCATAAAGGCCTTTCCAGAATTTTCTACAATTCTATGGTTAGATTAATGGGAAAAACGTGGTGGCCATTTAAAAATTCAAGCAGCTGGCAGGTGATTACCTTGGTACCACCTCGGATTTAGTAGGTATTCCACCAGGCAGAGCTGGTCTCGAGAAGAATCATAGCCAATAATTAATGAGTTTCGTTAAATCTACAGCTAAAATCATATCTTCTCTTTGAGTTAGAATTTGTGTAAGGTAAAATGATGCCGCAAAAGATTTACATTTTTCTAATTGGTTTTGAAAGTGCTTTGAGCGAAATAATTAAGCTTTCAACTTATCGCTTTTACAAAATAGAAAAATAAGTCTTACATAAATATCTTGCGACATTCTTTACACACGGCCATCTGATCTCAAACTAAGCAGATCTTGTTTATATTTTTATACCACATGAGCCAACAAACAAGCACCGCCTGATGGTAAATGGTCACCGTTGCCTACACTGAGACGTGAAGTTGTTAAGCCTCATGTGCCTGTAATTTCACCGGCTCCCTTACCTTTCTAACCTTAACACAGTAATACAAGCGCACTACTGGTTCACGCGAAAAATAGGTAAGGTAGTACTTTCCCGGACAAACTCTGCACTTAAGAACTCTACTACTCAAATGTTATGAAACCAGATAACTGTTATACTACTATTTTAGTTCTTATGTGAGGCTGTTCCTTCAGCAATAAATATATAGCCTTTTAATAATATAACCGCGAAAATTTGTAAGGATCGATGGAGATGTTTGTTATTCTTTCACGCAGACTACCAAACGGATTTGGATGAAGCTTGGAATATGTAGAACATACCCTGGAATACGTGATTGAAACCGTTCGGGATAGCTAGTTACGTATATAACAAACCCACTGTTTTTTGTGTCAAATTTCATTGGATTTTTACGTTATGATTTTTATACTCTTTATAACAAAGTTCACTAAATCACGTTCATGAACGAGGCAGAAACGCACGTAATCCTGCTTCACGAAAACCTCGGCGCGAGCACGTTCGACCGTCACAAAATGCGAACCTTTAAAAATGTACGTACGCTACATCGATGTTGGAAAGACTAGATCCACGAAAATACGCATTAATCAAAATTATCTCATTGGCAGAGCTACAAAGAGTCCACGTTGCTAATAAAAAAGGATGTTTAACTTGCGCTTATTTTTATAATCTATGTTTATAGCAGAACTAGGTGTCCCCTACGATTTCACCTGCTTTTCAGTAAAAAGTATTACACTTTCAACTATTCGTCTTACTTTTGAATAGTTTGTGTTTATCTTTCATTTATATTTCGACACACAAAAAGACATTTCACTTGAATAATTAGATGCTTTATGAAAATATTCTTACTTGTCACTTTGCATGATTTTAATATGCTATAATTGGAGGAATGATCGCGTAACGTACATACAAAACAAACATACAGTCAAATGAGTACCTCCTCCTTTTTGAAGTCGGTTAAAAAGTAGTAGATACATTCAACATCGATGGCCGCAAGCTTTAACCCTTCAGTGCGCGCGTCCCGCGGTGTGTCAATACGACAATGGTTTGACGCGGGTCGCGTCGCGTCACGCTGTTTGACGCGCCATATTTATCATCGACTCTTGTTATTGACAACGCGTCGACGCCCGCTGACAGTTTGACAAGCCCCGATTTGCTAACGTGATAGTTTTCTGTCGACATTTTGTTGGACGAATATTCCTTAGGATTATGTAACTGGCTTGATTCTTATCTGAAAACCAGCGTCCCATCTTTGGCTGGAAAGGATAATATGTAACCTCCCAGAGGAATTTCTCTACCGCATTGGAATCTATTGCGTTGTTTAAAAAAACTAAGAGGACAAATAGACAAATATAAATAGTAAAAGAAGGCGTAGGGTGCAATCATACAAACGTTCATATAAGTAGTTAGAGATATATTCATATAAATGTATAATATTTGTGTAAATGTAAATACTACCAACAGAGGATGAATAGTTTGCACTTGAAAGCTTGTTAAAGTTGATTGTCAATTATTTTTTAAGCCCGATAACAGAGGAAAAAGTTTACATAAGCATGAATGAGCTCAAAAACACGGGTCCACAATAGCTAAAGTGGGAATGGCGACCGACGTCAAACATAACAGAGGGAAGGCGATCGCCCGCGGCCCGCAGCCGGCGCGGCGGTGGCGCCGTGCTGTCTTCATTATCCCGAGCTAAGTGACCATTAAAATTCATTTTTCGGCCCCGCGGTCAGAAATACCCCCGCGCCCACTATGTGTACGTACACGCGTCAACAGTGTTATACCAAAACTTTACAGATACGAGCAATTTTAGACTCTGTTCCTTTGAAATAAAATCTCAAATAGCTAAATAGAGAAGGTATGTAAACTGCACAGGAGATTCTGTGAATTTCCTGTCGGTACGCAAGATATTCCAGTTGCGGCGGATGAAGAGAAATTATGAAGCAATATGATGTTACCTTTGTAAGCCTTACGGTTGGGTTGTGTTTTAATTTACTACCGAGTAGTAGACGGGTGTGGGTAGAGATGAGCAATTTGCAACTTCAATAAGGCAGGATAGAATTGAAGCGCTTTATGAGTGAAAATTAATTTCTTTATTATTTAAACTAATAGGAATATATAATTGAATATATGACAATTATCGATATATAATAATTATTGTAAAAAACGCAAACTAATAGAATTGGTGCAATACATTAAATATTAAAACCTTTATCTCTGAAAAAGTAAACCTATAATAATAATAATATAATAGTAAAATAAATTAAACATTAACAATCAACAGACGGACCTTAACATAAGATATGAATAATCCATTAAAATTGTTTCAAGAACCTATTCCCATTAACATGGTGGTAAATTACTAAATAATTGACGCTGCGCTGAGCCGTCTGTCGGGACTCGGCAGGACTCGGTGGGACTCGGTGGTACTCGGCACTCGGGCGCGGCAGATGACGAGGCAATCAGTCGCGAGACTTGCCGCAGGGCATGAACATTTGCATCTCTTGCCGCCCGACGCCGCGTTGGGTCGAATGTACCCCGCAGTCGATATTCCAACTAGACTCTAATAGCAAGTTAGGGTTAATTTGAATATCGAAATGATACCGTTACTAATGGTTGTACTAATGGCTTGCATTAATACAAAATGGATAAGTGAAGGAAGAGTTGACAAGTTATGCAATTTGCATTAATATGCTGATATTTAGCTATCCCATCGCGCGGAAATGGGTAATGGAATTTTGATGAAATTAGTTAGTAGCAAATGCACAAATCTGTCTATTGCATAGGGTTCGTTCTTCCCTGTAAATCATAATTCATAGGACGAAAGCGTTCCCTGCTTCCACTTCAACGAAACCACAAAATATGTATAAAAATAATCTAAAAGGTCAAGGGCAGGCCACAAGAATGTTCTTAATAGAAATACCTAACTCATAATGCCCCACACGGGTCAAGCAGGTACCCTTTTGCATTTTTACAACATCAACACACCTCCGAAATAACCTGACGAATTCAAAAGCATTATAAACACAAAGTACTCTACAATTCAGACGACATTATTACTTTGGCAAGCTTAATTGACAATTTGCTTTTACAAGAGCCGCGACAATGCGGTTTAAGTTCCAAAATGTAACACTATAAAGGTAAGTCTGTATTGTGGGACCATTTAGTGAATAGTGATAAGTAGTGAACCACTCGTAAATGCTCGAGTGGAACGTGAACGCGAAATGTTGAAACATTAGACAAATGGCGCAATAGATTGAACATTTTCTCGACTTGTAAAATGATTGATAAGGTTTGTGGATAGTCTGTTTATCTGAGTCTACTTTTAGGGTAATTATATTTTAATACAATTTTATGTATAATGACGTGAGTTAGCGGCGCAGAATATTATTACTTTTATGTGGAATGTTTTGCAGCTTTATTTTAAAGTTGATAACTAAGTAAGATAAGTGATAATATGATGGTTTTATTATTATAATAATTAATAAAAAAAATTATCACCGCCATATCTGAACTATTTTACAGATTACAGTATTTTTTTATTGTAAAAAATACTTTTCATATAATTGTTTGTAACATTAAAAATACGCAAGTAAAGACGAATTATAAGAGCTTTCATGATTATAAAATATTTTTATTTTTATCTTAAAATATAGCAAAGGGTAGAAACTCGATTATTAAATATTAGATGTTATATATTTCCGTACAAAAATTACCAACGAAGTTAGTAAATAAAATTGCTAAAACATAATATTTACCAAAAATCAACAGTTAAAATAATTTCCTGTTCAACTAAACCGCGAAGGCGTCGTTCTCGATACAATAAGCGTCTTAATTCCATTATCCATTTTGAATATTATATGAGAATCAAACAATCGAAGGTTCTAAGCCCTATTTACTTATTCCACAAGGTTGAAAGTCGATTAGAACACCACGGGGTACAAAGTGCCAACGCTGTGGTAATTACGATGAGAACTTGACTAAGCGCCGCGAGAGTGTTAATAATTATACAAATAATTGTGTGATTATAATTATTGTTGTAATTCTGTAATTAGGACGATTACAGCGACGATGCGTCGGGGACGTAATTTAACGAACGTGTGTAATTATAACGTACCGAAAGTAATTAATGTACAATTAATTAATTTATAAACAAAATGATCAGTGTTATTTTATTAATTGAATGTTATGAAACAAAATACTGAGTTTGTGTCGTTAATAGTTTATGTGGGATGAAATGAAAATTATACATATATGTGTACATATTTAGACGTTATTTATTACCCTTAGTACCCTTATACTATTTATTATTCAAAATTCAAAAGCATTTATTCAGTATAGGCCCTCGGAAGGCAGTTATGAAGGTCAAATTTAAAGTTGCAAAAATTGTTGCACGGTTCCAAACTAAGAGCTTGTACTATATAAACCAGATACTACTTTCTAAATACATACTTATATAATCACACATCCAGATACAAAACAAACACAAATGGTCATGTACATAAATATTTGTCTGGGTGGGAAAGGAACCCGCGACCTTCGACTTGGCAGCCAGAGTCGCTAACCATGCCATCTAGCCTGTCAAATAAATTCTCATTCAAACTCATTCCAATATTTATGTAGATTCCCTGCACTATACTTTGAGATTTTAATAATTTTTCAAATAAAAAGGAAACAGTATGATTTTCGTAAGTCAAAATGTTTTTCATGAAAATGATGTTACGTTACGTAATAATTTTGATCAAACAACACAGACTCGCCCCGTTAGAGCCAAAAGCAAATGTTACCAACTGAATTAATATCCCATTCTGAGAATTCCTGTGCGAATCCGAGTAAGGATATATTTAATATTTTTTCTGCAAACAGTTTATTGAATAACCACATGAAAGGAACTGTAAACTCGACTATATTTAAGCAAGAGCACCGACTACGTTCATTTAAACATTATCACAAGGTTCGTACATTTTATTAAATTCACTCCCATTTCTTTCTTACTCTAACATCCGCGAAATTCTCATTCGGCTAATGTAATATGGAATTTTAAAATTATAGTTATAATTTCTGTTTCCCGTGATTTAATAATGTAATAATCTAAGTTATAAACTATCTATTTGCCAAGTTTTATCAAAGTTCGTTTACTAGGTCTTTGCATGAAAGATTAACAAAGATCCATCTATCCATTTATAATATTAGTGGAATTCACTAACTACTATCATAAATGCAAATGTTTGTGTGTATATATAATATGTTTGTTAACACTCAACTTCGCAACTTCTGATCATAGGACATACATAGGATTCTCAAGGGAAATAAATATCCATACTTTTATTTACCATTAAAATAAAGTTCTATAGTTTCTCTTCATTTACACTTATATTATATAGAGGATTTGATTGTTTTTTTGTTTGTTTGTTTGCATTGAATAGGCTCCGAAACTACTTGACCGATTTAAAAAAACCTTTCACTGTTGGGAAACTACACTATCCGGTAAACATAGGCTATATTAAAATTCTCATAAAAGTTAGGGATCTATATTAAAATTCCAATAATGTAACCCAAGGTGTGAAAAAATTACCAAAAATCTTTTTACATAGCGTGCGCTGCTAAAACTATTGGTGGTAGAAAGAACAAAATAATGTAACATCCCTCGGGAACGCGGGTGAAATAACTTAATAAAAACTAACATACCGGGACATTATTTGATCACAGCCTCACGATCCCAAACTAAACAGAACTTATACTATAGGCACCAAATTGCCTTTTTCAAATGATTAAACCAATTCTTAACTCTTCGAATAATTGACTCGCCCGTCTCCATTATCCAAGACATTTTGGCCGAACCTAACGTGTTCGCTAAAGAATTCTTTTATCTTTCCTTACAAGCATTCTTGAAGCTCTGTAATTGGGTCACTGGCATCAGCGGCGGCTCGTTTGGCTCCGGGAGGCTCTACAGCCTGAATACTTGGCTCGTGCCTTAAGCCTGCCACTTGGCAATGGTTCTCAGGCGCATCCTGAATCCTAAGTAAAAATCGCTTTGCGGATGTACGCCGGAGCTTGATTGCATTTGTATACGTGATGAACACCCACATGTTTTAGAGATATGTTCGTTTGGAAATTAGATAGATGTGGAGGTTAGGTTTTATATTTCTTGTGTAACTGTAAAACGAGACCTTAAGTCGAAAAGTTGGAGGCAAAATAAATAGATATGCGACATTCTTTACATCTAAGCATATACTATGGAAACCAGTTGTCATATACTCGTACTACAAATCCTAGATAGATACATCCAAAGTTCAATGGCCTGTAAGCCTTAGAAGTAGTAGACCTTTTGTGCATAGAGGAATTACTATCACTATATCTAGAAGTGGTGCTACGTGATGCAGTAGTGAACTTGTATTACTGTGTTTCGGTAAGCAAGGTGGATGAAATGAGAGGCACATGAGACTCAAGAATTCCACGACTCAGAGTCGACAACGCAGCAATGCCCCAAGTGTTGCAAATGTCCATAGGCGATGATGATCACTCACCATCTTCTTTAGCTAGATTTGGATTTAAGGACATATTTTTTTTGGGAATGAATTAAAATAATCTTATTTCAGTTCAGTACCATCTTCGGCCGATTGTAGTCCAGAGTCAAAAGAAAAAATGATCTGAAATGGGCCCAATGAAATGACTTGGAAAAACCCTGCAATAAAGTAGTACTATAAAGTACAATAGCCGAACAATTTGTCAAACTGGCTCACAATCGAACTGTCTTCAAAGACAATACAAATAAAAATACACATTAATCAGGTGCCAGGTGCGGGGCCCTGAAATTAGACGTAAGGGTACAAGGGCCATAAGACGAGACCCTTTCGTCCCTGTTATTTATACGGCCGGTACACACGTCCCTCATTTACATTTACACCGTGTATACGAGGCTTGAGGCTTGTAATTTTGCTCACTACTGTCTAAACCCGCCATTTGTGTCGAAACGTAGTACCTATTATAATGAGTTGAATATATAATATTTTGTATGGTTGATTGAAATTCAATATATTGTCGTTTAGTATTAAAACTGAATGTTGCTTTACGGTTTAGTGTTTTGAATTTACATGATTGTAACCGTGATATTTGTACTATTTTCCGATACGATGTAGGAATACCGTCACAGTTCCATGGAGTCATAAAGACATTTCAATGGAACCAACTCGAAAATATACTCTATCAATAAGAGAATAATACAAGTGCACTACTGCTTTATGTAGGAAATGGGTATGGTCGTACTTACCTGGAAGAAATTTGCAACACTAGAGGCATCGGCAATGTGTTGTCGACCCTCAGATGCGTTGTTTAGTATCATACTCTACACTAAAAGCTCTACTTCTTCTAAGTTATTTCAACGTTCAACAAGAATTAAAGTAGCAAATGAAGAAGGAACCTTATGTATATTTCGTTCTGTAGCAAATGTAGGTAATAATATAATTCGCCAGCTTGTCTGCACAGCTGTTCACGAATCAAATATAATTAGAGATAAATAAAACTTCACTCGCGTGACGTCACGGCCGCGTCGCTCCGCTAACAAGCTCATCGCATCACAGAGGGCGCCACTCGACGGAATATTTTCGCATTTCGCGCCAATTTGCACGCGACGTTCATTATAGCAGACACGCAACACATTTTGTTATTATTCAATAAAACGCTGTGTTTTATTTTTTCGAGGCAATGGAAGGAATTATGAAAGAAATTATGAAGAAAGTATATTAATATTCGATTAAGAAATTCTGTACAGCGAGGAATATAAGTAGATGATTTGATTATAAATAAAACATCAGTCACAAAAACTAATCAGTAATTTAGGAAATTTGGTCACATTTTCTATTTTATGGGGATATGTATAATATAAACGCATTAAGTTTACAATTTAATTCCCATTTTTTGTATTGAACTCGATTCGACTCGAATTTTAGCCGCGTACTATCGACATCCTACATTAATAAAAACACAAAGTTTCGCAATCAGTTTCATTGTGTGGACAGTAAATTGGTTGAAAATATTTCCGATATCAGTACTTCCAGGTCGCGGGTTCGACTTCCACCCGGGACAAACATTTGTGTGCATAAGTATTATTAAGAGACCTATTAAGTATTATTAAATTATAGAACATACAGAAGTATTAGTAAAGTTCTCTATGTTGTATATCAGTAAGCTCGGCTTAGTTGGAGAATGTCCCAGGATATTTATTATTTTAATATCTATAAGAAGAATATAACATAACTTCCAAGCAAGTTTGTACTTTACCGTTATTTCCAAAAGCAATATCGCAGTTTGCTACCTAAAAAGTCCCTAAAAAGCAATATATAAATATCCATAAACAAAACAGCGCAACAAATCACGAGCGCCACAATATTTCTTTAATAGTCTTTCTCTAATATAAAGGAGCGAGGCCGCACGGTACGCTTCACGAGAAAAATAGCGCAGCAATCTGTAACAATATCTTTGGAGGAATGTATGCATTACACATAAAATTCGTCGACAAAAAGGCGGTAATGGCGACAACAAAAGCGCCGGCCGGTTGATTTATGTCGCGCGTCGCGAGCGAGCGTTTTGTCGCGAGTTGGGACGCTGTTCCACCGAGACACCGACACGCAGATACACCGAGATTTGATGGTGTTTTAAAACCTTTGATGGACCTTATGTTGAACATTGGCCACCTTGCACTATTAGCCGACCAAAATATTCCCAAAGGGAGTTGGCGTCAGGCATGCAGACAACATTCAAAATTCTGCCATATCACTCTTAATTAAGTAAATAATGTAAAGTTTTGTCAGTATTGTTTCGTATTAGTTTTTAATAATATTTCTTTGATACATTTTGAATTAAAATTAATTAATTTGATTAATCTATATTTTTTGGTTTAATTTCTGTAGTAATTTTTGTTAATGTATATTTTATTATGTTTAGAATTTGTGAATTTAGAACTTTTAATCTAAATATGCTGGTTAATCATGTTGGTGATCTAATAAGTAATGCATCGTCTGGAAAGTATATTCCACAGACTAGTTAGGTGATAATTATCTCTCGCATCTCAGAGTCGTCTCAGTATCTCAGAGCAATAGCAACCTGAGTAGCACTCCGCGTGACGTGTCGTGACGTCACGCGTCAACTCGCAACTCATAAATCACCATCGCCAATGTTTGGAGGAAATGTGCCAATGTTTGCTTGGCTGTTTGTTAAGTAATGGGGAGCACGTTTAATGTGTTGGCTCGGTGTCAAGTTTGTGTAACTATTGGTGTATTACGCGTTTAGTGAAATTAAGGGCGGTTGTCTTAGCTTTGACTTGTCTACTCTAATCTTTACTAATATTATAATGAGAGAGTGATAGTTTTGTTAGTTTATTTGTATCCGAAGAATTATATGCCACTGCTGCACTTTTAAGATTTCTTTTTTCACAATTTGAATGGTACAATATTTAAAACTGGTAAACTATTTTATAATCACGGGATACATTAGATATTTCTGGAAAGCGGGCAAAACTAAGCTATCTATATCATTATAAAGAGGTAAAGTTTGTAAGTTTTGAATAAGGAGGTAGGAAATCTCAAGGAACTGCGGTACGGTAGCTAGTGTTCTATACATTTCATCGATGAATGAATACTTATTATGGTAGATACATTTGGTATAAGGACTAAAGATGCAGAACAATCCAGGAACGCGTGGCATGTGATAATTTTGCCAAAGCATACAAAGTCTAGACAAGAAGGCAATATCAGATAGGTCGTTTTCTTGTCTTAGGTACATAAAGGAGTATAGTTGTTTTTTTTTAAAGCAAAAGTGCCCGTACGCAAAACTACATAAAAAGACAATTCATTATAGGTCTACAAAAAAGTCAACACAACTTCGTAATTAAATCAAAGATTAATGAAGTATGAAAGCGTCAAACATTATCCATATCTTTGAGCTAAACAGGGCAACCGCACCGCCCGCACCGAGGCCCGCACCCGCGCCGCCCGCACCGCCCTCACCCGCACCGGCGGCCGCTTCAAATATTAATTACGCGCGGTTATCTTTGATCGAAACTAATTAATTGCCAAGATTCTATATTTTGCAACAACACCACCTTTACCGGTGAAGTTTTTGGCTGGATCTTGAAGGTAGGTTTGATGTTATACTAATTTCTCGATGGATCAGTAAAAACAATATAGAAAAGCACGCAGAGAATCTATCGCATCATAGGGTGGAATGGGACCTTAAGTAGGGGATAGGATGTGTTCCGACTACTCTTAAAAAATATTTTTTTACATAAAATGTTGTAGATTCAACATTATTTTTGTTAACGAAAATGAAATATTTAGGTAGTGAATTATGGGGCCTGAAACACCATTAATTAAAGTTGGCCTAGTAAAAAATATCATAATTTTACACAAAAATACATTTTTAGTTCGTCCCATCATATGATCTCACCCAAGTTTGCTATTAAAAACGTTCAATTCATAATTCGGATAATTTTCTATTGGTGAAAGTGAATATTTAAATTCAAAAGATGTATAACTTAATATAGTATAATTGAATTGGAGCCGCATCGCTCCCGCCACTCATCAGATGATCACTGTTCAATTCGCCTTAAATCAGTCATCAAAATGAGCACTAACTCAATATTGAAAAAAGAACAAAAACAAAAATCTATTTCAACCCAACAATAGACAATAGTAATTCTCGTTTCAACTCACAAAATACAAAATATAAACTCAATTATTTGTTGATCGCATGACGTTGTGTGCTCGAGTGTCCCGTAGCGGATCCATTATGTATTTGTACGTTGGTATTAATGCTAGTCAAACAAACCGTTTTGTACATAACAGTACACGTTTATAATCCGTACCTCGTAATATTGTTAATTGTTTGCTTTTGTATTACTATTTTCATTGAGGGTTGTGTTGTACTGAACGTGGTTTAATTATCAAAGGTAAAGTAACGCCGCCATTGAAATTGTTATTAGACTGTAGTCTCTAATATATAAAATAGTAAAACTAGCTGTTCCTCGCGGTTTCACCTGCGTTCCCGTAAATATAAAAGTAGCCTTTGTGCTATTCCAGACTTTTGTACTCTTTGTGTTCTCTATTTCTGTTCCAAATTTCATTCAGATGCTTACAAGCGTTTGTCCTGATGACGTAGATTAGACCGTTCAAACAGACTAACAGACAGACAGATAGCGTTTAAAAAATTGTAGTATTCTATCCGTTTCAATCCCTTAATCAACACAATCTACTGTTTTCTTAGTATAGAATAACCTCCTATTATAAATGTGAAAGAAATTTGGATGAAACTTGGCACATACATAGAGCATGGCCATAAATAAAATATAGGGTACTTTGCCGGGAAAACGCAACATCCCTCGGGAACGGGGGAAAACGCAGGGAAAAGCTGGTATGAAAATAAAATCAAAAACGGCAATACCAATAATCCTATGTTCGGGGAGATTTTAGTTAGAATTACACGAGTCTGCGGAGAGCAGCAAATCCGCGTTTGTATCGAATGGTCCGCCGCATGTAACTAGCATGTGACAGCTATTTCAAATATACCACATTTCCTATCAATGATTTTCACGAACGTTGTAATATGTAAAAATACAATATAAAATAATATCACAACATAGTATAAAACAAAGTCGCTTTCTCTGTCCCTATATCCCAACGTATGCTTAAATCTTTAAAACTACGCAACGGAATTTGATGCGGTTTTTTTAATAGATAGAGTGATTGAAGAGGAAGGTCTTTATGTATAATACATGTGACATCCCGCGGGTACGCGGGTAAAGCCGCATGTATGATATTGATTGCTATGATACTTTTGTAGAAAGTTTGTAAAACTTTGAAAACATAAAGGAGCCTAACAAGAGCTTTAAAATATAACCTTGCTGATTTTCTTTGCGGTTGCTATCAGTTATATATTATAATTATTGTAAAAAATCTTATTCTTTTATACGATCCAATTTGTAGACGAATAGGATTTTCTTTATTCCTTAGGACTTGATGCAATCTTTGATTTTGGGTTATTAAGTCCATTCAGTAATGTTGATTTAGTGGCATTTTTAGAACCTCGTTAGCTTTTAAATACTCCATTCCTCTTCACCGTCACACATTTAACGTACAGATCGGAGCAACTACCTTTAATGCTGGTTCTGATATCAGCGTTATTCACTAACTCTGGATGATAATACATGCCATGCGGTGTTTCTCCTTGTCTTTGTACGATCACCCGCGGTTAAAGCGATTACTAAATATTACGCAATACCGCCCAGGTAAGCAGTATCTTTTCGCTTGATATCCAAAATAAAACTCCATATCAGATATCCGCTTTTGCAAGAGCAGTAAGGTCACCGATGTCAAGATAATGGAAGGGGTATATGACTGATATCTAAACAGGCCCTTATGAGGAATTTCGCCTCTGGGTTTACCTACTGTCTAGCAGAATTTTAATACAGTCTTAGGTTATATTACCCTTCAGGGCTAAATCTCGGAAACTCCGTTTCACTTACTTACAAATTTCATGACTAATATATATTCAGCGTTGATCTCAGTCCATCAGTCAAACAGGGCTTGTTCTTACAAATACAGACACTAAAAATGTAATTAGCAACATTAAATCACAATTAATGACAGAATACAAGACTAAGCGACAGAACAGTGAGTGCATCTCTCAAACTGTCTGTACTCTGAAGGAGCCATTAGTGCGGGAGCTGGATG
Organism: Habrosyne pyritoides; assembly: GCA_907165245.1. Classification (NCBI taxonomy): domain Eukaryota; kingdom Metazoa; phylum Arthropoda; class Insecta; order Lepidoptera; family Drepanidae; genus Habrosyne; species Habrosyne pyritoides. Next base: position 267,757 of record OU015600.1, on the reverse strand, counting down.
CGTGGGGACTGCATTAAAATTCATTCATTCTCCACTGTTGTAGAGATGGGCTCTGTCGCAGAGATTTAACTATCGATATGACTCGACAACGATTTATATACGAGTATATGGCTGTAAAATTAAGGACATGCAGGGAGAATTTTTCAGGTGAGTGTGTATAGCCAAATCCGAAACTATTAGAAATAGTAAAAATTCTTAAAAGACGACTAAATATTACACCGATGACCATATGCACCTTGCACCAAGTAGCCAGAATCAGCATTCCCAAAGAGCATGCCATCAGGCAGTTGCAAAACTTAAACAAATGACATTAAATCAATAACAGAGAACATAAACCTTCATCCTAAATCCTAATCTCAATTAATAGGACATTAATTAATCCGCGAAACAATAGCCGTACAGTAAATCAATTAAACTACCGCCATCTGGTGTCAAAAGACATTAAGCACCAGGCTCGTTCTAAATATAAATGATGTCAGTTTTACAAGTAACATCATCGAAGTGAAGTTAACCGGAGACTGGAGTGAAGTTAGCCATAGTCGGCTCCCAGCTCTAAGCACGCTCCGTTTATCATACAAATGGATTTTCTGAATTAAAACTACTCTGTCGTCGTACTATTAATTAAAAGCTTTAAATCATGTTTTAGTTTATTTTTCATATTCTTGTTCGTGTTTAATGGTAATTCGAAAATGGAACGGAATAAGAAGAATTATAGTGGAAGCGGATTAACGGTTTATCAATAAAGAAACGAAGTGAATTTATAAATTCACATCAGTATTTTTATTAGGATGTATAAGCAATTACTCTACGGTAAGTAATAATAATGGCCCAAAGGTGGTAAGTGTGAAAAGTCCAGAAGGGAAAAGACTCAAGGGTTACACACATAGATGGCGGATTTCAAAGTAGGGGTGGTAGACAGGCAAGCGGGTACTACAAAGTACCCTACCGCCATGTTTCTGTGTAAGTGCATACTGGCACCTTCAAAGAGCTGCCAGATTATCGTTGTAAAAGCAAACATAGAAGCCACCTTATTTATTACCCGTTAAATGGGATATAAAGAAGAATAGGGGGATACGTTTTATTAAAGAAGAAACTTTACCTAGTTTCTTATGGCAGCTTATAAAAAACAAAATTCTATTTGTAATGTGCCTGAACTGAGTCGAAACGAAAGATAGACTATCGAAAAAATTATCTAGAGCAGGCGAGTAACACAACCCCAAACTATAATAATCTAGGCTACCATCGAACTGGAAACAGCGGAGGGATCGGCGGTCGGGACGCGAGTCAAGGCTACATCTACATGCAACTGTACAGTCTGGGCTGCTAGCCGTGATGCGGAAGATATTATTATCCTACCGAGACGACGTCTTGGGTAAACGCTTTAGGGCTCATTTTTGTATGGCTACGGCAAGCTTATGTTAAGCATCTTCGTCGAGAAATATGAATTTATCATTGCAGAATAACACGTTGTTGTGTTACATTGTGAATGTTTTAAAAGTAATTTGATACAATTCATTCCGCACTTCAGACATAGATTTAAACAAAATATTTGCCACCGTGGTTTTAGCCTGGGGCTTTTCGTATTAATCCTAAACATCATTTCAATGGCATATAGGTACGCAGAATAATATTTTACTAAGTTTAAGTTAAACCAAACAAGCATGATTGAATCTTGTAATTTTTGACACTTATTATAGTAGACGTGAAGTTATTAAGTCTCATGTGCCTGTAATTTTACCGGTTCCCTTACCTTTCTAACCGAAATACAACAGTACACATGCACTTCTACTTCAAGGCGGAAATGGGTAAGGTGTTACTTCCCCAGACGAACTCTGCACTAAGAGGTCTACTCTAGTTTTATTATATAGTTAGAATAGACATTCTAACGCAGATTTAAAATCAGCTTACTCAACATAGTCGTTAGCCAGAAATTAGTGGGTCTCAAACTGCATTTCCAGCAGTCTTTTCATCATACATCACCGTCATCTTATCATCAAGTCTTCCTATTTTTTATTTGGGCTCAGCCTTCTTAGTCCTTCAGATCATTATGACCCCAAGTTAGCATTGACTGATAAATACTAAGTACAGGTTTGTGGTAACGACGAATATTACCACCCTCTCAACTGTAGGGTGTCGTAAAAGACTAAAGAGTATACCGATGCTCACATGGACTTTACACCTCGCACCGAGCAACAAAAGCAAATAAGGTAGTCGTGAGGATGGTGGTTGGCCTTAAATGATTCAGAATAGAGAAAATAAAAATCATACTTGCAATGCTCGAAAGGGAAAAAGAAAAAAACGCCAGGTAATGGTAATATAATAAAAACAAAAGCCGGTACTTCGACTACGTTCGAGAAGAGATTGCGGCGAGGAGTGATGCGGCGACGTGCTATAATAGTTATAATAGATAAAACATTTAATTACTACACAACTCTGGAACCTGAGCGGGAGAGCTAAGCAACGGCACTAGTGGTAAGAGGGCAGCGTTTTATGGTATTAGAAAAATAATGTTACTAAGAAAAATTACGGTACATCGCGAAACTGCTTTGTGAATAGTAAGCTCAAACATGAAATTATTAAGTTTTATTTGAATTAAAGCTCTTGCAAAATAAATGCAAATAACTACACAAAAAACTATATTAAATCTATTAAAACAGACCAAATAAATCGAAATATTATTGATACTATAATGGCAATGATAATAATGGCACAAGAGCCAAAATAAAATTCACAAATGAATGAGTTTCTAATGAAATCGCCATCGCTCATGGTTTGCACCGCAGGTGTTAGCGGGTAAAGTTGCGTTCCCGCAATAACGTGCTGCGTGCTCTCATTACTCCCTGTTATTAGTAACACTGAGCAGTGAGCACACAGCCTTATATTGTACCATAGATAATGCTAGATATGACATGTAATGTACTCAAAGGAAAACTGTCAAAAAGTTTGATAATAAATGTTAAAATCGAATCGTCAATTGAAGATAAACTTATGCAGAAAGAATAAACACAGCAGAGAACACAAACCACGTTGGCAACACCGAATGAAACGCAAGCGACCATTGCCAAGTCTCAGACGCGTTCAGAAGCAACGATAGACACGGGTCGGTTGTAATGCTTAAAGGATGTAATAACAATTTGGAACGAGCGCCGCGCTCATTCAACAATTCATTGCTTTGTGGAGGTTGGTTTATTGTTTTTAATTTTATCGTCTGCCCGTTGTTTCTGTATCCTTTCGTGTGATTTGGCGTATATTCAAAACAGACTGGCTGGTTGCATTTTTATTAGAGTTTTTTCGCTGTTTTGATTAAATGGGTGAGGACGTGTATGGTTTTTTTCCGGATTACATCGGATTGAGCTAAAAGCGTGTGGGGACAAAAGTTTACGGGTTTTCTCGGATTTGTTTGTGCTTGTTATATATTATTATTCGACCACTCTACGGAACTTAGGATTATGAACGGACATTCTAATACGTTATGTATTTTTTTCTGTTACTGCTTAATGCTTACTTATTCTATACTCAAAGATCATAAATGCATATTTTTGCCGATTTCCAATAACTAAGGAAACTGCTTAAAACATGTAATACACTAATGGAAAAAATTAAGGGTCCAAAAGCATTTTCGAAAATTTATGGTGATTTTCGACGGGCTGTATTTGAGTGAAAAATTATCGTATCGACAAAAAAATGCATTTTGAAGTTCCAAGATTCTTGTTTCAAGATTATGTGATCGAATAATTTTAAAGGTAACAGCTTCATCGCAATCCAAAAAATGGCGCGAATTGTTTTTTTATTTTTATCCATCTTTATTTGGTAGCACGCGTTCAAAAAATTATTTTCTTGCTAAGTAGCTAAAAGTGGATATGATAGCCAGTTTATATAGCTTTCATTTTCTTATTTTTTAATTGTCTGTAAAACATTTCTCGCAAGGTTATTGAATTTTACATGGAAAAGGTACTGTTTGTCTTAAATTGCCGATATCTCAGCAACCAATCATCATACAGCAAATTTAAGGCAGTTTCGGCAAGCTCATAAAATTTCCCATGAACACTATTACGATGTGGCGACATCTATGAACGCGCCTACAAAATACTTCACCGCCCACACTACAGTGATGTGGCGACATCTATGAACGAGTAGAAACACACGAGAATCCTACATCGCACTATCAAGATTCTCTCAGGATTTGACATATATACCAGGATCCAACATCAACAGTTGGACCGCGGTCCCCAGGCATGATCACCTAGCCTGGCGGAAGATCTTCCCTTTTAAATGGAGGAGTCTCATACCTCGCTCCTCCATAGTAGTGACCCCCGACGTGATATCCATTACTTCGCTTCAAGCTCAGCTGCATTCACACAGCAAGCCAGCTTCGCCTTAATCAGTTCCACCGCAGCCGACTCACCGTGCTTCCTGGTTCTGCAAGGCACACTTCATGCGACAGCACTCATCGCCCACACCACAGTTCACCTGCAGCACACGTCCGGACCTCAGCTGGCTCCTCACTCTCCGGCGTGGCGGCTTCTGCACACGTGGACTACTGTGGGAAGCCTCAACCCATCGCAGCTATCCCGCTCAGTCTCGACTCACCGTAGACTTCCGAGCAGCACTGGCACTTGCAAGCTATCAGCAATGATGCAGCAACAACAGATCGACCTCTGGTCTAGGAAGGGAGTGATGTGGCGACATCTATGAACGCGCCTACAAAATACTTCACCGCCCACACTACAGTGATGTGGCGACATCTATGAACGAGTAGAAACACACGAGAATCCTACATCGCACTATCAAGATTCTCTCAGGATTTGACATATATACCAGGATCCAACATCAACAGTTGGACCGCGGTCCCCAGGCATGATCACCTAGCCTGGCGGAAGATCTTCCCTTTTAAATGGAGGAGTCTCATACCTCGCTCCTCCATAACGATCTAATGATAAAAACATTTTTTTTATCCTTGCGATGAGTTAAAAATAGGGAATTTCTAGTTTTTCATTAAATGACCAGCTCAACTGCATATATCAACGATATAACTAATGTTGCGCACGTTTTTTTACAATTCGATATACCCACAACAATCCCACAAAATTTCTATTCGATCTAGCAAGCAGTTTTTTTTTGTTTTAAGCAATCAAACTTTAAAAAACATAAAAGGTCCGTCATAAAAGGTTAATCAGTTTAAGTAAAAACATCTTTTTTTAATGAAAAAATGACAAAAAAGTAAAAAAATAAAACAAGTTAGTCAGTTTCCTTTATAATGGGCATCTGAACTAGTAAAACTGATCAAAGTAATCCTATGTATTATTAATAATATTTTAAACGCGAAAGTCTTTACGAAGTTCGTTTCGCTCTAATATCAGAACCAATCTTGCTGAAATAGTCGCACACATAACCTATGGTATGATGAGAGACATAATCTACTATTTTATTCCGGGAACAGAAGCAAAAGCGTTGGCAAGTATTGGCGTTTCTAGTATAGTTGATATCCCGGCATACCCCAACAGTAGTGTAGGCGCTAGCTATGCAAACACTTGACAAAACTCTGCGTCTAATAACGCAGCGCTGCTCGCTCTGACGTTACTTCGACTTGGATTGATAACGTTCCAATTAAACACACACAAACACTGTGCGCCAAGATTTGTCAGTTTATCGAATGAGGTAAGATAGATAGGATTCATTTTATCTTTCAAGTCACTGCCGTCCCGCGGATTCCCGCGTTCCTGAAGGATTTGATGTTTCCCGGGATAATAATATAGCCTATGTCCATCTGATATAATAACATTTAGAATGGTGAAAGAACTTTTCAAATAACTGCAGTGGCTCCGGAGATTATCCTCACGTATAAAAAAAAATACAGAATTGGCTCTCTCTTTTTCTCTCTCTCTATAAAATATTCGTAAAGATAACCTTATGGCTACAAATCATAATGAATTATCTTGATTAAGCATTTTTATGTCAAAATGTATTGAAGATATTTGAAGAATATAAATTTTAGCAATAGGTAAGTAAGTGTATATTTTAATTATAATTTATACTTCTAAAACACAGAGTTTGAAGACTAATTGAAATAAAATAAAAATATTAATTAAACTCTAGAGAAAACATCTCTTATTAATTACAAAATCTCTATGAATACTTTTTACAAAAAATATTATATAAACCATTTAAAATTTTATTCTCAAAATACTTTGTTGCTCAAATATAGCTCTTGAATAATTCTCTTGAAAGTTAATTTCACATTGTCAAGTGGATTGAAGTTTCACTATAGAGCTGGGTACACACTGCGCTCGTCGATCAAACAGTTTGTCGACCAATTACCCGGAATCGCGACTAGCGGCGATTTAATAGCGTTGACACACTCCACACAATCACGTTTAACTAACTACTCGGCGAAAAATCTAACCATTACAAAACTTTTATGTCGACTTTTTTCGACAAAGCTTCGTTTTGTGTAAGTAGCAAATTAAAGCCCATATCCTGGCGAGACTTTTATTTCTGTCTGTATGAGGATTTTTTTTTCTGTTATTTTAAATGCTTGAAATTTTAAGCATAAGTTGATGTAGTGCGGTACAAAATATTTAATTAATTTTGTAGTTACTGGCAGGGCGATTACCTTCCAGTAATAATAATAATAGTAGTAGTGTAATCCCGTATTAATAATTCTGAGATTAGGATTGTTACCGTATTTTTGTAATTTTACGGTTTTCATATTTCTGTCACAGGAATTCCTAAGTATTGATAATTTTGACTAAATTGACCGAAATTATCGTGCGGGTCTGATAGATGTCATAGTCATCAGACCCGCACGTCATCATATGTCTTTGTACCCTATAGGCGATAGAATGAAACACGGGATTTTCTTAGCAACTGACCGCGTCCGAAGCGTGGTTCCGCGAACTACGGTGATGTGTGCACGACTGACCCACGAAGCCATATGTCTCGATATTATAAATAATTGTAGGTTAGTTAACACTTCGGGCGCGCTCTTATTTAATAAAAAGCATATATCATACAAAGTACCATAATATAAAAATACAGGTAAATCAAAGGTAAGTATAAATATAAAAAATGTGTAGTGCGTCGCCTACAATATCTGCCTCCTTAGTGCTAACTAGTTAGCACTAGAATCCTGCGGTGACAGTAGAGCGACGCGCGTTACCGGTCTGCGCAATATACCTGTGCGGGTGCGTACGTCTACAATACGAACGCGTCCATCCCTACCTGCGTGGGTGGCGCTCACCACCCCGTGGCGCCAGCAACTGCGTTCCAAGTTAGGTTCGACAAGAATAACGTAGTCACCCACCTCCAGAGATTTAGCTTCTTGGGTCCATTTCTGACGCGGCAATAATGTTGGTAAATATTCCTTGAGCCAGCGGGCCCAAAACATGTCTGCAAGCCTTTGGGCTACTCGCCATTTTTTTCGTAAACAGAGGTCATGTTCATCATACTTACCAAACTGCGGACTAGCTAAAGATGTACCAAGCAAAAAATGATTGGGTGTGAGCGCTTCGGGATAATTTGGATCATTGGACACATGGGTAATAGGACGACTATTGACCAGCGCTTCTACTTCAGCCAACAAGGTTGCCAATGTATCAGGATGAGGTGCACGTTCCTTAAGGATTACTTTTAGTGAGAACTTAACAGTACGGATCATCCTCTCCCAGGAGCCTCCCATCTCGGGAGCACCTGGTGGGATGAATCGCCATTCCATGCCACGTACAGCTCCAGCTTCTTGGACTGCCTCCGTGTCTAGTTCGGCTATGCTACGTCTCAGCTCTGTATCAGCGCCCCTAAGGTTCGTACCATTATCTGATATAATTACCTGAGGCATACCACGGCGAGCCGCCATGCGTCGTAGGGCCATTATTGTTGAATCAGCTGTAAGGTCCTCCGTCACTTCAATATGAATAGCGCGAACGGTAAGGCAAGTAAATAACATTGCGTACCGTTTGTGCCTTCTGCGACCGATTGTGACTTCAAGCGGCCCAAAGAAGTCAACCCCAGAAAAGCTAAAAGGACGTCTATTGTGTTGCAGTCTAGCAGCAGGTAGATCAGCCATACGTTGCGGTTGAGGTGTAGCTCGCCTATAGCGGCAGAATAAGCAGCGTGACGCAATAGTACGAACAGTTGGCCTTAGATTTAAAATCCAGTATTGTTGCCGTAAATTGTTAACAACAAGCTCGTTTGCACCGTGCAATGCTTGTCTGTGGTGATATTCCACTAACAGGCGTGTGATTTTATTTCGCCCGTCTAGAATAGCGGGTCTCTTAGCGTGGAGTTCCACGCCCACTATTTTATCAATGCGGCCCCTAACACGCATAATACCTAACTCATCAATGTATGGTGATAATTGCAGTAAACGACTGTTACGTGGTAGTTGTTTATTTTGTCTTAAACAAGACATTTCAGTACCGAAATCACTAAATTGACTCTTTTTAATCAGCAAGTCCTCTGCCTCCTTCATTAGAAGAATGTCCAATTTACTATTTTTACGCTGACATTTTCTAATGAAATGCAAAACCCTTGCTGTAGCACGAACGAGAGTTATCCAACTCGAGATATTATCTTCGCTAGGTAAAGATAAGTCTGAGTTCTGTTCGAGCACTAAATGCACTGATCGCTCCTCACACATTGCTTCCTCCAATGGTTTGGTTCGTTTGAAGTCCCTGGGCCACTGATCTTCATGACAACGCAAAAATGAAGGGCCTTGGAACCAGTCACTAGAAAAAAGAAGTTGAGGAGCGTCCTCGCGCGTTGCTATGTCTGCCACATTAAGGTTCGTAGGCACGTGACGCCACTCGCCTGACTTTGATAGTTCGTCAATTTCTCCTAAACGATGTGCCACATAAGGCTTATAATTTCGTGGATCGCTACGGATCCATTGCAATACGGTGCTTGAGTCAGTCCAGAAATACCGTCTAGAAGGCTGAGTGTGTTTGTGCTCGCGCTCGATAGAAGCCGCAAGCCGTGTCGCTAATAGCGCGCCTTGTAGTTCTAGCCTCGGAATAGACACAGGACGTAACGGACTGACCCTACTCTTACTGGCAACAAAACAAATTAGTACACGACCATCTGATCGTGTGAAACGCCAGTAAATTACCGCTGCATACGCTTTGGAAGAAGCGTCACAGAAAATATGCATTTGCTTATCAACAATATGGTCACCCATTTCGTTATTTTCGAATGCATCAGATAACCATTGCGGGCCCGAGTAACACTCGACCCAGTCATGCGCGTTGTTATAGAATCGTGGAATTCGAAGCGAGTGTAAGCTTTGCAAATCTTTAATCCAACCGACAAACAAAGAATGTTCCTCAGGGTGGATGCGGCAATTCCATTCAACGCCACTTCGATGCACATTTTGAAAAATAATTTTGCCTTTTATTATAAATGGAGAAAGAAAGCCGTGTAAATCGTATACCGACATGATTATACTTAACATTTGTGCTTTCGTTGGTGATTCTGATCCATTTAAAATATTGGGCAAAATTCGATCAATAGCTACGTTGAATCCAAACGAGTCTTCGTTAGGATGCCACATCAAACCGAGAGTGCGCTCAGTTGTGTGCGTAGCTCCATGTTGGAATTCCCTAGCAGTCGGCGCGAGCGCGTCGGAGGGGATAGACTCCAGTACTCGTTTGCTGTTGCTCGTCCATCTCGTTATCTCGAACCCACCTAACTTATGAATGGCTGTAATTTCTTGTATTAATTTTATAGCTTGATTTTCATTACTACATGTATGTAGACAGTCATCCATGTAGTGATTATTAACGATCACATCGACAGCTTCTGGGTACAGATCCTGATATTTTTGCGCGTTTTTATTTCTAATATACTGTGCGATGAAAGGTGAACATGTGGCACCAAATAATAAACTTTGCATTACACATTTTTTAACGGGCGCTTCCAGACTTTCTTGCCAAAGAAAGCGAAAAACATGTTGATCTTCTTCACGAATTTTAATTTGAACAAAAAAATCTTTTATGTCTCCTATCAGAACTATTTTATGTTCACGAAAACGTAACATAATACCTAATAAAGAATTGTACAAATCAGGACCTGTCAGTAAATAATCGTTCAGTGAAACACCTTTCACCTTTCCTGCACAGTCAAACACTAACCTTAGTTTTCCAGGTTTATTAAGGTTCCGAACCCCAAAGTGTGACAGGTACCAAACGCGGCTAGCTGATGGTTCGTTTTCAGTTAGTTCTCGAGCATAGCCGTTGTCGAAAAGCTTATCCATTTCCTTTCGATATTCTTCCGCGTAAGTATTGTCTAACAGATTTTTTTTTAGTATACCTGTTAATCGAGATCGTGCGTAATCATAAGTATCTGGCATGCAAAACTCGTCCTTAACGAAAGGTAGGCCAATCTCCCATTGATTACCGATGTGGCGCGCTGTCTCATCCAATATACGTAGCGCTCTCAAATGGGCTGTATTCTCACGTTGTAAAGTTGAAACTCCAATGGAATCTAATTCAAAGGATTTCTTAACTAGGTCATTAAGTTCATCAATAACACATACCTGTGCAGGCGCATCGGAGTGAGCGAGATGAAAAGTCTGTCCGTCCACGGAAGAGTGAGTGAGACCGCAGCAACCATGAATGGACCATCCTAAGCGGCATCTCGTAGCGTAAGGCTCCTGTTTGTTGCCATGCAAAGTTTTCAAAGGGGCAAGCAAGAAATAATTATCTTCACCTATTAGTAGGCGAGGCACCACACATTCCTTACAAACGACATCTTTTAATGGTAACAAGTGCTCAGATTTAATATTCTTAATAGCAGACAGATTTTGTTTAGGTAATTTTAAACTATCAACTTGCCGCAAAGTTACATCATAAGATTTATTTTCATAAAAGCCACAGATCTTTGTACATATTTTGGGTGCATCCGATTGAAATACTTCTATACCAAAAGCGTCAATAAATTTAATAGGACAAGATTGTGAAGTTGAAAGACCTAACTCATGTACTAGATATTTATCAATCATTGAGATCGAAGCACCGTCGTCTAATAAGGCATAAGTACTGACGATACCATTTCGTCCACTAAGATTCACTTTCACAACTTTGAGTAACACTTCACTTTGGGTGGTGAGAGCGCGCGCGCAGTCCAGGAGCTGCTCGCGCCCGCGCTGCCGCTCCTCACTCGTGCTGAGGGAGTGAGCCACTGTCTCGCCGCGTGCTGATGATTCACCCTCTGGTATCCACGATGCCGGTTCGTCCTCCTGCTCGTTAGTTGTTTGTGTATGTGTCGCGTTAGGCTTTTTATAATGTAATAAACGATGGTGTGCGAGCCCGCAGTTATCTATGTCGCACACTGGCGCTGTACATTTATTTAGTTCGTGCCGTTCTAACAAACAGCAGTAACATAAATGCTTCAATTTAGCGAAACGCCATCTATCCTTTCTCATAGCCCTTTTAAATATCCGACATTCAGGTAATAAATGAACAGATTTTTTGCAAAAGTTACATAGCTTAGAGGCAGTTTCTGTGGCTGTGGTAAAGACAGGTCTATTATAGCTGGTTTGGCGGGGTTTGTGGTCTAACTTTCTGGTTGGTTCTACGGTTTCAGGCTTTCTATAGTCCTTTAAATGGGTAACACCTAGGATAGAAATCATTTCAGCCTCTCTCTTGAGAAATGAAGCTATAAGTTGAAGTTTTGGTGTATTTGTAGACAGTTTAGCGTAGGCGTAGTCAGTCCATTTGCTTATCAATACACTAGGCAGCTTTGATATGATCGCAGTTGATAGCTCAGGACTACGCAGATAATCATGTTGATTTAATGAAAATAAGGTTGCAACACAGTTATTGACTTTCATAGAAAATGTGATTAAGTCGTGTTGATAATTAGTGGGGAGTGGTGATAACTTTCTCATTTGTGAGGCGAGATGTTGAATGATTAAATCCGAATTTCCAAACCTCAGTTGTAATGCCTCCATTACAACAGCTGGCGAAGTGTTGCCGATAAGCAAGTCTGTCACTGCCTCCTTGGCCTCACCTTTGAGGGCACGACGAAGTCTCCATAAGTTCTCGGAGTCACTAAAATGGCACACTTGTGTGGATTCCTCAAACGCACTTTTGAAGTGTAACCATTCGATGCAATCTCCACTAAAGGTAGGTAATTCCCGCGGTGTTGATAATCGTGTGAGCAAGCGTTCTTCCTGTTTGGAAGGTGACGTGACCATGATGTCTTTGAGCGTATGGGCTAGCTGTAGAATGCTGTCGACAGGAGGGCCCTGGGCTTGTACGCGAATTGGGTCAACCTTAGGTATCCGCGCTGCCTCCGTCGCTGTAGTTGCTACTGCTTCTGGTAACGATGATCGCTGCACAGCATTTCGCTCCATCCATTCGTTCACAATAGCTCTGCTACTATGAGTCTTGCTCGTTTTTGAGTGACATTTTGAAGCACATTTGGCATCTATTTCCGCTTCGTATTTATCCAGCACTAAATCGTATTGAAGTTTCTGTTCAATTAACTTCATCTGGATCTTAGCCTTTGCTTCTGCGGCTGCCAGCTCAAGCTGCTTCCGCCTGACAAGTGATGATGACGTCGACACTGATGAAGCTGAGCCCGAGGCATATGTCTCATTTTTTACAACCGATTTAGTTTCAGTAGGCACTTTTGATACTGATAACACTTTGTGCGGCATGTTTGGGGCACTATTCACACCGCTAATAACACTTTGACCTTTGTTCTCGCGGTCCGCAGCAAGCACATGGCCTGACGCGCATTCTAATCGTTCAGTTAATTTTTCCCGGCTTTTTAAAGACCTGAGTCTATCGCGAGGAGGAGTATTGTACATAGTCCTGGTTACAAGATCCGGCTCGAAGGACCAGAATTATAGGCGATAGAATGAAACACGGGATTTTCTTAGCAACTGACCGCGTCCGAAGCGTGGTTCCGCGAACTACGGTGCTGTGTGCACGACTGACCCACGAAGCCATATGTCTCGATATTATAAATAATTGTAGGTTAGTTAACACTTCGGGCGCGCTCTTATTTAATAAAAAGCATATATCATACAAAGTACCATAATATAAAAATACAGGTAAATCAAAGGTAAGTATAAATATAAAAAATGTGTAGTGCGTCGCCTACATACCCTATGCCTTCTTATACTATTTATCCGATTACGTTGAAACTATAGTGCGTTATTCTACGCACGACCGCGAAGGTACCTGACACAAAAAATGTTGCATAGCATGCCGGGAACAACTAGTATGTTTTAAAAAAGATTATTTATTTACGGTTTTTATTTGGTTTCAGCTTCTCTATATGTTCGGAATAGAATAATGAATGAAAATATAATAAATACCAGCTGTCACCATTAGTCTTAAACTGCGTCGGAAAATATAAAATAAAGTATTTACAAATGTATTATTGTGAGAAAGAGCTTGAAAACTCGAAACAAGTTTATTCGAAACTATTGAAAAGATTTCCAGTTAAATCCAGTTAAACTAGTATCTATCTTCATTGAGTTACATCGAGGCGTCGGTGACACTCGCTTGACAGATGACTGGCCGCAGGTGTGTTCCCGCCGTACTTTATTGTAATTCACTCAACTTACACCCTTAACCTGACGTAATAAGTGCTATTTTACATCGACTTGAATCTGTAAGCAGTTTGTAAACTTAGATGGTACAAATTTTATAATGCAGTCATTGTGTGTCTTATAAGAGAGGAATAAGGTTGTAATTTGTATGTAAAGAGATTTATTGTAGATAGTTAAGGTGATACAGGTCGATTGACATAGGTAGGGATGCGTACAGATGAGCTTGTATAAATAATTGCATGATTTATTTTGTATTGAAGAATAGTTTACCTTTTAATAAACCCTTTTCTGTCTTCTACGATATACGGGTAATTTTCCTGTTGATATTTTTTTTCTACCATTTATATCTCTTTTAAACATATTTATATTTGTACTATCTATATTTTATACCAATAGTTTACGTATATTATGACAAATTATATTTCTATATAGTTTATAAGCTAATAATAAAAATAAGTAAAGTTTGATTTCAGAAGGTAATCCGAAAACTCCAAAACTACTTCTACGTTTTCAAAAATTCTTGCACTGATAGAAAGGTTTTCTTTTCCCAAGTGGCTTAGGCTAGTTATTCTCCCGGGATACATTAGAGCTTCCGAAAATGCAGGTAAATGGGTGTGATGGTCTTAAATTAATTTAAGGTGGAAAAAGGCAGCAAAAAACACAGCAGAACAAACACCAGAAAAAACAGTTGCTATAAAAAGTGAACCAAAAAATAGATTTTTGAAATTTAAATTTCTGGTGACTAAACTATTATTAAGTTAATATAGTTGGGTATAGTATGAAAATGAAAGTGATATACCTGCTCTACAATCTGCAATGAAGAATTCATAAAGTAGATAAATTTACCAATTATCCAAAATTTTATCACATCAAAACTTTATCATATTTGTTATTGTATTAGTGTTTGTTATTAAATAATTTATTAGTTCAGTTAATTTCAGTTACTTTATGTGCTTTATATGTCGTCTTATGTTCGTATCTTAACATGACATTTTGAAAATAGCATAAACAGTTGTATAAGCTTTTTCCGCTTTCGGTGTAAAATTGACAAATATTTTTCTATTTCTGTTTGTAACGTGTTTTGTGCGTGTAAATAAATAAATGAAACTAAATATCACTCGGACCATGTTAAACCAAGTGAAAATTGAGGAAAATCTATTTATCAAAGTACCAAGTCCATATTCAAATCAAAATCACCGATGCCTTTAAAGCGAGTGAGGGGTCTATGGCTGAGGCGTTGCGGAGAGGCCATCAAGAACACATGTCCCAAAGGGAGAGGCCTATCGCATACTTTCACGGATCTTTCAATCGTTAGCTTTTATTCAGCGCCGGCCTCCCGCCGTGATAATTGTGTGGTACATGTGAGAGATTTCAGATATTTGAAAATGGAAAAATACTTAATAGTATATCAGTTCTGGTCCAGTCTGGTTCCCATAGTTCAAGTTATGCTAATTATGCTAATAACTAACTACGTAAACTAATATATTAGATCAAGTTACGCCAAACTAGATATAGTGTGACTCAAGTCCTCAATATATTATGTAACGTAAAGACGTATTTAATTTGCCTTAAGCCGGATAAAATTTTGGTAGTTTGTCGATGAAATTAAACTGTAAATGAAAATGTATATTGTTGATATGGGATATTTGGGAGGAGTACTCACTCCCGCTAAACCCTTTACCTTGTAGCTCATAACAGCAGTAGTGAAAGCATCGCTTGCCGAATTTATAGCGGTTACCTACTCGACGCATCTGCGTGAGATTTATGAAATGACGGCGACGGCGACACTCCGGAACTTACAGTTTTTGTGCGCGCCCGCGGCCCGCAACCTGACAGTGATGAAACGGACCTTTCATAGAGGGCGCTGCGAACACCTCCACAGATGCAGGATACAAGAGCTCCAGTAGGTCAATAGGCAAGCTCTGGTAAATACATGTTTCAACGGTGCAACGAGGCCTAGGAGAGCAAACCTCTAATGTGATTGTGTAGCTAGCGAAAGAGACAGAACATTGAGGCCGTGACGAAACATCGTCAAGTAAATGTTGTCTCAAAGGCCCTTTGGCAGCTAAAAATGTCATAGAACTCTTTATGTGATTTTTATGATAAGTTAGTGTTTGTTTCAGTAGTTAATTGTATCATGAACCTTATCACAATGCCACATGGTTATTATTTCAAAAAGCTCTAAGCTCTCAAAACGGGTCTATTAAATATCAACGGCTTCAGTGTACTTTATAAAATCAAACCTCAGATCAAAGCAAGCGGACGATATACCTCATCAGATAAGACGTATAGACATTGGAAGGGTTGTCAAAGTGTTGCAAAACAAACAAAGCCTATTAAGGCATCGTGCTCTCATGTTCACTACCACATCTTAATCTTAGTTCATTTTAAACAAGACCAAAGACAGGCAGGTGCCGTCTAGAATTCGATAATATTTTTATGAATGTCACGAAATAGTTGATTAAGAAAATATATTTGTGTAAAAAAAGAGTGTGTGCTTCCCATGCTTTGATCAGAGGGAGAGAGAGGAGGTGAAAAAATGTATATATATTTTATTTGACAGATCTAAGCTACTGTTTACTTGTATACTGTGTCAGTGAAGCGAAGTGAAGAGTAGTCAAGTGGGACGAGTGTGGGCACAGTGTATGGGCTCGGGACGCGGGCTGCAACTTATGATTGTCAAGATAAATGGCCCTTTGTCACCCATCGTTTTTGTTTCGACGTTACAGTGCAACAATAACGCTATAGAAGCCGTTGGTTACACAGGATGTAGTGCTCTTATGTTATGATTGTTTTAAATGTAATATAAGTTTTCACTGCGAACTAGACTAATTTACCGTAGATAGTATTTGGCAGCTACGGTGCTACGCCGTAGCACCTCTACGGTACTGACTGATCTATGATAGTGTGAAATAAATTGGATTTTTTTATATCAAAATTATGTTTGGGTGCAGATGGTTATTATAGGAGCCTTGGCAACAGATAAGTATTTTGAGTCATTGTTTTTAAATTTTTCATTATTACTAGAATTATGTCTGACACTACTGCGATGCCTTATTCAACAGCTACTGAAGCAACACATCTTTCACATTTGAATATCTCAAGTTGCTTAATGTAAAATCTCACTTAAACCTGAGTAGAACTCAAGTCTTGGAGTGTCGCGGTAAATATTTCATTTCTTCAGTACTTGAGGCGAGGTTTAATATTTAAACATCTCGCTTTAACCGTCTAAGATTATTGCGGAGATGCACCCCTCCTCTTCCCCCTACTCTTCACCTCCTCATCCGGAAGACGTTAATATCCACAGAAACACTGGCCAACTTTGAATACTTTATTTTGTACAGTTCCAGTAACAGTTAAATAAAATGTAAATCTTTGTATTTTTACAAGCGTACAAATATTGAAACAAGTCTAGGTGTTCTTAAGTCTTTGGTCAAGAAATTCTTATATAAAGACAAGGTTAAAAACAGCAGAGTAGAGAAAAGTCCAACGATGCCATCTCAAAGAGCGGTTATAATATAACTACGGTTTTACTCGCATTCAGTGTAATGGAATCTCATGCTTGTCCGGGATAAAAACATTGAGAAAATGTTGATGGGGTCCAAATAAAGAAATAAGAAACAGTTATAGTGTCATTTTCAGTATTTCGATTCGGTCTTTACTTTTCCGAAATTAAAAATAATAATAATAATAAATAATAAACGTTTGGTTCCCATGTATCAAGCTACGTTTAGGACCACAAGATACTCAAAAATGTATTCCATTTAAAAAATCTGAACTAAAATAATGTTCGGCTGTTACTACAGCGCTATGTTGTAAATTTTTCTCAACTACCTTAAAGTTAATTGGAATATTTTACAAAATTACAGGGGGGGGAAACCCACGCCCTGTGGCGTGGCAGTCAGCATCTTTAACCTTCAAGCCGGACATCAGGCCTGCCTGTATGTTTCATATGTAAGGGTATTTTGAAAAAAAAATCTCAAAGAATATAATAATTATCACAAACTTGGAAGTGCAGCGAGACATTCCAGATGGCACGCAAATCCAATTTTAAATGTCAAAGCAACTTTAAAAATGCAAATCGGACAGTCAAAGCTTTTCTCTTAAAAAAGCCGTAAAGTTGGAGAACGTTCAGCTGAATCGAAATCTAATTTAATGTTGAAACTAAGAGGTAAGTAGTTCCGGTGTGAAAAGCTCGCAATCCGCACTAACTATCGGCTAAATACAGTCGTAAATACGCCGCAGCGATGTTTGGGTCCAATTGACCCAGTTCTGGGGCACGCTTCGACACGTTCCGAACTAGGCGAGTAATGTAGGTGACCTATGACGAATTAAATGTAGTTAATTAAAAAAAATAGATTCTGTTTTACGTTCGCGTATCTCTCTGAATTAAGTCAGCTTTAATTTTTATGAGCCAATTTTGTTGATATAATATATATATATAGCCTATATATTGCCCCAAGGTATGTTCTAGTTATCTGGGAAAACATCATGAAGATTTTATTCGTCTAGTACCTTCAGAGAGCGTGTTCAAAGAAATCGATAGACAGGCAAAGTTTTCAAAAAATGTCTTATTGTAGTCTATGACACTCCTTAGATCAACCGCAATAACTTTTTAACCAATATTTTTAAAGTAAAGAAACGATGGTTCTACAGTTTAATAATAATACAGATATAAGATATAAGGCTGACTGGCTGATAGGCGCATGACCAAATGGTAAGTATATACTTCGGCAAAAACGGGAGATTGTCATGTGTTGCGAACTTATACGAAGCTTAGAAAGCTGCCGGACTAGGACGATATTTGGCGAAGATAGGCGATGGGTGATTTCCGAACCAGTGATAAATTCTCTACCTTTCACCTTAATAAGTATCCTCCGCAGGCATCGACTGAATTAAATATGATTTTGAATTTTGAATTCCGATACATTTTCCACTTGATAGTGATAGCCAGCCTGGTCCCAAAGGACGCCAATATCTTTATCCAATGGTTAATTATATAATGACGCTGATGATCCTTATCATAACGCCATAGGGTTGCTTTTTCTACCACGCTCTTAGCTATCAAAACGGGCCTATTAGATATCGACAACTGATCGATTACATATTGTATTCTCTCTTCAGTATGGTTATCATTAGAAGTCTATCTATTTATCAACATTGAAATGATTTAATTAAACATTATTACGGTTTAAGACATTTATTTCTCAAAATGAATACAATTCACTTAATATGAGAAAAACAAGGTCATTTTAAAACTTAATATAAGAATTACTTATGAAGAGTGTACTATTACATATCGATTCCTGAAGGCAAGTCAATAGCAATAACATATTGAACTATTTATATGTGCTGTAATGTTTCGGAAATACAGAGTTGGTATCCTAGTTAGTTTTATACTTAGCAAATTAGTAAATAATAACTATCGATGTATATGTAAATTAAATGAAATTTGTGTGGTGGGTTGAATTTAAAACCTAGAGAAATATTTTCAGATGTGGTGTTTTATGTTTTTTTTATACAAAGTGAACGACTGTATCTCTTTAATGTCATTGGTCAGTGTCATTAGGTAATTTATTATACAACTGTAATATTATTTGCATATTATAGTTATATATATATATATTATATATATTATATATTATATATTATATATTATATATCATATATATTATATAATATATATATTATATATAGTTGGTAAGCCCATCATCACTTTAGAACGGCTGGACCGATAAGTCATAATAATAGAATAAACTTTTAAGGAAAGTAAAGTCAGATGGCTGCCCAGAAAATAGGAAAACACGGAAAAAAACATTTCGAAACAATTTTTGTAAGAACTCAAGATAATAACGACGATTTGACGAGACATTGCAACGCATGTCGGTAACTAGTGATTAATAAGAACGCAATTAAATGTCATTTTTGTTTAACATCATTAATATTATTTCGGTGAAATAAATCACATTTATCGTGCAAACTTTAATTATTCGCCTCTCGATAACCGATGTCGAATGTGATTAATTTAAAACATTATGGTTTTTGTGTAATTACCGATCCTTTTGGAGCGAATTTACAAATTATGTCAACATTGATTTGGGAGATATTAATTATTATGCAATTCATCGCGAAATATGTTAGAAATACTAGTAAGTATATATTATTAATAAACTAAGAAAAGCTTCTACTATACTAAAGTTGAGAAGATCTAAAAGTCGAGTGGAAAGAGTGTTATAGAAAAATTATGAACCTTATCTTGAAAGCATTAAAGGTCATTTTTATAGCATTATTAACTGTCTAATCCGGCCATTTAGATCTCGATTACCTTAGCGGTATGCTATAATATAATTGTTTGAAGGGAAGTTGGTGTACTATATTTTGCATGTTCTATATGAATGTTTAATAAGGTTTCCTTAGTTTAGGCCCGCGGAGAGCTCTTATGAAGGTCAAATTTAATGTGAATAGCAAAAAACCATAAGTAAAAAAGTCAATGCTCTTGAATTTCTCTTAATGTTATCATTATAAATTTATAAATATTTTTACACATTTTTTAAGCACGGCCATTTGATCCCAAATAAAGCTAAGTTTATTCTGATATACTACATATACAATTTATTTTTACACCTTTACTCAGATTAAAGCTACATATTCACGCCGACAAATGTTTGTCCTATGTGATTACAACCTACCTGTGCCGGAACCACCAAGCCAACTGGCCCGTCGCTAATATAAGATCCCGTAAGTGACCACTTCAATCATCAGTACACATTCTCGCATCCAATCTCTCACGGCCTCATGTGATGTCAACCCAAGGAATGCATATTCAAGAAGTATTCTCAAAGGCAAATGAGAGGCTCGCTCGTAAATGCGGTCCGACCCTTACATCCATTAGCGCCGGAGCAGATTGTATCTGAGGGGCGGATTCTGTTAATTAATATCGGTATTGTTATCGATGTACGAGAGGATAGATAACCTATACACGATCAATGAGAGTGCGCATTAATTCACTTCTTCATAAAGTACTAGAATGCTTAGGCGTCTTCAAGAAATACAAAATTTGCTATTGCTATCTTGACATTTTTTTATATTTATACAGCCAACATTTAATTCTTATCCAATCCAAAGAAGCAATATCAGACCAGTTCCTTATGGTGATAAATTCACAATGTATTGCGAATTGTAACGAACTCAGCCTTTTATAATGGAGAATCTAATATATTTGACATCGATGGTCACAACGCTTGATCTCTAGATACACGTAACTACTGGATAATTTATGTAATGAAGATGTATCATTTGAGAGCTTAATCAGGCTTTAATGGATATATGGAGCCGATTGGATATGGCGGTCTTAATTATCAATTGAACTGAATGCGCTCAGGTACAGCAGATTTCGTAGCATTTAGCTACGCCGTAGGCTTCGCTACGGCTACGATAAGTGCGCATGTAGCTTACAGAATTTTGATGCCGAAATTGTATGGGACCCCGGTTGAAAAGCCTTTATAAAATATAATAAATAGCAATTTTAAAACCTGTAAATAAGAACTGGAATAAAATTCTAACTGAGGTATACAAATAATACTTTCTGAATGTGTATTAATTAGTGAAATGATTTTCGTTTGTAGCCTCGTGTCCCGGCCCTCCCTCGGGCGCCGCGTCGACGCAAAACATGAAAAGTTGCCAATCGGAGCGAATATTTTTAATTAATAGTGGCTGGATTCCTCTTTTTACTGGTTTTTTAGCGAAATTACTGGTAATTGGTATCTTGTTACTAATAATAGGAACAAAGGCAGGAAACCGAGTGAAATATAAAAGAAAAGGCCGTTGAGGAACGCGCCGAGACCCAATTATTTTAGTTTATTTCAGTTTTTCCTTTACTGTAATTCAGGAAAGATTTCCGCAACATACGACGAGGACAAATCATTTATTTATGTTAGTTTACAATAGAACATACCAACAAGTATTTTTATCTATAATGTTTTTCAGAAAAGTCTCATTAATATCATTCCTAGTTATGTTTAATTATAATAAGTTATTCGCTTGGGTTTGAGTTGCGTTTCTTCAGTTTCGATTAAAGGGACATGCCATATAACTTATCTGTGATCTGTGTTAAATAAAAAAATATTATTATCATATTTCGGGAAATTCTTTCTTAGTACCACGCTCTAAAATAAACGTTATTTTGTAGTTAGTTTCTCCGTACATATTGTGGTAATATAACATCATTATGCTGTATTTATGTGTACAGTTTCAGTGACATAATCGATGATATCGTTGTAATTTCGCTGTAAATCATTCAAGAATCAAATTGCATACATTCATAGCCATTTTATTCACAATTTTACTGCAAATAAGAACTAATTAAAATCAGGTTAAACCTATATATAATTTATTTTGTAAATTTATTTATTATTTATTAATTTTTGGTTTTATAAATTGTTAATTGTTTTAGTTATAAATTTCTATATATGATATAGATTACAAAATCATTACATAACAATATTGGGACTACAATAACAGAAGACATCGATATAAACTTAAAGACAAAACCAAACTAAGCCAATGTTTACCTAAACACAAAACTAATCCCTTCCCAAAATAGCATTAGCCTCAGAATCTTTAGCAAGTATCTGTAAAGTACAAAACCTAGCCAGTCCTTATCGGCGGTTATAAATCTAAGGGTAGCCCTTATCTCGGATTTACTTCTCACTCGGCCCTCAATGTTACACGGTGGGCTTCTAGGCTGTTCCGTATGCTATTCCGTAAGGTGAAAATAACAACTCGACGATATATCAACGCGGTATATGCTGTATCTCTCTCGTAGCTACGTAATCAAGTGAGAGGTCAGGTCTTCGAAGCCTCGATGCGCTGACGAGGTTTGTGTTACAGAATACAGGGGCTGATGCCTTCGGCGTGAAGGGTGAACTATCGATTGGTTCGTGGGTTTAAACTTACAGGCTATGTTAAATACTGTTCTCAAATACATATAAAAATATTGGTGTTCTTTTACGTACAGCCATCTGATTTCGAACAAAGCAGCTTGTACATGAGCATAAATATGTTACTCCGGAGAGTTCTGTAATAATATCTGATTTCATGCTTCAGTCATTCCGTTCTCTTCTTCCATTTGTAGACGGCTCAACTATTACAACGACTCTGTCACTGTAAGTAGTAACAGTGCTTTTGCATAATGTGAAGGGTGTCAGATATTATTCGTATCTAAATGGTAACTAGAGAACTGATATACTTTTTTTATTATAAAACTTACCACAGAAAAAGTTATTGACGGGAATAAACAAAAATTGATAATTATTTCTCTTTTCTACATAGTAAAATAAAAGAGATAAGAGAAGAAGAATATAGAAAAGCACAAAGAATCAGCATTATCTTTCTCTTTTCAACATACTAAAATAAATAAATAAATATCCTGGGACATTCCTTACAAACGGCCATCTGGTCCCAAACTAAGCAGAGCTTGTACTATGGAAACCAGATGACTGATATACTACATATACTACGTACTTATATAGATATTAACACCCAGATGAGATGAGATAAGAAGAATATAGAGAAGCACAATAAATAGATTAAGTTTACCAATTAATCGGCCTCAACGACTAACTTAACTTGAATCATCTCAATTTTTGCATATACTCGATTGTATAGTATATGTACAAATAACAGAGGCGATAATTAAAGCAAACAAGTTACTGAAACAAATTAATTTCTCGTTGAATGTTTGAGACATTGTTTGTTATCTTTGCGGATCTTGCACCTGAGTTTCGTGATATTATGCAAAGCAGTTGTCAAACTACGCTTTAATGTACTTTACGATATCTATTTAAACCTAAATATATACAGCCATACTCATCAATGACTAATTACTTAACCCATTCCTCCCCACTGTCATATTTTTAGGACACTATTTTCAAAATTTGTTTTTACGAATTAGGACTTTTATTTTTATTATTTCTGATGAATTATGATGATTATTTTTACACTATTTTTCTAATAAAATAATATTTTTTCGCTGTAAAAAACGTTTACTTAATTTTAATGTAATTTTTTAAAGTTGATAATTTTTGTCGACTGAAAGAGAGCATTGAGTTCCGATTGTATATACCGTAAAAGAAAAACGTTACCAACTTCAAAGTACATAAGACTTATTCTTAGATCTCTACCAAATATAAAACAAATAAAAACAAAATATAATTTGTGAAATTGTGAAATACATTCAAAATAAGCCGTCCTATAAATATGACACTGGGAATCTGCCTTTACAAAGTGCCGCGAACGCGTTTTCGATCCTGCCACGCTAAGTACAGGTTCAAACTGATCAATTGTTTGTTTTCGGGTCTTGCTTGTGTTTACATTAGTCGATTAGTCTACGCCGAACACATTACATCTCGTCACACGAAACGATTGTGATTATTTATCGACCTAGTGTAAAAAAAGTGAATTATAGGTAAGTAAAAATATTTTATTTTTGTTCTTTATCTAATTGTAAACAATTTACCTGTCTGTATGATTATAAGTATACGTGTGGCTATATATTCATATTTTCTATATTTATTATTTATAGATCATGGATCCAGTGCAAAAAATATATAAAAAAGCTTTGAAGGTGTCCGAAATCGTAGACTATCTTCAAGATATTGAAGATTCTAGTGATGAGGAGTTGAATGACATTGAAGCTGCCATATTGCCGCCGGATGAGGTAGATGAAATGACTGGCATAGATGAAGACAACGATATGGGAGCTTTGCCAGTGTCTAATGTATCTGGTCAAGTGGAATTTTCGTGCACGATCGATAACGTCGCGGAAAATCATCCTACTCAAACCACATCTCGGACAAGCAAGACAGTCACTTGGCGCAAGTGTGAACCAGTATATTCTAAAATACAGCCGGAATCTAATACTGATAAACAATGTTTGGAAAATATGATTATGGAGTTGGAAGGAAAATCAGCGGTAGAAATATTCGAAAACTTGTTGTGTGAAGAGATTCTAGAATATATTGTGCACGAAACTGTAATCTACGCCAAACATTATAAAAATGATTTGAACTTCAATCTAACTATAGATGAGTTAAAAGTCTTTATAGGCATTTTGTTTTTCTCTTCGTATCATCACTTGCCCCAAAGTAAACTTTATTGGTGTAGAGATGAGGATGTACATATTCCATTTGTTGAACAGGCAATGTCCCGTATTTACATTTCAATGACAACTTACAAATTGATAATACTGACAAAGCTTTCAAAATTCGCCCACTTATCGATAAAGCTAATGAATCATTCCGAAAGTTTGGTATATTTGAATCCAATAGCTGTTGATGAAATGATCGTCAAATACTTCGGTCACCATGGAATCAAACAATTTATAAAAGGTAAACCAGTAAGGTTCGGATATAAGCTTTGGGCACTGTGTGGAGTCAACGGATATTGTTATAACTTTTCGCTTTACACAGGCAAGGATGCTCAAACCTCTGCTAGTAGTGACGATGGCTTGGGTGCAACAGTGGTAAAGAAGTTGCTTGCAGTTTGTACAGCTCCCAGAGCACATGTAGTCTACTTTGATTACTTTTTCAGCAGCATGCAATTGTTGATTGATTTGAAATCTCAAGGGTTCAGAGCTACAGGGACAGTCAGAGAAAATAGGACTAAAAAATGTTCTATCATGACCAAACAAGAGATGAAAAAGAAAGACCGAGGTTTTTCCGATTATCGTTCTGATAAAAATAATGAAATTTTGTGCGTGAAATGGCATGACAACAATGTTGTTTGTCTTTTGACTAATTTTGATTCTGTTGAACCTTTTGTAAAAACGAATAGGTACTCAAAGAAAGAAAAGGCCAAAGTAGCCGTGAATCAGCCAATGCTTATTCATAATTATAATAAAAATATGGGAGGAGTGGATAAACATAATTGGCTGATTTCTAAATATCCAATCCGCTTTAGAGGTAAAAAATGGTATTGGTATTTAGTCATCCGTGTTTTAGACATGTCCCTTGTGAATGCATGGATCATCTACAACCAGATAAATAAACATGAGACCATCCCTCTGCTAGACTTCAGACGAAGGGTTTGTTTTGCTTGGATGAAAAAATCGGAAGGCAAGGCAAGTAAACCGACACCCGGTTCTTCAGAAGTTCTTTTACAGCCTGTCAGGTTTGATAATGTTGGTCACTATATGACAAAGAGGGACAAACAGAGGCGTTGTCAAGGACAAGTTTGTAAGAAAAAACCTTTTGTACTAAATGTGAAAAAACACTTTGCAGTGATTGTTTCATACCTTATCATACAAAATAAGGTCATAATATTTTATTTTTAAGACTGTTTGTGGACATAATTTTCAAATAAAGCTGATTTTGTTTTAATTGTTAACTTGTACTACTTCTGATCACATGTCCCCATTGTCATATTTATAGGACAGGCTGAAACAGGGATGAAGGTATATATATATATATTTTTTGTCATATTCTTTTTTCTTAATGTATTATGAACTTAATTTAAAGAATTGATCAAAAAATTCCAATGTTTTCGATGCTTGGGAAGTAATGGGTTAAACAATCTTTAAATGGTCACGTATATAATGACACATTTGTAACAATAAAAGGACGATGGTCGATAAGTAGGTGCTAATTGGTTTTAGGGTTAGCTAAAGGTGTGAAACCTATGGTGTCATGGAATTTATTATGTGAACAACTTCTTCCATGATTATTTAACTAATTAGAAATCGCCAAATAACTCTGATTTATTAACATAAAACCTTGCTGAGTTTCTTGCCGGTTCCTTCTAGTTGAACTTCAGTAACTTTGACCTCCGTTAGGCCCTAATCTGAGTTATCTAAATTAAAGGTTTTTTAAATTCAAATAAAAAAAATTAAATAACACAAAACTGACCTCTTTTCTCTTCTTTTTCATTTACTATTCTTATCTAGTAACCACCTCTGAGAGTACTATCAATGACATCAAAATCATTCCGTATATACAGTACTCACTAGAATTATGACATAAATAGTCTCAAAGGACTTTACATCAAAATATTTAAGGCTGAAATTCCCCCAGCAGACAAATGTAGGTTAGTGTTTCAATGAGTACGTTGACAAATGGGTGACGCGTACCGTTACTCGGTAATGGGTGTTGGCAAACGTAAGGGAAGATAGCGCGCAATGTATACAAACATTATGAGAATTATCATAGTATACGCATATGTATGCGGGCCACAATTGCTTAGGACGCCTATTGCGCCGGCCTTGCCTCATAAAAGAAACCATCTGTGTATGTATTTTTGCTATACTAGGTATATCTGGTTAATTAAATTGCGTTATGTCATTCATAGTCACAGTAATACTGTGACTTCGTTCTCCGAGGGTTCCGTGTATAAAGGGTATGCAGTACTCTATGTATACGTCAAAACTATTTTTATCAGTAACTCCTAATATTGACTTAAATAGTCCTAAGGCTTGATTGCTTGAATCAATGATGAAAATAAATGTATAGAAGTTTTGGAAAATTGGAGATCGAATCCTAAAAGGGGCAACCCCTTTTTACTACAGGATGTTATATATTATATAGGCTTTAATTTCAGGTATTTTTTTTGTAATTTATCTAACATAGTTTTTGATTTAGGGCCAAAAAATGTATATATTGACTTATCAGGTATACTTTTTCATTTATTTCTCCCAGAAATCAATCCTTAGTCTATAAAACGCGATGTTCTTTCACAGAAAAACCGGTGGTAGGTTTGAATACGTTTTGAGGTTCCACCTGTGATCTAATTTGAACTGGCTCTTGTCATATGTATGTATCGTAGGCTCGTATTAACTGAGCCACTACGGCTCCGCATCTGAATACAAACTAATTGAGGCACGCGACAGTTTCATGTCAATGAATGAACGAATGTCGGTCATTCACTGATGAATAACTTTTTGAATTCGCAATTCATAAAGATTTCAAAAAGGCTTGCAACCGACAGTAAAAATAAATGGGCAAGTACAAATAAGACTCGCTGACAAAGGGTTAACCAAATTAATTATAATTAATCCAATAGATTTGATTCAAAATTCAAAACCATTTATTCAGTTTAGGCCCTCGGAAGGCACTTATGAAGGTCAAATTTAAAGTTAGTGAAGCTACAACCAGTTCGGAAGTCAGCCTTCAACTGAGAAGAACCGGCAAGAAACTCAGCAAGGTTACATTCTTTTTTATTTTTATTAAATAATTTTTTATATCAATTTTATCTATTCTGACTTTTTGGCTATTATATAATATCAATTTTATATTTAACAATTACAAAATACTTAATATAGGTAACATTCAAAAACAAAATTAAAAGAAATAGCAAGACTACAAAATGGAAAATAACAATAATTACTTACAACTAAAACAAGAAAATTAGAGGTGCACTGTGCAGAGAGTAGCTAGAATAAGTAGAATAGCCATTTCCATACATTTTTATCTTCAATATAATGAACTACCTTGTAATACGCTTGTTTGTTTACATTGAATAGGCTTCAAAACTACTGGCCTGATTTGAACATTTTTAACAGGCTACATGATAGTTTGGAAACAAATTGGGATCCTTACTAAAACTCCAATAATGTAAAAAAATTACCTAAAAAAATCCATACATCGCGTGCGCTGCTAAAACTACTGATGATCGAAAGAACAAAATAATGTAGCGCCCCTCGGGAACGCGAGTGAAACCGCGGGGGACAGTTAGTACATATAAAAGTTTTAAGGAAACACGGGATATTTGAATTCGAGGTAGAGTGAGTAAAAAGAAATTGCCTGTCTTTCCGAAATTATGGGCGTGAAGGAAAATATTATTTTATTAATTTTAATGGGATTAAAAGGTACCCTGTTAAATTTTAAGTTATCAACGAAATGATTAAGGTTTATGGCAAGCAGGCTGACAAACAGGAAGACGACCCACCTATAAGTGGTCACCTACACCTATGGACTGCAACACCACGTTGTTGATCCTGAGACGTTAAGTTGCTAAGTCTCATGCCTGTAATGTAACCGGCCCCCTTACCCTTCTAACTGAAACACTGCAATACATGTATATCGCTTTCTATAACAGCAACGCTTCTTTATGAAACCCAAAGAGTTTAAAAACAAAGGGTCCGAACAGATAATTGTTTCTCACCGTTATAATTCTTCTTACGACATCGTAAATTTAGTCACGGTGCAAGGGAATAGTGAGGGATGCGACACCGGAAATGATTTAAAGATAATTCAAAGTTGCCAGTGGCCGGTGGCGTGGAAAGATTCGCGTCTCTTCTTTTTAACCAGTTTCTTTAAAGCAGGGTTTTTCAAAGTGAGGCACGTCAGTTCGTAGGGGATACACTGGAACATTTCCGTTAGAGCGATAACGCGATTGTGTAGTGCACTTGGAATGGATATTGATGCGGATTTTTTTGTACATTGACGACTCCACTCTGGTGTCTATCTCTGTGAGTGTAATGAAACATTAAGCCATTATAAAATCGTCTTGTCTTTAAATCCAAGAACTCATCTCAGCAAGGTCCAAATTCTCGCGGTTTTTTGACGAGAATTAAGTGCACCCCCCAAGCAAGTTTAAGTTTGAGTAACGAAAATGACTAGGTAATTATATTTGCATATCTACCCATTTATGGAAACGGCAAATATTCACTACATTTTAGATTATGAAACAATGAAGCCACATGACAGAATTATGGGCACTCGGTCCACAATAATTCGTTAAATTAAAAAAATACGATAAAAATAACATTTCATTTGATTACAATTTAACTTACGTTATTGCACCATGTAATCATTTTATAGATATGCTATTTTGTTTTTATTAAATTCCTCTGAGAAGTTTAATGGGGGTTAGTAGAATTATAAGTTTGAGAACCGTTGCTTTAGAGTAATGAGTTTCTTGAGGTATTGTTTCATTCCGTGAGGCGTGAAGAACAGAAAAGTGAAGTGCGATACTCTGCTGTGTAATGAGGTCAGTTCATTTACATTTTTCTCTACCTTCCATTGTGTTCCGTTAACAGATGATTATTACTAAGTTTGAAGTCTACCTATCCTAGCCTTTTTTTATTTAATATTAAGTTTAAATATCCTGGGTTGGATTACCGCGTCGGGTATCGCTCTTACCGCGAAGCTACTGAATCAATTTAAATGGTCAAAAGGTTAAGGAAATGCTATAATAATAATAATAATAATAATAATTTTCAAATATATAGCAGTACTCTTTATCTTGATTTAGAGTCGAGACCTGGGTATGGAGAGTGGAAGTCGTCCCTGAGCCCAATGGTCTTTAGACTGCTTACCATCAGGTGGGATCGCAGTCAAGCACTAGTTTATATTATTTAAAAAAAAAAAAAAAACCTAAAAAGTTTGCTAAACGATCTGAATACGGCTCGCAAAGACCTGGAAGAAGTATCATGCGTAATGATGATGAGAATAAATATGCAGGCCCATAGTTAATGAAATTATATTAAATTCTAAAATTTCTTGCTTAATAAAATTGTCGCATTAATAATTAAACACAAAAGCCTTCGCGAAGAGGTTCTATTTCAACTTTTATGTATTTCATAGCCTTTTCACTTCTGGGAACACAAATATAGATTCCAGTGACACTCTGAAAAAATATTTGCTCTGTAAAAGGACCGTATTACATCTCGTTAAAGACTGTTTTTGTTTGATCAGGAGTTTACGGTATAATGTCTGTATACAGGTACCCGGCCCAGTTTAAAATGTAGCGACCCGAATATATTTGTGGAAGTTAGAGGTCCCTTTGACTTGAGTGTAAAGTATACGTGTTTTCATAACGTTTTTGATGAAATTATTTTAGCTAATAAAGAAGGGGAATTTAAGACATTTTCTTTCATTTGATGTTATTTTGTAATGAACTTTAATATTTATAAATAATTGGAATAACAGACTGTAACTTTTATAATGTGAGTAAAGAGTAATGTTCAACGATGAACTGCAAAATATCATGATTAAAACATAGTGAATTTAAAAAACATTAAGTTGACTCAGGTGTGACCCTGTCACTTGTGCCAGGAAGGGCCGGACCTGGACGGGAGTCAGTTCGGGTTTCGGCAAGGGCGCTCCACCGTGCACGCTGTGTCGCGAGTAAGGGCCCTGGCGGAGGAAGCGGTGTCCCGGGGCGGGGTGATGTTGGCGGTCTCTCTAGACATCGCCAACGCGTTTAACACCCTGCCCTGGAGTTGCATTCGGGAGGCACTGAGGTATCATAGAGTGCCTCCCTACCTCCGCCGCATCGTTGGGGCTTATCTCTCCGAGAGGTGTGTCACATACACGGGACGTGATGGCATTCACCAGCGCCCGATGTCGTGCGGTGTTCCACAGGGTTCGGTTCTTGGGCCGCTCCTGTGGAACATCGGCTACGACTGGGTGCTGAGAGGCGAGCTCGGCCCGGGGGTGGACCTGACGTGTTACGCGGACGACACGCTGGTCACCGCCCGGGGGAGCTCGCACAGGGAGGCAGCGTTGCTGGCGACGGCTGCGGCGTCACAGGTGGTGAGCCGCATCCGTCGCCTAGGCCTGGAGGTGGCCCTCAGCAAGTCGGAGGCCATGGTGTTTCATGGCCCCCGGCGGGCGCCGCCGCCCGGCTCACACATCGTGGTCGGGGGGGTCCGAATCGCTGTCGAGCCCACCATGAAATATCTGGGATTGGTGCTCGACAGCCGGTGGGACTTCGGGTCCCACTTTCGGCGGCTGGCGCCCAAGCTGTTGGGCGCGGCTGGCGCGCTCGCAACGCTGCTTCCCAATCTGGGGGGCCCGAGCTCCGCCTGTAGGCGGCTCTACATGGGGATCGTGCGATCCATGGCCCTGTACGGGGCCCCGATCTGGGCCCTCGACCTGACGGCCGGCGCGATCGCTGTTCTGCGAAAACCGCAGAGAGCGATGGCCGTCAGAGTCATACGGGGGTATCGCACGATCTCCTACGAGGGGGCTTGTGCACTGGCCGGATCCCCGCCCTGGGACCTAGAGGCGAAAGTCCTCGCGTCACTGTATCGGTGGCGCGAGGAAGAGGCGGAGCGGGGCGAACGACCGATGCAGCGTCACGTCGAGCTGCGTCGGTCTCAGCTCCGCGAGGTCCTGGTGGCGGAATGGCGGGACAGGCTTTCACGCCCTACCGCCGGCCTCGACATAGTCGGGGCGGTCCGGCCGGTGCTCGAGCGCTGGCTCGGGAGGAGGCACGGCTCCCTGTCGTTTCGGGTGACGCAGGTACTCTCGGGGCACGGTTGCTTCGGGAAGTACCTGTGCCGCATAAACAGGGAGCCGGACGCCCGGTGTCACCACTGCGTCCATTGCCGGGAGGACACGGCGCGGCACACGCTGGCAGAGTGTGCCGCTTGGGAGGAGCCGCGTCGTGCCCTCATCGCCGGAGTAGGCCCGGACCTCTCGCTGCCGGCCGTGGTCGAGTCGATGGTCGACAGCGAGGAGGCCTGGGACGCAGTGGTAACCTTCTGCGAAACTGTTATCGCGCAGAAGGAGGCTGCGGAAAGGGAGAGGGAGATCTCAACCCCTCACCCGATCCGCAGCAGACGCACCGGGCGTCGGCGGAGGGCGGACAACGCCCTCTTCCAGCCCCCCTAAATGGGTCCAGGGGCGACTGACTCGGGGACGTCCGTCGCCCCCCTACAACATCAGGACCCGAGGTGGCGGCGCGTGTGGTGTTCCACGTGCGCCCCTCAGAGAAGTCGGGGGGGGAGGAGTTAACACCTCACTCCCCCCCCTCGACCAGACGGGGCCCGCGGCGGCGGGCCAGCACCAACCGGGGGTTGCGGAAGCTGAATTCGTGCCCGCGACCCTCGGCGCTTAGGTGTGTGAAGGAACACCGGAGGGGTTTTAGTGGGTATACCTCTCGGGCCCCTTCTCATTTTTATTGAGAAGGGGAGTTTGCGAGAGGGAGTCCCACATAACCACCGCGTCTCCCCGGGCGCGGTGGTATGCGCAAAGCATTTCCCCTCCTAAAAAAAAAAAAAAAAAAAAGGTGTGACCCTGTGGAAATCCATTGTAAGATTATCCAAAAACAAATATCTAGCAACTAATTCCTCGAGTTTCCTTGTTTGGGAATTCACAGAGAAGGAGATCCAGCGGAATTAGTTACTAGATATTTGTTTTTGTATAATCTTGGTGTCGGTAGACAATATGTTATCTACTGTTGAAGTAAATTGGTCTGGGACATTATTTATACACAGGCACCTGATCCAACACCAAGCAAAGTTTGTAGTATGGACACCTCATTTACATTAAAGTTTCTATATTTAGAAGTGATTATCTGTAGCCCGGGGCTCGTGATGTTGCCGAGAGACGGCGTTAACGACATGTAACATTGGGACCTTAAATTGTCTTCGGTGGAGAAAGGGTCTTATTGAGACCTCAGCCTACCCGTTCTGAGAATAATGGGCGTGAAGATATGATACATACTTTCGATGTTGCAATATCAACACGACATGATTTAAGGTGAACATTTGTCATATAAATGCGTCTGTATGATCGTTGAACCAGTTATTGCTCGATTACAGTAATAAAACAAGACTATTGTATAAAAACAATGGCAACACCGGCCCACGGCGGCGTCGCTGGCGAGCGAGAGCGTTATATTTCATTATTTAATTCCTTCAAACGACTATTTGTCATCGCGTTTATAGCACAACGGCACAATGAATGAAGAGCCAATGTTTGAAGTTGGCTTTGACTTTGATACATTGGACAAATGGGAATGGAAACGTTGGCCTGAAATAAGCCAACTTTAAATCTAGTGCGGTAAAGTTAACTGGTGAAAATATAATAGTCAATAAAATATAAATACTCTTTGATTAGTAGAACGTGAGACAAAACATCGGGCGAAAGCTAGTATATCTATATAGTTGTAGGTTATGAATAGTGTAGCTATATATATGTAGTTATAGCTTATATATGATATCTGAAATCGCGGGGGACGGCTAGTCTATATATGTATATATAAGCAAAATAGGGTTCCTTTGACGCACCATCACCTCAAAACTACTGAACATATCGGGATGTGAGTGTAACCATTCGACACAGAATGTTTCCTAGACGGTTATAGGCTGTAGCATGATGTAGTATAGTTAGTAGTGTATTTATAGGTTATAGGTATGATGGTAATCTCCGGAATTACGGCATTTATTACAAAAAATCTTTCATATTTTAAAACATTAATTATTCCGGATGGACACAGGCTATGGCATTATCCCAAAATTCATTAGATCCCTCGGGAAAGCTGGTGAAACCGCGGCACGGAAAGCTCTAATAGATATTTGGCCCGGCTAATTTGATCCCCTAGATTTAGGACCAGTAGCTTTTACCTACATGAGTCTGTAACCGAATAAATGGATTTTATTTTCTTTAATTCCTTATTTCTTCGGCCTCTCTACCTGGGATATTTACAGTTCATTTATGAATCGCAGAAATCGAAAGCAAAGGTCGGCACGCCACTGCCGTCGCCGTCCGTAGTGATCCTCGTCGCCATAATATAATTGTTTTGCAGATTTTAATAGCTCTAGCTTTTGCAAGTGGTTTTAACTACGTTCCCAAGGAATTTTATATTGCTCCAGGATCATAAGAATACCAAAAGACTTTTAACCTGAAAGGAATGTACCTCCTCAATTTGGTGGCAAGGGCTTGCAATACCATAACAAAAAGAACGTAGTCTGTCTATTACAAAACTTCTAAAATTCTGTCAACAGATTGTGTTGGGAGTACCTTTGGTATTGCAAATGTCTATGGGCGGCGATCACCAGTTACCATCAGCCTATATGTAAACCTAGTTGACATAAAAAATCAAAAATGAAACTTCAGACTTCACTCCACAGCTTGATTCCAGCAGCTTATGCAATGGTCCTATTTGTTAATATTTAATCACTTTACTCCAATTAAACCTATAAGACCATGGTCTTACCCTATTAAACGAATAAATTGTTATATTATACAAGTAGAAACTTTGCTCAGTTCAGGTTAGTCGCCATAACGTCAATCTTGTTGTGAATCCCCTAGGGGCATGTCAGTTGGTGCCCCAGTCTGCGAGATATAGATTACTTAATAAACTGCAACGCCGCGTATTCCGTACTTCAACCATTAACATTATTCTAGGAGTGGCGAGTATATAAAGATTGAAAAATCTAATTAGAAGCGAGTAGGTCAAGTTCAAAGCGAGTAATTAAAACTGTACTCGAGATGCATTAGCCGGCGGAACCGGAAGCGGAAGTGGAGGGAGCGAAATATTCATTGCGGTGATCCGGGGGCTGGTCGCAACGACACGGATTAGCCGATAGGTTAAAGAAGGATTAAGAATATAACTTAAAATAAGCCGCCCAGGGATGTCCGCTGCTGAGCACAGGCCTCCCCTATAGATTTCCATACCATGAATTGAGAGTAAATTTAGGTTTTATTCTACAATGATCCCGATTTTGACGACCTAGAAGAGATGTTTTTGCACTTCTATTTCATCCTGAAAAATAGTAAAAGGTGCTTGTAAAATAAACCGAAGCAAAGCTAAATAAATTTAAAATATAAGTTTGAAACAACTGTTAAATAAATACTTTCTTCAAATTAATGCACTGATTTGTGGTGCAACCCGCAGCATAAGATAATGAGTGAAGGAGAAAATCTCACTAGATAGAGAGGCAATTAAAATTATAGCCGCAGCGGGGAACGGGGAGGTGCGGGGTCCAGGGAGGTGCGGGACGCGGGAGGTGGAGGATAAGCCAAGTTTGGGCTAACTCCACTTTGATGAGACCCATTATGATTATGATGCGCTCAGTGAGGTGAACTCTGGCTTGGCACGGTCACAACACGCAGGAACCTTTAGTCTTACACTAGTTGGTAAAAGTTTTATGAGTTTTAACTATGGTATTATGATCACTATGAAAAATAGTATTTAGAAAATGTTTAACTTTTGATAAAATATTAATACCAAAAAAATTATTACAAAAATTATTACGTTGGAGGCTACTCATGGTAACTTCAGTAACTTTGACTTTTATAAGTGTAGTCAGCGGAATAGAGAACTAAAGTCTTTGGTTCGATTCCCAGATGGAGCAGGTAAAGTTGACGTCAGGAATGTACCTGTGGCCCGAGATTGGTCATGTGCTCGAACTACGTAACCCTACAAATATTAAAAGTTAGTGTTATATAAAGTAAAATATTTTGCAAGCAAACTTTTTAATTGGACGTTTCGAGGTAGGGTATTAAAATATATTAAATTGCGCTCTCAGTGTTACGCGACGATATGTAAACTGATCACTGTTGCGGATTTTTCACTTTGTCAAAATTCCAATCATGTTTGTACAGGCGACGGCGGTGGCGGAACGCGGCGGTACATTTTACATTTTATCGCTCGTTTCACGCGTTACGCATCTATCGGCAACGCACTGGGTGGAAAAAAGCTGCGTTCGTAAAGGTTACTACCGCAAAATGTTGTTCTTTTAAGATATTTTTATCTGAATATTTTTTGAATATTTATTGTTTGATTCAATAAGCAGAATTTATGAGCAAATTTCAAATATTTGTTTTTACTTAAATTGTTTACACACTGTTTAACAACAATGTTTTGATAAAACTTTTGCCTGTAATTAATAAAGTCAGAAAGTAGAATATAACATAATTGAAATAGATGAGCTACTGAATAAAAAATAGCAAAAATTAAGGTACAATAAAAATGTACATTATGCCGATAAAAATAGTAACATGAACTCGTTTGTATTTATTTTTTGCTATTTCGTTTAGTATAAGATATATTTACCCTGAATAATTCAACAAATAATTCATAAGCTTTACAGAAAAACAAAACATAAAGCCGCAGCGTAAACCCGCCCCAGTGCGTACAAACAAGTGTCGCGTTATTATTGCGGTAACAAGCGAGCAATCAGAGCACCACTTTTTGTAAAAACAACGCAGTTCTGTAAACGCTCGCTTTGTTTCACGGCGGGGCGCGCGGCGGCGCGACGCTGCAGTGTGCACGCGCCTTTATCGAGATGAAACCGTTCTACCCGATAATTTGAATGTTTTTTTATAACTACAGTAAAAAATAAAACGAAAAAGACAATTATATAAAAATTATCAGTTATTATTATTCCAGCTCTGGACTAAATCATTTGCGGATGACGAATGGTGTGACAAAAGTCACGGGTAAATAATTATAGAGCTGGAGCTTTCAGTGAAAGAAACGTGAAGAAACCATAGCAATAGTCATTGGTGTGTCCCGGAAGTTGCACCTCTTAAGTGCAACTTCCATTTCCATTCTAGGCTGTGTGTACCATTTTTGGCCATATTAATCACTGCGAAATTGTGTCAAAGACAAGCCAAAAAGAGTTATAAAAAAACAACAGAGAAGTACATATCTTATTTAAATACGGCACTACCCTTAAATTTCCCGATAAGCATTCTCTGTTTACCAAAGAACGTGAACAACTGTTTACGAAAGGAATCCATTGAAACGCTAAACCAAACCAGTCAAACAAAATTAAGTTAACCATTCATCAAACTCAAAACCGCTCTCAATATATCAAACGTTTGACTTCCGGGTTCAAAATGATACCGACGCACCCTTTTTACGTACAGTCGCCCACATAATTGGCTAAATAGATACCAATTTTAAAACACCTGTAGGCACATTCACTTTAAAAAAGTCTATATTTAAAGTCATATTTCAAATTAAGTCGCAGAAGGAGACTAATGAACAACGCTACTGAAGTTACCATTGATTCGAAAGTCAGTATTCAACTGAGAAGAATCGGCAAGAATCTCAGCAAGGTAAAATTATTTATAATCTAACGAATCTGGATGTATTTTTTCAAATATTTATTTAATATAACTAATACATATCGTATCTTCACGCTCATTACCCACGATAAGGTAAGATAAGTTTCGAGTATAATCATTCGTAACTGCCCGTGAAAGCCTATTTAAATAAATATATTTCATTTAACTTCAGTATTTTATACTTTAATAACAAATTCATTAGGCTTTGATATACACACATTCGTATCAAAATCACACTTTGTCTTTTCATACTCTGGATAATTGTACAGGTGTTTCGTTTATCAGGATTTGTGCAATAAATGGCAGACTGTACTCAACCCTTCCTAGTGAGTACCAAAAGTGCAGATTAAGGCACACAATAGTTTCCGAATAGTTCCATTCGGCGCCCTTTGAAGCCCCTTGTTATTAATTTGTTAGTTTACGCCTCGCCACCTCGTATTACAACCGGACGCAAATGTTTGAGCCAACACGCCAACTATGCCCTTCGAAATTTTAAACGAGTTTACTACTTTAAACTTTGTTCGGTAAAATGTTATGTGAAATATTAGGCTGGGTTATGTACAATATATTTGGGGTTGCCGGTTTATTTTATGTCAAATTAGGGGATTATATGCCTTTATGGTGTATCACGTTTTTGTAGAAATAAAATTCAGGGTAAATATTACAAACTGCATTAAATTGCATTTCCACAAACAGTTGTCACTCGTACAGTAAAAAAAATATCAGTTTTGGGTCGTGTCCGATTACAAATGAGAAGAACCGGCAAGAAGCTCGATAAGGTGACGTTTTTTTAATCTACTTTGGGAATTTTTTTTTATAACACATTTATTTACTCAAATCTCTACGAAAGCTAATAATAATATTACAAAAAGAGCAAACGCTCTTGTAACTTTGTTTATACATGAAGGGAATCCGGAACCACCGCATCTATCTATTCGAAAAATACTTTCACTATTTGATCGGTGCATTATTCCAAATGAACATAGGCTTTGTTAGTATCCTGGTATACATTAAATCCAATTGAACGCATGACAAACCGCAGATCGGAAGCCAGCAGTAACATAAAACAAAAATCTTACAAATTTGCAAATGCGAATGGTAAACCATTCATCAGCTTAAGTACCGCACAAATGCACAAATCTCGGGTGGGAATGCCTTCAGCACCCAAAAAGAACACCAACCACGGAAGGGATTGCATCCGTCGCATGTTTCTGGGCAAATACCCACATTGTCCGCGGGACTTATGGGATAGTGAGCTCGCTTCCTCGCTTTTAATCTCGCTAATTGAATTTGTATGGCTTAGCAGACCGATTAGATCGTATTTGCAGGGTTGAACAAGCTGAGCGGTCTCGCTCCGGTGGACTCTTTGAATTATTATATGTGACGAGGGTTCCGTATGCAAATTAGTGTTGTAAGTGTTATGGAAACTGTTGGG
The DNA here is from genome assembly GCA_907165245.1 of Habrosyne pyritoides. Classification (NCBI taxonomy): domain Eukaryota; kingdom Metazoa; phylum Arthropoda; class Insecta; order Lepidoptera; family Drepanidae; genus Habrosyne; species Habrosyne pyritoides. The sequence continues at coordinate 228,963 of OU015600.1, read as the reverse complement.
TGGGCTTGTCGGTGCAGCCGCGCGGGAAATTAGTCAAATATTTGCGCGGGACCGAGATATCGCGCTCGATCGTGTGTAAGATAGTGGGGGGGTAGAAGAGGCAATTAATTGGTAAATAGCAAAAACTACTGCTAGTAAGTAAGCAGAGAAAGAAGCAAACTATCTACTTGATGGTAAGTGGTGAGCCTATGGACATTTGCAACACCAGGGGCATCGCTAATGCATTGTCGACCCTGAGTCGTGAAATTGTCAAATCTTATGTGCCTGTAATTTCATCGCCCTCATTTTCATCTTTGAAATTAAATTAAATACCTATATTAAATATTCAAATAGGCATGCACTTATGAATAGTCAGACTCTAACAAAAGCTTTTCTTTGAAAGGAACATAAATATAAGTGCACTACACTTCAAAGCAGAATAGTGGCACTTGGAAAAACACTGCACCAAAAGTTTCTTACAATTTGCACCATTGAAAATTTTATGAGTACTTATACCTCTTACCCTCCTATAGACCCACCCTAAGACATATTCTGTGTGGTACCAGATACAGACAGTAAGCTTATTATCCCGACGCAAACAGAAATTTTAAAGCTATTAAAAAACTATCAAGCCCCTGAATAAAATATCCAACGAGATTGAATCTCAAAGCGCGACATAAAAGGAAAGGTATCAACGGGCGCTCAAATCTCAGAGAAAACACTCGTTTGAACCCTCTTGCAGCGCCTCGCTTGATCTCCAATAATTCCGCAGATTTATTCGAGCGCATTTCCCCGCCTCCCTCCCTGCTTACCCCCCTTATCTCAGCATTCCTTGGCAAGAGGAAGTTTTCAACTAATCAAACTGTCTTAAAGACCACCTTCGACATATCGACTGCCCAAATTACTGTTGTTGGACCGTGTTCCTATTATGCGAACTCGTCTTATTATTGCGCCACAGTTTAATTGATTCCACGCATAAGCATTGGTATACTAGATGTTTTGCTGAGATGTAGGCTAATGTTTTTCCGTCTGTGGCGTGGCAGCGGGTAATGTGTGCATGGAGTGCGTGCGCGAGTCAGTCGGTCGGCAAAGTTATGGGATACGCTTTTAAGGGATTTGCTATAGGTAGATACTTGTGGCTATTTAGTTATATTAATGTAAACCGCGGAGATTTATATGGGATTTTGTGTTTTAGGAAATTCGAACAGAGCTTTAACGAGGGCCGGGTTCAATAGTGGACTACTCGATAGTACAGTACAGCAACATAAATGGGCAAACCCACGTTACAAAATATCTGCACACTAAACTAATCCATGAGACCTCTGACTGCCTCTTCGGGGATAATGGGCGTGAAGATAAGTGTATATTGATTTATTATAAACTCACTAATATTCCTAAAAACACCTATTTTATAATCTTTTCATCCTAACGGTGAACGGGGCTGTTGGCTTGGTGGTTAGAGACCCTGACTGCCACGCCGCAGGTCGTGGGCTCGATTCCCATTCAGGACAAACATTTGTATGCATGAACATGTCTGTTTGTTCTACGTCTGGATGTAAATATCTATATAAGTATGCATTTTAAAAAAGTAGTATATTATGTAGTACAACATTTGTCTGGTTTCCACAGTACAAGCTCTGCTTAGTTTAGGATCAGATGGCCGTGTGTAAAATAATGTCCCAGGATATTATTTATTTTAAAATTACTATAAACGGAAAAGTGATTTTGTTATTCTATTACATTTTACGGCTAAATAACTGAGCAGATCTTGCTGAAATTAGCAACAAATATAGCCTCGGTATAGAAAAGGAACATAATTTAAATTATGTGAATCCGCGGGAGACAGATTCTTTTCATAAATCAAACCGATTGGTTCATACCCAGCAGGTAAATTAAGTCTAAATAAATAATATTTATTTTTAGTTTCCAAATAATAAGATTTTTATCTATGTATGTATGTATATTGTCATTTGGGAGTGCTCACTTGCACTTTCATCGCATTTGTCTTAGTATTCTTTTCTAGTTTTGTTTTTCTGTATACATATGTTTTGAGTTACAACCCAGCTCTAAATGTATTATTACTTATGATGTGGTGACCTTTTGGTTGCAATTTGTATTGTGTATCCTAAATAAATAAATAAATAAATATGAAAGATAGTTGTAGTATGTACCGGTGCTCTATATAGTCGGTTTGATTACCATCCAGCTCTCAGCAGCATCAGCCAGATTAACATTTCTGCTTGTTGTCCATTTAAGCATGTATTTAATAAGAAGTACATAAAGTAAAAAAGTATCTTATACTTCTGCTTAGTTTGAGATCAAATATGTGTGTGAAGAATGTCCATAGATAATAAACTTTCACCTGTATACGTCCCTTCTTACGGTCTAAACTCAACAAATAACTTTGAAAAGCCCTGTCACATAATATATACCCAAAGTCAAAATGTCCAGTATTCAATTAGATACGATCGAAGTACCATCACATTTGAATATCAGTCATATCGTTATAATTATTCCGGAATGATGGATAAATACGGTAATCGACGCTCACAAAAAACGGTGTCCACTGGATAGGACTTTAAGAGCATTAACGTTAGCTTAAAACTTACTCCATGTATCAAATAATCCAAGGCCTTTACTTACATTATAAACGCGAAAGTTTGTGAGAATGGATGTATAGATGTATGGGTGTTTGTTACTCTTTCACGTAAATACTACCGAACGGAATTTGATGAAACTTGGAACATAGATAGAGCATGCCCTAATATAATATATAAGCTTATTTCCGCTTTTATTAACTTTTAATAACGGGAAAATGTAACATCCCTCGAGGAACGCAGGAGATACATCGGTGGCCTAGTCTAAGGTAGTATATAAAAATGCTTTCAATGTGTGTATGCATGGCTTAGAAAATGTACCCTGCTGGTTTAAAGTAAGGCCGATCTACTTCAGAATACAGTTAAAGTTTGGAAAAACCTTATTTTAAAAACCAATAAAGATGATTTTTCAATGATATTCTTAGTAGTCAAAACGTAAAGAGATTTCTAAATTGTAATGACTTGAGGGCTGACTTCAAATTTTCAACTACCTTATCCACAAATGTTTTTATATATGTAGAAAAGAATTGTGCTAACTCTTCTATACTACCTCCCCGTCGTCACTCGACTGCCAGTCATTGAAATTGCTAATGTCATACGCATTAATTGAACCAATATGAATACTAATTATGGAGCATTTAATTGAACTTATTAGGCACTTTAATTTTAATCAATTTGTTACTATAGTTGTGATATAGGTAGTAAGATATTAACCAACTTAAGTCTTTGTTTTTGAAAGTCGAACAGCTGATAGTCAGTTCTATATACTTAATGCTTTCTTGACGTTTAAGAATGATATAGAAAAATGAACTCTCTTGCCTCCGAAATAAGGTTAATCAATTGATTCAATAGTAAATAATACTAATTTATTTATTTATTAATTTTTTATATCAACAACGACAAACAAGCGGACGGTCCACCTGATGGTAAGTGGTCATCGCCGCCTATGGACATTCGCAACACTAGGGGCATCGCCAATGCGTTGTCGGCCCTGAGACGTGAAGTTGTTAAGTCTCATGTGCCTGTAATTTCTACTATTATTACTACTACTACTATAAATGCGAAAGTTTGGATGTTTAGAAAATACCCTGGAATAACACATAGGGTACTTTTTGTGCCGGGAAATGTTACATCCCTCGGAACACGGCTGAAACCGCTGGGGACAGCTAGTTGTACGATAATGCAGATGTATCATTTTCAAGAAGGCTCTTTGAAAGGATAAAATGTCATTGAAAAATCATCTCTATTGCATAACAGCTAAGATTCATCTATTGACGCAATGATTAATTGAATGATAACAAATATACCTTATCACTGGTAAATTAACCTTAACATAAAGCGAAGTGGTTCGTTTTCCAATAACCATCTCAAACGTCTAAAGGGGATTATTATTTTGAACAAATTATAAAGGTGGTACTGAGCGGTGCAGCGGTGTTACTGGGCGTAATGTATCTATTCACATCGAGCATGTTACGTTACGCCGTGTGCTAAATCCGTGTGCACTCGCTGCGACCGCCTTGTTTCCCCGTACTGACTACACGAATGCTTGCTGTTTAACACGTTACAATTTGCCACCTGATTTACTTTCGATTTCTTTATAATGATGATAAGCGTAGGTACGGTATGACGGTAGGTCATAAAAAATAAAGACAAAGCATTTGAAAGGGGGTATGCCAAAGCTGTCTTTAGCTACATTGTAATTTAAAGAATGCATTTTTGCGAAATCCGAGAATATTTTTTGATTCTACCTAATAAAAAAGTTTGTTTAGATGATGTTTGATATGAATGGTAATTATGGATGCACGCGGCTCAGGACCTTTCGAGGTGGAAATCGTAGGGGGCCTATGTTCAGCAGTGGACATCCCCGGGCTGATGTGATGATGATGTAGAAACAATTTATTACTCTTTCACGTAAATACTTATCGAATTTGTAAAAGATTTGGCACATAGATAGTTTATAACCTGGATTAACATATAGTCGGTAAAACCATAGGTACAGCTAATTGCACAATAATTCGTGTTTGAAGGTAGCCAACCCATACGTTCAAATATTAGGCAATAGGCACATACCTGGAGAACCGGCTGCTGAGTCACTTATTGCACATACACTGACAGCGCCCGGAGGCTATGAGACTCATTTTATTATTACAAATACACTATAAACAAACACTTTGGATGCAAAATAATCATATTTAGTGGATAAGAAATTACGTCACTATAATCTATTTAATGTTTTTTTTTTATTTGAAAATTCCGCTACCTGAGTAAATCACTCAAATTGTATTCGAAACATCAAAAAGCTACATTGATTTGGCCCCTGCCTCTAGTCTCTTTTGTAAATAGACACAATAAATATCCTGGGACATCCTGGGACATCCTGGGACATTCTTTACACACGGCCATCTGGTCCCAAACTAAGCAGAGCTTGTACTATGGAAACCAGATAACTGATATACTACATGTTTCTAAATACATACTTATATAGATATTTACACCCAGACACAGAACAAACAGACATGTTCATGCACACAAATGTTTGTCCTGGGTGGGAATCGAACCCGCGACCTTCGGTTTGGCAGTCAGAGCGTTAACCACCAAGCCAAGTGGCCTGTCGCCAAAAATAAATGAATTCAGTTTATTATAAAGAAGAAGAACTTTGGTCAAATTGCCTACGTGTCGATAACTCAGAGTCACACTACGGAGTGATAATTGAAGATTCTACTTCTAAATAATAAATCCTTTTTTCAGTCAAAATTAACTCGTATTCCTTTATGATAAGATGCAACTGCATCTTCATAGAAAAAGTTATTAGATCAATAGATGCACCTTATAACAAAAGCACTAATGTTCATTATTCAGTGACATTCTTATGTGGTACTAGGGATTTTAAACATGGAACAGATTATAGGTTTATTAGTCGGTGCACCGTTTCTCAGCTGATTTGAGAGTAGTTGAATATTTTTGTGTTAATACCGTGCGCGGCCAGCAATGGTATATTGACCGCGTTACGCGAAAACCAGAGTGGGTTTTCTCAATACACTAGAGTAATATTACGTGTTAATAAAGTACCATAGCGTAAAGGTTTTTAGGTTTCGTTTCAAAACCAAATTGAGTAATTGATCACAATAATTTAAATGAAACAAAAATAATGGGTCTATCACAAAATTATTGAAGGAATAATATATGCGCACTATATTACCACTATTGCTAGTGCATATTGTATACAATATCTAGGTGTCCGATAACCGTGAAGCTAAGTTTCAGTAAGTTTACGTAGGTAATCGTCATGGGTACATAAACAACAAGAGACAATCAATCCCCAATTAAAATATAATTTAAAATAATTGAACAATTCTCATAAAGAAGACTTTTGAATTTATCCCCAAATTTCCGACACTCAATGCAATATTTGAACAAAAAGCATTTCAACTTTTCCGGATAGAACTGGCAACAATGAGGAAGCGAAGTAATTAAAAATATTGAAACAAACATCACTCAAAGTGTATTCAAATGTCGGATCTCTCAAACGCTCCGCCATTGCAGGAGGCATCATTCCGAGTGGAATATTTTAATTTGTCGTCCGCGTTGGGGTGGCGGATGGCGCGATGGCGCGATGCCGTGCCGCGGTTGTCACAGTACACAGACAATCTACATCAGTGTTCAAACTTCTTAGATATTAAATGATTTCTTTATTTATTTTGACATAATAGGTTGGGGAAAAAGTTTCATCGCATTTTTTAAGAAAATTTGAAACATTTTTTAATATAGTTTATTTACATTTAACTAAAGTATCCATTTTGTTCGATAACTTTTTGCCAACTTGTAGGTAGGGACATCATCCCATTGCTATAGAAATTTTGGGACTTCTGATCAAAATACCGTGACAAGTGGTTTTGGCAGTCCTCTCGTGATGTTAACCTGACACTGCCTAAATAACTCTGAAGAGACCGAAACAGATGGAAATTTGAAGGTGCAAGGTCAAGACTTTACGGCGGATGCATTAATACCTCCTAGCCAAGCTCTCTTAATTTTTGCTGAGTGGCTAAAGATTATGAAAAACCACACCCCTTCTGTTAATTAATTCCGGCCGCTTTCTCTCAACTTCTTGCTTTAATCTTATCAGTTGTTCGCAGTAGAGTTCAGAATCGATGGTCCTGCCTTGTGGTAACAGCTCATAATGAATAAGGCCCTTCCAATCCCACCACACACACAGCATCACCTTGTTGCAAGTTAACCCGGGTTTCGCCACAGTCTGTGAAGCCTCACCGGCCTTTGACCACGACCTTTTTCGCACGTTCTTGTCGGATGTGATCCACTTTTCATCACCAGTTATCAACTTCTTCACAAATGGTTCGGTTTCGTTACGTCGTAATAAAGAATCACAAATGAGTACACGGTGCATTAGGTTTGTTTCAGTGAGCTCGTGAGGTTCTGTTTTGTGGTCAATTCCCAGTTCTTCAGCTACGTTGTAACTACTGATATGCCAATCTTGGTCCACTTTTTCAAAAATAGCATCCATTTTATCCATAATAGGGCGATCAGAGGGACGTGCATCTTTGTCATCAAAATTTCCGGATTGAAAACTCTTAAACCAAATTTGTGCTACTCTCACAGACACTGCACTAGGTCCATAAACATCGCATTTTTTTTTCGCGGCTTGCGTTGCGTTTTTACCATTTTTGTAGTTAAAATTTTAAAATTAATCGAATTTCTTCATTAGATTCAATCGATGATTTATTGCGAAAAGACTTTTTCCCCAACCTAATATGTCACTCTGAAAATCCAAAAAAAAACATGCTTGGTAATTTCACAATTTTTCATTGTATTAAATTAAGTATACATATTAGTAAACGTTATGCATCCTTTGCATTCTCTAATACAATATTCGTCGCGAACAGAAACGAGGACTCGTGGAGCGGATACTTCACGCATACATACACACTCACAAATTTCGCACACTCTAATTTTAATATAACTGATATACTATAATAATGCTAATATTAAACTGTTAAAATTTAAAAAAGAACAGTCACAATTTTAAGAAGATATGAACCTTGTTGACTTGTACTACTGTAGTGTGTCGCACCTACATCAGTAATGTTTCGATGACGCCGCATCGCTCGACGTGGCGCGACGCAGGTGGCGTGGTGATATTAATGGATCTCTCTTATACAACCTCTACTCCCTTCAGCGACTACTGTACAGCCGCGCGATTGTCTACCGAGAGCCGAGAGCCGAGCGAAGAGAGCCGAGCGCGTAACGGCGCGCCTAAGCCTTCAATTACACTTGACAAATTAAACATCTGCCATAACAATACTATGACAACCGTATGAGCTGCGGAATGGGAGCCAAATGAGTCTTGTATGTACTGAAGGTGTTTTATTATTGTAATTTAAAACATGTTCACAAATATATTGAATACTATCTCCCGCGGTTTTGCACGTATTCCAGTGGGATGTTACATATTTCAGACAGAACGTATGGTACATGTTAGTCCAAGTAATGAACTATCTATGTCCCTAGAAGTAGTCACACTACATCTGCTTAGTATCAAGTTTTAGTTTTTCCATGAAAGTGTAACAAATATCCATCCTTCCCTCCTCACAAACTTTCGCATTTATAATTACTACTAATTAGTTGGAAATATATTATATTTCCTTAGGTCTCTATCAAGATAACTAATTGAAAAAAAAAGCAACGTGGAATTTTCGGACCTCGAAAAATACTTTTTCTAATCGTTGTTTTGCTCTGGATCCATTTCCAAAACGCCATTGTAGTTTAATAAACAAAGGTCAGGTAGGTGGTAATATTGAAAAATAACAATTTTACCATAAATTTTAAATGAATATTTACAATACTATGTTGGTTTTATTATTGAGTGTTGTACACCCTGCGCGAGTTTAACTCACTCCTGATTTTTTCCTTTGTTATGTCAGGAAGCTAATGAGCAAATCGAGTCACCAATACTTATTACTAATGTATTGAGCGCTATATGTCACGGGCCGGTCCCAGCCGAAGATCAGCGCTGGTTTATATAAAAACCTGCACAATGCTGACTTCAGACTGTTTTGTGGCCGATCTGAATGTACAATGTTACCTTGTTTTACTTGTTACTTTCTTATATACTGCATGTTACGTATAATATATGTTGCTAATGCAATACCTGAGAAAAGCTTGCACTTTTAAAACAAACAACTTTAAGCGTACTTACAATACCTGAAACAACAGAAAAATAACATTATTATTCATTCTAAAAATTGTATTGTTGAACAACTTGAAGTATATTGTGAAGCATCTTTTTATTTCAAAAGAAGAAAACTGTTAAATAGACAAAGGAACGGTATGAACTATCCGAGTAAGTAAGTTGGGTTCAAAAGTAACAATTCACAAGTATTCCTACTATGATTAACTTCGATAATGATATAAAGTTGTGAGCGTCTCGTTATTTCTTAAAGCGTTCTTCCTATATCATTAAAATTTGATATGAAACGGACGTTGCTTGTGACAGGAGATGTACAGAGTGATTCCGCTTTGAAGGTATGAAAGTGCTTGTCAGCGTTAACAAAAAAAAGAGATAGGTGCACAAAATTTGTTATAAATTTAAAAAAAAAATCCATAGAGAGTTTTTTTCTTTGTGTAAAAACAGCAATCTATCTCCTATATCTATAAATGTAGCATATAAAAATGAATGTTTGTTGAACCCGTGTGTGAATCCTTCTGATACATCCGATATATCCGATAGCGATGAAACTTTATTGAGTTGTCTATGTCTGCGAAGGTTCCTGGCACAAAAAAATGTCGCATAGCAACGCATGGTGGAATGGCTACAAATAAAGATGAGGTCTTTCAGTTATTTTATATAATAGTCTAGGACATTTCTTTATCTGATCCCAACTTAAGCAGATATTAAGGTAATCAGATAACTGATATACTAATAAATTCTTTTAAATATCGCTACAAGCAAATATTTATGGTTTGTCCTGGGTGAGGCCCATCGAACCTCCGACCTTGGCACGACAGAGTATATATTAAGCCACTACGCAAAACACCCAGTCAATACTTATCAATTTTCCAGCGCATTACGTCAGTCAAATATGAAGGTTAATATGCCATTAAAGTAATCATAATAGTCTTGGTGATCAGAGAACATGTCTATTTGTTCTGTGTCAGGCTGTAAATATCTTTGAAAGTATGTATTTGAAAAGAAAGTAGTTCATGTGATATGCCAGGAAAAAATTATTGGTGTCCATAGTATACCTATTCTTTGTTTGGGACCAGATCGCTTTTTCAAATATTGTCCCATGATATTTATTTATTCATCAATTATTATTTAGATCAGGTGCCCTTGTGTAATAAAATCCCAGAATATTTATTTATTTAACTACTAAGTAGGTACCTTTATGATTGCAAATTGAATCAAAAACAAAACCACCCTGTGTCGCGTACAGTACAAATACATGGCAGCGGGTAAGTTGTCGACACAAAGCGGGCATTGAAGCGAGCCTTTCTTATTTCTTTGTGGGAATTTGCTGTGGTGTTCTCGACAAGCGGACGGCACACGAATAAACATCGCCTTTAAATATTCAAATGTTTTCCATGCTTACAGAGATGGCTTTGAGATTGTGTAAGTACTTATTGGCGGACGTGTTTTAAATATAGAAAAGCTTTTTGTAATCTGTCGTCTAAATCTGGAAATGAAATAGCTCTTTGGGATTACTGTTTGGTGTGAAGATGGTTGGAGAAATGTTTGGTGTACTGTACGAATACTGCCACCTCAACTGATCTGTGGGGGTTGTATGGGGCTAAATAGTGTACTGGTGACCATGTGCACTTTACACCTTGCACCGAGTGGTCAATAAAACCATTCCTAAAGAGGCTATTCAAATTCTATAATTCATGCTATAACTCATGTATAAGTGATGATGTAATACAAATAGGAAAGTACTAAGCAACACTAATGCATGCTACGCCAACTCTAAATTATCGAGAATAATTCAGGTAATTGATGGTCAATCTAGTATAATTTTATATGAAAAAAATCCCCAGGCATTTCAGGTTTAATTTTACTAACCTGTCTGTTACCACAGCGCAAAACTAATCTAGTCAAAAGACTTGGAGATAAATGTGCCATTTCTCATAACATCTTAATCCTGAGTTTATTTGTTACGCTTACAAGGCTAAACGACTCAACCGATATTTCTGAAGTTTGGCACACACCTAGTCTATGATATGGAGAGGGCATAGGCTTCTTTTTATTCCTTGAACGCTGGTAAAACCGCGGGGGAGAACTAGTAGTGAAATAAATATGAAATAAGCCCGCTCTACAACTGTGGCTTAAACTAAGTTCCTTTCAAAAATGTAAGTATAAGTTAGCACATTCATCACTGCCGCTGCCGCTGCCATGAATCACAACTCCGCGAGGCCATACTTCACTGTGACGACAACGCGAGAGTCAATACGTACCAGAGGTAGCTTTAAGTCGAAGGACTCGGGCAGTTTACATCTTCATGGTGCGGTTAATGGTTGAGATTGAGACATTGTATGTAAAGATGTGCTACTGGGCCCGCGAATACTTCCACTTGTTGTTTGGAAATAATCCAACCAGTGACAATTAAATTTAGGACTAGTGCTCGCCTTGCTAGTAATAGACCTATATATATTTCAAGTTTGAACTTTATTGAGATTTTTTATCAGAATATAACCTTCTTAATCGTTGCACAGAACCTTTTTGAATTTTGTTCTATGACGTCACCTGCGAGCGTGTACAAATAAGCCATTATGTGTTTGGCATTGACAGTAAGAACGATATATATTAGGTAGGGGAAAAAAGTTTCTTCGCATTTTTTAAGAACCTTGTTGCGAGTAACCCGGGTTTCCCCACAGTCTCTGAAGCCTGACCGGCATTTGACCACGACGTTTTTCGCACGTTCTTGTCGTACGTGATCCACTTCTCATTACCAGTTATCAGCTTCTTCAAAAATGGTTCTGTTTCATTACTTAATAAAGAATCACAAATGAGTACACGGTTCATTAGGTCCCTTTCAGTGAGCTCGTGAGGTACCCAAATTCCTAGTTTTTTTGTTTACCCAGTATTTTTCAAATGCGCCAATATTGTTTTGTGGTCAATTCCCAGTTCTTAGGCTATGTCGTAACTACTGATATGCCGATCTTGCTCCATTTTTTCAAAAATTGGAATCCATTTTATCCGTAATAGAGCGACCACAGCGACGTGCATCTTTGACATCAAAATTTCCGGATTGAAAACGCTTAAACCAAATTTGTGCTACTCTCACGGACACTGCACTAGGTCCATAAACATCGCAAATTTTTTTCGCGGCTTGCGTTGCATTTTTACCTTTTTTGTTGTAAAATTTTAAAATGTATCGAATTTCTTCATTAGATTCACTTATCTTGACGGTACAAAAAACAATTGAAAATCACACACTTTCCTAATTAGAATTTGGAATTATGTTCTTTAAAATTTAAACTTTCAATGATACCGGAACCAGCCAGATACAAATAGTATAGCCAAAGAGATTTTATTACAAGTTTATTCTATAATGCGAAAAGACTTTTTCCCCAACCTAATATGTGAATGTGTGTTATACGCATGGTAGTGTGTGTAATGTTTGTTTTAAATATATATATTAGGTGTAATCACATGAATACAGTAATTCATTCATTAGGATTTAAATTCAACAACAACCAACAATAGCTTTTCAACCGAACTGTCAGAAATTCAGACAAATCAGGCCAAAATATGCGCACACTTAAGCAAGATTGACCTCTGGTGGAACAGACTCATGAGTCATAGCGATACTTTGCATCGCGTTTACTAGTTTGCGCTTATGTTACAACAAAGAGTTTATAGGTCAACGAGCCGTGTGGCTGCGCCGCACCGAGCAGTATCGACTTCATTCATGCATCATATTGTTAACAATAACACTGTTGTTCACTAACATTGGAGCCATTAAAACTATAGACCTGAAAGACCTTTAAAATTTATAGTAGGTAGTATGGATATCTAGTGAACTGTTACAGGTATGGGAAAAAAATTATAGCCAAAATTGTGAACTAATAAAAAACAGTTTCTAGCCGGTTCTTCTCAGTTCAAGGCTAACCGAACTAGTGGTAGCTAACTTTAACTTTTATGAGACACATTGAACCCTCCATGGGTCTAAACTAAATAAATGGCTTATGTATGTATGTATACTGAAAAAAAAAACATTTATGAGATATCTGGTTTCCATTACAAGCTCTACTTAGTTAGGGAGAAGATGACCATGTGTACAGAATGCTTCAGGATATTTATCATTATTATTATAGCCGACGCTGTCAGCTGATCGAGAATACAAGCTTCATTTCCAGGTGGTTCCATCAAACAACCGGTTTATCAACTAAACCTAAAGTACAAGGGTCGTAATAATCCCAAGATTTAACTCCAGCTCTAAGGAAACGTATGGAAAACAATACAGACTTGATGTAAATGAGGACCCCTCGGCCCAAGATCAATCCGGGGACAATATCAAAGGTTCTCCTGCGAAGTGCGCTAACTCCCGTATAAAATATTCTCATTGAGATTGGAGGGCCATCAGTAACACATGTCCTGTTCGATTCTTTTATTTGCTACGGGCCTAGTGATCAAATAAGAGGTGTCTTGAGAGTCGATAGTGGGTGTCGACACGTTAAGAAATTTTTTTTGAATATCGATAATCTAAATCGTTTTATTATGAAAATATGTGGTGTTGAAAAAAGAGGGAGAAAAATATAATGTATTATTATAATTCCATTTTTCCATGTTAAGAAAAAGGGTTAGAAAATAGAAAATTAAAAGAGTTAGGATTTTTTTCTAAATGTTGCCATGCCAGCTGACGGTAGTATGTAGGCCTCTGCGGGGCTAAACAAAACAAAATTTGATTTTTTTTAGATGAAGAGGGTTTTTAGTCCACTATGAAGTGCATTGATATGCTATAGAACATACAACAAGAAGTTGCTGATTCGACTGACTTCTATGTCAAATCAGTTATTTTTTATTGAATCTCATGTTGTACAGAAATTTGTAGGTTGTAATATTAAATATCGATATTAAAAATCATATTAATCATCAAATAGTATGATAATAATAGAATGATAATATATAAGATGTATCTGTGTATTTTAGATATGCAATGTAAGAAAGAAAGAAAGAAATGTTTATTTGTGACGAATATTACATAAAAAAAAATCATACACATAAAAAAACATTAATTAACCTAAAAAAATAATATTATATGTATAATTTTACAAGTTAAATCAACTGATGTGTCACAAAAAGATCCACCAACTCAGCATGAAGCTGGTTATACTGCATTTGTATAACCAGCGCTGGTCTTCCGTTGGGGCCGTGTAGTGAAGTCCAGGCAGGGTTACATGATAACAATTATATTAAAGAGAGTAAGAGTAAGAGCAGTGAACATATGACAGTGACAAAATAAGGAAGTAAAAGCAAGAGAACACAAAAAAATAATAAAATAAAATTAACAAATTTGATGCCATGAGTAAGTACCCTATGTTAGTAACTTAAGAGAAAATTTTTAATATATATTACGTATGTACGTACATTTTTTATTATACATTCATTATATTTTATTTTCATATTATATAGCACTTGTATCACGCCGCTGCAATTCTTCTATCTTTTGATGATGAAAGTGGTTAGTGTTTGATAAATTTATATTGAATACAGAATTGTTCCTAATTGTCTCTTGTTTAGTTTGACTAAAGCTACATTTACTAATTCGTACTATTAAAGTAACGTTTTAATTATTATCGATAACATTTTAAGACATCACTAAATAAAACCCGCGGATGTAGCAGTTCTACACGAATGTTTCCGAGTGGCCTCACACCGGGCACCGGGCACCGGGCGGCGGACGGCGGGCGCCTGACCTTTGAATAATGATTTTGGGACCGAATTGAAGAGGTGCTCATGTCGGGAACGTCAAAAAGATTGATGCCCCATACCGTTTCACATTTGTTTAACGTGTTCTTTTATCCACGTAGAAGGTAACTCACAAAAAAGTCAAATCAAATATCTCAGTAATAAACAAACCAAACGGTCGAACCAAAGCGTGAACACAAAGAGTCCGAATGGAGCGGAGAGTGATAAAACCACTTTCCATTTTGGCACCCACTCGATCTGTGAATACACAAAATGAATACTCGAAAAGAGATTACGCCTCAACTCAACCATGTCAACAAACTTTACCAATCTTTCTTTCATTATTAACTTCGTTTGCAGGCAAAAATGGACTGTGTTCCGACGTGTTGGGCTCTAATTTGGGTATAGAAGGCGTAGAGATAAAGCAATATGTGTCTTTTCCATTTTTCCTATATTTGTTCGGAGTCCGAGCGACAGTTCGGGCGCCAATAAGTGGCGAACCCTCGACTGCTTCCAATTCGCCAACATGCCAGATTAACCGACTGAATGGTGAATACCGTCTATTATTTAATTGCGTTTGGGTTATGGGAGCGTCTGAATTGGTTGTCGTACCACGCATTACGGTAATTGCACCAATATTGGCACCGAGTGAGGCCAGTGTCAATATAACGACTCATAATGGCGCGAGGCTTTTATTGTGGCCATAGAGAGGTCAAATAATGGAATTTACTTATTAATAATTTTATTTATAAGGAAGACGAAAAGTAAAAGCAATTTTTTTTTTTAAATACGTACTTGAAGTTAGCCATTCCATCAAATTTTCCGCCTCCGTCAAGATCTATGTCCATACCAAATTTTATTTAGACCCATTAAGCTGTTTAGGCGTGAAAATGAAAGAAGTAAAGATCAGACAGAGTTACTCTTTTTTATTTTGCACCGCTTGGCCCGGCAATCAGGCAGACGGTCCATCTGATGGTAAGTGGTCACCGCCACCAATGTATACATGGTAGTACTTCCCTTTTTTTTTTTTTTTTTTTTTAGGAGGGGAAATGCTTTGCGCATACCACCGCGCCCGGGGAGACGCGGTGGTTATGTGGGACTCCCTCTCGCAAACTCCCCTTCTCAATAAAAATGAGAAGGGGCCCGAGAGGTATACCCACTAAAACCCCTCCGGTGTTCCTTCACACACCTAAGCGCCGAGGGTCGCGGGCACGAATTCAGCTTCCGCAACCCCCGGCTGGTGCTGGCCCGCCGCCGCGGGCCCCGTCTGGTCGAGGGGGGGGAGTGAGGTGTTAACTCCTCCCCCCCCGACTTCTCTGAGGGGCGCACGTGGAACACCACACGCGCCGCCACCTCGGGTCCTGATGTTGTAGGGGGGCGACGGACGTCCCCGAGTCAGTCGCCCCTGGACCCATTTAGGGGGGCTGGAAGAGGGCGTTGTCCGCCCTCCGCCGACGCCCGGTGCGTCTGCTGCGGATCGGGTGAGGGGTTGAGATCTCCCTCTCCCTTTCCGCAGCCTCCTTCTGCGCGATAACAGTTTCGCAGAAGGTTACCACTGCGTCCCAGGCCTCCTCGCTGTCGACCATCGACTCGACCACGGCCGGCAGCGAGAGGTCCGGGCCTACTCCGGCGATGAGGGCACGACGCGGCTCCTCCCAAGCGGCACACTCTGCCAGCGTGTGCCGCGCCGTGTCCTCCCGGCAATGGACGCAGTGGTGACACCGGGCGTCCGGCTCCCTGTTTATGCGGCACAGGTACTTCCCGAAGCAACCGTGCCCCGAGAGTACCTGCGTCACCCGAAACGACAGGGAGCCGTGCCTCCTCCCGAGCCAGCGCTCGAGCACCGGCCGGACCGCCCCGACTATGTCGAGGCCGGCGGTAGGGCGTGAAAGCCTGTCCCGCCATTCCGCCACCAGGACCTCGCGGAGCTGAGACCGACGCAGCTCGACGTGACGCTGCATCGGTCGTTCGCCCCGCTCCGCCTCTTCCTCGCGCCACCGATACAGTGACGCGAGGACTTTCGCCTCTAGGTCCCAGGGCGGGGATCCGGCCAGTGCACAAGCCCCCTCGTAGGAGATCGTGCGATACCCCCGTATGACTCTGACGGCCATCGCTCTCTGCGGTTTTCGCAGCAGAGCGATCGAACCGGCCGTCAGGTCGAGGGCCCAGATCGGGGCCCCGTACAGGGCCATGGATCGCACGATCCCCATGTAGAGCCGCCTACAGGCGGAGCTCGGGCCCCCCAGATTGGGAAGCAGCGTTGCGAGCGCGCCAGCCGCGCCCAACAGCTTGGGCGCCAGCCGCCGAAAGTGGGGCCCGAAGTCCCACCGGCTGTCGAGCACCAATCCCAGATATTTCATGGTGGGCTCGACAGCGATTCGGACCCCCCCGACCACGATGTGTGAGCCGGGCGGCGGCGCCCGCCGGGGGCCATGAAACACCATGGCCTCCGACTTGCTGAGGGCCACCTCCAGGCCTAGGCGACGGATGCGGCTCACCACCTGTGACGCCGCAGCCGTCGCCAGCAACGCTGCCTCCCTGTGCGAGCTACCCCGGGCGGTGACCAGCGTGTCGTCCGCGTAACACGTCAGGTCCACCCCCGGGCCGAGCTCGCCTCTCAGCACCCAGTCGTAGCCGATGTTCCACAGGAGCGGCCCAAGAACCGAACCCTGTGGAACACCGCACGACATCGGGCGCTGGTGAATGCCATCACGTCCCGTGTATGTGACACACCTCTCGGAGAGATAAGCCCCAACGATGCGGCGGAGGTAGGGAGGCACTCTATGATACCTCAGTGCCTCCCGAATGCAACTCCAGGGCAGGGTGTTAAACGCGTTGGCGATGTCTAGAGAGACCGCCAACATCACCCCGCCCCGGGACACCGCTTCCTCCGCCAGGGCCCTTACTCGCGACACAGCGTGCACGGTGGAGCGCCCTTGCCGAAACCCGAACTGACTCCCGTCCAGGTCCGGCCCTTCCTGGCACAAGTGGCTGACGAGGCGGGCAGCGAGGACTCGCTCGAACAACTTGCCCACCTCGTCCAGCAGCACTATGGGCCGGTACGCGGACGGTGAGTCCGCAGGGCGCCCCGCCTTTCCGAGCAGGACCAGTCGACCAGACTTCCACAATGTGGGAAACTGGCCCCGCTCGAGGCACGCTGTGAAGAGCCCTCTCAGTTGGGGCTCTAGCTCCTTCAGAGCGAGGGCTAACACGCAGCCGTGGATCCCATCGGGCCCCGGAGCCACATTCTTGGCCCGGAGCCGGATCACGGCAGCCCCCAACTCTGGGTGTGTCACCTCAGGGACGCTGATGGCGTTCTCCTCCGTGGACTCTGCGGCCGAGGGCAATGCCATCTGCGGCGGAGTATGCTCGCCTCGTGCCGGGAAGAGGGCTGCTACCACCTCCTCCAGCAGCTCGGGTTGGAGACTCTCGGTGAGCGGGGGCGCCGCGGCCCGAAGTTGATTTCGGACCGTGCGATAGGGCCGCCCCCACGGATCTCCGTCTAGAGTCTCCAACATCTCCTCCCTGGCACGCGTCTTCGACTCGCAGATGGCCAGCCACAGAGTCCCCTTCGCCGCGCTGTACACCTCATACAGCGCGGCCTCCTCCTCCGGGACCCGTCGACGTCTCCTCCGGTATCGGGTGTACTGGCGCCTGACCGCCACGCACTCGACGCGCAACTGCGCGATCTCGGCGGTCCACCAGTACACCTGGCGCTTTGCGGACTGAGCGTGGACGCGGGGCATGGACGCGTCGCTGATTTGCGTCATCACCCCGCGAAACCACAGCGCCTCCCGCTCGACGTCGACGGGTCCGTTCGACCCCCGGACCCAGGCCTGGACAATGGCGGCCTCCTCGAGTAGTTCCTTGTCAATTTGCTTGCGCGACCAGCGCGGACCGCCCGATAACCGGGTCGGCGGACGGCGGCCGCCCGCGGTCTGGGCGGAGACGTCGAAGCGGATATATCTGTGATCCGACAACGTCTCCACCTCCACGGCGACACGCCAGCCCGAGACACGGCTCGCGACAGCGGGGCTAGCGAACGAAACGTCCACTATAGACCCGCCCCGCTGCCGCACGCATGTGTGTACCGAACCCGGGTTGAGGACGATCAAGCCTGTCGCGACCGCCCACTCCTCCAGCGCCTCACCCTTAGCATCGGTCACTGGGGATCCCCACGCCGAAGATTTGGCGTTGAGATCACCCAGCAACAGCACGGGGCGAGGGTGGAGTCCGCCCACGACGGCACCCAACTCGACAAGGAACACCTCGAAGTCGGCGAGGCTCTTGTTGGGCGAGAAATACGCCCCAACTGTGCCGATCCCATCCACAAGGGCGGCCACCCAGCCGTGACCTCGGGACGGACCGACCAGAGCCCCACCGATGATGGCCACCAAACCGTCAAGGTCTCCCACCCAGTTGTCCCTGGGGGGGACAAAATACGGCTCGGCGACCACCGCCGCACGAATCGACCACTCTGCCATGCTCTGGAGCAAGAGATCCTGAGCTCTGGCAGAGTGGTTGATATTGCCCTGGAGGAAATGGTATTGCGCCGTTATGCGCAATCCATCCCCTCCGCACCATCCCTAGGCCGGGGGTCGGCCGGAGGGCCGCCAGACTGCAGGGGGGGTAAAGAGCCCCCGGCAGCTTTGGCAGCCCCTCTCCTCCTCTTCGGGGCGGGCGCAGCGCACGCCTTCCCCCCCCGCCCTGTGCCCCGCGGGCTTCCCTGCAGCCGTACATAGGCTGCAGTTCGGCGCCGCCGAGCACTCCGCCGCCTTGTGGCCGGTCTGACCGCAGCGATAACATTGGTCGCTGCGGTCGACTTCGGCGGTGCACCGTGCCCGGACATGCCCCATGTCCAGGCAGCGGAAGCACCGCAAGGCCCTGGGCTGCAGCCGCTTCACTCGGGCTGCAGCCCATCCCACCAACAGGCGCCCGGCGTCGGCGACTTTGTTCGCCGCCGCCACCGGGCACCGCACCCATATCGCGCCGAGCCCTGACCGCCCGACGCGAACCTCCCCCGTCCGTACGTCCTCCGGCAGACAACCACCGGAGCGGGCGACAGCCGCCACGACCTCAGCCGGGGTCGTCGAGTCGTCCAGGCCATCGACACGCAGTTCTGCGGTCTTCATGGGCCTGGACACCCGAACGTCCTCCGGGCTGAGGACCTCCCTCAATTTGGCGGCCAATACGTCCGCCTTCTCCCCGCTCGCGTCTCCCGACACCTCGAAGAGCCGCGCTCCCGTAATCGCCGGCCTCACCTTGAGACCCGACGATATCCCCAGATCGGGGAGCGCGACTTTCTCCTTGGCCTCTTTTAGGACCGCACTATAAGTGATGCCCCTTTCGACGGCTCCGGGCTGCAGTGTGATTACTACAGCCGCGGAGCGTGGGGCCCTAGGCGGTCCTTTGGCCTTTGCCTTCTTTCTCTTCGGTGCCGGTGGCGCTTTGGCGGGTGCCGGTGGAGCCGTCTTCTTTTTTCGGCGGACCCTCTTGACGACCGTCGTCCAGGTCTCTGCCGGAGACCCGGTTGAGGCCGCTGGGGGCGCGTTTGCCGGGGGTGCGGCGGCCGAGGGCGCGGCCGTCTGCGAAGCGGGCGAGGGCTTCTTGCCCTTTTTGCCCGCCTTCTTGGCTGGCGTGCCGGCTGCAGGGCCCGGCCTCGTAGCCTCCTCCATTCTCCTCCTGTCCGCAGCGAGCGGCGGACGGAGGGTCTGCGCGGGATGGTAGTACTTCCCTAGACCAACTCTACACTAAGAACTATACTACTCTTCATTCTTTCAGATTTATAATATGAATTGAGTGTGGATTTTTATGATTCAATATTCTTGTCAAAAATAACAAGAGAATTGAATAAGATCTCCAATGCAGAGTTCGTGCAAGTAGCCCATTAAACTCAATATAAAGAAATGCATGTAAAAGCTTGTAAATCCGAATAAAAACCTTAAAGGCAAGCTTTTCAAAAAGCAGTTCTTAGAAATGATATTTCAAATCAGAACGGATAAAAATCCAGTGAATAGTTACATAAGTACACTAACTCAAATCTATATAATGCGAGAGTGGGACGGCAAGGGGGGAGAGCGGGTGGGGGATGAAAGCGCATACACGCGCCGATATTCTCAAACAAGTTTATTTAACGGAATGAAGTGTATTTGGCACCGTACTGGCTTCATATTTATTACTCTGTAGGTCTCTGTACTTTAAACCGTTAAGTTATTGAAGGAAAATGTGTTATTTATGGACAATAGTATGGGGGCGGTACAAACGGTAGTAAAGAAGTCAAAATGTTACGCAAATTCAACAGCGGTGCAGAAAATACTTATTATACGGATTGGTCAATTGGTCGCTTTTATTTTTTTAAATGTTCTACGTTCGTGCCGATTTTTATTCATAAATGTTAGCATTAACATTTATCGGGTCCGTACTTAGCTACGGAGCCACACACACACACAAATATTTCTATTTATAATATAAGCAAGATATGAAGAAGTTTATTTTAAGTAATTGACGTCTATACATGTTCCTTCTTTATCCTGTAACCTTTATTCTATACACACGGCCATCTGATCCCAAACTAAGCATAGTTTTGTTTATTTTTCTGCTAGTAGGGAATCATTTCTGCGACCTGTGGCATGGTAGATCTCTAACCACCAAGGCAACTGGCTCTACATATCTAATATATTATTATAATAAGTGCAACGCACTGCAAATCCCGGTATAGCTTTGCCCTCGCGCGGAGTGCGAGGTCGCTAACGAGCGCTGCCTCGCCAACAAAGAACACAAATAGCATTACTCTCAAAGAGCATTGCTGTAGCTTACGAGCTAGCCATCGATATTGAAATAACTAGATTCACCATATGGGAAACCTGTCACGCCGGTAAAATTACAGTGTCATGAGACTCAGGGTCGATAACGTATTGTGGATGCTCCTGGTGTTGCAAATGTCTATAGGCAGGATCAACTTACGATCAGGTCGCCTGCCTGTTTGATTGCCTAATTGACATGAAAAAAAAGGAACGGAGGATTATTCCTAGTAATATCGGTAGGTATAACCTTCATGATACTTTAGGGCCTTAACTTCATTATTTGTTGTTATCTTTAAAGTAAATGATGACAGCAATAAATACTACAGAGATTATTTCATTTATATCATTATTTTTTTATTATATAATATATATCTATAAATCTAATAACCCTACCAAGTATATTATTATATATTTTTTTTATGATAATATATATATTAATTATATTTATATATTTCTTGCAAACGCCATACATGGACGAGCACTTACGAGATCATTAACTGAAAATCATAAGAGATTCGACGATCTAGCCCCTCATAGCACAGGGTATCCTAGTCTGAGCGGCTAGGACTCATTTTTAATACTTATATTAAGATGATTAGTCTTAATATGGAACTTATGTATCTGCGTTTATTATGTATCTGCGTTTATCTTAATGTAAAAAATTCTACTTTTTTTTTTGCAAATAAACAATTTTTTTTAATATTTTATATGAAAGAAAAGAAATTTCGCACTAACAACGCAACCAAATTGAACGAAATTTTGCACAAAGAATATTTTCTGGGCTAAAACATATACAATATTATACTGGTTTAATATTAGATACCTCAAAAATTCGGGTAACTCGTAGGATAGAAGCTAAGATAATGGACCCTGAGTTTATGAACATTTTGTTAAAAAATTACGTTTTTTCCGTTGAAGAATAACTTTATTCCCCGTAAATTTTCCTTTTTACCTATTGCGAAACGTTGGCTCCGTCTTTTCACATAGTGTATCTAGTCTACTTTACATC
This sequence comes from Habrosyne pyritoides, assembly GCA_907165245.1. NCBI lineage: Eukaryota > Metazoa > Arthropoda > Insecta > Lepidoptera > Drepanidae > Habrosyne > Habrosyne pyritoides. Next base: position 206,655 of record OU015600.1, on the reverse strand, counting down.
GATGGCCTCGAGCTATTTATCGTAGTCAGGTCTTTATAAAGAACGTAATGAATTGGAAAATTCAGTTCAGATTTTTTGTTCGTCTAAATTGTATTGGGCCGTAATTAGAGAATACCATTCTTTGATTGTTTGAACCGAACCGGCATTAAATTGGATTCCAATCATTTCCAAATGTTCGTGAAAAAGCTTGCTTCGGGGATTTTTTACGAGTAGACTAATTTATATGACGAATTCTAGATGAGAATTTAGATTTCTAAATTCTTTGCTGAACACAAAAGCTGTTTTTCTGCCATTTTTGGAAACTAGGCCTACAAAAACAAAATCCTTATCCATTCAATTAAGACCCTTGGAAGATCACTTACGAAGATTGAAATTAATTTAACTATAAAATTTTCAAAAACCTAATAAAAATTTGGTAGTATTTGGAGCAATTTTTTGTGGCAAAAAAGTTTTTAACAATTTAAATGAAAAACCAACAAACCAGCAAAAAATAATTAGAGTGAACTGTAACGCGGTCACGGCGCCGCCGGGATTTAATTAGACCACGTTTTTTATTCATCGTTCAGAATAATTATAAAGATATTCTGGGAATCGTTCTGTTGACAAGACACGTACTCGATTTGGACTCAAAATTCATAAATACAGATTAAAACCTTACTTACCCCAAAAAATAATAAAACACCTTACGATAGTAACCTTCTTCGTGGAAACAGTAGAAAAGGCGGTTATGTCGTAGCGTAAAATTCGTAGACAGTTCCGTAGTTCGTAGACGTCTACAGCTACGAGAAGTGCACGGCTTCTCTCAATGCGTGTTATAGGGGCTGCTATAGTATTGAGAGTATACTAAAAAAGATTTTTCTTACTGGCACGCTAAGCATCATATAAAAAAATACGGGCTAATTGGCATGATTGTTAGATCTTGACTATTACACCGCAGGTCGTTTCAATTCCCACCCTGAACAAAGATTTGTTAGAACGAATAATTAATATTTATTTGTTTTGTGCCTGGGTGTAAATATCAATTTTAAATCAGATACCTGGTTACCATTGTACAAGCTCTGTTAAATTTAGGATTATGTGTGACGAATGCCTAAATAAAGATTTCGTCAAAATTGAATACAAAATTAAATTGGTAACATTTTTGTAACCGAGCTGACTTTCTTGCCAGTTCTTCTCGGTTGAAGACTTATTTCCGAACCATAAATAAATTCAGTAGCTTTGATCATCATAAATGCCTAAGCTGAATAAATTGATTTATTGGTTTTTTTAACCAACTCGCACTTAGCTTTTTAATGAAACGCCTATCCAATGAAACTATAATAGAGTTAGGTTATGAGGGTGTATGAATTTATGTGAACAGCAAATTAGCAATTAAACTAATTTATCGGCTCGCAATTATATTTGTCGGCAATAATTACAGTATCACGCGGTATTTGCGCGGCTCTATTGACGTCATTAATTCAATTATTAATTGTACGTAATGCGACCGACGCGTAAGTACGGTCTACTGCGCAAGTAACTGCTTAAATCCCACTTAACAATACACTTGACCATAACCACTGCCCTACTAATGTATTTTATTTTATTTATTAAGTTTACCTACACCAACAGTACACATATAAAAAATAAACAGTCTTATTTTCAGTGATTATGACAAAACTTATCATAACGTGCACCTATTATAGGTGTACACAACATATATAACAAAAAGAGCAAAACTAGTGCGAAAACAATACAGTAAAATAAAGCAATGTAAAATTCGTAGCCGAATGGCAGAACATCAGATTGTTAAAATAAGCTAAAACGAAAAATGTATGATTAAATTTACCTAATTATTACTAATTATTGACTTACATGACGTCGTTAATCGAAAAATGGATTTGAAGTTTTTGCTTGAAAATATGCAGTGCAATGTGCACATTCATGTAAAAGGTGCATTTAATAAGCCAAGATTAGTCTTACAGTTTGCCACTCTCAGGACTTTGGATATGTAGTAGTAATATTATATATGCGAGGAAGATGTATAGATGTATGAATGATTTTTACCCTTTCGCGCAAACCTGAACGGATTTGGATGAAACGCGAAACATAGTTAGAGCATATTGCATACTTTTTATCTTGGGAAAATCTAACTTCCCTTGGAAACGTGGGTTAAACCACGGGGGATAGCTAGTCCTTAATACCAAAAGTAGTAGACAGATATTTTGTATGTATCTACACAAGTCCCCATTAAAAAGGGTTGGAGTCAGGCAGCTGAAAATTCTGCCATCTACTGAATAGGTGGGGGACCAAGATTATTTAAAATCGGTTCAGCTAATGTTGCTGACTGTACCGTGTACCCATGTGTGATATCACGTCAACTGTACACACGGTGCTGAATTTAGCATTGGGTTTTTATGTTATAGGTATGCCAACTAACAGGCAGACTTAGACATATGAAGATGCGCGGAATTTTGAACTAAATGTCTGTTATCATTTTTTTATATTCACTTCACTTACGATTATTACTACGGGTTTTTAAACTAACTTAATAGTGTGTGCTTAGCTTATAGAATAGAAGGGGATATACTCAGTTCTGTCCCATCGTGCTACGTATTTCTTCAACTCTTACCCTCATTGTCTGATTCGAACCTAGAATCTTTACGTCACTACCACTAGAGTACCACCTTCTTACAACTTTATAAACCAAACCAACTAACCGTTTCCAAATCATATTTAAAGACGTCATCTCTGTGTGTCATATTACGATCAGGTCATCTGCCTATTTGATTGCCTAATTGAAAGAGGAATAATCCTCTCCTTGTAATATCGGTAGGTATGAGAAAGTTTCTTTAAACTATTCAATACATTTTGACGCAATTTTCAGTATTTTATAAATTTTATTTTCTTAAAAGTTTAAATGTGTTATATAGTTATAGAACCTCACTCAGGTGAAAGCGACCCACCCTGGCCACCCTGGGTCGCTAGTCTAACCATAAAAAAACATACCTTGATTGGTCCAATCCCATTAAAATCAACAAAAACGTACGGACACTATCAAAGCTTAAAGCCCATGTAAATTAGCCGAAGTAACAGCGCAGTGGAATTAATTAGTAAGTGGTGTGCGGTTACCTAACTCCTGACTTGTAATCCCGGGCGCAATCGGCGCGAATCTCGGTAAGTCCCGGATTAGGCGCGGCCGCGGAGTCCGCAGCCGATCCCGGGATGCCTTACGTGGCTATGTCTTGTTACTGGCTACTGATTACTTTTCTGATTACAATATCATATTAACTCTTAGGTTGATAAAAAAAACCTGTGTGTATACTTATGTACGCACGTAAGAAGCTATACCCAAAATTATAGGTGAGAAAAACTGCACTAAAAGCTGCTTTTAGTATCAGTCGTTAAATTGAAGTGTCCAAGTCTTTGCACCTGTCTGTAGCAATGAATAACAATTTTTGACGTTCTTAGGTTATTATTGACAATAACATCTTTACTCAGTCATTGACACTGACAGTTGCGATTTGTGCGATGTTCTGGAGAGACCGTTATCACCTAAATTCATCCGTGAGAATTTTGTGTTACACTGATGCGCGCGCATCTTAAAATTTCACTCTCATCATATTTTCATAACGCGCCTACAGATGTATAACTTCTAAAAGTTATGTAGTGTTGAATAACTAAAGCTTGAAGTATCTGTCTGTCACGTGAGATTCCTTCTCGGAGAAGCGAGATGGATGTCGCCTAAATATGTCCAATTGCATAAACAAATTTTATTTTTTAAAACACTTTGTTATCATTATTAGGGAATTTTGTTAAAATTCTGCGGAAGTCAACAAAGTATTTCAAGGTGTTATTAACTGCCCGTTTGGAATTTAGGGTTTTAACTAATTATGAGTTATTTCGTTCCGGCAGCTACATTTGAGATCCAGATATAAGTTCGTTTTTAAAAAGAGTAATTGCTGAGTTTATTGCCAGCTCTTCTCAGTAAAAAACAACCTTCCGAACCAGTACTAGAGTCAGACTATTCATAAGTGCTTGTAAAGGCCTATTTGAATAAAAATATTTTCATTTCATTTCAGTTCCCTGACTTTGTTTCATTTCTCTAGTAAATTGGCTGTTAATAATGTTGACAGATAATTATAATAAATTTTATATAGTATTCTTAAATGTTTATGAATTTGGAAAAGCGTAATACAGTCAAGTCATCAGTGATTTGAATATACAACTTGTTACAAAATACCCCATAAAAGTCAACAACTCTAGTAAGCTGTGATGTCAGGCAACCAGATTATTTAACAGAAAGGCTACGGACCTATTTTACCTAATAATTGTCTACTTCATTCATATCAATCTTTATGCCGGTGTAAACAAAACCACATATCTAATTTATAGATGCAAGGAATTACCTGAAGGACATATTGCAATAACGGATTCTAAGCTCCACTCTCCACGGGCATGACCGAGTTATGTCTTCTCACAAATTACGATCACGTGTGCTCTCCTAGTTGCGTTATTAAATTATAACTTCACTAGTTAATAGAGAGTCCCGGCCTTTGTCCCGCGCTCATTCCCGCGCTCCGGGCTTCGTAAACATCACTACAAAGTGCACTGCGGTAAACGCAACACTGGTTACCTGCTTTCAGTTTGTTTTATTACTAATTTTAACATAGACTTTTTATTCAATTAACAATTCGTAATTTAAAAGAGCTGTTTTTAAATATGATTCTGTGTAACTTAACATAGTATACCATATCTTCACATCTATTTTCTCTGAAGGGGTAGGCAGTATAGGCGCCCACATTCGACTGAATATTTTTAAGTGCTAACGTGACATGTGATGAGCATTGTTGCCGTCTCTCGAGCACTTTTACCAATCTCGGACTACTGGTAAACATTTCTACACAGAAAAACATTAATGTTACCTTCACCAAACCGTGAATCGAAATATATTGATGAAAAATGGGAAAATTATGTTTCGAAAATTTAAGTGTGTTCATAATAAGACCATCGGCCAAATACTTTGCTTCATATAACTAATTTCACGCTCACAAATGTGACATGACATAGTTACACACATTTATTCAGAAGATATTTATTGTAAAGGACACTTATACAGGTTGAAGCTTGAAAGTCAGGATTTTTTAAATTAATAGTTTAGAAACACGCATAAACCTTTATACCGATTTAGAAACATGACACAGTGATCAAATAAATTCTGGGTAACACATAGTGTACTTTAATTCCGGGAGAACACAGGGTCCCTCGGGAGTCCCCAGAAGCTAGACTCACAAGTGCCGATAGGACCGGAGATGTATAACCTTCTTTCCAAATCCAACTGTGCGCGGTTTTCAAAGTGAGCGCGAGTCACAAAGTTGCCGCAATCTGCATAACGTTGTTCCTACGATTTACGAATAAGTCTTTTGAACAGATTCGTACAGGTTGACCACACTTTGATAGACCTTCATGCACCTGCATGCTTAAACCAATGAACATTGACTGCACAAAAAAAAAAAAAAATATACAGGCATGGATGAGGTAAGCAATGTTTTCAGTACTAAAAGCCACATTCAATCGAATAAATATTATGTCCCACTCGATGAGCTAAAGAATGGCTCTACTGACTAGTGTACACCCCGCGTAACTAAATATAAATATGAAGTCAAAGTTCAATGTATTGTATTACCATTTCCTTACACAATAACTGTATTACTTTTTCTGTACCGTGACCTTATTTCCTTGACGTAGGTATTATTTTATTCTAAAGATACGAAATGACGTATATAACTTCTGGAAGCTTCATCGCAGTCTGAGAAATACAATAGAAATGCATAGAATTCATTCAAACATTATTTTTTGAATAGTTAATTATGCTTTCATTTTTGTATTTTTTTAGTTTTTATATAATACTTTTGCAGATGCCATCGTTTTTCAATTGGAATATAATATGCCACTGTTACCAAAATATATTTTTTTTTATTTTCAGATGTCAGCCGATGCACACTCGAGCTGCGGTCGCCCTGTACCTCAGTTTAAGTCTCCGCACTAACAAGTCGATTCTATCCAATTTGCTGGCGGTCCCTGACTGCTCGGTGCATTGCTGACACAAGCTGCTCCCAGCCGTAGAGTGCAGCTTACTCTTACTTCGTTTTACTTGCAATCATTCATTGAGTATTGGTTTTGAGAGAGATTTAATAAACGCATTCAGTTAATATTTCTAAAGGAAATAGATTTGTTAAGGCAGCGAATATAGTCTTGCATTGATCAGCTTCATGTGTTTTTAACTCGGTATCTATCTTTAAGGCCCTTTTAATATTATAAATGTTTGTAAGAATATATGGATGGATACACGGATGAACGAATGTTTGTTACTCTTTCACACAAAAACTACAATACGAATTTAGATGAAACTTGCCACATAGATAGCGTATAACCTGAATTAGGATACTTATTATTGGAAATGTTACATCCCATGGGAACGCGTGTGTATTTATTTGTAAATATATTATGTACTACTAGCTGTCCGCGGCGGTACAAATGAATTGTATTATATAATAATAAACTTAGGAATACTGTTTTATTAAATGAAAATAATCTTAATATTGTGTGTTTTATATTTTTTATACTAAAAAATCTGTTCGATTTTGAAGTTCATAAAATGTTTCCAGTAATATAAAGCGAAGAATGAGAAATGGACAGCTCTGCGTCCGGAGTTTGGACAGTTCGGGTCAGACGGTGAGTGGTCACCGTCGTCTATGGACAATGGGAACAACAGGGACATCGCCAATGCTTCTCATGCGCCTGTAATTTTACCGGCTTTACCTTTCTAACCGAAACACAGTAATACTGCTTCACGGCAAAAATGGATGTAGCACTTCCCCGGTTGAACTCTGCACTAAAGCTTTATTTTTTTATATTAAAACAGGTAACCTATTTCATTTTAACATACTCTCAAAATAAATACCGATACCAAAATGGCACAAGTACTAAAACGCTTATTTCAAAGAAAGATACTTGACAGCAACATTTCCTTACCGTTACCGTTCCGACTCACTCGCCTGAGACGAGTGTGGAATTCCTCGTAACAAATTTTACTAGTACACCTTTACACACATCGTGAACTCTACCTCTTAAGCACAAGGTGCCTATTTCCTTGCGTGGCGGGTGGTAAAAATTGGTAAAGCTTAAAGAGAGGACTCTTCGTTACCGTGAGGCCCCTCTGCGAGGTTTGGAGGGAAAATGACGCGAAAACTGTTGAATGTGCATTTGTAGCGATTTCGGGTAAAGTACTCCGGGACACGGTTAATTTTGAGTAAGACGATATGCAGTTAAACGCTGAAATAAAGCGTTGTTTCATTCTAATTGCGAGTTTTAAGCCCACTAATATTGTAAGCGCGAAAGTTTGTGAGGGTAAATGGATATTTGTTACTCTTTTATGAGATAATTACTTGACGGATTGGGATGAAATTTAGCACGTAGATAGCTTATAACCTGGACTAACATATAGGATACTTCTTATCTGGGGAATATATGACATCGGGACGACGGGCGTAACCGTAGGAAACAGCTTGTATTTTATAATTAGTCAATTATAAGTACTTGGGTATGTAAGTTGGTTACTCTTGTAGCAAAATTGTGGACACATGGCTTGATGAGAAAAAAGTTGGTTTTATAGATCAGATAAGGTTTGTTTGTCCTTTACGTTATTTAAGCAACGTATTGACTGATTTTTGCATGCGGATAGCTTACAGGTTGGAAAAGGGATGTCAACGTAAATAAACCAACAAAATACAAGATTTTTTTATAAATTTTATAAACATATAAATTTTATAAGCATATCTAGAACTATTTATCAAAACACCGCGTACCTATAGAGATGAAGCCAATATTCAGGTAAGTAATATTTTTATCTAAAAATATGTTTTCAAGTCTAGCAATAATTTTGCGTCTTGATGTAATATTATAATATGACGTTAACGCGCCTCGCCTGTCACTCTGACAGTTGACGTGTGTCAGAAAATTATTCCCGTGTTCTAAATACCAAACGTTTTTCGTAGAATTTCGTATGCGTAATAATAACTATTTAGAAAAATTGTTTGTGAAAATCCAATGATGTTTGAATTGGTTTTGGGGTTCCGTAGAAAATGTTATGGCGTATAATATTATAAGTCTTCTAAAATGAAATAGAGACGAAAGCCGAATTGTTTTAAGTCAATATATGAGATGTGCTTTTGCAGCCGTAAAAAGTCTGTAGTCCCACTCTCTCTTTGAAGGTCAAAATTTTATTATTTAAGACTATAAACACACTTTCAAAGGTTTCAATATTGTTATTATTTATTCATTAAATATTGAACCAAATATATATAATATTCCTTATGAGTTATAAGATATTTGCTATTAGGACTTAATTTGAGTACAGCGACCGTTTGAGTAATACTAAAAAATACAAAATTTTAACCATAAACGTTTATCTCAACTACGGATCTCCTCACTGTGCGTGGTCCGGTACGCACTTGACAGATTTTTAGTTATTTACATGAGTTTTGTGCGAGACTCAAAAGAAATATAATTCCATGAATGACTTGCTATATTATTATTTTCACTTTAGAATCATATATTTATAATATTGTATAATTAAAGATTGACAGTTCAATATTGTAATATAGAAAAATAACAAAAGAAGTAAATTAAGATCGTTACAAATAAGTAAAGCATCAATAATCTTAAGAACACAAACGCAAGCTGTTGCAAACTCCCGCAATATTTGACGTCAAGATTGTCTCAGTATCGCCGTAAAATCCAACACAAATATTCTTAAATAACCTCAAATTTACATGTACCGCTGTTTGTAAGGAAGCGACGCAATTTTAGACTCTATATTGAAGCGTGTAAGGCGTATCGGGGTAAAAAGTCGGTAAGTGATAGATGTAAGGTTGTGTACAAAAAATCTCATCGTCGAAGGGTCTTCTCCGACCAAGATGGCGCGTTGTTTGCATGTGTAAACTGTTTGGCGAATATGTTTGAATCCTGTCATTTGTGATGTGACGCGGGTACCGCATATGATGTATTTCGTAAACCTCAAACAATAGGGATTTTAATGGGTTTTTTTGGTTTTCCGAGCGAATCAATCCGCTATCCCCGCGGATTGATATCCGCGTGTTTCTAGTTTGTTATTTTCCGGCCGTGTTATTTCGCCGGATACGCATCGTTAATAATATTATAGTTCTTTTTTTCACTTTTTGATACTTATAACGAGAAATGTACGAGAGTGTCGATACGATAGGAAGATCATATTTCTCCAGGACGTATGTAGATGGTTCACCTACATGTCAATGTGCTGTCAATCACGAAAAGCTTTTGTAATTTTTTTCTTAAAAGCCACATAACAAAAGGCTCGTTCTACATTCTAACGACCCACAATCAATAGATATATAATGAAGTCACCTAAAGTATACAATAACAATTTAACATGTACATCAAAATGTTAAGAAAGAACTCGGCGGCGGTGGCGGTGTTCGTACAAGTCTAAATAAATTATGTACGCAAACGCATATGTACATAGGATCTTCGTGTTTTAGCAAAGTGAATATTTACAAAGTGTATTAAAATTATGTGAGTGCCCGAAAAGCTGGGAGCTAGGGTGAAGTGAAATTTTGATTCCCTCCCGGGGCGCGGGAGCGTGGGGTGTGGGTTCGAACCGAGGAGTCCCGGCAGCGACAGTTTGTTTAGGATGTTTGCGCGAGCCCAGGATATCGGCGAGTGTACACAAACCCTGTTCCGCTTTGTTTTGTCTTATTCTAGTATTTGCCGAAGCGACTTGATCGAATGAAGGCTTGCGGAGTCTTGCGGCATCGGCAGGTGCGCCGCAGGAACTGTTGACTCGAACTTTTGCCTCTTTTCCGATCGACTCTCGCGATAAAAGTGCACATCGCTTAGAGTTCTAATAGGCCCGTTTTGACAGTAATGAGTGTTATAGAAAAAAAATTCTTATGGCGTTATGGTAAGGTTCAACAATACAATTAACCATTGGATAAACCAAAAATAAATAAAGATAATTTTCCTATGTCATTCTTAGCTGTTAAAACTAAGGGGAAGAGCTACAACAGTTGTATTGTTATTCACTCTAATAATATATTTAAACAACGGACTACAAATCAAAAGGAAAGGTACAGTAATAGATAACAATTACACATACTTATAATAACACAGGTTTCCGACCCGCGTTTTTAACCGCAAATTTATGTTTTCCCCTGTTATAGAACAACTGTGTCAATTAGTACTTCATTCAATTCAGTACAACCAAACTAAAAAAAACGCGGGCGGAAATTTTATGATTTTAACGATTTGCTAACATACACTTTTATCTTTTATTTATATTACTGAGATAAGTGCGCTATTCGATGATAATTGACACAACAATAAATTTTGAGGTTCTTATTTTTAATCATAGGTAGTAGTAGTACTTTGACAAGCAGACTGAGGGTCCAACTGATCTAAAGTGTTCAGCGTCTAAGTTGGTAAGGCATTTAATATACTTTTTTTCCTTGATCATAATAACAAAATTCTATTATATTTGGCAACGAAAACTACATAATAAAGGAATTTTTCCAGCTTTACAATATTCAACATCTAAAATAATATAAAAGTTAATGATGTCTGAAACGAGCAAAGTGGGGGGTTGCCCTTTGTGTGTGACGTCACAGGCTGGATTCGGGACGCGGCGGCTAACGACACTACAAGATCCGTGCGAGACTGCGGGCGGAGGTAATGGCATGTCAACGGGACTGTTTGATTTATCGCGCTATTGATCTTAGGTCGATGACTTCCAAACGTTACATGATGAACAGGCAAACGGTCCGCCTGATGGTAAGTGATCACCGCTTTTGCAATACCAGCCTAGCCATTGCGTTATGGACTCTGAGATATGCAGCTATATTCCTCTAGTCTCCACTTTCCAATTGAAACACGGTAATATAAGTGTACTGGTTTACGGCGGAAATATGTAAGTAATTCTCCGGATGAAACCGGAATTTAGAGCTCTACTACTATTTAATAAATATTGAAAACTATTAATGATATTAAGACTAATTTTACAGCAAAACTGTAGTTACATTAACTACGTTTAATTTCGATGAGTACAGAAACTCCGATTAGCACGCAACTGCGAACGAATTGTCTATCTCTATTGGATTCAATGTTGAAGGCGATTTCACAATACATTGGTGGTTCGGGCAAACAGTGTGAGCAACATTCGTAGCGCCGTCAATATAATACAAAACGGACTGCAGCGACGATTCCAAAAGCATTACATAATCGCACAGCAGGTTTAAATATGGGGAAATTCTAATTCAAATTTTGACATACATTAATACCAGAACGAGTTTACAAAATTTATAGATTAATATTTTGTAAATTAATCTATAAATTTGTAAATATTCTATCAAATAAGTAACCTAGAAAATATTTGACGGACCAATTAGCTTGGTGGTTAGACCTTGATAGTCTATGGGTTCATCTTTCAAGAAATAAATATATTATACCATAGGTATATGTACTATGCATTCAGTATTAGCTATCTGGTTTCCATAGTACAGGCTCTGTTTAATATAGAATCAGATGGCCGCGTGTAAAAATGTCTCAATATATTTATTATTACTTTTTTTTTTAATAATATAAACTAGTGCTTGACTGCGATCCCACCTGATGGTAAGCAGTGATCCAATCTTAGATGTTGAGGCGCACTAGTTTATATCTATGCATATCTATGCTCTCCGCCATCTGATCCCAAACTAAACAGAGTACACATGTACTACGGCAACAAGATAACTGACTACAACTACAGAACAAACATGATGTACACTAATGTTAATCCTATATAGGAATCGAATCCACGACCGTTGGCGTGACAGTCAGGGCTTCAAACTGGTCCAGCAGCCAGGAGTGAGGGCGCGGCGTTGAGGTGGAGGTTTTTTAGGATAATATCTTTAATATATAATTTAATAACAGAAATAACGAAATTATTAAAAAACCTACATCAAACACAGATTACAAAAATAAAAAAACTGATATTTGAATACCTAAAGAATTATTATGAGAGTACTTTTTGTGCCACTAAAATACCGGAGCTTATACAAAATGGTACCTATCGTTATTCTACCTGCCTATTCAGCCAATACGAACTTCGTTGAGTCGCGGCGCAACGAGATAGAGAGCTTACCCCTCACGTGACTGCATAGGTAGCGAAAGAGAAAGAGCATAGAGGCCACGACGAATCATCGTTGAACTAGTGTTATTTTAGTTACAGAATTAAAGCCCAGATTACCAAGCGACATTACAGATTTGTAGGAAAAATATGGTAATACAGTCTACATTCGAATAAAAACTTAAATTTAAAGTCTATTGTATAAATAACATTGTCGGTTTTTATTTACCATGTGTAAACAAGGAATATAGCCTTTAAATCAATTTGGAAAACATTGCGGGTAGTGAGGTACTTCATAATTGGAAATAATGCTGACTTTATTATAACGCCATAGGGTATTTTTTTCTAAAACACTCAGCTGACTATAGAGGCCTATTAGATCTCGGCAATATTTATGAAAAACCTATCACTATCAGTTTTTCACAAGATTTTTTTTCATTCTAGAGTCTAGACCATCTTAACACGACGTTTAGATTGTCATAAAACTGGGTTATTGAAACTGATAATGTGGTGATACTGTTGTTTCTTTTAAAATAATACTCAGACACATAACAAGACATGTTCACGCAAACAAAATAAGACGTAGGAATCAAGATATCTCACCACTACGCTAGCCCATTCCGATTTATTGACACATGGAGTGTTTTAAACGCGGACTGATAATGCCCACCAAGGAGTCAATTCTGTTATTTTTATCCCGTGTGAATGTGAATATGAAATGGTGCCACGCGGCGCGGATGTGGCGGCGCCAGTGGTCGCGCCAGCTGGCGACTCGTCCGCAATTATATCAAATTAATTATCAACATTGTTTATTAGGTATTTCATTTCATGGATATATGTAATCCTATCCTATTAATTCTGAGAATGCGAAAGTTTAGGATTGATGGTTGTTTGTTACTCATTAACGCACAAAGCTCCTTTTTTTTAATACCACATGGGCCGACGAACAAGCATGCGGCCACCTGATGGTAAGTGGTCACCTCTGCCTATGAACATTTGCAGCACCAGGGCCATCACAAATGCGTTGTCGACCCTAAGGCGTAAAGTTGTTAAGTCTCATGTGCCTATAATTTCACTGGCCCTCTCACCTTTCTAACCAAAACACAGTGCTTCACGGCGGAAATGAGTACGGTTACTTCCCCGGCCAAACTCTGCACTAAGAGCTCTACTACTCTTATTACTAAACGGCTCGGATGAAACTTGGCACATAGTTATAATATAACCTTTACAACATATACCTAATGGATTAACACATAGGATACTTTTACTTGGGGAACGCGGGTAAAACCGCGTTGGAAAGCTAGTTGGAAATAAATACGAAATGCGGGAAACCTAGTTCATCCATAAAGCAACTTCTCCATTGACAATGACAAATAATGCTTTGATCTACATAAGAGCGGTTAGATAGGAAGGAATGTTTCTAAGTCATCTGTCAAAGGTTAACCCCTAAAGTGCTCCGTCAATCGGTGCATCTCAATATCCACTATTAAGTGAACTAGGAGTCTTATCTCGCATACCTAGGGCATGGGTAGTGATCCTCAAAAGGACGGCCCCCTTGTAGCGACTCGTTTGAATATCCATGCTTTTGGGGAGATTTTGGAAAATGTCTTAGTGGAGAACATTCTAACTTCAAAATATCACATTTTCAAATTACGAATTTTTTTGAGTAGGTATGTAATTTTATAAGGAAACATCTATTATGCAGTTCAGAGTCTACCACCACCTCTTATAGGTATTCAATTCTCTCTTTGTTCAACAGTCACTTACATCCCTTGATTTCGACGTCTATTGACATAAAAATAGTTCAGTTCAGTCTGAATTTAATTGCAATATGAATAAGGCCCCAAATGTGCTGGGCTGAACACAATAATCTATTTATAAAGAAAAAAATAACTTAAATATTTTCGGGGACCTTTTCACTCACGGTTCGGATCTCAAATAAAGCAGGCATTGTACTAACAAATAACTGATATATTTCATAATACAATAGACTTAACTCTAGATATAGAACAATCAACACATAAATTTATGCACACATGTTTGTAATAGGTGGGAGTCGAACCCACGATCTGCGGCACGACAACCAGGGAATTTTACCACCACCAACTGGCCCGTCATGTTTACCAGGAAAAATCCCTGAAGCCCTAAATATTCCATTTTAATAAATGATCAACCAAAATACTTACAGCAATAATCCCCGTAATACAGAATGTATACCAAGCGCCTGCGTGTGTGCCAGCATGTAACTACACACTAAGCCCTTAGTGCTCCATTACAGGAATTAGTAATGTAAACACAAGCTAACGACGCCGGCTCGCAGGCTTAGCTGCATTCCACAGCTATAAGGATCGCTGAACTTTATACATAGTTTTAATACTGCAATATAACATTTAGCGAGGAAATTAAGTAGTCTTTTGTTAATTGGCTAAAGAAATTAACAGTGCTTATCTTGGATGCATTTTTTTTATAACTTAAGACAGGGAGTCAATATTTTCTGATTATACAAAAACAAATATCAAGTAACTGATACCGCTGGATCTCCTTCTCTGTCCCAAACAAAGAAACTCAACAGAAAATCGCCTTCATATTCATTTTCCAAACTGCCAAAAAGCAAAATTACCAAAGGTTTTTTTCTTTTATTTTCAAAAAGGTACGTCAACAGCACACACACATTGAAGTAATTTTGATTAGATGTTAGACTGTCTAATGTGTGTGACAATTATAGACATACACACGACAAAATAACACAAACGAGATTTTTTAAACTTTTAAAGTTAAACCGTTTTACGTCGCAGTGGACTAAAAGAGGTATATGTAAAAGACACTTTGGTGCCTCGAACATCTTTCTTGGGCAGCATCGACTCCGGGCTCCGGTTCACGGTCGGCAGGACTTGCTAGTGGCATTACAAGGGTTATTACGATACTCATATTGAATTTATAAAGCCCTACCTATCGGATTAGAGGATATCTTTTATTTTCTGGATGAAGGAACCCTTTCGCCGCTCACGAGTCTATTGGCCGTGAATATTTTTCTACAATTGGATCTTGGGATTTCGGAATATCGTTTATAATCTCAAGTTTTGGTTTTAAAATGAAAGTAACTAAATAAGCCCTTTAATAATTCATTAAGCGACTATATATTAATTGTATTATACTTAAATCTATTGACAGAAAATATTCATAATAAAAAAGAAAATGTAATGTAATGAATGTGAGATATGGTTCGTTAAGCATGTAATTATTATATGATTCGGCATTAGAATAAACCTGTATTGCAGCTCGAATGTCGTAGATTCGAGCCCCACTCTGGAGAGATATTTATTTGTCTCTTGTTTAGCGCCATATGTTCGTATTTATAAGAATAATATGTAGTAGGTATATCATCAGGTTCTGCTTAGGTTGCAATTAGATGACCATAAGTGAAGAGCATCTCAGGATATTTATTATTATTTATTCCACTCCATTACTATAATAGTACATAATGATATATATATGATGTATTCGACAACAAACAACACCCCAATAACCATTTCCAACACAAATACACACAATTAGACAATACATGACGCAGCTTAAACTGTAATAGCTTTTTTCCGATGTAAAAGCAGCAATTATACATAGAAGCGTTTGCTTCGGGCGTCCTCGGGCACCGTCGGGCGTCGCCCTCGAGTTTCACCGGATATTGCGCCAACACACCCACTGACAGACTTAAAAGCTGTCTGCTCATACACCGTTAGCAGGGAAAGTCACTAAACGTTACTTTTATGCGATCTCCTGAAGTAAAAAAAATTAAAAAGGCGTCTTATCTTTCATGGTGACTGTACTAAAGTATCTTAAAGCAGTTTGCGAAAAGCTTACGGTGATAAAATGGTTTTACATAAAATAGTCTTTGAAGAGATTTTTACAGGAACGGTAATGCGCGGGCTATACCCCTGGTGCTGCAGGCGTTAATAGGCTGCGGTGACCGTTTACCATCAGACGGGCCGTCAGCTAGTTAGCTAAGTAGTGTTAAAAAACCCCTTTTGACATCTAAGAGATATATAGAAATATTAACCCTATAACGTTTCAATAAGACGCATTACCACCATCATAGAATTGACCATTGCATCAATAGATGTACCTTACTTCCACTACATTGTGAGCTGTCAAAACGAGCTTTTCAGATTTTGACAGCAAATTTAAGACCAGTTTAGTTTAATATAGGATCTAGATCCAGTTTTCTAAACGTTACTAAGGAGTTTGTGAGATAAAAATGAAGTAAATAACTTGAATTGAATGCGTGTAAGTGTGTGTAACGTAGTGCGATAGTGCGCGGATCGTAATTGCCTTTGTTTTACTACAAAAGCATGTCGGATAAGGAAGCTGGAGGAAGATTTAATGGCTCAGGAAGTGGGTATACACGCATCTATGTACGAATATAGCGCAGAACAATTTATCCCTAGTCTCTTAATAGTATAAAACATACATTCACGCTTATCATTCCCGAGGAGGCAGGAGGAGGCAGGCAAAGGTCTTAATAATGAGAAGCAAAATTCAAAAAAATATTTTTAGTCAAAATGAGATATGTGGTGAGTAGCTACTGGTATATAATCATTTCTAAATTAAGAAATATGAATGCTGCCTTTCCCGACCCGGGAATCGATCCTAGCGTCTCCGGACCTATAGCTGAACTTTTTTAAACTTGACATTTAATAGGTATAGTATAAAATCAATATCACAATCGGTCTGTATGTTTGTGAACTTAGTTCTATTGAAATAAGCAATAGTTTTGATGCGGTGTTCATCATCATTTTGAGAATTTCTTCCAAAAGATTTGTGTCTCATTTACTTATATCCCCTCGTCTGTTACACAAGCTATCCCACTCAGGCAAAGCCGGGGTGGCTTTCTATATATTAAGTATTCTGCTATAGCATTTACTGTTTAATTGTAGAAATAGTACTTGAAATTAGGTTATTGTGACAGTTCTAGTAAAAAATTATTTTACTATAAAATTAGAGGGCTTAGATTATATTGCATGCCACCTTTATATTCTTCCGCCAAAGAATTAGTTTTTGTATAAAATATTATACTTATTCTGAGTAGGTCACACAACAAAACTGGTCCATATTTTTAAGAAACTTTATCGTAATCTACAAAAAAGTGTTACTCAAATCTATGTCGTAAACTCATAACGTAAGCTATTAAATCGAAAGTGTTCTTTCGAAACGGTTGGATAATATCCATTTCAAACGACTCCGCTCCTCTTTTGTCCTGCAAAGTTATCAGTAGTCGCACAAACTTGTAAAACAAATAAAAAAAGAAGTTCAACGACACTTACTTAGCTTATTGCATTTCGGAAATTTGCTGCTGAGAAGAACCGGCAAGAAACTCTACAAGGTGACATTTTGTTTTTATTTACCATTTACTAAAATGCGAGCCTTGTTCGTAGAAGTCGGCGGTAATAAGTTGAAACTAAACTAACTATTTTTTAAATCAATAGTTTTTTCTCCGCGATATAACTCGAATCTCAAATGGCCCGGAAATCGTCCGTATAATAGATGCCATTTCAGGGGTTCCGTACCCAAATGGGAAAAAAGTTAATCTTTTTGTGCGACATTGCTTGACAGTCGTCCATCCGTCTATCACAAATAGTGTACTAATAATATCGATTGAAACTTTAGCACACTTGTTAAACTTGCTTGCCCTTGTTTCTAATGTAACTAATAAATTCTGAAGATATTGAAAATGTAGTCTGAAAAGTGGTCAAAATCTAAAAAAGATGTATGACTTAACTTTCATTTATGGCCAAAAATTTTTCGATACAATGATCGTACTTATATAAATTTTATTGCACAAAAATACGTTTATTTCATAATCAGATGGAAACCCCAGTGGGCGAGCCCAACTTCGCACTTGCCCGTTTTCTTGTAGTATGTTAAAAATAATGGTCAACCGTAACGGAGATGACTATGACGTTATTCTAAACGACGGTATAATCTACATTTTTATCTTTCAAAAAGTAGATCATACTGTATAGCTATGAAGTCCTGATAGTGCAACCCTCAGCGAAAAAATGGCAGTTTCATTTCCAGGAAGGGATGGAGTTGTGAGACGTAACTACAGAATCAATGTTCAGGGCGGGTTGTAACGGCTGACATACCCGAAAGATTGTGTCGAGTCTGTAGTACATGTTGCCCCAGGAACTATGTTAATATTTTGAAACATTTTCAAGTTACAACTTGTGAAATTTTAATGAAATTTTGCCCGAATTTAACCCTCTGTGCACCGAGAAAATGTAGCTAGTAGTATTAACAGATGAAATGAAGTCATCCGTCAGAGAAACAAAGTTATCGACATAGCTCCAAGGAATAGGAAGCTGAAGTGGCAGTGGGCTGGTCAAGTCGTAAAACCGATAGCCTGATGATGAGTGGTAACAGACTGCCACGTCATGGCTCGTAGGTTTGATTCTCATCCAGGTCAAAATTTGTGTGCATGAACATTGAACGCGTTTGTTTCTTCTATGTGAAAAAAGTTAAGTAGTATATAGTATATCAATAATCTGGTTTCCATAGTACAAGCTCTGCTTAGTTTGGTATCAGGTGGTCGTGTGTAAAGAACGTCCCAGGATAATTTTTAGTTTAAGTGAATATTTAAGTTACTTATCATATTTCTAAATCCATATATTGTCTTTACTTGTATTAAAAATTCGAAAGTGTCTCTGTCTGTTTGTTTCGTTTCACAGCAACATGGTTGAAGGGATCTTGTTAAAAAATTGCCAGGAAATAATAGTTTTTTAGATCTTTCTTTTATGACTTCTATCGACAGCGAATCGTGAGTATAAATAAATAACTAAAAACAATATCGGTTTAATTTTTATTGAATTTAATATTGATATTAAAAGCGAAGTAATATACTCCAGGTAAGTTGTTAGCCTAGTCTAAAACCAAACGGTATTTTTTTCTATCCGGCTCCTGGAGCACTTATAGAGTTTTTGCTAGAGGCTGTTTCAGCAAATTAATTAATTCGAAGTTCAGACCGACCTCGGCGGGAAGGGTCCCGTAAAAAACCAATCAGATGATATTCGGTCCATGTCGAAGAAAAAACATGTTTAGCGAAAGGTAAATCATGTGTTGCTCTTACTTTTAGGATGAAATAGACAAAAAATCCTTTTTGAAAAAAAAAAAATTAAGCCCCAAAGTTTATGATGTTGACGTCACGTAGAGGAAATTAATGAATCGATAAATTCCCACCTTGCCATGTCTGCCATATTGGATTTAAAATGACGTCACTCAGCTATAACCCCACCCACCATTCACAAAAACAAAATGTGTGTGCAAATTTTCAGCTCAATGCGGGTTTTAAATTCAGTTGCAAGATTTGATCTGAACGCACACAAAGCCTGTAAATAATGTCAGTACTGTACTCCCACAATGTAACTTACTTCGTACAATTTTTTTAGATGTAGAACTTTGTGTGGGGTTTTTTTGTTGGCACTTCACTTCGTAACGTCTGTATGAGTTTTAATGAAATTTGGTATACCGTCTCTTTTAGGAATTGTATAGAACATAATTACGGGATGAAAGCTAATACGATCTTACGTATATTAAAATCATCAAAAATATAGTATCGTAAAATAGAACCGCATCAATCATTCGATTATTAAAAATCGATACCTGGAGCGTTATTGAGAGTATTCTATTGAACTGTCCCCTGCAATAGACCCGACGCAGTCGTCCGGTCCCAAACGAATGTTATAAAAATGCCTTGAAATCGGCTTAGAGCCGTCTGCAGTTAACTAGGGACAAGGGGCCAGCGCTGGGGGCCGGGGGTGATCGAGCCCTTTGAAGACAGTTGACAAGTCTTTTGTTACGATAAATAAGTCGTTCGTTCGCTGATACACTGCGTAAATGGATTTGTTTTAAGCTCGTTGCGGCTTCCACTGTATTATGTCTCAAATAGAATTCACATTTGTCAAAATAGGATCTATTTAACTAGTTCGCCTCTGAGGGTATTTAGATTCTCGTTAGTGAAGGTAAATTGGATAAAGTAATTTGGGGGTAGAAGACCTTTTAACCTACCTGTAATAGTTTAGGTCTCACCATTTCATCATCGCTTATGAAGGGTATGTTTCTTTTATTATAATCCTTCTAATATTATAAATGAAGAGCTTTGTGAGATTGGATGGATGCTTACTCTTTCACGCCGTAACAACTGAATGGTTCGGGGTAAAACTTGGAACATAGTTTTTAACCTGGATTAGCACAGGATACTTTTATCTCAGGAAAACGCTAACAACTATCAGTGCCGCAGGGATCAGCTATATATCTATATTCTTTGTAGAATCGATGATCTGGTAGCCGGCTACCGAGAAAATCGTCCAAATCTCTTGTAACACGCCGAATAGGCAGAAGACATACATAGTGCGCCTACTCAAAATGTTTGGAAACAAGGTAGGCATGGTCAAGGTATTTACTGTTAATAATCCTTTTTAAATGCAAGAAAAACTAAATGTATTAAATTTGCATTACCCAATGTAAATAAACTAGGCTGTAGTTTAATATTAGACAATGAAGCTCTTAGCCTTGTTGAGTCAATAGTTTTCTTAGGAATTACTTTAGACTCAAAACTTCAATGGGGGACAAATATCATGTCTTGCGGGAAAACTTAGTTCAGCAGCTTACGCAGTTAGAAAAACCAGGCAGATTACAGATGTCGATACGGCTAGATTAGTTTTATTTATTTATTTTAGCTACTTTCATAGTGTTATGACCTACGGCATTTTGCTTTGGGGTAAAGCTGCTGATATAGAAACAATTTTTATATTGCAAAAAAGAGCAGTTTGAGCAATTATAATTTGAGTTCTCGAGCTTCCCTCAGAGAAAAGTTTAAACAAATTGATATCCTCACAGTTGCATCGTAGTCTATTTATGCAAACATAATATTTGTACATCAAAATATTAGTCTTTATGTCAAAAAGAGTGATATGCACTCCATTAATACTAGAAATAAGGATAAACTTGTCACTTCTGCATATAGACTGCAAAAAGTGCAAGGCTCATTTTTAGGACTTAGTGCACGCAACTATAATAAAATCCCTGCTGAATTTTTTTTGAAAAAAAAAGAATTAAGACTGTTTTAGTACAAAAGGCTTTCTACAACACAAATTATTATTTTAATGACGACAATGCTTGGGTGTAGCGCTCGCTCCAGCAGGACACATCTTTATGTACAAAATCTTATTTAAAAAAAGAGTAATTGCTGAGTTTATTGCCGACTCTTCTCAGTAAAAGCAACCTTCCGAACCGGTGTTAGAGTCTGACCATTCATAAGTGCCTGTGAAGGCCTATTTGAATAAATATTTCATTTCATTTCATATAGGCAATACAGAATAATTTAATCTTATAAAAGTTCTGAAGCTAGAACACGCGCTTATGAAAGTGGAAAGGTACTGAAGAGTTAGCACCGTTTCGGAAGTTAGCTTTCAACCGTTGTACACATATACTTAAGGTGCACTTTCGCTTGCAGGATTTTGAAGAAAAAGAAACTGTCTTTACTCATTGATTACTTTATTTCAACTGAACTGCTCACGATACATCGTACGTTATCCTAACAAATAGATACCTATAGCTATACACACTTACATATCAGCCGGCATCTAGTTAGCAAGCAATTATCCTACCTATTTTCTTATTAATAAAAATGACTAAACATACCGCCCTCTAAAAACAACAGTTTTTAAATACAACTAAAATAGATAGAGGTAAAAAAATATAACTTCATGCCATGTATTGTGGCAAACAAAAAACAATCTTAACTCGATGATTCAAATATCGATTGCTCGATACAACAGTGGACTGTATGACTAACTAATCAACAAACAACTTGATCAAATTAACTAAACAAAAAAATTAAAGATTAACTCGTATACTAGTTTAACTACATTATATACATAAATAGGTACGTACACGATGTTCAATTTAATTTAACATAACTACGTATTTAATAATAAACGGTTGACAACTTAAGCTTATAATACACTAATTATTATTGTTATTTTTTGTTTCATTTTAACTTACATGAATTATCACGGTACACATTGTTAATTATCTTAATTATTGTACCGTAACATAAATCCTACACATTTATACTAATATAACGAAACTATAATTTCATCTATGAATTTAACTGATCCCCATCGTTAATTTACATCTTTGTCATCAGATTCATTCGGCAGTAATATTAATTTAGATAACGGTCTTTTAAATATATTATCTCCCTTACATTGAACGCTTACTACGCGTACGAGTTGATCGTCGCCGGGGTGTAACGCAATGATTTTTCCTAACAACCATTTTGCCGGCGGTAGGTCATCTTCTTTTATAATAACAATATCTCCAACGCACGGAGATGTGACGCTGACTTGCCATTTGTAACGCTGTTGCAATGTGTTGAGATATTCGGATTTCCATCTTCGCCAGAAATCTTGCATTCTGTTTTGTAGAAATTGCCATCTAGACAACGTACATAAATTTTTGTTTTCATAATTAAAATCAGGAATACTGATAAGTGGTTCACCGATTAGGAAATGTCCCGGGGTCAGTGGATCAAGGGTTTCCTTAGTATTATCTGAGTGACAAATGGGTCTGGAGTTTAGACAAGCTTCTATTTGTGCTAATAGTGTAGCCATTTCCTCATAGGTTAACTTTATAGACCCGTTTACTCTCGCCAAATGTTTCTTTGCTGACCTCACACCAGCTTCCCATAAACCACCAAAATTGGGTGACCTTGGTGGAATAAAGTGCCAGGTTGTACCGTCATTAGCTAGAAGTTCTGCTATCTCTGATGCCAGGTTAGCCTTGCCTCGTTCAAACATACACCTTAACTCTTTATCAGCTCCTATAAAGTTCGTACCATTGTCACTCCACAAGTGACAACAGTGACCTCTTCTCGCGACAAATCGCCTAAATGCCGCAATGAACGCCTGGGATGTCAGATCAGTAACAGCTTCCAAGTGTATAGCTCGGGTAGACATACACACGAAGACGCATATATAGCCCTTTGTTGATGTATGACCACGCCCTTTAGATGTTCGCAACTGAACAGGCCCTGCATAATCGACTCCACTGTTAAAGAAAGCACGTGTTGGACTTACTCTAGCAGATGGTAACTGCCCCATCAACTGTTGTTTAATTTTTGCTTTGTCAATTATGCATACCTTACAACCTCGAATAAATTCTCTAACAGATGATTTTAAACGTATTATCCAATACTTGCTGCGTATGTATGACAGCATCTGAAGTAGACCTCCATGTAACGTTCTTGTGTGTGCTTCGTTTATTATAAGCCCAGTAACATGTTGTTTACTAGGTATAATAATCGGGTGTTTAGCATCTTCTGCTATATTCGCTTTACTCAGTCGTCCTCCTACTCTTAACAATCCTTTCGCGTCTAAGAAAGGCGTAAGACTTATAAGCGGACTTCTATTTTTAACCTTTCCATTCCTTTTTCTTCGATTTCACTTCCGTATATTAAATTCTGATAGTAAATTATACATCGCTCTTGTACTTGGTTCATTTCATCAACTGTTATATATTTCTCTTTTATTTCTTTACGATTCTTAAATTTTATGCATTGTGCTAGTACTCTTTTCAATCTAGACATTGACGAAAATCGTTCCCAAATTGGTTTTTCTTCTAAAACTATATTATAAGTCTTCTTCATCTCTAATTCAGTTGGTGTAATATAACCCTTGTTACAGTTTATTTGTTTATTTTTCAACCATTTAGGTCCAACCCACCATAATTCATTATTTGCTAAATTGCTTGGGGGTACGCCTCTGGATGCGAGATCAGCAGGATTGTCAGCTGATTTAACATGATTCCATCTGTCATTGTTTATTAACTGAATAATGTCAGACACTCGATTACCAACAAACACTTGCCATCTGCTTGGCTGAGACTGCAACCAGGACAAAACCACCATGGAATCAGTCCAGGCAAACACTTGATCCTGGTTTATATTCCAAAGGTTAGATATCTCGTGCAACAGCTTCGCTAACACTACCGCTGCGCAAAGTTCTAATCTTGGTATTGTCAGTTGTTTAAGGGGAGCAACCTTTGTTTTAGATGCCACCATAGTGACATGGACAACATTATCTTCATCTAAAACCTTGACATATACCACTGCTGCATAAGCTACAGACGAAGCATCAGCAAACCCATGTAACTGAACCCTTTTGCATTTTGACGTCACTTTTATCCAACGCGGTATTTCAATAGTTTGCAATTCTTGAAGTGCTTCTCTGTACCTCAGCCATTCATCTATGAATTCAGTTGGCAACTCATCGTCCCAGCCGATATTGAGTAGCCATAAGCGTTGTATCATGATCTTGGCCGTGATTACTACTGGAGAAAGCCATCCGAAAGGGTCAAAGAGACTTGCTACATCAGATAGTATTAACCTTTTTGTCACTGGATTCCTGATTTTTGGTAAGTTTACCGTTATATTGAAGGTATCATTTTTTCTATTCCAGGTAAGGCCAAGTATCTTTATTACATTATCTAATTTTATTTCTATCCTTTCTCTAGCTTCTGCCATCTCCTTGTTTTCATGTAACAGCTCCAAAAGTTCATCAGAGTTACTGGACCACTTTTGCATTTGAAAGCCACCTGCATTAAGTAGATTATTAACTTCATCACAAATTTGTTTTATTACAGGTAATTCTTCATGTCCAGTCATCAAATCATCCATAAAATATGAACTCTTCACTACAGCTGCTCCACGAGGATAACCTTTTACTTCATCATCAGCCAGTTGGTTTAAAGTCCGTACCGCAAGGAATGGTGCTGCTGCTGTTCCAAACGTCACGGTCTGTAATGCGTAACTCTCTAGCTTTTCAGTTGCATCATCTCGCCAAACTATACGATGTAAATCAGTGTGTTGGTCTGTCATTCTCACTTGACGATACATTTTTACTATATCGCCAATCACACCGATTTTGTGAGATCTCCAGCGAGTGATGAGTACACGTAGATCCGGTTGCAACGTTGGACCTACCATCATGGTGTCGTTTAACGAACTACCATTAGATCCCTTTGCAGACGCGTCAAAAACTACTCTGACCTTTGTAGTGTCTTTGTCTTCCCTTATGACAGCATGATGGGCGAGGTAAACTGCCGTACCTTCATCTTCTTTGTAAATTTTCTTCATATGACCCATTTTCATGTACTCATGTATTACTTTTGTATATTCTTCCCTTAAACCAATCTGTTTATCAAACTTTCTTTCTAAATGCTTTAACCTAGTAATACACTGATGTTTGGTGTCACCACATGCCTTTGCAGTTTCTTCAATACTTTGTTTTAAAGGTAAATGCACTATATATCTACCTGTTTCGTCTCTCGTTGTTGTTTTTATGTAGTGTTCTTCGCATTTTTGTTCTTCCTTTGTCCATACCTTCTTTGCTGTGAAGTTTTCTGTTTCCATTTCCCAGAATTTCCTTAAAAAGTTGTTGTCTTCTTCTACTAACCTGGTAACATGTAAACTGATTATATTTTGTGTATAATTGGAATTTATGTGAATATCTCCTGATAAAATCCAACCTAAGTGTGTATACTGTGCGATTACATTGCCCGGTCCTCTTACTAAGCCTGAATCTATGATTTTGCTAAAAACATCAACACCGAGAAGTAAGTCTATTCGACCCGGTAAATTAAAGTTGGGATCAGCTAGCTTCATATGCTTAAGTTGAGGCCAATCATATCCTCCTAATTCCCTTGCGGGTAATCTACGAGTCAATGACTGTAATACATAAGCATTAATATCGATATAGAAATCCTTTTCTTGTTTCGACATAATATGTAATCCTACTGAATAATTAATACAAACTTTGTTACCTTCACCAACCCCAGAGACTACGCCGCTGATTCGAGTCCTCTTTAGACCCAGTAACTCGACTACCCTT
The DNA here is from genome assembly GCA_907165245.1 of Habrosyne pyritoides. NCBI lineage: Eukaryota > Metazoa > Arthropoda > Insecta > Lepidoptera > Drepanidae > Habrosyne > Habrosyne pyritoides. The sequence continues at coordinate 180,531 of OU015600.1, read as the reverse complement.
GAAGTCACGAACGAAGCCTCTGAGCCCTGGTCAATGAGCGCTCGGAAGACGTGTGATTGCCCAGTCCTAGAAGTCACGTCTACCAATGCTGTTGCCAACAAGATGTGTTGACCAGGTTGTTCCCCACTTACATGCGCCGTTACCTTGGTTACTTCCTCCTTATTTATATCAGTTTCTTCTGTTGCTGACTTTTCTTCTCCTGCTTGTTTCTTTAAATCTCGATGTAATAAAGAGTGATGTCGCCTTCTACATATCTTACATGTATTTGATTGTCTACATTTGTATACCGAGTGATTTGGAACGAGACAATTGAAACATAAATTATTCTTCTGAACGAAACTGTATCTTTCTTCAAGTGGTTGTTTGGCAAACTCTTTGCAGTTTGGTATATAATGATTTCCTTTACAGAAACAACACACTTTATCTTCGCTGTTGGCGGTTGCGTGAAATGACTTTGGTTTTACTGACTTGTTGTTTTTATTTTCAGGTTCCACCATTTCCAACGTCCGAAACCGTGTTTCTAGGAAGGACTTCAGTCTTTCAAAACTAGGGAAGTCATCAGAACTATCGTCGCTTATCATAATTTCCCATTGTTTATGTGTTTCAGGATCCAGCTTCGACACAACGACATAATTTATAATAGCATCCCAGTCCGCTGTCGGTAAGCCAAGATTTCTTAATGAATTCATACATTCAACAGATGTATCCAGCAATTGTTTCAAAGAGAAAGCTGACTCATGAGGTAGTATTCTTTGACTAAAAAACTTCTTAAAAATACAATTGACAAAAACTTGATATGTACCTTTTATTATTATAACGTTTTTTCAATATTGACCACGCATCGGTATAATTTTCACCCGTGATAGCAAACTGGCGCAAAAGAACTTCTGCATCTCCTTTCAGGCTACTCTTAAGGTAATGGAGCTTCTGAACATTTTCTAACGACTCATTCTTGTGTATCAATGCCATAAATAAGTCATAAAATGATTGCCACTCTGTATAATTCCCTCCAAATGTAGGTATTGTAATTCGTGGTAATTTAATATCACTACTGGATGCACTAGATCTAGGCTCATCTTGTCTTACTATTTTCTCTGCAGGTTTAATATCAGACATCAACTTGTTTAATATAGTCTTCATTTCTCCTTTATAAGAATAATACAACTCTTCAAAATTATCAAACATGTCTTCCGCGAAATATGGTAAAATTTGTCTATCTTCTTTAGAAACACAAGTAATTATTTTTTCGTGAATACTTTTAAATTCCTTCCAATACAATTCCAAACTATCTAGCCTTGTTTGTACATAACCTATAGTTACACGATCTCTGGGAGATTTTTTATAATTTGCATAGGCTTTTTGCACTTTTTCAAATGTATCAGCTTGAATACACATTCGATTTTCAATATTCTCCATCTTTTATACTTGTAAGTATCCAATATATATGTATAAAAGGTCGTAGTAAATAGTGAATAACAGTTCACCAAACAACGAGCAATTATTATTTTTTTAGAATATATCACATGTAGGTAGATTCGTGTAACGTCCTTCCAAATGCACAAATATTGTTCGTAATTGCATTATTATATAGTCATAACCACAATGTTCACAAATATCCAATATTTAGCGTATTACACTTTTGATAATGTTCACTTATTTCACTAATTGGTCTAAACACCAATATTACATCTTTTTGCGAACGTAAGGTATTTCTTAGATCGCGGTAATAGAATCCGTGTTCGATGGACCATGTACACATATACTTAAGGTGCACTTTCGCTTGCAGGATTTTGAAGAAAAAGAAACTGTCTTTACTCATTGATTACTTTATTTCAACTGAACTGCTCACGATACATCGTACGTTATCCTAACAAATAGATACCTATAGCTATACACACTTACATATCAGCCGGCATCTAGTTAGCAAGCAATTATCCTACCTATTTTCTTATTAATAAAAATGACTAAACAACCGTGAAGAACCAGTAAGGAACATAGTATGGTATATATTATTTAGGTCTGAGTATTTTGATCATTTAATTTCTCCTATTTATTATAAGCATAAAATAACTACTCCATCATTTCCAGCTAAGAACTGCATTACAAACAAAATGGAAGGGTTCCATCTATTCCATTCACAATTCCAAAGTGATTTTAGACCTTAAGCTGTTGCATTATCACAGCAATTGAAGTTCCTCTCGGCGCGCATCACATGTTGCTCGCGTGCCGCGGCGCACTAATCACCACTCGGCTTTCACTCGGCTTCCACTCGGATGCACTCGGCTATTCTCGGCATTGTCTGCGCTGCGCCACTCGTTCCTTGCTTTTATCTTCCTTCAGTGGAGCGCAAGCTTTTACTGGCCAATTTAATGTTCTATATGAGGGAAGATAGTGTGTGAGGAGAAATGCGTTCTTGCGATGGTGCAACTAAGTTATAACCTAGTACATAATAGTATTCAGAAGCTTATCTTACTAAGTTTCTTGTCGGTTCTTCTTAGTTGAAGGCTAACTTCCAAAAACCGGTGATAACTTGCTTTCACCTTCGTAAGTACCTTCTAGGGCCTTTACTAAATAAATGATTTTATATTTTGGAAAATAGTCTGCATGCCTTCACCTTCTTACCAACTAACCTATCTTTAAAGCAACGTTTACTGAAAACCAAAAGTAAATGTAAATGATAGTCCATATGAAAACCATGCAATGAGCAATGAGAAGTAATATAATTATGAAAGTTCTCTAATCCATATACTGTAATAGTAATTAAGTATAATTTCAGGACAGTCAAACAATCAAGTACCTACCATACGTCAGTCAAATAATGGAACAATGGAACACCCTACTTTTGATGCAAAAAAACGTAGCATTTGGTATTTCACCCCACGCTTAGTTTATCCCATAGGGTGAACTGCCCCAATCTCTGTTTGCATAAATATTTTAGTCCCACTATCAAAATAAACAATATTTTTGTGTCTTTATACCTTTTTTAGAGCAGGAAAAGTCTGTATGAATACCTAATAATAAACATTTTGGAACGTTTTTAAAAGCAGCCACCTGATTGCAAACTAAACAGAGTTTTTTTCTATGGAGTATTTTGTTATAGTAGAGCTGTTAGTGCGATTTCGTCCGGGGAATTATTATCACCATACCCATTTCCGTCAAGTTGTGGCACTTGTGTTACCGTGTTTCGGCTTGAATAGTAAGGGGGCCGGTGAAATTACAGGCAAATGAGACTTAACAACTTCACGTCTCAGGGTCGATTATGCATTGGCGATACCCTGGGTATTTGACAGGCCCAACTTGCTTGGCAACGGCTTGGTGGATAGCGACTCTAACTGCCAAGCCGAAAGTCGAGGTTTCGATTCCTACCCAGGACAAACATTTGTGTGCATGAACATGTCTGTTTTTTCTGTGTCTGAGTGTAAATATCCTTATAAGTATGTATTTAGAAAAAAAAAAGGAGTATATGAAATATATCAGTTACCTGGTATCCATACTACAAACTCTGCTTAGTTTAGGACCAGATGGCCGTCTGTAGAAAATGTCTCGGGATATTTATTTTTTGCCAATGTCCATAGGTGGCAGTAACCACTTACTAGCAGGTGGAACGTCTGTTAGTCTGCTTACTTGACATAAAATATATCAATTTCATTTGACTGCAGAAATTTTTACTGGACAAATAAAAATTCTAACAGAGCGAAATGCAGGTATTGATCGGTCAGAGAATTTCATTAGAATTGCTATCCCTCTCGCACATATTGCCATGTTATTCTTGTAACCGAAGCTAGGATTCAATAAGTCTTTGTTTGTTGAGAACCGAATGAAAACATTAAATTCTTATATATATCTGAGATTGAGTCGTGGTAGGAGGAATACTGCTACCCTGACTCATCTCTGTGTCACAGAATGCATCCAAACATTAAAGCACTAGGGTTTCTTTTTCTATGACATTTTATTCATCAAATAGGACAACTTTATAATGAATGAAATTATAAGGATCTATAATATTTTTTTGAGATTATTGATTATATCCCGGGCAAGATTTTTTCTTATTTAAACAACTTTAGTAAATATAAATGTTGAACTAAATTGTTCATAAAAATGACTATAAATATATATGGTATGTATCGCTACGATGAGGTGGTCAGGTGGCATAAAGCTCGGCATAAACCCTGAGATCTTGGGTTTTATTCCCGTGTCGGCCAAGGTACTATTCTCGTTTCTTTGTTTACAAATGATAGCCTATAGGCCGAAATTATAAATTCAAAACCATTATACAGTTTAGCCCTATGGAGAGCACTTATGAAGGTATTATTTACTGTAGCTACCGGTCTACTTATCGGTTTTGAAGTGAGTCTTCAACTGAGAACCAGCAAGAAACTCGTCTAGTAACATTTTTATTTTTGGTAATGTGTCCTCGGGCACAACGTTTCTCGAGACGGCGACAAAGCTTACCATATTGCACATCAAAAATATATTCGGTAGAATGCGGTATTATTACCGAGACCTCTACCCACCTCTCTGGGGCAATGGGCGTGAAGATATTTACATATTAAAGTATTAAAGAGCACCTAAATCACAGTATGCGGGTAGCCAGAGCTTGCATCGTTGCCTAGGCGTATAACAATACTCTAATTCGTACATAGATATAAAAAGAAACTATCAGGTACCTACATATATGTATAAATTTTTTATGGATAAATGTAAACGTTTACCTACCGTTTGGTTTCCGGTGCTTCGGGTCGAAAACATTTCAAGAATAACAATATCTGAGCGGTTAAAGTTTTCAGTCACGTACTGTAGGTAGGGGGCTAACTAGCTGAGGAAGGAGGCGTAGAGGACCTTCCCAAGGGATAACCTGCCCTTTCTTATTCACACCCATGATCTTTTCAACGAGTTTAAATATTTTTGAGAACTTTCCGATTCATATTTTATATTACCTACTTTTTATTGTTTAGGTATCAGTCAATTTTTAAATATGTATATTTTAAGATTTATCATACTTTGTATCATGGTCTGCCCTTATTTTGACGTTTAAAAATATTAATAGAAAATAACATTTATTGCTTTAAAAATAAGGTACATCTAGATCAATTAAATGGTAAATTTTTCTATGACGTTATTTCACATCTAAAGGGAATATGGGACCGACATAAAATAAATATACTTGATCAAAATATCTACTTTTAATGTTAATAACCTACAAACAGCCAGGAGACGCATTCGAGGGTTTTTCTTCTAAACCTTAAATTTTATTAATAAAAAAATTATAATTTGTTCCTAGATTTTAACATAAATGAAATAAAATAGAACATGATCTGTGTTTATTTAATTAAGTTAAATCGCTGGTCAAATTTCTTTGATCAAAAAGAAAGACCCCAAGAGACTACATTAGCCAAAATTGCAATTCGATACTTACGATATTTTTTTACCAAATAAATAACGATTTGACACAATCGGACAGTCCGTGAAAAAAATACAAGTACACATATATACGAAATAGGTATAAATTTACTTACACTTACAGAACACAAGTTTTCATGACTAATAATTTTTTTTTTTAAAGAGTTTAAAAAGTTACTTTTTGTGTTCTTAATAGCGCAATGAATTAAATTGGAAAACATAAATTTATTCGAACTTCGAATTTGGTCATAACATACTCGTACAGTGTAAAGTGTAGTGAAATTAGTGCATTCCTGGTTTCCTATGCCAACGGATTAAGGACTCCTGGCTGGTGACTCGAAAGACGGCTAGAAGTTCGCGCCCATCTCAAGAGTAAGGTATTGTGCAATCTTTCGTTCCCTTAAACTGTATTCCTAGTCTGATCCCAGCAGTTTTATCGAATGCTGCCTGGTTTATCGATTCAATCAAAATAAATACCTATTCGCTATTTTATTGTGATTCCTTCAATGCCGGATACATTGCCGGCAAATTTGAATTTTATCGACACACAAAGTTAGCGTCAAACAATTGATACAATACACACCGTTTGACAGTGACGGCACTCTATTTCTTTTTCCTATTTTATCATCATACAATATTTTAAGTGATACTTTTTTGGGACGGTTTTGAAATTCCGATTGGCAACCTTTTTGTGTGATGAAAAATATAGAATGATAAACAAATTTATGCTGTTCAAAAATGATTTATGAATAATTAAACTATTTCCCTGTAATACTAAAGTTTCAGTTCTATCGTGTGTCTTTACGACTCATCCTATTTTTCCACTTTGTTTTACCATTTTGTTCCAATCAATATTTTGAGTACATCTAGTGGTTAATTAGAGTTCCCCCCGTGTTAAACTTCAAGCCTTAACAATGACGATCGACTATTAGAGCTGTTACTCAATTGTCACAATACATGGTCCCGGCGGTGGGCCCACTGACTCAGTGGCAACAAAGGTGGCTCGTTAGGGGAACTACAGCACCCCCCTAGGGGAAAGGGGGGACAGGAAAAATGTATTTGAGTGCAATCTCCGGCTTCAGAGCGGCGGAAACGCCGCAGCGATGCCTTTGTTCCGAGACCGCGGCAAATATCGCGGCATTCTCGTGTACATTTTCATTTTGATATCTGTCGGACTGCCGGACTGGGCGACTACCGGACTACCGGGCTACCGGACTGCCGGACCTCGGTGCATCGTAACGCAACGAATATTTCATATCGCCCAGTTTCGTTTGTCGAGCGTCAAAGCGTTTCGATTGCTCACACCTTTGAGCAATGTTGTACGATTGTGGAATATGATTTAGACTCGATTTTTTTATCGTTCTGTGAATTTTTGCTGCGTCCCTGTACTATGTATGAAATAAATTTGCATATAAAATATGCCTTTGTGAAAGCTCCAATCACTCTCTGCTATTTTTATGTATGAGACACAAAAATCCACTCGCAGTTCACTTGTATAATTCAAGCGGGATAGATAATATAATTTCCTGTTTCTAATAAAAAATCGTATATTGGTATTTTTTTTTAGGAAATTCGGTTAATCTTTAACCAGTAGATAGGTTCCTTTCATATCTATTTGACATAGCCTGCTATTTGGTTATAGCTACTTTTAACTAATGATTTCTTTCGGTATAAGTTCAAAGATATGGGACTTTAGAAGAGAGGCCAAGAGCAAGTCGGACTCGCTCTCGAAGAGTTCCGAACCAACGCAGGTATATAGTATATCTAATACAACACGTTTAGTTATTTTATCTTTATTATTTGTAAACAAAGTTTACACTTTGTGGAAATGTTGATAGTCTACTTGTATGATCCAATAGAACAGCCCTGTGACTGTTGAACCGACGGCGGAATAATTGTAACAGGATCCAATTAGGTAACAGTAAAAACACCAGCTATGGGAGCAACTGAGGAGCTCCAGATTTGAAGCGATTTTGTTAAGACACTTCTTTTTCAATTAAATATATGACTTCTAAATATTGAAAAGTAAAATCATTCAGTTTTAGTTTAAAGTAGTTAAGAACGTTTGACTGTAGCATGTACCAACATTACCTCCCGTGGAGTTCTGGCGCCAATTTGAATGTGTTTTTTTGTAAAATATTGAGTCTAGCGCGGTTCATAGCGTTAAAAACTTCGCCATTATTTCATTTTGTTCCTTTGAAACGTAGAAAAGTTACACTTAGCGGCATACAAACTTGCACCTCTACATTAAGTGCCGGACGTGGAGTCCGCAACCGGTCTATTTTATACTTCCCACTTCCTTAAGAATTTTTAAGTGAAACCACAAAAGCTTGACTTTCTAACTATTAAATTAAATGCGGCTACTAATGGGTTAGTATACGTTCACACTGGCAATTAATAGTAGCCACTTTCTCGCTGACAACTTTTCTGTAGTTTGGATAATAACATAAGGACTCTAAGGCTGAAGATATTAATAGAGTCATATGTATCGCCTATTTGCCACAGAAAATGGCGCTTAGTATGCCTTCAGTGCCTAGCTAGAGTTACTGCATCAGTATACAATTCTGCGGTAAAATTATCTTTCTTTTATGGTAATATTATAATGAGGTAAACTTTTTGAGTTACGATGTAGGAAATATCTCCGAAACCACGTATCAAATTTTAGTAATAATATTCCCGAGTCACAAAGGCTATGTTATGAACCCGGGATAAATAAGATACCTCAGGAACGTGGGCAAACCCACGGGACGACAGCTAAATTAAAATGCGAAAGTTTAAGTGTGTTTCATAACGGCAAAAAGGAATCGAATCCTATGAGAACCCGAGTAAAAGAGTAAAAATAGATGGGTCGGGAATAAAAATAACAAGTCATGTAACGCTTATGGATTTTATGTTTGTGACTACTTTAACGTTTTACTTTATACGCGCCTCATAAAATATGAGTCAAAAGTGAGTCAACCTTAATAGGACAAACTGCAACCAGTGTAAAAGCGTTTTACTCAGCGGCGGATACGTTACAATTTTTTAAAATATGACTGGTTCCCTTCCCTCCCCCCGACCGTGGGGACCGCCTCCGACCCGGACCAGCCGCGAATGAATATTACAGCGCATTACTACCGCGCCTTTTGTTCTTGGTGCTATTGTCGCGCGCGCATTGTTACCAGTAATGTAATGGAGACTACTCCTTGCTCAGGGATGTCACGGGGGATGTTTCTCGTTCCTGGAGCAGCGGGGATGGTTTAATTTCATGACACGGTTTCTAGTGCGGATGAATGATTTGTTTGTAATGTTGCTGGGATTGGAATCATATCTAATACAACTAACTATATAAAGGAATAAAGTTTGGAGGTTTGAATGTAGGAGGTAGTATACAAAACTAGACATCCGATTTCTAAAATTCTTGCACTGATGGAAAGCTCTCTACTCCCGAGTAAGATAGGCTAAGTTAAATCCAGGGATGCGATAAATCCCTCGGGAACGGTTATGAATCCGGAGGACAGTAAGTACATAATAAATGCAAAACTGAGTCTCTGTTTATTTCATTTCAAGACATTTTTTATGTTTGACATAAAGTTACATTAAGTAACAGAGGTTAATAATCCGCGCAGCAGCTAGTTCGTGATATCAAATATAATATTACAATATACCAAAATCCTTGCGTAGATCCCTAGACAGGCGCACGGTTTTTTCCGCGCGTAAACTCCCGCTCCGCGAGCGACATACTTTCTTTAGTCGCTTTTACCGCGCGCTGACTGCAAAGTTACCAGCAAAAACTACATGAAAGCCTACTTAGTTCATGTGCGGCTCGAGACGAGAGTGTTTTAAGTTTTTCTTCTTGAACGTTTTCACTTTTTGCTTTGGGGGTTGAAAAGTAAATTTTTCCTTTCACCAACTCACTTTGCGCTCATTTTTTTGAGCTTAAGCGTAAGTGGACGGAGAATTTGACAAATTATCTTAACCATATACATATGTGTACTTGGTCAATAAGTTAACTATAATAAAACCTTAAACATAAAATAATCTTCACGCTCATTATCTGCGACGAGGTAGGCAGAGGTTTGTAATGAGACACCCATTCCTGTGAAGATATTTTAAGTCCTAACTTTACTTGTGGTGAGCATTGTTCTTCATTGCAACTTTATCAAACCCAACCCAGGTAATCAATTTTCTAATCAAAGCAATATTTATGGTACCTTTATGTTACCCGGGACTCGAACCAATCTGTAGCTGAGTATTATCCAAAGATAACGATCGAAATCGACGTATAGTAACAAAAACAAAAATATGCATAAGTGTAACTTTGTCTGGCTAAAAGTACATTTAATTAATTAAAACATTCAGCGGAACAAAATGTTAATGACCCCCATTTAAAAAGCTAAAAGGAGTTTACAATTACGACGCGTGAAAAATTACCATTATTACAGTATTAGGGCAGCAAAGAGTTCCTATCTGTGCGTAATTACGATCGCATCGCATTGTATCAAACGCTCGTTTGTGCCCCCACCGGCCGCGGCCGCGCGCCGGGTCGCCTCGCGTGCGGCGCCCTCCCGCCATTTGTCTACACGCGTCTCATTATGGGCCAGGATATATGTTATAAATATGTATGGAATGGAGTCGACAAATTGCCCCTGTGTTACACTATGAAATTAGCGGGGAGATAACGTGTGAGAGGAGACACGGAGAGGACTGTAATGTGGTATTTTGTACCTTTATTAAATTATTTGGGAGAACAGTATCTTTATTATGAAAGCTCAATGCAAAGAGATTGTGGTTATTGTTTTTATTTTATTCTTAGATGTATGTGTTGTCTTAACTCCACTCATAGTTACGAACGTAATAATTATAATAATAAATATCACGGGACATGCGCAAAATGGTATGGTAACAGGATAAGCGATTATTACTTATCCTTAGCGGTAGAAACGTAATTAAGCATTTGTTGGTGATCAAATCAAATATAGAACTCAAAGAGTAAGTATCATGTAGAAACAACACACAGAAATATAAAGTTTAGCTCCTTCCACGGTATGACGTCACGCGTCACGCCGCACGCACCGAGCGACAAGTACAAAGTCAAATATGAAAGAACAAATATTCTAATCCGGGTGGGTCGGAGTACACCGCGCCCCTCTTTATTTACCCGATCTTTCTCTTAGTTACCGAGACTCCACGAAACGGCAGTTGATTTTTATACGATTTTCAAATAAAGAGATATCTACGCCAAAGAAGGGTATACACAACAAAAAATGTTTGCGTTCACTGAGAAAACTCGGGATATTTTATGGTTTAATGATAAAATATTATTATATAATAAAACCTTTCTCATAATACTATCTTTTTTATATATATATACCAGCGGAATTGTTAAATAAATAAATATTATTATATAATAAAACCTTTCTCATAATACTATCTTTTTTATATATATATACCAGCGGAATTGTTAAATAAATAAATATTATTTTGTATTTTGATACAAAGAACGAAAGATCAAAAATAAAATTCGAAAATTTTCATATTTTTTATGTGAACGCAAACTTTTTTTGTTGTGTATAAAGTATATACGAACAGAATAAAAGAATGGGAAATAAATATTGACAACACAACAATACGACCTCAGTAATTTACAGTTACTCAGTAACTTAACACAACAGTAACTGCAGTAGCTGTAGCTTCATAAATACCTTTATAGGTTTACTTATATAAACGTTTCTGAGTTTCTGTAATTTCCACGTAGATAACAAAAATGTGGGTGAAAACTGATATATGTACGATGCTTGATAAATAAGAACGCACAGATAAAATGATTTGTCGATTGCCGTTGCGCTCAATGCATAAATGGTTAAAGTTACGCAAATGTATACATATAATCTGAATTAACACATAGGATACATTTTATCCCGGGAAAATGTACCCTCGGGCACGCGGGTGAAACCGCGGGGGACAGCTGTCTATAATATTGATCCAGCTTTTAGCTTGAACAATTTAAGATAAATATAACAAAGCTTACTAAAGCTTAGAACAATTAGTCTTTCAATCAAAATTATTCCGATAGCATTGGCGTTAGAAATGTTGAATGGGTACTTCCGTTTCGCAACGGATAAGCTTTGGGGGGAGGGGGCAGGGGGCAGGGAGGTGGGGGTGGATGATTTATTAATAAAGAATTATTTGACTTGGATTAATTGCATCGGAGCGACTCTGACTTCGAGTTGTACTAGCGTTTATAACACAGAATTATCATCAAAGAAGTAACTGATTTATGACCCACAATATGTTTTATTGATCAATCGAAATAAATTGCTTTCAATAAATATTACATTTATATGTGTTCAGGTAAACAATTTTTTTTTGTTAATCTATTTACAAGAGAGTTGAGTAGTAGATTTCGTTTGGGGAAGTACCACCACCATTACTACCATCTTACCCATTTCCGCCATGAAGCGGTAGTCCGCTTGGACTACTGTGTTTCGGTTAGAAAGGTAAGGGGGCCGGTGAAATTACAGGCACATGAGACTTAACAACTTCGCGTCTCAGGGTCGACAACGCATTGGCGATTGTGTTCCAAATGTCCATAGGCGGCGGTGACCACCATCAGGGGCACCGTCCGCTTGTTAATCGGCCCACGTGGATTAAAAATATTAAGGACATTCTTTACACCCGGTCAATTGATTTTAACCAAACTAAGTAGAAACCTGATAAGTTATATAAGTTTTTTGTCTTCCAATGCTTATAGATACAGCTGTCACCCGCAGTCATACCCGCGGTACCGGGATTAATTAATCTACATTATATCATTCTCCATGCCATAGACTATGTGAGCGCCAAATATCAATCATTTAGCCGTGAAGGCATTTATAATATTAGTAAGGATTTACACCCAGACAAGTTCATGAACACAAAATGTTTGTCTTAGGTGAGAATCGAACCCACGACCTATGCCTTGGCAGTTAGGGCTCTAATCACAAAACCAATAGGCTCGCCATCGGTGAAGTGGTATTAAAACGTTATTTTGTCCTATAGAAATAATACATACATTTTAATACTATATTAGTATAAGCAGTGTAGTATGATAATAAACATTCCAGTAAAGTAATAAAAATGTACCAATCAAAACTAAAAACAAACGCTATGATAATTATTTTTATGCCTTACATGGCATCATGGCGTTTATAAGGTTTAACCTCCAGGTTATCTAATGGTTTTTACATCATTTTTCAAGTAGCACTTAATTACGTTACGGAACCGTTGTTCCACCCTAATAAAGCCGTTAGATGACTTGCACGCTCGCTGATAAACCTTGTACATGATCCGGCAGCACAATGGGCCGCTGTCGCCCGGTAGCGTCATCGTGCGGATAATTAGCAGCACGCCGCGCAAAAACGCGGAGAGACAACGATTGTCGAAGAGTCATGAGTCAGCTGTTCGCGACGCGCTGCAGAGGGGACACACGGCTTGCATCTTAGGATAACCTATCTAATTTTAGCAGCTGCACTTACAATCCAGTTACATCTAGATTAGGACACTTATATTACAATAATGATACTGTCAAATAGAAATAGACAGTTGTCAAAACAGCAAATTGGCATGCGGTGACGCGATCCAAAAAAATTTGCCAACGCGACAAAAGACATTCTCAATACAAAAGCTATTTCTATTTAAAGAATTGTTTGAATCCGGGCTACACTATCCACAGTCCATGATAACCGTTTCACATAAAATCTTGGCTCTAGATGATCAGTGCGAAAAATATAATTAAAAAAAATCTGTGAAATTTTGTAACGAGCTTATAGTGAAATCATTTCCACACCGTATACAGGTGAATCGTAGTCATCATTCATTCATTCAGTTCCACCAAATGAACCTGGTAATTGTGAAAATAGAACTTACTATTATTGTACGTACATATAAAATCTTACTTTTACCTAAAAGTCAGTAAATCATATTCACATAAGTTGTACGATGAATAGAGCAGTGTGTCTCACTCCTTATGGCTCGATTGAGACAATGACCGAGCGATAGAGGTGTCGTATGCGGGTGTCGCGGAGTGTCGCGCGGTGTGTCGTGGTGACGCGGGGTGTCGTGGACTAACGACTCGTTCGTCACCAGCGACAATCTCACTGCATTTGCCACGATGAATCATTTATAAATGGCAATGGTAAAGATTGTTAGTCACCTCAGCAGTTGTAAAAAAAAAACTAATTTTTGGTTAAGGAACAAATATTGATCAGGAAGTTTTTTTGGATTTGTTATGTAAGAAGTGAGTGGATAAGTGACAGGGGAAAACAAGTTAGCATGCGACCCGCGCACTGCATGGGCAGGCCAGTGCCACCGTATAATCGCATCATGTAACACGATAACATGCTGTAATTGTATAATGAACCTCGCGCACTGAATATTATATTAGCGGTTTTCGCCCCTCTCTTCCCCCCACACTTCCCCACACCCCCGGGCCTACTGCGGCTAATTGACCAAATTCAACGTATCACGTTACTTATTTTATTTTCGTATACTTGCACGCTCCCTGCAATTTTATATTATTAACTGCATTAAGTAACATGCATCACGCAACTTAAATAAATATTGATGAATAACTGACGGAACAGTTGCTTTGGTGGTTAGCGACCCTGATGCTGCAGATCGTGGGTTCGATTCGAACTGTGTCTGGTGTAATTATCCATAGGAGTAGTTTTCTGGTTTTCATAGAAATTAAAAACTCTTCTTAGTTTGGGATCAGTCTCCTTATACTACAATAATACAAACTTCGTCGGCGAGCCACTTGACGAACGCCTCGGAGAGCTTATCACTCACGCCGCTACGAAACATCCTTGAGTTAGTATCGTTTTCCTTACAGAATCGAGGCCCAGATGCATGGCAAGAATCCCAGTTAATTCAATAAATAAAAATATCAATTAATAAATTGAATTCACAAATTGAAACACGCGATTATAAAATTAATTTTGAAGTCATTTGTCGTAATTGATTTCAATATAATTTCAAAAATATACCACAAAAGCGATACATTGAATAGCTCGTTGATCGGTAGGTACTGTAAATAAAGTGAATAATGATCTAAATAATAATGACAGCGACACACATAGGTGGTTTAATAAATCACAGCGGGTCGTAAATTCAGAGTGCAGCTTCAAGAGGACATCCTACGGCACCGGTAACACGCACCTAGAGACACTTCTAGATACGTCTGTGTTACATCAATCAAAATGATCGAATGTTTTATTTTAAAGTGGATGCTAAATCAGGAGACAGACACAGGGTGTGGCGGGACTACCAGCCGTCTCTGACCATGATAGGCTTAAAAATAATATCGTTGAAATAGTTTCAGAAGAATTTGATCCAACTCAATTGCATAGAGTACAGAGTATACTGATGACGATGTGCACTTTACACATTGCATTGAGTGGTCCACAGCAGCATCCCTATAGTGGATTAGCATCCGGCTGGCTGGCAGCCATAAAAGAATCGCATAGCTTATGAATATATGTCATCTTCAAATTTAAAAAATCAAAATTGTCGTCTATTTTTGACCAGTGGGCCAATATTAGTTCAACTTCAATAACAAGACAAGTGAGAGAGAAATAATGTCTTGCCACTTCTGGGAAGTATGTGAGTCCACGGGCGTTGGGCGTCGCGTCGTGAGAGCGCGCGTACAAGCGACACATATATTAGGAGCGGCGGTCGTCGGCACGCCTCCGACTTATCTCGCATCTTGTTCGCTGAGACGCTTTGTTGCTCTTATTATTTATTACAACATATTTACACATGTGACCCATTCCGAACAGAGACGACGATGTTAGGCTCAGATTCTACTAAATTATGACAGATTTAATACCGCTAGTGTCCTTTTGCGACACATTTAATATATGTAGTTGTTAGAAATTACTTTGAGTGCTGAATCTGAATCGCCATGACCGGTATCCCTCGGCTAAGTAATGCCAGGGAGACGACGGCAAACCTCACCACATGTTTCGTTGGGACTTTAAAAATATCTTCGGTAGAATGTAGGTCTCAGTAATTAGGTACGTCAGCCTCCATTTTGGGGTAAAGAGCGTGAGATGATGTTTTATTTTTACTTTTGAGCGTTGAATCAATAAAGCTTTCGGTAAAAAGTACACGAGCTAGAATTTAGAAATGTAGAAAGATGAAAGGCGGAATCAAATGTACAAGAAGGAATTTGTGGTCTCTACCAACGATAATGTATGTGCCATAAAACTTTTTGAGTGATGCTTTCTTTCCCTCGCGCTATCGTAACAATGATAGATCGCTTCGCCCCAGTGCTTACATTACATTTAACACAATAAAGCTCAGTGAAAGTTAAATCAAAACCTTAAATAACGCAGCTAACAAAACCACAGAAGCGAGCCGCGATTTCAAAGGTCTCAACCTCCGCAAAACAAATGTGATCCTTTTCAATTGCGGTTTAGAAGTTAACAAAATAAACGTGTCCCGCTTCCCAATGTCCGCAGCGGGTGCGGCACGGGTGCGGGTGCGGGTGAGTGCTAATCGATTACAGCTGATAGTCCCGCAGGTGGTAGTTCGCGAAGTTCTGCCCGCATACCGCGCGGCCGCCGCTCTCTGCCGCCGGAAAATCGCAAATACACCCCAACAAACACGCCGGACTGCGGGCTTGGACGGTGCCCTTTGGCTACATTCCGCATCAGGTAGCTCGTTATGTAACGTGATGCTTAAGCACTGAAAAGGTTTAAATTCTGCGGGCTCGTTAAACTTTTTTTACTTTTTTTTAAATTTGCTACGCTTAATGGAAAATTGAAAAATATCAGATAGGTACTCTTCTATCTCGTGGCGGCTATTATTGTGTAACATTTTTTATTTTTTGCAGGTATAAAACGCAAATATTGTCAGCGAGATCTACAGTAAAATATATTTTTTTTAGTTTATTGCTGGTTCTTCTCTACTTATTTGAGTAAACATACTCGTATTTTCATTACATAGTACAGTCAATATAGATATGCTAAGATAAGACAGTTCTTTAACTTCTACAACTTCACAAGTTCACAAGTTCATCGAGACTATATAACTTCATAATTAAAACCGTTTATAATAACTTTATAATAACTAGAGAAGTACAGAAGATTACTGAACGAGACGAGACATAATGTGATATTGTGGCGAGTTGATCAGAGTCGAGGGTAACTAAGTGGTATTGTGGACAGATGGCTCATGAGGGGCTGCGGCCGACCTTGCTGAACTACTTATTACGCTTAATAATGCTCTTTGCATTACTGCGTTAGTACATTTACTTATTTCGTGGTATTGCGGGCTGACATGTCAACATATAAAATTAACTTAGCGATTGAAGTTGTAGAGACCGATTTGTTTTAACAGCTAAGAGCGTTATGGAAAAATCACCAACATTGTGTTTGAATTACGGTTTAATAACTTCAATGTATAATGATACTGATGAATCTTATCATGAACAGTATAAGGTTAATTTTATAGCTGGCAAATCGGGTCTATTGTAGGTCAATAACGGAGACGTTTTGGTGAAAACTTTCAAAGCGATCAAAATTATACAAAAAAATATCTAGTATGTAAAAGTTACTTGGATTGTTTCAGGATTTTGGGGGACTAAGCAAAGAGACATTGCATTTTCGTTATGTATTTAGTTTTGTAGTGTTTTATTCTATATAGATCGACTAGCTTTCCCTAGTGGTTTCACCCGCGTTCCCGAGGGATAATACATTTTCCCGGGATAAAAATATACTATGTGTTAATACAGATTATAAACTATCTATGTTAACAAACTGTCAGAGAGACAAAGATAGCGGGTCTAATACGTCGAATTCCTGTGGAGTTTCCTTGTTTGGGACTTGACAGAGAAGGAGATCCAGCGGAATTAGTTACTAGATATTTGTTTCTTGTATAATCTTAACTATCTACGTGCTAAGTTTCATCAAATCCAGTTAGTAATGTTTGCGTCAAAGAGTACATACATATACATACATCCATTCTCACAAACTTTCGTATTTATAATTTGAATTGGAAGGACAATAGGACACATGTGAAGAGAAGTAAAATTTATGCGGGTCGTGATTTTTTGTAGTTGTCTCAAAAAGCTGAAAATAACCGGACTTTTGTGCGAACTGTCTCTGACTAGACTTTGTGATAATACGCTCTACGTTACGCTATACAAATAAGTTTCAAAAAGAGGCTTTTTAAAGCCATAATTAGATTTAAGAAAAAAGAAACAAAAAAGAAGAGACTTAACAGAAAATAGTTTTCCATACAGGTATAAACTATAATTTTGCTTTAGAAATCCGCCCATGAAAAACTATGAAAGAAGAGAGTTTTCTTAAAATACAACAAGTCTCCTACTACATTTAAACTAACCTACCACACTAAAAGAAATCAACTACATTACTTATTAATGGATTCAGAAAAGTAACTTACTTGAACCGCAGTAAGTTGAAAGTTAGTTAACACATTGACGGTATTTCTCAATTTAAAAGTAGTTGTGGAACAACCGCGCGAGCTGAACAAGTGTGATTAGTCAATCAACCACTTTTAACTTTCAGCCGCCGGTCATTTACGACTTCATTGCTTTTTCTGCTGCTGCTTTTTTTATAAACTCAATCGTATTCCTTATTTGTAAAAACAACATTGTAACATGTCTGTTAATTTTGTGTTTTGGTATTACAATGTGCCCAGTTACAGTGGGGACAGCTTTTAAGGGATATGACAACTTTGTGCCTAAAGTGCTTTACTTTACTCGGTGCGTAGTGTTGCACAAGGTCATCTGCTCGCTTTTTTGTCGCCTCTTACGATATTCTTGAGATGTGACTGGATGGTTGTATTCGTTTCATACCGGGATGTGTGAGACATGTCGTATTTAACGTACAGGGTTCACAATATGATGAGCTTGATTCAGCAGTAGTCAATGAGGCAATCGATTTACTTTAAGCTAGTCACCAACCCTCTTTGGGAATTTTTTGGTTGGTCACTAGGTGCAAGGTGTCAAGTGCCGTGGTGAAAAAGTTGGTAATTTATAAAAACACAATACAATTAATCTTAAAATCATTTATCGTAGAATCAGCAAACAGTATGGACTAAGAGTCCGCAGCAAATGTAAAAATAAATAAATAAAACAAAAAAAATGTGCCGTGGTCATCGGTATACTCTTTGATCGCCTCTTACGAAATACAAGAGAAAATAAGGGACATTTGGATTGATCGCCTACCACACATTTTTTTTACGCTACGATATGTAGTGTAAATGCAACCTTGCGAACCGGTATTGGAGTCAAACTATTCCAAGTGCAAAGTTCTGTTTACTTCCCTGGACAAACATTTGTGTGCATGAGCAGCTCTGTTTGTTTTATTTCTTGGAGCTATATAATATATATGGCATATCAGTTATCAGGTTTCTGTAATTCGAAACTCTGCTTTAGTCGGGAACAGGGAATGTTCTAGCATATCTGTCGGTAGGTATATAGGTACTTATATATTTTTTTACTCATTTTATAAACAGCTTCTTTGTCTAGAAACTTAATTTCAAGAATAACGTACATGATGACAAAGATAGCAATAGTTTTGATATTTTATTGACGACTGCAAAATACCCATCTATTGTCTTCTAGAGATGCAATGAACCGCCTGCGGGCTTTAACTGAGTACAAAAGGGAGGGTAACTCCTCTGTCGTCAGCAGCAGGCCTCGATCAATATCAAATGAACGTAAATAATGCTTACAATTATTTTTATGTTGAGTTAAAAGCCGCAATTATGGTGCCCGGGGACATTTTCATTTAAATTGAAATTATCGCTCGCTCGGGACCGAGGCTGGTTGTCGCCGGTCGCCGGTCGCCGCAGCCTCACCGGCGCGTCGCGATGTCATTGCGATTTTTATTCGATTCCAATACAATACAATACGTCCGCGAGTGGCGATTCTGCTTTATTGTTTCATATAACGAGGTTATGGCATTAATGCTGAATAAAACAGCTGTGTATTGTCTTCAATTGCCTATTTGAGTTTTAATTGAGAGAAATTGAAGTTAAATTGTTTGTCATCAATTTATTTGTCAATTGTTATTTTATATATTTATGGTTGGCGTTTAAAATAGATGTGGTACCAATATTGGTAGATTAATATTAATTGCCAGTAAATAAGACGTCACGAAGAGGCCACATCGGTCGAATAACTGATAACCGATGGGGAAGAAAGGTTCTCGAGTGGCGACCACGTACAGGAAAACGCCGTGTGGGACGACCTCCCACCAGGTGGACCGACGACCTTGTCAGAGTCACTGGGCGCCGCTGGATGCAGGCGGCTTAGGACCGCTCGAGGTCGAAATCCAAGAGCTGATATGTGGATGACATAAGACGAACAAGCGAAAAAATAATTAGTTTTACCCACATAACTTTTTGACAAATGCAATATTTAATATTGACGTCGAATACCGTTTTGAAAGTCTGGGTTTGAATCAACAATGAGCATGAACCTTGGCAGAAAACATCGGAGCATGATGACTGAGTACAGTGTACTATGGGTATAACAGTACCAACTAGGGTAGCTACCACATTTAGTGAAAACCTGTACTAAGTACCTACCTGTTCCCTTCTAAGGTTTACCTAGTTTGACAACAATTTACTGATAGGACCTTCTGCTTACTCTTTAGCTTTGGCAGTAAATATTAGTAGATATAGATACACGTACTTATTATATAGTTATTTGCCACCTCGTCAGGCGCTTGATACACGTAATTTAATGTAATGTATGCGGTAATGCGTCGGCTGCCCTTCGACTAACGCGCCTCATCGTTAACGCGACAACCCTCACCCTTGCCTCGTCTTGCCATGTCTTGCTCGAGGAAGGGTAGACCGTAATGAAACGTTTTCGTAAGCTCGCAGAAAAAAGAGAAATAATATTCGCCGTGCTATGGGGTTTACATAGTTTTTTTTATTTCCATCCATACTTACATTATAAATGCGAAAGTAACTACAATTTTTGTTTGTTATCTTTTAACGATTAAGCGGCTGATCGGATCGTAATGAAATTTTGCAAGGAGACAGACTTTCTTCTCAGCGTCTTTTGTCTCGAATAATTGTCTTGAAAGGGGCAGGAAATGGTGTGTGGGCAATCCATAATGCCTCAAGCTAAGGAACTGGAAGTCCATATTTAGACTTTTAGGAATAAATAAAGAAATATTAATTTCAACTTTTTTGAAAAATCACCCCTAAAGGAGGTTAAATAAAGGGTTAAAACTATGAGTACTCTTGTACTTAGAGACTGTATCTATGTTAATCTACAGGGTCGATAACAAAAATAAATTATGCTATCACAAAGGTAAACGGCTTTTGAGATAATTAAAAATTAACAATACGCTTACACGCCTTGATCCCTCGCGATGCGGGTGAAACCGCGAGGGACAGCTAGTGCACTATAAAATAATAAAATTATATAACGCTCCCCGTAACTCCATGACACATCCTACCATTACGTACCGTTGCGTGAATGCGATATCATTTTGGTGAATGTAAAATGATTTGTCAAGTGTTACTCTACATGGAACATTCAAAGAGCACCACTTAGCTTTGAGTCGGAACAGAATTACAAACGAGCCTTATCCGTCAAGATATCACTGTGAATGAAACAATTTGCTAACAAAGCGGCGTACATTAGAGCAGCACGCCGAGACCCCGCGCCGCGCCGCGCTCGTCACGCCGCCGCCCTGCGCCCGTCACGCGCCCGTCACGCGCCCGTCACGCGCCCGTCACGCGCCCGTCACGCCGCATCGTTTACAACAAATCGCCAGTAATCTCGAACAAATTACTGCGACTATTACGCTGTAAGCCCATAGTCATTTGGAACCTTGAACAAATCAAGGGAACCTTCAGATGGAACATAACTCAAGGACCTGTAGTTTATGGCACGAGCGGCTCCGGCGGGCGGCCGCTCACAACGTTTACTTATTTTCTCTTTAACTTATTTTCATAAGAAAGCTTCGAAACTTTGCCGAGAAAAATATTTTCCAGCTTACACTTTCCCGTTAAGGAAATACAGCGATGTAAAGTAATGCGTTATTAACGGTCGTGTAACTCGGTAATTCAGTAGTTTTCATAATTCAAACGCGTTGGCAACGGCGACTTCCGTTTATGGGGAACAATAAACATTTTATTAATGCGCCGACAGACCTAGTTGCTAACTGTGTCGTCGCCGTATTTATGTTAATGTACCCACTCCGCTGCTGCTTGATGCCTTGTTGTTATTTTATTGTGTTCACGCATTCGTTGTTTAGTAATCAGACCTTTATTAAGATAATGGCTTTTGAATATGTCTTTATTATTCAGTTGTGTTGCAATTTAATTATATTTAATTAAATATGTAGCTTTATTCAAATAGTCCTTTAAAATCAAATTGAATTGTCTTGACTTTAATATTGATTCGGATGTTTATGATGAGAAGAGCTGGCGGTAAACTTAGCAATTACTTTAAATACATTCATTTTTTTTACGCGGCTATCTGAAGCTACTAAATGTACTGCTTACTTTAGTTTGTATATATGCTTTGGATACCAGAGAGTTAATCATAGTACTACCACGTACTTCTTAAATAAATCTTGTTTTTTTCTAGATAAATACCTAATTATATAAATATTTGCACCCAAACACATAGCAAAGATAAATATTCAAATATTCATCAGTTTGTCCTACGTAAGAATCGAACCTACCACCTGTGGCGCCAGTCAGGGACCTTTTTATTACAGCCAGTCCACCTTATAGTATATATCCTTCGCCATCTACGAACATTTGCAATACCAGGAGCATCACCGATGCGTTATCGAACCTGATACGTGAAGCTGTTAAGTCTCGTGGGGCTGTAATGTGACCGGCCTTTACCTTTGTAACCGAAACACTCATACAAGTGCACTACCCCTTAAAAAATATAATAAGTGACTTAGTTAATAACTTATAAGTCGAGCAGTCCCGAGAAGCACCTGTACATATGGAGATATGTAATAGAGTCCCGAGTCCCGAGTCCCGAGCCGCTAATACGTAACGGAGGTTATCGGCTCCCGGCTCGTATTCGCTGAGGCTAATGTCGCGACTCGCAGTTGCTCCAAATTGAAAATAAACATATCCCGCCTTTTCCTCCCTTTGACGGGATTAAATAAATTCGGCAAGTTTCGGCGGCGGTCGGGGGCCGTCGGGAGTTCACTCGATGAAATACCGCCGCTCGACTTACGCCCACCTATATTTGTTACAGAGAAGCTTTCCAACAAATACCTACTTGGAAATGTATAAACACGAATTATGTGCCTGCGAGCCGCTACTTTCCTTTTAGTGCTCGTGTGTTATTTTTGGTCTTATTTTGTGATACATTATTACGGAAAGTAAACTTTTTACGCAACAATTGGAAGAATTTTCAGCTTACTCCTACTTCTTTTTCTTACTTCCTAATTATTCTTTCATAAACATATTTGTTACTCACAATAAATATCTCTACGTACCCTATTACCCATGTACTACTTACCCATTTCCGTTGAGAAGCAGTAGTACACTTGTATAACTGAGTGTCGGTTAGAAAGGTGAGGGGGCCCATAGGCGACCACTTATCATCAGATGGATCGTCGGCTTGTTGGTCGGCCCAAATGAATAAAAAAGGAAGAAAATCGGAACCATCGTTCCCCTGGAATTCGGTCTGGGCCCCGAAGTAGACTCGATTGTATACTTTGGGGCAATTCCAAATATCTTTCCAGAACAAGCTTAAGTCCCTATGACGCGATCGTTTAGTGAGCTGTATAACAATATACACTTGCAATTATAATCCAGCTACACAAACACTACCTCAATTCGCTCGTTGTTTGTTTTACAGATAGGTATTGACATACTTATTACTATATGTAACTGTTGCTTGTCGGGTTTCGATTCTCAACCAGGACGAACATTTGGATGCTTTAAGATGTCTTGGTGTAAAAATATACATAAATAAATATGTAGTTTTCATTTTTTTTTTAAATATTCAAGGTCAAAGGTCAAATTAGATTGTGTGGTTTTATGAAACCATGGTAAAAGTGAAACTTTTTTTCGCGTTATAGACATTTAACTTAAAATTTTTGGAATAATATTCCATTAAGGGTATAAAAATCGGTTTATCAATCTTAATTTTACACTTGGAAAATTGGAATGATAATGGGAAATGATAAAAGTAGACTAAATCTCCAACTAATATTGGCCTTGGCTGCTCTGGCGAGCGCCTTTCACTTTATCCCTACTCCGCGGCCGACCGTCACGCGACATGCAACACACAGACCAAAAAGTTTGAGACGATCTAATAAAAGTTTCACTTTAAAAAGTCCTATATCAGTTATCTGGTTTCCATAGTATAAGCTCTGTTTAGTTTGGGATGAGATGACTGTGTAGTGTGTGTATATTTATTTATTATATATTATATTCTGAGAACGGATATTCACGTTCTGTTATACCTATTGAACTATTCAATATTTGCCCTTTCTAACTACAAGATGTTATTCCAAGAAATAGCTGAAACCGGCTTGGCTTTGGCGACGAATAAGGAAATTTTCTTCTCTATATATAGACCTTGAGATTATACTACAATTTAACTATGGTAAGTGATGATGTTGCCAAAGATAGTAAGCACACCCAACCTTAAAGGAAATTTTAATATAGGTGCTTGGTGCTAGGTTTTCATTTGAGGATGGTAGCCTGGAGTATGGTTTCCTACTGCAAAAGGTCGATTTCAGGACTCAAACTTCTGGCCAGTCGGCATGGTGGTTAGCGACCCTGACTACCAAGTCGCAGGTCGCGGGTTCGATTCCCACCCAGAACAAACATTTGTGTGCATGCACATGTCTGTTTGTTCTTTGTCTGGGTGTAAACATCTATCCAAGTATGTACTTAAATTAAAAAAAAAGCACTACTATCAGGTCCATGAATAAATAAAAATCTTGGACATTCTTTACACACGGCCATCTCATCCCAAACTAAGCAGAGCTTGTACTATGGAAACCAGATAAATAATAGACTACATATTATACTAAGCTTTTAAATACATACGTATATAGATATTTACATATTTATTTATTTATTGCAGTATTCGCCGTCACAAGCTCTGAGCCGGTGAATTCAATTGATCCTCCATTAATTCCTAGTGTTAACGGTAAGGAGAGAGTAATATTTATTGAGCTCGCAGCAACACGGTCGGCGCAAGTAATTTATTGCGATAATAAATTAATAGAATAAACGAAATCCCATTTAGCGTTTTTCCGGCGTTGTTGTTTTTATTTATATAGCTGTGTCGGGGAGTGGGCTAATGTTATTTTATTGTTGTTTCCTTACAAACATTGTTTGGAAATTTGGTCTCTAAGAGTCTATTTTGACAGTTTAGAATATCATAGAAAATATAGTTCTATTCTTTAATGATACGTCTCATTCTGCATTATCAAATTACAATTAGCTATTGGATCAATAGAGAAACCTTCCTTGAAAATAAATAAAGTTAATTTATATAAATTTATTTAACAACCATAATTTTCTTATTGTATTAATGTAGCAAGATCAAATAAAAGGCTTTTTTATTTATTTATGTATTAATTTTATTATTATTATGTCCTAAAAACCGATAGATAAAACAAGCTTATTTATAAATTATAAAAGCTTGTAAAAGCTTAAATATCAACTTCTATCAGCACATCTTGTTTTGTAGAAAGAAAAGCAATTCTCACCACATATATTTGAAGTATGCTTGAACATTGTCCTGCGTAGTTTTAGTTGTGCCTTCCGAGTTGTTGAGTGTTTGTCGCTGTTATTATATACAGAAAGAGTTCTGGGAAGTTGGACATAACTCAGCAACGTCGCAAACGCATCGAAAATAGCGTTTGAAAACGCGCCTCCGAGTGAGTTGTTCGCAAATAAATAAACCTTAAAACATTGATTTAAATAAGTGCTTTAAGTTCATGAACGAAGTTTTAAGTAACTAGCTACCGTCCCGCGGTTTTACTCGCGTCCCTTAGAGATATAATATATCCCGGGATTATACCTTAGCCTTTATATCACTCGGCAATAGCCTAGCTACCTATTTGTGAAATTATTTTTGGAATCGCAGGAGTAGTTTCGGAGATTACCTTCTACATGCAAAATTATGTATATTCAAACTTACAAATATTAATAGATAGCTACTGTCTACGTTATTTTGCCCTCATTTTCGAGAGACCTAATGTATATTTAACGGAAATATGCTAGCTTTAAATTTAAATATTGGAGATTACTTCTTACATCCAACTATCGATCCTCCTTACCGTACCTCCTTATAATAGTACCTAGTATAGACTTTAAACCCCACTAGCATAGTACACGTAGCATATACTCCTATTCTTCTAAAATAACTTTAATTTGAAACAAAACTATAAACACGACATGCAAGTTCAATACCATATCGGTAAAGTAACCAAAAACCAAATGAATTTTGTGGCTGAAGTAAAATATTCAACATCTTTATATCACTATTAATTACTTATTTTTTATTTGATTCAAAATGCGTGCGGCCCTCCTGGGTGTCGGGTGGAAATGAAATTGTATCTACAGGACTGCTCGGATTATCCGCCTACGTAAAAACACTCCATGTGTCAAAGAATTTGTTCCATAATTGTTGATTAATACGGTCGGTTTGATTTTCAAAGGTTTCAATTTGGAAATTCACCATCCGAAGGTTATATTGTCCGTTGTTGGTTGTATTGTTACCGCCATACCATCGTGTGATTACTGCCGCCTATAGTAATTTGTCTCCAAGGGGGATGTGTAGTGCTTTACCAACCTTGGGTTTGGGGGAACAGGCAGCTGCTGCCGTACCATAACACAGTGCTATAGTTTCCTCACGATTATGTCCTTCGATCATCGCCATTAATAAGCTATCATATTATATCCCTAAGATATTCCAGAATATATTTCGAAGCCTACATAGGCTACATAACCTCCTCGCATAGGGTGATGTTTATTGAAAGACGTAAGAGCAATACAGGGTTCGGAACATTTCAATACATCGCATTAGAGGAGGTGCCGAATGCGGCGGCTGCAAGTGTTGAATCGAACGATTGTTTTTTTTTTGTTAGCCCCGCGACACAGCTTCTATATCAGCCTATATAGTTCCACTGAAAATGCGTCAGTTTTTTCAAGTTCTTATTTCAGGAATATACATATATCTCATATACCGACCATGTTCCTACACATCTTATTGGGATTAAATCTACTTTTTCTAAAGTTGCATTGTCTTAAGGTCAGCTAGCATCGTGGCATTTTAAATGTCGACCAATAGTCAGTTCAGGGAAAAATTTCACCTAGGTATAGCCAATGCGTTGTCTTTTCAAAATTCATAACCATTTATTCAGTTTAGGCCCGTGGAAGGTACTTTAAAGTTAAATTATAAGCTTAACGTTACTGAAGCTACCACCAGGTCGCAGTAAACCTTCAACTGAGAACAGCCGGCAAAAAACTCAGCAAGGTTACATTTCCAGTTCAGTGCGGATAATGTGTTAGTACTCTGACGTACTCTGAACTAACAGTTGTACCAAAAACTACATAGGTATTTACTAAAACTCTCATTAGATTTATGAAAGCTGTACATAAAGGCTGATGCTTGTAAGCTGTGGATGCGGCGTGGCGGTAACGTAGCGGCCATCCGCGCGGAACAGACAGCGACAGACAACTTGTACAATAAAACTTGCCGCGCATCGAACAACACATCACAGCGCGGCGTATTGCCACAACAGTTTTTCGCCCAGTAAAGTGTCGTACGAGCGTTCGTCTATTGTAATAGATACCGTAATACATATTTATAAGTTCTTGTTAACATTGAAATTTGCTTTGCTCTTTCTGCCGTGAAGCAGTAGCGAAATTTCCGGCACATAAGACTACTTCACGTCTCAGCGTCGACAATCCATTGGCGATGCCCCTGATGTTGCAAATGTCCATAGGTGGTGATCGGTAGGTAGGGAAACGCAGCCTTAAAGTACTTTTTTAGTTACTAATAATACTCTACAGCTGCTACAGCCCGACTAGGGATAAGCATCTCTTAGATGTTTATTATTATATTATTTATTAAAAAAAAAAGTTGTTTCTTGTACAACATTTTTTGTCCTGAATCACATCAGAATCAATCAATGTGTTACAATAAAAGGCTAACAGAAGTTGAGATAACCCAATAGCAATGATTTCTCTTGAAATATTCATGGCAGAGTCCACCACCCCGCGGCCCGCGCCCCGCACCCCGCGCCCCTCGCCCCGCACCCCGCGGGCCACACAATGCGCGCCGATACGATTGACTCGTCAAGTTTTTACATCACACTCCCCTCGGCCCCAGTCGTCCGCCAAATTGAAAAATTACAATGAGCCCGTCAGCGGCCGGATTATTTCGATATTGAATATTTTTATATCTACTCGAAACTCTTTTAATATTACTTTATCTCTCGCCTTCACTTTGACATATTGAATGTACTCGCTCGACGGATTTGAATTTGGTGAGCTTTGTTGCCATTGTTAGACATGGTCGTTCGATTCGCTCGATTCGTTCGATTTATTTTAGCTCAGACATTTACTCGAGCGTACTTGGGTTCGATCATAATAAAAAAGCCCGAGTCCATAGCGACAACGCGCTATTTTGTCCGGTCACGTTTTTGCAGAGCCAGTAAACGTCATAAACAAGGCACCGTGACATCCGTGACGTGCACAAAACAGTCCGTGACACGGCAGCACCTCGTTCCCGCACTGCGAGTTCATTTCACGCGTCCCGCGCGTGTCCCGTGTCCCGCGCGTGTCCCGCGTCCCGCGCCGCGTCGTCCCGCGGGAACGCGCGCCATCACAAAAATGTCAGACCGCGTCACGCGACGTGGACACCAGATAGAGTTGCGTTTCACAACAACATAAATTGATTTACGTTCCACTGAGCCCAGTTAGCGATCCGATAGTTGCAATTTATGGCGATGCCTGATGTCATACTCATTACAATTTAATCATAATTGCATATTGATTTTCGAATTACAATAGACACTCAAAAGAAATAAAAGAAAAAATATATTTATTCAAATGGGCCTTGATTTGTAGGATTCTAACGTAGTTTCCGCCATCTCATTTTACCGTCTCAAATAAACCCATCATACTTTGCACTTTATAACTTTCCAGGAGTTCTAAAACTGCAAATTGTGAGTTCAATATGAAGTAATGACAAAATACGACGACTTTTCTGCAGCTGTGTGTAGCTGCGTGTCGCTGTGTGTCGCTGTGTGTCGCTGCCGGCCGCTCGGCGACCATCCCATTTGAATAAACACTTAGGAAGCCGCCGCAATAACCTGCCAGCCTGATCTACGACACCGCTGTGCACACTTTCAGCTTTTATTGAATTTATTATTTCACTACAATGGAATTGTAGGTAAAGTTGGATTTGATTTCATTACAATCAATCCAAATTAACAAATAAAGCCTTGTTACAACTTGTCACACATTCGGGTTGCTCGTCCAACTTTTAGAATTATTCAATCTCACTTAGTACTATTGAGGTACAGGACGTGGACCTTTGTAGAAACTATTCTTATTTTAATTATCTTTTCTATAACGTACAATTTTATAGAATCTTAAGAGAGAGATCTTCTATTTTATTTGTATCATAGCGATAAAAATAATGCCCATAGTTGTTATCATTTCAAAGATAATGTGTTTTGGTTGATATTTTCATAATAATTAAGGGCATCGCGATTAATACATTACGAATAAGGCTATCTTCTGAACCGGTGGAATTCAGTAACTTTGAGCTTAATAAGTGCCCCCAACGGGCAGAAACTGAATTAAAGTTTTTGAATTTTGACCGCCCGCCTTTCGCCAATTTCGTTGCCCACTCGGTGCAAGGTGTGAAGCACGTTATCGTTGATATTCTTCAGTCAGTGATTTTTCACTCATTGTGTCACGTTACGTCATGATAGTTTTGACTTAGTTCCGGCCCCAGTACCCCGGTGCGCGCTAGCCCCGGTACTCCAGTGCCCCGGTACCCGGTGGCCCTGAAGCCACACTGTGTGTCGATGCGCGGTTTCATTTCGCGGGATTAGCGCCGCTCTAGCTCACCCCTATATATTCTCAACTGTTTATATTTCTGCTTTGAGAGTAATCACTGAATTCGACGACTTTATGATATATGATGGTTTATTATGTACACACTGATATTATAAATGCGAAAGTAACTCTGTCTATTTTTTACATTTTCACTGAATGTAATAAATTAGGTAATGGAACAGAATCAGAGATTTTTGTAGGTGCGGCAAGCCGCGGTGACCGTGTTCTTTCAGACGGATCGTAAGCATGTTTCTCACCTTAGTAGTAAAAATAAAACCCAGGGTACTTTTCACCCCGACAACCCGGGTGAAACTGCGGTATTGAAAGAATACATTAAATTAAATGTTATAAAGAATAATATAACAGAAATAAATATATTATACATATTTGATCCATTATGAATTTTCGAAAAGCAACTTAAATCATAATAAATAGTTATGGCAAAGCACGAGTGAGTGATACCCCTGGGTTGTAAGTGGCAATAAGCTACGGTGACTGTTTGCCATTAGTAGGGCCAATAGCTTATTGGTCACTTTTGTATTAAAACAAAAAACACATATCTTAAGACTTAGTACAATCCAGTGCTTTTACCCTCTTGAACATTCGACACCATACTAAATAATAATACTAAAGGATTATCCCCACCTAATATCAAGACTAGATTATTTAGATTACAGTTATAAGTTAGTCTTCGAATCAGACGGCGGCCTAACATTTACATTTACCTCCAGACAATTTAAATTAAATTACATATTAGAAACAATGAAACCAGAACGTTATTTCAAATTGAAATGTGTCGATGAATTCACGCTGGCTCTATATTTGACGGCTCCGAGTCTACAGCAGGCCGCGTGTATGTGTGTGTGTGTTTGTCGTCGGCAAACTGTACGAGCCGAAGATAAAACTCAAATTCCATATTCCATCTGCGTCCTGAACGTGATAAACCCTCCTCTGTAAACTGTGGCACAGCTTAGCGCAGCCATATCACTCTTTTAGTCGATATGTGGGGACATATCGACATTTTATGACGTCCCAATATTATTATACCCATTATTAAAATTTATATAACTTGATTAGTGGATTGCATTTAATTGCTTGTTTGATGGCGTGGTATAAATCTCAGCTAGAGACCCTGAAGTTCTAGATTTGTTTTTCGGTTTGTGTAAGGGTAATAATCACGTTTCCTTATTTAGCAATGATAACTTACTTGCCACCGGGTCGGTATTGTGCCCGAGAGACGGCGCCAATGCTCACCATATGTTAGGTTGAGACTTGAGAATATCGTCATTTCATTAGACATCTGTCTCTAAATATGTGTAATAATAAATAAGTATACCATTTATACTAGAAAAGAATACATTAGAATATATTTTTAAACAAAATTGTAATAGTACAGCTGAGACGTCTGCGCTGTGTTCGTACAGAACCCGCGACAATCAGCGACGGGCGGCTTTTATTTCTTACCGTCATTACTGACTGTTCCACCGAGAGGCGGCGTGGTGGCGCGGCGGCTGCGGCGGCGGCGGCGCGGGGCTCGGCAACTTGTCGCAAAACAATATTTATTTCAAAGGAAACAGCCCTTCTCCCGGCTTCTATTAGGGTTGAGTTATTATAATTTATACAAGAGAGAGCAGGCCGAACAAATTGAAAAAGATTTAATCATAAAACGGTTAGTATGTCTTCGGGTAACATTTTATTTTGATCTTATTTTAGCCGCGTCGTAGCAAATGCAGATAGATGTGTGTGTGTCATAGCTAGTTTTCGTAGCATACGCTACGCTCGTATTCTCTCGTAGCTATCCTCGTGGCACAGTCCTCGAAGCTTCAAAGCAAACATTCGTAGCTCGTGTTACTGTTCGTAGCAGGAGCTACGGTATGGCTAGTTTCAAACAGTTTAGTTGCAGTGTTTACTTTATAAAAACGAATAGTGAAACTGAGAGTATTTTAATTGTTATTTTAGGTATTTTCACTAATTACTTTCCCTATCAGAAACAGAATTAGAGCCTAATTGAATAAAGGCTTAAGGGAGGAAAACTATGTCAGTCGGTATTTGAATTTTACACCACAAATAGACAGATATTTTTCGGTGGAATTGAATAAAAAATCAATGAAAAACCCGGTAGTTTGTATCGCAATTCAGTAGGTTCCGTAGTTTGTTTGTAACAGTTTCGAACCATAGAGCGCAAAGTGCATACACAGATAAATAATAGAGAGAGAAGTGAGCGCCGCTAGAGCGGCTTGTACACTTGCCAAGCGGTTAAACATATTCATTTAGAGTATTCCAGCTTACAATTATAATTAATGTAAATGTGTGATATTGAAAATTGAAATTAAACTCTTCAGTAACTTCAAATGTTTTAAAACTATTAGAGACTGTGGAGCTGTGAGTATGATGACAAGACATAATTTGTAACAAATAAAGTGTTTCTTCATTGAGTAATATAGCTATTAGGTATTTAGGACGATTTAGGACTAATGTACCAGGTACTCAGCAAGCGGGAGGGGCGAGGAGGGCGCGGGAGGCGGGAGCGCTGAGCGCGGGTTATTAATGACCACGTTTTTATTACGTCTTAATTCACAACCCACCGCTCAGATTTATGTAGCACTTCTATCTCTGGTAATGTTTATTCTATTTTAATGATATCACAGTTCTGATGATGCGGCTCTCACGTGCTACTAAATAATATATAAATAATAAATATCGTGGGACATTCTTTACACGCGGCCATCTGATCCCAGACTAAGCAAAGCTTGTACTATAGAAACCAGATAACTGATATACAATCCTTTATTTTTCTAAATACATACTTAAATAGATATTTACACCCAGACACAGAACAAACAGACATGTTCATGCACACAAATGTTTGTCCTGGGTGGGAATCGAACCCGCGACCTGCGATTTGGCTGTCAGGGTCACTAACCACCAAGCCAACTGGCCTGTCTACTTACTTTAGGGCACCAAAAACATTATTAATTAGTAGTAGTTAAATAAAACGCTTAGGGTGTAACTTCTTTGTCTGTCTGTCATATTAGCTAATCTCAACAACTGCATTAAGGAGTAAAAATTAAGAACATACACAGATTTCAAGTTTTTATTTGATTGGTATCGTATATCTTTACAAGTTTGCAATATATTTTTCAACCACTTGCTGGCGTCAGAATGAGCTGAAATTTGGCATGGAATATATAATGTTCGGTAATAGTGCAATATGGTAGTGGTACCATCTAACAAGTCTGATCATAAGGTAGGGACCCATCGTGTTTGGGTTCGTTTGATTGGTCTTGAAAGTATACTTTATTTATTATGTAACAAACACAGATTAATCATAACATTTGCATAAACATAGGCTGTATCAAATCTCTCCAATTTTAAGTAGACACCACTCCAGACTAATGAAGACAGCATTGCACTAAACAGATTAAAATATTCCGGGCGTTGAACATGAATATTTTTAGTCTGCGGACAATTTAATTTATATGGTACAGTTAAACAAAACGGAATATTTTTATCCGGCCGCAAAAATGACAACTTGGTCATTCTAACCGTGATAAGGGTTATTTATGTAAACGAGTTGGGCAGCGGTGCGTGCTGCCCAGTGGGGGGGGGGGGGGAGTGCGGGGAGTGGTGCCGCAACTACTACCGCTTAAATAAATTACTGTTTAGTGTTAAAAAATATTTCCAATAGTTTTTGTTTGTTTCCACTTAGCTTCGTAACGGCCGATCGGGTTCGAATGAAATTTGGCATACAGATAGAGTATCTTTTGGTTCGACACATAAGACACATTTTAACGTACTCATGTCGTGTTGCATCTCAAGATAAAAATATATCCACATGTGTTTAGTTTATTATTTTTCTATAGAAAAATTAAGTACATTACTGTCTCTAACTAGTTAAATAATAATTAATATCTTGCGGGATAGTTCACTTACGGTTATCTGATCCCATATTAAGCAGAGCTTGTACTGCTTCTACTATGGCAACTAGAGACCTGATATAGGTACTACATATTACTTACTTTTAATTCATCATTATATATATAGTTTCCACCCAAATTTGTTTAATACTTACCTTTATGAAAGGGAAACAAAAACTTATTATTGTTAACTAAAAATGATCCAGTAGATGAAGGCATAGGCTTAATAAGTTCATTATAAATCCTAACTATCCTAATTCTTACTGTAAGTGATTTAGTTTATCTGTCTATGTGTTATATTTACACGGTTAAACTACTAGACCGATCTTGCCGCATTTAGCACATACGAAGCGTATAGTACAGAGTGACGTGGGTTACTTTGTATCAATGGTAACACGAGTGAAACCGCGGGTCGGCAGCTAGTGGTCTAAACACGGGAGCACAAACACAATTTCAATCACCGTGCGTCGCTCGGGCGCTCGGGGGCTGCGTGCGACAGGTGAGGCAGCAGGTCCGGTATACCCGCAACATATATCGTATTGGTTCGACGAGGAATGTTCGCATTCCGTGAATTTGTGTGCATTACATCATTACATATCAGTACCTAATATGCATATATGTGTTATAAATACCGTACCTAGATATGATCATGGATAGACCAAGTTTCAAGAAGTAGGGTCATAGGAGTAGCGGTGTTTCGTTCGTATCATGCAATGGCGGAAACTTTAACTTTTCCGCTTACGATGTTTCGTAAAAGTTGCCTATCATTACTCTTAAATTTTTATTTATTGTTTTAGATAATTTTATGACTGGACAAACCGTAAAATAAACATATGCCACTAGTTTAATAATTCAACCGACATTATGGACCCAGAAATAGATAGATCGAAATATTGAGTGCAAGCCGTGAGTATGATTCCTAATCAAGACATACTTTTGCATAAACATGTCATGTGTTTATAAATGTAATAATTGTAGATTATTATTATGCGGTTCCAACTTTATTTTCTTATTATTTTCTGCCATAACTAATGGTTGTTGTATAAGCAGCCAATATTTTGGTGCGCTATAAATTTACGAAGACCCCTGAGTTCACCCGACGTGCCCCGACGTGCCCCGACGTGCCCTGAGGCTCCCACCTTCCGTGCGAGCGTCTACGGTAAGGGAAGCGGTTAATTTGTGTCGCGCGATTGTATCCCGCCGGATTATTTATCGGCCGACCACGCTTCCGATAATAAACAAATACCCTAATATTTATTGGCAGCGACGTGGAAAAAGGTGAACATATTTTTCACTGCGTTATAATGATTTACCTGCGACGAAGGCCTTATATTATATTTCATGTATTTACTCGCCTTTTATTTTAGATTTTTTTTTTCAAGAGGCGATGAGATCTCTTTGTTTGTTAGTTGGTAATAACGTCAAATGCCGTGAGAAGAATCATTTACTCGGTTTCATAGAGAGTTTGAACTTCAGTGAAGAAACATATCCCGAGGAACAAGTACCCTACCACCATTGCACAGCGATACCAAGTTTCCTTTGTTGTACCCGCCGAGCTGGCTACCACCTTAAAGCTAGGCTGACGACTTGGTTAAAGCCACATAATATAAACTCCGAACTGTTTCTTGTGAAATATCAAGTAAAGTATATTCCGAATAAAATGACTGAATTAAATTCGTCGATGCAATAAAGGAATAGCTTATATCGGTGCTCGGCTCATCACAATACACATATTGAAAGATCAATAGCAAATTACGATCGCTCCAAGAGCTCGTTCCGTTTCGAACATCCAATAACATTGTTACTTCCTTATTCAGGCCGATATTCGTCGGGCAATAAAGGCGCTGGATAAACAGGCGTGTGTTCTTGACGAGAGCGCTGAAAAAACACAATTCATGGGTACTTCGGTACTTGAGCGACGCGACGCGGCGCTTATTTGCATATCAAAGCGTTTCGCGCGTTCACTCGCTGAGCGAGAACCGAGAGCCGAGAGCCGAGCGCGGGCGTTCGCCTAATGTCCTCCCCTGAATATTACCGACGTACGAAGGCTATAGGTGTGCCCCGTCTCGTAGGCTCGCTTGCGTAACTTAAAAATGTATTTTTCGAAACAATTTCCTGTCGCAAACTCTCTTTAGTTCTTTTTAGTACAACCTGCTTTGATATTTAGGTTGGCGCTTAAATGAGCGAATGCCCAAATCTCCGGTTTAATAAGCTAGCGTTTAGGGAGCTTGGGGAATTTTTGACAAAACCTGATACAAAAAAAAAACATAATATTACAATAAATAGCAAACGTTGTCTCTGTAAAGTCTCTGCAGAATGTAACCAATACTAGTCTAAATTGAATTTAACCACATGCGTGTTTTGTTGATTTGTCAGTGTCGTTTTCTGTTCGAATATGTTGTTTTGGTTCATTGTTAACTAAACAAGTGTGCAACTTGTTTAGTTTTAAGACATATTCATCTATTCGTTTCTCGTTTTGTTTGTCTAATAAATAAATCTGGACATTAGGCCTGTGGCATGGACTAGGACCTCAATCCACATCGTTGTTAGGGAGTAATAGTAATCCTGTATTGGGAAGTAAACCAGGGGGTGATATTTTTTCTTTATTGTCAAATTTGCCGACAATTTGACAACTGGTCCTCATACAGATCAGTGGTCTCCGCCACCTGTAGATCTTTGTAGCACCAGTGGGGCGATGCGTTGTCGACCGTGAGGCATGAAGTGATCATGTCTCATGTGTCTGTAAAGTGACCTCCATTACCTTTCTGCCCGGAATACAGCACAAGTGTACTACTGCTTTTTGAACCACGACGAACCTTCCATTAACAGCTCCTATTTGTTTAGCAGAATAGCTCAACACCACTTAAAAGAAATCCATCCCACTTATTAATAATCTTCTTATATGTTTTTTTTTTATAACCTATATCCCACTGCTGAGCAAAGGTCTCCTCCACGGCTTCCATCTTTTTCTAGGAGTCTCTCTCCGCGCTATGTCTTTTTATGATACCAACGTTTTATTAAGATGTCATGGAGACGACTCAATTTGTTGTGCCCTAAATGCACGTCCAATTTGTCGCGCCAGGAGGCAGGCGGCAGGAGCGGTGGTATTGTCGCGCGCTGACCTGTGAAGTGAGGCCTTTGTGCCGACGCTGACGCCCGCGTCACGCGAACATTTCGGGATATGAGAATGTAACGAGCTTATACTTCACTAGTCATCTAGGCCTTTAAGGTCAACTTTGAGTTGTGAAGATTTTTTGACAGTGACTCAAAATTCTTATGCTTCTCATTTGCAACGTGCTTTTATTGTACCTGGCAGGCTGCTAACCTCACATGAGTTCTTACGTTAAATATATAGCGGTGTGTTCCGGAACTTGCACTTGAGAACCAGTTGCTTCTAGGCTTTATGTGGGTCGGCTACATATAAGCATCTCCTTATATTTATTAGTAACAGTCTGGCTGCATGTCAGCCATTAGGTAGGTACAATAATTATTCTCTAGATTATAAAAAAAATTACCACCACCTGTACCTTATCTTAATAATCTAATATCTTTATCTTTAGA
Organism: Habrosyne pyritoides; assembly: GCA_907165245.1. NCBI lineage: Eukaryota > Metazoa > Arthropoda > Insecta > Lepidoptera > Drepanidae > Habrosyne > Habrosyne pyritoides. Next base: position 143,569 of record OU015600.1, on the reverse strand, counting down.
GATATCGTAATGCAATTTTATTTCAGCTAATTAAGCTCAAGGGATACATATATACTATTGAGGAGACATAAAAAAGGCACGTAAAAAGGCTTGGACCCGCCAAGATTTGCATGTAGTCATAGTGGGCATTTTCGTCTGATGTGTTCAAAGTTTAAAATTCATAACCATTTATATTTAAGGCTGCGTAAGGCATTTATGAAAGTAAAGCATCACTGAAGCTACCCTCTGTCAGGAAATCAGCCCTCAACTAAACCAGCGGGAATATATTGAAAAGACATGTGATGAAGTTTCAACTTTTTCATTTCAAACATTTCTTAACAGTCATTGTGCATGATTATTGTACGGTAAAGAGGTATGCTCGCAGAGGCCTAGCGTGGTGCGGCCGTGGCGCGGCCGTGGCGAGGGGGGCGAGCGCGGGCCGCGTGCGCCACTGCGTCCGCTAATGAACCTCTTGCTCCCAGCCGCAGGGTTGTTAAAAATATTCGGTTCTCGCACATCGGCCTCCATCTCTCTGTGCGTCGTTCACCCAGCTTTTGATCCCTTTGTTATGTTACCGCGTGTGCTAGTTTTTATGCACTTTTGTTATAATGGAATTTTTTTGACATTTAAATGCATTCGTGTTTAAAATCCTTTGTATAAAAGTCTTATATTAATTCGATATTTTGGTTAATATAATACCTTCCTTTTGTTTTGATTTGACAATTGTTGCACGTGCACAGCAACGGATACCCGACATGACATTTTATTGCCCTCTTCCTTTTCATCATTAAAGTAAATAGAGAAGACATTTAAAAATAATTTGCCGTTCCTAATTATTCTGTTTCATTATAACATCACGAAATTAATTATAGAAACGCAAACACTTTGAACAGGTAGTTGCGCTCATAATTATTCTAATTAAAGTTGTAATTTGAACGACCGGAATAGCGGAATATTTCGAGTCTGTCGCGCGGCGAGCGCACCTCGTCGCTTCTAATTTGCGCGACAAGGGACAACATAACCGACACACTCTATTACCGTGGCGCGTCGCTTGCCGCCTCGTCCGCGTCGCGCGCCGTCTCCGGCGTCGTCGCTGCCCCGCTCTCGGCACGTTGTTGACGCGCTAAAAGTTACGTCGAGGCCACTTATCATTACAGACCACTTCAACTCGAGACAGGTTTTATTTAGGTGCCGGCGAGCATCGCCTGCGACGTGTGATTTGAGTGCTTCAATTTCATTGATTAAATAACCAAAATGCGTGTTCGTAGGAATTCAAAAGCGCAGTTACCGTCGTCGCGTGGAAAGTATCTTTCGACTCGATTTATTTATTTGCTCTTTACGCGATTGAATGTCATGTCTACATTTTTTAAATGAATGAATGTGTGAATGAAAATGGGAGTTTTATAAATGAAACTAGAATTTTTCGTTCAATGACGAAGGATCTTAATGCATCAGGATATTTTATGACGTGGACATTTTGTCGTATTTCAAGTTTGAACATTTCCATCACAGCGTCCATAGTTAACATGTATACAGTTTGCTTTACAATTGTCTCAAGACACTGGCTTCGATGAGACGTTATCTCCCTGAATGTAGCCTCGCGTAGCCCCGGCGAGGTTTGCGCACACAATCCGTCTCCTGTTAAGACAATTACACGACGGTACTGTGTGTAGTGCACCACACAACAGGCCATCCCGCCCCTAGGCGACGGGGGGGGGGGGGGGGGGGGGGGGGGGGGGGGGGGACCACATGTATTGATGTGTAAGGATATGTCCTGAACGAGTAACTCAGTATCATGTGTAAATGATTTAAATTTGAAATTACAATTTCGAGAGTTTATAATTAATTTGACTTTGAAGACGTTATCAGATACAAAATTGTGAAGAATGACACAGGGTTTACCTACTTATTAAAAACCTTCAAAATTTCTTGTAAGGTTGTCTGGAAATATATATATATATAGTAAGATGTATTTGCTGACTGGAACACTTTTAGAGGTCCATTTTGAGTGGGTTATATGGGCTATCTTTAAACTTCGATGTCCACAAGCGACACAGAGGGAATTATTTAGCAGCGTCTTACGAGTGTCTTGCGCTGGCCCCGGGTACCTGAGCACCCCCCCTCCCCCTGCTTCTTCCAAACCCGTTACAAGTTCCAAATTAACTGGAATAATAAATTACGCGAATTATGATGCGATACCTCTCGTGGATGCCCTATTTATATAGTAATATCAATTGGATATAGTAGAAGCAAATCATTGAAGATTTCAAGAAGATTCTAAATAAGAGTGGAGATTTTTACCCCGGGTTAATATAAGATCGTTTTGGAACTGTTTCTGTCATGTTTACACTTAAAGGTGCAACAATCGACTAAAATTGAATATATTTAATTACTAGCTGTCCCCCGCGGGTTCACCCGCGTGCCCGGGGATATTACATTATTTAGTTTTTTATATCTTCAAAAAGATTTCGCAGCGCACGCGATGTAAGAAATTTTAGGTATTTTTTTACACCTTGGGTAAACATTATTGGAGTTTTAGTAAGGATACCAAATTTTTGGAAAATATTATATTGCCTATGCCTAAACGGGAATAGTTTAGCTTCCCAACGGTGAAATAGTTTTTCTAATCGGTCCAGTAGTTTTTAAGTTTATTCGTTACATACAAAAATACTAATCATTCCACTTTATAATAATAGTGTAGATAAATAGAAGAGTTAAAGTTGGCGTAAATAATATATAATTATAAAATGTTAATGAATTAAACTCTAATCTAAGCTTGTGCTATGGAAACGTGATAACTGATGCACAACATAAACATATATATTATTATGAATACATTCATAAATATATATATATATACACTCAGACCGAACACGAGCACGGTTTGTCTTGGCGTACATGGAATCCACGCCCTGTCGTATGCCAGACAGTACCGAGCCAACTGACCTATCAATAGAGATATTTTTCTTACTTCCTCAAGAGCACTAAAAGGTTAGCATTTTACTATTAGACTCATGTTGATGATAAAACTGAAAATCAACACTAAAGTACCTTTGCTAAAGATGTAACTTTCGACAATTGGATATTTCACGACTGCATCGAAAACGTAATGAAGAAAGTTGAAACTGAATAATTGTTGCACACAAATCCACGAGAAGCTTTAAATATACCTGTGAAATGCTTGTGAGATGCCTGTGAGCTAGTTCTCGAGGCAACGCGTGTCACCTGCGAGTGACACACCGTAGGTTAACTACATCTACACCTGCACTACACCTGTCTCCGTGTCATGTTGACGCGGACACCTGTATTCTGGTCTAGCTTGCTCTACGCCTAGATTTTGATGCTAACATAATTGTTTCTAGCGTCGTTACAAAGATGATTCAGTTTGCAAGCTTCGCAGATATTTTCTGACTTGACTTTAGTTTACGTTAAATATTGTGCGTTTAAATATTGTAACACACTTTTTTACTGGACTGGACTGTGTTTTAACACTTAGTAAAGTCTATTATCCTAAAAGAAAAGTAGTAATTTCAATAGTCAAGATAAGTATGTGAATTAGACAGGCCAGTTGGCTTGGTGGTTAGCGACTCTGGCTGCCAAGCCGAAGGTCGCGGGTTCGATTCCCACCCAAGACAAACATTTGTGTGCATGAACATGTCTGTTTGTTCTGTGTCTGGGTGTAAATATGTATATAAGTATGCATTTAGAATGAAAAAAAAATAGTAAATGTAGTATATCAGTTATCTGGTTACCATAGTACAAGTTCTGCTTAGTTTGGAACCAGATGGCCGTGTGTGAAGAACGTCTCAGAATATTTATTTATTATTATTTATTTATTTAATTACAGTGTAAACTCTTTATAACGTTATCCTTTATAACGATAAACTCCCTATAACGTTGAAGTGAGCCCAAGTTGGTTGGTTTGTTCACTTTGTTTTGTTTTTTTTTGTTCACTCCATATAACGATAACTCTCTATAACGACAAAAAATGCTCAGTCCCTTGAGTTTCGTTATAAAGAGTTTACACTGTACAATTGAATAGTTACAAAAAAAAACTAATTTCCAGTATAATGATGTCCAGGATTAATTCCACATTAATATATGGATAATGGTGACCACATATCATTGTATTTTAAACTACGTTGTCACGAAATACAGTCAATCCATACGTATAATATTATGATTTTGTAAGCGTCTTATCTTTATTATTATTTTTGAAAAGACATAGCATACCTTTTGTCATTAAAAATAATGTTGAAGGAGAGGTTAGAGAATGAAATTTTTTATGGACATCCCATCATTCATTGAGCCAAGTCACGAGTTACAGCTAATAGTAAATAAAGAGAGTATATTATATACCGCACATAATATGAAATGGCAACAATATATAATTTCCTGTAGTTAGGACAAGGAAAAGGCTTATATTAATACAATAGTCGTCAATCACATTTCAATCAGAGCGGCATCGGCATTACCCACGCGCCGCGATGGGGTTCGCGTAATCCCTCACGATAACCATCGGGGTAGTTAAACCGGCGCGTGACGGGGACGATCCGGGATATGGGATAACTACGACTTGACGACTTTATCGAGGTATCTCACCAACACAGATACCTTGCCAAGCTTTCGATTTCGATAAAGGACAAACATTTGTGTGTATGAATAACTTTAAATTTGACCTTCATAAGTGCCCTCCGAAGGCCTAAACTGAATAAATGGTTTTGAATTTTGAATTTTTGAATTTTGATTTTTTTGTTGGATGTGAAATATCTACATAAGTGTATATTTGAAGTGGTATATCAGATATCTGGTACAAAACAATAGCTCCGGTTAGTTTGGAATCAGCCGTGTAAAGAATTACCAGGTTAATGATCTCTGTATGACAATTATTGAATTCCCAGAAAGCTTTTGTTTAAATAATAAATATATATCCTGTCATTTGGCGGTCGGGGTCGCTAATTATAAATAAAACGACCGTGTGCGTGCGAACAACAGACTGACACATTTAATTGTAACATACATGAACAATTTTGATATTCTTACATAATATTAATACTAATCACCAAGCCAACTGGCCTGTCAAAAATCTGTGCTTAAAATTTAATTAAAAATATTATATCGTTATTGTAATACAATCACAATCACTTATAAATAGACTACCCTTAAAACTGTTTCTGAACGGGGCTTTAACTTAGAAGGGCTGGAAATAAACTCAGCAACTAACTTAAATTAAGTGACCTAGTTCTCATATAGTTATAATCTATTATTAATTTATTAATGACTAGCTGTCCCTGCGGTATTAGCCGCATACCCGAGGAAAAGTAACATTTTCCCAATATATAAAGTACTCTATATTATGATCCACGTTATAAGTCATCCATATGGCAAGTTTAATTCAATTCCAATTATTAGTTTTTGCGTGAAAGGGTAACAGACATCCATCCTTCCTCAAAAACATGGGACAATACGAACTGTACATTAGACCTAAGCCAACGACCTCGCTCTTAGTAATTATTTTACGGTGCATCTACGGATTTCTCAATGATCATACAATAATAAAGTGAAAAGGGCTGAATTGATTAGTACAGAAATTCTTTGATACAGTCCACGTGTCGTATAAACGCAAGTCAACATTTTCTTAATATCGTCAGTCAACAACGGGGTAGTGATTCAGTAAGGTTTATAGTTTATGTTTGTCGATGTTTCATCGCGGCCTCTATGCTCTGTCTCTCTCGTTAACTAGGTAATAACATGAGAGATCCACCGCCTCGTTGCGCCGGCTGGCTTAAGTTCAGTACGACGCGCGACTCACGACGGCTGCTACGACGTCACAACACAAAGGACGCAAGGGCAGAGATTATTACAGTAATGTGAGCCATTGTGTCAGTGTCTCGTTGTGTCGCGAGCTTATTAAACTGAGCACCGGCTAATGTGCCGCTTGACCGGGTTATTACGCGATGTTAAGACGTAATATTATAATAAAACCTCGGATTAGGGTCGAAAATCAAATAAAAAAGGGAATATTTTGCTAAAAACGTGTAATACTAATATCATTATTTGCAATGTGAAACGACAAAGACATATTAATGTTATATTTTAACCAAACTGTGGTCCATAAGGGGTAGACACAAGCTACCGTCCCGCGGTGGCTTTTAGCAGTGAAGAATTATTAAATTGGATGAGTAGTTCCTACACCAAAACTTACAACGTTTACCAAATTAATACATGGTACATGGCGGTAGATTTACCGCCAACAGGTGGTGGCTCACGAAGTTTTTTTACACCAAACGCTAGGAGTTGAGCCTATGGCTTTTACATGGTCCTAATCGCCAATGAATTATGATTAACAATAAAATATTCTTATTATTATTACTCTATGAGAAGAACTGGCAAAAAACATTGCAAGGCTCTCTGACAACTCAAAAACCTCGTTCATAGGAATATTGCTAGCGACCGCAAATTAAATATGAATACTTCGGTCAATTTGTAAGTTACCGTGACGAGGTTCAGAAATCCTTTCGGAATCGAGAAGGGTTCTAGGGTTCTGTGGGGCGGTCACCGGCGGGTTAGCTACTTAACAAATAGCGTTAATATCCGCAGTCACCCACATTCTTAACCGGATGAATAATGAATACTTTTCAAACAAACCTGATCTATTATTTAAACTAAAATGTCACAGAAAAATTAACCCTGTTGCTTAACAATAAAGGTTGCATCATCCTAGAATAAAAAATGTATTAATAAATGCACCTTAAATCAAAAGCAGTAAAGTTTATTTTCCTATAAGTTTGTTGAACGTCAAAACGGCCATCACTGCTAGCTGGTTTAGTGAGATTAAGCGTAGCCCTCTCCTTCCAGAGAGCGGGGGAGGGAGGGAGACCACCTCTAGTCAAGATGTAACCGTTTCATTGAATATTAATGTGTATCGAGGAATAAAATGCTCATTTCCGATATCTTGGGAATGAACGAATGTCGCTATTAATCTTTCAGTTGAATCTGTGGTTTCGTTTGAAGAATTCACAGCTTCAATTTGTTCTGCAATTTTTATACTGTTTTTACTGAAACGCCTTGCTTTCACTAACATAGATACTTTGTGATACTATTAGGGATGTTGACTGATGAAATAGTACGTAGTGACGTCATAATTGTACGGTATAAAATATCAACTCTATATTGTTAGACCGGTAGTAATATATCATAATACTTAGATCGTATTTCATGTTTTCGTATTTATAAAAATATTTTCAACTGGTTAGTGTTCGATCATTTATATTGAATACAGTATAGTTCCCTATTATCTCTAGCCTTATCTTTTTCTATAGCTTTCATTATATTATTTTATTATATTTTGAGTAGTAGAGCTCATAGTGCAGAGTTCGTCCGGGGAAGTACTACCACCTTACCCCTTTTGCGCCGTGAAGCAGTAGTGCAATTGTATTACTAAATTACAGGTACATGAGACTTAACAACTTCACGTCTCAGGGTCGACAATGCATTGGCGATGCTCTAGTGTTGCAAATGTCCATAGGCGGCGGTGACCACTTACCATCAGGTGGACCGTCTGCTTGTTTGTCGGCCAAAGTGGCATAAAAAAATAGATAATATAGATAGATGTAGATATTTTAATTAATATCATACATTTTGCAGCCTGCAAGCGTTTGGAGTCCCCCCTATTAGTTGGTCAAAGAACATACATAAGAAAAGTATACAGACATATTAAGAAACGTTTCCTTATTTCTTCCTGAAATACAATTTACTTGTATGATATAAACGCGTTATTGAATGAAACAATTACCGGTAGAAATCCTGTGAACACGATTTCACGAGAGAAACCTCGAACGTATCGCAGTCGAGCCTCGCAGTTAATATCGTGCACAAAGCGGCAATAGGTCCAATTACATCGATAGTGAATCGTCACGTAAACCTTCCCAAATCTGTAGCTTCCTGTGGGAATAAAAAATATACGTTTAGGCAGTAGAGGGGAATTACCGGCGTAATGGCCGCCCGCGCCGCCCGCGCTGATGGCCCCCATTAAATATGTATTCACTGAGACCCCGAAAATGTTCCCTCCATTGCGACGAGAGCGCCAAAACGCTGTTTAAGGGTCATATTGTAGCGCTACAACTGCGCGAGACACACTTTACGCCTATTTATCTACCTGAGGTTTTGTTGGCGATAAATAAAAGGAGCGTCTTTTGCAACGTTCAGGTGGAGCGCCTATCAGTGGTTTGTGGCCGCTAGGCTCATCTTTATTGAGTATAATTTCACGGCGTGTAGGCCAGAGTGGTGCGGGGTCAGGTCACGTACTTCGAAAAATTATTAAGCACTAACTTTGGTGTTACGGTATCATCCGCATTCTCGAAGTATATTATATATCCCGGGATCATAAGATAGCCGATTTACTTCTGGATAAAATAGCATTACTGAAAGATTTATTAAATTCGGTCCAGTTTCTTTTGAGTTTATACACAACAAAATTAGAAGACTGAATTCCATATCGATGATAGCTTTAGTATCTATGACCTTTATATGTACCATTTTAGGGCCTAAACTGAATAAATGGCTTTGGTTCTTTTACTCTAATTTCCCAGGACTAGAAGCTCTTCTCAGCCGCCTCAAAATATGGTCATATATATGGTTAATTGATACCACGTATTTGTTTGTACGATAATTATTATATTAATTATTCTATAACCACCCCAACCTTTTGATGTAGCTTCAGTAATTTTAAATTTGACCTTCATAAGTGCCTTCCGATAGCCAAAACTGAATAAATGGTTTTGAATTTAATTTTTTTTTTTTTTTTTTTTTTATTTATTTATATTATATTTAGTACATATTCACAAACATTACATCGCCAAACTGCTCAGCAGTTTGTAGGCGCTCTGCTCTTTTAACACTAAATGTATCTTATACTACCTAACTATATTCTTATACTATTTTAATAATCTACTACTACTACCAACATTCAGAAGAAAAGTGCTTTTAAGAAATCATCAATTCCTTAATAACTCTTTTCAGCTTCATTTTACATTTAATTCTTTCACCATCTCTTAACAACGGATATTTATTACATAATCTTGGTACTAGATATTTACGTGTTCTCTCGCCATAGTAGTTGATAACTTTATTTTGTACAAGTCTTCCTTTTTTAACAGATCTAACACTATACTTATAAGTTTTATTGATTTTATGTTTATCTGTGTCGTAAGTTTCTAACGCTATCAAATAGTGTACCTTTTTTTCTACAGGAATCAGGCTACATTCTTTGAATAATTGATTGTAATCGTCTTTGCATTTATCTTTGGTTTTCTTATCCACTATTAATTTTAACAATCTTATTTGTATTTTTTTAATATCTTCTAAGTATGTTTTGAATGTTGAGCCATAGCAACTTAGCCCATAACTAACCAGTGACTCTGCTAGCGAGTGATACACAATTAACAATGTTCGCCTATTTAATATATTCTTAAGGTTATAGAATTTACTGAGAACTGTTCGTAGTTTATTACACACTGCATTAACTTGTGGCTTCCAATTTAATCTGTTATCTATGATTAAACCCAGATATTTTATAGATTCTACTACTTCCAGTTGATTACATTTGCACGTTTGGTGATTATTATGTAAACATTCGTACGAGTGCCCCACAATTTTAATATAATGTTTTTGTCTGCATACTTTATTATAGGGTGAATATATATGTATACACTTAGTTTTGTTGGTGTTTAGTATAATGCCGTTGTCATGTGCCCATTTGGTAACTTTATCAAAGTCGGATTGCATCTGAACCTCTAACTCCTTTAAGTTTCTCCCGGCGACCAGTAAGCAAGTATCATCTGCATACATGTAGACCCTAGCATGTCTCACCACATTTGCCATGCTGTTCACATGCATTATGTAGCCAACCGGACCGTATACGGATCCGGTCGGCACACCCAAAGTTATGTCCGCCTCATCTCCTCGCGTCCCGTCTACCACCGTGCAAAGTTTACGGTTTTTCAAGTAGCTCCCCAGGAATTTATTTATAGGACCACTTATACCACATTCGTCCATGGCTTGAAGTAGCTGATGATGATCAAGAGTATCAAATGCCTTCCGAAAATCAATAAATAGTGCTAAAATTTGACTTTTGTCATTGAGCTCTTCATTTATGAAGTCTGTAAACTGTGTTAATACAGTATTAGTGCTCCTACCCTTCCTAAATCCATGCTGACAGTCAGACAAAATGCTATATTTCTCTAGGAAATCGCTGATTTGTGAGACAATAACTTTTTCAACAATTTTATTAATTGCAGATAATATTGCTACTGGTCTATAATTAGAATAATCTAGATGACACCCATGCTTATAAATAGGTCTAATGATGGTTTTTTTTAATTCGTCTGGATATACACCAGTAGTGACACACGCGTTTATAAATTTAGCAAGTATCAAGCTAACATCTTTTTTAACAATTTTTAGGTCCTGAACTCTTATTTGGTCACTACCCGGAGATTTTTCATTGTCTAACTTCATTATAATCTTCTCAATGCTATTAGGACACACTTTTTTAAACCTACAGGACACACAACTTTTGTTTACATATGTGTTTCTATCTAAAAACTTGTGGTTTCATTGATGTTTAATTTTTGTTATTTCTTGTGTGAATGTATTAGCAAATTTTGTACAAATAGTATACATATTATCCGTCCTACCTAAGTATTTCTTTACTGTATCATCAATGGTGACCTTTGTCCTACCCATCCATTGATTTATATTCGACCAAATCTTTCTTAAATCCCCTTTACACTTGATTATTCCATTTTTTCTGTAATTGTTTTTCGCGGCATTCATCATTTTATTAACTTTATTTCTAAATTTTGTGTACTCTAATCTCTTATTCATGCTAGATACATCAGATTTCCATAACCTAAATAACTCATTCTTTTTCGTTATCATATCTGTCAACTTTTTACTTACCCACGCTTGCGTTATTCTTCTGTTATTATTAAATGTTACCTGAACCCATGATTCTGAGTATATATTGTGAAAAACAAGACATAACTCACTATACAATTGTAACGGACACTTAATCACTAATAAGTCCTCCCACTTAATGTTTTTAAACTTTTCTATCACCAAACTATTGTTTAACAATTTCCGTGTGGTATTTTTATTACAATTAGTTCCATTACATGATTCATACTTAAGCCTAACGCCCGTCATATGGTGGTCCGATAACAAACATGCGAATGTGTGCGCGGCGACGCAGCTGATCGAGCCGGCGGCGGCGCCCGCGCCCACAGCCGCACGCACCCACACATGGTCAATACATGACCTCTGTATTCGCCCATCCACTATTGCATCGCGCGTTACCGTCGTTCTAGGAATAACATTTTGCAAGCCGTGTCCACACAGGGTGTTTTTGAATTGATATGTCGTAAGAGGCTACTAAAGAATAAACCGAGGACCACGTACTCTTCACACCTTGCACCGAGTGGCCAACAAAAGCATTCCCAAAGAGGGTTGGCGTCAGGCAGGTGAGACTGCCAATTCTCAAATGTTTAAGGACCAATTAAGCGTACTGCAACTCCAAATGAGCAGGGCAAGCATCTTTTTGTTCTTTTTTTAATATGGAACAAGGTCATAAATGATCTTTAGTAATATCAACCGAAATAACCTTTACCTACAAAGTTCAAACAACCTGCCCCCGACCTCGCCTCACGTAATATTAATTTATTAATTAGGTACCTACATAGTCGAGTTCATACTCCACTGTTCCAGTTCCTATTATTAATTTATTACGTACTAAAACAAACTGAAATTTTAATCAGACACGTTCGTTCAGACAGTTCTTTGTATGAAGCTGTACGTCTTTGAATAACTCATTTCATTTGATCTACTTCCTACACACTCTACCTCTACTTTGTTTAATAATAGACTACGAAAGGTTTGCTCTACATTGTACCGGAAAGATCTCAAACGTATTGCTCCTTTATGGCTACAATTCTACTCCAAGTTATACAAGCCTGTAGTTACTATAGTGTACAACTTAAGTGGCTCAACTTTATTAGCGTAGGCTTGTGCTAATATTAGCAGAACACATGTTTATTTTAACTTTCTACATATCGAACGATCTAATATATCTCTGGATTATACCACAGACTATATCACTCGGGAATAGTGTAGCTAAGTGAAACAATTTTTAGAATTGAATGAGCTGTTTTGAATATCACTTCCTACATTCAAATGTACTTCACCTATTTATAATACTAGTGAAGATATTCGTTAATCTAATTAAAAAAATGCATGGATAATTGCTAAATTTGATTCGGTTCAGCTATTTGAGCTGCTCGCTATACTGTAGCTGTTAATGATGTTACTTAGAAGTACCGCTCGTTCTTCTTAAACAAAGACTTGTGTGCATGTCTTGTTTATGTATCTGGGTACCTACCTAGTACAAGCTCTGCTTTGTTTTGGGATGCTGATAGTGTGTATAAAAAAATAAGATCACTCTCACCAGCCTGCACGTAAGATGGCGTGATTCCTCCGGATATTGCGCCGTGCTCCCCTCGCTAATAATGTGTAGTGTTGTGCCGCACCTGTCAGCACGTGTCATCGCGACATCGCCGTATTAATTACGTTTATTAATGCAATATTAATGTTAATTAAAATCATCGTCGCATAGTCGATTGCCGCTCACTAAGTTACTTGTACTTAAAATTAAAACTAAATATCGGCTGGAATATTCAATAGTGGTAATATATTCAGTCTCCAAAATAACACAATTATCTGAAATATAAATCTTCAGTCCAATATAACAGGAGAATGCTAATATTTATTTTCGTCGCAAACTCGACTTGACGATACTTAGCAAGTAATAAAAGTTCGCCAAGTCTGAACTTGGCAGACTTACTGCCAATAAACTATTAGAGCGACCATTATTGAATCTTCATCTTTAATAATGGGGAGCGATATATACAACAAGCTCTACTCGCGGTTTCACCCGCGTTCCCGACGGAGGTAACATTAGCCCCGGATTGAAAGTATGCTATGTGTTAATTCAGTTATAAACTATCTATGTCCCTAACTTTGGTCTAAATACGGTCAGTAGTTTTTTCGTGAAAGAGTAACAAACATCCATCCTCAGGCACTTTTCGCGTTTATAATATTATTATTGACATTTTTAGCTAGCTGCCATCCTTAACTTTTTTTACGTATTTGTACTCATGAAGGTCAAAGGAAAACGTCGAAAGTCAAACTACAGAAAATCAGCCAAAAAGTTCAGCTTAGAACCGTGATGTATTGCGATCAAATTGTGATATTCAAATTCTTTTGACAAATGTTCATAATATTTTTCCATAAACATTTATTCAACTTGCTGCCCTCGGCCACACATGTGGACATTCACAGGATTATTAAGCGTTAGAATTGAGCTCATGGCAATTAAGTCATTCATATCCTGCGGTGGGTCCAGGGAGGCTTTGAACACACTAGGGCTACCGATAAATAATATCAATTTATTTACTTATGTTCTTCTTCTTCCGATGTTGAGTGGGCACCGCCACCTACAGACATTTGCAATATCAGGGGCATCACCAATGCGTGGTCGACTTTGAGACGTGAGGTTGTTTAGTCTTATGTGCCTCTAGTTTCCCCAGCCACCTTGCTAACCGAAACACAGTAATACATGTTATACATACATGCACTACTGCTATACAGCAGAAATGGGTATGCTAGTACTCGAATGAACAATGCACTACTAGGTACTTCTAAAATTGCATTCAACGCGCTCAATAAATTGTAATGTATAAGCACACAATGAAGTAGCAACCATTTATGTTGACGTCGCGCACTTCATCATCCATCAAGCGCGGTGATGTCGGTAATTATAAACTCGGTGCTTTTGCAAATCTGGTTGGCAGAGCTCGCCCTCGCCCCGATCTCGTCAAATATTAACCGCCCACAGGTTAGTTACATTAGCGGGTATTGTGCGCCTCCAAAATACCCCCCTTTCCCCCACTTACCCCATGGGCGACACTCGAAAAAAATGACAGAAGAGGGTCGGACTTCCTTTCAATCTTTAAATTCAACAGCTCTTTTAACAGTTCAGATGTAATTTATTATTGCGATACAGCTTCTCAAGCATACGGATTTTGGGAGAAGACTGAAAATAATTAAACAGAGTTAGTTTAGTGTTAATATTGCATGTAGGTAAGTTTAAAAAACAAGTCATGAACAAAGCGTCTTCTCCTTAACAAAGATCAATGAGAAAAGTGTCAATGGACACATTCTAGAATGCAGTGATTCTAGAAATTTACTTAGGTATTGACTCAATCACGCAATAGGCTAGATTGTAATAAAACCAAAGAGCACTAAAGTCTAACCTTGAAAATGCAACTGTACCCATAGTTCATCTTCTGCCTGTTCAGCCTAAATCAACCTTTTACCGAGAAGAGCCGACAAGAAACTCGGCAAACTTATTTCGACAACCTTTAATGCAAGAATAATAATAATGTAACACACACCATGCACAGCTTGTGTACGCAAGGAGCGGTATGTATAGTGAGTAACATTTGACCCGGTTCCCGACACTCCTGGCTTCGGAGAGATGCAAACACACCGCTGCCGCCGCCGCCTCCGATCAACAATGTATAAGAATAAAGGTGGAAGCGGCGAAAAAAAAGGCAAATTGTCTAGTCTATGAGACAAACAGTTTGGGGACCTGTGCTTTATACCTTGCATCGAGTGGGCAACAAAAGCTCTCCCAAACGCCTGCTTGACGCTGACCCTCAGCGTCAAGCAGGCCAGCCGTAAAAAATTACACAACAGCTACATCACTTGTTTTATATAATGGTGCGAATGGACAGAAATAATACAAACAGCGCCGACCCCAAATATAAAGGGTAATTATTATGGCATTTTGTAGTATGCTAACGTTATTTGCCGGTCTGTATAATTTAGTGAGTATAGTGTTTGTGTTTGTTCGGAGGCCGCTCCCGCTCGGCGCTCAGTCGCAACTTCACGAGCATGGCCGAGCTCGAGACGATAATGGCTCAGTTAACGCTGCACTCCTGCCTGACACTGGCTTGCCAACACTGCGCCGGAAAACTGTCGGGAAATTATGTATATTGTACAAATAGAGCAATCAATGGTCAATATAAAGTAGTTTTGGTCGTGGTTGATTTATTTATTAACTAACAAGCGTTCCGTATTTTTTGCTGTAGAGATGTAAACTTCAGTAGCCCAGGCTAGTTTGTCCGGTAACATTTATTTCATAATATAAAAGCATTTGAGACTTGACAGAAATCAACGAGACCAAAAAGTTAAATTTCATTGAAATGTTTTCTTCTTTGTGTTTATCATAAAATGGAAATAAAGATATTCTTGATTCACGTCTTTTCGTCTTTCCGTGTGTTCTTTTTTCTATTAGTAAATATTATTCATTATCAATTACCATGGTCAGATTCTTAAATATCTAGATATATTGATACTATAAAAAAAAATATAAGTATAAACTTATTGAACATAATAACATAACATATATTACGTGTTCACGTATTTGAATTAAACATACTTAAGAATTTCATTAAAACACAGCATTACTGCGTACAATAAATTCGATTTACAGTTTGTAAAATTATTTTGATTTAATAAAGGTTTCGCTCCCGCGTGTCGTGTCGTTGTCGCATCGGTGTCGTATGCGATTGTGAGCATCAATATTGGCTCAGATTAGGAGTGTCAGCCCGATCGCGGCGTGCACTGACCCTCTATTGTACGGCCGTCGGAATTCCATATTAGTACCGGGCTCAAGCCGCACCGCCGGCGCGTAATCTTGTTTGTCGTATATCGGTTACAAGACGCTCGGCCATGTTGCCTTAGCTTAAATTTAGCTTCTGCTTTTGGAACCCGTTTATAATTCACGAGCTATCGTCGCTCACAGGCGTTATAGACGATGTATACACGGAACAGAACTAATGGATCCTGGATGTGATACTAATTTTATAAATACGCGCCTTAATTGGTCACCGTCTATGGATATTTGATACCACGAGACATTGCCAATGCGTCAGCGACACTGAGCCGTGATCTTGTTAAATTTCATGTTCCTGCAATTTTATCTCCTATCTTTTTAACTGTAACTTTGTAAATCTTTATCTAAAATTAATTATAATATACTATCTCGATCCTGGTGAAATATTAGAACCCTGTTATTTTTCTAGTCTACAATAATGCCTGAATCTTTTGAGACAGTTTTTACCATCTTCTTAGTTCCTATTTTCTCTAAATAGTACACAATAATGTCAGTTTTTCTATCTGTTTGTGCGCTTAGCCCTTTTGAAGTACAAAGTAGGTTAGATGAGGTCCACGCCGATTTATGAGTAAAATATTTTTTAATCTGACTCAGGCAAAGTATAACGTAATTTCATTCCTCATACTTTCCTAGATGCGACTACGAAACTAATCATACAAAGCGTCCCCTTGAAACTAAATGTCACCGCACTCGCTGGATTTAATTAAAATGGAGCTTAAATCCAGGTCTATAGTTCCGTATAAAACTGCAATAAGACAACGTCGCGAGTCGTTGCGTAATGAATGGCGGCCGCGGAGCGAGCGGAGTGGCGCGCGATTTGCATGCGTTGCGTCGGGACTCATTTCATTATGTGACGTCATTACGCCGCGTGCCCTCTGACGCAAGCTTTCGTGGGAAATGAAGATTTCAAAGCGGTATGAAATGAAAACTAAAGTATGAGGAACAAAAATATATTTTTTTTTAAATACGAATAGCTTTGATAGACTAGATAGAGACTATACTCACTGCATGGTCGGTATGTATTAAAAAGCATCTGCGTAGCACTAATGCATGATGATGCACCGGCCAGGTGAGTGACTCGGGTGGGGTGCAAGTTGAGAGCCTCCTCGTGGCGCACCCTGGGCAACGTCGGTTTCAAGTGCCACCACACTTGGGCCGGCGGCTAATCTCAACACCGGGAGGGGCGGCTGCAAAGCCGCGACGACTGCTCCTCACCCGCAAGGCGGGGACGTCCGGCTCTGCGGGCAGAACCAGCCCTGGGGGGGGCAGGATCAGCCTTACGCATCCGGAGTCCCGCTGCCAGCGGGGGTCGAAGCGGCGAAGTGGCTCGCGCCACTCGGGGCGGGGCGGGGCGGTGCGAAGCCGCAACGTAACCCACAAGGCGGGGTAGGCCAGCTCTGCAACCGGATACCCCGAAAGGGGGAGCTCCTGGCTCTGCACCTGGAAACCTGCTGCCGGTGGGGGTCGAAGCGGTTAGCGCCGCCTGGGAGGGGCGGCTACGAAGTCGCACCGTAACCCACAAGGCGGGGTAGGCCAGCTCTGCAACCGGATACCCCGAAAGGGGGAGCTCCTGGCTCTGCACCTGGAAACCTGCTGCCGGTGGGGATCGGAGCGACGGAGTGGCTGCGCCACTCGGGAGGGGCGGCTGCGAAGCCGCACCGTAACCCACAAGGCGGGGTAGGCCAGCTCTGCAACCGGATACCCCGAAAGGGGGAGCTCCTGGCTCTGCACCTGGAAACCTGCTGCCGGTGGGGATTGGAGCGGCGGAGTGGCTGCGCCACTCGGGAGAGGCGGTTGCGAGGCCGCGACGTAACCCGCAAGGCGGGGTAGGCCAGCTCTGCAACCGGATACCCCGAAAGGGGGAGCTCCTGGCTCTGCACCTGGAAACCTGCTGCCGGCGGGGGTCGTGGCGGCTCGCGCCGCGGGGGGAGGGGCGCAATTGCGCCACCGCACCTATGGTGGTAGGTGTCGGAGCGGCTGAGGCCCGCCGCTAGGGGGCGACTAGTGTCCGCGCTGCGTCTGTCCGATATTCGGCGGCAGCGCGGCACAGCGCGATGGAGGGTGCTTAGCTTTAGCTGGAGGCTTTAGCCACCGGAGAGGGGGACTCGTGCCCGTGCTGCGTCTGTCCGGAGTCCGGCGGCAGTGGGCACGTAGTCGGGGGTGAGGAGGGGCGCTTCGCGCCGGAGATGAGGGCGACTGGTGCCCGCGCTGCGTCTGTCCGACATTCGGCGGCGGCGCGGGCACGCAGTGAAAGGTGAGGAGGAGGGCGCTTTGCGCGCGTGATGGGGGGTGACTGGTGCCCGCGCCGCGTCTGTCCGACATTCGGCGGCAGCGCGGGCACGCAGTGAGGGGAGGTGGGCGGCTCGCGCCGCGGAGGGGGGCGTCTTACCCGCGCTGCGTCTGTCCGGCATCCGGCGGCAGCGTGGGGGGACGGAAGGGCGGCGGTTGGTTTTTGTGTCCAGCCGTCTGCCAACCCGTAATCCCGAGCAATCGGGGCCGGGGGCCCGGGTCATGTATGGCCTGGGCTGCGAGGAGAAAACCTCTATAAAAAATCACAGTGACTCGAGTGGCGGGCTCGGGGACGCCCGCCACTCTTAGAGAGTCAGCGAGGGCGCGCTTTAGCGCGGATGGCGACGTAGCCGCGGGTGGAAACACCCGCGGCAGGTAGACGTGGCGTAGGCCGGTCACCGCCGGGCGAGTGACGAGTGCTCAAAAGAGTGTACCCTCGTCCCGGCGGAGCATGACAGAGACGGCAAACAGGGGTTTTAGTGGGTAAACCTCCCGGGCCCCCTCTCATTTTTGATATGAGGGGGGGAGTTTGCGGGAAGGGAGTCCCACATAACCACCGCGTCTTTTCCCCAAGGCGTGGTGGTATGCGCAAAGCATTTCCCCTGTATAAAAAAAAAAAAAAAAAAAAGGTGAGTGACTCGGGTACCGCCTAAAATATTCAGCTTTAAAAGATAATGTAACAAAAAAATATATTTCAGTTTTTTAAATAAAACAATTCCATACAGAAAGTATCTAGCTATGAAGGCTTTACAAGTAAACGGGTAGTAATAAAATGTACTGGGATACTGCAAAGTGCGTGGCTCGAAACGCACTTGCCAGGCTATTTATTATTTTATTTTAAACACATGTTCCTCACGGTACCGGGTACCCCTAAATCGCTTCACTTTTGATTTGAATTTAGTCTAACAAACGACCCAGTGTCACACCGAAACCCTCAAAGAGTATATCAGTTTTTAAAACAATAGTTGCAAATAGGTTCCAACTTGTCTTTCTCGACCGGGAAGACAGTGAGGTACCTTCCAAGCAACAGCACATGCTATGTGTCAGTTCGGTGAAGTAGCTGCTTCCTCGCGGAGTACGAGTAAACGGAGACGGCCGCCCTCGAGCCCAGGGCTTCAATTCTATAAGGAAACTGACACTAGCTCGAGGATGTTTCATCGCGGCTTCTATGCTCTGTCTCTTCCGCTAACTATGTAATCACTTGAGAGGTAAGCTCTCCGAGGCCTCGTTGCACCGGCTTGGCGACGAAGTTGTATTAGCTGAATACGAAAGGCTCGTTTATAAAACCTAGTTTCGTTTTATTATAAACCGCTTATAAAGCCTGCGCTACACTGGGACTGTTTCTATTTATTTTTACTAGCTACCAGTTTCACCAGTGTTTCCAAGGGAAGTATCCCGGATTATAATATAGCCTATGTGCCGCGGGAGTAGTGTAGGATTTTATCAGTAAGATTTTTTTCTATCGGTGGAGTATGTAATTATCTCTATTTATCACCTTTTATATGACTGTCCATACAGTGACATACAGAAAGACAAACTAAAATCTATGACTATTCCGACAAATATCCCATCACATTATGATTAACATATTCAACGTAGACACCCTGGTTCTTCGGTTTTATTATAGGAATCAATCATTCATATATTTTCTTTTATGTTTAAATGATTACATGCTAGTTTGCTCCGAGTGTGCCTCTCCCCTCAGGGCTCAGTAAACGAAAGGTTACCCAGAGTGCATAAAACTCCGTAATTGCGCGCGCGGCGAATGTATACAAAAAGTTGCACCTCGCCCCGACCACGCACGGCCACGCCCCGACCACGTCACGACTACGTAGCGACCACAACGCGACCTTGTGCGCCTACGGATTGTCAGTTAGACTGACAACCCATAAGTCACTTTTGAACCAACACCGATGCAAGAATGCTGACTAATTATTTCTTGTGAAATTTTTATAAGATTTTGCCATGATTACAGAGTGGATTTACAAGAAAATTTAATTTTTAAGGCCTCAATTTACTTACTTCCGAATCCAAATCCAGGTAGGACCAAATTTAATATTAGGGATATAAGACTTAGAAAATAATAGAATCTGAATCCTGCTTAAAATTACTCCCAAAATTAGTAAAATGTGGTAACCGGTCGCTTATTAATTGCACAAAGTGTACAGTCAGCCGCGTGGTGCGCGTTCGGAGCCGCTTTATACAAAACCTCACTATTACATTCAGCGAGCTCTTTAAATACTGAGATTATGATAAATGGCGGCTTTATGCTGCGTCGGTTTCAATTGCTCCCCTTGTGTTCCGAGCCTTGCCTGTGCCTGCCTGTGTGCCCCTGTGTGCGCCTGTGTGCACCTGTGTGCAAATGTGCACGCCTGTGCCTGCCTGTGGGCACCATGTAATAGTTACAGTCTCGAAAGCTCTGCCGCTTCATTTGCGCTCTTGTTTACATTTTCATATTATTTTGATAATTTAATTGCACGTCGCTGTAACGCTGCTGATTTACTTGTGCATCTTTTTAAATCATATTGAGATTTGTTTGAAACTAGCATTCGTTTTTAAAGTCATTAAAGGCATAACTACTAGCTCTCATCCCATGGGTTTACCCGTCTTCCCGAGGGATCTTATGTTTTCCCGGGTAAAACGAATGTGTTTTTGCAGTGCCGACATAATTACTCTCTCTGTACCAAATCCATTCGGGCTTTTATGCGTAAATGTCCATCATCGCTAAACATAGTTATATAAACCTATCGATCGAAAATAAAAATATGCATCCGTGTACGTAATTGTTTCCTGAACTTCCAATGACCAGTATATCTAATACGTGAATAGAAACTAACTTTGTACCCCTTTGTAAGCATGTTGCACTCACGGAAGAGAGTGAGATTTAACTTAGTTAAAGTTTACATGGAGAAGAAAGAGAGATAGAAAGTGCAGAAAGATTCAATTCATATACCTATATTAATTAATTTAATGTAAGAAATATAATACATTAAATTGACACAAGTGTGGGACGATGTATGCAGGCGGCTCAGGATCATTCAAAATGAAAATACCAAGGGAAGACTGTGTTCAGCAATGGACATTCCTGGGCTAATATGATGATAAATTGTTTACGTTAATACGGCAAATGTCAAACACGAATGACGTTCTTGTATACACTCGCAGCTGTTGCAATAAAACAAAAATCAAAAAGTTTTATACCATTCTATCAATATAGAAAAAAACTTCGCTCAATACCGTTCAAACTTAAAATAAACTTACAGTTGATAAAACGACGGTCGAATTTTGATCACTAGTTAAAATAAATATATTAAAGTTGCGCACAGTATAGTGGTGTATACACAATAGTGCGCAGTTCACTAAGCCGCTATAAGCCGTCGAGTGTGGACGCTCGACGCGTCGGCGATCATCTGTTCGCACCTCGTGTAAACCTGCCTTATTGAAACTATACAGGTAGTGCATTATTATATTTAAGGCACTATTTATGTAGAAATGAGGAGCGTTACATACGTTCCGGGAATCAAATATAACTCTTAGTGCAGAGTTTGTCCGGGGAAGTACTACCTTGCCCATTTCTGGCGTCAGACATGTGCTTGTATTACTGAGTTTCGGTTAGAAGGGCAGTAAGGTGGGCGATGAAATTACAGGCACATGACACTTCACGTCGTGTTCTTGGTTTTTACAGCGACCATTACGATACTTTCAACTTATTAAGCGACCAAGGTTGGTCTTACAAGATGGTTTCATGCATCATAAGGTTTCCTTTAATGATTTCGAAATGCCTGAAGTCTCAGAACTCTGACCTATATTCCACTGGAATGGTATTGGTCCTAGCATGATATTATACTGTTTGCATTGGCACATTAATAACGAAGAAACATAAACTTTACCTTGCCCGACCCTAAGAAATTAAACCCAGGGATTTCGCTCTAGCTGAGCTTTATTCCACCGGTGATATTATATTCCGAGGCGAAGCGAGGCAAGGCGAGGCGAAGCGAGGCGAGGCAAGGTGAGATGAGGTGGTTCCCAAATATTCTCAAACTAATGCCTAGATATTTATCCAATTTTCCCCAAGTTGATGAAAGCTGATGCGTGTCCGAGCCGACCGGCGGCGGCGGACGGCCGGACGCGTCCGGACTGTCGGCTAGATATTAATTTTCCCTTTATCCGCCTTCGAATTACGTTATTACACGCGATATTTTTGAACGATATTATACTTACGCGGATAATAAAAGAGCCGAGCACAAAAAATATGATACAAGCTTCTATATTCACTGATATATTACGAAATAGTTGTGAGGGGAGCAATATGCTGTTCCTAGATTATAGCACGAATACTTGAGATAACTGGCACAGAGCAAATAAAACAGTGATCTGTATAATCTGTCCCCTCGGCTCCCCGCGCCGCCGCAGGCACGTATTCTGTAATCCTCTATTAAATACTTCCTCGATTTAATAGAACTACTAAACCCTTGCAAACTAAATAACATTTATTTTTTATATTTAAGAAGTAAGTGTTATATAAATATTTGAGAATAAATATAAGGAGAGGCAAGGCTGTAATAAATGATTTCGGTAGTAGAATAAATTATTTACATATATAAATCCCATTATAATGGCAGGTAGTTGGCGTTGTGTCGTGGGATGGATTCTCACTTAGGACAAACGATTCAGTTCATGAACAAGCCTGTCTGTTCTCTCTGGGTCTATGTACAAATATAATATTTAACAATAAGTATTTCAATTATTTGGTTACCAAAGAAGCTTAGCTTAGTTTCCGATCGGATGTACGCGTGTGGAGAAGGTCCCGGGATATGTATTATTAATGTATCTGTGTGCCAGGCTGCATTGAAATCCGTTCAGTCGTTAATTCGTAATGGGGCCATAAGTACACATCTAAATATTCAATCCGCATACATAATATTAGTGGGATATTGTGAGGATAATATGATTACCCACTGCAATGATTTATTCAACAAGTTAACTCCACTCCAGATTGCCGTTTGCTACAAATGTTCCTGTCACTTTGTGATATAAAAGGGTAACGCAGAAAGTGAACGATATTGCTGACTCCGAAGTGAAGCGCTTAACTCGTTTCATGTTCACTGTCCACGCGCCACGGACTAGTGAAGCAATGGAAGAGTATGTAGGAGCGATGGTCATGCGATACTAGGAGCAAATGGACATATTCTCAACTCTAGGGTAAGAGGTGAATAGTTTACCGATGACCTAGTGCACTTTACACTTTGCACTGAGTGGTCAACAAGAGCATTCCCAAAGAGGGCTTACATATGCTGAAAAAAAAACACAATATCTGTAGTAGAATAAATGGTAAGAAAGATTTGAAAGGTGGCAGGCAGCATTATAATATATAAATATTATTGCTTTGATTATTCATGCATTTATTTTTATTTAGAATGTCCATAGTTAATCAACATAACCAACACACTACACATATGTTTGTGACTACAATCTCACCACAGAACTCGAAAGTGGCAACCACACAAAGCGTAGACGTGAACCGTCTGTGCAATGTGTGTTGGAACAGATCGGTAGCAAGCATCCACCGATGGAAATGTCATTTCCACTACTAACTGGTCCATGGTCACAATCACAGATTGCTGTGTACAATAGAGCGCGGCGGTACAGTGACGTCACTCAGGACAGATTTATCACTTCGCAGTGCAGATGGCCGCCCGCGCCGCCCGCACCGCGCCGCCCGCACCGCGCCGCCCGCGCCGGTAATTGATACCAATTGATACCTAGTTCCACATCAGCCACCGCTCCGATTGTCACGGCAATACGCCGCGCCGGTGCTCTTTTGCATGTCAAATTCATGTCCATGCAGCGGATTTCGCACTGAAGAGTAGATTAATTTTTAAGGTTCGGTAAGGTCACCGGGATCGTATTACTATGCTTCTGTTGTCGTGTCTTTTGAAACGTTATAGATGGGCGATTGAAATTTTCCCGTAATATGTGTTATAATGGCGTGTACAAATAATAAAAAAATATATAAATTAATAAAGGTGGTTTTTTAAGATTTATAGTGAAGGTGGTGGTCCCAACTTGATGTGATTACAGTGCAAACATTATAATTAAAATAAAAGCTTGTTAATTGTGAGTCGGCCTTGGCCCTAAAGACGGCATTTAAGAAAACATTGTTATGGTAATATTTACATAATATAATATAATTCTGTGTAAGATAAGCCGTTAAAAAATTACGTTTGTAATATAATGAAGTTACTACAAAACTATCACAGTTATTTAGGCTTAATATGTTAACGAGTAATAACATAGTAGGACCCTATGCTGCTCGCGGCTAGATGGTTTATAATTATCATGACGGTAGAAATAATGACGTTCATAAGTAAGAGACACTTTTTGCGTAAAAATACATATATTCGGTCCAACATTCAATTTCAAAATTATTATTAGACTTAACGACTTACCCATTTCCACAACAATGATTGAAACATTAATTAATTTACATTTCCCATGCATTAAAGCAAATTGCTCGGCAATAAATATGCTATGTTCATGATCACTCTGTTTGATGCGCCGCACCGAAATCATGTAATTTTGCTACTAAACTAAACATTATAATTAACGAAACATCCGGTTGGCAATTACTTTTAATTGTGTCTGTTCGTAACGAGTGTAATATTTGTAGAGGGTAGCTTTGAGCGGCTTGAAAACGCGCCCATACATTATTATTATATTCCTACTAAGTCAAATTATTAAGAAACCTTGCTGAGTTTTGTGCCAGTTCTTCGGGCAAGGCTGACTTTTGAACCGGTGAAATTTTTAACCGTCATACATATTTATTAAGTATTTTTTTATTTTATAATTCCATAAGATAGCTCTAGCTTCAGTCCCGAGGTTTCACCCGCGTTCCAGAGGGATTTATTGTTTCCCGGCTAATAACATATAGCATACATATAGCATACATAGCCCCCAGCACGTCACTCAGGAGTAGTGTAGCTTTATATTAGTGAATGTTTTTTTTAAATATAGAATAGTTATAAGGATAATGGAATAGTTAGTAAAGATATGCTTCCACAACATACAATGAACGAAATTATAATTGGTGTCACCGTGTAAACGGAATAAAAGCTGGATGCTTTCTCTTTTTTGTCCTGTTGTTGAGTTCGAACAAAAACGCGGAGCCGAGTTGCATAGAAGCCGCTTGTCGGTCGGTGCTGAATCCTTATTCAGGTAATACAAACTTGTTCGTTCGACAAACGCCGCTGGCACAATGAGGCCGCGGAGATCGGACCTCTCACGTGATTAGGTAGAGAGCGAAAGAAACAAAAACAGTTTTAATTTCGATATAGTTCCAGCCTTTTTAATCTGTAGTCAGCGAAGCGTGTATGCAGAAGGCAATCTCCGGCACCTATTTTCATAATTCTTTTACCATTTGAAAGGTACATTATTCCGGATGGACATTGACTATGCTATAACCCCGGGATCGCGGGTGGAACCGCGGCACGGGAAGCTAGTGGAAGATATTTTAAGTCCCAACATGACATAATATGGCTGAGAGACGGCGACAATGTGCATTGTCGCCGTCGACTACCAATCTCGGGCTACACCAATAAGTTTTAATATTACCATGCTCTCAGAAGTCCGGGCCCCTAGCCTAGTTTAATATCACTCCCCCACGAGACAAAAATATTTTTTTTTATCAATGAAACTAAGTAAAAAAGATTTGATTCAAATAAGGCTTTTTTACACAATCACTTATGAATAGTCTGACTAATACCGGTTTGGAAGTTTATTTCACTAATAAGAGCCTGCAATAAACATAGCAATTACTCTTTTCAAACCGAACTTAGATTTATAACAAACAATTTATTTAGTCTCACTGACACTATTTGTACAAATATAGCTACTAAATTTAACCACTCTAGGTCGAGTTGAATCCCAAATAGTAATGGCGGGAAGGCCGCGTAATTAAAAGGTTAACTACACGGACCTCGCGAACTCGAGGGAAATCTCTCGAGACGATAAAAATGTGCGAGCAGACATCGTCTCACGGGGGCGTTGTGTCGCCTAATGTTTTAGGTAATTTGTATTCTAAGTTATTAAGGTACCTCTCTATAGGGAGCAGCACACAATTGTGTGTTAGTTGTACAAAGGGCCTAGGGTACATTCGTGGGCATTTAATTACCACGGACAGTGCGTATCATCAGTAAAATCTGATTTCCTGATTCATGCAATAATTTATTTTCTTGGATTTGTAGACGGTTCAAATATTGCATTTTTTTTCACTGTAAGTAGTAATTGAATTATGTGGAAGGTATGTTGCCGAACTTACTAGTTGGTTCTTGCTCGTGACTTTCATTTTAGATATATAAACTTTATTTCGAGTGTAATATTTATTTTGATTTAGATTAATACATTTCACCAAAAAGATTTTGAAACATGGTTCCTGAAGAGCCATTAAACTTCACAAGATAAAAAATTCACATGTGTCAAGAGGATTATCCACAAGGTAATGTATAACAATAAAAGGATATCTCGCTTTGTCCCGCTACGCTTGTCTCTTTCGCTGATTACATGGGATGTTTTCGTCTGAGAATTTTAATAATTTTCAAGTTAAAATCACAGTCTGTTCAATACGCAAATGGCTTTTCCAATCGAATACAAACAATGAATATCAAGTAAGTAATTGAAAAATCCAGCGAAGGAGTACAATAATGAACGTTGTGTCTCGTTGAAAATAATCAATCGGCAGTCGAACGCAGTGCGAAGAAGAATTAGAACCTCCCGAAGTGTTCAACTCCAAGATAAAAGAATTGTAGTACCACGTGGGCGCCTCCGGGGGCGGCGAGGGGCGCGGGGGAGTGCGGGGAAGGGGCGGGAGTTTGTGCTCCAGATCAAAGGCTTTTGTCTGTGGATTAACAAGTCGGTGTATAAATTATTTTGGTCGCGGCCGGGACTCTGACGGGACGGCGCGGTACGACGCGGCGCGGCGCCGGCGGCGGCGGTGCTGTCACTGGCTGAGGTACGGTTTGATCTGTAAACGTTGACAAATGCCTCAAATATTTATAAAACTGTAGTTTATAATTGTGCCGACCAAACATGTTAGATTGTTAAGGTGACACCAAGCTAGTTTGCGAAATATTTGTTGCTGAGTTTGTTGCCGGATCTTTTCAACAAATGCTGCCATGCGAACCGGCGTGGCAATGGTGTCAGACTATTTGTGAGGAGGGCCTCTGTTATTTTTACTGTCATTTTACCTGTTAAAATAGTTTTAGTTTATTTTGTTTTAGTGTTTAATTGTTTATTTATGTTGTTTTTTTACTGTTTATAATGGTTTAAAGCATTGGAGATTTCTAAATTACCAGATTCCGCCCCGTGGATTCACCCATTTTATAAAGGAAAAATTATTTGAGGCAAAATGTAGCTTATGCCCTTCTCCAGGATTTAATTTCATAAAGATCCGTGAAACGTAGTAAACAGACGGAGATATTTTCGATTTAATAATAATTTAATAATAGGTATTTCTATGGATATTGGTTCTGCTACAGCAAAGAGACAAATACTTAGATAAATATAGTAATGGTTCAGTAACATATAACAACATTCCTTTGTCCCACTGATCACAAAAACAAAACCAACGGTTGTTAAAGAGTTGCCGTAACTCGACCGACCCGCCGACGTCATCGCAGGCTTCATTAATTTACCGAAGGCTCGTTAAGTAACCGGTCGATTTGAATATTTACCAATTTATCATAATTTGTCGTCCGCGTCCCGTCCCCGTCCCGTCGCGTCACATCGCCCCAGAGGCAATTAGCCCTGCGTCCTCCACTAACTCCCCCCGGAGACACGCCGGTAAACTTATACAATATTGCGTCGATATTTTATTACAATAAGTTGTAGCGATATAATTACTCAACCGTGCCAGCTAGCGTAGTGTTTTGATACACTGATAATCACGCCGCAGGTCACGGGTTCTATTCCCAAACAAGACTAATATAGTTTGTTATCTCTGTATAATACAATATATTTATATGTAGTGTTTCGGTATTGGTACCATGGTGTGAAGGATGTCCCCGGCTATTTAATCATCAACAGCTAATTAACGTTCACTGCCCCCCAAACAGAAAAGGAGTTAGGTCCATACTGCATCACGTGGAGTCCATCTCAAGAAAACCCATCGTTACCTTCAACCAGATTATTTCATCAAACGTAATTTCATTCAGTGGACTTGTCTACCGACAGGGATGACCCCTTGTTTGCTCGGAGCCTCTCAGACGAGGCCTCTCGACCGCGAGTGGCCTCTTGAAACAAAGACGGTGCTTATCTTCCACTAGAGGCTTTAGCTCTGCACTGAGGCTGATTGTTTTAGGATAAAGGAATAAAACGATTTATTTCCTTATCAATACCGTAATGTACCCCATAGAACATATCCACGTGATGATGCTGTTTTACTGCAGTTAATTTGACCATAAATGCTCTGGGGGTGTATTGGAATTGTTGTCACCAGTAATAACTTTGTGTTTTCTGTTTTCTAGCTAGTTCGAAGGGCGCGTGCCCTGCGGTCGAGTTGCATTCCATATGTATAATAAATAAATATATAGCATATTGTTGTTATTATTGTAATTTTTTCTTTCTTTTTGTATAATACTCATATTTGTTGTTTGCTACAAACTTGTTTTATGTAAGATATTGGTAAAAATTCCATTTTAGTACGTGGGTAGCTGTAATTGGTCTCATAATTATAAGTTCAAACCATGTAAATTTTTATAGTTTAAGACTGTTGCTGTGCCAAATAAAGAAAAATAAAAATATAATAAAAGTATGTCTACTAATATTACTCGTTCTATGTCCGTACATGTACATTTAGAGGCACCTTATTTATTATTATGAAGTGTAAAACTACATTCCATGCCGTCTCTGACTACTCTATAACAATTAAAATAGTCATATAACTGATTTCACTTCGGGTTTATTTTTTAGAAATAGAGTACCTTGAATATTCTAGCCTCAAAGAGAAGAACGAGTACATAGCAACAGGATATAGGCAATTATCAGTTGAATTAAGTACCTGCCTAATATAATAAATAATTCATAATATATTTTAAGAAATGAAATTAATTTTCCTGTAGCATTTTTCATACTCGGATATTTCCAAAATAAGCATCGCCTGTAATCTGGGAACCAGGTAACTGAAATAATCTACTTCGGTTTAAATATTTATACCCAAATGGAATAAACAGACAGCGTTTCACCACAACTACTACTGGCCGTGATTCGATTTAATAAAATAGAAATGTGATGGCAATGAATGTTTGCTTTTATAAATGTAAATGATTATCGCAAATAATGTGAGTGATGGCGTGTGTCGCGTGTGTCGCGTGTGTCGCGTGTGTCGGGGGAGTGGAGGCGTTCTATAAACTGAGTCAATTATCTCGCTTAAATATTGACCGGCGACTAATCTATTCATTGCTCTTTCACATTTTATTTGTTGTCTCGGCGCGCGGCTCCCGCGTCGCTCTCCATTTACATTTGATGGAGTTTCGTAGATTAGCCTTTTTGCCCCCAACTTTGTTCAACTTCAAGTTGTTTAGAGTGCGCTTGAATAAAGTAAATGAACAGAAAATCCTTTACTGTTTTTGGAGTGAAATTGGATTGGTTCCTTGTTCGGGCGACACTGTGGAGCTAAAACTAAAATGTTAATGGTTTGATTTAAACGAGACAGTTTTTCAGGAATAAATAAGACTTTCTCCGCGCTCTCGAGGGATCTTACAGTTCCGTGAGATAAAAAGTGTGTTATATTTTGTTTAAGGCAGCTCTATCTATGTGCCGTGTTTCATCCAATTCGCTTATCAGTTCTGGCGTGAAAGAGTAACAAACGGGCACACATCAATCCTCACAAACTTTCGCATTTATAATATAATAAGATAAACTAAAATATAAATCATTGTCTGGTACATAGCTTGTTAGAAGCATAGATAAAATATATCTCGTATAATTGAAGGACAAGTATAATTTTGGATCGCATGTGGCCGCCTCACATTAGCAGACACAGAGAGACCCTTGAGCTCTTTACCGCGCGTCGCAGGGTCACATGTGTTGTTTAATATTCAGAATAAATTAGGAACTTGTTATGTTACACGGTGAAGTTAATAACCGAGTGTAGGAGGGCTTTATTGTTGTAATTGCGACATCTAAGTGAGTCTCCCTAGACCTCAATAAGACCTCCTCTGATGTAGTTAAAAGAATAAGTTTTAGACTCAACAAAAAATGTTGTAAGATGCTACACTTATACATATTTAAAAACATTCTTTCAAGATACAATACAAACAATGTTTTTATTTTTTAAACAGTATATTTGACATAAAGGTCTGGAAAAAAGGTCGACGTAACACATGTTTTCCTTCTAAAAATATAGTCTTATTATAACTAAATAATATTACTATTCTATTTCTATTTGACAACGTGACACATATCACTCGAATAATACACGCAGCTACAATAATATTTAATAGTAACAGCAAAAATATAATAAATAAAGCCATTTTCAAATAGTAGTGTGTAAAAGAGCAGTGTGCGCGCTCCTTACTACTATTCAACGTCATAAGCTTACCTATTGGATAAATATAAGCCTAGACAAGTTCCTACGAGGACGAGTGAGCGCCAAAAG
Source organism: Habrosyne pyritoides (assembly GCA_907165245.1). Taxonomy (NCBI): domain Eukaryota; kingdom Metazoa; phylum Arthropoda; class Insecta; order Lepidoptera; family Drepanidae; genus Habrosyne; species Habrosyne pyritoides. The sequence goes on along the minus strand of OU015600.1, from coordinate 112,853 downwards.
CGAAGTGCCAAATAATTATGAGACTAATTAGTGAACAAGCGAACTGTACAACTCGCACAAAGAGTTACTCCACAAATAGATATCAAACTAACTTTCAACTGCCGCACCTCACCCGCACCGACCCCGCACCGCACCCTCACCGCTCCCGCACCACTCCCGCACCTCCCCCGCTCCCGCTGCACCACCGCTGCATCTTCAATTCATATTATTAGTTAGAATATACTCCAATTACAAGTATTTACATATAAAAATGTGTTTTACTGAACCAAGTTGCTGCGGAACTGTTAAACTCAAATAAAACTGCGGCCGCACAGCTGTGCAGTGCGATTAAGGTAACCGTTTCGAATTTCGACACATCCGGACATCCGTAAAAAAAATCGGAACTTTTACTAACAAAATTAAATAGAAAATTCGTTTAAACATTGTGAATTCCTCACCTTTCTGCCCCTTTTTTTATTTGAAAAAGTCCAGACAAATACAAACGGATGGTAGACCTAAGTTCGATGCGGCGAGGCACGGTGCGGTGCGATGCGGTCGGCGGAGCTGCTCACTGTAATTGCAACAATTACCGCGCGGCTACCTGACGTCCATCCGCTACGGACTATCGGCTTCGAGGACCCACTTGGAGCTACGAAAGGCTACGATTCGGCTCGCAGACTAAGACGGTCGTCGTAGCTTCCAGAAATTTTATTCGGTACATACATGGTAAATCTTTTTTGATGCGAAAATTCCAAAATAACATAAGTCATTAAGGCTTTGATCAAAATACCGCTTTTATTATTAAATTGCATAATAATTGAATTTTATCCGTAGACCGAAGACATTAAATTCTGCTCGAGTTTCAATAGGATGCATTTCACAAATAATATTCTTCTAAGCTGATAATAGCATCGATAACGTCATCGAAATGTAAATATATTCGAATTCGTAGTGAAAGAAAACTTTGACCCGAGATTTATTATTTCAACCAAAGGAGTGGTGGTAGTCAGGCGGCCGGCACTAGACATCTATCTATATTGCAAGTGATTGGGAACAGTAATGATTGTTCATGAGCATGCGTCGTCCACTAGCGGGCATCGTGCTCGTAGCTCGCAGGCGCCGGCGGCTGGCGGGCGGCGACTCCGCATCACACTACACTAATCGACGCTCGTTTAAACTTGACTCGCTCCCTCGCCGACAAAGTCACACAAATGAACCTAACTTGTATAAATAAATATGACATTATAGTCCTGTGATACTATTTTTTATCATCGAATCGCTAACTAAATTGACCTAACACATTTTTTTAAGCCGTGGTTTTACCCGCGTCTAAATTTATAAAAGTAAATATTTGCAAGATCGGTTCAAACGTTTAGTCGTGAAAACGCAACAAACGGACATACAGATACACTTTGTCATTCATAACACTTATACTTGGTGTAAAACATTGTGTCGAAAAAGAACATACTTATATTTATTTCAAATATATTTTCGATAAAGCAGATTTGAGAGTGGAAGGTAAGTTTGGTATCCGCAGTCTGTTTGATATTAAAGAAAAATAACACCCAAAGGAATACTATCGACAGACTCGTCAACGAATCGCTTCGGGATTACAAAATAGAAAAAGAATTATGTATGTCAGAACACTATATTGTATACCTTAGATTTTCTTTTTATGAAATACGAAACGGTTTTTATTTCGTTACCTCGTACCGAGCGCTATGTAATTTCCTTTGATAGGTGCGCGAGGCGAGGCGAGGCGAGGCGAGGCGGCCGGCCCGGAGGCGATACAACATCTATTGTTTTATTCTACGAATTGCGTAAATCCCAACAGAGTGCGTTTGGATCCCGGCGCGGCTCCGCCCGAGCCCATTGAACTATCTCCCATTTGGGCTTAGGCGAAAAACAAAAACGTTCTTTATTCGAACTGGATTGTCGGCAGTAGGTGAGCGCGACCCCCGGGCGGGGGGCGGGGACTGCCTTTGTGCTGCGATAAGCCGCCGCGAGGGGGCAGATAGACACATGATTACACCCGATAGGGATACCCTTCAAAGGGCGGGCAATGGCATCCGAGTAGTACGAAATGCTATAACAATGCTGTGTTTAGGCGAAATGATGTCGTCAACAGGCATTCAGCATAACAATGCATCGTAAAATTACCAATAAAATGATATTATTGTAGCGCAAACAAACAACGCATAACTGTTGATTACCGTGCAGCATCTATCTATTAGGGATTTGTCTATAAAATATGTTACGTTATTTTGTTACCAACAAAATATAAACATTTTTGCCTCTTATGAGAGCAGTTTATCGATAGTCCTGTTAAACTGTACTGTCGTAAACTTAAGTTCTTATCGTACCATGCTTAGCAGATTTTGGTCAACACTTCATCTTAACTATTATGTCGGAACACGACAGTTATTTGTGTCGAAATAAGTACTTCTAGTTACTGTCATATTGTATTACTAGTTGTGAGGCGCGACGCGACGCGACGCCGCCCGCCGCCCGCGCCTGACCTTGAACTCTCTTCGTTGTTGTCTTCGGGAACCCATCAGTGAATGCTCAAAACTTCACCAACCCGCACTGGGTTGTGAACATTTAAAAAAACCAAAGCATGATTCTCTTTAGCTCACGGAGGGTCCAAATGGTGGTAAATGCTAATGAAGCGACCACCGGTTCGGAAGTCCACCTCCAACTGAGCAGAACCGGCAAGAGCTACAGCAAGGTGAAGCTTAATATACCTGTATATTATGGCCAGAACCCTCTAGGCTCATGTCCCAGCAGTGGAGATCTTTATAAGCTAGATTTTGTAGGTAGATGGTTCGTGAGTGGCGCGACTTTACCGCCTATTACAACCGCGCTATTTTCAAGTTGCAATAGGCTTAATACTTGACACATATTTGAAACAATATTTATATTTAATCACACGTTGTTTTGCTTCGGCTCAGCTCGGCTCTGTTCGGCTCGGCTCGCGCCACGTTTGAATAACAAAACTGTATCGTTGTCGGCATAATTTCAATTGTCGTATTCATGGAGGAAAGTTGTCGCGTCACTCGCGAGCTGCATTAATATTCAGTGTCCTCCGCCCTCCGGCCTCTGCCCTCCGCGCGCTCGCTCCTCTGCGCTCAACGCTGGATCTACATAAGCAGGGGTCACAGATTTGGGGACGGATGACTTTTTTTGATACAGGTATTAGCTTTATGGAGAGAGGGATCATTTGGTATTTCATAAAATGAAATCCATTTCAATTTATCAAATAAATTATGGATATTTTATTTTAACTTTTACCATCTTTATGAATGTTTCACGCACAGATAGTCATCGACACGTCGCCCCGGCGCCCGCGGCCGTCGACCTGATGGTGATGCGCGAGTTATTGTTGTATTAAAATTGGAAACGCAATAAAAACACTCGTATTTCACCAAATAAACTCATAATTCTGACTTTCATTCCGACAAGCCCATTCACCGGAGTGGCTACGTCGTAGCGAGCGCTTCGCCGCCCGTAGCGCGTAGCTCGTAGCTGTGTCCGCCGCCGCCGGAAGCGGAAGTCGTTAGCCGGCGGGCGTCGCGCGCCCTCTGCCGGCCGCACGCGCGCTGAATGTTACGTTTTATCTCGTCACTACATGGCAATAAAAAAAAACTATATTCGTAATTGACGACCAAAAAATAGTAGGTAGGTACTTGCAGGAAAAAGAAAAAATAATCGCATATATTCTTCTGGAAGGAAAGATCTTTAAACCGAACACCGATAAGATTGAACATAGATCAAAGTCATCGTTAATTAATACCCAGAACCCAAGCGTCCCTCCGTGTGGTTCCGTACGAGATGTTATCCCGGCATCCGCGGCGCTCCCTCCCGAGCCTCGTGCCGGAGTGTGATGAGAAACCGAGCGCTAATCACCGATCCCGAGCAGCGCGACGCGGCATCTATCTGGCCGAATATCCAATCCTGTAAAATATATTTACCATATAAAAAACGAAAAGACCGAGTTATTTCAATGAAAGCTGGTTTTATAGAAATGGTTCTTTATTAAAATCCAAAATAATATTAATTCTATGTTTTTTTTTATTTATGTTTGAAATCCACATTACTGTGGTAAGTGATAACAAGCATATAAAGCCTTGTGCTTCAACTGGAGTGGACCTAGATGTAAATGTTTGGCGGTAGGTGATTTATTAGCGGGAACTGTGAAATCTCCAGCATTGTTATTTTCATGGAAATAGTTTTTTTTTTTTAATTATGTTACTATTGTTTACTTTAGTTTTTTTATTTAGGATATATAAAGTACTGTTGGATATTTGAGTAGAAATTAATTAAGGCTAGTATCTGAGGTTGTTATCAGTCGGCTTGATCAATATTGTTTGCGTCGTATCGATAAGATCGCCTCTTTGAGGATGCCGGCACAAAGTCGCGCGGCGGCGGATCAAAGCTGTGGCTAATTATATTAATTAGATCTCGAGAGTTATCCCACTTCCCCTCCTCCCGCCCTCCGCGACCTGCCTTCCCCCCCACGCCCCGCGCCCCGCGACCCGCAACCCGTGTGACCGGTGGGTATCCTCTTTGAGACATTACTTTAATCAAATACAACTTATGCAAACAAAAACATTGAAGAAACTAATTTTATTCATCCGGGACATAGAATAGGTTGCAATAAAATTATATGAAATTCCGATGAATTAATACCATAATGTTATAGTGATGTAGGTATATTATTTAAAAGACTGTACCTATCAAGGTAAAAGTAATATGTATCTAGACAGGCACCTGAGACGGTTGTATGGTTAGCAATGTAAGTAGCTGAGCAAAGAGATCACCTGTACACTTAAAAAAATAACCTATATCGAAGCTTGTTGAATCACCTGCATTCTCGAGTGATTTGCGATATAGTGAGTCCCTCGGATGTAGTGTAGCTTTCCATCGATGAAAGATTTTTTCAAATTAGTTCATTGGTTACGGAAATGACCGCCTACACCCAAATTTACGATCTGCACATCTTTATAATATTATTAGTGTAGATATTTATAAGGAAACTTCAGTAGCTTTGACCTTCAGAACCCTCTAGGGCATTTACTAAATAGATACTGAATAAATGGCTGAATGATCTTTGGAGGATTAAGAAGAGTCAATTTGAATTAAAATGACAAGTGTTATGTACATGATATGTTCTTGACTGTATCATTGTACAAGGGACATGTCTCTTAACAAGAATTCCGCATAACAATCAGTGTTCCAGGTAGTCCGGCCACCTCCGCTTCACGAGTGATTCATGTCGTAGCACCAATATGTGTGGAGGCGTAGCTTCGCCCTAATATTAGAACATGACTGAATTAATGATGTGACAGTCCCTATGTTCAGTTGCGGACGTAAGTTTAACACATCGGCAATAAGAATGAGATACCTAATCAGCTCCCTTGAGCTATGTAAAGCTTTGTTTAACTAAATTAACTCGAAATAAAGTGCTACCAAACTTTATGCAAGTAATATTAAATGTCTCACAGCTTTAACTGTTACATAAAATAAATTTATGCTGGAAAGACTTCTCCATATACGCTTCAAATGCACGCGCACATAATTACGACGCGTACATGCTTCTCATCTGAGTTTCCTGACTAATTTAACCTGGAGACGTTTAAAACTGAAGTGGACAGTAACCTTCATCGTTCGGCCCAAAAATTGCGACCGTCTAATGGTCGACGAAGCCCTTATGAACCACTTTGGATCCGTCGTAATGGCAGCTCGGTTGTCTGGTGCCCGCGAAGTGGTCCTTATCGGAGACATAAACCAGTTACCCTACATTGACAGGGAAAATCTTTTCCCTCTAAAATACCAACACCCAAACCTGGTAACTTCCATCAGCCAGGAGTTGTTGTGCACACATCGTAACCCGATGGACGTGGCATACGCCCTAAACGAGGTATACAATGGTATATACTCGTCCAAACTTCTAATAAACTCCATGAAGCTAATGAGATATACGGATGCGCAAGTACCCAAAACACTCCCTAACACCCTATTCCTGGTCCATACCCAGGCATTCTTGACCAGCAAGGGATATGGAGAGGGCACAGGGTCACGCGTCCTTACCATCCACGAAGCGCAAGGAGCCACGTACGAGTCGGTCCTCATCTTTAAAACAAAGGCCAAAAAATTCCAACTCCACGACAGCGTGCCGCACGCGGTAGTGGCGATATCGAGACACACCGTTGGCTGCACCTATTATGCAGACGACGGTGATGACGCGATCGGCAGGTTTATCCAGCGGGCGACGGCCGCGTCGACAAGAGCCATTTTCGAATACAACTTAAAAATGGCCATAAAACATCGAGATGCAGTTGTCATGGAAAGTCTTTTGGGAGCGAAACCAGCCGAGGCTGAAATAGCTTAAACTTTAATATTTAGAATTATAAATTTTGATGAATAAGTGTAACTAAATTTAAGTAAATGCTAAGTTATTTTAATCCATGTATCGGCAATAGAAAAATTTAATGTAACACTATTATTAAGGAACCACAAGCGTCTGTTCAAAACAACGAGCTGAGCACGCGCGGAAAGATGTTAATTTTTAGAAACACAATACAATAGATCTTAAAATAATTCATCGTAGAATCTTCAAAGAGTGCGGACTAAGAGTCCGTAGAAAATGTAAAAAGAAATAATAATAAAAAAAAAAAAACCTTCATCGTTCTCCTGGTCCTAACCACCTATATTAGTGCCAATAACGGTGTGTCCGTGGAACAACGTGAGCGGTTTTTCATAAGGTGGTGGTTATTTAAAATCAGAACTATTCAGTACGTGTCAAGCGACGTGAGTACGCGCGAAATAAAAATGTATGTAAATGTTTGCGACGCGCGTGACACGCAGTGCGGGACGGGACGGGGCGTTTATCTCACGCGGCGCGACTCGAATAACAATGCTCGCCGACCAGCCGGCACCAGATTGATTTACTCTACGAGCTAGTAATGTTTCTATTGTACGATTTAAATGTAACATGTCAATACTCAACGCAAATTATAAGAAGTAGTAGACCTCCGTAGAGCCGTACCCATTTCCGCCGTGAAGCCGAAGTGCACTTATTATTACTGCGTTTCAGTTAGAAAGACAAAGAGGAAACTACAGGCACATGAGACTTAACAACTTCTCGTCTCAGAGTCGTCAAAGCATTGGTGATGCCCCTGATGTTGCAAATGTCAATAAGCGGCGGTGTCTACATACCGATATTTGAAAAGGAAGCTTTTTATTGTGGCCATAACTATAATGTACATAGAGTTTTTAGGTAAATATTAAGGCATCTCTACTATCACCTCAACACATCTTTTGACACACTTTACACGTTACATCTACCCATATAAATTCTAGCAAACCTCTTGTAATTATGCAATATACAGCGAATAGACTTGAAGCATAATTACTGCGTTAACTTATTTGAACCAGATTAGGCAGTTGACGATGAGTCCATCGTACTTCTTACCTCACTTTAATTCCATGCTAGCTGAGTGGCAGTCAAAGAACGTTCGGGTTCGAATTTCGTAACGAACTTGAGCTTCTGGTGGAGCGAAACATCAGGGTCGAAGGAAGGAAATGCCTTGGAAAGCCTTAGTATAAAAATGCATCGCACACGGCTAGTATTCTATCAGAGACATATGACACACCAATGACACCGAGGCATTTTTGAAGTAGTGAACCTCTTCTTTTAAAGTTGGTGTTAAAAAGGTCCATAGGCGCCGGTGACCGCTTACCATCGAGTCCGTCTGCCAAATTATCGGCCTACTAAAATCTATGGTTCATCTCCTATTGAATGATAATTGCACCACGGAACCCTAACACAGCAAGCCCGTACATGACGCACTACATTGTTGTTAAACTGGCACGTTATTCATTCGGCTCTGCGCGCTCGTTCGTTCCACTTTCGCAAACAATGTACACTCAGATGAAGACAATCCTGTGAATATTAAAATATGAATTTATTAGAAACTGAATGAAAACCGTAAAAGAGTTTCTACGCGTTATACATTAAATATAATAACACATAGACATATATCCCGGAACATTTCTAGACTCTCGCCCATGTGATCCCACTAAGTAGATTACGTATCTATTAATTATTATTATATTAAAATTAGACTACGTAGATTTTTATTGGGATATATACTTACTAGTTATTGTCGAGCGGTTACACCCGCTTTTCCGAAGGACCTTATGTATTCCAAGATTGTAGCCTATATGAACTGGGAATACTGTAGCTTTCTATGAGTAAAATTATAATAATTATATTAGTCGAATATGACCTTCTACTTCCAAACATAAAGTTCATCTCTTTATAATATTACTATAGATATATATATATATATAGATATTGCCAAACAGACAGGCATCAAAAAGATACTTTTATGCACACAAATGTTCACCCAGGACGAATCGCAGCCACGACCCATGGCGAGGCAGTCAGTATATTTATCTACCCGTCAACATTATAAACTTTACACAATCTCCGTGGGGATGGAATGAAGTAATACTGCGGGTAGTTAAACGTCGCGCCGTCCCGGAGCGCGGAGGTGCCTCGCGCTCTCTGTGCCTTATAGGACATATGATGCTATTAATGTATATATAAGCTAAGATTCTTAAGTTTTGACATAAAATAATGCTCTGAAAATATAAAGACTACTCTTAATACAATCAACTATTGGATCAATAGATGCACCTAATTATAATAGCAATACATTATTTTCTTTCCGAAAAGTCAAAACTCCTTCACAGCGTGCTGTGAGCTTAGTGATTTAACTAGACTAGGATCTAAACTACAAATATTTTTATCCGCTATGTCGTAGGCTCACACAAGCTAGAATGCGCTACGTCGTAGAGGACGTCTACGTGAAGCTACGAAACTCCTGGCGCTACGGTACGTTTACGTAGCGCACGACGGGAATATTAAAAGGCCTTTACCGTAAGTGCACTAGGCTAGGGTGCCTGTAATTAATGCGGGTAAATGAGCCCCCTCGCCCCTCGCCCCCTCGCCCCTCGCCCCTTGGCCTGAGCTTGATGAATATTTAGATTTATTGACACCCTACACATACAGATTGGACGAGAAATTAATTCGGGACGAGGAATGTACTCTTTGAATAAATTACCTGTTTTTATCTTAATTCGCGCGAGCGGCTGAGCGTGCGTGTTCCCAATTATGCTTCGACGAAGGAAAGCCCATCCAATTACGCTCGGTTCATTTTTTTCGACGAGCAAATTCATGCGGGAGAGGAGGCTCTATTGATATTTCAGTCGCTTCCATGCGAGAGATCCACTCATGGCGGTGATTTTATTAACTTTAGTATCGAATCTGGAACAAATATCAACTTGATCGATGTCATGTACCTATACGAGTATATCTTTAAATAAAAGAAAACAATGATGTATTCACGATCAATTATATAACACTGACCAGTTACATAAACATCACACAAAAAGCGATGAAAGCAAACATTTATGATTAATACAACATTTAACTACCGACCTAACCACAAAGACTAGATTCGTAGATGCTTTTGATGCTGTACAATTGAGACGTCACAACTTACTATTTCATTCTGCTGATTTGACATGTCGGTCATCGTCCCCATTCAATCGTATGAGACATAATTCTAAAAGTAACATTATTTATCACCTAATACTCATATACAGAGTGGCGCTAGGACGCTTGACATTACCAGAAATAGCAAATTGTGTCACCACTGTACTATATGTTACCCCAACAACCTACAAATGATATTTTGAAGCATTTGCTTATTTAAAAGTGAGGAGTTGCAAATTTGTACATCTAAAAACCATTATAACTCCTAAAATGATAAGTACTATAATCCTAATGATAAATAAATAAAAAATTACAAGCGATTAAGTAACTCATTAATGATCCATCATTTTCTTTTTATACTCGTTCTATCCCATTCTGTATACAGTTTAGCTCGTCTCCTCAGTAAATAAATTAAGATGCTTAAGAAAAATAATGAATGCTGTTTTGAAGTATACTCGAGTGTAGGCAGCCTCCGCCGCGTTTAGCGCGCGAGGCGTAGACAGGCTCTGCTACCGAGGTATATACTCAACTAGTTTTACAGGAAGCTCTTTCTGCAATATTTGGAGCTGCTATTCTGAAACCTGATATTCAGTCAGATCGGAGTGACTAGGAAAACGTCGCTCCCAAATAAGCTACTATTACAGACTCCCACTTTCTGCCGATGATTTTTAAGGTCCAATGTGACAATACCAGCCTTGGGCTACAGGTAATAATTTCTGACAAAGAAGCGTTACTTGTACCTCGCACAACCTGGGAAGCGAATCCAGAAGCTCCGGTCTCTAAGCCGACCTTTATACCGCACGACAATCTAGGTGCATATACTTAATGATATATATATATTAGTTACAATAGAGTTGTTCAATTCTTGTAATATTAAATAGGCTATTAGACTATTTTGATTTATCAATGTCATAAATGAGGTTCTCAAAAACTAAATTAGTTTGTTCGCCCTTCAAAAGCTAAGCGAAGTAAATGAGATTATCCCAAAACCATATTCCGTCTTCTTTTCAATATAATATTTACAAATAACTTGAACCCCACTAAGTACTACTTTAACTGAGATCAGATCTTAATGCGGTGTTCAACAGTTCCCCGCCAAGCGACGCGACGCGATAGCGATTACTTTTTCTTTGTTCTCCGCGACATATTGCTTCCACGGTGCGCTGCGACGCGCCTAAACTCACATTATTAAAAAAATCCCTCCCACCACCAGCCACCAGCCGCACCACACACAGATTTCGACTTTTTAATGAGTTTCACTTTGTGAGATAAACAAATTAGCTTTATATCCGGACACACAGCATTTAAGTACTTATTTTGCACAGCTTCATACCCGCCGCGACGCCGCGCCGCCACCGCCGACGCCGGGGCGCACTCCGTACAGTAACATTAATTTACAAACAGAAATACTTCGTGTTTCACTGGAGGGAGTTTTAATTTGATGCCGTTTCATATCAGCCGAGGTTCGTAGCGTTCTGTCTGCGGGGTTTATTGCCTATTTACGTGTAAAATTAAAAAACAATGTTTGCACATCGTACGTGAGTTGTACACGCACACACGTAGGGCCCCGCTCGAGCAAGTTCGTATCGCCCGAAGCACTGTCTGTCTGTTAACAGATTGTTTTTATACTGTACTCGCCTTTATACAACCAAATTAAATAAAAGCTTGTTACGTTGTACAAAATAGACTTAGAAATGTATTATCAGATTGTTAGAAATTAATTTACAGCGTACCACAGACAAATTAAATATTTGAGATTAGATTCTAAAACATTCAGGAATCTTCTGATTTTGAGAGAGAAAGTTTTTTTTTATACTTCTAAGGTAGCAAACAAGCTGACGGCCCATCGGATGGTAAACGGTCACCGCAGCCTATGGACGCTTGCAACACCGTGGGTATCACTCGCGCGTTGCCGACCCTGCAAAAATCTCTTCACACCCTTCTTGAAGAACCCCATGCTGTACTCCCTTGTAAACTTTTTAATGAGTAACAGTTATTGGCATGGCATGATTTGGGATGACAAATTATTGAGGTGGCCGCGTGCTGGGTAGTGCCCGCAGGGCTACCACTGTCAAGTTGAAAATGTATCACTAAGCACCAAGAATGTTTTTGTGCTCACCACATATAATACCATAGTGAGATTTGTTCAAACACAATCCTTTATAGTAAAAAAGGAACCTTCGGTGTGCAACAGAAAGGTGGAACAATAAATAGCACAGTCCAGGAATGAGAACCCTAAGCTTTTCGAAGAAAAACAACGTGGAAGTTTGAACCGCAAACTCTCGTGTTCGGCCTTTTGCTTGTCTTTCTTCTGAAATACACCTGCAGGTTTATATACGTGTGGTGAACTAGTCTCATACAATCAATAGAGTTGTCGAAAATGTTAAGAGCATTTTGTTTTTATATGCTGACTAGCTGTTCCCGCGGTTTCAGTCGCGATTATCGATATCATATATAACCAATCTACAAAAAAATCTGCGTCGAATGATAGCAGTCCCAACCTGCATATGTTAAGTAATTTTGAGGTGATGGTGCGTCAAAAGAACTATATAGATATCACAGACAGTACTTCGAATTCAATATTTTTTCACTAACTAAATTAAAGATTTTCTTTCTCTTCTCATATTATTATAGTAGAAAGAGATGATAGATAGATCTTTAATGTTTAGTGATGCACAGCCCTGTTCTTTGTCGCGACCACCCGCCGCGCGTCGCAGTGATTCATGTGTTCGTTTGTTTGTTTGTTTATATTGTGTCTCAAGTCGACTGTTGTCCATCCGTATCGCAATTAGCTGCCTATCACATCCATCTTAATGATTATCGTTTCATTTAATTTTACGCTTATTTTAGCCACTATAATGCAATGCGATATTTTGTTCGTGTTTTATTACTTATACATTCTTATCCAACATTCATTTTATAATGGATAATTCTCCTGAATTTTTTGTGTTAAAATGAGAAAAAGTTTATCTGTTAGTTTATAATACGGTGTATTTTCATACAATGTACCGTCGGATCAATAGATCTAATTTTATAAGCCACATAGTCTTTTTTACTAAAGCATTCCGATATCCTCGTTCCCGTTATACGTATCATGCATGGAAAATGCATAATAATAAAACTATTTTAGTAATGATTTTATGACCATTGCGCGGAGAAATGTAGTACTCAGTGTTTGTCAAAGAAGATGTGTATTATCGTGTAAGTGCAACCAATGACCGAGAGAATATGTTAATTATATATTATATTATATATATGTATATATACATATATAATTAAAAACATATAGAAACCGTGACCATGCAATCAATCAATAAGGAAATATTGACGACCAGTAATGACATCCACTAATGTCGCTTTTATCCCTATTAGGAGACCAAAACCTATAACCACGATAGGCCCGTTGGCTTGGTGGTTAGTGACCCTGACTGTCACGCCATAGGTTCGATTCTTACTCTGCGTCAGAAATCTAAAATTAAAAAAAATATTCGTGAAACATAGGTGTAAATCATTGCCATAAAAGGCATAGGTACAAAAATTTTAATTTGGATTTAAAATTAAAGTATAAATGTGTCTGGGTATAAATAAATATAATAAAGAAAAATTATATTATATGAAGCATATCAGTTATCTGATTTGTATCATACTAGCTCTTTTGAATTTCGGACCAGAAGGACGAGTGTAAAGAATGTCCCAGGATTCTTATTTATAAACTATCACAGTTGCTGATACTGTGATACCTGTCTTTAATTCTTGTAGTTGCAGATTGCGGACCTTCCTGTTTTAAAACGCACACGAGGCAAATAATACCAATATTGAGAAAACCTGATATCCAAAACGTTGCTAGTTCTGAGAATCGAAGCAATATCTATCTTGTAGATACGCATTTAAATTCTTTATGGAATAATGTTTATTTTTATCAATTTCCAGTGCATTGAGACACTGTTTATTACCAATAATAAAATGTTATTAATTTAAATCTTTTTATGATAATTATCTAAATGTGATTATAATATTCTGCGCGTTTTCAAGGACTTAGTAATAATAGGTACAACACATCCATCACGGTCGCAGTCGTTATCTGTGGTAGACAACGAAATTAATATTTCTTCGTAATTTGTTGATTGTGGATAACATTCCTGATGTTAAAATGGATCTTAAAATTGTGTAAATAATTATAAATGCGAAAGTTATTTGCATGTTTGTAGTCACTTGGCACCGTGCGGCGGAACTGATGTGAATGAAATTTGGCACACAGATAGAATATACTCTGAATAAACACTTAAATGACTTTTTATCTCAACAGTAGGTATTATAATATGTATCAGTCGGTGGCGTCGCGTCGCCGCGCGTGCCGCAGTCGCAAGCCGCTCATGCAGCCACGAGGGCGGTGGCTGCAGTTGCCACTTGTGCTTTACTGTAAACAGGTGCTACTTGTGGGATTCGATCATACATCATTAATTTTTAAAGATGATAGAAAATACTAAGATCTAACTAAAGTTAATCATACTATGTCAATTGTCTGTGGGTAGTTTGCTACAAATAATCTATTACTAAATTCAGAGAAAACTAAATGCTTAAGGTTTTCTTTACCGAATGTAGCACAAGTAGATAGCCAAATAATAATAGATGGGAGCGGTATTGATCTTGTCAATAAAACGGTATTTTTGGGTCTAACATTAGAGAATAAATTGCAGTGGAGACCTCAGGTTGATATCCTAGCTGCTACATTAAGTTCGGCTGCATTTGCTGTTAGGAAAATTAACCATTTGACGAATGTTGAGACGGCCAAATTAGTTTATTTTGCATATTTTCATAGCCTCTTGTCCTATGGTATTTTGTTTTGGGGAGCAGCAGCGGAAATAGAATCAATATTTATTATACAAAAAAGAGCAATTCGTGCAATTTACAGTGTGGGTCCCCGTGAATCATTAAGAGATTTATTTAGGGAAATAAATATAATGACATTAACTTCACTATATTTTTATGAAAATATAATGTTTATACGTAGAAACATAGGTATGTTTGAGTCAAAATTGGATATACATAATATTAATACCCACACACCCACAGAATTAGCTTCAGAAAGTGAAAGTGAAGACTTTTACTACACTCTGTCTGACATTATAAAAAAATACCATAATAACTTCCTCATAGTTATGGGTGACTTTAATGCTCGAGTTGGCCGCAGAGAACCCGGCGAAGAACTGATAATGGGCAAATACGGACATGGAAAGAGGAGTGCAAATGGTCATCGACTAATTGAATTGCTACTACAAAACAAATTAACATTATTAAATTCAGTCTTCAAAAAGAACCCAAAATCTAAGTGGACCTGGCTGTCACCCGATGGCAAATATAAAAACGAAATCGATTTCATAATAACTAATAAACCAATGTTCTTCCAAGATACACACATTATACAAAATTTAAACTTTAATACGAACCACCGCATGGTACGCTGCCGTTTAAAAAAGCATCCAACAAAAAGAGGTAGAAATAAAATTGGAAATAAATTGACATTGGAACAAGATAGAGAGAAAATAGATCCTTCAACCATCAACACATTAAAAGAAATAGTAAACTCGGACAGAAATGTTACAGAAAAATACGACCATATAGACAAACAACTGTCAAAATTGAGGAAAGTAAATGTAACCAAGGATGCAAAATTTAGTGAAAAGACAGTAGAGCTCCTAGAAGAAAGAAAACAACTAATAACTGACAAATCAAAAACTGAAGAAAACCGCGACAAAATATCTACATTGAGCAAACCGATTCAAGAAAGTATAAGAAAAGATAGGAAATTAAGAAGAATGAAAAAACTAGAAGAAGCAATCCAAAAAACAGGAGGAACAAGAAAAGCTTTCAATGAATTAAGAGAATACGGAATGGAATGGATACCAAAATTAAAAAGTAACAGATCCAAACAAGTAACGAATCGCAGACAAATCCAGAGCCTTGCCACAGACTACTACCGAACTCTTTACTCAAATAATGACACCGACCAAGACAAAAACACCAATAACGACCCTAAATTGGGCTATAAGAAAGTCCCATCAATACTTTGGCAAGAAGTACAGAAAGCCATTCAAAAAAATTCAAAATTCAAAACCATTTATTCAGTTTAGGCCCTCAGAAGGCACTTATGAAGGTCAAATTTAAAGTTACTGAAGCTACTACCGGTTCGGAAGTCAGCCTTCAACTGAGAAGAACCGGCAAGAAACTCAGCAAGGTTACATTCTTTTTTATTTTATTAAATTCTTTTTTATCTATTCTGACTTTTTGGCTATTTTATAACATCAATTTTACATATTTTTATATTTAACAATTACAAAATACTTAATAAAGCTAACATTCCAAAACAAAAAAAAAGAAATAACAAGACTACAAAATAGAAAATGACAATAATTACTTACAACTTAAACAAGAAAATTAGAGGTGCACTGTGCAGAGAGCAGCTATTTCCATACATTTTTATCTTCAATATAATGAACCACCTTGTAGTACGCTTTTTCTTTCAAAACTTTCCTAATATAATTTTTAAATTTATGATCAGACATTTTGGTTACTGAAAGCGGTATCTTATTATAAAATCGAACACAATTACCAAGAAACGACTTGTTTACTTTAGTTAGTCTAAAATATGGAACAACTAACTTCTCCCTTTGTCTTGTATTAATATCATATCAATCATGACACAGAAGCTAGAAAAAGCTCCAGGACCTGACAACGTAACCAACGAGCTAATTAGAGGCACTGCAGAAGAAATATGCCCAATCCTAACCAAGCTATTCAACGATATTATTACTACGGGAATCATTCCGAAACAATGGAATGAATCACATATTATTCTCCTCCATAAGAAAGGAGACAAAGATGACATCGGCAACTATAGGCCAATCAGCCTAATATCAAATGTGTATAAAGTCTTCGCAAAAGTAATTCTAGAAAGAGTAACAAGGACTCTAGACGAAAACCAACCGATAGAACAGGCAGGATTTAGAAAGAACTACAGCACTATAGACCACATCCACACCGTCAAACAAGTCTTAGAAAAATACAATGAATATCAGAAAACAATTTATATCTGTTTCATAGACTATTCCAAAGCATTTGACAGCATAAAACATAAATTCATCTGGCTGAGTTTAAAAGAACAAGGAGTGGATGATGTCTATATCGAACTAATCAAGTCTATCTACAAAGAAAGCAAAAGCAGCATTAAATTAGAATCAAAAGGAGACTCCTTTCCAATAAACAGAGGCGTGAGACAAGGAGACCCTTTATCTCCTAAGCTATTCAATGCGGTGCTGGAACACACATTTAGAAGACTGGACTGGGATACCTACGGCATTATAATCAATGGAAGCCGCCTAAACCATTTGAGATTTGCAGATGACATTGTCCTGCTAGAAGAAGACCCCAACAAACTAGAGCATATGGTAAAAGAACTAGCAGAAAAAAGCAGAGAAGTAGGTTTAGAAATTAATACAGACAAAACAAAACTAATGACCAACTCTATAGAAAGCAACATAGAGGTATACGGAACCAAGATCGAATATGTGAACGAATATGTATACCTTGGTCAAATTATATCCCCTGAAGATTCAATGTCCAAGGAAAT
The DNA here is from genome assembly GCA_907165245.1 of Habrosyne pyritoides. Lineage (NCBI taxonomy): Eukaryota > Metazoa > Arthropoda > Insecta > Lepidoptera > Drepanidae > Habrosyne > Habrosyne pyritoides. Next base: position 95,682 of record OU015600.1, on the reverse strand, counting down.
AAACAAAAGAATAGCCTGTGGATGGAAGAAATACTGGTCCCTAAAAGAAATATTGAAAAATAAAGATCTAGGCATGCATATCAAGAGAAAAACTTTTAACACGTGTGTTCTCCCCTGCATGACATACGGCTGCGAGACATGGACATTAACAGACAAACATAGAGAGAAGCTTGCTAAAACAGAAAGAGCAATGGAAAGAAGTATGTTGGGAATCAGGCTTAGAGATAGAATCCGAAATCTGGAAGTGAGAGGGAGGACAGAAATAGCAGATGTAACAGCTCGTATAGACCGTCTAAAATGGAGATGGACAGGACACATGCTACGCTGTACAACAAATAAATGGAGCAAACAAGCATCCCTATGGTACCCAAGAGGGGACACCAGAAAAAAGGGGCGTCCGAAAACAAGATGGAGTGACGATATCCGCCTAACCCTAGGACCATACTGGACCAGAGTTGCAGAAGATCGAAGTCAGTGGAGAGAGCTGGAGGAGGCCTATGCCAGGAGGCACGTCAAACTGCGAGATATATTATAAGAAAAACAAACAAAAATGTTAAACCTGTGAATTGTTCGAAAATAAAAGGGCTTTATTAATACCAGACAAAGGGAGAAGTTAGTTGTTCCATACTTTAGACTAACAAAGGTAAACACGTCATTTCTTGGTAATTGTGTTCGATTTTATAATAAGACACCGCTTTCAGTAACCAAAATGTCATTCATGTGATCATAAATTTTATTAAATGTCTTTTATTAGGAAAGTTTTTAAAGAAAAAGCTTATTACAAGTTCCAGTAAAGTCCACTATATTGAAGATAAAAATGTATGGAAATAGCTACTCTCTGCACAGTGCACCTCTTATTTTCTTGTTTTTAATGTTACCTATATTAAGTATTTTGTAATTGTTAAAATTAATATATATAAAATTGATATTGTAAAATAGCCAAAAAGTCAGAATGGTAAAAATTTATATAATTTTTTTTATAAAATTATTAATAGATTAATTATTTAGTAAAAAATAAAAAAGAATGTAACCTTGCTGATTTTCTTGCCGGTACTCTCAGTTGAAGGCTGACTTCCGAACCGGTTGTAGATTCAGTAACTTTAAATTTGACCCTCATAAGTGCCTTCCGAGGGCCTAAACTGAATAAATGGTTTTGAATTGTTTTGATCTGCTTAAGTTTGATATTTACTAAATCAAACTTAAATAACTAATTTAAAAACTACCGCAGAATAAAGTATTCAGTGCCACTGAGGCTAGGACATATTAATGCACTAAATCGAACTCTGTTGTCTTCTCCAATTATTTTAAGATTAGAGAGTTCAGAAAATAAATTCAATTGATTTTCTTTTCCAGGTTTGTGGTTGAAAACAATTTTACCGTGATAAATGCCGCCGATGTGGCCATCTGTGGTCAGCAGTAATTAACCTTTATCTTAAGCTTTATTTATATATATTAATGTTATCTTAAGCTCCGATACCGAATTCGATGTTAATCGTCAAAACAACGTTCCGGGTACACTCACTCACGGACGATGCGGCTTTTTATCGTTCCATATTAATTATGTTATAATAATATCCGCCGGCTCATCGATCATGTTTTTATTATAATTTTATCGGGTTGACGTCTATGCAGCGCTGTTATTACCGGCCGCTCTGATTGGCGAGATTAGAGAGCTATAAGAGGAGCTATAAACACCTTTAGCGATAAAGCTATAAACGGTTAACGAGCTCTTAATCCTAGATATCCGTCGGCGAGTGCGCCGCGACGCCGCCCAGCGCAGCGCAGCGCAGCGCAGGTACGTAGGTAGGTGTGCATGCTCCGCGTCGTTACAGCTTCTTGTGCTATTAAAGCTGCTACGGCTCGCGCTCTTAATTATATTACAGCGCATCGTAAAATATTTACTTATTAACTAGATAATCTATGCTACACTGAATACTACAAAGATAAAAGCAGAAGGACTATTTTGGTTTTACAGCCATAGTAGTGATAGTTCTTATTACTTAATATTATTATGTGGTGTCACTTCTTTATGATCGTGTTAGTAAGCCGCCACTTGTTGAACTGGTGGTTCTGTGACAATGACACACGAAGATCGCCGACGATGCTCGAAGGTCGCGCAATGTTGGACGCGACTCAATTGATACCTACATAGGTACTTACCCCAAGTCATATATGTATATTTTTAACATATATTTTTGTTTTTCACGATTAATCTTATCACCATTATGATGCTCAACAGAACACACTTCCATAGAATTACGAATTAATCCAGTGTCGTTTTTAAACGACTTTCCTTAGTAGGTACTAGGTTTGACAACGGCTTTGCAAAGGTATTGAATGACAGAGACGGCGCTCAACGAAGCTCAAGCCGATTACGGCTGATTATCTCCGTCTAAAGATCGAAGTTTAATACTTTAGGCTACAAGGCTACTGACAAGATATTATCTAGCAATACTTTACCACAATTGTGTCATGAGTAGTTGAGCTCTCAGTGCAGAGTTCATCCGGGGAAGTACTACCACTTTATCCATTTCCGCCGTGAAGTAGTAGTTCACTTGTATTACTGTGTTTCGGTTAGATAGGTAAGGGGGCCGGTGAAATTACAGGCACGTGAGACTTAACAACTTCACGTTTCAGTACCGACAACGCATTGGCGATGCCCCTAATATTACAAATGTCAATAGGCGATGGTGACTCTCTTACCATCAGATGGACCGTCTGCTTGTTTGTTGGCCCATGTGGTATAAAAAAAGCTATTGAACGCATAGAATTCCTATCTATACTAATACTATAAAGAGGTAAAGTTTTTACATTTGTAAGTTTGGATTTAGGAGGTAATTTTCGAAACTACTCTTCTGATATTAATAATAATTTCACTGATAAAAAACAACACCGTTATGTACCTACTAGTTCCCTAGTGGCATAGGCTATGTTATAATCTATATACATAAGATCCCTCGAAACACGGAAGAAACCGCGGGACGGTAGCTAGTCTGTGATATACGTACAAATGTACCGACACTTTATTTGTTAATAGATTAGATAAAGTAGATACTTAGGCACAGAGCAGGACACTCGCGCTGTCAGTGGTATCAGCGTTTGGAAATATTTTAAATGGATTGTTTATGATTCCATTATCGATTGCAATCTTTAATTCTTTTTTTTAATGATCGTTCATCGGATTATTTATCTGTAAGTACTATGATAGCATAGTATTATTATAAACTAGTGTAACGTACACGGTATGTTTGTATTTTTATATAACTAAAGTACACTATTGGAAAATCAACTGTTATGATTTGAAATAAAGTTTAAAATTGTGTACATTCACTATCCTGCCTTATCATGTATACAGGCTGATGAAACTATAGCGCAGGTGTATATATATATAATGAAGTGAGCTTTGTATAATTCCCGAGCGCCCTGCATCTCGAGGCGGCTCGAGGCGGCACGAGGCGGCACGAGGCGGAGCTCTATTTTGTCCCAAACTTCACCAAATGCAATAAAACTTTCACAAGATATTTTGTTATTATTTTAATTGTTTTTTACTTCAATTGTTGCAATCTATTGAAGAAATTAATTATAAGTTGTGCCAATAATAAAGCCTAGCTCCATCCTGCGGTTTGCGCTCTTACATACAAGCAAACAAATATCTGTTTATTACAATAGCAATAAACATCGACAGTGTCTTATCTATAAAACTATATTATACCTAATAGTTGAGGTATTAGGATTAGCATACGGCTTCAATAACTCTAATAAATCGTTGATTTATGTCCCAATACTCAGATAAGCTCGGTATCGGGTGCGAGCGAACACACGAAAAGAACTGTGGGTAACAAGGAACACGCTGTGGTTGCGCAGCAGTCACGCGAGTGTCGCCTCTTATCGACTCATATCGATCTATGACCGCGTGCTACTAAATTGATCCAAATCACGAAGGCCTTGATATAGTCCCACGATTCTTATGCAAATAAACTGTAATATTTATATTATTTTCTCCATGCACCATGCTTTTCCCGTAATCAATATTAAAGTCATCAATCACTACTGCTATAGAAGAAAAGATAAAGTTTAATGGAATACCAATTCAAATATTATCGGGTAGATAAAGTGTTTGTGGCGCGGCCGCTAGATGGCGCGAGGTTTATTATTCAGTTGCCTAGCTTTGTGTATTTCGGTGTCCTTGATTTTTCTTAAGTAATTTAGAAGTCTTTATTCTGCTAAATCAAAAAAGATTATAGTTAAATTTGAGTTTTGGTTTAGAATCAAACTCTCGAGTTAGGGAGTCGAATACCTAGCTACATACCTTTAATTAATTCTTAATAGTTAGGTACCTAGCTCGAACATGTTGAGTACGAGTACGCCGTCGGCTACTGAACCGAGGAACCTCAGCATTGCAACAAAGCGCTTCACATCAAAACAATATCGAGATCTTGTGAAATTGCCACTTCAAAGTATCTTCCTTCAAAGCACCGATTTTATATTCCGTTTAATTTCCTCTCCAGATTAATTGGTGTAAATAATCGCGTAAATAAATCATAGCTCCAAAAACAAAGCAAGCTATGAAGGCGGGAGGCGTGAGAGAGCCCTCACATAAATATGTATACAAGCGGACGCGCGACGAAAGAAATCTGCTTTTGAAATATTGCTTAAAGTTCGCTTTGGAATTTGCTCGTCAGTCGGTTGACGAAATAGTGATGTTGACTGTCATAATATAACAACAGCTACTCTTTATTAAAAGTCAATGCGTGCGTCTGTACGGAATTTTGTATGAAATGGTAAGTTGTGATGTCATAATTGTATAGCATCATACTTGCGTTTCGATCGGTACTTAAAAATCATACTAAATACGAAATCTAGATTATACATGATCTTGTATCCGAATATTTTTAGATGTTCAATATATTGATTATTGTGTGATCATTTATATTGAATACAGTGTTGTCCGCAGTTGTACCTATACATGTTGAGTGACGACACGACGATTAGATACTGATCTCTGTTGCCGTAATGAGCTTACATTTCTACATCGATTACATAACTACTCGGAATATCATTCTAGAGCTTAAGCTATTTCATGATAGTGTTGAGGTAATTAAGGAGAGGTAGAGCTTTTTGTGTAACGTTCTGTTATTTCCATTGTGATATATGGAGTTTTGCACTTTTATTACTACTCAGTACTCAGTAAACTTAGAGATTGCATTTTTATTTCTCAGATCCACAATGCGTTGTCGATACCGGTGGTATTGCAAATTTCGATATGCGGCGGCGACCACTCACCATGAGGTGGACTATCTGCCTGCTTATCTACTGGGCATATAGAAAAAAGCAAGTAATGTGTGACTCTTACTTTGAAAATACTGGGATATTCTTCACACATGTATTAATGAGTGAAGACTAGGGTGGCCGCCTTAGCTAGTAGTAGTTGTAGTGTCTCTGTAGCACGCCGTGTGCTGTGACGAGGCGGCGCCGGCGAGCGCTCGCCCCTAATTAAGATGTTTCCCTCCGGCTCCGTCTCTAGCGCCTCATCATTCTAAAAAGGCAATTTCTCTTTGTCATCTTAATGCGCGATAAAATTCAAGTGAAGAATTTTTTCGTCGACGATGTCATTATAGCCGCGCCCGGTTCATCGGTCGCCCTGTGCCGCGCCTCGGGCGCGCGGGGCTCTCTCTATCAGTGTTTGCAGTGATACAGTTCTAATTAGTCATTCAATGAAACCAACATGTTCGCTTATTCACGTTTTTATTCAGAAATCCCAAGATCGTTAACATTAGTTTTATAAATTCATTCGCTAGCGTTATGTTTAAACAACCTGCTTACAATTCCAGTCTTGGAGCCGCCGCCAGCGCCCGGCGGGCGGCTGCGGCCCCGCCTCTCAGACAACCGCCTTCGCTAATAAACTATTAAATATATCTGTACATTAGATTGGTTGCACTGCTGCTTATTGCTATAGTGACACTCCCCGAGCGGCTCTCACTCGGCGCTCGCGGAATTCGCGACCGGTAGGATCCGCCGCACCTCATATTATTACATCCATCAGATAAATTCCGAATATCAAAATATTACATCGTCGTAACAAAGTAGAGACAAGAGAGTCGTTGTAGAGATTAAATTCTATAATATATCAATAATTTTACAATGTACATCGTTCTAAACAAGTAGGTGTGCTATTTCTTTACACGAGAGAAATTATCGTAATAGGTACATGACTAGAAATAAGATAATATTTGGCTGAATCTTACTTAGGCTAGTATGTCGTGTGCTATATGCAATATAAATTGTAACAATTATTTTATTTCACCTGTCATGTAATTCGTTTAGTTTACTATTTTGCATTTATCTACACGACGGCTGCGGCCGCTCGCTGCGGGCAGCTAGTGCCGGTGAGGGCCGCGGTGCACGCCAGCACGCGGGTCCCGGGCACCTCTATAAATACACAGTTTCTTCTAAATCGTATCGCTTATCCGATAACATTTATAATTTAAAACATTGATGAAATAAATATTAATGAACGTAGCTCATCAATTATAATTATAATGATCGAACGCTTCGCTGAGACGGACATTGATATTGGTAATTAATATCGCGCGCACAATATGAACAATCACAACAGAGTAGGAGTCGAATCACACATCGGGTACAGATCATGGACGGATCGCACTTGACACAAGCGCAGGCGAGACGGACAAGGCGTCTCTACATATGTACCTATCCGATTCGATTTATAGTGCAAACTATATTCACATCAAATAAATAAGTATTGCATCTCGAAATAATCTTTACGTAACTTAATCTCTCGCCGGAACATGCCAGACGTAGCGGTGGTGTTGCCGTCCGATCAGAGATTTACCGATTCAATCCAATCGATTCAAATTTTCGGATAACGACCAGAGATCAAGTTACAAAGATTATGTTTATCAAATCGCACAATAAACAAAGTATCTCATTTAAGGTAGATTTGTGTAGAGATGGTGCGGGTGCGGTGCGTTCGCCGCGCGGTAGACCGACGTGAGCCGCGGGTCCAAGTTCTGGTACTCCTTGCCGGAGCGAGGCCGCAGCGTGCTCGTCGTCTGGCGCACCACCCTGTCGCCCAACAAGAACCATACTAGTATTCATCGCTATTAAATAACCGCGAAAGAAATATCACGAAGATGGCCGACTGACCTCATGGTTATAGGGGTATCCGTCGAGGAGTGCGATGAACAAATCGAAAGGGTCTCGATGTAGTCCGACATGTCCGAAGTGCCGCTCGATGTGCTATGCGTGTCCATTATACCTACAAAAATAAATGATTATTACACTGACGACGCTCGTCGAATTCAAATAAAGCTCGGCTATAAGATATACCTACCTCGGAGTGGTTTGATAGACAGGACGGGAACCTCCGCCTCGGCCGAGGAGGACTTGGCGGGCACCCGAGCTCGCTGTAAAGTGGCAAAGTCTCGGAGCGGGTCGGTGGAGCGCGAGCGTCGCGGCAGCGCGGCGCGGCAGCAGGCGGCGGCTCGGCGCGCGCTGCGGTAGTGGCGCCGCGTCGCCGCCGTCGTCAGCGGCAGCTCGAACTCCACCAGCTCGCCGCCGCGCCGCACCGAGCAGCTCGACACGCCCGAGTCGTTCGAGCTCGACGAGTCTCGATTACCGCCCGCCTTCCCCGGCACCGACGAGCACCTCTTCGTCGGCGGGGCGCCTCGCCCGCAGCCGCCCTTCGACGCCTCGGAGCTGTCCGCGTCCGAGTGCTTGTTGTCGGCCGCGCAATCGCAGGGGGTCGACGTCCGTCCGCCGTCGATGGTGATGTTGCGCAGTGTTTCGATAGACGAGGTGGAGCCGTGACTTCCGGCGCTTCCGTCGAACTCTTTCACGTCCTCCAAAAAGCGGGAGGAGTCCGCCGAGCTCGATCTTTTTCTGTAATCTCTCCGGTCGACTCGCTCGCCGACGGGCCGGGAAGCGCGTATCTCCACCGCGGCGGCGCTAAGCTCCACGCGGCGGTTGTCATCCGGGGCACAAAGCGTAGGATTGCTCGCAGATTTTTCCTCTAGCAGCCTATTAATTGGACTTCGGGCGGGATGTTTCATCGTGTTGAAGGCGAACCCGCCGATGGGAGACATCGGCGTGTACCCAGCCGGCGGCGGCTTGCTCTGCTCGTGCGCATTGTTTTCTATGACATTCGGCTCCATCATTAAATAGTCATCACTGGTGCTTATCGTCAAAGCTTCGGTGCCTTTACTGTCGCCATCTTTAGCCGGTGGATGACCACATTTTGTGCAAACATTATTTCCGTTGACCGACGCGAATGAGACTGGTTTCAGGTTCACGCCGATGGCGTCGAGCTCCGACTGAGTAACTCCGGCTTTCCTCAATAAATCTTTGGCATTTTCGTAGTGCTCCAAGGAAAGCGCAAAATTAAGATTTTCGTAATTAGCTAACGGGCCGTCGTCGATCTCAACGGTCTGCGGGTCCAGGTTTGTAGATTTTGTGGCGAGGTCGTCCTGGGTGACGCTCGGGCGAAGTTTTCTTCTAGTTTTACGAGAGACATCAATTGTCGCATACAACGCACTTCTATCGCTAACATTCGGTATCAAGTTCTCCTTGTTTGGCACTAGGTTATCGCTGGAGACAGTATTTTTCCTACAGTAAGGAAGCCTAATCCAATTATTCGCCCAATCCGTGACCCTCTGACAGGGGCAGTTGGCCGGCTGGAAGCTCTCCTCGGAGTCGATCACAGTCGGCTCCTTCGAGCGCTTTCCGAACTTAAGTAGACAGCCGCAAGGCTTTTTTAATATAACAGAATTTGACGTCGAGCTCTTTGTAATTTTGAATAACTCATTGTTGAGACATTCTTTGAGCCGCTTTGGAGTGTCGTAATATTCCCCGTCGACCTGTTAAGGATAACGTTATAAATTAATAATTATTAACTTTTATACGACTAAAGATATTTAGTAGGCCAGTGTAACTCTATCGTTCAAGCCGCGATTGGTCTGGAATAGCAGTCGTAGCGCCGTCAATGTAATATAAAATGTACTACAATGACGATTCCGAGAGCATTGCACAATCGCCCTGCATGTGTGCCCTTGTATTAAACTATTATATAAAAACTCGTTAGATAATATTTATATAAATATTATTTTTCAATTGTACATAAGACGGTACAGTTGATTTATCAACTAACACATACCTCAACTGAAGGTAGTTTCGGCACGTCGTAATTTTCATAGGGTCCTATTTTGTTTGATTTATTTTCTACAGTGTGCGAACCAGCACACGAGTGTGTCGGCAGCGGCATGCGAGGCTTCTTATTCAGATTCAGTTCCAGCCTGTTCGGCTTGGGCGGTCGGTCGGGCGGCCGCTCCGAGCAGTGGCAGAACTCTTCAGTCTTATTGATTACACTAGATAACGAGTCACAACTGTACGGAGGCTCACTCGAGGGCTCCTTGTATGGGGACTCGTGGACCGCCTCCATCGTCCACGCCGGGTTGAAGTGTTTAGCGCCGGGAGTGAGCGCCGCCGTCGACGACCGAGACAGGGCGCCGAGCTTCGAGATGCAGCTCATGCACCGCTCCAGAGACACGTTCCCCGTCGCATTCCACGGCGCGTCCGTCCCTTCCGTAGTTTCATTCACGGAAGCGGTGTCTCCGAGGCCCATGTCGTGGAAGTGTGACCTTTCCGTCGACGGCCAGTACGGGGAGATCGCCCCCGCCTCTTCGCCGACGCCCGAGTCTTCGTAAAGTCGGAGGTCCATCGGCGGCAACGAGTGATCGATCGTATTCAGTTCGGATAATCGCGTGTCCGGTCGGTACGCTTTCTGCGATTTCGGACTGTCGGTACCTGCGTAATGAGACAAAATATTTTATATCATTTATTTAAATACGAAGCGACACCACAAGGCCCATAAACACGTATACTCATACCTTCATTTTTCTTTGCACCCATGGGTCTTCTCTTGGGCGATAGGCGACCCTGGGAAGCTAGATCGAAATCGTGCGAAATCTCTTTGGCTTGGTCCGTGATGAGCACGTGTAGTCCTTCACCCTTTCCACAGTGTGAACCCCCTTCGAAGCAGAACCTGCCTTCGACGACGCCATACCGTCTAAGCAAAATATTTATTATTATTTTCACGCTCATTCTACTATCGGATTTAACGTTATATCAATTAACGGGTTTGGCATAAAAAGCTACCGTGCGAAACGTGGCGCATACTGTAATGGCGCTGATAATAAGTGTCATCGGTGACCTGAGATGCGCCAGCTCCCATATGCCGAGCAGCCGCGGCGGCACCCCGGCGGTGAGCGCGAACCGGCGCTCGTGCAGGTGCAGGCGCGCGGGGCCCGCCGGCACGCGCCGGGTGCCGCCGCCGGCCGCGCCCGCGCCCGCTCCCAGCAGCACCAGGTAGTGCCGGGGCTCGCCCAGGTGGGCGCTCACTTTTACCTGTGGCACACCATTTCTAATTACATCCATTTACATGGAAACGAATATATCTTTCTTTAATTTTTAGGCTTTTTATTAATTACTAAAGATTTATTACAATATTCGTCTCTACATCTGAATGTTTAATTTTAAGCCACCATCATCGCCGTGAGCGTCCTAGGGCACGAATTATAATAAATAAGTTTCAATAAGTATCCACCTTTAATAGATTCCATATTATACGTAGAACGGTGTGTGATGTGTTAGTTCACCTGCCACTGTATGAGCCGGTCCCTGGTCTCGAAGGCGAGTATGGCGACGAGGTCGGCGCACACGAGCGCGAGCGTGTGCGAGTGCTTGTCGAGCGTGAAGCCGGCCTCGCAGCCCAGGTAGCGCTGCAGCGACAGCGCCGCCTTGCTGGCAGCGCCCGCCGCGCGCGCGCGCCAGTCGCGGAACAGCTGCACGTGCACGCAGTCTGCACACACACAAGTACACCCTCGCAATCCATCCAATTACAAGTCTTTCTCTTTTCGGCTGATATGATTTTGATATTGTGGAAAAATATCAACACCATGTCATGGCATGGACATGTCTGTTTTATATGTGTCTGTACAAGTATAATGTTGGAAGGATTTATGTGATTTGGTAAGAAAATTACATGCATAGACGCTTAGAATCAGATAACCGATAAGGATAGAGAAGAAATTATCCCTTGTTTTTTATTTATTATTCCATTGGTGATATTATTTCATTAAGTTTTTAATAAAAATAAACAATAAATAATAAATAAATAAAAATAAATATCCTGGGACATGTGTAAGAGATTACACACGGCCATCTGGTCCCAAACTAAGCAGAGCTTGTACTATGGAAACCAGATAACTGATATACTACATATACTAATTTTTTTTTTTCTAAATACATACTTATATAGATATTTACACCCAGACACAGAACAAACAGACATGTTCATGCACACAAATGTTTGTCCTGGGTGGGAATCGAACCCGCGACCTTCGGTTTGGCAGTCAGAGCGTTAACCACCAAGCCAACTGGCCTGTCAAAAAAAGTAAACAATGTGATGAGACTGTGGTCACTGGTCACAACACCTTAATTTATTTACATGCGAACCCTACCACTGCGCCTGTTTGCAGTGAAACACAAAAAACATCAACGACGTAGTTGTTTTTATTCGAACACGACAATTTTTTTTGAATTGTGACAGTTGAAGTATAATAAAAATACCGCTGCAAATTGGTCTGAATTCCTGAAGATATTGCAATTGAAACGGCAAAGAACGACTCAGTGGCTCGAGTCGTGCTCTAACATGTTAACTTATCGATCGTGAACAATAAAAGCAGGGAGACTGAGTGGGGATCGCGATACATTCTTCGTATTTTATGAAGCCGAAAATAAGCATCGCGCAATCCTTTGTAGCGCCGCCGTCGCCGCCGCCGCCGCCTCTGTAGTGCCGACAGATGAACCGCGCCGAGGCGACTCTCGCCCCCTCCTCACGTTACAACACGACAACATTTCCTATATAATTACAAAAAATACCGATAGAGGAAGGGCTTATTTGGAAAAGAAGTTGATAAAGTTTTAAAAGCCATCAAACTAGCAAAATATTTGTTCGCGACAGTTTTCTACTTTCTTTAGCATCAATTTAAAATCAAATTCTTTATTGTCATTGTGCATCAACAAACAGGTAGTTAATCGAAACTTCTCGTTCTTAAACTTACTAATTTACTCGAATAGTTCCGAAAACAAACACAACTTGATTGTCTGTACCGATCTAGGGAGTTCGCGTCGCGTCACGCACCCGGCGCGGGTTGCTCAGCTGACTAATCATCATGTACAAACAATCGCCCACTCATTTGTGAAGCGGAAGCGTGTGTCCGCGACGACCGACTCCGCGCCGCGCCGCGCCGGCGACGCACACAACAAAGACTATTCACTCGTAAACTTGAAATCGTAAAGTTGGTGTCGCGACCGCTACAGCTTTAATTGTCGCCCGCCGCGTGGCCCATCCGGATGTCACACTCGCACGTCTAATGGCCACACACGACGATGCTTTTAATGACTCGCCGCCGACAAATTATCCCATTCAATTTCAGCGTATGCTTAAAGGCTGTAAGTTTTCGACCGGGGTGTCACTCGCATTGACAGTCGATTTCCAAGGATAAAAGAGTTATTTAACCCATGGTACCTAGTTGACAGGCCAGTTGGCTTGGTGGTTAACGCTCTGACTTCCAAACCGAAGGCCGCGGGTTCGATTCCCACCCAGGACAGACATTTGTGTGCATGAACATGTCTGTTTGTTCTGTGTCTGGGTGTAAATATCTATATAAGTATGTATTTAGAAAAAAAAAAAGTAGTATATGTAGTATATCAGTTATCTGGTTTCCATAGTACAAGCTCTGCTTAGTTTGAGACCAGATGGCCGTGTGTAAAGAATGTCCCAGGATAATTATAAAAAAAATTATAGTTGTCGTGATGAATATGTTCGTTGTTTAAAGCACAACGTACACACAGTTGACGCTCAAGCTGGATATTTAATGATTTTCAGACACTTGGAACGCACAAAACCGCTGATATTATCGAGGTAAAAATATGTTTAACGTTCTCTTTAAATTGTGTGTATCCGTCACATGAATGTGTGAAATGGTTCGTGGATCATTTGTTCGTCTTCGGCGGGCACCGGCACACGACTCATTTGTTGGCATTGTTTGCTAAATGCGATCTCTTCGTGCTCTCTAGCGGCCGCAGCTAGTGTCGCTTCATTAGCTTCTTGATTTGTGAGTAAAACTCCCGTCAGCTCGTATTGCAAACATAAGGTAAGCTATGTTGACTGAGGGAAGTCGGTCTTAAGTGTGGTCGAAGTGCTCGGCGATAGGTTTGCGACTTGATGGTTCCCTCCTTCGACAGCTCGAGCTCATTTAATATGGGAATACAATTTAAATATTATTTATTCATGTAGGTAGGCCTCCACAGCTACAAGGGTAGTATTGGACTACAAAACGATATCAATCGTCTGATCCAGCGGTGTGTACATTATAATATAACTTTAAATATATCTAAATGCCATATAATTACATTAACAAAAAATAAGGCACTCGTTAACTATAATAATGAGGCTCTAATCCGAACCAATTTGGTTAAGGATCTTGTTGTACGGCTTGATTATATCGCGTCAAAAGCTAACAGAATCATGGGATACATATTTAGAACGGTCAAGCCGTTTATAAACTCGGTTAAAAACTGCCGCACTTGTTAGAAGTATTCTAGAATACTGCCCAGTAGTGTAAAGTATTGTCCCCATTCTATCACACCCACATTGATAGAGAGACGCTTTCTTCGGAATTTAAGCTCCAAATTCGGTCTTAGACGTGCGCCTGCCACGTGTGACGCTATACTCAAGCACTTTAAGATGCCCACACTGCCGTCCTGGCGCCACACTATACAAAATAATTAATGTTAAATGGGATGCCTATGAAAATAGGCAGTAAACGATCGCAGACACTCTTTTCATAGCCCTTGTGCAATAATAACCCAGTCTTTAGAGTGCGCAGAGCTCGCAATGATCACTGTATGGATTTGGACGTTTTCTACCAAAGTCGTTCCGCCTACATTAAAAAGTGAAAAGAAAAGCTAAATATTCTAGTAATATTATTTAACTAAACAATAGTATGCACTATGCAGTGCTCAGCCGTCACCGGAGTGCAAATGTAACCCTTTAACCGCGTATTTTTATGTATTATATAACTCGTGTATTTAATTTGTATTCTGTAGCTGTTCCTTACTAAATAAATAAATACTTATTTACTTTGTTTCTCATGTTTTACTTTAGTGATGAATTAAAATACTCTTAAGTAGGTCTATATTTGGAATTCGGTATTTATTAGCTTTTTTAATACCCATGATGCAATATTAACTAATATTTTAGATTTACGCTTTTCTAATATTACCCCTCTATATATTATACTAGCTGTCCCCCACGGTTTCACCCGCGTTTAGTTTAAAGTTGATCGGACCAAGAAATCACGTTTTTCCATACTAACTTTGCACCCCCGTTTTACCTGCTTAGGGGGTGAATTTTCAAAAATCCTTAAAAAAATTCTTAGTGCTCCCCTCCGCTATAAAAGGTGCAAAATTTAAAGGTTCTAACCCTTATAATGGAAGGCCCTGCGTTGATATGTCAGTCAGTCAGTCAGTCAGTCAGTCAGCTTCTCCTTTTATATAAATACATAGATAGATGACACTCGAAGATAGAAATGAGACGGATGTAATGAGACCTCATGTATTGCAATGGTCCAACAGTTTAGGGTGTAGAGCTAAGAATTAGTCATACAGACATACGTTCGAAAAACCATACCCTCATTTGACAGTTCGGGTAAGGTTATATTATTTGCTATCAAACACCTTTTACAAATGAGACTATTGGAACATAAATAGGTAATCGCAAAAGCACTAAGCTTACTCGCTTGAAATATGAAACCGATTGCGACAACCTCGCGTAATACACCCGCAGTGACATATGAGCCGCGGTATCGTCTCACGCATCGCGGGTTTCAATTAAACGTTGCGAGTTTTTCGGAAACGTCCTCCCAATTAGTAAAAACACATACAATTTTAAATGCAAATTATTACAAGAGACATCAAAACGAAGTAGAACGTTAAATGCGTTTAAATAAAAGTGTTGATGAATTACATGTGATCAGCGAGGACGAGCCGAGAGGTGTGGTGCGATGTGGTGCGCCGTGGTGTGGTGTGGTGCTATGTGGTCGGTGTAATTTGCGTTTCAATTAGTGGCGTCACGCTGCATCGCGCGGCAATTATTGGGCAGCCTGCAGCAGCGCGGCACATTGCTATTCGCTAAAGTTATCGAGATATAATGGGCAGGTTTTACAGCTAAGACTATTATAATATAGAAAATCCCATGGCGTTATGCTATGGTTCATCATACAATCAACCTTATCCCACGAGTAATAAAGATTATTTTTTTCTGAAATTCTTAGCTGTCCAAACGGGCCTTGTAGATCTCGACAACGTTAATCCCCTTTATCAATGTAACCTTTGTTTCCAGTACTATCGCGAATCATTATGTAGCTACAGCTTGCAGATAAAACCAACCTAGGTATTTAATCGCATAAAGTGTTTTTTCGATAGGGGATTCCTACGAGTACTTCCCGGTTGTGTTATCTAAGCTCGTTATAATTAAGTAGGCAAACCTTTTCGGTAATGACACAGGTAGATATGTAGCTCTTCGTGCGTTACACTTATACTTGTAATTAAAAAATAGTCAATTGTTCTACATAATTATCTTAATGTTATTGAACTATTGCGTTAATGTTATAATGGCTAGATAGAGCGCAGCTGTTGGGCAATATCTATTTACTGGATGGATTAGCTATATGGATTTTATTATTGCTGCTTCACGTTGCGTTGCGTTGCGTTGCGTTGCGTTGCGTTGCGTTGCGTGCGGTAGGTATCTGTGCACATCGGAAGCGGAGTTATAGACCCACGTAGTGGAAGTGGCCCGCGCCCGCTGTCCCGCGGGACTGGCCACGTGGCGCGTCTTAGCGCCGCTCTAATGAGACAGCACGCGCGCAGAGTGCCGCCCTGCGCCTGGGGCCGAGCACCCCAGCGAGGGGTCCTCGCCCCGCTCGTGAACTTTTCACTCCTGACCTTTATTTTCCGAAGTTGCGCTCCGATGACTACGAGTATGTCAACTCAAATTGAGGGTTAAATGTCGACTTTTTAGGAAAGTTAAAATCTATTAATAAATTTCAGTTTTATTAGGAAAAACAGGCATTAACGTTTCGGAAATTATTTACAATAGGGTTGATATTTTTCTTTAATTCTTTATGGTTCTGAAGTCATCTCACACCCATTTGCTTCTTTGACAATTTATGACTTGAGTGAGCAGAATCCTCGTGACGATGGAGCCGATGTTGTGAGTGGTAGTCGGTAGTCGGGCAAAGATCTCGAAGCTCCCTTGTGAGTGTTTAATATTCTTATCAACAAGGCCAGTTTCAGCTATATTATTAGTTTGTAAACGCGATATGGTGTCACGTTCGGGAGCAATCGGCGAGAGTTTGTAACGTATCCAGTGTGACGCGCCGTGCGTCACGCACGTGCGGGCGTGTCGCGGGTCACGCTGCCGCTGCCGCTCCCGCTCACCCACCCAGCACAGACGCAGACACAGGTGACGGATCCACTCGCTACTTAGGTAGACACTTCACAACTCTGTCACATGACACCACTCGGTGTCTCCTCTTTGAAATTTTATTAATTTGGATAGGTACTTCTCACTTCGTGTTTGGTTACCATTGTTCCTGACTCGGCTTATATACATTTGAGTTTCCCTGGCGGAATGTTAGCCTGTCTGCAGCAAAACAGTCCTTATAAGTTGCCGATGCTTGATATCAGTATTATAGTTGATTGAACGCAAATCTTAGTCAGTATATTTATTTATTTCACTTTCGCGACTCAGCCTATAGCACGGAGATAGAGGAGACCGGGAAATCTATTAATCCCCTCCAGAAATAGAGGGAAAATATTACGGCAGAGCTTTTGAGATAGATGAGAAAAGATAATGACTCTGGAACTAACGCAGAAAGTAGGTCAAATAATTAAAAACATCCACGCGATCGGATACAAGAGCGGTCGGGACCGTGTCAGTACCGTGTCAGTGTCGTGTCGTTGCAGTGCCGCAGCCGTACCGATGCGGCGGCGCAGCTTTGCAATACACTCATTAGGCAAGTCGAGTACCTACTCTCCTAGTTTACATGTAGTGACGACGCCGAGTGACAACTTGCTTCAAATCTGCGTTAACGAGCACGCCATTAACAAAAGTTGCGTCGTAGCACATTTTCACGTTTACGAGAGAAACGGAACAAAAATGTGTCATTATTAATTCCCGGTGAGGCTATAGACGAGCGCTAACAGCGTTTAGTCCTTTCGGAAAAAGTGTCGCAATTAACGCGGCGCCTTATTAACACGAGATTATCGTCATTAGCCGAGCGCGAAGCACCCCGAGGCAGGGCCGAGACACGACGACACAATGAGCTGAACTCACTTCATTGACACGCGAGGCGCGACACTCGACTCTCGCTCGGTGTTGCTCGCGTCCGGACTCGATATGAGTTAGTTATTGTTTCGCGCGCGTTACGCGATCCAGTTAATTTTCATTTGCATACCCTGGCTGGCTCGCAGAGCGCTCCACGTATTACTGAATTTACACAATTATCTGATGTGTCGCGGACGCATTATGCATATACGTCACGTCGCGCGATACCCGTGATTTATCCCGCTTCACGTCGCACCGCGCCACCAGTGAGCTAATTCCAACTGCATACAGAATATTGCCTCTACGTCGCAATGCTAACGAGAACAATAACACTATTTCTTTTAATATGATTGATGACAAAGATAGCTATCTCATTTTTTTTTTTGTACACACATATTCAACTCACCTGGAACAGTTTTGGAGATGATATTAGATTAAAAGTAATCCAAGTTTCACTACTCGATCTTTTGTTTTTGTGCTAGTACGATAGAACTAGTTTACCTTATCGTCATTACGCTTATCGCGTTGAAAATGAAATACATTCCTGAATCGGCATCATAATCACTTTCGTTACATCTAATGGTCCCTACATTATTTATCCACCTTCTGTCATGTCATAATGATATAAGTAAGTACATTTCGTTGACAATGTGCCCTGGCAGGTAGCGTTTGGGAGGTCACAAGCCGGCAATCGACGCATTTGTCGCGAGCTCGTCAAACACGAACTCGTAACGTAGATGAGGTGCGCAACAGAAGCACATTACAGCCTGGTCTAGCGGCGAGCCTCGAGGGGCGAGGGAGGGTGGGGTCGGCGGCGGTTACTACTCGGGTCACGTACGCTTTGTAATAGACAGGTAATGCAGCTATTCATGCAAATTAGTTTTCGGTAATTGTGTGTGTAGCACATGCGCGGCCCGGGCGGGAGCGAGCGCGCTCCGACACTACATAATTGGAAGCGGTCGCTCAAGGAGGTCCACTACAGCGCCCGACTATGATCCACTCCCGAGGCTATTATACTATTCGGGCTATGTAATAGTGGACTATATAATTATTTTTTTTTACATGAGTAAGTATGACAGCTATTATATTATATTAAACGGGAGCTGGAAATATTTAATTATCTACTGATAAACTTATTATTCAAACTGATATAATTATTTACGCATATGGTCTCATGTCTACATGCATTATAAGCCAAGATAAATAAATATAACAGGTTGCTGTGGCACCTGTAGTGTAAGCTGGTGATGTGTAGGTATTTGTGCGAGACCTGTGCCGGTGTGTGTGTGTGTGTGTGCTCACCTGCCACGGGCGACAGTTTGCGCATCACGCACCACCGCGACTTCCACTGCGAACAACAACATACTGTTACACCGGCTGCATTATCAATTAGCAAGTTCTCCTGTAGACCTCTAACAATACAATCATATCTGCAGAATTGTGTGTTTATTACCCTCCCTAGCTGTTGTACTCAACATTGATTGAAATTAAGCTTATAGGCAGAGATACCGATTTAGAAAGAAGATTGGAGATTCGGATGATGTAAGAAATAGAGGAAGTTAGGTTTCTGATGGACTTATCTTACTTCTGCTCTGCTGTCTTTTGTACACGGCTACTTATTGGATGATTTTAAAGAAATATTTCGTGAAGACTACAGATAATAGAAAGAAATTTGTTCAGCTATCGTACAAGGCGAGGAACAAACATAATATAAACATGTTTAGAAGGGACAGAAGGCGACAAGGCAGGCAACGTCCTGGCCATAGGATACGTCATTTAATAACAAATAAACCAATCAAAATGATAACTCATGGATACAGTGATATTTTGTGACGGGTTAGTACACTTACCATAAAGGGAAGGTATAGGCGATAAGACAGCTTGTTACACAATGCATCGTTCTAAATATGAACATCATATTATTATCTCGCAAAGCTCCAGGTAGCTCCTACCCACATCGCACTACCAAATGTTGCCTGCTACATGACAGTCCCCAGTCATGATAGCTAATCTCTAAGTATCGAAGGTTTAGGCTAATGATTCAGATGCTTATCAAAAAGTACAATGCTCACCTTCTTGCCGTCGCGGAACTTGACGGTGCCTTCGATGATGGTGTTGTCGTCCGCCATCGTCCCACCTCTCGACTGTCACAACATCACTCCCCAAGGTCGCACACTGGCACCCACTACCACCCGCTACCACCCACTGTCACACTTCACCACCACACATCACTTCACTAACACACCATCGGTTCACATCACAACACAGTTATTTTAATCAACTGCGGTTACGCACTGCTTCAAACCTGAAACAAAATAAGATCAACTTATCTGCCTGCTTTAAACTTTCTCTATTCTTAAATTGCTATAGAATTATTTCAATTTTAATCTCTCGTACAGCGAGCAAATCGATCAAATTAGGGTATTATCTACTTCGTTAAATCTTCGTTTAAAAATCTGACATGACTCTGGATTTAATTGATGTGAATTTTTAATCGGATTATACATTTTTTGCACATCCTTGCATTGGATGATTACTTAATTATTGTCGGCTACAGAGAGCCCTGTAAGGATTTCGCATTTCTAGCATTCGAAGTAATGTACATATGTAGCTGTAATCAATGTCACGTATCGTCGGAGTAGCGGTTACCTAATGTTTATCAGGAGGTGTGTACGCATTTGGCTAAGCCACTTGAACATTAGATGTCGCCATTCTAGATAGCGTGTCGTCTGATGGCCACCGGCCGGCGCGGGCGAGGCGGGCGGGGCGCGACGTAACGCGACTCGGTTGCACAACTGATTGCCTCACTAATTAATTAAACGTGTTCAACGTTATCGATCATCGACCGACATTGTAATTAGGTAGCGATTTGACACCTCGAGAGCACAGTACTTAGTCGCTACCGATGTGATTTGAACAGATAAGGGAGTGTTAGTATTTCACCGAGCACCTCGGCTTATTTGCGGCTCTAGAATAATCAGAAGGGCTTAGTAGTCAGCAGGTAGTCTGCGTGATATTGTCATTATCATTAATGACAGTTTATTAATATTTAGAGAACATGAGAGCGACCGCGTGAGAAGAATGCTTATAGGTTTATTTAAAATCAAATAAGTAACCTTGATCCGTCCCGTGTTAAATATTCGAAACAGAGCCAGACTGAGAGTTTTCATTGTATAACTGTAAAGGTTTATTCGAATAGCTTTTCTGTCGTGGCTTAGTAGCAGTCTACTCTCGAAATTTTACTTAAAATCGTACAAGGTATCGATGATGAAGTCATCGCGTTAATCCCCGAATCATAAGATCAAGGTTGTATCGTATCGTAAGTGTTTGCGATCGGATCGACGCGCGACGCAACGGTCGCCGGTCGCCGGTCGCCAGTCGCCGATGTATTGTATTGTTGTGGAACTTTATGCTATTTGTCACATAATTGAAATGATTCTTATGTAACACGCAAGTTACTACGTTAGGAGGGACCGACGACGCAGCGCTATTTCTTATTTCGTCCTTATATTACACGTCACAAAAATACGATGTCGTGATTTATGAAAAGCTTGATGTTATATGAAACGTTGACAGATACCTAGCTATCATTTTCTTATACATTCGCGTGCCTGCTACATACAAGAGAGTAATAATACATCTAACTTCATAGATCGTTGCTAAAATCTAGGTTATTAGTTGTTAATAGTCATTGAGCCAGCGGCATCTCAATGGCATTATGGACACTCCACTGAAGTCAGAACCAATCATAATGGCGATGATGGTTTGAATAAAGTGGTTCTAATTATAGAATTCTAATCTAGCGGCTGTTCATGTAGCCGAGATATGGAACACGCTGGTATGGAAACTATAAGTAGAAATGAGCGCAACTTTGGTGGCTTTCGATCAGTGGCAATTAGCTCGCAGGCCGCAGTAAGTGAGGTGCTCCGTGAAGCCGACTGGCCACATGGTCAATAGCTGTCGCGTGCCCTGCGTTGTGAGAGAGAGTCACACACTGTGGAGGCAATAGAGCGGCTGGCACCACCACTCGCCGCTCCTCTAAGCGGTTTATAGAGATTTAGTAAATGCGAGCCTGTACGCCCGCGCCGCCGCCGCCGCCGCTGCCCGCCCGCCGCCGCACAAGTAACGACGTCGCGGGGACGAATAATACTTAGACAATTTCACTTTATGTAAACCACGGTATACTTTTAGTCTAATTTTATCAAGGCTTAGATATTTTATTTAAACAATAGCTTTTTATACCAAATGATATTCATTATAATTCAAATATTTGTACCTAACGAGCAACTGAGATAATGATAGACTTTGACATTGTAATGTTTAGCAATCTTTCAATGTTACCAACATTGTATCTCACTCTTATATCTTATCATATTTCTGTTGAATTGAACGTGCTAAAGTTCGAAGGGAGATTGAACATAATAATATGGCCCCTTTCAATTATTTATTTTGCGTTGTTTAGTGCTTTTCCGAGAGTCATACTTATTTGTAATATAGACACATATTGTATACATAGATCAACAACTCACTAGCTACGAAGCTGTATAGCTCCAAACGTAATCTCAGACGTGACCTTGTATCATTTCGTCGGTGACGGTGGGGCGATGTCCATCGTATGTGAGATAACTGACTTCACGTAGAGAGCGCGTCGTTTCCGCGTGGCGACCTGTTATCTATCACAATAAGTCTAACATTTTCCAATAATAGTGACGATAACCGAACGAAGAAAAGGTATCCATAGATCGTTTTCCGTAATTGATATATTATTTCAAATAGCTCCAGTAGGTACATGATCTGTAATATTCAGTGTAGGTACGTCTGCGTTCAGGATGCTCGGCAGACGTCGCTGGAAGTGGTTCCGCCGTGTGGATCGTAAGCCTCCCTTTGCCGGCCGCCAACTGTAGCCGTCTTGACTCGCACCCGACTCGGATTACAACACTACCTACCTACATATACACTACTCGCTTCGCTTTCCGTGCTTGCTTCTTTACACAACTAGAACTGTCTGCGATATTGAGCCTATGATTATATCTATTAGCGATTCGAGATGTGAGGTAATCTATAGTCTACGCTATAGTCGATAGATGCGTGCGCTCTCGATTATGTTGACCCTTTGGTTCATTGGCATTGGAAAAATATTATAAATAAATACCTAGTCTGAGAACAACTTATGGTCCGGAGATGTATTTTTATGGTACTCACAGCAAACTATAAGAGAATACTCAAAGTCACAAAGTGTGCTCGTAAGCTCTCTAAATGATGTGTAGACTCAGAGGCTCGGAAACCGAACAAAAGACGATATGAGAAATAATAATGACTGTCTTAGCGGCGACCGTGACCCACAACACGATGCACATTTGTAGACTCGTAACGATAACGCGATTGTATCAAATTCGTACGCCATTACCGATAGGTACGATCGAATTTAATTAACGATTTCGACCCGAGGCGTGTCCGCTCGCCGGCACACTTGACGTTAGGCAATTTCCTGATAATTACTTTTAATGAAGGAAAGATTCCAGTAAAAGTTTAAATGAGTAATCTTTGTTTGAAAAATTGAAAGCTCGCCGAGCCGACGCGCGGCCCTCGGCCCCCGGCGCCTGGTGGGCCGATAGCTACACCTGACTATCTGTAAGAATCATACCAGATCATAGTAAAAGCCACGGCAGCGTGTGTTCACTTGTCCTTTGTTCTATTAATTTCACGGCTGACATCCAAAAGTCAACAATTTTTATCTAGTACCTACATTTTTTTATTTATTTATCATCAAAACACATGACTTGTATAGATGCCTAATAGGAAACGCAAATCAGCAGCAACGTAAACAACCACAATATTTCAATATCATAATTAATAATAACATAATAGGTATGAAATAATAGTTTTTATTTTTTATTTTGCATTAGTTAATTTGTGTTACATAAGTTTTTCGGTAACGCTTAAAGCAACCTGTGATCTCTTCTATTTGGGGACAAACCGCATAGGCTTGACGTGCTGGTTGAGGATCGTGGTTTTTAAAAATCCGAAAACCGTATCGTTTAAATACCAAGAAATGGTATCGATATCTCTTAAGAATCGGACATTGTAGGAACCAATTTATTTCCCTAACCCTATTTTTCAATCTACCATAACTGTCAAACGGTACCTCTTAGATTAAATTGACTGTTTATTTTAGTTACAAAAAGGCCGTAAACTAGGCTGAACTCTTCTGGCTGCATACAATATATTTTCTTTTAAGAAGTAGAAAAAAAAGACGATCATCATTTTCATGTCATCGTAAAATATTAATTAATGTTGGTCAATATTAATAAATAATCTATATATATAAAAATGAATCTGCGAAATGTATGTACGCCCATAACTGCAGAACGGCTGGAGCGATTTTGCTAATTCCTTTTTTTTTTGTTGTATTTGTTATTGCTAGGAGAAGGTTATTATGTAAGAAAAATTAAGAAAGTTGCGCGAAAAATTTGAAAATTTAAGCATACATAATGACCATTTTAACTTTTCCAATGTAACCGCTTTTGACAGCATAAACTCTTATAATATAACCTTATGGTGTTTGACATAAATGTCAGTCGTTTGTGAATATCGTTTAAAACAGAGGCATGGGTCGGAATTATATAGACAAAATAATTAATTTATCATTACTCTGTGCATATTTCACAGTCGATTCAATCGGAATATTTATGAACATTTTTACACTTCGTTTTTGAGAAGTGTGTGTTGATCACAGTTAGTTCAGAGTGTGGCGATTACCATATCGCCCTCCTTAGCGTTCGATGTGTAATATTACTACAGAGGTGACATATCCATAGAGTCGTTGACAGATCTAAGGTTTTGACACTTCTTTGATGGGAAAAAAATATTGCCGACTATTTTACGGATCACGTGAGTTTTATTTCGCATGTTCGGGAGCTGCTATCTCCCGCAAGAGCCATCACGCCTCATTTTAAAAGTTCAATTGGACGTAGTTACGCAAACCAGAACCAAGAAGACACAGAATGACAGTTTTGAGATAATTAAGATTTGTGTAAAAGACGAGTACCAAAGCATAAGCTGCTTAACGTCTTCATTGAGCGTTTCCATAGCGTGCTTAATAATACGGGAGCCTACTTCTTGAGCATCTCTACCAGCTTCTCCTTCAACCCACACGTTAGAATGTGCTATTTTTTTTTAATGGACGAAGGTTTTAGCTTCTGATGGCTCATCTTACGCGGACAATTCCGGCGAGCGCTGGGGGCTCTCAGCCGAAAATACATTTAGATTTTAAGCAACAAGCACACTGCGGGTGCTCCCTGTGGGGCTCGGACCTTGGGCTCAGGGCGGCAGGACCAGTTTGCATAACTACGTCCAATTGTTGTGTATCTTAAAGCATTAGATTCATAAATACTATGTTTATGGATGTTTTTTTATTAATCGTGCCAGTTCGAATTCAATATTCATAGTTTAAACAGGACAACGACTGTCGGGTCAGCTATCGAATATAATAATTGTAGTACGATCATTTTTTATGTATAGTTTTTAATAAAGTAAATATGGCAAAACAACGTTTGCCGGGTCAGCTAGTATCACTATAATTATATTTATGGCAAGTAAACATATTAAAATCATGAGGTTCAGTTTTGTATTGTGGAAACTATCCAACGTTTCGCTTCATAACCACGGGGCTACATATGTATGGTTGTGCAAGGCTAGAAGGCTACCCACATGACAAAATAACCATACCGATTGGCGATTGGGTTTGTGTTTTGTGATATCAATGAAACCTCAAATTGGTGCATTCGGCATCGTGCCGGCCGCCGCATGCCGCCGCCTGCCGCCGCCTGCCGCCGCCTGCCGCCGCCTGCCGGGGCCAGACGTTCGATCAGTACCGACGTCTCTATGCAACGCTAGGGTATAGCATGTAGGTATACATCCTGACTAGATATCATTATATACCACGCGATATAATATGATTAACTATGTGCTCACGCATTATCACATATTAACTCATATGTGCTCGCTCACGCATTATCGACCTACATTTTAAAATAAAAAGTACTCGTTTAATGGTATAATAGTTTTTTTCTACTCTATATTAGTTTGTGTTTGATCACAATCTCACGATGGTGAGTGACTACGTGACCGAAAGTGATAAACGCACAAAGCCTAGAAGGAAACTGGCTCTGAGGGGCAGCATCGGCAGCTGCTTGGCCACAGGTTATCGTCTTACCACAAAGCGGGTACCTCAACGTGCTCTACCACCGTGTAGAGGTGTCGTGGTCTCCACAAGATGTATTCCTTCTCGGAATGCTCAACCCCAATGTAATATTTGCACCTACGTCATTCGACACAGTGTTCCATGTGTGTAAGGTAAGTCTAGGTCACGACCACCTTTGGCCATTTGCACCAGGGTCATCGCCAATGCGTTGTCGTCCCTGAGACGTGAAATTCTTAAGTGTGCCTGTAATTTAACCGGCCTCCTTACCTTTCTAACCGAAACTGTAGTACAAGTTCACTAGTGCTTCACAAAAATGGGTATGGTGGTAGTACTTCCCCGGGCGAACTCTGTACTAAGAGCTCTACTACTTGTCATCGAATAACTTATTTTAACAATTAAAGCTCACGACACGTAAGCCTTAATTGTCCGCCGCGTGACTAATTGTTGCCGCGCTTGCATCCTATGAACATAATTTTACCCGGATCTTTCTGTGACAAGCGTCTTTCCATTAATCTTGAAATTCGCTAATTATTGGATCTCAACATTACAGGTGATTTAACACCGGATGTGCTTGCAGTGGAATATGGGCGAAGTTTATAATATCTTGTTAAAAACATTTTTGTTATTGTCAATTAGGCACTCGACGCGATATTGTAACATACTATTATATTAATTTTTCAAGTAAAATGTAATGTCAAATTAATTAAATAAATAAACGTTTGGTTAGATTGCCAATAAAAAGCATCGAATTAATAAAATAAAAAATATTGATGTTCCTAGATATGACATCGGTTGTCGCCCAACATGGGACTGACCGCGCGACTCGCTCCTTTGTCACTCATTGCTGTACCCTACATACACACTATGACACGTTGTCATTTTATTAGATTATTGACAATATTTAAAAGTTTACAGAGTATAATCTGATTTAACTATCAAAAAGAAGAGACACAACAAGCAACAGCGCACGGCGGCGCCGCCCCCTGGCCCCGCACCTGGCCTGGCGTGATCTTAAAAACCAAGCTGAGCCTACCAAACTAAAAAAGTTTATCGGTATGAAAAACCTCAAAAAAATATAACTCTCTTAATAATTAGTAGCGATTACCGTTTGCTCTTCGGAAACAATCACAAGGGCAACTTTAAGTCACTATATCACTAGACCGATGGTCACTTCTCACTTAACAACAGTCTATCCATGATCAGTCAATGTATCCACACGCAGTGATGAGCCCTCGAGCTCTCGCGAGGCGCGGAATCGGCTTCCGCAACTAACTAGTGCGGCGATGCGACGAGGAAAGTTTACGCGAACTGTTCGGTGAGGGGTCGCGAGGAGTGGTGACGCGAGTGAGCGCGAGGGCGGTCGCTCCGGACTGACGGAGTGCAGCCCTCGGGGCGCCGGGGCGCGGGGCGCGACGCGCGGTGTGGGGGTGGAGCGCGCAGCGGGGGACGCAACCTACCTCGCGAGCCCCGGATCCGACAGTCTTCGGGGAAATTTTGACGAATGACATTTTCGTAATGTTTCACTTTGAGAGGAACGCAGTTCGCCTCGCGAGGGGCTATGCACTCCACTAATTGCGCTTTTAATGAATACTGATGCGTCGGTGCAGGGAGCCCCCGAGCGACGGGTGGGGAGGGGGAAGGGACCTCACCGACACTGTAATGAGCGACGAGCAATTTGTGTAATTGGCAAAGTTTGCGTTCGGTCCGCGGCGCGGGCGGTCCTCGATCGCGAGCCCTCGATACCGACTCGCGCGAGTCGACTAACAGCACTCCTGATACTTATCACCCGGCACCTCTTGCATTCCTCTGATTCGCTTATATCATTACACACAACATCTCCGACTGCATGGTTAACAGCCGGCGCAAATTGCAATCTGACAAACCAGCACAATAATTACCAACTAGATCACAAATAACTTTAATAGCTGTAACGAATATCGAGCTACATAATTTTAATAATTGTGAGTTAAAGCTTCTCATTGTGAATTAAATCCTTTCGATGCCCTAGTATGATTAATCATAAAAAACAGAACGACATAAGGAGCATTTTAGTTGATTTTGCAGAGATTTTAGCACGAAGGCGCTATAATATTGATTTATTATTATTTGGAAATACAAGATATCGATTGGCTTCACATTTGCGCCGCGAACGATTGAATGCATCGCCTCAGATTTGGCGAGTCGTTTGTCGCGAGCCCCTCGTCGTATGAAGGTAGGGAGCCGAGCGAGGCAGGGCGCGGGAGCGGATCGGCACTCACTACATTTGCGTTGAGATTTATTAGCGCGGTCCCTCAGCAGCACCCCGTCCAGTCCTAGCGCGGGCGAGCTAAGCGGCAGGCGGCAGGCAGCAGGCGACAGGCGACGGTCTTACCCCATAATTGATATATCACGCGCGATAACATTATCTTCGACACGCACTCCTGCGTTCGAAGCACTAACGGGCGCGCGCGCCTCGGTTGCTCCTGCTGCCCTACAACGTGCACAGCAAAATGCACGATTTGTTACATTTCATCAGTATTTTGTGGTGATTACCACGTCGTATATTGTATTTATAGTGGCTGCTTTGTTGCTGCTATCTTGTTGCACTTACTTGTGCAATACGACTGTTGAGTAACATTCACTTGTTGTTGTTATCCTGTCCCGACGACATCCTTTTGCCTATTAGAACGTTTTGGAGTATCCCATACAAAAACGTACGAATTGAAAAATACGACACTAATACACGTTACCTACTTTTAGACACTCTCGGAATTATTAAAATCATCGTCATAGGACATCATATTTTTTGAAATTCGATCTGTTATTTGGCTCCATGATAGACACATTTTTCAAATACATACTTTGCGTAGCCGATGTGATACAGAACCCTCTGATGTATTAGAATATTAACTATTTCCGTTGTTTGGCAGTATCATAACGAAAAGAAGCATCCTAGTTTCATAATATTGTGTGTCGGTGCCACCTCATTCGTCGCCGCTATTACCGCGGAATGAATGACATTGCGACGCGACATGAGCGAGCGCGAACCGTACAGCGCGCAGGGCCAAGTACGAGAGCCGCACTCATTGAACACCATAATGTAAATGAAGCGGCACATGCGGCTGATGACCACGCGCGCTGTCCACGCGGCACCGTCGCATTATCGCGATCCGCCATTACCTAATCATCATAATAAACCGAGGGCTGGCTCGCCTGCCTCCATATATCCTAGTCTCGCACGTCATGTGCTCCATACGCGACTCCAAGTACGTACCTCGTTTTATAACTTGCCTATTGTAATAAAGGTTACACATTGAGGAAATAGACAAATATTGTTTAGAAATGACTATTTTGACTAGTAGATGCGTGTCGCTGAAATATGTTGGCGCGTTCAGAGGACCAGTAGCCGGAGCATGGCGCGGCGGCGGAGCCGACGAGGGCCGAGGGCACGACCTGAGTGTCGATGCTCGCTCGGACACTCATTAATCCGCGTCAGCACGACAATACCTGTCAATAAGCGAGTGTGCGAGTGTCGCTCCCTCGCGGCTCGCGCGGCCGCCTCGTGGAGCCGCTCCTCCCACGACCATTGTCAGAGCTTCGGACGATATCCTAACGACTACCGCTGTGATTGATCATTCCTCGACATACTACACTTTTTTGCAAATATTAAAGCTACCAATTCTGACTTCAGTCCGATCGTGAGTTTAAGATTAATTTTATCGATGTCGTTAAAAATAAATCCTAAACTAGTATAGGAATAGAGATAGTTAAATAAGGGTCGGATTCACGCGCTCGTCCCGGGTGGATCTACAGCGGAGCAGTCTGAACTTCTGAAGCTGTTAACTAACTACTGTCACCCCAATATGTCCACTTTACTACCTGTATGATGACACTCAATATTCGATCCTGTGTCCTGTGAATATATATTATAAACAATAATGATGCTATTTAGTGTTCATACGCCTATGCATACGCGTGTTTACGTGCAAAGGGTATTGTTAGGTTTCAGTAAAAACGTGTAATTTACTACTTGTGCCAATTTCGTCGCGCCATTAACCCGCGCCGCCGCCGCCATCGCCGCCGCCGAGGCTGCGACGAAACGAGACTTTCATTGTAGCGACTCCTTCACACGCCTAATGGCGCTTTGATGAAAAATCGACGCCGCGTCGCCGCCGCATCGTCGCCGCGTCCTATCCTAAGATCGCGAGTCAACAATTTTTTTTAGGAAGCCCACACCTTATGAGTGAGCTTTCGCAGCTTGGCCTGTTGTAGTGTAGAGTTTGTTACAGACGGCCGTTCGAGAGGCGAGCTCGGATAGTCGAGAGGTAATAGAGAACACACAGAGATGCCTCCCCGATTACAAAGGACTGAGGACATTCGTGTTGACTGTTCGGTATAATGTGCTACCAGAGCGCGGTGGGAGCCAGGTTTGGGTGAGGTGCGGACGAAGTGCAGTCGAGGTGCGGGTAATTGGAACTCAAGCTAGTACACTACAATTCTAAAATAATAGTAATGCTGCTACAATTGTTACTATTGCTTCAATACTGTGGCCATACGATTGATAAAGCACGTCCTTACACCTGTCTTTACAGTGTTCGAGTTACTCAAAGAATTTCTTCTTAAATCGGTATCGATCGATAACATTGTCAATTCATCTGCGATTACCGAGAGAGAATTTCAATCATGAATCATTCGATCGTAACATATAAACATCACCAGGAAGCGTGGCTCGCATGCGACCATGCGTGAGGCTATTGTAGTATAATTCTTACGGCGATTAGATATAGGAAGACATGATAAAAGCAAGTCCGCTTCGCATACGAGCCCAATATCGTGTTCCATCATGAACCTATCGCAAGTAGTGCTGGTGGTGGTCGCGGCCGCAGCGTGCGTCCGCGGCGAGCGTGACCGCTACCACCCCGCGGGGCCGGCGCAGCGAGCCGCCGCGGCCGGCCGCGCCGACGAGCTCGACCAGCGCTACTGGGCCGACGAGGCGCAGCTCGCCATCCAGCGCCGGCTGCAGCGCGTGCAAGGTGAGAAGGCTCGCAACGTGGTCATGTTCCTGGGGGACGGCATGTCGGTGCCCACGCTGACGGCCGCGCGCACGTTGCTCGGTCAGCGCCGAGGAGCCACCGGCGAGGAGGCGCAGCTCTCCTTCGAGACATTCCCCGCAGCCGGATTGATCAAAGTGCGTAATCGTTAAATTTCAGTGTGATAGAGGAAGTTAATTTAACAGCTCCTACAATGAAGCTAATTTACCTTGCAGACGTACTGCGTGAACGCTCAGGTCGCCGACTCCGCTTGTTCGGCGACGGCGTACTTGTGCGGCACGAAGGCTAACCAAGGTACCATCGGTGTGAGTGCGAGCGTCCCGCGTTGGAACTGTGACGCCTCCACCGACACCGCGACGCACGTGGAGTCCATCGCGCAGTGGGCGCTCGCCGACGGTCGTGACGCCGGTCTGTATACCGTCATTGGGATCTAATAAAATGTATTATTTTTGTTCGTATAATGTCAATTTGTCTAGAGAATCTGGAGCTAACTTTACGTCATTTACTCATATTCAGGCGTGGTGACCACGACTCGCATCACCCACGCTTCGCCAGCCGGCGTGTTTGCGAAAGTGGCGAACCGCCACTGGGAGAACGACGCGGAAGTTATCGCGGACGGAGGCGACACTGACCGATGCCCCGACATCGCTCATCAATTAGTTCATATGAATCCGGGAAACCAGTTCAAAGTGTGTGATACTACTCAATAACATTCCATGAGCTAAAATAAGGTTTTTAGGATTTTTGTAAAAAGAAAATTTTGTACCCACAGGTAATTCTAGGCGGCGGAAGACGTGAATTTATCCCTACCACTGCAGTCGACGAAGAAGGTGGACGAGGTTTGAGAACCGATGGCCGTGATTTGATACAGGAGTGGCAAGCCGACAAGGCCGCCCGAAATGCGAGCTACGAGTATGTGTGGAACCGGGAGCAGCTCATGAGATCGTTTTCTTCCCCTCCCGAGTACCTGCTAGGTCTTTTCGAAAATAATCACATGCAGTACCACATGGAGGCGGACCCCAGCACCGAGCCGACACTGGCAGAGTTAACGGAAGTGGCGATCCGATCTTTAAGTCGAAACGAAAAAGGCTTCTTTTTATTCGTGGAAGGGGGCCGTATCGACCACGCCCACCACGACAACTACGTGGAGCTCGCGCTCGACGAGACCATAGAGATGAGCGAGGCGGTGGCTCGCGCCACAGAGCTGCTGTCAGAGGAGGACTCGCTGATCGTGGTGACGGCGGACCACGCGCACGTCATGGGCTTTAACGGGTACTCGCGCCGCGGCAGTGACGTCCTCGGTCCCAACGGCGACCGCGACAGCGACGGTGTGCCCTACATGACGCTCTCCTACACCAACGGACCCGGTGCGCGGGATCAAGTCAACGGAATACGTCCTGACGTCACCGCTGACGCCAATTATCGTAAGTTTATTTATCATAATAGTATCGCATATTCATGAAATTAAGAAATAAGCGTCAGTTCAAGGTTAAATAGGTCATATTTGCAAATCTATAGAGCCTCACTCTATCTTCTGATGTCTGTACCATTTTGGGGTTATCAAGTTAAACGGCCGAATCAATCAAAAACGGTATCCCTCAGGAGCGTTAACGTGGCGAGCGCACGCAGACGTCCCACTCGAGTCGGAGACGCACGGCGGCGACGACGTGGCGGTGTTCGCGTGGGGCCCCCACAGCGGCATGTTCTCGGGGCTGTACGAGCAGAGCCAGCTGCCGCACCTGATGGCGTACGCGGCGTGCATGGGCCCCGGCCTGCACGCGTGCAGCGCCGCCGCGCCCGCGCCCGAGCCCGCGCCCTCGCACGCTCCCGTCGCCCGCGGCGCCTCTCTGGTCGCCGCGCTCGCTCTGCCAATAGTTCTGCTGTACGCGAGAGCACTCAATCAACATTAGCTAAGTGAAGGGCATTATTTAATTCATTCTTGTGTATTTTTATTTAATAATATTTATTACTTACTATCTCAATTGTGAAATGTTCGATGATATTTCAATTATTTTAAGTGTAAATAAATTTAATTTAATTACATTTTTGTTTATCCCGATCGGCTGGAGGTACGTTTTGTGTTTGAATAAGAAATGTGTGTCTGTGTGTGTTAGTATTTATCTTTAGAACGGCATAATCAATTTAATTGTTGTGCTTTACCAAATATTTATGAAAATTATCAGCTTTTCCTATGATTATAGTAGAATTCAGATAAGAATTTTCTTAAATGTATAAGCATAAAATATATTATGTTATTCAGAAGTATTATTATTACTCTGCCTTTTCGTACCATATTTTCAGGTGTCTGTATTAACTCTCGAATCATTCTGCAAGTACATATTCATAATAACAATCTTCTACAGTACCTTAAGACGGCGCTATTGGCTGTGGTAGCGACGCAACAGTAGCTTTTGTTTTTTATTTGTATATTTATTGATGTATCAAAATCAGCCCTTAAATTTCTATGTGAATTATACAGGTAAGACTGTTCCAATAGCGAAATAGGTTGACGGTTTACTTACTAACAAGACACCGATTTACATAACACTTAAATTAGTTCGACCTCGTTTGAAATAATTTAATCATCATCATAAAAACTGTATGTTGATGAATGAAAAGAAATCAGTGACAATTGTTTGATAATAATACTTAAATAAAACAAATATACAGCTCAGGAGGTCCAGGGCCGACTTCTCGAAACACACCTCATTGCTCATGAAAAGGAGCAACAGAATTAAAGTTTTTATCATAATATCTCCGAAGTCGGCAAACAACAGAGATTTGTGCAAAAGTTGTGTGTCGTGGACCCACACTTGGGGCCACAGATGTGCAAGACAAGAGTAGTGAGTTTTTGGCTATCAATACCGCCACCACATATGGTCTCGCTTATATGTGATAGAATGAAGATTCCAGATTACGCAGCAGTATTCTAGAAAACTCTAGTAATATAGGAATAATAGAGCGTTTTCGAGCAACTCTCTCAAAATCTCAGACTCTTTATTTTTATGTTTTTGGTCAGTGTTTGCGCTCTTGTACTCTGTATATCTCATATTTCTTCTTATTATTGGTGAGTGTTAACATTAAAATCAATTAAATAAAATTAAATATTTATTAATAATTTTATGTACATTTTTCATAACAGTAAATATTTACAAATCGCTATGTATTATTAATATCAAAAGGTTTCACTATTTACCTATAGATATCATTGGGTTTATATTTCCTTGATCGATGAAAAAGTCAGTCTTATTTAAAAATAGCCGGTTTGTTGGTGCATAAAAACTAATGTTCTCTGAAGGCAGCGAGTAGGGCAGCTGACAATACGAGGGCGAGGGCGAGCGCGAGCGAGGGCGCCACCGCGCCGGCGGCGGACTTGCAAGCGTGCTGGCCGGGGCCGATGCACGCCGCGTACGCCATCAGGTGAGGCAGCTGGCTCTGCTCGTACAGTCCCGAGAACATTTCGTGGTGTGGGCCCAATGCGAACACAGCCACGTCGTCGCCGCCGTGCGTCTCCAGGTCGAGGGGGATATCGACGTGCGATCGCCACGTCAGCTCGCCTGCGAGATATTATTAACATTAAAAATCATAGTGATTCGGTCGATAACGAATCCAAATCAAAATCTATTTTAATATATGTTACTACTTACGGTAAGTTTCATCTGTAGTTACATCGGGGCGAATCCCATTTTCGAGCGGCCGTGCTCCCAGTCCGTTGGTGTAGGAGAGCGTCATGTACGGTACGTTGTTGATGTCGAGCTCGTCCGACGGGCCGAGGATGTCGCCGCCGCGGCGCGTGTACCCGTTAATGGCCATGACGTGGGCGTGGTCTGCCGTCACCACTATCAGCGAGTCCTCCTCTGACAGTAGCTCCATGGCACGCGTCACGGCGTCACTCATCTGGATCGTCTCGTCCAAGGCCAACTCCACGAAATTGTCGTGGTGAGCGTGGTCGATGCGCCCACTTTCAACGAATAAAAAGAACCCTTTATCGTTTCGTTTGAGTGAGCGGATTGCCACCTCGGTGAGTTCAGCGAGAGTTGGCTCGGTGGTGGGGTCGGCTTGCATGTGATACTGCAAATGGGAGCTCTCGAATAGACCCAGCAAATACTCAGGTAGTGACGTCGATGCTTGTAACAATTGATTCCGATTCCAGATATATTGGTAGCTGACATTCTGCGATGCTTTATCGTTCTGCCACTCTTGTATAAGATCACGTCCATCAAGTCTTCTGCCTGAAGCTCCTTCCTCATCGACAGCGGTGGTTGGTATAAATTCGCGTCTGCCTCCGCCTAATATGACCTGCGAGAAAAGTTCAGGGTGTCAGTAATAGTAGTTTGACTACAAAAAAAATGAAAAATAGCTATCACAGCGCACCTTAAACTGATTTCCCGGATTCCGTGTGATAAGTTGTTGAGCGATGTCAGGGCACCGGGAGACATCTTGTTCATCCTCCGCTACGCCGGCGTCACTCTCCCAGTCTCGGTTGGCGACCTTAGCGTAAACTCCCGCTGGCGACGCGTGCGTGACACGTGTCGTCGTCACAATACCTGTCAATCAGACAAGTGATGTAATTCTCATTCATACATTATTAACTCCGTGCCTTGAGAAGCTACCTTACCGGCGTCCCGACCATCGGCGAGCGCCCACTCGGCGATAGACTCCACGTGACTCGCAGTATCGGTGGAATCGGCGCAACCGTACCGCGGAACTTTCCCCGTCACACCGATCGTACCCTCATTATTTTTCACTCCACACAAATATGCGGTGGCCGTGCAGGCGGAGTCGGGGATCTGAGCGTCCACGCAATAGGTCTGTAATGTTGAATGAAAATGTATTTATTTCCTACAGTAGGGATGAAAATAATTTTTAAATTAGCCGAAATCTAAAATATTGCGCAGCACACCTTCACTAAGCCGACTGTCGGGAAAGCCTCAAAGGAAAGCTGCGCTTCCTCGCCGGTGTCTCCCTTGCGCTGGCCGAGCAGCGTGCGCGCGGCCGTCAGCGTGGGCACCGACATACCGTCGCCCAGGAACATGACCACGTTGCGGGCTTGCTTGGGGTTCTCCTCGTTGCGCATGCGCTTCTCGATAGCGTCCTGTGCTTCATCCACCCAGTACTTAGCATCGTACTCGGCAGCGCTGGCCCGGGACGCGGGCCGCGCGGCCACGGCGGCGCGGGTGCGGGGGTGGTAGTGGTCGCCGGCCGCCGACACGCAGCCGGGGCCGGTGCCGGTGGTGGCCGCCGCTAAAACGAACGCCAACAACACTCGAGTAGTGAACATAGCGTCTGCATCGATTGCGGCTTCTCACTTTAAGACCATGTATATATCGATTCGTTTGATATCTTATCACGTTAAAATAATCAGAATATAACCGATAGTGGCAAAAAACAGTACCTAAGCTAGATAGATGTATTGCTTACTACCATCTAGTATTCTTTTAGATTTTCTGATCATACCTAAATATGTATTATCGTTAATTTTATTTTTATTAAATATTTTTTAGAAGGAGCTAATGATATTAACTTATGAGTACCAGAGTTAAAAGGGCCAGACACCTGTTTTCAGCGGTAGTACAGAGAATAGAGTCCAGTTTGGTACATAGGAAAACAAAAATTGACTAATATTAGTTTAAAAAAGAAAGTAATTAAAATCGTTACAATATTACAAAAATTACACACGATAAGAGTATAAATCCCACAAACTGTAAAATGTCGCGCCAAGTACACATCCAACTATTGTAACAGAGACAATGATGACCTCATTTTTGCAAAAAAATAAAAAAAAATCTGATCCATACAAAAAAATATGAAATAAAAAAAACTGAAAAATGAAACACATTATGAAAACTGTTCAAGAGCAATACTACTAAAATAACGTCTTTAACACCCAAGAAATAATTTTTAACTGAGCTAAATACAGCCCGATAGGCAGTAGCAGGTATAAGGATACAATGAAATACGGAACATCTGCCTTCCAGTGGAGGTCGTTTGAGGCATTCACGGGCATGAATTGTCCTCTCTATACCAGTATTTATTATATATACATATATATACATTTACATATATACATTTTTTGCAGACAATTTCACGACAAACAATTTTTATAAAGACCTTTATTGACTTCTGAGCAATAGATCACGAGATATTTGCGAAAAACTGATTTTCGTGACCTTCTGACCTTTATAACTTTTTTAGCCGGCACGATATCAATGTCGATTTTTCTCATCTTCATTACAATGCCGTAATAAAGGTGTATACAAAAATTCAGCTCACTAGGAATTTTTCCGCAGATTGGGGTTTAAAATAGCTAAAATGACTGGACTAATAAGCGTTTTTGTACTTAACTCAGAATGTAAATCCAAGATGGCGGCTGCAATAAATTATCAACCTTCTCGTCATGGATATCGTTTTCATGGTTTTCAAGGGTGTTGAAGCCGATATTGCTGCCAAAATGGAAATCCAAGATGGTGGATTTGTAAACTAGTTAATACAATTGAATGATCACTACGAAACCTTTTGAAGTAAAACTTCTTTAGGCGCGACTAGGGAGTAACTCATATTTTTTTTCTGACGGAAGTAACGTTCTGAAAAATAATGTATAGTTTATGTATGGGAGTAGTCTTACTATGCTTTGTGCATGTATAATATGTATATAATTTTGCAGCCTTATATTATAATAATAGTTATTGCATTAGTTCATTTGAGTTTATATTCTGTTACTTAAAAGTAATTATATTGACATTTTAATTGTTTTCTAGTGACATCCGTTTTTTCTCATCAAATACTCTAGAGACTATAGAAGGCAAACTTAAAATAAGGATCTAATCCACGTGTAGCTAGCTATATACATATATGTATGGGTAACACTGCGAATATACAACTGCTGTATAGTTTAATTTAGATAATTGAGATAAATTAAAGTGAAATTTACGTTTCACATTATAGTTACTACAAACCTATAATTTCGTACATAAAAAAATATTATGACATTCAAGTATCTATTTCGAGTGAATAATATTAATATAACATTTGAATAGTATTTAGTAGAATTTGTAAAGCACATGAATAATAAAAATAATTAAATTATAATATGATTAATCTTTTAATTTTATTAAGTTTTACTTCAATCGCGCGTAAAGGTTACACGCACACACTTTTTTTTTTATAAAAAGTCAATATAAAAAAGGTTGAAAGTGACAACCCTATAGCTTCAATACAGCGTAAGTGATTATTTTTACAAAAAGGCTTAGTTCCCATACTGTTTCATATTTATACTGTGCCGCAGCCATGTTTTATTTAAACAATCACAATAATTATATATACTTTCTCGTATTATTTATAAGAAATGAAGTTCGTTTCTATCTGGTGCCCCACAACACCATTATTTTTCTTATTTCATCAGGTTATGGGCCCAGCCAAGCCTGGCGTTAAAAGTTAACTTCGTCTTTTGAACAGCATATTCCTATTCTTCAATTTGGATCATATTCTTTAATTTAGATAAAAAATATAACCAATATGTGTTGCACACTATTTGTAATGTGATTGGTCAAATATATAATAAGCGTAAAAATCTATTTTTAAAAAAAATTGAAATTCTACAAAACAGTTTCACTGTAAAATGCCGCGCCAAGTACACATCCAACTATTGTAACAGAGACAATGCTGACAAAAAAACCCAAGTACACAAAACTTCTCTTATTAAAAAAAAACACTCATTAAAAACGGTGAAAATTAAATTTTTCTTTTGTTTTTTTATAAAAAAGTACACAATTTTTTTTTATTTTCACCATTTTTAATGAGTGTTTTTTTTTTTAATAAGAGAAGTTTTGTTAGTTTTAGAAGTTGTAAGTAAGGTTTGTAGTAACTATAATGTGAACGTAAATTTTACTTTCTAAATTTGCTACTTTTCTTGAAAATACAGCATCTATCGTTGTACCAAAACGCGTTGTTTATTGAAGTCGAAAAATATTCATGGATAGATCAAATTTTTATTTATTGAAGAAAGAGTAAAAGGTTCCTGGGACTCCGCCATTTCATTTAAGGTTAGATCAGTACATGTCAATATAACCTTGTTATTGAATATTATAGAATGTCGCAATCGTCAGAAAATTTATTAATAAATTATTTATTACAAAATGTGAGGTTTTAATATTTTCGGCCAACTGCACGTTATTCATGTAAACAATGCATAATGTAACTATACAGCAGTTGTATATTCGCAGTGTTACCCATACATATATGTATATAGCTAGCTACACGTGGATTAGATCCTTATTTTAAGTTTGCCTTCTATAGCCATTAGAGTATTTGATGAGAAAAAACGGATGTCACTAGAAAACAATTAAAATGTCAATATAATTACTTTTAAGTAACAGAATATAAACTCAAATGAACTAATGCAATAACTATTATTATAATATAAGGCTGCAAAATTATATACATATTATACATGCACAAAGCATAGTAAGACTACTCCCATACATAAACTATACATTATTTTTCAGAACGTTACTTCCGTCAGAAAAAAAATCTGAGTTACTCCCTAGTCGCGCCTAACGAAGTTTTACTTCAAAAAGTTTCGTAGTGATCATTCAATTGTATTAACTAGTTTACAAATCCGCCATCTTGGATTTCCATTTTGGCAGCAATATCGGCTTCAACACCCTTGAAAACCATGAAAACGAAAAGTCGTGGCGCGAGACACGATTGTGTCTCCGGATTAATCAGAACCATATCAAACCACAGAGAACAGAAGAAAAATTGGTGTGAATAGGTCTCTTCCAAAAATGTTACTATTCTCAGTGTGTTTAAAGAAGCCTTACCGGAGTGTGAATAAGTCTACGCGATCAGAGTTATACTGATTGAAGAAATGTGAGACTCGATCAAAGAAGACGTTGTGTCTGTAGTTGTGGTTGATTCATTGATGAATGATCATTTGATTGATGTAATTGGTTCTATTCCCGAAGAGGTCTCGATTCGTCTTGTAAATATGATCATTTCGTAAGTGTACGAGTATATAAAGGATATTGTCAACATGTTGAGTTCCCTTAAGTGTGCCTAATAGCTAACTGCCAGTTTTAGATGTAGTATGGCTCGAATTTGTTTCTTTTTAAAAGCTACATCTTTTTTAACGGATATGCTCCAAAAATTACACCATACCTTAACTCTGATGCAACATAATAATATGCACGATAGACCATGACAACTGCGTTCTGAACAAAGAACTTTTAAAAGTTCTATATTCTAGTTTTCTAAATCCTGCTTGTTCCACACTTGTAATTTTATCATTTTTAATCATTGCATGCCTAAAACATTTTTTAATTTTGTTCAATTACGTCACCTGCGAGCTTGAACAAATACGTCATTATGTGTTGGACATTGGCAGTTTGAACGGTATATATGTGTATGTGTGCCAAACGACTGGTACTACGGGTAATGTTTATTTTAATTAATTTAATATACAATGCATTTTTTCAAAAAAAAATAACATTACCAAATTCACCATAATCCACTCCCAGAAAGAATAAAAGTAACGAACAACATTAAGTAAATTTAATGTTAATCTATATATTATATATAAATGAAACTGCAAAATGTATGTACGCGCATAACTTCAGAACGGCTGGACTGATTTCGCTAATTCTTTTTTTGTTGTGTTTGTTATTGTCCGGAAAAGGTTAAAGAAAAAAATAGAAAAGTTATGAAAATATAACGACCATATTAACATTTCTAATGTAACCTTACCGTGACCTCACACTATGTTCTTGGTATTTTATTTTTAATAATGATACCAATTCCAATTCAGTAATCATTGAAGACAGGACAACGTCTGCCGGGTCAGCTAGTTATCAATACTTTGTAAAACCGAGCGCCTTAAAGTTATAATAGCAACACATCCTTTTTCTTTCGCAGGAGAATAAGTTTCATGATGAAAGGTCGCTTATGTCGTTTTGTATAATAAATTATTTAATATTTATTATAAAGCTTACTTATGGAATCAGAAACGGAGTCTACCGTTTCTGCTTCCAGAAGCAACTGTATAGTGTATAAACAGTAGCTTTTTCTATCATCTAGGCCAGGGTATAAACGAAATAAAATGGCTTTTATTTTGAATTCTTGTCATGATACTATACGTATATATATAGTATAAAAAATATTCTCTACTTTTTGATGTGAAACATCTATAGCCGCACGTAAAACCGATTTCTGGCGTGGCGACGCATGCCGTGGCGACGCGTCGCCACGCTATATGATGAGTCGTCAAAATTTGAATTATTTATTTTAATTTTGGATTTTTGAGTTTAATGAAAATAAATGTTTATTAAATAAACAGTTATTATTTTTGTTGTTATATTTTTTAAGAAACTCAGCAAGGTTACATTCTTTTCTATGTTTTATTAAATATTTTTTTATATCAATTTTATCAATTCTGACTTTTTGGCTATTTTATAATATCAATTTTATTTTTAACAATTACAAAATATTTTTTGTACTTTTTTCCGAACTGTGATCCTTCTCTTCTTGACCTAATTTTTGTCACTTCTCTTGATCATGTTGCTAAGCATGGTCAGTGTGCAGCTGATGCCTTTTCCTTTCATGACCTTATTTATCTATCCTATAAAATACGTCCTCCCAAGCATAAATCAAGAATCCTTCTGCAGCGCAATTTTGGTGGGATGGTTTTAGATAATCTCCTCAAAGATGCTCAGGCAATAGACTGGGCAATCAATAGCTGTCGACACTAGGATTGCGCTAGCAAAATCTCTACTTCATCCAATTCTTGATTATGCAGATGTCAGCTATCTAGACCTCTCTCAGGAGCATTTAAATAAACTTGAGCGACTTCAAAATTTCTGTATAAGGTTCATATTTGGGTTACGCAAATATGATCATGTCTCTCAATTTCATCACCAGCTCAAGTGGCTCCCCATTCGCCTTCGCCAGAATGTACACATTCTTACACATCTATTTACTATCCTCTTCAATCCCAGAGCTCCTACTTATCTCAAGGAACGCTTCGAATACTTCAAATCTCATCTTCATCCTCTTCGCAGTTCTCTAGGGCTACGTCTGAATATTCCTTCTCTCAGCTCTAACTTCATAGCCCAATCTTTTACCGTGGAAGCTGTCCGGTTATGGAACTCCCTTCCTCAGAAGATAAAACATGCGCAATCCTTGGATTCTTTTTAATCAATGTTATTTTCACACTTTCACTCTCTTTAAGCTATGTCTTCCTTCTTTTCCTTGTTTCCATGCACTGCTATTATAGTTATTTTATTTCAAATATTAATTTATTGTAGGTATATATTTTGTTGTATGTATTATTAGTATATTAATATTTATTAGTTTATTAACATATTTTACTATATGTACTAGGATTATCAAAATATTCATGAACTCTATGTAAGTATTTAATAAGCAACTCCAGCCATATTATTATTTGTTTCCTATTACCCTAGGTTGCCTGGAAGAAATTGCTTCAGCAATAAGGCCGCCTAAATTGTTTGCACTTATAATGTCTGTAAAATACTTTTTATTTAATTTTCTCTGTATGTGATGTGAACAATAAATCATATTTGTATTGTATTGTACTGTATTAAAAATATTTGACAAAACAGGTGCAATCACTGTTATTATTGATTTTACGATTGTTACTGATAAGCCCCATAAATCTTCAGTACTTTTCATATTGAGCGAATTAAAAGTTTTTACGATATCGTTACGACCATTAATATGGTCAAATTTATTAAAACTTGGATATATATTATGAATATGCTGCTTGAGTAAAGATTCCGCTACTATTGGACATGATTTAAGGCTTTCAGTAGTTTTACCAGGTATACTCGTGAAGAAGTTTTCAAAAGCACAGGCTACATCTAAATTATTTGTTGAAATTTTATGAGATACCTGTTCTTTATTATTTCTAATTTTACCAGTTTCCGTATGAATAACATTCCAAACTGTCTTTATTTTATTATTCGCATTACCTATTTTATTACATATAAAGTAAGATTTAGCTTGATTACACACTAAATTGAAAATTTTTTTAAAGTTTCTAACATATATTATGTATGAAATTCCTCGTTATGAGTTAGAGATTTTAAATGATAAAGTTCATACAATCTATCCCTGCTCTACCTTTAGTAGCCCAGTCACTAAATCCCATTTTATTATTTACCTTCACTATTTTAGTAGGACAGGCTCTATTAAAATTATCGCAAATCCCAGACAATAAACCTTCATACAAGACATTGGGCTCATCGCTATGATATGGATGTCCCTGAACATTGAGAAATGTTATTTTATAAGATTTTCCAGAACTCACATAAGTCATGCTCATAACTACAAAATCAATAATAACTACCTCAAAAGGGTAATGGAAATTCGTGATCTTGGCATCCACTTAGATAGTCGGCTACGATTCAATGTGCACGTTGAAAAAATCACGAACAAAGCTTTTAAAATTATGGGTTTTGTTCTTAGGAACAGTAAGGACCTTAAAAACCCATCCACAAAAATGTCATTATTTAACGCCCTGGTGAGATCTGGGTTAGAATATTGCAGCACCGTATGGTCACCTCATTATGACGTCTACATAAAACGCATAGAAAGTGTCCAAAAACGCTTTTTATGGCATCTATCAATGTCATCTAGCAAAAATTTTACCTTCTTACAAGGAGCGCTTAGAATATTTTAAAATGAATAACCTAAAGGATCGCAGGCCTTTTATTTCTACATAAACTTGTTAATGGTGCCATGGATTGCCCAAGTTTACTGCAGACAATCACCTTCAATGCACCACGAAAATCACAAATGTCCAAAAAAAAAATAATGACATTTAAGCCAGGTCTCTCTAGAAGCAATCTGGGTCAGAATGCCACAATAAATAGACTGCAAAAGCAGTACAATAATACTAGTCCGTCAATAGACATATTTCATGA
Organism: Habrosyne pyritoides; assembly: GCA_907165245.1. Lineage (NCBI taxonomy): Eukaryota > Metazoa > Arthropoda > Insecta > Lepidoptera > Drepanidae > Habrosyne > Habrosyne pyritoides. The sequence continues at coordinate 52,038 of OU015600.1, read as the reverse complement.
CAGTCATTCAAAATTCAAAAGTCATATCAACGCCACTTTTAAAAATAAATTGTAATATTTTTGTTCTCTGTCCTCATAGTAATTTTTAGTTTTGTTTTCTTTTTGTTTTGTTAAAACTGTTTAATTATGTATAAAAAAGAAAATATTAGTTCTATACTTGGGTAAAAGCCCTTTTTAGCCCTGTATTCAATTGCATGCAGTGGCAACCTGTTACTAAAGCAACACTCAAGTTTGTTTGTATCAGTGTATGTTTTGTTGGTTGTCCTATAAATAAATAAATAAATAAATATATTGTATTACAGAGTTTCAGTTCTAAATTATTTTAAAAGGTATATTGCCTTAGTAGTAGGTCTAATTACTTTCGTTACATTAAATACTTGTCTTTTAAATGGCAATTCTATTAATTGAGCTTTATGATCCGAGCGAACACCACTAATAACCGATTTCCCCAGTATACTACTATTAGTTAATATATTATCAATACAAGTAGCCGAAGGGGCTGTAGATCTTGTTGACTCACTAAACAATCTCTTCTATTATAGACGTAAACAATAAAAAATTTGATGCCGGTGGCCTATAAACCCAAACAATGAATAAAAATTAAAAGAAATCGTCTATCATTGTGTTCACGCGCAAGAAATGAAACTTCTGTAGGTTACCTGTACTTCATATAAAATTCAATTTATGTTTTATATATTATATTGAGGATAGGAAAACATATTGTATTCTTCTCATAGGACAGATTGTGTTAAGATGCTCTAATTTTTATTATAAACGTGATTGTATTTGAAATTCAATTGTTATTGGGTGTTCGTCTTTACGTATTTAATCACAGTCATTGGAACCATTTAAAACGACAAAACTTAAAAAATTGGTCTAATTTCTTATTATGTTCTTTTATTGTTTACTAGTCGCTATTAGTTTGCACCACCTAATTTGGACTTATAAATATAACCTATGACAATTCAGTAGTTGTTTGGCCACCATTTAAGTTTTCATTTTATATACATATAAAATTGGCGTTTTGTCAAACTGCTCACTTTAATCTCAAATATGGTTTGGACTTCCAAATTCAAATTAAGGGTTGTGTATTTGTGTTTCGAATTTAGCGATTCATTTGTTTTCGCGCCATTTGATTTTTCTTCGACATCGTTCTGTTCACAATATGGAAAATTTAAAATATCGGATTATTTGCGAATACGTGTTCCACGGTGGCACCAGCGCCGCAGGAACAGCTCGAAGTATTAATGATGTGTATGGGGAAGCTAACATAATAGAATAATATACCGTGTGTATACATTTTGGTTCCAAAGTTTTCGCTCTGGAAGTTTTTACCTACGAAACAAACCCCGTGGACGGTCGGGACTCTAGTTGGCAATGAAGAATTGAAAGTGTTCATGGAAGCGGATCCATCGCAAACCAGGTCAGAGTTAGCGACAGGTTTCGGTGTGAGTGATAAAACAATTTTAATTCGCAACGCTACAACAAGGCTCAACGCTACACTACAACGCTACGCCACACACTGCACAACAGACTGTCGCTAAATTAGAGCTGCGATTGGACGTCTCCGTCACCCACCGTACTCCCCGGACCTTGCTCCAACAGATTACCACTTTTTTTCCGGAATAATATCAAATTCCTGCAAGGAAAAAAATAAAAATGCGTGATTGTCGTGGAACACTCGGTTGGAACGAAGTTCTTTCGTAGTGTATTATTGAAATATGAATATAAATATTTGAATTGAGTTGTAGAGCTTTTAGGGCAAAGTTCGTACGAGGTAGTACTACCACCTAAACTATTTCCGCCGTGAAGCAGTAGTGCACTTGTATTGCCGTGTTTCGGCTAGAAAGGTAAGGAGGCCGGTGAAGATACCCCTAGATATCTAGTATAAAAAAATGGATATCTTTATTGTTTTTAATTCTTGGATCTGTAAAAAAAAACACTTATATTTCACTATACTTTACTTTGATTTAAATAAAAAATTATAAACGTGTGTGTGTACTTATGTACGCACCTAAGAAGTTGAACCCGAGATTAAAGGTGAGAAAAACTGCACTAAAAGCATTTTTTACTATTCAGTCGTAAAATTATAGTATACAAACTCGTTGCACCTTTCTATAGCAACGAATAACAATTTTGACGTTGTTAGGTTATTATTTGTGTGATGTTCCGGAGAGACCGTTATTAGCTAACTTCATCCGTGAGAATTATGTGTTACACTGATGCGCGCGCATCTTAAAATTTCACTCTCATAATTTTTTCATAACGCGCATAAAGAAGTATAACTTAAATTATTGTCTATTAAATAAAAAACTCACACATAATATATTTTAAAGTATTTAATACCTGTTCATAGTGATGTTCAGAGGATAGCCGTGGTTGTATGCCACCTCATATATGGTCATATGGCTCATACGACCACGGCTATCCTCTGAACATCACTATGAACAGGTATTAAATACTTTAAAATATATTATGTGTGAGTTTTTTATTTAATAGGCAATAAATATTGGATAGTTTGTATATAACAATTTCACATGAGAATATTTTCTTGTTTCATACTTTTTAAAGCGTAATTTTTCGTAGTCGGGTTTTAGTTTTTGAACTTATTTTTTTTATTTCAATTATTTTGGGGTTATAATTTCGTAATAAAGTATTTGCAGATTCGGTTTACATTTTTTTATTTAGATTTTATTGAATTATATATTTGTAAATATTTGTGATTTAATTATTTATAATATAATGTTTTATTTTATGATTATAGAAATGTTTTTTTTTTGCAATTTAAAGTAATAATTATTAACCAATTATTTGATATTTTTTTTACTTACAAAGCTTATTTGATGTATTCACGTACAAAGCTTAGATTTTTAGGTTATATTGTAGTGTCACTACAGTTAACAATAACAAAATTGATAATATTAATAAGTAATCAATAGTTTGATGGCCAAATAATAACAATAAATAAACATTATCGTGTCACTTATAAGAATTTTTATAGTTAATGCCTTTATGTCCTGTAGAGAGTGCCATATCTAATTTATTGTGACGTCACATATCCTATAACCAGCAGACGATCAAGACGCTTCGATCGATACCTCGTTTGCCAAATTACGATAAGTAGTTTAAAAGTTATGAGGGAACAGATGAACATACATACACACATACATACCGGTCAAAATCATAACCCTCCTTTGGCTTCGCCGTAGTCGGGTAAAAAAATAATATTTTTTACTTTTTACAAATAGATTTATTACTAGCATCTGAGAGCAATTACATAAACTGAAGCCAGAAATAAGTAATGAATTGAAGGTATGGCCAATAGCATATGCGCTCGTTCCAAAAAGTAAATTCCATAGAGGCCGTCAAAACCACCTTCAAAGATTTTATTGATTCTCTCCCACGATTTTTCAACAAAGTAATATTGATTACTGCATTACCGCATTTTGTTCCAATGAACTACGGATAAAATGCGAAAGCGCATAGATGACAATAATATAAACTTTGATTGATAAATTAGAATAATTTCAATTAAAAAAAATAGACATAGGCATTCATTTATTTGCCACATATAGACTGACATAATATATTACAAATTAAAGCAAAATTTTCAAATTTAATTATAATAATAAAAAGCAAAGAAATCATTTAAAATACACAATAATAATTTAAATGAAACATTAAACAAAATAAATGTTTGCTACTGCAGCAAAATTGTCTCGACTCAGCATATATCTACTGTGCGTAACAGCAGACGCAGGTATTCTGCCGAAACCGTTTCTACCAGCCGGTTAACCCTGTGAGGACAGTAAAATGTCCATGTGTTAAATAATATGTAATGTATCTAAAGAAAATAATAGTGTCTATTATTATATTACACACATAAATAATATCAGTAAATAAATAGATTAATGTTTGTAGAATAAAAATAAATGGGCATTTATATTTGCATGTCAATGAGAAAGAGTACTAACTAGGTGCAATACATTTTTGTTTTTCTAACAACATTACTTTGACTCGATTTTTAAAAGACATATATACGTTAACAGCCGAAGTGGTGGAGGTATGTTATTCCAGCACTTGGTTGCCTGGTCCCGAAGGGTCCCCCCAAACGCTACTGTCTTGTACTCACTACAATGAAGCAAGTCCCTTGTTGCTCGAGAACTATATTATTTGCTATTTGCTTTTTCCATACAAATCGTCAATTTCATATGTAAGGACCTAATATTATCTTATTAGCCCGTACAATAATCACTATAGGTATTTATAGTCATGAGTTTCATATGAATACACGTAATTTATAATTTAATTGAAGCTTCAAGAACTTGTCATATTCTAATTAGCAATTCAGTAGATCAGCAACATGTAGTATAGTAGGTAGGTAATGTATTTATTATAGCAATGGCAAACATTTTTACAATTTTAATATTTTGGTGAGATTAGGTAGTTGTTATTTGCTGTAAAGGATTGAGAGTTTATATAAGTGCATTCAAACATTTATTCAATATAATATTATTTGTGTTTACAAACAGATATTCTAGTAATCAGTTATTTATAAGACAATAATAATTTAAGAAACCTATTCGGACTACGCTTTTCGCTTCGCCTACATAACCACAATCGTCAAAACGTGCCAGTGGTCCCCGAAACATCGCAACTGCCATACGTCCAGGTGTAGGTATTGTGCCGTGTGCCTTGTGCCGAGTACCTGGCGTGACATTACACTATAAACGGAGTCCTGAAATCATTGAGTATATTTACATTGATACAAGACTTTTATCTCGATTTATATACAATATTAGCTTTATAAATAAATATAAATATATTTTCAGTATCTTTTTGTTTTTTTTCCACTCAATAGCCACAACATCGATGTAAATAAATTGTAAAGAAGCGCTCATATAATAGCTCTATTATTGACCGAGTGCTCTAGTGAACAGTAGAACTATTGGGAGAGCGAGTGCGGCGACCAGAGAGGCGCCGCGGGCGGGGGAAGCATGCGAAGGAGCGGGGTCGGGGCTTGGCCCAGGGGTGGACTCAGGTGTGAGGGCGCCGGCGCTGCAGGCGTGCAGGCCGGGGCCCATGCACGCTGCATACGCCATCAGGTGCGGCAGCTGGCTCTGCTCGTACAGCCCCACGAACATGCCGCTGTGGGGGCCGCGCGCGAACACCGCCACGTCGTCACCCCCGTGCGTCTCTGACTCGAGCGGGACGTCCGCGTGCGATCGCCACGTCAACTCTTCTGTAATGATTTATATTATGTAAAAGCTAACCCAAGACGGCGAATCAAATACTTCACTGGGTGCTATCAGATGCTTTCGATACTTGTCTTTATTATATTTTTTTTTTTTTTTTTTTATATAAAAACTTGAGCGCATTTGACTAGATCTCACCTGATGGAAAGTGACGATGTGGTCGAGGATGGTACACGCGAACTCAAGTAATGCCTATTCACTATTTATACAGTTCGGTTACAAATATAAATACAACGGCATGTTTGTTCGTAGCACTGTCATAGCAACCGCACCAGCGGGAATAGCAGAACTGAGGTGTATTGTCAACTTATAAACGAAATGTAAACAGATAATTATTATCCAGATATTGTCACTTACGATAGTTAGCATCGGCAGTTACATCTGGGCGAATTCCGTTATCTTGCGTGCGCGCGCCGGGACCGTTGGTGTATGAGAGCGTCATATACGGCACGTTGTTGGTGTCGCGGTCGTCCGACGGGCCGAGGATGTCGCCGCCGCGGCGCGTGTACCCGTTGAAGGCCATCACGTGCGCGTGGTCCGCCGTCACCACGATCAGCGAGTCCTCCTCTGACAGCAGCTCCGTGGCGCGCGCCACCGCCTCGCTCATTTGGATCGTCTCGTCTAAGGCCAACTCTACGTAATTGTCGTGATGAGCGTGGTCGATGCGCCCACTTTCCACAAAGAGGAAGAATCCATTATCGTTTCGTTTGAGGGAACGTATAGCGATATCTGTTAGTTCTGCGAGTGTGGGCTCGGTGGTGATGTCGGCCTGTCTGTGGTACTGTAAGTGGGTACCCTCGAATAGACCCAGTAGGTATTCTGGCTGCTCCAGAGATGCGTCCATCAGCTGCTCACGGTTCCACACGTACCTGTAGCTCACGTTACGCTCAGCCTTATCAGTCTGCCACTCCTCGATTAGGTGGCGACCGTCAGTTCTTCTGCCTCGAGTTCCCTCTTCGTCGCGAATATCATTCGGTATGAATTCCCGACGTCCGCCGCCCAATATTACCTGTAAGATACACTTCTTTAGATTTCTTCTGTACAAACTATCGACTGCGATTTTGTCACATTATATTTTACCAATATAATTTTGTTAAAAGAATCAATCCTTACCTATAATAAGCCTATTTATACAGAAAAGTGGGATTTAGAACAACGAACCGCAGAATAATAGGTAATTAAACCGCATCATCGCGTGCGTACCTTGAACTGATTACCAGGGTACATATGCACGAGCTGGTGCGTGATGTCCGGACAGCGGTCGGTGTCATGTCCCGCATCCACTACGCTCCCGTCATTCTCCCAATTGCGATCGGCCGACTTCGCGAATGCGCCCGCCGGGGAAGCGTGCGTCACGCGCGTCGTCGTCACAATACCTGCGTAGTAGTAGTACACACCGTATATTTACCCTCGCCTCTTACTCATTAGAACCTACCTCGACACCTCCGCCACTCCCGGCTACTTACCGGCGTCGCGGCCATCGGCGAGCGCCCACTCGGCGATGGACTCCACTCGGTGCGCGGCGATTGTCGATGCGTCGCAGTCTCGTCGGGACACGCTGGCGCTGACACCGAGAGTGCCCCTATTAGCTTTCACGCCACACAAGTAGGCCGTGGACGTGCAAGCGGAGTCGGCGATCTGGGCGTTCACGCAATACGTCTGGATATAAAAACAGAGAGCTCTTGTACTTGTGTCATTGCGGCCGAGCTAGTCGTCGATACGGTAATCTTGTACTGACTTTGGCCAAGCCGACTGCGGGGAAAGCCTCGAAAGAGAGCTGTGCTTCCTCGCCGTTGGCTCCCCGGCGCTGGCCGAGGAGCGTACGCGCGGCCGCCAGGGTCGGCACCGACATGCCGTCGCCCAGGAACATGACCACGTTGCGAGCCCGCTTGGGGCTCTCCTCGGGGCGCAGGCGCTGCTGGATGGCGTCCTGTGCTTCCTTGATCCAGTATTGAGCATCGCGCTCGCTGGTGGTGTCGACGCGGCTGGTGGCGGCGTCGCGGTCGGGGTGGTAGCGGTCTGCGCGGGCCGTCGCCACGCACAGGGCTAGCAGCAGGGCTAGCGCGAGGGAAAGTGACGCTCTCATCACTATGTAATTTAAAGAATTGCACCCGTCGCTATGTTGAGCATGAATTTATAAGTTTTTCCGGTATCTAATCATTCAATTCTTAATCAAATCGCGGCTAGAGACGTAAATGGGCTTTATACTTTTGCCATTACATAACTTTCACTAGCAGATTAAGACCTTATTTTAATTAGTGGCCCTAGTAGTAAATAAAATATTATAGATATGAAAAAAAGAGCTTTTATATTCATATGCTTTTATGCAAGCAATGCACTAGATTCAGTAATGCATCAATATGTCAGGTAGTAAGTATAGGTCAAAGACGTCTCTTTTCAATTCATTGAGAAGAGAATGTCAGATTTACTTACACTATTTGAGCTATAGTATAATTGTCCCTCCCCATCTAGATTTTCGTAAAGATAAACACTGAGAAATACAGATTGACTTAGTTACTTTGAACACAATACTATAATAATTATAGACATAATTTCCTGCTTTCAATCTTGAAACATATATCTATATGACTATAATTCGAGTAGTGAGCAAAACCGTCAGTATTGGCCATATTTCCTATCGCTGTAGCATATGAAGTGCACCTAAGACCATTATTTATTAATCAGTCCCCAAGAGATGCTACCGAGCATAGAAATTCATTTCACCAGGTTATGGAGGTGCAAACATTCTTATATTTGATAGAATCAGTAGAATTATGGACTAGTGGTGGCGTGGGGCCGTGGGGGCGAGAGGTCGAGGGGGGGGGGGGGGGGTGTGACGAGCGCGCGAGCGACGCGTGGTGTGGCCGTGGTGGTAGCAAACCATGGACTCTGCTATCTCGGCGACACGCATCGCTCGCGCCTCGCACACCGAACAACGAGCTATTTCCTTACTGATTAGTGCTTTAAATTGTTGAACACGTTATTTACACTGAATCAGATAATGATATGCAGCTGATAGGTAATATTAATTTAATTAATTCTATTGAGGTAAAGCCTAATGTGTTGTCGTTAGCTGATATGGAGACTGTCCCCCTCGCATCCGCTACATAGCGTGTTTACTGATTGGTTCACAGCTGACCGTTGACAATGCTGTTTTCTCGCAGTGACGGATATATTACTGACGCGAAAAATAATAAAATCAATCTTTGAAGCGGGTTGTGCTATTAGTATTGCTTAGGATGGCATTATAATTTTTTGATGTGAAACATCTATAGGCGGAGGGTAAACCTCATTGTTGGCGTAGCGATACAGGCCACATTAGTTCTATGAAGGTATGGAGGAGCGAGTTATGAGACTCCTCGCGACTCAATAAATATATAAATACTAGTTGACCCGCCAAACGTTTTTTTGCCACATTTACTTTATTATAAACTTATCAAACAAATTTATCGTACTATCATTATTATATTCGATTGCCATCTAGCAACCCTATTGCGAATCTGTGGATGGAACCGAATAATATAAAAATCGCTATTAAAAAACAGAGGTTGATCGTAGGAAGGGTGAAAATTTGAAGTTGAACTATATATTTGTCGATGATAAATCATAATAAGATAAAAAAATGTTGTCAAGAAAATAAAAATAAATATTTAGGGGTGGGTCAACCTTATCATTTAAGGGTATGAAAAGTTGATGTTTCCGATTCTCAGACCTACCCGATATGCACACACAATTTCATACAAATCGGTTTAGCCGTTTCGGAGGAGTTTCCAGAGAGTTGTCAGTTCCTTATTATAAATAATGTAAGAAAGTATCATTTTTGTGATTATTTAAATAAAACATGTCTGCGGTGACCGTTTACCATCAGACAGGCTGTCAACTTGTTTGCCACCTTAGTAGTAACAAAAGAAACAAATATTTTCGGTTCCGTAGTCACGTGGCAAATTAATTTACCCTTACATCTTCGTCCTTGTCGTCTGTTGATTAGTCCGTCAGTCCATCAGTCCGCCAGTCAGTCCGTCCGTCAGTCCGTCAGTCCGCCAGTGCGTCAGTCCGTCAGTCAGTCAGGCCATTAGTCCGTCAGTCTGGCAGTCTGTCAGTCCATCAGTCCGTCAGTCCGTCAGTCCATCAGTCCATCAGTCCGTCAGTCCGTCAGTCAGTCAGTCCGTCAGTCCGTCAGTCCGTCAGTCCGTCAGTCCGTCAGTCCGTCAGTCCGCCAGTTAGTCAGTCCGTCAGTCCAGCAGGTCGTCAGTCCATCAGTCCATCAGTCCGTCAATCCGTCAGTCTGGCAGTCCATCTTTTCGTCAGTACGTCAGTCCATAATTCCGTGAGTCCATCAGTCCATCAGTCCGCCAGTCAATCGGTCCGTCAGTCCACCAGTGCGTCAGTCCGCCAGTTAGTCAGTCAGTCCGTCATTCCTTCAGTCCATCAGTGCGTAAGTCCGTCAGTCCATCAGCCCGTCAGTCCGTCAGGCCATCAGTCCGCCAGTCCATCAGTCCGCCAGTCAGTCAGTCCGTCAGTCCGTCATTCCGTCAGTCCATCAGTCCGTCAGTCTATCAGCCCGTCAGTCCGCCAGTCAGTCAGTCCGTCAGTCCATCAGTCCGCCAGTCAGTTAGTCCGGCAGTCCGCCAGTCAGTCAGTCCGTCAGTCCGTCAGTCCGTCAGTCCGTCAGTCCGTCAGTCCGTCAGTCCGTCAGTCCGTCAGTCCGTCAGTCCGTCAGTCCGTCAGTCCGTCAGTCCGTCAGTCCGTCAGTCCGTCAGTCCGTCAGTCCGTCAGTCCGTCAGTCCGTCAGTCCGTCAGTCCGTCAGTCCGTCAGTCCGTCAGTCCATCAGTCCGTCATTCCACCATTGCGTCAGAACGCAAATACAAAACCTACAATATTTCGACATGATGGGAAAGTGACATTCTTGACCCACACTTCGGACATTCGTCGCATTGAATTAATTATAAGTTCGATTGTAATAATTTTATATCAAATAAATTGTTTTTTTTTTTTTTTAATCCTTGGCTGTGGCCCCGCTTAATTGGCGCTGTCGGTAGGATAGTCAAATTAGTCTTCAAAATCAAGCATTGGCTATCACGAATCTACTGTGGTTCCAGCTGAGGAGAATCCAGACATCGATTCCGTATAGATCAATCAATTATGTTGTAAGTACTTTGAATCTTTCAAGTTCTTATCTTTCCTAGTTTCTTATCGTTTTTAGTTCTCTATATTTTACGTATTATATTTTATACGTTATTTTTACTTTCTGTGTGTTAATTATTAGTTTTCAAACTTTTCAAAATTTTCCATCCGAGAGAATCGCGAAATATTAAATTAGGTTATAGAAATAGTAGGAATAGTGCTAGCATATAGTATAATAGACGAAACTAGAAATTTTGACGTTAATATGGCACAAGACAACGTTGATATCCTTTTCAAATCGCTTAGATTATTGCCCGAATTAGACGGAAACGCCCACGTGCTCACACGTTTCATAAATCAATTAGTTTTAAAATATTTTAATGATGCTCAGGGTTATGAACTCACAAACGTAGCCCTTATCAATGGTATTTTAAATAAAGTCACGGGACAAGCCGCTAGTTTTATTAATTCCAATGGAATAGCAGACGATTGGAACGGTATTAGAAGCGCGCTTGTTAATAATTTCGCTGACCATCGCGACGAGACCGCTGTATACAACGATTTATCTATGCAAAGCCAGGGTTCCAGTACTCCACAAGAGTTCTACGAAAGATGTCAAAATTTATTTAGCCTCAGATGATTTAATCTCGCGGACCGTCCTGTACACAGCAAATATTCCGTGCCCCTCCACTGAATTATAATGCCCATATTAATGTATTTAAATTGTCAAATAGACCCCAACCGAATTCATCCTTTATTGGACCACGTCCAATGAGTGGCGTCAGCTATTTTGTTCCAATAATTTTACCTTCATCTGGACATAATTGGAAAAACTTCGGCACTCCCCAACATACTAACTATTTTAAAACTAGGGAACTTAAACTAAACGAATTTAATTCTGACTATGACCCATGTTATGACTACGACTACAGTTACACAGATTGTTACCAAGATTATTATAATGGAGAACCATACCCCGAAATTTACGACAATTTTGAGCAGTACCCCAATAGTTGAGAATTAGACCAAAACCCAAGTTCATCTCAAGATGAAAATTTTCAGAAGGTTTCCAAGTCCGACAAACCAAGATAGAAGTTAATTTTCACATACAAAGGCAACTCGGGTATATTAAAATAAGACCTCTGAAATTTCTTATAGATACCGGTGCCAATCAAACTTTTATCAGTCCTCAAGCCGTTCAAAAATATTTCAGTGACATTCCTTTAAATTACGAACCCTTTGTAATAACAAACGTGCAAGTAGTAGACTAAGAATGATTATTCAATAACTTTACCGTGCTTTTCAGAATTTAGGGAGGTAGGTGACATTACTTTATTCGTTTATGATTATCATAATTACTTTGATGGTTTTTAGGTTTTCATTAACTTGATATTTAGGATTCGAATATTAACCTTAAAAATAAAGTGTTATCCATCCGTAGTGCTGAAATCCCAATTGAGATTTACTACTCTTGTAACGTTAACTTGTACGAAGAAATGATTCCCGCTCACTCCTTCAAATTAGTTAAATTACCGATAAATACCAAAGTTGGAGATGTGTACGTTAAAAATCAAACTACATATATGCAATTGCCTAATTTCAGATTGTTTTACTAAAGTTTAAAATAACCGCGGCTGGGTTGAAATTTCCAATACCTCGTCAAACGACGTCATATTTTTTTTGGACCGTCCGGTATCAGCGGAAATATTGAATGTTGAGTGTGACCGTACTGAAATCTCTATTCAATGTTCCAATGAAGTTTTATCGCGTCTCCGTACTGATCATTTGAATCCTGAAGAATTAGTAAATTTACGAGCATTGTGTACTCGTTATGCTTATGTGTTTTATCTTGAGGGAGAACCTTTCACATTCACTGACAAGATCAAACATAAGATTAAGACAACTGATGAGATTCCAGTACACATCAAAATTTATAGATATCCCTACATCCACAGACAAGAGGTCAGAGATCAAATCAATAAGATGCTCGATAAAAATATTATAAGACCTTTAGATTCTGCATGTAGCTCGCCAATTTGGGTAGTACCTAAAAAGGCGGATGCCTCCGGTAAAACCAAATGGCGTCTTGTCGTGGACTTCCGTAAAGTTAACGAGAAAACTATTGATGATAAATACCCCATCCCCAGTTTTACAGATGTACTAGACAAACTTGGCAGGTGTCAATATTTTACAACCCTTGACTGAGCAAGCGGATTTTATCAAGTAGGAATGGACCCTGCCGATATCCCCAAAACCGCATTCAACGTAGAGAATGAGCATTATGAGTTTTTAAGAATGCCAATGAGTTTGAAAAATTCACCATCAACTTTTCAACGTGTGATGCACCATGTGCTTAAAGATCTGCAAAACAAAGTCTGTCTCGTATATCTTGATGACATAATTGTATACAGGTGACTGGTGAGATACATTCAAATGCTAGAGGACGTGTTAGTTGGTGATCATACATGTTGAAAAAAAAAATAAAAAAAAAAAAAAATAAAAAAAGACAGCTGGAGGGAGCTGCGGTTCAGATAAAGCCCCACATAAAATACTTGGGGCTAATACTGGACCGCAGGTGGAAGTTCGGGGAGCATTTCAAAAAGGTAGGTAGGTAGGTAGGTAGGTAGGTAGGTTTTTTTTTTTTTTTTTTAAATACTCATGTGGGACGAAGAGGGGTAACGCAAGGTGTACGTCTGCGCCCTTTTCCATTTGAGGTTGGATGTTGGGTTTTGAGAGTGGTTGGGAGATTAATTTATGAGAGAGTAATAAACGATAGGAGGAAATAGATATGATTTTATAATATATAGGATTTTATGATATTATTTTAAATATATATAGATTATTATATTATTCAAAGTTGTGCCGCAGTGGAGAACATTGTTTGAGAGGAGAGACCATTGATATTTTATTATATGAATTTTTATATAATAAGTTATATATACATATTTAAATAGAAATATATGATTAATCGATATTGGAATGCTAATTTAAAGATAGAAATGTACGAGTTTCAAGGCAGTATAGGTGCATTGAATGATTTCAGTTGCTTGACGATATGGTAGATATGATTGTGGAATGTATCAATAGAATCAGGATTTTGTATTATTATGCTTAAGTTATATGGATCACTATTCTTAGCAACAGTTAAGTGATCATTCCTAGTTGGAGCAAAACGGGGGCAAAACTGCACTAAATGTGTCCAGGACTGGGTAGCTTGTCCATCGCAGGGACAGAGGTCGTTGGGAGTGATTTTAAATCTATTGAGATATGCTTTATGATATCCATGATTTGAAAGAAATTGTGTTATAGCGAAATTGGGTTTGATGACGGATAGATAGGATTGCAGGAGGTCAAAGGTGGGTAGAAGCGTTTTTAGGTGGGTGGTTTTTTCATACAACTCTAAACGATCATCACAGGAAGCGATGGAGTTTTGATGCTTGATGTAACTTATGGGAATGGAGCAGTAATCTGGAGAGCGGTGAAGAAAAGCTGCAGCTTTGGCAGCGTAGTCGGCACGTTCATTTCCTGGAATACCTTAGTGGGCCTTGATCCAGGAAAATTTGATGGATAGACCTGACTGCCCCGCCGAGTGAAGAAAGTGTTGGATATTGTCGAATCGATTGGTGCTAAAAGAGTTGGAGAGTTCAATAAGACCAGATTTACAGTCAGAGTAAATAATCGAGGATTTGACCTGATGTTTTACGATCCATTCACATGAGTGTTTGATGGCTAGCAGCTCAGCCTGGAAGACCGAGCAGTTGTCGTGTAGTTTGAGTTTTTTGGAGTAGGCAACATCGTTATTTTTTAGGACAACCACTGCAGCGCCAACTTTGCCACTGTGTTTGCTCCCGTCCGTGTAGTCCGTTGTGTAGTTTCGGGTAGGCAGAGCGATTGAATGTCTTCGATGGTGTGGGCCTCAGTGAACTGGATGCCGACTCTGAGTGATGGATGCAGGAGATCTTTTAGGGGCGTTGGAGTTTCGATTGAGATGTCAGAGGGGATAAAGTTGGAGAAGCCTTGGAGTTTAGATAGTTCGATGTTGGCAATCTCAGTTATTTTGGCCGGAAGGGGAGTGAGACCAGCTAACAATATGGCGGTGGGGGTGTTGACAGTTCGAAAGCCCTGTATGATTTTGAGGGCAAAGAGCCGCTGCAGAGATAGAAATTTATTTTTGATGTAGGAATAACTCAGAGCGTCAGACCAGATGCCAGCGGCATAGGAGACGATGGGTTCGATGACCTGTTCATAAATTATTCTTACGTTTTCGGAATGTACGCCCCAAGTGGGTCTGATAAATATAGTGAGCCTGTTTAATAATTTTTTAGCTTTTTCAATAATGTAATCACAGTGTTTAGTGAACCTTATCTTACGATCGATTATTATGCCTAAATATTTGAATTGATTGACGAATGTTATGTATTGATTATTTAATTTAATTTTGCACTTTGTTGATTTGTTTGTAAATCCTAATACTTGTGTTTTGTCTGGTCCAAATGTCAGCTTGACAGATTCTCCCCAACCGACAATCTGTTCCAGGGCCGAGTTGGTAATGTGTTCTAGTTCAGCGATGGATTTGGAATGAGCTATCAGCAGCACATCATCAGCATAAGCCTGAATGTGACACCCTTTGGGTAGGTCCATGTCAAGAAGCTCGTCGATGATAAGGTTCCATAGTGAGGGTCCGCAGACGGAACCCTGGATACATCCTCTGGTCATTAACTTCTCAACATGGCAGTCAGCGAACCCGATCTGTACGTTCCGGTTCTTTACATAGTTCGGTAGGTAGGTAGGTAGGTAGGTAGGTAGGTAGGTAGGTAGGTAGGTAGGTAGGTAGGTAGGTAGGTAGGTAGGTAGGTAGGTAGGTAGGTAGGTAGGTAGGTAGGTAGGTAGGTAGGTAGGTAGGTAGGTAGGTAGGTAGGTAGGTAGGTAGGTAGGTAGGTAGGTAGGTAGGTAGGTAGGTAGGTAGGTAGGTAGGTAGGTAGGTAGGTAGGTAGGTAGGTAGGTAGGTAGGTAGGTAGGTAGGTAGGTAGGTAGGTAGGTAGGTAGGTAGGTAGGTAGGTAGGTAGGTAGGTAGGTAGGTAGGTAGGTAGGTAGGTAGGTAGGTAGGTAGGTAGGTAGGTAGGTAGGTAGGTAGGTAGGTAGGTAGGTAGGTAGGTAGGTAGGTAGGTAGGTAGGTAGGTAGGTAGGTAGGTAGGTAGGTAGGTAGGTAGGTAGGTAGGTAGGTAGGTAGGTAGGTAGGTAGGTAGGTAGGTAGGTAGGTAGGTAGGTAGGTAGGTAGGTAGGTAGGTAGGTAGGTAGGTAGGTAGGTAGGTAGGTAGGTAGGTAGGTAGGTAGGTAGGTAGGTAGGTAGGTAGGTAGGTAGGTAGGTAGGTAGGTAGGTAGGTAGGTAGGTAGGTAGGTAGGTAGGTAGGTAGGTAGGTAGGTAGGTAGGTAGGTAGGTAGGTAGGTAGGTAGGTAGGTAGGTAGGTAGGTAGGTAGGTAGGTAGGTAGGTAGGTAGGTAGGTAGGTAGGTAGGTAGGTAGGTAGGTAGGTAGGTAGGTAGGTAGGTAGGTAGGTAGGTAGGTAGGTAGGTAGGTAGGTAGGTAGGTAGGTAGGTAGGTAGGTAGGTAGGTAGGTAGGTAGGTAGGTAGGTAGGTAGGTAGGTAGGTAGGTAGGTAGGTAGGTAGGTAGGTAGGTAGGTAGGTAGGTAGGTAGGTAGGTAGGTAGGTAGGTAGGTAGGTAGGTAGGTAGGTAGGTAGGTAGGTAGGTAGGTAGGTAGGTAGGTAGGTAGGTAGGTAGGTAGGTAGGTAGGTAGGTAGGTAGGTAGGTAGGTAGGTAGGTAGGTAGGTAGGTAGGTAGGTAGGTAGGTAGGTAGGTAGGTAGGTAGGTAGGTAGGTAGGTAGGTAGGTAGGTAGGTAGGTAGGTAGGTAGGTAGGTAGGTAGGTAGGTAGGTAGGTAGGTAGGTAGGTAGGTAGGTAGGTAGGTAGGTAGGTAGGTAGGTAGGTAGGTAGGTAGGTAGGTAGGTAGGTAGGTAGGTAGGTAGGTAGGTAGGTAGGTAGGTAGGTAGGTAGGTAGGTAGGTAGGTAGGTAGGTAGGTAGGTAGGTAGGTAGGTAGGTAGGTAGGTAGGTAGGTAGGTAGGTAGGTAGGTAGGTAGGTAGGTAGGTAGGTAGGTAGGTAGGTAGGTAGGTAGGTAGGTAGGTAGGTAGGTAGGTAGGTAGGTAGGTAGGTAGGTAGGTAGGTAGGTAGGTAGGTAGGTAGGTAGGTAGGTAGGTAGGTAGGTAGGTAGGTAGGTAGGTAGGTAGGTAGGTAGGTAGGTAGGTTAGGTTAGGTTAGGTTAGGTTAGGTTAGGTTAGGTTAGGTTAGGTTGGGGTGGGGTGCAGGTTGAGAGCCTCCTCGTGGCGCACCCTGGGCAACGTCGGTTTCGAGTGCCACCACACTTGGGCCGGCGGCTGATCTCAACACCGGGAGGGGCGGCCGCTAAGCCGCGACGTAACCCGTAAGGACTACCGGCTCTGCAGGCGGGTCAATGAGGGATCCGCCATATGCATCCGGAGTCCTGCTTCCGTGCGGGGGTCGAAGCGGTCGAAGCGGCTCGCGCCACTCGGGAGGGGGGGCGGCTGCGAAGCCGCGACGTAACCCGCAAGGCGGGGTAGGCCAGGGCAACCGGATACCCCGAAAGGGGGAGCTCGCGGCTCTGCACCTGGGTACCTGCTGCCGGTGGGGGATCGAAGCGGCTCGCGCCGTTCGGGAGGGGGCGGCTGCGAAGCCGCACCGTAACCCGCAAGGCGGGGTAGGCCAGGGCAACCGGATACCCCGAAAGGGGGAGCTCGCGGCTCTGCACCTGGGTACCTGCTGCCGGTGGGGATCGGAGCGGCTCGCGCCGCGTGGGGAGGGGCGCAATAGCGCCACCGCACCTATGGTGGTAGGTGTCGGAGCGGCTGAGGCCCGCCGCGGAGGCGACTGATGCCCGCGCTGCGTCTGTCCGATATTCGGCGGCAGCGCGGCGGCACAGCGCGAATGAGGGGTGGCTATAGCCACCGGAGAGGGGGACTCGTGCCCGGGCTGCGTCTGTCCGGAGTCCGGCGGCAGTGGGCACGTAGTCGGTGGTGAGGAGGGGCGCTTCGCGCCGGAGATGGGGGGGACTCGTGCCCGCTGCGTCTGTCCGGAGTCCGGCGGCAGCGTGGGCACGTAGTCGGGGGAGAGGGGCGGCTGGCGCCGCGGAGGAGGGCGTCCCACCTGCGCTGCGTCTGTCCGGTATCCGGCGGCAGCGTGGGGGGACGGGAGGGCGGCGGCTGGTTTTTATGCCCAGCCGTCTGCCAACCCGTAATCCTGAGCAATCGGGACCGGGGGCCCGGGTCACGTATGGCCTGGGCTGCGAGGAGAAAACCTCTATAAAAAACGCCAGAGGGGCGGCAGGCGGCGTCTGGCAATGAGGGCCGGATGCCGCCGTACGCCGTGGGCCCCCGGTGCACCGGGGGTCCCACAGAGGAGGGGGGTCTTAAGGGGCGGCTGAGGCCCGCTGCCCTGACCCCCCGGTGACTGCGGGCGGGGGATGGGAGTCCCCCGCTCGCCTTTCAACGAGTCACCAAGAGGATAGGGGATGGCCGTGCGTATTCGGCCTCCCCATCGGAGAGGGCGCCCCTAGCTTCGGCTGGGGCGAGGACCGGTGGGCACCCGCGGGTAATGCTTAGGCGGGTACCGTGGGTGTCCAACGAACCGGTAGGCGGAAATACGCCGTGGTGGGTTTTGGTGGGTATACCCTCGGGCCCCTGCTCATTTTTGATATGAGGAGGGGAGTTTGCGAGCGGGAGCCCCACATATCCCCCCGTCTCTCCCAGGGCGGGGGTCGAACTCATAATGGGTTTCCCACCACGTCAACAAAAAAAAAAAAAAAAAAGGTTAGGTTGGGGTGCAGGTTGAGAGCCTCCTCGTGGCGCACCCTGGGCAACGTCGGTTTCGAGTGCCACCACACTTGGGCCGGCGGCTGATCTCAACACCGGGAGGGGCGGCCGCTAAGCCGCGACGTAACCCGTAAGGACTACCGGCTCTGCAGGCGGGTCAATGAGGGATCCGCCATATGCATCCGGAGTCCTGCTTCCGTGCGGGGGTCGAAGCGGTCGAAGCGGCTCGCGCCACTCGGGAGGGGGGGCGGCTGCGAAGCCGCGACGTAACCCGCAAGGCGGGGTAGGCCAGGGCAACCGGATACCCCGAAAGGGGGAGCTCGCGGCTCTGCACCTGGGTACCTGCTGCCGGTGGGGGATCGAAGCGGCTCGCGCCGTTCGGGAGGGGGCGGCTGCGAAGCCGCACCGTAACCCGCAAGGCGGGGTAGGCCAGGGCAACCGGATACCCCGAAAGGGGGAGCTCGCGGCTCTGCACCTGGGTACCTGCTGCCGGTGGGGATCGGAGCGGCTCGCGCCGCGTGGGGAGGGGCGCAATAGCGCCACCGCACCTATGGTGGTAGGTGTCGGAGCGGCTGAGGCCCGCCGCGGAGGCGACTGATGCCCGCGCTGCGTCTGTCCGATATTCGGCGGCAGCGCGGCGGCACAGCGCGAATGAGGGGTGGCTATAGCCACCGGAGAGGGGGACTCGTGCCCGGGCTGCGTCTGTCCGGAGTCCGGCGGCAGTGGGCACGTAGTCGGTGGTGAGGAGGGGCGCTTCGCGCCGGAGATGGGGGGGACTCGTGCCCGCTGCGTCTGTCCGGAGTCCGGCGGCAGCGTGGGCACGTAGTCGGGGGAGAGGGGCGGCTGGCGCCGCGGAGGAGGGCGTCCCACCTGCGCTGCGTCTGTCCGGTATCCGGCGGCAGCGTGGGGGGACGGGAGGGCGGCGGCTGGTTTTTATGCCCAGCCGTCTGCCAACCCGTAATCCTGAGCAATCGGGACCGGGGGCCCGGGTCACGTATGGCCTGGGCTGCGAGGAGAAAACCTCTATAAAAAACGCCAGAGGGGCGGCAGGCGGCGTCTGGCAATGAGGGCCGGATGCCGCCGTACGCCGTGGGCCCCCGGTGCACCGGGGGTCCCACAGAGGAGGGGGGTCTTAAGGGGCGGCTGAGGCCCGCTGCCCTGACCCCCCGGTGACTGCGGGCGGGGGATGGGAGTCCCCCGCTCGCCTTTCAACGAGTCACCAAGAGGATAGGGGATGGCCGTGCGTATTCGGCCTCCCCATCGGAGAGGGCGCCCCTAGCTTCGGCTGGGGCGAGGACCGGTGGGCACCCGCGGGTAATGCTTAGGCGGGTACCGTGGGTGTCCAACGAACCGGTAGGCGGAAATACGCCGTGGTGGGTTTTGGTGGGTATACCCTCGGGCCCCTGCTCATTTTTGATATGAGGAGGGGAGTTTGCGAGCGGGAGCCCCACATATCCCCCCGTCTCTCCCAGGGCGGGGGTCGAACTCATAATGGGTTTCCCACCACGTCAACAAAAAAAAAAAAAAAAAAAAGGTTAGGTTAGGTTAGGTTAGGTTAGGTTGGGGTCAGAGGGAGCCAAGCCCGCTGTGCCATGAGTGCGGAGGTCCCGACGACACAGCCGAGCACACCCTACAGGTGTGCAGTCGTTGGGACGCGGAGCGTAGCCTCATGGCACAGGCAATACAGCGGGCAGACCTCTCGCTGCACAGCATCATTTCTGCGATGCTCAGCAGCGAGAGGTCCTGGGAGGCAGTGGTCTCCTTCTGTGAAACAGTTATGTCACAGAAGGAGACCGCGGAGAGGGAGCGCGAGGAAAATCCGCTCGCGCATCCCCTCCGGCGTAGACGGCCGGGGATGAGACGGCGGCAGTTTATTGCTCGCTCGTCGTAACCCCCAGTGACTGCGGGCGGAGTTTGGGAGACTCCGCCCGCCGCGAAAAGTCACAAGGCGGTCTGGGGGATGGCCAAGCGTGACCGGCCACCCCCCCATCGGCGCGGGAAGCCCCGGCAGAGGCTGGGGCGACCGGTGGGTGTCGTGGAGAATGCCTAGTGCGGGTGCCACGACACCCAACAAAACCGGAGAGAGGGCACGCCAAGGTGGTTTTTAGTGGGTATACCTCTCGGGCCCCTTCTCATTTTTAATATGAGAAGGGGAGTTTGCGAGAGGGAGTCCCACATATCCCCCCCGCCGCTCCCAAGGCGGGGGGTCGAACGCGCAAAGCGTTTTCCACCTTGTAAAACAAAAAAAAAAAAAAAAAAAAAGGTTAGGTTGGGGTGCAGGTTGAGAGCCTCCTCGTGGCGCACCCTGGGCAACGTCGGTTTCGAGTGCCACCACACTTGGGCCGGCGGCTGATCTCAACACCGGGAGGGGCGGCCGCTAAGCCGCGACGTAACCCGTAAGGACTACCGGCTCTGCAGGCGGGTCAATGAGGGATCCGCCATATGCATCCGGAGTCCTGCTTCCGTGCGGGGGTCGAAGCGGTCGAAGCGGCTCGCGCCATTCGGGAGGGGGCGGCTCGCGCCGTAGCGTAACCCGCAAGGCCACTGGACGGGGGACTACCGGCTCTGCAACCGGATACCCCGAAAGGGGGAGCTCCGTGCCCTGCAACCGGATATTAGTCCCGCAGCCTGCGGGGGTCGCAGCGGTTCGCGCCGTTCGGGAGGGGCGGCGAAGCCGTACCGTAACCCACAAGGCCGGGAAGCCCCAGCTCTGCAACCGGATACCCCGAAAGGGGGCTGAGGCCCGCCGCGGAGGCGACTGATGCCCGCGCTGCGTCTGTCCGATATTCGGCGGCAGCGCGGTGGCACAGCGCGAATGGTGTCGGAGCGGCTGAGGCCCGCCGCGGAGGCGACTGATGCCCGCGCTGCGTCTGTCCGATATTCGGCGGCAGCGCGGTGGCACAGCGCGAATGAGGGGTGGCTGTAGCCACCGGAGAGGGGGACTCGTGCCCGCGCTGCGTCTGTCCGGAGTCCGGCGGCAGAGGGCACGTAGTCGGTGGTGAGGAGGGGCGCTTTGCGCCGAGGAGGAGGGTGACTCGTGCCCGCTGCGTCTGTCCGGAGTCCGGCGGCAGCGTGGGCACGTAGTCGGGGGAGAGGGGCGGCTGGCGCCGCGGAGGAGGGCGTCCCACCTGCGCTGCGTCTGTCCGGTATCCGGCGGCAGCGTGGGGGGACGGGAGGGCGGCGGCTGGTTTTTATGCCCAGCCGTCTGCCAACCCGTAATCCTGAGCAATCGGGACCGGGGGCCCGGGTCACGTATGGCCTGGGCTGCGAGGAGAAAACCTCTATAAAAAACGCCAGAGGGGCGGCAGGCGGCGTCTGGCAATGAGGGCCGGATGCCGCCGTTCGCCGTGGGCCCCCGGTGCACCGGGGGTCCCACAGAGGAGGGGGGTCTTAAGGGGCGGCTGAGGCCCGCTGCCCTGACCCCCCGGTGACTGCGGGCGGGGGATGGGAGTCCCCCGCTCGCCTTTCAACGAGTCACCAAGAGGATAGGGGATGGCTGTGCGTATTCGGCCTCCCCATCGGAGAGGGCGCCCCTAGCTTCGGCTGGGGCGAGGACCGGTGGGCACCCGCGGGTAATGCTTAGGCGGGTACCGTGGGTGTCCAACGAACCGGTAGGCGGAAATACGCCGTGGTGGGTTTTGGTGGGTATACCCTCGGGCCCCTGCTCATTTTTTTGATATGAGGAGGGGAGTTTGCGAGCGGGAGCCCCACATATCCCCCCGTCTCTCCCAGGGCGGGGGTCGAACTCATAATGGGTTTCCCACCACGTCAACAAAAAAAAAAAAAAAAAAGGTTAGGTTAGGTTAGGTTAGGTTAGGTTAGGTTAGGTTAGGTTAGGTTAGGTTAGGTTAGGTTAGGTTAGGTTAGGTTAGGTTAGGTTAGGTTGGGGTGCAGGTGAGAGGCCTCCTCGTGGCGCACCCTGGGCAACGTCAGCTCCAGGTGCCCACCAGCTTTTGGTGGACACTTGGCGCTGGCGGCTGACTCTCACATCCTTCCCTTCGGTCCTCTTCCCATCCTTCCACTCCCATCCTTTTAAGGGAAAACCCTTATCCTTCCCCCCCTCCTTCCCACCCCCCCTTCCCCCTTCCCCGGCGGGCCCGGCGGCAGGTAACACTGTCGTCGGGAATAACCGCCCAAAACCGGAGGAGGTACGCCGCTCCTCTGCGATCCGTAGCCCGGGCATCCCGCAACGACCTCCACCAAATGGCGTTGTGGAGTAGTGGGACCCGGAGCGGAGGGCTTGCCTTGATTGGCCGGCCCGCGAGAAAGGAAAACTCTCTAAAAACCCGTCAGGACAAGACGTAAAAACCCTGTACACACCAGGCGACCTGTACAGTAGCCCGCAAGGGTACTAGCCTTGCCCCCGGAAAGGGCGTCACCCGGGGGTCGACCTTTTTATCGTCCCATACTCGTGGGAACAAAAATGGAACATGGCAACTCAAACCGAAAAATGATGATGAGCAGCGAGGAGGATGGGGACACTGACTCAATAGTCAGTGTCGCATCAACGACGAACCGGCAAACGTTCAAACGGACAAGGAACAGCGACTCGGACCCAGACTCCAACTTGGAGGGGGTCGCGAGCCCTACGATGAGGAAAAGACGGGGTCGGCCGCCAACCACGGGCCATTATGTTGGCCTGGCAAAGGCAAAGCTGGCCCTGGTAGAGGCTGAGAGACTGGCGGAACAACAGCGGGCTGAGGCTGAGGTGTCGGCAGTCTCTCGAGAAACTCGGGCGCGGACGCGGGATCTCTCCCTGTCGGAGGCGTCCTCGGGTGGCGACGACGACTTTCAAACGGCGACCGCGTTGAGCCGCGCGATCGAGGACAACGTCGCCTTAATAAAGAGGATCGCCGCCACGTCGGGGAACCTCAAGGGTACCTTTATGAAGGCCCTGAAGGACGCCGCCGACGACATCGGCAAGGTCGCTTCCGTCTTGCAGAGCCGCTGCACCTCAGAAGAGACGAGAGGACTGCAGGCGGACAATGCACGCCTGCAGTCGGAGGTCGCACAGCTCCGCAAGGAGATGGCGGAAATGAGGGAGCGCCTTGACCGCCAACACCCTCAGGCGGAAGTGGCAGCGCCGACTCAGTCCAGGCAAGCGCCTCTCGACGCCGACGACCTGGTGCGCACCATCCTCTGCCAGGTGGGCACGATGGTAAACGCCAGGTTCGCGGCGTTCGAAGAAAGGTTGCTGCCTGAGAAAAGAGTGCGGCCTCCATTGGCAGCGGACAGGCGAGCGGACGACCTTCTTGAGGCCACTCCTGGGCCTTCGACCGCCCCGACCGAGGCTGCTCCGATCTGGGTCAGCTCTGACGGACCGGAGGCTCCGAAGCCACAAAGGGCTCCGAAGCCAAAAAAGAAGCCGGCAAAGAAGGGGCAAACCTCGGTGGGCACTCCCCGCGAGAGGATTGCGGAGCCCCAACCCCGAGCATCATCAGTGTCGGAGCCCGTGGACCAGGCGAGCGCAACCCGGCCCGCAGAATTGGCCTGGAACACAGTGGTCAAGAAGGGGAAAAAGAAGGGCAAGCCCAAGCAGGATCCCCCTACCCCACGCAAGAGGGCTAAAGAAGGGCCAGCCAAGCTCATCCCCCCGAAGTCTGCCGCGGTCATAGTCACCCTCACGCCAGAGGCCACCGCAAACGGGGTGACGTATGAGTCGGTGATCGCGGAGGCCAAGGCCAAAATCCGGCTCTCGGAACTGGGCATCACTACCGGGGTTCGCTTCCGCGTGAGTGCCACGGGAGCCCGGATGTTCGAGGTTGCCGGCACGGATAGCGACCCCCAGGCCGATGCGCTCGCCGCGAAGCTGGAGGAGGTCCTCAGCCGGGACACAGTCCGCGTCTCCAGGCCGGTTAAGTCGACCGAAATCAAGATTTCCGGCCTGGACGACTCCATCTCGGCTGAGGAGGTGCTGAGCGCGGCCGCCGAGGCGGGGGGCTGTCCCAAAGGCAGCCTGCGGAACAGCGGGGGGGTCGTCAAAGACCCATACGGCGTGGGACATATGTGGGTGGAGTGCCCGGTGGCAGCCGCCAAGCAAATCGCCGCAGCGGGTCGCCTCCAGCTGACGTGGATATCGGCCTCCGTCAAGCTCCTGGAGCCCAAACCTCTGCGGTGCTTTAGATGCCTGCAGAGGGGGCACATCAGGGCTCAATGCAGCGCGGAGACCGACCGAAGCCAGGAGTGCTTCCGCTGCGGGGTGGCCGGGCATAAATCAAAGGGATGCACGGCGAAGCCGCACTGCACTATCTGTGCGGCGGTCAAGAAGCCGTCCGATCACCTGCTGGGGGGCAAGGCTTGCCCCGCACCAGCCCCTAAAGTCTCGAGGAGGAAGGGTGCATCCCAGCCCCCCCTAAAACGCCAGCAGCCTGTAGAGACTGCAATGGAGACGGATCCGCAACCACCGAACAATAATGGCCCTACACCTTCTTCAAGCCAACATTAACCACTGCGCTCGAGCCCAAGACCTGCTCCTTCAGAGTATGGTCGAGTGGTCGACGCACGTGGCGGTGGTTGCGGAGCCCTATTTCGTCCTCCCCAATAGGGACGATTGGATAGGGGACGAGGACGGCTTGGTGGCCCTTATAGTGCCTAGGTCCACTGGCTCCCCGGTGGTCGAGTGCGTCCGGAAGGGTCGAGGTTGCGTCGCGGCAGTCGTGGGAGGAGTCACCGTCGTCGGCGTGTACTGCCCCCCGAGCAGAACCCTCACGGAGTTCGAGGGCCTCCTCAGCCAAGTCGAGGCCCTCATCGGCGGGAGTCACCCACATCCAGCTCTGGTAATGGGTGACTTCAACGCCAAAAACTCCGCGTGGGGATGCCTGGCCACCGATGCACGGGGTGCAGTACTCGAGGAGTGGGCGCTGACGGCGGGGCTCAGCCTGCTAAACCGCGGATCGCGGCCGACCTGCGTTCGGCCACAGGGCAGCTCTATAGTGGACCTGTCGTTCGCCAGTCCTGCAATAGCGCGCCGAGTCTACGGGTGGGAGGTCGTGGAGGGCGTAGAAACACTCTCGGATCACCTCTACATCCGTTTCGAGGTGTCTGCGTCCTCCGCGGCCCCGTTTCATTCGGGACGCGGCGCGCTGCCTGGCGACGGCCCCCGATGGGCGCTAAAGCGTCTCGACAGGGAGGTCCTCATTGAAGCCTCCCTGGTCGAAACATGGACGCCCCCCGACGCCTCTAGGAGCGTCGACGAGGAGGCCACGGCGCTGCGGCAGTCGATGACTCGAGTCTGCGACGCGTCGATGCCGCGGCAGGGTCCCCTTCCGCCGAGACGCCAAGTGTACTGGTGGTCGGCCGACATCGCTGAACTACGCATACAGTGCGTAGCGGCCAGACGCCAGTACCAGAGGCAACGGCGGAGGAGACCCCAGGACGAGCGGGCCGAGTCGTCGCTGCGCGCGGCCTACGGGGCGGCCAAACGCGCCCTACGTGTCGCCATCGGCGAGTCGAGGGACGGGGCCAGGGAGGAGATGGTCGAGTCCCTCAACCTTGACCCGTGGGGCCGCCCCTACCGAATGGTGCAGGGGCGATTTCGTCAGTGGGCGCCCCCCCTGACCCAGAGCCTCCAGCCACAGCTGGTGGAAGCGGTCGTGGCAGCGCTCTTTCCGCGCAGGGGCGAGCACACCCCTCCCTCCATGGCGCCGCCCGTGAGGAGTGAGCCCATCGCCGAGCCCGGGGACATACCGCCGGTATCTGCCGGGGAGTTCGGGGCCGCTATTCTTCGGCTTCGCGCCAAAAGGACGGCCCCGGGCCCCGACGGTGTTCCCGGCCGGGCGTGGGTGCTAGCCGCGGATGCGTACGAGGAGAGGGTGTGCGGGCTCTTCAACGCCTGCTTCGCCCGGGGCCGCTTCCCACAGCTGTGGAAGACGGGCAACCTTGTGCTCCTGAAGAAGGAAGGCCGCCCAGTCGACTCGCCGTCCGGGTACCGGCCGATCGTGCTCCTTGACGAGGCGGCGAAGCTCTTCGAGCGTGTCATAGCGAACCGCCTCGTCGAGCATCTGGAGAGGGTCGGTCCGGGCCTGGACGACAAGCAGTACGGGTTCCGGGTGGGAAGGTCCACCGTGCACGCGGTCCTGCGGGTGAAGGCGATGGCGGAGGAAGCAGTCGCACAGGGCGAGGTCGTCTTGGCGGTGTCCCTTGACATCGCCAACGCCTTCAACACCTTGCCCTGGAGTTGCATTAGGGAGGCACTCCGGTATCACCGGGTGCCGAACTACCTCCGCCGCATCATCGCCGACTACCTGTCGAGCAGGACCGTGGCGTATCGGGGCCGCGACGCGTGGTGCCACCACGAGGTGTCGTGCGGTGTTCCACAGGGGTCGGTCCTCGGGCCGCTCCTGTGGAACATCGGGTACGACTGGGCGTTGCGGGGTGTCCTCCTCCGCGGGGTGAGCGTCACATGCTACGCGGACGACACCCTCGTGACGGCCCGGGGCGGTACGCACCGCGAGTGCGCCATCTTGGCGACGGCGGGAGTGGCTCAGGTCGTGGGCCGCATTCGGGCGCTGGGTCTCGAGGTGGCCTTAAACAAGTCCGAGGCTCTGTGCTTTCACGGACCTCGGAACGGGCCACCTTCGGGATCCCATATCGTGGTCGGCGGTGTGCGAATCGACGTGGCGCCCCAGATGAAATATTTGGGGCTCACGCTCGATAGCCGCTGGACTTGGGAGAGCCACTTCCGTCGGTTGGTGCCCAGGCTGTTGCGCGCGGCGGCCGCACTCGGCAGTCTTCTGCCGAATCTGAACGGTCCGAAGGCGGCCTGCCGGCGCCTGTACCTGGGCGTCATCAAATCGATGGCGCTGTATGGGGCACCCGTGTGGGACGGCGCCCTGAATAGCCGGACAATCGCCCTCCTACATCGACCGCAGAGGGCGATGGCCATCAGGGTGGCCCGTGGATACCGCACGGTGTCCTACGACGCGGCGTGCGTCTTGGCCGGCTCCCTGCCGTGGGAGCTGGAGGCGGGGGTTCTCGCGTCCGTCTTCTCTTGGCGCGAGAACCAGATCGCCACACACCGGCTCCCGCCGGCGGTGGAGGCGGTCGAGAGGGTGAGGGTGGAGAGGCGAGCGGCTGCCGTCATCGAGTGGCGGCGCAACCTCCGGCACCCGAGCGCTGGTGCCTGGACGGTGGAAGCGGTTCGTCCGGTGCTCACGCAGTGGATGGACAGGAGACACGGTGCGCTCACCTTCCGGTTGTCGCAGGTTTTGTCGGGGCATGGCTGCTTCGGCAAATACCTGCACCGGATCGGGAGGGAGCCATCGGCGGTGTGTCACCACTGCGTCGGCTGCCCGGAAGACACCGCCCAGCACACGCTGGAAGTGTGTCCGGCGTGGGCAGACCAGCGCCGGGAGCTCGTGGCCGTCGTGGGCGGCAACCCTACATTGCCGGTCATTGTGACCTCCATGGTGGAGACTGACCGTGCATGGGGTGCCGCCCAGCAGTTCGCTGAGGCGGTCATGGGCCTGAAGGAGGAGGCGGAAAGGGAGCGGGAGGCAAATACTCTCGACCCCATCCGAAGCCGCCGCGTGGGGAGGCGAAGGCGCGCGTACGCGCGCAACGCCCCTCCACCCTAATAGTGACTCGAGCGGCGGGCAAGGGGAAGCCCGCCGCTCCTAGAGAGTCGGAGAAGGCGCGCATATGCGCGAATGGCGTCGTAGCCGCGGGTGGAAACACCCGCGGTAGCAAGTCGTGGCGTCAGCCGGTCACCGCCGGGCGAGTAGACGAGTGCTCGTAAGAGTGTACCCTCGTCCCGGCGGAGAATGACAGTGACGGCAAGTTGGGTTTTAGTGGGTATACCTCTCGGGCCCCTTCTCATTTTTGATATGAGAAGGGGAGTTTGCGAGAGGGAGTCCCACATAACCACCGCGTCTTCCCCAGGCGCGGTGGTATGCGTAATGCATTTCCCAACTATAAAAAAAAAAAAAAAAAAAAAAAAAAAAAAAAAAAAAAAAAAAAAAAAAAAAAAAGGTTAGGTTAGGTTAGGTTAGGTTAGGTTAGGTTAGGTTAGGTTAGGTTAGGTTAGGTTAGGTTAGGTTAGGTTAGGTTAGGTTGGGGTGGGGTGCAGGTGAGAGGCCTCCTCGTGGCGCACCCTGGGCAACGTCGGCTCCGAGTGCCCACCAGCTTTTGGTGGACACTCGGCGCTGGCGGCTGACTCTCACACTCTTCCCTTCGGTCCTCTTCCCATCCTTCCACTCCCATCCTCTTTAAGGGAAAACCCTTATCCTTCCCCCCTTCCTTCCCACCCCCCCCTTCCCCCTTCCCCGGCGGGCCCGGCGGCAGGTAACACTGTCGTCGGGAATAACCGCCCAAAACCGGAGGAGGTACGCCGCTCCTCTGCGATCCGTAGCCCGGGCATCCTGCAACGACCTCCACCAAATGGCGTTGTGGAGTAGTGGGACCCGGAGCGGAGGGCTTGCCTTGATTGGCCGGCCCGCGAGAAAGGAAAACTCTATAAAAACCCGTCAGGACAAGACGTAAAAACCCTGTGCACACCGGGCGAAATGCACAGTAGCCCGCAAGGGCACTAGCCTTGCCCCCGGAACGGCGTCACCCGGGGGTCGACCACCCTTTCGTCCACTACTCGTGGGATTCAAAAATGACAATGGCAACCAAAAAAGGAACGATGATGGTGAGCAGCGAGGAGGATGGGGACACTGACTCGATAGTCAGTGTCGCATCAACGACGACCAGGCATACGTTTAAAAGGACACGGAACAGTGACTCGGACCCAGACTTGGATGGGGTCGCGAGCCCTACGACGCGGAAAAGGCGAGGTCGGCCGCCAACCACGGGCCACTACGTGGGCCTGGCAAAGGCCAAGCTGGCGCTCGCTAAGGCAGAGAGATTGGCCGAGCAGCAGAGGGCCGAGGCGGAGGTGACGGCGGCCTCCCGAGAGATTCGGGCTCGCCACAGGGATCTCTCCCTGTCGGAGGTGTCCTCAGATGGGGACGAATTTATGACGGCGACCGCGCTGAACCGCGCGATAGAGGATAACGTCGCCATAATAAAGAAGGTCGCAGTCACGTCGGGGAACCTGAAAGGTGGCTTCATCAAAACCTTGAAGGACGCGGCGGACGAGATTAGGAAAGTCGCCCTAATCCTCCAGAGCCGATGCACCTCCGAGGAGACGCGTGGCCTGCAGGCGGACAATGCCCGCCTCCAGTCTGAGGTCGCGCAGCTCCGGAAGGAGGTTGCGGAAATGCGGGAGCGCATGGAGAGGCCGCACCCTCAGACCGATACGGTTGCGGCGAGTCAGCCGAATGCAGCACCTCTAGACGCAGATGGCCTGGTGCGCGCCGTCCTCTGCCAGGTGGGCACGATGGTCAGCGCCAGGTTTGAGGCTCTCGAGGAGAGGTTGCTGCCTGAAAGGCGACTTCGCCCTCCGCTAGCGGCTGACAGGCGGGCCAG
The DNA here is from genome assembly GCA_907165245.1 of Habrosyne pyritoides. Classification (NCBI taxonomy): domain Eukaryota; kingdom Metazoa; phylum Arthropoda; class Insecta; order Lepidoptera; family Drepanidae; genus Habrosyne; species Habrosyne pyritoides. The sequence goes on along the minus strand of OU015600.1, from coordinate 22,368 downwards.
CGAGGTCCGCGAGATCTCCCCGGGGCTATCTTCTGCCCCGATCGAGGCTGCTCCGGTCCAGGCCAACACTGGTGGACCGGAGGCTCAAAAGCCAAAAGGGGCAAAGAAACCCAAGGAGAAAAAGCCGGGGAAAAAGGGACGAGGCTCGGTGGGCGCTCCCCGTGAGAGGGCGTCAGAGCCACAGCCCACAGCAACAGCGCCGAGACCCGCAGACCAGACGGCCACAACCCAGCCCAAGGAACTGGCCTGGAACCTGGTTGTTAAGAAAGGGGGAAATAAAAAGAAGGGCCAGCCGAAGCAGGGTCCACCCCGCAAGCCGGCCAAGGAGAAATCGGCCAAGCTGATCGCCCCAAAGTCGGCTGCGGTGGTGGTTACCCTCACACCAGAGGCTGTAGATAAGGGCACTACATACGTGGCGGTGATCGCCGAGGCAAAGGCCAAGATAAGGCTAGCGGACCTCGGGATCGCCGCCGTAAGGTTCCGCGTGAGCGCCACGGGAGCCCGTATGTTCGAGGTTACGGGCCCGGACAGCGGCCCACTCGCCGACGCGCTCGCCACTAAATTGGAGGAGGTCCTCGGCCGGGACACAGTCCGCGTCTCCAGGCCGGTAAAGACGACGGAAATCAAGATCTCCGGCCTGGATGACTCGATCTCGGCTGAGGAGGTTCTGAGCGCGGTCGCCGAGGCGGGCGGCTGCCCGAAAACCAGCCTCAAGAATAGCGGCGGGGTGGTGAAGGACCCCTTCGGCGTGGGGCACATGTGGGTCGAGTGCCCGGTGGCAGCCGCCTGTTGCATCGCCGCAGCGGGCCGCCTCAAACTCTCGTGGGTGTCGGCCTCCGTCAAGCTCCTTGAGCCCAGACCTCTGCGGTGCTACAGATGCCTGCAGAGGGGGCACATAAGAGCTCAATGCAAGGCGGAGGTCGACAGGAGCCAGGAGTGCTTCCGCTGCGGGGTGGCTGGCCACAAGTCAAAGGGGTGCTCGGCGAAGCCACGGTGCTCATTGTGCGCCGCCGCCAACAAACCGGCAGACCATCTGCTGGGGGGCAAGGCGTGTCACGCGCCAGCCCCCAGGGCCGGCAGAGGAAGGGCCCCACAGCCCCTGCCTGTGGAGGCGGTGGTGATGGAGACGGACCCCGCAACCACCGAGGTGTGAGGGGGGCGTTTTCGCGCCGACGATGGGGGCGACTGGTGCCCGCGCTGCGTCTGTCCGACATTCGGCGGCAGCGCGGGCACGCAGTGAGGTGTGAGGGGGGCGCTTTTGCGCCGACGATGGGGGGCGACTGGTGCCCGCGCTGCGTCTGTCCGACATTCGGCGGCAGCGCGGGCACTCAGTGAAAGGTGAGTGGCGGCTCGCGCCGCGGAGGGGGGCGTCCTACCCGCGCTGCGTCTGTCCGGCATCCGGCGGCAGCGTGGGGGGGGACGAAAGGGCGGCGGCTGGTGTTTGTGTCCAGCCGTCGGCCAACCCGTAATCCCGAGCAATCGGGTCCGGGGGCCCGGGCCACACATGGCCTGGGCCGCGAGGAGAAAACCTCTATAAAAAACCACAGCGACTCGAGTGGCGGGCTAGGGGAAGCCCGCCACTCCTAGAGAGTCGGAGAGGTCGCGCTTATGCGCGAATGGCGACGTAGCCGCGGGTGTTTTTCACCCGCGGCAGCTAGACGTGGCGCCAGGCCGGTCACCGCCGGGCGAGTGACGAGTGCTCAAAAGAGTGTACCCTCGCCCCGGCGGAGAATGACAACGACGGCAAAACAGGGGTTTTAGTGGGTAAACCTCCCGGGCCCCCTCTCATTTTTGATATGAGGGGGGGAGTTTGCGGGAAGGGAGTCCCACATAACCACCGCGTCTTTCCCCAAGGCGCGGTGGTATGCGCAAAGCATTTCCCCTGTATAAAAAAAAAAAAAAAAAAAAAAAAAAAAAAAAAAAAAAAAAAAAAAAGGTTAGGTTGGGGTGCAGGTGAGAGGCCTCCTCGTGGCGCACCCTGGGCAACGTCAGCTCCAGGTACCCACCAGCTTTTGGTGGACACCTGGCGCTGGCGGCTAACTCTCACATCCTTCCCTTCGGTCCTCTTCCCATCCTTCCACTCCCATCCTTTTTAAGGGAAAACCCTTATCCTTCCCCCCTTCCTTCCCACCCCCCCTTCCCCCTTCCCCGGCGGGCCCGGCGGCAGGTAACACTGTCGTCGGGAATAACCGCCCAAAACCGGAGGAGGTACGCCGCTCCTCTGCGATCCGTAGCCCGGGCATCCTGCAACGACCTCCACCAAATGGCGTTGTGGAGTAGTGGGACCCGGAGCGGAGGGCTTGCCTTGATTGGCCGGCCCGCGAGAAAGGAAAACTCTATAAAAACCCGTCAGGACAAGACGTTAAAACCCTGTACACACCAGGCGACCTGTACAGTAGCCCGCAAGGGTACTAGCCTTGCCCCCGGAAAGGGCGTCACCCGGGGGTCGACCTTTTTATCGTCCCATACTCGTGGGAATCAATATGGAACTGGCAAATCAAAACCTGAAAACGATGATGGTGAGCAGCGAGGAGGAAGGGGACACTGACTCGATGGTCAGTGTCGCTTCAAAAACGACCCGGCTAACGCATAAAAGGACTAGGAACGGTAGTGATGGCTCGGACCCAGACTCCAGTCTGGATGGGGTTGCGAGCCCGAATATGAGGAAAAGAGGACGAGGCCGGCCGCCAACTACAGGCCACTACGTGGGCCTGGCAAAGGCGAAGCTGGCGCTCGTCGAAGCGGAGAGGCTGGCCGAGCAGCAGAGGGCTGAGGCTGAGATCGCCGCAACCTCTCGAGAGGTAAGGGCGCGGACACGGGATCTCTCCCTGTCGGAGGCGTCCTCGGGTGGCGACGACGACTTCCAAACGGCGACCGCGCTAAGCCGCGCGATCTATGATAATGTCGCCTTAATAAGGAGGGTCGCCACCACGTCGGGGAACCTAAAGGGGACCTTTATGAAGGCCCTGAAGGACGCCGCCGACGACATCGGCAAGGCTGCGCTGATCCTCCAAAGCCGCTGCACCTCAGAGGAGACGCGGGGCCTACAGGAGGACAATGCCCGTCTCAAGTCGGAGATCGCGCAGCTCCGCAAGGAGGTGGCCGAGATGCGGGAGCGCCTGGACGGGCCGCGCCCGCAAGCTGAAGTTGTGGCGAGTCAGCCTAAACCGGCACCCCTCGATGCCGAAGACCTGGTGCGCACCATCTTGTGCCAGGTGGGCGCGATGGTCAGCGCCAGGTTTGAGGCTCTTGAGGAGAGGCTGCTGCCGGAAAAGCGGCTTCGCCCACCACTGGCGGTAGACAGACGGGCTAATGATCCGCCCGAGATCCCTCCCGGGCCATCGACCGCCCCGACCGAGGATGCTCCGATCTGGGTCGGCTCTGGTGGACCGGAGGCTCCGAAGCCACAAAGGGCTCCGAAGCCAAAAAAGAAGCCGGCGAAGAAGGGGCAAACCTCGGTGGGCACTCCTCGCGAGAGGGCAGCAGAGCCCCGGCCCGATCCGACCGCGCCGCAGCCCGTGAGCCAGGCGACTCCGTCCCAGCCTGAGGAACAGACCTGGAGCGTGGTGGTGAGGAAGGGGGCTAACAAAAAGAAGGCCCAGGCGAAGCAGGGTCCCCCCCGCAAGCCAGCCAAAGAGAGGATGGCCAAACTGACCCCTCCAAAATCGGCTGCGGTGGTTGTCACCCTCACGCCGGAGGCGGCGGAAAAGGGCGTAACCTATGAGGCGGTGATCGCCGAGGCAAAGGCCAAAATCAGGCTGGCTGACCTCGGGATCGCCGCCGTACGGTTCCGCGTGAGCGCGACGGGAGCCCGCATGTTTGAGGTTGCGGGCTCGGACAGCGGCCCGCTCGCCGACGCGCTCGCCACGAAACTGGGGGAGGTCCTCAGCCGAGACACAGTCCGTGTCTCCAGGCCGTGCAAGACGACAGAGATAAAAATCTCCGGCCTGGACGACTCGATCTCGGCTGAGGAAGTGATGGGCGCGGTCGCCGAGGCGGGGGGCTGTCCGAGGGGCAGCCTCAAAAATAATGGCGGGATCGTCAAGGACCCATTTGGTGTGGGGCAGATGTGGGTGGAGTGCCCGGTGGCAGCCGCAAAACGCATCGCCGCAGCGGGCCGCCTAGCACTTTCCTGGGTGTCGGCCTCCGTAAAGCTCCTGGAGCCCAAACCCCTGCGGTGCTTTAGATGCCTGCAGAGGGGGCACATTAGGGCTCAGTGTAGCGCGGAGGTCGACCGCAGCCAGGAGTGCTTCCGCTGCGGGGTCGCCGGGCACAAGTCCAAAGGATGCACGGCAAAGCCGCACTGCACCATCTGTGCGGCAGCCAAAAAACCGGCCGACCACCTGCCGGGGGGTAAGGCTTGCCCCGCACCAGCCCCCAAAGTCGGCAGAAAGAAGGCACCCCTACTGAAACGCCAGCCCCCTACAGGGGAGGCAATGGAGACGGACCCGCAACCACCAAACAGTAATGGCTCTACACCTGCTACAAGCAAACATTAACCACTGCGCTCGGGCCCAAGACCTGCTCCTCCAGAGCATGGTCGAGTGGTCCACGCACGTGGCGGTGGTTGCGGAGCCCTACTTTGTCCTCCCCAACAGGGACGACTGGCTGGGCGACGTGGACGGCTCGGTGGCCCTTATAATACCGAGGTCCACTGGCTCCCCTGTGGTCGAGTGCGTGCGGAGGGGCCGAGGTTGCGTCGCGGCAGTCGTGGGAGGAGTCACCGTCGTCGGCGTGTACTGCCCCCCGAGCAGAACCCTCGCGGAGTTCGAGGGCCTCCTAGGCCAAGTCGAGGCCCTCATCGGCGGGAGTCACCCGCATCCAGCTCTGGTAGTGGGTGACTTCAACGCCAAAAACTCTGCGTGGGGTTGTTCGGCCACTGACGCACGGGGCGCAGTACTTGAAGAGTGGGCGCTGACGGCGGGACTCAACCTGCTCAACCGCGGCTCGCGGCCGACCTGCGTTCGGCCACAGGGCAGCTCCATAGTGGACCTGTCCTTCGCCAGTCCTGCGGTGGCGCGCCGAGTGTACGGGTGGGGGGTCGTGGAGGACGTAGAGACGCTTTCGGACCACCTCTACATCCGTTTCGAGGTGTCTGCGTCCTCCGCGGCCCCGTTCCATTCGGGGCGTGGCGCGCTGCCTGGCGACGGCCCTCGGTGGGTGCTGAAGCGCCTCGACAGGGATGTCCTCATCGAGGCTTCCCTCGTCGAGACGTGGACGCCCCCCGACAACTCACTGAGCGTCGACGAAGAGGCCATGGCGCTGCGCCAGTCGATGACTCGGGTCTGTGACGCGTCGATGCCGCGACAGGGTCCCCTTCCGCCGAGACGCCAGGTGTACTGGTGGTCTGCCGAAATCGCGGAACTACGCACCCAATGCGTAGCGGCAAGACGCCAGTACCAAAGGCAACGGCGAAGGAGGCCCCAAGACGAGTCCGCCGAGTCGTCGCTGCGCGTGGCCTATAGGGCGGCCAAACGCTCCCTCAGTGTCGCAATCAGCGAGTCGCGCGACGGGGCGAGGGAGGAGATGGTGGAGTCGCTGAATCAGGATCCATGGGGGCGTCCCTATCGGATGGTGCAGGGGAAGTTCCGGGCGTGGGCGCCCCCCCTGACGCAGAGTCTCCATCCTCAGCTGGTCGAGTCGGTGGTGGCGGCGCTCTTTCCCCGCAGAGGCGAGCACACCCCTCCATCTATGGCTCCGAGGGAGCCTATCGCCGGGACCGAGGAAGCACCGCCGGTATCTGCCGGGGAGTTCGGGGCCGCCATTCTTCGGCTGCGCGCCAAAAAGACGGCCCCGGGTCCGGACGGTGTTCCCGGCCGCGCGTGGGTCCTAGCCGCGGATGCCTACGAGGAGAGGGTGTGTCGCCTGATGGACGCCTGCTTTGCCCAGGGCCGCTTCCCACAACTGTGGAAGACCGGCACACTAGTCCTCCTGAGGAAGGAGGGCCGGGCGGTCGATTCGCCGTCCGGGTACCGGCCGATCGTGCTCCTTGACGAGGCGGCGAAGCTCTTCGAGCGGGTCATAGCAAACCGCCTCGTCGAGCATCTGGAGAGGGTCGGTCCGGGCCTGGACGACAGACAGTACGGCTTTCGGGTGGGCAGGTCCACCGTCCACGCGATCCTGCGGGTGAAAGCGATGGCGGAGGAAGCAGTCGCACAGGGCGAGGTCGTCTTGGCGGTGTCCCTTGACATCGCCAACGCCTTTAACACCTTGCCCTGGAGTTGCATTAGGGAGGCACTCCGGTATCACCGGGTGCCGAACTACCTCCGCCGCATCATCGCCGACTACCTGGCGAGCAGGACCGTGGCGTATCGGGGCCGCGAGGCGTGGTGCCACCACGAGGTGTCGTGCGGTGTTCCACAGGGGTCGGTCCTCGGGCCGCTCCTGTGGAACATCGGGTACGACTGGGCGTTGCGGGGTGTCCTCCTCCGCGGGGTGAGCGTCACTTGTTACGCGGACGACACCCTCGTGACGGCCCGGGGCGGTACGCACCGCGAGTGCGCCATTTTGGCGACGGCGGGAGTGGCCCAGGTCGTTGGTCGCATCCGGGCGTTGGGTCTCGAGGTGGCCTTAAACAAGTCCGAGGCTCTGTGTTTTCACGGACCTCGGAACGGGCCACCTTCGGGATCCCACATCGTCGTGGGCGGGGTGCGCATCGACATCGAGCCCCAAATGAAATATTTGGGGCTCACGCTCGACAGTCGATGGACCTTCGAGGCCCACTTCCGCCGGCTGGTGCCCAAGTTGTTGCGCGCGGCGGCCGCACTCGGCAGTCTTCTGCCGAATCTGAACGGCCCGAAGGCGGCCTGCCGGCGCCTGTACTTGGGCATCGTGCGCTCGATGGCGCTGTACGGGGCACCCGTGTGGGACGGCGCCCTGAGTGGCCGGACAATCGCCCTTCTGCATCGTCCGCAGAGGGCGATGGCCATCAGGGTGGCCCGTGGATACCGCACGGTGTCCTTCGACGCGGCGTGCGTCTTGGCCGGCTCCCTGCCGTGGGAACTGGAGGCGGAGGTTCTCGCGTCCGTTTTCTCTTGGCGCGAGAACCAAATCGCCACACACCGGCTCCCGCCGGCGGTGGAGGCGGTCGAGAGGGTGAGGGAGGAGCGGCGAGCGACCGCCGTCCTAAAGTGGCGGCGCCGACTCCGACACCCGAGCGCTGGTGCTCGGACGGTGGAGGCGATTCGTCCGGTGCTCACGCAGTGGATGGACAGGAGACACGGCGCGCTCACCTTCCGATTGTCGCAGGTGCTGTCGGGGCATGGCTGCTTCGGCAAGTACCTGCACCGGATCGGGAGGGAGCCATCGCCGATGTGTCACCACTGCGTGGGGTGCCTAGAGGACACCGCCCAACACACGCTGGAGGAGTGTCCGGCGTGGGCGAACCAGCGTCGGGAGCTCGTGGCCGCCGTGGGCGGTAACCTTTCATTGCCGGTCATTGTGACCTCCATGGTGGAGACTGACCGTGCATGGGGTGCCGCCCAGAAGTTCGCTGAGGCGGTCATGGGGCTGAAAGAGGAGGCGGAAAGGGTGCGGGAGGCGAACGCCCCCGACCCGATCCGCAGCCGCCGCTTGGGACGGAGGAGGCGTGCGTACGCGCGCAACGCCCCCCCACCCTAATCGAGACTCGAGTGGCGGGCTAGGGGAAGCCCGCCACTCTTAGAGAGTCAGTGAGGGCGCGCTTGCGCGCGAACGGTGAGGTCGCCGCGGGTGTAAACAGCCCGCGGCAGCGAGGCGGGGCGTCGAGCCGGTCATCGCCGGGGCGAAGATGAATGCTCAACAGAGTGTGCCTTCGCCTCGGCGGCTACTGACGATGACGGAAGAAACAGGGGTTTTAGTGGGTATACCTCTCGGGCCCCTTCTCATTTTTGATATGAGAAGGGGAGTTTGCGAGAGGGAGTCCCACATAACCACCGCGTCTCCCCTGGCGCGGTGGTATGCGTAATGCATTTCCCCTGTATAAAAAAAAAAAAAAAAAAAAAAAAGGTTAGGTTAGGTTGGGGTGCAGGTGAGAGGCCTCCTCGTGGCGCACCCTGGGCAACGTCAGCTCCGGGTGCCCACCAGCTTTTGGTGGACACTCGGCGCTGGCGGCTGACTCTCACACTCTTCCCTTCGGTCCTCTTCCCATCCTTCCACTCCCATCCTCTTTAAGGGAAAACCCTTATCCTTCCCCCCTTCCTTCCCACCCCCCCCCTTCCCCCTTCCCCGGCGGGCCCGGCGGCAGGTAACACTGTCGTCGGGAATAACCGCCCAAAACCGGAGGAGGTACGCCGCTCCTCTGCGATCCGTAGCCCGGGCATCCTGCAACGACCTCCACCAAATGGCGTTGTGGAGTAGTGGGACCCGGAGCGGAGGGCTTGCCTTGATTGGCCGGCCCGCGAGAAAGGAAAACTCTATAAAAACCCGTCAGGACAAGACGTTAAAACCCTGTACACACCAGGCGACCTGTACAGTAGCCCGCAAGGGTACTAGCCTTGCCCCCGGAAAGGGCGTCACCCGGGGGTCGACCTTTTTATCGTCCCATACTCGTGGGAATCAATATGGAACTGGCAAATCAAAACCTGAAAACGATGATGGTGAGCAGCGAGGAGGAAGGGGACACTGACTCGATGGTCAGTGTCGCTTCAAAAACGACCCGGCTAACGCATAAAAGGACTAGGAACGGTAGTGATGGCTCGGACCCAGACTCCAGTCTGGATGGGGTTGCGAGCCCGAATATGAGGAAAAGAGGACGAGGCCGGCCGCCAACTACAGGCCACTACGTGGGCCTGGCAAAGGCGAAGCTGGCGCTCGTCGAAGCGGAGAGGCTGGCCGAGCAGCAGAGGGCTGAGGCTGAGATCGCCGCAACCTCTCGAGAGGTAAGGGCGCGGACACGGGATCTCTCCCTGTCGGAGGCGTCCTCGGGTGGCGACGACGACTTCCAAACGGCGACCGCGCTAAGCCGCGCGATCTATGATAATGTCGCCTTAATAAGGAGGGTCGCCACCACGTCGGGGAACCTAAAGGGGACCTTTATGAAGGCCCTGAAGGACGCCGCCGACGACATCGGCAAGGCTGCGCTGATCCTCCAAAGCCGCTGCACCTCAGAGGAGACGCGGGGCCTACAGGAGGACAATGCCCGTCTCAAGTCGGAGATCGCGCAGCTCCGCAAGGAGGTGGCCGAGATGCGGGAGCGCCTGGACGGGCCGCGCCCGCAAGCTGAAGTTGTGGCGAGTCAGCCTAAACCGGCACCCCTCGATGCCGAAGACCTGGTGCGCACCATCTTGTGCCAGGTGGGCGCGATGGTCAGCGCCAGGTTTGAGGCTCTTGAGGAGAGGCTGCTGCCGGAAAAGCGGCTTCGCCCACCACTGGCGGTAGACAGACGGGCTAATGATCCGCCCGAGATCCCTCCCGGGCCATCGACCGCCCCGACCGAGGATGCTCCGATCTGGGTCGGCTCTGGTGGACCGGAGGCTCCGAAGCCACAAAGGGCTCCGAAGCCAAAAAAGAAGCCGGCGAAGAAGGGGCAAACCTCGGTGGGCACTCCTCGCGAGAGGGCAGCAGAGCCCCGGCCCGATCCGACCGCGCCGCAGCCCGTGAGCCAGGCGACTCCGTCCCAGCCTGAGGAACAGACCTGGAGCGTGGTGGTGAGGAAGGGGGCTAACAAAAAGAAGGCCCAGGCGAAGCAGGGTCCCCCCCGCAAGCCAGCCAAAGAGAGGATGGCCAAACTGACCCCTCCAAAATCGGCTGCGGTGGTTGTCACCCTCACGCCGGAGGCGGCGGAAAAGGGCGTAACCTATGAGGCGGTGATCGCCGAGGCAAAGGCCAAAATCAGGCTGGCTGACCTCGGGATCGCCGCCGTACGGTTCCGCGTGAGCGCGACGGGAGCCCGCATGTTTGAGGTTGCGGGCTCGGACAGCGGCCCGCTCGCCGACGCGCTCGCCACGAAACTGGGGGAGGTCCTCAGCCGAGACACAGTCCGTGTCTCCAGGCCGTGCAAGACGACAGAGATAAAAATCTCCGGCCTGGACGACTCGATCTCGGCTGAGGAAGTGATGGGCGCGGTCGCCGAGGCGGGGGGCTGTCCGAGGGGCAGCCTCAAAAATAATGGCGGGATCGTCAAGGACCCATTTGGTGTGGGGCAGATGTGGGTGGAGTGCCCGGTGGCAGCCGCAAAACGCATCGCCGCAGCGGGCCGCCTAGCACTTTCCTGGGTGTCGGCCTCCGTAAAGCTCCTGGAGCCCAAACCCCTGCGGTGCTTTAGATGCCTGCAGAGGGGGCACATTAGGGCTCAGTGTAGCGCGGAGGTCGACCGCAGCCAGGAGTGCTTCCGCTGCGGGGTCGCCGGGCACAAGTCCAAAGGATGCACGGCAAAGCCGCACTGCACCATCTGTGCGGCAGCCAAAAAACCGGCCGACCACCTGCCGGGGGGTAAGGCTTGCCCCGCACCAGCCCCCAAAGTCGGCAGAAAGAAGGCACCCCTACTGAAACGCCAGCCCCCTACAGGGGAGGCAATGGAGACGGACCCGCAACCACCAAACAGTAATGGCTCTACACCTGCTACAAGCAAACATTAACCACTGCGCTCGGGCCCAAGACCTGCTCCTCCAGAGCATGGTCGAGTGGTCCACGCACGTGGCGGTGGTTGCGGAGCCCTACTTTGTCCTCCCCAACAGGGACGACTGGCTGGGCGACGTGGACGGCTCGGTGGCCCTTATAATACCGAGGTCCACTGGCTCCCCTGTGGTCGAGTGCGTGCGGAGAGGCCGAGGTTGCGTCGCGGCAGTCGTGGGAGGAGTCACCGTCGTCGGCGTGTACTGCCCCCCGAGCAGAACCCTCGCGGAGTTCGAGGGCCTCCTAGGCCAAGTCGAGGCCCTCATCGGCGGGAGTCACCCGCATCCAGCTCTGGTAGTGGGTGACTTCAACGCCAAAAACTCTGCGTGGGGTTGTTCGGCCACTGACGCACGGGGCGCAGTACTTGAAGAGTGGGCGCTGACGGCGGGACTCAACCTGCTCAACCGCGGCTCGCGGCCGACCTGCGTTCGGCCACAGGGCAGCTCCATAGTGGACCTGTCCTTCGCCAGTCCTGCGGTGGCGCGCCGAGTGTACGGGTGGGGGGTCGTGGAGGACGTAGAGACGCTTTCGGACCACCTCTACATCCGTTTCGAGGTGTCTGCGTCCTCCGCGGCCCCGTTCCATTCGGGGCGTGGCGCGCTGCCTGGCGACGGCCCTCGGTGGGTGCTGAAGCGCCTCGACAGGGATGTCCTCATCGAGGCTTCCCTCGTCGAGACGTGGACGCCCCCCGACAACTCACTGAGCGTCGACGAAGAGGCCATGGCGCTGCGCCAGTCGATGACTCGGGTCTGTGACGCGTCGATGCCGCGACAGGGTCCCCTTCCGCCGAGACGCCAGGTGTACTGGTGGTCTGCCGAAATCGCGGAACTACGCACCCAATGCGTAGCGGCAAGACGCCAGTACCAAAGGCAACGGCGAAGGAGGCCCCAAGACGAGTCCGCCGAGTCGTCGCTGCGCGTGGCCTATAGGGCGGCCAAACGCTCCCTCAGTGTCGCAATCAGCGAGTCGCGCGACGGGGCGAGGGAGGAGATGGTGGAGTCGCTGAATCAGGATCCATGGGGGCGTCCCTATCGGATGGTGCAGGGGAAGTTCCGGGCGTGGGCGCCCCCCCTGACGCAGAGTCTCCATCCTCAGCTGGTCGAGTCGGTGGTGGCGGCGCTCTTTCCCCGCAGAGGCGAGCACACCCCTCCATCTATGGCTCCGAGGGAGCCTATCGCCGGGACCGAGGAAGCACCGCCGGTATCTGCCGGGGAGTTCGGGGCCGCCATTCTTCGGCTGCGCGCCAAAAAGACGGCCCCGGGTCCGGACGGTGTTCCCGGCCGCGCGTGGGTCCTAGCCGCGGATGCCTACGAGGAGAGGGTGTGTCGCCTGATGGACGCCTGCTTTGCCCAGGGCCGCTTCCCACAACTGTGGAAGACCGGCACACTAGTCCTCCTGAGGAAGGAGGGCCGGGCGGTCGATTCGCCGTCCGGGTACCGGCCGATCGTGCTCCTTGACGAGGCGGCGAAGCTCTTCGAGCGGGTCATAGCAAACCGCCTCGTCGAGCATCTGGAGAGGGTCGGTCCGGGCCTGGACGACAGACAGTACGGCTTTCGGGTGGGCAGGTCCACCGTCCACGCGATCCTGCGGGTGAAAGCGATGGCGGAGGAAGCAGTCGCACAGGGCGAGGTCGTCTTGGCGGTGTCCCTTGACATCGCCAACGCCTTTAACACCTTGCCCTGGAGTTGCATTAGGGAGGCACTCCGGTATCACCGGGTGCCGAACTACCTCCGCCGCATCATCGCCGACTACCTGGCGAGCAGGACCGTGGCGTA